>BTCW01000009.1:17892500-20392500 GCA_033239725.1 Echinochloa phyllopogon
ACAAAGTGGAGTAGTAGGCGGCCATGTCCAACGTGCCCACCTCCCTCCGCGACTCCTCCCTCACCGTCTTCCGCCTCGCCATCTCCAGCTCCGACCCCTGGCCCTTCTCTTCCTCCCTCTAGCCACCAGCCTCTCCTCCTCTTTGAGCGGCAGCCAGCAACCAAGTTGTTGTTCCCCCTTGTTGATTGAATTCTCCGGGAGTCCGGGACGGGGCTCGATCTGTTCCCGGCGGCCATGATCACGCACGGCAAGCAGCAGCAGCAGCAGATGGTGCCCGTGGCGCCCAAGGGGTGCGTGACGGTGCGGGTCGGCGCCGAGGGGGAGGAGCAGCGCCGCTTCGCCGTCCCGCTGGGCCACCTCAAGCACCCGCTCTTCGGCGCGCTGCTCGAGGAGGCCGAGCGCGAGTACGGCTTCCGCCACCAGGGCGCCATCGCCATCCCCTGCCGCGTCGACCGCTTCGTCCAGGTCGAGCACCTCATCGACCAGGACCTCCACGGCACCTGCGCCCAGCACCTCGTCGACCTCGACAACGCCGCCGCCCACCACCACCACCACCTGCACCTGCCGCGCTTCGTCGGCTGCTTCCGCGCCTGATCGATCTCGCGATCGATCGATTGAGGAGGCCGGCTCCTCGTGTTGGTCGGTAGGTCGATTAGCTCTTGGTTTGGCTCGTCCTCCGTTTGTCTCTCCGCCCTGTTTGTGAGGGTGGAAACGACGATTTGGTTTGAAGCTTTGTGGCGAGAGTCATGGAGGGCGATGCATCTAGATGATGATGATGATGACGATAAATTGTGACGATGAGCTCAAGTGTAATTAAAGATCTAGAGAGATCCTGTTGGTCTTTAGCTCTAGTTTTTCTTTTCCCTTTTCTTATACTTCAATATATACTTTGTTAATATGCCCTTGCAAAAGTGGTTTTGTTCGTGTCAATTATAAGGTTAATTGTCTGGATTGGCTTTGTTATAAACTATTGATAATCACAAACGCGTTAGGCATTTGATTCGATGAGTTTAGTTGCTTTCCCATCAAGCCTTTGAGGGGAAAAATATTAGATGAAATTTTGGAGCAAATAACTTGTCAAGATTGACATATATTAGCAAAAGGTCTGCAATTAGTTTACATTCATGGAAAATTCGCAAGGGATGGCATAACTCAAATTGACATGTATCCTTTTCAACTTATTCCGTTCTCCACCTTCTCGTGTTTAGCATATTCTGCAGTAATATCCTGAGCAACATATTCTTATGTCCATGTCGACATGCAAAGTTGCTTAAAATAGACAAAGTAGATTAAAATTAACATAATGGAAGCAGTTTATCTAATAAAATAGACAAAGTAGATTAAAACTAACATAATGGAAGCAGTTTATCTAATAACCTGTTTTCAGCAGTAATTAATATATTGTTTGAAAAACAGTGTGAAATCGCATTAGCTGTAGCTCTCCAGATGGTCACCCGAAACACATTAAAAAAAAGAAAAAGAACTAAATAGATCATGATCATAGGAATCATACCAAAGATCTGACACAGCAATACTTTGATTCTTCACATTACAATACTAAATTCAGCTAGAATTAGACTATACAAGTGATTGATAAAAAAAACTAAACTAATACAGATGACTTTGACAGTCCTTGATCCAGTTTGGAGGATGGTTGAATAAGCATGCCAAGAAATTCAAAGGGCTAGCCTCTGAAAGACGGCAGTTCCACAAATGCCCCTTGCCCTTCCTAATTTGCTCATCTTCAACCAAGCACGAACTATATACACATATTCTTATGTGTCCGTGTCAAACTATTCTTATGTCTTCGATTCAAACTGGCAAAGTAGCTTACAAGTCAGGGGCGGATCTAAGGCTTGCCATCGGGGTCTGACCCCGACGAAATCCTGTAAATCCTATAGAAAATACTGTTCATCATTGGTTTTTAACGTTGTTTACCCCGTCATCCAATCGTGATGACCCTGGTGGCCGCGATTGCTGGATTCGCCCCTATTACAAGTAATGCAAACAGTTCCTCTAAGATTATCACCTTAGCTAACTATTGCAGCAATATCAGTATATCCCTTGAAAAATTTGAGTATCTCCAACCACATAAGCTGCTGATCTCCAGATGGAAACAAATTAAATGAAACAGATCATGGTCATAGCCTCATATGAATCCTAGCTAAGGTATGAGGTCGCACGACTTTGATTCTTCCTATTACAATACTACTAACTCAGCCAGAATTAGGCTATATATATAGTTGATTGATAAAAAAAGGTGGAGAGCACAGATGACTTTTGGGGTGCTTGATCTAGCTATGGTTGGATAAGCATGCAAAAACTACCCCTTAGGCCAGTCTCAGTGGGTGTTTCGTGGGGGGTTTCATGGCATTAAATACGCTGATGTGGCATAGGAGAGAGAAGAAAGAGTTTCATGGCATTAAATACACTCCCTTGGCACAGTTAAATAGTTTCTGATCTAGGTAACCGTGTAGTGAAACGGTGCACTGAGACTTACCTTTTATATTCAAGGGCTACGTACTGAAAGACGGCAGTTCTACAGATGTTCCTCGCCCTTCCTAACCTGCTCATCTTCCGCCAAGTACGAAACATAGATTTGTAGTACAAAACAAACTCCTTTTCTAAATAGGCCCGGGCCAAATATGCCATGCCGTCCATTAGTTTATTTATTTGGAAGTCTCCCACGTTAATTTGATGGTTGGAGTGGTTGATGTTTGACGTAAGCATGAGGTTGTTGGGAGTTTGGGATTGAGCAAAACTGCCGTGGTGAACTCAAGATTAGTTCCACACGCATACCAGCTTCATTCGTGTTGAATCAACTGGAGCTGGCGTGCTCGAGTCAAAAGTCCAAAAGCCAGCTAGGTGTTCTGAGAGAACTCCGGAAATCTCGCTGCAACTAAAGCGCCAGCTTCAGCACGCAATGAGTGCACATAACCTGATGATCCTTTCCCACTGACGCTATTGTTGAAGTGAGTATTTGATATACCATTTCACCTCACCCTTTGGGATTTTGGTGAAATTTCATATCTCTGACATGTATAATTGGTTCTAGTTTCTAACCTATCCAAATAGGTCTTTACTCTTTTGAAGACCTGGATAGGTTCCAGTCTCCAAATGGCCTGATTTCTCCAACTTTTTTTTGGAACTTAATTTCACCTTAATCTGTAGTGGACTGCTAAAAACGTCCCAGCATTTGACTGACATCAAGACAGATCAGTCGCAATTTTCTTCTGCGACTTGTCGGCATGAAATTGGGCTACAAAGGCAAACGAGTTGGGTTGGTTAGCCGTACCTTTCGAGGCTGATGGTGTCAAGGCATAATGACAAACATTAGCTTTTAACTTTGGCATAAGGAATTCCAAGATTAGGAACACCAGAGCTTTAGTAAAGTGGATAAAACGATAGAGACGAAGAAACCACACCACGGCAAAAGAAAACCAAGGGGCAAGGAGCCAAGGACACATTAGCCTTCTTTTCCTTTAAACAATTCAAGTCACTAGAGACTAGACTCTAGATTAGCTGCTCAATTATTCGCATAAGTGCGCCGAAAGCCTTGGAGGCCTGGGGGTAGGGTTTATTTCTTTTGGCATTCCTTCACGTCTATGAAAATGTGTAGCCTAGCCATTTTCTTATGCCATCCGAGCATTGGATCCATGCCATAGACTGAGAACTGAGGCATTTACCGCATATGAGGATTTGCACCTTAACTTCTATTCCTTCACCAATAAATTTATACTGGGATAACATCACAACATACACTGGAGTACTGGACACTGAATAACATTGGTATAAGTAATTGCTAAGATCCCTTCGAGAGTAGTAGCAGTCGAGCTTCGAGCAGATGCTAAAATGTACGCTTTGGGCTCTTCAAGAGTTTGGGCTTGGGCCAAATTCTATAAAAAGGACCGAATCGAACACTTTTCATGGGCTTAGGGAAGCGAACTACAGTATGAACTAGCAAGATATAGTTGTCATTTGCTGTGGGTTCATACTTTAGACTCAGCCCAGAAGATCTCAACATAAAAAACTTCAATCTGCAAGTGAAAGCGCGCCGAAGCAGCAACCATCGACTACTCCAGTATCAGCGAGTGCAAGGGAATACCAAAAACTTATGATTTGAATGACAACTGAACTGACCATCTAAATTTTCAAGCACCTCAGAGTTTAGAGGCAAGCTAAATAAATACCTATTTAAGTTAACGCAATATAGCATAACACTGCATGTTCGGTCATCGGTGCAATCACATTACAAACTAAAATCTATGCTCTTCCCTCGTGTGAAACTGGACCAGGAACCTATGCAAGATCAAGCACCTTTCCCCTGCTACAAAACCAGTTCTTGTATTGCTAGAGGCCCAACCACACCCCAAACCCTTCCCCAACCTCTCATCTGACTGGAACTACAAAGAATTAGAGAAAAGTGAAAGGAACATGTGACCAAGTGGTCTCATACTACACTGAGATGGCGAAACCCGGACGCCATGTCACAGCTGGTGGAAAAAGCCTGATTCCGGCCTCAGAGACTGCCTATGAGCTAATGCTGATCCTCCGATTCTTTGGCAGTCCAGTACGTCTTGACCGCCATGAGGACCTTCTCTGGGTTGAAGGGGCCGTCCTCATGGTCCATAATGCGGCTCTCCCACCGCATTCGCTTGGTTATGGCCTGGACTTTCGTGAGCACGTCAACCGTGTCGCGGATGATAGCTGTGCCCTCGGGCCGAAGTATCCTATCCATCTCCAAGAGGATGTCAGTTATATCACACCTGAAAAGTTAAGGAAAAACACATAATTAGGGCCTGTCTACTGTGAATTGCCATATATTATAGATATTTCGGAGCTGGACCATTGCTCCCACACTTGCTGACAGAGGAGCTCATGTGAAGGACCAGATCAATTTCATCAGGCATATGAGCAGGGGCAGTGGCAAAAATATCACAAGGATTAAAGGAATATCTCATTTAATTTGTGGTGAACATGTTTCACTGAGATGTCTAGCTAATCTTCACGCTACCTGGTGTCCTCGAGAAAATGATAAGGTGCAGAACTCACAAATATCTTGTTATAATCATAAACCACAAAAATTTCTTCTGATAAAAGTAAGCTGGTGTGTTCCTTAAAAAGGCTAAGCTGAATAACAAATTGATTATGATTTTAAGGCTGGCAAATGATGGAAATACAAAACAAAGGTAACGAGATGGGAAGCATAATGTCTAGAACATGGCTAAAAGAAAGGTGAAGCACATAATTTCCTTACCTGTCTTGGTAGATGCTAAACAAATTGTCAGCATGCAGGAGGTCATAGGTCCTTGGATACGTTGAGAAAGCTTCACACCAGTCCTGGTATGTGCCAATGAACCCTCGTTCGTATATTGCCCCAAGGGTATCCCGGTCGGAATTAACAGGGACAACATTCATAACCCACACAGGATACTTCACCAAAGAAGCAGCAAACCCACCCATGTTTGCGTTCATGTCCATCACATTCCTATATCTGTTCTCTGCTATGGGTATTGTGCGCTTGTAGTAGGCCACCCTCTTCTCCCACAACTTGTTGTCCTCATCAAACTTCTCTGCATTTAATCCTGGAATCATTCCCCTTTTAATCCTGGGGGGGACTATGAATGCCCTCTCTGGCCATTTCTCCACTGCTCCACCTGCCACCTCTCCCTGGTTGCTTACTTCTGGCAATGGAGTAACACAGGCTTCCATCTGCCTGTACCTGTATATGGAACGGGAAGAGTATAAGTAATGAACAACTAAATGGCTTATCAAACATTTTCTTTATTGGTTAAGCGATTCCATACCAAGCAGCATCAGGATTGTCACTCTTGCAGATATGGGGTGTCTTATATGTCTTCTTAATGTTGGCACACTCAAGGTGGTTCTTAGGCTTCTGCCAGATGGAGAGATCCCCCTTCTCAACAACCTTACTCCAGCAAAGACTCCTTGCAACATCATCAATCTTGTTTTGCTCTTGCTTGAGGTCGTCCTTGGTCCTCTCCCACCCCTGGTGGTGCGTCTTCCAATTGATTGGAGGACCCGAGAGAATCCAGTATCCTCCTGGCCTTAGAATTCTATCAACTTCAGCGAGGTATAGTCCATCTAAAGGAAATTTGAAAACATCCACTCAATTAATCAGTTTGTTGAGCAATGACAACTTGAAAAGTAGAATAAGATACACAATAGAGCAAAAGCCAGAGGTATGAAGTGCTCACCATGTGCATACCAAGGAATCAGACAGCGCGAGCAATGTGCCATATCAAATGCCCTAGATGGGTAAGGCAATCGATGCTTCCCCATCACTCCGATGATGGCAGGGACACCTCTTTCCAGTGCGAATTGCACCTGAGCTTCGTGTGTGTCCCTTGGCGCAAACGACATGGCAATGATGTTCCTCTTCAGCAAGTAAGCCCCCCAACTAGCAACCTTCAACAAAAAAAGCATCAGCATCAATATCAGCACCATCACAATTCACAACATCTATAAACCTGAACCCAAGGTGTTCCTCCACTTACCCCACAGCCTGTGTCGACAGCAGTCCTGATCCTCCCATCTGACAATGAGATGAGCTTATTGATATCTTCGATGTAGGCATCAGCGCCACGTGGGAACATGGTACCACCACCGGGGAACCTGAACTTGTCACCGTCCACCTGGATCCAGTTCTGGACAGCCTTCTCGATGCTGAGTTCCTTGTGTGGGATGTTGTTGAAATAAGCATAGTCCCTGCTGCGAGGCCACTTGAAGGGGGTCCTGTATCCAGGTGGTGCTGGAATGAGGCATCTGATCTGCTCGTCCTTGCCAGGGCAGTGCCTCTCCCGGTAAACTAGCATGGCGCGATCAAACCGGCGCCCGCGAGTACGATCCTCGCATGGTGTGTACTCGCTGAAGTTGAGCGGGCACGCTGGAAACTGCTGCAGCCCCGCACCGTCATCCGTGTTGTTGATGGTGAGCCGGTGGTGTGCATCAAAGTCGAGCGCTTCGCCTGAACCTGGTCCGAAGGATGGCACCGAGCCAGAGCTGGAGGTCTGCGTCGTCATGGCGGCGGGGTCACAGCCAACCCGGGTGATTGCCGCAGAGTTGCCCACAGGCTTCGGAAGCGTGGTGTTCTGCCATGCACCAAGGACATAGAAGGCGATGCAGAGCGCGCTCACCACGAGGATGTATGTCAGGCGCTGCTTCTTGGATTCCTGCAGCTGCTGGGCTTTGGGAGAGGCTGGGTACTCCTTCGGCATGGCTCCTGCAAGTTCCAAAAATCAGTGAGGTCCCAACAAAAGTTAGCTTGATTTCATAAATAGAGGCACCAAATTTAGGAAGTCCTCACAGATTTCAGGAGTAGAGGGGTTAAACCTACAAATTTAGGTTACATATCTTTGATTTGAACTGAAAATGGAAGGTGAAAACATAGGACTTGCACTGCTATGTAAAATATAGTAGCTTTGCACTGAGAAGTGAAAGAAATCTAAGATACTATCAGGATTTGAAATTTACACTGCTTCACTGAGGGTTTTGGGAGCAATTACTTTACCCCTATGAGATCAAAACTAGAACCATTTTGAATATGGGCAGTAAATTTCTTTAGTTAGCTGCAACTTCAGAACACAGAACATAGAAATTCAGACTGTGCAGGGGTATCAAAATAGCAAATTATCCTGATCTGTTTTCTCAAGACACCTAAATTTATGTTTGACCTAAATTTCAGTGGCATCACCAAATAACCCAACCAAAGAAATCGAGAAGCAAAAGGCAGATAGCACTGAAGAAGTAGCCGCAGAAAAATACCAGGGATAAGAACCTCAGAACGTTGTAACATTCTCGAGAATCTTTTGCTTTGCTCTAGAGAAAACTAGGCCCTCCTCAAAGAAAATCAGCAAGACTCATGCTTCTTGCTGAAGGCAAGTATTTAGTTCTAGGATAAAGGACAAAGGGGGCTAAACATTAAAGATTCCAAGCAAAAGGCAAATCGGAAGCTACACAATAATGGCAGCTAAGAACCAGCCCATGCCCATGAATCCAAAAATTAACGAAATCGGAAGCAGACCCCATCAATGCCCCTCATTGGGAGCCGTTGCATTTCCAAATGGATCCATCCGCTCCAAGAAACAAAGAGCACGAAACGAAATCAGCAGGGGTACCAGACCTGCGAGCAAGAAGACAGCTCAGGAAGGCAGAGCACTGGAGGACGCCAAGACGAGCAGACGACGAAGAAGATGCCGCGAGCCCCCCAAGTTCCAGAGGGGGGGAGGGGACGAAGGAGTAGCACCAAGGGTCCTGCCTATTTATTCGAGCTCTACCGCAGCCATTGGTGAGGTGAGTGAGGCAGGCACCGAGCACTGGTGAGGGGGAGTGAAGTGGTGGCGTGATGCCGAACATGCTCACATGTCAGCAGCAGCCCAGCTAACCCCGTCCCCTTTCATAAATATTGGGCTGGTTTAGTTCCAAAATCTGGGACTCCTAATTTGGAGGTACCGAATTCTATTTACACTGTAGCATTTCGCTTGTATGTGTAAAAAATTGTCCAAAAATTGATTAATTAGACTCAAAATGTTCGTCTTGCGGAGTACAACAAAACTGTGTAATTAGTTTTTAATTTCATCTACATTTAATACTTCATACATGTTATAACATTTTGATGCGATGAGAATCTTCTTTTTGCATAATGAATTTTGAGATATAAATTTGGGAACTAAACAATGCCAAAGAAAGCTGGTGTGTGGACGGAGGCCACCCCCGGAAAGATCGAGCCGACATGGGAATAAAATAGGGTGGAATTGGGAAGAAAAAAGCGGGGAGCGCACCGAGGGGCGATGCCAAACCACTGCCTGTCCTTCCTCACGTGGTAACGGCCATGGATGTGGACCAATGGCTGGCTATGGAGACCCCAGCAGATCGTGGGAGGAAGGTGATTTGGGAGAAGAAACAGTCTTTAGTCTTTGGAATTAGGCCTCTTGCACGAATGTGACGTTTCTTTCCTTGGACTGTAAACAGATGGTGATGAATGGACCTGTGACGAGAAATGTGATCTGAATTACTGGCATATTGGTTTCTGAACAAAATTCCTGTTTCTGAACAATCTTTGACATTTCAGTATTCTACTTTCAAGAACCAATCAGCTGGCATTTGCATGCAGATGATGATATTTTAGGTGTCTAAAAGCACAAGGACACAACTTGTTCAGGACATTGCATTGAGAAAAATAAGAGGCGTCTTTCGGTACTTTGGAGATTTTCTTTAACATACTGTCAATCACCTAGATAATTTTTTTTGACAAATTGTCAAGATTGAAAGGGATAACCACAAAAGTACTGGGTTAAATCTTGGAATTACTCACCTGTAAATCTTGAATTCCCTTGTCACCGTAGCAAATTTACCCTGCCCTCTCTGACTGTCGCCCACTCTATCATTGATCTCGGCAGCTTTGCCCGGCCATGATGGTTGTTTGCAGTAGAAGAAGGGCAAAACCAAAAGGCTCTCCTTTTGAGCTGTTACCCTTTTTTATCTCCTCACACACTGCCGCTGGCGATTTTCGCCCCCCTGGATTCGTTGCCTGCATGGAGAATGGACAAGATTGGGTCAATGGCCAAAGGCCACCACAGAGGGTTATGGGGAGAGATTGTCGGGCATCCATTTGCTCCCTGCATTTTTCTGCTTTTCCTTTTGACTTGAAAAATAGAAAAAACTTATGTGTGGAGGGAAAAAGAGGTGCAGTTCTGTGATGGGCTGATGGAATGCTTAGACAGTGTCGGTGCAATAAAATGCAGGGACCACAGCATGGTTTAATGCATCCCCTTGTGATGTGCATGCGCTCATGCGTGGCCTACCTATTTGGCCTGATATTTTGCACAGGATTTGACCAGGGAATAATGAATGTTGCGGTTCCTAGGATCCTTGTTTGTGTTGGGCTTGGGCAGTGGGCACACCTAATTCCTGAATTTTAATTTCTGTTTCAAGGAGAAATGCAGATGGGTCTATTTCACATTTGATCACGCAGTCAGAAACATGCAAAGACACATCATGCAGAGGCGTCTTTTTGCACGGTGGAAGGTGGAAGCACAATTAGTTTATCCAACGAAATAAAAAAAAGAAAGAGAATGCCATTGATGGAATCTCTAAAAAAAGGGGAAAAGAGTGGACGCACGCAATGGCGCCTTTCCTTTCCTCTGAACCTGCATCGATGATCCTTCATGGCGAGGGTTTCTCGCGCACAAATCCCCTCTTTCACAGGATCCAAGAACAGATGTCTCTCGATTCGAAACGAAAGAAACAACGGGATCGGAGTCTCTCACCAGCCACCAATCATTAACCCACGCAAAAGCGAAGCACAATTCCAATACCCTCATAGAACAGTAGCAAGAATGAAAAGAACTGAAATCAAACGCATACGCAACTCTCACCTCGACCGCGGAACTTCAGGGAGGACAGATGAGGAGGAAGGAGATGATCCACGCAACAGCTGCAGCGAATTCCGGTACCGGTAGAAACACCTCTGATTCCGGGGATCGTTTGAAATTTCTTTGACGGCGGAAACTAATATGGACTCCGCCGCAACGAGGGGGCTCCTATCTTCCGTTCACAGCGAGTTAGCTTAGGGCCCAGTAAAGCCCACCAACACCACGTTGCATGAGGAGAAACATGGAGGCGCTTGTTGGTTCGATTTTTTTTTGTGTTTTGCTCCATTAAACCCGTGCGTATGGTGGAAAGTACCTCGTGCCTTTTTTTCTTTCTTTATTTTTCAGTTATCACTACTAAGTACTCCGTATGCAGTTATAGGAGGTACCATGTTACAGCCGACATTCCAAAAATAACAGTTCAACATTCCGATTATACCATTTTAACATTGTTCACATAAAAGTTAAACTAACATGCTCAAAGTGTTAAACTAATACGATCAACATTTTCATATACTAGGTTCAACATTTTTTTCAAACTTAGTTCAACAATTCGGATAAACTAGACCAACATTTTGTGCGAAAATGTTGAAGCAGTAAGTTCAAGATGTTGAGATAGTTATTCAAAATGTTGAAATAGCATATTAAAAGTGTTGATTCTAAAATACATATATAAAATAAAAAATACTCATATTGGATCTTATTCTATCGCATTAATTGCAAATAACATGTTAGTTCAAACGGATTCGAAAAAGGGTTAACGGTTTAGGAAAAATCGCATTTAAATGTTGGAACTCGGGTTAGATTCTTCCGTCTGTGGCTGGCGTCGGACGGACACCTTGCACTAGCTGTCATCCCCGCCCGCCCGCTGCAAACGCGCTTTGATCCGAATAAATATACAATCTTAACCGTTACATGGATCAGTGAAAGCAGCTTGGTAAAAAAACTTCCGCAAGCCAGGTTTCCGCCGCAACGAAACCCTTAGGCCCAGAAGGCTCCCGGCCTGCCGCATCTACGCATGCCGAGCCCATTCAACTCAACGGCCCATTTCGTCACACCAAGCAACCCCCGAGCCTCGCCGGCCCGGCCGGAGCAGGAGCGCCGCCGACGCGTCCTCATGCCGCCGCCGCCACTGCGGGTGCCGGCGCGGCTGCTGCACGCGCGGGGCAAGACCACCGCGGCGCAGCACGTGGCGGCGCGGCACCTGGACCACGCCTTCGAGCGCCTCGCGGCGGCGCACCTCCCGCTCGTCGCGGCGGCGCCGCTGGTCGACGCGCTGCGGGCCGACCCGGAGCCGCTCGCCCTGCCGGACCTCGCGCGCCGCCTCCCGCTCCGCCTCCACCGCCGCGGCCCGCTCCACTTCCTCCGCCTCTTCCCGCGCGTGTTCCGCCTCCGCGCCCCGCTCCCGCTCTCCCTCTCCCTCACCCCCGCCGCCGCGGACCTCCTCGCCGTCGCCAGCTCCCCCGCCGGCGCGGCGCGGACGCTCCACCGCCTCCTCGCGATGTCGGCCTCCCGCGCCCTGCCCCTCCGCGCCGTCTTCCGCGTATGGCGCGAGCTCGCCCTCCCCGACGACTTCGAGGACTCCGTCGTCGCGGGGCACCCGCACCTCTTTCGCCTCGCCCCCAACCCCGCCGAGCCCAACACCCACATTCTCCACCTCGTCGCCGATCCAGCGGCCGAGGAGTTCACCTCGGCGGCGGAGAAGACACGGCCGGACAGGTACGCGTTCAAGCTGCAGTTCCCGCCGGGATTCAGGCTGACCAAGGAGTACCGCAAGAAGGTGAAGGAGTGGCAGCAGCTTCCGTACTCCGGTCCGTATGAGGTCGTCAGTCCGAGGGCTGGAGGGAGCAAGAGAGTGTCGAAGCTTGCGAGGAGGAAGATGGAGAAGAGGGCAGTGGGGATCGCTCACGAGTTCCTGAGCCTGACAGTGGAGAAGATGGTGGAGGTGGAGAAGTTCAGTCAGTTCAGGAAGTGGTTTGGGATCGACGTCAATGTCCGGGACGTGTTCTTGGATCATCCCGGAATATTCTACCTCTCAGCAAAGGGAAAGCGGCACACAGTATTCTTGAGGGAGGGGTATGATCGTGGGAAGCTCGTTGAGCCAAATGAAGTTTCTGAGGCAAGGGCCAAGCTTGTTGAGCTCATGCTCTTGCGCCGACATGGACTTGGCAACGCCAATTCAAGTGCGAACAAAGCTTCAGGTGATACTTCTGATGCCAAAGAGACTGGGGATGATTCTGTTGAGCATGAGGATTGCTTGTTGGATGTATCGGAGACGTGAGAGCTGTAAGGATGTTGTCGATTTGAACGGAGAATCATGTTCAAAGGTGCTGGTCCAATTTCTGATGGGGAATGGATTTGTGACAGGCAGGAGGTTCACATACTGGAGAATGGAGATAACCAAATGAGAAGGTGCATGAATTTTCTGTGAATGGGTATGTCATGCTTGAGAGGGCAAGCGTGATGGACATAGCTGTGGCTTTTGATGCTTGGAACTCAAAAGTCATATTTCAACTGTCTGCCCTACCCCCTTGGTAGGTCAAGATTCATGAGGCAAAGTTGAACCTTTGAAGTTGGGTTCCCTTTAGTTCTCTGGTCATAAAATTTTGTTCTGACAGATCAGTCTGCAAAGCTTGCTTAATTCCAGGCAATTCGATAGGCTTCATGAGTTTCCTCTAGTAAATTCCAAGTAGTCTTTTGATTATGGCTATTGGGTCAAGTACTATCATGATGTGCCTGGTTAGTGGCATTGCTTGAATTGAAGAGCCAGGCGCTCTTCAGCAATTTGTGCAACTCTAGTCAATACTGCGACATTCTCAGCTTCAACAGGGCCAGCATGATGTGCAAATTTGGCGATAGTCGGCTCAGGCATAAGTTCATCCTTTTGATTGTCAAGCCTACTCTGATGTGGGAATATTGAATGCCTATGGATTGCAAGTTCTTTAGCTGGTTGGCATCAGAGAACAAGTGCCTGATGTTCAAATATCACGAAGAGGTGATGTTGAATCACCCTATATATCATCCCTGGTGGAGAGACAGTTTTGCACCTTCTAACAATACAATGCTCGTATAAATTTTGTGTTGCTAGCTGTTTCTCCATAGCTAACAAATTTGTGGCTCTGAAATGTACCACCCAATCTCTGTACTGAAGATTGGTGGTTACAGTCTCCCTCATCCTTGGTACAGTACATAGCAAGGATATTTTCTTCATCCAGTCACTGCATTTGTATCTTTCCCCTGTAATTGGTTCCGAGTGTTCCAACTGAGAACAAAATGCTCTTATAAATAAGAATCATATTACTTTTGCCATCTTGTCTGTTGTCACTATTGTTGAAACTTAAAACTACTTTGGTTCCTCCAAATCTCCAATTGTCAGTGCGGTGTCTTTTGAGAAGATTTGCTTTGTTACTATAATTTATTCACGAATCACGATGTTACTCCATTTCTTTTTAAGGGGTGCACAGGCCAAACTACACTGCATCCTTGTTTAGATGTCAAATTTGGTAGCCAAATTTGGAAGTACGATGTCTCTTCGTAATCATTGCGTCACTGTATATTTCGTTTGTATGTGCGAAAAATTATCCAAAAAATGATTAATTAGGCTCAAAATATTCGTTTCGCAGAGTACAGCAAAACAAAACTGTGCAATTAGTTTTTGATTTTATCTACATTTAGTACTCCATGCATGTTATGACATTTCGATGTGACAAGGAATTTTCTTTTTGCATAGTAAATTTGATGGTGGAATATTGGAACTAAACAAGGCCTGCGTTTTGGAATGGAGAGAGAACTGTACTACTGATTTCCATGCTATACTAACTCATATACGTGTGAAGAAAATATGTTCAAGAAGCAAAGAGTGACAGGTCTGTCCAACTGAAACTACTCTGTACATTTCCTATATCCTGAAATCCTGACTGCATGTCTGCAACACAGCCGAGGAATTTACAAGGGATTGTGGATGTTAAGGAGCTGAACTCTAGCCTGCAGCAGCCTCCTGAACACCTTCTCGCTCCCGCTCTCCAGCCCGGCAATGCACTCCTCTAGCTCCTCTAGCCTCTCTAATGCCATCGACGCCGTCTCCGGCGCTACTTTGCTGGCCGCCGGCGCGACGCCCAGCCTCGCCAGCCACTTGTGCGAAGACACCGGCTGCACCACGGCCGACATGGCCGCGCACCACGAGAAGATGACCGCCGACGCCTCCGCCGCGGCCACGGTCGCCTCTGCCACCGAGTCTACCACTTCAGTGTCCATGGCGTCCGGCGAGCTGTGCACCACCGCCACGTCCGCGTGCCTCGAGGCGTGCCGCATCGCGGCGGCGAGGCGGCGCAGCTCCTTCTCGGTCCGCCTGCCCGCGCGCGCCGACGCGGCCACCTTCGCGGCGTCCCCGCGCCGGGCCGCGGCCCGCGCGTCCGCCGCGCCCTGCCTCGCGGCGAGCAGCGCGGCGCCGAACGTGCCGTACGCGTCCGCGAGCGCGAGGAGGCCGTCGAGCGCCAGGTCGTCTGCGCCCTTTAGCGCCGCCGCTGCCCGCGGCGTCGCGAGCGTCTCGCCGAGCGCGGCGAGAACAGCCTCCAGGAGCGCGAGGCCGTAGCCGGAGGAAGAGTAGGAGCTGCCCGCTGCTCCGCAGCAGCAGGACCACGCCCGGAGCGCGCGCACGGTGCCCTCGAGGCGCGCCAGCGCCGGGTGGCACGGCTCGCTGGCGGACCGCGCGTGCGCCGGGGCCATCGCCGCCGCCGCCGCCTTCCTCGTCGTCCTACCGGGGCTGAGCGTCAAATGCATTCTGACTTTCCGAGCTGGCTGGTTCCCTGATGCCGATGGTGATGAAGTGAGTCCGTGAGTGGAAATCCGGGACATGGACGGGAGCTTATATTAGATGGCCGGGGATGGAGCCGTGGAGGCGGTGGCTGCAAGTTGCCGCAAAGAAATGGCCGGATCGGATTCACAGGCAGGCAGGTTGGCGCCGGCTGCGCTGCTGTTTCTGGCATCCCGGCATGCGAGCGAAACAAGTGGAGTCGCCGTGTCGAGTAGTGGCAGAATGGCAGTATTAGTTAGCACCATGGAGTTGACCCTTGGCGTAGGACAAGGAGGGAGTTCAGTAGGGTAGGGAGCAGCTGAGCTCTGCCACTGGGCAGACATATTCTTCTTGTCAACGAAGAGGTTGGCGCCGCGCTGACGAGATTGGTCGGGATAAGGCGGAGTGAACTGGCAACCTCGGCCCGGTTCCGGTTTGCCGGGGGGCTAGTGGCCCCTGTTTTGGAGGAGACCGATCATGCGGCCAAACCCAGCTTTCTTTCTCAAACCAGAAACCTGCTCAACCACCACCGCCGGGATCTGCCGAGCGCCGGGCTAGCTGGGTAGCCGTCTGCCATGTTGGCGAATTAACAATGGAAAAGGTCGTGGAGGCGTGGACCTTGGTGCACCCGGGCGTACGTGCACGCGGGAGACAGAGATGGAGGCACAATTTGGCGCGTCCCCTCAGGCTGTGCCGTTCTCTCGCGGCCCGGCTGGCCTCAGCGGATCACCCACTCACCCAGCCGCTGCCGTTTTTCCACCACGCTGCGCCGGCCCATCAGCTGGAGAAATCGTGAGCCGCCGCCTGGCTTAAGTCTTGTCCTACTGCAGTCAGCCAAGCAACAACGAATTACCACCTACTACATGTTTTTTTTTGAGAATTACAACTCCACATACTGCCTCAGCATTCATCCATGCGGGAGACAGAGAATTAACAACTGCCCGTTCAGAATATAATGTTCATTTTTAAGAAATTAACAAGAATAGCACAAACATTTTACTACGTGTTAGAGTTTATTTGGTAGTTTAAATGTGTATCGTATACTGTTATAGGTGCAAATCTATTTTTTATTGGTAATAGAAATGTCTACTCCCGCATGATCCCTTCGCAGGCAGAGAACAAACACACGGCAGCAGCAGCAATGATGCTGCAAGTGCGAATTCTGCTGCATCGTACACAACGTTAAATCAGGAAGCATCCACATTCCAGGCATCCAAGTAACCCATAGAATCGAATAAATCAATCAATGTATCAAAACAATCTACATACTTAATGCAGTGCCCAACTGACTCCATGCTGTTACAGGGTATATGTATATATGGCATACAGAAAAAAAAACAGCGGGCTATAGTAGAGTAGATACACCCATAGACAAATCATCAAACCAACATATTTTCACGATGGGGAATAAGGCTAGGCGACGACTTCTAGAAGCACTTCCTATGAACAATAGCTGGACCAGATTCTTCATATTCCTCCCTTGAGATCCACATCTGCACAGAAAAAAAACATATGTCAGAACTTCTCAAATAAACTTAGACGGTGGATACAAGATAGAAGACGGAATTTGGAAAACTTGGTGTCACCTGCTGGAATGTGCTGAGAGATGCAAGGATTGATCCTCCTATCCAAACACTGTACTTCCTCTCTGGTGGAGCAACAACCTTGATCTTCATGCTGCTTGGAGCAAGCGCAGTGATCTCCTTGCTCATGCGGTCGGCGATGCCAGGGAACATGGTGGATCCACCACTGAGGACAATGTTGCCGTACAGGTCCTTCCTGATATCCACGTCGCACTTCATGATGGAGTTGTAGGTCGTCTCGTGGATCCCAGGGGATTCCATACCGATGAACGATGGCTGGAAGAGGACCTCAGGGCACCTGAAGCGCTCTGCACCAATGGTGATCACCTGCCCGTCAGGCAGCTCGTAGGTCTTCTCAACTGATGAGCTGCTCTTGGCAGTCTCAAGTTCTTGCTCATAGTCAAGTGCGACATATGCAAGCTTTTCCTTGATGTCACGGACAATTTCCCGCTCAGCAGTGGTTGTGAATGAGTAGCCCCTCTCGGTCAGGATCTTCATGAGGGAATCAGTGAGGTCCCTACCAGCAAGATCGAGACGTAGAATGGCATGCGGGAGAGCATAACCTTCATAGATTGGAACGGTGTGACTGACACCATCTCCAGAATCCAGGACAATACCTTTTAAATGAAACAAAATTCAAATGAGTGATCAACTAATGAAACAAAGGAAAATATTTCTACCCTATGACATTTACGTAGAAACTGGTAAAAAAGATACATCCAGGTTGCAGGAGTTTTGAGTGGATTTGATTTAGTTGCATTTCATGTGTTATCATTTTCTGGTTAAATGTAAATATCATTTCACAACTGGCCAATTGGTTCCTGTTAGATGAGATTCTAGAGCAGTTGAGTGAATGCACAACAGTAAAATGCCGATTCTTTGATCACTTACCAGTGGTACGGCCACTAGCATATAGTGAAAGGACGGCTTGAATAGCGACATACATGGCTGGAACACTGAAGGTCTCAAACATGATCTGTGTCATCTTTTCCCTGTTGGCCTTAGGGTTGAGAGGAGCCTCCGTAAGAAGAACTGGGTGCTCTTCTGGTGCTACACGGAGCTCATTGTAGAACGTGTGATGCCAGATCTTCTCCATATCATCCCAGTTGCTTACAATTCCATGCTCGATGGGGTACTTCAAAGTCAGGATACCCCTCTTGGATTGGGCCTCATCGCCAACATAAGCATCCTTCTGTCCCATCCCAACCATGACACCAGTGTGGCGCGGACGACCAACTATACTTGGGAAAACAGCACGTGGAGCATCATCTCCAGCAAAGCCAGCCTATAATATATGAAAGCAATTACTTAACACTAAATTCTAATTACAGCAGTCTAGAAAAGTGTTCATTAGAGAATCTGATGCCAAGTGGCCACAATTACCTTGACCATTCCGGTTCCATTGTCGCAGACAAGGGGCTGAATGTCCTCTCCGTCTGCCATTTATATTAAATGATCTGCAATCTGCAAGAATGAAAACAGCATTTTCTAAGAGTGTAGACTAATATGTGTTAATTTTACTTCGGTAAGAGATAAAAGGCTGGTGTTCCTACTTCCAACAGAAGACATGAGTTACATCTTAACAGGTTAATATCCATCAACTGAGAAAAAGAGGCCAAATAATACCTCTAAACATCCCTTGAGTACTATTTATCAAACAGGAAAGCCAAACACAACTACACAAGTAATGCTAACTGTAACAGGGAGTCAGGGATTATAGTCGAACAAAAGAAAACAAGTTTTGATCAGAAACTGGTAGTCTTAAAAACAAAACCCTTAGTTTTACAGCTATATTAGTGGGTATGGGTACTTAAATTTCATTTGTAAATATACAAACGAATCAAGCTGGTCTGAAACACCAAAACTCCAATACATGCAAATGCAAACTCTTGGTGTAATAGTGCAAGGCATGTCGTCAATCCATAAAATTTAGTCAAACGCATGGTCCATTGCAGGAACCAAAGCCATGGATCCTGACTACTGATAATATGAAGAATTTATCATTATCTGACCAGAAGGCCCTCAGAGGCATCAGCAGCTCAAGGAATCCAGACAATGCACATCAATATCTTTAAAGAACTTCATGATCTATTCTCTTCTTGGGGAAAAGAGTTCCATCTCCATGATTCGTGGAAAGGAGATTTTCGATCATAGAAAAAAATTAACATTTTAATAAGTTTATTGTTCAACGGGCACAATTTAGGAAGTTATGAAGCAATATTTGGCTATAAGTACTTATTTGTAACCGACTAAACCATGTTTTATTGAAGCACAGCAAAATTTCGATTGCCACATGAAACGAATTTGATACTAAAAAGGATTCAGAAAAAGACCTACTTTTGGAAGATTCAAACAAAAATCAATACAAGTTCAAAAAAAAACAATACAATTTCGTTGTCACTTCAAGCAAACCGACTCCGAACACTAAGATCACAAATTCCACTGTAAGCACAAGGAACCCTTGCGATTCAGAAGAAGTAGACATCCACGAGTCACCAAGAAACCATCAAGAGATCTACTGCAGTATTACTAGCCCACCTAAACACACAAGATCGAAGCACCCACGAGTCACCAAGAAAGTCTCAGCAACCTTGCGACCCTTACTCCTCCGGATCCAGCGCCTAGCGGTCAACCAGAACCCAAGACAATCGGCGATCCCCGCTGCACCCTACCACCCAAACCCAGCCGCCTCTTGACATCTAAACATCCTCGGCAGCAACAAGAAACAGCAGCATTAAAGGAGTACCGCAAGATTCGCTAACCTGAACCTGAGCCGGGAGAGACGAGGAGGTGGCGGCGGCTGCACGAAGCGTAGGAGGGAGGCGAGCGGGCGGGTGGAGAGAGAGTAGGAGAGGCGAGGGGCGCGAGATATAGGGCGTGGCGACGGCGAGAGCGGCGTGCTGGGGGTGGCAACGGTGGAGGTGGTGGCGGTGGGAATGAGGTGTAAAGAGGCCGGTGCCGCACTGGAAAGTTGGGGGAGGGCGGCCGTGCCAACGCGGAATAATTTGCCCACCTGGGCTGGGACACCACAAAAGAATCTACTCAATTTTCTTTTTTTTCTCTTTTGGTTTATTATCATGATTTTATTTTATAAGCAGGAAATCTGTTTTGTATATTCACATCTCATTACCTATCATCAATAAAAATTCTCTTCGACTCAAATTTAGATGTCTAATTCTAATAAAAATTCTCTCTGGCTTCTCTATTTGGTCTTAGCTAGACATTCGTTACTGTCCCAAATGTCTAGCTAGTAACGAATGCGGAATTTTGAAAACCCCAACCCATTTTCTCTGGCTTCTCTATTTAGTCTTAGCTCGTCGATGTCGAATACGATCAGCGAGTGTAGCCTACAGGTTCAATGTCGAGAGGTTAACCTCAAATGTGAGGATTCTGATCGTAGATACCTAAATCATTGTGTACCTCAAATGTAAGGAGTCTGATCATTGATCAATTTTTTGCTGCTCATAACCAAATAACTTGAAGCACTTATATATATATATATATATATATATATATATATATATATATATATATACACACCTTGTTGACATCATTGTTGCTTTATATGCCTTATACAATGCGTACCAGAATATCTAATCGGTCAGCAGTAGCAAAAGAGAGATTGCCAGAGTAGTTGGCCCAACATGAATCTTGGCCGGTTGCCCCAAGCCCCGCAACAAAAAAATGGGAGTTCTTAGAACAATATGTAAAGTTGTAAACTAGGCTCATAGCAATGCTGCTTAATTTGTTGGCACAACCAGCTGCCATTGTCAATGATTCCACATCACCCATCTCAATCTCAACTCTCCATCCCTTTCTCCACTCCCTCTTTCCTTCTCGTCCTATGCATCGCGCTGTCAGTGTCAGTCAGTGCTCTGGGTTGGTATACTTGGCAGTAGCATTGCAAGAGGAGAAAAAAACGAGTGTACGAGACGAAAGCGGTAGCGGGCGGCGAGAGGACGGTGCCGCGGCGGGGCCAGCACGGAACAGGCGAAAGCGGGGTGGGCGGCGGCCTTTCTGCCCGCTTTTTTTGGCTACGTTCTGGACTTCTGGTGGCTTTACGGCAACGCCTCCACCGTGTCAACATCTCTCGCCGTCGTTCTACGGCACCTGCTTGTTTGCCTGCTTCGGTGCGGCTCGCCAGTGCACCTCCTGCCTGCAACGGTCACCTTTTTTATCGTCTCTCTACAAACTGTAATAGCCAAAAGGAGAAGTGACAGGCACACTATGCAGAGTTTGTTTGGACGTGCACGGCCGTGTAAGGGTTCAACAAATCTTGGGACGATCGGGGAATCGGGGGCGCATCATCTGAGGCGCGCGCTCAACCAGCCGGCCGCGGCCGGTGGTGTTAGCTTTTGAACCTACGACTCCACGTCACGTATGGCCACGCGAACTCGCATTGGCACACATAAATAACATGTACTAGCTAGAGAAGTGACGTGGACGACACAGCTAGGCAGCGCGTAGTATAGCAAGCAGATTAAAAGCCTGAAGCATAAGAAAGAGCTATCTAGAGATCGAGCTCATCAGCCGGAAGGAGTGACGAGAAGGATGAGGCTCCGACCGCGCACGCTCCTGATCGTCCTCGCGGTGGCCGCGGGCGTTGCGCTGATCGCCTACCGCCTGGCTTGCTTGGGCCGCGAAGCCGCCACGGGCTCCGGCGGCGGCTTCCACGGCGACCACGACGTTGAGGACGAGTTGGTCGCTGGACACAATAAGAAGTCGCACGGCGCCCGGCCGTGGCGGCAGCCGGGCGGTGCTGGCACCGGGGTCGGGAGGCCAATAGCAAACACGAATGTTCATAACAGGCGGCGGCGCTTCCCACCACCGCCGCCTCCTCCGCCGTCGGTCAGTAACCGCGCGCGACGTCGTCGACGACCGCGCTGACACAGAAGAAAGAAGCGTGACGACCTTATCAACATAGCCCATAAGGCCATAAGCCGAGAAGCCAAGGCCCAGGGGACGAGGTACAGGACATCGTGCGTGCGTGCAACGTGCACTCTAGGATATGTACGTGTACGTAACCTAGCGGGCTCTTACTGGCTATGCATCTTTTCGTGCAAGTTTATGTAGGTACATGTATAGCTATTTATTTTGTCTCGTGCCTCCGTGGGACGAACGCGTGTGGTGGTGTACGCGGTGCCCATTTGCCAGACGACGGCTTGCTCCGCCGGCCGGCCGGCCGGGGCGGCGCACATGAAAAGATTCGTGCGGTCCGAGAGATGAAGAGCGGCGGTGTTGAAAAAACGTTGAGCCTAGACTAGAGCCCTCTAAACTCAGTGTACATAAGCTGCAGCTAAAGAAGCCGCAGTGGATAGTGGCAGATCAAAATTTCGAAACCACCGGAAATGAAGAGGGCGACGACGAGGCTAGTCCGGCCCCGCGCACGTGCCGTCGTCCTAGCGCTCGCCGCGGCCGCGGCGATCCTGCTCACCTTCTACAGACTGGCTCACTCAGGCGCGGGCGACGGCGCCGCCACCAGCGTCGTCGGCGGCGGCCGGCCGCAGTGGCGGCGCGCGGAGCAGCGACGGTTGGGTGGCGGCGGCGGGATCCGGAGTCCGGCAGGGAACCTGAACATTCACAAGGGCTTCCGGTACCCGCCGCCGGGCCCGGGTGGCGTCGTCCGCGCGGGGGGCGGCGGCGGGGGCTCCTATCTGGCTTGCGGAAGCCGGATAGGAGGGTTGGCTTTGAGGCCCATGACGGCCCATCTTCGCGGCACTTCTTCTTTCCCAGCGCGCCGCCGCCCCCTCGTCCTCCGCCCCGGCCGGCGGCCGCCGCGTCGTCCGCCCACCGCCCGCCGCCGCCCTACCTCCCCGCTCTTTCTAATCAGTTCCTCATCGCCCCCGCCGCGGATCCCCGCCCACCGCTTGTCCAGCCCCGCCCGGCCGTCGGCGCTCCCGCGCCGCCTCGCCTCCGCCGCCGGCCGAGCCGCCGCCGCCGCCGCTGTACCTTCCCTCCGCCCCCACCTCCTTCTTTTCTATGGCCGGAGGCCATTGGAGCCCCCGCCCGGAAACCCCGAAGCCCTAACCCTAACTACCGCCGCCGCCGCCGCCGGCCTCGCCCGCCACCTGCGGCCGGCGCGCGCCGGCGCGCCGGCGAGCCGCCCCCACCCGGCTCCCGCCCCTCCGCCGGCCGTCGTGCCCCTCCGCGGCAGCACGGCGGCGCCCCTCTCGAGGTAGAAGACGAAGAGATTGTGTGGCCCATATTACCCGCACGAATCTCAAACATTAGAAGCTAACTAGTACGAAAAGTTTCCGGAAGTCATATAGGAATCCCGGCGGCGGCGTGGCCTGGCGTGAAGAAGCCCAAGACCGGTGAGTTTACTTCGGTTGTGTTTGGTGGGCCGTGGCGTCCTAGCTCGCTGCTGCTGGACCCCTGGGCGGTGTGCGGGCACCGGGGTATGCACAGTGTGGGCCTTCAATTTGGGTTGGAATTAGGCCCACGGAGATGCCCAATTCCTCGGAAATTCTAAAATGTGTGCAGTGTGTGTTTTTCCGAGTACGTGTGTGTTGACCCGTTCCACTTTGAGTGTGTGCATTTTTTTTAAGAATAAAATGTTATGCATCTTTTAAGCATATAGAAGTACTGGTGCACCGTATCCACTGTTTCAAAAAAAAAGGGGAAAGAACAACTCGTGCTTCATGCTTCAGAGTTCAGATTCCAATAGAGCTCTCATTCCTGGATGCATGTTCGCGCACTTTGCACGACCACAAGACAAGACATGCCAGGGCCGTACCAGCGAACAGCTCATCCAGAGCATCCTCCATTCCTCCTGGAGCCGTGAATGTGAGCAAGAACAAGCGCCAAATGTGCCACGCTTTCCAGTGTCGAAGCCACTCTGGTCTCCTCCTTTCTGTCTGAAAAGCAGGCCTTCTTGCCTGATAAATTCAGGCTCAGGATGTATCGACTTAACATTTTGAGTTCAGAACATGGCACTCTCCCCTCACCAGCTGTTCGCCGGAGCTCTCCTGGTCCTGGCCGTAGTAGCTATGTCCTCATCGGACTCCGACCAACCGAGCGCCACGCGCGTTTACCATGTCGCCAACGCGGCGGGCTCGCATGATGATCGCCGGAGGCAGGCTCCGGCGTGCCACGAGTCACCTGCGCCGGTGCTTTCACCGCCGCCATGCCATGGCCACCATGATCACCGTAGCAGAGAAGCTCCGGTGCTGCGGAGTGTACGGGCTCCGCCCTCTCCGCAGCCGGGGACTCAAGTGCATCGTCGGGCCCCACTACCGCTGCCGCCGTCGCCACCGCCGTGCTCATGGCCGGCCGTAGTGCTTCGGTTTTCTGAAGCGTACTTGGCGGAGGATTTTCAATTTGGAGCAACTCCAGCAGCGGCCTCTACATGGGTCTCTACTCCAAAATTTAGAGGCTTGGAGTAAAAATACAACTCCAGCAGGGCCTTCAAATGAACCTGTATTTTGCATAGACCTCCAAATCTCCCCACCAAGCCTCCATTCCTAGAGGCCCTCCAATTCCCCCTATAAAAGTGGATTGATTCACTGACATATGGGGTCCACAACCAAATAGAGGGCTGAGTTGATTTGTTGCTGGAGTTGTGCTCTAATTTGAAGGGCCTCTATTTTTATGTTGGACCTGCAAATTAGTTTTGAAGGCCTCAATTTGTATAGTCTTACTGGAGTTGCTCAAGCATCTTCTGTTTGGAATTTATAAGTCGGGACATTTATATAGGCATTTTCCTTGAATCCTTGTACAATATGTTCGTCAACTGATCGTGCTAGAACGAAGTACATTTTCAGCTGTGATCACCGACCACTGTATATTCTCTTGCTCCATTCTTTTTTCTTAATTAACATTTTTTACTATCCCACCACTATTTGGGCATGAGTCATGACATCTATAGGACTGCGGGCAAGTCGTTTTAATGCATAGGTCTTTTACTGTACACAATACCACTGTTTAAAAAGGAGTAGTATATAAACTTCTGATTAGTTGAGCGTGGACCAGTGGTATAGGTAGTATATGAGGAGTGATATAGGTAGTATAAGGGTATTATTGGAAAATATAAATGATATAACTGTAATTAATGTAATTAAGTAATTTTTCGTTCGATCATTCAAATTTACCGTGACCCACCGTTTCATTTCCCTCTCAATCTTATTCATTTCCCTCTGTTCCTCATCTTCCCAACGTCTATCTCTTATCTATGTACGGCGACCGGCGGCGGGTAGTCATAATTACTAAATTACCCATATCTATACCATATACTCCCTCCGGTTCCATATTAGAAGTTGTTTAGGACAATGACACGGTCACCAAAGCACAACTTTGACTTCACTTTACTATAAAAATATTTTTTAAAAAGTTATATATGTATATTTTTATGGAAGTAATTTTTAAGACCAATCTATTTATATAATTTTTACATTTCCAAACTCAACGATTTAAATGTTATTCATGATTTATATTCCCAATGTTTGACTCAAACCTTGTCTAAAACGACTTCTAATATAGAACCGGAGGGAGTACCACTCAATAGTCATGTTGAGTACCGTAAAAGAGCTTATCTTGCAAGCTAACTTTTTCTTGAGATACCAGGTACAAATCCTAATAGAAAGCACTACAGTATGATCCATCTCAAACGCACAAATCCTTGTGCTTCAGCTCAGAGTTCTAGGCTGGTTTCAGTTTCAGTTTCAGCAGGGAGCAGGCCCATATGCATCTAGCGATCAAGCCTATCCGGCCACGGCTACCGACAACACGAGTAGAGGAGAGACACCGTCACGTGTCAATGTGTCACGCACATCCCGGTACCGTGTCAGTACCATGCCGAACCACAGCACCAGTGATTGAATAGCTCATTCATTAGAGCACCAGCACCCTCGTCAGCCATGACGTCAATGATCTGGAACATCCGATAAGTTCAGGATATGGCTATTTAGCGAAGCCATCGGAAGGTCACATAAGCTAACAGTAGCTAACATGACGCGGGCCGATCGCCCTGTTGCCCCAGCCCTCCTGATCTTAGCGCTCGCTCTCGTCTCTTCGAGCGCTGCTGAGCGGAGATGCACCAGCCAGGAGCAGGCTCCGGCGTGCCACACATCACCTGTGCAGCCGATGGATGGCCACGGTGATCACCGTAAGAAATCCCCGACGATGCCGTCGAGACCTCTTGGCTTGAGGAAGCCGATGAAGGCTCCACCCCCGCCACGGGCGGGAATTCGACGTGCTCCTATGATGCCATTATTCCCTCCATCGCCTCCGACGCATCCACCTCCGCCCCCGCCGCCGCCATGCTCCTAGCCGTGTTCAAGCAGATCGACCTACTCCCTGTACTGTACTTTGGCTCAGCTTAACCTCTTCGTGAATTCATCTATTTGTGTACTTTCAAAAGCAATAGTGTGTTGTGAACTTACCGTAGAGCAGTCAATAAAGTTCCTTGTGATGCAATTTGTCTATCTAAGTTCGAATCATTGACTCGGCACCGGTATTACTCTATAATTAAGTAATACCTTTTTACTGGTAGACAATATGATCATTAACAGTGATATGTCTGGTGACTTCATTAATAGTGAGATATCTACCGTGACTTCGTCAATCTTAACAGTTATCGGACCCGTCTTTCAGTCGGACCCGTCTTTCAGAGTTACTTGTATGAGTAGTGTTTGTGTCCCTATAATTATAGAGAATAGCAAGGTGCCCCGCGCAACAAATTTACGCGTGTAGTTAGTTTTTTATATTAATATTTAGATTTTTTTAATATCAATATTTATTTTTTTTAATTTTTTAAATATAATTTTATTCAAATATCCGTTGCTTCATTGTCAATACAGTCTATCCAAGTGTGTCCAAACTTATCATTTTTTTATCATCATATATGTGGCACAGTGTATAAATTAATGATGCAAGCTCATATTTACTAATTGTATTTGGCATTGATTCTTTGGTCAACTTATAATTTCCTTATTCATTTAATTTAGAATTTAACTATTCATTTACTCTAATTAATGGACTTTATGGGTTAATATAGATGGATAGATCTTATAAAAACTAACATTGTGTATTATTTTATTTCAATTAATATGGTAATAATATTATATTATTAAGATTAACTCCACTAATACCTCTTAAATCAGACTCTCTAAATACTAAATGAAGGCCACCTCTGTTTTTTTAATGGCCATAGAAATGCTACAACTCCAGCAATAGCCCTCGTAAATATAGGGCTTTCTATAGACCCTTGAGAAACCCAGGGTGGGTTTGGGATAGAGGCTTGTTGGGACTGGAGTGCAACTTTTTTCTGTACTCTCTAAACTTGGGATAGGGGCTTGTTGGCTCTACTAGAGTTGCTCTAAAATAATAGATTGTGTGGCCTAATATTAAGGTAGTGATTGTGGGTAAGTAAATAAAGTAATTCGTACATTTTTACATGTATAAAATGCAACTTACTGACATGAGATACTCCCTTCCTCAACGGATATGTGAACTACCTCTGTGAACTTGCAATAGCGTAACACGAGACGATTGGATTGAAGTAGAAACCTTCCATAAAATATAATGGTGTTTGGGTGGACTCTCTTCACAAATCAACAGTATGATTGGTAGCCTAGCTTGCTGCATAATCAATGATCAGAATGGCATAGCATGAAGGAAAGTTTAAGAAGGGAGAAAATCAAATATAGAGGGTAATGAATCACACCAGAAAAATGTTATCCGAGAAAATACTATGAGAAAAATACTGCTATTTTGCTAGTTATACAATGAGAACTTAGACTGCAGTAACCAATTGGTGTCTATCACGATTATAGATCAATCTTTTGCCTTTTTCCTCCTCCGGTAAAAGATGGAGTAATATATAGACATAGTTGATTTCTGATTTGGTGAATGATCGACAATAGTTTACAGCTGCATGATTATATCGGTCATTAAGAGAAGCATTTCTTTGCCCAGCCTATTGTTACTCAGCTTCCATGTCAGCAGATGTGCACGTCAAGCACGTCCATCCTCGAAGTTGTACGACACTTGAGTTTCTTCACTTTGTTTTTTCTAAATCTGCTCCTGCTTCTTGCACCGACTCGTTAACGAAGGCCATCAAAAGGGTTTGAGCACGGGTAACCCGTTTGATGATCTTCCACTTGCGTTGGCAAAGACAGTAAGTGCTGAGCACGACCATGGTGCTCATCGCGACAATGATTCGCTCCCTTCGGATAGGGAGAATCGTTCTCTCTCCCTCTATCCCTCCCCTCTCTAGTGGTGGCGGCGGCGAGGGGTGCCGGTCTTCCCGGCTGGCAGCCTTCAGCCCCGCCGACCTCCGGCGGCGCGCGGAGCGGCCGGACTCCGAACTCCCGACGGCGGACTGTCGCACGGTGACGACGAAGGACTCCCCTCTCTGTACTCCTTCTTACACTAGCTCGTTAACAAACATCATCAAAAGGGTCTGAGCGCGGGTAACCCGTTTGATGATCTTCCACTTGCAAGTGTGGTTGCTGCATTTGAAATGTTTCATAATAATATGAAAAAAGAAAAGAAGAAAACGAAGATAACTCCAAGAAGAAGAAGAAGCGTGCTGGTTGGATTAAAAGTACTATTACCACACATACGAAAGAAAACGAAAGCAAATCAACCTTCTTTGGCCTGCCCAACAACATTCTCACGGCGGCGCTGGTGGACACCGGGCAACGGCTCAAGCAGCACGCCCAGCAAGTGGGGTTGGAGTCCCGGTTCGACGCCGTCAGCAGCCGGGCCGGCGAGATCCACGCGTCGAGGCTCGGGTGCGTGCCGGGGAAGGCCTTGGCCGTGAACCTGGTGTCCTCGACAAAAGCGTCTCTCCGACGAACCCGCGGGACGATCTCCTCCGCCACGCGCGCTGGGCCCGCACGTGGTGGCGCTGGTGGAGTAGGAGGTGAAGGAGGTGAACACGAACAAGACGCCGCTTGCCGCACTACGGCGCGGTGCTGGAGTCCCTGGATGTGACGCTGGCCCGCGACAGCGAGCAGACGGCCCGCACGGAGGCGACGCTGTCAAGGAAGGCGGCCAACGCGGTGGCGCGGGAGGGGCCTAACCGAATGGAGCAGTGTGAGGTCCTGCGCAGCCGCACTTGCCAGATTGTGAGTACGGCCTTCGCGACGGGCGCCTGGGCATCCGCCGCCACCCGTACCGCCCTCCAGAGTACTAGCTGCCGCCGGATCTTGAACTCGCACCGCCGCTCGCCGAAACTGGAGCGTCTCTGCTGTTGTGGGTGTAGCGGCTGCTGTAGCTCCGACGAGGACTGCCGCTGATCATCGTTCGGCGCCCAGCAGGCACGTGATGTCGTTGGCGTGGCTGTGCCCAGCACCATCAGCGCCGGCAAGGCGAGCAGACACGCCGCGATCTTGGTGACATCAGACACCACCGGGCGCTGCGCTCCCGGCTACTCCGTGTGTGTTGTTGGCCACCGCGACACCGACAACCGTGGTCTTCGAGATCTATGCCACCCTCCTCTTGTTGCACCGTAAGCTATGCGTGAGCAGCTCGGCCGTGGTGGCAGTGGACCGCGCAGAGACTGCCGTCGAAGGCGCCCTCGCCGATGGCCATCGCCACGGCGTGCTTCGGCGGTGATGCTTGATTTGTTCTCCCGACGGAGGGGGTGTTTGATACCTGGGACTAAAACCAAAGAGACTAAAATGAAGGACTAAAATTTTAGTACCCCTATTTGGATTCTAGGACTAAAATAGTTTTAATGATATGCATAAATACGTTTTTACCCTTTCTAAATGAGAGACAGAGGGGGGACCGTTGGGTGGAGGGGCATCATCAGTGAAAAAACATCTATTTTAGTCCCTTTTAGCACCTCTTTTGGTGCTAAATGCGCTAAAAGATTTTAGTCCCTTCTAGTCCATATGATTTGGATCTTTAGTCTCTATTAGAACTAATTTTAGTCCCTTTTAATTTTAGCACTTGAATCCAGTCCCTTTTAATTTTAGCGCTTGAATCCAAACATCCCCTGAGAAGAGAGATGGTGGGGAGGAGAGAGATGATGGGCATTCAAATGATTTTGAATCGTGGACGCTCTCCGTATTTTTTGTGGCATGTGAAGCGGGACAGATTCCAACATTTAGAATGCATCATGTATATGAATACATATTATGAAATATAACAATACATGATGTGATATAATACACGTGTCATGATTCGTTGTGAGAGAAAAATATTGTTGGCCGGATAAGAAGAAGTCAAGCGAACAGGGCCACTAGGTCGGATCTCGAAATGAATCATAGTACAGAAACGAAGTCTAGGATAATATCTTTCCTAAATAGTATATTACTATAGATCTTCAGGAAATAGCTTCATATTGTAACAATACTGCAATTCACCTGTGGTCAAAGAGACAGCAATAGGGGATCCGCTCATCCGCAGGGCGGGGGTGGTGTTTGGATACCTCAGGCTAAAATTAATTAGAAGTATTAAATATAAACTAATTAAAATACTCATTACATAAATGAGGACTAATTTATGAGACGGATCTATTGAGCCTAATTAGTTCATGATTAGATAATGTAATGCTACAGTAAATATATAATAATTATGTACTAATTATTGATTAATTAGGTTTGTTACGTTCGGCTTGCGAAATAGATATGACTTATGTAATTAGTTTTATAATTAATTTATGTTTAACATCTAATTATCAATTTATTTAAGGACTAAACCCCTCGAATCAAACATCCCGGAGTGGTCATGTGACGTGACGCTGCCACTCACATCCATTGGTGCGGGTACACCCGTGACCAGCGACCAAAGTTTGTCGCACTGACCGTCTGACCGGACACCAGTCTACACGCCTACATTGTCACATTGATCACATGCATCTCCCTTTGTGCGTAGAGTTGAAACTAGACACAGCTAGAGAGATCACAGGAGATCCAAAGGCCAAAGCATTCAGTGCATCACCGACGACATGGCACTCCCATCTCGCCTGCTTGCCGGCGTTCTGCTGATCCTGGCAGCAGCTCTGGTCTGCTCCAGCGCCGGGGAGCAGAGGAGCACCAGGCACGGGCAGGACCGGGATGCCAGTGCGCCGCAGCTGCTGCCGCCTCCACGCTTTGGTCTCCAATATCGCCTTCAAGAGTCTCCGGTGACGCCGTTGATGAGGCCTCTCGGCTTGAGGAAACCTGTGGCGGCTCCGCCCCCGCCGCGGCCGGCAACTCGACGATCCAGCAGAGCGCCATATCATCCTTCGCCGCGGCCGCCGCCACCGCCACCGCCGCCGCCACCATGCTCGTAGCTGTAGCTTTAGTAGATGATGTCTTGTTGCCCTGCTGGCGTTCCATTCCCTGTATCGTGTACGTCATCCTGAGTTCCTGGGATTCGGTGTAGGCTTCTCTGTTTGGAGTTTTCATGGATGCTGATATTTCTCACTTTCTCGCTCGCTTGCTGTTCATCTATCTTAATTAGTTTCCTTGTGCGCACAGACTCAGACTCGAATCTGCTTCTGACTTTCTGGCCGTTTCCACGCACAAAAGCCTCGGATTTGCGTATCAAATGCTGGATCCGTTGTCCTGCGCAAGCTAAGCAAGAACTCAGTGGCCGCATCCATGACCATGTGTGTGCCAGTCTCATGGGCGACATGCCTGATTCCTGTGCGAGAGATTCCCAGACAAGTCCAGCCCAGCCCATCCGTCGAAGTTTCAGACTTTCGCTACAAATTCTGCTCCGCTGATCACTCAGCAACTGAAACCCTCCAGCTCCAGGTCCCATTCTCAGTATAAATCCAGCCACCGGATCGCCGAGAGCAAATGTTCTTGTCCACCATGACCTTGAGCGTCTTCAAGCTACTCACCGTCCTGATCGCTCTGTCCACCGCGGCCGTGCCATGGCAGGTTGCTGTGCTGGCGACGGCAAGGCCGGCGAGAACCCCGCCGGGTCCGAACCCGACCCAGCTCACGTACGTGTTTCCACATCATAGCCCACCGCCGCCGGCGCATCATCATCGCCACGGCGTGCGGTCGGCGCATGGGCCGCCGCCGGCGCCGTATCCTCCTCGGCGCGACGGGCAGCCCCTGCGCCGTCCAACGCCGTGACCCCCCGGCCCGGCACTACCACGGCGCCACCATAGATCTCGCTGTTCATGGCATTTGGAGGAAGTTTCAAAGAACGTTACTTGACAGATAGCCACAGAACATGCAGAAGATGCTCCAGCTCCAGAGAAAGGCGTTTTCTTTCACATTTTTTCTTTTTCCTTTTTTTTTTGCCAGGATTGGTTTACTCAACTTGCTCGTGTGCAATCGTTGTGTTTTTCTTTATCCCATTTGCCTGTGTCGACGGGTCAGCAATTCAGCATTTGACCCCAACATCATGTTTCAAAAAACGCAACAAACACATGTGAACCATCCAGGTTTTTCAGTATAAATACCACTCATGAGTAATCGCATTCGCATCAACGGAGAGCAACAACTCTTAGGCCGCGATGAGGCTGCTCAAGCTGTTCACCGTCGTTGCCATCCTGGCCGTTCTGTCCGCCACGAACGTGCCGTCGCCGGTGGCTGTAATGGGGAGGGAGGGGGCGAAGGCGCCGCCCCCGCCGCAGGCGAACCGGCGCCCGAAGAGGGCAGGGCCGGGCCTGACGCCGCCGCCACCGCCGTCGCGCCATCGTGATCGGCAGCGCGTGCAGTCACTGAGTCAGCCACCATCGCCGGCGCATCCTGGTCAGCGCCACGCGCAGCCGTCGCGACCTCCAACACCGCCGTCACCTCAGTATCATCGGCACCGCGTGCAGCCAGCGTATCCTCGGCACGACGTGCCGACGGCATCGAGTCCTCCAACACCATCACCCTGCCGTTAGACCTTGCTGTTCCTCGTCCAACTAAGCCTGAACTATTGTGACAGTTAGCATGATGTTCAAGACTGATGATGTTTAAGCAGGATCTTGGTGTTTATTATTCAAATGCAACGAACAATAATGTATTAATAACAATGGTAATAGCTCTGCAGTTTGCACTGAATTGTTCGTTTTTTTAGACAACTCGAGCTGTGAAAACTCTCCCGGAAACAGCCAGGTAGTTCTTTTTCTGAATAAATTATACAGGTGCCACTTGGCATCCAGAAACCTGACCAGGACGGGGCTGTCGGCGCTGACATGAGCTTACTAGTGTAAACTGCAAATCATTGCTGAAATGAGAATGCAACAAGCTCACTTGCTTGAGGTAGGCCTGGCATCAGGTTTTATTTGCTAGATGATACGTAATTAAGTTATCTTTCAAAAAAAAGATGCGTAATAAAGTTGTGATTTCGTTGCTGTTCATGGCCTCATGGATCTTCCGAGCGGACTTTCAAATAGGCAATTGAAAACCCCGCTGTGCATGGATCAATTAGTCCAGTAATGGTGCGCAGCAATATCGGCAGGTATGTTTGGTAAAACTCGATCTAATTTTGATTGTCTATGAGAATTGATTTTCTAAGAGAATGATTTTATGTCTGAAAGTGATTTTCTAACATAAACTTTTAAAATTACGATGAAAAATCATTTTTTCCAAAATTTAGAATAAACTACCTTTTTCAGCTCCTTTCGGATTCACCATAGAATCAGCTCTGATGGTCCTACCCAACGGGGCCTATGATATCCATCTTGGTATGAATCTCTGCCCTTCCATTGCTCACAGCTGGCATTCGGAGGAAATTTCCAGGGTACTGCGTCAAAGGTCGTCGGCAGATGACAACCATTTCAACACACAAAAGACCTCGGAACCATCACTGACAACCATTTCTAGCGCTGGATGCATTGACCTGCGCAAGCACAGCCAAGAACTCATTGATTGCATCCATGTGTGGCCTTCAAAACAAAATCGAAGTCAACCACCCAACTTTCTGTATAAAATCCGAGCTCACCAGATCCTCGGGAGCTAAGCTTCTCATCAGCCACCATGAGACTGTTCAAGCTCCTCGCCAACCTGATCGCCCTTTTCTCCGTAAATGTGCCATGGCCAGTCGCTGTACGGGCGAGGCCGGTGATGAGGCGACCGCCAGCGCCGCAGCCTGGCCGGAGCAGGAGCATGGTGAAACCAAGACCGCCACCGCCATCACCACCATCACCGGTGCATCGCCGTCATCATCATGGGCACGGCGTACGGTCACTGCCTCGGCCACCGCCGCTGTATCCTCCGCGGGATGTGCAGCCGTTGCGCCCTTCGGCACCACCGGCACCGGCACCGGCACCACCATCACCATGCCACAATTAGATCTTTGCAACTCATCCAGCTCCCAGCAATAGAAGTCTCTAGCACTCTTGTACCCAGATAGATTATGATTTATAAACCTAGCTTTGTTTGCCATTCAACTGTTCAAATCTTTGATCAGTCCACAATGTAACAATGCAGTGTACTCAACTACTGATCTGCTGCTCAAATAATGTGAGCTCTTTTACGGTGTGCCATACTAGCAGGTGCTAGTATATAATATAAACTAGATATTAGCAGGGGTATTATGATAAGATAAAAAAATTCCACACGGACAAGGTGACGAACGCCTGTGATGTGACTGAAATGAAATGAAAGGATACAAATGAAAATAAAGTAAAGTAGGAGAGACAGAAAAAGAAGGGCGGGCTTGGTGCAGCGGTAGAGCCTACCGTCTGTAACCGGAAGGTCCCGGGTTCAAGCCCCAGCCTCTGCATATTTATGCGGGTAAGGTTTGGGCGCTATTACAACCCTTCCCCAGACCCCGCACGGTGCGGGAAGCCTACGGCACTGGGTACGCCCTTTTTTAGGAGAGACAGAAAAAATAAAATAAAAAATTAAAGATATGCCATGATTACATATCTACTATTTCAAACTTAAAGATATGTCAAAATTACAAATCTGCTATTTTATTGTTTTTCCCATAGTACCCTTATACTACCTATACTACTTAGTTCATACTACCTATATATACTACTCAACATGATTACAGTAGTATACAATTAATCTGGATCATCCGATCTTTACATATTAGTCATTTGATCTTTACATACTAATTCTTTTTAAGGCAGTACGACGCACCGTAAAAAAACTCAAGAATGTTCGTCCGCGTACTGATCTGTGGAATGTGTACTGATCCGTTACTGAAACCAAGCTGTGGAAATTGTCTCGAAAAACAAACAGTATACATTAGGGTCTGCTCCATTGCCACTCAATCATTCAGTGCTCAACTGCCCACCCTCTCCGTCTCCGTCATACAGTACGAAATTAGAATATTTCAGTATGCATTTCATTAATCATATTTTGCTGGCTGCATATGTGCTTATAAAATCCTCGTGTACCCGGGCATTTGGTAACTACTCCAAACAGAAGCCAGGAAAGTTCCGGTTCTCTTCCCAGCTAGGACTCAGTCTCCTGGTGCTCAACCACCCACTAGCTCCAACGTGTTTGCTCCTCGCTTGCGTTTTACCTAGGTGTGAACAGTGGACCAGATTCAGCGAGCAATCAGACGTCAAACCGCCCAATTTTTCAGTATAAATCGACTTCGCATCACGTCGCCTAGACGAGCCACCATTTTTAGCCGCAATGACAGCGATCAAGCTCCTCGCCTTCAGCTTCGCCGTCCTTGCTGTTCTGTCCACCGCAACTGTGCTGGGGAGGGAGGTGAAGGCGCCGCCGGCGCCGCGGCCGCACCCGAGCGTGTCAAAGCAGCCACCGCCCCACACGCCAGTAAACCGACGTCTTCACGGCGTGCCGTCGCTGCCGGCGCCGGCCACCACGTCCTCGGCGCCACGCCGCCCGTCATTTGGGCCTCCGTCCAACGCCGCCGCGTCGTCTTCGCCGGCACGGCGAGCGGGCACCTCGTTGGCCGCCGGCCGCCGCCACCGTGGTATCTCCGCCGCGGCATGGAGCCATTGACGCCTGAACGATCTCCAACACCAGCAGCGCCAGAGCATAAACACCTTTCCAACGTTAAGTTAGACCTTAGCTCGCGGAGTCGCGGTTCATCCCGCTCCAAGCAGCTAGCGTTCACAAATCTTCACGCGGTCACGCACAATGTTGTTGCACTGGCGTTCACTAGTACCAGTTTCCTTTTTTTTTTCACAAGTCCGGAATGTAACAATGCAGCGTACTGATCGTTGTTCAAATAAATCATTTTCGCTTGCAGTCAACTGTGAAGATTTGACCCGCGAAAAATACAGATGTTCTACTAGGTCATAGATTACATTGCGGAGCATCTTTAGCTAGCTCAACGCTCACTTAACCGCACATGATCGATATTGTAAATTACCAGAAAAGGAGCACAACTGGATGAAGGGAGTTTCGGTATAAACTGAGCAAACTAATTCACCAAAAGCAAAACGTTCACTGCCAATAGCCATGATACTTATTTTTATTGTACCCCCAAAACACACAATGTTTTAACAGTAATTCCTAAACTGATTTTTTCATGAGTAATTTGGAGTGACTTCGACCACGCTACAAACATTGGCATGACTGAGTGTTGCCGTGCTGGCATGATGCAAACTATTGTGCTAATGTTGCCCAAGCGCGGTCGTCAGTCAATGCTTTGGCGGAAAATATCTTGGCGCAGCCGTAGGGGTGTTGCCACTGCCCCTTTCATCCTCCCTCCCTCCTGCCCGCCCTTTTCTTCCTCCTCTGTTTCTTCATTCTCCCAGCTCGAGTCCGAGCTTCTTAGCATACATTTTGGACAGCTGCTCTGCTCCATTGTCAAAGTGGACCCATGTATCGAATCAGCAATTCGGTCATCCAATGATCTTCGTTATACGACATTAGAGTCTTCAATCAAATTATACTGCTTGCATATGCGATTATCAAATCCTAATATATAACCGAGCCTTGGTATTTGGTAACTAGCCAACAAGTTGTCCAACTGGTGACTTGTCATCTCATTGTGCCCAGTTACCCACTCCCTCGAACGTACGTTTCCCGCGTGCTATTATCTAGGTGAACACTAGACCAGATTCAAGGCTCTACGACTCCTGATTTACAAGCCGCCACGATTTCCTTTTCACTATAAATAGACCTCACGTTGGCCTAAAGCAAACCGTTCCTCACCGGCAATGGCAGTGCTCAAGCTGCTGGTCGCTTTCGCCGTCCTAGCTGCTCTGTCCACCGCAAATGTGCTGGCGGGTGGAGTGAAACCCCAGGCACCGCCGGCGCCGCGACCGCGCCCGCTCGTGTCCAAGGGAGCACCCAAAACGCCAATACACCGACGTCTTCTCGGCGTACCAGCGTCGGCCGCCATGTCGTCGCCAGCGCGACGTCCGCCTCCGCATGACGCCGCCGCTGCCGTCGCGTCGTCATCGCCGGAGCGGACGCCTCGTTGGCCGCCGCTACCGTGGACCCGTGGGACGTGGCATCCTCGGCGCGTCTTCGAGCAGAACACATCTCCAATGTTAGATGATTAAGAAGTCGGTTCGTCTCGCTCGAGTAGCTAGCGTACATTTTATCTACAGGCACAGAGTTGTTGCACTTGCGCTGTTAGTTCATTGGTAGCAATTTCTTTTATTTAGTCCAGAATGTAACAATGCAGTGTAATGATAATTGTTCAAATAATTCACCTCAGCAGATTACCACCGAGACCAAAACGTTCAGCTAAGACTGCTCTGTTCACCGTGACATCGCCGGTTCCATCGTCCAGCAAGGCTGCACCACCATCACCACATCATCGGCATGGACCTTGCTGCTGATCCATGCCGTTCACTTCTTCGAATTAGTGCCGTGTCCCCTCTGATGTCCAAAAAAATTAGTTGGTTTAAATATTGATTTAACCAAAATCAGAGATTCAGTGGGAAATATAAGCAGTGAGAGATTCATATCTTAGTTTAAGTGATGTTCTGATGACTTACTAGACCAGCCTCAACGAGAGAAGACGAACTTCCCTCTCAGCTAATCTGAAGATCAAAAGATTTGTTCTCCGAGAAACGCAACACCTCCATTGCCATTGAGATTGGACAAAGGGGCTGCCTGAATCGTTTCTCGATGATAATGTTCCAATCCGATAGACTCAGCAGCAGTGCTCACTGTTTTAACCAGTTACAGCCTTACAGGTTGTGATCCCATAACCATGACTAGCTTTTAACAGCTTTTATTGGGCTTTCAAAAGGAATTAAAATTTCCTTTTGCCGTTCAAATTCTTCTGTGGAGAACCTGCGACGAACTATCAGAACTAAAACAACGGATTTAAAGGAGATTTAAAAACATATAGACAGATGTTCTTAAGACTACTAGACAAGCCTCAACGAGGAGAGGCGAACTCCCCCTCAGCTAATCTGAAGAGCAGAAGATTTGTTCTCCGAGCAACGCAACACCTCCATTGCCATTGTAATCGACAAAGGGGCTGCCTGAATCATTGCTCGTTGCAATTATCACAAGAGAGGAAGAAAGACGAGGGACGATATCGATCTGATGCCAAAGGGGCGCGGACGGGGATCGGAAGCAACCAACCAAAACGAGAACAAAAAAGAAAATCAGAGACGGTGAAATCGAGAGGAAACGCAATCGAACAAGCGAGTTCGTCACAAACACGGTGCCGTCCTGCCGAACACGGCGATCTCCATCGATGCGGCGTTGCGTGCTGGCTGCGCGGCGCGCCAGGCCCCGCCGTCTCGTCCGGATTTATAAAGGGTGGAGGAACGGGAACCCTAACCAGGGGTTTTCACCGCCGGGTTCGCGGAGTAAAATGGCATGAGTACCCCTGCTCGGATGACTGCCGCATGCCGTTCGATCTCAACCTGACGGTCTGTATCGAGCGCGTTGGTGCTGGATTGCCAACCAGCGTGGCCCATTTAAGAGTCGCATTTTGGCCGGCCCAATGCCATCAGCAAGGCAAGAAAACTTTGGACCAAGCCCAGATTAACTGCCGGAAAACTTGTTTAGCCCACAAGGGAAAAGTCCATTCCACAACCCTCATCTATAGACGTTGTCTGGTTTTCAACCCCCAACCACAAAACCGGGTATTTTACACCCACGAACTATCAAAACCGTCCGATTTACCCCCCTCGATGGATTTTGGAGTGGATTTCGCATACGTGGCGCCACGTCAGAATGGTTTTCGCATACGTGGCGTCATGCCAGCGATCCTTGTTATCACCTTAGTGGGGCCCACATGCCATCTCTCCTTTTCACCTCCTCGCCGCCACTCCTCATTGTCGGAGCCGTCGCCGCCGTCGTTGTGACTCCTCGTCTCTCTTTTTCCAGACGCCGTCGCGCAAGATGCTCAGCAATAGCTGCTCGTCAAGAACTGCAACTGCTCCGCCGAGCCGTCCTCCATGTGCTGCCACGGGGTGGAGATCCGCGCGTCCCTGTAGCACGGCGATGCAGAGCAGGGGAGCCGTCCGCCGCCGGCCATGGATCCGCGCCTCCGTCGGGGAGGAGGAGCAAGGAAGCCGCCGAAGAGGAGCATGGGAGCCACCACCACTTCACCCACCTGTGAGATCCGGCGGATCGAGGAGGATTGGAGGAGACGGGCTGCCGTGCCCCTGCTCCTCCCGTCGCTGGACGCTCGAGGAGGAGGGCGCGCCACCGGAGCATGGGGACTCGGTAGACCGCACTCTCCCTTTTCCCCCTGATCCCGACCGCAATCTCCAACCGAAACGCCGGCGAGCCTAGCGCCGCCGCCGCCGCCGTCTTGCCGCCGCTACCCGCGTGCCGCCGTGGGCAGGCCTCCCTGAACCAGCTCCACCCAAAGTGAGGCTATGGGTGAACTCCTCTAGCGCCCCTCCCTCTTTTTCCCCTGCTCCCGGCCACCGCCGCCGCCTGAATCGCCGGCGCTACTGCCACCGACGGCCGCCGCCCCGCCCCCCCTGTTTCCCTCTCTGTTTCACGAAGGAGATGACCAAGTTACGGAAAACCCCCTGCCCTTGTTCCTTTTTGAACCCGCCGTCTAGCCGGCTCCCCCCCTCTCTGGTTCTTTCGCAAGGAGGCCCTCTCTTTCTGTTTTCCTTTGCAAATAAACCCCTGAGCTATATTAAACCCCCTTCTCAATTCTTTTACACTTTGAAAACCACCTGACGTGGCGCCACGTATGCGAAAACCACTCCAAAATCCACCGAGGGGGTAAATCGGACGGTTTTAATAGTTCGTGGGTGTTCAATACCTGATTTTGTGGTTGGGGGTTGAAACCCAGACGACGTCTATAGATGAGGGTTGTGGAATGGACTTTTTCCCCGCACAACGAGCAACCCCGCGGCTGTCTTCTGCTGTGTTTGCGCGGCCCATTGTGCGGCCTTTGTACGCGCGCGCCGTCGTTTGCCCCACTTTGTGGTTACTACTATTGGCCCGTTCTTGTATTTCTTTTTTTCGGTTTTCCTACTTCTCCATTTATTTTTTTATAATTCGTTAATTTTGATTGAAAGTTTATTGTTTGTAGTATAATATCTCGGATTGTTGAATTTTTTTCCACAACTGGCCGGTTTTCACTCAACTTACCGTCAAAATTCATTGTCGTCTACAACTGGGCGGTTTTCACCTAACTTACCGTAATTCATTGTTGTCTAAGAAAGAACGGATCTTCAAGGTATTAGGACGTACATTACCGAATGAGACTAACGTGAGAAATAGCTGGGTATCAAAATAGAGATGCTCCTAATAAAAAAGAGAACAAAAATCGCAGAGCAACAGCAAAGCAGAATCAGCACAAGGAAGATTGTAAATGTCCCGCGAGATATTTATGCGACAACTTTTCCGATCTCGAAAGGCAACCCCGGCACCCACACCCTTCGGGTTCCTTTTGGGACCCGGGATTCCGGGGCAGCCTTCCCGGGGAAGGGCTCCCGGCCTGGTAGGCCGGGCGGGTTTCCCGGGGAAGTGCCGCGGATCCCCGCGGGGTGTCGGTTGCCAAACTAGCCCTTCCTGCTTTTGATTACACATGTATAATTATTAGCGTCCATTGCTGCTTGCTGCCCTAGTCCTAGTTCTCGTCGTCGGTGAGCTCCAATTCTTCCTCCGCGTAGCCGTTGGCCAGGTACTGCTGGACGAGGCCCTGCTCGTACGCCACGAGCCTGTCACGGATAGCCTTACGTTCGGCGTAGATCCTGCGGAATCGCTCGGCCAGCTTCTCGTCTGGGATCACAGGGACGGATTCGCGGGGGCATGATATCATATGGTCGATGAGCGCCTGCGCCAACCTCCTCTTGACCAGCTTCGTCTTCTTCCCGGCCCCAGCCGCCTCCGCCGCGGGCTTCATCCCCAGCTTGCGGAGCAGGCGAGCCTTCGCCTCGCTCTCCTTCTCATTGCCCCGCCGCAACTCGATCGCTTCAAGGCCACCCTCCATCGCTCGCGAATTGAGCCCTAACCTCTCTCCTCCCTCTGCAAACAGACCGACTCTATTGCGAGGGTGCGGCGGCTTGGACACGGGAGAAGGTTATTGAAAGGGCAGATGCGTGCGAGCGGGGAGCCCCGGAGCTGTCGGATCCAAATGGGCCAGGCCTAACGAATCACAAGCCCATCTCATTTACACGGTTTGGGCTTTTAAAGCTGGCGCATGGGTGCGCAGAGCAGTTTTTTTTTTCGTTAACTCTATCCGACGACTGGTCGCGCTAGCGACCAATCGCGCGGCCTGCGCGGTATCAGGCTGGCCCAGCAGGCCTTGTTCCTCATTCGACCCGTGGCCTGTTTTAATAAAACACCGGCCTGTCGCGCGCTGCTATAGGACCTCACGCAAGTTGGTCTAGCAGGGTTTGTTCGGCCCACGTGTTGTGAGCTGGCCCGTTTGTAAAGGTTAGTTTTTACGTAGGCTAGATAAACTTGATACATGACGATGAAGAGGCTAACAAGTTAAGTTGCGGCATTTACTAATAATAATTATTATACACTTAATTAACTAGCCTACGTGCATCTGACTTCTTAAACACAACATGGTAAGTATCATGTACTACCTATCTTTTTCTGCCTATCAACTTGATTACTAACAACATAACAACATGTATATGTTGTGACTATCATCCTACATATATTGAGTATCAAACTTCTTATTCGCTGCATCAGCACATATATTCTGACTATCAATCTACATATATTATGCATATCACTTGACAAGTATTTTAACTATCAATCTATGTATTCTGACTATCAACCTACATATATTATGACTATCAATCGACATATACTCTAAGATTAAGCTGTGTATTCTTATTATCAATCTACATATATTGGTTGTATCAACACGTGTATTCGTTGCATCCATCTATATACATTCTAAATATCAACCTAAATATAATATGACTATAACCCTACATATATTGATAAAATTTATATAAGTTGATAGTTTAAACCTATACAAGTTGATACATCATCCGAATCTAAAGAGAGAGATGCATCAGCTATCTGAATTTTTCCATGTAGATTGCATTTATAAATGCATGATTTAGATGCAAATAATAAGGTAAGAAAAGTGTATAGATTAGCCACATAGGTGGAGTCACAATGAAGAAAAAATAGACGACGAGGCAGCAAAGAGACAAGACCAAATCAATCAAGTAATCCATCTGTCAAATCTATAGCACAGTGAAGGGAAACCGAGGAGAAGACAGCCCACGGCTTGCTTCTCGTGCCAAAAATGCCTACGAGGATTTGTCCCCGAATAACGCTTCCCTCAACGTTTAAACTATACTAAAACTCGGGTCGTGTGTTGCTGGTCATGCAGCGCAGCGGTGATTGATTGATTTGTTTTTGTGTTTTGCGTCTTCCTCCCTGCGGCCTCGCAGGACGCTTGATTACAGAGGTCGTTGTGAGAAGGAAAATGACTGGACGCCAGAAAAAGTGGACAGGCCGGCGGGGTCGCGCCTTCGGATATAGCGCGACCCGTCGCGCGATATCCTGGTCCTTTTTTTTTTTACCAGAACAGGTGCCCTCGCCATGTGCTGACTTGGTCCATGATCGCCTCGTGGCTGTCCGTCCAATGCTTCTTCGATCACTGCTGTCAGTTACCGGCTTACCGCGCGAATCTCCTCCGGCAACGGATCGGCGGCGCATGAACAGCAAGAAACTGTCCACTTTCCACATTGTGTTCCTAGAAATCAAGAAGCTCATTGAGGCGAACTCACTGTTCCATGACAAGCTGAGGCTCCCGGACTGCAGACTCCGATAATCAAAGGTATTCTGTTTATCTGGATTTCAGCATGGTTTTTAGTTCTCCACAAGTAATTGCTTCATGGAAAGGAGGAACTCATTTCTTGCTTGTAAACAATGATGCTAATCGGGTTGCTTGCCTTCATTACGCTTTTCAGTCTTGAGTGGCAACATTCTCTTTGCAACTTGCAAGAAGCCCAAACAAAGCCCAGAGTTGCCGCTATTCAGTTCCAGTGGTCACTCTTGTGATTCTCTAGCAATGGATCTAAAGCGGAAGAACAAATAAGGGGTGCTCTCAGAACTCTGAAGGTTAAACGAAGAGCAAAAGGTGAATCTGAAAAGATTAAGACTTGGAGGTTGACTGATATCTCTGATTCTGAACATCTTCAAGCAGTGTATGGCAGACAAAGCAACAACTCGTAGCAAAGTACCTTATGATCTATATTCCTCGCACTTCTTTTCTTTTTGGCATATCATGATCCAGTTATAAATATTGATCATGCATATCCAAACTGGAAAATGTGATCTGATATTTTCTTAAAAGCAGGGATGAGTGAATTTGTCCATTTGATGTCTGCCTGTAGTTATATAACAAAGGTCTATTCCTGACCTTCAGATTCATAGGGATGAATTTGTGTCAGTTGCCAATTTTGTAATGTCATAGTCAAGAGATCATCAAGTATGTTTAGGCCAATTCAACTTTCTGATGCGTAATGTATTCTATTGTATTTTTAACAATTTTGCCGATATCTTGAGACTGATGCTTTCCTCGAAAGCAGTCAGAATTGTGCGTGATCGTCATTGTCTAAAATATGGTGGTACGTTACTTCTATTATTACAATTGTGCAGGCTTGTGTCTTTCTTGGGGGTGGCATTTCATAATTGATGTTAGGTAACTCGTTTTTTTCTCAAACTTTCTATCCGCTTATTTTAGTTAATATGCTGACTGGTTCTTTGATTCTGCCACTCCTTGGAAAGATTATGAACTGTTAAATTGTTAGTGCATCAGGAACTGTAATCAGTATGCTGACGCTTCGTAACCTTTCGACTATAGGACCTGCAAGAGCTAGCCCCAAGCCCCCAATCATCTGTTGCTTCTCTGATAGGCCTGATTAGCTGATCTTATTTTTGCATTGTTGAAACACAAATATTGCTTCTTCTTCATACTTCAGTAAATTCCACAATGGTAGGAAATTTGCTCAATGATCACTCCTTGTTGTCTGAGGCATTTGAACTGGGCATGTGCTGCTCGTACATCTGAAGCTCGCAATGGCCTTTTCTGATGACAAATGATCTTTCTCCTGAATTTCTGGATTTTATATTAGGTTGCCCATAGTGGTTCTCTCAACTTTTGTACTTAGTGAAAGAAGACTGGTGTGGGATGGCGAGAGAATGGCATTGATCAAATGTTGTGGATTTAACAAAAACGAGACATTGATGCAAATTTTTTTAACTGTGCAATGGAGCTTGTCACATTAGGATGACATGAATCTGTGGCCGTTGCAATATTTCAAGGAGTTCATGCTCAACAGCAGCAAAGAAATACAACAGTTTTATCCTCGGTTTACTGCCGATGCCGCCATGGCCCATATCGCGATTGTTAAGAACATGAAGTGTATTTTTTGACTTGTATGCTGCACAAAGGACCAACTGTTTTATTGCGGAGGTCAGCCCAGCAGACCTGAAGTAAAACAAGAAAGAACGAAACTTGATCATAACCTTACATTACCGAGTGAAACTACGGTGAAAAATACTAGCGGGGTTGCAAAATAGAAATGTCCCCTAATAGAAAAGAAGACAGTTGCCCGCAAAAAAGAAAAAGAAGACAGAATCCGTAGTGCTGTTAGCTGGGTTGCAAAATAGAAATGTCCCCTAATAGAAAAGAAGACAGTTGCCCGCAAAAGAAAAGAAAAAGAAGACAGAAATCGTAGTGCAACAGCAGAGCAGAAATCAGAACAGGTCCCGCGAGATATTTGTGCGACAGGTTCTTCCGATTTCCGCATCGGATCGAATCGAATCCCCAAGATCGTGAAAGGCAAGGCAACCCGGCCTTCCTGCTTTTGATTACAGTTCCCATCGGCCTCGTCCCCGTGATGCGAAAATGCGCTCCTGCGGGCGGGTGTGTGTGTTGGCGGGATTTTTTCAGATCTGGAGCATCGACAGAAAGTTGGAGGCATCATCATTTTCGGCCGGGAACGACGCTGGCCCAGTGGCCGCCTTCCTGACGTCGAGTCGCGACGAGCAGAGACCAAAGGGCGCGGTCGCTTTCGACAAGCGCAGGCGGCAGGCACCGCCCACATGGCGTAGGAGAGACAAGAGTTCTAGAGAAGACGGGAGTGGATCGCCATCTCGCGGGGGCGCGAAGGGCGGAACCGGAAGCGAAGCGACCCTGCGCGCGTCGGAAGGGGCGGATCACCGGAGGTGACAGGGAGTGGGAGACACGGCGGTCGGGGTGACGTCACTGCGCCCGCACTTGTTGGCTGCGCAACGACTTTTACGACTTCTGCGTGTAGTTTTTACCAAAAGATTAGTACTTCTAATGTTCTACAAAGAATACAACTCTCAAGTATGGAAGAGTTAAACAATTTTAGAGTTGATTAAATTTATATAAAAATTTACTAAAATTTATGCCTTTAAATAAATGTAGTATGAAAATAAATTTTGTTAAATTTAAAATTGGTTGACTCCTCAGTATTGTATTTTTTCTAAGACGAAGAGAATAGTACGTAGTATCTTACCGAAAATAATAGCTTAGCCAATAGTATTTTACTATAAAGATACACAATGACTTAGCAAGTCCCCGCAATATTTTACCAAAGATATCTGGAACTACATGAACCTTCCCCCATTTTTTTTTTGAAAGAACCAGACCTACTTGAACCTGATAGACCAGTAATTTATCTTAGCCAGTAGTTTTTTATGAGAGGGAGAGAGGAGGCCAAAAGATTGACGTGGATTATGATGAGTGGAACCCGCATGGCACGTATGCGCCAATTTGGTGAAAACCACGTAAATATCACTTTGAAATGAATAGTTTTGCTGGATGAGTAACGTACGATTTCTGTTGCCCTCAAAAAAAAAACGTACGATTTCTGTTTTTTATGTTCATATATATAGTTTTTTGAAAGATTTCATATATATAGTTGAAAATCAGACTACATGACAAACTTTAAGATTGGTGAGCTGGACTTGTCTCTATCGTAAAAGAGAAATGTCGGCATTTGATTACCTTCAGTCCAATGGATATGCAACTTTTTTTTATACATTGAGACATGACTACTCACATAACTAACATTACATTGATCCCCTGTGGAAGTACACATGTACATTTATGCCCCGTTATCGATGACCTGCTACTAGTAGAACAATTAGTCGAAGATACCAGCACCCATGCTGATTCAGAAACGTTGATATACCTAGAAGCCCACGTATGTTGCCTCGGTTTTAGACTTTTAGCAAGAGTCATTATTCATGACATCAGTGCAAAGGTAGAATGGCACATTTTCGTTGCTGGATGACCAACTACATCGGGAAGATGGAAGAGAGAATTCCCTATATAGCACCGTCTAAAAACTTGGTTCCATGTATAACACTATAATTTTTTTGTATCCCTCGTCTGACATCGAAATTTATTTTTTAGTTCTTCTATTAACCTGGCTGTTAGACATTTTCGCCCCTCGTTTTGTCTACTGATATTTGGTGGATTTGAAAAAAAAATCAATCGCAGTCTTAAAAAACATAATCTGAGAGTACATTTACAAGCATTGTTTTCCTTATCTACACTAATATACAACAAAGTATGCTCGTGAATAACGTGAACACATCTCGCCGTCGTCTACAAATTGTATCGCAGAAAAGGAAATTCAGACCAATACCTTTTCAACTCGACTAGAAAGCCTTTTTTTCAGAATAAGCACTGTCCGGCCTCGACTAGGAAGTCTAGAAGAAAGTCTACAATTGGATTGCACAAACGAGTTCCTGTACATACATATGCGAAATAAATTACGACAATTTATTAGGAAACTTCTTCATATATAGCACTCGTGGGGGTTATTCGTCTGGTCAAACCCTGTTTCAATTTCATCAACCAAACAAAGACACACGTGTGGTGACCGACCGCTGACCGGTGAATTCAGAGACCGTTCGCGCGGCGTTTGTCTCTCACTGTCCAGTCGCGCTCACCGATTAACATCTCGAAGAAGTGAATCTAGACGAGAAGGCGACAGGGGCAGAGGAGAGACGTGAGGGCAAGCTTCGGCGACGATGCGGTCACCATGTATGTACGTACATCGCTGTGCCCGTATATAGCTCATACCTGTGTCGTCATTCACTGGCTACTTTCGCTTTGCCCTTCCCGCCTATATAAACAGATCGAGGTCCAAGCTCCAAGCCAACTCCAAGCCTGAAAGCCTGCTTGTGATTTGTGAAGAATCATAAGCTTTGAGCATATAACGTTGCGCATTGCTCAGCTATATATAGTAGCAGCTCTAGCTACTAGCTAGCGATCATGGCGAGAAAGGTAGCCGCGGACGCCAGGGAGGAGGCGGAGGAGATCAAGCGGAGGAACGCCGAGCTCGAGCGGGCGGTGGCGGAGGCCGCGGCGAGGGAGGAGCGGCTGCGGCGGGAGCTTGAGGCCGCCCTGGCGCGGCTGGCCGTGGCCGAGGAGGGCGAGGAGCGGCTGTGCGTGCAGCTCGGCGAGCTGGAGGCCGAGGCCTTGATGCAGGCCGTCGAGTACCAGGAGCACGTCAGGGCGCTCTCCGAGCGGCTCGCCTTCGCCGACGGCGTGCTCAGGTCCGCCGGGGCACGGGGCGTGGCCGGCGGCGTCGCGGGCAGGGATTGACATCAAGCGGTGTTGGTATCAGCATAGCATCACTGGCGGTGTACTGGCGGCTTGTGAAGGATCGATCGTGTAAAGTTTTAAATGTTGTATTTTCGTTTCTTTTTCGAAACACGTTGTTGGTTCGTGTGGGACGTGTGTAGACAGCGGGGTTGTAAATTAGCTTGAGATGTATACGGGGCATTAAAGAGATCAGCCTCTACTGATCATTCTAGTTATAGCTGGTTTTATATTTTTATAAAATGGGGTGGGATCAATGTCTTTGTCCTCTGTTTTTTTTACTTTTAATAATATAGTATTTTGCCAACTCGCGTACCAATATTGCCCTAAAAAGAACTCGCGTACTAATAGAAAAGTGATAAACTACTCCCTCCGTCCCCTTTATTTATCGCTGGACAAAAAAAAAATTACCCAATGCGATAGCCAAAGGACTCTAACACCCCCTTATACCAATGATTTGGCACATATTTGTATGGATATGGCATTAATACTCTTTTGTGACTCCCTGGCGCACACAGACCACACATTTTTACATTAAACAAATCAGTCTCACACATGTACTTTTCACGTTTAAACATGCAGTGCAACTATTTGGACTTAAACAAATCAACTCAGGGCAGCAAAACATAAATTTCAGTTCGCGTCGAACACACTCAGCGCCAAAACAACCTTGCGCTCTAATTTTACACATCTCAAAAGCAAATTAAAATTTCAAACTTTGCCTCCCAACGCCATTTCTCTATGCTTGTGGGAATAAAGCCTGGCTTGTAACCCTTCTACCTTCCGTTGCCTAATCATTTGAACCATTCCCTCTTCCATCTTCCATGGCATGGTAATAGTAGACTTAAACACAGAACCAGAGGAGGAAGGGGATGAGGTGCCTGATCTCAACAAGAGTCATGTTGCACATGATGATCCCTTGCAAGATGGGGAGGGAGGGAGGGAGGGAGGGAGGGGGGGAGGGGGGAGGGAGACCAAAGTGTTTACTTGATGAATTTGTTCTTGTTTATAATTCAGATTAGGGTGGAGACCAAAGTCATCACGGAAAATAAAAAAACTAATTGCATAGTTTTAATGTACATGACGAGACGAATCTTTTAAGACTAGTTAGGTCATGGTAGGACAACAATTACCACAAACAAACCAAAAGTGCTACAACACACTAAAGGATGTGTTTAGATCCGGCAAAACGGGTGAAAAGGGTCACATCAGACACTGTAGCGCACTGTAGCACTTTTCGTTTGTTTGCGGTAATTGTTGTCCTACCATGACCTAACTAGGGTCAAAAGATTCGTCTCATCGTGTACATCAAAACTATGCAATTAATTTTTTATTTACCTACATTTAATGCTCTATATATGTGCCGACTTTTTGATGTGATGTGATGAGACTTTTTGTATAGTGAAATTTTGAGGTGGAATTTTGGGAACTAAACACAGCCAAGCTAGAGAATAATGAAATCATGGACCAATATCAGCACAGCATAATTGGTGGAATTTGTCACTAGACTGCACAGGCAGCACAACATAATCATGGACCAATATCAGGCCTTGTTTAGTTCTTAAATTCCACCCCCAAATTTCACTATGCAAAAAGAATATTCTCATCACATCAAAATGTCGGCTCATGCATGGAGTACTTAAATATAAATAAAATTAAAAACTAATTACACGGCTTTGTTGTACTTTACGAGGCGAACATTTTGAGTCCAATTAATCAATATTTGGACAATTATTAACAAATACGAAATACTACCGTGCCACATTTATGGCAAAGTCCAAACTTTGAACTCCCAAAATTGGGATCTAAGGGCACAGGCTTGAGGCTCATTTTGGAGCCTGCCGTGCCGAGTCTACACTCAGGCATTCAGCTCAACCCAGCCCGATCTAAGGACATAGAGCATGTTTTTATGGACTTAAGCATATATGTTCTATCATAGCGGATATTGAAATTTAAAATACAATATTTTCCTTAGTACATGAGTAAAGTATTGATCCATCAATTCTCAAGTGTATACGATTCTTCCACCCTACACTATACCTTTTCATAAAAAAACGGTTTTGTGTATACATGAGTACTAGTTCAAGTTGAACAAATTGAAACTACACACAATATTTCAAAGTGAAGTAAGGAATTGATAAGCATAAAATGTTTTCAAGCCTGGGGGTTCAATCTAGCACATATATTTTTATAACTTTTCAAGATCCAACCAGTCATGACCCAGTGAAAGGATCAACACTAGGCCTAGAGGGGGGTGAATAGGCCTGTAATAAGATTCTGCAAAGTTTCTCCAAAAATCTGTCAGTTGTCGGATGATCCGACGCAGTCTCGGATCTTCCGGCCAAGAAGATCCGACACTGTGTAGGATCTTCCGACGAGGTGAAAAATTTACTTCGAGATTTGAATTCTACAGACCTTTTGATGATTCTACTTGAATACAAAGTTGACAAATGATGTAAGGAGACTTCTAAATATGATCAATATCAGAGTATAACAGTAAACAAGTAGATCGGGCCAAATCGAGCGAAAATAACAATAAATGCAAATGAGACACGGAGACAAGAATTTACTTCCGAAGTTCACTCCACAAAGGAGCTACGTCTCCGTTGAGATGCTCACAAAGAGCCGGGCTGTCGCACCTAGCCCCAAGTCTCTCTCAATCAACCACAAAGGAAGATTGCGTTACTTACTATTGACTCTCACAAAGAGGGGGGTGATACAAACTTTCCGGTGCTCAAACCACAAAGAATGGGAGCTACCGGCGACGCCTAACCGTCTAGGAGCAAAGCTCCAAGAGTAACAAACGCGAATCGACGAATCAAAGTTGCTTCAAATGCTTCTTGAGATGAACAAGGGAAATATTCCAAAGGGCTCTAGTCTCACACCTCAAATCCTCTCTCACACTCAAACCCTAGGTGAATCCTTGCAAGAATCAAGCTTGGGATGGAGTAGAGGAGTGGAATGAATGCTCAAGTGCTGTGTTAGGTCGTGAGAGGCAGCAGCAATGAATGAGGGGGGGGGGGGGGTGAAGGGGTATAAATACCAACCCTCCAAAATATGACCGTTACGTTCTCTGCGAAGGGGTACCGGATCTTCCGACCATGGGTCGGATCTTCCGACAAGCAACAGAAACGTGTTATAAACACCCCAGAAAAATTTCCCTCACCGGATCTTCCGACTCAGTGTCGGATCTTCCGGCTGGGGTCGGAACTTCCGGCCCAGAAAATAACCAAGACAGAGCCGGCCGGAACTTGTTGTCGGAACTTCCGGCCAGGGGCCGGAACTTGCACTCAGGACACTTGAGAGGCTGAAAAACGACCAAGTCATGGAAGTTCCGATGCTACGGCTGGAACTTCCGGCCCAGAAAAACTCGAGACCGAGCCGACCGGAACTTCCTGGCCGGATCTTCCGGCCTAAGTTCCGGCCCGGCAGAAAGGCTGTGGAAGTGAGTTTTTGTGTCTCTCAAGTTGATTTTCATCTCAAGCATAGCATTATTGACAACTAAGATTTATCAAAGACGTCCCTCTTGATAGTACGGTGGTCCTATACTCAAATTCAAACCAAAAATAAATTAAATCTATCAATTGGATCCACCACCATGAAACTAAGAATTGGGGACCTTCCTTTCACATTCTTCTTTCTTTTCATTTTATTCCTGAACAACTTACTCAAAGCATCATATCCAAACTTTCATTGTCATTAATCACCAAAATTGATTAAATGCCTAGATGCACTTTCAATCTCTCCCTTTTTGGTGATTGATGACAACACAAATTTAGTTTCACAAGATAGGAATAAAATACATGTTTAGCACCGCATAACATTCTTGAGAAGCTCCCCCTAAACATGTGCATGTTCAACTCAAATGGCCTCAAATGCCTATGCACATGTTTTTGTAAGAACTCCCCCTAATCATAGAATATAGGTGCAATGACAACATTATTGAGATGCATATGACAAAAGGTTCACATCAATTAAAAAGAGAAAAAACGTTTCACCAATCCACATATGCATCACATAATATGAATTAAGATAGTTCAACATCACACTAGCATAAACCATAAATAAGTCTCACAAATAAAAGTTCTCACTTGGCACACCATGCATAACACAAATTCAAGTTCTTACAAGTCCACAAGCTAAACATGAATAAAAGATAGATAAGTGGTGAGAGTCTCCCAATGGCCAAATTCACTCCCCCTTTGTCATCAAAGACCAAAAAGGGAGCTACTCGGTCGCCTCGTCATCACCACCATCGTTGCCGTCATCATCACCATCTCCATTGCCCTCGCCATCATCATCATCATCTTCATGCTCACTATGATAGGAACCCTCCGTCTCGGTGTCTTCCTCTTCTTCTTCAACAATTTCCTCTTCTTCTTCAACTTGTTGAGCAGCTCGAAAATCATACTCTTGGGTGTAGTCTTCCCAAGGATTGTAGAGCTATGGAGGGGGAGAGAGCTCTCTAGGCTGACGAACAGGAGAGTGGGGCACTTGAAGGAGATCAAGGGCCTCCTTGTGCTGCTTGTCCATTTTGCAAATGTCTTCTTCCCAACGTTTCTCACGCTCATGAGATCTCTTGATTTGATAAGAACAGGCGCTGAAGCAAGCAAACATTCCTTGAAGAAGAAAATCAAGTTTGCCTTTCTTGCCTAGCCCTTGCAAAGGTGGTCCATGAGAGGAGGAGGGACCGTGTGATGAAGGAGGAGCACGCGAGGATGATGCACCATGAGTAGGAGGGGGCTGTGAAAAGACACTCACATAAGTCGCCTTGCCCGTGAGTTTCAGAAGCTGCTCAATTTTACCATGAGGAGAATGATATGGCATGTGAGGCCTGTCGCTCCTGATATTTACCCCAGTCACATGCAGGATCATGTGAAAGATATAAGGAGCATAGTGACAACCACTGGTAGCATCATGAGAGCAGGCGATTATCTCATTCCAAATGTAGTTGAAAACCTTAAACTTGGGCTTGCCAGGTGCCATTTGGAACAACATGTTCTTTGCTCTCTTAGAGATATTGTTCGCATCCCCCCTCTTGGAGACAATGTCCCTCTAAAAAGATGGTTGAGCAATTTGTAGAAAGGAGTGAGGCCCGAGTACTTCCCAACTATAACTTTACCAAAGGCACCATTATACATGAAAGATAGCTTCATATCATCAAGCTCAAGTCCACTATGAAGGTCTACCTTGCTGTTATCATTCCTTGTGTGAGCATAGGCTGTGTCCTCAGCAAGGCCAATAACCCCGCAAAAGCGTGCAAGGTGATGGATAAACGCTTGCCACTCAAGGTCCAATGCATCTCATCCCTCTCCTCATCTACCCATAAAGTGGCGTAGAACTGAGCGACAACCTCCTCATTGTATGGACACTGAAATGCCATGATCTTGTCCACATCCATTTCCACACATCTTGTATGTACATCATCAACAATTGGCTTGAGATGTGGTGGCAATTTCATCAAGTACTCCCAATCAATCCAATACATTGGAGTGCATGGACGGTTCATTGAGAGAATGACTGATTCATACCAATCCGCTTGATGTGGGAGCCAAAAGCGAGGATCACCCTTGAATTGCTTGTAGGTGATGGTTCTAGGATCCTCGTGCTCACTGAACCGAAAATGCTTCATGCTGTTTTGAGCGGACTTGAAATTCACCAATGATCCATCTTCCGGAGCACGGAAAGGAATGATAGTGGATAGGCAGTGTTGAGCAAGGGAGGACAGATCAATGTCATCATTGTACGGAATGTGTGTAACATATTGGCGAGCTGCTCTCTTGGTTCTTGGACGTGGAGGAGAAGAAGACTGAATTTCCTTGCCACGCCCTTGAACACTAGAAGATCCTCTTCCTCTAACTGTCCTTGCAGCAGATTGCTTCTTTGAGCGCTTGCCTCTTCCTTGCTCTCTGATCTCCTCATCTGAATTTGTCTCTGACTCAGAGGGGAACCAATGTTTCTGCCACGGCTTGGTCTAGCTCGTGAAGTACTCTTCTTCTTCTCAGAAACTTTCTCACGAACCATCTAGAAAGATACATGAAGGTGGGTGTCAACACATGAAACAAGAAGTTGTAGAGCAATTAAAAAGTCAGAACCTAGTTCTGCCGGATCTTCCGCCCACGCGCCAGATGATCCGAGGCTTGGATCTTCCGGCTCATGGTCGGATGATCCGACAGAATCGGGTATGACCTAGAAATTGAGGATATGAACTTCTAGCCCACCAAAAGTCATGAGATCATAGGGAAGTATTCTAGGCATGTATATGAGATGATTCACCAAGGGAAATCCACTAGAACCTCCTGCATTGAGAGATCGGGCGATGGGGATTTTGAATCAATACCTTTGAGAGTTCCCATGAAAACTCCGGAAGATCCGATAGAGATCGAGTCTTGGAGCCTTGGGAAAACAAATGAAGTCCAAAGATCAACAATCCCACGGTTAAACTCCAAAATCGTCGCACAGGGTTGAGAGGTAGAGAGAGAGGCTGGCTGTGTTGAAAAAGAAAGAGGAGAGGAGGTAACGGTTGAGTCCCGGTATTTATAGTTCACGCACAGGCCGGAAGATCCGAGGAAGGGTCGGAAGTTCCGGACCTGGGAAAAAACGGAGGATGCAGCGGAAGTTCTGACATGAATAGGACCCGGAAGATCCGATAGACCGTCGGATGATCCGGCTCCCAGAAGATCCGATGGTAGATTAGAGTTGGAGAGGCGAGACAGAGCACCCCCGGAACTTCTTGGGGTAAGTTCCGATGGTGTGTCGGAAGATCCGGGGCAGCAGATTCCAGTAAGAAGACTAGATGAGATATGATTGATGATTTTGAGAGATATAGCCTATGAATATGTAAGAAACTTGTCTCAAAATTGATCAGCAACAAACAACATTACACAACTATGATCAATTTGAGACAAGGAATGATCCAAAGATCATAAGATCAAATATTTTGAAAAACTCACACAAAAATAAGATAAAACAATTTTTCTTCTAGTCTAGGCAACAAACAATTGTGTATGCAACAAGTCAAACCAAGTTACGAGAATCCAAGATATTTAGCTCACTTCTCAAAGAACAAAACCTTTGCTCATCGAGGGGTTTGGTGAAGATATCGGCTAATTGTTTATCGGTTCCAACATGGCTTAGGGCGATATCTCCTTTGGCTTCATGATCTCTAAGGAAATGATGTCTAATGTCAATGTGCTTGGTTCTTGAGTATTGAACCGGGTTGTTTGCTAGTTTGATGGCACTCTCATTGTCACACAAGAGTGGGATATTTTTGAACTCACAACCAAAGTCACTCAAGGTTTGCCTCATCCAAAGTAGTTGAGCACAACAAGCACCGGCTGCAACATACTCGGCCTCGGCGGTGGATAGCGCAACGGAATTTTGTTTCTTGGAGCTCCAAGACACCAAGGACCGACCAAGAAATTGGCAAGTCCCTGTTGTACTCTTTCGATCTACTTTGCAACCGGCATAATCCGAATCCAAGTGCGAAAAGCCGGACCGGAGATCGAACCGGTCAGGCTACTGGTTCACTGGTTCATCGGTCCAACCAGTGGTTCACTGGTCGAACCAGTGGTTCACTATTTATTAATATAATATTTATTTCACATGATTTATTTGAACAATATGCAAGTTTTATTACCAAAAGATATCACATATAACATAATAGAAGGTATAACATAATTATATCATAATAATCTATTGTTTTAAATTAGAAACCAATATCCAAACATCAAATTGATCAATGTTTCACGAAAAAACGGTTCACTGGTTCACTGGTTCGACACAAAAACCGGCCGGTTCGACCGGTTCGCACCGGTTCACACCGGTCCAATTGCATGGCCGATCTTTTAATTGAACCGGACCGGTCCAGCCACCGGTTCACGGTTTTTCCGGTCCAACCGGTGAACCGGTCCGGTTTTTTGTACTAGGATCCGAATCGGAGTAGCCAAGTAAATCAAAAGTGGAGCCCTTGGGATACCACAAGCCAAGGTTTGGAGTATGCACTAAATATCTAAAGATTCTTTTAACAACCATCAAATGACATTCCTTAGGATTGGCTTGAAATCTTGCACACATGCACACACTAAGCATAATATCGGGCCTAGATGCACAAAGATAAAGCAAAGAGCCGATCATGGAGCGATATACCTTTTGGTCGACGGGTTTACTTTCCTCATTGAGATCAAGGTGGCCATTCACGGGCATTGGAGTTTTCATAGGTTTGGCATCGACCATGTCAAACTTTTTGAGCATATCACTTGTATATTTGGTTTGACATATGAAGGTGCCATGCTTCAATTGTTTGATTTGAAATCCAAGAAAGAATTTCAATTCCCCCATCATTGACATTTCAAATCTCTTGGTCATTATCCTACTATATTCTTCACAAAATTTTTCGTTAGTAGAGCAAAAGATTATATCATCAACATATATTTGACAAACGAATAAATCTTTGTCTATTTTTCTAGTGAAGAGAGTAGAATCCGCTTTGCCCATTACAAAGCCATTCTTGAGAAGAAAATCCTTAAGACATTCATACCATGTGTTGACACCAAAAATTGGCACCAGGAAGAGGCTGACATGTGGGCCGGATTTGGTAGAAGGATGCCATTCGGCTAAAAGGGTTTTCTCTGAAGCATTCGGCAAAGATGCTCTGCGGTCGGGAACGCGTCGCCATTCGGCTAAAAGGTTTCCTCTGAAACGTTCGGCAGAGATTCTCTGCGGTCGGGAATGCGTCATCATTCGGCAGAGGCATTGTTCCGCAGGCGAAGAGTGGTAGCATTCGGGAAGACATGATGACGTGGATCAACATAAGGAAAAGGCCGGTTCGAACAAGGAATGCAATATGGGCACGAAGATTCGTCATTTATTTTTAGAAACAAGTGTTATAGTCGTGTCCGACTAGGAGTTGTATCAAGACCTGGGTATAAATATAAACCCATGGCAATTGTAAAGAACACAATCGAATCAATCATACAACAAACCGGCCCCGTGCCAACATCGAGTCCTTGAGTCGAGTCGTCGAGTTCTTCGAGAGGAGTCATCGATCCGTCGACCTCCGTAAGTACCGGCAACCTTGTATCATGCTTAGTATCATGCGGTGGATTTAAGCTTTGATGCAAGTAGTCTTGTTACCATGCTTAGTATCATCCGGTGGATTTAAGTTGTGGTTTCAAGAAGGTTCCTCTGTTAGGTCATGAGCCATGCGGTGGGTTAAGATCTAGTATGGACCAAGTTATCGGCTCTGTTAGATTTCGGCAAGATCTAACAGATTCATTAAGTTATCCCGTGTTGCTTCGTTTTTACTATGTGCTTAATTCATGCAACATACCTTTGCCCAATCTAGATCGGCTAGAATCGGCTTTGCTTTATGGTGCGACGACTCATCCCCTCATAGCCGAATCCGAAACCGATCTAGGTTGCCACGTGTCGCGGGTTCAAGTTTGTCGGTATCGTGTAGGTCTTGACAGAACCGGGTATCATGCGGTAGATGCAGGTTTTTGGGTCGTCTTAGAGCTAATCATCCGGTGGATTAGAATTCGATTCGATCTGATAGATTTATCTTTACCGATTAGGCTTGTTCCTTCGCCATGGACCCCGATTCGGCTAAATAGCCGTATTCGGCAGTGCTCTCACAAGTGAACGTGTGTTCGTGGGTTTGCATTGGACAATGAATGCTTTTAGCCTTTCACGATTAGATTGTATCATGCGGTGGATTGATTTAATCTGATTGGTGGTGTGGCCACAAACGAGTTGTATCATGCGGTGGATTAACTCGCTTGTTGCCATGCTTGACGGGTGCTGCTTTCGGCCTATGCATTCTTGTTTTCAATGTAAATTCGTGACTGTGTTGTGGGTTCGTAATTAAACATTGAATGCTTTTAGCTTTTCATGGTTAGATTGTATCATGCGGTGGATTGGTCTAATCTGATTAGTGGTATGGTCTCAAACAAGTCGTATCATGCGGTGGATTAACTTGTTTTGTTATCATGCTTGACGGGTGCTGCTTTCGGCCTATGCATTCCTTGTTTACTGCGAATTTATGATCATGTTTCACCCTTTTATTTATCTATCATGCTCTTTTTCTCGTTAATCGGCTATGAGTATGTGTTACAATTTTCATTCGTTTGAAAGCTGATCTTTCGTCATGCTTACGTCACGCATTCGGCAGTGCGCTCCTTGCGTGCCTTGCCGATTGCCGAATGAGGTTTTAACTGCCGACAGATAGCTTGTCCGTAGCTATTTGTCTCTCGAGATTGGCTTCAATGCCGCAAATATGGAACTGTCTGGTCTCATCCAGCACGTTCCAGGTTTTGATCTAAACGTTTTATCCCTTTGTTAGTTTTTTCAGGCAAACTGACTGGCACGCTTCCGGATTCAAGCCCGGGCCACGTGTGAAGCCAGCTAATTCGGCTTGCTGTGTGCTTGGCGTGAGGTGCAGATTTTACGTCAACACACTTTTTGGCACGCCCAGTGGGACACACACAAGTTTTCAAGATGCCTGAGTTGAGCGACATCATGGATGTCACTTTGGAAGAGTTGTCTGAAGAACATCAACAGATGGTAAAGGTTGCTGCCAACCAATTCATTAACAAATGTTTACTGTCTTTCGCCAAGAACAGGAGTGGTGCACCTTTTCTCAAGTCTGATCTGCCAAGAGTTCTCCTTCCTGGGCAATCTGATCTTACTGAAGAAGAAGAGAGGGAGAGATTCTCGGGCTTGTTATACAAAGCTTTGGGAGAGACAATGACCAATCACAATGCTGCGTTCTTAAACAGTTTTCGGCATATAATGATAAGCATTTTTGGTCAGCATGTGGATAAACCCTTTGAGCAGATACATGGGCAATTGGGTGGCTCGACATACTTCAATGTTCAAGCACCAGTTCAGAAACCACATGGTAAAGGAAATGCTGATGAAACTGGAGGTTCTGGTGCTAAAGATATAAATGGACAACCGATTCGGCAAGATCCTCAGCTTGCACTGCCGAAAACTCGCACATACGGTGATATGGCATTCGGCACCACAGGGAATCCGCCTGCTTCTGCTTACAAGATATCTCCCTTGAACAACAGACTGCAGAGGGATTTGTATGGAAACGGATATTCAGAGTTTATGGATTACAATGCTATCGACGCTCTCCCGAATCCTGGATATGTTGGTACTGCAGGTATGCTTGCTGGAAGACCAGGGAATCAAGATACCAATATTGACCTCATGGTGCAAAAAATGACCGATGTATTGCAAAATCAATTCGGTCTGAAGCCTAAAAGTCAGGGGTACATGTATTCGTCTCCTTTCCCGGAATGGTACCAAAGGGTATCATTGCCGAATAGAGTCAAGGTGCCTACAGAATTTACTAAATTCTCAGGACAAGATGATACAAGTACTGTGGAACATATAGCTCGATATCTGATGCAGCTTGGAGAGGCTTCGGCAGATGAGGCTTTCAGAATCAGATACTTTCCTTTGTCACTGACGGGTCCAGCTTTTACATGGTTTGCTTCTTTGCCTGCTCAGTCGATTTGTACTTGGAAAGACCTGGAACAGAAATTCCATGCTCATTACTACATTGGCAGTACCGAGAAAAAGTTGGTTGATTTGACCAGCTTAAGGCAGAGGAATAATGAAACACCTACAGAGTTCCTCAGGAGATTTAGGGAAACTAAGAGTATGTGCTTTTCTCTGAACATACCTGATGATCAACTGGCTGGTATGGCTGTAGCTGGAATGCTGCCTGCCATTCGGGAGAAGCTGTTCGGGATGGAGTTTGATGATTTGGGCCAATTGTCGCACAGATTGGCCTTGATGAGTAACCAGGCATATGGTTTCAAGAAAGATGTCAGATTTGCTAAAAATAATGATGTAGCTGACATCTATAACCAATTCCTTGAAAGAGCAGATCAAGAAGATGAGTATGAAGATGGCGAGGAGATAGCTGCAGCAGAGATAGTGTGGAGCAAAGAACCAGTTACAATGACTCAAAGATGGATCAAACAGATGAAGGGAACATATGATTTTGATGTGACTAAGGCAGACAAATTGTTTGAGTTCCTGGTGAAAGAAGGCCGAATCAAATTGCCAGAGGGGCATTCTATGCTTCGGCCCGACGGAGTGAAAGATAAGAGGTATTGTGGGTTTCATGATAGAAATTCTCATTCCATTAATGAATGCAGAGTCTTTAGGATGAAGATTCAGAAAGCCATTCAGGAAGGACATCTGAAATTCGACAACAAGATGAAACTAGACAGTAACCCTTTCCCTCAGAATATGATCGGGTTCTCGGTTAATATGGTGAATGCTGTTCCATCTGGAGAAAAGGGAAGATTGAAAGTTTTAACCTCAAAAAAGGCAAGACAGGATGGTTCAGTTGATCCCACTCGGCAGATCACAATGGAACAGATTCGCCAGAAAAATCTTCGGTTCCCGAATAGCCGATTTGAAGTGGGCGAATCCTTTAAACCTAGAGTTACTACACGTATTCTCCTCAACAAATGGCAGCGTCAGCAAGAAAAAGAGCGTTTTCAAAGGCGTGAATACGAGGAGGAGGAAAGAAGGCGCGAAGAAGAAAGGTTTGAGGAAGAACAAGAAGAATATGCTCGAGAGCAGGAACGTGCGCATTGGGGGTGTGCATTCTTCAGACACTGTTGGAACGAAGGTTTGAAGCTTCCCACATGGAATAATTGTCCTGAATGCAATAATAGGTATGATGAATATAGGCAGGGAACTGTCAATTGCCGATCTGTCCATGAAAGAATTGGCAGGGTACATCCTAGTGATGATCGGCGTTTTAATGATCAACCAAGAAAGAGACATGCTGATTACGAGTGGGTTGATCGTGAAGAAGAAAAAGATCATGCTTATGTTTGGCAAGAAGGACAATGGTGCCCACCTGGTTTAAGAAGGAGTCAGAAGAGAAGAGTCCAACGCCTGAGGAATCAAGAATTAAAGCAAGCAAGGCCTAGGATGAAATCGATATGGCTCCCAAAAGACAGGCCTGACGAACATAGTCATTCAGCTCCTACATGCATGGTATGTTTCTTGCCGAATGAATTCATGGCTCCAGCTAATCAAATTGTACAGGAAGAAATATTGCCCGATATAGATGATGCCGAACAATTTGGGTTAATGGCACAATTGATGTTGAACAAACAAGCTGTTTTTGAGAAGCCAACCCAGAATCGGCACATGAAGCCACTGTACTTGAAGGGATATGTTAATGGCAAACCATTGACCAAGATGTTTGTCGATGGAGGAGCTGCTGTCAATGTAATGCCATATACCACATTCAGGAAGCTTGGTATGGGCCCTAGAGATTTGACACCAACGAGCATAATTCTAAATGATTTTGCTGGAAATCCTTCGGACACCAAGGGATGCGTGCATGTTGATCTGATGATTGGGTCCAAGACTCTGCTTACGACTTTCTTTGTCATTGAGGGCAAAGGGGCATATAGCTTGCTGCTTGGAAGAGATTGGATTCATGCAAATTGTTGTATTCCATCTACTATGCATCAACAGCTTATTCAGTGGATAGATGATGAGGTGGAGATTGTCCAAGCAGATGATTCAATAAGCGTGGCAAATATGGAACCAGCTTTCTGGGAGTATCAAGGCATAGATTGTTTCTCAGGTAAAGACTGGGGAGAAGGTCCTGTGGCACCAGCCAGCAGTGATCAGCAGCCGATCAAAGCAGTCGGCTCTCATAGTAATTTTTGATGGAAAATCCAATTGATGGAACTGATGGAAAATTAGGACGTGGATTTGTGTCGGCCGATAAATTAGAAGAAGTGGACATTGGAGATGGTGACAAGCCAAGGCCGACATTTATCAGTGCTAACTTGGATTCGGTTTTCAAAGAAAAGTTGGTGACATTGTTAAAGGAATACAAGGACTGCTTTGCTTGGGATTATTCGGAGATGCCCGGTCTAGACCGTTCTATTGTTGAGCATCGGTTGCCAATCAAACCTGGATACAGGCCTTACAAGCAACCACCCCGAAAAATCTACAAGGAAGAAGTGTTGGCCGATGTGAAAAAGGAGATTGAAAGATTACTAAATGCAAATTTCATTCGGCCATGTAAATACACGGATTGGATCTCTAATATTGTTCCTGTCTATAAGAAAAATGGAAAGATGAGGGTTTGCATAGATTTTAGAGACCTAAACAAGGCTACACCCATGGATGGATATCCAATGCCTATTGCTGATTCATTGGTTGATGCTGCTGCTGGATACAAAGTGCTCAGTTTCATGGACGGTAACGCAGGGTACAATCAGATTTATATGGCATTGGAAGATATAGTAAAGACAGCTTTCAGGTGTCCTGGACACATAGGGTTGTTTGAATGGGTTGTCATGACCTTTGGATTGAAAAATGCCGGTGCAACTTATCAAAGGGCTATGAATTATATTTTTCATGAGTTGATCGGCAAGATTGTGGAAATATATATTGATGATGTGGTGATCAAGTCATTGGATCATGAGTCTCATTTGGCCGACATAAGGAAAACTCTAGAATGCACCAGGAAACATGGGCTTAAGATGAACCCGAACAAGTGTGCTTTTGGAGTTTCGGCTGGAGAGTTTCTGGGATTTTTGATACATGAAGGAGGAATAGGAGTTGGTAAGAAAAGCATGAAGGCAATTGATGAAATTGTTCCTCCAACTAATCTTAAAGAGCTACAATCACTGCTTGGCAAGATAAATTTTGTGAGAAGGTTCATATCAAACTTGTCACAAAAGGTGTTGCCCTTTTCCTCACTGTTAAAAATAAAAAAGGATCAAAATTTTGTATGGGGTGACGAACAACAGAAGGCTTTTGATGAAATAAAGGAGTACATGAAGAAGCCACCAGTATTGGTGCCTCCACAATTGAACAAGCCTTTTAAGTTGTACGTGGCGGCCGATGCCCAAACTATTGGATCGGCCCTCATTCAAGAATTTGAAGGGAAGGAAAGAGTGGTTGCATACCTTAGCCGAAAGTTATTAGATCCAGAGACAAGGTATTCGGCTATAGAGAAGCTTTGCTTATGTGTTTACTACTCCTGTACAAAATTTCGGCACTATTTACTACATGCCGAATGCATTGTGTATTCAAAGTTTGATGTGATAAAACACATGTTGTCTATGCCAATTTTGAACGGAAGGATTGGCAAATGGATTTTAGCTTTGTCTGAATTTGAATTAAGATTTGAATCGGCAAAGGCTGTTAAGGGACAGATTATTGCCGATTTCATTACTGAACATCATGATACATCGATAAATTTGCTTAACATTGTTCCTTGGGTGTTATTCTTCGATGGATCTTCATGCAACAAAGGTGGTGGAGCAGGTATCTTATTAATTTCACCCAAAGGAGAAACATTTGAGTTTGCTGTTCCTATTCAATCTGCTGTTACTAACAATCAAGCTGAGTATGAGGCATTGCTCAAAGGGCTCCAATATTTGAAAGAAGCAAAGGCCATTGCGGTTGAAATTTTTGGAGATTCAGAATTGGTTATAAAACAATTGAATGGTGAATATGAGTGCAAAAGTGATACCTTGAGGAATTACTATGAAGAATGCAAAGAAATATTGAAGAGCTTTCGGTCAGTAATTCTACAACACATTCCTAGAGGGGATAATGGAGAAGCAAATAGATTGGCCCAAAGTGCATCAGGTTATAAAGAGCTTCGAGAAGTTTTTGCTAATGATGTATATGTATTCGGGAATAATCTGGCAGAGGATGATTGGAGAAAAGAGATTGCCGATTATCTGGAGAATCCATCCCGAAAGGTTTCTAGAAAGCTCAGGTATAAAGCTTTAAAATTTGTTCTTCTTGATGATAATTTGTATTATAAATCCCTGGATGGAGTGCTGTTACATTGCTTAAGTCATGGAGAAGCAAAAAGGCTGATGAGTGAAGTACATGATGGGTTGTGTGGAGCACATCAATCGGCCTACCGAATGAAGTGGGTTATTAGAAGAACTGGATATTACTGGCCGACAATGCTGGAAGATTGTTTTGAATATTATAAGGGATGTCAAGACTGTCAGAGATTTGGAAATATTCAGAGAGTTCCAGCATCGGCTTTGAATCCCATTATCAAGCCATGGCCATTCAGAGGATGGGGAATAGATTTGATTGGCCAAATAAATCCTCCATCTAGCAAGGGGCATAAGTTTGTGCTTTTGGCAACCGATTATTTTACCAAGTGGGTTGAGGCAATTCCATTAAAGAAGGTGACATCGGAGAATATGGTTGAATTTGTTAAAGAACATATCATTTACAGATTTGGGATTCCTCAAACAATCACCACAGATCAAGGGGCTCAATTTACATCTTCAGAGTTCAAAGATTTTGCTGAGAGTATGGGCATCAAATTGTTAAATTCTTCTCCTTATTACGCCCAAGCTAATGGTCAGGCAGAGGCTTCTAACAAGATTATGATTAAAATTATACAGAAGAAGATTGATCAGAAGCCGAGAAAGTGGCATTCGGTACTCAATGAGGCTTTATGGGCTTACCGAATGGCTCCACATGGGGCTACACAGACGTCTCCTTATGAGTTGGTATATGGGCATCATGCTATCTTGCCATGGGAAATACAATTAGACTCAAGGAGAATAAAGTTGCAAAAGGATTTGAGTTCTAAAGATTATAATGATTTAATGATGGACGAATTAGAAGATTTGCATATGATTCGTCTCAGGGCCTTGGAGAATATTGAGAAGAACAAGATGCGAGTTGCTAAGTATTACAACAAGAAGGTGAAAGTTAAGCAATTTACAGAAGGTGATCTAGTTTGGAAAGCGATATTGCCGATTGGAACCAAATATGCAGCATTCGGCAAATGGTCTCCAAATTGGGAAGGTCCTTTCAGAGTGGTTAGATGCGTGCCTGGAAATGCATATATTTTGAAGACATTATTGGGAGAAGAATTTGCTTCTGCTATAAATGGAAGATATTTGAAGAGATATTATCCTAGTATTGAGATCGATCGATGATTGATATATCGAATTGCCGAACAGCCGATTTTCGGGAAGAAATCGCCTTCAAGAACAAATGTTGACAGAAAAGGAAAATGGCCAGTACTGAATGTATTGCCCTTAGCACAAAATATACTACATCAGATGTTCATGCAAGATCACAAAAGATAAGTTTTATTGCCGAAATTCCATAAATCCCTAGTACAAACTAATGGAATAGCTTGTTCAAAACGGACTGAGGATGAATGGAATCGGCAATGGCGGCGCCATGAGCATCAAGGCGATCTATGGAGGCCTCGATGTCGTCGATCTCCTCCGGGTTACCATTAGCGAAGCCGGTCGGTAGCCTGGAGTAGTCGGTGTTGGTGTGCGTCGACATGGCAACTAGGCCTGCGGCAGTGCCCAGACGGATACCGTGCGAGGCCACCTCATCGATGCGGCCCGCCACCGCACCGAGGCGAGCTTCTGGTGTGTCCCCAGGAGCATTCACCTTGTCCGCTAACTCCTCCACCAGCGCCTTCAATCGATCGAGTTCAGCATCACGCGCTGCAAAAGTCACAAGGGGATGACAGATTAGTATCATTTGGGGGACAAGATTGAGATTGAGCAGATTGCAGGACTCACCATCAATGACTTCGAGCAGTTGCTTGCGCTCGTGCTGCCATTCGAGGTCAGCAATCCCGGCTTGCTTGGAGATAGCCTCCAGTTCGCGACGAGAGTCGTCGCGCTCCGCCTTGAATCGGCGGGCATCGCCGTCCGTGTAGCGGTAGTCGTCCGATTCGAGAGATCGATTGGATGAACTCGAAGATGCCGCAGGAGCAGCGGCTGGAGCCGCAACTGGCGCACCAGCGCCAGCAATCCATTGGATTACCCTGAAAGAACAAAGAAGATTCGTCAAGAAAGAGAAAGGAAATCTCGAGAAGAACAGAGAGAAGTAAACAGTCAATCACCTGCGGCGAGCGCCGGCGCGACTTCCTTCGGCCTCATCGGCGGCCGGGCGCCTCCTGTTGTTGTCGGCCATTGGAAGTTCCTCGGAATTACTGTGGATGGGGAAAAGAATGGCTTGGGCCGGCAAGAACTTGGAAGACGAAGAACTTGGTGAAGAAACTGTGGGCTGCCTGGGTGTTTATTTATAGAACCCGCAGAGGAAATCGTGGCCAAAGATCGTGGCACGTATTCCGAAGAGTTCGGAAGGTGGAAAGGATTTTCCAGCCGATCAGTTCCCATGTCGTTTGAGATTCTTATCGAGTCGTATTCGGCTTTGACTGGATGAGATTCGGCTATGTCGTGGTTGAAGTGTTTTCGGGTCTAAGTGCTATTATGGCCAACTTTGCCGAATGAGTCATCCACAATGAAGAAAAACAGAGTTAAGAGATGACAAGATTACAGGGTTGATAAAACATTCGGCTGTCAAACTATTTGACATAATTCACACACCCAAGAACTTTGAGATTACATTTTTGGCATTTGATATCATATTGCTAATGTTCTCTAATAAGTTTTTATCAGCTTCTTGGGTTCTGGTCAGGACAGCAAGCTTCGCCTTGAGTTGTTTGTCTTCGTTTAGAGCTGCTAAGGCTTCCTTTCGCCTCCTCTCTGTTAGCTTGGGAAGCTCAACTATTTTCTTCTTGTCAGCTTCAATTTCGGCCGATAGATCTCTCAATTCGGCTTCAAGTGCAGCTTTTCTGATCTCCTTCATTTCAAGTTCAGATTCCAGTTTGGTTAATAATTCCTTGTCATTCTGGACTTGAGTATGCAGGTCTTTTACAGATTGCTTGACCAAAGTTCTCCTTTGCTCCAAGGCTGGTTGAGCCGATTGATTCTTTAGAGCTTGCTTCACTGCGATAAAATGATCATCCAATCTGGAAATTGGATCTAAAGAAGTCTTGATATCGGCAGGAAGATCTTGGTCAAATGATTCAAGCAAATCTCTTAAAAGATCAGCATTGGTAACTTGTTCCCGAGTGTCCTTATGCAGAAAAGAGAGGATTTCCTTCAGTTTTGCTTGGTTCTCTTCTGATAAAGTTTGACCAGAAGAGGTCTCTTCTCCTTGTTCGGCAACTAGATCATCCACAGCAAATGAATAGCTGGGTGAAGAAGTGGTTTTCTCCTGAAAGAAGATTATGCCGAATTATTGATGATCCATTGAATAAAAAACTGGAAGACTGGGTAATTATCTCTACCTCATTCCTGGTCTCTTGGATGGAAAGAGAGGGCAGCTCGAGCTCAGGCAAAGATTCTTGTATGTCATGCTGAGGAGAGCTTGGAAGATCTTTTGGCGGAGAAGAGGCTTCTGGTTGAGGGACATCAGGAGAAGCTGAAGCTAGTTCTTGATGAGAAGGAGGACTCTCCAAGATTGGGTCTATTGAGATTTGCTCTGAAACTGAAAGGGAATCAATGCCGATGGAGAGGAACTTTTAAGACAAAATAGTGAGAAATTTTACCAATCATTGAAGCATCGGCAGGACTTGTACTGATTGCTGGCTGCTGTTCTCTGGCCTGAAATAAAAAAGAAATAAAGCTGAGCAAAACACCAAAAGCATTATAGTCAAAGAAAAAGGACTCTGACCTTGGTTTTGCTACTTGTTCTTTTCTTCTTTACAACTGAGGGAGCAGTTATAAGGAGGGTTTTCCTCTTGACTGATGATGGTCTAGTGAGTATTGGATCTGAAGAAGCTTGTCTAGCCATCAGCTGAGCCAAGGTAGGAGATTGGTGCCCCAAAGCAGAGATTGGGCCTGCAGTTTTATATAAAATTACCCTGGCAAGAGGGGCAGGTGTTATGTCCTGCAAAATAATAGAGTCAGAATCGATTGGGGCTAATGTTGTTAAGACAGATAAAGGAATAAGCATATTACTTCTGCAGTTGGCTGATAATCAGGCATTAATTCAAGGCAGAAAGGATAGATTGGCATGTTGAAGATATGATCATGGAATTCTTGCCACCAGAGAGTGAAGGAAGGATGGGCAGATATTATTGGCACAAAAGGATCAGGTGCATAAATAGTTCCACAGCATTTATAGTTGAAAATCCTTCTTGTTTCTGTGAAATCCTTGATTATCTCCCTAGGCCTGAGGAATTCATGGAGGAATAGCCTAGGGGGCACTTGGCCACATCCCAACTGTCTAGCCATCATGTTTGGCTGATAATATTCATAAGTGCTTTGGACTAGCCTCCCTCCACAGAATTCGGCTGGCAGGATGCAGGGCTGGATGAAGGCATTAAAAATTGCTACAGATTGTACATCAGTGCATCCAGTCTCAAAGCTGAATTCGCAAGGGAGAGTAAGATTGTCATTGTCCAAATAAGGGAACCAAAGAGGATTGGCAAAACCTCTGAAGAAGAGCTCAAACAGTTCACCAATGTTTTTGTTGATAGGTACAGTGGAGGCAGCTTCTCCATAAGTTTGACAACCTTTGGTTCTCCGGGTTTCTCCTTCTTTATAATTGATTGAAGGGAAGTCTCGGCTGTTGAGATCAATAGCAACAATTTGATGCATGTATAATTGCAGCCACATTTGGACAAACCACCAGGGACCATTGACACAGGGGATCTTCTTGCTAGTGTGCATCAGGTGGGTGGTTTGGTTGAGCATATGGTAAACACTTCCCAGGAGGTATTTCCCAAGTGGGATGACTTTTCCAGCAGCCAGCTCTTCGGCCATCACGATATGATTCAAGGTTGGCTCATTGGCTTTGCCACAAAAGACTGATCTGCATAGCCACATGTTCAGGAAAGCTCTGTATTCGACATCAGTCAGAGGACCATCAGACATATGATTCTGGATATATCTCTTGTATCCAACCCCTGTTCTTACTCCTGTCTGCTTGGAGGAACCTTTATGGTCATATGGGTGCACAGTTCCTGTAACATTCAGGTCGGTCATCATGTAGACATCGGCTAAGGTAGGGGACATTGGGCCATGGCCGAAAAGAAAAGCATTTGCACCATTGGACCAGAAATGGCAAGCTGCGATCAGAAGGTTCTCATTCTTTGGTGTTTCAGCTAGGGATAGCTCCAAGCAATGAGAAATGCGAAGACTGTCCCAATTCTGCGTCTGGGGACTTTTATCGTCAGAAATCCTTTTGTACCAATTTCTCCATCCGGCGATTGGGGGCAAAGGCCAGTTCTTGAAGGCGTCTTGCCACTCATGAGGTTTTGTCAGTGAAATCTTAAAAGGAATCCGCTGAGATTCGGCCGCAATGATTTCGGAAGGATCTGAATCTCCTACGGGACCGAGGAAATAGGATGGAGATTTTTCCTCAACAGGGATGAGGATTTCGGCAGCTAGGGCCTATCAAGAATAGAAGGGGATAAGAAGAAATTTAGAATGTAAATCGAAAGAAGAATGCCGAACATGCTTGAGGGGATTGAAGTTTACCTGGAGAGCAAGATCTTGGTCCGCCATCTGAAGGTTGGATCTTGGAAGACGATGACTTAGGGTTCGAATCCGGATGAGAGCTCTGAAGATTCGAAAGAAGAAGCGAGTGCTGAGCAGAACTAACTTGGAAATGTTAAGTGCTTCTGGTCAATTCCGAGATAAAAGTTACCTCTTATCCCGAAATTGAAGGGGCATGTGTTGACACCAAAAATTGGCACCAGGAAGAGGCTGACATGTGGGCCGGATTTGGTAGAAGGATGCCATTCGGCTAAAAGGGTTTTCTCTGAAGCATTCGGCAAAGATGCTCTGCGGTCGGGAACGCGTCGCCATTCGGCTAAAAGGTTTCCTCTGAAACGTTCGGCAGAGATTCTCTGCGGTCGGGAATGCGTCATCATTCGGCAGAGGCATTGTTCCGCAGGCGAAGAGTGGTAGCATTCGGGAAGACATGATGACGTGGATCAACATAAGGAAAAGGCCGGTTCGAACAAGGAATGCAATATGGGCACGAAGATTCGTCATTTATTTTTAGAAACAAGTGTTATAGTCGTGTCCGACTAGGAGTTGTATCAAGACCTGGGTATAAATATAAACCCATGGCAATTGTAAAGAACACAATCGAATCAATCATACAACAAACCGGCCCCGTGCCAACATCGAGTCCTTGAGTCGAGTCGTCGAGTTCTTCGAGAGGAGTCATCGATCCGTCGACCTCCGTAAGTACCGGCAACCTTGTATCATGCTTAGTATCATGCGGTGGATTTAAGCTTTGATGCAAGTAGTCTTGTTACCATGCTTAGTATCATCCGGTGGATTTAAGTTGTGGTTTCAAGAAGGTTCCTCTGTTAGGTCATGAGCCATGCGGTGGGTTAAGATCTAGTATGGACCAAGTTATCGGCTCTGTTAGATTTCGGCAAGATCTAACAGATTCATTAAGTTATCCCGTGTTGCTTCGTTTTTACTATGTGCTTAATTCATGCAACATACCTTTGCCCAATCTAGATCGGCTAGAATCGGCTTTGCTTTATGGTGCGACGACTCATCCCCTCATAGCCGAATCCGAAACCGATCTAGGTTGCCACGTGTCGCGGGTTCAAGTTTGTCGGTATCGTGTAGGTCTTGACAGAACCGGGTATCATGCGGTAGATGCAGGTTTTTGGGTCGTCTTAGAGCTAATCATCCGGTGGATTAGAATTCGATTCGATCTGATAGATTTATCTTTACCGATTAGGCTTGTTCCTTCGCCATGGACCCCAATTCGGCTAAATAGCCGTATTCGGCAGTGCTCTCACAAGTGAACGTGTGTTCGTGGGTTTGCATTGGACAATGAATGCTTTTAGCCTTTCACGATTAGATTGTATCATGCGGTGGATTGATTTAATCTGATTGGTGGTGTGGCCACAAACGAGTTGTATCATGCGGTGGATTAACTCGCTTGTTGCCATGCTTGACGGGTGCTGCTTTCGGCCTATGCATTCTTGTTTTCAATGTAAATTCGTGACTGTGTTGTGGGTTCGTAATTAAACATTGAATGCTTTTAGCTTTTCATGGTTAGATTGTATCATGCGGTGGATTGGTCTAATCTGATTAGTGGTATGGTCTCAAACAAGTCGTATCATGCGGTGGATTAACTTGTTTTGTTATCATGCTTGACGGGTGCTGCTTTCGGCCTATGCATTCCTTGTTTACTGCGAATTTATGATCATGTTTCACCCTTTTATTTATCTATCATGCTCTTTTTCTCGTTAATCGGCTATGAGTATGTGTTACAATTTTCATTCGTTTGAAAGCTGATCTTTCGTCATGCTTACGTCACGCATTCGGCAGTGCGCTCCTTGCGTGCCTTGCCGATTGCCGAATGAGGTTTTAACTGCCGACAGATAGCTTGTCCGTAGCTATTTGTCTCTCGAGATTGGCTTCAATGCCGCAAATATGGAACTGTCTGGTCTCATCCAGCACGTTCCAGGTTTTGATCTAAACGTTTTATCCCTTTGTTAGTTTTTTCAGGCAAACTGACTGGCACGCTTCCGGATTCAAGCCCGGGCCACGTGTGAAGCCAGCTAATTCGGCTTGCTGTGTGCTTGGCGTGAGGTGCAGATTTTACGTCAACACCATGCTCTAGGTGCTTGTTTAAGCCCATAGAGCGCCTTATGGAGCTTGTAGACGTAGTCGGGATGCTTGGGGTCTTCAAAACCCGGCGGTTGCTCCACATACACTAGCTCACCAAGAGGCCCATTCAAGAATGCACTCTTCACATCCATTTGATATAACTTGAAGTTGTGATGAGAGGCATAAGCTAGAAGAATACGGATAGATTCAAGCCTAGCCACCGGAGCATATGTTTCACCAAAGTCAAGTCCTTCGATTTGTGTGAAACCTTGAGCTACCAATCTAGCTTTGTTTCTTGTGACAATACCATTTTCGTCTTGCTTGTTCCGGAAAACCCATTTGGTGCCAATCACATTTTGCTTGGGCCTTGGAACCAACTCCCACACTTCGTTTCTTGTGAAGTTGTTCAACTCTTCTTGCATTGCAATGACCCAATCGGCATCACCAAGAGATTCTTCCACCTTGAGAGGTTCCAAAGAAGAAAAAAAACGAGTAACATCCACAAAAATTTACTAAACGTGAACGAGTGGTTACCCCTCTTTGGATGCTCCCAAGGATATTATCAACGGGGTGATCCCGTTGTACACTTTGATGAACTCTTGTGTGAGGAATTGTTGATTGACGTTGAATGGGTCCATCATTATCACCTTCTTTGTGAGATTCTTCATCTTGAGTGTCATTGCCTTGAACTCCACCTTGATCTTGGCCATGATCATGATCGTCACCATGAGCTTGGTCTTGATCTTGTGGAGAGTTAGGTGGTACAACTCTCATTGAAGATGATGGATCAATGTTGAACATGATTCCCGAGACTTGGTCTTGCTCTTCGTCGTCTTCTTGATATTCTTGAGGTTTCACTTCTCCAAGACTTAACTTTTTAATGGCTTGACTTGGCGGTTCTTCATCTACAAGGTCATTTACAACTTGCTCTACTTGAGAGCCGTTTGATTCATCAAATTTCACGTCTACCGTGATCTCAACACAACCGGAGGCTTTGTTGAAAACGCGATAGGCATGTTCATTAGTACCATAACCAAGTAGAAAACCTTCATCCACCTTAGGTGCAAACTTTGAGCTTTTGGCTTTCTTGTTAAGAATGTAACACTTGCAACCAAAGACTCGAAAGTAATGCACCTTCGGTTTGTTACCGGTTAGAATCTCATACGGGGTCTTGTTCAAATATTTTTGAAGATAGAGACGGTTAGTGGCATGGCAAGCCGTGCTAACCGCCTCAGCCCAAAAGATGTCCGGAGTCTTGTACTCATCAAGCATGGTCCTTGCCATTTCAATCAAGGTCCGGTTCTTCCTCTCAACAATGCCATTTTGTTGGGGTGTGTATGGAGCGGAGAACTCATGCTTGATCCCTTCTTCATCAAGAAATTCTTCGACATTGGTATTCTTGAACTCCGTCCCATTGTCACTTCTAATACGCTTGATTTTCAATTCGAATTCATTTTGGGCTCTTCTTATGAACCTCTTGATAGTTGCTTGAGCTTCACTCTTGTCTTGTAGAAAGAAAACCCATGTGAAACGAGAGAAATCATCCACAATGACAAGTCCATACTTGTTTCCACCAATGCTAACATAGGCAACTGGTCCAAACAAGTCCATGTGAAGTAACTTCAAGGGTCTTGAGCTAGTCAACATGTTCTTAGGTGGATGAGGAGCACCAACTTGCTTTCCGGCTTGACAAGCACTACACAAACTATCTTTCTCAAACACAACATTTGTTAGTCCTAGGATGAGATCATCCTTCATTGTCGGAGTCATCGCTTGATGAATCCCATCCCTCACCAACATGAGCACTTCCAAACTTCTTCTTGTACTCTTGACTCTTCTCTTTGTACTTCTTCTCTTTATCAAAGTTTTTGTCCTTTGATCTCTTGTCATCCTTGTCATTTTTGTTGCTCTTGTCATTTTTCTTGCGAGGACATTCGGCAATGTAATGACCCTTCTCCCCGCACTCATAGCATCTTCGTTGAGAGGATCTTTTCTTATCATTCTTGTTCTTCATGAACCTTTTGAAGTCCCGCACCACCATTGCGGTTTCATCATCGGTGCTATCATTGTCACTTGAGCCTTCTTCCTTCTTGGATGTTGAGATCTTCTCGCTTGACTCATTTTTCTTGCTTGGCTCAGCCTTGAGAGCAATGGTCTTAACTTCGGTTGGTTGTGTTGACCTTGTCACATCCAAACTATTCATCTCATGATATTGCAATTTGTTGAATAGCTCCATAGGCACCATTGTCTTGAACTTGTCACTCTCTCTAATCATTGTAGCAAGCATTGGATTCTTGGGTGCATAGGCTCTAAGTAGCTTCTTTGTTACTTTGCTCTCGCCCCGATCATTGCTTCCAAGCATTCTAATCTCGGTGACAAGAAGCTTCAACCGATCATACATCTCTTGTAGAGATTCATCCTTCTTCATGACAAAAGCCTCAAGCTCTCCTTGTAGGAGATCAACTTTGCCTTCCTTGACTTCATCCGATCCTTCATGTGCCATTTGAAGAGTGTCCCATAGCTCCTTGGCACTATTGATTCCTCTAATCTTGTTGTACTCGTAGGATCTTAGAGCACTTCTAAGCACGGTCACGACTTGAGAGTTGCGGAAGATGTCGTATTCTTGTTCCCGACTTGGCTCCGCGGTCTTGTCCACACCTATAGTCACAATAGTCCAAAGGGATGGGTGAAGATCATGCAAATAAACTTTCATGTCATCGCTCCAACGAGCATAGTCCTCTCCATCAAATTTAGGGACTTTGCCCATTGGCACAGATGAAAAAGAAAGACTATTGGGATCAAGGGATTTGTTAGAAGATGATGTCTCATATCGATGAGATACGGAGTGAAGCCCATCAAGCACATCTCTCTCTCGAAGCTTCGCCTTGAGGATCTTTTGTGCCTTTCGTTCGGCCTTCTCCTTGATCTTCTTTCTCATCTTCTCCTTTCTTTGCTTCTTCTTCTCTTGCTCGTCCAAGCTTTCATCAACATCACTAATGTTGAAGTCATCATCGCTCGAGCTTAAATCAACGGGCGTTGGATGACCTTTATGGTGAGCGGAAGCAATCACGGATTTATCTCCCGGACCGGCCATAGTGTTTTTCCCTTAGCGATTAAGCCTAAGCAAGGGATTAGGCTCTGATACCAATTGAAAGGATCAACACTAGGCCTAGAGGGGGGGTGAATAGGCCTATAATAAGATTCTGCAAAGTTTCTCCAAAAATCTGTCAGTTGTCGGATGATCCGACGCAGTCTCGGATCTTCCGGCCAGGAAGATCCGACACTGTGTAGGATCTTCCGACGAGGTGAAAAACTTACTTCGAGATTTGAATTCTACAGACCTTTTGATGATTCTACTTGAATACAAAGTTGACAAATGATGTAAGGAGACTTCTAAATATGATCAATATCAGAGTATAACAGTAAACAAGTAGATCGGGCCAAATCGAGCGAAAATAACAATAAATGCAAATGAGACACGGAGACAAGAATTTACTTCCGAAGTTCACTCCACAAAGGAGCTACGTCTCCGTTGAGATGCTCACAAAGAGCCGGGCTGTCACACCTAGCCCCAAGTCTCTCTCAATCAACCACAAAGGAAGATTGAGTTACTTACTATTGACTCTCACAAAGAGGGGGGTGATACAAACTTTCCGGTGCTCAAACCACAAAGAATGGGAGCTACCGGCGACGCCTAACCGTCTAGGAGCAAAGCTCCAAGAGTAACAAACGCGAATCGACGAATCAAAGTTGCTTCAAATGCTTCTTGAGATGAACAAGGGAAATATTCCAAAGGGCTCTAGTCTCACACCTCAAATCCTCTCTCACACTCAAACCCTAGGTGAATCCTTGCAAGAATCAAGCTTGGGATGGAGTAGAGGAGTGGAATGAATGCTCAAGTGCTGTGTTAGGTCGTGAGAGGCAGCAGCAATGAATGAGGGGGGTGAAGGGGTATAAATACCAACCCTCCAAAATATGACCGTTACGTTCTCTGCGAAGGGGTACCGGATCTTCCGACCATGGGTCGGATCTTCCGACAAGCAACAGAAACGTGTTATAAACACCCCAGAAAAATTTCCCTCACCGGATCTTCCGACTCAGTGTCGGATCTTCCGGCTGGGGTCGGAACTTCCGGCCCAGAAAATAACCAAGACAGAGCCGGCCGGAACTTGTTGTCGGAACTTCCGGCCAGGGGCCGGAACTTGCACTCAGGACACTTGAGAGGCTGAAAAACGACCAAGTCATGGAAGTTCCGATGCTACGGCTGGAACTTCCGGCCCAGAAAAACTCGAGACCGAGCCGATCGGAACTTCCTAGCCGGATCTTCCGGCCTAAGTTCCGGCCCGGCAGAAAGGCTGTGGAAGTGAGTTTTTGTGTCTCTCAAGTTGATTTTCATCTCAAGCATAGCATTATTGACAACTAAGATTTATCAAAGACGTCCCTTTTGATAGTACGGTGGTCCTATACTCAAATTCAAACCAAAAATAAATTAAATCTATCAATTGGATCCACCACCATGAAACTAAGAATTGGGGACCTTCCTTTCACATTCTTCTTTCTTTTCATTTTATTCCTGAACAACTTACTCAAAGCATCATATCCAAACTTTCATTGTCATTAATCACCAAAATTGATTAAATGCCTAGATGCACTTTCACCCAGGTCTACTCTCGTCATAGAATGTGATGATGATAACCAGCACAAATACAATAGAAATCAGGGTGAAATCTTATCATCATCTAAAACTCGAATTATTGAAATTTCGGCCTGAAAATTTCAACTGCAGAACTGACAAAGACATGTTTAATGTAAAGCTTCATGTTTTAACCAACATTCAGTTTTCTATGGCTTCTAAGTGGTAACGACATTCAGTTTTCTACGGCTTCGGAGTTTATTTTAGGAGTAAATTACATCCACCGTACAATAACCTATATGATTATATCATTTTAGTCTAACAAGTTGCAAATGTGTAAATGGATACATAAACTAGTAAAATGTGTCATGTGTGCATGTATGGTCACACATACGCCACAGAATGTATTTTGTCACAGCAGTTTTTACCAGAAAAGTTAGATAATAGCTTAGACAGCAATATTTTACAAAAGATGCGTAATAGCTTCAATAATAAGGAGTAGTATATTACTAAAGATGCATAATAGCTGGAGGAGCCCAGTAGTATTTTACTAAAGATGTGTAAAAGCTTAGCCAACAGTATTGTACCAAACATATTGTCTAGAACTAGCTCAACCTGCTGGACCATTATAGCTTTGCCGGTAGTTTTTAATGGGAGAGAGGGAGGAGACCACATGGCACATATGCGCCAATTTGGCCAAAGCCACCTAAAAAACACTTTATGCTTCATGGTATTTTGAATGATTTTGATAGATGAGTAGCACGTGATTTCTGATTTTCCATGTTCAGAGTTGAATCCAGATTCTTTGACAAATTTAAGGAAAATATCGACATTTGGTTCATACAATCATGTATTCATTCTAATAGATGCTTAACTTTTTGATAAATAATTAAGACATAACTACTTAGATAAACCCTTGCATTCAACATCATGAAAGAACATATGCACATTGACATCCCGCTACCAACAAGCAAGTCATCTGCCAATAAAAGGATAATTAGTTAAAAATATGAACACTCATACTAAGTCGAAGCCTCGACTGAGTGGATATGCTTTGCCACAAAAGACCTTATCAACAGGAGGTAGATCTGTATGCGTGAGATGTAAGTTTAGACTATGGTGGAGTGACAATCCATCATTTTTTTTACAAAACACGGTATTTTGTGGATATATTATGTTCCACCACAAATAGCAATTATCAACAAGTGAGGTAGGTTCATGTAAGTTTAGAGTTTAGACTATGACGGGGCGGCAAGGTATCATCATAACTTTTTTTTTTTGCTAAACATAGTATAGACTCATCATACATACATTTCATTCTTTTACGCAACCGAGATGTGGATGAAAGACCGGACCGACATACTTGAAATTGATGAAATCATCATAAAAGTATTGTTGTAAACAGGCACGTCGTTTATCTCTAAAATAATAACACAGTTAATTCCTGAGTTATTTCAGGAAGATACGAGCATGACAAGTTGGGGATTCGGACCCTATAGTTGCACCATATAAGAGTGTCTCCTAGAGACTCTTTATATATTTTTGAACTTACAAAAATAGAGATTTTGGTGAAAAAAACACCCTTCAACAGTCTCTTCAATTGGATATCCAAATATATTATCCTCTATTTCAGATTTCTCGCTAGCCAAAGATGAAGAGCGAGATGACTCTCTAGACTGCGCACGAGATATAGAAAAGTTGTTGGAAAGTGTAAAGATGTAGAAAATAATTTTTACTCAAATGACTCTCCAAATAATAATTTAATAATAATTTAGAGTATATTTTAGATAGGCTCTTGGAGATGCCATGTACCTAAGCAACACTCAATTCACATCGGCATGCTTTTACCTCTAACCCCACGTACGTTACCTCTTTTAATTTGTTTTACCTAGAGCCATTATTCATGAGATCAGTGGAAAGGCAGGATGTCACACTGTGATTGCTGGATGAACAACTACTACATTGGGGAAGATGAAATGTGCGGGTTTCCCCTTTCTCTCACGCTGCTAAGATCAGTCTCAGTGGGAGTTTCATGGACAATAAATTGATTGTCATGTCAGCATTTTTTATGATGTGACACTGTATTAATGAAGAGAGAGGTGAAATGAGTTTCATAGGAAGGTCAGTCTCAATGCACAGTTTCACTACACGGTTACCTAGACCACAAACTAGGTAACTGTGCCAAATGAGTTTCATGGTGATGAAACTTCTCTCACATCCCATGAAACTATTGCTTCTCTCTCTTATGCCATATCAGCACATTTAATATCATGAAACCCTCCATGAAACCGCCTACTGAGACTGATCTAATGAAACTCTATGTATTATCTAGACAGCTTGTGTCTTGCATGTGATCTAGAAAACTACAATTGATGAAACTATGCATTGAGAGGGAAGTGTTTTATCTTAGTTTCAAACACTTTTAGATGATGTGTCACTCTAAGTAATTGTATCCATGAAATTTCTATTGAGACTTGGCCTAAGAACAGTAGCAGCAACTATAGATTTCTTGGTCGCTTGCACTCGTCAGCTTCCACGCTCCCCTGTCAAAACGTCGCTGTATTGAGTAGGAGCCAACCAGCTTATTCTCAACTGTTTTCCTCATATAATTAAAAAATCACTCTCATTATTTTCTTAAAAAGACTTAACCTGAGAATATGACCCACGGTCCCAAAATATTTTAGAAGTACCAAAGTTTTCCTTATCTACATTATTATAAGTAGAATTAACAAAGTGTGCTCGTGAATAACGTGAACACATCTCGCCGTCGTAAAAAATTACACCTTGAGAAAGAAATTCAGTTCATTACATTTTCAACTCGAATAGAAGTTTAGAAGAAAGTCTAGACCTAACTTTTTTTTATTCCAATTTGATTGCACACATGTGTTCGTATACATAAAATTTATGAAACTCCTTCACAGCACTCGTGGATTATTCTTCTCTTCAAACCCTTGATTCAATTTCAACCAAACAAAGACACGGGTAGCGACCGGCGAATTCAGAGACCGTCGTTCGCCCAGCGTTTGTCTCTCATTATCCGGTCGCGCTCACCGATTAACATCTCGAAGAAGTGAATCTAGACGAAAAGGCGACAGGGCGGGAGAGGAGAGACGTGAGGGCAAAGCTTCGGCGACGATGTGGCGGTCACCATGTACGTATGTAGCATCACTGTACCCGTACACCGACACATCATACCTCAAACCGGGAAGGTTCACTGAACCTGGACACCTTGGTGTCGTCATTCCCTGGCCACTTTCGCTTTGTTCTTCCCGCCTATATAAACAGAGATCCAAGCTCCAAGCCAACCCAAGCCTGAAAGCCTTGAAGGAATACTACTAAGCTTTGAGCATAGTTAATTACTTCAAAAAAGAAAAGAAAAGCTTTGAGCATATAACGCTGTGCATTGTTGTGCTCTAGCAATAGCTTCTAGCTAGCGATCATGGCGAGAAAGGTAGCCGTGGACGCCAGGGAGGAGGCGGAGGAGATCAAGCGGAGGAACGCCGAGCTCGAGCGGGCGGTGGCGGAGGCGGCGGCGAGGGAGGAGCGGCTGCGGCGGGAGCTTGAGGCCGCCCTGGCGAGGCTGGCCGTGGCCGAGGAGGCCGAGGAGAGGCTGTGCGTGCAGCTCGGCGAGCTGGAGGCCGAAGCCGTGACGCAGGCCGTCGAGTACCAGGAGCACGTCAGGGCGCTCTCGGAGCGGCTCGCCTACGCCGACGGCGTGCTCAGGTCCGCCGGGGCACGCGGCGTCGCCGCCGGCGTCGCGGGCAGGAATTGATATCAAAAGCTCGTGAACGAAGGATCGATGGGTATTATACTAAGGATCGTACGTGTGAAGCTGTAAATGTTTTTCTTTTATATAATCTGAGACACGTTGGTTCGTGTGTGACGTGTGTTTGTGTAGAATGTGGAGTTGTAAATTAGCTTGAGACGTACACGAGCTGACGAGCCATTCAAGAGATCAGTCGCTACCGATCCTTCTGGTAGCTGGTTTCATTTTTATAAAATAGGATAGTATCACGGTTTTCACCCTCTGTTTCTAATTAAAAATAATTTTTCAAGTAATATAATCTACTAATTTGCAGGCTTTTATGGCCGCCAACAAACGCACCAATAGAAAAGGTGATATAGCCAGTTGGACGGCCAAGAATGTACCAACATCAGCGAGATGGCTAATGTTAGGCAGAAACTTGTATGCAAGGTTGAAAGAATGACGGATCTGCCACTTTCATCGCAAGTAGCAAAAGTTACAGGTGTGTCAAGAAAAAAAAAGATATATAAAAGGAAGGAGTCTTCAGGCTACAAATGAAACTAGAGTATATATAATTCAGTTTAAAAAAAGGAGAGTATAAAACAAACAGCAATACAGTTGGCTTTATTGCCACGACCGGATCAGAGATCTACGCAGAAGTATAACGAGCGGATTTTCCGAGAAAGCTGGAACACGACTCACAAAGCAAGCAACCTATTTCTAGAGAGAACTCGAGCAAGCTGTTACTTTGCTTCCATACTTAACCTAGAATGGCAACAGCTTTCATACACTGTCAACAAAGCTGGTTAAGTGAGCCGCTGAAATTAGGATGGATGACCATGACACGAAACCAAATGAATGTACTATTTCTCACTTTATAAACACGATGTAAAATGTAAAACATAGTAGTATATATTTAGTGAATGTCCCAATCCCCACTGTAACATCATCTTTATCTGAAGTAGACCAGTGTAATGAACACCATGGATTACGAGACTGTAAAGCATGGTTCCATCAATCAATTCTCCTGAAACGATTTGGAAATATTCATGTAAACGATAACGGAACGATTGAACCAAACGATGCGAAGGTGATATACAAGTCACTGCAGGTGAAAATCTCTCACGACAGGCACAAAGCACACAGGCGACATTTCTTGAACGACTTCTGACTCCTGCATTTTCATACAATAATTTGATAGAAAATGACGGCGCCAGCTGCCACATTAAGCAATAAGCTAGAGAATAATGAAACCATGAACCAATATCAGTACAGCATAATTGGTGGAATTTGTCACGAGACTGCACAGGCAGACAGACCTGAACCCAGAGCAAGGTGAGCTTGAGGCTCATTTTGGAGACTGCCGAGTTTACTCAGCTCAGCCCGGCCTGATCTAAGGGCTTAAGAGAATGTTTTCATGTACTTATATGCATATCTTCTATTATATCAGATATTGAAATTTAAAAGTACCACAATCCATCAATTCAAGTGTATACGACTCTTCAACCCTACAAAATTGTTTTCTGTATACACTAGTATGGATTCAAGTTGAACAAATTTAAACAATAGACATATTTCAAAGTGAAGTGAGGAATGGATAAGCATTCTATGTTTTCAAGCCTGGGGGTTCAATCAAAAAGTCGAGCAGAAACAACCCAGCTCATATTTTACACAGGTCTAGTGATCTACTCGTCACAGAATGTAACAATGATAACTGTCACAAACACAATATAAATCAGGTGAAATCTTTGTCATGTAAAACGCAAATTACCAGAATTTCAACCTCAAAACTCCAACTATAGAACTCGCAAAAGCAAGTGTTTGACGTAAAGCTTCATATTTTACCCAAAAACTTCAATATTTAATTTTATACGGCAAGTTTATTTTAGCATATATCTTGTTAATCAAAATTCTAGCTCCCCATATGCAAGTTCATTTGACATGTAGTGAGAATAAATTATACTATTTTCAACAAACTGTGTTTGGTTGTCGGCAAAAATGCAGATACTAGAAAAAAGAATACCAACTGAATCAGAAAACAATATCTCGATAAAAAAAGAGGTGGCAATATGTAAAGACTATATGTTAATTTAATTATCATCTAGTCACAAAAAACTACTTAAAATTTCATCAAGCACTAACCATTTGATGTTCAGCTACCAGAGTTTACGTTTGTACATGGTATTTCTGAATAAATAAATAATAAAAATGGTGTGTGTAAGATAGTGGTATAGAGCCCCAAATTACCACCAATGTTTCTAGTAGATTCAAATTAAACTTTGTTTCAGTTATTATACATATGGTCTAATTGGATTGGCAGTAAAATGTAAATCTTCCTGTCCGTGCCATCTAGGAAAGCCATATAACTTATACATGTCATAGATAAGGAATATAAATTGTCCAGCACTCAGTTTCGTAGAGTGAAAAAACAATCCACAACAACAACATAGCCTTTTGTCCCAAGCAAGTTGGGGTAGGCTAAGTGAAAAAAAAAACAATCCAAAGGACGTAAATTATTTCAGGGGTCTGGGATATTATTAGTCTAGCAAAGTCCAAAGGGGCCCCAGCAACTTTGGTGTAGAATCAAAAACATGACACAGCATGTCTGATGCCCCACTTTGCCTCAAGAAAAACAAATCAGACGCCTCACCATAACCAAAACCATGTGGTGTAGGGATAGCCACATGCACCTCTCCAAGAAAGCATCATATTATGTATATTCCCATAACAATATTGTCGCTATCGAGCATAAGGAAAGAATATCCTAACATTGGGAAAAGAATATTCCCCTGATATATTATTGGCACAAGAAAACAAATTGACCCAAGGCTTTTCCTGAGAAGATGTGACTCGGTGTAAATCCAAAATAACAACCACTCAACCACTACTTTATCTTATTATGCACAGCAGACTCTGAACTGTGAAGTAGGAGCAACATGATTTAATAGCATGTAAAGCCTGAAGTCTGGTGTGCTACAACAGTATAACATAAGTACAGTTGAGCCAAAGTAGCTTTGTTCAATTCCCAGTCCCAAGTTGGGCGTGTGCATTTTTTTTTAGCATGGCGTGTGCAATTGTTTTGAGGTGTAGTTATGACCATTTTCAGTCATGAATCAATCCGGGAAACATGACATCCTACTTTCTCATTAGAACCAAATCGACTGCTACTGCAATAATTTCAGCAACAAGCTTGCTGGCTGCCTAACAACTGGTATGTCTTATGCTCCATGACTCCTCCATGACTCCATGTAAACTTGATCTAAACAAGGGTCCCATAGACAGGATGGAAAAGAAAAGGAAAGAAAAAGAGAAGTAAAGAAAGCTGTCCAATTGGTGTTGCAAACAGGAGCAGTAGTGCTCTAAGTCAACTAAATTGGGGAAAACAAATTAAATTATAGTGCGTGTTAGTTTTCAAATTTCATTTCTCTCTTTTAAATTTGTGTAGCTCCTGTTGGCTGTTGGGCTTCATTTGTAATGTGCCTCAACTTGCTTGACACTAAAGGCTTTGTCACCATCGTTGCGGTTAGATTACAGATTAACTATTTTGTCTCCCATTAATCTGTCGAATTTTATGCTTCAATATTGCCTTTGAAAAGAAGTAGTTAAATCAATGTGCCCCAACCACCCAGTTTCCTCCTAATCTTCTAATACTTCTTGGAACTGGCAAGCTCCACAGACCTAAAAGTTAAAAAAGTCAATGTCTTCGAGTAGAATACAAGGAACATTGGTTTTACTGATTGAAATGTTTAATTCAGCAGGTACAGTTCCAGTGATCATATAACAGTCAAATGAAATAGAAATAGAACTATTTCAGGAAGCTTTCTGTATCCACTAGCCAGCTATATATTTACCAAGACTGGTGTGTAAAAGAAACAAACATGTTGCATGTAATCTCTTAAAAATCGAAGTAGAGGCAGTCATAAAAAAGTAGAGCATGGCAATCTCTCAAAATACTAGAATGAGGTGATAATCGCATATCCATATGTCCAAAAAAAAATACTCATGTAGATTGCCAATTTGCCATGAAAGGTATATATATACCTCTTGTAAGTGGACAAGGTCAAGTACATCAGACCTCCTGTCAGATGATACTCTTGGCTATCGGAAGACCTTCATAAAAGAGGTTGTGCTCTTGTGAAAATAAATACTCCCCCACCACCAACTGAACGGCCCAACAGCATATCACGGTCAAGGTAGGAAAGGTAATATAATCCTCCAGGTGATCGTCTGACATTCAATTCAGTTTGGTAAATACAAAAGGCAGGGAAACATGAAATGAGAAAAAATAATTAGGACAGAAAATTACCTTTCAGGACCACTAACAGGAACTTGAGCTCGAAAGGTTTTAAGGAACTGCAATATCTGCATGAACAAGGCCAATACATTATAAATAAAGAAAGGCCCTTTTTCGGAAAAAAAATCAGATTGCTACATTAATCCGAAACATATGTCCAATAATAGAAGATAAAGAACTACAGAAAAGTATCAAATGTTAAAAAAATGGTCCTAAATATTAATAACTTTCACTTTTACATTTCTTTTGACAGCAGACTACAAAAATGATGGCATGTTTGCATGCTGTGGGAACCAATGAAACTACAGAACTTAGAACTATATAATGGGAACCAATGAAACCTAGATATGCCTGTAATTTTCAAGACCAAGAATGAGAAAATAATATACAGTCAAATCAAGGATAACATGCAAGTTAACAGTCTCTTATTGGATATAACCTGACAGGTGGGCATACCTGAAGGCTCAAAAATGACCGAGGAAGTATAGCAGGAGCTATTAGTGCTTGCAGCTGCTCACTAATCTTGATATTTTCGACAGCGACCTGTGAAACAATTAATCATAGTTCAAACTAACAACTGCCGCTAAAAAGCCAAAGTTTACAAAGGAAAAAGAAGATGTTTTTTTTTCTGGAACAAGAGGGCAGGATCTCTTTTGTTCAAGAAGGCTGAAGAATTGAAACAATGAGTTCTGGTCAGGAGACAAGCGCCAAAAGTTTAGGCATCACAGTATGGGGAAAACAATAGCCACAAGGTCAGCATTTGCTTGAAAACACTGAAAGGCTTAATGGTTAAAGAAAACTAGAGATGAAAGCAAACGATAATGCAAGAATGACCCAACATTGCAAACGAATTGTATGCATCATCCAGTCAGTCTCATTATATCAGTGATATGCTGTCTGTTTATATAGCATCATCTTGAATGTGAATTGAATCATGGAGAACACTACCTGGTAATGTAGCTATATTATTGATACAATGCTACCTAGCAAGCCAGTACCCCTTGGCTCATGCCGGTTTTTAACATTGCAAACTAAATGTCTCGCCATGGAAATGCCAACCCTCTCCATTGCTATTTTTTTAAGGATGATCATAGTTACATATTTTCGTAAATGGATTTTACCTCCTCAAATTGAAGAAAGATGTTGCGCTTAGACAGGACAACAAATTTTGCAGAGACCATCAGCGTTGCGCCTTCTTGGTCCTACATAGAGATTTCTAGAGAATCAGAAATCAAATAAACTGAAAAGATGAGGGCAAAAGACTAAAAATAAAAATTAAATGTATAGGAAGGGCAGTCTCCTCCTACTTTTACAATAAACATTAAATATTCAAGGTGTACTTGAATAAGCAAGCAGCATGTCCAGTCAATTAGCTGAATAAGAACTCTCAGTTAGAAGGAACCACCCTTTTGCATTTGGTCTGTGCACAGCGAATAACATTTATACGACACAAAATTGCAGCGGTTGCAATTCCAGGCAGCTACAGCTCTGGTCTCATTTCCAATCAACCAAAAGCAGGTGTATAATAATGACTTACAATTCCAAGTTTTCAGTATATGCCAAGAGGCACACCAGTATAAGGTTTACCTCTAGCAAGTTCTCGATGCTCCACCGTACAACATTCCTCACAATTCCACCATCTGACTGATCTTTGCACTCGAATTTCTGGTATATTTGTCCCACCTGCACGCACAGATAAAAAAAAACACCACCATGGTCACAAGACGATTGCATAAACACACCAGTAATAAACAGTAAAGGGCCAAATGCACTATCCAGAGAAAGCATCTTGTTGATAATTATATAGGAGCAGTTGAAACTCATCATCTCCAATGGCTCAAGCGTTCAGCCTGTCGAGAGACAGTTTAAAGTGAACAGAACTGAACTGAACTTAAAAGGCATGTTTCACTGTTCAGCAAGCATTCCTCAGTAGGAGTATCAAACATTTTAAAATGTGGAAGTTCCAAAGGTCTACAGTTGATCTCAAATGCAACTGCATATCCTCCAATTGACTGTTCAATTGCAACGAGGAGCTAAGCGAGATTGATCAATGCACCCAAATACCTGCAGGAGTGGGAGCCTCTCGGCCGCCTCAAACAGCACGAGCACGTCCGACGCCGACGTGTAGCATAGCCTCCAGGTGCCATCGAGCGCCGTGAGATCAAGCGGCGCCCCTTCCCCGGCGCCGAGCTCCTCCACGCCCACCTATACACGGCAGACCAAATCAATCAAGCCCCGCAACAGTTTCACCAACGGCGACACGTCGCGTGACTCGACGTGGTGGGTAGGACTCGTACGTACGATGCCCTCCTCGATGGCGGCGCGCTGGTCGGGCCCCGCCGCGAATCCGCGCCGCGTTTCCTGAACCGCGCGCAGCAGGTCCTGCTTCCTCCGCTCCTTCTCCGCCTGCAACACCAGAGCGCGTCAGAGTGTGTCGGGGCTTCGCAATAGCGGGGGGCGAAAAATCGTGGATGACGTACTGGCGAGGACGAATTGGCGAGCGGAGCTGTGGCCGCCGCCGCGGCGACGAGGGGCTGGTGGAGACGGGGACGGGGCACGTGCAGAGGGCGCGAGCGCAGGCGGGAGGCCGCAGGCGGAGACGACGCCTGCGGCGGCGTGGTCGGGAGGCGGTGGATCATGGAAGAAGGGGCGGCGAGCGCCATTGTTGCGTGCTGCTGCTCGGAGCGAGTGGATGAACCACGAATGGCGCGGCACGGACACAGCCGCGGATCCTCCCCTTTGCTGAGTGTTGGCAACTTGGCACCGTCCGCTCCACTTTCCACGGCCTGGATGTTGTTTCGGCCGCCAGGAGCCCTCTCTCTCACCTGTCGTCGAGACTCGAGAGCGACTGCTCAACATCCGGCCGGGTTCCGTGGGCTGGCATGCACCCGATTCCGAGACCGCGGCGCGGAAAGTCATGACCGGGACGGTAGCCCATGACTGTATGGGCCTTTTGGAGGCCCTACAAGCACTCCTCACAGATTGGGGGAATATATGTATCCCCGTTACCATTTGAAGATTAGAAGTGACAGAAAACAACACTAAAGAAAGCCCCAACCCCCAAGCAACCTTACAGACTCGAAAGATCTGTACACCGATGATTATTTTCCGAAGGAGCATAGGATGAAATGGCAAATTGGCAATTCCATTGACCAACAAAATTTGTTCATACAGACAGAAAAAGGCGGGGGCGGGTACCAACAAAGCTTCATGCAAAAGAAAAGCACCCAATATTACCACTATTATAACAGTTACATTAAGCAGGGAGTACAATCATAACAAAGCAAGCTTGGGGTGAAAGCAAGTATCTCGGCTGGGTTCTCCTGAAGCCTCCGAGAAACCTAGTAGTAAGATTTCTTCAAACCGCAGAGGTTGCTGCTCTTCAAAATGCAGTACCGAATAAGTTGGTAAACTGCAGTATCTTCAGTTCTCTTCACCAATTTGGATGTTGTAGTAAGTTGTCTCTAGCAATCTAGCAAAGTTGTAGTATCACAGTTCTCTTACACCGATTTATGTTCTGCACAAAATACATAACAAATATAATTCTCAAACAGGGGTCCTGAATCACTTACTATGTTGAAAAAGACATGCATATAATCCTTACGGTATTAAATGAGCATTTCAGTACTCCATGATGTTAAAACCCTAAACTAAACTGTTGCGCAAAAATCTTAAGGTGCAAATAAAACAAATGTTGGCATACTAGAACAGCAAGAGCAAAGAAGAGGACCAATCCTCAGTCAGCTAGTCTGGAGCAAGAACGTCATTTGTTTTACACAGGGCAAGGGACTGCCTTGATTTATGGCTTATTATTTCCAGTAACAAAGGTTATAGCATGATAATTGATAATAAAAGATGCATCATGGCACGGACAAACAACATCACCAATAGTTGTCAGCTTTTCCGATATTTGATTCTAATCATATATAATATGCAACAATTTCACTTGGACAACATGCTCTTTTCACTTCACTTTATATTCATACAGGTTACCAGATAATTAAATGCATACAGGAGGAAGAAGTCAATAACAGCTGAGCCTAGCACAAAGAGGTATGGCTAATCATGTTCTGACATAAATAATATATAGCTCAGTTACCTGGAAAGCATGCTGCTCAGCTTAAGTTCAACAGTCCTCCAGTGCAAGGGACGGGAACAACCTCCTTCATTAGTTTCTTGCCACCAACAATAGGAAAGGAATCAAAGATCAGCAGTTCACCTGCAAAAACAGGAAAAAAGAGGTTAATGAACAAACAAAATATAAATATAAATTAAATAAAAGATCGAAACATTTCCAAAATTATTAGCACCTGGATGGTCCTGCATACAACAAAAGTTAAGGGTAAAGATAAAACAAAAGAGGACATGAGAGAAACAACAAGTGTTAGAAACATAGCCTGTACAAAAGAGTTAAGTAACAGATAGAATCAAGCTATATGAGAACAAACCGTAAACAATTCAAGCTTGGTCAGGAACCTGTCAAGCAAAACACTAGTAACAACTGTACAAATATTTCAGTCAGCAAAGTCAGTCAGGTTCCTGCGGCCCAGAATACAGAAACAAAGAATTCTTCAGGGATTTACATTCTCTAACAAATTTACACGGCTCAATTATATTAAAGTGCATCAGACAATCAATATAAGAAGAACGTAGAAAGGGGAATTTGCTGAACGTAAAGTAAACTCAAACAAAACAACTAAATAGGAAGAGGGAAAAGAGAAGCAGTGAACAGTTATCTGAAAGTACTACTAATTCAGAATAAGCACTTAAGCAGTTCAACCAAAGTTTACGAGTTACAACAAGGTTCCATGAAACTGAATCATACTACATAGACATTTATTCGGTGCATCTAATGAGTCTCATATCCCTTCATAAGTCTACAAAGAATGAAGCTCTTATAGTCCCATCCTGTGGTCGAAGGGAAAAGGGGGTAGAAAGAACGGAATTAGGTGGCTGGCCGAAGAAAAGTAAGTCTCATTAGCTCTAGCTCAGGTCCATGCCATCTCCAACCTGGCTCGGGATTGGAGACACAGCAGAGTAGGACCTCTCGAAAGGGGAAGGATGCAGCTGTGCACCACGCCTGCGCTTAAAGGAGCAGCCTTCATTGCTGTCAACTTCATGCTTCCTGCGGATACCCCTCACTGCCTGCTGCTCCAGTGGAGAGAGTGGGAACAACTGCCCACTCACTCGGCAGAGCGAGTTATGGTTATCATAGAGGATCCTCTGGTTACAGTTTTTGTCGCAGATGTGAGTGGTTCCAGTCAGTTTGCAACGGTACATGTTCCCAAAAATGTGCTCATTCTGGCACCTCTTGTCACACTTGTGACTAGGGTTCGACCCTTCTGTGTTAAGAATCGCAGACAAGAAAATCACATTGCTGGGCTCAGCAATCACAGATTTGCCAAATACCTCCATTGCACTGCAGCGAAAAATCTCTTCACAGACCCCTTTCAGTTTCTGCAACCCAAAACAAAAATTTGGTTCAGAGTTCTGTTTTGGAGCTACTGCAAACGACCACAATGTGCTATTTCTTGATGCTATTGCTGAGCCAACTCATCCGAGTAATAAGGGGAAAAAAGCTATGGCACTGTGCATTGGGAATAACCAACAGTGGTATAATTCCGCATAATTAGCAACAAATTAGAGCAAAATGCGGATTTCGCGACATTTTCACCCAATTTTCTGCGCCATAAATCTGAACAAATTTTCACTCACGTGTGTGACACTAAAAATATGACATGATCCACTGGATTTCATCGAATTTTGGCCCAATCTGTAAGAGTTTCATGTCACCAAACCGAATCTCAGTTATGGGCAGTACAGCTGGCATTGAACCTTCTAATTAATTTTAAATTCGCCAAGTAGAAATATAAAATCTAGCAGATACAAACAAAAAACAAGACTTCACAAGTCAGCACCTATCCCTTTCAACCGCGTAGGTGAATCAAAAACCGGTGAAACAAAAACCTAACTGCCCCACTCCTCTCCTTTACCACTGCAATTTTATCAGATCTGAACGGTAAAACCCCCAACCACCCAATCATCCGCAATAAAATCGCAATAAATCCTCACATGACAGCGTATCTACGCCAAAATCCACACCAAAGGCAACCGGGTACATATTAAAAACACCTAATCGAAAATCTAAACGGATGCTCTTCATTCCTCGAAACCTAAAAGGAGAATTCTCGAGCAAAAGCCTAAAGAGTGGAAGCGAAGGGGACTTACCAGCAAGGTCGAAGGCGCAGGCCGAGGCAGGAAAGGGGTGGGGAGAAACAGCAGGGGACGACGCGGACGAGGGCCTCGCCCTCTCTCTTATCTCTCTCCCTCTCGCTTATCTCTCTGCCCCGTGGAACACGAACCTCGCAGTCAGCAGCAACGGCCGGGACGAGGGAGGGAAGGGCCCGATTTATAGGATCCGCGGCCTTTGTAAATGACAAGAATGCCCACACATGTGGGCCAGAGCCCGAGGCGTCGACACGAAGCTCACTCGCGCGTGCTCGCGTCCCTGGCTGGCTGACTCCCTGCACCGGCGGCTCAGATCGGCTCGGCTCACGGCTCAACCGGTGGGCCCAGTCTCCGGGAGTGTAGCCATTTGTTGGTTCCTGGCAACAACGGGACAACACGGGAGTACGGGACTCACTTGTCATAGTCAGTAGAATATATAAGTAGCACATGGATCATCTTTCCAGGATATTTTCTTTGTCACGAGAGATATATAATTGGCTATCGCCCGAACACGCTACTTTTGCCGTTAGCAACCGCTACTAGTAGCTCAATAGTGTGGCATCTGGATTTTGTAGCGAGGGTTAGTTTAATTAGTTCGCAGCAACCTAGAGCCGAATTATTATATGTATTTCGCATTAACTTTTTTTGCCGGTATTTCACTTTAGCTTTGACATCTGGAATTTTGGAGGCCTTAAAATGAGCAAGTCCAACCTATCACTTACTAATCTAAATAGAACGGATAATGCACAAAGAATTAGAAGCTAAAGACGTATTCTCCGTCTACAAACCCAAGCATTCTATAATTTTTAGACACATGAGGAAGAAAATGACCGTAGTGCCCCTCAAGGAGTTGAATTATGCCAGATATGTACGTTATATGAAAAGGTTAAAAATTTTCTCTGAGTAGCAATTTTTTTTCCTTTTGCAATGCACTATTTATTGAGGTACATTGGGCTTTTAAATAAAGATAACATGGGAAATTAATATCGGCAATCCAAGCACCAGCCGTATTAATTGCTATCACTGTTCTTTCTTATGGGATGCTTGGTTGCCTGCCACTGTTCGCCACACCATAGACTGTGCCACTGTGGCTGCCACATAACACTAAGCCATTATTTGGTTTTTAACCAAGTTATGGCACGCCATAGCTTTCCTTCAAAGTTTCAGTACATTTTTCCATTGTGGTGCCATATTTTGACACCCCAACTTTGGCGATGCCGCATGTGCCGTATGGCTGCCTATGGCCAAGGACCAAACAGGACTTTAATCTTTCTTTGGTTGTCTATGGTCCTTGATACTCGAATCATTAGTTTTCATAACTTTATGTCACGATAGCATAGTAAAATATTACTTACGAAACAATCTTTAATGACAAATGCTATGTTTTTGATAAAAACGCATGTAGTTTCTAATCTGAATTTGCAAGATACAAATTGATCAAACTTTGGTGATAGTAATTGATCAAACTATACGAGAAACAACACATAGTATAGGACAACAAGTGAAAAATGACAGAGGCAATAGTATTGCCGAGATGGGTATGTTTGGTAAGACTTCGACTCTTGGGAAGGTTGTGGCTCCTTTGGTGAAGCTAAAGCCGTTTTGAAAAATGTTTGGCATAATTGCTTTTTCTATACTTCCATAAATAAATGAGGGAGTTCAAATGACCAATGGGGCCACTGCTTATATGACCGGGTTGCACAAATGGATTTTACATTTGTCCTTAATTTATAATTTGAGTTCATATTAAATAAAAATTAATAATACATTAATGAGTAGAATTATGTACCCATTTGTATTTCTTTGTTAGCATATTTATCTCTCTATTTTGTATTATTCCTTCTGTCATTTTTCTATCTTATTAGCTTGTTTTTCTCCACCTGAGCCTGCTCCTTCCCTCTCCAACACTCACGCCAGCATCAACGCACTTCATGCTTTTCCACAAATCTTCGGTAGCTCTGCTCCAACTCCATCGCATCATCCCACTCTAGCTCCATTGTGTAAGAATATTTTATTCATTAAGTGTGGCTCATGTAATTATAGATCAATTCCAATTATTAATGATCTAATGTGATGATTGCTAGTAGACTAAGGTCTTGTTTTGCAGAGCTCCCAGAGCTTATTCTTTAGTGAATCCAGGAGGAGCTCTACCAAACAGTTTTTCAGAGAGAATTGATTCTCTATTGATTCTGTGAAGTGATTCTCTGAAATGAACTAAACAAATATGAAATTAAACTTTGCCTAATGAGTTCTAGCTCAAACCACTTGAATACGTGTCTTCCAAATGATGATTCTAAGTAGATCCACCGAGCACCTACACTCAATATCACACGAACAAGTAGATCGGGCAAAAACAAAGTAGAGGGAGAGCAAGAACACTAAGAACAAAAAGGTGGGCACGCGATTTGTTTCCCGAAGTTCGGATTCCTCCAATGAGGATTCCTACATCTCCGTTGAGGAAGCCCCTAGTGACCCAAAGGTTGAGCTCTTTCCTCGATCCGCTATCTTGACTTCTTCCCTTGCGGAGGTGAAATCATACATTCACAAACTTCCCGTGGCACACCACAATCCTTGGGTGCTCACCAGGCATCTCCTTATCGTCTAGGGGATGAATCCCCAAGAGTAATGAATGCTCCGAAGATCTCTTGCTATGAACTCAAGTGCTCAAAGGATGGAGTGAATGTCACAAGCACTCAACACTCCTCTCAATCTCTCTCTCAACCCTAACTCTCTTCTCTTTTCAAATCTCAAGCAAATCTAGAGAGGGGAGAGCAAGTTTTGGCCTTAGGGATGTGTTCTTCGTGGGTAGCACTGGCAACTTGAGAGAGAGGGAGTGAAGGGGTATATAAACCCGAGCCTCCAAAACTAGCCGTTGTGCAGTCTGCGAGATCTGACCAGGATACTCCGGGACGACCCCGGATACTCCAAGAACCCCAAAACCCGACGGGGTCCTCGGAACAAAAAATGTTCTGGCCCTATCTCGGATACTCCTGCTCCAGAAAAATAGCAATAATACTTTGTGTCCGTGAGTGCACTTGTGTCTCTCATAGGTACTTGATTGGATCTCTTTGAACACCAAGACATAGACAAAGCTATCAACATTGCATCCCTCTTGATAGTACGACATTACCTATATACTCAAAATCAAAGATAAAGACTATATCAACCCTTGAGCTACAATGTCTTCACCATGTCGCTTTTCTTCAATATGACCGTTGAGAGTTTGCAAGCATTCTTATCTCTTGAGCATACCATCCATGAACTAGTGACTTTGGATTCATCAACCAATATGGTAAACACACAGCTTCATATCCATTTATAAGTCACTTCAACATATGATTCATCAAAGATTAGAAGTATTGCATAGCTTCACTTGGTGAGGCTTGATTTGTGCCTCGGAATCAAACCAAGTACTAACTCCTTCACCCTAGCAAAGTCCTTCAGTCACAAGACTATTATTGCCCTTCTCCTTGCTTAGTTCCTCGTCACTAGTCTTAGCTTGACCCCTTCACCCTATCTTGCCAACCTTAAGTTTAGTTTTGCCTTGCATCACAATGAACACCTCAACTAATTCCTTTTCTTCAATACCATAACCTTTCCTTTGCATATTTGCCTTTTCTTTCATGCCAATATTGTGACCATGTAATTTTCTATCTTGATTTCCCTTGAAATACCAAATACTTGGTCAACTATCTTCCTTCTTAATTAAGAATACTATCCATGTGACCAATCAACCTACCATTCCAAATTCCTTTGATTCTCATTACTCTTGGTCACTTATCTCATTTTATCAACATGCACTCATGTATTCTATTTCCTCACCATAATATTTCTTTCACTATCTTTCTCCATATTGATGTTGTGACCAAACAAGCTTTCATATGAACTTCTTCTTTAACAATAAAGCCCGTGATCACCATTCTTCACAATGTCATAATCTTGATCAATCATCATGCAATTTTCACCTTTATTTGATTATATGAGCAAACAACCAATGAGACCATGTAATTCATTTGCCTCTATCTTGATCATTCATCATGCAATTTTCACCTTTCTTTGATTATATGAGCAAACAACCAATAAGGCCATATAATTCATTTGCCTTTTTGTCTCTTTTCCATATTCCCATCTTTGCTTGTCATTTCTTTACTTTTGCATGCTTCATATAACATGAGCTTGACTTTGTTATTTGTAATAAAAACCCTTGCCAAAACTCAACAAGCTCATTAGTCATTTAATTGTTTGTGCCATTCAATCACCAAAACCCACAAGGAGCTAGATGTACTTTCAATATTAAAAGATGAAGGAAGAGAGGAGAGAAAATACTCCATAATTGATACTATATGTTGTGTTTCTATAAGATTAAGAATTGATCGAGATACGTCTATTAGAGTATTAGAGGGTCAAATCAAGTATGTGTTGAACCGATCTTGGCGTAAAGTTTCTGCATTTAAAGTGTTTTTCTTACACATTGCACTACAGCTACTCCGCACATGCTGCTTCAATCCTATTGCACTCCTCCTTGTCCCGTCTAGGCACCCACAACAGATGCATGGATGTCGGGCGGTGCACTCGCGCTAGCTCCAGCCAAGCTGAGGACGGCGAGGGGATGCTCGTGCTAGCCGAGGGAGGGGTTTTCATCTGCAATTTATTCCGGTGGATTATGCACGGGTACCCAGTGGCTACTTTGCAGCATGGTATCTCATGTTACGATTTCAGATGGTCTGTCGGATTTGGAGTTCGTGGCCGTTTGAAGTGGGTTAGGTCTGGTCTATATGAAAGCATTGGGTTGGTAAGAAGGGGGAAGTAACACGGTGTGACTATATCGTGGTGGTAATTGTTACTAATTCACCGGTTCCGGAAAGAAATTCCTAGGTCTGACCTTAATTGGTTGTACCTGATAGTGACCTTGTTGAAGGCATTGTTTGGATTAAGATGAATTACTCCCTCGGGTGAAAACTTTTGAACTGGTCTTAATTGATTGGGTCACTGCAATGTCGGCATCGGCACGCGCGTTTCCTCGTTGGAGGCGTTGTCTTGGGAGCCTACGTCATAGTCCAAGAGTTGCTTTGATTTGTGAAGCGGATGAAGGTGAAGTCGTTTGTGGTACCTTGCTGCGATATGATCTTTTGGTCATGGTGCTCTCATTTTTTTGTTTCTTCTTTATGGGTTGCGTGCATCTTAGTTATGCAGAGGCCGGGTTAGATCTTATATAATTGTATCATCTTGATGTAATTGTATAAGATCAATAAAGCTTTCTTTTTTCAAAAAAAAAGCCGAGGGAGGGGAAGCGGGCCACGCATCCATCCTTCACAGCAGTAAGCTCAAAGCCTCTAGCTATGCAAGTTGCAAGGTGATTCGACTTGTATGGCAATTTTGGGCGTGATTTCTACAAAATCCTGGGACATTGTAATATACATGTGTGTGGGATGGGGATGAGCCGCAGGAGCCACTATTTTGGGCTCTTCGCCTTCCCAATATAAATCCGAGAATGGTTTCAGGTGTTTCATCCAAGAAACCGTTTTAGAATTAGGCATTTGATACAGCTTCAGCTTCGTGAAGCTGGTGGAGTAGCCATTCGAAAAGCTCGATCCACTACCCCTAACAAAGAGGTAACTAAAGAATTGCTCTACTAGATATTTGCAAAGACCACACATAAGCATACCCAGTTACCCTCTCATATCTCAATGATGCATGAAGACGAAAAAGGACAATTACTAAATCCAAAGGCAGCTGCATGCCTGCTTCACCTTTTCCTTTTCCTAGTGCTGCATACACTACGCCTGATGGTTTTACAGTTTTCACAGACCAAAGGACGCGGTCGTACCCGTCTTCCAATCGAGTGTTAGCTCACCTAACGGCTCCACCTCCAACTTGAGCGGCACCATCGGCGGAGTTCTAGAAGACCAAAAAAAATCCCAGTTGACCCACCAAAAGAAAAAGGAAGAAGAAGCCATCTTTTATAAACTAGAGCCACTGTTTGACAATATGAATTTTTGACTTCCCAGTGACACCCGAAGTAGGCTCGCTCAGCCAAGTGGCCTCAGAGAACGCTTCCATGCTTTGATTAAGTCAAATATCCGTATTTCTCCATGTCAAAAAAATATCCGTATTTCTTTTGTTAATTGAGATTCCATGAAAATTTAGTTCTCTTTACTGTTACAGGAGATTTCGCTCTCAGCCTCTCACGCAAGTCACACAGGTCGCAAGCTAGTGGATGTGCGGTGGTTGGTTGCGCGGTAGAGCCCGAGCCCGAGCCCGAGCCGAGCCGAGCCGAATGAATACCCAGCCGAGCTAAGCGGCTAAGCCACGAACGGGGACCGTACGCGTGTGCACGACCGGCCACGTGACGGATTCAACCGGCAGCAAGTAACGTTAATTATTCGCCGCGAATTCCGTGGATAAATACCCTTTAAAAAAATCCGTGGATAAAGTCGACCACGGCCTGTGAAAGAGATGTGGGGCCGTCGCCGTCGGGTGAGAGGGTGGCCCCACCTGCCATAGAGAGGGTAGGAGATACCGGCACGCAGATGGGTTAGTTTAGGTAGAGGGCTCTTTTCAAAAAAAAAAGTTTAGGTAGAGGGAGTAGGAGCTCAACGCCTCAACCTCGAAATTCCCAGTGGGCATAGCGAAAGGAACAAGTGGAGGAAAGCGACGAGGGTGGGACCCGACTGCACAGCACGTGCTGCACATTGGATGCGATCATGCGATACAACGGCATGTCCCAAGTCCCTTTTCAAAAAAAAAAATAATAATAAAAACCGGCATGTCCCAAGTCCACGCTGCATCTCCGTCGTTCATATGCCTCGCATGTCGCTATCCCTTATCCCTGATCACGCGGCAAAGGCGCGCGCATAGCCATCCGACAGGAATCTACCGGTCTACCCCGCTCCAGTCAGACCTTATCACAGAGCGCGAGGGGAAGAACACACTGCTTGTTCTTGAACATGACTGACATTCCTAAATCCCAATTTTTTAGCGGTGAGTGTATGGACATATACGTGATTTATACTATGTTTTGCAAGTATCAATCCTTTTCCCTTTTAAATCTATTAGCCCTCAAGCACAACACTGGCCGTGTTTCTTTGCCCTAGGCAAAGAATTGCCAGTCCATTTGACCAATAATTAAGGGTATTAAATAAAATCAGTTTACAAAACTATCTTCATAACATTGGACTATTTCGCGAAACCTACCTAATAAGGCCTTTGACCGTACGATTCGAGAATGGTTACTGTAGCATTACTGTAGCAAAACATGGATTAATTAGGCTTATTAGATTCGTCGCGCAAAGTTGCACTCATCTCTAAATGAGTTTTGCAAATAGACCTCATTCAGTACTCCATACATGGTAGATTCTTTTTGGCAATTCTTCGCCTCGGGGCAAAGAAACACTGCCACTATCGGCACTTTTTTTTTGACATGCTATCAGCACTTGTTGTGATGGGTCAGGTCCAAACTCGAAGTGGTGAGACTATCTCCAACAATACAACCTAAAAAGGAGACCCCTTTCTACCAAAAGGGTCACCTACAGTAAATGCATCACAACCTAAAATCTTATCCTCTCCAACAGCTACGCATACGGAGAAACCCATCCTATCCGCCCCCGACGACTCCTCGCCGCCGCCGCCGCTGCTCGCCGCCGCCGCCGCTGCTCGCCGCCGCCGCCGCTCGCCGCGCCCTGCTGCTCGCCGCGCCCTGCTGCTCGCCGCGCCCTGCTGCTCGCCGCCGACTCCTCGCCGCCGCCGCTCGCCGCGCCTCGCTCCCCATCGCCGTCTTGGGGCCTCGGCGCCGCCGCCGCCGCAGTCTCCCTGTGGGCGCGCAAGCGGGCTCCGCCGTCGCCGACGTCGACGCCGCGCGGGCCGACGCACAAGCGCCGCTGCCGCCGCCTTCACGAGAGCGGGCTCGGGCGCTGCCGTCGCCGCCGCCACGCAGGCCCGCGTCGCGGGCGTGGTGGGCGCAACTGCCGCCGCTGTCGGCCTGTCGCGCCGATTCGTGGCCTTGGGGGCGCCGCCGTCGCAGCCTCGCCGTGAGCGCAGCCGCCACGGATCCGCCACCTCGGCGGCGGCACCTCGTCGCGCCGCCGCGGATCCGCCGCCCAGGCTGCACCTCGCCGCGCCGCCGCCGACATCAACGCCGCCGCGGATCCGCCATCCCCGCCGCTCCTCGCCGCACCGCCGCTGCTCCTCGCCGCTAACCCGCTGCCCAGGCCGCTCGTCGCCGCACCGCCGCGGATCCGCCACCCCGGCCGCTCCTCGCCGCTGACATGCTGTGGGTCCCACTTGCAGCAGCACGCGCGGACTGCGTCGCGAGGAGAGAGGGGACGCAAATATGCCTCTCGTCTCGCATGGTAGGCAAAATGGGTACCACGTTTGCATCTTCTGTTGGAGTGGTTTTTGGATAGGCAAAAACACTGTTCATGACCCATTTTAGGTTTGGGTGAGCTGTTGGAGACAGTGTGAGAGCCTGAGATAACGCCGACAACTGCGGCCGCCCGCTGCCGACCACGTTACTCATTGAATGCACATGGCTCGCCACACGACCGCAGCGAAAATATGTTATCCAGATTCCAGATTACCTTGGGATTCTTTGAGATTATCCACGAGCTCAGAAACAAACCAAATACAGTGCTCAAAGTCCGTGATCGGATAGAGAAGTTGCTTCAAAGGTTCGTCGAAGCAACCATCCTTTCTTTGGACATGAACACAGATGACAGATGCATTGTACTGGAATGGAAATTATTTCAACAAATGAGTGGGACTGAACTGATAGTGATTTCTACAAATGATGACGATTGAACGTTCGGCACAAGTTCACGTGCCTGCTCAGAAAGGCCATCTCTACAATGTGGCCCATTAGGCAACGTCCATGCCCTAATTAGTGTCAAACCATTTGAGATTTGAGTGGTGTATGATGGATTGTAGTGATCCTGCGGTTATAACTTAGTGATAAATTATATTGCATAGTAATAACTTAAAAAAGAAAACTGGACATTTTCACTTTAATGGTTATATGATTGCTGAAAAATGTGGCAAATGAAATTTTACCAATTGAATGAGACGACATATGCACATTTATGACTTATCTGAATCTCTGTTAGCACAGGGCAGTGTAATTGTTCTATCTGGACACTTTCCTCTTCTGAACCTTAACATCTTGCAGCTTTAGTTTGAGCTTCATCATACCTGCTTGAACTTGCACTTCATTTTTGGATGAATCTATTTTGATTACAGTAGCTTGGTTCTTGAGCTTAGGAACATAAACTGAATCTCCAACTTCTGGAATTCCAGCTTCTTCATCTAAGGATAAAATGAAGGAAAAGTTGCCAGTTTAACTTGTCTTCAGAACGTAAAAACTATAATATATAAAAATAAAGGAGTTCCCATATAATCTTTACCGTTGGCTGGTGTGCCCAAGTTGGTATCTGTATTTTGTGTCATTCCCATGGCAGCAGTACTTGCTGGCATGGGATCCTTCACTCTCTCAGATTTGGCATTGTTCGCAGCCTTCTCTTCCTCTTTCACTCTTTCAGCTATTGCAGATTCCTGGAACTGCTGAAACTTCTTGCGAATGATAGAACGGGCCATAATGGCATACTCTGAAATTACTCTCGCCTTCCGTTTTCTCTGACTAGAAGTGTGATCTACAATGTTCTTTTGTGCCACTTCCAAGTTATTATGAAGCTCCTTGGATTGCCTGAGACAACATCAATGGACAGAAGGTATCATTTGATTTAAGAAGTTCCACCTCTGAAGAAGACACATCAGACGAACAATTTATGCGAACGAGCTGATAGCTCGGTGGGTGAGTTTGCTGGATGCAGCACTCGCCGCCCGCGTTCGAGCCCAGATTGGAGCGGTTTTTTGCAACAGGGTTCTACCCTATAAATAAAATCTGCAGCCTCTATGGCATGGAACAACAAAGGGAATGCGACATGCATGTTGCCTGTGGAATCATGGAGATTTCGGTGATCTCTGGAAGGACACGGTCTTCTGTTCTGAGTGAAGTTGTAAGTCTGTTTGTGCACGTGTGTGGTGTGAGTCAGATGTGCATGTGTAGAGTGGCATACATGCGTGTATCGGTGTATGAACAGATACTACCGAGATGAGAAGCATAAAAGATAAGCAATTTACACACTAAGACATGATAAAAGATATGGACTAAAAGTTGAGTCAGAAGGCATAAATATAAGGTCAAAGTAGGTACGGAACAACAAACATCCTTCAAAATCAGCTGTGCTTGTTTTCATCAAAAGAAAGGTAATAGGTTGAGAAAATACAGCAATAAAAAAAACGAGGATGATGGAAAGAGAATCACAGCATGCTCAACTGTAAAATACACAAATCTATGTATATAGAGAAGGTCTCACATAAGAAGATGCTGTGCCTTCTGAAGATGTTGTTGATAATCTTGTTTGAATCTTTCCATGTCCATTATCAACTGCAAAAGATGAACTTGGATTACTGAGGATCATATCAACCTATTTTGGATAATTATTCAATCACATGCAAGTTCTGGGTGCAGAAAATCACCCAATAAAACATACATGGGAACCCCCAAACATTAGAAAAATGCAGTATTGACGATTCAAGGGGAAAGCACTATTGACCTCCCATTCCTTCAGCTAGGCATTATGGAGTAACATGCTATTATCTATCTAATATCTAAGCAACTCGTAATTAACAAATCCAAATTGTTAGTGCAAATAAAAGATTAAAAAAACCTAATCCAACAAATAAAGGATGATCCAGTCTTAACTTACCGCATTTATCTCTGCACCAGCCGTTCCAAGTAAACATCTAGAGCTTTCTACTATATCCGAGGGCAAACCCAGCCTTTCAGCAATATTGATCGCATTTGAACGGCCTACATGTGTAACGAAATATGAATGCAAAAGAAGTTAAAGAACAATGAAACAAGAGCAGGTGCTACGTGCTAGTGCAGACAACAGTCAAAATACATTATTTACCCTTTATAAAACATAAAGCCATTCGCCCTAGTTTGTCAGGACTGAGGACACCAGAACAGATAAGTCATAAATATTACAAGCACATGAGGTGCCCCATGATTGGAAAACTAATATGACATTGTCAGCATAGTGTTATTTCCTAAGGCTTAATTTTTTTCAGGCTACAGGAACATAAAAAACACAGGATTCAATGTGGACATCCTTAGTCTTGTAAACTTGTGCAATAATACAAGTGGAATTCCATCACTGATGACATGATTGGCTGGAGGAATCACCCAGTTTCAAAGAAGGGATTTCCATGCAAAAACTCAATTTAAAGATGAGCCTTCTAGCATCTACTAAAGGCAGTGATCACTGAGAGTTCCCAAGCAAATCTGGATATTAAAATGGTTGGAAAGGAAAGGGAAATACAAGGCAACCTGGTATTCCCCATAGTATCTTGAATGTAGGCTTTAGATTCGCTTCATCAAATTCCACGCATGCATTCTCAAATGAGTAATTGCTGAAAATATTTACAACAATGAGTCATCTGTCCAAAACATCAATATTTAAGTATTTGCTAGGGAACAACTAGTTTGTGTTTACTATTATCTTAAGAGTCATATAAGTGAAATTTCAGAAAACTACATGAAAAGAATTGTACTATTACTCATTATGTAAGTTAGAGAGAACTAAGTAACTTCGAAGGGATACAGGTGCAATCTATATCATCTCAGAAACAATAACTTGCGCTAGAGTTGTTTGGTTTTTACAGACATGTTCTTTCAGTTGTGAAAGTCGTATTTTGGAAATAGGAATGATAAGATAACAAAAGGAAATATCATTTTTAAAACAAGAGAGGAATATTTCAACATGTTAGCAGTAAAAAAAATGTGTTCCTCACCAGTAACTAACTAACTACCCAGTGAATCATTCAACCTGCACCCAAGTCTTGTCTTGACTCTATCTATTCTTAATTTCACACTTGGACCCGCCAGAAATAGTGTCATAAATGGTACAGATTTTGGTGAATGGATTGTTCTGTGGGTTCAATATTTCTTTGAAGCAAACAGTGAAAGAAGAAATCATTTATATGCCAAATATATATGACTGATGTAATTTAGTTTTAGTTGGTGTTGAATGCACAAAAAGCTCACAACCTATACCCTGCATCATCATTCCATTTGGCGCATATAGTATACCCAAACCTTAGAAATTAATTCGATCCACAGAAAAAATGAAATAAGACCTCCAGAGAATAGGAGATAAAAATTAATTCAACTACAATCCTACAAGTTTATTACAATTTTATTCTACAAGAAACAAAAGAGAATTTCGAGCTTGGAATGATAGGAACCTGTATTTTAGTGTTTTAAGTTCTCCATGATGAGTTGTTGCTAGTGTCAGAAAGGAGCCAGCTTCAGCAAAAGATTCCAAAAGAGACATCCCCAAAGCTGCTCCTTCGAGTGGGTTTGTCCCAGCACCTACCTAGATGTCACCACAAATTTTCGAAGAGTTAAATTTCAGAAGGTGCTTGAATCTCAAGACAGTCCTTCATCAGTAAGAACATTCTAGTCATGAATTTGGCATTAAGGTATCACCGAACAGCAATGCACTTTGAGAATCTTAGAATAGAAACAATTGACATCTGCCACATCTGACCAATTTGCTTCCGTTACCATAATTCATCTTCCTTAATCTCTAACTTTTCTGACACACTGACTTCTGTATATAGAACAAGCCCTAAACCACTCTAGGCAGAAAAACACCTCAGTGCCAAGCAAGGCAGTGCTGCTCTCGCCTTTTGAAACAGAGCATCTGACAGACAAAATGAATCATCGATGATTTTTAATAGTTGAGCAGGACTCAGGAGGGTCTTATGATCATGAGTCCTCTGTCAGCGGCAATGTTCTGGTTATGACATGGGCATGATGTAAACACCAATGCATTTTTGGAACCTTGGAGCATAAACAATTTCTATGTGTAAAGGATATTTGTCAGACTTCAGAAACATGCACTATTTAGTCTTAACTTTCTGCAGCATGAATGATAAGGCTGTGAACATGACAGTTACAGAAAAGAGACAAGAATCATACACAAAGCATAATGAAAAACATATTCAGCAAGCAAAGTAGTGAACCATGCTTACAAAGATAGCCATATAGGAATCAGAATGCGCCTAATATTTATCAAGATATAAACTGCTTACCTCATCCAAAAGGACCAAGGACTCTGAAGTTGACTCCGCACGAATGGCCTAATAAAGAAGTCTTGAATTTAATATTGATAGCTAAGGGTTCAGACAGTTAGGCAGTTAGCTAATGGCTGCATTCAGTAAGGCAACCATTTAAGGCAGTTAGGATTTAGAAATTAGAAAATGTAATACTAATACATACACCAATCTGCTTCAGATGCCCAGAAAATGTAGAGAGTGACTGGGTCAAAGATTGCTCGTCTCCAATGTCAGCATAAACAGCATTGAACCATGGAACTTTTACTGGTTCAGAAGCTAGAATGTATAGACCTGCAACAGAATAACAATATTATGCAATATATTCCAGCTGTGTACTCACTGAGAAGTGAGAACACTTACAAATGTAGGTGGAAAGTACTCAATAAATTTGATTTCCTTAGCAAGAAAATGTGTAGTTGGTGACTACAGCCATTCCGAAATCACAAATACTAAGAAAAATCTGCAATTACATGTAACTTACAAAAGCCCGTATAAGTAGGTAACGTTCGCAATCATAACAGTGAAACAATATGTAAGTAGCTACTTCATTACCTATCTTAGCCATCAACGATGCCAAGCCAACCGTCTTCAAGCTGATCGTTTTACCCCCTGTATTTGGGCCAGTTATGACCAAGACAGTAGTTTCTTCAGCAATCATAAAATCTACTGGTACTGGTGGGTCTTTCTCCAGCTGGAAAACCTGTAAATGGGTGCATAAATTATCCAGTGCAACTAATAGCAATCATCATTAATACCAAACAAAAACTAACCCTAAGTTTCATAGAATCGAGATCTGATGCCAATTTATCTTCTTCTGCAATATCTTGCCCATATATCCTCCTCCTACGGATCTCCTACAGCATGGAAGTGAAATGACAAATTACATAACTACAAATTGACAAACAACAAAAAATCTTTTATACTCAGAGAGTGTATTCAGAAGTAAACAAATGTATCCTCACTTTCAACCAATATTTTTTTCTTAACTTGGAGCCAGAAAACTCACTGCTGTGACATTAGCAACATCCCTTTTGGCATGATGGAGATTATCCTGGTGCTGTTGGAGAAGTAGTGGATGGTATGCATTTGGCATATACAGTTTCCATGTCTTCTTAGGGGGGTGAGCTGAGGAAGTTTCCTTGGCAGACCCACCTGTAGCACTAGTGACAGTTTCATTCTCTAAGTTTGGCAAATACAGGTCAGGAAATGTTCCACCATATGCTATACTGTATTTTGCGCGAGCTGTGACCTGAAAAGCAAGTGGTGAACATGATCAATCAAAGTAAGTTTGGAAAACGTGTCAGAAATGCCATTCCGCGGTTTCCAAAACTAAGCAGTAACATCATTCCATATAGTGAAAAATCCATGATTTTGACATTTCTAGTTTTCAGCGTGGTATTTTCAAGAAAAGTGGCATTGACCTGACCTGAAGATCCAGGTCTAAGTTGAGCAGGTTTTAGATTCCTTGCTAGCTTACATGATGAAGGTTGAAAGTGCATAATGCCAACCCTATCATTTAGGTGAACTTCGAACTGCATGACAGCAGATCATGCACAACCTTCTGCCAGACATCTTATCAAGCAATCGACTCTACATGATGACAGCATGACAGCTTACATGGTGAAGGTTGAAAGTGCATAATGCCAACCCTATCATTTAGGTGAACTTCGAACTGCATGACAGCAGATCATGCACAACCTTCTGCCAGACATCTTATCAAGCAATCGACTCATACATGTTTCTCATTGTTCTGCCTGGCTGTGAATTATAGCATGGATTTGATAAGGATAATTCCATGGTAGTCGATAGGAAGTAATAAATGCAATCGACTAGTCATTGGTCAAGAATAAGAATTACGAAAACCTTTCATTGGGTTCCTGTAACCAGTGCACAGCTAATGGCACACCAATCAGAACAAACAAATCAGTAATGTCCTATGGTGCAGATGGTTTGATGCTATCTCAATAATACACTACCATAGAGAAATAAGTATAGGACTGCAGGACATCATAACCTGTAAGCATTTAAGTACTGCAATTTAAGCATAGAAACTTTTATGTTCGTATATATGATGAGCATAGTTCCTAGAAGATTTATTTTTTAATACACCAGAAGATGAAATATTAAGATACATAGAAGATACTAATTTTAAAACAAATGCACCTTATCGAGTTTAATTATTTCCTGCAGCAAACTCTGAATGCTATGAAGCTCAAGTAGAATCTGCCAATAAAAGATAGAAAGCAGACATAAGAGAACAGCACATTACAAAATCAAATTGAACATCCTCTACAACCTTATCAGTAAGTTTTGATAAGACATCCAGTTCAGCTTTAGCCACTAAAGCTCTTGATTCCTGCAACTCATCGTTCAACGGGACAGCAGCAATTGGTTCTATCATACTTCCAGCATCTGATCCACTACAGCACATATGGATCGTCATCAAAATTGAATTACCAAATCAGATTAAAACTATAGACAAGTTTATTTTACACACTGGTCACAAATTTTTAAATAAATCGTCGGGGCTTGCAAAATGAATTTTCTGACAAAAATGCATGCATGCAAATGCTAGTACTGACAATTACACAAATGCATGCTAAATGACCTAGAAATGAACCCGGTTTCTTTGAGAGTTCAAATGAACTGAGTAAAATTTAGCAAGTCATTCTGTGCAACCATTTAAAAATCCAAATCTTATGGGAATCAGTCGACCATAAAGCAGGAGAATATATGTGTGTCTTATATCTTCCTAGAAGAAACAGAAAATGGTTCAAGGAAATAGTTATTGCTCTAGAACATATATAAATGTAAAAATGTTTAGTGCACCTGGAGAGCAGTAATCCGCCAAAATTTGAAGACTTATCCCCAGTTGTTCTAATGCAACATCGTCCATTCACAATGCATACTTCCTAGAGAAAATTAACAGTGTGTAATTCATTGAATATGGTGTTTTCTTAGCAATAAGTGATTTAAATGAAACAATACCGACAAGGAAGCTTCATTATCAGCATTGCGCATCAACTTGTCCATAAGCTGATACAACTGCAAAAGTTTACAAGATGTAACTTTTAAGAATTAGTCGATATTAACAGCATTCCATCGAAGAGTAATTTTATCTATACTATAAAGATCCAAAACTTTCGCTTCGCCCATCAAATCAAACCATCGTAATTTTACGAAAATCCCCTAATGTTTATAAAAATCAACCCACGGTCCTTTAATACGTTGTAATTTTGGGAAAACCCTCTAATATTCGTCGAGTTTGTAATATGTGTATTTTCTTTGAAACGTGTGTGTCGCACGTGCGTTCTTGCTAGTTCCCTTAAACAAAACAAACAAATGCCTTTTGGTGGTAAAATATGGCTTGTAATACAGCTAGGTCAGAAATATGGATATTAAGCTAGGATGCCTTATTTAGTCCACTGAAATAATAAAAAAGAAAAGGATATGCAGAACCACCTACCCTGCTCTCTAGGAGTTGCACTTTCTCTCGGTACCGCCTTAGCTCAGGACTCTGGAAAAGAAAGAATTCTTCTAAGTTAGGAAAGCGTAATCCAGAGGAGCACAATCACTAATAAAGCAAGGTCTTAAAATGGGGCGTACAAGCAACAGTTAGGATAAGTTATAAAGTATCATAAGAAAACAAAAGGGCAAAAGACAATGTGCATGAGTTATAGTGAACAAAAATATCTAGCAGACACCTAGACTAACTACTGATAATAATATACTAAATAAATTCACTTCAGTTAAAACATCCATTTGTATAGCTATACTGCATTTTTTATACAGTGAACGATGAGTAAGCATGTATGAATGCCTCTGGATTAAATTAGGATGCCATGTCACTTCATTACAGAGAATTTCAAACATGGATGACAGCCATTTTCATGTCTACCCCTCTATTGACTTAATCAGCAGAATTTTGAGGTGTTGTTCAGATAAGACGTTCATGAGTCTGCGAATGAAATGCTTATCGGGCTAGTATAACTATAGGGAAACAGGAGTAAAAACAGGGTACAAGAACCAAACTGCAGTATCTTTTACAGAGCCATCATCATCAACGATATCTTGTATGGATTTCACTAGTGACTTGCTAACGCCAACATCTAAAATCTGCAGTTCAGAACAAGAATATTTAGCATAGCTCACTGCCATGAATGATTGAATAATAGGTGATGGAAAGATGCAAGATAGCAAAAAATGAGCTGCTTACTGTTTCTGTAAGAGTTGTTAATCGACTATGTGAGCTTTCGTCCAGCTTCATGGCAGCTTTAATATTTACTTGCAAGGATTCAACAAACAGCATAAGGCTAGCAACTGCCACTGCCTCCAGGCCTTTTATCACAGCACGTCCAGAGACACAATGTATTGCTGACTCTATCTTCAGTTCAACAGAAAATCAAAAGATTCAATAGTGTAATTACACACTTCCATAACCTGGCATTGGTGCCTAGGCATGTAAAGCAAAATGAAACGCGAAGAACAGTGCTACTGAAATTCCGTCATCAGCAATTAAGATCAAGACAGCAAACAGATTCAGAAACATGGGCACATATTATTCATGCATGATTGGTACTAGAATTTACTTCACGCAGGCATATCATGGTTACATTACCACGTTATTTTTTAAAAAGTAGAACATGGAGTGCATAACCTAGTATATCCATAAGAAAACTCAGAATGAACTTATGTCTGTAGGCTACATAACTTAACTAGGATAGAGAAATGGAGCACAGGGCGCAGTTTAATACAGTAATTACTTGTACTGCTTGCTACACAATTTGCATAATTGACGAATTCCGTGAGAATACACTGCCGAACCGCAAATATTTCAAGCATCCTGAGTCCTCACCGCAACAGTGTTCAGGCCCGAGAAATCCATCGCTCCACCGGCGTTATCAAGCAGCCACACAGCCGCCTCCGTCTCCTGGAGCAGCCTCTGGCTCTGCTCATAGCTGACGTCCTCCACCTCCCACAGTTGTTTCTGCGCTCACAAAGCAAACCACTCCACACCTGTCGTCAGAGCCAACCCCTTCGGTGGTACGCCGGCGACGAGACATGACATCCTAGGGGGTCGGAGCGCGATACCTTGGTGGCGTTGCGGCCGTGGGCGGTGCCGGCGAAGGAGGCGACGGCTTCGCACACCTTGCCCCATTCGAGGAGGCGGAGGCTGCGGGCGGACGGCGAGACCGATGGGGCAGCGCCGGCGGCGAGGGCGCGGAGGCGGAGGCGGATGAGGGGGCGCGGGCGGAGTCGGACGGCGGGGGTGGACGTGGGGAGGAGAGGCGAGGTGAGGGCGGTGATGGAGAGGCGAAGCATCAGGAGGAGGGGGGGCAGGAGGCTGCGAGTGTTGGTGAATGGTTGTGACGTGGTGTGATTTTTTTTTTTTGAAAGTAGACGTGGTGTGATTTGGGGGAGGAAGAGGGCCGAGCGGGAGGAGGAAGTTGCCCGCCGTTTTTGGATAGAGCCTGACGGATGAACGAAAGGCGTTTCCGCCTTCAGAGAGTAAAAACGGATTCGTAATCCATGCCCCCGAATCGAATGATAATGGGCCAAATTAAGCCGTGATGCAAATATGACCCAAAACTGGAAACCCACAGGTTCGTTTGGATGGGCCGATCACATCGCGCTGGCTCAGCACAGTCGCACAGATCACCCAAAGTCCACTCGACGATACGCGCTGAGGTGGCAGGTTAACGGGCTGGGCTCCCAGCGACCCATCTGGCATATATTGGGTCGCTCCCACTCGAACTGGTTGAACGGTCGGACCCCTCCAAAAGTATCAGCAGCGATTGCCTTCGTCGTCGTCGATCGTCCTCTCGCGTGCGCCAGCGAGCCTCGCTGCCCCCAAGGCCCCAACCGACGCCGCGAGAGCAAGCATGGCCGCGGCTCCGCCCCTTCCGTCGCCACGCCTCCGCATCTCGCCGCGGGAGCTGAACGAGGACCTCATCCCCGAGATCCTCCTCCGCCTCCCGCCGGACGAGCCCGAGCTCCTCATCCGCTGCTCGGCCGTCTGCAAATCGTGGCGCCGCCTCCTCACCGACCCCGCCTTCCTCCGCCGCTACCGCAATTTCCACGGGGCGCCGCCCATGCTGGGTTTCCTCTACAACTACCAGGACACCCCCCGCCGCAAACACTTCGTCGCGCGGTTCGTCCACCGGACCACCTCCTTCCGCCCCGCACCCTCGACCACGGCGGCTGCCGCGCGCGCGACGCCCGCCACTGCCGCGTCCTCCTCCACAACGCGACCTACGAGGAGAGCGAAGAAGACCTCGTCTTATGGGACCCCGTCACGGACGAGCGGCGGGGGCTGCCCCTGCCGCTGCCGGTCTCGCATACGGTGGTCTGGAACGCGACGGTGCTCTGCGCCGCGGCCGCGGGCGAGGGCGGCGGCGGTTGCTCCCACCTCGACTGCCACGGCGGGCCATTCCTGGTGGCGTTCGTGGGCACCGACGACAACGGGATCACGCGCGCCTGCGTCTACTCGTCGGAGACCGCCGCCTGGAGCGACGCGACCCACGCCGAACACCCCGATGACCTCGCCGACATGGACATGAGGCCCTGCGCGCTCGTGGGGAACAGGGTCTACTGCCTCGCGACAGACAGCATGACCATCGTGGAGTACGACCTGGGCCGCCGGAAACTCGCGTTCATCGACCCGCCCTTCGCGTACGAGGGTCGCGGTGTTCTCATGCCGGCCATGGGCGGAGGTCTGGGGTTCGCCGGCGTGCGGGGGTCCTGCCTCTACCTGTGGTCGAGAGAGACCAGTCCTGACAGAGCTCCGGCATGGACGCAGAGCAGAGTCTTGGAACTCACCGCACTGCCCGGTGGGGCCCCCTTGAATGAACCTACTACGGTTGGCTTCGCCGAGGGCCTCGGCGTCATCTTCGTCAGGACATGTGCTGGCATCTTCAAGGTTGACCTCAAGTCAGGCCGAGTCAACAAGATGTCCAGCAGATTTGGCATCGATGCTGTTATTCCTTACATGAGCTTCTATACTCCAGGTAATTTCTAGCAGCCCTGTATTGTGTTCTTGCTTAGTAGTTGTGGTTCCCTTTCAGCAGTGTCACACTGTCACATAAAGATTTAGGTGGCTGGATGTTCATGAGAATTGAGTTTATGAACTTTGCTGTTTAATACAGTATGTTCTAAGTCGAGTAACTACTTTTTTGTTAGGTTGTTAGTACTTGAGACTGGCTAGATATAGTAGCTTCTTGTCATTCAATTTTCCTGCACACTCGGCCTATATGACCAATTCAAAGCATGCACACCCCGGAAGAACCCAGGAACATGGTTAGAAGTTCACCAACTGTATTTCTTCAGATCATGGTTATAAGTTCACCAATTTTCCTGCACTCATATGTTTGAATCTTGAGCTACAGCATGGTTATAAGTTCAGCAATTGTATTTTTTCAGGTCATGCTACGGGATCATTACCAGCTCATGAGAACACCGGGATCCATCCATGAATGATAAACGTTCATTTGTTCGTTTACAGCAGACCTGATGCTGCTACAAGTGCTTTGTTTTCAATTGTGCAGTTTAAGCAGGAAAATAGTCGGTGATCACGGTGAATCAGTTGTCTCTATTATTGTTGAATGTATCATGGCCTGAAATATGTGTCAGGTTAGCATTTCTGATCTTTTTTTCTTATTAGATGTTCTGTCATGCTTGGCAAGGCAACCTGGAACTGATAGAAGAATCTGTCCTTTTTTCCTCATAGTTGAGCATCTGTGGTTTAGCTTCAGTTACAGCTTCATGAATGATGTTATGTGAATGTGCAATCGTCGTAACTTGAATAGTTGAATGATGTTTTCTGAGCACACAACCTGTGTCAATCTGCAAGCGATATTTCAGTTTGTCATGTAATAGTCTGGATAATTTCAGTTTGTACATATACTTATTGATCCATTATTTCCCCTCTTACCTGTGCTGTTAACAGATTGGGGAATAATATTGTCCAATGCAATATGCAATAGTTTAAGTTTAGTACTTAAATAAGTTTTGCTGGGTTGTTCTATGGAATGTTAATTCATGAAATTTGCTAGAGTAGGTACTTGCTGATCCCCTCTTATTTCAGTTATGGACAATCCGAAGAACATTTCAATGTTTGAAATATCATGAGTTGTTGTTATTCTTAAGCTATAGCATGTCCATTAACAGTTGTCAACTGTACCTTTTCAGATCATGCTACGGGAGGATTGCCACCGCCAGATGGCAGGACCTATCCATTAGCATGACGATCTTCTGCTTTTGGCTTGAGGCAGGCCTGATGCTTTGAGTGTTTTGTTTTCAGTTGGACAGTTTAAACAACAAAACAATTGGTGATCATGGTCAACAGGTCCAGGCATGCTAGACATGTTTGCTCTTGTTTTGAGTAAATGTTCGTTTGTTGATTGGTAAGGCAATCTGGGACTGGGACAGGAATCTATTGTTCTTTCTCATGAAATGAACCTCTGTGCCTCAGTTTTCTTGAAAAATGCATGAGTATCTTGCCGAGTCATGTCCTGCGTTTTTTTATCCATTTTCTGTTGCTGAATCTTGCAAATTTCTTTCGGTTCATCTGCTTGAACAGACACTGCATGCACACAAATATGTCGCTGGAAGGCTCTTTGGTTAAGAAAATCAGCAAAATAATTCATACACGTTCTGGAGTATCCACGCTGCTGAAATAAGACAGTTTGGTTCACATTGCCACTGAAACAAAGGACACAAAACATTGCCGCTGAATGAAACAAAAAATTGATGCATACAAAAGCCTCAGGCATTATGCTCATGCATATGAAGCTGAAACAACAGTCAGTCAGTTGCAGTAGCATCATTCACGTATTTGGCCAACAAGCAAACTGATATGCGTTCATTCACATCATTCAAGCCAAAAAGGAAAATTGCATGCAGACGGTTGCACTCTAATGAACAAGACCTGCTTTAAGAAACCTGAGCCTGAAATTCTCAGGCTACCGAACAAGAGGATTGCATTGTGCTGAACAAAAAGGCAGGGTAACATCTATTAGGGCAAATTGCGTAGTTGCCACCAGTTTGCCTCCTGAATTTCTAGATGCCATTAAAAATCCTTAATTACAAAGTTGCCGCCGGTACCCTCACCAGTTAGATCCATGTGCCATCCCTTTAAGCTTCTGTTAGATAACATATCAATTATCATTTGAATGCAAAACACAAATCAGAATATATATTTGAAAGACCATATGAATGAGCAACAGTTTAGTTCACCTTTCCAAGGATTGTTCCAAGAAACAGACTAGAGGCGCCAAATCAAACAATGTCGTTGCGAATAGCGATCTATGGAGTTTGAGTGGGGAAGGATGGGGACGAAGAGTTTGAATGGGCAAATTTGTCGAGAATTGCCCACGAACCCAATTTGAAAATCGCCAAGTTTGGGCTGCGAGTCTGATTGCCCCGGTCAGATGGGGGGCGTGGGGATCTCATTGACCAATTTCACTCGCCACATTACACAGGCCGGCAGCCGCCCCGGTTAACGGCCCCACATCGCAATGGCATAAAACCTCCCACTGGTTGAACCCAAAGTAACAGGCTTTGTTTCGAAAAAAAAAGTAACAGGCTGTCACATTTCTCCTCCTCGATTCGTCGTCCTCTCGCCTGCGAGCGCGGCGCCGCCCCCAACCGTCGCGGCGAGAGCAAGCATGGTCACGCCTCCGCCGCGCCTCCGCGGGCCTCCGCCGGAGCTGCTCGACGAACTCATCGAGGAGATCCTCCTCCGCCTCCCGCCGCACAAGCCCGCGTGCCTCATCCGCTGCTCCGCCGTCTCCAAACCCTGGCGCCGCCTCCTCACCGACCCCGCCTTCCTCCGCCGCTACCGCGAGTTCCACGGGGCGCTCCCCATGCTGGGCTTCCTCATCAACCTGGATCTCCCCAAGGAACGCGCCGTCTCTCGGTTCGTCCGCACCACCTCCTTCCGCCCGCGCGCCGCCGACCACTACGGGTGGCGCGCGCACGACTCCCGCCACGGCCGCGTCCTATTCCACACCACCCCGGGTCCCGGACCGGAGATTCTCGTCTGGGACCCCGTCACGGGCGCGCGGTGGGAGGTGCCCCTACCGTCGATCCCGTCCTTGTGGCGCTGGGCCACGGCGGTGCTCTGCGCCGCGGCGGCGCGCCAAGGGGGCGGCGGCTGCGACCACCTCGACTGCCACGGCTTGCCCTTCCTCGTTGTGCTCCTGGGCACCACCCACGACGACCACGATGGGCTCACGTTCGCCTGCGTCTACTCCTCGGAGGCCGCGGCCTGGGGCGATGCCACCTACGCCAAGGCCGAGGACCCCGATGCTCTCGACGACATGGACATGAGGCCCAGCGCGCTTGTGAGCAACACGATCTACTTCATCTCTTCACAGAGCAAGGAAATTGTGGGGTTCGACCTGGGGCGCCGGCAATTCGCGTTCATCGACCCGCCATTCGAGGCCGAGGGCTACGCTTTCCTCATGCCGGCCGTAGGCGGTGAGCTGGGGTTCGCCGGCGTGAGTGGGACCTGCCTGTGCCTGTGGTCAAGGGAGGCCGGTCCCGACGGAACTGAGGCTTGGACGCAACGTAGGGCAATCGAGCTCAATACACTGCCTGCTCGTGCCCCCTTCGTCTCACCTTCGCCTAGGGTGGCTGGCTTCGCGGAGGGCCTCAGCGTCATCTTCGTAAGGACAGAGGCTGGGGTCTTCGCGATTGACCTCAAGTCAGGCCGTGTCAAGAAGGTGTCCAACAGGGGAAGAGTCTACACTGTCATTCCTTACATGAGCTTCTACACCCCAGGTAAATCTCTGTAGTACTAGCTCTGCCAAGCTTCTATGCTTAGTTCTGAATTCTTGTTTTGGAGTCAGGCAGTCAGGCTGCAAGTGTTGTTTAAGTCTGCACATACCTGCGCTCAAGGGAATCGATTTATGAGACCGTAGGATATCACACAATCTGATATGCGCATACTCCATTCCTAACTAATTCTGTTGCGTTCAGCTCGAGAATGTTAATTCCTGAAATTGGTTCGGTGAAACTCTGAACCTGTTGACCCATATCCAAAGAACACGTCCCAAATGAATCCACCCATCTGAGGTTTGAAATGTCACGACTCATATGCATTTAGTTGATCCATTCTTTTTTAATTGTCTCATTGCAGGTTATTCTACGGGTTGATCACCACCATTATGAGAGCAAGGGATCCGTCCGTTGACATGATGAACCTTCTACTGTTAGCTTATGACGGATGACCTGAATATCTGATGATTAGGTGCTTTGTTTTCAGTCGGTCAGTTTAAGTGCTTTCTTTTCAGTTGATCAGTTTTCAGACCTGAACACCCGATTCAGCAATTTAAGTCATCAGAAAGAAGAATAAGGTTCCATGGTGAATTAGTTGTTTCGATTCATATTAAGTTCTAGGAATCAAGGCCTGAGATCTGTGCCAGGTTTCACATCCCTACCTTTTGGAGCAGATGTGTTCATTTCATGCTTGGCATCTGGCAATGAAACCTGGAATATATAGATGAATCTATCCTTCCTCTTGTAAAATGAAACACTGTGGTTTAGTTTTAGTATACAGCAGCTTTCTGAAGGATGTCTTGTGATTTGTAAATTCAATGATGTTTTAGGATCACAAAACTTGTATCTGCATTTGCCAGGTTTTGAAGCACCTTACTTGGTATCCAGAATGTCCTAATATTTTGCATCCCTTGCTCATCTTATGCAACATACTGTACTTATATATCTTTGGTGAACCCTACTTTTGCAGACTCATCTCTGATGCTGAATCTTGCATTTTTTGTCACCTGTATTTGCTGGGACATATAACGCATACATGCTACCAAAGTCATGCGTTTTTTTGTCACACAATTGCGGTTGGAATGGCGTTTGGTTTTTGAATTCGAAAAGTGCTAAAAAATGATTATACATTTTTGTTACGAAATAGCAGTCTAGCAGAAACTGCAGGCCTACGTTGGAGAAATGCAGGATAATCAGAATCACAAAATGTGAAGTTGTCCCGGACTCCCAGCTGCTATCCAGTGCTTCACTTCATCTTTGATAACCGCCATGACCTGCGTTGGCAGAGTAGTTCGGTGTTAAATATACATGAAAGCCTGACAAACAAATTATGCTCATCAGTTGCTTACATATATATGAAGGCTTGAAGCTGATACAGCACACTTGCTTTTTTTAAGGAAATATTGTAGCTGAACTCTTTAGACTTATTTGGCCAACAAGCAACTGGAATGCCTTCGATTTCAATCATAATCTCTCCTTGTTTCGAGCCTACACTTTTAGGTGGCGAAATATTACAAGTAGGAAAACACACAGTGGCGGTTAAAAGCCTTGCACGCCTTTCTTTGTGAGAGAGGAGAAATATCATTTTTTTTTGAGGAGAAGAAATATCATTTTAAATGTTCAAGCCTGTCTACACTAGTGGGCCGTTAAAAGCCGTATTTTGAGAATGATCGAGGCCCGCTGGCCCAGCTGACTACTTCTTTGGCACCTTCCTTCACAGAAGCCAGCGGCGGCGGCGGTGCGGCTGCGTCGTCTCCCGCCTGAGCATGGACGGGGAAACGCCGGCCGCCGGACGTGAAGAAGAAGAATAGGCGCAGTTCTCAACACATCCTCCGTCACTTCGAGCCAGTGATTCTAGTTATGTGTTCCTATTCCGAAGCCATGAAGCAGTCCCTGATTTCGTCCCTGGAGCGCACCATCTGCGACCGCGCGCGGTCGAGGAGCCTGGGCCCGGACGACGCGCTTCGCCTATTCGACGAACTTCTCCGTCAACCGCGGTCCAGCCCCGGCTCGGCCATCGCCTTCAATAACCTACTCGCCGCCGTCGCCCGCGGCGGCAACGGCGGCGCAGCGCGCGCCGTCTCCCTCTTCGGCCGCATGGCCAGATCGGGTGCCGCGGTGCCCGACGCGCGTACCTACAGCGTCCTCATCGCCAGCTGCTGCCGCGCGGGCCGGGTGGACCTCGCGTTCTCCCCGCTCGCCGCTGCCCTCAAGGCGGGCCTGAGGTTGGCGCCCCACTCTTTCACCCCATTCCTCCGTTGCCTATGCGGCGAGCGGCGGGTGGCGGAAGCCGTGGACGTAGCGCGCCGCATGATGCCCGAGCTGGGATGCGCGCCCAACGCCTTCTCCCACTTTGCTATCCTCAGGGGTCTGTGCGATGACGGGCGGAGCTTAGAGGCGCTCGAGCTGCTCCGCACGTTGACGCGGAACGGAGATGAAACCAGCGTGGCGTGCTACAACGCCGTCATCGACGGCCTCTTCAAGGAAGCTAGGGTGCAGGAAGCCATCAATCTGTTCGATGAAATGCGTAACCAAGGGTTTTCACCAGATGTGGGGACGTACCTCTCGATAATTGACAAGCTGTGCAAGGACGGAGCAGTTGACAAGGCCAAGGGGGTCCTTCTACGGATGATTGATGAAGGTGTTGTCCTGAATTGTGCTGTGTATAGTAGCATGATCAATGGGTATGCCACATCAGGACAGTGGAACAGGGCTCTTATGATGTTCAAGGAGATGATCGGGAAGGGTATTAAACCAAATGTCATCAGTTACACTTCATTAATTGGCGGTCTGTGCAAGCACAGAAAGTGCAGTGAAGCTAGGAAAGTCTTTGATTATATGCTCAAGATTGGTGAAAAGCCAGATGTTACCACCTATGGCACCCTGCTTCATGGTTATGCCTCTGATGGATCTGTTGCTGATACTCAAAGCATATATGAGATGATGGTAAGGGATGGTATTGCACCTAATCAACACGTGTTTGGCAGTTTGCTATTTGCATACACTGTTCATGGAAGTACTGACAAAGCAATGTTTGTGCTTAGTGATATGAGGAAGCAAGGAGTTAGCATAAATGTGGTTCACTATGGAACAGTAATAAATGCTCTGTGCAATGCAGGCAGGATGGAGGATGCTATGTCCCTATTCAATCAGATGATTCATGAAGGAGTGCGTCCTAACTGTATCTTATATACTTTCCTAGTCAAGGGTTTTTGCACATGTGGCAATTGGAAGAAAGCAAAGGAATTAGTTTATGAAATGATAAGGAGAGGTGTTCATCCTGAAACCAAGCGTTTTACTTTAGTTATACGGAATCTATGCCGTGAGGGAAGGCTTGAAGAAGCCCAAAATCTCTTCGACCTATTTATAAGTGTAAGTGAGAAACCCGACATTGTTATGTATGGTACACTTATAGATGGATATTGCTTATCTAGGAAAATGGAAAAGGCGATGGCATTGTTTGATGATTTTGTCTCTAGTGGCTTAAAACCCAATAGTATCATCTATGGTACTCTAATTAACGGTTATTGTAAATCTGGGAGGATAGATGATGCATTGACTCTGTTCAGAGAAATGTTGAGCAAGGAAATTAAGCCAACTGTTATCTCATATGGCATTATATTGGATGGGCTTTTTAGTGCTGGTAGAACTACTGCTGCAATGGAGCAATATCACAAGATGGTTGACACTGGAGTGAAGTTAGAAATCTCTATCTATAATATAATTCTAGGAGGACTTTGTAAGAATAATTTTGTGGATGAAGCACTCATCATATATCATAATCTACTTTCTATGAATTTTCGTCTTGAGATTCATACCTACTATCTTATGATTTATGGCTTGCTTAAAGTTGGTAAAAGGAAGGAAGCCAAGGATGTTTTTGCTGCAATCTCAACCAATGGTTTGGAACCTGATGTTGACATATACAGGTTAATGATAACAGATCTTATAGAAGATGGTTTATTAGAAGAGGCTGATGACATGTTCTTATCAATGGAGAAGAGTGGTTGTGCAGCTGACCCACGTACGCTGAATGGTATAGTTAGGATATTATTGGAAAAGGGGGAGGTGCTCAAGGCTGGAACTTACCTCTCGAAAATTGACGAGAAGAATTTCCCTCTTCATGCTTCAACCACTGAAGCTCTGATGTCTCTTTTCTCAGATGATAAACATGAGGAACATAAAAAGTCACTTCCTAAGAAATATCATTATTTTAGCGAAGGTTGAATGACTGGAACATTTATCTGTGCAACTGAATATTACTTAAGACACCCCGGACAGGTACTTCATTAAGACTTCTTTTTTCCTCATAAGTGAACCATGAATGGCCTCATCATCTTTTTACTGAGCATTTTTTTTACTATCCCTCTTGTGATGTTGCAATCAAAGCCATAGGGAAAAACAATTGTCTTATTGATGTTCCAAATGGAATTGGTTGGATTGATGACTTCAAGATGCATAGACCAAGAATTTTCACTCTAATGATTGATCTAGATTTTTCAGACACTCAGGGCCTCTCACTGACTGAACACAATTGGATGCTTTAACATTTGGTGATTTTGTCTTACACTTTTAACGTAAGAGGTTTGGTAGCTGTAGCCCTGTAGGCCCTGGAATTGTAATTCATCAGTCATCATATTAGTGTTAGTATAGTAGCGCTGCCAATTTCGCCTAACGTATGCTTCGGGTTTCTGATTGTATCACGTGGAATTTCTGCAAAGAACAAAATCGCAGAATTTTCCAACACAGATCCCTTTCTGGGGCATGGGTGTGTGGCCTCAAAGAGCGAAAGATGACACTGAACTGAGGAGGAGAGCATTGGCTGCCCATGCATAGTGCTATTTGAATGTACTTTAAACCAAGTAGCCATTGTTTCCCGAGGCTCTCTTTTATCTATTATTACCTGTCTGCCTGGGATTTCTTTTATATATCTGCTCTCTTTCTCTTAATAGAATGGCAGAGGTCCTGCTTCTTTTTCAGAAGAAAATCATTATTAATATTTGAACTTACTGTTTCTTTTTGATATATTTCCTGCATGGCTGCCTTAATTTCCTGTCAAAAAGAATAAGATATGTCACTCTAATGGTTGCACTTCTGATATATGGTGAAACCCGGAATCCACAGGAAGTGCGGGCATGGTGTTTGGCTAATTGCATTTGATTATCTCCAAAACCCAGAGGCCGTATAGGTTTAATCTGTTATGCTTTTCTTGTACTGATCAACAATTCAGATGTTTTTCTCATCTTGAAATCAAGGGTGAGATGAATCATACATAAGTAGGTGAGAGAATCATGGTTAAGTGAGAAATTCAATGGTTGGATGAATATCATGTGAGAGGAACGAACAGCTGAGATAAGCCATGCGGCCACAACTACATGTGAAGCTGCCTTTCCCCACGCCAGGCAAGGTGAGAAGGGGCTCCGATGGAGCTCTGCTGCTCTAGGCTACGAGAACCTTTGGAGCTTGGCCCCCTGATTCCTCCGGCGGGTTATAGAGTTGCTTCTCCTGAGGAAAACTGAGAGTGGGATTAACCTATGCTCCATTGCCTGAAATATAATGTTTCTGGGAGTTCCTCTGGCCCTCTGGACTTGTGCTGTTGCTGGCTTCGGATCATGCTCTGTCAAATGATCAGCACCGATCATTTCTGTAAGATTTTAGGTTCAATTACCAGAAAACGGTGCTGTTGTAGACTGTAGTTCAGAGACTCAGACGGACGATGGTGTACACCGTGAATGAAAGATACTTGCTAGTGCAGAGTGCCAGACTCTTGAGCCCTTTAAGCCAAGAAATTCGGTGGTGCTTCACTCAATTGTTTTTTGGTTGACCAATGCTTCTCTCAAGTTGTCGCAAATGTACCCGTCAACTGCTGAAATCCCATTTCTCAGTTTACATCCGAACATTGGAGAGAATTTTGCTTCAGGTAACGTTTCTCATTAAATAAAGTGCAATGTTACAGGATCTGTTTTATACTTGAAGTAACGTAAAACTCCCTGCATTAAGTTTACAGGTCACAAAAAATACTTGCTATAAGTACCATCTACACACACCTCGATCCAACACAGCAAGAAAAGGTTGGCAAGAGTCACAAACGGCACGATGCCTGCCTCAGGAACTCGCGTGATGCTCTCCCTCCTGTCCATGTCCGTGGCCCTCCTGCTCTCGCCGGCGTCAGCCGACCCGGCATTGCTCGACCCGGCCGCCGGCGGTGGCAGCTGGCCCGCGGAATCGCCGGCGACGGCCGTGGCAGCAACGCTGGAGTGGGCGGAAGACGACGAGGTCGCCGACGCTGACACCGTCGCGGTGCCGCCGGGGAGGCAGGCGTTCAGGCTTGCCCACCACCCTTCCGCGCTCAGCCCTGAGCAGAGGCGGGGCCTGGAGCACGAGGCCCGCTGCGGCCCGCGCGTGCCCGTGCGGAAGGGCGTCTTCCCGTGGCCCGGGTGGAACACGCGCTGCCGTGGCGCCGCCGCAGCGCCGGCCGTGCACCGCCGCCTGCGGCCCCTCTACGACACGCCGTAGCGGCAGCCATGCGCCATTCTGACGTCCGACGTGCTGCACCTGCATCCTTACGTATGTGCTAAGACAAGATCGAAGGAGTAATAAGACACGCTTGAAAACTTTTCGCGGATTGGCGATCGTGTCATCAGAAACCAATGTTTATTCTGGAACAATATACACGTCCTGTCAGTGGATTTTTCGAGCCAGTGTTCTTGAATATCTCCTCTCGATTACACCAACAAACACGACGCTGTGTATTAGCGGACAGGAAGGGGATAAAGTCGTTAGGGACTGACGTGTGAAGTCGAGATGCAATTCGATCGGAGAGCTATATGCGTAGTTTCGGATTCCGAAGGGCACTAACCGCACACGGATGATACAGGAGAATTCCGTTCCAATCTTCTTATTGTAACACCCTAAAATTCATCACAATTAAATTGTAGCAACCCTCTGAAATTTTCTAGGATTTATTAAGGCTTAAATAAATTTTCTAGGATTTAATGGGAATTTCTAGCCTTTTTATCAATTTAAATATCATATTAAATAATTTTAGTCAAAATAAGTTTTTGTTGCATTCATGCTGTTGCATATACTTTTGGTTGCTAGTAAATCAAGTTGGAATTTAAATTCTGTTTAAATTCGAATTTGATTTGCTTTTGTTTGAGTTTTAGAAAAGTTGTTTAGGCTGAGTTTAGTTTTGACCCTGAACTCTTGGCGCGGTTCGCTTTTGTTCCTTGGACTTCTCTTCTCCGTTCGCTTTCACTCCCCGCTCGGCCTGCTGCTTCTTCACTTTCGGCCCAGCTCCGGCCCGTTCCTCTCCCTCTCCCGCGTCGCTGACAGGCGGGGCCCGGCTGTCAGCTTCGTCGTCCCCGAGCTGGACTCTGCCCCGAGCCCGACTCCGAGTCCGCCGCCGCCGCCGAGTCCCTTCGTGGCACGCACGCCAAGGCGTGGGCCCGAAGCCGGTCTTCGATCTACTTAAAACCGCTGCCGCCTTTGCCTCCCCCTCCAATCCAACCGCGCTCGCGAAACCCTAGCGAAGCTCCGTCGCGTTTCTTGAAGCTTCGCGCCGCCGTCGCCGATTCGCGCCGCCGCCGCCTCTCCTTCGACCTGAACCACCGCGGGAGGTTCGCAAGGAGGTAAGGAACCCTCCCGTGTTGCTCGCGCTTCGTTTCCCCGCTTCGGCCGCGCTAATTTCGCTCGCCGCCGACCTAGTAGAGCCGCCATCCGCCATCGCTCGTCGCCGGCCGCCGTCGAAGCCCCAAGCTCGTCGTGAGCTAGCTTGGTGAGTTCGCTTTGATCCCCTCTTGCTTCCCGTCCAAGCCGCGCACGTTTTAGTGCACTGTAGCGCCTAGTCGCGGTTGCTCCGGCGAAGCTCCGCCGCGGGAACGAGCGGCGCCGCCGCGTCTGTCGTCGCCGGAGTTCCCCCTTCGCCTGATCTGTTTCCAACCGTTGGATCAAGATCCAACGGCCAAGGACCACCCCAGCCCGAGTCAAACCAGTCGCATACTGGTCAGCCGGGGTCGTTTTGCAAAAGAGCCCTTAAAGTTTTTAAAAATCAACCCGCGGTCCAGCTCAGTTCAAAAGTATTTCAATTTAAGTCCTTTTTCTTCTGTTTTAGCCCCTGCAAGTTTTAAAATTATGCCCGAGGCCCAAGTTTTATCTTTTTACATGATAACCCTCGTAGTTTAATACAAAATTATGTTTTAGCCCTCGGATTTTCGCAGTTAAGCCCCTGAAACTTTTAAAACTTTGCCAGCAAGTCCCTGAACCTTAGAAAAGCCATATCTTTTGCGTTTTAACTCCGATTTTAGTGATTCTCGCGCTCACGCGCTCGTGGTAACGTGTAGATGAGTTTTGTGCTGTTGTTTTCTTCTGTTGGAATTGTTTGGTGTACTGTTTCTTATTTGTTATATTGTTTCCTTGCATGTAAATGTGTGATGCGATTAGGAAACGACCAGTTTGAGGATTTCTCTGAAGAACCAACTGTTGGAGAAGGATTTGAGCAGCAACAGAGTTAGGAAGAAGGCAAGTGTATTATGTCATGCAAATGTCCTAATAACTATTAATTTCACCATCCATGCATGTGTCTTAAATTGATGTGTTCCTATTTAAGGATTTGCCTAGCCACTATATTTTCCTGTCCCTGGAACTGGGTTATTTAATTAACTTTGATGGTAGATGATGCTTAGCTTGCTCAACTGGGATTGGTTAAATGAACCCCTACTCTATGTTCCAAATACTCTTTGAATTAATTAAATGGCAAGATCATATCTTTTTAATTGGAACATGGAGAACCACCCAGGAAAAAAGTACAACCATGAGTGCCATGTGGCTCTGGCTTTGACTGACTAATTAGGTGCTCTAGTTTATGGTGACTTTACTCGAAAGGGGCATGGGGGGGCGGTTGACGGGGTATAGCTCGGTCCTCTTGAGCTGTGGGCTTTGGTAAGAGACAGACCTCATTAGGGAGGGTTATGCTTTGCTTCTGAACTGGAAACCTTAGCGGGCTATCATTTATTAGAGTGCTTTTGTAAAGGTCTCATAGTTAAACCCAGTATTCGGTCCACGTGGTGTGGGAAGGGTACAATGCTTCGGCAATGGGAATCACGGCTTATGGTGAAAGTGTACAACCTCTGCAGAGTGTAAAACTGTTATAACAGCCGTGCTCACGGTCAAGAGCGGCCTGGACCCTTACATGATAATCATACTTGAACATGGATTAAATTGTGGTTACTTGATTATGTTGGGATTATGACATTCATTAATTTGTGGGTGGTATATACTTTCATTTGCTAGTAAATAGTTGCTTAATAAAATTTGACCAACTAAAAGTGCTTACTGCAGTATGGTCAGCTAGCCTTTTTGCGCCAGCCTTGTATGTCATATTACATTTGCTGAGTACGTCATGTGCTCATGCTTGTTTTCTTTCTTTCTTTTATTGCATCAACTACACCCGGAATGCTGCTCAGATTGGGAGAATTTTGTGGATTTCACTACTGATTTTGAGGAGTTCTAGGCGAGTCTCCCCCAGTCAATGCCTGTGGAGTTGGAGTCACTTTTGCTTCGTTAGATAAACGTTTATTTAAGTCTTCCGCTATGACAATTGAGTCAACTCTGAGATTGTAATAAATGCACTTAAATACTCTTTCGTTATGCATGGTTATGGATATTCACTTGTGACGTCTACCATATGTGTGTAAACTGATCCTGGCGCACATATGAGATGCATTTGGTTTTGCCTTTAAAACCAGGTGTGACAGAGGCAGTACCAGAGCTGTGTTGACTGTAGGACGTAAGCCTAGATAGCAATGGTCATTCTCTAAGGATTATTTTGCTTAACTACTCTTGTTCTATCTATTCTTGGTTTATTTTGCTATTATTCCTGGTCATTGATAATTGTCTCTTCCTTGATCTTTGTTTTCTGTTCTATCTCACCTGGTTTCGAGGTCTTTAGAACTTTTCTCACCCCTTTCTTGCTTAAACCATAGATGGTGTTGACAAGGCAAGGTGCTCGTAGATTGGCTAGCACTCTTTCCTCTTTTTCGTCGCATTCGGTGCAAGAAGAGGAACCGGAACCTGAAGAGATGGAAGTAATGGACGAAGAAGTCAACTCAGGAGGGAATGCTCCAGCTGGATCTGAAGGAAGTGAAGGACCCTCTCCGCCGCCTGACATGTGGGTAGTGACTTTTCACCACCACGACGGAGGCAACAGTGGGTTCCCGATGCTGCTTCGAATGCTCTTCGAGCGTCTGAACTACCCAGTGGAGATAGAATATCGTGGAAGAAGGAGGACACATTCAAATTACCCAGAGGACTGGGATGTCGCTGTATACATCCGGGAGCCTGATTATGAGTATGGAGGAACCAAAGAGGCTGCAGTGCACCATGCCATCGTCGTGAGATCAACTTTCGAAGCTGGAATCTAGGATGCAGCAAGACGGGCACTTTCTGTGCTTTGTTATGAGGAGGCTGCTGAAGTACGTCACACTGCTTGGGCATATCTTCCCCGAAGGCAGCAAGGCACTCCAACTGAGGTTGTGCCACAACCGCCAGGCGTGCTAAACTCTACACTCAACGTCCAGGTGGCGTTCACCAAGATGCTCAACGTGCACGGCGATGACACCACAAGGGAGCTACAAGAAGTGCGTGAAGAACTCGCGGCTGAACGAAGGAAGAACAAGAGGCTGATAGCTGAACTCAAGGGAGAAGCACTTCCGCCCTTGGATGAAGATGTAGAAGGGATGATGGGTCATTCACCGCCCCGCTAGACAGTGCTTGGTGGATCGTCTAGTTGCTTCACCCATATCTATTAAGATATGATACCTTCTCTTTTGTTAGTTCAGTACGTTTAGAATCGTTGAGACTCGTGCGTAGCGTGTGATTTAGTTCGGTTTAAAAGTGTGGTAGAGATGTTTGCTTTCGTGCTAAGTGTGTGATTTGGATCTTTGTAATGATTGAACTTAATTGTGGAGTGATGACCACAATTGAGTAATTATTAAATAAATAAATTTAGTTAGTTTGGGTTTATATTGGTCTCTACTCTTAGCTCTTAACTATCACTTTATCCATATAATTGTACCCCTCATATAAATCATGTTATGCGACAATCTGTTCTCGCTGCTGCATGATATCCTGGTACTGTCCGAATTGTTTCTGGAGCTTCAGAACTCCGTTTGACGTAAATCCAGTTGGGTTGTATTAAGGACTTGATAACCTAGGTTCTGGGAATTTTTCGTGATTTTTGGAGGTTCTGGCAGAGAGATATAATGGTTTTATTGGAGCAACCAGAATCTGTCCCGTGGTCCTGACACAACTGTTTTGTTTATTTTATACCTCGAGCCACAAAATTCCGATTGAGGTGATTCAAGTTGGGTTAGTTTCAGAATTTTATGGTCTACGTTCAGACAAAATATCATGATTTTTGGATACACAGAATGAAAGTTACAACTGTTTAATTAGGACGAACAGAATCTGTTTCAGAATTTGATTTGCCCGTCATTGGCAACTCGTTCTACATTAACTCTTATCTGTTCATGATTTGAGTTATATCTTTTTTTTACCACCCTCTGAACCTCATGTTCCTAACCATCGGATGGTGAACACCAGGTCTGGAAGTGGAGTGGATCAACCACCTGTGAATCGTCAGGGACGTGCCAACCCCAATCCAAATCCTCCGCCGAATAAAGCACCTGCAGCAATGGATCAGATCCTCGCCAACCAGACTCAGATTCTACAGGGCATGGCTAATACTTTGGCAGCCATGCAAGCACAGAACAACAACAACAACAACAACAACAACAAATAGCCGAGAGACAAGCACCGGGAGTTCATGAGTCACAAACCTCCTACCTACTCCCACTCTGCAGATCCACTTGATGCTGATGATTGGCTAAAGACTGTTGAGAAGAAGCTGGATATGGCCCAGTGCAATGACAGGGAGAAGGTCCTGTATGCCTCAGGTCGCTTGGAAGGATCAGCTTCAGATTGGTGGGATGCTTATCTTGCTGCTCATGCCACCCCTGATGCTATCACCTGGCAGGAGTTTAGAACCAACTTCAGGAGCCACCATATTCCTGCTGGTGTCATGAAGCTGAAGAAGAAGGAGTTCCTCTCACTCAAGCAAGGTGGGATGACCGTCAGCGAGTACCGGGATAAGTTTATTCAGTTGTCCCGTTACGCCCCAGATGAGGTGAAAGAGGATGAGCAGAAGCAGGAGCGATTTCTGGAAGGATTGATTCCGCCGCTCCAATATCAACTCATGTCTCACACCTTCCCAACATTTCAGAAGCTGCTAGACAAGGCTATTGGCTTGGAGAGCAAGCGCCGTGAGTTGGGAGAGCAGAAGAGGAAGTTCATGGCCTCAGGACAGTCAAGCAGTAACAACCGCCCTCGTCTCCAGCCGCCTCAGCAGAACATGCCTGTTCGCTTTGGTGGGCAAGGGGGTAACTTTGTGCAGAGTCAGGGTCAGCGGTCGGCACCTCCACCTTAGCGTCCAGCATTTCAGCAGAACCGCCAGACCACCCCGGCTCAGACTCCAGTGAAGACCCCTGCACCAGGCAGTGCTCCTACTCCTCGTACCTGCTACATTTGTGGAGATCCCAGCCACTTTGCCCATAACTGTCCTAAGAGGAATGCTCAGACCCCACAGCACCAGAGTGGCAGTGCACCTAGGAAAAATACCCCTCAGCAGCAGAACATGAATGTGAACTCGACGCCCCCGAGCAACAAGGGCCAGCAGAATCAGATGCGGGGCAAGGTGAACCATGTTGCTGCAGAGACCGCACATGAGGCCCAGGATGTGGTACTTGGTATGTTCCTTGTCAACTCAGCCCCTGCATCGGTTTTATTCGACTCTGGAGCATCTCATTCTTTTATTACTGCTCAGTATGTAGCTAAGTATAATATACCCATGCTCCCTATGAAAAATTCCATGCTAGTTAGCTCTCCCGGTGGAAACATGAAAGCCAATTTTATATGTCCCCGAGTTAACCTGAAAATAGTTGGGGTAGATTTTCCTGCTGATCTGATAGTCCTGAACTCTGAGGGAATTGATGTCATACTTGGAATGGGATGGTTAGCTGCTTTTAATGCGGTGATTCAGTGTGCCAAGAGGTCCGTGTTGTTGACTAGCCCTCAGGGAGAGAAGATTGAATTCGGAGCCACCCAACCCTCAGCTTCAACTTACTCAGTGAATCATGCCAGCGGTGTTCCGTTGGAGGATATCAGAGTTGTTTGTGAGTTTCCGGATGTCTTCCCAGATGATTTGCCAGGTATGCCACCCGGCCGAGACATTGAGTTTATTATTGAGCTTTTACCTGGTACTGCTCCTATTTCTAAAAGACCCTATAGAATGGTTGTTAATGAACTAGAAGAACTTAAGAAACAACTTAAGAAATTGTTGGATAAGGGTTACATTCATCCTAGTTCTTCACCTTGGGGAGCACCTGTAATTTTTGTGGGTAAAAAGGATGGTACTCTGAGGATGTGTGTGGATTATCGTTCATTGAATGAGGTAACCATCAAGAATAAGTATCCATTGCCCAGAATTGAAGACTTATTTGATCAGTTGAGAGGAGCTAAGGTTTTCTCCAAGATTGACTTGAGATCTGGCTACCATCAGTTGAGGATCAGGCGTTCCGACATTCCTAAAACAACATTCACCACCAGGTATGGGTTGTATGAATATACTGTGATGTCGTTTGGATTGACAAATGCACCCGCCTACTTTATGTACCTGATGAATAAGGTGTTCATGGAGTACTTGGATAAATTTGTGGTGGTGTTTATTGATGATATTCTGGTTTACCCTAAGAATGAGGAGGAGCATGAGGAGCATTTGAGGTTGGTGTTGCAGACTCTTAGAGAGAATCAGTTGTATGCCAAGTTTAGTAAATGTGAGTTTTGGTTGAATCAAGTGTCTTTTCTTGGTCATGTTGTTACTGATGGAGGTATTGCAGTGGATCCAAGTAAAGTCAAGGATGTGTTGGATTGGGAACCTCCTACCACAGTCTCTGAGATCAGAAGCTTTCTGGGATTGGCTGGATATTACAGGAGATTCATTGAAGGCTTTTCTAAAATAGCGAAACCTCTTACTTCGCTATTAGAGAAGGGCAAGGAGTTTGTTTGGTCAGAAGCGTGTCAGGCCAACTTTGAAGAGTTGAGAAGGAAGCTGACTACAGCCCCAGTGCTTGCTATGCTCAGAAGGATCTGAATTTGAGGCAGAGAAGATGGTTGGAGTTGATCAAGGATATGATCTGGGGATCAACTATCATCCTGGCAAGGCTAATTTGGTTGCTGATGCGTTGAGTAGGAAGTCACAAGTAAATGCAATGTTTGGTCGCCAGTTGCCAGCTGAGTTGTGTGCAGAGATGGAGAAGCTGAACCTGGGATTTCTGAGTCAGACCAAAGGCATGACAATGGAGGTTGAGTCTACACTGGAGCAGGAAATTCGGAAGGGTCAGCTTACTGATGAGAAGATAAAGGAAATCAAGGAAACCATGTTAGCAGGGAAAGCTCCCGACTTCACCAAAGATGATCAAGGTACAGTTTGGTTTAGAAAAAGGATATGTGTACCAGATATCGAGTCTCTTGGGGAGCAGATATTGAGGGAAGCTCATGATTCCGCATATTCTATTCATCCTGGAAGCACCAAGATGTATCAGGATCTGAAGCAAAGGTATTGGTGGTATGGACTAAAAAGGGATGTGGCTGCCCATGTGGCGTTGTGCGATGTTTGTCAGAAAGTTAAGGCTGATGTCACACCCGGTTTTAAAGGCAAAACCAGGTGCATCTCATATGTGCGCCAGGATCAGTTTACACATATATGGTAGACGTCACAAGTGAATATCCATAACCATGCATAACGAAAGAGTATTATAGTGCGATTATTACAATATCAAAGTTGACTCAAATGTCATAGCGGAAGACTTAAATAAACGTTCATCTAACGAAGCAAAAGTGACTCCATCTCCACAGGCATTGACTGGGGAAAACTCGCCTAGAACTCCTCAAAATCAGTAGTGAAATCCTCAAAATTCTCCCAATCCGAGCAGCATTCCGGGTGTAGTAGATGCAATAAGGGAAAGAAAGAAAAACAACAAGTATGAGCACATACGTACTCAGCAAATGTAATATGACATACAAGGCTGAGGCAAAAAGGTTGGCTGACCATATTGCAGTAAGCACTTTTAGTTGATCAAATTTTATTAAGCAACTATTTACTAGCAAATGAAAGTATATACCACCCACAAATTAATGAATGTCATATTCCCCAACATACTCACATCACCACGATTTAGATCATGTTCAAGTATGATTATCATGTAAGGGTCCAGACCGCTCTTGACCGTGAGCACGGCTGTTATAACAGTTTTACACTCTGCAGAGGTTGTACACTTTCACCATAAGACGCGTAAAAGTTCAAAAGAACTTTAAACCCAACCATGCCGAGGGGGCCAATCCTCTTAAATCACACTACCGAGGTGTGACCGCATAGGGACGCTACGAGGCCTTTACAAAGATTCCTTAGTAAATAGTAACCCGCTAAGGTTTCCGGTTCAGAAGCAAAGCATAACCCTCCCTAATGAGATCTGTCTCTTACCAAAGCCCACAGCTCAAGAGGACCGAGCTATACCCCGTCAACCGCCGCAGCTCTTGCCCCTTTCGGGTAAGGTCACCATCCACTAAAGTCTCCAATTAATTAGCCAAGACCAGAGCCATATAGTACTTATGGTTGCACTGTTTTCCTGGGTGGTTCTCCATGTTCCAATTAAAAAGATATGATCTTGCCAATTAATTATTTAAAAGAGTATATGGAACATAGAGTAGGGGTTCATTAACCAATCCCAGTTGAGCAACCTAAGCATCATCTACCATCAAAATTAATTAAATAACCCAGTTTCAGGGACAGGGGAATATAATGGCTAGGCAAATCCTTAAATAGGAACCCATCAAATTAAGACACATGCACGGGTGGTGAAATTAATAATTATTAGGACATTTGCATGACATAATACACTTGCCTTCTTCCCAACTCGGTTGCTGCTCAAATCCTTCTCCAACAGTTGGTTCTTCAGAGAAATCCTCGAACTGGTCGTTTCCTACTCGCATCACACATTCACATACAAGGAAACAATACAACAAATAAGAAACAATACACCAAACAATTCCAACAGAAGAAAACAGTGGCACAAAACTAATCTACACGTTACAACGAACGCGTGAACGCGAGAATCACTAAAATCGGAGTTAAAACGCAAAAGATATGGCTTTTCTAAGGTTCAGGGTCTTGCTGGCAAAGTTTTAAAAGTTCCAGGGGCTTAACTGCGAAAATCCGAGGGCTAAAACATAATTTTGTATATAAACTCGAGGGCTAAACCATAAAATAACAGGGACTGGACTGCAGGCACAATTTTAAATCTTGCAGGGGCTTAAACAGAAGAAAAAGGACCTATTTGGAAATATTTTTGAACTAGGATGGACTGCGGGTTGATTTTCAAAAACTTTAAGGGCTCTTTTGCAAAACCGCAGCGCTGACCGTTATTTGGTTCATTTGACCTGGGGTTAGATCTAATCTGGACCGTTGGATGAAGATCGGTCGGTCAGGAACGGATCGACCGAGGGGGAAACGTCAGCGACGACGGTCGCGGCGGCGCCGCCAGCGGATGTGGCGGTCCTTCGCCGGAGAAGATCGAAAACGCGCTACGGAGCTCGGTTCACGACGGGACTTGGTCCTACGGACTCACTGGACCACGACGAGTTCACCTAGGGTGGATTGGGTGGCTGAGAAGGCGCGCACGCGGTGGCCGACGACGGCGGCGCCATGCGCGGCGGCGGAGCTCTCGGTTGAACACGAACGCGAGGATAGGGGCTGCTATTCGCGACAAGGACTAGACAGGAAGCAAGAGGAGGGGATGGGGAACTCACTACGGGTGTTCTTGACGAGGGGAGAGCGACGGCGGCGGCCGGCGACGATCAACGGCGGCGGCGGTGCTCGGCTTCACACGAACCAGGGGCTACGGCGGCCGAACTTCGACGAGAAGCGGCGGAATCGACGCACGATGACGAGAGGATACTCCTGGCGGTCTTGGTTTCCCACCACGAGCAACAACGGCGGTGAATCGCCGGCAATGGCGGGCGGCGGCTCTGGCGGCTCGGGCAGCTAGGGTTGCGGCTCGATGGGCTTCGATTAGGGAAAACAGCAAGGGCGGCGGCGCTTATATAGGCCCGGGAACCGACCTCGGCGTGCGTGCCACGACAGGACTCGGTGCGGCGGCGAAATCGGACCCGGGGAGGAGTTTGGGTCGGACACGGCGAGAGGAGGAAGGAGAAGCTGACATGTGGGTCCACCGCGTCAGTGAGAGTGAGAGAAAGACGGGGGAGAAAAAGATCGGGCCGGTGCTGGGCCGAAAGCGGGGAAGCAGCAGGCCGGGAAAAGGATTTGGGCCGGGAAAAGAAAAGCGTGCGGGGAGGAAAAGCGAGCGGGAGAAAAAGTCCAGGGGGCAAAAACGGACTTCGCGAGAGTTCAGGGGCCAAAACTGAACTCAGCCTATTTTAACTTTTTTTTAAAACTCAAACAAAAGAAAATCAAATTCGAATTTAAACAGAATTTAAATTCCAACTTGATTTACTAGCAACCAAAAATATATGCAACAACATGAATGCAACAAAAACTTATTTTGACTAAAATAATTATTTAATGTGATATTTAAATTGATAAAAAGGCTAGAAATTCCAATTAAATCCTAGAAAATTTATTTAAGCCTTAATAAATCCTAGAAAAATTCAAAGGGTTGCTACAATTTAAATGTGATGAATTTTAGGGTGTTACAAACCTACCCCCCTTAAAGAGAATCTCGTCCTCGAGATTCGGACGGATTAGAGAAAATCTGAGGGAACTCTGCCATCAACTCATCTTCTCTTTCCCAAGTTGCCTCACTTTCCGCGTGATGACTCCACTGAACTTTACACATCTTAATCACTTTACTCCTAGTAACTCTTTCAACAGTTTCCAAAATCTTAGCTGGGTATTCCTTATAAGTCAAATCATCTTGCACATCCAACTCATCCAAGGGTAATTCTTCCTCAGGAACTCGAAGACACTTTTTCAACTGAGAGATATGGAACACATCATGCACATCTGACGGTCTGGCTGGCAATTCCAATTGATAAGGAACCTCACCTTTTCTATCAACAATCTTGAAAGGTCCAATGAAACGAGGAGATAATTTTCCTTTCACCTTAAACCTTTTCAAGCCTCGAATAGGAGATACTTTCAGATACACATAATCACCTACTTCAAAAGTTAATTCTCGTCTCCTTGTGTCTGCATAGCTCTTCTGCCTGGACTGAGCCGTTCTTAAATTCTCTCGGATAATCTGAACCTGTCTTTCTGCTTCCTGCAAAATCTCTGGCCCAAACAGCTGACTTTCACCTGTTTCACTCCAATACAAAGGTGTTCTGCACTTTCTACCGTAAAGCGCTTCGAAGGGGGCCATGTTTAGGCTTGCCTGATAACTGTTGTTATATGAGAACTCTGCATATGGAAGACTCTTATCCCAACTGCCTCCGTGCTTCAAAGCACAAGCTCTCAACATATCCTCCAAAATCTGATTAGTCCTTTCTGTCTGACCATCTGTCTGAGGATGATATGCCGAGCTGAAATTCAACTTTGTATCCATAGACTCATGCAATTTCTGCCAGAATCTAGATGTAAATTGAGTACCTCTATCAGACACTATCTTTTTAGGTACACCATGGAGACAAACAATTCTGGACATGTATAACTCTGCTAACTTAGCGCTGGTATAAGTAGTGTGAACGGGTATAAAGTGAGCTACCTTAGTTAATCTGTCCACAATAACCCATATAGAGTCATATCCTCCTCGAGTGCGAGGTAATCCAACAATGAAATCCATACCGATTTCTTCCCACTTCCATTCAGGTACCTTGAGTGGCTGAAGCAAACCGGCTGGTCTCTGGTGTTCAGCCTTAACTCTCTGACAAACATCGCACAATGCCACATGGGCAGCCACATCCCTTTTTAGTCCATACCACCAATACCTTTGCTTCAGATCCTGGTACATCTTGGTGCTTCCAGGATGAATAGAATATGCGGAATCATGAGCTTCCCTCAATATCTGCTCTTTGAGAGACTCGATATCCGGTACACATATCCTTTTTCTAAACCAAATTGTACCTTGATCATCTTCGGTGAAGTCGGGAGCTTTCCCTGCTAACATGGTTTCCTTGATTTCCTTTATCTTCTCATCAGCAAGCTGACCTTTCCGAATTTCCTGTCCCAGTGTAGACTCAACTTCCATTGTCACACCTTCTGTTTGATTCAGGAATCCTAAGTTCAGCTTTTCCATCTCTGCAAGCAACTCAGCTGGTAACTGGCGACCAAACATTGCATTTACTTGTGACTTCCTACTCAACGCATCAGCAACCAAATTAGCCTTGCCAGGATGATAGTTGATTCCAGATCGTAATCCTTGATCAACTCCAACCATCTTCTCTGCCTCAAATTCAGATCCTTCTGAGTAAATATGTACTTCAGGCTTTTGTGATCAGTGTACAACTCACATCTGTTACCTAGAATATAGTGCCTCCAGATCTTCAAGGCATGAACAACAGCTGCAAGCTCCAGATCATGAGTAGGATAGTTCAGCTCGTGCTTCCTCAACTGCCTGGATGCATAGGCTATTACTCTGCCTTCCTGCATGAGCACACACCCAAGACCTCTACGAGAAGCATCACAATATATATAAAAGTTCTTGTGAATATCTGGCATAGCAAGCACTGGGGCTGTAGTCAACTTCCTTCTCAACTCTTCAAAGCTGGCCTGACACGCTTCTGACCAAACAAACTCCTTGCCCTTCTCTAATAGCGAAGTAAGAGGTTTCGCTATTTTCGAAAAGCCTTCAATGAATCTCCTGTAATGTCCAGCCAATCCCAGAAAACTTCTGATCTCAAAGACGGTGGTAGGATGTTTCCATTCCAACACATCCTTGACTTTACTTGGATCCACTGCAATACCTCCTTCAGTGACCACATGACCAAGAAAAGACACTTGATTCAACCAGAATTCACATTTACTAAACTTGGCATACAACTGGTTCTCTCTAAGAGTCTGCAACACCAACCTCAAATGCTCCTCATGCTCCTCCTCATTCTTAGAGTAAACCAGAATGTCATCAATAAACACCACCACAAACTTATCCAAGTACTCCATGAACACCTTAATCATCAGGTACATAAAGTAGGCGGGTGCATTTGTCAATCCAAACGACATCACAGTATACTCATATAACCCATATCTGGTGGTGAATGCTGTTTTAGGAATGTCGGAACGCCTGATCCTCAACTGATGGTAGCCAGATCTCAAGTCAATCTTGGAGAAAACCTTAGCTCCTCTCAACTGATCAAATAAGTCTTCAATTCTGGGCAATGGATACTTATTCTTGATGGTTACCTCATTCAATGAACGATAATCCACACACATCCTCAGAGTACCATCCTTTTTACCCACAAAAATTATAGGTGCTCCCCAAGGTGAAGAACTAGGACGAATGTACCCTTTATCCAACAATTCCTTAAGTTGTTTCTTAAGTTCTTCTAGTTCATTAACAGCCATTCTATAGGGTCTTTTAGAAATAGGAGCAGTACCAGGTAAAAGCTCAATAATAAACTCAATGTCTCGGTCGGGTGGCATACCTGGCAAATCATCTAGGAAGACATCTGGAAACTCACAAACAACTCTGATATCCTCCAAAGAAACACCACTGGCCTGATTCACTGAGTAAGTTGAAGCTGAGGGTTGAGTGGCTCCGAATTCAATCTTCTCTCCCTGAGGGCTAGTCAACAACACGGACCTCTTGGCACACTGAATCACCGCATCAAAAGCAGCTAACCATCCCATTCCAAGTATGACATCGATTCCCTCAGAGTTCAGGACTATCAAATCAGCAGGAAAGTCTACCCCAACTATTTTCAGATTAACTCGGGGACAGATAAAATTAGCTTTAATGTTTCCACCGGGAGAGCTAACTAGGATGGAATTTTTCATAGGGACCATAGATATATTATACTTAGCTACGTACTGAGCAGTAATAAAAGAATGAGATGCTCCAGAGTCGAATAAAACCGATGCAGGGGCTGAGTTGACGAGGAACATACCAAGTACCACATCCTGGGCCTCCTGCGCGGACTCTACAGCAACATGTTTCACCTTGCCCCGCATCTGATTCTGCTGGCCCTTGTTGCTCTGGGGCGTCGGGTTCACATTCCTGTTCTGCTGCTGAGGGGTATTCTGCCTAGGTGCACTGCTACTCTGGTGCTGTGGGGTCTGAGCATTCCTCTTAGGACAGTTGTGGGCAAAGTGGCTTGGATCTCCACAAATGTAGCAGGTACGGGGAGTAGGAGCACTGCCTGGTGCAGGGGTCTTCACTGGAGTCTGAGTCGGGGTGGTCTGGCGGTTCTGCAGAAATGCTGGACGCTGCGGTGGAGGTGCTGACCGATGACCCTGACTCTGCACAAAGTTACTCCCTTGCCCACCAAAACGAGCGGGCATGTTCTGCTGAGGTTGCTGGAAACGAGGGCGGGTGTTACTGCTTGACTGTCCTGAGGACATGAACTTCCTCTTCTGCTCTCCCAACTCACGGCGCTTGCTCTCCAAGCCAATAGCCTTGTCTAGCAGCTTCTGAAATGTTGGGAAGGTGTGAGACATGAGTTGATATTGGAGCGGCGGAATCAATCCTTCCAGAAATCGCTCCTGCTTCTGCTCATCCTCTTTCACCTCATCTGGGGCGTAACGGGACAACTGAATAAACTTATCCCGGTACTCGCTGACGGTCATCCCACCTTGCTTGAGTGAGAGGAACTCCTTCTTCTTCAGCTTCATGACACCAGCAGGAATATGGTGGCTCCTGAAGTTGGTTCTAAACTCCTGCCAGGTGATAGCATCAGGGGTGGCATGAGCAGCAAGATAAGCATCCCACCAATCTGAAGCTGATCCTTCCAAGCGCCCTGAGGCATACAGGACCTTCTCCCTGTCATTGCACTGAGCCATATCCAGCTTCTTCTCAACAGTCTTCAGCCAATCATCAGCATCAAGTGGATCTGCAGAGTGGGAGTAGGTAGGAGGTTTGTGACTCATGAACTCCCGGTGCTTGTCCCTCTGCTGGTTGTTGTTGTTGTTGTTGTTGTTGTTCTATGCTTGCATGGCTGCCAAGGTATTAGCCATGCCCTGTAGAATCTGAGTCTGGTTGGCGAGGATCTGATCCATTGCTACGGATGCTTGATTCGGCGGAGAATTTGGATTGGGGTTGGCACGTCCTTGACGATTCACAGGTGGTTGATCCACTCCACTCCAGACCTGGTGTTTACCATCTGGTGGTTAGAACATGAGGTTCAGAGGGTGGTAAAAAGATATAACTCAAATCATGAACAGATAAGAGTTAATGTAGAACTAGTTGCCAATGACGGGCAAATCAAATTCTGAAACAGATTCTGTTCGTCCTATTTAAACAGTTGTAACTCTCATTCTGTGTATCCAAAAATCATGATCTTTTGTCTGAACGTAGACCATAAAATTCTGAAACTAACCCAACTTGAATCACCTCCATCGGAGTTTTGTAGCTCGAGGTATAAAATAAACAAGACAGCTGTGTCAGGACCACGGGACAGATTCTGGTTACTCCAATAAAACCATTATATCTCTCTGCCAGAACCTTCAAAAATCACGAAAAATTCCCAGAACCTAGGTTATCAAGTCCTTAATCCAACCCAACTGGATTTATGTCAAAAGGAGTTCTGAAGCTCCAGAAACAATTCGGATAGTACCAGGATATCATGCAGCAGCGAGAACAGATTGCCGCATAGCATGATTTATATGAGGGGTACAATTATATAGATAAAGTGATGGTTAAGGGCCAAGATCAGAGACCAAGATAAACCCAAAATAACTAGATTTATTTATTTATTATTTACTCAATTGTGGTCATCACTCCACAATTAAGTTCAATCATTACAAAGATCCAAATCACACACTTAGCACAAAAGCAAACATCTCTACCACACTTTTAAACCAAACTAAATCACATGTTACGCACGAGTCTCAACGATTCTAAACATACTAAACTAACAAAAGAGAGGGTATCCTATCTTAATAGGTATGGGTGAAGCAACTAGACGATCCACCAAGCACTCTCTAGCGGGACGGTGAATGTCCCATCAACCCTTCTACATCTTCATCCAAGGGCGGATGTGCTTCTCCCTTTAGTTCAGCTATCAGCCTCTTGTTCTTCCTTCGTTCAGCAGCGAGTTCTTCACGCACTTCTTGTAGCTCTCTTGTGGTGTTATCGGCGTGCACGTTGAGCATCTGGGTGAACGCCACCTGGACGTTGAGTGTAGAGTTTACACCTGGCGGTTGTGGTACAACCCCAGTTGGAGTGCCTTGCTGCCTTCGAGGAAGATATGCCCAAGCAGTGTGACATACTTCAGCAGCCTCCTCATGAAATTGTAGCAACCCTCTGAAATTTTCTAGGATTTATTAAGGCTTAAATAAATTTTCTAGGATTTAATTGGAATTTCTAGCCTTTTTATCAATTTAAATATCATATTAAATAATTTTAGTCAAAATAAGTTTTTGTTGCATTCATGCTGTTGCATATACGTTTGGTTGCTAGTAAATCAAGTTGGAATTTAAATTCTGTTTAAATTCAAATTTGATTTGCTTTTGTTTGAGTTTTAGAAAAGTTGTTTAGGCTGAGTTTAGTTTTGACCCCTGAACTCTTGGCGCGGTTCGCTTTTGTTCCTTGGACTTCTCTTCTCCGTTCGCTTTCACTCCCCGCTCGGCCTGCTGCTTCTTCACTTTCGGCCCAGCTCCGGCCCGTTCCTCTTCCTTCCTCTCCCGCGTCGCTGACAGGCGGGGCCCAGCTGTCAGCTTCGTCGTCCCTGAGCTAGACTCTGCCCCGAGCCCGACTCCGAGTTCGCCGCCGCCGCCGCCGAGTCCCTTCGTGGCACGCACGCCAAGGCGTGGGCCCAAAGCCGGTCTTCGATCTACTTAAAACCGCTGCCGTCTTTGCCTCCCCCTCCAATCCAACCGCGCTCGCGAAACCCTAGCGAAGCTCCGCCGCGTTTCTTGAAGCTTCGCGCCGCCGCCGCCTCTCCTTCGACCTGAACCACCACGGGAGGTTCGCAAGGAGGTAATGAACCCTCCCGTGTTGCTCGTGCTTCGTTTCCCCGCTTCGGCCGCGCTAATTTCACTAGCCGCCGACCTAGCAGAGCCGCCGTCCGCCATCGCTCGTCGCCGGCCGCCGTCGAAGCCCCAAGCTCGTCGTGAGCTAGCTTGGTGAGTTCGCCTTGATCCCCTCTTGCTTCCCATCCAAGCCACGCACGTTTTAGTGCACCGTAGCGCCTAGTCGCGGTTGCTCCGGCGAAGCTCCGCCGCGGGAACGAGCGGCGCCGCCGCGTCTGTCATCGCCGGAGTTCCCCCTTCGCCTGATCTGTTTCCAACCGTCGGATCAAGATCCAACAGCCAAGGACCACCCCAGCCCGAGTCAAACCAGTCGCATACCGGTCAGCCAGGGTCGTTTTGCAAAAGAGCCCTTAAAGTGTTTGAAAATCAACCTGCGGTCCCGCTCAGTTCAAAAGTATTTCAATTTAAGTCCTTTTTCTTCTGTTTTAGCCCCTGCAAGTTTTAAAATTATGCCCGAGGCCCAAGTTTTGTCTTTTTACATGAAAACCCTCGTAGTTTAATACAAAATTATGTTTTAGCCCTCGGATTTTCGTAGTTAAGCCCCTGGAACTTTTAAAACTTTGCTAGCAAGTCCCTGAACCTTAGAAAAGCCATATCTTTTGCGTTTTAACTCCGATTTTAGTGATTCTCGCGCTCACGCGTTCGTGGTAACGTGTAGATGAGTTTGTGCTGTTGTTTTCTTCTGTTGGAATTGTTTGGTGTACTGTTTCTTATTTGTTGTATTGTTTCCTTGCATGTAAATGTGTGATGCGATTAGGAAACGACCAGTTTGAGGATTTCTCTGAAGAACCAACTGTTGGAGAAGGATTTGAGCAGCAACAGAGTTGGGAAGAAGGCAAGTGTATTATGTCATGCAAATGTCCTAATAACTATTAATTTCACCATCCATGCATGTGTCTTAAATTGATGGGTTCCTATTTAAGGATTTGCCTAGCCATTATATTTTCCTGTCCTTGGAACTGGGTTATTTAATTAACTTTGATGGTAGATGATGCTTAGCTTGCTCAACTGGGATTGGTTAAATGAACCCCTACTCTATGTTCCAAATACTCTTTGAATTAATTAAATGGCAAGATCATATCTTTTTAATTGGAACATGGAGAACCACCCAGGAAAACAGTACAACCATGAGTGTCATGTGGCTCTGGCTTTGACTGACTAATTAGGTGCTCTAGTTTACGGTGGCTTTACTCGAAAGGGGCATGGGGGGCGGCGGTTGACGGGGTATAGCTCGGTCCTCTTGAGCTGTGGGCTTTGGTAAGAGACAGACCTCATTAGGGAGGGTTATGCTTTGCTTCTAAACCGGAAATCTTAGCGGGCTATCATTTATTAGAGTGCTTTTGTAAAGGTCTCATAGTTAAACCCAATATTCGGTCCACGTGGTGTGGGAATGGTACAATGCTTCGGCAATGGGAATCACGGCTTATGGTGAAAGTGTACAACCTCTGCAGAGTGTAAAACTGTTATAACAGCCGTGCTCACGGTCAAGAGCGGCCTGGACCCTTACATGATAATCATACTTGAACATGGATTAAATTGTGGTTACTTGATTATGTTGGGATTATGACATTCATTAATTTGTGGGTGGTATATACTTTCATTTGCTAGTAAATAGTTGCTTAATAAAATTTGACCAACTAAAAGTGCTTACTGCAGTATGGTCAGCTAGCCTTTTTGCGCCAGCCTTGTATGTCATATTACATTTGCTGAGTACGTCATGTGCTCATGCTTGTTTTCTTTCTTTCTTTTATTGCATCAACTACACCCGGAATGCTGCTCAGATTGGGAGAATTTTGAGGATTTCACTACTGATTTTGAGGAATTCTAGGCGAGTCTGCCCCAGTCAATGCGTGTGGAGTTGGAGTCACTTTTGATTCGTTAGATAAACGTTTATTTAGGTCTTCCGCTATGACAATTGAGTCAACTCTGAGATTGTAATAAATGCACTTAAATACTCTTTCGTTATGCATGGTTATGGATATTCACTTGTGACGTCTACCATATGTGTGTAAACTGATCCTGGCGCACATATGAGATGCATTTGGTTTTGCCTTTAAAACCGGGTGTGACACTTATAACCAAGGAAATTAAAGAAATCATGGTGAGAAAACCGTAAGGGTGGCGAGGGATAACGCTCACGGCGGGCAGCTGATCGTTCTTCTGAATCTTTTCCTTTGCATCCCTCGCTAGTTCAGCAGCGTCGAAGGTTCATTTTTTATCTGATATCTCTGCTGGCACCTGCTCCCACTCCTCCCAGCTTTGGCAGGATACGCCCTCGCATTGTCCGTCCATTCATGATCCATGCCTAGTCGCTTCAGAGATGTTTCCTGTAGGACGTGCGCCAGCGTAAGCCACTTTCTGCTTCCGTGGATCCTGCAGTGTTCCGTTGCGACGGACGAAGCACTCAGCTGTCGCTCGCTGCCCAGTGGCAAGGATCCGGGGCAAACGTAGCTATAGAGGAAGCAAATTGCTTAGCCCTATTTCTGTTTCCCATCTAATAATCCAAAAGCAGAGACCGTGACAGGTCCATCTCTTCGCGTATCCATCCGATAGCTACTGTACTAACAGACAGTGTCGTGTTCGTCTCAGCTGCCCCCCCGTATGCGTATGATTGGTTAAGTCAAGTTGCATTTCGCCAGGAGAACAAGTTGCATGAACAGCGACTATTGCTATAATTGTGATGCTGATCCAAGGACTAATATAGTGGAAGAGCTGAATACCCTGTCATATCGGCTCCAGTGTTCTGTGCTTGGACACGGAGGATTATTGCTTTCGCCCATCTTACGGAAAAGCATCTGCATCTCTCCCCGCGTATCTGGCCGGCCGGTTCGCCGTGTCGACCAGCAGCAGCGAGCGCAATCCAGTTTCCCCGTCATCACTGACTGGCGCACGACGGCACAACGGACGAAACCATCTGTCACATTAGTGGCGCCTATAGCTCCAGTGCACGCAATAGGAACGCCAAGCCAAACGCCACAGTGATAGTGATTGTTTGGCCCACGCCTAGCTCCAGTCCAGCCGGCCGGCGGCGATGGCGACCGGAAAGATGAAACGGAAACGCCACTGATTAGGGGCCCCACCACGCCCTGAAAGTAAACCTCACTGTTAGCAGCCACTGATTATTAGCAGCCGCCATGCACTCCATGCACGCCATCCCCGTAGCAGCCAGCGCAGGCCACCGGCCGGGTCGCCGACGAAATCTCCCAACACAACAAAAGTCTGCCTTCGCGAGAAATGAAATGATGCCGAGTTGCCGACCTCTATATATTTTGGGAGCCTGACCGTACTCAGGCAAGGCAACACCACGCACCAACCAGCCGTGTGCCCACGCCATCTTGAATTGCTTGTACACGGCCGCCATAGCTACAGGCTACAGGCCGCCCCCTATCCTCCTGCACTATAAACACCGCGCCCCGCATGCATGCCGCATCCTCCACCAATCAAAACTCTGAAAACTCGTGCGCCATTTAGAGAGACGTCGTAGCCATGGCAATACTGGCACGTAGCGCCTGCTCGTCGCTGCTCCACCTCCTCCTAGCGCTCTCGTGCTGGTGCGGCGCCGCCACGGCGGCGCGGCCGGCACCTCCCACCGAAGCCACGGCGGGCGGCAGCAGCAGCTTCGTGAAGTCGTGGTGCGCCGGGACGAAGTACCCGTCCCTGTGCGAGGCGACGCTGGCCCCGTACGCGGCGGAGGTCGGGGCCAGCCCGACGCGCCTCTCTTGGGCCGCGCTGACGGTGACGCTCGGCGGCGCGCGCGACGCGGCGGCCGCGGTGAGGGCGATGGCGGCGGCGGGCCGCCTGGCGCCCGCGGCGGCCGGGGCGGCGCGCGACTGAGTCAGCGTGCTCGGGGACGCCGTGGACATGCTGCGGCAGTCGGTGGAGGCCATGGCGCGCCTGGGAGGGAATAATAAAGCCGCGAGCGGCGGCGGCGGCGGCAGCAGGGACGACGACGTGAGGTTCCAGGTAGACAACGTGCGGGCGTGGGCGAGCGCGGCGCTGACGGACGACGGCACGTGCATGGATGGGTTCAAGGGGGAGACCGCGGGAGGGGGCGGCGCCAGGGAGGCCGTGCGCGGGCACGTCGTCGGCGTCGCGCACCTCACGGCCAACGCGCTCGGCATTGTCAACGCCATGGCCATGCCCATGGGAGTCGATATATGCCACGGGTCTTGCCAATTCGATCACACCGGTTCCGCCGGCCGCCACTACCCCATAGGCTCATACTCCTAGTAGAAACATCGAAAGTTCCACCTGATAAGGATAAAGCTAGGTTCGTCCATAGACGTGGGAAGTGTTGCGGTGGTCTATACTAATAATAAGTTTCATCTGCGACACAAATTGGCGACCGGACACAAATGTTCTCTCCCGACCAGTAGTAATGATCGATATAATGTATAGTACACGGGGTGGCAAGCTTTACCGTATCTGTGTAGATCAATAAAAACTGAACTCCTTCCTACGGATCGAGTACATCTTTAATTTGTCTTCATGTGTTCGGTTTCTTCTAACAATCGTTGTTAGCATGCTGCGATTTGGAGGTGCTAGGGCTGATTAGATTGGGCTGATTATATATGTCTCTTGGTGTCATAAACGTTGAAGCGTTCTCCTAAATCTATGCAACCGCATGCCGTCGACGGTGAAGGATCGAAATGGCGACCAGAGAGGGGGGAGTGAATGGAGCCGATGAAAATTTCTTCTCGAAACTCGGCCTATATCTCAAAATCACCCACCAATGATTCCTCACAAGCTTGCCAAGGTAGCGTAGTCACAGCGGACCTACCAACCCTAGGAACAAGCTAGAACGAAGTATCAAGCGGAAGCTCAACTCAGGAAACAAAACGATTAGCAATCTGCCTGGGTCAGGGCGGACCGTCCGCACAGAGGTCGCGGACTGTCCGTGGTCGTGGCGGACCGTCCGTCTAGACAGGGCGGACCGTCCGTAAAATCACCTCAAATCTCACTACTAGAAATGTTAATATGTATGACGTACAGTTTTCGTCGTAGTAGAGCTCAAATTCGTCTTTGAAAAATTTCTATGACGAATTAATGACGAAATATCATTCGTTGAAGACGGAGCGCCAAGTTTGTTTGTCCGAGACGAAAAGACATATTTCATCATAAAACAGGTTGTTGTTCAATGACGAAAAAGATTTGCCGCCTGATTTTTGTCACAGAAATTTTGATCCACGTGGCACGGTCCATGCTGGCATCTGATGTGGATTGGTCAACGTGGCATGGTCCACGCTGGCATGTGAGGTGGCGGCTGACGTGGCGCCCCATGTGGCCAATTTGTGAAGCTGACGTGGCACGTTCTGGTTGGTCCACGTGGCACGTTCTGGTTGGTCCATGTGGCACGTTCTGGTTGGTCCACGTGGCGCGTTCCGATTGGTCCACGTGGCGCGTTCCTGTTGGTCCATGTGGCGCGTTAGGTTGATCCACGTGGCACGTTATGGTTGGAACACATGGCGCATTCAGGTTGGTCCACGTGGCAAGTTTGTATTCGTCCACGTGTCTTCTGATATGGACCAGCCGATGCTGGCCCATGTCTGGTCTAAAGGCCCATTTGACACATATCATACAACCATCAATATGCATAAAGCCCATGTCTGGTTTACCAGCCCATTTTACACAAATTTTCATACAACCAAAACACACAACTTTCATATAAGTTAACACCCGGAAGTCATTGGTACACCAATATTTTTTTAAAAATGAGTTGTTTGAATTGTTCTGGGAGAGCACTTTGAAAACAACCTCAGCACTTGAGGTGTACAAGAATCACATATCAATCACACAATAGCGTTTGGATAAGTCAACAGAAAAAAGAAACGTTCTAATCATGGTTACTACTTAACTAGAACCCAGATTGATAACCTCTATTCATTGATCACACATCAATCAACATAAACCATTTTTGCAATACAGGAGAACTCAATTATCCATATAAAATCATTGAATGCCAAGAATGACCAGAACTAAAGAGAAAGGTTCTAATCATGGTTACTACTTAACTAGAACTCAGATTGATAACTTCTATTCATTGATCAAGCACCTAGTTGATGATGAGGCCAAAATGACCTAACTATGTGGCAGCAATTATAAAGTGACAGGCAGAGGTACCTGTTCCTTGTATGCAGCATGGTAGAATAGTTTTCAGTAGACTCTACAAAAGCAACAATTTTATTGAAAGTCCAGACCATTAGCAGAATGCTTAGTAGCTGCAGCCAGTAGAACACACAGTAGAACTGACCGCCAAGTGGCGGCGTGCATCCATCTCGAGCATGCAATGCAGCCATATATGCCCCGCCCGCTGCAAATGCAATGCAATGCAGCAGGTGTTGTGTATGCGTAGCGGCGGTGAAGTTTCTGTTATGAATTTTGTGCCTGATGCCTGTGTGTTTTCCTGCTGGGTTCTTTGGTTATTTTTACACTACTCCAACTGCTACAATGCATGAGAATGCAGACGCTACACATTGCTTGTTCAGTATCAGTAGTAGACTAGTAGTAGCATTTTTGTGCCGGACAGAAACATAGTGCAATTTTCAAACAGCGAAACATAGTGATTCTCATTATGCAATTCAAACAGAAACATAGTGCAATTTTATCACAGAATACATAGTGCAATTTTATCACAGAAACATAGTGCAATTTTATCACAGAAACATAGTGGATCTCAGCAAAGAGGCCATCAGCACATCAAAGCAGCAGCAAAGAGGACATCAGCAGGGCAGTTAAGTGAGAATATGAGGGACTTACGACAGCTTGTTTTGCTGCATCACTCATGCCCTTTTTGCTGCTGGTATTGCAGACCTTGAAGGCTTCTACTGCATTGAGTCCATCTAGTAGTTCAACTCATGTTTCATCAAGTTCGGCTTCCTTGTTCTTCTTCTGGGTCTGTTTCAGTGGTCACACAAACAACAAATAAATACAGTATTAAGCAATTTAAGTAGAGAAGGAATTGGTGCCACTCTATTCCAGATCCTTAGCAGCTTCCTAAAAAAGGGCGTACCCAGTGCCGTAGGCTTCCCGCACCGTGCGGGGTCTGGGGAAGGGTTGTAATAGCGCCCAAACCTTACCCGCACAAATGTGCAGAGGCTGGGGCTTGAACCCGGGACCTTCCGGTTACAGACGGTAGGCTCTACCGCTGCACCAAGCCCGCCCTTCCCTTAGCAGCTTCCTGAGGATAAAAAAATGTGTCCACACCCACATACAACCAACATTTATATCCATCAAGGAACAATTGTATAGCAGCTTGATAATCAAGTTCCTTGCTCCTTTTCTGCATCTAATGATAAAGATTACCAAGACACATGACAAATCTTAAAAGACACAGTAATCTCGGTGAACCCGAGCAGAAGCAAACAAGGGCACACAATGCAGATATCACAGCCAAGATCAAGATGGATTTACCCAATTAGTATTTAAGCACAGCAGCTGCAAGTCATATTCAGCTAACAGGTAGGATGTCAAATGCAGATTGATCAGACTCAAGTTGGACATAGTGGAGACAGTACAATTCATGTGTGCTATGTAATTCATGCCACCCTGACAGTATAGCTTGTTGGAGAGGCAGCTATGTAATTCATGTGTGCTACATGTGCATAGACTCGACAGTATACCAAATCTATACATTCACGTGGTGTTATATGAATCAAGCTATAAATAAAGCAATCAAGGAGACATGCCCTAAAAGAGATGCAAATTTTTTAATAGCAATCAAGCAGGTGCATACACACTGATAGACACACAGCACATGAGTAGCATTCACAAAATAGACAAAATTATATTCAAATAAGAATGAACAGCAGTGACAGTCAACAAAATAGACTAGCATTCGGCATCTGCATCACTACTAACAAGAATAAGTAGAAGAAAACATATGTGTGTCTGTACTGGAATTGCAAAACATATAAGCTACTATGCACCAACTCAAGAATCTGTACCAATCAATCTTATACTTAAACACCTTTTGCCCATATTTATTTGATTATCTGATTCTATCACTTGAGGATCTACACATGTCAACACACGCAAACAAATATAGAACTCCCACAAAATTGAACATACAAACCCTAGAGAAATTTGCAATCAAGCAGTTGCATCTATATGTGTACAAACGGCCCATGGGCCGGCGGCACGGCCCACGGCACGGCCTTTTGGCACGGCCCATGGGCGGCACGGCACGGCTGGCAGCGTGCCCGTGCCGGCACGGCCCGACGGCCCGTGCGGGCCATGGGCCGTCGGCCTGCCCCATGACACGGCCTGACACGGCACGGCCGGCACGGCGGCACAGTGCCGGCACGGCCGCCCCAAGCCCCGGCCTCCTCTCCTCTCCCCGCGCGCCGCCGCATCTCCTCCGCCTCCTCTCCTCTCCCCGCGCGCCGCCGCATCTCCTCCGCCGCATCTCCTCCACCTCGCCTCCTCTCCTCTCTCCCCGCACGCCGCCGCATCTCCTCCGCCTCGCCATGCCTCCTCCTCGACTCGAGCACCGGCGGCGGGGATGACTCCGGCGGCCCGCAGAGCACGACTGCGGCGCGAGCACGACGGGGCCGGCCGCTCCTCCCATCTCCCTCGCGGCCGAGGCGGAGCGCGGCGGGGATGGCTCTGGCGCGGCGCGGCGACGGCCACCTCTGATTCCGACCGTCACCGCCCACCTCCGCCCTCGGCGAGCCCATCCACGGCCAGATCTGCGCAGCGTCCGGGGCCAGGAGCGGCCGGCCTCATCATCCACGCCCTCCTCCGGCGGGGGGTGGATCCGGCAGAATGGGAGGAGTTGGAGGAGGTCGACGAGGAGCCATGGCCGCCGGCGCTCGGGAGGGCGACTGTGCGGCGTGGGGATGGTGGAGCCGGCGGCGGCCAACAGCACGAGCGGCGCGGCTCCCTCTCCTTCCATGGCCGCCCGCCGAGCACGCACACGTGCACCGTGGCCCATGGGCGGCACGGACGCCACGGCACGGGTAAACGGCCCATGTGCCGTGTCATGGGCCGAAGGCCTGGCCCATAGCACGGTCCGGCACGGGACGGTCGGCACGGCGGCACGGCGCGGCACGCCGCCGTGTCGGCACGGCACGGCCGTGCCGCGTGTCGTGCCGGCACGGTGGCCATCTATAGTTGCATCCACTGTACCAGTGATAGACACACTGATAGACAGTAACAGTAAACCCCAATCCCCACCTCTAATCCATTATTCATGCGATAGACACACTGATAGGCACACATGACACCCTGAAGCGAACTAGTACACAGCACATGAGCGAGAACAGCGTCTGGGGACATGATTTTCGAATCTAGCACCAAACCCTAGACATTGGCGTACCTCGTGCTGCTTGGCGCCGGGTTCTTGGCATCGTCGGTGTACCTAGTGAGGCAGGTGGTGATGGGGTAGCAGTAGTCGTGGACGTCGCTCTTCGTCAACGGGGTGCAGATCTTGCGTCGTCGGCGCGGTGCGTGTCGCAGTAGTCGTGGGCGGCGCTCCTCGTCGGCGTGGTGCGGATCCGGGCCGTGCTCCTCGTCGGCGTGGTGCGGATCCGGGCGGCGCTCCTCGACGGCGTGGTGCGGATCCGGGGCGGCGCTACGCCTTCCACCCTTCTCCTCGTCGGCGGGGGAAAGATGGGTGGAAGACGGAGGCGCTCCTCGTCGGCGGGTGAGGGATGGGTGGAAGGCGGGGGCGGTGGAAGGCCGCCGGGAAGGTGGCGTTCACCGCCGCCGAAAGGTGGCTAGGGTTCGATGAGGGGAGGGGGAATGGATTGGATCGGAGGACTGGAGGAGAATGGATTTTTAGGAACCGCGAAGTTGTGATTTTACCAGGCTACCATCGACGTGGAGCTGGGCGTTTGGTGGAATGTTTGGATAGAAACGACATTTCGCATTGAAAAAGAGCTGGGCGCAGCGCTTGGTGTTTTCGACGGCTGGTTTGGACCTGGCGTCGTGGACCTGGTGTCGTGGACCAAAGGAGATGGTGGCCCAACCAGCATAGAGAGGCGTATATGGACTAGGTTTATGGAGCCGGCGCCGCAGGTAAGTTTTTCTTTTACTATTTACACACATATAAATTTAATATAAGCATAAATTATTGCGTAAAATATACAAATAAATATTCAAAAAATCACAGATAACAAAGAAGTTGTATTCTAAGAGTTTCAGCTTTTTTGGACAGATTTGCTATTTTTTATCATTAAAATGATTTTCAGGATTTTTAGGGAATATATTCCAAATTTGAACTATGTGTACCTCAAATAGATTTTAAAAAAATGCAGAAAAAATATATTTGGACTCCTAGGTGACATTGTAGCCCATGCCTTAAAGATATGAGACAAATTCAATTTCCTTATAGGGACAATTCAAACTTGATTGTACAAGTTACCGTAGAATAATTTTTAAACTTTCTAAATTTATTTTAAAAAAATCTATAAACTGAGTTGACAACATATTTTGGGTCTATAATGCTGTCATAAAAAATTCAAATAGTTTCGACATAATTGTTGTATATGTTGCTCACAAATCAATACACCATTCACATAGTTCCATGAAACTCAAGTCTAAACTTTGAGATCGAAAGACCTTGCAACATTTTTCAACTCCTATGCACCTTAGACTCGAAGACAACCTTACATTGACCCAAACATCATAAAATATGAAGTTATATTACTAATTATTACGCATAAACATGTTACTATTATCTATTTAAATGGAAGTAAATCAGTTATATGAAAAAGATCAAAGGAATATTAACGAACATATAAAATACCATGCATAAATAAAAAATCGTTGATTTTAGAAAAATTCAGGAAAAACCAATTACAAGTTTTAGTCTCGGATTAAAAAGAGAAATATAAAACATAATTGTGTTCTTCCTCGCTGGCCATATCATGAATATTTTAATGTTAAATACATTTCGTTACACTAAATAGCCACACCCGAGCAGATGTAGTAGTGGGTAAGTGATGTATTTTGGTACCATGAGGTCTTGTGTTCGATTCCTATGTTAGACCTTTTTTTTTGTTATTTTTGAAACAATATCCAACATCAGCAAAAATAAGATGCTGAGTCCAGGTTTCCAACAGCTGACCTCAAACTCACCAACCAGCAGGAAACCATTGCGGTACTCAAGTAATTTCGGCTGGAATGCATAAAGGAATATATTTATATGCTTAATCCCACATCTCCATTAAGGCCGCCGCCGCCGGGAGCAGCAGCAGCAGGGATGAACGAACGCGCAGGGATGAACGGCTGAACGCGCAACGGTCTCAAAGATAATCTTCCAAGTGTTTCAAAGTTAGAAGTGAATAATATAAATTAAAATATTCTGAGTACGAAAACACCAGAGTCCTAGCTCAGTGGTAAGGCTGAGCGCTTCTAACTTGCAGGTCACGGGTTCGACACCCCTCGACTACTCTTTTTTTTACCCCTAGCGCCGCTAGGCCGACGACGTGGCCCGCTGGGCGTGGCGCTGGGCCGACATGGCGCGCCAGGCGTGGGGCCGGCCGAGCCGACGTGGCGTGGGGCCGGTCGACGTGGCGCGAGGGTGTCTCCATTTTTTTATTTTGCCATATATCCATGACGATTTGCTACAACGTCATATGACAGTTATGTACTCTTATAAGAGGATAATTTTCTATGACGATTCGATAAATTGCTTTATGACGTTTTTGTCAATTTCGTCATAAATTCGTAGTAGCCGAGGGCACTCACCGCCAATCCATGACAAAACACAAATTTTCGTCATAGATATATATTTTTTAATGACGATTTTTGAAAATGTCACGAGAAAAACGTCATAGATATTAACATTTCTACTAGTGTCTCCAGTAGCTCCAGGCCCTTTTTCGGACTGTCCGAGCTCCTACCGAGGACCGTCCGCCAGTGTCGCGGACTGTCCGAGAAGGTCACACGGACTGTCCGTGAAAACACTTAGCCAAATCCAAGACAACACCGTCGAACTCTTCTGCACGGACCGTCCGCCAATCACATGCGGACCGTCCGGCAACCTCGCGGACCGTCCGCCAACTTCGCGCGGACCGTCCGAGAAACACGACGGACGAACAGAACGAACAGCTACAGTAACCCGCGGATCTCTCCTCCCAAATCCATCACCGGATCTCCCAAACGGCTAGAGCTCTTGAGACGAAACTTTGGGGAGATGATTAGCACCCTAAGAGGATGTTATGCCCCAAAAATCTCAGCCTCTAACTCCCTACAACTCGAGAAATTTCGGATCACACGGAAGAACACCTTCTCACGAGTTCATCCCAAAAACTACGAATCGAGACCGATTCCCGGCGTTTGAGAGGGCAAGATCACACACAAAGAGGCGCAAGGCACTCACCCATGATCCCCTCAAACAAATCCGGAGCCAAACGGTCTAGAAACGAAGAATCGAGCCAAGAACGAAAATAGCACAAAAAGGAACTCGAGGAGAAACAGAGAGATTCAACTAGCACTTGATTTCATTCCAACAAACAAAGGTCAGATTCTATACAAGGCTAGCAACCTCCCAAACATCCTCCCGCTAAGATCGACATGAGGCACGGGCTAGCCTAGAGAAGCAAGAAAGAAAAATGAACTAGGGTTCCACAGCGATCACTTGCCATCCCCTCCACCTCCTATTTATATTAAGTGTCCTGGTGAAGGGAAGTGACCATACTACCCCTACAACTTAACTCTACGATACACGCCCTCAAGGGCAAAACAGTAAAGTTGCAGATAACTCCTCCGGCTGAGCACGCCGTCCATCCGGCCTTGCTTCCCTCCGACGCAAGCTCCCGGATCCCGCCACGCGTCCACCGCTTCGAAGCTTCCCGAACGCGCCCGGATCACCGTCTCCGTCACGTTGGGCCTTCGGGTCGGTTTTGAGGCCCAAACCGAGAAACCCTCCTCTGATGGTTTTGTGGCCCAACCATCAAAACCCCGCGTACAAGCTTCGGTCGTTAGCCGCCACCTTGCACCGGCTCCAAGTCCACGACCTCGTCTTGCTCTTCTTGCACCATGTTGACTGCACTTGATCCCGTCTGGCCATCGGGTCCCTCGAACCAAGCCTACTTGTCTCTCCACTCCTCGGAGGCCACTCTGGCTAAGACCTTTCGCGCTTGTTCTTCACCTGCACCAACGCAAACCAAGTCGCACCAACACCTGCAGTACTAAGCCAAGAGTCAGTCCACACAACGTTGTCAATCACTCATCACACTGAGAAGCGACCATCCACCGGTCCTCGGACACACATGGTCCTCAGACGGATATCAGGATATGACAATACCGGAGTATTATACCAGCACGTTCAAGTGATAAAGTCTCACTCTCCGCTAGTCAAATGCGTGCAAAAATAGGGGTGTTAAAAAATGACGGTTAGAAAAAAAGTAGGTCCCAAACCTCGTTCAAAAATTATAAATTCATCCAACACACACATAATTCAGGATATGAAAAAGGAAAATAGAAAAAGAAAAGAAAAGAAGACTCAATCAAGTGACCAAAGCGAAGAACAAGCCGAAAACAAAGTCACTCGAAAGAGAAAGTCTGGGTCCCCTAAGACAAGGGCAACGGCTCAACACAACCGAGACAACGAGCTCCAAATGCCGACCCCTCAAGAAGAGGCAGAAAGGGCTCAACACCATTGGCAAAAGAGCAAAGCACAAAAATCAGGAACACAAGGAGCTCCCCCTGCAGAAATGCATACTCCCCCTGAACAAGTGCATACAAACTCAAGTTCTCTCCCTGAACTGAGTATCCCTCTCAATGCAAAGCAATGCATATATGCTGAATTGGAACAAATTCTCCCCCTTGTTACCAATGCATGAATCAAGGCACAAATGGAAAAGATTCAACCTAGAGCTTCTCAAATATACAATGAACAATATAAAATGCTACACATGGTCAAATGAGCAAGTAAGATATTCCTAGGTGTTGTATAAGCATTGCCAACAAAAATTCATGATTGTATAAGCATATGGCCAAGTAGTTTCCAATTTAACCAAGTTTTTCAAAAATTCACCACCTCATGAGTAAAAAGTCATTTTCAAGCCCAAATGAGCTATTTCATGCAAAAGTTGTCCCCGGTTACCTATTCTTAGCAAGAGATCATTGCAAACACCCACAATCTAGTTCATGTCATGTTAAAGCTACCGAGTCATGTGTCTACTTCCAACAAGAGACTTCTCTTTGGTAGACACATGCAACGGTTTAGCACCCAATTTTCACATTTAAACACAAATGACATGATCAACCAATTTGAGAGCATATATTCGAATTTGTAACACTTCTTTTTCAGATTTTAAACATGGTACATGAAATGCCTTTGCGGCAAAAAGAAGCTTATGCCTCTCCACAACATAGACAATGGGCTAAGCATTTGCAATGATAAAATGATCTTTGACCCAAATGGCAAGAAATAGATACCCAAGCACAACCTAAGCATGAAAAAACATTTAGGCTTGAACTCAAACATTTAACCAATTTGCTCATGGGTGAGATCAAATTTAGCATTTTAAAAATCATTAGCAAGCACATTATGGATATACAAAGAATCAATCAAGTGCTTAGCTATCCAACACGACAAGACTATCCACAAGTTCATTAGCTCAAATGTAGCAAGTTATGTTGGTCACTTCATATAAGAGAAGCTCATCCTATCATGCTTCAAAATAAATATGTACATGAAACAAGCTCTAAGTATATCACAATGCATCATATATGACAACTGCAAGACATATGATACACATGCAACAAAAAGAGCATGATATACAAATTATACAAGAAGGCTATACATATGCTACAAAATGATCTCCAAAACCAACTTAGAAGGGAAAACACACCCCAAGTTCCCCTCGCAAACGGGCAAAAGTAGCTTGGTCAAGCGGTTTGGTAAAAATATCGGCTAGTTGGTTTTGGGTGGAGACATGGGATAACTCAATATGTCCTTTCTCAACATTGTCTCTTAAGAAATGGTATCTCACGTCTATGTGCTTGGTTTTTGAGTGAAGCACCGGGTTTTTGGCTACACTAATGGCACTGGTGCTATCACATAGAAGTGGAACATGTGTATAACTCAAACCAAAGTCACTCAGGGTAGAAACCATCCAAAGAAGCTGAGAGCAACAACTGGCTGCGGCTACATATTCGGCTTCGGTTGTAGACTGAGCAACACTTGACTGTTTGCGAGAGGACCAAGAAACCAAAGACGAACCCAGAAACTGACAAGTCCTAGAAGTGGACTTGCGATCCATCCTACACCCAGCAAAATCCGCATCGGAATATCCGCAGAGTGTGAGTGTGGAGGAGGCAGAGTACCACAAACCAAGCTAGGGAGTGAAACGAAGATACCTCATGATTCTCTTCACAGCCTGGCGATGAGACGTCCTTGGCGAAGCTTGAAAGCGAGCGCACAGACACACGGCGAAGTGTATGTCCGACCTCGTCGCAGTCAGGTACAAGAGTGAGCCAATCATGCTCCGGTACGTCTTCTGGTCCACCGGTTCTCCATCTTCATCCGCATCCAAAGTTGTTGTCGTCGACATGGGAGTGGACAACGACTTTGCATATGCCATCTCGAACTTCTTCAACAAATCTTTCGTGTACTTGGCTTGATGGACAAACGCCCCGTCCTTGACTTGCTTAATCTGTAGCCCGAGGAAGTATCGCAGTTCTCCCATCATCGACATCTCAAATTCCCTGCTCATATCTTCAGAAAACTTGGCAACAAGCACATTAGAAGAGCCACCAAAGATTATATCATCCACGTAAATCTGAACGATCAAGATATCTTTGCCAACACGAAGCAGGAACAGGGTCTTATCAACGGTGCCCATCACAAACCCCTTACTCAGCAAGAACCCTCTCAGCCTTCCATACCACGCTCTAGGTGCTTGCTTGAGGCCATATAGTGCTCGGTGGAGTTTGTACACTCGGTGAGGATATCTCTCACTCTCGAACCCAGGTGGTTGTCTCACATACACTTCTTCCTCTATCACCCCATTCAAAAAGGCACTCTTCACATCCATTTGGTGTAACTTGAACCCTTTAGCAACAGCAAATGCTAGAAGGATTCGAATTGCCTCCAAACGGGCAACAGGAGCAAATGTCTCCTCATAATCAATTCCCTCTTTTTGTGAAAAGCCCTGGGCAACCAACCTCGCTTTGTTTCTCACAACCTCACCACTCTCACCTTGTTTGTTCTTCCAAACCCACTTTGTTCCAATAGGATGGCAATTTGGTGGAGGCTCGACAAGTTCCCACACCTCATTCCTCTCAAAGTTCTCAAGCTCTTCGTGCATGGCATTGACCCAATTCGCATCAGATAAAGCATGTCCAATATCTTTGGGCTCAAAGGAGGCAACAAATGCAGAATGAGCAAAGTTAGAATTGTTCCTTGACCTTGACCGTGTAGTACGTTCATCGATGTCTCCAATCATTCCTGAGGGTGGATGGCGAGCTTGAATGTGTCTTGGTGCCTCACGTGTTGAAATCGCCTCCCCCTCAACCGCTGCTTCCACTTGATCTCCATGTACTTGTGTTGATGTCAAAGTGGTGGATGGACCATCATCAACCGTAGTCGTCGTAGTGGAAGTAGTAGGTACAATCGCCATGGAGGATCACCATCTCCATCATCATCTTCATCATCCCCATCCTTGTCTTCAAAGATCGTTTGTCCCATCTCTTCATCACCTGCACACTCAAAGACAGACGAGCTACATGGAATTGTCTCGTCGAATGTTACTTCGCAAGTCTCCATGATTTGGTTAGTGGCAAGACTGAGCACACGATATGCTCTAGAATGATTAGCATAACCAAAGAAGATACCATCATGAGACCGAGACTCGAACTTATCTAGATTACCCTTTTTGAGAATGAAGCACTTGCAACTGAAAACTCGAAAGTGACTCACCTTGGGGGTTCTCCCATGAAAGAGTTCGTAGCAAGTCTTCTTCGTGAACGCACGAAGGAAAATCCGATTAGACACATAGCACGCGGTGCTCACCGCCTCGGCCCAATACTTCCTAGGAGTCCTATGCTCATCGAGCATCGTCCTGGCCATAGTACAAATGGTCCGATTCTTTCTCTCCACAACACCATTCTGACAAGCGACATAAGGCGAAGAAAACTGATGCTCAAGACCTAGATCACGGCAAAAGGTTTCAAATCGAGCGTTCTTAAACTCTGTGTCATTGTCACTGCATATAGCTCGTATGGCATCACCATTTCGCTCTTTTTTTAACCTCAAGATCAGATCTCGAACAAAACCAAACGTTTCATCCTTAGCCGCCAAGAAATACACCCAGGTATAGCGAGAATAGTCGTCCACAATCACAAGAACATACCACTTCCCACCGACTGAGCGAACGCGAGCTGGACCAACCAAGTCCATATGTAAAAGCTCCCCAGGACGCTCAGTCATCACATCGGTCAAGGGTGGGTGGGAAGTAGCGACCATCTTGCCATGCCTACAAGGTGCACAAACCAAATCCTTCTTAAACCGAAGCTTGGGCAATCCTCGGATAAGGTCAAGACTGCTCAAACGAGAGAGCAAGTCGAAGCTCAAGTGACCCAACCTCCTATGCCACTTCCAAAGCTCAGAAGAGGAACCAGCAACGAGACAACGAGCAACACCAAAAGACCTCGAGAAATCAGCAACGAAAACTTGACTCTCGGGAATGATCATGTAAACAAGGTCACCTCGAGAATCAAGAATCCGAGAAGCACCACTAACAAACCGAACCTCAAAGCCCTCATCAAGCAGTTGAGAGACCGAAAGCAAATTAAAGCCAAGCGACTTGACGAGAGCAACACGCTTCAACACAAACTTCTCGCTCACCTGAATATCACCTTCTGAGAGCACTCTACCCTTACCATTATCCCCAAAAGTGATGTACTCCCTTGTCATCACCGGGGTGAGGCTTGAGAACCACCTTTGATCTCCGGTCATGTGTCGAGAGCAACCGGAGTCAATCAACCACAAGCTCCTCAAGCCTCCCACCTGCAAAATAAAAAACGAGACCGAGAATGAGCGAACGACTCAACACTGGGGTTAGAACAGAAGTAGTCAAACCAGTGCTGAGCCATCTGCTCAAAAGAAGGATTAGCAAAATCCACTCTACCAAACCTATCAACCTGTGGAAACCTCTCACGCCTAACCGGAGGAACACCACGCGGGGGAAAACGCGGTCCAGGCTCCCTCCGGTAACCAAAACAACGGTCGTCTCTCCTGAACTCGTACTGACCACGAGAAAGAGGACGCCTAGCGAAACCACCACGTCTCTGAGGAACTCTCCCACGAGGAGCAAAGCCACGAGCATCCTCTCTAGGAATCGAACGAACAAAACCATCACCCCTAGGCAAAGGTGCACGAGGCTCAGGCACGCTATGAGAAGAGCGGTACCTGTCCCGGTTACCCATTTCCTTCTCACGCCTCATCTCTCTCTTTTTCCTGAAGCAGAACTCCTCTTGGTGACCATCCTTACCACAAAACCCACAGTGGTAACGGACTGGTTTTGGCTTTGGATCTCCACTCGGCTTAGGCTTCTCACTAGGTTTGAGCTTTGGATCTTCTTTCGGCTCTGGCTTCTCACTAGGTTTGAGACCACTCGACTCTCCCACAAAGATCACTCGCTTTTGGAAGTTGTTGGCTGGTGTGGTAGAAGCTGGTGGATCAAGAATAGTATCGAGTTTGTTTCTCAGGTGGTTGGGTTTAGGATCAAAGGTGTTTTTGGCTGGGGGTTTTTTGTGGAGGAAATGGCACACCCTCACAAATCATTCTCTCATTCTTAACCACCGTCTCCCAGCCAAGCCCACAAGAATCACCTCTTCTGAGCTCAGCCATCATCATTTTCAACTGAGGCTCTCAACTTGACATCCAACCCAAGCACTGTCTCAACTCGTCATTTTCTTTTTGCACACGATTTATTGCATCCTCAATTTCACTGTTCTTCAAAGCATTTTTATCACACACAGCACATGCAGGTGATTTAGCAGAACATTCGAGACATTTGATTTTAACAAGAGCATCATCAATTTTTGCATGCAAGACAGGGCAAGAGGTACAAACTCGTAGCAAAGCAGATCTAGATTTCAATTCTTCAAGATTTGACTTAAGCAAGTCACATTCTTTAATTTTAGACATATGCTTGTTCTTAAGCTCAACCAATTCATTCATCACAACATCACAATCATTGCAAGTATGCTCATCAGAGACAATAGGAGCACTTTTCAAAGCATCAATTTCAGATTGAGATTTAGCAAGTGATAGTTCAAGTTGAGCAATTTGATCTTTAGAGGCAACAAGCAAAGACTCAAGTTCAACAACTTTCTCCTTAGACTCACCAAGCAACGATCTAAACTCCCTCTTCTCCTTATTGGTCTTACGCAGCACATCATCACGATTATCAAGCAATTCATTCAACCTAGCATTCTCCTCTAACAAGAAGTTGGGATCTCGATTTACCTCATCCTCAGACTCTGACTCAGAGTCTTCTCTTGTACTCTTCTTGTTGTCGGAGTTGTGCGCCATGGTACAAAAGCCTCGGGATGCCATGCATGCCAAGCCATTGAAGTTCTCATTCCTCCGGCGTCGACCTTGATCTTCATCCTCGCTGCTTGAGCTTGATGAAGAATTGCTTGAACTTGTGTCGACGTCGCTCGCCCCGGCCACCATGGCTCGTTCCTTGCGCTTGTACTTGTGCTTGTGCTTGCGGTCACCATGCTTCTTCTTGTTCTTGTCCTTGTCCTTGTACTTGTACTTGTGGTTCTTGTGATCATCCCTCGAGCGGTGCTTGTGCTTGCGGTCCGGCTCTACTGGCTCCGGACACTCGGTGATGAAGTGTCCCATCTTGCCGCACCTGTAGCACGTACTCCCAAAGCGCCTTGTACTCTTGCGGTTCTCGTACATGCGCCCGAACCTCTTGGTGAGCAACGCGAGATCCTCCTCGCTCAGCACCTCGAACTCCTCATCTGGCAAAGACACAAGCAAAGACAAGGCAAACTGCCGTGAAGAGTTAGCACCAGATCTAGAACTAGAACCACTCATAAGAGCCAGACTATGGGAATCAGTCGGGTTCTCAAGCTTGGCTCTAGCTATCCTATCAACCTCTGAGGACTTGAGCTTTGAGAACAACCCATCGAATGTGAGTGTCAGATAGCTAGCCAACTCCATAATCGCCTCAACCTTAGTGCCCCATATAGACATATCCAAGCAGTGTAAGAGCTTCAAAGCCATATCATGGTCTGTATACGGGAGGTTGTTAATATTGGCTCTCATGTTGTTCACTATCACGGTGAACCTCTGGAACATGGGATCAATTGACTCGCTGGGCAAATGAGAGAAGTTCTCATATTCCCTCCGGTAAGTCGAAAAGAGCCGAGCCTTAACTCCACTATCACCACCATGGGCGATCTCCAACTTTTGCCAGATCTTGCAAGCAAGATGCTCTTCGATCACACGATTGAATTCATGCTCGTCAAGCGCTTTGAACAAGAAATCAACGGCTTTTGCATTTGCCTCAAACTTGTCCTTAGAAATTTGTGTCTCTCTCGAAGCAGGGGTGATATAGGTAGTATCAAGGGTGATATCCCATAGCAATTGTCCCTTGCTTCAGAGGAAAGCTCCCATGCGAACCGACCACATCCGGTAATTCTTCCCATCGAAGAGAGGAGGACCCGAACCCTTTCCGGCGTACGCCATCCTTGGATCTTAAGACTGGTTAGAATCACGAAGATCCGTAACCCGCTATGATATCAATTGAAGGATCGAAATGGCGACCAGAGAGGGGGGAGTGAATGGGAGCCGATGAAAATTTCTTCTCGAAACTCGGCCTATATCCCAAAATCACCCACCAATGATTCCTCACAAGCTTGCCAAGGTAGCGTAGTCACAGCGGACCTACCAACCCTAGAAACAAGCTAGAACGAAGTATCAAGCGGAAGCTCAACTCAGGAAACAAAATGATTAGCAATCTGCCTGGGTCAGGGCGGACCGTCCGCACAGAGGTTGCGGACTGTCCGTGGTCGTGGCGGACCATCCGTCTAGACAGGGCGGACCATCCGTAAAATCACCTCAAATCTCCAGTAGCTCCAGGCCCTTTTTCGGACTGTCCGAGCTCCTACCGCGGACCGTCCGCCATTGTCGCGGACTGTCCGAGAAGGTCACGCGGACCGTCCATGAAAACACTTAGCCAAATCCAAGACAACATTGTCGAACTCTTCTGCACGGACCGTCCGCCAATCACATGCGGACCGTCCGGCAACCTCGCGGACCGTCCGCCAACTTCGCGCGGACCGTCCGAGAAACACGACGGACGAACAGAACGAACAGCTACAGTAACCCGCGGATCTCTCCTCCCAAATCCATCACCGGATCTCCCAAACGGCTAGAGCTCTTGAGACGAAACTTTGGGGAGATGATTAGCACCCTAAGAGGATGTTATGCCCCAAAAATCTCAGCCTCTAACTCCCTACAACTCGAGAAATTTCGGATCACACGGAAGAACACCTTCTCACGAGTTCATCCCAAAAACTACGAATCGAGACCGATTCCCGGCGTTTGAGAGGGCAAGATCACACACAAAGAGGCGCAAGGCACTCACCCATGATCCCCTCAAACAAATCCGGAGCCAAACGGTCTAGAAACGAAGAATCGAGCCAAGAACGAAAATAGCACAAAAAGGAACTCGAGGAGAAACAGAGAGATTCAACTAGCACTTGATTTCATTCCAACAAACAAAGGTCAGATTCTATACAAGGCTAGCAACCTCCCAAACATCCTCCCGCTAAGATCGACATGAGGCACGGGCTAGCCTAGAGAAGCAAGAAAGAAAAATGAACTAGGGTTCCACAGCGATCACTTGCCATCCCCTCCACCTCCTATTTATATTAAGTGTCCTGGTGAAGGGAAGTGACCATACTACCCCTACAACTTAACTCTACGATACACGCCCTCAAGGGCAAAACAGTAAAGTTGCAGATAACTCCTCCGGCTGAGCACGCCGTCCATCCGGCCTTGCTTCCCTCCGACGCAAGCTCCCGGATCCCGCCACGCGTCCACCGCTTCGAAGCTTCCCGAACGCGCCCGGATCACCGTCTCCGTCACGTTGGGCCTTCGGGTCAGTTTTGAGGCCCAAACCGAGAAACCCTCCTCTGATGGTTTTGTGGCCCAACCATCAAAACCCCGCGTACAAGCTTCGGTCGTTAGCCGCCACCTTGCACAGGCTCCAAGTCCACGACCTCGTCTTGCTCTTCTTGCACCATGTTGACTGCACTTGATCCCGTCTGGCCACCGGGTCCCTCGAACCAAGCCTACTTGTCTCTCCACTCCTCGGAGGCCACTCTGGCTAAGACCTTTCGCGCTTGTTCTTCACCTGCACCAACGCAAACCAAGTCGCACCAACACCTGCAGTACTAAGCCAAGAGTCAGTCCACACAACGTTGTCAATCACTCATCACACTGAGAAGCGACCATCCACCGGTCCTCGGACACACATGGTCCTCAGACGGATATCAGGATATGACAATACCGGAGTACTATACCAGCACGTTCAAGTGATAAAGTCTCACTCTCCGCTAGTCAAATGCGTGCAAAAATAGGGGTGTTAAAAATGACGGTTAGAAAAAAAGTAGGTCCCAAACCCTCGTTCAAAAATTATAAATTCATCCAACACACATTATAAATTTTCAAACAAACATAGTTTGCAAATCGTATTATTCAAATCTCCAAAAAAAAACTAAACTTCGGATCCAAAGGTCATTTCTATTTGCAGGTGGTCGGATTTTTGTGGATTTATTCCAGAATTTAAGGACATTGTTTTTTTAGCCATAGGCGACGTGTTTGTCGACAACGAGGCACCTATGAAGAATTTATCAAACTCAAGATTAATCAGTTCAAACTCTAAAAGATGTTCAAATAGGTAAGATTTTATACATTTATTCAGAATATACGTCGTGTATGTGAACGTATACGTCATTATTATGTTTCGAAGGAAAAAGAAAAGGGACTTTTGTTGCTCTTCTTCCCAAGCAATTCCACACGACACGAGGGCACGTTGCATGAAAAGCGATCTTGGCCCATAATTGTGATGTTGATCTAAGGCCAAATGGGGGAGACATGATGGGTGATCAAATATCATATCGACTACAATATCTTTGGCAGCATCTAAAAGTGTCCATTCGGAGGATATATTCTATATTAGATATTGTATTGGCCGTGGATGGATGATTTGGGGGCCGACCGGCCGACCGTGCATGGGCTGTGGAGACCGGAGCTGACGTCATGGGTGAGCGATGAAATCGGTGATTTCAGCCGCATATAAATGCCGGTGCACAGTACCATCGATCAAAAACATGCTAGTGCTTTTCTTCTATGGAGATATCGCATGCCTCTCAAGTCTCAGTAGCATATCCTGTTCTCTCCATGTCAATCAGGTCAGGCGCAGCGCGCAGTTCCGGTGTTTTTTTTTTTGAGGGCAGGTGCAGTTCAGTTTTGCCGTCACCGGCCGATAGCAAGCGCACACCACGGACGAAACAGCAGAGCCGTCGGTCCCTGTCCCACCCGCTGCCACGGCGTTTCGTCCGACTCGAGGGCGTGAGCCGACGGCGATCTCGAACGGAAAGGGCCAGCGCGGCAGCGCCATTTGATTCGATCCCCCACATCCTGACAGGACCCCACCTGCTTTGGCACGTCCGCGCGCGCCCTCGCGTGGGTTATTTTTTATCGATCCTTCTCTCGTAGCAGTAGCCGCCACCGCAGCCGTATTCCCATTCCCAGCCGGGACCCCCGCGCGCGTCGCCGTCTCCCGCGAGGCCGCGACGGCGCTGGGCGGCTAGCGCCCACGTAAAATAATCGCCGCACGCAGCACGTTGGCTCTGGCTCGCGCGTTCCGTGCGCGCGCGACCGATCGGCAAATCAAAGGCGATCGAGGTCCCCCCGGCCCGATCCCGCGGAAAAGGGCTGGACTGCTGGAGAGGCCGGCGTCGCCTACGTATCCGGGCCGGTCGAGCCAGCCATGCGTTGTGGAGGCCTCGCAATGACTACATCCCACGCTAGCTGCCACGCGCAACACACACGTTACCTCGTGCGTGCATGCCGCCAGCGGCATCGACAAATCAAAGGCCACACCTTAGCTAGCTCTCCCCCTCGATCTCTGTGCGCTTCGCACCAGAGAAGACGAGGGCTGGAATTGAAGCCGGCCGGCGTCGACGTCGCGTATCCGGCCTGCTGCTTGGCCAGAGACGACGTGCCGATGCTCCGGCCAGCCATACTTGCAGTTGCAGGCCGGCGACCTTATCCTCTCGCCCCTATATAACCCGCGCTCCGTCCACGCAAACTCCGAAACCCGTGCGCCACTCAACACACGCAGCAGCCGCGTCCGTCGCAGCTCTACGTGCTGAGCCTTAGCTAGCCATGGCACCGGAACGACGACGGCGCAGCGCCACCGTCCCGACCCCGCGGCCGCCGCTCCTCCTCGCGCTGTCGTGCTTATGGTTCGCCGCCGCCGCCGCCGCGGCGCGGCCAGCGCCTGCTTCTTCATCCTCCTCCGACGGCGTGGTGAGCTTCGTCAAGTCGTGGTGCGCGGGGACGGAGTATCCGGCGCTGTGCAACGCGACGCTGCTCCCGTACGCGGCGGCGGTCGGGTCCAGCCCGGCGCGGCTCTCGTGGGCGGCGCTGACGGAGACGCTGGGCGGCGCGCGGGAGGCGAAGGCGGCCATGGAGGCGATGGCGTCGGCGGGCCACCTGGCGCCCATGGGCGCCGAGGCCGCGCGGGACTGCGTGAGCATGCTCGGCGACTCCGAGGACCTGCTGCAGCAGGCGGCGGACGCCATGGCGCGGCTCGGGAAGCAGCAGAAGGGGCAGGCCGCGAGCGGCAGCCGGGAGGAGAAATTCCAGGTGGACAGCGTGCAGACGTGGGCGAGCGCGGCGCTGACGAACGACGACATGTGCGTGGAGGGGTTCAAGGCGGAGGCCGCGGGCGGCGGCGGCGTCAGGGAGGCCGTGCGCGGGCACCTCGCCGGCGTCTCCCACCTCACGGCCAACGCGCTCGGCATCGTCAACGCCATGGCCAAGCAAATACCCTAAGGTTCTCTGTTGTGCTCGTGTATGGCGATAGCATGTGGTATTTGCTCGTTTATGGCGATAGCCTTGTGCGTACGTACCTATACTTCTCTCTATGCTGTTTGTTGCGTGTGAGATCATTGGTGATAGTATCGTGATCGCAGCTGATTCTGATTTGGTGGTGGCGCCGGCAATGGAAACATCACGGATTGATTGTCGTGTGTGTAGTGTACTGCAACCGTGCCCGGGCAGTGCTTTAGTTTTGTGTCTCGTTCAAAGATATTTATCATATAGTAACACATGCACGACTGGCTGTCCCGCTATCTTGCGTTGTTATTTGATGCTACGAGAAAACGACCATATCAAATGAGATCCGGTAATTGGTCGCCAAAGAAAAAGAGATCCGCGGCCTATTCAGCTGGTGTTGGTTTTGGTTGAGAGAAAAACACTACTGGCTAGTTGGTGGCTGGTGCTGGTTTTTGCTGAGAGAAAAATATTGCTGACTGGTGGCTGATAAGCCAAGCGAACAGGGCGCCGGTATTGAAAATGGGATTGGTGTACTTTTGATATCTGCAACTATATTTAATTAATAAAGATTCTTATCAACCACTCACATAAACAAGAATATGCTCTGCTGTCATACGAGCAGTGAGCTTAAGCAGTACTGTAGATTGGTGTTGAAAGACAAACGGTGCCTGGCCAATTTTACTGCTAAAAGAGGACAACACAATACTGGTGACCGAGACAGTTACCTTCGTCGCGTGCAAGCAAGAACTCCTTTATTCTCCCATTGCATGAGGCACTAGACTTTTGTCTTGATACCGTTACACTTGCACACACCAAGCACTGGTCAGTAACAGACTAACAGAAGAGTGAAAGGTATTCAGAACGCATCCAGACTCGCTTCCAAAGCAACATTCCAAACAGCTACAGATTCACAAGGCACGAAACGCAGCAAAACAAATGGATAGTAGTTACAACAAGTCACACTCAAAGAGTCACATTTGCACACCATACATGATAACCGAAGGCATCAATCGTACTGCTGCCCTGCAGTCTGAAGGTGATGCTTGCTTGACGGTTATCTTGCGCTTTCAGCAAGATGCTACGGCAACGAACAGGTCCTGGTTGCCCAGAGCTGGATCATCAACAATTCAGCATAAGAAAGAATTGGCCTTAGTAGCAACCGCCAGCGCAATGAAACATGATATAAAAGATTACCAACACATCGTGCCGAGATGAGTCATCGAAAATGCTTCATCAACCTTGTAGGTTGCAAAGTGCATTAAGCAATGAAAATTCCAGATTCAGCGAAAGGGATGAAGTAAAAGGAGAACAAAAGATGAAACAAGCAACACATGATGGCTGAGAGAAGGTTGTACACCAGCTGCCGCCCGTTACAATTCTATAGCACTCGATCAATATTTAACTTGAACTTTGTATATCATTTCTAATGGTAAAGCACAGCTACAATGCCATAGCATTCATGAATCTCTCTTGGGAGGAGACATATTCTGCAGAAGTCTGGTAGTTGTAGCTATAACCACCATTTGCAGCAGGATCCCTGCAACGTGTACGAGGGTAGACCACAAGTTAGCAACAAATACATTGACTGTAACGTAAAAGAGATCCAGGAGCCAGAACCTACCAAGAGCAACACGGACGGCATCAAACATTTCATAGCTTGTGATCGCTTCCGTGTTTTTCTTCATAACCTAGGAAAAAACCAAATGCAAATAGCTGATGATATACACACTCCCAAAAGGCTGTTGCAATGATAACTTCATTGAGGACCACATACACAAATGCATGGAAAAGTAATTGCAAAGTGCAAAAGTGATACATCACCCAATGCTGGTGCAGGAGCGAAACAAAACAAAATCGTGGCCTCAAATTGACTAATGCTATGATTAACTCCAAGTTTATCTGACACTAGAATACTGGCAGCAATATGATAGCTAATTTCAGGACGGAACGTGCAGGTCTAAGTTATTGCTTGTGGAATTATTGAGATTAAGATATGTACTGTGTTATACCAGTCAACTTGCTCAGTCATGTGGGCATGACACTGAAAGGGACAGACTGTCTTTCGCGTTGATCCAGATAATACCATATATCCTTTTTCCTTAAATAATAGAGGGCCTATCTACAGATATTTTTCTTCTGCTAGAGCTAGACAGGGCTATATGTCTTTTCAGCTGACTATCAAACCTCTCAGATCTAATGCCATTATGCGCTTTACATACAGTGATGCCGATGCCCTATCATTACTCAATGTGGTGAATCCACCATCCTAGCTGGATCATCCCAAAGATTCAGTGGGCCCTCTATTCGTCAGTCTTCTAGCTGGTGAGTGGTGACATAATAAGTTCCTGTAATATGGACTCACTATCAATGCATTCAGTGCCAAAGATATTTTTGCTGGGGACTGGATACCAACAAAATGAAGCCACCACTTCATGCACAAGTAGTTTATTCAACTGTATCATAAAGCCAGGCCCAAATTTCGATGGCACTTCTTGCATGTAACTTAAAACAAGCCAAGACCATGTTGCATTAAAGTTAAGTATCGAACCCCACAGTGCAGGTCCAAGGTTAATTCCTTTCAGTCTCATTCTTGCAAATTTACTCCCCATGTGGGACTTCAACTAGGGGTTATCTACCTCTAAAGGTTCTACAAATGGGTAATGTGTTCGGTTAGTTCACAACCACACTAGTATACTACACAATGCCAATCTTAACTCTTGAGCATGATTCTGGGAAGTCATTAATTGCATTGACAGCACTAAGTGAGAACAACAAAGCTGTATAATTGCTATTTTTTATACTTATATAATTGGAATTGCTGTTTAAGTGAAACCTCTACAGCTGCAGTTCAAATGAAGTAACGGCCTTAATGGATGCTGCTTCATCCAAAAATTGAATAAGGTTGAGCTCATGCTTTTACATGGATAGCATCAAGAGGCAGAAAAATGATAAATCGTTGGGATACATCTTCACACACACACATCATTTGCAAAAATTCAAATTCTGAATTTCACATCACAAACCTTCAAGAACAATTCTGACCGGATAATGCATGTCACAGAAAATGCAACTGCGATTGACGACAAGCTTGTGTAAAGCCGAAGGAGCACTGCCATAGTCCGCCTTCGACCTGTGAAGAACCGAATAACACATCAGCTAAAATATAATCAATAATCTGGCAAAGGGTGATGGATATGGCATTGGAAAAAGGATATCCTTTGTGGAAAACATGAGTAGAGGTGTTATTTCTTTAGCTATCCATGTGCCGAAGGTGTTTAGAGAAAATATCATAAGCTTATTTTTCTGGAGATTGATACAATTTACTTTGGGGGCTTATGGTGAGGTGAGATTTAACGCCAACCAACTGATCCGATATAATGATGTACAAGAGTGCAAGCAGATATAATACCCACGGCAGAGTGTCTTGCTGTGGATGCCAGTTTGCTGGTTCTGGCAGAATACAGCTGAACCGCCTAAATACTTAATCAGTGACAAGAGTAGTGAAAAGAAAAAAATTATCTCCTGTCTTGCTAATGAGCAACCACCGAAACAAGAAGCGCATCAATGAAACATTGACAAGTAACCTAACCCAGGGCAGAGTTTCTTGCTGTGGATGCTAAACAGAATATAGTAAACCAGCTTGCTGGTTGTGGCAAAATACAGCTGAAATGCCTAATGCATAATCCGTGACTAGAGTAGTGAAAAAAAAACTCTCTCCTGTCTTGCTAATCAGCAACCACCTAAGCAAGAAGTGCATCAACAAAACATTGAAAACTAATGTAACAGTGCCATGGATCATTCTACTGAACTTATAAGACTTGTAAAATTGTGAGGCACTAGCGCAGTTTTCTTTTCAGAGCTAGGTCGATCTAATTCCTTTTTGGTAGAAAATATAAGGAGAATCAGCGCAATTGAGGCACAGGAACATCACCTAATTCCCCCACCACTATTGCCAGCAGTCCCGCGGCTGCTGACAACACGGCGAACTTGTTCACCTCATTCCCCTTGGACAACGTCAGAAGCAGCAGCGCGCCCCCGGCTACCTGGTGCAGTGCCTGCAGGAAGCGAGCCACGAGCACTCGTCAGATCAAAGAACCGCCGACGACGGCAAAAGACGGAGAAGTGACTCCAGCAGCCGAGCTGTGCCATCACCTGCACGAGGATGAGGCGCGCGAGGCGGGATCTGCCCTCAGCGACCCTCTGGTACCCTGCAAAATCGCGAGAATCGCAGAGTTGAGGAGAGAGGTGTAATGGAATCGAAGGTTTGGGGGTTGGGTGCTTACGGGACTCGACGACCATGCGGTAGGAGAAGTCGGAGCCATCCGTGCCCGACGGCCGGCCGGAGGGGCCGCGGCGCTGCATCGCCGGCACTGACGGTGGCGAGGTTGGTTCGTTGGGGAGAGAGACGAGTTCGCAGAAGGCGCCTTGCTACCCTGCCGTCTTCGCGTCAGCAAAGAATGAACGAAAAGACGCCTCCTGACTGCGAATACGGAAACTGAAAGCACGAGCAGAAGGCACACGAACGCAGTAGCGCAGCCTCGCAAACCACCAGTCGGCAGTCGGGCAACCACCCCCGAGCTCTGGCGATGGAGGAAACCGACGCCGCCGCCGCCGCTATCGCTGCCCCGGCGCCTAATGCCGCCCTCCAGGCAGCATCCGAGCCCAGAGGAGCCGCTCCCGACGGCGATGCCTGCGCTGATCCTATCGCCGTCGGCGACGACGAGCACGACTCCAAGGATGTCGTCCTGCGCAGGTACTTCCTGCAGGAGTGGGAGGTCGTCTCCGCCATCCTCCGCCGCATCGTCGCCGGAGGCGGCGTCGCCGAGCCTGCCGACGTCCACAGGATCCGCTCTATCGTAAGCACTCCTCTCCTGTCCCTGTCTCCCAACTGCTCCCTGTCGCTGAGCCTTGGATCTCGGAGAGCAGAGCTTGCAGCTCTGAGAGTAACATTAGCTTTTGTTTGTTCAATTGCTTGTTACGGGGAGGATGAATCTGCTTCAGCGTATGCTACTAAATGCCCATGACCAAAATTCGAAGAGATCATGTAAAAACTTCAAGCAGCATTTCTCACGAACCCCTATTTTAATTGTTTGCTAAAGACTAGTTGAATAGTCTAGGAGGCAATTTAAGCTGTTTTGTCGACGTTTAACTGCAAATGCACACGTTGTTGCTAATATAGGACCTTGAGAGCAAACGCTGAAGAGAAATGTGAGCTGATTACAAATGATTTACACAAATCAATCCTAGGTCCTAGAATGATGTGTTATTTAGGAATTACATTCACTGCTTTTCCTGGTGAAAAATGTAAACACTGAAGAGAAACCTGAGCTGGTTACAAACAGTGGCGGAGCTAGGATTTCACCGAAGGGTATGCCAACGATAAATGTTTCACAAACGATTTTGTTGCGCAAAATAACATAACAAACCTTAAATTCAATAATTAAGTGCAGAAGTTGCATGCAAACGGTACAAATGCCTCAAACGAATTAAAGTCTAAACTATTTATAAAGAAGCTTACACATCTATAATAATATGATTATCAAGTTTCTTCTTGTCTAGCCTGTGTTTTCTAAAAATGATGAAAGTCTCAATTATGTTACTTTCATTCAATTTGAAGAAAACATCTGAAATTAGATGCTGCAATGTCTCTATTTCTCTTTATAATTCAGTAATTCTACAAAGCAAAAGGGCATGCATCAACAAGCAAGTATTTAATCTCTCGCAAAGTGACAACTATATTAGTTTCAATTAAAAAGAAAAAATAAATTGATTACTCTATGAATCAACTAGTAGTCTTTAGATGGAAGAACGATAGAAGCGATGGCAAGTTTTACCGCCATGCATGCATACCTGCCGGGATAGGGTAGCGTGGCGTGAGGGCCTATGAACTGTGGCCTGGGTCTCAACCTGCTGCTGGCTGGGCGCTTGTCCTCTCAGGTAAATGGGCGCACATCAAAACATCGTGAGGGAGCGATAGGGCATCATCGGCAGTAGGATTTCTTTTAGCTTTTTACCATTTTTCTTATGGGCTGTATGTATTGGGCTCAAACTACAGGGTATGCCGTGGCCCACCTGGCATACCCTGTAGCTCCGCCCATGGTTACAAATGATCTACACGAATCAATCCTATGTCCTAGTACATTAACTGCTTTTCCTGGTGAAAAATGTGGACCTGAGAGAAAGTTGTAACTTATGATCTATAGCAACCTCTGTAGGTAAAGCTAAGAGCCAAAGGTCCAAGATAATGTGGAAACTGTGAGCATTGGGAAAACTATAACAACTGATATATTTGGATAACACTCACACATCTTATTACTGACTTAAGAGTAAATATTTATAGTTCATTTTCTTTGTTTCCCAAATGAATGGTATGTTTGACATCAACATGGTTTCCAGAGCACAACTTTGGCCACTACTTTCTACTATAATATTATATTTGTAAAACCTTGTGAGTTGTACTGTTAGGAAAGCACTTTTCAGAAAAATCTCCAAACATATTTTTCATACATCCAATCTTACTATCCATAGAGCGTCAATCTTTGAACTGACTTTATGCCAAAATTATCATGCTTAAAAGCTCAGTATGATGAAATTTTGTCTTTTCTGTCAATCAATAGATGGACAAATATCAAGAAGAGGGTCAACTACTAGAACCATACCTTGAGAACATTGTCTCACCACTTATGTCATTAGTTCGGTCAAAGACAATGGAACTTGGTGCTGGCACCGATGAGCTCCTTGACATTATCAAGCCTCTGTGTATCATCATCTACACCCTGGTCACAGTGTGTGGGTACAAGAGCGTCATCAAATTCTTCCCTCATCAGGTCTCAGATCTAGAGCTTGCGGTTGCTCTCCTTGAGAAGTGTCATACAATGAGTTCGGCTACTGCTCTTAGGCAAGAGAGCACAGGAGAAATGGAGACTAAATGTGTTGTTCTATTGTGGCTTTATATACTGGTCCTTATTCCATTTGACATATCCACTGTGGATACAAGCATTGCTACTGCTGATAGCGTGGATAGGGCTGAGGTCGTTCCACTTGTGACAAGGATATTGGACATCTGTAAGGATTATCTCTCCAGTTCTGGTCCAATGAGAAGGATTTCAGGATTATTGCTTGCAAGGCTCTTGACTCGTCCTGACATGGCAAAGGCTTTCAGCAGGTGATTATTACAATTATTTTTGTACATCTACATGCACTTATGCTTTAAATTACTGCAGGGACTTGTACCTTCAAAAATATCCCATTATCACCATTCACTAAAATGAAAGTTTATTGTTTATGAAATTATTGAACCCCATTAACAACTTATATTCACTCGATTGTTTCATGGTATTTCTATCCATTATATTGGGTGATATTTTGAGCTGTCCTGCTTCTCTTTATTTTCAGTTTTATGGAATGGGCGCACAAGATGTTATTATCTGTCACAGATGATTTTGTTGATCAATTTAGGTCCATTGGTATAGTGGAAGCTTTAGCATCAATATTTAAGGTTTGTCTGCGACTTATTTGTACTTATTAATCAGTATTCTTCACATGTGGTGGATATATCTTTGCCTTCACAGCTAAAGTTTTTCTACTTTTATTTTTTCTCTTACTAGGAGCTCTTTTACACACATGATTCTTTTTTCGTGGTTGTCAACAGGGCATTAGTGTGCATATTTGCTTCCATTAATTACATATTGTAAATTCACATCGATACCTTTCTTTTGGTTACTCTTATTGCAGATTGGTAACCGTAGAGCACTTTATGATGCTGTTTCTGGTGCTTGGAATGATTGTTCAGTTGTGATGAAGACGAATGTCTCAGCCAGGAGTTCGCTTCTTAGAAAATTCCTGGTGAAACTGGCCCAGCGAATTGCTCTCATTAGCTTGCCTCCACGTTCGCCATCATGGCGGTATAAGGTTTTTAGTCTCTTATTTTTGTTTTAAACCACAGCATTTTACAATCACGACTCGTGTTTCGACCTCTTCTGTTCAAAAAAGACGTCAACATTATGGTGATTAAGAATTATGTTCTTTTTAAGGTGGGCAGGTGGCACATGCAGAACTTCTAGATTATTTTATACATGCACGTGTCCTTTGTAAAGTTAATAGGACATCTAGTATGAGGTAAAAGGGGTTTATCGCTGGAGTACCTGAATTTAATAGGACATCGGATTGGCATGCGCTTGCAGTCTGATTATATTGTATGCACCATGCAGAATTCCAAATCATATGCAAATCCTGGAAAATTGTTCGCTTAATTTATATATGTGCACTCATATAGTAGCAGTTGGTGAAGAACTTCTTGACTATGCTGGAGCTCCAATGCCTGATCAGTTAAGGAAACATTCACAGCTTGATCACTACAGAATTGTTATTAGGGATATGCTAACTCTGAACTGTAAACTTCTCATGGACTGGTGTTGAGTAAACACGTTCAATACAAAGCGCTATTCCTTTCTTGGGAATGATAATTGAAGTTGTTTCTGAGTTCAAATATGTCAGAAGTTAAATTTGGGTGGATATTTATGTATTTTCTTTCTTGGAATCAAAATCTTTAACTTGTTAATATTTTTTTATTTATTTCTAGAAGAGATCAATGCATATGCTGGATTCTGCATTGGAGAATACAGTGCTCTTAGTATTTGAATCCTGTGAGAATCTAAACATATATCAAGAAATTGTCTTGGGACATGGGCATAAACATGTAAGGCATGAGCTAGGTGGCAGTAAAGTGCATTGAAAGCACATCATGTACCTACCTGCTTTGCTAGGTTGCTCATGCCAGTTTCCCAGATGACTAATAATCAAGAATTTATGTCATGTTTTACATCTTTATTTTATGGGAGCAGTATTGAGAGATGTTTTATATTTTAAGCTGTTCTTAAGTCTACTCTTCTATGCTTCATAGCTTATTAGGTGATATCTCTACTACAGTGCTCACTGTTTTAATCCCATGCAGTCAATTAGCAGTTCGCTGGGTGCAAACCTTTCAAGTGCTACTGCTGGAGAAGTGTATTCAAGTGGATCAAGTGAACAAGCTAATATTGATCAGACAGACACTTGTTTCTTGGAAGAAGACATGGATGTTCCAGAAATTGTAGAAGAGATTATCGACTTGCTGTTGACTGGTTTGAGGGATTCAGTATGTTCTCAATCTGATATTATACTGTAAAGTTTTAATTTTATTCTCTACAATTCGGTAGTAATATTTACCCAATTATATGTTGTCTTCTACTCCCTACGTCCTGAAATATAGGTCGCTTTGGCTTTTCTAGATACATAGGTTTTACTATGCACCTTAGACAGTGTCTAGATTCATAGCAAAAGCTATGTATCTAGAAAGGCCAAAACGACCTATATTTCAGGACAGAGGGAGTACCATACATGTCAGGCGCATTGTGTGTGCTTGAATAATTATAATAACAATAACAATGTTATTGTTATTATTTTCTCTCTTTGCTTGCTGGCGAATATCCTTTTCAGCTTTTCTCCCCACAAGGACTATCACCTGCTAGTCTACATTCACTGGAATTCATATCTTAATAAATGCATAACATTGTCCATATTGTCCTGTATGTTGGAGCAAAAAAGGCCACCCAGCCTATTCTTGTTTGAATTTATAAAATTATTTGTAGAATATAATTGAAGTCAAAACTTGGTTTGATTGCTTTGAAGAGAGTTGATGGATTGTTTCTTTGGAGATTCATCTATGCTACCCCATCCAGTAACAACTGCTCAAAATGTGACCAAACTTTTGAAACTGTCAAAATATTTAGTTTCAAAAAATAAAAAACATGAGCAGATTTGTCTTGAAATTTACTTTCATAATCCTTTCTTTCTAGAATACGCTGCATATCTTTGTATTAAAAGAGAAGGAATGGACCAAAACCAAATACATGTGTACTTCCCCTTAAGAGGAAATCCAAACCTTACATAACAGAAAAAGGCAAATACAGCCAGCTATCTGCGTACATTCATATTGTTATGCTTGTTGTTAGATATTATAATTATTCCTAAGTCTGTGGTGCGAATATTGTAAAGTTTTGTAAGGCTTTGGCCTTGTGCAGTTTTTTTTTCTTTCCACTTTTATGAAAAGATATGTAGCTCTCCTGCATATGCAGGAAAAAAGAAAGGATATTATTATTACTCCCTCCGTATAGGATTTAGGTGACGTTTTGGACAAGATTTTAGTCAAACATTGGGAATATAAATTACGAATAAATTTTAAGTCGTTGAGTTTGGAAATGTGAAAACCATATGAATAGATTTGTTTTAAAAAATATTTTTATAAAAGTATACATATGTTATTTTTTAATAAATATTTTTGTAAAAATAAGAAGTCAAAGTTACGTTTTGGAGACTGTGTTGTTGTCCTAAACATCATCTAATACCAGTATGGAGGGAGCATATTCTAATAAGAAAAATATTAGTCAGTCAAAACTCAAATATCTTAAAAGACAATGTTGTCAAGTATTTATGATCTGACATAGTACTATTATTTGTGAACTGGATTGTTTCAAACAACTAACGCAACTGCCTGCTCTAAAGGACAAACGCGGCAGCAATGGTGGTATCTGGAATGAATAAGTTCTTCTAATTGTATTTATGAGAATTGAGAAAATATGTACACAGTCGGAGTCATAATTCACTGCTTCATGTGCTTTTGGAGGAGAAAATTAGGGAGCCTGCTAGACTTACTTGCTATTATGATTATTTGCATGTTAAAGTGCCAAAGTCCTATTGGAATCTGACATGCTATTAGTAGCATTGCCATCCCAGATGAAGTTGTACTGAGGGAATACTTTTGTGAATTATTAATCTTTTCCATTAAGCCTAACACTACTGTTCTTGAAGTAAAGCCAAATGTTTTTTTTTAATTTTCTGTCAGGATACAATTGTAAGGTGGTCTGCTGCCAAAGGAATTGGTAGGATAACTGCACGTTTAACGCCAGCATTGTCTGAGGAAGTTATATCATCAATCTTGCAACTTTTTTCTCCTGGGGAGGTCTGTGTATAACTTGTGGACTTTGCTAGTTTTCTCACATTATTACTCATGCAATAACTTATGCCTTTTGGATTCTGAAGGGTGATGGTTCATGGCATGGAGGCTGTTTGGCCTTGGCTGAACTTGCTCGGAGAGGGTTATTGCTGCCTTCTAGCTTTGCTGATGTTATTCCTGTTATAATAAAGGTGCATAAATAACACAATAAGTAGATACTACTGAAAGATGCCTTTTCATTCCTTTACAACTAAGTATTGATACCTATGTTTAGTGCTCGTTCAATAAGATAACTCGACTATCTCAATTGATTTCATGACGTACCTTTGCAGTCTTTACACTACGATGTACGAAGAGGTCCACATAGCATTGGATCACATGTAAGAGATGCTGCAGCATATGTTTGTTGGGCATTTGGTCGAGCTTATACCAATTATGATATGAAGGCTGTCCTGGAACAACTTGCTCCCCACCTTCTAACAGTTGCTTGTTATGATCGAGAGGCAAGCTTATTTCTAATTTAGTTCTACATTTGTTGCTTCCAGATGTTTTCTGCCTCAGATCTCATAGTACTTTGAGTACAGGAACAGGATCTTATCTTACCGATCCTTATTGTCTGTGATGGTAGGTTAATTGTAGAAGAGCTGCTTCTGCTGCCTTTCAAGAGAATGTTGGAAGACAGGGAACTTTTCCACATGGCATTGATATTGTGAATACAACAGACTACTTTGCACTGGCTTCCCGATCAAACTCTTATCTGAATGTTGCTGTTTCTGTTGCTCAGTACAAGGAATATCTTTATCCCTTCGCAGATGAGCTGCTTTGCAATAAAATAACTCACTGGGTACTGTAGCTCTCTGCAGTTATTTATGGTTTGAGTGAGATTGCATTTTTGTTGTTGCCAGTTCCCACACTTTTTACCTGTGCTGCAATTGCTATTTGCTTCTTGACTTCTGCACTCCTTACCTGGAACTGGTAGCTGATTTGGGGAACTGAAGTTAAAATCATTAACAATGCAAATGCCCTTTAGTGCTATTACTTTTTGTATAGTATTGTTACAGCAATTAGCCAATTACAAAAAAAAATTGTCTTGTGATACCAATTTTGCACTGCCATTCATCAGGTTTTCTAAAACATTTTAGATCCCCACTTCATTCACTTCTATTGTGCGGTGCTCTCAATATGCAATTTCTGTTTTATATGGAGTGCTGCTTTCGTGACACTTAATCTCTTGGTTGCTTTTCAAAAATTTTATGGAAGAGATGAAGTTGCTATATTTCAATTTATTGTTTGCACTGACTTTTCTTTCTTTCTAGGAGAAAAGCTTGAGAGAGTTGGCTGCTCAGGCCCTTTCTTTGCTTGTACAATATGATATGGATTACTTCGGTGGGCATGCCCTTGAAAAGTTAGTTCCATGCACTCTATCATCGGACTTGTGTACTCGCCATGGAGCCACTTTAGCTGCTGGCGAGGTTGCTTTAAAGCTGCACCAACTTGGTTTTACCTTTTCCACAGGTAAGTGATGGAAATGTCATGTATATTATGACTTGCACTTTTGTGATATTTATCACTTTAATTAGTGTTTTGAGCTGCTTACCTCAAAAGTGACCTTGCATCTGTATCTTTATTTTTTAGACATTCAGAAAGCTCTGTCAGGTATTGTTCCCGCAATAGAAAAGGCACGCCTTTATCGAGGCAAAGGAGGAGAGATTATGCGCTCTGCTGTTTCCCGGTTTATTTCATGTATTTCTATAGCTGGAATATCCTTGACTGAGAAGATAAAGAAAAGTTTGTTAGAAACACTCAATGAAAATTTGAGGCATCCCAATTCCCAAATACAGGTGAACTTTCTTTTTTCTCGATGTGCATTCGCTCAAAGAAGGCCCCATTACTATCATCTTACTAGTTGGTCCTGTTATTTGATATGTAACCAATCCCTTATTTGTTTGTACACTGGATACTGTACAACCATGACACTAGCCATCTACATTTGTAGACTTAGTGTTTCTTTTTTTGACTATTTTGTCCAGGGTGCTGCTGTTGATGCATTAAAGCATTTTATTCCAGCATATCTGGTATCTTCGGGTGAAAAGATTGCCAATGATATCATTTCAAAGTATGTGGCACTTCTAGACGACCCAAATGTGGCTGCAAGACGAGGAGCCGCACTGGCCCTTGGAATATTACCATCCAAATTCTTGGCATTGAAATGGATGGCTGTCATGAGTAAGCTCTGCAGCTCATGCACAATTGAGGTAATGGAATTACCTATAGACATTTCATCAATAGTAAAAAGAGAGAATAAGATGATGTTCTTTTTTTTCTCGAACAACGCAGGAGAAGTGCCATGCCATTTCATTAAGAAGAAGAAATATACAATAAAAATATGTTGTTATTTAACACTGGAACTAAAACTCCTGTGTGATCTGATCTGTAGGATAAGCCTGATGATCCTGATGCTGAAGCACGTGTGAACTCTGTAAGGGGGCTAATTTCGATTTGCGAAACACTAACAGCATCTTTTGATCAGAGCTCAGATAGTGCAGATTCTGTTTATGCATACATAAAAGATTATGTCATCCGAGCTTTATTTAGAGCACTCGATGATTATGCTGTGGACAACAGAGGAGACGTGGGTTCTTGGGTACGTGAAGCAGCAATGGATGCACTAGAACGGTGCACATTCATCCTCTGCAGGAGAGATATTGTTGCGTTGAGAACAGCACCAGCTTCTGGTCATGAGTCTGAACCGAGTGAAATGGAAGTAAATGCAAGTAGTACCTCACAAAGGTTATTTGATTCTGGAATTGCACAGGATCTGGTCGCAGGAATTGCAAAACAAGCAGTTGAGAAAATGGATAAAATGAGAGAAATAGCTATCAAAACCCTGCAGAGAATTTTGTATCACCAGGAACACCTCATCCCATTTATACCTCACAGGGAATTGCTGGAAGAAATTATTCCCAACAGCACAGATTTGGAGTGGGCAGTAAGTGATCGTGAAAACTCATGGGAAAAAAAAATTCATATCTAATTCTGGCACTGGTTTATTATGACTTGTGAGAATTACTTGTCCTTCCTTTCATTCGATCTTTTAATGCTCAGTATCTCTCCATATTAGTTTGTTGCTCTAGAAATTAGTCATGTTGGGAATCAAGTAACGGGGGTTTTTGGATCTTCCATTCTACCCATAGTCCATATACTTTCTTGAATAATTGATGTTTTCTATGATCATATAATCACTTAACAAAAAAAAAACTGGGCCATGGCGGGAAACTCTCCCAGGTATTTCTCCTAAGAAGGTGCCTTGCTTCGAAACTGGATTAGGACGGGAGTTTCAACGACTCCTGTAGTTCAATGCTCTAACTGGTCCCCTACGAGAAGTTTGGCTAGCCGCTTACTAGTTTGTGCACTATTTATTCTGTCACCTATTTGTGCATAATATTTGACTTAGTGGTGGTATTTTTTTTACACTTATAGACATTGTCTTTTCAGGTTCCTACAGTATCATATCCACGATTGGTGAAGCTTCTTCAGGTCTGCTGCTATAGCAAATCTGTGCTCTCAGGGCTTGTGATTTCTACAGGTGGATTGCAGGAGTCTTTGAAGAAAGCTTCAACATCAGCTTTAGTAGGGTATCTTGAGGATTCAAACATCAATACAAATTGTGAAGGGAAAAGTAGAGAGTATCTATTGAGTTGTAATCTTCTATGGGTTCTGCAGCGCTACCAGAAGTGTGATCGTGTGATTACTCCCACATTGAAGGTAACAGAGGTTTATCCACATTGTCTGATGACATCATATTCTGCGCTTAGATCTTTCATATGTTGCATGTAAATCCTACTTCGTATATTGTTATTTTTGCATGGTGCTTTGAATAGCTTTTCAATTTTATGTTGTTTTCTAATATATGTGCTCTCACTCAGTAGCAATTGATGTATTTTTGTATGCACCCAACTCGAGTCTACTCGTTGTAACGTCATTACAACTGGTGCTGCTTATTAGTTTTAGTAAATAGTAAAAGTTCACATCTTGTTTCCCACATTTGATGTTATAGATATTATCTTTTTTAGATCTAACAAGGGCCTTGTATTTGCAGACTATTGAGGCTCTCTTCAGTAAAAAGGTTTTCTTGAACAGGGAGGTGAGTTTACTCAGCAATGCACTAAATAGTCACAATATGGTGAGAGGCTGGCCTCCTTTTCTGTGTGCACGTCTAGTGGAGAAAACAGAGATGATTTTTTGTTATGCCACAGAGCAGTGGAAGGTTAGAAAAGTAGGGCGTCATCATCTGATCACATCAAACTATTAATGCACCAGTCATTGTCAGTACAAGTTGGCAACCTAAAAGTTCATAGAGTTTCACAGTAAAGAGATAATACAGTATCTACAAACTTAGTCATCTCATGTTGGTTGAATGCTTTTGCTGCCAAAAGAACACTTTGCTCACTTTCTTAGTTACATTTTACAAGGTTTTGTCGTGTCTTCTGTTTTTCGACATTTAACAGGGGTACAGTGAGTTCTACAGTGGACTTGTAGAATCGGTGGGCTCTGAGCTGAAAGGATCAAAGGATTTCACAAAGTTATGTGCAGGCCTCTCAATCCTTGGATACATTTCTTCACAAACAGATGGAACTTGCACTAAGGCATTCTCTCAACTCCTCACATTCCTAGGCCACAGATACCCCAAGGTAACATTTGCCACTTCTTGCCTCTGAAGCGCAGAATTCCACGCAAAAATCAGTTGAGCTCAAAACTCTGCAATGTGACAGATCCGGAAGGCTGCAGCCGACCAGGTGTACCTTGTGCTGCTGCAAAACGACGATCTTATTCCGTCAGAAAATATGGATAGAGCACAGGAATTGCTCGCAGAGACGTGCTGGGAAGGAGATGTGGAGGAAGCAAGGCGCAAGAGGTCAGAAATCAACCAGATGGCTGGTTTCAGGGTCGCCACTTCACTGAAATGTGAAAACCAAGAAACAAGGAGAGCTGCTGATATGCGAAACACTATTTCGACTGATGAAAACAAATCTTATTCATCGTTAGTCGATTTCAGTGGATACTAGGATGCAGGAACCGGTTGCAATACTATTTTGGTTTTCTAGAGCCACAAGCATTGTACTGGTTACAAAATTTTGCTTTAGAGGGGAAGGATCGCGAGGGGAGGATGGATGGATTCTTTTCTTTCTTTCTTTTTTGTTTGTTTTTAGAGCCACAAGCATTGCACTGGTAACACACAGGAGAGCTGGTCGAACAAATCTTTGTAAAAAAATTCTCGTGAGGTTAGGAACTCCAAATGACAGGATGGATAGACAGCTACTTTCTCCCTTCCAAATTAAGTTTTGTTTTGTTTTTTCCAGATACATAGTTAGACATAGCTTATATCTAGAATTCTAGATGCATAAACGATCTACAGTTTTAGACGGAGGGAATAACCTCACCAAACGGCACAAATATTGTCACGTGGCTTTATGTAATTTTATCGGGGCATGCTGAAAATGAGACGAACGATTATGATGGGATCATTTATGAAATGAGAATCTCACCGAACGTTCCGATAAGCGAGATAATCTAAGCGTAACAGGACCTTAACAATGGGGGGCGGCTTCCAGATAATCTAAGCGCCACTGCTCGTTGCGCTCCTTCCAAGCTTGCAAAGCCCTGAACAAGTGAACATAACAGAATCAAAGTCCTCTCCGACTGGAGGATAGACGAATTCAGCTATGCCTGAAACTATTATGCGATTGCATGGCCGACAGCTTTTAAAACTCACTCATAGCAATATCCCAACAGGTTTCAGAGCAATTGGCGGCCAAGGGGCTTCCATTATGTTTTGTGAACCTGTCATGTACGAACTGGGATGGCATAAACATGTGATCGTAACACACCTCAATTATCCTTGGGCCTCATATAACTCAAAACAAATCGATTCAACAATCCACTCACGGAAAAAACTCAGCAGGGCACAGTTTCGGTGACTGTTCAACAGTAGCATATATGCAGCTAGTTTGGAAATTTTGAAATTTCTCGGTGGCGACTGACTGATTATAGAAACAACAAAATTTGTGCAGTCCCAATGTATCTGTATCATTTGCTTGCTGCTGCTGATGGCTAGAGTACCCGCATCACGGCTTCAACCATGGAAAGACGTCTGGTGATGAGGGTAACCGTGCCGTCAAAACTTCACATCCTGTCTCGGTCACCTGGAGAACAGCAAACAAACAAGTTCACATATACCACCTAGCCGAGTAGCAATCAGTTAGCAGTAAGTTGAAGGGGTAAAAACTCGGTTCAAATTTATCCGTCACTGTAGTAATAAATAGTATTACACGTGGGTTATTTGTTCTTTCTATTATAACAAAATTGTACACATTTAATAAACAGATTCCAATAAACAAATGGATTAATTCCTCTAAGGAATCAGTCAAAAAAACTCAAAAGTATTTAACTCACCAAAAGTGTATGTTCAAATTGAGCACTCCGTTTACCATCTGCAGTCACTGCAGTCCACTCATCAGGCCACAGACGATCATTCCAAACTCCTACAAAATATGAAAGTATTTACAATAATGATGAGCACTCAAGTATTTGGGGTGGAAAAATCATGAGCTTTTGGAGATGTACGATATCTAAACTTGCCTGCATTGATCATTGGCTCAATTGTAAATGTCTGCCCAGCTTTCATGATGCCAACAGCCTTGTTTCCTACATTAAATAACGCAAGCATAGCTTGAGTTAAGTAAATTGGATACCCTTCGCACTTCGGGCATAGCTTGTAAGGTAGGTGTCACATTTATACTGCACTAAAATAAGAAGCATGGAAATAAGACTAGCTGCAAGAAATGTACTCGAATAATGAGGGATGTTTGGGGCACAGTGGAACAATTCTCCTATGCCATGGCCACAATATGATTTCACCTGAAAGAAAGATAATAGCAAGAGCATAGGCTCAAACATCCCATGGAGATAGTAACGAATGTATTAGTTCAATACCGATCTGATACTAACCACAGATAAACCTGACATGGATGCATGCCTGTTTATGATTTCTCCAACCTCTCGAAATCGAACTCCAGGTTTAACTGCATGTAAATATGTTTTAAGTTAAAAATATCATAAATCCATTACAGTTATGATCTGATGGTTTACAAAATATATAGGGAACTGCAAGCAAAAGGAATTACTTTTGTTTTCATTTTAAAGACTAGGACATATATAAATATAAGGAATAAAGCAAGTTGAAATTACAAATAATGTTACCTATAGCAATTGCTTTCTCCAAGCACTCGTAAGTACAACGGACAAGCTGTTTGGAAGCTTCATCCACATTGCCAACAAAATATGTCTCATTCAAATCACCTGCAGTTGAAGATGCTAATTAAAATAAACATAACATATACAAACAGTTTCTTTTTTATAAGTACATATATAAAACAGTTAAGCATCATACAAAACAAAAGAGACTTTACCATGAACGCCTTTATAGTATACAGTTACATCAACATTTACAATGTCACCGTCCTCAAGTTTCCTGTTAAAAAACAGATAGAATTAGAAACCAATGGCAATCAAATAAAAAGACTTGGCAGTAAGTTACCAACAGCAAAACTATTTTAATTTGCTCACATCAAAACATGAAGTTAGAATCTGGCATTCGCATGTCTAAATCTAATCTTCAAAATAAGTAGGTAATCCATTAGTAGGACAAACTAAAAGCATGCATTTATCTAATTTGTTGATTTTTTGCCCTTAGATATAATTGCAAATTTAGAGGGATCTATGCAACGTCTTAGGCCCAGCTACTCGCAGCGCAATGGTTACAACGGTGAACGCCGGGAGTCATTGAAACTCCTGTTCAGACCAGGTTCGAAGCAAGATGCCTACTTTAAGACAAGCCCCAGAGGGATGTCCCCCTGCGGTCATTTTTTAATGGAATGACTTAGAACATATTATTTGCAAATCCCTATCTGGTCCAGTCATGCAGCTACAGTGTATATGCTGTCCTAATTAGCCAATCAATCAAGTAAATATACAAAGATAAACAATCTCTATACATATAAGTCAAAGCAACAAGAAGTCCAAGAAAAGGCATGAAAGAGGTCGCTGGCGCTACATAAATGGAAGTCTAGCTTAGTGTGTATTCAATAGGACCTGGCATCTGGAATTCCATGGCAAATGATTTCATTGACAGACCTGAGAAGAAACAACAATGTGAGTATACCTATGTATATATTCTCCTAGCCGTGAAGACGGCTAAGCATTACTAAATTGAAACAGAGACAACCTACGTGCAACATGACTTTGGGAAGAAATGGTAATTCAATGGTGACGGGTATCCACCTGAGGATCAAGATGAAAGTTATGATCAATAAGAGAAAAGGTAAGCATGATAAGGTGCGGATAGTATTTTTCTTAAAAAATACTTGTAGCTGTTGACAAGATAAGTTCCCATTCAATTATCTGGTGTTCGATTATTGCATATAAATTCTGAAAGGATGTTAATCTGACCTCTAGCAATTGTCTCCTCATGGACAACTCTATCAATTTCATCTGTTGTAATCCCAGGTTTTATTACGCGAGCAGCTGCATCTAAAACCTCTCTTGCAATCTAACAACGACAGTATATAACAAAGCAGAAATGGTTAATGAAGTGACATTACAGTACATCATCACTCACTTATATGTTCAGGGAACTTACTCGACATGTTTCTCTCATCCTTTCTATTTGCTCAGGGGTCTTGATCTACAGAGACAACAGTAATCATCAGACATTTAGTCATGGAGCATATGTGTTATCCATAGATATTTGAAACTTTACCTCTACTCTTTTCTGCAAATCACTATCTGGTTCAATCTTGGGAATTCCCTGCATTGCAAATGTGAGGGCCATGTTACAAGGTATAATAACATCCCTTTTTCATGTTTAGAAAGATATGTCAATTCAATTGGCAATAATGACAATACATGTAGACAGTGGAGAAAAGGTAATTAAATTAACAAGGACTTACATCAAGCGCCCAATCAGGCTTCTCAATTTCATCTGGTACCACACGCGTCTTTGATATTGGATAGGGTCTCAATGGACTGCAAGACATTATCATTCAATAAAATGTGAGAGACGTATTATCAAACTAGTCATTTAGTCCTACCATAGAGTATTAGTAAAGAAATATGATATATATACGTTGCAGAAAATTTCAGTTTGCCACAGTTCTATTTGTTGATTAGGAAGTGTGGCAGTTTTCTTGTCTGATTGGAAGGAAATCTAGTAGGCTATGATGGGTGATGTATTTAATTAACTAAATAGGAAGCACATGTTTTTGAATGCCATACATGCAGCCAGGTTTTGGCTGAAATCTACTGAAACTCTAACTTGTGCGGTTGTTTCTAAAGAATGTGCTGTGTGAATACATTGAGTGCTGAGTGGGAAAGCCTACTACACTGTCCAAGAAACTGTTCAGTCTAGACATGCTAGACTCGCTATCGAAAGTTACCCTTTCCATTCATGCATATGAAGAAGAATAGATACTAGTTCTTTTGTCGCCTTGAAGATTTTGAGTGTTCACGGAAAAAAAAATCTCTAGATGTTCCATAGGCATTGCGGCCAGGAGATACAGATTATAACTAATAAAGTAGAAATCCATCCAGTTGCAAATTAATATAAAATTTGAAACATTTGAAACTAAGTTTATTGGCAATTTTTAAAAGCCTGCCTGCAACTCCGGAGATAGATGGGATGCTCACTATAATGAACACAACTGGGTCAACATTAAAAATGCAAATATAAGGTAATAATATTTCACCCTGTCCAATCAAAACGAGGAAGCTGCAACGAACGTGCACGCCCTTTTTTCAGACAATACTTCCAACCTTCTGGAGACTGCTGGGATGCTGGCTTTGGGTGTACAGATTTGTGAGAGCTCCATGCTGCCTTAAAGCAATCCTGCGTGCTGCGAATGATTTGTGAACACATAAGAATTTTTAATACTTCCTCTAGCTCAAACAGCTGAAGCCCTATTGCTACACATGAAGCATGATTCTATCCTGCGCTAGTATCCTGGCACTTCGAATGGATACTTTAAGATCAAAACACATGTTTTCTTTAAAAAATAGAAGAACAAGGATCTAAATCTACTATCCTTACTGACAAGTGTATCTAAAGAAAACACTTTATTGAACTAAATTCATTCTGATTGGTGATGGCTATGTAATGGGTGGCATTTTTGCAACTTAACTCACAAATAATAGAATCCAAAGGCCCCGGTATAAATATTAACTCATTGATCAAGCATCACGTAAGCTACCAGGTGCGATGATGTTGCATGAAGAACAGACAGAGAGGGAGGATGGCACTGACCAGAAAGCAGCACCCTCACGCGGCAGCTTCAGTTCTGCACACTTGGGGCATCTGGAAAACAACAAAAGGATGAGCAAGGAAACAGAGTAAAATACCCACTGCGAACTTCTTTCAATGGTAAGAACATAATGTTGCTTTTCAGATCGCATATATGGGGAAAAAGACACCGGACTACCGGAGGTCTTCGTTCAAAGTACTAATTTACTATAAATGAAAGCTAGATACGCCCTTTAGATAACTTGCTAAACAGCTTCACAGCAAAGTTGCCCCGATAGTCAATTCCTATTACTAGACAGAGAATTCTATGGCGTTGAAGCAAAGTGCAGCATGAATCGAAACTGGGCAGCTCGGCGGCAGATAACAAGCCCGCGTAAAAAGGAAGTAATATGTGTAAGCAGAAGGAGAAACGTACTGCAGTAGGGCCGGCTTGCCGCAGCGAGCGCAGCTGAGCGACGAGTCCGCGGCCCCCTTCTCCATCCCAGCTGCCTGCACCCGCAACGATTGGATCAGACGGATCGGTACAGGGCTGAACCCCGAGCGGGGGAGAGCGCGGGAGCAGAAGACACGCGCCGCGTCGTCCCCGCCTCACTCACCTGCGGCGGCGGAAGCTAGGGTTCAGGCGGCGCGTGCGGCGGACGCGAGGGGGGTAGGGGAGGCGGACGAGTCAGCCCAGGGGGGGAGAGGACGGACCGGCGGAGTGCTTGGGGGTTTTTTTAGGGGCGTGGCGTGACGGCGGTGAGCACGGTCTCCCTAGTCGCACCCTGTCTGTCGTGCCGGCACGCGTGGTTTTGCTTGATGCGGAGCCGAGACGGGCCGAACGGGCGGGCTTTTAGATGGGCGGGGCCGTGCGCGAGACAAGTGAGGTGGTTGAGGGTTGACGACGGACGTGAGTCAGACGCCGAAACCAACGAGAACCCAATCCACGTTTCCTAGGGAAAAGGCCGGCCCACGTCTCGCACATCTTCAGATCTAACATATCTAAAATGTACTACTCTCTGAGAGCATCTCCGAGAGTCTCTCTAAATCCCACTCTCTAAATCCTTATTTAGAGTCATTTGTATAAAAATCGTTTTTTATATGTTTCGGTTTTCCAACAGCTTTTCTATATCTTGTGTGCACTCTGAAAAGCTATTCTCTTTTCTATATTTGAAGCGCAAGAAATCCAAAATAGAGAGTGGTTATGTTTACATAACCAAATAAAGAAGCTGTTGGAAGGTATCTTTTCAATCAAAATCTCTAAAGCTAACAATTACGATGAATTTAGAGAGTCTCTTGGAGTTGCTCTAAATCATTATTTAGATAACTATTTGAATAAAAATTATTTACTACTAGCAAATATGCCCGCACGACACGCGCGTGCTATCTTCATTATGGGGTTATTTTAGACTGTAAATATATCCCCGGACAGGATATGCAAACCCTCTACCAACTCTTTTTTTTTTCATTCTCTAAAAACATTTTTTTGTTGTTTGTAAAAATTTTCTATGTTAGACCTGATATGTGTGTTAGGAATTATTTAGATATTTAAAAAAACTAGATAAAACCTACTAATACTTAGTAACGTCAGGTGCTAGTTTAATTTTAAACACTAGCAAAGACACATGTGTGCACGCACATGTATAAATAAAATAAATCAAACATAACATATAAAATATAGTTGCAATGCCCGTGCGGCACGCGTGTGCTAAACTCTCTTCTATACATTTGTCTCAACTCATGTGACACGCATGTTTATTTAAAATTTAAAAATATTTTATATTCGCTCTATAAAGAGCTTTATGTATATTCTCAAAACTCAATAGTTGGCATTTATTTATATGAAGAAAAACTCTCTGATTTATTGTCTATTAGCAATACGGGATAGACGTGGGTACAAATGTGTGTATATTTAGGTGGGTCCTTTTTTGGGTGAAAAAAGTTGAGCGGAGAAACAATTAAAAGAGCCTGAAACAGTCAATTTTTTGTTGCGTTTTTTGTTCTTCCCTCTCACCAATGCCCGACAGGTGGGTCCTCTGTGAGAGGGTGGGGATGGATTTTTGGTGGAACATGTTTTCAATTCTTTATGATCCTTTTAATATATTAGTATAGATAGATCAGAGAAGATTGGTCGTCGAAACTACAGGCTCATTGGCACCTCTCTCTTCTTCGTGGGTGTTGCTGTCGTGGTGCTCTGTGGGAAACTGGACGCTACCCGCGCCTCGCTGCAGCGCATCAGCGGCAGGTTGTAACGCCCGCGTTTTAATCTCTGAAAAAATCACCTAAATAATTCACCCGGTAAAAAGTTTCAAAATGTTTTACCACCCGAGCTCCCGCTTCTGCCAAATCCATGTCCGCCTCGTCTCCCCCCCCCCTCTTTAACCTGTCCACCTTGTTATCACCGCCTCCTTTTCGTCCCGTCCCGCGTCGTCCGCCCTTGGGTCGACCGCCGGACCCTATCGACCTGGGCCGACCGTCGTCGACCGCCCATCAACTTTCCGCCGCGAATCCCGCCATTTCTCCCCCTTTCCCTCTCTCTCTTCCTCTTTTTCCTTTTCTTCTTTTTCTTTCCTTCTCTCTTTTTCCCCTTTTCTCTTCCTTTCCCTTTTCCCCTCCTCTGCTTCCTCTGGCCGACACCGCCGCGGCTGCTCTGCTCTGCCCCACTCCGCCCGTCGCCGACCACCCGTACCCGGCCGGCCCCACCACCCGTACCCGGCCGGCCCCACCACCCCTCCGCTCTGCTCGCCGCCGGCCAATCCACCGGCGCTGCCGCACGCCACACCTCCCGCGCTGCGCGTCGTGCACGCCAACGCCGCCGCGCCAACACGCCGCCCCGCTGCCGTAACCCCGCACCGCCGCCACGTGCTCGTGCGCGTCCGTGCTCCCGACCGCCGTGCACCGTTGCCGTGCCGCCAACCCGAGCTCCTCGACCGAAGCCACCGCCGACCACCGCGCCGCTCCTGCATGCCACTGCCAAGCTCGGCCGCGCGCGCTCTGCTCGGGCCGCCGACAACCACCGTGCCGACCACCGCTCTACCGCACTCGCCGCGCACGCTATCGCCGCCGGCTGTCCCCACCACCGCCCGAACACGCCGACCGCCGCAGCACGCCCTCCGCGCGCGTGCACGCCACCGCCGGCCCCGCCGCTGTCCTTTCACCACCAAGCCGCACGCACGCCGCGTCACGACGAGCACAGCACCGCGCGCCGCCGCTGGCCCACCCCCGAACCATCCCGTCCGTCGCAAGCCAAGCCGGCGCCATCAATTTCACCCGCCGGCCATTCCTACCGCCCGCCGAACCCCTCTCTCGTCGGCCCATCTCCTCGCCGCTCGTCCCCGCCTATAAATAGGCCAGTCGGCCTCTCCTCCATCACCTGGAGCTCACACCCCACCGCAATCGCCCCATCGCCGCCATAACACCGCCACCAAGCCACCATTGCCGCCGCCGCTTCCGTGGTCCGCACTACGCCGGCCACCTCTGCTCAAGATAAGGCCAGGGGTGAGCTCGCCATAGCCTACGCTCCCTTTTCCCCCTACTCCCGACCACCACCGCCACCCCGTCGCCGGCAATCGCACCGCCGCCGCCGCCGGCCTCCCCTGTTTTCCCCCTCTCTCTCTGTTAAAACAGAAGGGGTGGCCATTTTGCCCATAACCCCCTGTCTCTTCCCCTATTCTAACCCGCGGTCCAATGAACAGGACTCTCTCTCTCTGGCACTTTACACAAAACCCCCTGAACTTTAACCAAATCAACCCGCAGTCCACTGGCACTATTCTCTCTCTCTCTATTTATTTTGCCTGAGGCCCCTGAGCTTTCCCATAATTACAGACAGGTCCTTATTCTTTATAAATAGCCCCTAAACTCCACTAAACTCGTCATTTCATGCGCCAAATTAATCCCGTTTGACCCCAAACTCCACCACAATTTTCACCAATATACTTTCGCCAAATCCAACCAGTCCATTCTCAAAATTAATCATGTCATCATCATTCGCTCTCGTTTTCCGTCCTTTCTTTCTGAGCTCAATAAAAGCTTTTTCTTTTATTTATTGGATGTTGTTTGTGTGTGCCGTAGACTCCGCTGTGAACGAGGAAGGACTCGAGGAAGAGCAGTGCTACGAGCAGGAGCTTGGAGACCAAGACCCCGGGCAGGAATCCCCCGAGGGTTGGGAGAACGGCAAGTGCAATCCCACCCTTTGATGCATACTGTTGTCCCAGTTTTTATAATCACACCCCACAGCCTGATTTATAAAACTTGCATGATTTTACTGCTAAACCCGGTTGGATAGCCATTCCTTGATTGCTATGACTAATTCCTTGACAACCTAGATTAATGTTTAAATATGACAATGCTCTGTTTGAATATTGGTCACTGCTAGAAATGCTTAGGAACTTTTTACCATTATACCCACATGACAAATACTTGGTGATTACGAAAACAACCGCGTGCGTACTTTAAAATGAAAGAGATGATTTGTGTAAATAAAATGAGTACCCGTGTGGGATGAGACAGACGGTATTTCCGTGTGAAATACCGAGGTGAGCTCGAACCGGTGTGGTTGAGCATGGTGGGAGTTGTCTATCCTATCACAAGTTTTGGGATGATGTTGATGTGTCATCTAGCCTAACCCATTTTTTCTGTACCACCACTCGACCGTTGTATGTGGCAACGGCCTAGCATAAATCCCACTAGTTGAGCTGCTGGTTACGTGGTGTGCTGGTGAGCAACAGAGGGCCATGGAGCCGGGGATACGGTCTATGTGAGGTATGCCCCTGGTTAGAACCTCGTTGGTAGGTTGCTAACCCCTGGTCGCGTCTGTGTTAACTTGTCAGTTTAGCTATGGTGGGTAATGGCTTTGATAGGAGCTGCACTGGCACCAAGGTGTTCTTGTTGTGGTAGCCTACTCGTGGTTGTGTACACCTCTGCAGAGCTAAAACCTATCCGGATAGCCGTGTCCACGGTAGTGGGCGAGTTACGGTTTGGTCACTTCACTAGTCCCCTGTTTTGGTGTAAGAAAGTGTGGTGTTTGTTTGAGCTGAGAAAAGTTTTGACATGGGCTACGACAGATGGGAAATCTGGTAGCAACAAAATCTTGTACGAAAAAGTATTACTTTTACTGTCCCTTTTAAAAGAAACATTTGGGAAAACCCTTTGCGAAAACCAACCCTCTGCATGTGTAATAAAATTTGCTTTGCTGCTAAATAAACCATAAACCTTCCTTGTTGCTATCCTGTGCATACTTCTGTTACTCCCTCCGTGGTTGTGGTTGCGCTTGCTGAGTACGTATGTACTCACCCTTGCTTAATCTGTTGCAGAGGCAGACCCGGACTTTGTACATGAGGATATCGTCTAGTGGGGTTCGTTCTGCACCCAACCTTTGCCTGCGTGTTAGGGCCACCCGCTGGAAGCCGCATGCGTTGCCACTCTGATGAAGACCTCTATGTTATCAATCTTTTTATCTAGAGCTTAGTGCTAATTCTGTTTGTCGTGGCCCTGCAATGCCACCGTCTCCCGTAATGTTGTTTTTGTACTGAACTATCTGTTGTAATAATGTGAACCAGCATCCTGAGACTGGTATTTGTATCACATTAAGTTCTCTCTTTCGAGGGGACGCTTCACAGGTTGAGAGCGTCGTGAGTGGCGGCGGAGAAGATTTTTTTTTTGACGGTGTGTATCGGTGTTGAGGAGTCCTGGGCGTTGAGTCATGCTATTGTTAAAGTTGTCCGTTTTCTGTATTGAGGAGTCGTATTGTTTTACGATTTCTTCAAAAGTGTGACTAAAGAGTCCGACGGAAATCGTGGATTCGGAAAAATTCTACTGTGACTGATTTATGGGTCCGTCAATCCTCGAAGGTTTTGGATCTTTATAGTATAGATATATTTTTATATTTTTTATTAGTTTTTCTATATCTTGTGCGCAGTCTAGAAAGTCATCTCGATCTCCATCTTTGACTAACGAGAAATCCGAGATAGAGATCTATATTTGGATATCTAATTGAAGAGTCTGTTGGAGGGTGTTTTTTTATCAAAATCTGTATTTTTGTAAGTTAGAAAAGATATAAACGAGGCATAGCCTTTTTTGCTGTGGTGAACCATCTCATCCATTGCATCTACTAGCTAGAAGCTCTATTCTATTTTCAGCTAGTAGACATGTATGGTTCTTAGTTTATACAATTGACTTTTGTAATTATATTATTGATTAATAAAGGGTGAGGTTCTTCGAAAAAGAAAATCTCATCCATTCTAAGTTTTGGCATGCATAACCTTGGTACCTCAATGACTCATGTAAAATATACTCTGTACATATATGATCCGGGGATGGCACACAAGCGGCACCTCTAAATCCTAATTAATTAAGTATTACTTATTCTAAATTTTTAGATACATAGTTTTTACTATATACTTAAATATATGACTATAGTTTTAAATAGAAGATGACCACATGTCCACACCATTGTTATTTTGTCAAGACACTCTCAATCGAAGGTTTAAAGAAAAATTGTGATGTTGCATGGTCATACGGTTGGTCAACCACGGCCATATAGATCCAGAAATGGCAAATGATGAATAACTATCAATCAACCATGTACGTAAAGAAACCACAAAATTTATTTAATTCATACATGGTCGATTTAAGACACGTTGCTCTCCGTTTTTTAGAGTTTGGTCACAATAACACAATAATACACATAGTTGCATAAGACAATAGAAAGTTTTGTCACTGTAGACTCATCGTCATAATTTAACTATCTTTGTTCATGGCAACACACCGCAACCTATATTTACAACTAATTTAACAAATCAACAAAAAAATTATGCTGAAAGTAAATCTATAAAATTATTAACTATATGTTTATTTTATTTGGCATGGTGTAACACGAGACCAAGCACAACAATGGATTGAATCCAAAGTTCTTGTAAACTTTTTATATACAGCTCTAGAGGCGTTGATCAATAGCTAACACAGTACCGGTGAGAGATTTTCTCATTTGCCTTTGTATTATGACCACCGGTGTCACTGCGGTCAGTTTTTTTTTTTTGCAAATTATTATGTCTACTACACTAGAAATTCTTCAAATTTAAATAAGGACCTGGCTATTGCACGGCCGGCCGTACTATAAGCCTTCCGCACGCACACCCTTTTTTAGGAAAGTAGTGATTCTGACAGCACGCACACCCTTTTTTGGGAAAGGTAGTGATTCTGACAGCAAGTTACTTTCCATTTCTGCAATGTAATGATTATGCACTACACAAACTATTAAATTAAACCACCTACGAAGCACGCAAGACAGGAAAAATTGACAGGACCATAAAAAGCACATATAAATGATCACCGATCTGCTCACGTTCAAATACATTGCAATTAGGGTGCTATATTACAGAAACAAATTTGCCTCCCCTTTTTGTTGAACGTCCTGATTTCACTGGGCTGCACATGCATCTCAAAAAACAGGACATATACATGATCACCGATTTGCTCACGTTCAAATACATTACAATTAGGGTGCTATATTACACAAACAAATTTGCCTCCCCTTTTCGCTGAACGTTCCTGATTTCACGGGGCTGCACATGCATCTCATAGAACAGGGCACTACTAGCATACACAAAATAACGGGCGAGCTCCTTCATGACCTATTGACCTACCATGGAATGAGGAAAGAAAAGACCAAATCAGTTAGCATGAGCATATAATAAAAAGACAATATAACAAAACTAAGATGGATGAGGTGAAAGACTACTTGTGCATACTAATAATCAATAGAGGCACTCCAAATAAAAATGTCCTCAGAAATTTCCTAGGCGATGCATTGTTTGCTTGTTTGTAACAAAAGAAATACCTAACTAAGAGCATTAACTTGCCTAATACTAATAATGAGCATTGATGAAACAGATATAGCATCACTCAGATGAAATAGATAGGCACATACCGAGCAGTAGTAATAAGATAGTAGTAATTAGATAGTAGTACTTTGGACAAATTCGACAAAAAAATGATTCTAAACAACTTGCCTCTAGATTCTAGTGACCATATTATTGCGTAATGCTTAGCAGTATTATTTCTTAGCGGAGGGCCAAAAAGGACAGGAACCATCTTTTGTGTTGTATAGGTAAAAAAAGGGCGGGAAAGGCAAAAGTAGACAGGAAGCATCTTTTGTGTTCCTATAGACTTGTAGTGCTATGTCAAATGCACAACCTTGACTTGAACAATATAATACTGCCTCACTTGAACAATATAATATTGGCTATGCCATATTGCTAAATTTCCAAGGGGTAATCAATAAACTGCTTGCTTTCAAGTGAAAAAAATCCTAGCAGCAGTGCAACAGTGTATCTCAATGTTGTGCTATGGATGCAGCTGGAAGCTACATAGTTCACCTAGAAACCATAATGAGAGATCCTAGCTCAGAATACATGTCAGCACACTTACATAGGTTATCTTCACATATAGAAATATCAAACATATGCTCTTTCAGAAGGAGATCGCATAGGAATATCACCTGCAAAAATATATTAACTCATGTGAAAGCTGACATTGAAAATGCACTAGTTTTGGTTTAGCATAGTGACTTACAAATAAATAAAAAGGGACCTAGTAGCTACATTTAGGAGATAGATGATGAAGGCTTTCATAGTTTGCACATAAAAGGGAGAAGACCAAATATAATTATCTATCAGCCCCGTCCTACCATAGTTTTGCCTATTTCAGAACAATATCATTGCCTAATCAGAACCATATTGTTGTCTAATGGAGAACCATATTTTGCCTAATTTGTGTCCATACATACACTAGACAAAGTGGAGAATGAGAGAAATGACGAGCTGTCGCAGCAAGGATGTATCTTTGTGTCTATAGGTAAAAAAACAGCAAGGGCATCAGCAGCGACAGTAAAAAAAGAAATGGACATGAACAACTATTAATGAGGGAAAACATGGACAAGCTAACATAATACACCAAACAACGGATCTCTTGGCGATGCTATATGATCAATGGAAATGATATACTTTTGTATCCTAGCAGCAATGATAGTGTCTTTGCATAGAAAACTGATATACTTTTGTATCCTAGCAGCAATTATAGTGTCTTTGCATAGAAAACTGAGAAACATAGATTTGCCTATATCACAATTATATTATTCCCTAATCAGATCTATAATATTGCCTAATAGAAACTACAGTATTGTCTGCTTGAGAATCATAATATTGCATAATTCATGTCCATATACTGGACAAATATGGGAGAATAAGAGAGAGAGAGTTAGAAGGGTAAGCAGTAGTAGCAAGATGGATGTATTTGTGTTTTTATAGGTATAAAAAGCAGTAAGGGCATCAACAAATAGTAGTAAATCATAATGACTACTAAGAAACACGTGAATGAGTTGACCAGCAATACAAAAAATACTCAGACAGCAACATATGCTATATTTTCCCCTACAGTATGATATTAGGAAAAATTCAATCAAATAAACCTATATCTATCAACATTTGTTGTATCTATAAACTATAAAGCTACCATACACGTGAGATAAAAGTAGTACAAAAAATCTTCTGGCAGCGACAACTTTGGGCATCACGAAAGCATTATTCCATTGCAAAAAACAACACTATACTCTGAATTTTTCTGATTTAAACACTTTGTTTCATAAGTGATTGAATTCGTTTGCTAATGCTATAGCTTCTATATATGACACCTAATGTCAGGCCGCACGCAGGTGACACTAAAGCTCATTCCTAACAGTCGACTTTTGAAACCACAATTGGCTGCTCTGCTTCTTTTCACCCCCTTGTGAACATGACAAACGATAGGAAAAAAAGAACATGAGTTGGAGCTCTTACCCTTAGCTACAGTGAAGTCCTTATATAAAAAGTAAATCCTATGGATGGAGGCACATGATTATTCCCTCTGAACCCTGCATACAAACAAATATGAATCAAATCAGTTAGCTAGTGGTTTTAACTCATATATATACAATAAAAAAGATGGATAACCTAGACAGCACAAGAACCAACTGCTGCTAAGGAATAATTGTCTACTAAAATAAACTGAAGAATAGTAATTTACCTCAACAAAAATAATACTTTGCCTAACTAATAGCATTACTTTGCCTAATAAATAATAATACTTTGCCTAACAGAGAAAAAATACCATGTGGGTGAGAGACTGAATGACAGAACAAATACTATGGTTGCCTAACATAATTGGTAGAGTGACCTTAGCTAAAGTGAAGTCCTGATACAACAAGTCAATCCTCTAGATGGAGCCATATAGCCCTCATAAACAGTAATTGCGCACAAACAAATATGAATATAATCAATTTTCCTTTGGATTGAACCGTATAAGATAAAAACAAAAGACTATGTTAACCTAAACAACATAGCAAGTAGCTCATCTGAGAGATAAAATAGAGTTGGTATTACCTGTGACATAACAAATGTGCTGGTGCCTATTCTAGAACCATATTATTGAGAGCCATATTTTTGCTTAATTCAGATGCATATTATTGCCTAATAAAAGTAAAAAAATTGCCTAAATTAATATAGCATCATTACCTACACTAGATCACTAAACTGGGAAGGAATAATATAATAAACTACTTGGCTACAAGAAAATAGGATGCTGCCCACGATGACTATCACCTTGTAGAGTCAACTAAAACTGCAGAGTGAACTACACAAGCAATAATTCCAGAAATTTCTAAAGACCTTTCATAAGAACAGACTAGTTTCATGCTTAGCACGCACTAACATCCAGGTATAGCCCCCTTCACTTGAACTATTTCAAATATAGGCCCATAGACTCTAATATTCAGAAGTCAAGCTAATATATAAATGCATTGTCAATCGTATAGAACTAAAATGATGAATCAACAAGTGCAATCTGCATTCCAGCTAACACTAGCTCTGAGGATTCAAAATCGAAGATGGCCATCAGTTAGCTTGCGAGTTCTCAGAAACATTGAATTTCAATGAAAAAGGGATGCAGCTGAAGTAGGCTATAGCGTGCAATTTTCTTAACTCTGAGGGCTACCAACTGGAAGAATAATAAATAGAATTCATTCATCCATGAATGCTAACAAAACGATAACCAAGTAAAATAGTCACAGATCTGGCGTGTTCACAGAAATAGACAACAAGAAGTGCAAATTGCAAATGCATGAACATAACCATGCAGCCTGAAAAATATTGGAACCTACTGGTGACAAAAGACAGATATGTAACAACTCATCCAGAAACTATTGATCTGATGTGTAACAAAACTAACCAATTAGAGACAACACCTCACTATTATGAGCAAAAAAAAGTCGTTCCTCATGAGGTTCTAGTGCTGAATAGTGAATACAATTGATCCTAACAAATTAGCATGGTTCTAGTAGCAAAAAGAACCTGCTTATAGATCTAGTAGGAATGCTGTCATTTTTCTATGACATACTAAAAGTTAGTTGTCCAATAACATTGCCTAATGAAGTACACTATTTTGCCTTTTGCGAACCATATAATTGCCTAATTAATAACAACATAACTGCCTAACTTAAGCCCATATTATTGCCTAATGAATTTTGAATATTTTCTCTGGATAGCCTAATTTATTTACAAGGGAAAGGCTTGCCTCGGTTATTCCTTCCCCAGACCCCATTTTATGTCGGAGCTACCAACCCTATGTCTGTCCCTTTTTTTAAGTCTCCAAATGATTACATACATAGCATTTACTCTCATTTGGTTAGATCAGGCTGAAGAACTAGGTTGAGTGTCTAAATACCAATGTTGATAGTTGTATATCACTGGTACTGAAGGTAGCCCATCAAAATGAACTATAAACTTCTAATAAATTAAAAAATGCCGAATGAAGTTCACTATATTTTGCCTATTTTAGAACCATATTATTACCTAATCAGACTCATATTATTGCCTAATTAGGCCGTGCACTAATTTGCCACACCAATCCAGATTGTTCAATCAGCAAAGGGCAAGCAAGAGAAAAAAAACCATACTCAATTCATAAATGAATATTTTAACTTGATCTTCAAAAAGTACAATGAAAATGTGAATGATCTGTAACACTCTGAATGAACCATGATATCCAAATAACTCACGTCACAAAATTCAACTCCTCGCTACCTTTCGAGGTTGTAAACCAAGCTTAGTTGAAGTGTGACATCTAAACAAACATTTGATTCTTCTATGAACAAAACTTCCATACATGAAAAGAAAAACCAACCAACCCTGTGCATCCCAGCTTAAAAAACAAAGGAAAAGAAAACAAACAGATGACCTCACCTTCCTGTCATCCTGTGCACGGCCTCCCTATGGCTCTCTGATTTCCAATCCTGCTGTATCAGAAACATAAAAAACAATCAAGCTTGCTGAGTGTCAATCAATTAAGAGGAAATTCATAGCACAACGCAATAAGCTTTCATTTAAACTGAACAGTGAACACGCATTCTGATACATGACTGGGCACGGTGTCAAGTGAGCAAGGACCGGGTCGTCATTTCCTTAGTGGCGCGCTACATCGGCGCCCGGGTGTAGTGAAAAATGAGCAAGGGTCTTTGCACTTCCCTCGACGGGTGCGAAGGGCAAGGAAGCTAGCCGAGACAACTAGGTTTCGGGTGGGTAGTTGGAACGTAGGGTCTCTAACGGGTAAGTTACGAGAGATAACCGAGGTAGCAATTAGGGGGCGTGTAAATATTCTATGCGTTCAGGAGACTAAATGGAAGGGCCAGAAGGCGAGGGAAGTAGAGGGTACTGGCTTCAAGCTTTGGTATACGGGGGCAACTTCGGGAAGGAATGGTGTAGGCATCTTGATCGATAAGAGCCTTAAGAATGGAGTTGTTGATGTTAGGAGGCAAGGCAACCGAATTATCCTAGTTCGGTTGGTAGTTGGAGATTTGGCTCTGAATGTGATCAGTGCCTATGCCCCTCAGGTAGGTCTTAGTGAGAGCACCAAGATGCAGTTTTGGGAGGATTTGGATAGCATGGTTAGTACCGTGCCTATCAGCGAGAAACTCTTCATAGGAGGAGATCTCAACGGCCATGTAGGTGCGTCTAATGTAGGTTTCGAGCGAGTGCACGGGGGGTTCGGGTATGGAAATAGGGATCAAGAGGGGGAGGATGTTTTGAGCTTCGCGTTGGCCTACGACTTGTTGTTAGCAAATACCCTCTTTAGGAAGAGGGAATCTCATCTGGTGACCTTTCAGAGTTGACAACACTCGAGCCAGATTGACTTTATCCTTGCAAGGCGGGAGGATAGACGTGCGTGCTTAGATTGTAAGGTGATACCTGGGGAGTGTGTTGTCCCTCAACACAAGTTGATGGTGGCGGACTTCAGATTTCGGGTACGTGTCCAGCGGGACAAACGTGCCAAGATAGCGAGAACGAAGTGGTGGAAGCTTAGAGGGGAAGCAGCGCAAACTTTTAAGGACATGATGTTAAGCGAGGGGCCTTGGGAGGACGGAGAAGATGCAGACGACATGTGGCTAAAGATGGCAACATGTGTTCAGAAGGTGGCTTCAGAAGTGTTTGGCGTGAGTAGGGGAGGAAAACAAGAAGCGAAAGACACTTGGTGGTGGAATGACGAGGTGCAAAGGGCTATTAAGGAGAAAAAGGAATGTTTCAAGCGCCTTCACCTTGATCGGAGTGCAGCCAATATCGAGGGCTATAAATTAGCAAAGAGGGCTGCAAAGAGAGCTGTGAGTGTAGCAAAGGGTCGTGCATATGATAACCTTTATCAGCGGCTAAGCACGAAGGAAGGGGAGAAGGATATTTATAGGATGGCGAGGATCCGCGAGAGGAAGACAAGAGACATCAACCAAATCAAATGCATCAAGGATGGGACGGATCGACTTCTGGTGAAGGATGAGGAGATCAAGAACAGATGGCGAGAGTACTTCGATAAGTTATTTAATGAGGAGAATGGTTCGACGCTTGAGTTAGATGACTCATTTGACGACGCCAACAGACGTTTTGTAAGGAGAATTCAGGAGGCAGAGATTGCGGAGGCTTTGAAGAGGATGAAGGGAGGTAAAGCGATGGGTCCTGATGGTATCCCCATTGAGATGTGGAGATGCCTGGGTGACAGAGCAATAGTATGGCTGACTAAGCTTTTTAACCTCATTTTTAGGTCAAACAAGATGCCCGAAGAATGGAGAAGAAGTATATTAGTACCGATCTTCAAGAACAAGGGAGATGTTCAAAGTTGTACTAACTACCGTGGGATTAAGCTGATGAGCCATACGATGAAGCTTTGGGAGAGGGTTATCGAGCATCGCCTTAGGAGAGTGACAAGTGTGACCCAAAACCAGTTTGGGTTCATGCCTGGAAGGTCGACCATGGAGGCGTTTTTTATAATATGACAACTCATGGAGAGACATAGGGAGCAAAAGAAGGACTTGCACATGGTCTTTATTAACCTCGAGAAGGTATATGATAAAGTACCAAGAAATGTCATGTGGTGGGCTTTGGAGAAGCACAAAGTCCCAACTAAGTACATTACCCTTATCAAGGATATGTACAAGGATGCGATGACGGTTGTCCGCACTTATGGTGGAGACAGTAGTGATTTTCCAAATAAAATAGGTCTGCATCAGGGTCAGCATTGAGCCCTTATTTATTCGCTCTGGTGATGGATGAGGTCACAAGAGATATACAAAGTGATATCCCTTGGTGTATGCTCTTTGCTGATGATGTGGTGCTAGTTGATGAGAGTAGGGCAGGTGTTATTAGGAAGTTAGAGTTGTGGAGGCATACGTTAGAGTCCAAAGGTTTCAGACTTAGCAGGACCAAGACCGAGTACATGATGTGCGATTTCAGTGGGACTAGATATGAAGATGGAGATGTCAGGCTTGATGGCCAAGTGGTGGCCGAGAAAGATACCTTTAGGTATTTAGGATCGATGCTGCAAAAAGATGGTGACATTGATGAAGATGTTAGGCATAGAATTTCAGCCGGTTGGTTGAAATGGCGTCAAGCTTCTGGTGTCCTCTGTGACAAGAGGGTACCACAAAAGCTAAAAGGTAAGTTCTATAGGACGGCGATTCGCCCGGCGATGTTATACGATGCTGAATGTTGGCCTACAAAAAGGCGACATATACAGCAACTGAGTGTAGCAGAGATGCGTATGTTGCGTTGGTTTTGTGGTCACACAAGAAGGGATAGGATACGGAATGAAGATATTCGAGATAGAGTCGGAGTGGCACCAATTGAGGAGAAATTGACGCAACATCGGTTGAGATGGTTCGGACATGTCCAACGGAGGCCTCCTGAGGCGCCGGTGCGTAGTGGGGTTCTACAGCAGGCCAATAATGTTAAGAGAGGTAGAGGTCGACCCAAACTAACTTGGGACGAGTCGGTTATTAGAGACCTTAAAGAGTGTAATATCTCTAAGGATTTAGCTATGGATAGGAGCGCTTGGAGACTAGCAATTAATGTGCCTGAGTCGTGATCTTTGCTTTCTTTTCTGCTTTCCTCTAACTCTTTTTCTATTTTTTTTTGACTTTTTGGGTTTCACCTCTGGCCTACCCCAACTAGCTTGGGACAAAAGGCTATGTTGTTGCTGTGTATCAGTAGCAAAAATATCAGATCAAAAACATATGAGATTTCTGCACCTATCACAAATTACATATGAGAAATAATATCTAATATCAAAGCTGGATTACCCCAAAGTGTATAGCTAGAAGCAATTCATTACCACATCGGAGCCACTAAGACAATGCTCACAAGCCGGCAGAGTGGCGCGTGGACGCCGGCGTTGACGCTACCGCTGGTGCTCCTCCAGACAACGCCGAGATCCGACTCGCAGCCTCACGGAAAGTTGCTGCCGTCGCCGCTCCATTGTGGGCATACATCCATGCCGACGCTTGAGGCTCCCGCGACCTGTGTGCGCGCCGCCTCGGGGCCTCGTCGGGGTCGAACTTCCCACTGTGCCCGCCCAACGAGAGAAGCTGTCGTCCAACCGCGCTGCTTCGCTTCGCCTTCAAGGTCCGGCCGGGTGCACGGCAGATCCGTGCCGAGCTCCGCCACCTCGCCGTCTCAGCACCGTGGCGCGAGCTGCCGCACTTGGCCCTATGCGTAGATCCTCAATCCGCCATCTCCGATCCGCGCCGCAGGCCTGAGCGGCCTCCCGGCGGCAAAACCCTAGGCAGATTGGAGGGGAGGACGGGGCGAAGGAATTTGGGGGGGGGGGGAGCGCAAGAGAGACGGGAGACGGGGGAGAGAAATGCGCCGGTGGTTAATACGTGGGTCCCACCACGGTGAGCAGATGAGATGCTAAACCGAAAAATATCAGCAGCGCAGGATGCTTCCGATCCAGATGACCAATGGACAGAGGCGGCCGTTTAAGGAAACAAAAATACGGCCGGCCAGATTAGAGTCTTTACCTTTAAGTAATCCCTTCCTAGCAACCCAAAAAACGATTCGGAATAATGGTCAACCAACATTTGTATACGGAGAGGCCCCACCGGGCACAACCAAAATACGTACAACCGCATCAACTTTTCTCCTCGACGCTTCGAAGTTTCGCCCACCCTTTCGCAAATCTCTTGCCGCCGCCGTCGCCTCCATGGGCGACTACGGCAACGCGATGATGCGGAACCCGGACACCGGCGTGCAGTCTCGTACGAAGGGACAGAGCCGCGCCAACGTCCTCCATCTCAAGCACGTAAGCCTCCGCCTCCGCCGCCCATAAACCCTAACCTTGCTCCTTTTCGTCTCGTCCGTTTGATTCGATTCGGTCTGAGATTCGGTTCCATTGCAGGTGGCGCAGGGCCACCCGACGGGGCTCACGTCGAACCTGCTGAAGCTGTTCGAGCCGCGGCCACAACCGGAGTACAAGCCGCCCATCGAGAAGCCTAAGTTGCAGGCTTATACTGGTAATTCACCGACCGGGTTCCCCTGGCTCGCTTGTTTCAGGGAGAGATGCTAATCCGATCTTGTTTTTTGGTTGCAGGGATTGCGCAGTTTGTGTCGCAGTTTGCTGAGCCTGGGGATCCCGAGTATGCGCATCCTTTCACCAAGGGCGAGACTAGGGTACGCATTTGGCCATTGTGATTGCAATCTGTGCTAAATATTGGGGTGCCAGTATCCTAATGTGGTTTTATTGTTGTGTTTATCAAATAGTATATGCTCATGATGATATTATATGTTATACTATGCTAGAATAATTTTTCTTTTTCAAAATCTGGCTGTCTTTGAGGAGGTTTTCAAGTTGTGTAGCCAGGATTAAATTGCACTGTTAATCTGCATGAGAGTAGGGGTACAGGTCAAGATACTTGTGCCTGCTTGAGTGAGATTGCTCCAGTGAAATAAAACGAACTATTCAAATGTTTCCACTTGGAGGATGCATCCTTTTATTCAAAAAACTACCTTGTCAATTTTGGGCCCTTTTATAAATGTTGAAACAAACACGTTGCACCTTGTGAATGATACATCAACTAGGTAACCTATGCCTATACTTTATCTGATTTCCTGTTTGATCTTTGTGAATTTCTGTACATTTTTCCTGTTATATCTCTGGTCTGAGTAATATATGTTTCTGCTGTGTACAGGCTGCAAAGAAGGCAAGAATCTGCAAGCTTAAGCTTGAACAAGGTGCAGCTAAAGTTGCTGAAGAGCTTCAGAAGTGTAAGTTCGTCCTCAAGCCACACAATCCTTTTGTTTCAGCTAATAGACCATAGCTATAGTATCGTCACCACTATGATAAATCCTTTTTTAAAAAATCTTTGCAGATGATCCACAGAGTGACCCCAATGCCACTGGAGATCCATACAAAACACTCTTTGTTGCAAGACTTGTAAGTAGATACGACAAATCATTCAGGCAACTTTAATTCCTCTGAAAGCAGCACTGTTTTGCAACATATTGCTTGAGGCTCATTGACTTTCCTTGATTTTTGCAGAACTACGAGACATCAGAGCATAGCATTAAAAAGGAGTTTGAAGCTTATGGGCCTATTAAAAGGGTAAGTATATGTGGTAAATCCCAGTGCAGGTGAAGTTATTCATCTTTGGTAAGGTTTACTTATTCTGTCAGTTACAAACGTGGGTGAACGCTGAAAAAATAGTAGTCTATTGGATGTCGCTTCACTAGTTCTCATGACAAGATGCTATAAGGATTTCTGTCTTACATTCTGTTGATCACACCATAGAGAATTAGGAATCTTCCTTGCTAAAGATTCTCTAAAGTCAGCTGTCCTTCGCTATCTGTATTGTTTTCATGCATTTGAAAAAAAATCTTTCTAGTATCCTTTTTCTAAAAAAAAGATGGGAGATTCGCTCTGTGTGAAACTTCTTTAGAAAAATAGTATTGATAAGAAACAATATGTTCAGAGATCTGATGCATGTGTGGGAGGACATATACATTTGTACTTTACTCGATGGCATTTATAGGCATGACTCAGTTTGGGAGGGTTAGATTTTAATACAGTTTGCCTCATATTTAGTTTAGGTGGTTTTCGCCGGCATTAATTAATTAGCCCCTTGCACTGGATGTTTGGTTAAACATTTTAATGTGTATATTACTAGTACAAAATTTGAGGTCAAGAAGATTTTAGTGGGAGAACCACCCAAAGGTAATTTGTATGCAGATGTGTACATGTTCTAGTATCTTATTGCTGGTGAGATATTTCTAAAGGAACAGTGTAAGTCATTCCTCTGTCAAAGCCAGCAAGGTATAGTTGTTTTTATGATTAGGTTATGCCTCTCCCAGTGAAGCAAACAAGCTTGAAGAATGGTGACAATGACATAAGCATATATCACATTATTTCTTAAAGCAGCTTATCTGCAGGCAGGGAGTTTCCACAGTCTATGAGTTAATTAATGCGTAGGTCTGATGGTGAGTATAGTGTTTATGGTTATTCATATGAGCTGTTAAAGCCACTGGTCCTGCAATCTTCTGCTTCTCATGGAGGAAACAACATCAAAATATGATGCTAATGGCATCTCCCAACTCATAGAGTTTGATATTCTTCCATTTTTCCTGTGTGTAAGGAATACCTGCCCATCACTCGATTGATATTTATCACTTATTTCCTGTAACTTCTCGTTTGTCTTTGATCACAAAGGTTGAACAAATTATTTGCAAATTTGGAGGACAAACTGTTATAGTGCTGTTTACTTTATTTCCTTTAGTTAAGTTCCCTGGTAAGGGGATGGCAATTTATTTTCCAATATGCACCAATCTAGACTTCAGTTTTTTCCTCCGGCTGTGTTGATGTTGTACTGGATTCATGCAAGGTTGGCACAGCTAGTTAGGCCTTATGCCTTTCTATTGTGCAAGATAGACTGATACAATTTGTTAAAACAAACAAGCTATTTTAATTTTAACTAGTGGCATAGCTTCATATTCTAAAGTTCAATACAGTTCTCTTTACAAAACCCCTAATTATGATCTTGGAGCTTTTCAGGTACGTCTTGTGACTGACAAGGAAACTGAAAAACCCAGAGGATATGCATTTGTTGAATATGCCCACACTCGGGACATGAAAAGTAAGTCTTTGATAGTAAATTCTCTGTGCGTAATGCTTTCATGTGCTTGATGCCTCATCATTTCCTCCCTGAATATGGTTGTTACCAGATGCATACAAGCAAGCAGATGGGAGAAAATTAGACAACAAGAGGATACTAGTTGATGTTGAGCGTGGAAGAACTGTTCCAAATTGGCGACCCAGGAGACTAGGTGGGGGAGTTGGATCAACCAGGATCGGTGGTGAAGGTGCGGATCACAATCGTGCTGATAGGTATTTTAACTCTCTAGTTGATCACTTGAAAAAGTCAATGATTTTAGCTATGCTAAGGACTGGGTAAACAAATCATTTTGAAAGCTAGGTTCATTGCTCCCAAAGTTTTGTACATTTCTGGTGTTCTGTTCACCCTCGATTTATCTGATATATGCTTATTGCTCTAAAGGGGATTTCGCATCATGTGGTTCATTGAAGCTTGGTATTGCTATTTAGGAATATGTCGTATCTCCTTGTTACTATTTTGACACCTCTATGTTTTTTGTTACCAGGGAGCAACAGCTTGTTGAGCGACCCGGATCAGAGAGGCCTAGGAGGGATGATCATCATGCAGATAGGTAAACAATAAACTTATCATAGAAAATTATGGGACGGATGCCTTACTTTGGTGTTTATATTAAGTTTATTTTCCATATTTCATTTACTGCAGGAATTGGGAGAAATCTCGTGAGAGAGTACATGAAAGGAGCCAGGATGAAAGAACCCGTGAGCATTCACATAACCGGCCGCGTGATCGTGAATCTAGAAAAGAGAGGCACAGCTTTAGAGACCGTGATAGGGTACTAGACAAGGACCGCGAGAGGGCCAGGGAAAGAGATCATGGGCGTGACCGTCGCAGCCGTCATGATAGAGATAAGCACAAGGATCATAGTCGTGACTATGATGGAGAGAGGGAACTGAAACGCTCACATAACCTCCATCGTGACCATGGCAGGGACCACATCAAAGATTATGAGCGTGCAGGCCATCAAGATCGAGGTCACTTGCATGAGATGGGTGCATATGGCAACGGTGAGCTCAGGCATGAAAGAAATATGGCTGGTTACGGTCAGGATAATGACTACAATGAGCAACGCGGAAGTCATGATGCTTATGGTTCTGATTAAGATCGTCATGGACATAAAACTGAGGGCTCAAAGCGACATGAGCATGGGTACAATCAGAAAGACGTGCACGGTAAGATGGCAGACAACTATCAAGAGGGGCCCTATCAGCAAAGAACCTGGAGCCTCCGAGGAAGGTGAATCATATGAGAAAGGTGACTGCCAATTTCACTGAGCTACAAGTGCAAAGAATTGAAGGGTAATAGTGTTGGTGTGGTATGTTATTTCAGCTCAACGCTAAAGCTGTCTTTCCAAACATTCACATCATTTTCAGCTGCACAGTGGATTTCGGGTGCCCTGTTAAAAAGTAGAAGATGCCAACTCTTGCAAAGCCTTTTGGGTCTTGTATTCGATTGTTCATTTGTAAGCTGTTTATTTTTAGACTTGTTTGTTTCATTTCCTGTGTGTTTGCTGTAACAACTGGAATCATACTGATGCAGTATCCGGAACCAGTGGATTAACAATGCGAAAATCGTTTGATGAGATTTGAGCGGGTGGGTGCTTTTGGATTGGTCGTTGTTTTAACCGGGCGCAGAGTCGTTATTTTCGCGGCCCAAAAGGCTTGAGTCCGTGAGCCCATGTTCTAGTAACCCATGTACTTCTGAAGGGGCCCATACTTTCCAGAAGTGCTGGGGGAGAGATTACCTGGCTGTTCAGTGTGTGCTAAACAACAACCCTGACTGTGCAGTGTTTAGAGCCATATAAGTTGTACGTCCAAATAAGGCAATAAGATAGCAAAATTCCAAATAAAAATTTCTACTAGTAATTAGCGTTTATACCCGCTCTTGCTATTGTTTCTTTTTCAAACTTTGGCAGGAGCGCTTCCATTCATTCAAGAAGATATGACATATAAAATTAACTTTTCATAGACTTATGTAGCACAATATTACGATATGACATAAAATTTAACTTATGTCTCTAAGAGCAACTCTGACCGAACCTCTAAATGCCACTTTCCTAAGTTTTGAGGGCCAAACAAAAAAATTACATTTCAGTAGGTCCTCTACTTTGCCTTCTAATTTGGGGAGGTATTCAACACTCCACTTCTCCACTTTCTATTCCTGAGAGGTTTATAGAGCGTCCTCTATTTACGAGGGCTATTGATAGAATTGTAGCAAATTTTGTGGCCCTCAAAAAATAGTGGCAGCTCCCATTTAGCATTTGGAGGGAGTCCGTTGTTGGAGTTGCTCTAACATAATACACTAGATGCTCCAACACAAATTTGGGGAGCCACAAGACAAGGGTGGTAGTTTGACGTCATCTCTGAAGCTAAACACTTGAGGCCGTAGGCTCGTCTTCAAAAACTCTTCTATTCATCTCCTTCCAATCATGCTATGCAGTATACAGAAATCAGAACCATAAGCATCATGTTGGTATAGCTAGGAATCAAATTTGGAGCCAATTCCTGCCCAGATGTCAAATCTCTCTTGTAAAGCAACATTGCAATTAAGTTTCATTTTCTTGGTCACAGCATATACATTGCAATTAAGTTACATGGCCAATTCCTTGCGATTAACTTATCCGCTGTTTGTATTGGACAAGCCAACACAAAAAAAACTTGTGCTTTGCCTCCGCGTACGGGCTCATACACGAACGAACATGCTCTCGTGGCGTCGAAATTCTATTCTTTCTACAATCGAAACCCGATCCGTACTAGTAGTCGCCGGACTTAGATGCTGCTGCGACAAGCCGACGACGACGAGCATGGGGCTACATACGCGGGCAGTTACTCGTGTTTGCTCCCGCGTGTCTGCACTCGGCGCATCCCGGTGCCATACCCCTCTCGATAAGTCTCTGACACCGAGCAGGTCAGCGGCAGCTAGCAGATCGTTAACAAGTCATGGAACGACACAAAAACCTATCCGTTTTTTACTGGCCCTTCACTTCATGGAGCACAACAGCTTGGCTTCTGTTGAGCCCGGACTCTACCCAATTCAACGGTCAAGTCCCAACAATTCCACGCAACGCATTCGTGACGCCCCGGTACGCGTACGCACGCACGCGGCACGCCTACGTGCGCGGCACCTTTACGCCGGGAGGGAAGGAGGGTATCGGCGCGCGCCGGCATCATGGCTGCGCGCGGCGTGAATGCCTCAATGGCAGTCAGTCAGTGCCTGCCGCCGCAGAGGCCTCCCGTCCTCCTCCTCCGCCTCCTCGGTCGCTTCAACGGAGTTAATGCGGAGAGAGAGAGACGCCGGCGGACACGCGCAGAGAAAGAAAGGGAGCAGAGAGAGATAAAATAGGAAAGGCACGGGGAGGAATGGGCGGGTTCCATGTGGGCTCTTGTTAGATTTCGGCTCCGCGCCCGGCCAACACCCCAACCCGGGGCTCTCTCTCGCCTGGCCGGCCGCTGCCAGCCTTTCTTGGTCCGAGCAATGCCAGTAAATGCCCGCACCCGGCCGGCCGGCGTGACAAGCCCCGCTGCGCCTGCGCAGTCACCCCACCCGGCCGCGGGATCGCGTGCAAGTCACCCTCCTGTGCTCTCTCTCAACCTGGCCGCAACCTGGCCGCCGGCCGGGGCACTCGCCGGCTGCCGTGCTGTTTGATCGCTCGATGCCATTGCCATCGGGGCCTTGCCGGCCTGAGCGAGGCGCCGTGTGGTTTGGCAAGAAAACAGGGCGAAACCATCGTGATCCAACCTCCATGTGTCACGAGGAGGGCAGACTGAAAGCAGGTTTGGGGTCGGTTTCTGATGCATGCTTTCCATGCTTACATCTCCGTTAACCTCTTCAATATTCCCACCGGTAGCACTGTGCTGCTCTGCTCTGATAGTACTAATAATAATGTATGCTCGTGGAGCCCAGCACCACCTTACGATAACAATCTGTCGTAATCCGGTTGAAGATTTGCTCTGAGATGACGTGATTGGAAAGCGGGGAATTAGCAGCGTGTCCGGCTAGCAATCATCAGTTGCAATCCGTCCGTACCGGGGGGGTCGGCCGGCCACATCGGCAGGTGTCCCATCACCACCTGCCAAGCCCAAACAAGAAGGGAGGAGAGGTCGCAGGCAAACGTCACACTGTGACCGTGACACCTTGATTTCTTTTCAGAGGAAGGAAAGAAAAATAAAGCCCTTTGCAGCCCTCGAAACTGGGATATTGGTCCCCATCTTGGGGGATCGTGAATGTGACCGTGACCACTTCGCCTCAACGGTTTATAGGGACGACTAGCCTGTGACTCGCATTGCAGAGGACGACGTACGGTCCTAAGAGCAAATACTCCAACAATTAAAAGGCTATTCCAGTGGCTAAAGAACAAGAAATATTCCATCTCCGTTCCATATATGCACGTTATATTAACATCTTTGTTTGAGTTTGAATTAGAGTTTGGGGAGTGTTTTAAATGCATGATGTCTAGACAGATCGAACCTAAGGCATATATAGGCGAGAGAAATGCTATGATTAATTGCCACTAGATTTTAATATAATTATGCATTTTAATTAGTTTTAGATCATCGGATATCCAGAGTATCATGTGAGCTTATTGATCATCCAAGTGATTCGAACAAGTGGATCCTGAGATCTGCTGTGAAATATTTGTACGTGTACAAATAGTGCTCAAGAAGACAATATAACCAAGTTGTCAGAGCCAACCCTATTAACGAAGCTTAAAGCAGGGTTCTGCTTCGGTTAACATTATCAGCTAGGTCGTTATTAAATCGGGCATATTAGAGTAGCGCCTACCATATCCCTGTTGTGCATGTATATAGTACCACATCAAACTTTCCAAACCATATAGATATATATAGCTTATATATGTCCGAGGACATGATGCTCAATTTTCACGCGCGATGCAAGCATAGATGCATGCTAATAAACATTATAATTGGCAATAGAGTATTCTACACTGGTAGATGCATTGATGGGCTAGCTAGCGAGGAGCGCTACTGTTTTGGTTTCCACACAAAAGGCATTCCCAGTGGGATACACCATGGGCCATGCATGCGTCAAAGGTGGTCTGCAGTGGATATACATGGACAATTGCAAGAAGAATGCCGAGATGGAGAAGCATCGTTTTATTTTTATAAGAAAAGAAGCGCTTGCTGAGACGTACGCAGACAGGGGGCAGGGGCGGCTTCGATATGCTCGCTCTCCAGTTTGCAAACGTTGCGTTTTATTCATGAAATCATGAGTTATACTCATATATATAGCTTGAGTATATGGAAGCTCAAGCTATATATGTTTGTCGATCACAATGTCGACGGTTACGATTTTCTCTTGCCTTAGTATAATGTGGGAAAGATAAATACTCTACAGTGAATTGATCTTCTTCCAATACTGCTCAACGCTCATGTTAAGCAGTGTGTCAATATAACGGCTCAGTTTGTCAGCTGCTTTGTTAGAGCTTATATGCAGGGGTTAAAAGTTATGGGGATATGATACTCATTGCTCGGCCTCGAAATCAGACCACCTACTAATCTTCATCAAAGGGTTCTGCTGTATTAGTGCGGTGAGATGGAAGATGAGGACAAACCATTCGGACCTAATGATAACAAGCTAGCAAATTTTACTGGCAGTTACTGTACTTTTCCCCCTCTGGCCTCTAAAAAATGCGGGACATTCTTGTGTAAATTTGAGAAGAATTTCCTGCACGGTGATTTCCAAGATACTCCGTAAGTCGGATATGCGAATGACTGCATGAACAGCAAGGGGGAGAGAGAGAGGGGGATCAGAGATGGTATACGGAGTAGCATCGAGAGGGCTGGGCAGAGAGAAGGTGGTGGATCTCTGCCACAGCCCTGCAGCTGCATGCTGCCCTTCTGTTACTCCTGACTGCATGGTGAGGTCAAATCACCAAAAGTGAATGGTGCCTTTGTTTTTCATTTCTGCATGCCCTTCTCTCTCTCTACACTTGTATTTAATAATAATAATCTTCCTAAGGGTCCACTGCATTATTTTTGGACACATACACTTCAGTACTCTGTAAGCACAGATGAACAGAGAACGCACCTAGCTGCTTGTACTCTCCTCTCTCCCTCTCTCTCTCCTCTTCCATTCTCTCTCTAGGGCCTGTGAGGCTGTAACTCGCCCGGGGCCGGGAGACCAAGCGGGTGATCGTGCATGCATTGGTAGCAGTACGTAGCACCTATCTGGATAGTAGTTTATCCTCTGCATGCTATGTGCTTCCCTGCAGAATTTTTTATATATTTTGTAGGCTATAATTGTATATTCTAAAGACTAAAATTGTATATCTAGGCATTCGTTCAGAGGTAGATCATCGTCTTTAGTCAATGGTTAGTTACGTCCAGTGCGCTGGTATGACTTAGTACAACAAAATATGAATCATCATAAATTGATTATGCTTTTGTTTGTAGTCAATGGTTTGAGCCAAATTAAAAGGAAAATAGTGTGTGCATGTAATCTCTCTGTCTGCTGTGCTCAAGGTTCCATTTGTTTCAGCGTGTAGATTGTTGGAGTGTAACCATTTGGTTGGCCTGTCTCCTTGAAGGCTGGGCCTAGCTAGGATCAAGGTAGTAGAAACCCAGCTGGCCTCACCCATCGTTGAGTTCACCACCATTGGAGACAGCAACGAATTGAAGAAACATTACATCACGAGTGAAATGACGACGAGACTGATCGATCGTACATAATACAAATGCTGATGGCACAGATTATAAACTTTCCACACACTCACGTCAATCAACTGCGGTGGTTAAATTACTAGGTTAGCATTAGCGAGCAGAGAAACCATCGTCGTCAATTCAAGACCGACCTCCAAATATAAAGCGAGCGCGCGAGCTCGATCATTGTGTCACTTTGTACATGCATGCATGCACTAGTCCATTCAACGGATCACTAGTGAAGAATCCATGCATCACCGGCCATGCATCATTCCTCTCGCTACGACGAAATTCTCTCGGTCAGGTAGGTGCGGGCGGACTGATGGAACTTGATGGGAAAAGAAAAGCAGGGCGACATTGCATGCATGCCAATGCCATCCATGCCTAAAAAAACAACTAACCTTTCTGCTCGATCCGCTTTACTATTGCGGCACAGGAGTTTGTGTTGGGCGCATGGCCTTATGGTGCGTGCCTGCCTGCTTGCTAGCTCCTGGCCGGCCGGGTTCGATCTTGCGCCAAGCCGTTGTTCTCGAGTGCGGCTTGCAGCGGGCTTGGTATGTTGCGGCGTGCGGCGCCATGCAGCATGCAAATAGCAAAGGGGAGGGGCGCGCGCATGCATGCATCCTGTCCCCTCGTCTATATGCAGGCATGTACGTATGCAGCACCAGCAGGGAGACACGGCGCCCATACTACCCAGCTACGGCCACTCCCTCTGCAGTTTCTCTCTCTCTCTCTCTAAAGCTACTTTCTGTGAACCACACCTCTCTCTCTCTCTCTCATGTGTATGGAGCTCTCCAAAGTGAGTGCAAGGAGGGGGAAGAGGCAAGGTCCTTTTCATGGGTCCATGAATAAAAACCTGGTCCAGTGCACAAAACGCAAAAGATCACACGCCTGATGCATTTTGACGTTATGCACGCATGCATGCCCCATCTATACGGACATACTTAAGCTAGGCGCTTGGTGCAAACATGTACCCCTTGTGTCTCAAAAAATAAGTTATTTCATTTTTGTCCTAAAAATAAGACATATTCTTTCAAATCCATACTATAAAGATCCAAAACTTTCGAGGGTCGATGGGCCCATAAATCATTGAAACATTACCCCTCCTGTCTGGAAGAGTTTGACTTAATAGACAGTGCAAAAAAAACACACGCTTGCGTGGAATAGTCGAGTTCGTAACCAATACGGTATCCGGCCAATTATCTGTTATATTTTCTATTAAACGTGCGTGTTGCACATGCGTTCTTACCAGTTTAACCAAATTTACAGATATAATTAATGATGAATGTAATTGGCCCTTATAATTTGTTACATAAATACTTATAGCTTTCTATATAAAGAGTAAAATTTACCGGCGGACCCTAAGCTTGCACAAAGGAGTCATCTAGGTCCCAAACTCAGGATTCTTGATATTTGAGTCCCTAAACTTGTACGGTGGTGTCCTCTAGGTCCCAAACTCAGGATTTGATATTTAGGTCCCTAAACTTACATGATGGTGTTATCGAGGTCCAAAACTCGTAATTTTTAATATTTATATCCACTAACTTATCCCACTGATTAAAAAAAGTGTGTAGCTAACCCTTGTTCGTGGTGTCAATCCCTAACCCTTGTTGTTTGATTTAAGTACCTATTTCTTCTCAATCTCCAAACCGCCGCGGCCGAATATGTTTGGGACCTGGATGACACCGTCATGGAAGTTTAGGGGCCCAAATATCAAAAATCGTAAGTTTGAGACCTATATGACACCGTCGTGTAAGTTTAGGGACCCAAATATAAAAAATCTTAAGTTTGGGACCTAGATGACACCGTCATGCAAGTTTAGGGGCCGACAATGAATTTTACTCCTGTATAAATTTTAAAGTGACTTAAATAATTACGTAGATGCTTAGATAAAGAAAATGGAGAAGAGTATTGGTCAGACTATAGTGACGTGGCCAGGCTCATGTGCGTTGCATATAGATGGTGCTACCGTGCTAGTGAGAGCGAAGGGGAGATCTATCCCCACTTGCAACATAAGAAAATCCAACCAACGTCACACACAAACGCACACCCAACTATCCAAGGTTAAGGCGACGATGTTTCACGAAGAGTGAGGCTGGCCGGTTTGATTCAAATGGAAGAACCATAGCACGGTGCCTAGGTTAGCTAGACCAGATTTTTTTCCCTTGCCTAGCTTTAGCAACAACATGGAGCAACATGTGGTGGAGTGGTGGGCAACACGCAACATCTGGTGACCTGTGGTGGCCCGGGCCGGGCCGGGGCTATAGCCTAGCTTCCTCCGTGCGCGGGGGACGAAAACGACCATGCCGTCAGATAGTCATTATCGTCATCATCCCACCGATGGATCCACCGCCGCGGCGTGTGCGTGGGTCCCGGCCGGCACGTACTCGTATAGGCCGGGAGCTCCTCCGCCTCCGCGCCCGGCCGGCCGCCCTTCTCCACCACCTGGTCGACCGGTTGCCGGCTCCTTTGGGCAACCTCGCCTCGAGACAGCCCTCGCTCTACCAGCAGCAGCTGCTGACCCCGGCCCTGCCTGATGCCTGCAGCTTCCATCGCCTTGCCTTGCCTGCCAGTGCTTGCTGCCAGGTCCATACGTACACACAGCGACGCGCGCGCGCACATGTCCGTGGAAAGGTGAGTGCAGCGCGCTCACCTCACCTCTGCATGCACGTTCGTATACGTCATGGATCCGGCTCTGTCGCCATCGCCGCTAGTACGGCGCACCGTGTCCCCTTTTCAGACAGCGCAAAGCTAGCGAAGGGTTATTAACTCGCGCGGCGTGGCACGACCGGCGTCGAGCGGCGCCGGCCGGCCGGCCCTCTCGGTCAGCTATATTACAGTGTTAACAGTGTGTGGCGCGGCAGGCGCGACGGCCAGCGCGCGCTTCTGAATTCTGACTCTGATCGTGATCGCCGATCGAGCTCGCGGCGGCCGGGAGATCGATGCATGGATCCCCCACACGGCCACACGGACGCCGCGCGGCGAGAGCCGAGAGGCCCGCCGGCCGCTGCTTTCGCTGCCGCGGCGCGCGTGGCGTGGCTGGCCTGGTGTGAATGGTCAGGCATCAGCGGGGGCCGGGCTGGGGGTACTGCCTTGCCTAGCCCGGCCTGCATGTGTAGCGCTACAGTGCGGCTACGGCGTAGGGGGGGGGGGGGGGGGGGGCATCGATCCCGTGGTGGAGGGCGAGGAATATGTGGTGGGGTCGTCTCGAGGGCTACGGCGTGAAGACGACGACAGCGACGGCCCTGACGTTGAGCTAGCCCACCGATCCATCGAGATCTCGGTTAAAGTTAATTAATGGGAGCAAGTACATGGAATGCACTTGTCTGATTGCAACGTGCATGTGTGTGTGGGTGTGAATTGTATGAGATGAATGGATTAATTCGTTGGAGAATATGTAAGGCGTTGTTGTAGCTTTTTCAGATTTGTTGGGCTCTTTCGGGATCAAGACAAGTGCCGTCTTGGTTGGACTTTCAAGTTGAGATCATCCGGAGGAGAGATGCTACACATCAAACTGTTTTTTTCTTATTGTTGATGCTTTTTCTGGCCAACACACGCGAGCGCCAGATCGCGCAAACGAAGAAACGATGAACTCGCCGCAGCCTCGCCCAAACCGGTCAGACCGGTTTAGGGATCCGGTCAGACCGGTTTCCCTCGGGAGCTTCGGGATGAACCTAGGATCACCACCTCGGGAGGGACCCCGTCGGAGATGGCGCGCCTAGGGTTGCTCTGAGATCGGTCAGGCCACTCAGAACCTCCTTGAACGCCGTAGAGACAAGCAAGGAAAGCAAAGGGGTTGGAAAAGCTAGGGTTTAGAGATAAAAAGTAGAAAATATATTGATTGATCGATTGGATGATGACTCTCAACCGGCCACGGCCCTTTATATTTATAGGGTGGGGAGGTCTTGCCCCGCAAGGAATCCTTTTACAATTTGGAACCAACTAGGACTCCTAACTCTACTCCAACTCGGACTGAAACCGGTCAGACCGCTTTGGCAAACCGGTCAGACCGGTTTGGCTGTTGCCAGATCGGCTACAGGGAAACCGGTCTGACCGCTTCCTGAGGTCGGTCTGACCGGTTTGCGTGGCTTGCCAATTTTGGGTGCGAACACATGTCCCCCTGTTTTCTAGTAAATTTTATGCACTAGAAAACATACTAAAGCCAATATTACAGACTTTACTGGCTATTTTTATCCTAAGGGCGATTTTTAACATAAATCGGCCATGTTTCTATCAAGCATTTTGCCAAACACTTTGGATGAATTTTTTTCAAATACCTCCCGTTGAGAGCTCTAGGCAATTGCTGTCCTTGCAATGTCTCCACTATGTAAGAATTTCCTGAGCAAACCTTCATAATCTTGAAAGGACCCTCCCAACTTGGAGACCACTTACCAAACTTATTGCTTTTCAATCCAATGGGCAAAATTGTTTTCCAAACCAAATCACCTACTTGAAAGGACTTGAATTTCACTTTCTTGTTGTATGCTCTCGCCATTCGTCTCTTATCCTTTTCAATCTCTTCTAAAGCTTCCAAACGCTTGTCGGCCACTTCATCAATATTGTCCATCATCAAAGCATAGTATGTATCAACATCAAGATTATTTTGCTTTGCAAGTCTATAAGCACCAAGATTCACCTCTACAGGTAAAACGACTTCTTGACCATACACAAGCTCAAACGGAGTAACTTTAGTGGCACCATGTTTAGAAATACGATGAGCCCATAAAGCTTCAGATAATACCTCATGCCACCTTTTAGGATGATCTTCTATCTTTTTCTTGATGAGCCTTATCAATGTCTTGTTGCTAGATTCCGCTTGACCATTGGCTTGAGCATAATATGGAGATGAATTGATAAGTTTAATACCATAGGAATTGACAAATTCACGCACCTCTTTAGATATGAATGAAGTCCCTTGATCCGTAGTCAAAGTTTGTGGAATGCCAAACCTATGTATAATATTTTCTCTGATAAACTCAATCACCTCTCTATGTGTCATATTCTTCAAAGGAACTGCTTCCGTCCATTTGGTAAAGTAATCAGTTGCTACAATCACAAAACAATGGCCTTTTGTCGAAGAAGGATGAATTTTTCCGACAAAGTCTAACCCCCATCCCCGGAAAGGCCAAGGTTTGATAATTGGATGCATCATTGCTGCTGGTACCAACTGAATATCTCCATGTTTCTGACACTCCTCACATCCTTTGTAGTATTTAAAACAATCGGCTATCATTTTGGGCCAATAGAAACAAGCTCTCCTAAGGAGCCACTTCATCTTGGGAGCCGATTGGTGAGTACCACAAATCCCTTCATGAACCTCTGCCATAGCCAACCTAGCTTGGTCAGGACCCAAACATTTTAAAAGTAAATCATCAATAGTCCGACGATATAATTCATCACCATCCAAAACGAACTTGAGAGCCCACCGTCGAATTTTTCTGTCAACTGTACTGCTAGGATTTTGTAAATAACTAATCAGAGGCCTTCTCCAATCATCTACTTCGTCTTGATCGCAAAGAACACCCGAAGTAGCATCTTCTCCAGACAACCGGTCAGACCGGTTCTCTAAAGCGGTCAGACCGGTTGAACCGGTCAGACCGGTTTGAGGAAGCGGTGTGACCGGTTCCTCCAGAACAGAACACTCGGCTTCTAAAAACACCGGTCTTTGTTCTTGAAAATTTCTTTTCTGAACGTTATAACCAGATGCTTGCTGAGCCAGAGCATTTGCTTTTGGATTCCTTTCTCGTGGTACATGACGAATCACAAATTCATCAAAGCAAGATATAATATCAAAGCATCTATCGAGATATGCATTTAAAAATCCATCTAAGCATTGACATACCTTAGAAACTTGTTGTACCACCAGCAAAGAATCACCATAAGCTTCCACATGCTTTACCCCCATGTCATGCAAAATTCCCAATCCGAATAAAAGAGCTTCATATTCGACTTGGTTATTAGTACATTTATGATCTAATCGGTTAAGTGCTTCAAAAATAGCCCCATGTGGTGAAGTAATTACAATTCCAATACCACAACCACTTTTGCAAACCGATCCATCAAAATGTAATTTCCATGGGATAAAAGTAACATAACCGACATTTAAATCAAGTTGCTTATCCACTCTATGTCCAACAATAAAGTCGGCTACTATTTGACCTTTCATTGAAGTTAATGGTTCACAATGCAAGTCATATTCAACTAAAGCATAAGCCCATTTGCCGACTCTACCACTTAAGATTGGTTTGTGCAACATGTATTTAATTATGTCGGTTTGACATGCTACTATGCAAGTACTAGGTAAAAGATAATGCCTCAATTTGGTACAAGTATGATATAATGATAAACATAACTTCTCAATAAAAGTGTACCTTGTTTCGGCATCCAACAATCTTCTACTTTCATATGCAACTACATGTTCCTTTCCTTCGGTTTCTTGAGTCAAAACTCCTCCAATGACATTTTCTTCCGCCGCCACATACAACTTGAATGGAACTCCACTCCTAGGCGCTTGAAGGACGGGTGGCGAAGATAAATATTGCTTGATCTCATCAAATGCTTCTTGTTGCTTGCCCCCCAAGTGAAATCAATGTCATTCTTCAACCGAAGTAAAGGAGTAAAAACATTCACCTTCCCGGACAAATTACAAATGAATCTTCTCAAGTAATTTACTTTGCCCAAGAACCTTTGCAAATCTTTCTTGCAAGTAGGAGCCTTCACATTGTTAATAGCTTCAATTTTCTTAGGATCTATCTCTATGCCTTTTTCATGTACAACAAATCCCAAGAACTTTCCAGCCGATACACCAAAAGCACATTTGAGTGGATTCATTTTCAATTTATATCGACGCATTCTTTCAAATGTAAGTCTTAAATCAGCCAAATGAGAATCTACTCCAGCCGATTTGACAACAATATCATCGATATAAACTTCTACTATAATGCCAAGCAAGTCATGAAAAATCAAATTCATAGCCCTTTGATATGTAGCACCGGCATTCTTTAAACCAAAAGTCATTACTACCCACTCAAATAGACCAACAAAACCCGGACATAGAAAGGCCGTTTTGGCTATATCCTCTTCGGCCATAAATATTTGATTATAACCAGCATTACCATCAAGAAAACTAAGAATTCTATGTCCAGATGCAGCATTAACAAGAAAGTCAGCTATAGGCATAGGATATTCATCTTTAGGAGTAGCTCTATTAAGATCTCTAAAATCAATGCAAACACGAAGCTTTTTTGTTCCTTTTTTCTCAACAGGCACAATATTAGAGATCCAATTAGCATATCGACAAGGCCTAATAAATTTAGCATCTAGTAACCGATTGATTTCTTCTTTCACTCGGTCATAAATATCGGGATTAAAGTTTCTACGAGATTGTTTAAAAGGCCTAAAACCAGGTTTAATGGGTAAACGATGTTCAACTAAATCACGACTTAAACCAGGCATTTCATTGTAACTCCATGCAAAACAATCAACATACTCCTTTAATAATTTTATTAACTCAGATTTAAACAAAGGATCAAGATTCTTGTTTACAAATGTCGGCCTAGGCACAGTACCATCACCAATATCTACCTCCTCTAGAGGATCAGCCGATGTAAACCCTTGTCCTAACTTGCTTAAATCATCAAAATCTTCAATGGCCTCACACATATCGTTCTTATGCGCCCGATAGTGTTCACGCCTCTGCTGTAACCATTCTAGATTTGGATCCATCAAATCATAAGAGATGGTATGGCCAGATCTCCAATCGGCCTCATAACAGCAGTAGCAAAACCATCCTTGGTGCAACCAATGATCTCACAATCAGATAAATCTAAGCCAGATAAACATTTAAGATTCTCATGATCATTCATAGTAGAACTATCGGCCACTGCAACACAAGCCGATGTATCTCCATGAACAACCTCTACTTCATCATCTATCCATTGAATTAAAAATTGATGCAAAGTAGAAGGCACACATTGGTTTGCATGAATCCAATCACGACCAAGGATTAAACTGTAGTTACCTTGTGTCTCAGCGACGAAGAACGCAGTGGCCAAAGTCTTGCTCCCAATAGTAAGCTCCATAGAAGCAACTCCCTTGGCGCCCATAGGTTCACCTCCTCCAACGCCGCTGATGGTCATATTGGTCTTGATCAACTCCTCATCTGAACCTCCCAGCTTCTTGAACAGAGAATACGGCATCAAGTTAACTATCGCCCCTCCATCCACTAGCATGCGAGAGATAGGCTTCCCATTGATATGACCCTTCATGTACAAAGCCTTCAGATGACTCTCATCAGCTTTGGGCTTCTGGAAAATAGCCTCCTTTGGACCAAAATCAAGTTGAGCAACACTTTCTTCTGACAATACATAACCATCCATAGACATATGAATTACGTTAAGCTCAAAATTTGTATGTTCAGGAGAAAAACCATAATCAACAAGCTCTTCATCGTCCTCTGAAGTAGATACCGATGATAGCTTGCCATCACAAATCATAGGAGAAGGAGAAGAAAAACCGGGTGGCATGTCGGGCAAAGCGGTCTGACCGCTTTCGTCAACCGGTCTGACCGGTTCAACCGGTCTGACCGACTCCTGAACCGGTCTGACCGGTTCTGTCTGAGAGCTGGTCTTAGCTTTCCATTCTTTTCCTTGTGGAATCATGGGCCTGTACTTGTTGAAAGCTTCGTCCCTCTGCTTCCCTAGCTCTTTCTCCTTCATCTCCTGAAATCTCAATCGCTGAAGCTTCCTCCTTTGAGTACGAGATAAACCAGGAGGACACCATCTTGGCAAAAAATACTTGGAGTTGGAACCACTCCCACTGGCTTCACCATCAGCAACAGAATCCTTCTGAATTGGTGTCTTAACCTGATTGTCCGTGACAATCGGTCCTTTGCCACCGTTTCCAAGAGGAATTTTTATCAACCCAATCTGAATAACATCTTGATTTGTGGTCCTCTCTGGGTCAATATCCATCCTATGCACCTCCTCACGCTGTTTTGGCTTGTAAACTTGCTTCATAGGAGGTTTTGCCGATTTCCTAGGGAAACCGGTCTGACCGGTTTGTGAAACCGGTCTGACCGGTTGGGTCTGGTGACCCTGACCAGATTGGCAAGGTGCCAAACGGTCCTGTCCAGGTCTTGAGATCCTGTCTAATGCTGGCCTTCGTGGTCCTCCCCATCCATGTTGAAAAGATTGTTGATATGGTACCCACATCACTCCATTATCATCATAAATTGGACAAGGTGGACATGGACTTGGTGCCTCCCATTGCTGAACAAAATTCCTCTTTGCCTGAGGATATTCTTTTTGATATGGAGGCACTCTCAATCTCTTTTTTACCGGCCGATCACTTGTAACGGCCTTTTGTTTGGAGTACCTATCAAATAGCATATCAAAGGTGACCTTTGGCCTAATAGTACTCCCCTGATTCTTTGCAACATTGAGTTTCCAGTTTCCAATCTCCGGACGGCTTGGTTTAATCATTTTTGGCCGACCCCTGGGAGAACCGGTCTGACCGCTTTCCATAACCGGTCTGACCGGTTTGTCCTGTAAAGGCTCAAACGGTCTTTGCTCGGTATGAATGGTCGACTCTTGCCCCCCATGTTGAGAGGCTCTCACAATGACCTTGAATGTCTCCCTGCCATCTGGAGTTGTCTCACATGCAACTTCTCGAATCAACTCCTTTCCTCTCAAGTCATGCTTTGTTTCACCGATCACAACATTCTTTCCTTTGGTTGCTTCGGCTTGATGCGGCCGAACCAAAACCTTAGGCTGTTGCAAATCCATAGTATTGACAGGAAAAGGAGCTTTATCCACTTGCATTTCATGAAATGTCAAACGACCTTCATTTATGGCCGATTGAACATGTCGACGAAACACATTGCAATCATTAGTGGCATGAAAATAAGTGTTATGAAACTTGCAATATGCACGCCTTTTCAATTCTTCAAGTGGAGGCAATTTATGAGACAATTTAATATTTCCAGATTTAAGCAATTCATCAAAAATGCAATCACACTTGGAAACATCAAATGTAAACTTAACTTCTTCTTGCCGACCTTTGTTGACCGGCTTAAGTGATGTACAGGAATAAGTTTTTTCTTTAGAGGGCCATACAAACTCAGCAGCAAGTACTTCTCTATCACTATCACTCGAATCATCAGACTCATAATCAACTACATGAACATTAGAACGACGTGACCTAGAAGTATCTCTCTCTTTTTCTTTATTCATTCGGTTTTCAACAATTAAAGCTCTAATTTGAACTTGTGCAACCGAAAGAAAATCAGAACCCTCTATTTTATCTCTTATGGACGATCTCAAACCTTTTAAGCAAATATCAGCAAGGTCCATATCAGTGATTGACAAATTGAAACAACGGTTTTTAGTTTCTTTAAATCTCTTAATGTAAGCAGAAACAGTTTCATCTCTACTTTGTCTAACCGATGTCAAATCTGTCAATTTCAATTGCAAGCTCCCACTATAAAAGTGATCATGAAACTTACGTTCTAACATATCCCAAGATATAATAGAGCCGGGAGCAAGCGAAGAAAACCAAGCAAAAGCGGTGCCAGTTAATGACAAAGAAAACAAGCGGACTTTTAAAGCATTATAAGCACCCGCTTCTCCTAATTGAGCTATATATTGGCTAATATGCTCCCATGTGGTTCGGTCGTCATCTCCACTAAATTTAATCAAATCGAGCATTCGCCAACCACGTGGAAGAGGAAAATTATCAAACTCAGCATTATATGGTTTTTGATACAAATTTGTATTACCAATATCAACACCAAGTTTACTTTTCACTACATTAGCCAAATCTTCTCTAAATTTATTAAATTCAGCCCAGTTAGGATTATTTGGCTGTTGATTTTGCACATTCTCCAAATTCATCTTATTTAAGTAGGGAGCAACCTTAGCTTGAGCTAGCCTATAACTTTCAAAAACATCATCAGGTATAACGTTTCCTTGAGCAGATGTATTAACTGTTGTACTATATTGAGGTCTAGCAGTACCTAAAGCATTAGTGTGAGCATAAACCATCGCATCAGGTGAAACAGAAAGCGGTATAGGCTGCTCATGCACCAATTCAAGCGCACTGGTCAGACCGGTCTGACCGGTTCCCTGATCCGGTCTGACCGGTTTGGCCGTGTTTGGCCCGGTCGGTTGGAACGGTAGGGATTGACCAATGGCAAACTCAGGTGGCATACCATACATGTATTTTTCAATATTAACATTGGGTATGGGTGCCAAGCTAGGAGAAACTCCACTACTGGAATTAATTTTAGGAGCGCTACTACTAGTTTCATTATTGTTAAGGCAAGTAGTGGTCCTATCTTTCTCAAGATCTTCTAATCTTTCTAAACGAGCAATGTAAGAGGCAAGCAATTCATCTCTTTCTACACTATTTTTAGGAACAGTAGTAGAAGGAGAATTCTGTGATTTACTTACAGTGGGTATTACCTCAACTCGATTATCATTCAACTTGATCGCCGGTAGCTCAAATTCTTGCACTCTTGCCACCTTGCCATGACGATCTTTCTTGATGCCAGCCATGAATTGCATCTTCATGAATTCTTGCAGTGCATCCAAATTCTTCTGCTCCTCCGGAGTGAGATCTTCCATTGAAGCCGCGATGATGTTATCCGCGTCAAGATCACATCGAGATCCCATCTTGTCTGGAGCTTAGATCGAACGGTCTTTGACAACCAGATCTTCTAGTTCCCCAGCGGAGTCGCCAAAAGTGTGTTGACGCTTTTTCTGGCCAACACACGCGAGCGCCAGATCGCGCAAACGAAGAAACGATGAACTCGCCGCAGCCTCGCCCAAACCGGTCAGACCGGTTTAGGGATCCGGTCAGACCGGTTTCCCTCGGGAGCTTCGGGATGAACCTAGGATCACCACCTCGGGAGGGACCCCGTCGGAGATGGCGCGCCTAGGGTTGCTCTGAGATCGGTCAGGCCACTCAGAACCTCCTTGAACGCCGTAGAGACAAGCAAGGAAAGCAAAGGGGTTGGAAAAGCTAGGGTTTAGAGATAAAAAGTAGAAAATATATTGATTGATCGATTGGATGATGACTCTCAACCGGCCACGGCCCTTTATATTTATAGGGTGGGGAGGTCTTGCCCCGCAAAGAATCCTTTTACAATTTGGAACCAACTAGGACTCCTAACTCTACTCCAACTCGGACTGAAACCGGTCAGACCGCTTTGGCAAACCGGTCAGACCGGTTTGGCTGTTGCCAGATCGGCTACAGGGAAACCGGTCTGACCGCTTCCTGAGGTCGGTCTGACCGGTTTGCGTGGCTTGCCAATTTTAGGTGCGAACACTTATCTTTTTTTCTTCCTCCGTTGACGACTTGCAACCGTGCGAGAAAAAAAAACATGACCCAGATTGCTAGCTTCCTCCTCCTCGAGCAAGTACTTTATTTTTCCCATTCATTTTTCGCGCGCTTGGTGATGGTACCTATCCTGCCTCTCGTGGCGGGGACGTCTCTCTGGATCCACTCCTATATATCGACAATTTGATACCGTTGGATCAAAAATAGACGGTATATTTTTGCCTCTCCTTCCTCTAGCAAGTACGTACTTTCTTTTTTCCCCTTCATTTCTCACGCTTGCCGCCTATAGACCTATACCCTGCTTGCCTCCCCGGCCATCTCCATCGACGAGGACGCCACGAGATCCGCTCCCGTTGCCATAGCTGTTGGCAAAATGGCAAGCTGCCCGCTTTTCACTGTTTACCACCGCACGCTTTGTGACCTTGTGGCCGTGCCACTGGCATTCTTGTTTCGTTGTTGTGCCGCCCCAGCACCCGTCAACTCTATTGAGCCCTCCTGCTCCACGCGGTCCCTTCCTCTAAGCCTAGGATAGAGTCGATTACACCTCAGCAGAATCCCACATTGTTGCTAACCTCCTATAGCACTTAAGACTCTCATGTACGTCATTCACATATGTCCTCACCGTTGACTAAATTCCATGCCAATTTCGGTCCGAGATGTGTGCCGGATCGGATAACCCAAATGTTTTATTCTGTTTTTTTAGGGTCAACGCCAGCCAGAGCTTTACAATCGTGAAGGTTCAGCAAGCTAGGTTTGAAAAAGAGAATAGAAGGAGGGCAGCCTTATTCTGTTTTGGTGCATAGTGTAGTTAAATTAGAGCCACCTGTATTCTACTAGACACATCTTGAACTAACGGTATTATGCCATGTAATGCGTGCAAATGGCTGTGATATTGACTGGCCTTTTCGACAAATCCACTGAATGCATAATAACTTTTTAACCTAAATTAAAGTTGGATCATAGAAGAATGCTCCAGCTGGGAATGAACATTCAATTAGAGGCTAACAACATCCAGTTTTATCTCTAGGACACGATGAATTTATCGATTTTCAGAATGAAGAGGGTACCGTGAGGATCCGTTTGGATCCTCCTAGCTCAGAACAAGGCTACCATATATAGTTGGATAGCAAGCTTATAGCTTTTATGAGGTGGGTGGGTGGATAGTTCAAAATGAGACTATTAACATGAGTTATTTGGGCGAACTGATCGTAGGTTAGTTGGTAAGGTTCCTTGTGGTGGAACCTGTCCACCCGGGTTCGAGTCCTCAAATTGTCATTGGTGTCGCAGTTTCCTGAAAAGAGCTATGGGGATGAGCTAGAACTTCTTTAGTGTCTCTCTATTAGCTCAAACTAATCCAATCGGCCTGGTTAGAGCACATATCTCAAAGACAATCTAGTGGCAGCAGATGGTACCATTTTTTTGGCAGGCTTAGAACGAATCGATTGTCAGCGCTAGAGCTAATTATATTCTTCATGAAATTCTTATTTATTTTCCAATTGGTTCACGATGTGGATGAACTCATTTATGTGCTCGGTGAGTTTATTTCCCCAGAAATCCAACAACAAATAAATATCAATTTAGATTTGCCATTATTAAAATTTCACATGCAACTCAAAAATAAAAAAATCCACTCTTTCGTAAATTCCACACTCTTTTTGTAAATATATTTAGTATTGCTATATTTTCAGGTAGCCTCTAAAATAGACAGTTGGTCATTATTGTAAATCAACTAAATACTCCCTCCGGTTTGGTAAAGGAAGTCGTTTTGGACAAGGTTTGAGTTAAACATTGATAATATAAATCATGAATAACATTTAAGTCATTGAGTTTGAAAATGTGAAAATTATATAAATAGATTGGTATTGAAAATTACTTTCATAAAAGTATACATATATAACTTTTTAAGAAATATTTTTATAGAAAAGAGAAGTCAAAGTTACGCTCTGGTGACCGTGACGCTGTCCTAAACGACTTGCTTTACCAAACCACTTTACCAAACCAGATGAGTATATGCAATAAGGGTCCCAATCTTTATTTATGTTGGAGAAAATGGCACTAGTGGTCAAAGTCGACAATCTCATAAATGCCGCCATAGCTTACACAAGGAAAAGAAGGTGCAGGAGTACACTATATAGTATAGTGTTTTCATAAATATGTTTTGCAACGCCTTTTATTGTTCATGAAAGATACGTGCTCTTCCTTTTGGAGGCTAGCTAGTGGTGAGTACCGGCCATAGAAGCATTATGCTTTGGTGGGGTACATATGAATTCGTAGGGAACTGTAAGCCTGAGTCGTCCTAGCTGGTAGCTACCCTAGGTTGTACTAGCACATGTTTACTTTCCATACTGATACAATTAACCTTTCTCTTATGCCTTTTCATTTACCAGCTCATTTGCTGCCGTGGAGCTTGCTACTTCATCACATTAATTATTCTTCCTTGGCTCCCCCACTAGTAGAAAAATGACCTTCCTCCACCTATATTTGTCCTAGGTAGATTTGGGCATGAGACTAATACCTTTAGTCCCGGTTGGAGGCTTCAACCGGGACTAAAGGATCTCAACCTTTTTAGTCCCGGGTGTGGTGGTTTCACCTGGGACTAAAAGGATGACTTTTGGGTGTAATAAGGAAGAAAAAAAAGATAGTATGCTTGTCTGCTTGGCATTTGGGCTCCTTTTGTTATGCCGTTGTTCAGGTCAACAACCATGTGGTAGAAATCACCTCTAAAATTGTTTTAGGGAGTTATTCAAATGATAGTATAGTTGAGGGAGTTAAACATCCAATTCTGTAGTTCAGGGGGGTGAAGTATTCCATATTGGATAATTTGGGGGTTTATGTAGACTTTTCCTCCATGTCATCATCCACATCTGCTGCCACGTGGCAAAAAGCACATGTAAAGCCGCTTCAGGGGGCTATTCAAACGGTATTGAATAGTTGAGGGTGTAACACCCAAAAATGGCCTATTTAAAATTTTTAGTAATTAATTGATTATTTAATGTCTTGTTCATAATTATATAGGTTAAATAAGTAATTTCTAGAAATTAAAATCAAATATAAGTTGTAGAAATCTTTATTGTTACATTCATGCTGCTGCATTTATTTTTGTATTGCTTGTGGTTCAAACAAGAATTTAAATTTATTTAAATTCAAATTTGAATCACCTTGTTTGGAGCTCTACAAAAGTTGTTAGGCCCATAGTTCGCTTTTGCTCCCTGAACTTTTTCTCGGTTCATTTCTGCCCCCTCTTCTTTTTCTCTAGTCCGGCCCAGCAACCCCGCTCGGCCCAGTACCCAGCGCAGCTGAAGTCTGCTTTCGCTCCCCCAACTTTTCTCCCCGGCTCGACTTCGCCTCTCCAACTCTTTCTCCCCGGCCCAGTCCGCCAGCCCAACAAACCCCGCCGGCCCACTCCCGCGCCCCCCTCCTTCCCTCTCACTGCCCCGTGGGCCCGCCGCGTCAGTCCCGTCTTCTTCGCGGGGACAGACCGGCCGGGGATCACGGCCAAGCGCCGCCGCCGGGGTTTCCATCCCCGCACGCCGAGCGACCCCGTGGACCTCCTCGGAAGCTTCCCCGAACCTTCCCGCGCCCACACCTTCCTTTCTCGGCTCGCTCCCCACAAGGAAACCTGCCACCGCCTAGGAAAAGCAAGCGCCGCCGCCGCGAACCATCCATAAACGCCGGCGAGCGCGTTCCCGTCGCCCTGAGCCTTCCCAAGCCCCTTCATAAGGCGCCTGAGCACCCCCGAGCCTCACCCGATCTCGCCATCGCACGACAAGTCCACCCGAGCCACTCCATCGCCCTGTCCACGCGCCGCCGAGATTGCGCAGCGCCGCCGCACGCCGCCAGGCTGCTCCGGCGTGTCTCCCGGCCGGCCATCACCGCCAAGCTGTTCGCCAGAAGGTACTGAAGCTCCCCATGCACTCCCCATCCCTTTTCCTGCCTCGATCGCGGCTTATTTCTCCCCGACGTCCACAACGCCGCGGCGGAGGGATCGCCGTCGTCCCTGTCGACCGAGCCATCTCCGGCCGATTCCTCACACTAGGAGCATCTTCAGGAGGTAACGAGTCCGCCCAACCCTCTAATTTTGGCGCCTGAGCACCGTAGCTAGTTTCCCCGCGATCACCGTCGTCGGCCGACCACCGGCCGTCGTCGTCCGGTCGCTACACCGCACAATGCACATCTAGGACATCACAGAACCACTAGCCACCTCTCTATGATGCTCCAGAGCCAAAAACCCGACCCCGAAACCACACAAAACCCACTCCCCGCGGCACACCGGAGCTCCGCTCCGCCGCGCACCGCCGTCCGACCCTCTCGCCGGCCAATGGCCGACTAGAACCCCCTAGGTGAACTCGCCGTGATCTCCTGAGTCCGTAGGACCAAACCACGTCGCGAATGGATCCCTGTAGCGCGAGAAAACCCCGACTCCGGCGAACTCTCGCCTCGGCCGAGCGGCGCCGCCACGCTGTCTTCGTCTCCGGCGAGCCCCACGCCCTGGGCCGTCCGATCTCAGATCGATGGCCGAGATTAGATCAAGCCATACCCCTTCGCGTTTTAAATCTCAGCCGCCCAGATTGGATCCGACGGCTGCCACGCGTCCGAGCCGGGTCAATACCGGTCAGCGTTGGTTATTTTGCTAAAGAGCCCCTGTACTTTTCTGAAATTAACCTGCGATCCACTTTAGTTCAAAATAGGTCCCTGGCTTTTCGCAGTTAGGCCCCTGGAAGTTTTAAAACATCACCAGCAAGTCCCTGCACCTTAGAAACGCCGTATCTTTCTCGTTTTAGCTCCGATTAGGGTGATTTTTGCGCTGACGTGTTCGTAGCGAAGCGTAGATTATTTCTAGCTCCTGTTTTTGTACTGTTTCTACTGTTTGGTGTACTGTTCTAATAGAATATTCTTGTTTGCATGTAATGTTTGGTATGGATGCTTGTGTGGTGCTTCGTGTCTAGTCGGTGAGCCCGTAGCTTTGGACTTCGAGTACGTTGAGGACGTTCCAGAGCAGGACTCGCAGCAGCAGCAGCAGCCGTACTCCGAGGAAGGCAAGTTATAGCACGGACAATCCTTGCTTCCTACCCACTTTTAATCATTTATTTCATACTTGCATGTGTCTAAATTGATGTACCTTTAAGGTTGTACCTAGTTTTTCATTATCCTATCCTTGTTTACCTTGGGTTTATTGCATATGGGTAGAACTTTGCTAGGCACTACTACTGTCATCTTTATTTAACTGTTAAACTTGTATTAATGGTCCACTTCAACTTTAACGTTAAAACTGGATTTTTAGCAACATGGATTAGGGAGCTAGAGCATGTGCTGTGTGCTTTGTTCTAGTGTCTCCCTCTAAGGACCGGTTCTTAAAGCGGCAACCCAGGAGCCTGTCGCCACCGCTGGAACTATAATGGCTCTGGTCTTGGTCATGTAGCTTGTACGTCTCTAGCTTGGCAGTGGTTACCGAGGGACCAACGGCGTTGTGGGAGGTACGGTGCTGGGTGTTCTCCGATTCCACCGAGGGCGGGAGATCCGTCGGCTAGGTCACGTTAGACCCAGTCCCATGTAGGAGTCTCAGCGATTGAGAACTCTGCACGTTGCGCAGTATGGGTGCGATACCCGCGCTCCGGACGCCATCGACCCCCTCACGGTGTGACTCCGTGGGCGTACGTCGATCTCGGTGCCTAAGTTTTCACCGCCGTATAGTACTTCAGCGGCTACTGACTTGTTAGGGTGTCTTGTGAAAGCCTCGTAGCGTCCCTATGCAGTCACACCTCGGAAGTGTCGATGTGCGTGGTTGGGTGCAAAGTTCCTTTGAACTTTTACGCGACTGGTGGGTAAAGGGCGAAACCTCTGCAGAGTGTACGATCTATCATGATAGCCTTGCTCAGGGTCACGAGCGGCCTGGATCCTTTTTGATTAGAATATGGTATTTATTCCTGCTTAATGTCACTTACACTATTAATTGGGTTACAACTGGGTTCTTATTCACCTGTAGTAACTTGGACAAAGTTAAAACCAACCAACTAAAAGTGCTAATGCAGTCAAGCCGAGTCTAGCCTTTTGAGCCTTCATACACCCGTGCTATACTTGCTAAGTAATCCTGTTACTTACACTTGCTATTATTATCATTTTGGGCAAAATCCCGGACGGGTAACAGATTGGAGTCAGGCTGATTATGCTGTGGAGTTCCTAGAGGATTTGCCGTACTTCTGAGCTCGCGTTCTCCCAGACAGAGTCCCTGTGGGATTGCGGCTACGCTAGAGAGATGTATTAGTCTTCCGCTGTCCATGAATTTATTTTTAAAGCACTCTGATGTAAACGCTACGCTATGATGAGATTAATAAAGCATTGTACTCTGATTTTACCATATTTGTTCGCTATATGTGTCTGTGGACTTCCTGGGCACACATATGGCCACATTCGGGTTTTTTGTGTAAATCCGGGTGTGACAGAGGGGGTGTTAAACATCCGGTTTTGTAGTTTAGGGGGTGAAGTATTCCACCCATAATAGTCCAGAGGTTATATATACTTTTTCCCATATAAACTTCCCCGGCTTCATCTTCCTTCACCGGCATTTTAGTGGTAGGACACGAATTAAGTTCTTAAGAAAAGAGTCTATTTTACTCCCCTTAACGTCTGTGCATAATCCACCACCTGCTCGTCCTTAATTTTGATGATATATATTGACATATATGCATGGACCATCATGGGGAATGTTCACCGGGACGGTCCCAGGGATATATGGCGCGTAACTGTCTATATGTACTATGCTTGCCATTGACAATAGGTGGTGGCATTGGTAATTAACCTGTGTTACTTGTCTACGAGCTAGCATCCCTATAGATTTTCGCCCACGTACATCTTTGTGTATCACATATGTGAATGCCTAGCTATCAACGTAAGGTCGACATACACTGATTCGGTATTTACCATCCATGTACGCAAAATTACTTGACCGGTCGGTCGGCAGCCCTGGGACTATCTGCGCAACTTAACAGCAATGATCCTCACATACTGACCGGTCAAATATGCATGTATCATACACTACCGGAATCTGGTAGTTTGCCGTGTGCCTGGCGATAGGTACATAGGTATACATTGCAAATTGTTTGTCATTTTAGTATTATCTTAAATGAACATATATAATTTTGACCAGATTTATTAAAAAGCACCTGCTTCTATAATATTAAATTAGGGTTAATTAAATCCACCTTGAAATATATATTAGTAGTGTATTTATTTGTTAGTACTATATGCAAATTCATATAATTTTCTTACTCATTTTCTATAAACTAGAACAAAATTAGAGAGATTTGACTTGGGAGAAAACAACTGGAGTGACCAATAGTGAATACACTCTATATTCTCCGAAAAAAATAGAGCAAAGACCTCATTTTAATAATACAATTTCTCACTCACGGTAAACCACAAAATCAGTGCGTGCACATGAGTATTGGCATATAGCAGTATACTAGTACACGAAAATAACTCCTCTTTGTCTTCGGAGAGAATTCCCTATTTGACACTGAAAAAGTTACTCGTTCCTTCTTTGGCTCTGGAAAAAATTTAGTTCCCTATTTGACACCGGAAAACTTACTCATTCCTTATTCGACATTCCATCACGTTTTTCATCCATGATCCGTTAACTCCCGTGTGAAAAGACTATTTTGCCCCTCGGTCCTCATGGGTCCCACCGCAGCCTCTCTTCTCCTTCCTCTCCTTCCCTTCTCCCGTGGGACCTCTGGCACGCCTTCTCCTCCCACTCCCCCTGCCACGCCCCCTCCTCTCCCTCCCCCTCACGCCAGCGCGGCGGTCTTCAGTTGTGGGCGGCGGCGAAGCGGCAAGCGGGGCCAGCGGCGCCAGCACGGGGTTGCGCGGTGGTCAGCGCAGGGCCGGCGGAGCGGAGGCGGCGGCTTCGAGCTGCTGCGGCGGCGGACGCGAGGCCGAGCGCGCGGCGGCGAACGCGAGGCCGGGCGCGCGGCGGCGAACGCGAGGTCGGGCGACGCGTGGGAGGCGGGTCACGGCGGCCTCAAGGAGCTCGCCCCGCTACCGAGGGAGAGGGCCTCAGAGAGGTGGAGCACGCCGGCGGGGTCGCGGGGCCTGGACTCCCTGGGCGGCGGTCGTCCCGTGCACGCGGCCCTCTTCTTCCTCGCCGCGGTGCTGCTCATCGAGCTGGGAGCCTTCCACGCGGAGGAGGAGGTGACCCGGGTGGCGGACGACGAGGGCGGCCTCCAGCAGCGGTGGGAGCCTGCGCGGCGGGAAGCAACGGCCGAGGTGGGGTTCCCGCGGCTGTCCTCCCCACGGGCCCCGTTGCCGGGCTGGCCGCGGCGATCGCGGGAGAGGTCACGGCGGCGACGGCGGGCTGCGGCGGGCGGCTGCGAGGCCGCTGGCTGGGCGCATGGGCACGGCGGCCCTCTCCCACGGCCATCGAGCTTGGCGCGCTCGCGCTGGCCGCCGCCAGGTCATTGCGCTGGCTTGCTTCGTCCGTCGTGCGCTGCCGCGGCCATCCTCTGCCGCCCGCGGACCTCCGGCGCGCGGCGTGGATGTGCCGCGCGTGCTCCACCATGGCCGCCGCCGTCTTGATGCTCCTCGCCGCCGTCTCGATGCTCCTTCCGCACGCGCCGGCCCTCGTCGAGCGCACCGCCGCTCTGCTTTTCCTCGGTCGTGGGAGAGGGCCGCCGCGTCGATGGGGGAGGAGAGACCGCGCGCCGCCGCGCTGGGAGCCTCCACACGCGTGCGTCGCGGCGGCGGCCTCCCGCCATGGCCGCACGGGGAGCAGCTGCCCGCCCGACGCACGAGATCGCGGTGGCCGTGGTGAGCACCGGGTCGGGTCGGAAAAGTCCAGGAGCGAGAGAAGGGAAGGAGAGGAAGGAGAAGAGAGGCTGCGGTGGGCCCCACGAGGATAGAGGGGCAAAATGGTCTTTTCACACGGGAGTTAACGGTTCACGGATGAAAAACGTGATGAAATGTCAAATAAGGAATGAGTAAGTTTTCCGGTGTCAAATAGGGAACGAAATTTTTTCTAGGGCCAAAGAAGAAACGAGTAACTTTTCCAGTGTCAAATAGGGAATTCTGTCTTGTCTTTGCCGTGCATCTTCCTCTAGAGCCTGGCTCTCAGCTTCTCGTGGCATGTATGGCGTGGCAGAAGAGAGAGAAAAGGCCCCACGACCCCCGTCGTCTAGCTCGGTACCTAGCCACAACTGCGGCTGCCACTGTCCCTCCCTCATTGTTGACCAGAACTTCCCAAAACACCCCCACCCTCTCGCAGTCTGCCCTCTGCCTATATCTCTCTCCCCCGGCCGGCCCCCCTCTCCTCACCAACCAAGCCAAGGCACCCTCTCTCTCATCCCATCTCCTCCCCTCTGTCTCTTATTTTCTCTCTCTATTAGTTCCCAAATCGCAGCGGCAGCGGCAGCAACAACAGATCCAATACATACTAGGTTCCATTGCATCATACATCAGTCACCTCACCTCACCCCAAACCATCAAATCACACTCCCGTCAAATCACACAGGCAAGGAGGAGAGAGAGGGAGGGAGGGAGAGGAGCTAGCAAGATGAGAGAGATATGCTACGACTACTAAAGCAGCAGTCCATCTATCCATCAATCAGGTAGCTCGCCAGCAATCGCGTGCCGCCTTTCCACTCACGTACACCTCCTCCTCCACACCACCTCTCATCAGCTCATCGTCTCGTTCGTTGCCGCGTCAAATCGACCGGGGGCACGCAGCTAGGGAGCCAGTAGCCCTGTTGCTTCGCGTGCTCTGCCTGTTGCTTGCACCACGTACCTGAAGGAGAAAGCAGCGACCGACCGATCGATCGGTCGGTGGTTGTCGGCCGGCCGGCATGTCGTCCTCCTCGTCCTCGTCCTCCGCGGCCTCCGCCGCCGCCGTGTTCCCGCCGTCCCCGCAGCCGCCGCCGCCGCTGCTGGTGGAGAACCTCCCGCCGCTGCACCAGCTCACGCCGGTGGCCGCGGCGGCGCCGGCCTCCGAGCAGCTCTGCTACGTGCACTGCCACTTCTGCGACACCGTCCTCGTCGTCCGTGACCGAACCCCTAGCTCCTCCTCTCGATCTCTCTCGATCTCTTTCCTATATATAATACATGCAGCTCCTCGCTCCCCGTCCATGTTCTTTAAAATCTCAAAGATTTTTGCAAGCCTGATGCGTGCGTGTGGGTGCAGGTGAGCGTGCCGACGAGCAGCCTGTTCAAGACGGTGACGGTGCGGTGCGGCCACTGCAGCAGCCTGCTCACCGTCAACATGAGGGGCCTCCTCTTCCCGGGCACGCCGACCAACACCGCCGCCGCCGCCGCGCCAGCTGACGTCACCGACAGCACCACCACCACCACCATCACCACGGCGCCGCCGCCGCCGGCCACCTCGGTCAACAGCGGCCAGTTCCACCACTTCCCCCACTCCCTCAACCTCGCGCCCAACCCTCCCCACCAATCCCTCCTGGTACACCGCTCCTCCTCGATCGCGAGCTTCAAAATAATCCGGAGCTAGCTCGCTCGCTCCGATCTCATATATATAGACTATCTCCCTGTTGTTGAGTATATACTATCGCATGCCTAATCTTGCGCCTGCTGCTTGCGTGCATGCAGGATGAGATATCGAGCGCGAACCCGAGCCTGCAGCTGCTGGAGCAGCACGGCCTCGGCGGCCTGATCCCCGGCGGCGGCAGGAACGCGGCGGCGGCGCCGCCCCCGCCGCAGCCGCCCGCGTCGGGGAAGGCGGCGAAGGAGCCGTCGCCGCGCGCTAACCCCGTCGTCAACAGACGTAAGTGTTCACATCACCTAAGCTTCCATGCACGTCTCCAAATGTTCCTTCGCCATTTCTTTTCGCCATCGATTGCCCAAGTTTTGCCCGACCGGTTTCTTGAGATCATATCGATCGAACACACGATCAGCCTGGCCGGCCATGGCCGGGGAAGGTGTGTGAAACCGTTGAGCTCATCTTCTAGCTCCTCCATGCTAGAGCTTCTGGCTGACCAGATCGATCAGTGCGTGAGCACACGTACCAGATGGCCTGGGCTAGTGGTCGCATCGGGCCGCGACACATGCGTCTATCTAGGTGTTGTGCATGTCGCATCAATAAGTGCGCGCGCGCGACGACGCCCAGTCGCCCACACCGCGCGTTGGCTCTTTCGACTAGAGTCCAAGCTAGCTAGAGCGAGCGCGAGGCGCATCTCTTTGTTTCGTTCTCGAGCTCTCTCTCTTTTCACTGTGAGAACTAGCGAGCAGTGGTGGATGCCGCCACGGCGCGCTACCGGCCGGCCAGCTGATGACCTGCGCGAGCGCGTGCGTGCAGATCAGTGGCGCGCCGGGAGCTCCAGCTAGTGTACATGCCGAGCAGAAGAGAGCGAGAGCAGTGAGGGCGCTGGTGGTCGCGTCCCGTGCGGCATGGCAATGGCATGACTGTGTTGGCTAACAGGTTTCGTTTGCCCTCGTGTCTCTTTTGCAGCGCCGGAGAAGAGGCAGCGCGTGCCGTCGGCGTACAACCGCTTCATCAAGTGAGTGCCAGTAATTAAAAACGCTGCTACATTTTTCACGCTGTGTGTTACAGTAGTTACAGTGAGTCGTCACGACCGGTGGTGGTTCTCCCGGTCACGGCAATGCCGCTGCCTAGCTCTGTGGCAGCAGCCGGCCGGCCGGGGCCGGGGACGGGGTGCAGAGAGGCAGCAAGAGCTTTTGCAGGGGCAGAGAGAGACCTGCTTGTTTTTGCGCTCCCTCTCTCTCTCTCTCAACACACGCAAGAGATAGATAGAGAGAGAAAGATGAAAGAGAAAGGGGAGTGCTCGCAGTGTACTCGTTAATGAGACACACGGCATGCATGCAAATGATGCATCGGTGATGGCAAATAATGGGGGCGTCGTGTCGTTGGGCTATAGCTGCAAGCTGCTGATCATATGCATCGATCTGACGTCTCCCTTTTCCCTTTTCTTTTTCTGGCTCTCCCTCGGGGCCGGGGAATGCGATTGCAGGGACGAAATCCAACGCATCAAGGCTGGCAATCCCGACATCTCGCACAGGGAGGCCTTCAGCGCGGCGGCCAAGAACGTCAGTGTGGTTTCCTCATCGCCTCCGCTGTATCCCCTCGCCTAGATCTTTCTCTTCTTACTATTTAATTAATTTATATATATGTATGGCCTGATCCAACAACACCTATCTAGCTACTAGGGTTTGCTCGTCCAGCTACTGTGCAAGTGTGCATTCCTAGGACTTCCCGATCTTTCAAAATCGCATCATACGGTTCCATGCATCCCCTTTCTGAATTCTAGTTTTGGTGTGGTGGTTTTGTTGTTGCCGCAGTGGGCGCACTTTCCGCATATCCACTTTGGACTCATGCCAGATCACCACCAGGGGCTCAAGAAGACAACCCTGCTACCTCAGGTGATAAATCGATCAAACCCTTATTTGTCCATGTATACTATTATATCAAGAAAAACATAGCGGCTAATATAATTTCCCCCTTTTAATTTAAAGGTTCAAAATAAAAAGCAAAAATAATTTTTTGATACTTATCGGTTAACTTTCTCACAAAATGGAGAGGGGTGCAGATCTCGATCCCACATGATCTGATAGAAAGGATAGAAATGACTTTATACAGTAGCATTCTATTAGTTTCATGATTTTTGGATGCAACATTGAAAATTAATTAGAAATTAAAATTATGTTATCAAAGGTAATGTCTAGGAGTAAATGTATATTATTATGAAAGTAATATATTCAATGATAAAACTAGAATTATAGTTTTGTGTTTCTAATTTGAATAATTGTTTTAAACACATTAAAAAGTTTCACCTCGCACACTCTTGACATGAAATAAAAAAGATAGGGTTTGCAAAGCTCTGGAACCATCAACCAATATATAGTACTATCAGCGCAAGTTGTCCCCTCATTTTTCTTCTTAGATAAATCAAGCTTAAACACTCGGATGTGGGTGAAGCATCTGGTTCAAAATGGGTAGTTACATGCCAATTTGGCAATTGTAATGAAACCGCAGCCTTTCATCGCCATCTTTTGGCAATGGAATCTACAAATCTAGCTTTGGTCGTAGTCTAGAACACTTCTCTCGTAAATTCAAAATTGGCTCTTCTTTTTATTCTTAGCTGTCTTTGTTCTGTTAGGTATTGCTTGAGTCTTTTGCATATTGGCTTAGCTTTAGAAATTTGTGGAAGTATGTTTTTGTTCCTACCTCAAAATTGAGACATATGCATGCAAAAACTCATTTTCTCTGTATATACATTAGTAGGTTGGTTTTCTAATAATTATATATTCCCCTCACTAGCTCTCACTACCAGAATCATGCGCATTGACACCGGGTGGGAAACCCCCTTTAGCACCGGGTTTTCCACCCGGTGCCAATCTTCCGGTGCTAAATGGTGCCACCTTTAGCACCGGGTAAAATAACCGGTGCTAAAGGTGGGGGCACTAGCAAAAAACATTTGCATATTTGCGTGTTGCGGGATTCGAACTCAAGACCTCTTGGCTCGCACGTGTACACCCACCTAACCATCTCACCTACGCTACACATGTGATGAGATAAAAGATGCTTTCCTTTTGTAGTAGCATATGACACCCCCTTTAGCACCGGGTCGTAACACGACCCGGTGCGAAAGGGTCTTTAGCACCGGGTCGTAACACGACCCGGTGCTAAAGGGTAGCCCTTTAGCACCGGGTGGTGTTACGACCCGGTGCTAAAGTGTGAGGGCCTTTAGCACCGGTTGCTAACACCAACCGGTGCTAAATGTCACCCTTTAGCACCGGTTGATGTTAGCAACCGGTGCTAAAGTGTTTCCGGGGGCACCCTAATTTCGCACCCGGTGCTAACGTCACATTAGCACCGGATCTTTAGTGCACCGAGGCATATGAGGGGTGCGGATGTGAGTTATTCTTGTAGTGTCTCCTCAGTTCATAAATACATACTTGGCATTTTGGATAAGACCTAGTCAAACTTTTGAGACTTTGGCTATCAATACATTTTGAATATTTAGTTAGGAAACATGAAACTAATTACTTTTATATACTTGTAAGAAACATATATACTTTATGTGATCCGACAAATCTATTCAGGGGCGGAGCCAGAAATAATGAATTAGGCCCCGTGCTAAACTCAATGCTAAGCTTCAAATATACCTAAAATCTCTGGCAATTAAATGGTTTTCTGTGCACGAGGGCTGCAGCAGGTGCAGCCCGGGTCGTGGCTCTACCACTGAATCTATTGGATTCCATAAATCACATTTTGGTAAAAGATATATTGGAGAACAACAATGCATGTTCAAAATGTATAGTTTTATTTCTATTGGATCGATCATTAACTTGAAAAATATTATCTAAATGTAAATGGTGTTGAAATATAGGAGTAGGGAGATCGAGCAAGCATATCCTAGCTTATTGTGGACGAATCAAGGTGGAACATTTAATATGAACTAACTATCATCTTGTGCTTTTGGCTTTACCAGGATCACCAGAGAAAGGACGTGCTTCTAAAGGATGGGCTCTACGCGGCGGCAGCCGCGGCTGCGGCGGCGGCGGCCAACATGGGGGTTGCTCCATACTGATTACTCGAGCTTAATTAGATAGCAAAGTTTGCTACTGTTACCTACGTAGCTGCCGAGAGACTACTACTGTCCTTTTTAACTACTGGCTCCTATGAACTACTACTATCAAGCTATATATCTAGGGCTTACTCGATCTTCCTTTGTTAATATGTTGCCCTCAGCTCGCTGTTTCGAATCACGCACCTATAATGCTGGTTGATCGATCGAGCTTGATCATTTAACGGTTAGTCTATTTTGACGTTGATCAACTGTCCTTTTTTTTGCTTTTTTTTTCTTTTTCTTTCCCGTCTGTTTAGCTGGTGCTACTGCTGTAGCTGCTCTGCGCTCTTTACTGTGTCTTTTTCTCCCCTCCACTTCTTTTAATTTGCCCTTTTGTTTCCGCTCGTCGCCGCCTGTCGAGTAAAGGGAGGCCAGGGCAGCCACGGGCTCGCCTTGTCTGGAATCCTCCTGCCGCCCCCAAGACCGCCGGTCCTTGGCTCCTTGCTTGCTCTCTCCTCCCTTTGTTCGCTTGCTGATGAACCAGCTGCCGCTGGAATTCAAACGCGCCCGCCCCGTCCGGGCCTGGCGGCCTGCCTCTGCAGTGCGAGCATGCATATGCAGTGACGCCGGCCGCTCCAGTCGGTACCAGTGGTTGCATTGGATGGTAGCATCGACCACCGCTCCTCTTGCATTGTCGTCTCCTTGCGCCCCTCCGGACCCAACCAACAGCAGGAGCTGAGGCTGGAGTCCCGGCCGCGGCACACTCCTGCACGTACGGCATACGGATCGCCTGGGAGAGAATTCCCTATTTGACACTGAAAAAGTTAATCGTTCCTTCTTTGGCCCTGGAAAAAATTTAGTTCCCTATTTGACACCGGAAAACTTACTCATTCCTTATTTGACATTACATCACGTTTTTCATCCGTTAACTCCCGTGTGAAAAGACTATTTTGCCCCTCTGTCCTCATGGGTCCCACCGCAGCCTCTCTTCTCCTTCCTCTCCTTCCCTTCTCCCGTGGGACCTCTGGCACGCCTTCTCCTCCCCCTCCCCCTGCCACGCCCCCTCCTCTCCCTCCCACTCACGCCAGCGCGGCGGTCTTCAGCTGTGGGCGGCGGCGGAGCGGCAAGCGGGGCCAGCGGCGCCAGCACGGGGTTGCGCGGTGGTCAGCGCAGGGCCGACGGAGCGGAGGCGGCCGCTCCAAGCTGCTGCGGCGGCGGCCGCGAGGCCGAGCGCGCGGCGGCGAACGCGAGGCCAGGCGACGCGTGGGAGGTGGGTCACGGCGGCCTCAAGGAGCTCGCCCCGCTACCGAGGGAGAGGGCCTCAGAGAGGTGGAGCACGCCGGCGGGGTCGCGGGGCCTGGACTCCCTGGGCGGCGGTCGTCCCGTGCACGCGGCCCTCTTCTTCCTCGCCGCGGTGCTGCTAATCAAGCTGGGAGCCTTCCACGCGGAGGAGGAGGTGACCCAGGCGGCGGACGACGAGGGCGGCCTCCAGCAGCGGTGGGAGCCTGCGCGACGGGAAGCAACGGCCGAGGTGGGGTTCCCGCGGCTGTCCTCCCCACGGGCCCCGTTGCGGGGCTGGCCGCGGTGATCGCGGGAGAGGTCACAGCGGCGACGGCGGGCGGCTGCGAGGCCGCTGGCTGGGCGTATGGGCACGGCGGCCCTCTCCCGCGGCCATCGAGCTTGGCGCGCTCGCGCTGGCCGCCGCCAGGTCGTTGCGCTGGCTTGCTTCGCCCGCCGTGCGCTGCCGCGGCCATCCACTGCCGCCCGCGGACCTCCGGCGCGCAGCGTGGATGTGTCGCGCGTGCTCCACCATGGCCGCCGCCGTCTTGATGCTCCTCGCCGCCGTCTCGATGCTCCTTCCGCACGCGCCGGCCCTCATCGAGCGCACCGTCGCTCTGCTTTGCCTCGGCCGTGGGAGAGGGCCGCCGCGTCGATGGGGGAGGAGAGACCGCGCGCCGCCGCGCTGGGAGCCTCCACACGCGTGCGTCGCGGCGGGCACGGCGGCCTCCCGCCATGGCCGCACGGGGAGCAGTTGCCCGCCCGACGCACGAGATCGCGGCGGCCGTGGTGAGCACCGGGTCGGGTCGGAAAAGTCCAGGAGCGAGAGAAGGAAAGGAGAGTAAGGAGAAGAGAGGCTGCGGTGGGGCCCACGAGGATAGAGGGGCAAAATGGTCTTTTCACACGGGAGTTAACGGTTCACGGATGAAAAACGTGATGGAATGTCAAATAAGGAATGAGTAAGTTTTTCGGTGTCAAATAGGGAACGGAATTTTTTCTAGGGCCAAAGAAGAAACGAGTAACTTTTTCAGTGTCAAACAGATAATTCTCTCATCGACTGGACACGAATGCCCTGACCTCTGACACCGACCACAGCCATGTCTTAAATTAATTTGCTTGCATTGCGTAGCTTAGCGTAAAATAACCATCGTCGCCGTGACCGGTGCGAGGCTAGGGCCGTCGCGCGCGGACGCTGGCGGGGCGGCGCGCTGGTGCGCGGGCAGGCGGGCGATTGGGCCGTTAAAGTTAGGCGCTCAAAGCGGCGGCAGCAGGCTTGCACGTTTCCGGGTTGTGCGCCGCTTTTGGGGGGCCGCGCCGGGACCCGGCCGGTGCGTGGCAATTCTTTGGTCGACATGACGGATCGGCCTCACTCACTGGTTTGGAAAGCTGGCGGCTGCAAGTCCAGCAGAGAGGCAGACCCAAACCGCCTTTTTGGTCACGGGCGCGCATCCAAGCAGAGCCGCGATGTGTAGGAAGGAATGCGTCGTATTGGCTTGGAGTCCACCATGTGGTTTACGGACGGACTCGCGATCTTCCACCGGCCGGCGGCGGCAACGCACATGGCCTGCGCCTGCGACGTCCCGTGGCCGTGGCCGTGCCATACGAGCCGCGCCGGGCGAGAGGCTCCGGCGGTCGTGCCGCGGCGCAGGGGCGCGCGCCAGCCGCGCGCGGGTGACCGTGTTTCTCGCTGATCTGCGGCCCGATGGCCTGGAAAATCACAGGATTTTATCCGTTCGTTCTACTCGATCACGGGCCCAAATGCGCCTGCGCCGCATTGTTCCTTTGTTGTTTGTTGGGCGGGCCTACCGTGCGCGTGCGGGCGGTGCCATGGATCCAAGTTAAAGCCCACGTGCTGAGATGGGCTTAAGATGTAAGGGATGCGTCTTGGCCCATGTGCCACCCGGCGCCCTCGCGCATCGTAAGGCCGCAGTGTCCGATCAAGCAGGCCGACGGTCATCCAGATCTACGCCAAGGCTCGGAGCGGATCCGGTCCGTTTCAGCTTTCACAGCACGCGACGCGCAAGTCCTCTGTTTTGCCTCTGCCCCTCTGCTCTGTTGAGAAGAAGAGTCAGGAGGCTCTCGAGCTGCTCCACATGATGACCACTGATGAAAACAAATGCAAATGCACACCAAATGTGGTGTCATACACCACCGTCATTGATGGTTTCTTCAAAGAGGGCAAGGTGGCCAAAGCTTATGGCGTGTTTCGTGACATGCTGGATCGTGGTATTTCCCCCAATATTGTGACTTACAACTCAATCATTGACGGTTTCTTCAAAGAGGGCAAGGTGGACAAAGCTTATGGCGTGTTTCGTGACATGCTGGATCGTGGTATTTCCCCAAATGTTGTGACTTACACCTTAGTCATTAACGGTTTATGCAAGGCACAAGCAATGCACAAGGCCGAAGAGGTCCTTCAACAGATGCTTGATAAAGGTGTTATGCCAAATACTACCACATATAACACTCTTATCAGTGGATATCGCTCTTTAGGACGGTGGAAAGAGGCGGTTACAGTGCTCAAGAAAATGTCCAGAGATGGTCATCGACCAGACGTTGTTACTTACAATATGGTCATGGACGGTCTTTGCAAGAATGGTAGGTTTGCAGAAGCTAGAAATTTTTTTAATTATATGGCTGCGAATGGCCCAATGCCTGATATGACTAGCTACTCTACTCTGCTTCATGGGTATGCTACTAAAGGCGATCTTGTTGAAATGAATGATCTTATTACTTTGATGGTACAGAATGGAATGTCACCAGACCATCATGTTTTCAACATATTGATATCTGCGTATGCTAAGTATGGATTGGTGGAAGGGGCAATGCTTATGTTTGAGGAAATGAGGCAGCACGGTTTGGACCCTGATGTTGTTTCGTATAATACAATAATGCATGGGTATTGCTTAGCTGACAGAATGGACGAAGCTATGAAACTCATGGATGCTATGGTCTCCAATGGCTTGAAACCCGATGGTGCCACTTATAACATTCTAATTAATGGCTACTGTAAGTCTGGGAGGTTACAGGATGCATTAACTCTGTTCAGCCAAATGTTGAGCAAGGGAGTTAAGCTTGACACTATCTCATATCAGAGGACATGGCAAGCATTATTCAAGACTGTGGCGACTGCTGCTGGCCTTCTGCAAAGGAATGGTTAGAAGGGGAGGTATGGAACATCCATGGAAATTTAACAATTATAGCATGGATTTTGAAGGCACTAATTTTCTTACTGAAGGATTTGTGCATGAATCTTCGGGTTCTTGTTGTTATTATTCAAAATTATGATTTTTCAATTTGCAGTATTATATGTTCTCACTGCACATAGTCCGTTTTGCAATGTTTCATGAAACTCTGAAATGTTCGTATTTATATAGGAGCATAATCTTCTGCCTCAGGCAGTTAGTTAGTCCTAGTAATGCAGTGACTACTCTGACCAGTAGTTCTCCTTTTGCCATGGAATACATAAAGACTCTTTACTTACTAAAGTTAGGGGTGGGTTGAACTTTAAAAAGGTCTATAGTGTGTTCCTTTAGAATTTATTCATTTTCCATAAGTAATCTTGTATGGGAACAGGCGTTATTGTTTTGTGTAGAAAGAAAAGCATTAGCACTGTTAGTACTTGTGTCATTTTCAGTGGTCCCTTGTTGCCAGGTCATCTAATGCACCTTTCGATTATATTCTATATTCGTGCAGAATATGATTAGTTTTGCTAGTAGTCTTCTACATCAAGAATTAGAGGTGCAATCTCCTGCATATTCTGGTGAGTCTTTGCTGTGACGTCCATGCAGTGTTTGGGGGATCTGCTGCTCTGACCTTTACACAGTTGATCTTTGTTGTACTTCCCGATCATGAATGGAAGCCTGCAGATCCAGTAACAGTTGTAGCACCAAAGTTTTCCTGATTGCAGAGCTCATTAGATTGTTCGTGTCTTAAATGAAAGTTTTTCTGTGTGCTATGCATGGAAGCTGTTTGTTATCTATATCTGGTTCTTTTCCGTTTAACTTTTTCTTGATTGCTAGCTTGAAGATATAAGCTACAGAGATGGAGATGCTCAGATAAGATCACGACTCTACATGGTTTGTGGTGTCAGTTTAACAGGCCTGCTGTTTTTGGAGGCTGGAGATGATTGACGTCACAATCTGATCATTTAATCCTTTTATTTTTCGGAATTTCTATAAATCACCCGATTGTTTTCTCGTTTCTTTCTCCCTCGGTTTTGTGTGGCTGTGATTGTTTAAGATCCGCGCACAATTCGGTGGTAACGATTATGTGTTTTCTATTTCATGGGCTGTTTTATGTTTCATTTGTCGGCCCATCAGTTTTCATTCGGCCGTTGTTTTGTTTGGTAGTGTATGCTTTTTGGTGATTGAACTCCTTTTCCTCAAGAGAGATTTGGTGGGGACGGGTGATTTCTCGCAGAAATGGTGCTGTCCTTGACAGTGGGCGGCGGGGAGAGACGGCGTGTGGGGGGAGCGATTTGCTGAATAATGGCGCCACTAGCAGGATCATGGCGATTTGTGTTCTTCAATCTTTCGCCTTCTGTGCAGCATACTCACTCGCACATTCAGGTGTGTTCCATTTGCTGTGGCTCGATTTCGTTTCGATTACTTCAATAATGTCTACCCTGGATGCACGCAGGGCTCGATTTATCTGTCTTTAATTCTTTATTTCTTTATCTTTTAGGGTATTTAAACCTTGTTGCAAATTTGATCTTCGACTACAGAATAGATGCTCTCTCTATATATCTTCTCTGTCCTGTTTGGCAGTGTCCAACTCAGAAAATAGGTGAACTGTATTGTGTCAGATAGTGGGAGACATACGGATTGTTCAAGCAGATATGTCAAGAAAATGAAATTCTTTTTCATTTTCAGTAGTTTTAGTGGTAGAGCAAACCAAACCAAGGAATTTTTCTAAGACCATATCTTGTATCCTGTAACGTCTATTACGATTCTGTCACCCATATTACATTCAACAGATAGCATTGTCATTGGCAATAAACGTCCATTCTAGTGATAAGATATTTTCTCATCTCCCTCATTCTTTTTTTAGTTCAATCATTCTGGTTTCTTTCAATAGTTCTTTTTTATTATTCAGTTTAGGCATGGAATCTCTTGTTTGTTGGGTTGTTGTTCATCCTTTCTTGTCGATCAGTCTGCGGCGTTAATTTTAAGTGTTTCATGTTTCTTGTTGATCAATTTGCAGTGTTCATTTTAAATGTCTCGTGTTTCTTGCCGATTAGTTTGCAGTGTTATTTTTTAAGTACCTTGTGTTTCGGTGATTGCCAAAGGGGCACCTGAGTAGCTAATGTGAGCAAGCATGACTGAATTGCTCAGCGTTAAGAACCATTCAATATTTTAAATTGTTCTGATTAAATCCAAAATAATTTCAGAGTTTATTGCGATAATGAGCAGGTTCTAGAAAATGAAGCTCGATAAATGATACTTAATCGTGTTCTCTTCAGCAAAGTTTTTACGTCACAGATCTTAAATCATTCTCTAGGGATTTAGTGATATTTATAAACTAGTGATCCAGTTTCTTTACAACCTTTGCAATTCAAGAGTTAGTATTTTTGAAATTTTATAATGCTACGTGATTAAACTTCCATTTGCATCTTCGATCAATTGAACTTCAGTTTGAGCTCTGAAACTCACAGAGAAACTGAAAGATATTCAGTCTATATCATTTCCCTTCTTGTCAAGTTCTTTTCTGTCTACTAGTTCAATTAGCTTAACAAAAAATAATCGCAATATCCATTTTCATACTGCTCGGAGATGAAACAAAGAAGCATGTGCATGTTAAATTCAGAAAATGCCTAGAAAATTTACCATCGTGCTTCTTTTTTTACAAAGCTATAATCATAAAACTTCCTGTGTATGAAACATCGAGATCTTAATGTGCATGCTATGTTTTTGATTTTAGGAACTATTTTTTCCATTTTTTAGTAAAAAATAATATACAACTGCAAACAATCTACTGAAGCATTCTGAATAACCAAAAAACTTTCAGGCATGAAATTGTTTTTTTAGACTCTGGCATGAAATTGTTACATGCCCCTCAAAGGTGTGATCTAAATTTGGTATTGGCATCAAATTTGCATTCAGTACTCTTGCGATATATGCTACCTGTGCATCAAAGATGAAAGTTTCTGGCATGAGTTACATTGGCAAGATCTTCAATTATTATACTCTCTCATGTGAAAGTTACGTATTTGTTTCATTGACTGCTGGTGGCGAGGGTCAGTCACTAAATGACCATGGATCTCATGCGCCAGCCCAATAAAGCAAATTATTTTTTTGGGTGTATTTCTTCTCTTGTTCCCACTCAGTTTGTTGTTATCTTAAGTTCGCTGCTTTTCCTGTTGTAAAATATTGATGTATCACTCAGTTTTTCCTTTTGTATTTAGCATTAACGTGTCACTGTTTTATTGGTCAAAAAAGTGATTGACGACTGAAAAGAAAATCACCCGGATGACATACAGATACTCCCTTTTTTTTCCGGTGGAAATCGTGCTCAGCTTTATATGCAGGTTCTGTGTTTTTCGTTTCATCTTATCTGTGTGCCGCAAGTGTCAACGGTAACATGACCTCTTCGTCTTAGTGAATCAGCATGAAAATTCCAGGAAACCTGGAATAAACTTGTATTCTGCTGTCAGCTTCGGGCGCGATTATCTATCACCAGGCGCCTGAAGAGCCAGAAGCAGAAGCCTGCTGCCGTGCTGCGGCGTCCACGACTCTTGCAGCAGCAGGCGACCACCATCACAGAAATATGCTCGCCTTCGGCGGCAAGATCGCACGGGAGTAAAAGCGAACTCAAGGAATAACGGGCACGCGCTGCGCTGTATGCCGCGGAGCGAGCACGACAGGAATCGGGGCATCCGGCAAACCATTTCTTATCGCGCGAGGTCAAAACCCAAAAGGGCTAAGCTTGGCACACGGGGACAGAGCATCAGAGGCTGCAGCGCCCGGCTGCTGGACCTGGACTAAAGCCGAAGCAACGAACATACCAGCCCCCACACCGTGTACCACCGTGTTTCAGACCTACAGAGCCAGCTATGCTTCTTTGCCTTCTTTAATCATGCCCAAGAACCATCCCTCATTCCGAGATAATAAAAAAAAACCTATGAGACACATTTCAGTTCTGGCAAGAACCTGAATTTTCGCCTCACTCCAAACATGTTTCTGAACTGCCAGACCTGAAGCGGAGGTTCTCAAAGTTCAGCAGGCGACCATGTCGTCGCAAGAGCAGAACAGATGTACTCATGTCATGTGGTATCAAGCAAAGAACATTGCAGGTTGCTGCTAATATATGCAGGTGACCAGATGCAGTAAGTGGCTGTCCATGAGGGATCACTGGGTCAGTGGTGATGGTAGCCCAGCCCAGTGCCCAGACAGCTGTGCAGAGTCAAGGATGGGTGCCACAGGGAATCAATGACGAGTAGCTGCACGAGTACGAAACCTTTTCTTCAATGGAAAAGGGTGCGGCGTGGAAAAATTAGATCCGAGAGCGTTGATGATTGTACGGCGCGATTGAACTGGCTTTCAGGAAGAACCGGACGGAAGATACGGTAAAAGTAAGACTGAAATCACATCCATGGGATCTAATCCTTTCTTGCGGGTGGAAGGAAAGCGAGTGTCGCCTGAATGAAGCCTGAATCCCTTTCTGAAGTTGGAGAAGGCGCCAAGCATGAGGCAGAATATGAGTGTGCCACCTGAACCTGACTGACTTCTCGACCCGAAATGATTTTCAGGCATTTAGCATGTCCTGGAAAGAAGAACACATTTATGTAACGGCAGTTGCATAGAGGAGCAGACGAGCAGCAATATTGAATGACCAAACAACTGGAAACAATCTGGAAACAGAAACAATGGCAAGATAGCATTCGGTGAGACAAATCAGTGTCTGGTTTACTAAATAGTATAGATATTGGCGAGCACATACTCATAAATATACAGTTACAGATGAAAATGAATTACACACATAAGTTACCGAAGATTAGATAATAACTCTTCGACCCTGTTAGAACACAAAGCTCTCTGATGGCCTTTGTACAACACTACGACAGCCCCTCCTTTCAACCGAACCAAAAAAACTAAAACAAAAAGATAAATAGCTTTCTTTATACTCATCACTGAGCAGCGGCTTTGATCCTGCGAAGGTTATTTTCTTACACTGTTCTTCATCGCCTTTACACAGCCTCCTTTTGTTTCCGAATGTACAGTTTCCTTTTTGACTATATAGTTTCACATCATCTCAAATTGAATCTATAATGTCTTCTTCCCTCTTCCCATGATCTAGATACACCCTACATTGGATCACTGTCCCTCCAAGACGGAAGCCTGGCACAACCGTGAACCCAACCTTCGGTCGCACTGGCTGCTTCCTAAGTTCCCTGCTCCCTGAAAACCCCTTCGACCGGACAATGTTCTCCATGTACACCGTTGAGAACTCTGTGCCCCTGCCGACCTGGAATATGCTGACTGCCGGGTCATATGCCCAAGCTAACCTGTGGAGCGTCCATATTGAGCTTGCCATTGAAACAAACAGCTCGTATAGTGGCCCAGCCACACTCATCACCGGCAATGTTCCACACTCTGAATTCCCAAACAGGGAGGACTCAATGCCAGGATGGATCAGCTGTTTGTACTTGCGATCGCAAAATTGGGCAAACTCACAGTCCGGGCTTGAATTCATGAGCTCCATGGGGTCTGCATCTGAGTGCTCGATGAATTGCTGCAGTGACTCATTCCTACGGATTGCCAACTCGATTCCTTCCAGCTCTGTGGTGTCAGTTGTGGCACCGAATTGGTATGAGTCAAATCCGTCGAACATGGAGAGGCAGACGCGGGAGAGCAGCGCGTAGCGGCAGTGACCAGCCTTGGAGTAGGAGACACCGGGGTAGGCAGCTGCCGCAGCCGCGGCCAGGTCCCACCCAGCGCACCGGAGGACCTCGGCGAGCGCGCGGGCGAATCGGTGGGCGACGCGGAGCGCGTCGCGGAGGACGGAGTCGAAGACGCCCGCAGAGAGCATGGCGCCGACGGCGTCACCGCCCGGCTGCGGCGCGAGCGCTCGGTCGAGGCGGGCCGAGAGCCGCGCGTTGGAGTCGTCCAGCGCCTCGAGGTCCAGCCGCAGCGCGGCGGCCGCGGCGTCCTTGGCGTCGAGCGCGGCCTGGAGGCGGTTGACCACGGCGTCGAAGGACCGCAGCAGCGCCTGGTTCTCGCGCACCTGCGCCTCGAGGTGCGCCGTGAGGGTCGTCCCGTCCCCGTCCGCCCCGGGCGGGTCCGCCGGCCCGCCCCACGCGATCCGCTTGAGCTCCAACAGCCGCCGGAGGTGCGACACCGCGGCGGCGTCCGCGGCGGCCGCCGCCTCCGGCAGGAACGGCGCGTGGGCCGCCTGCAGGTGCAGGTACGCCGCCTGGAACGACGAGGCCGTGGCGAGCGCCGCCGCCACGGCCGCCTCCTGCCCGGACACCGCCTGCCCGGCCCCGTCGGTGCTAGGGTTAGGGTTCAGCGGGTCGGGCTTCAGCACCACCACCCGCTGCCCCGCCAGGACCCCATCCGACCCCGGCAGCGGGGAGCGCGCGAACCGGTCGGCGTCCTCGTCCTCCTCCTCCTCGGCGAAGAACTCGATGGTCTTGGTCTTGAACGCGAGCGCGAACTTGTGGAGCATGGCTGCGCCCGCCGCCGCGCGCTCGGCCCACTCGTTGTCTCCGCCGCCGGGCGGGGCGGGGGGTCGCCGCCGCGAATTGCGGGAGCGCGGAGGTGGGTGGTGCGGGGCGGGGCGGTGGGGCGGCGAGGGGTTGGGGCGGTGGAGGGTGGAAGTGAGCGAGGAGTGGGGGGATCTGGGACGGGGAGCTGGAGGCACGGGAGCAAAAGAAGCAAGGCTGTCTCCGTCTTGAGAAGAATGGAAGAGGTGGAATTTCTGCGTGGAGGCAGGGTAGGTGTTCGGGGGAAAAGATGCTTCTACCGTTCCACGGAGTACTCCGTTCTGCTCCTACTACGCACTATGCTCGTGAAGGTGAACGTCCCTGTTTTGCCATGGAAGAGGTGTGTGGGTCCGTGGGACCGACCACGTAGATACACACTGGTAGAAGACATTTCAGAACCTGAAGTTTGGAATGTTTGCAAAACTGGCGTCTTTCTTGAAACTTTTATTGTTTTAGAAAAGGAAAGAAATGAGGAAATGAAGGTTCGGTTCATGCCTAATATATGAAGGACTATGAGGATGCGTGGACTTCTCTAAATCACTGAGAAATGAGAAATCAAACCGTAATGCTCGGTGTATTTCTGCACTTCAAATCTCGAAGAACCTGAACACTATAAGGATGTGTTGACCGAGCGAGGCATCACTCTTTTTTTTAACGGAAAGGAGGAATTTTGGTTTAGATCATTTTCAAAAGTATAGTATAAATAAATATGCTTGTTCTGCGAAAAAAGGTTATGTGTATCGTTGATCACTACACTCAAGATGTTTTTATTTACGGGTGCAACTTTTTCGTAGAACTGCTTAAATGTTGTTAAACATTTTCATTCATAATTTTAAATGTAAAAATGAATACACAATATATGCAAATGTTCACATATACATACACATAATTATCCTATAAATTCTTTTTAAACCTTCAGTAGAGCTGAATCTCATCTCATGGTGTGAAATCTCCTTACAAGTTACGGCTCCTGCAGTCCTCATATCAAACTCGAATTGCTGCCTCGCTGCATAGATGGTCAATGGGTCCGTTGACTATCTAGCCGGGCACTTTGGCCGTGTTTCTTTAGGAGTGGAAAAATATTTTCATCCCCTTTGACCAATAATTAAGGGTATTAAATAAAGTCAGTTTACAAAGCTAACTTCACAACATTGGACTACTTCGCGAGACCTATCTAATAAGGTCTTTGATCGCACGATTAGAGGATGATTACTGTAGCATTACTGTAGCAAATCATGGACTAATTAGCCTCATTAGATTCGTCGCGTAAAGTTGCACTCGTTCCTAAAAGAGTTTTGCAAATAAACTTCGTTTAGTACTCCATACAGAGAATATTCTTTTTAGAAATAAATTTCCAAAACTAAAGAAACGCGGCCTTTTCTCAAAAAGGTGAGTTGCTGCCGCATCTGAATGAGCTGTAGAAGGCCAGAGCCCAGAATCAGCACCCACGCGGTGGCCAGAGCAGCAAGCCAGCAGCGTACAACCTAACTGCCTCGCTGACCCCACCCGTCATTCTCTACCAGTTCAACGCTTGGAGGCTACCCCAGCAGCTTGGGCGTTCGTCCACTTGCCTGGTCTGAAGGGGATGGTTTTGTTTGGTTGCGCTCGAGAGGATTCAACTGTCACGGGCACGGATTCTGGGAGGTGCGTGGCGGCCTGGGATTGTTAGTCGATGAAAGCGACTCATACGACAGTTCCCAAAAGTTTCTAAAAAATTACTCCTAAATACACTATGAAAAAAAATTTCTCATCATATCAAAATGTCATAACATAAATGGAGTACTAAATGTAGATGAAATCAAAAACTAATTGCACAGTTTTGTTGTACTCTACGAGACGAACATTTTGAACCTAATTAATCAATTTTTAGACAATTTTTTGCACATACAAACGAAAATGCTATAGTGACGCAATGATTACGAAGAGACATCCAACTCTCAAATTCAACCTCCCAATTCTAACATCTAAACACCACGAATGTTACAGGCCACAGTTATGGAGCTCTTTCTGTGAGCTTGGATCTAGCTTCCTTGCTTTGGGCCACCGCGAGGTGACGCTGCTGCTACTTCAGTCTTCAGTAATCGGTAGGGGGGAGGGGGATGGCACAGGCACCTGTTTCTTATGCAAGAACGCATTTTGTTCTTCTGATATCCCTGATCTGATCTTGATAATTGCGTAGAGAAATGTTGCGGCCGATCTTGACAGTTGAGGAAAATTTAAACATTCCTGTTCCGTTCATTTTTCTCTTTTTCTTCGGAGAAATGATGGTCTGCAAGTGGAATGGAAGATGATGACACATTGACACTAGCATTAGCATTACCTTAAGAAAAAAGACACTAGCATTAGCATAGGTGCCACATCCTCCTCGTGAGCAATGAAGAAGATTCTTCCGTTCTGATTGTCCCGGCCTGCATATCGAGAGTGCAGTTTCTCCCTCCAAATCTCATCCCCCCAAAACACTAATTGATTCTTCAGGATTTGTTAGTGCAAGATGACACCAGCATAGGTGCCACATCCTTCTCAGCAGCAGTGGCTGCCGCGAGGATTCTTTTTTTTTTCTTTTTGAATAATTAGGATTCTTTTGTCTCTCTCTGCAAATGGGTAGCGCACTCCCCTCTCTCTCTAGACCCTCATCACTTGCTCGCTCCAGATCTCCAAACGTGCCGCCTCATTGCAGAAACCTGAAACTGATAGAGCACCACCAGTGGCGAGTGGTTGGCATCATCGCAATCCACACCTGTGAAATCAATCATTGAGTATGCACTGCTCGCTCTCCTTTTTGTGTGTCTGTGTGTGCTTATGACTTTTTGGTACTTGGTGGTGGGTTACTTTAGCAAGTTAATTTAGTATCGTTTCAGTGACGGCCATAATTAAAGGTGCCGGGACGAGCCGTTGCAGGCTTGCAGAGCTTGGAAGACCGTGGATAGAAAACCTAAACCCTTTGACCTGAGATGTCTTGTTTAAGGCAGGCCTGCAGAGTGCAGGGCGAAGGGTGTTTTCTATGGTGCTGAAGATGAAGTGACGACAAACACAAAAGAATCGGGATATTTCGATGCATTTGTGTAGAGATAGGAGTACCGCTAAACAAACTTCATCTGTTTGGACACATAGGAATTTCAGATAGTTTTTTTTAGACTAGAATTTCAGATAGTTGATGTTCCAACTAACGGGGCATTGGTGTACGGGCAGGGAACCTGAATCTTGTAGCAAAACAAGCGGATGGAACACGTTTTTTTTTCCTTTTGAACCAACGATGGAACACATTTTTGCTTGTTCGTTTTTTTTTTTGAGGACACTTGTTCGTTTTTGTTAGGTGAACTGGGCTGTAATGCAACCAATGGGCCCTGCGAATGGACTACGTGATGAGCCTCCTTTTACTTGTTTGTTCTCGTTTGGGTCCACGAAACTTGCGGCCTTAAAATTCACACATTTGATCCGCCGTATTAGTTGTAGCATCGTCTAATTCTCAAAAAAAAAAGTTGTAGCATCGTCTTCTCTGACAAAAAAAAGGTAAGTACAGTATACGTTCCGTATTCAGGCATATTCAAATTTCTTGTCCACTAAAATAAGAGTGAACACATTTCTTATTTGGTTCCGTTACGGTCATATGAACGCCCAAGTACTGGTACCACTCACCGGAACGACTCCTCTGATTCCTGAATCTGTCTCAAACCCAGTCAGTCATTTCACGGTTTACCGCTAGGAGAGAGACAAACTCGAACAGGGAAAAGACAGACGCGGGCCTGCGTCTCAGCGTCTGTGAGGTGTGAGCCCAGACGAGACGAGTGGGGGTACACTAACGTCAAAATAGGGTCCGTCTGGCCAGTCAAATGTGCAGAGCGCTGCATCAGCCATCAGGGGATAAAAACTTAAAAGCGACCTCGCGGCCTTCACAGTCACAGTCAAACCGAAGAAAAGCGCCACAGTACAGTAGAGTAACAAAAGGCAGGGAAAATTTGCCTGCTTGGACCCCTCAGATTCAGAGATTATGCAGGGGCTGGGCATGTGCGGCACCTATCCGGTCCCGGCCCGTAATTTGTTGGCCGGGGCAAAGACGCCGTACGAAACGACTGCTGCCAATAATGGTGCGGTTTGTTCTGGCCCAGCTAGGCACTGTAAACAACAGGCCGTGCGATTTGTACGGTGCCTTGTTACCAATGATGCTGCATTGCTGTCATTTCTACAGTGTTTATCTAAACAGTGTCTTGGGCGGTGTTCACTTCCCTGGAAAGGGAACGTGAATTTGGGTGAAAATGTTACTGGAAAGGGAATGTGAATTTGGATGAAAATGTTACATCGAACACTGTAACGCACTGTAACACTTTTCGTTTGTTTGTGGTAATCATTGTCTTACCATGACCTAACTAGGCTCAAAAGATTCGTCTCGTCGTGTACATCAAAACCATGTACTTAGTTTTTTTATTTACCTACATTTAATGCTCCATGCATGAGGAGAGAGATTTGATGTGATAGTGAATAGTGAAGTTTAGAGAGAGAAAGTTGTAGGGAAGTTTTGGATTTGGAGGGGAGTGAACACCGCCTTGATTGTCCTGCTGCACCTGAACAGGAACAGATCCCCGTTTGGAGACGAAAAAGAAGAAAGCTAATCAAGACAAATAAGATGCTACCGGAATTTATCCTGGTGGACAGACAAACGAATGAACAAATCACAATTCGACCATGGGCAAGCAATCAATCGGGCGCTGCCCACAGCACTGGCGCCCTAGCAGTTCTCATGTCGACAGGGAAAATGACACGGCCTACACCTCTGAATCTGATCCTAAACAAACCTACATAAATGGAGATTACGGAGCCACCTCGCCGCAGAAGTAACGCGCTAACTAAGGCGCGAGCACGAAGGATCCGGCCAGCAGCAGCGCCGCCGAAGCCAGCCGGCTCGCCGCGGTATACGAGCGCCGCGCCGCAGCCGACACCCCCATCTTGTGATGAGGGGTTTGCTCCCTGAAACAAAATTGGAATAATCAAAGAGCAAACACATGCGGAGCATCATCAAACACATGCAGGATGCTGAAGAAGAAGAAGAAGCTGGTGATCTGTAGCCTGTAGGGAAGGGCAGGGCCATACTTCTGGTACTTGTGGAGCTGGCCGCAGTAGAGGGCGTTGTCGGGGATGGCCATCTCGGTCTTGTTGCTGGTGTCCTCCGGGTTGACGACCCTGACGTAGACCTCCTGCCCCAGGTACCACGAGTCCAGGTTCTCCGACCGCACGTTCCAGATGCCCACGTTGTCCAGCGACACCAGCACCGCCGCCCACGCCCCCGGGTACACCTGTATCGTGCTCCTCGCCACGCCGTCGCCCTTGTTGTACGTGCCCCTGCTGTCCTCCGTCTACTCCCCGTAGTCCATCCTGCAGCATTTCCCCGGCCACGAACACGCACACGTACGCCTTATCATCTCTATCTATCCAACCATCATCGGCAAGAGCATAGTATACAGGTAATTGGCGTCGATCAAACGATCGGTTACGTACCCGACGACGAAGAAGGCGTATCCGTCCATGTGGTAGCTCTGCATCCGGGTGTCGTTGTTCTGGAAGATGAGCTCCATGAAGCCGCGGTAGGTGCCGTTGATGAGGGACCTGGCCATCCGCGGCGCGCCCTGGAGCGGCGGCCGCTCCGGGAAGTCCAGCGTGTACACGCCCTCCACCCCGTACGCGTCCGCCAGCCGCAGCGGCGTCTCCGGCGGCGCGTACGAGAGCCCGTTCAGCGCGGCGCGGCGGCGCCCGCCGATGGGCACGGGCGCCGTGCTCCGCAGCAGGTACGCCTGGGTCACGTTGATGGAGGAGTACCGGAACGAGCCCTGCGGGTTGGGCCGGGCCGCGCCGGCGCTCAGGTTCCACCGGACGGACCGGGCCTGGTTCATGGAGAAGCTCCGGTCGTTCTGGTCCTGCGGCGGGTCCGGGAGCGGGCCGGAGGCGGGCCTGCCGGAGTTGGAGTAGCGGAGCACGGCGACGCCAGTGACGCGGCGCCAGAGGGACTCGTTCACCTGCCGGGCGCTGGCCACCACGTAGTAGTCGGAGCTGGCGTTCTGGTCGGCGGTGACGAGGAAGGAGTAGGACTGGCCCACGTGGATGTCCAGGTTGGTGTAGTTCTGCTGCGTCGTGTAGGAGCCCTCCGTCTCGACGAGGAGCATGTTGTGGCCCTGGATGCGGAAGTTGAGGCTCGTCGACGTGCCCACGTTGTGCACCCGGATGCGGTACGTCCTGCCTGCACCACCAATAATAGGCCATTGTAAGTGGTAGCATTATATTACTGATGAATTGTGCTTTATCAGACAGCTCTCATACGACCACGGTCGACAAAGTCAGCATGTGAAAATGGTTGCCAATTTGTAGTGGTAATTGGCAACATAAGCATTGCTGCTTTTGAGAAACAGATTCATTCCAGGGATGGTGATGTTTGAAACGCAAAATTGTACAGTAGGAGGAACAACTCGGGAAAGCGCCTTGCTGTCAGTACAAGAGTCGGTGAGCTGTGACAAGAATCCTGACGCACGGAGAGTAAACTCTACCGGCACGACACATTCAGGAACAAATGAAAAGAAATGCAGAAATGTCAGTATACAGTTAGCCCGGGCCATCCTTCTTCAGTTTCAGATACTGTGTACCTTTTCAGTGTCCCGTTGTCGATCTATCAATTGGAAGCTATTGCATGCTTCAAACTATATTTACTGTCAGTATACAGTCACTTGGGCACATCCTTCTTCGTGTGCTCTGTGTAGGTTTCAGTTTCGTATTGTTGGTTTGTCAACCGGAAGCTATTGCATGACATGATGACAACCGAACTATTTTTAGTGGCATTGTTGCCTGAATGAATCAACCTTTTGTGCAGTAAGTTGACTGATGCAATAGTTGAAGGGAGGTAAATTTTTTGGTGCATTTTTGTGGCAGCATGTTAGCACTCTGCCATCCAACGACCTCTTACTTCCGACCAAGCATTACTGTCCCTGAATTATTAAGACTACAGTAAAGACGGTGTGGGTTCTGCAGTACTGATGTGATTGAACTATAGTGATCGGTTCAGAACTAACAGTACAGAGGCTAACAAAATCAGAGTACTCCAGCACCAGACGACGGAAGTTATTGCTATGAAAATTCGAAAGTTAATCTTAACACTCTACAAGCTAAAGGTGAATGACCAACCCCTATTTTACCAAGAAAGTTATCAGTAGAGTACTAGGGAAATTCTAAAGTTTTTAGGTTCATTTTTTTGCAGCATGTCAGTACTTTACAGTCAACGACATCTTACTTCTAACCAAACACAGTCACTGGATGGTGTGGCTGATTTTAGCAGTCTCTGTCCTGTTGGTTCTAACTGATTGCAGTGACCGCAAGAAGTGCAGCACAAGACGACTGAAAGTCAGCAAGAAAATTCTGAAGTTAACACACCTTAACACTCTACAGACTAAAGGTGAATGGCCAACACTTTATTTTACCAGGAAAGCTAATACCATGAAACATGGTGTCAAGATTCTTGTCCTAGGAGAAAAACAATGCTCTATCTGCACTAAAGCGACGCAACCTGCTCTAGTGCTCCTCCACTGGCCAGCCAGTCAGTTTTACGGATTAATGCAGAGATATAATGGTACTAAAGTAAGTACAGTGCTAAGACGAGGGGCTTGCTCAATCAATTACCCGGATGCACATTGAAGGTCTCGTACTCGATACCAGCCGGCACAAGGCTGTCGTTGTACCGGTACGGGCCCTTGCCGTTTATCAGCACGCCGTCCGGCATCCCCAGGTCCTTCCCTTTGTCTAGCATCTTCCTCAGATCCTGCAATGCAGTTCATCCTGAGTGAGACCACTCACTTCTCCAAAATAAAACGTCCGAGGCGAAACCATCAGACTAAAACGATGGCACTGAGCCAGCCATTGCTGATGCCAGTTCATTGTCGCTGTTAAAAAGAGTGGAGTGAGACTATACCGTGTGGTTCTTGTTGTACCAGTCGCCGATGAGGATGGTGATGTCGCCGTCGGGGCGGCCGAAGGGCACGGCGATGACGTCGCGGTTGTTGACGACGACGCCGCCGAAGCCGCCGGCGGCGCGCTGCAGGCCGGTGGAGGGGAAGTAGAAGAAGCTGCCGATCTGGTCCTTGACCTGGAACTCGTACGTCCAGTTCCAGCCGGAGGGGATGGGGCAGTTGGTGCCCAGCACCCCGTCCTGCCAGCAGTTCTTCCGGTGCTGGATCCCGTTCCTGCATCCCAAATTCACACACCGTACGTGAGCCAGTGACGTATTCGCTTGCGCGCGGGCGTCGGCGTGGGAATTTGTTGAAGCCAGGAACATGCCGTGCGTGCGTGCTCACCAGGTGATGAGAAGCGGCTCGTCGAGGTCGTTGAGCACGTTGACGACGACGTTCCAGTTGGTGGTGACGTTCACGACGGGGCCCGGGAACTTGCCGTTGATGCCTATCACCTACCGGCAGCGCAGTTTGTTTCCACCGTCTCGTCAGCACATACACAAGAATGTGGAAGGGAAATCTCGGAATTGAAGCCCGGGAACGGGAATGCTTGCCTGCTGCTTGACGCCGAGCGGCGCCGCGGTGACGTAGGAGACGTCCCAGTCGAAGAAGGCGTAGGGGTCGGTGGCCAGCGCCGGCCGCAGCGCCAGCAGCAGCAGCAGGGCCGCCGCCAGCGCGAGAAGCTGCCGCAGCATCGCGAAGGTCTCGAGCTCCCTCGCCTTGGGAAACGAAACGAGAGGAGAGCGCGAGGCGGACGGGACAGGCGGGGAAAGCAAGGCGGAGATGCGGAGCGGATTCACTTGCAGTGGTGCACTGCCGCCGCGGCGAGTCAGCCAGTGCCCAGTGGTGGCCTCCCTGGTGCGTGGTGCGTGGCGGTGGGGGCAAAGCAATCGATGGGTCACAGGGTGGCCGGCAGGATTGGGATCGGGACCGGCCTGGCGTGGCGTCGCGTCGGACGGTTCCTCCGCTCACGCGCGGCGGGGTTTTGCGTGGGTTTGGTCTTTGGTGCTCGTTTCGTTTCGGCGGGCGCGCCTCGGATCTGCAGTGAGGCTTTTGTCGCAGGGGATCGGCGTGATTCAGTTATCAGTACCATTTCCCGTATGGATAAGAGCGGCAGCGCAGCATACCCTTTTTCCCGGCTACTGGGAAGTTGAGAGGGGTACTCCTGGTCCAAGAATGTATCGAGCGCGTTGCGACGGAACGCAATGCAACGTGCAGCCTGACACGGGCAACATGGGCGCCGATCAATGCGCGCACGCAACAGTGCCAGAAAAAAACAGGCTAGAGTGAGTACGTACGCTGCTGCAGTACGTACGCCCATCCATCTTAAAACGTTGCAACGGCAAGTATTAAAACACATCGCCGGCCCATGTTGCTCGGGGGCACAGTGCACTCGGCACATGCGCCGAACTCGCGGCGCGCGGCCCGGTGCGCGTCGGCGTCGCGCCCGCCGTCGTCCGAGGGCACGCCGAGGCGCGCCAGCGAACGGCCATCCCCGTCCCCCGATCGAGCGCGCGGGCTGCGCGCGGGTGATGGGGGGCCGCGCCGTTGGCTCCGGTCGGTGCATGCGCGGCGCGCGACCGGGACAGCTAGCTGGTTCACGTGCATAGGCCCCGTTGCCGCGCCCCACGAGGCCACAACGGGGGCCGGCACAGAATTATTACCCCCCGGGCACGGTCACACGGATGGACGGTGGATTTTGGTTTACTACAGCAATCAGCCTTCAGCTCGTACGATCCGTAGTACAGAAACCTAGTTGTGGTTGTCCCTTGCCGACTCCCGCCTGTGCCTCTTCTCCGGCCAGCCAGCTCCATCGTCGGGAGACGGACACCGATGCGACGACGGAGCTCCGGCGAGCGGTCTGCCGGTGTCCCTCGCGGCGGGGAATAAGCTGGATGCGCGTTCGCGAGTACCCTGGCCGGTTCGGTCATTTGTTCCCCGGCCCCGCCCGCTGTGCAGGTTGGTAATTCATTCGCCGACCCCGCGGACCGGCCGGTGTCACGCGGCGTGAAATTTCCAGTAGCAGGAATTTCTCCTTAAACAGTAACATGAATAATAGCTATCCACAACTCACCAGAAGTCCAGAAGCGCATTCCAAACTATTTATGTTCTAAGGTGCAAGAGAGCTGGAAAAAACACATTGAAATCAGTGAATATGAAGGGCAAGGATGTGTTCATAGGGCTTAAAACTGTGGATCGCCATTCCTGAGCTGATTAGAAAGAAGTCCATCCCTCTCGTTTAGTGAGGTCCTATAAAAGTAAAAGACATGTCAAATACAGAAAATTAGTAGTCTAGAAGTGCATAATCAAAATTATTAGAAAAAGAACCTAAATAATTTGAAAATTCCAAAACACAAGGAATCAAAAATAGTAAACGGAACCAGTGTGCAGATGCGAAGGAATTCACCCTCGAGATGGTCCATGACAGCATTTAAGAAACTAAGCATTTAAAATCCAAAATCAGTGGGACCTCAATACTTAAGAACGCATGTTAGAAGCAAGAGAAAGAGAGGGGAGAAACACCAGAAAAGGAAGAAGAGTATGGAAGAAACCCCAAAGCATCGACTCCTCAAATGAGCAGAGAAACAAAGGGGAAAACTCTGAATCCAACAGGCGTTGTGTACGAAAAGTCGGTCCATGACAGCAGTAAGAGGCCGGCCGTCAGACATGCTCGAGCCCCTCAACACATAGTATTGAACTCTTTCATATCAACACATAGTGCTTGAACTCTTTCATCTGTACGGGCACCGTTGCCGAGCTTGTTGACCCGCCACGCCATGGCGAGAGCGCACAGCAAAACAAAGCGCTACCATACGGGGTCATAAGCCATCGAGGGAGTGCCCAGGACTGCCATAAGATGAAGATAGAAATCAAAACGCTTGGCTCGCCCGCTCGCGTCGCCCCGCGCAGCGGCCGAGCGGCTCCCCTCCAACCCTAGCCGCCGCACTCCCCAGGCCCATCCTCCTGTCGCGCCGCCGCCCGAGCAGGTCGCCAGAGGCCCGTGCGGCCCGCGGTGAAGGCGGCGGCGGGGCTGTTTCTCCCTCTCCTCGGTGGCGTGCGGCGGGCGTGGCCGCCGATGCCTCTCCGGTGCTCTTCGCGCGGTGGCGGGCGTCTGCGCGGCGGCGGCGGCGAGAGCCACCAGATCCGGCGTCGTCCCGGCCGGATCTGGTGGCGGCGCGACGAGGGAGCGCCATGGTGTGTGGGGGGCGGCGGTCGGCGTCGTGAAGCGGCGGCAGCGGCGGTTGCCGGCTTGGTTGGGCACGGGCGGGCCGTAGCGGTGGCGGCCGGGGCAGGCGATGGTCGTGGCTGGCCTCTGGTCGGCCGGCGCGGGCGCTCGGCGGTGGCCAATGCAGGGCCGCGCAGGCCTGCGTCGCCTGGACGCGGGCGGCGGCCAGACGGCGGCCTGGTCCGGGACGCTTGGGCCTGCGACGGCCGGGAAGTGCGCCGGGCAGCGGGACAACAAGAGGCTGGGCCGCGCTGGGCCGGCCGGCGGTCTGCCTGCGGCGCGGGGAAGAGACCACGGCGGTTGGTCGTTCGGCAACGAGCGACGGCATGGGTTCGTTCCGAGGTGTTTCGGCGTCGCCGTGGTGGCGTGGCCGGGATGGTTTGATGCTCACTAGCGGCGCCGTGGCGGCGTGGTTGGCAGGTCTTCAGTCGTCTTGCTTCGGCGCCTATGGCTGTGGTAAAAAAAAGAAGATAGAAATCCAGACTGAATACCCACGGAAACATCACATTGACCAAGAAGAAAGCGATAGGAAGAAAGGCCCTGTTTAGTTCCCACCAAATTTCAAAAAGGAGGCGACTACACGGAGAGCCCTCTCTAGATAGTCTTACCTAGAGAGCCCCCAGATATAGTAACCACCATTACGTGCAAGTCTAATTATGAAAACTCAGAAGGACACGAGAGATGATGAGTCTTGCCCGCCCCCCGCGAGCCGCACGTGGGAAAAGTTCCGCCGGCCACACGCGGGAAAATGACGCGGGAGAAAAAACGCAGAATAGAAAGGCCCAAGCCTGTCACACCCCAAATTTTCTAAATTTGGGATGTGAATAAACAATATAAATAAACACAATTGATTAAAACAACATATATAAAATATTTATATATAAAATTTATAAAGTTTATAAAATTTTATAAAATTTGGAATGAATCTGTTTAATTTATAAAATTTTCCAAAGTTTAAATAATTAACAGAGAATGTAATATTTATATAATATAAATATATGTATTCCAATATCAAAACAAAATGTGTTTATAACACTCTAAAATTCATCACAATTCAACTGAAGCAACCCTATGAATTTTCTAGGATTTATTAAAGCTTAAATAAAATTTTCTAGAAATTAATTGGAGTTCCTAGCCTTTTATTAATTTAAATATCACATTAAATAATTATTTTAGCCAAAATAAGTTTTTGTTGCATTCATGCTGTTGCATTTATTTTTGGTTGCTAGTAAATCAAGTTGGAATTTAAATTCTGTTTAAATTCGAATTTGATTTGCTTTTGTTTGAGTTTTAGAAAAGTTAAAATCTGCCGAGTTCGATTTTGCTCCTTCAAGTCTTGGCCCAGTCCACTTTTGCCCCCTGATTTTTTCCCTTCTCTTTCTTTTTCTCCCTGGCCTTTTTCTTTTTCTTCCCGGGCCGACTTCCCTTCTCCTCGGCCGGCCTGTTCCCTCATTCGGCCCATCACCGGTCCGTCCGTCTCCTCCCCGTTTTCTTTTTCCTCTCTGTCGCCGACAAGCAGGTCCCACCTGTCGGGACCATCTCCTCCCGTCGCCGACTGGGACTCTGCCCCGAGTTCGAGTCCGAGCTCGGCCTGCCTCCGCCGCCGAGTCCTGCTGCTTCACGCTCGCCGAGGCCATGCTCCCGGCCTATAAAACCCCGCCGCCCTTGCTCTCCCTCTTCAATCCAATCAGACCCGCAAAGCCGAGCCGCAACCCTAGCGCCGCCGCCATTGTCGAGTCCGCACTGCCGTCGTCGATTCCCGTCGTTACCGCCTCTCCTTCGACCAATTCGGCTCCAGGAGGTTCGTCTTGGAGCCCCGTAGCTGTCCCTCGTGTTCTTGCACTGAGTTTTGCCCCGCTTCGCGATTAATCGCTCGTCGACGATTTGGCAGTGCCGCCGCCCGCCATGGCCGACGATTCGTCGCCGTCGCTGCTCGGGGTGAGAAACCAATGCCGCCAAAAGCTTCTTCTCGTCTTCACGAGTTGATCCCGCTGTTTCTCTTCGTAGCCCGACCGCCGAAGTCCGTGGTTCGTGTGAACCCGAGCTCCGCCGCCGCCTCCTCTCGTCGCCGGCCGCCGTCGTTGAGCTTCCCTCGTCGAGAACCCCCTCAGTGAGTTCGCAATCTCCTCCTCTTGCTTCCCGTACAAATCTCGCCGTGTTTGGAGCACCGTAGCCGTAGATCGAGGTAGCGCCGGCGAAGCTCCGCCGCGGCCGTCGCAGCGCCGCCGCTGCTCGCTTTCCCGCCGACGAGCCATTCGCCTGATCTGTTTCAGACCGTTAGATCTACATCCAACGGCCCGTATTAAACCGTGTTCCGAGTCAAAGTCGAGGATAACGGTCAGCGCCACCGTTTTGCTAAAGAGCCCCTGAGGAATTTGGAAATTAACCCGCAGTCCGAATTAAATTGAAAATAATTACAAATAGGTCCTTGTTCTTCTGTTTTAGCCCCTGGAAGTTTTTAAAACGTTGCAAACAAGTCCCTGAACCTTAGAAAAATCATATCTTTCACGTTTTAACTCCGTTTTAATCCGTTCTTGTTGCGTTAGCTTCGTATCAACTTAAACTACGCGTTAGTACTGTTATTTACACCATATTTTATTTCTGAATTTTATTTAACATTAATTTTATTAAAGGCTAATTACATGTGCTTCTTAAATAAAATCTAATTAAGTTTGACACATCGGTTTTTCTTGTTAAATATTAAATTGATTAATATTTATTCCATGTGTTTTGTAAATAAAAGTTGACTAAGGTTATATCTCGATTTTCATAAATAATATTAACTTGATTAATACTTATTTCTTGAGCGATCTAAATAAAATTGAAGTAGATAATATCTTGGTTTCTTTAAATAATATTAACATGATTAATATTAATTTTATAATCTTTCTAACTAAAATTTAATTAGGCTCTATCTTGTTGCTTCATAAAATTATGTTAACTTGATTAATGTTTATGATCACTAGTTCTCTAATTAAAAGCTAATTAGAGTTAAACTTCGAGTTTTCATAAATAATTATCAATCTTGATTAATGTTAACATAATTATCATTCATTAGTTTTCTGAATAAAATATAAATAAGTTCCATCTTGATTTTTGTAAAGTGATATTAATTTGATTAATAATTACTTAAATAGCTCTTTCTAATTGAGATTAAACTCCGGCTTTTCATAAATAAATGTTAACTTTGATAAATATTGACTTAAATGTGTTACAGTTATAATACTGACTAATTCAACACCGTTCATAAAATTATTCGATTAGATGTTCTCATATAATTTATTTTAAGTTAATATTTTAATTAAAATAATTTGTACTTGAATATTTACAATTAAAAATATGACTAGTTTAACTAGAGATATGAAGTTATTTGATTTGATAAACATGTTCCTTTAATTAAAAGCCAATTAAGAATTATATTTTGGTTTTCTTATTAATGATAATATGCTTAATATATTATAAGTTTTAAAAGTGACAGTTGAACAAGTTATAATATTGGAAACCTAGGTATAACTTTGTTGTAACTTGGATTAAGGTTATATTTAGATTTCATATGTTTCATAGATCACTGTTACTTGGTTTAAATGGTTTTTAACTAGTGTTTCTAATTAAAGCCAACTTTGAAGTTTCACTTTCAAGTAATTTGATTAATAAACCTTCAATGTGACTTTGTTCTAGTGTTCTCGTTTTGCTTATTAATTATCTATCTATTAAGTTTTCTCTATAAAATATGATTAAGTTATATTTCGGATTTTAATAAGCTTATGTAAAATTGATTAATGAGTATTAAACTAGATTTCAAACTAAAAGGTGATTAGCGTCAAACTTAATGCTTTCTTAAATGAGTATTAATTTGTGTGAATATCAACATAAATGTGTTTTATCAATAATATTGATTAGTTCAACATGGTTAATAAAAGTTAACCAATTAGATGCTCGCATCTGTTGTTAATACTAAAGTTATGTGTTTAATTACATAATGTCTACAAAAAGAAAATATAGTTGTAAATAAAATATATCCTTGGTTTCACATATTTAAATATAATTAAATCAATTTCCAGGAAATAATCTCTTATATATGATTTTATCAAATTAAAATTTATAAAGCGTATAGTGTCTCCTTTCATAATCTAAAGTCTTCCGCTAGTTTTAAGTTTTCAATCGTGGTTCTGTTTTCAGCCTTTCCTATGCCTCTAAACCCAATCCTGTTAGTGCACCCTACGAGATTTCTCACTTAGTCCCTATTCTGTTTTGCCAATCAACTGTCTCCAACATCTATCGCATCCTATAAATTCATCGGCCAGTGTTCCAATGTCCGCAACACTCTTTTCTGCAATCCTGTCGCTAGTTCATCTTTTCTGAGCCATATCACTAAGTTTGAGTATAGATCTTTTCTTACGTTGTGGTTTCTCTGCAAATCAATATTATTTTAATTTTTAACTTTATATTGCTTCAATGATATGGTGTGAGTTACTATGTCATTGTATTGTAATATAAAATTAAATTATTAAAGTAATATATTATTGTTTGAGATCCTCGTATTCATAAATCCTCTGTACATGTGATATTCCTTGTGCCAATTAAAGCTCTGCCTTGGAACCTTCGTATCTTTCTTTTCCTCTCTGATCTTCGTGGTCCTTAGGTTCTCGTAACCATAGTGATGAGCCCTATCCGTTAGTACGCTCTTTTAAAGCTTTTATTTTGATTGGTGCATTGTTCTTAGTTGTACTTGTTTGTTTGCTTGTATAGTTTTATGCTTGCATGCTTGTGTTCGATGATTGCTCCGAGTAGACGGAACGTTGTTCAAATGAAGAAGACTTCGAAGAGAATCTGAGCAGCTATACTCTGGAGAAAGGCAAGTGTATTATGTCATGCAAATGTCCTAATAATTATTAATTTCACCACCCCTGCATGTGTCTTAATCTGATGGGTTCCTATTTAAGGATTTACCTAGCCACTATATTTTCCCTGTCCCTGAAACTGGGTTACTTAATTAATTTTGATGGTAGATGATGCTTAGTTTGCTCAACTGGGATTGGTTAATTGAACCCCTACTCTATGTTCCATATACTCTTTTTAAATAATTAATTGGCAAGATTATATCTTTTAATCGGAACATGGAGAACCACCCAGGAAAACAGTGCAACCATAAGTACTATATGGCTCTGGTCTTGGCTGACTAATTAGAGACTTTAGTGGATGGTAACCTTACCCGAAAGGGGCATGGGGGGCGGCGAGTTGACGGGGTATAGCTCGGTCCTCTTGAGCTGTGGGCTTTGGTAAGAGACAGACCTCATTAGGGAGGGTTATACTTTGCTTCGGAACCGGAAACCTTAGCGGGTTACTATTTACTAAGGAATCTTTGTAAAGGCCTCGTAGCGTCCCTATGCGGTCACACCTCGGTAGTGTGATTTAAGAGGATTGGCCCCCTCGGCATGGTTGGGTTTAAAGTTCTTTTGAACTTTTACGCGGCTTATGGTGAAAGTGTACAACCTCTGCAGAGTGTAAAACTGTTATAACAGCCGTGCTCACGGTCAAGAGCGGCCTGGACCCTTACATGATAATCATACTTGAACAAAGATCTAAATCGTGGTTACTTGAGTTATGTTGGGAATATGATATTCATTAATTTGTGGGTGGTATATACTTTCATTTGCTAGTAAATAGTTGCTTAATAAAACTTGACCAATCTAAAAGTGCTTACTGCAGTATGGTCAGCCAACCTTTTTGCCTCAGCCTTGTATGTCATATTACATTTGCTGAGTACGTTATGTGCTCATACTTGTTGCCTTCCTTTCTTTCTTTTATTGCATCTTCGACAACCGGAATGCTGCTCAGTTTGGGAGAATTTAGAGGATTTTCACTACTGGTTTTGAGGAGTTCTAGGCGTACGCAACCCCCAGTCGACTGCCTGTGAAGTTTGGAGCCTTCGTTTCCAGGATACGCTGTATACTCTGATAGACTCGTAAGTCATTTATATAGTTTCTTATTCGTGATACTTTATCTGTATTCACATTCTGGCTTACTGTATGTGTGAAACTTGATCCTGGCGCACATACAGAGCACACTCGGTTTGTTTTCTAAAACCGGGTGTGACAGAGGTGGTATCAGAGCTGTATCGACTGTAGGACGTAAGCCTAGATAGAACTGGTCGTTTATTAAGGTCCAATTTGCTATATAATCCTTGCTTCCACTATCCTTGGTATTTTTGAAAAAAAAATGCTATCCTTGAGCATTTTACCCCCTTGATGATTTATCTTTCTGGTCATTACATCCTTGAATATTCCACCTTCGCCTTGATCACTTATTTCTCAGCATAGACTTCTGATTATTCACCTCCACCTTGGTTTGATAAATTGCTGATCTAGCATCTTTGACCATCTCACTTCTCCTTTTAAAGTACTTTACCTTGACCATTAACCTCTCTCCTTGAAGTTGATATTATGTCTGTGAGTATCCTTGTTTACTCACACACATCCTGATATTAGTCAATTTACTCCTGTTGCCTCATTTCACCCTCCGTGCTTTTATGTCACTTTGGATTTCTTCCTTGGTTTTGATCCCAAAGTGTCTTCTCTACTCTTCATTTATTTTAAAATATAGCATGCATGTATCATTTAATGCAAGCCCAAATCACCTTGAAGAATGAAGATATGAGTATATTACAAGAAGTCCAATCGGAACAATGGAAGACTGCATCAAGCCTACCAACGTTACAATCAAGAAGTCAGCTTCAAGACATTTGAAGATGTGCCATATGCACATATTTAGGAGGATTCCCTAAAACCTTGACTAACAGCGTTTAGTGCCATTATATGCTTGTGTGATTAACCTTAGTTAAGTGTGCTTGTAATGCCTGTTATTATGCCATTGTTTGAGTTGCTTCTTTGCATTGATTGTATAGTTGGGATCTCCCTCTTTTTCCTGTACATCCTTGTTTTCTTGCTATCTCTTCGTCACAAGTCGATAAAGAACATCGAAGAAGAAGAAAAGTTGATCTCATGGTGAAAAAAAAAAGAGGTGAAGAAATGAAGATTTGGAGTGAAGACTTTGCAACTTCATCAACAAAGAAGATGAACCAACTCCAGAAGATCTTTCTTCTCAAAAATCTACTGTACTGTTCTCCTCCTTGATCCCTAGTTTCTGCGAATCTCGGGACGAGATTCTGTTTAAGGGGGGTAGTCTTGTCACACCCCAAATTTTCTAAATTTGGGATGTGAATAAACAATATAAATAAACACAATTGATTAAAACAACATATATAAAATATTTATATATAAAATTTATAAAGTTTATAAAATTTTATAAAATTTGGAATGAATCTGTTTAATTTATAAAATTTTCCAAAGTTTAAATAATTAACAGAGAATGTAATATTTATATAATATAAATATATGTATTCCAATATCAAAACAAAATGTGTTTATAACACTCTAAAATTCATCACAATTCAACTGAAGCAACCCTATGAATTTTCTAGGATTTATTAAAGCTTAAATAAAATTTTCTAGAAATTAATTGGAGTTCCTAGCCTTTTATTAATTTAAATATCACATTAAATAATTATTTTAGCCAAAATAAGTTTTTGTTGCATTCATGCTGTTGCATTTATTTTTGGTTGCTAGTAAATCAAGTTGGAATTTAAATTCTGTTTAAATTCGAATTTGATTTGCTTTTGTTTGAGTTTTAGAAAAGTTAAAATCTGCCGAGTTCGATTTTGCTCCTTCAAGTCTTGGCCCAGTCCACTTTTGCCCCCTGATTTTTTCCCTTCTCTTTCTTTTTCTCCCTGGCCTTTTTCTTTTTCTTCCCGGGCCGACTTCCCTTCTCCTCGGCCGGCCTGTTCCCTCATTCGGCCCATCACCGGTCCGTCCGTCTCCTCCCCGTTTTCTTTTTCCTCTCTGTCGCCGACAAGCAGGTCCCACCTGTCGGGACCATCTCCTCCCGTCGCCGACTGGGACTCTGCCCCGAGTTCGAGTCCGAGCTCGGCCTGCCTCCGCCGCCGAGTCCTGCTGCTTCACGCTCACCGAGGCCATGCTCCCGGCCTATAAAACCCCGCCGCCCTTGCTCTCCCTCTTCAATCCAATCAGACCCGCAAAGCCGAGCCGCAACCCTAGCGCCGCCGCCATTGTCGAGTCCGCACTGCCGTCGTCGATTCCCGTCGTTACCGCCTCTCCTTCGACCAATTCGGCTCCAGGAGGTTCGTCTTGGAGCCCCGTAGCTGTCCCTCGTGTTCTTGCACTGAGTTTTGCCCCGCTCCGCGATTAATCGCTCGTCGACGATTTGGCAGTGCCGCCGCCCGCCATGGCCGACGATTCGTCGCCGTCGCTGCTCGGGGTGAGAAACCAATGCCGCCAAAAGCTTCTTCTCGTCTTCACGAGTTGATCCCGCTGTTTCTCTTCGTAGCCCGACCGCCGAAGTCCGTGGTTCGTGTGAACCCGAGCTCCGCCGCCGCCTCCTCTCGTCGCCGGCCGTCGTCGTTGAGCTTCCCTCGTCGAGAACCCCCTCAGTGAGTTCGCAATCTCCTCCTCTTGCTTCCCGTACAAATCTCGCCGTGTTTGGAGCACCGTAGCCGTAGATCGAGGTAGCGCCGGCGAAGCTCCGCCGCGGCCGTCGCAGCGCCGCCGCTGCTCGCTTTCCCGCCGACGAGCCATTCGCCTGATCTGTTTCAGACCGTTAGATCTACATCCAACGGCCCGTATTAAACCGTGTTCCGAGTCAAAGTCGAGGATAACGGTCAGCGCCACCGTTTTGCTAAAGAGCCCCTGAGGAATTTGGAAATTAACCCGCAGTCCGAATTAAATTGAAAATAATTACAAATAGGTCCTTGTTCTTCTGTTTTAGCCCCTGGAAGTTTTTAAAACGTTGCAAACAAGTCCCTGAACCTTAGAAAAATCATATCTTTCACGTTTTAACTCCGTTTTAATCCGTTCTTGTTGCGTTAGCTTCATATCAACTTAAACTACGCGTTAGTACTGTTATTTACACCATATTTTATTTCTGAATTTTATTTAACATTAATTTTATTAAAGGCTAATTACATGTGCTTCTTAAATAAAATCTAATTAAGTTTGACACATCGGTTTTTCTTGTTAAATATTAAATTGATTAATATTTATTCCATGTGTTTTGTAAATAAAAGTTGACTAAGGTTATATCTCGATTTTCATAAATAATATTAACTTGATTAATACTTATTTCTTGAGCGATCTAAATAAAATTGAAGTAGATAATATCTTGGTTTCTTTAAATAATATTAACATGATTAATATTAATTTTATAATCTTTCTAACTAAAATTTAATTAGGCTCTATCTTGTTGCTTCATAAAATTATGTTAACTTGATTAATGTTTATGATCACTAGTTCTCTAATTAAAAGCTAATTAGAGTTAAACTTCGAGTTTTCATAAATAATTATCAATCTTGATTAATGTTAACATAATTATCATTCATTAGTTTTCTGAATAAAATATAAATAAGTTCCATCTTGATTTTTGTAAAGTGATATTAATTTGATTAATAATTACTTAAATAGCTCTTTCTAATTGAGATTAAACTCCGGCTTTTCATAAATAAATGCTAACTTTGATAAATATTGACTTAAATGTGTTACAGTTATAATACTGACTAATTCAACACCGTTCATAAAATTATTCGATTAGATGTTCTCATATAATTTATTTTAAGTTAATATTTTAATTAAAATAATTTGTACTTGAATATTTACAATTAAAAATATGACTAGTTTAACTAGAGATATGAAGTTATTTGATTTGATAAACATGTTCCTTTAATTAAAAGCCAATTAAGAATTATATTTTGGTTTTCTTATTAATGATAATATGCTTAATATATTATAAGTTTTAAAAGTGACAGTTGAACAAGTTATAATATTGGAAACCTAGGTATAACTTTGTTGTAACTTGGATTAAGGTTATATTTAGATTTCATATGTTTCATAGATCACTGTTACTTGGTTTAAATGGTTTTTAACTAGTGTTTCTAATTAAAGCCAACTTTGAAGTTTCACTTTCAAGTAATTTGATTAATAAACCTTCAATGTGACTTTGTTCTAGTGTTCTCGTTTTGCTTATTAATTATCTATCTATTAAGTTTTCTCTATAAAATATGATTAAGTTATATTTCGGATTTTAATAAGCTTATGTAAAATTGATTAATGAGTATTAAACTAGATTTCAAACTAAAAGGTGATTAGCGTCAAACTTAATGCTTTCTTAAATGAGTATTAATTTGTGTGAATATCAACATAAATGTGTTTTATCAATAATATTGATTAGTTCAACATGGTTAATAAAAGTTAACCAATTAGATGCTCGCATCTGTTGTTAATACTAAAGTTATGTGTTTAATTACATAATGTCTACAAAAAGAAAATATAGTTGTAAATAAAATATATCCTTGGTTTCACATATTTAAATATAATTAAATCAATTTCCAGGAAATAATCTCTTATATATGATTTTATCAAATTAAAATTTATAAAGCGTATAGTGTCTCCTTTCATAATCTAAAGTCTTCCGCTAGTTTTAAGTTTTCAATCGTGGTTCTGTTTTCAGCCTTTCCTATGCCTCTAAACCCAATCCTGTTAGTGCACCCTACGAGATTTCTCACTTAGTCCCTATTCTGTTTTGCCAATCAACTGTCTCCAACATCTATCGCATCCTATAAATTCATCGGCCAGTGTTCCAATGTCCGCAACACTCTTTTCTGCAATCCTGTCGCTAGTTCATCTTTTCTGAGCCATATCACTAAGTTTGAGTATAGATCTTTTCTTACGTTGTGGTTTCTCTGCAAATCAATATTATTTTAATTTTTAACTTTATATTGCTTCAATGATATGGTGTGAGTTACTATGTCATTGTATTGTAATATAAAATTAAATTATTAAAGTAATATATTATTGTTTGAGATCCTCGTATTCATAAATCCTCTGTACATGTGATATTCCTTGTGCCAATTAAAGCTCTGCCTTGGAACCTTCGTATCTTTCTTTTCCTCTCTGATCTTCGTGGTCCTTAGGTTCTCGTAACCATAGTGATGAGCCCTATCCGTTAGTACGCTCTTTTAAAGCTTTTATTTTGATTGGTGCATTGTTCTTAGTTGTACTTGTTTGTTTGCTTGTATAGTTTTATGCTTGCATGCTTGTGTTCGATGATTGCTCCGAGTAGACGGAACGTTGTTCAAATGAAGAAGACTTCGAAGAGAATCTGAGCAGCTATACTCTGGAGAAAGGCAAGTGTATTATGTCATGCAAATGTCCTAATAATTATTAATTTCACCACCCCTGCATGTGTCTTAATCTGATGGGTTCCTATTTAAGGATTTACCTAGCCACTATATTTTCCCTGTCCCTGAAACTGGGTTACTTAATTAATTTTGATGGTAGATGATGCTTAGTTTGCTCAACTGGGATTGGTTAATTGAACCCCTACTCTATGTTCCATATACTCTTTTTAAATAATTAATTGGCAAGATTATATCTTTTAATCGGAACATGGAGAACCACCCAGGAAAACAGTGCAACCATAAGTACTATATGGCTCTGGTCTTGGCTGACTAATTAGAGACTTTAGTGGATGGTAACCTTACCCGAAAGGGGCATGGGGGGCGGCGAGTTGACGGGGTATAGCTCGGTCCTCTTGAGCTGTGGGCTTTGGTAAGAGACAGACCTCATTAGGGAGGGTTATACTTTGCTTCGGAACCGGAAACCTTAGCGGGTTACTATTTACTAAGGAATCTTTGTAAAGGCCTCGTAGCGTCCCTATGCGGTCACACCTCGGTAGTGTGATTTAAGAGGATTGGCCCCCTCGGCATGGTTGGGTTTAAAGTTCTTTTGAACTTTTACGCGGCTTATGGTGAAAGTGTACAACCTCTGCAGAGTGTAAAACTGTTATAACAGCCGTGCTCACGGTCAAGAGCGGCCTGGACCCTTACATGATAATCATACTTGAACAAAGATCTAAATCGTGGTTACTTGAGTTATGTTGGGAATATGATATTCATTAATTTGTGGGTGGTATATACTTTCATTTGCTAGTAAATAGTTGCTTAATAAAACTTGACCAATCTAAAAGTGCTTACTGCAGTATGGTCAGCCAACCTTTTTGCCTCAGCCTTGTATGTCATATTACATTTGCTGAGTACGTTATGTGCTCATACTTGTTGCCTTCCTTTCTTTCTTTTATTGCATCTTCGACAACCGGAATGCTGCTCAGTTTGGGAGAATTTAGAGGATTTTCACTACTGGTTTTGAGGAGTTCTAGGCGTACGCAACCCCCAGTCGACTGCCTGTGAAGTTTGGAGCCTTCGTTTCCAGGATACGCTGTATACTCTGATAGACTCGTAAGTCATTTATATAGTTTCTTATTCGTGATACTTTATCTGTATTCACATTCTGGCTTACTGTATGTGTGAAACTTGATCCTGGCGCACATACAGAGCACACTCGGTTTGTTTTCTAAAACCGGGTGTGACAAAGCCCATCCAGCGCAGCTCAGAGTTGAAATAGAAAATACAAAATAAGACGATGGCGCCCAGAATAAGTTGATGCAGATAAAAATTCATCGGGAGATCATATAAAAAGGAGTAAATCATCATGGGTGAACAAGAAGGTACAGGTACTATTCGTTCTCCCTACTCCTGATATCTTTTCCTTCAAATTTCAATGACAGTTTGACCGAAAACATCTCAGAACTAGACAAAATGTATTTATAAGATCTATTTCAGAATAGTGATGTAGACATGTTTCTTTTCTGCATGCTTTCACCTGCTTGAAACTTCACTCGAAACAGAATTTTATAGAGATTTGTACTTCTGTGTCAATTTTTGCCTTCAAGTTCAGATATGTGCCTGCAAAAAAAACATAAAACAAAGGACAAATGGTGAGGACAGATGGCTGCACAAAAAAAGAAAGCATATTCAATTTGAAAAATGAAGAAGAAAGATATTGTGCCGTATTTACAACCAGATTATGTATGCAGCATAATAGAATCCATAGTTTGTTGTGATTTGGTTGAACAACACCAACCATATGTAACTTTTATTTTAAAAAAAGAAAGTTAGAATGGAGTAAGATATGGAGAAGCAACCTATACGAATGTAACACATAGTTGCATTCATTCCATTAAAAAAAGGACATGGACAAACAACCTATTTTGATGTTACATTCATTTTCCAAATAAAGAACAGAATATCTGAATGTAGTGCAAAAAAATTACAAAAAAGACAAAAGTTACATTTTATGTACTGTCTTTTTTTTGAATAATTACTTCTTGTATATATAAGTTACTTCTCGCATTTATAACTTAACTCAGTGTTATTTGTGCCTAAGTTACATATTGTTCAACTATATTTTTTGGAATATTTACCTCCTATATGCATAACTTACTTTCTCAATGAATGAATTACTCCATACACAGATTTTGATTGTGATAAAAAAGTTATTTGTTGTACAATTTCATTGATGGGGTTTTACCGGTTTAATGTTTGTACGATTTGCTATGCTGCATCCAAATATTCTTTGACTTGAAAAGGGTTTAACCAAAAAAAAGTCACAATAAGTAAATCATAGACACATCAATAAAAAAATCGGGTACTGCATGACACAAGCCATAAAATAAGAAAGTAACCAAATCATATAGGAATAATGCAAATATTCATACATAATCCAAACTATAGTAACCAGTCACACAAGTAACTTATTCACATAGGAGTAAAAAAACACTAAAATTACTTTTGTTTATGGTTGAACTCAATGACAAGCTACTTTCTAAATCATATAAAACACTAATAAGTAACTTCCTAAAGACACATAAATATTAAGCAGCTACTTCCTAATTCACATTAGAAATGGAGATGAACTAACTTGTCACTGAGTTTAGAAATACTAACCTACAAAGTCACAAGTGCTACTTTTCAAATTTTGCCTGTTGCTTCACTAAAACCAATATATTTCTATTTCTCAGATTTTGTCACACAAGTACAGATTCTTTTTCTCCTTAAATCACAACTGTTTCTTACAATAATGCAACAGTGGTGATTTTATATCCAACTAGTGCATTTCACCCAGAGCAAAGCACATGAAAATCCTAGAGAAAAATCTTAGAACATTATGTACATGTTTATTTATCACAATGCAAAATCTATTGTTTTATTTTGTATCGTAGAAAAATCACCCACTCAGCTAGCTCTACTAACACAACCACACAAAGTGATTGCATGAGCTGCACATAACACAACCACATGCTATACTCTGGGTAGTAGCATACCGCACAAGCACCACTCCTAACTCACTGGTGGGTTTCATGTACATTCAACACAATGATTACACTAATTTGCACAACACAAAATCAAGCTATATTTTGGTACATATCTAGAAATATTGGACAATATCTGAAAATTAAAATTATGAACTTAAGTCACTTTTCAAAAGACAAGAGACAACATTATTTTTCATCATTAAAAAAATAAAGATTCACAAAGATGGGAAAAATAGTATGAGTGATGATTTCCTTCATTGGCATTATCTGGTTCCTTTTTATTATCCGAAGTGGCACATGGTTGTTGAAATGCAAATTAGATATGTACCTAAAAAACAAAGAGTTACTTGCTATGAAATGCAAATTAGAGGAAGTTACTTTGTATATAGTGTAAATTATTCCTAAGTTACTTCCTATACTTTTTAAATAATTCATAAGTAACTTCTTATGTTATCAATAACTATAAAAAATAGTAAAGGTGTGCACCATGGGGGTCATCAGCTCAAGGGCATGGTCACGTCAGCAAAAGAGAATGTGGTTTATATGATCTCTGTATTAAACACTCACCCATAATTCAGTCCAATCAACCATCAAGTTGTTTATTACTTTGTTTCAGACTTTCTAAATATGAGCTCAATTTGGAAAACATCCAAAAATCATTCAGTTAGATTTTCTTTCACTTAGATAAGTTGACTGAAATCAAGAAATCTTTATTTAAATTTCTACCGGTCGAGACTATCATTGATCAGAAAGAACATTATGGTAAAAAAATAGCAAAGAACAACTTCAAAAGGCAACTAGACAACCAACACTATTAGACCACGAACATTTTAGACAACAGTAGTTTAGACCAATGCTACTGGACCTTGTTGCCCGAGGTATGCAGACAACAGACCTACTTATTAGACCATGGATGCCAACAAAACTATTTGAAATTGTGTGTGGCTATAATTTTGTTCTTTGCTGATTTGAGAGAGATGCAATTAATTAATTTTTTTAGTTTGCTGGAAAAGAGATAATTCAAGTGGAAACCATCAAGTACTCAATTGTGATGATGCAAACAAATGTGCAAAACTGCAAACATGGAAAACCCATCTTAGTTCAGGCTTGTAGAATGGCCCGAAAGAATGTAGGTACAATTCATTTCGGTTCAGACTCCTAAAATGCAGATGAACAGGACATAAAAGAAATTGCATTCTTCCTTAAACTAGTGATGGTCTCTACAAGTTTTCAGGTAGTTCAGATAGGAACTAGCCATCCACATGTAATTCATACTGACAAATTCACAGTAGGCCACAAGCATCACTGATAAAGCAACCATCACCAAACAAGTACTATTATGGAGGCATACTATTCCTACAAAACTAAGTAGGACACATGACACCATGACCAACACAAAACAATGGTTATCAGCTCAAGGCTTAAGGCTGAAAAATTACAGCATAGCTACCATACTAGCGGTGACTATAATAACTCTAAATTCATGATGGTGGCTATGGTTGTATCAAATTCCAGATTTCAAGAGAAGTTACTTCCATTGTGTTTCAAACCAGTGACAAGTTACATTCTACCCGATTAAATCAATGATAGGTTACTTCCTAAATAAAATAAATAGTGACAAAATTACTTTTCTAATTCAAAAATAGAAAAGGGATGTATATAACATTTGTTAAATCAGATGACAAAAAGATCACAACAAAGCTGCCGCCAACACTGTTTATTTAGCTTTTATCATTTTTAAGAATACATCATCAGATATCAATAAAGTAGGCATGGCAAAAAGTCCACGTGGATCTGAACCTTTTTCAAGTAAATGCAACCATCGGTAGAAAAATCTACATCAGTACCGGTCAGGGGGACATGGGGCACTAACTCGTGAGCCAGTTTAGTACTGGCTGGAGCAGCCGGTACTAAACTGTCTTGCGTCCAAAAAAAGGAAAAAAAATATTTTGGACCACCAGGAGGCTCGCACACCACGCACCGTCGTAAGTCATGCGATTTTTTCACGTGTAAATGCGTGTACGCGTCCGTAAGGATTCGAACCCTGACCTCCAACCTCGCGCATTGCTTCCTTACCATCTCACCTATGCATCGTTTGTGTGATTGAATGGGAGATGCTTTCCTTTTGAAGTAACTCGTGGAGGACACGTTAGTACCGGCTGGTAACACGATACTAACATGCACACTTTAGTACCGGCTCGTGTTACCAGCCGGTACTAAAGTGGCTTCCGGGGCCTTCCATGTTTAGATCCGGTACTAAAATGGCTCCCCGTCACTTTAATACCGGGTCTTTTTATGACCGGTACTGAATGCAAGTGACGAATGTGAGTTTTTGTACTAGTGAATGTCTCATCAGCGTCAAAACTAAAAATTCTCTAAGAGCTAAACAGGGGTTCCATTACTTGCAAACTATTCTTCATCAAAAAAAATACTTGCAAACTATTCTACCGAGTATTTGGAAATGTTAAGATTGCATCCAATAATGCAATAATCATATCTGGAAGGTATATGTTTTGGAAACATTTAAAATAAAGACAATGTCAAGCAAGGAAATTAACTAATAGGATAAGCATATGTTGAATATGATCAAAAAAAGATATCAGTATCAGCATGGTGGAATAACAGGGGGAGATAACTTCATGTCCCATCTGAGTAAATAAATAGTTACTTCCTATGTAGTATAAATAAAGATTTAGTTACTTTCTGGCCGTTCAAAATTCAGTGCAGTTTAGCTCATATATCATGTGAGACAGCAAACTAGTGACTTCTTATGTGTTTAATACCAAATACGAGTTTGTTCTATTTAAACGCAAGTTAATTTAAATGAAAAACCAAGTTATTTTCTGAGTATTTTAAATCAGTGATATAAAAATGACAAAAAGAGATGTGGGTATGGAATGTACCAGTCTAATATTTGTAGAGCTTATTGTGCCGTACCCAATATACGCTGACTTGATATAGATATAACCAAGAAATCCCAGCTATCCTAAACACAAAAAGAAATTCCAGCACAGCAAAAACTATAGAAGGAATGTAAATCACTACCTTCAAAGCAGGGGGCAGATCAAGACAACTGTCACTAAGAGGCACGAACAAAAAAAATATCAGGTACTACATGCACAGAGGCCATAAAGTAAGAACAAGTGACCAAATCATGTAGGCGCATAGTGTAAGCTACCAGGCTATGGGCCTGTTTGTTTCAGCTTCCTGAGAGCTTTTGAACCTCGGCTTTTTAACTTTTTAAAAGCCAAAAAGCTCCCGGAACCCAAAAGCCAGAAGCACCTCAAAACGTGCTTTTGGGCTTTTGGCTTTTGGGAGCTTTTTGGCTTTTGGAAGGTTGAAAAGCCGAGGTCCAAAAGCTCCCAAAAGCTAAAACAAACAGGCCCTATATATGATTGCAGTATGCACTTAACACATAAACACTCACAACCTAGAAAGCTAGAAAATACTAGTGGGAGCATAAAAAAGAAAACCAACAAGCAATACAAAATCATTCCAGCACATGGTACTCATATAGAAATTCCAACTATAGGGATCAGTCACATAATTTACCTCCCAATTCACATAGGAGCAAAAACTTTAAAATTACTTTTTTGTATGGTTAAAATCAGTGACAAGTTACTTTCTATATTATTAAAACTCTGATAAGCTACTTCAAAATCACACATAAGTAGTGAAAAGTTACTTTCTAATTAACATCAGAAAAGGGGATAAGTCATGTCATCCACAAGTTATGATTAACACATAATTTACAAGCATTCATCTAAAAAAATTTACAGAAAAACAACAAACAAAATATCAGATACCATCTAGCCATCTACTAACTATAGCAAAACTGAGCAACACACGGGCAATTTAAAACAAAATGTGAACTAAGAAATTACCAGGCTAATATGATTGCAACATACACTTAACACACACACCATTCCATATTGCTAAAAAAGATAAGTGATGTTACTGCTAAAATTAACAAAATTATCTAGCTTTCCAAAAACATAGAAGGTTAGAAAAAACCAATGAGGGCACTGGAAAAAGAAAAAAGAAAAAAACAATGCAAAAGAGATCAGAAAATATATATAGCAAGACTACAAGACAAACATTAATTGTATGATAATTTACTTCCTGCTAAGTTAAAAGTCAAGCATATTACTGATCAGTTACTGTATGTATCATACAAAATACTTATAAGTTACTTCCTATGTCTAAGAAATTAGGGATAAACTAAAAATTTACTTGATGAGTCAAGTTATGATGAAGACCAAATTTGTATGTAATCAAATATAATATGGATGTGTTCTAGCCTAATAGGTGTTAAAGTACTCAAATATGTAGTGACCGGTACATATGCACAAAAATTAAGAGGAACAATTACCTACTTAAGTCAATAGTCTAGCTTTTTAACTATTTAATTAGTCATGGTGATAATTGACATCGAGTAATTACTAAAACATAGACTAATAGATGACATGAACTGTAAACCCTAGACTAGTTCGACAACAGATCTTAAGGAACAATTACTTCTGAAACAAAACTCAAGCCCTATTCTGATTTGTCCAACATGATTCAAATAACACATAAAATCGATGTATGAATACCTCGAAAAAAGCAGCAGGTGGCCTCCGCTTGCCTCCTCTCGCCGTGGTGCGCCGCCTCCCCTCCTAGTGGCACCTCGGCTGCCGGATTGCTAGCCCACCCGCCGGTCTTCGACTCCACAGCTACTCCACTCGCTGCTTCCACGAGGCGCAGAGGGACGCATCGCCTCCGCCCCAGGGAATGGATTGGTTCTCCGCCCCCGTCGCCACCGCCGGATCGAGCGTGGTGCGCTCCCTCTCCTGATTCGCTACCTCGCGACGTCTCCACCCTCGGGAATGGATTGGACCTCCACCCCCGTCGCCTACTCCTGATCCGCTACCCCGCGCCTCCGCCAGATCGAGCGTGGTGCGCTCCAGTGCGTGATCCGCTACCCCCGCGACGCCTCCGCCCTCCGCGAATACTGGGGATGGATCGGGGAGAAGCAGATGAGGAACTAGGCCGGATCCAGAATACTGGAGATGGATTGGGGAGAAGAAGATGAGAAATGAAGAGCCCCTCCCTCCGCGTCCGCTCATTCCAGAAACGATAAGAGTTGCATCACCCATATATGGGACCACGATAGAAACATAGAGACGCGTGCGGGTGAGCCTCCGATGGAAAAGAGACGGTGATTAGGAGGGCTCTCGCGATAGCTCTAGATGGAGAGCCCTCTCCGTGTAGATTTTGGGTTTCAAAAATTCTCTCTCCAAACTTCACTATTCACCTATCACATTAAATCTCTCTTCTCATGCATGAAGCACTAAAGATGGGTAAATAAAAAAACTAAGTACATAGTTTTGATGTACTCGACGAGACGAATCTTTTGAGCCTAGTTAGATCATGATAGGACAATGTTTACCGCAAACAAACGAAAAGTGCTACAGTATTCAACATGACTTTTTCACTCGTCTTTTCACCTTCTTTTTTAAACTGAACACCCCCAGAGACGAATGAGAGGAAAGAAACATCCTGTGAAAGGCAACATGAACACAAGCCAGTCATCTTTGTTTTCATCGAGGCCCACGACTACCTGCATCTCTAGCAACGCTCGCAGCATCCACGGATCCACCCGCACGGCCGAAGACGTCGCGCTCCGCCTCCGCTCGCGAGCCGCCATCACCCGTGCAGCTACAGTTGCCGTCGTCCTGCGGGCCGCCTTTGCCCGTGCGGCCGTAGAAGCCAAGCCACCGCCTCCGCCCGCAGGCTCATGTCACCGTCGTCCGCCCGCAGGCCGCCAACACCCACGCGGCTGCGGCCGCCGCCCCACGGAGCTGCAACCGTCGTCCTCCTATGGGTCGCCTCTGCCTCCATGGCAGCAGTAGCCGCCGTCGCTGTCGTCCGCCGTGGGCCGCCGCCGCCCGCAGGCCACCATCGCTATCTTCCACCCGTCGGCCGTCGCCTCTGCCATCGCCCGTGCGCTGTGCTTCAAAAGGAGGCGGCTAAGTGCATCTGGGGAAAAGCCGAGAAGTGCATCTGGGGAAGAGGAAGAGAAACATGAGTCGCCAGAAGACGAGAGAAGTCCCGAGCCTTCCTGCCAGCCACAAAATGACGCGTGGTACGCAGCTACCGTCCAGAATGCTTGCATCCAGATATTTTTACATAGACAAACGAAGGCTTCCACGAATGACATTCACCGTTGATTACAAATCTAATGGTAAAAATCAATTTTCACTGACGTGGCCAGCCTACCCTACCGCCGGAGCCGCCCATTGAATAAGAGGTATATATATATATACACTAGTGATTTGCGCGCCCCGCGGCGATAGCCATGCAATTATGTAGCCACGTAGCACATTGTCACGTTATAATATGATAAAGACATCGCATAGGGGATGGCATACATACATAGCTGTTCCGAAGGTTTTTAAATTATACAAAGAAGTACTTTAATTATACGTCAGTTCCATTAGCCATATGTCTGGCAGCATAAGAGTTCAGACACACATAATTTACAAAACGAGAAACAAAGTTTACTATTACTGCTACTGTTAATGAGGAAAACAATCTATCGGAGAATAGAGTTAATTAAAATTTGGATGTATCAGCTGGGTCCATACAGATATGGTACATGATTCACTAATTGTTATCTTGCTGCTTCATCAGTAGCTTTATTCTCGTTGGACATATGGGCAGACACAAAGCGAAGTGGAGCTGCAAGCTTCAGCGCTTTACTGGAAGTGGAATAAATTGAATGGTGATTAAGTTGAATTTGTAAAGGGGAAAATTTTCTTACCAGACACCGGACCATTCAGGTTCAACACTTCAACTTCAACACCAACTGCGGATCGTCAATATGTGCAATGTCTTCATTGTGGACACTTGTTTGAAGGTTACCTTGAAGTAATTGGAGAATAAAAAAATTGAATTTAATTGGTAATAGGCCTGATTTTTGTGAAAACTGAATTTGCAGGCACCTTCATGGTGATTGGTTGCTTGTAGTTGTAGAAGATTGGCGTAGTCATTGAGATAGAATTCTTTATTCACAAAGTTGATGGTCCATACTCGTCTATTTCCATTTTCAGTTCGGTAAACCTTTCTTGTTTGGAACCCTACCTTTGGACTCATGGATACATGAGATGTAACTGCATCGAGGAAATACACACACTACTTTGCATATCACAATACTTCTCCAACAATGCTTTGAGGGTGTTTTCATTGCATAAATGACATAGGATTTTAGCGACAGTAATATCCACTTTTGTGTTCCATGGCAATGCTTGCGACCCATAATTTCAGTCCACAATAGCAATCCTAGCTGGAAATTTGGTCCATTCAGAACAACATATGATAGGAAAAGATTGTACAGTGTTTCTGTTGGCAATTCAATTATGAAATAAGGTTCAGAGAATGAGATTTGGTCGTCTGTGACAGAAATTTTTACCTGGTTTCAAATTGCTTGCTGGTCATCAATAAGCATTATTTTTGGGTTGTAAGGTGTTTTGAATTTTCCTATGACAGTATGGGGGCTAAGTCTGGTTCTCCAATCAAAGTTAAGTCGCTGTCTTCAGTAGGCGTTACAAAAGCTGGTTGCAGCCGATCATAGACATTGTCAGGAGTATTGAAAGTTATGATTTTACTTGTGGATGAGATGGGTTGGCAGAGTATATATGTCTGAAAGTGGCATAGCTATTAAATTCGGTGAATGGCTTATTCCAGTTGGCTAAAGTGTTTTGGATCTCCTGAGAAAAAGTATGAATATGATGTGCTTCTAGCATTGCAGTAGTAAAAGAGGTCTGTCGAAAAAGTAACATACCATTGCTTGTGCCGTTGTCTGATGCCGGTAAGGAGTCTTTTGTAAGTATAGAGTAGACGAATACTCGGCCTCGGTCCAGAGGGCTGCTGAACACAGATGCAGCAGATGAGAAAAGTGATGAACCAAGCAGTTTTACCTTGGTGGAGGAATGAATGCGCCGGATGTTCCAATCCAGGAGATAACTTTTTTGTTTTTGGAGCTGACGACCTAAACTTCAAAATTCATTACGATGAACTTGCTATGTATATTCTTATCCAAAGAATGCCATTCCCCGACTTGTAGGGAGAGAAACATGGCATGCTTGCAAGGATATCTGGCGCATGAATGCATCCAATCATGTGAGGATCCTAATAGCAATGGGCAAAACAGATCGAGGTTGACAATAAAATAGTTCAAACATAGTAAAAGATATGAACGTTTTCCTGCTCTTTCTTTTAGTTAGGTTTGGTGAAAACCAGAAAACCTAGATACTATGAAATATGGTTGGAATACCATACATCTTTCAAGCTAAAACTCTATTATCTGGTACGCTCACTTCTAGGTCTGGAAACTGAAATTTTGCAAGAAAAAATTAAGATCTGAGAAGTAAATATACTTGCAGGAAAATACAACCGCTAGGCTGGTCCATAAGAAATATGCTTGCTCACATAAAAAATCTGCTTCATACTGAGTAAAATCTGCTTCAAGTCTATGGATGAAAGGTAGTGACTCATCATAATGAAAGTGAAATATGATTCAAGCCTTCTGATATTATGTAACATGTATCCCATGGAAATAAAAAGAAATTTGTTGCAAACTGATTATGGCTGAATTAGTACTTCGCTTGCATAATATGGGAGATATTAGGTTCAATACCTCCTGGTCATGCCTTCACTGTTGGGGAGGATGAGGTGCTCATTAACATGTATGCTGAACCTGATAGTTTGAAACAGCATCAAGTATTCGTGGAGATTAGTAAGAGCAAATGGTGTACTTTTAGATGGCAAAAAAAAAACATTTGAATGCTCAAGCTCTTGGTTCATTGTTGTCTCTGCTGTTCTTTGTAGCTATAATTCACAACCCTTAGGATGGTACTCAAATATAGTTACCATCCTAAGGGAACATTGTTGCCTCTGCTGTTCCTATCCAATATGGATTACCCAATTACCCCCTGCATATTGGATAGGAAAACAATGTTCTCCATTTATATCACTCAACCCACATCGCAAATATACAGTGGCAAGCTAACCTTCAAACACCAAAAGCATTATCCTCGCAAAAAGCCAACATGATTAATAAACTATATTTAGATTCAAAAGTGCAATGAAAGGAGTTTTGCTCTGCAATGGGCAAGGGGTTCATTTTAGCTAAGCTTTACTGAAATCATGTTGGCATAGGGGAGCAATGCTTAATTGAAAAAAAACGGCATAACCATTGACACCTACCTTGGGGCAACAAAAATATGAACCAAAACTATATAGTTTTCCTACACTTATTGATGGGAAGATTAGTTCTTTGATTGATATCTTGGAATGGAAGATTTATTACCTTCTTTGTTTTTGAAGAAAAGGTTTATCATTTACATTACACAAGCTGTAGCCTCAGAGCTCCAATATTAAATTGTTGTGTCCGCCAAGTTGAATAAACCCTGCAAACAAGGGCAAGCAAATATGCATATGAAGACCAAAAGAGCATGCTAATAAAGAACCATGTACTGTACACATATGCACAGCCATAGAGGCAATACATCGAATACCTTGTGTACGCCATGGTTGTCATCCAGCGGCTGCCCAATTTGTACAGAAGCGGACGCAGCCATCATTTGGTCCGAGTGGAGCTCTAACCTCATGAACGTGCTGAAGGCATCAAAGCTAATTGGATAGAGAAATAAGTTGGATAGAGAAATAAGATCGTAGCAAGCGAAGAGGACAATTCAAGTAGAAGATGGGTACCTGCACGGCTAATCACAGAATCACGGCGGAGATGCCATGGAGATAAGTGCCAGCTACACCAGCAGCCGTTCCTTGCCCCTTCCACCGGAGGCTCGTTGCCCCGTTCTCGATGTTGTCGGCATCACCAAACAGAGGAGCCCTGAGGAGAGGATTGGGGACGTGGGCACTGATTCTGGGCTTCTGGCTGTGAAGTGGTATGTGTGGCTGTCAATGAGGGCGGTGGCGGAGATTATCACTGCGGGTAGGAAGCCGGCAAGGCGGCAAGGCAGAGGTGACACGTCATAGAGAGGGGGAAGCGGGGGCGGCGCGTTGCAGGGCAAGGAAGGCAGCGTGGACAGAGGGCCGGAGCCGCGCTGGGGTGAGGGAGATGAGCGGGCAAAGGCTGCCGCCACGGAATGCTCCGCCTCTATCCCACACCCTCGCCACCACCCCTCTAATCTGCCTAATGGCTCAGAGACGGAGGCGGCCCCCCCACCGCTCTGAGCGAGCTCCCGACCGCCAGTGGATGTCGCGGGGCCGCCATCTCCATCCTCAGGCGTTGGCCACCGGCGGGGTGGGGTGTGAGGCCGCCCTCACCGTCGCACGCCGTCGTCCTCCAACTCTTTCCGCCTGGAGTCATCCACGCGAAAGGACAAGGCCGCGCAGATAGGGTCGCGTGTGAGAGGATGGGGGCCGGCGACGGCGAGGGAGACGAAGCGGCTGCAGCGCCTGCACCCGTTTCGCGTTCCCACGGGCCGCCGCTGCCGTCAACCCATGCCCGTGCCGCACCCACGCGGCATGGGCCTGCAACTCGCCGGCCTGTGGCCGCCGACGAGAAAGAGGGGGTCGCGCCGCTTGCTGTAAATGGCCATAGGCCATCTACCCGCGAAGGGCGTGCTGGCACCGCATTGAGCTGCCCTCCGCTCGTGGGGGCCACATCCCCGCCGTGCTGAGCCGCCGCTCGCGTGCCTGCGGTGGTGCATGTGCTGAGGAGGGCGGCGGCTCGGAACAGGAGGACGACCAGGAGGTGTGAGACAGAGGACAGTTAATTTATTTTCACTGCGTAAAAGGAGATGACGAAGACGAGAGACGAGAAGACAATGCGAGCTGACTTAGAGTCCTCGGGATGCGTAGATTTTATATCTGACGGAGTAAAACTTTTTAACTGACGTGTACCACCTCCTTTCCCGTCGGACCCGAAACGCCCCGTTCGTCTGGGTGGTTTCCAGCCGGCGAATAATTTTTTTCTCTCAGCAGAAACCAGCACCAGCCACCAGCTAGTCAGCAGTGTTTTTCTCTCAGCAAAATTCAGCGACAGCCACCAGCCACCAGCCACCAGCCAAACTAACACGACGCACGAGTTTCACTGCGTGAAAGGAAACGACGAAGACGATAGACGAGAAGACAATGCAAGCTGACTCTAGAGTCCTCGGGATGCAGATATTTTTCCATCCGCGGAACATCTAACTGACACGTTGATTGCTCTCTACCCAATAGCGAGCACGGTAGATTTTATATCTGACGGAGTAAAACTTTTTAAACGACGTGTACCACCTCCTTTCCCGTCAGACCCGCCCGATTGAATCACCCTGTTCGTTTGCCTGGTGGCCGGTGGCTGACGCTGGTTTTTGTTGAGAGAAAAACAACGTTGGCTGGTTGGTGGCTGATGGCTGGCGCTGATTTTCGCTGAGAGAAAAACACTATTGACTCGCTGAAAACAATCCAAACGAAATGATCCAGACCATCGTTTGTTAGCTTAACCCAGCGCGAGACCATAGTCTGTCTCATTGGGCCAGACTGGGCTGTCAAGTAAACGTGTCGTAGCACACGAACGGGTGCCAACGTCGTGACTCGCGAAAGGATACACATCACATCCTCTGATTACGTCCCAGGAATACGTTTTCCAGTATTCCTGGTACGTAAGCAGACTTGCTGCAGAAGTAGGAGAGATCATTCATTACCAACAGGGCAACAGGGCAACAACGCAAGCAAGCACAGCCAAAATTAACTGTAAAAAAAACAAGAGAAGGAATTCCGCATAAACCCCAAAGAAAAAAAAACCCCAATCCCCTCCACCCCTCTCCCGGCCGTCGAGCGAGCAGACAAGCCGCCGCCGCACGACGGGATGGCGTCGACGCCGGAGCCGGAGGATGGGAGGGAGCTCTACGCGCTGCTCCACCTCTCCCCGGACGCCTCCGATGAGGAAATCCGCCGTGCGTACCGCCAGTACGCGCAAATCTACCACCCCGACAAGTACCAGGACCCCCAGGTAGGCCGCCACCCCTTGCCGTGCGATCTGATTGGCTCGAACTAGTTAGCTTAGGGTTCGCGCGCCGCGCTCCGTTCGGAGCGGGATTGTGGTTCGGCTTCGTGCGGCAATTGGCATTCGGATTCAATGGGCTTGAGTTCAGTGAGCTGCTTGTGTTGACGGGTTTTAACCCAAGTGCTGTGTTCCATGTGGATTGGAGTTTGCACTGGCATTGCTGTCATGGCATGCTTGTTTGAAGTTTTACATGCTATGTTTTTGCGATGATAGCTAGAAATCAAAACGGATTTCTCTCTTCAGGACACAGTATCAAGGGTGAGGGTTTGGCAATTTGTGTGGGAATGCAATGTGGTTTTATTAGTTATGTACTGATTTGGTTCTCTGAAGATGTGCCTAGTAGCATCATTGTATCTGTAGAAATAGACAGAGCAGGTGGATAAGCCGTAAGTGTGCACTTTGGCACTAGTTCTTTGTCAGTAAATTTCCAAAATGTTGGCAGGGTGAATGAAAATCTGTATTTTGTTCCTAGATTAAGCTCTGCCAGTTGGTGCTGCATTGGCGAATTGGAAATAGTTGTGGGTCAGGGGCGGAACCCAGTGGAGGCGAAACTGGGTTCCGGGCCTGCCTTGGCCAACTAAATTTTCTGAAGTTCCAGACAAATCCATGCCTTCAGTAGTTAGGTACAGCATGTCCAAACTGTGTTTATCGATTAGCTTCCAGCAAAATGCCCCTCCCCCCTATATTTTCCTTCACGGTCCGCCACTGGGCCATTTATGTTTATATTCCCTGAGGAGCCCCCTTGGTTTAATGGTTAGTGCCATGGTTGGTTTGCTAGCCGGCATGGGTTGTTGCATCTGTTCTAATTTTTTAGGAAACCGGAGGAAAATCCTGAACCTATGCTGTGCACATTCATTTTGTACGAAACATGTTAAACTTAAATCTATATTCATTTTCTGAGGAATAACAACTTTTTATTGAAAGAATGCTAGTTAGAGAAGGAATTTATTATTAGCTGATAAAAAAGAAACCTCCAACTTTTCTCAGATACGATTTTATGATGATTATTAAGACGAATCCTGCCATTAACACTGGCATATTGTTTAGCTGGTAACTTGGCAGAAGCCATCAGGTGTTTCTAGTCTGCCTACATTTCAAGTAATAAAAAATAATGTGGTTAGTTAGATTCTTGCAGAAATGAATCTGTATTTTGCTGAACTAGTCATCTACTGTTGACATTAGTGCATTCTTCTGGACTGACTGGTATCCTTCTTCACTTTCATCTGTGATTGTCTAGATGAAGGAAGTAGCAACTGAAAACTTCCAACGAATACGTGATGCATACGAGATACTATCGGATGAGAACAAAAGACAGATTTATGACATCTATGGCATGGAAGGTTTAAATTCTGGCCTGGAACTTGGTCCCAAGCTGACTAAACCAGAGGAAATCAAAGAGCAGTTGGAACGACTGCGTAGGCGCAAGGAGGAAGAGAAACTTTTTTCACATGCTCGACCCAATGGCTCAATCATTGCTAATTTCTCGGTGCCACAATATCTAGATGGTGATGGCATCATGAAAGGGTACAAAGTGTTTTCCTTTTTAGTATATATATGCATGTACTCTTTTGTCCAGTCACATCACTGGGAAGCTGCTAAGAATTATGATAATATCAAAACTATTCTCTTGTACAATTTGTGGTTACAGTATGGCAAAATTGCTTAGTAATTTATTACTTGTACATTGTAATTTTGATGGTGGAATCATTGTGTGCTATGTTGCAATACTTCAGCATCATTTATGATGGTCTATGCTTAATCCGTATACATTTTTCATACCGGCACATACAGGTTCTTTTTCTTAAGTGGCTAGTTGCATTTCCAAATTTATGTGCATAACTACCAGTTGCACCCCTTTTGATGTCATTCCAATTCTGAATATTTAACTGCTTATATCTAAGTTAGCGCTATAGTAAACTGGGAGCTGGGAATCAGCTACAACCGTTTGCAGCTTACCTTTTGTGTTTTATTGTTTTCTTTCAGTGCTCAGCATTTCTTTAACTCCCAACAAATTATGATGGTACTTTAGCAATTTGTTTATACTTTAAAACCTCTTGACATATCCTGTCCTGTTTTTCAATTACTTCTTTAGATTTTGTATGAGTTTGTAGACAGTACAGTGATTTATTCATTTGATTTGGAAATGGATAGAATGGGAATGTCTAGTGAAGTTGAGTTGCCAGTATCCAAGCAAAATACTGTCGTTGTTGGTGGGAATTTGGTTGTCAATGGTTCAGCTGGAACTGGAGCAGCAAGCACTGTGCTGCGGCACCAGTTGTCTTCTGTTTCCTCTATTGAGTTTATGGCAACAGCTGGACTACGCTCTGTTATTGGCATGCAAACGTCTCGGTGAGAATGTCATCCCATTTTTCATCCGCTGCTAATTTCGTGCATGATGCAAATTTTAATTGGTCAACATTTTGTACTTCAGTCAAATTTCACCGCATTCTACAGCAACTTCTGGACTTGCTGTTTCTTTAAGAGATGGATCTATCAACCTGTCAAATGCCTGGACTCGCCAACTATCTGAAAATGCTGTTGGGAATGTAAGACACCTTACACCCAAATGCTTTTCTCATGTACACTTTTACTTATTTATGTAAAAGTAGCTTATTACTCTTTAATATAATGATGGTCATATGTTCATTGATAGTAATCCATGATTTCAATAATAGATGCTGAAACAATGACTTTAGTTCTGTTGCTTATATACATGACTATGTGAACTGTTATGTTTAATCTAGTAGTTTTTTAGTTGACATACAAAGCTTCTAGCTAAAAAGGATTGCTGGAGCTAGGCGATCTTTTAGTTCATATTCAGGCTTTGTGTTAAATTTAAATTCATGTCTAGAATGGGCATCAACTGTTAATTTTACAGTTACATAGTTAATGTGCAAGTTTAGGCCTCATAGGCATGTCCAGAATAAGGTGTCAATGCTGGATAAGTTATAGCGCAACTTCCACATATTGCATCTTAGAATATTTCAAATGCTATGGAAGCCAAAAGGTGTCTTCCTTTAGATAGGTATTTGTTACCTGCTATCTTTTTTCTTACAGCTACCTGTTGTAAGGGGTTTTAGCAAGGTATTCGTTACCTGCTATCTTTTTTCTTACAGCTGAGTTATTAAGAGTAGTGTGATAGTTTATGTACTCCATATATATGTATTTTGTGCAGGTAAGCTGATGCCATTTTCCCCCTTTGTGTCTGTTGCTTTCTCTTTTCATCAAACTCCAGATACAGCTAGTCCTTGGTGATGAATCAAGTATTTCTGTTGGATGGCAAAAGAAGGATGAAAAAAGTACTGCAACAGGAGAAATAAAGGTACATCTAAAAGCCAACTCAAACATTTATGAAACTGTTAATTTTTTTACAACTGCATGGTTGACTCCAGACATTTAGTTTAGGACTTTAGGTGTTACGTTCTGAAGAATATATGCTATTATTTTCTTTTGAGTAATCTCCCTATCGAGTTCTTTTTGGAACATTCTAAGAAGGGCATTGGCAAAGTTAGCATACGAAAGGACCGGTGGTTCTTCATCGTGGGTAACTAACTAACTACGCTAGCTTGGCACTATTTATAGTCGATATCCCATACCCTTTTCGAATTTAGAATATTAGACCCCGCTTCTCGAAACAAGGAAGTGATAGCACCTGGTTCCACTTGAGCAAAAGTGGCTGTCTCCGCAAGTGTAACATAGTCAAGAGAGGCAGGCTCGACTTTCCATTTAGGTCTATTCCTTCCCATCTTTGATGAAGCTTGCAAGTTCTTCTTTCTAGATCGATTGAGATAGGACCTTTTGTACTTGCTGTAGCTATTTCAAAAGCTTCCCATTGTGTTCTGAAGCTAGCTGGTTGTTCAAAGTATCTATAGTCAGTGTATGAGTAGGATTAAGGAGCAATTAAAAGTGTCACCATATAGTTCACTTTTGGGAGAACAATACGGGAGGGACCTACTTTTTTTTTCTCGAACACGCAGGAGAGCTGCGTATCAATATATTAAGAAGAAAGGAAGGGTAAAGCACCCAAACAAACACCATTACAAGGGTTCTTTCAAGGGAGGAAAGTCCCAGGAAACAAACCCTGCTCATACGCACACACTATATTACTCTTTTCTTCGAGATTGTAATATCATGGATATGTGTGATGTGTACAAACTGCTTACAAAACAAATGGTACAAAGGTCTTCAAGCTCAGGAACAGACACTCAGACAGTACTTACAGAAGCATCATATGCATTCTATTTAACTTCAGCACTGTCTTGCCTGTTATTTAGTGTGGAGCCTGGGAAACAAGAAACTCATACTGTCTTGCTTGTATTTAGTTTGGGGCCTTGAGAACAAGGAACACATTTATTTTGTGATTGTAAATTCATAATGCCTTCTTCTGTCAGGAGCTACCTGTTTTATATCTTTTCACCTCTAATGTGAGGCCAACATATGATGCTTTCTTTTCGAGGTTGTGTCAATTATTAATTATCCTTTTCTTTTCTTCCTCAGTTTGGAACTAATTTCTTTGGTGCATCTGCTCATTACATCCATCGCTTCTCCTCCAAATCTCATGGTCGCATTGCTGGTAGAGTTGGAAGGTACCTATGATTTTGATATCTTTTGTTTCTGGCTATAGAACATGCATTTCTATATGAATTTGTAACCTACTGTTTCTTTTTTGAACTGTTCCCTTGCAGCACGGCCCTTGATTTTGAAATTGGAGGAGGGAGGCGGATATCAGAATTTAGTACCGTACGGATGATGTATAACATAGGAATTCAGGTGATTGCTTGTTTCTAAGGCCCCTTGTCCTATGTGTTCTCTGTTAGTCACTTTGCTTCTTGAACTTGCCCTATACTGCCGATGCAGACTGCATTAATGCTATTTTCTAAGAGATGTTACCATATTGGTTCAGTTTAGATAGACGGTGTTCTATAAGAGATCTTAACATACAGTTTTTAGTTGCAATTATGATGTGTCCAATGCAGTTTTTTCTTTGATGGCCTCTGTTGTCACTATATTGATAGTCTTAACTAGTTTTAGTTGTATTGGGTACACACATGCGGGCGTGTTCAGTGGTATTGCGTGTTTCCTGCGCACTGAGGGCAGTAGTCTCTCCAATCTCTTCTCTAATGTGTGCATGGACGATCACGGGTGTGTGTGCATGAGGTGTGAGTGTGGTTTGCACATGGTTGTGTGCGTCCTTGTTTGTAACCTCTAAAAACTTGTTTTTCTTCTCATATACTACCTCTGATCATTTTTATTTGACATTCAGACACATGAAGCTAGCTTGTTTTCTTGCTTTCTTGTCTGAAACGACATATATATTTAGACCGGAGGTAGTAATATTTTGTAGAAAGCTTTTATTGCTTAACGTGTTTCAATAGAACTGATGTTCCTCTTAGTTTGACAGCTTCCCATATTTGTTTAATCTATTTTGTTCTCTGAATTTCTTCATATCTGATGTAGGGCGTCTCTTGGAGATTTGAGTTACATCGTGCTGGTCAAAAATTAATTATCCCTGTAAGTGAAGTTGTTCCACCTTGGGAGTCTCAGCTGGCTTTCATATGTTTTGTTTAGCTGATAGTATATAACTATGGCATAAAGATGAAAGCAATGCAGCACGATTTTATTTGTTTCCAATATTAAACTATGGGAAAATTTGCTACAGGACATGCAAAGTGGAGCGCGTTTGTTGAAACACACCGTTGACCGCGTTATATGCTGCTAGACACTCTCATTTTGTGCTAATTTGCTGAAAGACACCGCCTCGATTAGAAAAATATTTTTTGGCTACGGAGGAGAGAGAAAGGTGGGGAAATGTCCATTTTACCCTTGGTCCCATTTGTCAGATCTTTCTTCCTCCTCTAGACTTGACGTACAGCTGGTGCTGTGCTGTGCCGCCGGCACCGGCACTACGCTGCTCGCGCTCCACCTCTCCCGCGGTGGCGGTGGCGGCCAAAAAATCTAACAAATGGGACCAAGGGTAAAATGGACATTTCCTCACCTTTCTCTCTCCTTCGCAGCCAAAAAATATTATTCTAATCGAGGCGGTGTCTTTCAGCAAATTAGCACAAAACGAGAGTGTCCAGCAGCATATAACGAGGTCAACGGTGTGTTTTAGCAAACACGCTCTACTTTGCATGTCCTGTAGCAAATTTTCCCTTAACCTATTGATCCCGACGATACATGTGGAGGTTTCGGTACCATGTTTTCCCATTGTCATTCTCTGTTCAATTTTCACTGACTTCTGCTTAAATCTGCAGGTCTTGCTTTCGACTGATTTAAATGCATTATTTGTTACCAGCGCATTTGCTATTCCTTCAACACTATATTTTTTGCTTCAGGTTGTATTCCTGCTTCTATTCCTGATGTCTTACATATAGAGTAGTCCTGCTCTTACTTTCTCCCCCTTGACTGCATCTGTTAACTAAATCTAGCTGTGGCCTCTTATTGTTTAACAGACATTTGTTGTGAAGCCTTACTATCTTAAGCAAGAAAAGCAGAAGACACTGGAAAAGATGGAAGGCTTATCTACACAGGTACCTGAGTTTATTCTGTGTATTTACATTATCATGTATCTTAAACAGATGCACACAAAGGGAGGAGGAACTCGTCGTACTTTCCTGTTTGCGCCTTTATGTATACTTTTGTTTTGGAACAAGCACCTAATTTTGGCTGTTAGTTTAACTAGTATGTGTATTTACATGTACAGGTAGCATGCCTTACACCTTTCTAACCAAAATCGTGGTTTCTCTTTCTGGCACTGTATATGTTGGCAATAACTCCCTAACTGAATTGCTTTTCAATGATTAAGTTTTAAAGAACTGGCAAGTAACTGAAGATGTATTTTTTTTCTGCATAGCTAACTGAAGCCAGAAAGGCAGCTAAAAAAGCTCAGAAATTACTGGAACCTGTCTCCAATCGTAAGAAGAATAGACAGCTAGAGAACAATGGGCTGGTGATTACCAAGGGTTTGTATGGTAACCGCAAAGAAATCAAAGAGAGCGGTGGATTGAATGAGATAGATGATGATGTGGCTTCACAAGTGTTTGATGTTACCATCCCACTGAACTTCCTGGTTACCGACGCTGGCCAGCTCAAGGTACATACATTGCTGATAAGTGTGTTTATCTGAGATATGAACTTAACACTTAGCAAGTTCGGCCACATATCATAGCTAATTTTTGGCATCGTATCAATGCTATTTTTCACTGGTTACTGGTTCCGTTGGATGATCAATATATTAGGGACATTTGCAAATTTGCTGCTGGTTTTGCGTCTGGGTTGCAACTTGCAAATAGATTGAAACTGCTTGTTACCTAACCATTATTCCAAATTTCCAACCATATATACAAATCTATCTATATATATATATGCTTGAAGTTCCAAAATATCCCTTTTCCTAGATTATGATTCATGCTTCTGCAATGTATGCTAGCAAATATTTTTGTGGTTATCTGATACTGAATGTTCTTGGTCTGCCACCTGCAGCTTCATGAGGGGATAAAGAAGTCTGGAATAATGGGCTTCTACGATCCTTGTCCTGGAGATCCGAAGCTTTTAGTTGTTGAGTACACATTTCATGGTCGGAAATACAAGGTAGAGATCGCCATCACGTACTATCTTATCCTAACTTTTTTTTATGCACAAATTTTCTTGACTGTTTGGTTTATTACAGGTCATGGTGGATGACTATGAGGCGCTGTTGATACCACAAGATATCCATCAATTTTAAAAAACTCTTGCCGATGTAAAGCCACATCAAAATGATTTTGAGTAGGTCCATAGCTCACTTCTCAAATTTTCTATGTTGATTGGTTCTCCGTTTGTGGGTATCGTTCATTTCCGCGGCCGTATGTTGTATTCTTGAGTGGATTTGAACCACCTATATAGTTGTGAAGGCCATACACGCCCACAGCAGCTAATAAGTTACGGTCAATCAAGTTTATACATGATCCTAAGTGCAGTCTTCTTGCGAATGACTTGGCGAAGATTCAGAGTTCGACCTTGCGCCCTTGTCAGCTGCACCTTTGACCGTCACTTTGAACACAAGCATTTGCCGGACTCAATAAAAGAAAGAATAAGCGCATGAATATGATTGTGCTTGTCTGCGTGGGCGCGCGACGATATGTTGCTTCCAGTGTCATTTCACATCAAGATGTTCTGTAATCTGCACGTGGTACATGGCAAACGAAAATACAAAGATTCTGCTGGCTGTTGCTTTGTTATCCTGAATGCCTGATGAATAATTTGGACCCCGTGTGCCGGCCTCAGGCAACCGACTTCCCCTGTAACTGTAAGTCTGTATCCCAACCCAAGACACTGCACATGATTTTTATAGCCTTTACATCATCAAGAAACTAGTGGTAGACACTACACTCCCAATGCAAACACCACTCTTCCACATCTCAATTTAATGCTAGTCATCTCACATCTTATCTTGGATGATGTGAAGACACCATGTCTCATGCAAGATCCAGTTTCCTTCTTTCTTCATTTAATCACTTGCCACATCATCTTTTATCCTATGTGACAACACATTTAATTCTATGGACATCATCCTAGTCATTGGGCTGGGACTGCTCTAACACAGCTGTGGTCGCTGTTTGATTCTCCGACCGGTGTCTCATATCTGCATCTCTCTTTCTGACAATCTTACCATTTTCTGGGCAAGATCACCAACCACATGACCTACAGCCTCAGAGCAGTGGACCCGACGATGCAGATCGCCAAGACGCCAACTGCCTGCGCGGAACATGCAGCTGCCGGCTCAGGCGAGGCTCCACGCAGCTGTGCTGCCGGAGCCATGCCCCTGCTTGGCCTCTGCCTCGCACGCAAAGAGCCAAGCCCTGTCCCTGCTCCGCTTCTCCTCTCCTGTCCCGTGGCCGGTGGAACAGCCCTGCAGAGTGCCGGCCGAGCGGGCTCATGTAACGGATCAGATGATAATGCGATGCTGCCGCACAAACTGCCGAGGCCGCGATGCAGCCTGCATGTGCTTCGAGGCCCTGTCTATGGCATGGCAGGTGCGGCGTACACGTAGCACATTCTTCAGGGGTGAAGATGCTAGATCGTGTTAGTTCTTAGACCCGGAGATTGATGACTTGGGGTTTAAGTAAGCAGCATTGGTATGAGTGAGAGATAGCTTAGTTTTATGCAACGCAGGGTATTTTTAGTGGTAAAGTGTCGTATAAAGGTTGCCTTTAACCATCACTTACTTTTTTGTCAATTTCACATTACACTAGATCTGATCCGGATCCCTGGAGATCCTAAGGAGGTTGGTGGGTGACAGACACTGTCACACTAAGGTACGCTCACATTCGAACAATTTACTCCATAAGCTAGCACACAACTTTGTAGCCACAAGTTCAAGCACGAAGCCGTGAAAAGTCGCAGCTGGAAGAGCAGAGGGCTTTTAAAACCGTATGATCCATACTGTGCAATGTAGGTGCCGGACGCCTGGACCAAAAGCGTGTTCCGATAGCTTGCGTGGTGCACATAGCACGGTTCACTGGCCCTTTTATCTCCGCAAAGTAATTCCACGAGCCAGCACAGAACCTTGTAGTCACAAATTCAAGCTCAGAGGCCGTGAAGTGAAAAGCTGCTGGTGGACGAGCAGAGAGGGAGAGAGCATTGCTCCTATTAAGAAGACAGTCAGCGTACCAAACGTCCGAAACGCGGACACGGACGGGAAGCAGACAGTGTACCAAACGTCCGAAACGCGTGTTCTGACCGGGAGGCAGGAGTGGCTGCTTGGGGGTGCTTGCTCGATCGAGGAGATCAAGCTACGCCACAGCAGGGCGTCCTCCCTCCACCACCAGACATGCAGCCGCTATGGGCTTTGACAACGTTGACAACAACGGTCAAATGCAGGCGGCCGGCTGATCAGCCACGCACTTGGGAACAGCGCTGCACCGCGGCAGCGCCCCTCTGTTCATGGAGTAGCGTGGCACTTGTATGGTTGTATTGTATCGGCTGCAAGCCCAACAACCATTCCAGAATGTGCAAACTTCTCCCCCCATATGAGCCTTCCCCCACATGGCCACATAGTTCGTTCCTCTACGGATGCCCTGCATATTGTTTTCTCAGAGATTATCAGCACCCGTGCCAGATTATTCACAGCGCATGCATGAGCATGACTGGGATAATGCAATTGACAAATCATCACAACCCCCACACCCAATACCTGCTCTATTTTACTGGCAAGCTCACGCTAATCAGCTTGCTTGTAGGCTTGTAGCAAGAGTAGCTGAGTAGGAGTAGCATTGCTTCCTCCAGGACAACACAACCACTCCAAGTAAAGGCACACAGGAGAGCACAACTGCGTGCGCAGGGCCACTGGTCACACGCCGACGCGCGCTGGCCCTGCCCGCCGGGACAGCGTCCTGCATCCCGCCCTCCCCGAGACAATCTCCCCCGATGCCGACCTCCTCCCGTTCCAACCATCCAACCGATCCAATCCAACAACAAGCAGGGCAGCGCCGCATCGCATCGCGGCAGAATCCCGTCAACAACCAGCTCACCACCGTCTCCCTCAGATTCTCATGTGCCAGCCGGGCGCGAGACCTTGGTCTGGTCCCCCTTCCTTCCATGTCACTCCCTCACTCATTGGCCTCCCCCCCACGCACTGCCGACGCCGATGTATATATACCACACCCCACCCTCTCCTCACAACTCACATCCCTCACTCAGCTCAACTCCTTTCTTTTGTCCAAGAAAAGAAAAAGCTTAACTCTTTTCTTGAAGGGCGTAAACCAATCACACATCCACACAACTCTGGAGCAAGCTGGGAGAGATTTGCAGGCAGCGCTCTGTACGTACGTGCAATGGCGAGCCGCTGCAGCTTCTTGCCGCTGCCATGGCTGCTGCTCCTCCTGGCGGTTCTTGGCGACGCTGTGGCCGCGACGGCGGGGCCCAGCAGGCCGCTGCTGGGCATCGCCGAGCCGCCGGCCTCGTCGCCGGAACCCGCAGCTGGGCCCGTCGGCGCGTCGCGGCCCGGCGAAGGCCGGAGGCCCGACCGTTCCGTGGCCGGCGCGGACGTGATCCTTGTCGGGTTCGCCGCGGCGGTCGTGGTCGTCATCTTCCTGTACATCAGGCTCACCAGGAAGAACAGCAGCGGCGTGGCCGTGGGAGAGAAGCAGGAAGGCGCCTTGGGAGCAGTCGTATGAAGTCTGAACTTGTAATGGATGGATAGGCGTAGCAGTAGCAGTACATTCAGAGAGGCTTGTAAAGAAGAAGAAATGAAAGGAGAGGAGAGAAATGGGAGGATAGTTTAGCAGCCGCTTCAGGTTTGGCATTTCACTGATCTGTGGTGTCTGGTGTGCACTGTACCATGTGTGGTGAGATGATGAGGACCATGAGGTGATACGTAGGAGAAAAGAATAGAAGCATCAAACTTCATCGAACTCCAAATCTCAAAAGTAATCTGCTGAGCGCACGTCAGCAAGCGCACGTCAAATTAGAAACACCTGGAATCAAATTCAGTATAGAATTTGGAATAGCTTAGATCTATTAGAAAAATACATTTGCGACACGACCAAAACCAACTCAACTGAAACTAGCGACTGCTCCAAACGAATACAGTACTCCTTGCCATGCCATCCCAGAGCTGGATTTTTCTGGATCTCGCCGTTTGTATTTACAACAGCAGCGTAGCTCAGCGCGTAAGGCAATTCATCAGCGGTAGGAGTACGTACGGGCCGGGCTGGGCCCAACGGCTTCAATCGCTCATCAATCAGAACAAGAGAGCGCGTCCACGCACACGCTGACACGCACGCGCGTCCTGAACTTCCTGGGGACACGGAGCCGCTCGTTCAATGCTCCGCCGCGCCGGCCAGTTCAGAGCCGCGCGCATGGTCGAGGACGACGGCGCGCACGCGTCTTCCCGGCCGGCTGGCTCTTTTGGTCCCCTCCCGTGCTCCTGAATCATCCGTTTAATGCAAGGACAACTGGAGAAACGTCGCCTATCATGTTCATGTTCATATGTAGACGTGTAGTAGGGTGTTCAATTGATGGAGTTGAAGTTTCGGTTTCATCAACCATTGCATTGGCATGGAATGGAGTATCTCTCTCACTGAAAGGAATGAATACCAACAGGATACACAAAAGGTTACCAAAGTTCATCTGAAGATATATGTTGTAAACGGTTTTTCAAGCCGCCTAAACTGGACTCCTGGTGCAAAAAAACCATCTTAGACTGTCGAAAGCTTCGGCTGTTAAATGGTGAAAGGGTTCAAGCATGGAACCATGGAATTGAACGATGGAACCCCTGTGAAAGGATAAAGATGGCTAAAGGGGTTGAATTAGGCTAATCTTTATCCTTCTCACGCCATGACCAGCAGAAAGATGCCACCACGGTCGCGTTCTATACATGTCAGAGTACTTCTTACCTGGACGGGGTTAACCCGTGACCCGTCGCGCGTTTGGAGAACGCACGACCCCTTCGTCTCCCCGCCGGTAGCCACCGCCGCCGTCACACTAATCCGCCGGCTGCCGCAACCTCCACTGCCTCCTCCACCCCCGCCGCCGGCACCGCCCACCGAACATCCCCCACCGCCCGCTGCCACTGCTGGGCCGGCCGTCGCCCCCGACCCCTGCTAGGTCTGCCGGTGACCGGAGACCCCGAGGAAACCCCGGGATCCTAACCCCCGGCGCCGTCCTCACCTTCTTCTCCGGCTCCGACGCGCGCGACGACGCGAGCAGGTCGCGCGGAAGTGGGCCCGCGCGACCGAGCGCGCTGTAAACTTAAACGTTCTTCCTTCTGCTGGCTTATCAATCTTCGTCAGCAAGCACACGTGGTCATTTTATTTGCACGCCCCAAAACCAACTGAAAACTTAGCGATTGATCAAAAGTACTCTTTTCCATCGGCGGAGCTGGACCGCTCTGCTCTGAACCCCACCATTGGTACTCCGAGTGTGAGTGTGACCATTCATCCGTAGGAGTACAGGTGGGTCTCATGCCCAACGGCGGCTCCAATCAACAGAGCGTGCACCACAGCACAGTGCAGAAGCTGACGCCCGTCCTGAACTTCCCGGGGACACGGAGCCGCCCGTTCAATGCTCGCCGCTGTCTCGCGCCCCCGCCCCCGCCCTCGTGGCGCGCGCAGTAGAAAGTCAGGTGGTTTCCCCTAATCCCCATCCCTCCTCCCTCTTTGTCTCTGAATCGATAGCGTCTTATTTGTTTGGCTTCTCAGCCACCGGCCAGCATTATATTTCTCTCAACATAAATCAGCACCAGTCACTAACCACCCGGTAGTATTTTTCTCTCAGTATAAATCAGCATCAACCATCAGCCAGCCAAACAGACCGCGGTAGGCACGGCATGCTGGATGCAAATATCACGAGATCCGTTTGTGTCTTGCAGGGATTCACCCGTAACTAACTTTTAGGGTGTGTTTGGGGATGTAAGGGACTAAGTTTAGTCTCTTAAATAAATAATAATTAGAAGTATTAAATCTAAACTAATTATATAATTAATTTTAAGAGCTTAATAAATTTATAATTAGTATATAATTATTATATATTTACTATAACATTACATTATCTAATCATGAACTAATTAGACTTGATAGATTCGTCTCAAAATTAGCCCTCATTTATGTAATAGATTTTTTAATTAATCTATATTTAATACTTCTAATTAACATTTTTACATCCGATGTGACGAGACTAAACGGTGATCCAAACACCCCCTTATTTCTCAATCAAATCTGTGCTGTGTATTTGGATCCGTCCTCTGCTCAAAGCCACTGCTTGTGAACTTCGTTATAAGTGTAGAAGTAGAACTAGCCCTGGTGAATCATGCGATCGATAAATTGCAGCCCTGTATAAAGTGTTGAAATGCTGCTGCTCATTTTTTCTTTATCCCCATCAAATTGCAATCCCCTGTCATTTGTGACGATTCTGCCTTTGTACTCGATATCAACGGCTTGTATCTGGCAGCTGGAGAAATGCACAATGTCGTGTAATAAAACCCGCCAATCTGTGCAACGGTCGCAAAACCCTGCCTGCGCGCAGCCAGCCTTCCAAACACACCAGCTCGGCACCCAATCACCCGTCCAGCCCACTCACGTCTACTCCCTCTGGTACTGTATTAGAAATCATTTAGGACAGTAATACGATCATTAAAGTATAATTTTGACTTCACTTTTCTATAAAAACATTTTAAAAAAATTATATACGTATATTTTTATAAAAGTAATTTTTAAAATCAATTTATTTATATGATTTTTATATTTTCAAACTCAATAACTTAAATATTATTCATGATTTATATTTTTAATGTTTGACTCGAACCTATCCACCGCGAGAGCTCAGCTAGCACCCAGGACCAGGAGGAGGGATCCAGCTACGCCACCGGGCGCCGGGAAATAAAAGACGCAGCCGCTCTGACGCTGACACCGGTCAAACGCGGGCCCCACGCACCCCCGGGAAACAAGTGCTGTGCAGATGTATAGCAGCATGCATCTGCTATTCTGCTGCAACGGGACAAGACAACGGCTCCACTGTTGCGGTATGGCTGCCCCGTATGAACCTTCACCGGACAGATCGGTTTCTCTTCTGCTCCCGGTCCCACAATATAACCATTTGTTGACTTTCAGACATCACGTTTGATCATCCGTTTTATTTACAAAATTTATAAAAATATAAAACAAATAAGTCACGCTTGAAATATATCTAATGATAAAACAAGTCATAGCAATCACAAAAATTTTGAATAAGACATATGATCTGATACACGAAAATCGAAAAATGTTTATATTATGGGATCGAGGGAGTACTGCCATGCGGCATGCGAGCTTGGGCTTCGCGCTTTTTTTTTGTCTCCGTGGGTTAGGGATGAGCAGCACGTGGTTTTGTTTTAGTGCAGTTTGATACGTGTAGTGGCTGGAACAAACATTCTCCACGGCATCCTCACACATGCATGGATCGATGTATGGTTCATGGTTGTCTGTAGCGGGTAGAAAAAGAGGTTTGATTATTCTAGGATTAAGGAATTTACCGCATTGCATATGTTGTGCACACATGATCGAGATTCGAGAAGTTCACGCTGCATACGCTGTGCACCTAAGTTTATTTTGTAAAATGCGTTTCAAGAAAAAGTTTCTTTTAATTTGTAAAAAAAATACAACTACAATAACAGAGTTCTCACTTCACTGCCACTAGCCCACTACTACCTCACCAAGTCACCAAGCTCAGCTGCCAGCATAATGACGCATAACCACTCCACGTAAAGGCACAGGACAGGACAGGAGTGGTAAAAATATCACACAGCCATGCCCATGCTCTCTACCCCAACTGCATTCAGTCGGGAGGACACAGCGTCCAGGTCCAGCCCTCCCCGAGCCTCTCTCCCCCGATCACGACCTCCTCCGACCCCTTCAACCAAACCAACCAGCCAAACAAGCAGCCGGAGAGCGCTGAGCGCAGCAGCGTCGCATCATCACAAGCGCAGAAGAACCCCATGAAGCCCAGCTCACCATCTCCCTCCCTCGGCCTCGGTTCTCATGTGCCAGCCAGGCGCGAGACCACGGTCCGCCCTTGCTTCCTGCCTCTTCCACCTCATCACTCCCTCAGCTCAGCTCCCTGCCCATATATACCCACCCACCCCCCTCCACCACCTTCACGCATATTTGCCACACAGCTCTGGAGCAAAGATTGAGGAGAAGGTTGCAGTTGCAGACAGCTTCGTGCAACGGTACGATGGCTAGCCGCTGCAGCTTCTTGCCATTGGCAAGGCTTCTTCTCCTGGTGGTGCTCCTTGGCGCTGCGCTTCACGGCGAGGTTGCCGTGGCCGCCAGGCCGCTGCGGGGCATCGCCGAGCCGCCGGCCTCGCCGGGCGCCGTGGCGGCGGGGCCGGGGGATGCCGCGCAGGCCGGGTCATCAGCTGGCAGGCCCGACCGCTCCGAGGCCGGCAGGGAGGTGATCCTCGCCGGGTTCGCGGCCGCGCTGATCATCGTGATCTTCTGCTACATCAGGGTCACCAGAGAGAGCAGCAACAGTGACAATGTGGGAGAGGGAGAGAAGAAGGAAAGCTTAGGAGGGTTCTAGTGGACAGATGAATGAAGTAACTCGATCGCAAAAAAAGAAAAGGGTAGATGTAGTTAGTAGCAGCAGCAGCAGACTTCAGAGTGATTTGAGAAGTTGCAAAGAAGAGGAGATGAGAGGGTTGTTGATGTAGTTTAGCAGCTGTTTCAGGCTTTTCAGTTCACTTATCTCCGGTGTGAGTTCTTGTGCACGTACCTGTTGGGATGAGGTGTGAGATGTACAGGAAGGAAAAGATCAGAAGCAGCATCAAGTTTGGTTAACTATTTGAAAAATATTGTAAAAAGAGCTCGTGCAAAACACTTTGCATGCTACCGACCATTATGTCTGGGCGAAACCTTCAACAAAATTTAATTTGCTCCGGACCAATCTGCCCGTGTGATTTCTGACTGGTGCTTTGGTAGTACCATGACGCACGACGAACAATGCAGAACTTGTTCTTCAGTTGGCCCATCACTCATCAATGCACATGATGTGGCGTAAAAGCGTGGAATGTTCTTTGTTACATATCTGCAAAAATTACAAGAAAGAAAGAAAAATCTCTCTTTAATTTGTTACACTTTTGGTGCATTACTTTGCTACGATCTTGTGTCCTGCATCTTAGTACCAAGTTACAAACAGCAGCAGAGAGACATTCTTTCACATTGTTGATCCTGTTTCACCAAACTTTTTCAAACATATACCATTCCAGCAGAGCCATCAAGAAGTGCACGCGTGAACCAAACGAACTGAGACTAGTAAATTGCTCCAAATTAAACTTGTAGGTTGTAGCCTGAACTTTATTCAAAAAGGTTGTGGCCTGAATTAAGGAGCTCTAAAAACTTGTAGGTGTACCCAACCATTTGTTGGGAATATGCCCAAGAGACAACTGGATTCGATCCATTAGTCTTAATGGGCCACAAATGTTGTGAAGCCCATTAGCAGGGGAAGGGGTGCTTTATTTATTAGTCTCATATTGCTAATGGAATATGGTGTGGAGAATTTCATCCTAATAAATAGAGACCAAACCCCTCCTGAGAAAGATACAACTTCCAAGCAATAGTTTCTTTTCTCCCCATCGTGCTCACGGACCTAGCAATCTGGCGCGCGGCGTTTCAATCCTTGTACATGTGGATACCTCGGAGGTGCTGCGCTTGGAGCACAAGGACGAACCGCACGTGTAGGACCAGACGGACGTAAGCAACTGCACTGCCTGCCACTTCGACGCGTTCGTCTACATCGAGACGGCTTCCGCTGCAACTGCGCGTCTAGTGGTAACGATCCGTGATCTATAACTGCTGCTGTTCCTTTTATGGGTGAACGAGTTTTGTGTGTGCTAGCGTAGCCCTCCCTCGTTTCTCAACAGTGGTACCAGAGCCGTAGCTGTTTCGTTATAGATTCGGATGCCAGCATATAGAGATATGCTTGGTTGTAGATTGGTCTCTGGTCGGTTCGTGATCTCCACTATGATGGTAGTGTAACGAATTACTCCTACCGGTCGGAATTCCGCCACCGGAGTTAGGTGATACACACAAACCCAGTCATGGTGAGATATAGACCAATTGGATTGGTCGAATCGAACTTAGATCAATGACCGCGTCGCATGTCGATATACGACTATGTTGACTAGGATTCACTATGATGGTGGTGTAACGAATTACTCCTACCGGTCGGAATTCCGCCACCGGAGTTAAGTGATACACGTAAACCCAGGCATGGTGAGATATAGACCAATGTGATTGGTCAGATAGAATTTAGGTAAATCGCAGGTCCGCTCAGGAACGGCGGACGGTCCGCGAGAGAGCGGCGGACGGTCCGTAAATTCGGTCAAGAATCTTACAGAGACGTTATCTAGCGTTCCAGAGGGTCGGACGGTCCGCCAGAGCAGGTCGGACAGTCCGCGGAGCGGATCGGACAGTCCGGGAGAAACGGCGGACGGTCCGCGCAAGAACGGCGGACGGTCCGCAAGAGAGCAGCGGACGGTCCGCAAATTCAGTCAGAATTTTGACAGAAGCGTTTTTCCAGCGTTCCAGAGGGTCGGACGGTCCGCCAGAGCAGGTCGGACAGTTCGCAAGGAAACGACGGACGGTCCGCAGGGAACGTCGGACGGTCTAGCGAAATTAAAACTTTGAAAAAAAACGATCCCTCAAAAATTGTTTAAGTTCTAAATGTCCTCCCAACTAAATCTTGCACCATCACATGTCTTGTACAATTAGTGGTGGGTCTATGAAATTAGGGTGCCACTAGTTTTCCTTGACTAGATGGGTTTGTATCGGATACTTACTCGCATAAGGAGTTGGTTAACTTAAACAAGGTCATCTTAACGGTTAAGGACCTTGGGACATAAAGGTTGGACGCCGAGACAGAGAGATGTCAACCAACAACAGGAGTCATATATGATATGATTAGCAAGAGTTGCTTACCGATCTACCATGTCTTCTAGCGGTGATGCTAAAGCTCACTAGTCGACTTGTTAGTTGTGGATCCTGAATCACTAAAGTATCAATGGAGGGATATTGATTTTAGTGGGAGTAAATTCCGTTAAATTGTCTAATGTATTTTACTCTGTCATAGATACATTGTCTTAGTATTTTGCATTATTTTCTGTTGTAGATCAATGGCACCTAGCACACCGTTTTCTTTGCGTTCGATCCTTGAGAAGGATAAGTTGAATGGAACAAATTATGCGGATTGGATCCGAAACCTTAGAATTGTTCTCAGGGCTGAGAAAAAGGAAGAAGTTCTAGACACCCCATTACCAGATGAGCCTGATGATAACGCAACTATTGCTGACAAACTTGCTTACAAGAAGGCATGTGATGTCAATCTTGAAGTGAGTTGCCTTATGTTTGCTTGCATGGAACCCGAGCTGCAGATGCAGTTTGAGACAAACCATGAGGCACATGATATGATCGAGGCGCTCAAGGATATGTTTCAAACTCAGGCCAGGACTGAAAGGTTCAATGTCTCAAAGGCCTTTGTGGAAACAAAGCTAGCAGAAGGCGCAGCTGTAGGGCCGCATGTGATCAAGATGGTTGGTTACTCCAGAGGTTGGAGAAGCTAGGCTTCCCACTTGGCCCAGAGTTAGCCACCGATTTTATTCTAGCATCACTTCCGCCTAGCTTTGGGAACTTCATCTCGAACTACCATATGCATGGGGCGGAGAAGGGATTGAATGAGTTGTGTGGTATGCTCAAGACAGCAGAGGCTGACATTAAGAAAAGCACTAGCAGTAGCCATGTGATGACAATCCAAAACAGGACTAACTTCAAGAAGAAGGGCAAATCTTGGAAGAAGAAGGGCAAGGCTAAAGATATGATCTCTCAGCCAAGCTCAACGCCCCAGACTGAGTCTGGACAAGCTGCAAAAAAGAAGGAGTGCTTTTATTGTAAGGAAATTGGTCACTGGAAGAGGAATTGCAAGAAGTACCTGGCTTTTCTGAAGAATGGCGGCAGTAAGACTACTACTGAATCAGGTACACTTGGCATTAATATTACAGACATTTTTCTCGCTGAATCTTCTATTAATTCCTGGGTATTTGATACCGGATCGGTTGCTCATATTTGCAATTCGATGCAGGGACTAATAAGAAGTAGAAGCGTAGGAAGAGGCGAAGTTGATCTCCGAGTGGGCAATAATGCAAGAGTTGCTGCTTTGACCGTCGGGACGATGCAACTCCACCTTCCGTCAGGATTTATCATGGAATTGAATAATTGTTATTTTGTTCCTAGTTTGAGTCGAAACATTGTATCTCCCTCATGTTTGATGAAGGATGGTTATACATTCGTGAGTAATGACAATGGTTGTGTGATCTCAAAGAATGGCATGTTTGTGGCTCTTGCATCCATTGTGAATGGGTTGTTCATTTTAAATCTTGATGATTCACCTATATGTAATATAATTGCTAAAAGGCCTCGGCTAGATGATTTGAATCCTACCTATATGTGGCATTGTCGTTTGGGTCATATAAGTGAGAAGCGCATGAAGAAGCTCCATTCTGATGGACTTTTAACTTCGTTTGATTTTGAATCATACGAGACGTGCGAAGCTTGTTTGCTAGGCAAGATGACCAAGGAACCTTTCACAGGTTTTCCTGAGAGGGCGCAAGACTTGTTGGAACTCATACATACTGATGTATGTGGACCAATGAGCACGACAGCTCGAGGTGGATTTCAATACTTCATAACTTTCACTAATGATTTTAGTAGATATGGCTATGTCTACTTAATGAAGCACAAGTCAGAGACTTTTGAAAGGTTCAAAGAGTTTCAGAATGAAGTTGAAAATCAGCGTGGTAAGAAAATTAAAGCCTTGCGATCAGATCGTGGAGGCGAGTATTTGAGCCAAGAGTTTAGCACTCATCTAAAGAGTTGCGGAATTGTTCCACAGCTAACGCCACCTGGAACACCTCAGAGGAACGGTGTGTCCGAGCGACGTAATCGAACCTTGTTAGACATGGTGCGATCAATGATGAGCCAGTCAGACCTACCGTTATCATTTTGGGGTTACGCTCTAGAAACAGCAGCTTTCACACTAAATAGGGTACCATCTAAGTCCGTGGAGAAGACACCATATGAGATATGGACTGGCAAGACTCCCAGTTTGTCTTTTCTGAAAATTTGGGGTTGTGAGGCATATGTCAAGCGACTTCAGTCTGACAAGCTTACACCAAAATCGGACAAGTGCATATTCGTGGGATATCCAAAGGAAACAATTGGATATTATTTCTACAACCGATCAGAGGGCAAAGTGTTCGTCGCTAGGAACGGTGTTTTCTTGGAAAAAGAGTTTCTCAAAAGCGAGAAAAGTAGACAGAAGGTGTATCTTGAAGAAATTCAAGATGAGCCTATGAGGCAAGACTTTACGAGTGATGCTAATGTAGCAGAACAAGTTGAGGCACCTGTGGTAAGAGAAGAACCGCCACAACCACGAAGGTCGGAAAGGCCACGTCGCGCTACACATAAAATGAATCTCCTAGTTACGGGAGAGCGCGACATATTGTTGATGGACAACGATGAGCCTAGGACCTATGCGGAAGCTATGATGGACCCAGATTCCGAGAAATGGCAAAGTGCCATGAGATCCGAGATAGATTCCATGGGGCAAAATCAAGTTTGGAACTTGGTTGACCCGCCTGATGGTGTGAGACCCATCGAGTGCAAATGGATCTTTAAGAAAAAGAGAGATGTAGACGGAAATGTTAACGTCTACAAAGCACGACTTGTTGCAAAAGGTTTTCGACAAGTTCAAGGAGATGACTACGACGAGACATTCTCTCCAGTAGCGATGCTTAAATCTATCCAGATCATTCTAGCAATAGCTGCGTATTTCGATTATGAGATATGGCAGATGGATGTCAAAACAGCTTTCCTCAATGGGAACCTAGAGGAGGATGTATACATGATACAACCCGAAGGTTTTGTCGATCCAACTAATGCTGAAAAAATATGCAAGCTTCAGAAATCAATCTATGGACTAAAGCAAGCATCTCGGAGTTGGAACCTTCATTTTGATGAGGTAGTCAAAGGGTTTGACTTCCGACAGAATGAAGAAGCTTGTGTTTACAAGAAGGAAAGTGGGAGCTCTGTTGTATTTCTAATCTTGTATGTGGATGACATACTGTTGATTGGGAATTATATTCCTATGCTAGAATCCGTTAAGACTTCGCTGAAAAATAGTTTTTCTATGAAGGACTTAGGGGAAGCTGCATACATTCTGGGCATAAGGATCTATAGGGATAGATCAAGAAGACTTATAGGATTAAGTCAAGATACTTATATTGACAAGGTGCTGAATCGGTTCAGCATGGAACAGTCCAAGAAAGGGTTCTTGCCTGTGTCACATGGCGTACACCTCAGCAAGACTCAGTGTCCTACGACGACTGATGAGCGGGAGCGCATGAGTAAGGTCCCTTATGCTTCAGCAATTGGATCCATCATGTACGCCATGATAAGTACTCGTCCAGATGTCTCATATGCTCTAAGTGTTACGAGCAGACACCAGTCTAATCCAGGTGAAAGTCACTGGACAGCGGTGAAAAACATTCTTAAGTACTTTAGAAGGACTAAAGATGTGTTCCTAGTCTATGGAGGTGAGGAAGAGCTCATTGTAAAGGGTTACACTGATGCTAGTTTCCAAACTGATCCAGACGATTCAAAGTCGCAATCAGGATTTGTGTTCACGATAAACGGTGGTGCTGTAAGCTGGAAAAGTTCTAAGCAAGATACTGTGGCTGATTCTACAACGGAAGCAGAGTACATCGCAGCTTCGGAAGCGGCAAAGGAAGGTGTTTGGATGAGAAAGTTTCTCATTGAGCTTGGTGTGTTTCCCAATACATCTAGCCCATTGGAACTCTACTTTGACAACAATGGGGCAATTGCACAGGCTAAGGAGCCGAGGAATCACCAGAAAAACAAACATGTACTGCGGAAGTTTCACCTCATTCGAGAGTTCGTTAGACGTGGTGAGATAAAGATATGCAAAATACATACGGATTTGAATATTGCTGATCCTTTGACAAAGGCTCTTCCACGGCCTAAACATGAATCACACACAAGAGCTATGGGTATTAGATATCATTTAGATTAGCTCTAGTGTGAGTGGACAATGTTTTGTATCTATGACATATTGTTTATTTATTGAATATCCATGAAAGGCAACTTGTATATGATTAGCAATTATGTGAATTGTTTGTGAAACTCTATACTTGTATGGTTATTCAAAAGGATTGTCCCTAATTTGATTAGCACATGTATTAGTTGATGACTATGTTTCACAAGTCATGGACATGGAGATGTCAAACTAATAATGTGGGCACATGTATGACATGGGGCTGGAATGACCCAGTTTGAGATTTGTATCTCTTTTTCACAACGCGTATGCTTTGTCCTTAGACCTGAGATTGTCGTATGTACTCAAGATGTGAATTGACCTACTTAGGGACTACCAAACGCTGCTCCGTAACTGGGTAGTTATAAAGGTGGTTTTCGGGTTTGTCAGGAAGCATGCTGTGAGGCATGGTCAATCAAGATGGAATTTGCCCCTCTCTATACGAGAGAGATATCTCTGGGCCCCTCGAGTGATCGGATCAAGAAATGCATGGCCGTGCTAGGTTAAGTGTTAACCTCTTAAAGAATCCGACTCACAGATTCGAGAAAGGGAGGTCTTACTTGGAGTTAGACCAAATATCGTGAGGCAAAGGGAATAGCTTGTACATGATGTTGTGGTGGTTCGTCTGATATGATCTTTACGTATTCATGGGAGTTGACACGTCTTGCTAGAGGCCGCTATCAACTATTGGAACGAGTAGGTGTACTCGAACCATGTCTATGTATACGTGAACCCAGAGGGTCACACACTTAAGATGTTTGGAACACTAAAAACTTGCTTATGAGATTGTCTCTAGTGCAAGTGGGAGATTGTTGGGAATATGCCCAAGAGACAACTGGATTCGATCCACTAGTCTTAATGGGCCACAAATGTTGTGAAGCCCATTAGCAGGGGAAGGGATGCTTTATTTATTAGTCCCATATTGCTAATGGAATATGGTGTGGAGAATTTCATCCTAATAAATAGAGACCAAACCCCTCCTGAGAAAGATACAACTTCCAAGCAATAGTTGCTTTTCTCCCCATCGTGCTCACGGACCTAGCAGTCTGGCGCGCGACGTTTCAATCCTTGTACGTGTGGATACATCGGAGGTGCTGCGCTTGGAGCACAAGGACGAACCACACGTGTAGGACCAGACGGACGTAAGCAACTGCACTGCCTGCCACTTCGACGCGTTCGTCTACATCGAGACGGCTTCCGCTGCAACTGCGCGTCTAGTGGTAACGATCCGTGATCTATAACTGCTGCTGTTCCTTTTATGGGTGAACGAGTTTTGTGTGTGCTAGCGTAGCCCTCCCTCGTTTCCCAACACCATTCCCACGGAGCTGGACTGCTCATTGCTGGACCAGAACCAGACGCAGCTTTACACTTGTACTCCCTGCTAAACTACTGTACTAGGCCTGTGGCGTAGCTCGCCGTGTATGCCAATCCACCGGGACAACTCACTCAACGCCCACTACTGTTGCGTTCCACTAGCACACAACCACTGCTCTGCAGTCTGCAGTACTCCCAGACCAGGCCGCCCAAGAACAAAAACCTATCAGATCATGCGCCCCCACCCCACCCGCATGCGCGCCCGGCCCGGACCCCGGAGACACGGCGCCGCTCGTTCAATGCTCGCCGGCCGTTCAATGCATCCATCGGGGTTGGGGGGTCGGCGCGCACGCGTCTTCTTCCCCGCCAGCCCTTCGGTCCGGTGCACGCGTACTGGCCCTCCTGATGCAGCAGCCGTAGGAGTACGTTTAATGCAAGGGCCAGCGGGGTAGCATCATACAGAACGCAATCGTGGTCGCAATGGTGTTAGGGTTGGGTGTAGGTCGGTCAATCTAGTGCTAGCGACCTAGCGTGAATGCGTGATGTCGTGCCTAATAAAATCACACGATGTAGTGGAAAAATATCAGTGCATCGGCTGGGAATTGGTTGCATATGATTGAGTTTGGAGCACCAGCAATGCAAGTTCTCGTCCTAACACACGGGTGTGATGCCAAATTCCCCAAGTTTTTGGTCCATTTCTGGCTCCACTTCTTATTACCTCCTCCAAAAGATTAAACCGTTATATATATATTTTTTAAGAATGACACAGTACAACACAGACGCTCACACACGCACGCACACTCACCCCTAAGAATACATGTACGCAAAATCTACCCTTATGAGCACCTCCGATGGACTAAGCACCCGGCAGATCTGGAGATTCCCGAAGTCACTATTGACACCTCGTTGTCGATGGAAACGCCGTTTACCACTTAACACGTAGCGCCGGAAATTCGGCTCAGGATTCAACTCAGCTGGGCCAGTGATGGGCCTCCTCTCTTGTCCATCTGTTGTTTTTTGGGTATATTTCGGCCGAGTATAGGCGAGACTGTACCCAAACGTGACTGCGAGGCAACATGAAAAGGACATGCATGCAGGATTATAATTATAAGGTTTTAATGAAATTGTATCCTAAGCACTGGAAACTGGAAAGTGCTCCCTTGACTTATACATCATCCTTTGACAAAACCCATCTGCATTGCACCTAGATGGCTAGATACAAATTTATCATGTATGAACACCTTTGTATTTATTGTGAAAAAAATGCGATGCCAACTTGGACGACAATGACAGTGCAACAACGAGAGTATATGCTGCCCTGCTGATGAGTGAAAGTTAGCCTTCTTTTGTTCTAATATCCGACTTGGAATCATACAAAATTACAAACTTGTCGTTCGTAGAGTACTAGAGTATGTCCATCTCAAACCCTAGTCCATATTTTATGCTTGTGGGTACATTCCCCTATCTAAAATACGCAGCGGAGATTTATTGCTTCCATGAAGCCATGACCATATGTCAAATGTCATGGCTGCTCTAAGCATTGTTGGTGTCAAATATGCATGTGGAAAACACGGAATAAGATAAAAGAAATATGCATTCGTCATATTTTCAAGTTACGTATATATATGATCGTGTTTTGAAGAAAAACATTTAAATTAGATATTGTATTTAGAAACAAAAAGTTTTAAAAGTAGTAGTATTTGTCAAAGAGGGTCAGATACATTTAAAACAAGCTCATGTTTAAGGGTGGCGGTTCTATAAGTAGACGCACGTTGTGGAATACCGAAGTGCACGTTTGGTAGGTGACAAATATAGACCACTCAATGCAGAAATTTTGAAAGTCACATAAGCATCTTTCATAATCACACCATTAAAACGAACTAACCACTGCTACCTTTACCATCCACAGTAAATTCGAACAAAGAAACTTCAAAGTCAAACTAAAGTGGAAAGATGGAAAATGAGTTCAGGAAACTAATGACTCGAACAATGAATAATGGCTATGTAAATATGTTTAAATAGTAAAACCTTGTGCATAGTTTGTTTGCAAACTATTTGCTCCAACTATTTTTACAAGGCGCATTTCACTTCATTAGGAAAATACTTTGATCAATGATTACATTATTAATATTTCATTTATATGGTAAATGATTATAAGCACAAGGAAGTACTCCCTCTGTTCTAAATAATTATTCGTTGTTGATTTTCCCACAACTTTTGGCCATTCATCTTATTCAAAAAATTATACAAATATCTTTTATTTTATTTACAGTAAGTGCCATCTAGGTCCTTGAACTCGATCTCAAAAAGCATTTTCATGTCACTGAACTTGTCCCAATATGTCATTTGGGTCCCTAAACTATTAAAATACATTTTTAAGTCCTCGAAGTTGTACAAAGGTGCCATCTAGATCCGTAAACTTCCAAAAATATATTTTCATAAACTCGTCATAGCCTCATGGGTATCATTATTAGTCCAAACACACGATAAAGATGAAGACTTCTCCTGATTGTAGCACTAGATCTCTCCATTATCCGTCGCATTATGATAGTTTGGGATTCGGAAGACATGTTATGATAAGTTTGGGGACTTAAAAATATATTTTGAAGGATTGGGGACCTGGATGACACATTTGGACAAGTTTGGAGATCCAAAAATGCACTTTGAGAGTTTGAAGACCCAGATGACACCGTATGATAAGTTTAGAGACCGTCCGTATATTTTACTCTTTTATTTATGACTTACTTTATCATAAATATAATTTATTGTTTCATATATTTGGACTAATTTTTTGAATAAGACGAACGGTTGAACGTTACGGAAAAGAGTTAACAACAAACAATAATCTGAAACTGAGGCAGTATAAATCTAATGAAATTAATTTTATGTCACACAAATTATGTATTAATAAAGTAACTATTGATCAAATGTTGTGCCGAGAAAATTAAACGAAGTGAAACTTGTATTTTCAAACAAAGGGACTGTTAACTTGTTTAGTGATGATATTTCACAATGGTTCACCATATGCAGAAACAAAATTTCCATACGATTTTAACACATAGGCGTCCTAATATAAGTGCAGATAAGTCAATCAAGGCATTGGTCCTCGAAAATTTGAAGTCAGTACCTTTTGTATTTGATAAAAGAATATTGAGTATGGACAGACGGTGAGTTAGGCCTTGGTACTTTTTTTTTGAGTTTGAAAGATCGCTAACCACATGTTCCATGCGGTGTAGGCCTTGGTACTTTGTGAAGAGAATTTTGTACTCCACTTGAGGGAGTAAGACCTCGTCCCTCATAACTAAATTTTTATTTTTGAAATTTATTGTAGTATTAACACAAAAGGTGAAGAGTAAGGCCTTGATCCCTGTAACAAAGGGCGTGTTTGTGAAAGGGACTTTAGTATAATGGCTAGAGCATCTGAGTAGCATTCAGCAAACCTAGGTTCGACTCCATGTGAGAGCGAATTAAATAGGTTTGAAAATAAAAAATATAAAAGTTAGATAAGGGCTTTCCGGGTTTCCCACCGCATTTTGACATGCCGCAGGTGCGGCGGCGCCACAGCATCGACGCCACGGTCATGGCGTAAAAATGAACTACGAAATACTTGGACATCCGTGGCACGCTGCAAGCTAATAAACAACCAAACACTGACCATATTTCCTGCGGCGCCACCGAACTTTAGACGTGGCGAGCGTTGGCGGAGAACCAAACGTACCCAAAATTCGAATCCACTTGTTTTTATTTATTTGAGCAAAGTTTTCTACTAGTAAAACTATCTTTCCATCTTGTCAAACATAATGTGCTCCACAGAATATTTGGCTCCTTATGACATAATTTCTAGCGATGCCGTTAGTCATATGGAAAAACTTTGCATAAATAACACAACTTTAATTAGTTGTATTAAAAAAATAAAAACTGAATTTACCTGGCTATATCTCCGTAGGGCAGATCAGAAACATCACTATCAAGACTAATCCATTTTTCCAAAAAATATAAAGTCAAACCAAACCAAACATAAAACTCCCAAGAATTAGACCCTGTTTAGTTCCAAAAAGCAACTCCTAAATACACTATGCAAAAAGAAGATTTCACGTCACATCAAAATGTCATAACATGTATGGAGTACTAAATGTAGATGAAATCAAAAACTAATTGCATATTTTTGTTGTACTTTGCGAGACGAACATTTTGAGCTTAATTAATCAATTTTTAGATATTTTTCACAAATACAAGCGAAATGCTACAGTAGCGCAATGATTACGAAATGACATCTTACTCCCAAATTTAACATCCCAATTATAACATCTAAGAGCAACTCCAAGAGACTCTCTAAATTCATCATAATTGCTAGTTTTAGAGATTTTGATTAAAAAGACACCTTCCAACAACTTTTTTATTTGGTTACGTAAACATAGCAACTCTCTATTCCGGATTTCTCGCTCTTCAGATATAGAAAAGAGAATAGCTTTTCAGAGTGCACACATGATATAGAAAAGCTCTTGAAAAACGAAAACATATAGAAAATAATTTATATGCAAATGACTTTCTAAATGATGATTTAAATAGTGGGGTCTAGAGAGACTCTGCGACATGCTCTAAACACCGCCTTAGTTTTCAGGCAAATACAAAAGCGAACCCACGGCCCCAGCAACTGACCTCAAAGCCCACTTTTCCCACCACTTCGTTCTCCGTTCTCCCCCACCTCGCGACAACTGCAGCAGCAACAGCAGCCATGGCCGCCTCCTGCGACCTCCTCGACGTCGACCCTCTGGAGCTCCAGTTCCCGTGTAAGCTCCTAGCGGGTCTCATCCCTCCCTCCCCGTCCTTCTCTCATCTCTAATTCTTTCCAGCTTCTTTCCCTGAATTTTTCAGCTGATTCTTTCGCGATTTATTCTGATGCGCAGTCGTGCTCGACAAGCAGATCTCCTGCCCCCTGCGGCTCGCCAACAGGACCGACCGCACCGTCGCCTTTAAGGTGGTTCACCTGTTGATTGCGGTGTAAAACCCTAGAGAATTTCTTTGTGGAATTGCGGGTGGCTTCATGAGTAATTTTTTTGTTCTCTAATGCTTTTCTTGGCGCCCTTGTGATTTGAGTGGGTAGTAGGTCAAGACGACGAGCCCCAGGAAGTACTGCGTGCGGCCAAACAATGGCGTCGTGCCCCCACGATCCTCCTGCACAGTTGTAGGTAACGTGTTGCTGTTACTAGACTCGTTGGCTACAAGTTCAAGAAACGGCTCAGTTTGGGAATTGGGAGCCTTATCTTTTGTTAGTTTTGCTGGTGAACAATCAATATTTTTAAATTTTTGATGCATTCTGCGCTCCTGTAGTTACGATGCAAGCGCAGAAGGTGGTGCCTCCGGATTTGCAGTGCAAGGACAAATTCTTGGTGCAGAGCGTGGTCGTCGGTGACGGTTTGTCAGCCAAGGACATAACCTCGAAAATGGTAGTAGTAGGACGTATTCTTTTTAGTTTGATTTATGGCTATCAGTTTGGTACTGAATTGATGGTTTGGTGCCTGCTTCCCAGTTCGTGAAAGACGGGCATAATGTGGTTGAGGAGGTGAAGCTGAAGGTTGCTTATGTGATGCCACCTGAACCACAATCAGAGATTGCAGAGGAGCACGATGGTTTAGAGAGGATTTTAGTGCCTATGCAGCGGATTGGGGATAATGGAAGGAGTACTTCAGAGCTGTCGAGTGGCTCTGCTTCTTTGAGATCAGCCGAGGTGGGGATAGCAAGTGTGCTGAATATTTTTTTTGTCCAATGACTTTATAGCCACAAGTTTCTAAGAAAATGAACTGATGATTTTCCTAATATCTTTTCAGGAGGTGGGATCACCGATTGGGCGAATTGTGAAGAGCGAGGAGTTTCTGAAGGGTGCAGGACCTTCTCTGGTATGTGATTTATGCATATTCTTTGTTGTATAATGTACAGTTTATATTTTGTGCCATGATTATTAAAATTTCGGTTGCATCTGTCTCAATACTAGGAAACAAAAACATATGCGGGACCTGCTGAACAATCTAATCAGGTGAGCTTGTATTCTGCATGGACTGTGAATACTGAAGGTTTTTCCATACATCTAGGTAGAATGCTCATTTGACAACATGAGAGATAAAAAGGAGAAACCAGTTATGCCCTTATTGACTCTATTCCTTCTTTGAATTTTGTTGCTCTGAAAGAATGGGGGGATGTAATAGCAGGTCTCCTGAGCTATGTTTTATGAATTCTGTTTCAATTGATTTCTATTGGAATTATCTACATCGAAGTTTTTCATTGCACATAGATAGCCACTTAAAAACATTTCTCGTGTTAATCTTGTTACTTTGCTTGACTGTAATTAGATGCAAATCATGTGATTGATATTGGTAACATGGTGCTCTTTTAGTTTAGTGTGTGCTGAGTATTTTACTAGTGATTCTTCCAGGAATCAGTTTTTCGTTTGATGTAAATTTGATATATTTGAGATTTCTTGTGTAGTTATTTCTGAGCTGAATATACACTTGTTTTCTCTCATTCCAGCTGTCAGCTATAATTGCAAAACTGACTGAAGAAAAGAATTCTGCACTGGAGCAAAATAGAAAGCTTCGAGATGAATTGGTGAGTATTTGGTTGAAATCATGTGCTTTTTCATGGGTTGCCATTAGCACCTTAAGTAGCAGGCTGATGTATACCAACATCTGTTTACTTTAGTGTGTCCAACTATTACTTCTCTTGGTAAGGGATTCTTTGAGGGACACCCATGTATATCAAAATACAAATATTACTGGCTAAAGGAGTTATATTTGGACTTGAACACAATCAAGGAACCATTTAAGACTATTAACCATTGGAGTTGTTAATAAGCATTGAACACTTGTTGATATGCATTGGACACTTTGTTGGGGTCTCAGACATCCAATGTGGAAACCTAAGGTTAGCTTTTCAAGATTACGAACTGAAAATTGGGGCGAGTTTTATCCAAAAAGAAAAAAATGAATCAAACTAACTTGTGAATATTCTTGTAGTAATAGACAATCTCAACTAATTCATCTTAACAATGAATAATAACTAATTTTTTGTTACTCAAAACAATTTTTTCTGTGCTAAGGAAGAAGCTAATGGTTTCCAGATTTTTCAGATCAGACTTCATAACAATAAGAAGTCTTTCACCCTAATAGGTTGTAAATTTGTTTAAGGTTTCCCATGGAAGAAATATTATACTGAATTCTGAATTTCTTATATATGTAGCTTCTATGAATTTTGTTGAACTCACTTGAAGATGGCTATGTCTGTCATTGTGACATGCAGGAACTTGTAAGGCGCGAAGCCAGTAAACAGCAAGGCACCTTCTCACTCATTCTCTTAATAGCCATTGGGGTCCTGTGCATCATTCTGGGTTATCTTGTAAAAAAATGAGAATTCCATAGTCTAATCGGGTACGTGTTATGGTAAATAAAAGGTGACTTCGTGTGATTCTTAGATTCGTGAGCCAGCTGCCAATGCTACCGAGCCGTGCAACAGCACGAGCGTCAAATTGACAATAGTGGGTTGTGTAATGGCATCTAGTTTGATCAATGATGTAGCCCCTTTTACTAATCACTGGAAAGTGATTGCTCTTATTGTGTTTGATTTCTGTATCATCCCCTTCAATTTATCACCTAAATTGTGGATTGATTGTTTCCACTTTTGAGTGTGACCATGTTGTGACAAATGAGTGGGTGATTTTTCTTGTCCGAATACTGTCATATGCTGGTCCACTCGAATTAGTCATGATAAAAAAAGAAGCAGCTTGACTGTAAGATTTATTGCGAAGTGATCCATGGTTCTTCAGTTTTGGCTCTTGACCATGAAGCCCAGTGGGACACAGCACAGCTCGTGCATACTTTTAGGATGCACGTAGTAGTCTAATGATGGGTAAAAACACTCAACAAGTTGCAGCTATTTGACATTGATAATAATTCCGAATTTCACAAGCAAAGTCTGTACACCAGGAACCATGACAATTTGTGTTACACGAGCTGCTAGCTCACTACATTCTTAGTACATTCGACAATATGTATTTGCAGTTTAAAATGAAGAATCGTTCAAAAAAAAGTTTAAAATGAAGATTCCACACATAAATTGATTTCTAACAGATCTGGAACAATCTTAGCCATTGATGAGGATATTCTTGAGTTGCTTACAAGCCGTCGGAGGCCCCTACTGTAAATATCATACAAACTCTTTGCCACCACAATGCATCGTGTGCTGTCTGCCTGTCTCAGTCTTCAATTTCTCATTCCCTTTCTAAGGAGGAGAAAGGTCAGACATACAAACAAGCCAGAGTAGAAGTAGACGCACAAACACTACTAATTGTTCAGCAGATGATTCAAGTAGAAGCAACCTTCAACAGAATAATTCAGTTTTAACGCCAAGTACCAACTGGATAATAGAGCATGCTGTTGTAAGCATAAGATGCTTAATATTTCTGAACCACAATACAGAACCAGTCACTCCCACTCAAAATACAGTTTTTCAATTATAGCAAGAAAGTATGCAATATTTTTAGGAAAACCATCAACCAATGGATGCCATGGAATATAGAGATCATCACCTTCCTAAAATAAATATTTCAAGAATATTCTCAGTTAATTACCTCACACAAAATTCTGATGTTCAACACGACAAGAGTAAACTAGCACAAAACAACACACATTAATGAAGGAAAAGGAAAGCCTTACAAGCAGCTTTCCAGAATCATTACCCACATGATTAGGGTAGTTAGGAGCACCATACTAATAAGCAGAGCTAGAGTTGAATCAAGAGTTACTAATGCTGGCACAAGGACACAGGATCAAAGCAAAAACAATCCAAACTACGCAATCGATAAATCGATCTTCATACACTCAATCAGAACGTGGATTGGTTTTAAACTTTTTTAATATGACCCTGTCGCTAAAAAACACATATCTTTGTCCGAATAATGCCATAGGTCTACTCAAATTCACCAGAATCATATTTCAAAACAAATTATCAGCTCAAGTGCTTAACCAAGACTTCTCAGGTAACTAACTCTTCAGTCTTGACTCTTAACCTTGATGCTAGCCTTATGCACCATGAAGTAAGCAGCTAATTGCGCACAAACCAACAATCTTAAAAGTAGGATGCAACACAACTTGCAGAGATGTTTTATGTGCTCTTAACAGTACTAAGCAAGTTGAAATTATCTGGCATTGACAGAATTTCTGAAAAGGTCACAAACAAGTCTGTACGTCAGGAAATGTAAATAGCTTTACAAGCAAACATCACTAGTGTTGCATGAGCTGCTGCCTGCTAGCTTCACTGCATTTTCGGTACATTACCCAGTATTTTACAAAAGAAAATCCCACATTAATTGATTCAATGGTTTCTAACAAAGAATACAATCTTGCTGTTACTGACCAAGATGCTCTTGAACAGTTGAACTGCTCACGAGTATCCTTTGCTTGGTAAATAAACAGTGTAATTCTTGCTGCCACATGCAATCATCTGCATTCTACTTGATAAAGGTAGTCAGGCCATCTCCAGTTCAATGACTTATCCTGCAGAAGAGAAATATCAGTCACAAGAATAAGCCATTTTTTACTTAAAAAACAAGTAATTAGAATAAATGAATAAACCAATAGTTGAAAGGGTCATTCAAGCACCAGCAACATTCTAGAGAACTTCGGTACAAACAAACTATCAGTAAGAAATTCAAGTAAAGTTCTAGCTCCAACACGGAAGATCATATTGTTGCAAGCACAAGATACTCAATAATTATGAGCCACAACAAACAACATGCTATTCCCATCCAAGATGCAAATATTCAAATAAGAATAAGAAAGTACTGTTCACAATCTGCTACCAGTGGCAATGTCTACTTTTCAGCAATACCATGAACATATATGTGTTATGGAATCTGGAGCCTATAGCATCTTCCTAAAACAAACACTATCAGAATATCTTAGATTAATCGTCACCAACAAAATCGGATGGATTCAATATGACAAGCAAATTAGCACATATGAAGGCAGGAAACAAATAAAACTAATAAATCAAATCAGAAGTATGCTCATGTTTGCACAAAGCCACATGATCGAAGGAAATAAGCCATCTTTACACACTCATTGCTGAATAAGAAGAAGAAAGACCAAGTCGAAAGTCATGACCAATCAGCCATCTATGTCGTCACAAATTAGAACATTATTGGGCATTTCAATATTTTACCTTCAACAAACATCCTTTGCATTCTTGCATGTTATACCATGAAAATCCTCACATCACCGAGCCCATCTGCATTGATGAGACACAAAAACAGTAATCATCATACATTCATACAAACAAGCCCAAAATGCAAACTGAAATCATCAGAACACATTTCCACCATGACGCTACCTCGAATGGCGCCCCTGGTCAGCCTGCCTCTCCTTCCTCCCCGCAGCAACCAGCACAGCGCGCTCACGCTCCTTCTCCTTGGCCTCCCTCTTCCTCCTCTCCTCCCTCAGCTCCTCGATGCTCTTCTTCCCTCCACTCCTCTTCCCCCCGTTCCCTTCCCCTGCATCTCTGGTCCTCCCCTCCTTAGATGGCGCCGCCGCAGGGCTCGACATGTACCATGGCACCGCCACGCCCTTCCCGGCGAGTCCGTAGCCCAGCCTGTACTTCTCCTCGTCGGGCCCCACCGCCCTGACCTCCTCCTCCTTCTTCCGCTTCTTAGGGTTCTTCTGGTTAGGGTTGGCGTCGGTCTCCCGCTCACGCGCTGCGCCCCTCCCGCCGCTGGCCGAGGCGAGCGCGGCGAAGTCGGCGGCGGCGCCGGATCTACCCGAGAAGAGGTTGATGTGGTCCCCGTCGGAGGCCGGGGACGAGAGGGCGTCCGCGGGATCCTCCGCCGCGGCACCTCCGGCGGTGGGAGGAGAGGGAGCGGTAGTAGAGGGTGGCTCCTCCTGGACGAGGCCGCGGTTGCGGCGGAGCGCGGCGAGGCGGAGGTCCGACTCGCGGCGGCGCTCGGCCTCGCGCTGGAGCTGCTCCTCCCGGGCGGCGGCGGCCTCGTCGTTGCGGACCTTCTCGCGGTTGTCGAAGTTGTAGACGTTCCACCGCTTCTGCGGCAGGATGTTCAGGCCGCCGTGCCCGCCCATGGCCGCCTGCGCGAATTCGTGGCTGGGGAGATTTTCGGCTGCTCGTCGAGGCCGCCGGACGGGAGGGAGACGGGGAAAACGAGGGATTATCCCGTTTCACCCCTCTTGCTTGTCGCTATTTTTCTTTCCCTGCACACGTCGTGTGTCCTGTGTCCCGTGTCGTGTGAGATTTTTATCATTTCCATCACAAAATTATTGAGCTTCTCTAAAATGACCGTGATACGTCGGACTTCTCTAAAAATAACCACATCTACTGTTTTAGATTATTTACTGTTTTTTGGAAGTATTTAGCCACGGAAAAAGACAAGACTACCCATGCTAGGCCTCGCCATCGCCGGCCGGATCCCACCGCTCCTGCTCCTCTACCGCTCCCGCTCCTCCTCCGCGGCCTCCTCGCGCCGCCCGGTTCCGGCCATCGCGGGAGCGCTGGCCGTTGCGGCGGGCGGGGCGGCGGTGCCCGTTGTTGCAGGAGGGGCGGCGGCGCGAGTCATCGCGGGCCTGGCGGTGCCGGCGCCGGAGACGACGCCATCCGAGCAGCGTCGTCGGGAGCAAGCGATTTTTTTTACGTCGGGAGGAGAGGGATCTCGGGAGCAGATGGAGCGGATAGAGATAAGGCTGATTTGAGTAGGGTAGTTTGATCAGTTCACGTGGAGAAAAATTAACAAAACATTATAAAAAATATAAAACTCAGATTTAGTCATTCTAGCATATGTCTTAATGGATTCGTGGTCATTTTATAGAAGACTAACGTATCGTGTTCATTTCAGAGAAGCCAATGATTTCGTGGTCGAAACGATAAAAATCTCGTGTCGGTTAGGGAGGTTAGCCGTTCGCAGCGGGGGCTGGGTCCCGCAAGCAGTCTCTCGCTCGTTTCTCACAAGTCACAACTCACAACAGCCGGTCTGTCGGTCTGGGGCGCGTGACCGGCGCCCGCGTCCGCGACGGAAGCGCATTCACGGCGAGCCACCCTCTACCGCCAAAGCGAGCGCACACGCTTATAAGCAATAATCCTAACGGTTCCCTCCCAAAGCCACTTGTTCCATTATAATCACTCCTTCAAATTAACTACTGGACATTTCGTCGTAAAGATAGCCGAATAACATTCCTAAAAAAACTACTGGACATTTGAAAGGACCGTGATGTCACCTAGAGGGGGGGTGAATAGGTGATTCTGCAAATTTCCAACACTTAAAAACAAATCTGTCAGTTCAATTCCGGATACTCCGAGGGTGTGCCGGATACTCCGGGGTTAAAGGCCGGAGACTCCGCAACACCTCCAGATACTCCGGAACAACTTTGCTGGAAAATAGACAAAGCCAGAACCAAAACCGGTCAGACCGGTTTGGGAAACCGGTCAGACCGGTTTCTGACTGAGAAACACAAGAATGTAAATTAATCCCCTTTTCGACTTCTAGCACCAAAGCAGCTTGATGTAGTGCTTGTGTAGATGATTTCTAGCAGGTCCAACTAGTCCCTGCACACAAGATAAGCACAACCAAGTAGATCGAAGCGGAAGCACATATATGTGCTAGAAAGGAAATTGTGAGTCAAACCAAAATGGAGACGCAGCGAATTGTTTCCCGAAGTTCGGATTCGCTGTTGCCCAAAGGCCGCCCAAAAGCGCAGCGAACCCTACGTCTCCGTTGAGGAAGCCCCTAGTGACCCAAAGGTCGAGCTATCTCCTCGGTTCCACTATCTTGATCTTTTCCCCGAAGGAGGCAAGATCACACCTGCACAAACAATCCGTGGCACACCACAACCTTGGTGGCTCACTGGCGACGCCTAGCCGTCTAGGAGGCTTCACCTCCAAGAGTAACAAATGCTTCAAAGACTTGCTAGACCTCAACCGCGAGTGCTCAAGCTATGGATTCACTTCTCACTGAGTTAGCTAGCTCTCTAGCTCTCTATTTCTCACACAACCAATTCCTCTCAACCCAATCCAAAGATATGAGCAAATACAACCAACTCTCACAAAGAGAGGCTTGGGGAGAGCTTGCTGGTGCTAGAATTGCTTCTGGTCGCCCAAGAGACCCAAATGAACCAGCACCCCTCAAAGGAGAGGGGTATGGGGTATAAATACCCCACACACAAAAACTAGCCGTTATGCCCGTGGAAAACCGGTCAGACCGTTTTGGGTCGAGTTAGCACACAACAGTCCCAAACCGGTCAGACCGGTTTCCCAAACCGGTCAGACCGGTTTGGGTGGACTTCAGCACACTAAGTCCCCAAAGAACACCACTCTCAAGGCTATCTCACATGGGTTGACCTATGAGCACTTTTTGGTGTGTAGTCAAACAACTAAATGTTGCATCCCTCTTGATAGTACGGCATTCCTATACTCAAGATTGCGAATAATAAATAAACTCTCCATTTGAGCTTCTATGTCTTCATTGATGCCATACTTGTCCAATATCAACTTGAGGGCTTCAACATTCTTTACTTGCTGAGTAAATCCAACTTGAGCTAGTGACTTAGAATTTCCAAGTGTATGATTACGAATCCATACCAATTCATAAGTCACTTCTTCATATATTTCTACAATGATTGAACGCATTGCATTGTTTCACTCGTTATGACTTGATTAATGCCTAGGGATCAATCCATAATACTAGTTCCTTCACCCTAGCAAAGTTTCTCGTCCACAAGACAACTCTTGTCCTTCACTTCGCTTAGTACCTCGTCACTAGCCATCTAGTTTGATCCCTTCCATCCTATCTTGTCACTTTAAGTTTGACTTTGCTTTGCATTCACATGAAAACCACATTGAAATCCATGTCTTCAATTATCCAAGATATATCCAATATCTTCAATTGAGCTGTCCCATTGTCATTTGACAAGCTTCTTCTAAATGAGACCTATCCATAAGCATCACTTCTTGTCTCATTTGGCATTTCTATTTACTTGCCATTGTCTATATTAATCACATGGGATCACATCCACTTGTTTGCTTTCACAATATTAAACCAATAGAGCGCATATTCTTATTAACAAGTACATCACATGAATATCCATAAGAATAATCCCCTGCTCATATACTTAAGCAAACAAGTTAGATTACAAATCATGTTGTCATACAAATCACCAAAACACTTAAGTGCCTAGATGCACTTTCAACATTTATGTTATTTTGATATATATTTTTCTATTTTGTTTGTAAAACGCACACACATGTTCATATTTAAACTTTACAATGTTTAACAAATAATTTAGCCAATTATTTTAACTTTATAATATAAACTTAAAATGGTAGACTTTTCAAATATACTCTCTCATAAATTTCAAAAAATAAACTATATAATATAAGATGAATAAATGACAGATGTATAATTTATAAAATTCTGTCAAATCTGGCTATATCTTATAAACATAAATGGACAGAGTATCATGTAGTGTTGCTATTCTCATAAAAAATTCATAAATGCCTACTATCTAGATCTACCCACGACCGACGAGATAATACATAAATAAAAGCAAACACCTACACATAATTTGAACATAGGCTCATAGGGCAAGGTCTTCTTCTGTTCTTATTTACAATAAGTTGTTTACCCATAGCCATAGGATATTTGATTACATCTGTCTTTCATGTGTTAGCCAACTTAGAAAAGAAAAGGCATGCGACTAATTTAGACATGATGTAGTAGTTTAGCTGCTTGAGTAACCAACTGTAGTGTAACACCCTAAAATTCATCACAATAAGTTATAGCAACCCTTTGTATTTTTCTAGGATTTATTAAGGCTTAAATAAATTTTCTAGGAATTAATTGGAATTTCTAGCCTTTTTATTAATTTAAATATCACATTAAATAATTATTTTAGTCAAAATAAATTTTTGTTGCATTCATGCTGTTGCATATATTTTTGGTTGCTAGTAAATCAAATTGGAATTTAAATTCTATTTAAATTCGAATTTGATTTGCATTTGTTTGAGTTTTAGAAAAGTTAAAATTGATAGAGTTCGTTTTTGGCCCTCAAGCTCTCGGCCCAGTCCAGTTTTAGTCCCTTTTCTTCTTTTCTTTCTTTCTTCCGAGCCGGCCGAATCTTTTCTGTTTCCCTTGGCCCGCTTCACTTGAGGCCCAGCACCGGCCTGTTCTGCTTCCCGCCGCTTTCTCTCTCTCGCGCTCACCGACAGGTGGGACCCGTCTGTCGGAATCGTCGTTTCCGACCGGGACTCTGCGTCCGAGCCCCGACCGACGCCGCCTCCGCCTCCGTGTGGAATTCCGCCACCGTACACCTGCCTAGGCCTTGATTCCCGACCTATTTAAGCGGCCGACCCTCGCCGTCCTTTTCCCCAACCTAATCGAGCCGCTACTTTGGTTCTCGTGCCGCGCCGCCGCTCGAGATTTCGCCGCCGCGTCGGTTCGCCGCCTTCACCGTCGATTTGCCACCCTCGTAGCTCGTCATGGAAGTCCAAGATCGCCTGAAGCTCTCTCTTGTCATCGTGCGTCGATTCCGCTGCTTCTTGTCGAGCTCCGGCCACTGGTGCTCCTGTTGCGGGTGAGGCCGAAGTCCGCCGCCGCCGTTGCTCGTCGTCAGTCGCCATCGTCGCCTCTCCCTCGTCAAGACCAAGCCTCGTGAGTTCCTCATCTCCTACTGGTGCTATAGCGCTTGTTCTTGTCGCAAATCATGCACCGTAGCGCCGGGTTCGCGTTCGACCGTGAGCTCCGAGCCGCCCATGGCGCCGCCGCCGTCGGTCGTCGACTCCGTCGCTCGTCGGTTGTCAAGAGCCCCCTAGATGAATCTGTCGTGGTCCAGTGAGTCATTAGCACTTGTTCCCGTCCTGAACCGAGCCGTGTAGCCTCAGATTGATCTTCTCCGGCGAAGCTCCGCCGCGTTCGTCGTCGTCGCCGGCGAGGACGAACCACGATCTGATTCTGACCCTTCGATAAAGATCCAACGGCCCGAGTTAGGTCAAGCCCGAGTCAAACCCGCAGAATACCGGTCAGCGTTGGATTTTTGCTAAAGAGACCCTGAAGTTTTCTAAAATCAACCCGCAGTCCAATTTAATTTGAAAATAATTACAAATAGGTCCTTTTTCTTTTATTTTAGCCCCTGGAATTTTGAAAACTTTGCCAGCAAGCCCCTGAAACTTAGAAAAGCCATATCTTTTGCGTTTTAACTCCGATTTTAGTGATTCTCGCGCTCACGCGTTCGTTGTAACGTGTAGATTAGTTTCATGCTGTTGCTTTCTCCTGTTGGAATTGTTTGGTGTACTGTTTCTTATTTGTTGTATTGTTTCTTTGCATGTGAATGTGTGATGCGAATAGGAAACGACCAATTCGAGGATTTCTCTGAAGATCCATCTGTTGGAGAAGGATTTGAGCAGCAACAAAGTTGGTAAGAAGGCAAGTGTATTATGTCATGCAAATGTCCTAATAATTATTAAATTCACCACCCATGCATGTGTCTTAATTTTGATGGGTTCCTATTTAAGGATTTACCTAGCCACTATATTTTTCCTGTCCCTGAAACTAGGTTATTTAATTAACTTTGATGGTAGATGATGCTTAGCTTGCTCAACTGGGATTGGTTAATTGAACCCCTACTCTATGTTCCATTACTACCCTTTTTAATCAATTAATGGACAAGATCATATCTTTTTAATTGGAACATGGAGAACCACCCAGGAAAACAGTACAACCATGAGTGCCATGTGGCTCTGGCTTTGACTGACTAATTAGGTGCTCTAGTTTTTGGTAGCTTTACTCGAAAGGGGCATGGGGGGCGGCGGTTGACGGGGTATAGCTCGGTCCTTTTGAGCTGTGGGCTTTGGTAAGAGACAGACCTCATTAGGGAGGGTTATGCTTTGCTCTGAACCGGAAACCTTAGCGGGCTATCATTTATTAGAGTTCTTTTGTAAAGGTCTCATAGTGAAACCCAGTATTCGGTCCACGTGGTGTGGGAAGGGTACAATGCTCTCGGGCAATGGGAATCACGGCTTATGGTGAAAGTGTACAACCTCTACAGAGTGTAAAACTGTTATAACAGCCGTGCTCACGGTTAAGAGCGACCTGGACCCTTACATGATAATCATACTTGAACATGATCTAAATCGTGGTTACTCGAAATATGTTGGGAAAATGACATTCATTAATTTGTGGGTGGTATATACTTTTATCTGCTAGTAAATAGTTGCTTAATAAAACTTGACCAACTAAAAGTGCTGACAGCAGTATGGTCAGCCAACCTTTTTGCCTCAGCCTTGTATGTCATATTACATTTGCTGAGTACGTTTTGTACTCATACTTGTTGCCTTTCTTTCTTTCTTTTATTGCATCAACTACAACCGGAATGCTGCTCAGATTGGGAGAATTTAGAGGATTTCAGTGCTGATTTTGAGGAGTTCTAGGCGAGTCTCCCCCAGTCATTGCCTGTGGAGTTGGAGTCACTTTGGCTTCGTTAGTTAAACGTTTATTTAAGTCTTCCGCTATGACCTTTGTGTCAACTCTGAGATTGTAATAAATGCACTTTAATACTCTTTCGTTATGCACGGTTATGGATATTCACTTGTGACGTCTACCATATGTGTGTAAACTGATCCTGGCGCACATATGAGATGCACCTGGTTTTGCCTTTAAAACCGGGTGTGACATGTAGTTATTATAATTAAACCTACTAGCGTCTCAAAGTACAATAGAAAATTTCTTATCGGATACTCCATCACAACATTATACAAAACTATATTAGCGCTCCCCACTAAGGAATTCTCTCAATTCTCAACGCGTCACGTCATCCTTCACTAAGTACCCTACCAATGCGCCACGTCATCCTCCACTAAGCACCCCACCGAGATGCATTGATTGTTGATTCTTGCATCGTGCCACGTCATCCTCTACTAAGCACCCCACCAAGATGTGTTGATTGCTAATTCTATATCTATATTAAACTATGGACATGTTCGGTTGGCTGGTGCCTGGTGCTGGTTTTGGCTGAGAGAAAAACACTACTGGCTGGTTGGTGGCTGGTGCTGCTTTTTGCTGAGAGAAAAACACTGTTGGCTTGTGGCTGATAAGCCAAACGAACTGGACACACTTCTCGCATGCGGTGCACCCACATCATCTTAATTGTTTGCACCATCCAATTTTATATCTATATTAAACTATATACTTCTCGCATGCGGTGCAGCCACATCATCTTAATTGTTTGCATCGTCTAATCTAAAAAAAATTTATATATCTATATTAAATTATATACGTGCACCCCGCTACAAAAATATTGATTTTTATTTCTCTCAACATACAAGAATACGAAGAAATCATCTTAGTGTTTCTGCTTCGAAATTTCACTTTATTATTTTTATTTTCAAATTTCAATAAAAGATCCCGCAACAACGCGCGGGGTATCACCTAGTTAAAAATTAAATGTTGCAACATAAAAAACCATACCATAAAATGATCGTGATATCTAAATCTACTTCTTGAATAATAAATTCCCAGTGCAACATGCACATTTATGTTTAATGCAACATCGTGCCTCATACAAAACAAAGTTTATTACATCAATGTTTACATTTTACAACAACCAAAGATACATATTTCAACACAAAATCGCAAGTTGCAACACCAAACAAAAACAATCTCAACCAAATTACCCATTGCAACAACCCAAATCATCTCTACAACATTCCAAATAATATTTTGCAATATCTCAATTTGTAGCACATCAAATTCAATGCAATAAAAATCAAATGAGCTATTGAAACAAAGCAAATGGTGTGCTGCAATATTTGAAATAACCAATTTCAACATGCTTAGCTATTAGAGTTAAACAACACATGGAGAATTCCACCGTTTCTCCACCAAGGAGTTTCTAATTATTATGCGTCTCGAGTACTCGAGTGGATAAGATCATTATCTTACAATGAGGTGTACCTTTTGGTAAGCGGGTAACATAAAAACGTAAATGACATCTTGATAGGAGAGTAATACTTGAAATCAAGCATTGGATGCCTAACTCAAATTCAGACGTGGGTCCACTTCATCTCCTCATTATCATCTATTGGGTCCCATTCGTACTTATACACTCATTTTCTAGACTTCTATTTCAAGCATTATCCCCGCGTGGCAAGCTCGAACAAGCGGGAGGACATGGTGGGCGGCAAGGCCTGGTGAGCTTGAGGAGACGTGCGATGTGCGGGGTGATCCCGGTGAGCCAGATCATGTGCAGTCGAGCCCCTTGATATAGACAGTGTCGAACATGCTGCATCATGTGCTGTCCAACACCTCGAGGTAGCGGTGTCTGGCAAGTTTGAGCACGCTATGTGACTGGGAGGGTGGCACCCATTCAGATGGAGCACACACACACTCATGTCCATGAGGCCACCGACGCCTGAGCTCCCAGGCTATGGTGCATCAATCTTATCCCCTTCGTCTAGACACAAATAACTGGGAACTTCTCGTCAAAGGAATGATGAAATATACACATAACTCTAATAACTAAGCATGCTGAAACTGATTGTTCCGGATGTTGCAGCAGTTTATTTGGTTCGCTTCAATAGATCATTTGATTTTGTTCATCAAGTTTGATGTGTTAAATATCAAGATGTTGCAAAATACTGATTGAAGTATTGAAGAGATGATTTATATTGTTGCAATAGGTAACTTGGTTGAGATTCTTGTTTGGTGTTGCAGCTTGCGATTTTCAATGTTTCAATATATTTTTATGGCTGTTGCAAAAATAGAAACATTGATGTTTGCAAATTTTGTTTTGTACTAGGCACCTCTCAAAGGATGCTGCATGAGACACGATGCGAATATTGCGGGCAGGATATTTATTATCCAAGAATTACATGGCGGAGTCAGTTTTGTGTAAGTTCTCATATGTTGCAAGAGGTGGTACATGATGTTGCAGCATTTAATTTTTAATGTTCGGAGCGTTCGATGAGAAGCTAGTAACTCTATATACGTTTTGAAATGAAATGAGAGGAGTTATTCTTACATTGAAAAGTAGTCGTAAAGTCTTTCTGTCCTAACAATCCTATGTCGGGTAGTGGACAAAAGCTGAAGGAGCGGCGATTTAACTGCATATTGATGAAATGAAAAGATAAGGTGCTGCACTCATTAAAATACTAATAAAATAAGGAGAGTTATTAAGATGAGTGAATAATGTACTACTTTCGTTTTAAATTACTATCATTGTTGCTTTTGGCTATTCGTTTTATTCCAAAAATTATGCAACTAGTATTTATTTTGTTTGTGACTTATTATTATTTTAAATGCTTTAAATATTACTTATTTTTTCATTTATGTGGATGAATCATTGAATAAGATGAATGGTCATACATTGTTTGAAAAATTTAATAGTGAATAATAATTTATAACCGAAGAAATTTGACGATGGGTCAAATGCCGGCGGTAGTAAACATTTACATATACGAACCGTTTGCGTGGAGAAAAAGGGTAATAATTGATGTACCTGGGTCCCACAAGTATTTTAAAAGTCAGGCTGCTAGATGAATTAGGGCCTCTCCAATGCGAGGTCCTATGGTGGTCCTACTAGGTCCTAAAGATTGTGAGCTTGACTCTATAAAGGAGCTTCTATACATAGAAACACTTTCTATAGGATAAACAATACGTAAATGTACATTGAAAGGGAGAGAGAAAGAGAGGGGGAGAGTGATATGTGTCTCATTTATTGATCCACCCCTAATTCTATACATTGGTGACGCCTTTAGTTCTTGCACCGATGACGCGTGATAGCTTTAAACTAATTATCTCGGATCTTCGGAGAAAGCCTTAACAAGAGTACCACTGATTCTATATAACGTGTGAGGTACCAAATTGTTACTGTATCAGCCTTTCTGGCCACCGAAATCAACGTTACAATTTTGGTAACTTTTGATGGATCGTAAAATGGCACAACAACATTTGCGTTCATGCAGCTCCAAGTATTCTGCTAATCTGCATAGATGTACATGAGTTTCACCGTAACCAGGCCAAAAGACCGGAAACAACATGCCTACCACAACAATGATGACATATTTCTTACAAAAGCAATAATGCACCCCATAAACACCTGAAGGTACCAAGCTAGGATTACTGCGATGTATTCCGTAGTATGCAACAAGCACAGCTCAATGTACTTTCTCAAACTCCTGAAGCTTTGTCGGGACTACTACAATGTGATGAGGCTTGTCAGCACTCAGCTCAGTGCCCTGCAGAAGTGGACACTTCACGTTCGTCGATCCAGACTGAAAATATGTTCCTGATCTTGACTTGATCTACACTTCCAGCGTTCATGCAGGACCGCGCAAGCTGAGGGCATCTGTTAATGCTTAAGAACTGCAGTGATCTAGGCAAGCCTGCATTTGGCAACGACTGAATTGAACCACATTCTGAGATCTCCAATCGGGTTAGTGAAACAAGACCATTCATCTCCGGGAAGTGAGTAAGCTGCCCACAAGCAATAATCTCCATGTCTTCCAGTAGTTTCAGGCGCTGAATGCACCTTGGCAGTTGACGAAGCTTAGGGCAATGCCTTACCGAGAAGTGGCTCAGATTACACGGTGGCCAATCGTCAGGTATAGACACCAGTTGCTTGCAGTGGCTGATCTCAAGGCGCTGCAAGGATGTATGGAACCCTCCAAACCTTGATGGGAAGTGCTCTGTCGGCAACTTGCATAGAGTGATGGATATAGGGGAAGAAAGGGAGGGCCATGATCCCCAAATCCACTCACCGCTTGCACTTACGTTCACGTGCTTCAGAGATGGGAAGTTCCGAAGGCCGAAAAAATCAGGTGACCCTTCCACCGTTATCTTTGTCAGTGAAGGGAGACTGTGAGTCACTTGTTCCAGCTTGCTGCAATTCTCGAGGACAAGCTCAACAAGGCTAGGGAGACAACATCTCTCATCCCCATCCCAACGCTTCAGTCTGTCCATCCTCTCCAAATGCAGTTTCTTCAGAGATTTGAAACTAGCGTCGTGTAATTCGTTCTTCCTAGAACTGCTACCACAAAATTCGCTGCAATTCATGGAGGCCAACCTATCCCAACCTTTGAGGTGGAGACTTTCCAAATTAGGTAACATCCCTAGGGGAGGAGGAAAACTGCAGCCCTGAAAATCGTAGAGGCACACTGTTACCAGATTCCTATACTCTGCAGAACCAAGCCAGCTAGGGCATGCCATGCCGGGGTAACCTGAAAGGGTAAGCTCCTTAATCGCAGTGGGTGCCTTTAGGTACTCAAATATATTCTCAGATTGTTCGTTGTTTCTGCTGCTGCATGAAGGCTCAAGCTTATGCAACAACTGCTCAGCTTTTTCTTCATTAGCGCTGTTGTTGCTCCATGAAAGCTCCAGATTTTGGAGGAATTTCTTGGAAGACAATTGTGCCTTTTCAGCTTCCTGCACATCCTTTACAAGACGCATATTTGTAATGAGAAGTTTCCCACGGAGTTTGTTCAAATCGGCCAATTCCCCTATACCGCCTCTGTGGACACTAACAATACTCCTCTCACTTATGACGAATCTTGACAGCGTTTGAAGATCAGACAGCAACCCTATATCCTTGGGCATATATCTCAAGCTGCAGACATTGTGGAGGGGATCACGAGTCATTGCAAGATCAATATGCCTTAGCTTGCGAAGTTTTTTTAATTTATGTGGCAACTCTTCCAGATAATAACAGTTTCTGAGGCCCAGTGTTTGAAGATAGTAGAGTTTACAAATTGAATTGGGTAAGCATTTGATCTTGGTGCCTTGAAGCTGGAGGCACCGAAGATGTTTCAGTTCTCCAATCGATTCGGGCAGATCAGTTACACCAAAATTACTTAAATCTAAAGTGCGCAGCCTTGTAAATCTCTTCCCAATGTCATTAGGGATCTTTAATTCCAAGTCGTCAGAGCCACCCAAAACTATAAATGTGTGCAAGAATTTGCCACAGGAAATCACCTCAAACATGTCTTGATTGGCAACCTTATTGAAGACTACAGTTAAATGCCGGACCTTCTCTGGGAGGTTGTAAGGTTTTCCCATCATATAACATTTGCAGTCCGCACCTGAGACATGCGAAGCAAGACCGTGCATCATTTCAGACAAGCTGTAAATGTGCTCTTCACCCCTGCAGTCAACATGTGCTCTCTGGAAAAAGGATTGGCGAACTAAAGATCTGAAGTAAGATCTTCCAATGTCCTCGATTGTTTCACCGGTCATTAGATTAGGTTGAATGAAGCCCTGAGCTATCCAATGCTGGATAAGCCATTCCTTCTCAAACTGGAACTTTTGTGGAATAATGGAGCTGTACGCAAAACAAGGCTTGAGATGAGAGTCTAGTTGTGCATAGCTCAGTCGGCGGGCTCTGTTGAAATGACTTGTGCTGGGATCCCATTCCTTCCGCAAAATATCTGCCCACTTGCTTCTGTCGTTCTCCTGGTGCCAGAAAATGCTATATCCTAAACTTGCTGCTATAAAAGGTACACCCTTGCATTTCTGTAAAACTTCTTCCCTCAATCTGCAAAAACAAACACTGCCATATTGTAACATTTGAAACATAATATTGCACATGATACAGAAAATAATTGAGAGAAATGAGTGTGCGTGTGTGTATGTGAGTGTCTGCATTTGCATTGTTTGTGTTACAAAAAAAATATAAAAATAAATTCACTCCATTCTTTTTTGTTGTTGTCATTTTAGCTTGTTAACATGTTATTTTTTTGTTCGCCATTATAGTTTTCTAAAAGGTGTCATGTGTCTTCCGATAAATAAAAAAGACATCCATTTGAAATACACTAGTCTGTTAACCCCATGCTCTCATATGGGCTAGTAATTTTGAGAGACATAAGGGCGTACCCAGTGCCGTAGGCTTTCTGCGCCGTGCGGGGTCTGAGGAAGGGGTGTAATAGCGCCGAAACCTTACCCGCACAAATGTGCAGAGGCTGGGGCTTGAACCCGGGACCTTCCGGTTACAGACGGTAGGCTCTACCGCTGCACCAAGCCCGCTCTTCAAAGAATTCATAAAAAAGACACAAGCTAATAATCAAAAGATGCTCTCAATGTCTCTAATTTCTTAAACATTCTAACATAATACTATAATTAGTCATAGATATGCACTTATTTTATCCAGTTGCAATAGACTTTATATCTAGCAGTACACATATCGATTTCTATGTTAAACACATACCTCAAACTAAGGATTCAACTAAACAAATGTCAGAAACATATGGTGGTGTGATGAAAACTGGAAAAAACTGAATGTGAGTGAAGAATTTTAGAATATTTTTTATAATGACATATGTAGGTAATTTAGCTAAAAGATTAGGGGTTGTTGTATGCTATCTTTTTATAATGGCAGAGATAGGCAATTAAGATATAACTTTAGGGGTTACTTTATAGTATTTTCGTAATAATATGTGTGAGTAATATTTTAAAAATACATAATAGATCTAATAGCTATTATTATAAGCACGCAAGGGGTTCAATTCCTTGGTGATCCTACAGCATGGGCCATTTAGAAACACAGGAATCGGTGTCTTTGATGGCTGCCAGCCAAGAACGCAGGTGGTGCTTCAGGAAATATCTGAGCAAGCATCATTGTGGATTCTGGCTGGTGCAAAGGACCTAGGGAGTCTGCCGGCTGGATAGCTAGGTGTCGGGAACAGGGTGTATTGTCTATCTAGGGCGTACTGTATGAAAAAAAAACTAACCATGGCCGTGGTATTGGCTTTAGCTTGGACCAATGTTTCTATCTTTAATACAAAGACGCACAGCTCTCCTGAGTGTTCAAGAAAAAACATGGAGGCTCCAAATTTCTACTATTTCACTAGGAGGTGCCCAATCCAGGTGCCTCTTGGTTTTAAAGCTCGGAACGTTAATGTTCTAAATGAGTTGAGACTTGAGAGTGCTATAATTTTTTGAGGTGATGTGGCATAACATATTAACATAGAGCAAACATTAGGAATCGTCGATTTCAGAATCAAAGGGGAATTACCACCCTTTCATATAATAGCCTGTTTTTCTTAGGATTACCAATTTCATGTAAAAGAGCAGCAACTAAACAAAGCCTTTCAAATAACTTATAATGTTTCACTTGGACTTTTTGCAACAATCAGGCGCACTTCGAGAAATAGACTTAATGGCTGATTTTTTTTCATTTCTATTTGTTCCATCCAAAATTACATGACAAGTAAAGTTTTGGCTGCAGGCACTCCCGAACGGGGATGCTGAGGCCAGATTTTCCTTAATCTAAAAAAGATTAAAGAAGTACCTTCGGTCCAGGTTAGCTCCATCGTTATGTGCATGACCTTCTGCGCCTTGGGCACACTGACAGAATAATAGCCAGCAGTCATTTTCTTGTAGATGTTTCAACTTATATTGAGCTACTGTACTAAGAGCTCGAGCAACTGATTCACTCCTAGTTGTTACAATGATCTTGCTTCCTCCCTTGCTAAAGCGATACAATAAACCTTTGAGATTATCCCAATCCTGCCAGTTCTCACTCCAGTAGTCATCCAGGACAAGGACGTACCTTTTTCCTCGCAGCACCTCTCCCAGGCGGGTCTGGAGGATGGTCAGGTTGTTAGGTTGAAATGGAGAGAGCTGTATGGATTCTATGATGGATGAAATGATCCTTTCTATATTGAACTCATGCGACACATGAACCCACAGCTTCAGATCGAAGTGCATTGAAACACGCTCATCGTTGATGACTAGCTGAGCCACAGTTGTCTTTCCGATATAAGCCTCGCCTACTATTGACAAGACCCCAACATTGTGCTTCCCATCGGGTTCAAGAAGCATATCTAGTATCCTCTCCCGATCATCATCTCTACCACGAACTACGGTTGGAGGAACAAACGTGGTCGGATCGAGCCTACTACCACCTTCATCAGCTTGGAAGGCCCGGTACATTTCCTTTACACCTTCGATATGATCAATCCTCTTAGCAAAATCCTTAATATTCTTTTCCATATCATGCCTAAACTTTATACGAGAAGGATTCAAACTGGTATATACAGTGCTATTACGCTTATCGGCAAAATGGATGACCTTGCGACGTTGTACTTCGTAGAAGTACTCATCCAGTACCTCGGCTCCATGGTAACTAGTATCTTTCAGCATGGAAAACAACAATTCCTGTGGCCCAGAAAGTTGTGTCTTCTTCTCAGCTTGTCTAAGAATAGCCTGAATCATGTCCACATGATAAGTCAGACCTTTCCTCTCTTGCTCAAGACGATGATCAGACCGCAGCTCCTCCTTCACAAAATCTGCAATGGTTTGAAAAAGGACTTGCACAAAGGCTGAGAGTACAGCATCACCCATTGGGAGGATTGAGTTCTTGAGGTATAATGCTCTCACGAGGAATGGAAGAATGCTCACTGCTGGTACAAGAAAAGATGGCTTCACATGCATATCGACCTCATAAATAGGAAACTTCGAACAAAATGCTAACCAATCAAAAAATAGTACTAGACGACTTGGAACTTGTCAAAGTCCACTGCAAATAAATAACAGCAACCAACTCAAAAGAATAAGGTCCACCATCTTCTGTTAGACTAGGCCGAGCTTATCATTTCTTCAACGCAAACACGTCCATTGTAACTGCATCATGCTTAAGTTTGAGGATATTTGCATGCTAACGAAACAGCTATTTTCTGCCAAGTTGCAAATAATGTCAACATTGTACCCAGCTGACAGTATATATATGTACAACAAATCATGATGCATCCCCTAAAAGATAAGTCACATAATGTAGAGAACTCTCCCATCGGTGTTTTTGTGGTGGTGTTCAAGCGCAGTAGCTAACCAGTGCAACAATTACTGCACAAATTTCCATGTCAATAGTTTGATTCAGCACTTCTTTTTTGAAAAGCTATACAAAGGGTGAGACCCCCACTGGATTCAGCACTCTTCACTTGTATGTGCAATCGTTTGATCACATATCATGGCTATCATGCTGTTCGAATCCTCACATTCTTTCTTATTTTCGCTGTTTGGTTTCTTTTATTTTACAATAATTACTGTGGTCCTAAATGAGACCTTAGTTTTCTTTGATGCTTCCATTTTGAATGTATATCCTTTTCAAGTTACATCATTACGTGTATATATATAAGATCCAGTTGTCTAAAGTCTAAACCAATGATGAAGTATCACAACAAGTGGAGCAAGTTTACTGTACAAAGGACACGTCATAACTTTCAGAAGCAGAGACAACTGGATATTTTATAAGTGGAGCAAATTAAATGAGTTTATGAATTATGTAATGCATAACTACTCTCTGGCGATGTTTCGGAATTTTGGGTGTGCCACCGGTCACCCAGGTTGGCTGAAGAGCTCCAAAAATGTGGAGAGAGTTCATAGAACAAAAAGCGAATTTGGAGTGTGAATAGCATAAGGTGTTTTTTTTTGGCAAAATCAATGTACACCGTGTCGAATGTCAAGATGTGGGTTGTCCTGACAAGTTCATTTACAAAAGTAAGACGCAACTATAAATCAAAGTCTTTCTTTGGCCTGGGCTTCGAAGAAGCACTCTGAAGTCTGAACAAAGACTACTTGATGCACACTATAGAAAGACTCCTTTTCTATTTCTCCCCTGGTCAGATGTACTTTTAATCTGAAAATCATACAGCTTACTACGGAGTCCACAGAAGCTTCTTGATGGATGTCTCCATACATTTTCCGAAGAAACAGAGTGACATTGTTGCTGTTAGAGAAAGAGTATCAGCACTACTGTTGGAGTAGCAACACTATGTTGATCTATCTGTAAGTGTAGAAATGCATCTTATTTTCAACAGAAGGTACTGATATCATTGCTTTAATCTTTTCACTATTTGATGATTAATCTATGTTGCAGAAAAGGGGAAACCAAAGTGTAATGTCTGGATGGGTCAGGATAATCAAGCAAGTGGCGCAGGAAAACACATGAATGAGGGATGTTGCGGCAAAGGATCGAATGCTGGTCTTCGATGATATCTAACTTTATAAAAAATAACATGAATTTGCTATTGAAAAACATTCAGTGCGCATAATTCTGCCTAAAGTCCAGAAATATTTCCTGACTACACAGTGTTTTATTTTATTTTACATGTTCACGAAGAAGCTGATGCTGATCTCAGCTTGGTGAGAGACGTGTGTTCAACAAAGTTAAGTGTTGGCATGATATGGTGTTTGATTGTTATGATGATGTCGTTGATAATTGGATGTTTTTAAAAAATAGTAAGGTCTTGCTCTTGACAACTATGGGAACCACACGTCAACTCAGACTATATAAATTTGGAAGAATTTTAAAAGACATGCCAAGTACTGGAAAGAAACGGAACCCAAGAGGTAATAGAAGAGGAAGGAAAAGGATAGCACTAGTTGAGCAATAACTTTGTTCTTATGCAATTCGAGAAAAACTTTGTTCTTATGCATAGATGCGAAGAGGGATCACCTCTTGACGTTGAACTTCCTAGGAGTACTAATCTAAAACCTCCATTGCGTCATAGCTGACAACTTCTAGTTCAGTAAACTGTAAACGATATCTTCTGTTCATCAGAAAGCTGCATTTCTCGGCACCTCTACGAACAGCTTGAATCACTTGCATATTGGAAAACAGACTTTTCTGCTCATTCATATGACCATGCTGTTCATACTGCAGCTCACCCAATTTGCAATTGTTTGGATAATGACCTTCAGAAATTAGGCCGCTCAGGACCCATTGAGGATTGAGAGCCGTGAGTATAATGTGAAAGAGGTATTGAAAATGCTCACCACTTCAACGGTACACGGAGAAGATGACTTCAAATGTGAAGGGGCCTCTTAAAATCGGATGACACTAAGGAAATGTGAAACCAAGGAAAAAACCAAATATATAGGACAAGGAAATTGGATACGAGGCACAAGAAGATGTGCAGGGAAGAAAACAATGCAGAGATCAATGATGTTTTGGACGGTACTAGATGAAAGGTATGGGCTAACAATTGATGCTTGTCTTTGTTTGGAGGAGACTCAGCTCATCGGTTGATCCATCACTGATCCATTATCTGATCACGAATCCCCATCCTGTTCTTGGCTGCTGACCATATGTACGACCCTCCGAGTTTATTTATTTTGAGTCCATCTGTTGGCACGAAATCACGCCAACAACAAGTACGCGGAGTAGCTCCTTGCTGCCCTTCCGCGCAAACCGGTCTGACCGGTTATTGCGCAGGAAAACACATGAATGAGGGATGTTGCGGCGAAGGATCGAATGCTGGTCTTCGATGATATCTAACTTTATAAAAAATAACATGAATTTGCTATTGAAAAACATTCAGTGCGCATAATTCTGCCTAAAGTCCAAAAATATTTCCTGACTACACAGTGTTTTGTTTTATTTTACATGTTCACGAAGAAGCTGATGCTGATCTCGGCTTGGTGAGAGACGTGTGTTCAACAAAGTTAAGTGTTGGCATGATATGGTGTTTGATTGTTATGATGATGTCGTTGATAATTGAATGTTTTTAAAAAATAGTAAGGTCTTGCTCTTGACAACTATGGGAACCACACATCAACTCAGACTATATAAATTTGGAAGAATTTTAAAAGACATGCCAAGTACTGGAAAGAAACGGAACCCAAGAGGTAATAGAAGAGGAAGGAAAAGGATAGCACTAGTTGAGCAATAACTTTGTTCTTATGCAATTCGAGAAAAACTTTGTTCTTATGCATAGATGCGAAGAGGGATCACCTCTTGACGTTGAACTTCCTAGGAGTACTAATCTAAAACCTCCATTGCGTCATAGCTGACAACTTCTAGTTCAGTAAACTGTAAACGATAACTTCTGTTCATCAGAAAGCTGCATTTCTCGGCACATCTACGAACAGCTTGAATCACTTGCATATTGGAAAACAGACTTTTCTGCTCATTCATATGACCATTATGTTCATACTGCAGCTCAACCAATTTGCAATTGTTTGGATAATGACCTTCAGAAATTAGGCCGCTCAGGACCCATTGAGGATTGAGAGCCGTGAGTATAATGTGAAAGAGGTATTGAAAATGCTCACCACTTCAACGGTACACGGAGAAGACGACTTCAAATGTGAAGGGGCCTCTTAAAATCGGATGACACTAAGGAAATGTGAAACCAAGGAAAAAACCAAATATATAGGACAAGGAAATTGGATACGAGGCACAAGAAGATGTGCAGGGAAGAAAACAATGCAGAGATCAATGATGTTTTGGACGGTACTGGATGAAAGGTATGGGCTAACAATTGATGCTTGTCTTTGTTTGGAGGAGACTCAGCTCATCGGTTGATCCATCACTGATCCATTATCTGATCACGAATCCCCATCCTGTTCTTGGCTGCTGACTGTCACACCCGGTTTTAAAGGCAAAACCAGGTGCATCTCATATGTGCGCCAGGATCAGTTTACACACATATGGTAGACGTCATAAGTGAATAACCATAACCCTGCATAACGAAAGAGTATTGAAGAGTACTTATTACAATCTCAGAGTTGACACAAAGGTCATAGCGGAAGACTTAAATAAACGTTTAACTAACGAAGCCAAAGTGACTCCAACTCCACAGGCATTGACTGGGGGAGACTCGCCTAGAACTCCTCCAAATCAGCAGAGTAATCCTCAAAATCCTCCCAATCTGAGCAGCATTCCGGTTGTAGTTGATGCAATAAAAGAAAGGCAACAAGTATGAGCACATACGTACTCAGAAAATGTAATATGACATACAAGGCTGAGGCAAAAAGGTTGGCTGACCAATACTGCAATAAGCACTTTTAGTTGGTCAAGTTTTATTAAGCAACTATTTACTAGCAAATGAAAGTATATACCACCCACAAATTAATGAATGTCAAATTCCCAACATATTCAAGTAACCACGATTTAGATCTTGTTCAAGTATGATTATCATGTAAGGGTCCAGGCCGCTCTTAACCGTGAGCACGGCTGTTATAACAGTTTTACACTCTGCAGAGGTTGTACACTTTCACCATAAGCCGTGATTCCCATTGCCGAAGCATTGTACCCTTCCCACACCACGTGGACCGAATACTGAGTTTCACTATAAGACCTTTACAAAAGCACTCTAATAAATGATAGCCCGCTAAGGTTTCCGGTTTAGAAGCAAAGCATAACCCTCCCTAATGAGGTCTGTCTCTTACCAAAGCCCACAGCTCAAAAGGACCGAGCTATACCCCGTCAACCGCCGCCCCCCATGCCCCTTTCGGGTAAAGCTACCATAAACCAGAGCACCTAATTAGTCAGTCAAAGCCAGAGCCATATGGCACTCATGGTTGTACTGTTTTCCTGGGTGGTTCTCCATGTTCCAATTAAAAAGATATGATCTTGCCATTAATTGATTAAAAAGGGTAGTAATGGAACATAGAGTAGGGGTTCAATTAACCAATCCCAGTTGAGCAAAGCTAAGCATCATCTACCATCAAAATTAATTAAGTAACCCAGTTTCAGGGACAGGAAAAATATAGTGGCTAGGCAAATCCTTAAATAGGAACCCATCAAAATTAAGACACATGCATGGGTGGTGAAATTAATAATTATTAGGACATTTGCATGACATAATACACTTGCCTTCTTCCCAACTTTGTTGCTGCTCAAATCCTTCTCCAACACTTGGATCTTCAGAGAAATCCTCGAATTGATCGATTCCTAATCGCATCACACATTCACATGCAAAGAAACAATACAACAAATAAGAAACAGTACACCAAACAATTCCAACAGGAGAAAACAACAGCATAAAACTAATCTACACGTTACAACGAACGCGTGAGCGCGAGAATCACTAAAATCGGAGTTAAAATGCAAAAGATATGGCTTTTCTAAGGTTCAGGGGCTTGCTGGCAAAGTTTTAAAACTTCCAGGGGCTAAAATAAAAGAAAAAGGACCTATTTGTAATTATTTTCAAATAAAATTGGACTGCGGGTTGATTTCCGAAAACTTCAGGGGTTTCTTTGCAAAATCACCAGAGCTGACCGTTACGGTTCGGGTTGACTCGGGACTCAGGCGGATATGGACCGTCGGATCGCAATCGAACGATCCTAAATAGATCGGCCGAAAGGGGGTGGCGTCGGCGATGACGGCACGGCGGCGCCGCCAGCAGACGCGGCGGAGCATCGCCGGAAAAACACGATCTAAGGCTAGGGTTCACCATCTACGACACGATCAGGACCTAGAGCACTAGGAGCGAAAAGCGAGTTCACCAAGGGTACTCTTGATGACCGATGGGCGGCGGCGAAGGCGGACGACGAGCCATGGCGGCGGCGGCGTTCGGACGGCGGTGAAAACAACGCTACGGTGCACAACACGCGACGAGAACAAGACGGAGAGCAAGAAGGGACCGAGACGAACTCACTAGGAGTGAATTCGACGAGGATTGGCCGGCGACAGCGTCGGACGACGAGCACCGGCGGACGGCGGCCCTGATAAACGGCGGCGAGCGAAAATTAGCGCGGAGCTCAACCAAATTCGGCTCAAGAACACGATGGGAAGATTCAAGGCATCAAGGCGAACCTCTTGGTGTACTTCTCGGTGAAAGAACGGCGGCCTCGGCATGAATCAACGGCGGCGGATCGGGCCCGGCGAAGGCGGCGGCTCTGGCGCTCGGGATTTCGAAGCTCGAGTTGATGGGAATAGATTGCGGGCGGCGGGCGCTTATAAAGGCCGGAGATCGAGGCGTGGGCGGTCATGGCGCGATGGGAATCAGAGCGCAGGCGGCGGGGATCGGAACTCGGAGCAGAGTCCTGCTCGGACGGGAGAAAGAAGAAGACTCCGACAGGCGGGGCCCGCTGGCAGCGACGCAGGAGAGAGAAGCCGGGGAAGGATGGGCCGGCAGTGGGCCGAAAGTGGAAAAGGGCTGAGCGGAGGAAACGGAATTCGGCCCGGAGAGAAATAGAAAGAAAGCGGGGAGGAAGAGAGAACTGGGCCGACAGTTCAGGGGGCAAATGTGGACTTGGCCAAGACTTGAAGGGCCGAAACCGAACTCTAACAATTTAAACTTTTCTAAAACTCAAACAAAAGCAAATCAAATTCGAATTTAAATAGAATTTAAATTCCAACTTGATTTACTAGCAACCAAAAATATATGCAACAGCATGGATGCAACAAAAACCTATTTTGACTAAAATAATTATTTAATGTGATATTTAAATTATTAAAAAGGCTAGAAATTCCAATTAATTCCCAGAAAATTTATTTAAGCCTTAATAAATCCTAGAAAAATTAGAATGGTTGCTACAATTTAAATGTGATGAATTTTAGGGTGTTACAAACCTACCCCCCTTAAAGAGAATCTCGTCCTCGAGATTCGGACGGATTAGAGAAAATCTGAGGGAACTCTGCCATCAACTCATCCTCTCTTTCCCAAGTTGCCTCACTTTCCGCATGGTGACTCCACTGAACTTTACACATCTTAATCACCTTACTCCTAGTAACTCTCTCAGCAGTTTCCAAAATCTTAGCTGGGTATTCCTTATAAGTCAAATCATCTTGCACATCCAACTCATCCAAAGGTAATTCCTCCCCAGGAACTCGAAGACACTTTTTCAACTGTGAGATATGGAACACATCATGCACATCTGACAGTCTGGCTGGCAACTCCAATTGATAAGCAACCTCACCTTTCCTATCAACAATCTTGAAAGGTCCAATGAAACGAGGAGATAATTTTCCTTTCACCTTAAACCTTCTCAAGCCTCTAATAGGAGATACTTTCAGATACACATAATCTCCTACTTCGAAAGTTAATTCTCTCCTTCTTGTATCTGCATAACTCTTCTGCCTGGACTGAGCCGTTCTTAAATTCTCTCTGATGATCTGAACCTGTCTTTCTGCTTCCTGCAGTATCTCTGGATCAAAACAACTGACTTTCTCCAGTTTCACTCCAATACAACGGTGTCCTGCACTTTCTACCATAAAGCGCTTCGAACGGTGCCATCTTTAGACTTTCCTGATAACTGTTGTTGTATGAGAACTCTGCATATGGAAGACTCTTGTCCCAACTACCTCCATGCTTCAAAGCACAAGCTCTCAACATATCCTCCAAAATCTGATTAGTCCTTTCTGTCTGACCATCTGTCTGAGGATGATATGCAGAACTAAAATTCAACTTTGTATCCATGGACTCATGCAACTTCTGCCAGAATCTAGATGTAAACTGAGTACCTCTATCAGACACTATCTTTTTAGGTACACCATGGAGACAGACAATTCTGGACATGTATAACTCTGCTAACTTAGCACTGGTATAGGTAGTGTTAACGGGTATAAAGTGAGCTACCTTAGTTAATCTGTCCACAATAACCCATATAGAGTCATATCCTCCACGAGTGCGGGGTAATCCAACAATGAAATCCATACTGATTTCTTCCCACTTCCATTCAGGCACCTTGAGTGGTTGAAGCAAACCGGCTGGTCTCTGGTGTTCAGCCTTAACTCTCTGACAGACATCGCACAATGCCACATGGGCAGCCACATCTCTTTTTAGTCCATACCACCAATACCTTTGCTTCAGATCCTGGTACATCTTGGTACTTCCAGGATGTATAGAATATGCGGAATCATGAGCTTCTCTCAATATCTGCTCTCTGAGTGACTCAATATCCGGTACACATATCCTCTTTCTAAACCAAATTGTACCTTGATCATCTTCGGTGAAATCGGGTGCTTTCCCAGCTAACATGGTTTCTTTGATTTCCTTTATCTTCTCATCAGTAAGCTGACCCTTCCGAATTTCCTGCTCCAGTGTAGACTCAACTTCCATAGTCACACCTTCTGTCTGATTCAGAAATCCCAAGTTCAGCTTTTCCATCTCTGCAAGCAACTCAGCTGGTAACTGACGACCAAACATTGCATTTACTTGTGACTTTCTACTCAACGCATCAGCAACCAAATTAGCCTTGCCAGGATGATAGTTGATTCCTAGATCGTAATCCTTGATCAACTCCAACCATCTTCTCTGCCTCAAATTCAGATCCTTCTGAGTAAATATGTACTTCAGGCTTTTGTGATCAGTATACAACTCACATCTGTTACCTAGAATATAGTGCCTCCAAATCTTCAAGGCATGAACAACAGCTGCAAGCTCCAGATCATGAGTAGGATAGTTCAGCTCGTGTTTCCTCAACTGTCTGGATGCATAGGGTATAACTCTGCCTTCCTGCATGAGCACACATCCAAGACCTCTACGAGAAGCATCACAATATATATCAAAGTTCTTGTGAATATCTGGCATAGCAAGCACTGGGGCTGTAGTCAACTTCCTTCTCAATTCTTCAAAGCTGGCCTGACACGCTTCTGACCAAACAAACTCCTTGCCCTTCTCTAATAGCGAAGTAAGGGGTTTCGCTATTTTAGAAAAGCCTTCAATGAATCTCCTGTAATATCCAGCCAATCCCAGAAAACTTCTGATCTCAGAGACTGTGGTAGGTGGTTCCCATTCCAACACATCCTTGACCTTACTTGGATCCACTGCAATACCTCCATCAGTAACAACATGACCAAGAAAAGACACTTGATTCAGCCAGAACTCACATTTACTAAACTTGGCATACATCTGGTTCTCTCTAAGAGTCTGCAACACTGTAACGCCCGCGTTTTAATCTCTGGGAAATCACCGAAATAACGCACCCGGTAAAATCTTTTCAAAATCTTTTCACCGCCCGAGCTCCCCTCCCGCCGAATCCTTTTCGCCTGTCGTTTCCCTCCCCCTCTCTCTCCCTATCCGCGTCGCATCACTGTCATCTTTTCCGTCCCTTTCCGCGTCGCCCGCTCTCGGGTCGACCGCCGGGCCACCCATCCTTGGCCGACCGTCGTCGACCGCCCGCCGCGAATCCCGCCGTCCCTTCCCCTTTTCCTCTCTCTCTTTTTCTTTTTCTCTTTCTTCTTTTCTCCCTCTCTTTTCTTTTTCCCTTTTTCTCCTTTTTCCTTCTCCCCTCTCTTTCTCTCCCTCCTCTGTTTCATCTGCTCCTCCTCCCCGAACACCACCGCCCTGCTCTGCCCCACGCCGCCTCACCCCGGCGCTGCCGCTCCGCTCGGCCCCGCTCGGCCCGCCGGCCAATTCACCGCGCGCGTGCACGTCACCACCAGCGCTGCCGCCCGCCACCACCCACGCCGCCAGCACCGCCGCTTCCCTGTCCTGCTCGCCGCCGGCCCCATCCCGTCCACCCCGCCGCACACGCCTCGCCCTCCACCGCGCCACCCGACCGGCGCCGTGCCGCCCCTCATCCGCAACCCCACCTTCTTGCACGCAACCGCCGACACGCCGCCGGCCAAACCCCACCCCGCCCTCTCTGCTCTGCTCATCACCGCCGTCGCCGCCGGTGCTACCAGCGCGCCACCGCCGCCTCCACGCAACGCCTTGCCGTGCACACCACTGCCCAGTCGGCTCCGTCGCACGCGCCCTGCACCACCCTGTCCGTCGCCGCCGTGCGCCGCTCGACCACGCCACGCTCGGCTCGACGCACCGCCATTCCGACCGCCGTACGCAGCGCTCGCGCGTGCACGCAACCGCCCGGACCCGCCGCGGTCTCGTCGCCAAGCACGGCATCGCCACCGTACGCACACACACAGCTCCGCCACAGCCCCACCTCGCTCCCCGCGCCGCCAACCGGGCCCCGGCCGCCATCAATTCCGTCGCCGGCCGCTCCTACCTCCCGCCGAGCCCTCTCGTCGGCCCGCCACTCTAGCCCTTCCCCGCGCTTTTAAAAAGGGCACCGAGCCTCTCCTCCACCCCCACCAACTCGAGCGCCACCCAGCTTCCCTTCCCCACCGCAGCAACGCCACCACCCGCTCGCCATTGCCGCCGCCGCCGCCGCTCCCGTGGGCAGCACCGCTCAGACCATCTCCGCCGGTGGTAAGGGCACCAGTGAACTCGCCATACCCTCCTCTCTCTTTTCCCCCTATTCCCGTCCGCCACCGCCGCTCAATCGCCGGCGAATCGGCCGGTCAGCGCCGCCGTCGCCTCTCCCCCCCTGACTCTGTTTCGCGTGGAAGAGACGACAGTTTTACCCATAACCCCCTGGCTTTCTTCATTTTCGAACCCGCGGTCCATTTGAATAGGACCCCCTCTCTCATACACACTTTCACATAGCCCCCTGAACTTTTACCAAATCAACCCGCAGTCCAACGACCACTATTCTCTCTCTCTCTGTTTATTTCACCAGAAGCCCCTGAACTTTCCCATAATTACAAAAAGGTCCTCATTCTTTATAAACAACCCCTAAACCCCACTAAACTCGTCATTTCATGCGCCAAATTAATCCCGTTTGACCCCAAACTCCACCACAATATTCACCAATATATTTTCGCCAAATCCATCCAGTCCCTACCCAAAAATAATCATGTCATTATCTTTCGCTCTCATTCTCCGTTCTTTCTTCTGGAGCTCAATAAAAGCTTTTTCTTTTATTTATTGGGTGTTTGCTTGTGTGTGCCGTAGACTCCGCCGTGATCGAGGAAGGACTCGAGGAGGAGCAGTGCTACGAACAGGAGCTTGGAGACCAAGACCCCGGGCAGGAATCCCCCGAGGGTTGGGAGAACGGCAAGTGCAATCCCACCCTTTGATGCATACTGATGTCCCAGTTTTTATAAACACAACCCATGGCCAGTTTTATAAAACTTGCATGATTTTACTGCTAAACCCGGTTGGATAGCCATACCTTGATTGTTATGACTGAGTCCTTGACAACCCAGATTAATGTTTAAATATGACAATGTTCTGTTTAAATATTGGTCACTGCTAGAAATGCTTAGGAACTTTTACTATTGTACCCCCCCCATAACAAATATTTGGTGTTTACAAAAGCAACCGTGTGCGTACTTTAAAATAAAAGAGATGATTTGTGTAAATAAAATGAGTACCCGTGTGGGATGAGACAGACGGTATTTCTTGTGTGAAATGCCGAGGTGTGCTCTAACCTCTGTGGTTGAGCATGGTGGGAGCTGTCTATCCTATCACAAGTTTTGGGATGATGTTGATGTGTCATCTAGCCTAACCCAATTTCCTGTACCACCACTCGACCGTTGTATGTGGCAATGGCCTAGCATAAATCCCACTAGTTGAGCTGCTGGTTATATGGTGTGCTGGTGAGCAACAGAGGGCCATGGAGCCGGGGATACAGTCTATGTGAGGTATGCCCCTGGTTGGAACCTCGTTGGTAGGTTGCTAACCCCCTGGTCGCGTCTGTGATAACTTGTCAGTTTAACTATGGTGGGTAATGGCTTTGATAGGAGCTACACTGGCACTAAGGTGTTCTTGTTGTGGTAGCCTACTTGTGGTTGTGTACACCTCTGCAGAGTTAAAACCTATCCGGATAGCCGTGCCCACGGTACTGGGCGAGTTACGGCTTGGTCACTTCACTAGTCCCCTGTTTTGGTGTAAGAAAGTGTTGGTGTTTGATTGAGCCGAGAAATGTTTTGACTTGGGCTACGACAGATGGGAAATCTGGTAGCAACAAAATCTTGTTCGAAAGAGTATTTACAATTACTGTCCCCTTTAAAAGAAATACTTGTGAAAACCTATTGCGAAAACCAACCCTTGCATGTGTAATAAAATTTGCTTTGCTGCTAAATGAACCATGAGCCTTCCTTGTTACAATACTTGCATACTTCTGTTATACCCCTCCGTGGTTGTGGTTGCGCTTGCTGAGTACGTATGTACTCACCCTTGCTTAATCTGTGCAGAGGCAGACCCGGACTTTGTGCCTGAGGATATCGTCTAGTGGGGTTCGTTCTGCACCCAACCTTTGCCTGTGTGTTAGGGCCACCCGCTGGAAGCCGCATGCGTTGCCACTCTGATGAAGACCTCTTTGTTATCAACCTCTTTATCTGGAGCTTAGCTTTAGTTCTGTTTGTCGTGGCCCTGCAATGCCACCGCCTCCCGTAATGTGGTTGTACTGAACTATCTGTTGTAATAATGTGAACCAGCATCCTGGGACTGGTATTTGTATCACATTAAGTTCTCTCTTTCGAGGGGACGCTTCAGGTGGTATCAGAGCCGATAGGTTGGCCGTAGGACGTACCCCTAGGATCTTGACCCTACCTAGTCTTCTCTCACCAGTTTGTTCTTGCCTAATCCTTTCCCCCACACAAGTACTCACCGACGGCTTTTTGACTTGTTCCAGATGGCCCAGTCGGCTGACGAGGGTTGGGGCGAAGGAGTCTGCCCCGCAGAACCTGGCCTCCCCAAGTTGCTGCTGCTCAGCCTGGAGCACGTTGGAGTCACAGAGACCCCCGAGTACTTTTACCGGGAGTGCACCACCAATGGTACCCGTCGATGCCGGATGTTCATCTTTGTGGGGAGAAGCTCACTGTACAAGGAAGTGGCACCTTGGTTTGTCCACGCCACCGGCTACGACCGTCCTAATGCCTACCGCAAAGCCGCAAGAAGAGCCCTGATGTGCCTCCGCGAGCTCTACAGGCAGTACCTCGTGGGAACAGCACTAGGATTTACCCCACCCCTGGAAAGTGGAGGACGCGAATGGATTACCCAGATGAGGAGCCTTGGAAGAGATGAAGATATGGAGGACACTGTATCCCACTTGTCCATTTACCTCACTGGCTTAGACAGGCTGTACCGGGAGACATCGGGACAGCTGAGGCATCAGATCCGCAGAGCCGAGAAGGCAGAGAAGGAGCTAGAAGTGGTAAAGAGAGAGCTGGGAGAAACAAAGGAAGAACTGGAGATACAGAAGGCGACAGCCACACAGGCTGTCAGTTCCCTAGCCACTCACCAGACTAGATGTCAGGCCTACTATGAGTATGTGGAGAACCTAGAAGCCTACAGGAGAGAGAGAGGTTTGTTGGAAGATGAACCTGAAATGACCCACATGGATGCAGGCACACAGACTGAAGATGAGGTGCCAGAGTATCAGCTCCCTCTGAAGAAGCGCCGAGTCTGTCTGGAGTAGATTAACACTTAGTCCAGCCTTTCCTAGAATAGTGTCTGTAGTACCCAGTTAGCGCCACTAGCTTAGCTTCGATGTAACCAAGATCTTTGTACCCTATCATGTTGTGCAATAAAGGTCATCTTTTATCCGGCATCTGTTCAGACTTTTGTTTTTCCCCTGGTTTCAGATGGCAGAACAAGGATGGACCCAGGGAGTTTGCCCAGTCACACCAGGCTTCGCTAGCCTGTTGATCCCCGCGTTGGAACGCCTCGGTGTACCAGAACGCCCGAGGTACTACAGCAGGGAGTATGAGCACCATGGGACCCAACGCTGCAGAGTGGTCATTGTTGTCGCCAAGAGTGACCTCCACCCTGTCGAGGCATGGCATACGACCGCCACAGGATTCAGGCACCAGGACACCTACCCCTTGGCCCTCAGGAAAGCCCTCCGCTTTATGTGCGGAATCTTTGAAAGGCACCTGGTCCCCACCCCAATGAGGTACTTTCCGCCGATCGTCAGAAGTGCAGTCTGGCGAGCCCGCATAAGGAACTTGGAGCAGCGCCGTCAAGAGGAACCCCTTTTGTACCAAGTGGTCACCTACCTCAATTCCTTGGACCAACTCTTTGACGAGCAGGCTGAGCTCCTGAGGGAACAAACCGCCCGTGCTGAACAAGCAGAATTCTCGGTCCGCATGCACCAAGTCCAGGTGGCCCAAGCCGAAGCAAGAGCCGCTGCTGCCATTAGCAATGAGGCAGTCGCCCAGGAAAGCCTCCGGCAGGCTCGGGACCTGCGTATACAGGACTGGACCAGAAGTGGAACGCCTGTCCCGGCAATTGGAGAACCCCATGTCCTACTTGGAACACCCGTCATGGCATGGGGTGAGATTGTGGGGAACCATCCCATACTGCCAGGAATTCCCGCGGGACCCCCACCCACTGAAGATGGACCGTCTGAGCCGCCTCGGGAGAATGGGACCTTGACCGAGGCTGAGCAGGCTCGACTTGCACCGCCGGAGGAGAGCTCGCCCCGCGAGTAAGCCAGAGTCAAGCACTCAGATGGGAGTGAAGCCAGCTTGGTCCGGAAAACTCTTGTATCCCTAGCAGTAGTTTCCCTACCTTGTCCTGTACCCCGCCCTGGAGTGCGAACCTTGTTGTACCCTCCCCAAGTGTTGTAACCTCCAGCTGTTGGAATGAAACCTTGTGTGTTTGTGTGCTAGCTTGTGTGCTGTTCTGCCTTTTTAAAATGCGAACTAATCAACTTAAACATCAGTTAACCTAATCTCACGAAGGCCTGGCTCATCCTGCAGATGGTGAACACTCGTGCTAGCGCCTCTCAGAGACGCGCCCCTCCCGCTGGGGGAGATCAACCAGAAGGAAGAAGAGAGAATCCTGAGAACCAGGAAGTGGATCAGCAGGATCCTATGGGAGAGAACCAGCCCGAAGGGCAAGCGCCTGCAAGAGGCGGGCCAGAAGCAGGCCATCCCGGAAGTCAGAATGAGGGATCTTTTGTTATGCCCCCACTCCCACCAGATTTCAACCTGGCACAAGCTTTGTACCACCACACCTTATTCATGCAGAATGTGTGGAATGCCAGCCGCCGTCAGGAGACAGCCCGTAGACCCAATGCGGGTGATAAATTGACCAACTTTCTGAGAACCAGGCCACCCACCTTTGGAGGGTCTAGCAACCCCCTGGAAGCAGATGACTGGCTAAGAACTATCAAGAGAAAGCTAGAACCGTTTGGATGTGGAGACCGTGACAAAGTTCTTCTGACCTCCCACCAGCTCACTGGAACTGCCTTAGCTTGGTGGGATGCTTACTGTGCAGCTTCCCCAGACGAGTCTGCCATCACTTGGAAAGAGTTTGAAGAAGAGTTCCGTCGCTACCACATCCCCGACGCCACCATGAGACGCAAGGCTGATGAGTTCCGTGCACTGAAGCAAGGGAACAAGACCGTGGAAGAGTACACCCACGAGTTCACTGAGCTAGCCCGCTACGCACCTGATGAAGTGAAGACAGATGCAAAAAGACAGGATGCCTTCATTAGAGGTCTACACCCAGACCTTCGAGCCCTGATAGTCACCCACAGTTTCCCCGACTTCAATACACTGATGAACAAAGCCATTGTCACAGAAAAGGCCAGAATGGAAGCAAGGCAAGAGAACAAGCGCAAGTTCTTGGAGAGCAAGAACCGCCAGCTGGATCGCTCACAAAAGCCCAGGAGTTCCGGTTATACTGCACCTAGATCCCAGGCTCCCGTGCAGTATAGGACCCAGTTCCAGGCCACAAGCTCCCAGGCTCCCAATAACCAGTTCAAGAGCCAGACCGCCTCGAAGCCACCGCAGAGCAAAGTCAGTCAGGCCACAGCCAGCAACAACAATGCGAGAGCCTGTTTCAACTGCCGTGAGACCGGGCACTACATCGCTGATTGCCCGTATCCTAGGAGCAAGCCTGCGATATCAGTCTACTCCAACTCGGTGAATGGGCCCAAGCCACCAGTGTCTGGAGCCAACCGTGTACCCGTCCGCAGCACCAACACCGGCAGCAACAACAACAACACCCAGCAGTCATATGGACGAGCCCGCGTCAACCACATCGACGCGCAGGAAGCTCAGGGAGCCCAAGGAGTAGTACTCGGTGAGTACCTAGTCAGTTCAGTTTTGGCAACAATACTATTTGATTCTGGGGCATCGCATTCTTTTATATCATCAAGTTTTGTGGAAAAACACAAGATACCCACAGTACTACTAAAGACACCCCTACTAACCCGAACACCTGGAGGTGATATTAAGTGCCAATTAGGTTGTTCGCGGGTACGGATTCTTTTAAGTGGGGTAGAGTTTCTAGCAGACCTAGTGGTACTAGAGTCCAAAGGAATAGATGTGATCCTTGGAATGGATTGGTTAGGCAAACACAATGGTCTCATAGGTTGTGCTGACAAGGTAGTGCACCTAACCAACCTAGATGGAATACAAGTAGCCTGTCACACCAAAGGAAGTGGACCAGATCCTATGATCCTTAGTATGGAAACAACAACCATAGAAGAAGTCCCAGTAATCAGAGAATATCCTGATGTTTTCCCTGAAGTTCTACCCGGAATGCCACCGGATAGGGACATAGAGTTTGCTATTGAACTTGTCCCCGGAACCTCCCCTATAGCCAAGAGACCCTATAGGATGGCAGCTTCAGAGTTGGCAGAGTTAAAGAAACAACTAGAAGAGTTGCAGCAGATGGGATTTATCAAACCCAGCACATCCCCTTGGGGAGCCCCGGTACTCTTTGTAAGAAAGAAGGATGGGAGCATGAGATTGTGCATCGACTATCGTGCACTAAATGATGTCACTATCAAGAATAAATACCCACTCCCTAGAATTGATGATCTCTTTGATCAGTTGAAAGGAGCCAAGTACTTCTCCAAGATTGACTTAAGGACTGGGTATCACCAACTGAAGATTAAGGGGAGTGACACCTCAAAGACCGCATTTGTCACCCGATATGGGCAGTATGAGTTCACAGTGATGCCATTTGGACTCACCAATGCACCGGCTTACTTCATGAACCTTATGAACAAGGTATTTATGGATGAGTTGGACAAGTTTGTCGTAGTCTTTATCGACGACATACTCATCTACTCCAAGAGTGCCGAAGAGCATGAACAGCACTTGCGGGTAGTGTTGGAAAAGTTGAGAGCACACCAGCTCTATGCCAAATTCAGCAAGTGTGAATTCTGGCTGGAAAAAGTAGCCTTCCTTGGTCACATTTTGACCGCAGAGGGAGTAGCCGTAGACCCTGAGAAGGTAGAAGCAGTCTCCAACTGGCAGCAACCAACCAATGTGGGGGAGATCAGGAGTTTTCTCGGTTTAGCTGGATATTACCGGAGGTTTATTGAAGGATTTTCCAAGATAGCTAGACCCATGACAGAACTGCTCAAGAAAGAGAAGAAGTTTGTTTGGACTGAGTCTTGTGAAAGGAGCTTCCAAGAATTGAAGAAAAGATTGACTGCGGCCCCAGTTCTAACCCTACCGAATATCCACAGAGATTTTGTTGTTTACTGTGACGCATCCCGCCAAGGATTAGGGTGTGTCCTTATGCAAGATGGTAAGGTTGTGGCATATGCCTCCCGACAACTTAGACCTCATGAGCAGAATTACCCAACGCATGACTTAGAGTTTGCAGCGGTAGTGCACGCACTCAAGATCTGGAGACACTACCTAATTGGGAACAAATGTGAAATATACACGGACCACAAGAGCTTGAAGTACATTTTCACCCAACCGGATCTGAACCTCAGACAGAGAAGGTGGTTGGAATTGGTTAAGGATTATAATGTGGAAATTCATTACCACCCTGGCAAGGCTAATGTGGTGGCAGATGCCCTGAGCCGGAAGTCTTACAGACCTAAGAATGCCCACCTGCAAGAAGAAATGGCACGATTAAATGTGCACATTGTCCCCCAGAACACTAACCACCAACTGACGATCCAGCCCACTCTGGAGGGTCGGATCAGAGAAGCCCAGAAAGCAGACAAGGATTTAGTACAGATCTGCAAACATACCGGGGAAAATAAGGCACCAGACTTTAGAGTCGACAGTAAAGAAACACTGTGGTATAAAGATAGGATGTGTGTGCCTAAGGAGGGAGATTTTAGACGGATAATCATGGACGAGGCACACAACTCGCCATATTCCATTCACCCGGGATCCACCAAAATGTATTTGGATTTAAAGCAGAACTATTGGTGGAAAGGAATGAAAGCTGACATAGCCCAGTTTGTCGCTCAGTGTGATACCTGCCAAAGGATTAAAGCAGAGCACCAGAAGCCGGCAGGATTATTGCAACCCCTGCCAATCCCCGTTTGGAAATGGGATGAGATAGGAATGGACTTTGTGGTAGGACTACCCAGAACTCAGAAGGGACATGACTCTATATGGGTAATAGTGGACCGACTCACTAAAGTCGCTCACTTTTTACCTGTACGGACCAATTATGGCGGAGAGAAACTAGCCAAACTGTATGTGGAAAACATAGTGAAGTTGCATGGAGTGCCTAGTAGAATTGTTTCAGACCGAGGGACCCAGTTCACCTCGAGGTTTTGGAAAAGTTTGCATAAAGCTATGGGCACCAAGTTGGATTTTAGCTCCGCGTATCACCCTCAGACCGATGGCCAGACAGAAAGAGTAAATCAGATTATGGAAGATATGCTGAGAGCGTGTGTCCTTACATATGGTAAAGATTGGGAACAGAGCTTACCCTATGCAGAATTTTCTTACAACAATGGTTATCAGGCAAGTTTAGGTATGTCCCCGTTTGAAGCCCTCTACGGGAGAAAATGCAGAACTCCGCTGATGTGGTCAGAAGTAGGAGAGCGTACACTAGTGGGACCCGCACTCATAAAAGAAGCCGAAGAAAAAGTAGCTGAAATTAGGGAGAAGTTGAGAGCAGCTCAGTCCAGACAGAAAAGTCACGCAGACAAGAAGAGGCGAGAACTAGAGTTTAATCCAGGAGATTTTGTTTATCTCAAAGTTTCACCCATCCGGGGAACCCGTAGATTTCAAGTCCATGGAAAGTTAGCCCCTCGGTACATCGGACCATACCCGGTGCAAAAGAAAGTTGGAAAAGTAGCCTACCGATTGGAGCTACCCGAAGCAATGTCAGATATACACCCGGTATTCCATGTCTCACAGTTAAGAAAATGCCTAAGAGTACCTGAGGAAGAACACATACCGGAAGAAGAAATTGACCTACAGACGGATCTGCGATATCAGGAAGTACCCGTCAAAATTTTGGACACCGTCACCAAGAGAACCAGAAATTCCGAAGTACGGATATGCAGAGTACAGTGGAGCAGACACGGTGTAAAGGAGGCTACGTGGGAAAGGGAAGATGCCTTGAAGAAAGAGTTCCCCCACCTTTTTAGGAACCAGCCGAATCTCGAGGACGAGATTTCTTTAAGTGGGGTAGGTTTGTAACGCCCGCGTTTTAATCTCTGGGAAATCACCGAAATAACGCACCCGGTAAAATCTTTTCAAAATCTTTTCACCGCCCGAGCTCCCCTCCCGCCGAATCCTTTTCGCCTGTCGTTTCCCTCCCCCTCTCTCTCCCTATCCGCGTCGCATCACTGTCATCTTTTCCGTCCCTTTCCGCGTCGCCCGCTCTCGGGTCGACCGCCGGGCCACCCATCCTTGGCCGACCGTCGTCGACCGCCCGCCGCGAATCCCGCCGTCCCTTCCCCTTTTCCTCTCTCTCTTTTTCTTTTTCTCTTTCTTCTTTTCTCCCTCTCTTTTCTTTTTCCCTTTTTCTCCTTTTTCCTTCTCCCCTCTCTTTCTCTCCCTCCTCTGTTTCCTCTGCTCCTCCTCCCCGAACACCACCGCCCTGCTCTGCCCCACGCCGCCTCACCCCGGCGCTGCCGCTCCGCTCGGCCCCGCTCCGCCCGCCGGCCAATTCACCGCGCGCGTGCACGTCACCACCAGCGCTGCCGCCCGCCACCACCCACGCCGCGCGTCGCGCACGCCAGCACCGCCGCTTCCCTGTCCTGCTCGCCGCCGGCCCCATCCCGTCCACCCCGCCGCACACGCCTCGCCCTCCACCGCGCCACCCGACCGGCGCCGTGCCGCCCCTCATCCGCAACCCCACCTTCTTGCACGCAACCGCCGACACGCCGCCGGCCAAACCCCACCCCGCCCTCTCTGCTCTGCTCATCACCGCCGTCGCCGCCGGTGCTACCAGCGCGCCACCGCCGCCTCCACGCAACGCCTTGCCGTGCACACCACTGCCCAGTCGGCTCCGTCGCACGCGCCCTGCACCACCCTGTCCGTCGCCGCCGTGCGCCGCTCGACCACGCCACGCTCGGCTCGACGCACCGCCATTCCGACCGCCGTACGCAGCGCTCGCGCGTGCACGCGACCGCCCGGACCCGCCGCGGTCTCGTCGCCAAGCACGGCATCGCCACCGTACGCACACACACAGCTCCGCCACAGCCCCACCTCGCTCCCCGCGCCGCCAACCGGGCCCCGGCCGCCATCAATTCCGTCGCCGGCCGCTCCTACCTCCCGCCGAGCCCTCTCGTCGGCCCGCCACTCTAGCCCTTCCCCGCGCTTTTAAAAAGGGCACCGAGCCTCTCCTCCACCCCCACCAACTCGAGCGCCACCCAGCTTCCCTTCCCCACCGCAGCAACGCCACCACCCGCTCGCCATTGCCGCCGCCGCCGCCGCTCCCGTGGGCAGCACCGCTCAGACCATCTCCGCCGGTGGTAAGGGCACCAGTGAACTCGCCATACCCTCCTCTCTCTTTTCCCCCTGTTCCCGTCCGCCACCGCCGCTCAATCGCCGGCGAATCGGCCGGTCAGCGCCGCCGTCGCCTCTCCCCCCCTGACTCTGTTTCGCGTGGAAGAGACGACAGTTTTACCCATAACCCCCTGGCTTTCTTCATTTTCAAACCCGCGGTCCATTTGAATAGGACCCCCTCTCTCATACACACTTTCACATAGCCCCCTGAACTTTTACCAAATCAACCCGCAGTCCAACGACCACTATTCTCTCTCTCTCTGTTTATTTCACCAGAAGCCCCTGAACTTTCCCATAATTACAAAAAGGTCCTCATTCTTTATAAACAACCCCTAAACCCCACTAAACTCGTCATTTCATGCGCCAAATTAATCCCGTTTGACCCCAAACTCCACCACAATATTCACCAATATATTTTCGCCAAATCCATCCAGTCCCTACCCAAAAATAATCATGTCATTATCTTTCGCTCTCATTCTCCGTTCTTTCTTCTGGAGCTCAATAAAAGCTTTTTCTTTTATTTATTGGGTGTTTGCTTGTGTGTGCCGTAGACTCCGCCGTGATCGAGGAAGGACTCGAGGAGGAGCAGTGCTACGAACAGGAGCTTGGAGACCAAGACCCCGGGCAGGAATCCCCCGAGGGTTGGGAGAACGGCAAGTGCAATCCCACCCTTTGATGCATACTGATGTCCCAGTTTTTATAAACACAACCCATGGCCAGTTTTATAAAACTTGCATGATTTTACTGCTAAACCCGGTTGGATAGCCATACCTTGATTGTTATGACTGAGTCCTTGACAACCCAGATTAATGTTTAAATATGACAATGTTCTGTTTAAATATTGGTCACTGCTAGAAATGCTTAGGAACTTTTACTATTGTACCCCCCCATAACAAATATTTGGTGTTTACAAAAGCAACCGTGTGCGTACTTTAAAATAAAAGAGATGATTTGTGTAAATAAAATGAGTACCCGTGTGGGATGAGACAGACGGTATTTCTTGTGTGAAATGCCGAGGTGTGCTCTAACCTCTGTGGTTGAGCATGGTGGGAGCTGTCTATCCTATCACAAGTTTTGGGATGATGTTGATGTGTCATCTAGCCTAACCCAATTTCCTGTACCACCACTCGACCGTTGTATGTGGCAACGGCCTAGCATAAATCCCACTAGTTGAGCTGCTGGTTATATGGTGTGCTGGTGAGCAACAGAGGGCCATGGAGCCGGGGATACAGTCTATGTGAGGTATGCCCCTGGTTGGAACCTCGTTGGTAGGTTGCTAACCCCCTGGTCGCGTCTGTGATAACTTGTCAGTTTAACTATGGTGGGTAATGGCTTTGATAGGAGCTACACTGGCACTAAGGTGTTCTTGTTGTGGTAGCCTACTTGTGGTTGTGTACACCTCTGCAGAGTTAAAACCTATCCGGATAGCCGTGCCCACGGTACTGGGCGAGTTACGGCTTGGTCACTTCACTAGTCCCCTGTTTTGGTGTAAGAAAGTGTTGGTGTTTGATTGAGCCGAGAAATGTTTTGACTTGGGCTACGACAGATGGGAAATCTGGTAGCAACAAAATCTTGTTCGAAAGAGTATTTACATTTACTGTCCCCTTTAAAAGAAATACTTGTGAAAACCTATTGCGAAAACCAACCCTTGCATGTGTAATAAAATTTGCTTTGCTGCTAAATGAACCATGAGCCTTCCTTGTTACAATACTTGCATACTTCTGTTATACCCCTCCGTGGTTGTGGTTGCGCTTGCTGAGTACGTATGTACTCACCCTTGCTTAATCTGTGCAGAGGCAGACCCGGACTTTGTGCCTGAGGATATCGTCTAGTGGGGTTCGTTCTGCACCCAACCTTTGCCTGTGTGTTAGGGCCACCCGCTGGAAGCCGCATGCGTTGCCACTCTGATGAAGACCTCTTTGTTATCAACCTCTTTATCTGGAGCTTAGCTTTAGTTCTGTTTGTCGTGGCCCTGCAATGCCACCGCCTCCCGTAATGTGGTTGTACTGAACTATCTGTTGTAATAATGTGAACCAGCATCCTGGGACTGGTATTTGTATCACATTAAGTTCTCTCTTTCGAGGGGACGCTTCAAACACCAACCTCAGATGTTCTTCGTGCTCTTCCTCATTCTTAGAGTAAACCAAAATATCATCAATAAACACCACCACAAACTTATCCAAGTACTCCATGAACACCTTATTCATCAGGTACATAAAATAGGCGGGTGCATTTGTCAATCCAAACGACATCACCGTAAACTCATACAATCCATACCTGGTGGTGAATGCTGTTTTAGGAATGTCGGAACGTCCGATCCTCAATTGATGGTAGCCAGATCTCAAGTCAATCTTGGAGAAAACCTTAGCTCCTTTCAACTGATCAAATAAGTCTTCAATTCTGGGCAACGGATACTTATTCTTGATGGTTACCTCATTCAACGAACGATAATCCACACACATCCTCAAAGTACCATCCTTTTTACCCACAAAAATTACAGGTGCTCCCCAAGGTGACGAACTAGGACGAATGTAACCTTTATCCAACAATTCCTTAAGTTGTTTCTTAAGTTCCTCTAGTTCATTAACAGCCATTCTATATGGTCTTTTAGAAATAGGAGCAGTACCAGGTAAAAGCTCAATAATAAACTCAATGTCTCGTTCGGGTGGCATACCTGGCAAATCATCTGAGAAGACATCTGGAAATTCACAAACAACTCTGATATCCTCCAAAGGAACACCACTGGCCTGATTTACTGAGTAAGTTGAACCTGAGGGTTGTGTGGCTCCGAATTCAATCTTCTCTCCCTGAGGGCTAGTCAACAACACGGACCTCTTGGCACACTGAATCACCGCATCAAAAGCAGCTAACCATCTCATTCCAAGTATGACATCGATTCCCTCAGAGTTCAGGACTATCAAATCCGCAGGAAAATCTACCCCAACTATTTTCAGATTAACTCGGGGACAGATAAAGTTTGCTTTCATGTTTCCACCAGGAGAGCTAACTAGCATGTTATTTTTCATAGGGACCATGGGTATATTGTACTTAGCTATGAACTGAGCAGTAATAAAAGAATGAGATGCTCCAGAGTCGAATAAAACTGATGCAGGGGCTGAGTTGACAAGGAACATACCAAGTACCACGTCCTGGGAATCCTGAGCGGTCTCTGTAGCAACATGGTTCACTTTGCCCCGCATCTGATTCTGCTGACCCTTGTTACTCTGGGGCGTCGAGTTCACATTCATGTTCTGCTGCCGAGGGGTATTCTGCATAGGTGCATTGCCACTCTGGCGCTGTGGGGTCTGAGCACTCTTCTTAGGACAGTTGTGGGCATAGTGGCTGGGATCTCCACAAATGAAGCAGGCACGCGGAGTAGGAGCACTGCCTGGTGTAGGCGTCTTCACTGGAGTCTGAGTCGGTGTGGTCTGACGGTTCTGCTGAAATGCTGGACGCTGCGGTGGAGGTGTTGACCGCTGACCCTGACTCTGCACAAAGTTACTCCCTTGCCCACCAAAACGAACGGGCATGTTCTGCTGAGGTTGCTGGAAACGAGGGCGGGTGTTACTGCTTGACTGTCCTGAAGACATGAACTTCCTCTTCTGCTCTCCCAACTCACGACGCTTACTCTCCAAGCCAATTGCCTTATCCAGCAGCTTCTGAAATGTTGGAAAGGTATGAGACATGAGTTGATATTGGAGCGGCGGAATCAATCCTTCCAGAAATCGCTCCTGCTTCTGCTCATCATCCTTCACCTCATCTGGAGCGTAACGGGACAACTAGATAAACTTATCCCGGTACTCACTGACGGTCATCCCACCTTGCTTAAGTGAGAGGAACTCCTTCTTCTTCAGCTTCATGACACCAGCAGGAATATGGTGGCTCCTGAAGTTGGTCCTAAACTCCTGCCAGGTGATTGCATCAGGTGTGGCATGAGCGGCAAGGTAAGCATCCCACCAATCTGAAGCTGATCCTTCCAAGCGTCCTGAGGCATACAAGACCTTCTCCCTGTAGTTGCACTGAGCCATATCCAGCTTCTTCTCAACAGTCTTCAACCAATCATCAGCATCAAGTGGTGTGGATCCGCAGAGTGGGAGTAGGTAGGGGGTTTGTGACTCATGAATTCCCGATGCTTGTCTCTCTGGTTGTTGTTGTTGTTGTTGTTGTTGTTGTTGTTGTTGTTCTGTGCTTGCATGGCTGCCAAGGTGTTAGCCATGCCCTGGAGGATCTGAGTCTGGTTGGCGAGGATCTGATCCATTGCTGCAGATGCTTGATTCGGAGGAGGATTTGGATTGGGGTTGGCACGTCCTTGACGAATCACAGGTGGTCGATCCACTCCACTTCCAGACCTGGTGTTTACCATCTGGTGGTTAGAACATGAAGTTCAGAGAGTGGTAAAAAGATATAACTCAAATCATGTGAAGATAACGTAAAACGAATTGTCAATGACGGGCCATCCAAATTCTGAAACAGATTCTGTCCGTTCTAATTAAACAGTTGTAACTCTCATTCTGTTTATCCAAAAATCATGATATTTTTTCCGAACGTAGGATATGAAATTCTGAAACTATTCCAACTTGAATCACCTCAATCGGAATTTTGTATCTCGAGATATAAAATAAACAAGACAGCGGTGTCAGGACCACGAGACAGATTCTGGTTACTCCAATAAAATCATGATATCTCTCTGCCAGAATCTCCAAAAATCACGAAAAATTCCCAGAACCTAGGTTATCAAGTCCTTAATCCAACCCAACTGGATTTACGCCAATCGGAGTTCTAAAACTCCAGAAACAATTCAGATAGTACCAGGATATCATGCAGCGGCGAGAACGGATTGTCGCATAACATGATTTATAAGAGGGGTACAATTGTATGGTTAAATTGTTAGTTTAGGGAAAAGATCAGAGGCCAAGATAACCCAAAAACTAACTAAATTTATTTATTTATTAATTACTCAATTGTGGTCATCACTCCACAATTAAGTGCAATCATTACAAAGATCCAAATCACACACTTTGCACAAAAGCAAACACGAAGCATACACCCCTAAACAAACTAAAACACACACTACGCACGAGGCTCAACGATTCTAAATGTATTGAACTAACAAAAGAGAGGGTATCCTAACTTAATAGGTATGGGTAAAGCAACTGGACGATCCACCAAGCTCTGTCTAGCGGGGCAGTGAATGACCCAGAAATCCTTCTATATCTTCATCCAAGGGTGGAAGTTCTTCTCCTTTGAGTTCAGCTATCAACCTCTTGTTCTTCCTTCGTTCAGCAGCGAGTTCTTCACGCACTTCTTGTAGCTCCCTTGTGGTGTCATCGGCGTGCACGTTGAGCATCTGAGTGAACGCCACCTGGACGTTGAGTGTGGAGTCTAAACCTGGCGGTTGTGGTACATCCCCAGTTGGAGTGCCTTGCTGCCTTCGAGGAAGATATGCCCAAGCAGTGTGACACACTTCAGCAGCCTCTTCATGACAAAGCACAGAAAGTGCCCTCCTGGCTGCATCTTGAATTCCAGCTTCAAAAGTTGATCTCATGGCGATGGCGTGATGCACTGCAGCCTCTTTGGTTCCTCCAAACTCATAATCAGGCTCTCTGATGTATACAGCGACTTCCCAGTCCTCTGGATAATCTGGATGTGTCCTCCTCCTTCCACAATATTCTATCTCCACTGGGTAGTTCAGACGCTCGAAGAGCAGTCGAAGCATCATTGGAAATCCACTGTTGCCTCCGTCGTGGTGATGAATAGTCACCACCCACAAGTCAGACGGCGGAGAGGGTCCTTCACTTCCTTCAGATCCAGCTGGAGCATTTCCTCCGGAGTTAACTTCTTCGTCCATTACTTCCATCTCTTCAGGTTCCTGTTCCACTTCTTGCACCGAATGCGACGAAAAAGAGGAACGAGTGCTTGCCAATCTACGAGCACCTTGCCTTGTCAACACCATCTATGGTTTAAGCAAGAAAGGGGTTAGAAACAGTTCTAAAGACTTCGAAGCTAGAGAGAAGGTAAGAAAGATAGAACCAAATCAAGGAGGAGACAATTATCAATGACCTGGAATAATAGCAAATTAAACCAAGAATAGCTAGACCAAGAGTAGTTAAGCAAACTAATCCTTAGAGAAAAACCATTGCTATCTAGGCTTGCGTCCTACAGTCAACATAGCTCTGATACCACTTCTGTCACACCCGGTTTTAAAGGCAAAACCAGGTGCATCTCATATGTGCGCCAGGATCAGTTTACACACATATGGTAGACGTCATAAGTGAATAACCATAACCATGCATAACGAAAGAGTATTGAAGAGTACTTATTACAATCTCAGAGTTGACACAAAGGTCATAGCGGAAGACTTAAATAAACGTTTAACTAACGAAGCCAAAGTGACTCCAACTCCACAGGCATTGACTGGGGGAGACTCGCCTAAAACTCCTCAAAATCAGCAGAGTAATCCTCAAAATCCTCCCAATCTGAGCAGCATTCCGGTTGTAGTTGATGCAATAAAAGAAAGGCAACAAGTATGAGCACATACGTACTCAGAAAATGTAATATGACATACAAGGCTGAGGCAAAAAGGTTGGCTGACCAATACTGCAATAAGCACTTTTAGTTGGTCAAGTTTTATTAAGCAACTATTTACTAGCAAATGAAAGTATATACCACCCACAAATTAATGAATGTCAAATTCCCAACATATTCAAGTAACCACGATTTAGATCTTGTTCAAGTATGATTATCATGTAAGGGTCCAGGCCGCTCTTAACCGTGAGCACGGCTGTTATAACAGTTTTACACTCTGCAGAGGTTGTACACTTTCACCATAAGCCGTGATTCCCATTGCCGAAGCATTGTACCCTTCCCACACCACGTGGACCGAATACTGAGTTTCACTATGAGACCTTTACAAAAGCACTCTAATAAATGATAGCCCGCTAAGGTTTCCGGTTTAGAAGCAAAGCATAACCCTCCCTAATGAGGTCTGTCTCTTACCAAAGCCCACAGCTCAAAAGGACCGAGCTATACCCCGTCAACCGCCGCCCCCCATGCCCCTTTCGGGTAAAGCTACCATAAACCAGAGCACCTAATTATTCAGTCAAAGCCAGAGCCATATGGCACTCATGGTTGTACTGTTTTCCTGGGTGGTTCTCCATGTTCCAATTAAAAAGATATGATCTTGCCATTAATTGATTAAAAAGGGTAGTAATGGAACATAGAGTAGGGGTTCAATTAACCAATCCCAGTTGAGCAAAGCTAAGCATCATCTACCATCAAAATTAATTAAGTAACCCAGTTTCAGGGACAGGAAAAATATAGTGGCTAGGCAAATCCTTAAATAGGAACCCATCAAAATTAAGACACATGCATGGGTGGTGAAATTAATAATTATTAGGACATTTGCATGACATAATACACTTGCCTTCTTCCCAACTTTGTTGCTGCTCAAATCCTTCTCCAACACTTGGATCTTCAGAGAAATCCTCGAATTGATCGATTCCTAATCGCATCACACATTCACATGCAAAGAAACAATACAACAAATAAGAAACAGTACACCAAACAATTCCAACAGGAGAAAACAACAGCATAAAACTAATCTACACGTTACAACGAACGCGTGAGCGCGAGAATCACTAAAATCGGAGTTAAAACGCAAAAGATATGACTTTTCAAAGGTTCAGGGGCTTGCTGGCAAAGTTTTAAAACTTCCAGGGGCTAAAATAAAAGAAAAAGGACCTATTTGTAATTATTTTCAAATAAAATTGGACTGCGGGTTGATTTCTGAAAACTTCAGGGGTTTCTTTGCAAAATCACCAGAGCTGACCGTTACGGTTCGGGTTGACTCGGGACTCAGGCGGATATGGACCGTCGGATCGCAATCGAACGATCCTAAATAGATCGGGCGAAAGGGGGTGGCGTCGGCGATGACGGCACGGCGGCGCCGCCAGCAGACGCGGCGGAGCATCGCCGGTGTTGACACGAGACCGCGCCAACGAAGTCGCCGATGCCTTGGAGCCAAACCGGTCAGACCGCCTGATAGAACCGGTCAGACCGCTTTGGATCGAAACCGGTCAGACCGCTTGGTGAAACCGGTCAGACCGCTTTCCTGGAGCGAAACCGGTCAGACCGCTTTGTGAAGCCGGTCAGACCGCTTTTGATGGGGCGACGGTAAAACCTAGGATCTCGAGCTCGGGAGGGACCCCGTCGGAGCTTGAGAGTCTAGGGTTGTTCTAGGATCGGCAGGCCACCTAGAACGCCCTCAAACGTCGTCGAGACGAGAGAAGAACAGAAGATATGGGGGTTGGAAGAGCTTGGAGTTGGAGATAAAAGTAATGCAGAACAATAAAGTAAAGAAAACGATAAATAAGATAAAAAAGATAAATTCGATTGGATTTGATGTTGGATATCTCTCAATCGGCCATGACCCTTTATATTTATAGGGTGGGATGGTCTTCCCCGTCGAGTTGGTTTACAATATGGGATAAAACTCTAGAGTTCTAAACCTACTCCATCACGACAGAAACCGGTCAGACCGCTTCTAGGAACCGGTCAGACCGGTTTGGCTGTTGCCAGATCAGCTACAGTAAAACCGGTCTGACCGCTTCCTAGAACCGGTCGGACCGGTTGCCCTGATCTGATAGGCAACTGCCAATTTTGGTCGTCAACACATGCCCCCCTGTTTTTTAGCAAAGCTTGCGTGCTAGAAAACAATCTTCTGGACCAAAATTAATCTAAGGACGATGATGAATAATACAACGGCCATATATAAGTTCTAAGGGCGATAAATAAATTATCGGCCATACCTTGCTTTATCTCAAGTTGATGATGAAACAACTTGTTTTGGCTTCCATACTTGCTTGATTGTCGCTGGTCTTGTTGGCACCACCTTTGCAAGTTGCTTCAATGATTCTTGTTTGTTCATCGACTGCTTCTGACATGACTTCGCACTTCTGACTTTGTTCTGAAGCTTCTTTTGTTCTTGAGCAGCCCCTATCTCTTTATATTTGGCCAAGAGCTCTTCAAAGCTCGGCCTTGCTTTGTTTCTGTTTTTCCCATGCAAACCGGTCAGACTGGTTCTGGAACCGGTTAGACCGGTTTGTGCAGGACCGGCGCCTCTGCTCTTGTTTTGCCCCCCGAGTGTTTGAGTCTTCGACTTGAACCGAGGGGTCTTCTCTGATGACATCTTTGAATTTGTAGGTCTTTCTTCACCAATGATCACGTTTTTCCCTTTAGCCTTTTCGGCTTGATGCGGCCGAATCAACACTTTCGGATTTACCAATTCAAGTGTGTGTATAGGAAAAGGGTTCTCATCAACCTTCATTACATTAATCGACAATCGTCCCTGATTGATGGCCGATTGTATTTGTCTACGGAAAACATTGCAATCATTGGTAGCATGAGAATAAGTATTATGAAACTTGCAATAAGCTCGCCGCTTCAACTCATCATTCGGCGGTATAGTATGAGAAAATTTCAGTTTCCCAGCCTTTGCAAGCTCATCAAAAATCCTGTCACACTTGGTTACATCAAAGGTAAATTTTACTTCTTCGTGCCGATTTTTCTGAACCGGCTTGAGAGAAGAACAAGTGCTAGGATTATCTTTAGATAACCACACAAATTCAGCAGCATAAACCTCTTTACCCTCATCGTCTGAAGAATCATAATTTATAACATGCACACCAAGACGATCGGGTTTAGGTTTAGAATCTTTACTTCGGCTTTCTTGAGCCAAAGCTCGTTGCATCACCTGATTAATGGTTAGGAACTCATAGCCTTCTAATTTCTCTTTGATATGAGATCTCAAACCATTAAGACATAATTCAGCAAGATCCTTTTCAGAAATAACCAAACTATAACATCGGTTTTTTGTATCTCTAAATCTTCTAATATATTCAGAAACAGGCTCATCACTCTTTTGCCTAACCGATGTTAAGTGAGAAAGTCTCAATTCATTGTCACTATTGTAAAAGTGCTCATGAAATTTCTTCTCTAATTGAGACCATGTATGAATGGAATTAGGAGATAATGCTGAAAACCATGAGAAAGCAGTACCAGATAATGACAAAGGGAACATTCGGATTTTTAAATGATCAAGATTACCATGAATACCCATTTGTGCATTAAATTGGCTAACATGCTCCCATGTAGTTCTACTATCCTCCCCAGTGAATTTAACAAATTCGGGTACCTTGAAATTGTGAGGATATGGTATAGCATCAAAACTCTCAGGATATGGTTTTCTACACACTAGAGTTTTGTCTTTAAGTTCTACACCAAAAGTTTCTTTAAACATAATGGCCAAATCTCTTTTATAATTTTCGAGCAATTGATCATGATAAGGATCATTTGGCCTTTGTACACTAGAAGTATTTGGTGTATGAAGTGGTACCTGGTTCGGCTGTACATACGGTACTTGTTGCAAATAAACATTGTTTGGCACTGTACCGTATGAATAACCTGAACTCTGGGGAGGCATAGGATAATATGTAGTTGTATATGGTGGAACAAAATTACCAGTAAATCTATTTGCTCGGCTAGGATCAGCCTGAACAGGATGCATACTAGTAATTGGTTCAGGAGATGATTGATAAGCAACTACAGTACCAGAACCGGTCTGACCGGTTTGAACCGGTCTACCAGAACCGGTCTGACCGGTTTGTAAAACCGGTCTGACCGCATTGTTCAGACAATGTGGTTCTGGAGTCGTTTGACCTTCAAAATAGTTCATCGGCATGCCAAATTGAGGCGTGATTGTTGCCGATGATCCAGGAGGCATGACATGATTTTGTGGAGTACTAGCAACATCAAACTTAGGAGTATTACTATCATTGATCAAAGATTGCTTGCCTAATGAGCTATCAATCATGTTTTGGACAGTAGCGAACATTTGTTTTTGACCATTGACTAATAATTGATTAATTTGCTCCAAAGTAACAGGTGGTGCTGTAGTACTCACAGTGTTCTTTTCTTCGTCATGTTCGTCTTCGCTCGAAACAAAGACTATCTCCTTTTCTTTGGAGATGCCACCCTTCCGATTCTTGGAGAAGTGAGATAAAAACCACTGAGTGGCTTTTTCATATTCTGCTGCTTTGCGTCGGGCTTCCTTCTCCTCACGGTCCTTCATGAAGGCCTCATAAACTTGACGATCCTCAGCCGATAATTCATCAACAATCGGCTTAATAATATTAGAAGGATCAACGTCACTAGGTTTTGATAGATTAACCATAGTAACAGATCTCTTTGCTTTCGTCCCCAGCGGAGTCGCCAAAAAGTATGTTGACACGAGACCGCGCCAACGAAGTCGCCGATGCCTTGGAGCCAAACCGGTCAGACCGCCTGATAGAACCGGTCAGACCGCTTTGGATCGAAACCGGTCAGACCGCTTGGTGAAACCGGTCAGACCGCTTTCCTGGAGCGAAACCGGTCAGACCGCTTTGTGAAGCCGGTCAGACCGCTTTTGATGGGGCGACGGTAAAACCTAGGATCTCGAGCTCGGGAGGGACCCCGTCGGAGCTTGAGAGTCTAGGGTTGTTCTAGGATCGGCAAGCCACCTAGAACGCCCTCAAACGTCGTCGAGACGAGAGAAGAACAGAAGATATGGGGGTTGGAAGAGCTTGGAGTTGGAGATAAAAGTAATGCAGAACAATAAAGTAAAGAAAACGATAAATAAGATAAAAAAGATAAATTCGATTGGATTTGATGTTGGATATCTCTCAATCGGCCATGACCCTTTATATTTATAGGGTGGGATGGTCTTCCCCGTCGAGTTGGTTTACAATATGGGATAAAACTCTAGAGTTCTAAACCTACTCCATCACGACAGAAACCGGTCAGACCGCTTCTAGGAACCGGTCAGACCGGTTTGGCTGTTGCCAGATCAGCTACAGTAAAACCGGTCTGACCGCTTCCTAGAACCGGTCTGACCGGTTGCCCTGATCTGATAGGCAACTGCCAATTTTGGTCGTCAACAGCCGGAAAAACACGATCTAAGGCTAGGGTTCACCATCTGCGACACGATCAGGACCTAGAGCACCAGGAGCGAAAAGCGAGTTCACCAAGGGTACTCTTGATGACCGACGGGCGGCGGCGAAGGCGGACGACGAGCCATGGCGGCGGCGGCGTTCGGACGGCGGTGAAAACAACGCTACGGTGCACAACACGCGACGAGAACAAGACGGAGAGCAAGAAGGGACCGAGACGAACTCACTAGGAGTGAATTCGACGAGGATTGGCCGGCGACAGCGTCGGACGACGAGCACCGGCGGACGACGGCCCTGATAAACGGCGGCGAGCGAAAATTAGCGCGTAGCTCAACCAAATTCGGCTCAAGAACACGATGGGAAGATTCAAGGCATCAAGGCGAACCTCTTGGTGTACTTCTCGGCGAAAGAACGGCGGCCTCGGCGTGAATCAACGGCGGCGGATCGGGCCCGGCGAAGGCGGCGGCTCTGGCGCTCGGGATTTCGAAGCTCGAGTTGATGGGAATAGATTGCGGGCGGCGGGCGCTTATAAAGGCCGGAGATCGAGGCGTGGGCGGTCGTGGCGCGATGGGAATCGGAGCGCAGGCGGCGGGGATCGGAACTCGGAGCAGAGTCCTGCTCGGACGGGAGAAAGAAGAAGACTCCGACAGGCGGGGCCCGCTGGCAGCGACGCAGGAGAGAGAAGCCGGGGAAGGATGGGCCGGCAGTGGGCCGAAAGTGGAAAAGGGCTGAGCGGAGGAAACGGAATTCGGCCCGGAGAGAAATAGAAAGAAAGCGGGGAGGAAGAGAGAACTGGGCCGACAGTTCAGGGGGCAAATGTGGACTTGGCCAAGACTTGAAGGGCCGAAACCGAACTCTAACAGTTTAAACTTTTCTAAAACTCAAACAAAAGCAAATCAAATTCAAATTTAAATAGAATTTAAATTCCAACTTGATTTACTAGCAACCAAAAATATATACAACAGCATGAATGCAACAAAAACCTATTTTGACTAAAATAATTATTTAATGTGATATTTAAATTATTAAAAAGGCTAGAAATTCCAATTAATTCCCAGAAAATTTATTTAAGCCTTAATAAATCCTAGAAAAATTAGAATGGTTGCTACAATTTAAATGTGATGAATTTTAGGGTGTTACACTGACCATATGTACGACCCTCCGAGTTTATTTATTTTGAGTCCATCTGTTGGCACAAAATCGCGCCAACAACAAGTACGCGGAGTAGCTCCTTGCTGCCCTTCCGCGCAAACCGGTCTGACCGGTTATTGCGCAGGAAAACACATGAATGAGGGATGTTGCGGCAAAGGATCGAATGCTGGTCTTCGATGATATCTAACTTTATAAAAAATAACATGAATTTGCTATTGAAAAACATTCAGTGTGCATAATTCTGCCTAAAGTCCAGAAATATTTCCTGACTACACAGTGTTTTATTTTATTTTACATGTTCACGAAGAAGCTGATGCTGATCTCAGCTTGGTGAGAGACGTGTGTTCAACAAAGTTAAGTGTTGGCATGATATGGTGTTTGATTGTTATGATGATGTCGTTGATAATTGGATGTTTTTAAAAAATAGTAAGGTCTTGCTCTTGACAACTATGGGAACCACACATCAACTCAGACTATATAAATTTGGAAGAATTTTAAAAGACATGCCAAGTACTGGAAAGAAACGGAACCCAAGAGGTAATAGAAGAGGAAGGAAAAGGATAGCACTAGTTGAGCAATAACTTTGTTCTTATGCAATTCGAGAAAAACTTTGTTCTTATGCATGGATGCGAAGAGGGATCACCTCTTGACGTTGAACTTCCTAGGAGTACTAATCTAAAACCTCCATTGTGTCATAGCTGACAACTTCTAGTTCAGTAAACTGTAAACAATATGTTCTGTTCACCAGAAAGCTTTATTTCTCGGCACCTCTACGAACAGCTTGAATCACTTGCATATTGGAAAACAGACTTTTCTGCTCATTCATATGGCCATGGTGTTCATACTGCAGTTCACCCAATTTGCAATTGTTTGGATAATGACCTTCAGAAATTAGGCCGCTCAGGACCCATTGAGGATTGAGAGCCGTGAGTATAATGTGAAAGAGGTATTGAAAATGCTCACCACTTCAACGGTACATGGAGAAGATGACTTCAAATGTGAAGGGGCCTCTTAAAATCGGTTGACACTAAGGAAATGTGAAACCAAGGAAAAAACCAAATATATAGGACAAGGAAATTGGATACGAGGCACAAGAAGATGTGCAGGGAAGAAAACAATGCAGAGATCAATGATGTTTTGGACGGTACTAGATGAAAGGTATGGGTTAACAATTGATGCTGGTCTTTGTTTGGAGGAGACTCAGCTCATCGGTTGATCCATTATCTGATCACGAATCCCCATCCTGTTCTTGGCTGCTGACCATATGTACGACCCTCCAAGTTTATTTATTTTGAGTCCATCTGTTGGCACGAAATCGCGCCAACAACAAGCACGCGGAGTAGCTCCTTGCTGCCCTTCCGCGCAAACCGGTCTGACCGGTGCTTGTTGTTGGCGTGATTTCGTGCCAACAAATTGGCGACTCCGCTGGGGAAGAAATCTCTGGTTATCATGGCTGATTTATCAAGTGATTTGATGTCGCGTAAAGAGCTGATTGAAGAATATTATCAAGAATATGATAGAGCAATTGAAAGGATATTCTTGTCTTGCTTCATTAAGACAGAACATGGTGTCATCAAGATTAAAGAGTTTCAGCCACCATCGAAAATCGATGTATTAAAGGAGATGCAATCTTCCGGTACTATATCTACCCGTCTATCTGCTTATGTTAAATTTTTTATTTCTAAAGAGGATAAGGTAGATTCAATTCCTGTTGTTCAAAAGTCGGTTGTTGAAAAGCCGACTAATGATATTATTGATCCTTGCAATTTGCCAAATTGTGATGTTGTTGGTCAAGAAACAAATCGGCCGTCTCTAGCCGAAATTGTTGATCCAAAATCCCCTAGCCAGAGCATAGAGGTTACATCTAGCATTTCGACGCTTGGGGGGCAACAGAACAAATGCAAAGGTGATGGTTGCAACACAACCAGTCTGGCCGGTGCCCTGACCGGTCTGACCGGTTCTCAAACCGGTCTGACCGCTTCACCTGGGGCTTCAAAAAATAAATCAAAACCAAAGATGGTTAAGCCAAAGAAGCCCGAGATTGGTGTTTGGAAAACTATTGAATCCAAAGGCCGTCATAAGCATCAACGAGAAAAGCCGAAGTGTAACCAGAAACTTCCGGCTAAGTCTCAAAGACAAAATAATGTCAATGATGCTAGTCGGTTTTAAAATTCCAAACAGTCAAAATCTTCTCCTAGAGAGAAGTTCCATAATCGAAATCGGCAACGAAATAATTCTCACAAATCAATGATGTTTTCATCATATGGATCACCTACACCGATGCCATGGGAGTTTTGTTTTAATGTGCCTTATTTTTATTCTCCTTGGTATTATAATTCATATATGTCGTCTCCTCCTAGATATTTGTGTTCAGATTATATTACCTATAGGGAGCCGGTAATTAATGAGCCATCACCTATGCATAATGACCGTTTTGATCAAAAGAATTGGTCCACACAGAAAAATAAGTGTAAGGTGATTAAACAAGTCTATCGTGTCAAGAAAGATGGAAGATTAAATAAAAATTCAGAATTGACACTAGACATAGAAAAGCCGATAATTGAAAATTCATCGGCTAGTTCTGTTGATCAAATTGTCTCCAATAATAAGCATGTCACAAATATTATAGCTGAGCAACAATCATGTTCGGCTGGGGGCAATATGATCTCAGTGTGACTGGTTCTGAAGGAACCGGTCTAACCGGTTCTAAAAACCGGTCTGACCGGTTTGACAAAAAAATTGATAAATCTGCAAGTGTCACTTCAAAGAGCAAGGTGATAAAGAAGAAGCCAAGCTTTGCTTAATTGTTACATAAATATCAGAAGATAGCCGAGCAAAAGCAAAGTAATCGGTTAGAAGATCAAAGTTGGAATTTTTTATCACCGAAAGCAAAGAAGCATCGACGGTCATCACATTGGTCTTCATCATTTTTTCCATCGATGCATGTGCCATTGAATACATATTCAGGTATAAACAATTATGATTCATGGTTTTGGTACGATCCTTGGTTTTCTTTTTACAACCATCAATATTATTCTTATGATACACCAAGGAGTTACAATTGGATGCCATGGCCAAATCAAAGCTTCAGTTGTTAGATATGACGTTCATAAGCCGAAATAGAATCATAAAAATTGCAACATGCATAAAGTTGATATTTCAGCTACAATAGCGTCCATAAAGATTTAGAGACCATTATATGGACGATGTACTATTAATCATCGTCTTTAGTCAATTTTGATCATTGTAGATATTTTCTGACACGCAAGATTTGCCAGAAAACAGGGGGGCATATGTTCGCACCCAAAATTGGCAGTTTCCTATCAGGCCGAGGGCAACCGGTCAGACCGGTTCTAGGAAGCGGTCAGACCGGTTTTACCGTAGCCGATCTGGCAATGGCCAAACCGGTCTGACCGGTTTCCCTATCCAGTCTGACCGGTTTCTCCCGTGTTGGAGTAGGTTCAGGACTTTAGAGTTTTATCCCATATTGTAAACCGACCTAAAGGGGTACGACTTCCCCACCCTATAAATATAAAGGGTCATGGCCGATTGAGGACCATCATCCAATCGAACAAATACATCTATCTTTTATCTTTTTACTTTTTCTCTTTTACCCAACTTTTCCAATCTATTATCATGTTGTTCTTCCTTCATCTCTATGTCGATTGAATGTGTTCTAGGTGGCCTGCCGATCCTAGAACAACCCAAGGTGCGCCTGTCCTGACGGGGTCCCTCCCGGACGGGCGTTCGTTGGTCTCTCGCCGGGCACCGCCGGCGAAACCGGTCTGACCGGTTATCAAAACCGGTCCGACCGCTTTGCGCGGAAGGGCAGCAAGGAGCTACTCCGCGTGCTTGTTGTTGGCGCGATTTCGTGCATGATAACCGGTCAGACCGCGGAGTCGCCAATTTGTTGTCAAGTTGTTGGGTGTCATCAAGTTGGGTGCGAACATATGCCCCCCTGTTAGCTTGCGTGTCAAAAAACATCTACAATGATCAAAATTGGTTAAAGACGATGATTAACGGTACATTGCCCATATATTGCTCTAAGGGCGATAATTGTTTTATCGGCCATAAACTTGCCCTTTACTTCAAGGAACGACTTGCTTTGGCCTCCATACCTGCTTAATAATTGCTAATCTTGCTGGTATGACCTTTGTTTGTTGCTCCATTGATTCTTGCTTACGTATCCGCTGCAATCTTCTTTTTTGAGTATGAGATAAGCCTGAGGGACACCACCTCGGCTGTGAGTATCTTGAATCTCTCTTGATGTCCTTCTCATCTCCTTTAGAAATAGGTGTACTTCTGACCAGATTATTGTTAACAACAAACAGTCTTTGCGTTGAACCATAACTTTCATATGTAGGAGCATATTGAATCATATATGACCGCATATGTAAATTGCTATAATCTAAAGGTGAATAATAATAAGGATAGAACCAGGACCATGGTGAGGTCGGTCCAACATATGAACAAGGTGCAGCAGCATAATTTACTTGAGATTTGCAAGAACAAGATTCATTTTGATTTTTTGATGGGGGTTTTGATTTTTTACCTTTACTAGGCCGATTTCCTCGCTTTTGACTTGGTCTCTTCTTCTTGTACTTGGTCAAAATCTCCTCGAAGGTCAGCTTAACATTTTTCTTGTTTTTGGGACACTCCCGGTTTTCCTAGAGAAACCGGTCAGACTGGTTTGCGCGTTGTCAGTCTTCTTTGTCTTTTGTTGCCCCCCAAGCACTTGAGGGATCTCCTTCTGCACCTTTATCACTTCTGGATTAGCAAGCTTGTCATCTCCAATGATTACATTTTTTCCAACGGCTTTTTCGGCTTGATGTGGCCGAATTAGCACTTTAGGATTTCGCAACTCAATGGTATTCATAGGAAAAGGATTAGTGTCAACTTGCATAGGATGAAATGTCAAACGACCTTCATTAATGGCCGATTGCACTTGCCGCCGAAATACATTGCAATCATTCGTTGCATGAGAATAAGAATTATGAAATTTACAATAAGCACGTTTCTTCAACTCTTCTAATGGCGGCATAGTATGAGTTATTCTAATTTTTCCAGCTTTTAGCAATTCATCGAAAATTCTATCACACTTAGCCACATCAAAAGTATATTTAACTTCCTCTTGCCGATTCTTGCGGACCGGCTTTAGAGACTCGCAAGTGCTAGGCTTGTCTTTAGCTGACCATACAAATTCAGTACTATAAACATTATTGCTCTCATCGTCCGAATTATCAGATGCATAATAAATAGGACGATTATTTTTGTCATTGGTTTTTTGTGAACTCCTAGATTCTTTAAGTCGATTTTCATTAGCTAGAGTTTTTTGCAACAACCGACTCACATCTAGAAATTCTTGACCATCTAGTTTGTCTCTATGAACATCAAGCAAACCAGCATAAGCAAGATCAGCTAAATCTCTATCTGAAATTGTCAAACTATAGCATCGGTTTCTAGTATCTCTAAATCTTCTAATATATTCGGAGACAGATTCATTAGGTTTTTTCTTAACCGATACAAGATTTGACAATTTTAACTCAGTTTCACCATTAAATAAATAATCATGAAATTTACTTTCTATATTAGCAAAGGTATAAACTGAGTTGGGTGGCAAAGAAATAAACCAAGTAAATGCAGCACCCGATAGAGATAAAGGAAATAATCTCATTTTATAAATATCGTTAGAAGCAGCTTCACCACATTGTATAGTAAATTGGCCTATGTGCTCAAATGTACTTCTACCATCATTCCCACTGAATTTAGTAAACTCTGGTATTTTAAATCCTGGTGGGTATGTGATATACTCATAATTCTCAGGATACGGTCTTTGATACGACCGACTCTTGGTTTTAGGCTCCGTACCAAAAGTTTGTCTAAATATCTCAAGTATCTCTTCTCTAAATCCTTCCATCCCCGAAACGGTTCTAGGTCTAGTTGATCCAGGATGTGGTGCTCGATTTAGAGTGGGTTATGGTGTGCTATATGTTGTTGTTTGATTCGGCAATGTATTAGGAATATGATGCAACGAACTATTAGAAACATATGCACCTGTAGATGGCTCACTATACACAACCGTATGCGGCATCATAGCATTAGTAGCAGCCATCGTATTTACTCCACCAGCCGAAGTACCAACAGTAGTCCGGATATGTATGTGGTGGACATGTGATGAACCAATGAAAATTTTTGGAACATGCAAATTTGATAAATCCTATGATGTACTATCTTTATAATTTTCGGTGTTAGAAGTAGATCCATTAACATCCTTACCAAAAAATTGTTTATCAAATTAGGCATCTAAGTGTTCTAAACGAGAATTAATCGTAGATTCAAATTTTTCACCCATGGCAACAAATCAATTATTAAAGCTAGCACTGACAGCTCCATCAATAAAATTTGCAATTTCTGAATTAATTTCAGGAGGAGGTTTGGATTGTACCTTTAGCGCGGGAATATCAATGACGACATCCTTGTCTTTCTCGACGTTCCCTTGTCGATCCATGGAGAAGTGCGATATGTATTGCTTCACGGCTTCTTCTTCCAACTCCTGGATCTCCCGCTCTTTATGCTCACGGATCTTTCTTCGGATTTCCGCAAGCGCTTTCTGCTCCTCAGCCGTCATTTGATCAACGTTCGGCCTTTGAATGTTTGCAGCATCGACATCAGCAGGTTTAGGTAATTTACCGACCATGGCAGCGGATTGATTTACCTAAGGATCGAAAAAACGGTTTGAGCAACCAGATTTTCGTCCCCAGCGGAGTCGCCAAATCTGTTGGCACGAATTCATGGCCAACAGAACGCAAACGCAGGAACCGGTCTGACCAGTTACTTGTTGTTGGCACGAATTCACGGCCAACAGAACGCAAACGCACGAACCGGTCAGATCGGTTTGCCAGACAGGGCTGGCGGTAGACCTTCGAGCGTCGTCCGGGCAGGATCCCGTCGGGGCAACGCATGTAGGGTTGTCCTAGAGTCGACAGGCCACCTAGGACGCCCTCAATCGACGTAGAGACGAAGGAGGAACAACAAATAGTAGATTGGAAAAGTAGGGAAAAGAGAAAAAGTAAAAAGATAAAAGATAGATGTATTTGTTCGATTGGATGATGGTCCTCAATCGGCCATGACCCTTTATATTTATAGGGTGGGGAAGTCGTACCCCTTTAGGTTGGTTTACAATATGGGATAAAACTCTAAAGTCCTAAACCTACTCCAACACGGGAGAAACCGGTCAGACCGGATAGGGAAACCGGTCAGACCGGCTTGGCCATTGCCAGATCGGCTACAGTAAAACCGGTCTGACCGCTTCCTAGAACCGGTCTGACCGGTTGCCCTCGGCCTGATAGGCAACTGCCAATTTTGGGTGCGAACACCATCCGCTAGCCTACGCTAGTTTTGCTCGCTTCTCAACTCCTACTCGTGACAAACTGACAAGTGTTGATGAACTCTTCTGCATTCTTCACACACACAACCATTTTCCTCCTTTCTCCCTCACGGACTCGGTTTTGCTCCTGCCACCATTGCCAACAGGTTCACCACCTTCATTTGCATTCGTTCCTCCATGGCCAAGATTTGTTTTTTTTAGGCGTCAACGGGGGGATGATCATCCCCACCTGATTTTTTCCACTGATGCCGGGCTAGCCGGGGATGGAGGGCGTCGGGGTGCCTTACAAGAGTGAGGCCGTTCTCCACTGCCCATGGGGGCAGCGAGCCTCTGCTGAGGAGTATCAGGGGGGAGGGGAGAGCGTTTTCTACGTAGAGGGTGTTTTACATCTGGAACATTGAGCACCACCGGTCGATTACATGTCGTTCGGCGCGCGGGATTTGACATCGCCATAGCGATGCTTCTTCACGGCAGAGGTGGAGAAGGCGGCGGAGGCTAGGGCGTTCTTGGTTGAAGATCACCGCGTTCCGGTGCTTCCAGATTTGCCAGCAACACAGGAGTAGCAGGGTGGAGAGCAGGGAGGATGGAACACCCGCCGGCGCTGGAGTCTCATGTAGGGTGGATACGCACGGCTGGGCGCCGAGAGCCCAGCCAAGATGCACCCAGAACCTACAGGCAAGGTCACACCCCGAGATGAGGTGATGCACGCCTTCGTCGGCGGCGTCACAGATGGCGCATGTCGCGTTGTCAAGGATGTTCTTGTGCCTCAAGTTGCTCCTGCAGTTGATGCGCCCTTGGATGAGCAGCCAGCCAAAGAACTTCACTCGCGGCGTGGCGAAGCTGTGCTCGGTGGACGCCCGACCTAGGCTTGTGGACGCCCTGTAGACCTGGGCGGTGTGGAGTTGCGCCGGGGACTTCTTGAAGCAGCTGGTACGGATATCGGGGGTTTGGCGGAGTTCGACGAGAGCCAGGACGTCCTCGGCCGCATGGAGCTCCTCCTGAGCTTGTGCGGATAGTCGAGGGACGAGCGTCGGCGGTAAGCCGCCAGCGACTGCATCTTGCACCGACAGCGTCGTGTCCACAGCATGGGAGTGGAGAGCGGGGAACAGGTGCACCGGGGAGTCAGAGCCAACCCAGGCGTCGTACCAGAAACTGGTGCTAGCGCCATCGCCCAGGGCGACCTTGGTGATGCAGCGGTAGGCAGGCAGCAACTTCTTCATGGAGGACCAGTGCGCGCCATCATCCGCGCCCTCCCAGGTGGCGATTTCGAGCTGGCCACGCACCCACCCTGCCCAAGAGGAGCCAGCTGGGTTGTACACACGGTGAACGAGCTTGAGCAGCATGCATTCATTTTGAGCTGCTAGCTGCCGGATCCCCAGTCCGCCATCCTCTTTGGAGAGGCAGGCCTTGTCCCAGGCGACAAGGCAGGTGGCCCCCGAGGCAGTGCCCGTGCCCGTCCACAGGAAGGCGCGGCGTTTGGCGTCGAGCTGATCAAGAACACCAGCGGGGAGGCGGAGGGCACCCATGAGATGGGTGGGCAGTCCGTCCAGGACGGAGTTGATCAAGACCACCCTGCCAGCAGGGCTGAGCAGGAGCGCTTTCCAACCTGCCAACCTCTTGTCGACCTTGGCAATGAGAGGGGCGAAGGCGGATAGCGGCAGCTTGGTGTTGGACAGTGGAAGCCCCAGGTAGACTTGAGGGAACGCCTCTTGCTTGCAGCCCAGATGGCGATCAGCCGGGGGAGCGTTCGAGCCTTGACATGTAGAGGGACCACTGTGCTTTTGGCAAAGTTGATCTTCAAGCCGGTGGCCCTGGCGAACAAGTCTAGTAGAGTCTTGAGGCGTCGAACATCTGTCGGCTCCGCCCGCACTAGCAGCAAGGTGTCGTCGGCGTACTGGAGCACGGGGCACGACCCTTCAGTGATGGGGTGCCACACTCCACCATCATTCTTGATCAGTTGTTGCAGCACGTCCACCACGAGTAAGAACAGATATGGCGATAGGGCATCACCTTGACGGAGGCCCCGGCGACAGGAGATCCACGGCCCTGGGGATCCGTTGACTAGGACCGCCGACCTGGAGGTCGCCAGCAGCGAGTGGATCCAGCCGCGCCACCGTACCGGAAAGCCTCTGACCTCCAACACTCGCAGCAGACTGTCCCAAGCCACGGAGTCGAAAGCCTTGGCGAAGTCGAGCTTGAGCACGAGGGTGGGGCACCTCCGTTTGTGGCAACACTGAACAAGCTCGGTTGCGTAGACGAAGTTCTCCGAGATGGACCTTCCCTTGAGGAAACCCGTCTGATCGATGTCGATGAGAGAGGAGATTTGGTGCTGCAGTCGTGTTGTCATGAGCTTGGAAGCAATCTTGACGGGGCAGTTCTGTAATGAGACCGGTCGAAAGGAGCCCGGCGCCGTGGCCCCTTCAGTCTTGGGCAGAAGCACAATGTGTGCTCTATTCAGGCAGTTGAGGTCGGCGCTGCCCTGCTGGAAGGCGTCGAGGAAGGATTCGAGGGCTGGGCCGACGTGTTCCCAGGAGGCGCTGTAGAAAGCCGGGCCGACACCGTCCGGGCCGGGAGCGCTGTTCGCGTTCATGGCGCGGACGGCGTTGCGCGCTTCCGTCATGGTGAAGGGGGCAACGAGGGCCAGGCCGTGGGCTCGCGGGAGGTCGGAGTAGAGGCGCTCGATGTCGAAGTCCCAGGTAGTCGCATCCGCGGTCCCCAGGAGGTCGGTGTAGAAGGCCGTGAGCGTCGTCACCTTGCCGTCGTGGGAGGTGTGGCGCGCGCCGTTCGCCTCGATGCAGGCGATGTTGTTGCGTCGTAGCCGCATCGAGGCGCGCACTTGGAATAATCGCGTATTGCAGTCCCCTTCCAGCAGCGCGCGCACCTTCCCCCGTTGTTTCCACCGTGCCGCGCGTTCAGTGATGAACAAGGCCAGGCGGTTTTGGCAGAGCCGCCGTAGACAGAATTCACCTGCAGAGAGGAGGCGCCGTTCTTCGAAGACATCAAGCAGCTGGATGATAAAGAGGCAATTGAAGTAAATGTGAGGAGGGGGCGGTTCTTTTTTACCCAAACCTTTGCGGCGTGCCGGAGAGCTTTGACGCGGGCAGACAGGTGGGCAGCCGCGTCGGGGCGAGCAGGGGCCTCATGCCAGGCCGGCAGGACAGAGGGGAGGAAGGAGTCATGGAGGAGCCAAGGGCCCTGTTTGGAACAGCGGTCGTGAGAAGCGCTTATCAGATAAGCTGTATGAATATGGAAATAGCGCTTATTTGAGAAGCGGGTTTGAACGAGCTTCTGCGTTTTAGTACAAATGGGGACGGTGGGGAGAAGCGTGGCCAAAAAAAGCTGGAAAAAAACAAGCCGTTTGACTTCTAGGTTTAGCTTATTTTGGCCATAAGCCGAAGATAAGCTGTTCCAAACAGGGCCAAGATTTGTTTCACCACCTCACATGTGCGTGCCGATGGTTTGTCAGTCAGTGAACAGCACCGCTTCATTTGCATCTGTCTTGTTTGCTACATGTTCAGTCCAGCCCAGCCCACAACAAGCTTCTGACTTGACCATAAGATTCGAGAACTTAGCCCAAATCGGCCCAACACGCCCGCCCTTTGGGTTTAAGGCTGACGTCACCCACCCCCTTTCCGCCACGGGCTCTCTATGGAGCGGCTCAAATCGGCGGTGCCGGCCGAGCTCCGGCGGGCCGTCGGCGAGGGCACGGCCGCGGACCTACCCGCCACCACCTCCCGCCTGCTCGCCTTTTTCGACAGCCTCCCTCTCTTCCACGAGGTAACTATCACCCACCCGCTCCCTTTGTTTCTCGATGCACCTCTATCCTGGAGGCATGAGCTTGGCTGCTAGGCCGCTGGTCTGAGTTGTTGTTTTCCGCTGCAAGGTTATGACAGATTTGACCGACCCGGAACTTGCGCTGTGCCGCAAGGACAGGGGGAGGGCGGTCGATTTGAAGGGCAAGGGCAATGCGTGCTTCTCGAGGAGGGAATTTGAGGAAGCTCTCAGGTTCTATTCGCAGGTTTGCGTCCTCTTAACTTATTTGGGACATGTGGATTGGCTTTTTCACCTTTTTTTGGTGGAAAATTACATAGCTGCTGTAAAAATTGAGTGATAGCTAGCGAAATAAGTAAGAGTCCGTTAGTTCTGATATTTGTCTTCCGTGCCAATAAAGCATATCAACAGGACAGCTAAAGGAATTAAAGAAAAAACAGTAATGTGTACTAGGTTGGAATTGAACCTTAAGCTAAATGACTGTAGCATTTCATTGTTTCACACCAAATATACAATACAATCTTATGCATATGACACTTGATTAAAAATGTAGATATCTCTGCAGTTATGATGAGATTTTTCACCTATTGTAACAACAAAATTAAGCAGTTACTTCTACAGCATCCTACAATTGCAGTTCATAAGAGAAAATAAGTTGTCAGTTGTGGCTAATTTCATTATAATACACTATGTAATTATGATCAGGTTCCAGTAACTGACTTCTTGCAAACCAATTTCAGAAGTAATTGCATTTTCACCATTGAAGTTCTTGGGCAGTTGGTTGTCAAAATAGTGGCATGTTTAGTCACTTACATAAAACTGATTCCCACCCATCCATTTGTAATGATGAATTATTGATTTTTATGTAGCTGATTGATGAATATTCTATCTTGGTAATAACAGATTATTTGCATTATGTCTTGCAGGCATTGTGTCATGCCCCGATTAATTCGGATGGCATGGATGTGAACTTGGCATCTGCAATATATGTCAACCGTGCCTCCACCATGCATGTTAGTCTTTCATTTACCTGTGTGCTGAATATGGGTAATGGGCTTGATGTGTTTTGACTTTTGAGTATTGGGTTTGATAAATATTTGAGTCTATTAGATTGAAAATAGGACGACTAAATATACTTGTGGCAGGAGCATTACCCACAGAAATCTATATCCACAGTTCCACAAAGCTTTAGATAGAGGTGGTCAAGATCTGTGACAAATAGTGGATAGCTTGGAATGGACCTACTAAATGTGTTTTCGGCTACTATTTTGACACTGAAAATAATATACCCTGTCCTGTTAGCTGAAGAATTTATGTATTCTAATCATTCTTATACAACTATATGCAGAAATTAGGCCTGTTCAAAGAGTCTCTAAGGGATTGCGACAGGGCCATTGCCGTTTCACCTAACTATTCTAAGGCATGACATTTCAGTTTCACATAATTATACTGAGGTTCTTTGATTTGGAGATTACAAGCAAAAACATGGAGGCTACTCTTTTGATTTCACCTGTTTCTGTGTTTCAGCCATGGTACAGGAAGGGAATGGTAAAGGCATCGCTTAAGAATTATTCATCTGCCATACATGATTTGGAGGTTGCATTGAGCAAGGAAGTGACTTCTTTAGGGAAGAGTAACATAGAACAAGAGTTGAAGTTGATTTTACAGAAGCATGAAAATATCATTGAAGTTGGGACATCAAACTGTGACAGCATGGATGAAGATTTGCCACTTGCAAGTTAGAACTTTTTATGTGCATACTACTTTCTTTTGTGGGATGCATACTAAGTGGGATATATTGTTTGGCTAACTGACAGGGCAATCTCATAAGGTTATTATAGAGAGTATCTCAACACCTTACAAAGGTAGAGGAATGGCTTCTACAGATGATATCCCGCCAGCTTCATTGATTCATGTTGAGGATCCTCTGGCTGCGGTATAATTAAGACCCATCTCTGTTTATACCAAATGATTTTTTCTTCATCCTCCTATAGCCATATATGTATTCTTGAAGCCACAACAAGTTGCATATAAATTCAATGGCCCTATATATCTGTTCAATGTGCATACTAGGTTTCTTTCTGAGGCATGACATTTATCACATGTGAACCCGGTTTTATTTGTTGTGCAAACAAATGAATAGTTATTATTTCTGATTTCAGTTTCCTCATAAGTATGAACTGAAGGTTTGTATGCTTCTTACCTGCAACAGTTGAATGCAGATTATCATGAAATCTTCCCGTGAAACACACTGCCACTTCTTCTTTAGTGAAGCTCCAGCAGATGTTTTATTCTGTCATTTGTGTACAATACCAATTTACTGTTCAAAAAGGTGCCAGGAACATGCCGTAGGAGATGTTTCTTGTAACCAAGATACTCATCTTGAGTATAATGGTCATGTAATGAGTCCTGCAAAACTGAGGATAACTTCTACTAGTCGCAAGTCTCCAAGCTCTAGACTGTTTGCTGAACATAGGCATGAATGTGGAGGTGCCCACTGGGCAGCTGTTTTACCAGCTGATATAGTTTTAGCTGGACGAATAATGGCACACGACATAGAAAAAAGGATGCTGTCTGGAAAGAGTGTTGCTATCTCTGGCCCGAATTTGGTAAACACCTGATTTCTACATGAGCTTGCCATTCTCTTGTGCTGTTAGCACTCAAATATTATAGTATAGGTAATATCATATCAGGAAATAATGAGCTAACTTGACTGTTGCAGGATCTGGTTCACCATTATGATCAGCATTCTCCTGCTAACAAGTTGGAGTCTCAGATATATGCCATTGTCCTATTATTATGCCTCCAAAACCATTATAGATCAGACCTTTTATGGATAGAAGATCCTCTATCACAGGTTTGTATGGCATTTATCTTTGAGATACCCATACTAATATATCTGGTTACTGAGTATGGTCTGAAATCTGAAGTTGATGGCAGATTCAGTTCCAGATTTTTAGTTATTGTGTAAATTAGTTACAATACCAAATTGGGTATTGAAAGCAAAGGAGATTGCATGGAATATTGGATTAGATTGATTTGAGAGACATAGGTACATATATATAGGGGGTGATGAGTTCTCGTGGTTTATCAAAACAGAACCAAATGGGATCTCCTCATATCATATCTTTCAAGGATTTTCTTGTCTCAACCGCGGTTTGTTTTTTGTTACTAAGCTTTCCTAATTCCTATATACTGCAATGCCCACAAAACTTTTTCCCTGAGGTATACAGAAAGTATGGAGTATCATATTCACATTTTGTTTCTTGGGAAAGAAGAAACTAATTTGTTGGTTATCATCTACAGCTGGTTCTTTTGATATTTCAAATTAAAGTCAATTCAATTGCTATTGTTCGTATGAAATCGATGGATGGAGGCCCAGATCTCACAGTAAATAGAGGTGTTTCTGCAGCAGAAGGTGCAAACATGTGTAGTGTGGAGCAGGTCTGTCTTTTCAAAAGACTCTTTTATTACTCTTTGTGTTTTTGTGGGAGCAATATATCATCCTGTTATTAAAGTTGCCAGAGACCATTTGGTGTTTTTCTTAAGTCTGCACTGGTTTCTCTCTCGTGCTGATAGAATGCGATTTCAACCCAGAAGCTCATTATTGGATAAGATTTTTTTTATAAAATAAAGGAATTTGAGGTTATTTCAAAATTATTATATGAACTATCAAGTACTTCCTCCATTCCAAATTACTATTCGTTGTTGACTTTTTCTCACAACATTTGACCATTCGTCTTATTTAAAAACTTTGTTCAAATATGCGAAAAAATAAGTTATAACGAAAGTATATGTGATGATAAAGTAAGTCACAAATAAAAAAAATGACACTTGTAAAATTTTTTAAATAAGATGAATGGTCAAACATTACCAGAAAAAGTCAACAGCGAATAGTAGTTTTGAACGGAGGTAGTAACTATAAATCACAATACATGAGGCTAGTTTATTAGGATAAAATTGTGGTCTTTGGACTTGGATGTGATCTTGTGCCTGTTTATTTGAACCTTTGTCTTATGTTTTGTTTGCATACTGTTAGGTCAGGGTTGCTCAAGCTATTTATGTATCTGGTAGCATGTTCAATCACTCATGTCGGCCCAATGTACATGCATATTTTCTTTCACGTGCTCTTGTTCTAAGATCTACAGAATTTATAAAATCTGGGAGCCCAGTCGAACTGTCATATGGTCCACAGGTGAAGGTTTCACTGAACCCTGCAGTTCCTTCCATCTCTCTCTGGATCAGAGATGTAATGTCTTATGCTTCAAACTTTTTGTGCTCCTCATTTGTAGGTTGGTGAGATGCATCTTCCAGAGAGGCTGAAGTCACTTCAGGAGAATTACTACTTTAGTTGTCAATGTTCAAGTTGCTCGGAGCTAAATCTATCAGACCTTGTCATTAATTCATTTTGTTGTCCACAAAGAAACTGCCTTGGTGCCATATCAGAATCAACTTACTACAGGTCCAAAGAGAATTTTGTGAATGCTTCCCTAGGAGGATCTTATGTCTGCAAACTATCATTGCCTGTACGATTGTTTTCATATGGCTTTTAAGTATCTTCTCATTTACTTAATTTTTATGGATGCTCACCGTGATGAGTTTCTTTTCACTTAGGGTCTATCAAAGGTCGGTAAGGATATCGAGGAAGTTGCTAGATCTCTTATCGGAAACAGTGGTGTCAGTCTGAGCATAGATCCTGGATGCTGCATGAATTGTAGATCCCATATTGATGTGTCATTAGCAGCGGCTACATCACACAGGGAAGCATCAAAGATTGATAAGTATGTATGTTCTTCAATTTGGTTGCATTCGTAAATAGTGAGCCTTCATCCATACCAGAAATTGTGACGACAATTGCACTTCACAGGTTGAAGGAAATTACATTGCTAGACACAACACTCGTCCCAGAGGCACTAGAATCCCTAAAACAACTCAAGAAGCTGAGGCACCCATATAGCAAGGCTCTTGCCCAGGTTAGGTTGCTAACTTACTGGCCTTTGTTCAAATTTCATATCCAAGTTCACGTTGCACTTGCTGTACACATAAGTTATTATTATATCAACATATGGAAATATGTAGGCTGAAGACACAATGGCAGAGGCCTTTGCAAAGGTAGGAGACCACGAACATGCACTAAAGCACTGCAAAGCATCAATTCAGGTAGCCCATTTTTTCATATCATCAATTCAGGTAGCCCATTTTTTCATATCATCAACTGTTGCTCAGTATATTTAGGTGTCTTGGGCCTGTTGAGGAACATCTTTATGCAAAAGGAGAGGGTATGTGCAAATGCATTATTCTGAATAAGTGCCGTGATGCTGCAGATCCTCGAGAAGCTGTACCACCCGAAACACATCGCCATTGCACATGAGCTAATCAAGCTCGTTTCGATTCTGCTGTCCCTGGGAGACGGGGCAGGCGCAGCAGCCACATTGGTGCGAGCAGAGTCAATATTCTCATTGTACTACGGGTCTCATATGGAGAAGATTTTAGCATACCTGGGTACCTTGAAGAAAGCTGTACGCTGCCAGTCCACCTAAGCATGGTGACAATTTGCAGGCGGAAATGGTCTTAACAGTTCCGTGGAATCACCTAAGGTTAGGTAGGTTGGTCTGATAATTCGTCTAGTGTGTTTTTGCTGATGTGAAGAGGGTGAGGTGAGAGGTCTTAACAGTTCTTGTGAGCTAAATTATAGGACTACGAGACCACTCTCCTACCATTATATGAGTTTTGTTGTCATGCAACCAATAATATTTTTTTATTTCCCCACAAATTAAGCGATTGTATTTCTGCGAGACAACCAAAACAACGACTATTGTATGAGTTGTCTGATAGGTCGTCTCAAGATTATGTGTTACCATCGTTTACGTTTATTAAACGACACCAATGTATTTACTATAATACCTATGTATGTAACACTTACAGTACCAAGTAGTGGTACTAGAAAAAGCAAAAAAAAAACTTAAACATATACTAGATTGCTTTGGTGCGGTTCAGTTTCACAGTTTGTTTCTGGACAGACGAAACTAGAAAAGTTAAATTAGCTCAAGCCATTTCCTGGCTTTTTGATTTCTGAATTGCGGGATTTTAGGAGTGCGTATCTTAACCAACAGCGTGTTTGGATTGCGGAATGGGTTGACTCTGGAGTCATCCGAGCCTAAAACCGAACCTGTCATTGTGTTTGGATTGCGGAACGGGACCGACTCGTCCGGCATCACCGCATCCTTCCTAACGGGCGTTGCTGTTCTTTTGTGCGGAACCAACTCAAAAAACTCGGCCGGGTGGGGAAAGACCGCCCCACCGGTATTATCTAAGAAGAAGCCTCGGCTTTCCCGACCGAGAAAACCCCCGAACCCCGGCTCCGCCCTGACACTAGGATCCGTAACCCCTGGGAATTGCCTGGGCCATACACGGTCCTCAGGCCGCCCGCCCTGACACTAGGATCCGTAACCCCTGGGAATTGCCTGGGCCATACACGGTCCTCAGGCCGACCTGGGCCGGTTCTTAACTAGTGCTTTGGCACACGGGACTGGCGAGGGGATTTTTTTAACCACAGCCTGAAATTCGCCTCGAACTCAGGACCTGTGGAGTGCCGCTCGAGTGTCTTAACCGCTAGACTAAGTACCCTTTGGCATGCGGAACCAACTCATCTGACGAAAAACTGACTGACCGCATCGTCCGGAGCGGAGCGGACCTGGACGGACTGATCCGTCGAACCAAACGCCTCCCAAGTGTCCCTGAAATATACTGCATACTTTGTGGCTTTGCGATACCCTCTCGCGCCAACGCTTGTGGTGGTGAGGCTACAACAGCGATGGGCCAGGAGGGTGTACCACTGATTGATTCCCTGTATCACAAATTCACAAGCGAGCAGGAATGCACGAGTCCGCAAGTGATGCGCGCAGAGGTCAGATGACAAAATAATGACACTATTGGTTATATACAGGGCTCTAAGAAAAAGCTATTTACAGATTCGAGGTACGTTCCTTTTATCCTGCAAACTTGGATTCATGAGTGTGGAATTGTAAGGAATCATCCATCCAAACCCTCGCAAAATCTACGTCAGTTATTCGTCAAGTTCTTTCAGAGGAGAAGCCGGGTGCGTCAAACATCTAACTTCGTCAGTTGTTGGCGTCTAGCTTACTCTCAGCTTCGTCCACAATCTCAAGTTCCCCCAATAAAGCAGCGAGTTTCCTCGTATCCTCGTCTTTCTTGATCTGCGGGGCCTTCTCGCGGTAACCCAAAGCATCCATTTTCTGTGACAAGGCATCGTGTTGCCTGCATATGTGTAATGGGAAAGCACACCATGTTACCACTGAATACAAACTGTGGAAATGCTAAAGTAGTTCGATGCCGATTGCTCGTACCTTTGGATCTCCTCCCTCTTTCTCCTTAGCTTCTCACGCTCTGCTTTAGTGTCCAGAGCTCCACGGAGCTGGAGGTACACGGATAGATCCTTGTTTATGATGTGTTGCGCAATCAAGAGGAGTTGGGTCATCTTCGGTCAGGATCTGTGGTAGCAGAATACCATTTGGATGAGCCCTTCGTTTTTTCAGTGCCTTTCACTTCGACAGATTAGTAATATAAATAAAGGGAACAAACAAATGGATGAATGATTGATCGAACCTGAAGAGATGATACAGACGCAAGTGTTGTAATATAAGACCGATAGGAGCGAATGGTGGCAGCAGTCTCCAAGTCTCGGCAAAGCACAAAAGCAGGACGTCTGTTCATGTGCAAACAGAAAAATACAGAGTCAGATTCAAATGAAGCGATTCTCATGAATCAGAAGAATCAATCAAATGAAGTAGCAATATCATTAAACATCATCTGTCACGCAATGCTAACACAGATAGCACATGTCATGAACACAAACGAACCTTTCGTATGTATCTGTTGATGGCCGAAGTGATCGTAGCTTGTTCACAGTATCTAACACAATCTCCATTTCATTTTCGATTTGATCATTTGTCCATTCCTGTCAACCAAAAGAAAAGGTTTCCCTTGAGAGTTCTATTCACGATGTGATGCAGAGTTGGCCAATCTCCCAAATTGAGGCATATGCCTTATCCTTTTCTTCGTTTGTGTGTAATGCATATCCACTTCAGTGTTAGCTTCCTTTAACAGTATTATTTTATTTCCCTTAACAGGTTCTATTTATTGTCTTAAAGTAAATTAAATGGAATTAGAATTCAGAACATCAAACTTGCCCTGAAATATGTACCTGTACAACTGCGGGGTATTCTGATATCATAATTGAATCTTTCGTACAGGCTTCTTTACGTTGAGGAAGACGCTGCCAAAGCTCCTCAGTTATGTAAGGCATGAATGGATGGAGAAGGCGCAAACCTGTGTCCAAGCATACCCATAGTGTGTCTCTAGAAGCACCTCTTGCAGTTTCAAACTCTTGAGATTCATTGAAATAAGGTTTTATTGCTTCAATATATACATCGCAGAGCTGGTACTGCCACCATGAGTATATACAGGACGTGGCCTCAGAGAATTTATATGCTTCTAATGATGACTTGGTCTTGCCAACAGCCTTGTTAAGTGCTGAGAGTATCCATTTGCAGACAAGTGGCAAAGAACTCACTGCAATAGTTGATGGTGGGACGTACTGATCTCCAAGCTTATTCATGGCAAAACGAATGGCATTCCACAGCTTATTGCACCACTGTCGATACCCATGCACTCTTTTGATATCCAGGTTTATCTTATCAGACTGCAAGACAAGAGATTTTTACTACAAGTTGGCAAGTACAATAGAAGAAGGAAAAAAGAATCAGTGTTAGTAACCTGAGAAGTGTAGGAAATCAGGGCAAAGCGAAGGGCATCGGTACCACACTCTGGAATGCCATTAGGGAAATCCTTCCTCTGTCCTTCTTTTGCCTTCTCTACCTCTTTTGGATCCAGATTGCCATCTTCCAACTTTTTCTGAAGATTTTCCAGTGATATGCCATTTATAACATCAATGGGATCAATGACATTTCCCAGTGACTTGGCCATTTTACGACCATGTGCATCACGAATAATTGGATGCAAGTAAACCTGATAAAATAATAAGTCAGTATTAACCAGGGTTCCATCTTCTAATTGTGAAGGCATCATTCCAACTGTGTGAGCCAAATGGAGTTTCCGGTTACAAGTCACTAGAGAATTGGTATTCTACATGTTCAGTAAAGCTAAAGTTACTGCAGTTGACTTTGACCCAAAAATCAGGTTAATGCATATAGGTGATTCACATTGATGTGAAAAATATGCGAATCAGTAAGTGCAAGATAAATAAGAGTGGTTTAAAATGATCGAGAGTTTCAGGTGTTCTCTAACAGGCCAAACCGATGGAAGTAAAATAGGTCAAGCACCAGGCACGGACTTGCCCTCAAAAGAGAACTTGTACATTTCTATTTTATTTCCAATTAAAAAACTAACCAGTTATACGTTAGCAACCTGTTACAGTGTTCTACACTATGGCAGAAGAATTAACAGCACATCTATTTACATGAGAAGTATTTGGCACACCTGCAACTTTCAATACTTATTATTTATTACTTTTTGAAAGGGCACATCCCCACCAAGTTGCAATCCCATCATCACCATCCGTGCTACCCAAAAGAAGAGGATATCTGATCCAGTTTCAAGGACAGAACCAGGGTAGAAAGTACTAAGATCAGATTTATCGTCTGGCCAACCAAGTACGCTTAAAGGAAAGAGGCCAGATGAAAACCATGTATCCAGTACATCAGGATCTTGATATAACTGATATCTCTTCCCTGGATACCTCTGCTTCGCCTCCAGGATTGCATCATTTTCATCCCTTGCGATAATCCAGTGATCACTGTAAGAACCCATGTCTTTCTCTTTGTCATCTTCTAATATCACATACCAAGCAGGTATGCGGTGTCCCCACCAAAGTTGTCTTGAGATACACCAATCACGTATGTTTTCCAGCCATCTGCAGCACAAAAAAGTCCATGCAGAATTGATTATTTGTCTACTAATTCTGTAATCTAGGAGGATGGGCACAATTTATACTTAAAAAGGATGCATGCCGGCAGTAAAGAAAAATATATTACCGATACCAGTCTTGCTCATATTGTGGTGGAATGATCTCAATTTTTTTGGACTTTACAGCATCAAGAGCTCCCTTTGCCATAGAGTCACAACTAACAAACCATTGGGGTTTCATCATTGGCTCCACAACATCTTTAGATCTTGAACACAGACTCAAGCTCATCACATTACTTTTTGTGTCTCGGTAGAGACCCTTTATTGACAAGTGCAAACTGATTATAATTTTGCAATTACAATAACGACAAAATACAGGAAAAATAGATGGTAGCAGCAATAAAAACATGCAACACTTTTCAACTTCATAAAATAAAAAGGAAATGGTAAGTAATCTACACACAAATGTCATTTATAGTACTACGATAACAGGTTTTCCTCCCACATATTATGATAATGCCAGCACAAGAGCAAAACTGAGGCAGGAAAAGGCTTTAATGGAATTACACTAGTAAATATAACATGGTTTCGACTTTCGAGGGAAGTAAAATTTTAATGCCATTTTTCCATTCCAGATAGAAGGCAAGCCAATTGAAGAAATGAAAAATGGAATGTTAGCATGTAACAAAAAACTACCCATACAATTGAGTTTACCCTTTCTAATAACTGCTGAGCTTCAGGTTCGAGAAAATAAAATTATGTGCAGAATTACTCTATATGCTATTGGGATAAAAGTTCTTTTCTAGTTGATTCAATTCAATCGTGAATCTGAGTAAGCATAAGATGGTTAAGATATCTAAATAAGAATGAATGGAAGCCAAATACAAGATTGAGGGAGAATTAACTGGATGGAAATAGCAGCAAAATTAAATAATGTAGCAACACCTTATTCTTCAATGCATCAATAACAGCAGTTCGAGCAGCAAAACGTGGCATCCCTTCAAATTGCGGGCCTCCCATTTCATTTATTTTCCCATCATCTGTGAAAATATTAATGAACTCAAGGTTATGCCGTACCCCAACCTTGAAGTCATTGGGATCATGAGCTGGTGTAATCTGCAAGATAGCAGAAAATATAAAGTAGATATAAGAGTGGGTACTTATAGAAATATGTAAATAGACCAAGTGGGAAAACCAAAATCAACATATCCAAAACTTTTGGGTGAGCACAACCAACCTTGACAGCGCCAGTTCCAAAACTAGGATCCACTAATTCAGCGTCACAAATTATTTTGAGTTTTCGGCCATTGAATGGGTGTAGGGCATATTTTCCATGCAAGTGTTTATATCTTCCGTCCTGCGGATGAACAGCTATGGCAGTATCGCCAAGCATCGTTTCTATCCGTGTTGTTGCAACAATAATTTCACCTAAACCTTCCTCTAGAGGATAGGCAAAAGATATCAAAACACCAAACTGCACTGGAGATCTATAACCAGGAACCTCTAATTGGGTCTCCCCTGTAAGATCCTCATGGTCAACCTGAAAATCAGTGATGGAAACATAATTATATCATACTGAAGCATAATATTGGATGCTACTCAATTTTCTATTGGAAATGTGGGAGCCTCGTCTACCTCAATATCAGAAATTGCTGTTCGAAGAGTGCAATCCCAGTTCACAAGGCGATGAGCTCTGCAGCAGAGTAACCAGTCAAGAAGATATATCAAGCAGAGATGGAAAACTCCAAACATAACATATAATACACACAATGTTGATGTAGAACCAAAATACCACAAATCTACAGAACTTTCAACAAGATTATAGAAAACTAACCTATAAATTAAACCATCCTTATACAGCCTAACAAAAGCCTCAGTCACAGCTTTTGACCTCTGCTCATCCATTGTAAAACACTGTACATGGATTGAAGAGGGTTAAAACAAAACAAAACAAAACAGTATACATAAATGTGGATTTTTCAAAGTTAAACCAACGAGAAAAACAAAAGGAATACCTCGCGTGACCAATCAAGTGAAGCCCCAAGCATGCGAAGTTGTTTCAGAATGGCACCACCATGCTGGTCTTTCCATTTTAGGACCTATTAAACAAATGATTAAACGGAGGGAACAAGGAAATACGAGAATGAACCAGCAGCTTATAATATGGAATGCTACCCTTATTCTTTTTGCCAACAATTAAGTAAACTGATCAAATGTGCCACTACAAAGTTTTGGAGTTTTGTGTATGTGTCAATTGGTATATTGATGACATGTAACCATGTGAATGCAGAACCATCTTGTTAGGCCCATGACCCTTTTTGAAAGAAAATGTAGTATGGACATCAGTGTTCACTGAAATTATTTAGAACACATGTTTTCACACGATATCCTACATAAATATTGAAACAATAACTATCAATGTGGTAATAGACCAGTATACCACTGGCATTTTACTGCTGAAGTTGAACAGGCCATGTGCACCTACCTCGCATAAAAATTTCTCTCGTCCTACATCATGCCTTGATAGATTCTTCTCACGCATGAGTTTTTTCTCAACCACCACCTGATGGCGCAGAAACAAATAATTTAGATGATAGTTGCTACCATATAAAATTTTGATGAGGAGATAATCATGCCACTCCCATACCGTAAAGAACAGCAAAAACCATACGCGATATTCTGATAAAACATAATTTCATGCCTCATGCAGATGAACATATTGGGATCTCATTGTGCTGAACTTATCAGCCAACAGTAAACAGAAAAATACCTGCGTAGCTATGCCAGCATGGTCCATCCCAGGAACCCATAAAGCATTGTAGCCTGACATCCTCCACCAGCGAATCATTGCATCCTGAATTAAATAGAAGGATATCAATGGCAGCAAATCATAATAGAAATGAAGGATATTTAACAAATAGTAGTCACTACCTCAATAGCTGCTGTGATCGCATGGCCTATGTGAAGTACCCCAGTCACATTAGGGGGTGGCTGGACCTGAAAGCAAGTAGGTAAAGTAACATGCATCAAATGGTCCTTATTTGCATATTCTCTTACCCAACACCACAGAATGGGTGTGTCAAATGTTTGTTCTAGATATAACCCTTTAGAGAATGAACATGCTTACTATTACAAATGGTGGCTTTGAGCTTGCTGCATCTGCTTCAAAAAAATGAGATGATTCCCACCAAGCATACCACCTACATGAGAAAAAAAGAAAGGGAAATAGAAAATTTATCCACACATTTCTTATAGTGCATTACAAAAGTTCTGATGATAGGAGTCAACAGAGAAACAACATACGATTTCTCAACAGCAGCGGGGCTATATTGTTTTGCCATTTGAGATGCCAGAAGTTTTTTCTGTCCAGCAGGAATCTCTGGATCAATGAAATCCTCAGGGCTCTCATCCGTGGCACCTTTCTTTCTCAGCTTCTTATCACTCTTCTTAGCTCCCGCTCCATCAGGTGCTGCTTGTGCCTACAGGCGATCGACATCGACAAGGTGAAAAGATAAAACAAAATGCATCACATGAAGTTGAGCCCTAAGCCGTTGCAAGCACCTGGAGCCTTGCGGCTTCCTTCTGCTTGGCTTTGAGCTTCTTCTCCTCCTTCTCTTTCGCCTGTCAGAGAACACGCCTGACAGCATTGGTTAAAACTGGGGGTATACATGATCCACACAACTCGGCCAAATTTCCAGTTACATCATGAACACCATGGGATAATCCAATGGACCGTTATGATACCTTCTGATCCTTCTTCAATTTTCTCTCCAACTCCTTCTCATCGAGCGGCTGCAGATGCGCCAAAATCACCAAAACGGATCAGATCCACAAAAAATCAAAAGTGAAGATAACATTGTGCAACAACCAATCAGTGCAGTATGTTTTCACAAATGCAAACTAAATCCTAAGGGAAAAACACAATGCGCCTAAAGCATCACGCGTCACTAATCACGAAAACGGCAACTGCCTTCGCCAGTTCGCCCACAACCGATGCGAAAGTTCCACCCAAAGAAACCCCCCCCCTGAAAATGCGAACGCGACCCCAATTCGCGCACAATCCAAGCAGCTCCATCGCATTCGCGCCCACGAATCGTACCAAACACTTCGAAAACAAATCGTATCAAGCACGGCGCTAGATCATTAACTCCCAATCGTGCAGGCGCAATCACAAAGCACACGCAGAGTATGCCGTTGCACAACCACAGGTGAAACCCGGTGAAGTTCTGAGTCCGCGGGCGCTCACCTTCTCCATGGCGCGGATCGGGGGGCGGCCCCCAGGCTCGCCGCCGTCTGCGGCACCGGCGGCTGTCCTGGTGGAGCGAGAAGGCGGCGGCAGCCGCGCCCGCGCCGCGGCCGGCTTGGGCTTCTTCGCGGGGTTTAGGAGGGTGATCGGAATCGGATACGTGCTCGAGTGGCGGCGCGTGCCGTGTGATCTGTGGCCGGGATTTATATGGGGAGGATTCGTGAGGGGCAAGGGACCGGCCGTAGGAGTTCGGCTCCCAAATCCATGGTGGAATCCAGGTAGTGTTTGACTGACAATCGGAGTCTTTGCGCGCGAGGGTTTGGAACTTTGGTTAATCCGAGTGGGATTTGTCTCCAGGACATGGCCTGTTACAGGCCGGACCAGGATTGAGTGACTTTGCTTCCTAAAGTCACGTTGCAACTTCAGCTCCATCTCCACCATCCATTTCAATCCCGACGGCTGTTGTCTTTTCCAAGCAAAATTGTAGGACTTAGCATTTTATAGACATTGAGGCCAAACCAATTCACACCGTGATTGCGTTAAAACCATTGGTTGCCCTCACAATTAACAATCAAAAGAGAAGCTTACTGCGCACACAGCTTCCTGAATCCAGACTGGCACGGAACTCCCTCTTCTCTGGAGCAGCGCAGGAGACCTTCTTCACTCCGACGCAGACCTCCATCTCCTCAGTCCAGCGTGACCTTGCGAGCTCTACCTCCTTCGGGAACAGGAAGTCGCAGAGGGCGACGCCAGGAACAGGAAGCCACGGGGCTCGCGCGGGCCCGCGGGGCGAGGGCAGCGCTGCTGGCTGGGTGGACTACGGAGCGCGCGGGGCGAGGGCGGCACAGGCATGCAGCGCGGGGGCCGGCGAGGGCGGCGCAGCACGCGCGAAAGAAGCGCGGCGCACCTTCTCCCCGTCGTTCCGTGGTGAAAATAGGATGGATGGAGATAAGGTTTAGCCTGTAAACTATTTGAGCCGTTGGATGGTCGCTGGACGGTAGATAAGAGGCCTAAAGTTGCAACGTGACTTTACTGACTAAAGTCATTCAATCCCGATCCTGTTGAACCGGGCAGGGTTTCGTGACCCAGCTAGCATTTGGAAGGAACAGTAAATTTTGGAGGTTGCTGGTTAAGATTGAATCCGATCCTGTTGAACCGGGCAGGGTTTCAGCCTAAATCCTTAGGATCCGGTTTTAAATTTGAACAAAATTCGGAAATGTTGAGAGCAATCGTCGCATAGTACCATTTGAACATCTTCTGAACCAGGATTGTAACCAAATAGACATGCATCGTCTATTTTTTTTTAAAAAAACATTTTACTGCCTCTGTCCAATGACATAGAACATCATATCTTAGGTTAGAAAAATATTTAAAAAACACGGTTATTTCATAGATTAGGACATCCAATACTAAATTAACCCTAGAGATGCATGATTGAATTAAAAATTAATGATGAACAAATTATAAAATTCTGAGAATATTTTTCTAACATCAAGTCTTCTATCTCCTATAAATTTAATCTTAAAACTCAAGTTATAAGCAATGAAGCTAAAAAGACAAATCACATTAGGAGATTGGTAAATATGATGAAACTAACATACTTTAGGGAGATAATTTGAGGTAAAATTTTGATTAGGATTAAACGAACAAGTTGAATTGTTCGAGGTACTAACATTGACCTTTTTTTTACACCAGTCATAAAAGGTCAATATGAACTTTGCTTTACATCCCGATTTGCGGGGTTGAGGGGCAGCGAGGAAAAAACAATGGTTAATTAAATTAATTGATATAATCAGATGAAGTTTGTACTCTGATCAAGCAGAAGTTGGAAACTAAGCCGACTAGTAGCAAACTTGACAGCCGAGTTTGCTTGAAAGGACCTTTTCCAGTTCTATTTAATCAAAATCTTATGGAGCCGTCAAAGTACGCAAGCAGCTGCTCCCATCCAATGCAACATCAACGGCAAAAGTCTTCACTTTTCGAGAGGAGAGTAAGGTTGCATAATGCTGATCTGTCTGTTAATGGTAGCCCAGCCCATATGCTAACATTGTCTATTGCTACTACTGGGCCAGGCTCAAACTGCATCGGCCTTGACACGGAGACGCCTGGCCCAATTGTGCATTCGCCTACGACGAATTTTACAGAGCTTGTACTATAACTAGGCAGACCAGCGCGCTAACGCTGCGCCTGTGTTGAAACTTAAGATGCAAAAAAGTTAAAAAGTGGCTGCAGGTCTACAGTTACGAAATTTGTTGCTGATGTTTTGTCCCCATGTACCGCATCATGAAAGATATAAGCAACAAAGTTCTCATATTCTCATTCTTATATACATACATAATATTTAAACTTGACGAAAAAGAAAAATAATGCAGGTACCATCAGTCTAGAACATGCAACAATGTCTGCCTGAATTGAAAATGCAACTACATCCACAACAATGCAAAGTGTTAACTAAAATTGATGTTGTAACTTAATAGAGAGCGGCCCTAGAGGTTCAGAGCAAGCAACAGATGATTCACTCCGCATAACTTCCTGTTTGAATATAGTTCTGTCTTCAGAGTCTTGGGTCCTCAAGCAAAAAAGGGGAAAAAATAATTCTAGTGTGCATATCATAGATTGGAGCGAGAGAAAGAACCTGCAGATGGGACATTTGCTGCATCCTGTAAACATAAATGACATGAGAGTTACGGTTTTGAGTTCCAGCATGTAGTCTTAGTTATTGAATCATATGCATATACATGATCTCCATGGGTCATTAAACTTATTGAAGTACAGATCTGTAGACATACACAATATATGCATCATCATATGAATAGTAAGTGTAATAAGTAGAATCCACACATAAATGATGTACAATGAAGTGTTGTACTTGCAGTCTGCATATACATAAGCGTTAACTGTAGCAGATTCTTGGGTGCAGCATGAGGAAAAGTTAATATGCAATGCTCAATAACTCTTTTAGGCAAGGGAATAATATTTGCAAGTAAACGTATCAGGTACCCCAAATTGTAAGAATCTAACATGCAGACGAAGTTAGGCGAAATGTAGTAATGTTTGTACCTGTGCAAGTTAATTTTGGATGGCTGACGTTTAGATCCATCTCATGAACAAAACATTAAACTTAAAATATGAAGGTGTCAGAATTAATCAAAACCTATGCGACTGAAAAAAGCGACTATTTCAGTGCAGATAATACCCATTGTTAGATAATACCCATATCCAACTCATGCAGGAAACTGTTGACACATGCATTTTTAAGGACTATTAACAATTTGTATTGGTCCATCTCCATCATGAGGACTGAACCATTACAAAAATTGTGTACCAGATTTCGGTAATACCATTCAGAATTAACAGGAAGTGTAAATGGAAGTAACACTGAAGCTGAATAGATAGCATCTTGAATGTAGTTCAGCACAGGCTCCCTACTGCCGGTTTGTTAATCTTCTGCATCTGCATGTATAAGACACATGATATAAGGCTGAATTAATTAACCTGTCGCATCCTCTATGTATGCAGAATATAGGTAGTCTTTCTGCAAGCTTCTCCAATTTAGCGCTGCGTTCAAAAATATGAACCTCCATGCCAATGATGCATCCTGATAATTGGAAAGCATGACTTGAGTTAGAGACAAAAACTGAGATGCATCTCAAAGAAGGAACAGTTTTAGCCTTCTAGTAAGCAAACAACTAATTAAAGCAAATATCCAATGGCGATTGAGCTTAGAAAAAAATGTCTCTTAAATAGGTAAGAAATCAAATGAAATGGATATATTAGAGGGATCATATATAGAGCTCAAGTAACTGCAGACTGAATTTGCTAAGTATGCGAACATAGAAATACAGTTACAGATTACGGTAACAACTATAAGTGCCATGGTGAAAATGGATAGCCTAAGGTTTGATGGGATTTCAGAAAGAGAAGTTATAATGGGATTGCTGTAGTTTTCACCCAAGAAACATAAAGATATAAATGACAGTTTCACCATCTCCCTGTAGAACTCCACCGACCCATTCCCCAGAACAACCATAACAGATCATGAAAATCCCAGGATATAAGCACATGGGATTCAGACCTCACATATATCTCATAGTAGATTAATATTGCATATGATGTAGGAAAAAAACCTGCTTATCACTAATAAGGAGAAAGAAAGGACCACATTTAATTCTTCACGATAGTTAAAAGATCACCTGGAGAATTAATCGATCCAAGTAAGGTAAGAGTTGCTCTGCATAGAAAGAAATCAATCTAGGGGGCACTGATGCATTGCCCTGCTATGCCAACAAAATGATTCAACTACCCAGTATGGTATCTTAAGGACGATCCAGTGAACAATCTTAGAGGCCTGCATCTTTAGGTTGTAGTAATGGTAAAACATGGACTTTAGAAAGACTTGTTCCAAATACAGAAGCCTGAAAAGCTGTAGGAAGTAAAGCATGATCAGAATATATCTATGGGAAAAATTAAGAGGAAAGCCAATTGAACTGTACCAGCACTGAAAATAATAATGAGCAAGTTAAGTCTGAACTATTTTGTCGAAACAATAATGGAAATTGTGCAGCATATATCCAAAGAGCACTTTTAAACATTCGATCTTATTAGACTACATATGGAATGGTAAGATCAAATATGAGCAAGTGTTTTTTATGGCCACTGAGCAGCTTGCAGACGAATGCGACTACAACGTGTGAATGGAGGCCTCACTGGTGCGACGCGGCCTGGAGCACGAAGCAGATGCCGTCGGCTGCGGCGACGGCAGACAGCGGCAGGACGACCCTGATCTCGTCGAGACCGGAGGAACACGCCCGGTGGCCGAACGGGATCACCGACGACATTGGTGGCGCCGTCGCGGAGGTCGACGGCGGCAGCAGACATGGCGACCCGCCGCGCGGCACGGGCAGGGTTATCGACGCCTGCAGACTGCCGGGCGCGGCCTGGCGCAGGAAGGCGGCCGGCGTCACGGCCATGCCCGGCAGCGCCTCCACCATCGTCATCGGCGGCGTCAGCCCCGCCGCGCGGTCCGCGAAGGCGGCGAGCTGCGAGCCGGCGGCGCAGGGGGGGACGCCGGGGCGACGCCGAGCCGGAGGCAGTCCCAGCGCCGCTGTTCCCGCTACTGCTCCCGCTAGTGCCCGCGGCCTCGTGGTGGTTGCTGCCTGCGAGCTGGAGCGACCGCTGGCGGCGTCGTGGTGGTGGTGGTCCGCCTGCCTCTCCTGCGGCGGCGGGGAAGGGCGGCGGCGCGGGGGAGGAGAAGGGCGAAGGGGGCGGGCAGAGGAGGCGGAGGGGAAGGGAAGGGAGGGGGCGGGGCCGCACGGGGGCCACGGCGGTGGGGCGGCGCGTCGCGCGCGAGAGTGGCGAGGGGGAGGCGCGAAGGGGAGGAGAAGGGTGGGGGGAGGGGCGGCGCCGGCGGGAGGAGACGGCGGGGGCGGGTAGGAGACAAAGAGGAGGGAGGAGCAGGCGCCGATTTAATCGACGGACACGGCGGCGCGAAGGCCGATGCGAGCGAGCGAGCGCGGAGCGGGGGCCGCTGGATGGGGGCCACGCGGGGCGGGGGAGCCACGCGTCGAACGGCAACACGCCGAGCTCCGGATGCAGCCGAAATCTTCCAGCGAGAGGAGTTAGATATAAGACAAAATTTATTATTTGACACTGAAAAACTTACCCATTTCTTATTTGGCCCTGAAAATTTTTTCCTTCCTTATTTGACACTGACTTGAATTTTCATTCTTATTTGACACTCCAGTCGGTTCCGTCAGTTAACTCGGGTGAACAGTACCCCGTGAACAGTAACCCATGTGTTTAATTAACAAAATGACATCCAAATGACCTCTAAAATTTGTGAAATTTTTTGCAGTGATACAAAATATAGAGATGAAATCATTTTACACAAAACCTCATATATATAATTTAAAATATTAAAACTAAAATTCACCAAAATATGCTACTTTTAAAGACCACGTGAATTTTAAAGCATAAAAATTCTTTCCAAAAACTATGTAAAAATATCCAATATTCCTAAAACATGATGGAGTTATTTATGAAATTATTATCCTTCTTAAGTTACATAGATAAATATTTATTTATTATGTAAAATTATTGTTTTAATCAACTTAAATATTTATCTATGTAACATGCCATGGATAATAATTTCATAAATAACTCCATCATGTTTTAGGAATATTGGATACTTTTACATAGTTTTTGGAAATAATTTTTATGCTTTAAAATTCACATGGTCTTTAAAAGTAGCATATTTTGGTGAATTTTAGTTTTAATATTTTAAATTATATATATGAGGTTTTGTGTAAAATGAGTTCATCTCTATATTTTGTATCACTGCAAAAAATTTCATGAATTTTAGAGGTCATTTGGATGTCATTTTATTAATTAAACACACGGGTTACTGTTCACGGGGTACTGTACACCCGAGTTAACTGACGGAACCGACGGGAGTGTCAAATAAGGAATGAAAGTTCAAGTCAGTGTCAAATAAGGAACGAAAATTTTTTCAGGGCCAAATAAGGAATGGGTAAGTTTTTCAGTGTCAAATAAGGAATTTTCTCTAGATATAATTGGAGAACTTTGGAAGCCACAAAGTGAGTGCCTGGATGGAACCAAAGATTTTCAAATGAATTTCACATAATCTGTACTAGCTATGACTTAATTTTATCCTTCCTGTGCCAAACATCTTTAACCGCACAAGAATTCTTATTCCTGGATGCTGTTGAGGGCTACTCGAATGGTGAACAGTCTTCCAGTTTCCCCTATTTCAACTGTACAGTCACATCATTCTCTCAAAATGAATCAGGATAATAAAGATTAAAGAAGAATCGTATCAGGCCACCGTCCACGCCGATCTCAAAAAAAAAGGCCACCGTCCACGCCGTCACGGCCCTGTCACGCGGACGCGGACGCCGTCGACCGTGACCCGGGGGCATAGCCATGCCGCATCAGCCACCCTTTTCGGAAGAAATCCCGCGTCCTTTTGTGCGTTCGGTGGCGTGGTCGGTTGGCCTCCGCTTGTCGCGGGGCCTTCACACAGTTCTGCATTCACAACGCATGCAGGCACACAGATTCAGGCTTGAGAACGAGAGAGGTGCCGAGAGAGATTGGTATCAACTATCCATATGTTGAAATGAAACAGGATTGGCAGTTCCGTACCTCTTCTTCCATGCAGACGCCGCCGAGGTGGAATTATTAGTCACTCTGTCAACACAGAAGTGATACTAGCCTGACTCATCACGCATCAGCACTGAATCAGAGGGCGACCAGCGACCGCACGGATGCAAACGAACCTTTGAAAAAGAAAAATAGAAAGTGAATATAAAACTATAGTTGGTGAATTAAACAACCACACCCTGCAGTGTCAACCAAAACAGCCACCTGGCCTATTCGGCTACTCAGCGCCAAGAACAGACGGGCAAGCACAGTTGCACCTTTATATAAAGGAACCCACCAGCAGCATCACCTTTGGTTTCTTCTCCTTATACATACCCATTGCAAGGCATTCTCAGGCATAGGCATAGCCTCTTGCCTTTCCCTTCCTCTCCTCCACTCCTTCTAGAGCTTCGAGATGGCTCAGGTATGCAGACCACTCCCTCCTAATTTGTTGTTCAGTTCCTTCGATTGCTCATACCTCTGTGTTGCTTGATCGGTTCGCAGCAGAAGGTGGTGCTGAGGGTTCCAACCATGACTGATGACAAGATCAAGCAGAAGGCCATTGAAGCTGTTGCCGACATCTATGGTAACATTTTCTACCGTCTGATAGACTACTTTCTGGATAATGGATTGTTTTTGCAGTTTTGCTGTTGAGACTTGGAAAATATGTTCTGAACAAAAAAATACACTAGATATGGCATTTGCACAAACTAGCATATTGTTTGCCCATCGTTCAATCTTTAAGACACATACTTTGAATGATTAGCATGAGGTTTAAGTGGCTTGAGAGGATAAATCATATTAGGTGGAGTTAGTTTATCACACAAACTAACACAAAGATGAGGACCAGTGGACCACTCAGTATTGTGGTTGAAATGACTCTTCTTTAAGCATGAAAGTTGTTATATGTGCCGTTTGCAGGTGAACAGTCATACACGAGGTTGGTATATGTTTCATAAAAGAAATGGATTTGAAAAAAAACAGTACATAAACATTTGAAAAGGCATGTAGATTGAAGAAAATTTGGCGCCCTTTCTATTCAATTCTAATTGCTATGGGGGTATTTTCCTGTTAGCTGTATGCCAATTATATCTTAAAAGAAAGATTTTCCTAATCTGGTTTCTTGCATGCCATAGCTTAACACAAGGACACCACATAAAATGGAAAATAATATACTTATTGAAAGGGGTGAACAAGACCAACAAGAGAACAATCATTATTGTGTCAGCAACAAAATCTGATGATGCATACCTCGTTTTGTGCATAGGTATTGACTCCATAGCAGCGGATCTGAAGGAGAACAAAATGACCATCATAGGCGACATGGACGCTGTGGCAATTGCCAAGAAGTTAAAGAAGATTGGGAAGATTGACATTGTGTCTGTTGGACCTGCAAAAGAAGAAAAGAAGGAAGAAAAGAAAGAAGAGAAAAAAGAGGAAAAGAAAGAGGAGAAGAAAGAGGAGAAGAAAGAGGAGAAGAAAGAAGAGAAGAAATGATAAAACTATAAAATATATAATATCATTGTGCGACCTCTCTCTTATCTGCAGTTGCAATAGCTTTGAGGCTTTGACTTTGCCCTGATGTTTCTATGTGAAGCTATATGTATTATTTATACTACAGAGTAAATATTAGTTAAAAAATAAAAGCATGATTTGTGCATCCATGTCCATAAATGACTAGATGCTCAACATAACAAACATTTATGAGGGAAATAAAATAGCACAGAAAGGATGGCAACTACTATAACAGAATCCTGGCAGACCTGTATCCAACAAATGAATCATATGAATACTCTCTTAACATCTGAAATAATGGAGACTGGTCAAACTGAATCTTGAAAATTACTCAAATAATATTAAATACTTAAACTGCCATGTTTCACCGATCCCTATCCCTTAAAGAAAAGGTAAACTTTTTAACAGGTTAAAATACCAATAAATCAGTCAAATGATGAGATATTGCCAATATCTTAAAGAGCAACAGAAAGCGAAGATAGTGCATAAACTTCCACCTCTCAGTGCTAAAGGATAATCCACAATGTGTTCTTAGATCTTATCTGATTTCTGACATGTAATCCACTAATCCTATGCTAGGGTTGGCAGAAATGACTTTCGGTGCAGAACCCAAACTGGGGAAAGACAAGAGCTACTGCAGCAATTTTTTTTGTCAACTGGCTAACAGATCATGAAACTTTCTATTTATGCTTCCTTGAGCACATCAGGTTGAGGGAGCAATATAAATCATTTTCATTCTATCAAATCAGAGGAGCAGTAAAGTTCCAAGGCGGATTAATTAATAACTTAACATCCATTCTGTTGTACATTTAGAAAAAATGAAATTGCCTGATAATTTAATTAGGGTGTGTTATTGACACTAAAAACAGTGTAATGACAATAAGCAGTAAAAGAACTGTTAAGTACTCCCTCAATTCCAAACTGTAGGTAGTTTTGGCATTTCTAGATACATAGATATTGCTATGAATCTAGACATAGAGTATATCTAGGTACATAGCAAAATCTATGAATTTAGAAAAAAAGACAAAACAACCTATAAAATTTGGGACGGAGGGAGTATACACCAGTGCAACAAAAGAAGATTGGATGTCCTAACCAGGACCAGTGAATCAGGATTTATTCATTACTCAAGACTAATGTGTCCACCACCCTATCCCATTTAGATGTTACAAAAGACAATGATTGCATACAACACTACACTTCTGTACTTCTTCAACAAATAAATAATTCCATGTGCTACATCAAGTATAACCAGTTTCAAGGATACTTCCCCTTAATCAATCTTTCAAAAATGGAGCATCTCATCTTAGCATCTTTTATAACACCCAAACCTTGACTGCAGATGAAGATAATGACCCTTATCAGTCATGTACTTAATGACATTATTAGCTAGAGAATCCTTCCCAGAGTTACGCAGCCTACTCACTAGACTACTGTACACCGAGAAGTTTGGTGTGCATCCATGCGAGTCCATGTCTTTCAGCATAGAGAATGCTTTATCAAACTCCCCCACTGTGCAAAGCCCCCATATCATTGAATTGTATGTGTACACATTTGGAAGCTGCCCCCTCACCAGCATATCATCAAAAAATCTCTGGGCTTCCTCAAATTCTCCAGCTGCCACATAGCTTGCGATCATAACAGTATAGCAGACAACATCAGGTTCACAGCCTTTCTTGACCATCTCATCAAAGAAATACTTGCAAGCTTCTAAGTTGCCAGCACGGCCAAGACCATCTATCAAATTTGTGAAATGGAGCACATTTGGTACACATCCAACATCACTCATGTAGTTCAGCAAATTGAGAGCAGCAAGGGGTTTGTCTCCCTTACCAAGCACATGAAGCAATAGATTGTAAGTATGGAGGTCTGGCGCAAGCCCATTTTTCCCCATCTCATCAAGTAAGCGATGGAATTGATCCAACTTTCCAAGCATATACTTTGCACGCATCACTATGTTGTATGTCAAGACGTCAGGCGAATGCCCCTCAAGGATCATTTTCTGGTGAACCCACTCAATCAGTGAGTACTGCTCTATCGTCAGAAGAGTGTGCAGTATTGCATTGAACGCATTCCTGAATGGACGGTAGCTGAAAGTACTGGACATGATGAACCTCTCCACCAGCCTCCGTCTCAACCCAGCCTGTCCAGATGCGCATATCAGGAGGTGGAACGTCCGGGAAGAGACCGGCAGCCCCTTTTCCGCCATCTCCTCAAACAGCCGCCACATTGCCTTCACCTCCCCACACTGAGCGAAAACCTTCATGACCAGGTTGTACATGCTCGTGTCATGTCGGTACCCCTCCTGCTGCCCTGCCCACACGAAGAACTTGTATGCAAGCTTGGGGTACCTTTCACGATTCACACCGTCCACGGACACAACCATCCTGAACAGCACCTCCCTCATCAGTGCGTTGGACACCTTCGGGCGCATTTCATCGAGCGCCTGGCGGGCGCTGAACCCCGGGCCGTCCTGCAGCAGTATCCTGAAGATCCTGTCCGCCTCCAGCCTCACATCCTCGAAGAACCGTCTCCTCGAACCTTTCCCAGGAGAAAATTTTTCGCCGTCATCGTCATCGCTCTCCGTCGGGCCTCCGGGCGGCGGCAGCCGGAGGAGCATTCCCCGCGGGAAGCGGCCCGCATCCAGGCCTGTCACCTCCTCTTCTCCCTCACATACGCCGTCGCCATTTCTCTGTACAGTGCCTGCGGGGCTCTCGCCGCCGTTTCTGGACCCGCCGCTGCAGAGATGCCGCGACGGCCAGAGCCGGGCGGAGAGCGCCCGGACTGCTCGGAGGGTAGGTAGGTGAGCGCCCGGGATCATAGGGAGCGCGCGCCAGAGAGCATGGCGAGTGAGCAGCTCCGCGAGAAGGTGGTGGTGTCGAGCTTTGGTTGGAAAGGTGGCCGGTGGCGGTGGCGACGCCAATGGCGGGGAGCGCGGCGGCGCGGCGGTGTCTGAGGGTGCTTGCTGCCGTCGTGCGCTCGATTCCGCCCAACAAATGAAAACTCGTGCCTGGGCCGACTTTTCGTTGCCTGACTATTGGGCCTCATTCTAAACATCCAAAAAAAATAGAGGCCGGGCAGCCGGGTTTGGTGCTGGCGGCGTCGAGGCGACCAGGCGGATTGATACGATAAAAAAGAAAATCCTACGCAAGGCCTGTTTGTGTTTTATTAGAAACCAATTAGGACTACAATATCGTGCGATATCAAGATTTCCAAAAGGCAAAAAGATTACTCGTGTAAAAATATTTCCAACCGACGGGGTTCATTCAGTTGTGCTTGCCAACGAACGGGACGGGTGGTGCCTCTACTCTGCTCTTTTGAGGTGCGGTGCCGCCAGGGTCAGCGCACGAGCGCGTGATGGGCTTGGTGTGCAGGCAGACGGAGTGCCGCCCGGCGCCGGACATTGGTAGTGGCCGCCGGCGATAAGCCAGCTCGGGGTGGAGGGCGGGGACGTGGCGGCAACGAGTGGGATGGCGCCGGGCACTGTTGAACGAAGAGGACCGGGTCGTGCGGTGGATATCGAAGGCACCGGCGGCTGCAAAGAGTGAGACGGAGGCAGTGCAAGACTGACAGTGGCAGCTCCATCACCTCTTGAAAACGCAAACTAATAGCCGCGGCTCCGCGAGGCAACGGTGGTTAGCGATCGTGATACGATTATTGTGAAGACAAATGCCAATAATACATCGGCGTTCAAAAAGGAATGCCAGTGATACATGATACTACGTAATGTGTTCTTACACATCGTCAACAAGGAAGATTTAACACATCTGTATCGCTTCTATTCATAGCAGGGTTTCCTGGGACCGTTACCGTTAATCTGTTAGTGCACGCGCAGCAATCAATAAGCTAATAACTGAATAAATCACATAGACAAAAGATGCAAACTTCCATGATGCTTTGCTTCTAAATTATGTGTCCTTTACATTAAGCAGACGCTTATCGTTTTTAGGTGAGACACAATGATGAGCTGGCAGCTGGTCTATAGAAAATTTAACTGAATGCAGCTATATTGCGGAGCATGCCATAGTCTTAAACACTGAATAAGGTATACACATCGGGCTATATGGCAGCACCATACACATAAGGTTGTGCCAACCTGTTCATATCAGGTACCATAAACATACAATTCCAGAAATCCCCCTCATCTTGTACCTCGCTTCAACTCAGCTGCATAGCACTATTTGCCAGGCACCTGCACATCTTTTTAAAAAAGAATTGGCTCAGGAGAAACCCATTCTGTCACCAGGACACAACACAACTTTGGCAATATATGTCCATTCACATTCTGTCATTCTGATGCATAACTTGAAGTAACATACAGTAATCACCCACTGCACATAAAAGAATGGTGTACAACACATCCATGCGTTTAAGATGTGCCGTTGGACTACACAAAATCGGATATTTTCCTTTTCAAAGACCACATAATAAGTGGTTAATATGGACTGGGAATTCTATACATGCACTAAAACCTTGAAAAACCTTTGCTCTGTTGTCTACTTTCCAGTACTAAGAGCACAATTGTTTCTGTTTTCTCTTCAACCTACATGGTTTCTTCTACCTAGACATTGCATTACGACATCCTGAAAGAATAGCTCCAAATCTCCAATCTTCTCCATGAGATACAAAAACATAATCAGTCGAGACTCCACGGGAGATGTCAAAGTCAGAACTGAAACAACAATACTGCCATAGTTCACTTCATCAAATCCAAAAACACAAAGCCATTCCATAGGCTATGCAGCACCATCGACGCCTGTAGATTGCGAGATCTCGCAAAGACACCTCCCATCACTACCCCAAGAAATATCAAAAGCATCACCCTCTGTGCATTGAAGTGTGCAACCGCAAATGCTGCAGCGCTTGCTAGGATCGACCATGGAAGTGGCATGTATCGCGTTAGAGATGGAAGAAGGAATCCTCGGAACACAATCTCTTCCCATATAGGCGCACATACAGTGACTACCACTGCATATAGGGCCATTGCCACTGGGTCACGGGCCACAATGGACTGTTCTACACTGGACACCCCGACGACTGGCCCTGGTGACATTGGAACCAGGCTGATGTTTATGTGAGAGAGCAGATTGACTAGGGGGAATAACAGGCACCCCAGCACTACATCCAAATACCATCTGCCCTTCAAGTTGAACTCAAACCAACCTGGAGGAAGGGGGCGGAATCTACCAAGGCATTGGTGAAGGATTGCAATCCCAGCAAGGCCTTCTGTTATGTCTGTCAAGAGGCTATATAGTGCTTGGCCCCTGTATGTCAATGTTTCCTTGCTAAAGCCAGCAGCATGAGCCAAGAATGGCACTATCCAGGAACCCACAAGCCAAAATGTGGCAATCCACAAAATCACGACCTGCATTCATAAATTATAAATTAGTCATTTTTCCTTAACAGCACATTTCATATGAAGTGCTAATCTCCAAAGCGATCATTAGGTTTGATGAAGGCCTCTAATTTAACTAACTACTTAAGTCAGACAATCAACAACCAACCATCCCCTACAGCTGAAACTAGGCCTCAAATGAATAAATGATCCCATCCATCATTCCGTGTAGAAATCTTGCTAGCTATATCCACAACCAAAATTATCAGGGAGAAGATATGCCAATAACTAAACAGAGACAAATGTATAAAATTCTCATTTGTACTGTACAACAGCAAGGCCACCAACAAAGTTTGGTTGGGACAATTCTCAATTGTAATGTACAAATACAAATAGAAACATGGTATAAGATCTGTTAAAAAGCTTAAAAAAACATAGTTGTATAAATAGGTTCAAGACTACAGTAGAAATTGTGGACCCAAATCTAAAGTACATTGCATTTTTCAAATTTCTACAGTATGGCTATATAACATGTCATTCCATCATAAAATAGGAAGCTTCCAATGAGCATTAATGCAACACCAGAGGGAGGAACCTCAGAGATTGGATGGAGCTATGGAAGAAACTAACCTGGGCAATGGTTTGTCCAGTCCAAGGTACCATCCAGCGTTCTCTCTGAAATCTTAATACTCTGCCTTTTAAATTTTCCTTTATCTGAAACACAAATAGAGAATTCTCATTCACCAAACGATGAAAATAGCCTTAATGATGATCGCCAAATCAGATATTATCAGACACTTGTTGCACCAAGAAGCACAACACATGGTAACAACAGTAAATTTTCAACGGTATATTAACATTAATGAAGAATTTCTGGCCAGATGAATTACTTATTCCATCTAACGTTTGGCTGTTTACAAGGATGTTGCATTAAAAAGAAGTAGAGTTTAGATTTACTGGTGAGAAAGCATGCAAGATGCCAAACTAAAGAGTTTGGCAATAAAGTGTAACATAAGGCAATTTATATCATGCAGGACTTCTGTCCTAAACATTAAAATAATCATCCTAGATGTTCCCTAAAACCTCAGATAAACATATAGGCAAGCATAGCTTGCAGAAAACTGATTTCTTACATGTATTTAAAATGGTTGACACTCTTAGGTAGACAAATCAATAGGATAAAAGTTGTGTTTTTAAACTATTTTCCTATTACCCTTCAGAATCGAATCTTTTTTGTTCCAAAGAGGTTTTTGAAAGGAACTAAACCCCATCCATGTCACCATTTCCTTTAGTAACTCTTCATAACGTATATGCCTTGTAATGAAACATTCAGGAAATGGTGCATGCAAGTGACAAATATACATTAGGCCCATATTTTGCTTTCTGGAGAGGGCTCAGGCTCAGGCTTGAATATCCTTGTCAGATAATTGAAGATGAAGTTATATTTGTAAGCCCAGTTATTTATTTCTATCAGTGCGGCATATTTTTCGATCAAATTTCATCATAACCCAATAACAAATCCAGCTCTCATGTCATTACAGGTATGATGTTTCATCAGTTAAACACTTAGAATAGAAAACAATTTTTGTGTTGGGTAGTCAGTTTAATACTTAAGAAAGTCATGTTACAGCAAAAAGGAGTAAATAATTTTAAAATGGTCCATTCCATTGGCTGCCAAGAATTAATGGAATCAGGAAATCGTAAGTGACTTCATATAAACTGCACTAGGATTTGTTAAATAGACCTATAAACTGCGCTAGGATTTCTGAAATAGACACCATGTACATATTCTATAGCATTTTCAGAATTATGACTATCTGATGTTATTTCAGTTTCTTACTTTCTTACAGGAAAATGAATCTGACAATCAAGGCAATGTAAGCTGACAACCTAGTTATGGAGTCTCAGCTTTGTTGTATCCTAAAGAATGCTGCGATACTTTTCTCTTTCAAGCACCCTGTCTAAGTAGCACATTCTATTTCCAAATTTACTAGCAAACAAATTACAAACAAGTCAGGATGCAGCAAATAAATCAGACTTGCCTTCTGCACCTGCAGGAACCAATCCCCGTCCTTGAAATTCTGCTCCTGCCCCCCATTCGAACTTCCCGCCTCTTCCTCTTTTGCGTCGGTAGCACTGGAGCTCTCCGATTGGGCAACATACTTGAAGCTGTCATCATCAAAAGATGTCGTTGGCACATCCGGATCATTTCTGAAGCACGAGACATGCCACAATCTCCATTCCTAAACGCTCAAAGCAAAGAGAGAAAGAAAAGGTCCGAATTATTCCATGAAAAAAAATGCCCAATGACTCCATGCGGAACAGATTGAATGTGGAACGGATTGACTAGGCAGACATTCATCAGGCGATGAGAAATTCCGCAGTTCTGAGAACGAGCTGGACACAGGACACATTGATCACTACAGTACAAGAGGTTCTCTAACCAGTTTAGACCTCCAACTTGTAAATAGTGTGCACGCACAACAAACAGGGAAGTCTGGAACCCAGATTTAACCAGCGAGATGCAAAATTCAGCAAAGCCAAGCAATGGAAGAAAGAGGGGCAAGTTATATACTACTGAAACGAAGGTTTAGCTACGCCCAATATGCGCACGCAGATAGAATCGAGTGGTCGGAGCGCCGCACCTTGGCTGGAGCCGCCCTCCGAGGCCCTAAGCCGAGCGACGGCCTCGCGGAAGCAGAGGAGGGAGGCGGGAGCCAGAGCCTAGAGCATGGGAACCGTGGAGCGGGAGGGGAGAGGAAGGAGGCAGAGGACATTGGTGGGGTCGGATGGAGGAGGCGCCACGAACCACACAGCTCCGGGGAGGCAGCCAGCCTCCAGCCTCTCGATCTGTCTCCCTCCCCTCGCCGAAGCGGCTTCGCACGCCGCCGCGGAGAGACGCCGGCCCGGTCCGGAAAAATGCCCCCCCAACCCCTGCGGGGCTGATTGGTTGCTTGTGCAACCTAGCCTGGCTCGTATGGCACAGGCTGAGCGAATGCAATGGTCTCACGTTCGGTTGAGGCCGAGAAAAGATTGCGTTTGGTTGTCCGCATGAAGTTACATTACATGAGATAAAAATAAATAAACATATGTTAGTAGTATATTTATTTTTGATAAATATATTTTTATAGCTCTTACTTTATCTCGTTAAATCTTAATCTTCATTAAAATATGTTAATGCCTCTTGATATATACTAATCAAACGCTAATCCTATCATTAGTGGGTGCACCATCCGCACGCCGCGGGCCTGGCTCACCGGATACGAAGAAAAATCTCGTTTCTCAGGATGCAGGCCGTGGGGTGCTTTTTGCGTGAGCGGGGACAGGCTCTAGCACCTGTGCAGGCATCCAAACATGAGAGGCTGCATGCAGCGGGACTGGTTGGACCTGCATGCAGGCAACCAATCGCGCCCTGCTTCTTGGCAAATATGTCTGGTTAGTTCAGTGTTAGTGAAGTTTTATGGGAAGTTTTATAACATTAAATATGCTGATGTAATATTTTTTTAACACACTGATCTAGTTAATTGTGTAGTGAAACTACTCCCTCCGGTTTGGTAAAGAAGTCGTTTAGGACAGCGACACGGTCACCAAAGCACAACTTTGACTTCTCTTTTCTATAAAAATATTTCTTAAAAAAATTTATATATATACTTTTATAAAAGTAATTTTCAAGACCAATCTATTTATATAGTTTTTACATTTCCAAACTCAATGACTTAAATGTTATTCATAATTTATATTCCCAATATTTGACTCAAACCTTGTCCAAAACGATTTCTTTTACCAAATACACTGAGACTGACCTAATGAAAAGGTTACGATAGGGTTCGTAGTAGTGAACATCAGTTCCATCATTTCTGAAATGAAAAATAAAAGAGGATTTCACTATATAAGAACACGGTTAATAGTTTAGCCAACTGAAGGCTGTATGCTATTGTCACGTCATCTAGAAGCGCTAATACAACCAACCCATATAATGGATTGGTTGTTTCTCAAAAAAAATATAATGGATTGGTTTTTAGATGGTTGTTAGATTAATCACATTAAATATATATACATTTATCGTTTGCAGTGCATACCATATCGTGTGACATATATCTTTGTAGTTCTTTGAGCAAACAAAATACACAAGGATAAAAAATAATAAAGAACATAGAGCAAGAACGCCCCCAATGACCGCATATATAACCTAGCATCATGCATATCTCTACATAATCTCTACCTAATTATAAAGCAAGAATTGTTTCTGCGGTACGTCATAATTTTATAAAAAAATTCCTGATATTTTTTATTTTCTGTCCACCCCACCCTCCGTCCGCGTCGTAATTTTCCCGTCCGGCCCCACCCTCTGTTCCCACATCCGTCCGTTCTCCGCATCGCGTCCGCCCGTCCGCGTAATCACGCGATCCGCAGGCCGTCCGCCCCACCTCCGTCCGTCCGTCCGCGTAATAATCACGCGATTCGCGGCCTAGACGTGCAACTTCCGACTCCCCCTCCTCCACAGATATCGCGTCCGAGACGTGCGCCTGGTGCCTTTTGTCCGTGAGTCCGTCACAGCACGACATCCTAGCTGGTCCGACGGCTTGCTGTTGCTGCTCTTTGGCTACTGCATGCACTTTAGTCGTTGCTCGATGAAATGTTGCTTCAAGATGCATGACTTTACATTTTGCTATTTAGGCTAGGATGTCCTAGCTGCTATTAAGGTAGTATAATTAATAAGTCGATGTGGCCTATCCTAAAACAAACAAGTGGTGTAACATACTTTGGTGTACAAACTATGGTATGGATTTTCTTTTGACCATTAATATAATAGCCCTTTAAATATATATATATATATATAAGAAATAATATATACGTTGGAATTGGAAAACAAAACGTAGTGGGCCTGATTTTATAGTTTGATGATGTGTAGAGTTACGGGGAGGAAATCTTATGACCTTGATATCAAGCCAAATAGAAATATTACGAGTCTATAATTTGGCCAGCTGGGTGGGCTTTTGGTTTTCTGGATCCCTCCTGCTCCCTGAATGGATTATCGAGACAAGGTTGATATTTTATTTAATCCTAATTTAGTACTTATAATATTGATCGAATCACTAGCTACATTTATTACATGTGGCTCGGCTTGCATTGACTTCAGTAGGCCAGCAAAGGGTGCAGAGCTTCTGAATTGTGGAATGATCAGGTCGTAAAATCATATAGTTTGAAGCCCGACCACAAAAGCAAGAGAGGTAAGGGTCATAACCGGTTCGACCCTAAGCAACGCTCGGATTGATCCTCGTTGTGTCTGCACCTCTAGCTTGCAGCCACACCGCACGGTCTCACGCTCTATTTTTATGGTATACCGCATCTCGACACTATCAAATTGAACTTGACACTTTTCCGAGAAGCATCATGGCCAACAATCTAAAACGGCGCCGAGATCACTGTCGTACGATCTCCAAGAGCTTTCTCAACAACGGGATAACTAGCGCGCCTGTAGTGGGATGGGCAACTTTATTGGTAGATAAGCAGCAGCTTGCCTACAATGTACGAGCGATGTGCGGAGAAAGTTCAGTTGATTTATTAAAGTTGTAGGACGACTTGCCAACTATGCAAGTGCATCATATCAGCATGAGTGCAAAGTTCGTTTATTATATATTATATTTTAAAAACATGTTTATCATTATGATATAATAATCTATATGTATAATTTTCACCCGTAGCAACGCACAGTCACTTTTGCTAGTCTCTACCTAATTATGAAGCAAGGATTGATTCAGCGGTACGTCATAATTTTACAAAAACACCCAAACATTTTTATTAATCAATCCGTAGTCCTTTCTAAGATGTACACAACAATTTTGCAAAATACCCCACCCGCGGTCCGTTATCTACTCAATTTATGGCAACCACCCGCGCCTCCGCCATCGTAACAAAAAAGGCCGCTCGCTTCTCCGCCGCCACCATACGTCTTTGTCGAGGACGACGCGCGCGACCACATTATTGTGATTCATCGTCAACAAATACCTTGCAGCGTCCGTGTGCACGCTGCCGGGATGTAACGCCCGCGTTTTGAACTCTGGGAAAATCACCTAATAATCCACCCGGTAAAAAGTTTCAAACGTTTTCCCGCCGAGCTCCCGTTTCCGCCAAACCCCGTCCGCTTTGTTTTCCCTCCCCTCTCTTTTCCTGTCCGCATCCCGATCACTGTCACCTCTCTCTCCTTTCCGTCCCATCCCGCGTCGCCCGCCCTCGGGTCGACCGCCGGGCCACCCATCTCTGGCCGACCGCTTGTCGACTCGCCGCCGCGAATCCCGCCGACCTCTCCCCTTTTTCCCCTCTCCCTCCTCCTTTCTCCCTTCCTTTCTTTTTCTCTTTCTTCTTTTTCTTTTTCCCTTCTTTCCCTTCCTTTCCCTCCCCTGCTTCTTCTGTTTTTTCCCGGCACCGACACCACCGCCCAGCTCCCGCGCGCTCTGCTCCGCGCCGCTCGTCGCCGACCGCCCGGCCCCACCTCCGCTCACCTTCCTGCTCCCCATCACGAGCACCGTGCTCCGCTCGCCGCCGGCCGAACCCCACTCGCTGCCCATCTCGTCGTCGCCATCCCGCTCCCCGCCGTGACGACCGCGCGCGTGCACGCCACCGCCAGCCCGCTGCCGTCTCGTCGCCACACCACGGCCACGCCATCGTTGTCGCCGCCGTGCCGCCCTCGCTCTGCACCCGTACCCAGCCGGCCCCACTTCCCCGACCGGCTACGCCGCCGCAGTCGCGCCATCGCCGCCGTGCACGCCGTCGACTGCCCCCTCGCTCACTCACCTCGCACCGCTGCCGTGCCGCCCTCACCCGGCCACCGTGCGGCCTGCGCCCAGCGCCACCGGAGCCCGCCGTCATCCACCCCAGCGTGCAAGTCACCCCTGCACCACCACGCCGACCGCCGCTGCACGCACGCACGCCAATCCTACAGACCCGACCGCCGCCGTACCCCGTCCGCACTCGCCGCGCACGCTATCGCCGCCGACTGTCTCCACCACCGCCCGAACGCGCCGACCGCCGCAGCACGCCCTGCGCGCGCGTGCACACCACCACCGGCCCCGCAGCTGTCCTTTCGCCACCAGGCCGCGCGCACGCCGCGTCGCGACGAGCACAGCAGCACGCACCGCCGCTGGCCCACCCCCGAACCATCCCGTCCGTCGCAAGCCAAGCCGGCGCCATTAATTTTCCCCCGCCGGCCATTCCTACCGCCCGCCGCACCCCTCCATCGTCGGCCCACCTCCTCGCCGCTCATCCCCGCCTATAAATAGGCCGGTCGGCCTCTCCTCCGCCACCTCGCACTCACCCACCCCCGCAATCGCCCCCTCCACCGCCATAGCACCGCCGACCTCACTGCCAGCGCCGCCGCCGCCCCTAGCCCTCGTGGGCAGCCCTCCCCACTGCACCTCCGGCCGTGGTAAGCCCACTGGTGGACTTGTCGTGCACCCCTCTCTCTTTTCCCCCTGTTCCCGTCCACCACCACCGCTCCAGTCGCCGGCAATCACGCCGCCGTCGGCCGCCAGCCCTCCCTGTTTCCCCTCCCTCTCTCTGTTAAAACGTTGAAGACGGCCGTTTTACGAAGAACCCCCTACCCTTCCTGCTAATCAACCCGCCGTCCAAATAACTAAAGCCTCTCTCTCTTGCACGCTTACACATGACCCCCTGGGCTTTTGCCGAATCAACCCGCGGTCCAACGGTTACTATTCTCTCTCTCTCTGTAGATTTTACCCGAGGCCCCTGAGTTTTCCTATAATTACAAACAGGTCCTTATTCTTTATAAACAGCCCTAAACTCCACTAAACTCGTCATTTCATGCGCCAAATTAATCCCGTTTGACCCCAAACTCCACCATAATATTCACCAATATATTTCCGCCAAATCCAACCAGTCCATACTCAAAAATAATCATGCCATCATCAGTCACTCTCTTTTTCCGTTCCTTCTTTTGGAGCTCAATAAAACTTTTTCTTTTGTTTATTGGGTGTTTGTTGGTGTGTGCCGTAGACTCCGCTGTGAACGAGGAAGGACCCGAGGAGGAGCAAGTCTACGAGCAGGAGTTTGGAGACCAAGACCCCGGGCAGGAATCCCCCGAGGGTTGGGAGAACGGCAAGTGCAATCCCACCCTTTGATGCATATTGTTGTCCCAGTTTTTATAAACACGACCCATGGCCTGTTTTATAAAACATGCATGATTTTACTGCTAAACCCAGTTGGATAGCCACCCTTTGATTGCTATGACTAATTCCTTGACAACCTAGATTAATGTTTGAATATGACAATGCTCTGTTTAAATATTAGTCACTGCTAGAAACGCTTAGGAATATTCTACCATTATACCCATGACAAATATTTGGCATTTACAAAAGCAACCGTGTGCGTACTTTAAAATAAAAGAGATGATTTGTGTAAATAAAATGAGTACCCGTGTAGGGTGAGACAAACGGTATTTCCGCGTGAAATACCGAGGAGAGCTCGAACCGGTGTGGTTGAGCATGGTGGGAGTTGTCTATCCTATCACAAGTTTTGGGATGATGTTGAGGTGTCATCTAGCCTAACCCATTTGTCTGTACCACCACTCGACCGTTGTATGTGGCAACGGCCTAGCATAAATCCCACTAGTTGAGCTGCTGGTTATGTGGTGTGCTGGTGAGCAACAGAGGGCCATGGAGCCGGGGATACGGTCTATGTGAGGTATGCCCCTGGTTAGAACCTCGTTGGTAGGTTGCTAACCCCTGGTCGCATCTGTGGTAACTTGTCAGTTTAGCTATGGTGGGTAATGGCTTTGATAGGAGCTGCACTGGCACTAAGGTGTTCTTGTTGTGGTAGCCTACTTGTGGTTGTGTACACCTCTGCAGAGTTAAAACCTATCCGGATAGCCGTGTCCACGGTATTGGGCGAGTTACGGCTTGGTCACTTCACTAGTCCCCTGTTTTGGTGTAAGAAAGTGTTGGTGTTTAATGGAGCTGGGAAATGTTTTGACTTGGGCTACGACAGATGGGAAATCTGGTAGCAACGAAATCTTGTACGAAAAAGTGTTACATTTACTGTTCCTTTTAAAAGTAATGTTTGTGAAAACCTATTGTGAAAACCAACCCCTTGCATGAGTAATAAAATTTGCTTTGCTGCTAAATGAACCATGAGCCTTCCTTGTTACAATACTTGCATAATGCTGTTTTACCCCTCCGTGGTTGCGGTTGCGCTTGCTGAGTACGTTTGTACTCACCCTTGCTAAATCTGTTGCAGAGGCAGACCCGGACTTTGTGCCTGAGGATATCGTCTAGTGGGGTTCGTTCTGCACCCAACCTTTGCCTGTGTGTTAGGGCCACCCGCTGGAAGCCGCATGCGTTGCCACTCTGATGAAGACCTCTATGTTATCAACCTTTTTATCTGGAGCCTAGCGTTAGTTCTGTTTGTCGTGGCCCTGCAATGCCACCGTCTCCCGTAGTGTTGTTGTTGTACTGAACTATCTGTTGTAATAATGTGAACCAGCATCCTGGGACTGGTATTTGTATCACATTAAGTTCTCTCTTTCGAGGGGACGCTTCTGGTGGTATCAGAGCCGATAGGTTGGCCGTAGGACGTACCCCTAGGATCTTGACCCTACCTAGTCTCCTCTCACCAGTTTGTTCTTGCCTAATCCTTTTCCCCCACACAAGTACTCACCGACGGCTTTTTGACTTGTTCCAAATGGCCTAGCCGGTTGACGAGGGTTGGGGCGAAGGAGTCTGCCCCGCAGAACCTGGCCTCCCCAAGTTGCTGCTGCTCAGCCTGGAGCACGTTGGAGTCACAGAGATCCCCGAGTACTTTTACCGGGAGTGCACCACCAATGGTACCCGTCGGTGCCGGATGTTCATCTTTGTGGGAAGAAGCTCGCTGTACAAGGAAGTGGCACCTTGGTTTGTTCACGCCACTGGCTACGACCGCCCCAATTCCTACCGCAAAGCCGCAAGAAGAGCCTTGTTGTGCCTCCGCGAGCTCTACAGGCAGTACCTCGTGGGAACAGCACTAGGATTTGCCCCACCCCTAGAAAGTGGAGGACGCGAATGGATTGCCCAGATGAGGAACCTTGGGAGAGATGAAGACATGGAAGACACTGTATCCCACATGTCCATTTACCTCACAGGCTTGGATAGGCTGTACCGAGAGACATCGGGACAGCTGAGGCACCAGATCCGCAGAGCCGAGAAGGCGGAGAAGGAGCTAGAAGAGGTAAAGAGAGAGCTAGGAGAAACAAAATAAGAACTGGAGGTACAGAAAGCAACGGCCACACAGGCTGTCAGCTCCCTAGCCACTCACCAGGCTAGATGCCAGGCCTACTATGAGTATTTGGATAACCTGGAAGCATACAGAAGAGAAAGAGGGTTGTTGGAAGATGAACCAGAAATGACCCATGTGGACGCAGGCACTCAGACCGAGGAAGAAGTTCCCGAGTACCAGCTCCCTCTGAAGAAACGCCGAGTTTGCCTAGAGTAGAGTCTGTTGTACCCAGTAGCACTACCAGCTTAGCCTCGATGTATCCATGATCTGTGTACCTCACCATGTTATGCAATAAAGATCATCTTATATCCTGCACCTGTTCAGTTTTTGTTTTCCCCTGATTTCAGATGGCGGAACAAGGATGGACCCAGGGCGTTTGCCCAGTCACACCGGGCTTCGCTAGCCTGTTGATCCCCGCGCTGGAACGCCTCGGTGTACCAGAACGCCCGAGGTACTACAGCAGGGAGTATGAGCACCATGGGACCCAACGCTGCAGAGTGGTCATAGTTGTCGCCAAGAGTGACCTCCACCCTGTCGAGGCATGGCGTACGACCGCCACGGGATTCAGGCACCAGGACACCTACCCCTTGGCACTCAGGAAAGCCCTCCGCTTTATGTGCGGAATCTTTGAAAGGCACCTGGTCCCCACTCCAATGAGGTACTTTCCACCAGTCGTCAGAAGTGCAGTCTGGCGAGCCCGCATAAGGAACTTGGAGCAGCGCCGTCAAGAGGAACCCATCCTGTACCAAGTGGTCACCTACCTTAATTCCTTGGATCAACTCTTTGACGAGCAAGCTGAGCTCCTGAGGGAACAGACCGCCCGGGCTGAACAAGCAGAATTCTCGGTCCGCATGCACCAAGTCCAGGTGGCCTAAGCGGAAGCAAGAGCCGCTGCTGCCATCAGCAATGAAGCAGTCGCCCAAGAAAGCCTCAGGCAGGCTCGGGACCTGCGTATCCAGGATTGGACCAGAAGTGGAACGCCTGTTCCGGCAATTGGAGAACCACATGTCCTACTTGGGACACCAATCATGGCATGGGGAGAAATTGTGGGAAACCCACTGGCACTATCGGGAACTCCGGCAGGATCGCCACCCGCTGGAGAAGGACCATCTGAGCCGCCTCGGGAGAATGGGACCTTGACCGAGGCTGAGCAGGCTCGACTTGCACCACCAGAAGAAAGCTCGCCCCGCGAGTAAGCCCAGAGTCAAGCGCTCAGATGGGAGTGAAGCCAGCTTGGTCCGGAGAACCCTTGTATCCCTAGCAGTAGTTTTCCTACCATGTCCTGTATCCCCGCCTTGTAGTGCGAACCCTGTTGTACCCCCCCCAAGTGTTGTAACCCTCAGCTGTTGGAATGGAACCTTGTGTGTTTGTTTGTTAGCTCGTGTGCTGTTTCTGCCTTGTTTTAAAAATGCGGACTAATCAACTTAAACATAATTTAACCCAATCTCACGAAGGCCTTGCTCAATCTGCAGATGGTGAACACTCGTGCTAGTGCCTCTCAGAGACGCGCCCCTCCTGCTGGAGGAGAGCAACCAGAAGGAAGAAGAGAGAACCCTGAGAACCAGGAAGTGGATCAACAGGATCCTATGGGAGAGAACCAGCCCGAAGGACAAGCGCCTGTAAGAGGCGGACCTGAAGCAAGCCATCCCAGAAGTCAGAATGAGGGATCTTTCGTTATGCCCCCACTCCCACCAGATTTCAACTTGGCACAAGCTTTGTACCACCACACCCTGTTCATGCAAAATGTGTGGAATGCCAGCCGCCGTCAGGAGACAGCCCGTAGACCCAATGCGGGTGACAAGTTAACCAATTTTCTGAGAACCAGGCCACCCACCTTTGGAGGGTCCAGCAACCCCTTGGAAGCAGATGACTGGCTGAGAACTATCAAGAGGAAACTGGAACCGTTCGGATGTGGAGACCGTGACAAAGTCCTTCTAACCTCCCACCAGCTCACGGGAACTGCCATGGCATGGTGGGATGCTTATTGTGCGGCTTCCCCAAACGAGTTGGCCATCACCTGGAAAGAGTTTGAAGAAGAGTTCCGTCGCTACCACATCCCCGACGCCACCATGAGGCGCAAGGCTGATGAGTTTCGCGCACTAAAGCAAGGGAACAAGACTGTGGAAGAGTACACCCATGAGTTCACTGAGCTAGCCCGTTATGCACCAGATGAAGTAAAGACAGATGCAAAGAGGCAGGATGCTTTCATCAGAGGTCTACACCCAGATCTTCGAGCCTTGATAGTCACTCACAGTTTCCCTGACTTCAACACACTGATGAATAAGGCCATTGTCACAGAAAAGGCCAGAATGGAGGCAAGGCAAGAGAACAAGCGCAAGTTCTTGGAAAGCAAGAACCGTCAGATGGACCGCTCACAGAAACCCAGGAGCTCCGGCTATGCTGCACCTAGACCCCAGGCTCCCGTGCAGTATAGGACCCAGTTTCAGGCCACAAGCTCCCAGGCTCCCAACAACCAGTTTAAGAGCCAGACCACCTCGAAGCCACCACAGAGCAAGATCAGTCAGGCCACAGCCAGCAACAGCAATGCGAGAGCCTGCTTCAACTGCCGTGAGACCGGGCACTACATCGCCGATTGCCCGTATCCTAGGAGCAAGCCCGCGATATCAGTCTACTCCAACTCGGTGAATGGACCCAAGCCACCAGTGTCTGGAGCCAACCGTGTACCCGTCCGCAGCACCAACACCGGCAGCAATAACAACAACAACACCCAGCAGTCATACGGACGAGCCCGCGTCAACCACATCGACGCGCAGGAAGCTCAAGGAGCACAAGGAGTAGTACTCGGTGAGTACCTAGTCAGTTCAGTTTTGGCAACAATATTATTTGATTCTGGGGCATCACATTCTTTTATATCATCAAGTTTTGTGGAAAAACACAAGATACCCACAGTACTACTAAAGACACCCCTACTAACCCGAACACCTGGAGGTGATATTAAGTGCCAATTAGGTTGTTCGCGGGTACGGATCCTTTTAAGTGGGGTAGAGTTTCTAGCGGACTTAGTAGTACTAGAATCCAAAGGAATAGATGTAATTCTTGGAATGGATTGGTTAGGCAAACACAATGGTCTCATAGGTTGTGCTGACAAGGTAGTGCACCTAACCAACCCAGATGGAATACAAGTAGCCTGTCACACCAAAGGAAGTGGACCAGATCCTATGATCTTTAGTATGGAAACAACGACCATAGAAGAAGTCCCAGTAGTCAGAGAATATCCTGATGTTTTCCCTGAAGTTCTACCCGGAATGCCACCAGACAGGGACATAGAGTTTGCTATTGAACTCGTCCCGGGAACCTCCCCTATAGCCAAGAGACCTTATAGGATGACAGCATCAGAGTTAGCAGAGTTAAAGAAACAACTGGAAGAGTTGCAACAGATGGGATTTATCAGACCCAGCACATCCCCTTGGGGAGCCCCAGTGCTCTTTGTGAGGAAGAAAGATGGGAGTATGAGGTTGTGCATCGACTATCGTGCACTAAATGATGTCACTATCAAGAATAAATACCCACTCCCTAGAATTGATGATCTCTTTGATCAGTTGAAAGGAGCCAAGTACTTCTCCAAGATTGACTTAAGGACTGGGTATCACCAACTGAAGATTAAGGGGAGTGACACCTCAAAGACTGCATTTGTCACCCGATATGGGCAATACGAGTTCACAGTGATGCCATTTGGACTCACCAATGCACCGGCTTACTTCATGAACCTTATGAACAAGGTATTTATGGATGAGTTGGACAAGTTTGTCGTAGTCTTTATTGACGACATACTCATCTACTCCAACAGTGCCGAAGAGCTTGAGCAACACTTGCGGGTGGTGTTGGAAAAGTTGAGATCACACCAGCTCTATGCCAAGTTTAGCAAGTGTGAATTCTGGCTGGAAAAAGTAGCCTTCCTTGGCCATATTTTGACCGCAGAGGGAGTAGCAGTAGACCCTGAGAAGGTAGAAGCAGTCTCAAATTGGCAACAACCAACCAATGTGAGTGAGATCAGGAGTTTTCTGGGTTTAGCTGGGTACTATCGGAGGTTTATTGAAGGATTTTCCAAGATAGCCAGACCCATGACAGAGTTACTCAAGAAAGAGAAGAAATTTAATTGGACTGAGCCATGCGAAAAGAGCTTCCAAAAGCTGAAGGAAAAGCTGACCGCTGCCCCAGTTTTAACCTTACCAGATATCCACAGGGATTTCGTCGTTTACTGTGACGCGTCCCGCCAAGGATTAGGGTGTGTCCTCATGCAAGATGGGAAGGTTGTGGCTTATGCCTCCCGACAACTTAGACCTCATGAGCAGAATTACCCAACACATGACTTGGAGTTTGCAGCCGTAGTACACGCACTCAAAATCTGGAGACACTACCTAATTGGGAACAAGTTTGAAATATACACGGATCATAAGAGCTTAAAGTATATTTTCACCCAACCGGACCTGAACCTCAGACAGAGAAGGTGGTTAGAATTGGTTAAGGATTATAATGTGGAAATTCATTACCACCCTGGCAAGGCTAATGTAGTGGCAGATGCCCTAAGCCGAAAATCTTACAGACCTAAGAATGCCCACCTGCAAGAAGAAATGGCACGATTAAATGTGCACATTGTTCCCCAGACTAATAGCCACCAACTGACGATCCAGTCCACTCTGGGGAATCGGATCAGAGAAGCCCAAGGAACAGACAAGGATTTAGTGCAGATCTGCAAGCATACCGGAGAAAATAAGGCACCAGACTTTAGAGTCGACAGCAAAGGAACGTTGTGGTATAAAGATAGGATTTGTGTGCCTAAGGAAGGAGACTTTAGACAAATAATTATGGACGAGGCCCACAACTCGCCATATTCCATCCACCCAGGATCCACCAAAATGTATTTGGATTTAAAGCAGAACTATTGGTGGAAAGGAATGAAAGCTGACATAGCCCAGTTTGTCGCTCAGTGTGATACCTGCCAAAGGATTAAGGCCGAACACCAGAAACCCGCAGGTTTATTACAACCCTTGCCTATTCCAGTTTGGAAATGGGATGAGATAGGAATGGATTTTGTGATAGGCTTACCCAGAACACAGAAGGGACACGATTCCATATGGGTAATAGTGAACCGACTCACTAAAGTCGCTCACTTTTTACCTGTACGGACCAATTATGGTGGAGAAAAATTAGCCAAGCTTTATGTGGAGAACATAGTAAAGCTGCATGGAGTGCCCAGCAGAATTGTTTCAGACCGAGGAACCCAGTTCACCTCGAGATTTTGGAAAAGTTTGCATAAAGCTATGGGCACCAAGTTGGATTTTAGCTCCGCATACCATCCTCAGACCGATGGTCAGACCGAAAGAGTAAATCAGATTATGGAAGATATGCTGAGGGCATGTGTCCTTACCTATGGTAAAGATTGGGAACAAAGTTTACCCTACGCAGAGTTCTCCTACAACAATGGTTACCAGGCAAGCTTAGGTATGTCCCCGTTTGAAGCCCTCTACGGGAGGAAGTGCAGGACTCCTTTAATGTGGTCAGAAGCAGGAGAGCGTACACTAGTGGGACCCGCGCTCATAAAGGAAGCCGAAGAGAAAGTAGCCGAAATTAGGGAGAAGTTGAGAGCAGCTCAGTCCAGACAGAAAAGCTACGCAGACAAGAAGAGACGAGAACTGGAGTTTAATCCAGGAGATTTTGTTTATCTCAAGGTTTCACCCATCCGGGGAACCCGTAGGTTTCAAGTCCATGGAAAGTTAGCCCCTCGGTATAATGGGCCGTACCCGGTGCAAAAGAAAGTTGGAAAGGTGGCCTACCGATTGGAGTTACCCGAAGCAATGTCAGATATACACCCCGTATTCCATGTTTCACAGTTGAGAAAATGCCTTAGAGTACCTGAGGAAGAACACATACCGGAAAAAGAAATAGACCTACAGACGGATCTACGTTATTAGGAAGTACCGGTCAAAATTTTGGACACCGTCACAAAGAAAACCAGGAACTCCGAAGTGCGAATATACAGAGTACAGTGGAGCAGACACAGTGTAAAGGAAGCTACGTGGGAAAGAGAAGATGCCCTGAAGAAAGAGTTTCCCCACCTTTTTAGGAGCCAGCCGAATCTCGAGGACGAGATTCCTTTAAGTGGGGTAGGTTTGTAACGCCCGCGTTTTGAACTCTGGGAAAATCACCTAATAATCCACCCGGTAAAAAGTTTCAAACGTTTTCCCGCCGAGCTCCCGTTTCCGCCAAACCCCGTCCGCTTTGTTTTCCCTCCCCTCTCTTTTCCTGTCCGCATCCCGATCACTGTCACCTCTCTCTCCTTTCCGTCCCATCCCGCGTCGCCCGCCCTCGGGTCGACCGCCGGGCCACCCATCTCTGGCCGACCGCTTGTCGACTCGCCGCCGCGAATCCCGCCGACCTCTCCCCTTTTTCCCCTCTCCCTCCTCCTTTCTCCCTTCCTTTCTTTTTCTCTTTCTTCTTTTTCTTTTTCCCTTCTTTCCCTTCCTTTCCCTCCCCTGCTTCTTCTGTTTTTCCCCAGCACCGACACCACCGCCCAGCTCCCGCGCGCTCTGCTCCGCGCCGCTCGTCGCCGACCGCACGGCCCCACCTCCGCTCACCTTCTTGCTCCCCATCACGAGCACCGTGCTCCGCTCGCCGCCGGCCGAACCCCACTCGCTGCCCATCTCGTCGTCGCCATCCCGCTCCCCGCCGTGACGACCGCGCGCGTGCACGCCACCGCCAGCCCGCTGCCGTCTCGTCGCCACACCACGGCCACGCCATCATTGTCGCCGCCGTGCCGCCCTCGCTCTGCTCCCGTACCCAGCCGGCCCCACTTCCCCGACCGGCTATGCCGCCGCAGTCGCGCCATCGCCGCCGTGCACGCCGTCGACTGCCCCCTCGCTCACTCACCTCGCACCGCTGCCGTGCCGCCCTCACCCGGCCACCGTGCGGCCTACGCCCAGCGCCACCGGAACCCGCCGTCCTCCACCCCAGCGTGCAAGTCACCCCTGCACCACCACGCCGACCGCCTCCGCTCGCCGCTGCACGCACGCACGCCAATCCTACAGACCCGACCGCCGCCGTACCCCGTCCGCACTCGCCGCGCACGCTATCGCCGCCGACTGTCTCCACCACCGCCCGAACGCGCCGACCGCCGCAGCACGCCCTGCGCGCGCGTGCACACCACCACCGGCCCCGCAGCTGTCCTTTCGCCACCAGGCCGCGCGCACGCCGCGTCGCGACGAGCACAGCAGCACGCACCGCCGCTGGCCCACCCCCGAACCATCCCGTCCGTCGCAAGCCAAGCCGGCGCCATTAATTTTCCCCCGCCGGCCATTCCTACCGCCCGCCGCACCCCTCCATCGTCGGCCCACCTCCTCGCCGCTCATCCCCGCCTATAAATAGGCCGGTCGGCCTCTCCTCCGCCACCTCGCACTCACCCACCCCCGCAATCGCCCCTTCCACCGCCATAGCACCGCCGACCTCACTGCCAGCGCCGCCGCCGCCCCTAGCCCTCGTGGGCAGCCCTCCCCACTGCACCTCCGGCCGTGGTAAGCCCACTGGTGGACTTGTCGTGCACCCCTCTCTCTTTTCCCCCTGTTCCCGTCCACCACCACCGCTCCAGTCGCCGGCAATCGCGCCGCCGTCGGCCGCCGGCCCTCCCTGTTTCCCCTCCCTCTCTCTGTTAAAACGTTGAAGACGGCCGTTTTACGAAGAACCCCCTACCCTTCCTGCTAATCAACCCGCCGTCCAAATAACTAAAGCCTCTCTCTCTTGCACGCTTACACATGACCCCCTGGGCTTTTGCCGAATCAACCCGCGGTCCAACGGTTACTATTCTCTCTCTCTCTGTAGATTTTACCCGAGGCCCCTGAGTTTTCCTATAATTACAAACAGGTCCTTATTCTTTATAAACAGCCCTAAACTCCACTAAACTCGTCATTTCATGCGCCAAATTAATCCCGTTTGACCCCAAACTCCACCATAATATTCACCAATATATTTCCGCCAAATCCAACCAGTCCATACTCAAAAATAATCATGCCATCATCAGTCACTCTCTTTTTCCGTTCCTTCTTTTGGAGCTCAATAAAACTTTTTCTTTTGTTTATTGGGTGTTTGTTGGTGTGTGCCGTAGACTCCGCTGTGAACGAGGAAGGACCCGAGGAGGAGCAAGTCTACGAGCAGGAGTTTGGAGACCAAGACCCCGGGCAGGAATCCCCCGAGGGTTGGGAGAACGGCAAGTGCAATCCCACCCTTTGATGCATATTGTTGTCCCAGTTTTTATAAACACGACCCATGGCCTGTTTTATAAAACATGCATGATTTTACTGCTAAACCCAGTTGGATAGCCACCCTTTGATTGCTATGACTAATTCCTTGACAACCTAGATTAATGTTTGAATATGACAATGCTCTGTTTAAATATTAGTCACTGCTAGAAACGCTTAGGAATATTCTACCATTATACCCATGACAAATATTTGGCATTTACAAAAGCAACCGTGTGCGTACTTTAAAATAAAAGAGATGATTTGTGTAAATAAAATGAGTACCCGTGTAGGGTGAGACAAACGGTATTTCCGCGTGAAATACCGAGGAGAGCTCGAACCGGTGTGGTTGAGCATGGTGGGAGTTGTCTATCCTATCACAAGTTTTGGGATGATGTTGAGGTGTCATCTAGCCTAACCCATTTGTCTGTACCACCACTCGACCGTTGTATGTGGCAACGGCCTAGCATAAATCCCACTAGTTGAGCTGCTGGTTATGTGGTGTGCTGGTGAGCAACAGAGGGCCATGGAGCCGGGGATACGGTCTATGTGAGGTATGCCCCTGGTTAGAACCTCGTTGGTAGGTTGCTAACCCCTGGTCGCATCTGTGGTAACTTGTCAGTTTAGCTATGGTGGGTAATGGCTTTGATAGGAGCTGCACTGGCACTAAGGTGTTCTTGTTGTGGTAGCCTACTTGTGGTTGTGTACACCTCTGCAGAGTTAAAACCTATCCGGATAGCCGTGTCCACGGTATTGGGCGAGTTACGGCTTGGTCACTTCACTAGTCCCCTGTTTTGGTGTAAGAAAGTGTTGGTGTTTAATGGAGCTGGGAAATGTTTTGACTTGGGCTACGACAGATGGGAAATCTGGTAGCAACGAAATCTTGTACGAAAAAGTGTTACATTTACTGTTCCTTTTAAAAGTAATGTTTGTGAAAACCTATTGTGAAAACCAACCCCTTGCATGAGTAATAAAATTTGCTTTGCTGCTAAATGAACCATGAGCCTTCCTTGTTACAATACTTGCATAATGCTGTTTTACCCCTCCGTGGTTGCGGTTGCGCTTGCTGAGTACGTTTGTACTCACCCTTGCTAAATCTGTTGCAGAGGCAGACCCGGACTTTGTGCCTGAGGATATCGTCTAGTGGGGTTCGTTCTGCACCCAACCTTTGCCTGTGTGTTAGGGCCACCCGCTGGAAGCCGCATGCGTTGCCACTCTGATGAAGACCTCTATGTTATCAACCTTTTTATCTGGAGCCTAGCGTTAGTTCTGTTTGTCGTGGCCCTGCAATGCCACCGTCTCCCGTAGTGTTGTTGTTGTACTGAACTATCTGTTGTAATAATGTGAACCAGCATCCTGGGACTGGTATTTGTATCGCATTAAGTTCTCTCTTTCGAGGGGACGCTTCACGGGATCCACTACGGGGTTGTGGACGGAGCGTGGAATGTTGACTGCAGCACGGCCTAAGGTCCTGGATGGCGACGACGTGGACGAGGTTCTCCGGCACCTGTGACGATGGTGAGGGCGAGGTCGTCTTGTGTGGGCAAGATCTGACGGGCAGTGAGGGGTGAGCTTGGAACACATGAGCAGATCCGACGCCGACGAGCTCCTCTTGAGCAGATGGAGAGCGCTGGGAGGTAAACCGGGTTACAAACGACATCAAGCCGCAGGCCTCTACAGCCTGCACGCCCGGGGCGGGCGCAGTCCGGTTTTTTGGCAAACGGACGCTCCTCGTTCGTTATCTAGACCGTCCATCTGCTATCCGTCACCTCAACTCCCTTTGCAGCATTGATATGTATATTCATGTATTTATTCATATACAACACTTATACAGGTTCAATACACCCTCTCTCTCTCTTCTTTTATCTCTCTCTACCTTATCTCTACACGGTTCTCTCCTCTCCGTTCTCTCTCCTCTCTCTCAGCCGCGCAGACTACTCGCCGCCGGTGTGCTTGCGCCGCAGCTTTCTCCTCGCCTCTCACTTCCTTCTCTCCTCTGCTCGCTGCCGTCGTCAACGCCGCCGCAGCTCCCTCTCCTCGCTTCTCACTTCGTTCTCTCCTCTGGCGAGCCCCTCTGCTTGCCCTGTGTAGCCACCGCTGCTCGCCATTGCTGGCGATTGAGGACCTCCTCTCCGGCGAGTCCGAACTGCAGCACGCGCTTGCCAGATCTCTTCTTTGCAACTTCGGTGAGTTTTCCCTCTGCGTCCTCACCTTTCTCCGCCCATCTTCTCCTTCTCCGGCGGCTCACCATTGCCGGTTCTGCATCCTCTATTTTTCAGATGCGGTATTTGTCTTTGAATACTAAGTCCAGGTTATTCATACAAAAGACAAACAATGTAAATATTGTGTAAAGAATTTCATCAATATTCTCTGCTTAAAGTTACATTGTCTCCTGGCTCTTTAGAATTCAAATCTGTGTCTCCATCTCTGCAGTATGGAGCATCTCATCTCATTGATTTGTGTCCCAATTTATATTATCATGCTTCTCAGTTCAGTATTCGACATCCTGGGAGACCACTAAAGTCACCAAGAAACATCTGGTCATATGTGTATGATATCAGCATGGGTGCCCTTCTTTATAGAAAATATATGGTAAAGCTACTTATTAGCACGGATCATGTGTTATATATATTCTATAGTACACCACAAACTTATTTGTTTAATATGTCAAGTAGGGCATGAATTTCCGTTGCATGTATGTTTATGATTGATTAGTGATCCAAATTAGCACTTATCACTAAGTGCATCAATTGTGCTAAGTAGTAAGTACTATAGTGTTATGTTATACAAATGTTCTTTCTCCGGCTCTTCCATTTACCGGAATTCTCATACATGGTTTAGTACGCCTTACTTCCTTTCATCTCATGGCATTTGTTGCATTTTTCTTGATTTAATAGGATATGAACCTTAAATCAGGTACTTGGATATGATTAGGGAAAATGGTATTAAATATACTATATCATAATTGTTAAAAAGTACATATAAGTATATACTTGTGTGGCATATGCATTAATAGATATTGCATAAGGTATATAGTGATGCATACTTGTAGATAGGTTGAAGATTTTTGTACAAATACGGACAAGATCATGCATTTATATAGGAGTAGCCAAAAAAACTTAGTATTTTTACTTAATGTTCTTTGTCAGGGGTGTCATCATTAGTGTGTGCAGATCTGTCATGATCCTTAACAATATAACGAATTATAATATTTCTTAACAGGTCAATAATTATACCCTTGTACCTTCATCTATCTTAAGTATGTGGCATTATTTGCATGACAAGCAGTGCCAGCTGATAGATTTGCATTCTCTTCTACAGAGCCAGTATCCTCGCATCATTACCGAGGACTTCTCGCCACTTCCAAGCAAAGGGAAAGCTGGGAAGGATGGTGCTGCTGGATCAAGTGCTTGGATGAGTGATTTGAGTACTGAACTTCCAGAGTTCTAATGCATTTGTTTCTAAATTAGGTGTTCTGTTTCAATACAATTACTATGTCGCTATCTACCCTAATATGGTGCGCATGATTGAGCAATTGATGTAATGGACCAAGTGCCGGACCTTGCAAGGAGCGTGATATGACAATTTGTTGCAGTGTTCTAATTTCATAGTTTTATTTTCAACAGAATTTTACAATCCATGTTTTGGAATTCGTAAAGTTCCACAATTGGTGACATCTAAATTGAGTTCAGCTTAAGCAGCGACGTGCGAGGAATGGGGGAGGTTAAACAAAAAGATATTCAGTGGCTCGCCAAGGGTGATGTAGCACTACGGAAAAGGGTATACATTATCACTTTGTTGACTTCATCGACATTGAGCTGGAATAACAAAAATGCCAAATATAGTGCTAATGCTTCTAAATCCAAATAGCCATAATGATTACATGTTTGAGGTCCACAAAAATGATATGGCAGTAAACAACAACAAAAATGATATGGTCCACAATGCACATATTCGATCAGGTTCTGATCAGCAGTGCTTACAAGTTTGCTGGATAAAAACGTCTCAATGACAAAAGGCTGATTACAGCTTAAAAGTCTGACTACCAAAGATAGAATGCTGGAGTAGTTAGTCAATAATGTGGACGAAAGCAGCAGGCACCCTGCATCGGTTATCCTTCAGTTGAAGCATCTCATAAAGCAAGTACTCCTTGAACAGATGCATATTTATCTGGCAGGCAGTTTCGATATCTAATGATTAATTTAAACTGTAGCTGTAGTTATGATAGACATGATGCAAATTTACAAACCTGGGACATTCCAACGGTTAGCTGTGCACCATTAAAGTTCCTAATGCAAAACAAAGTGAATAAATCAGTCTGGGACCTGATTAAAAAGGACATGTTCGTTAGAAAGAGAATATTTTTCTGTATCCTAGATGGTGAGCAGTATATAGAAATCAGCAGGGTAATTGGGCAAATTAACAACATGGACAATATGGTAACAAGCTAAAAAAATGCATACCTTGAGCATGACATGCCAGATGTACAGAAAATGGCAGATTAAGTAAACGTCAGATTAGTCAAGCAAAAGATGATTCTATTCGATCTGTACACATTCTGAATGGCTACAACATACAAGTATGTTCAATCTCAGACATAACTGTTTTACTTGCTCTTGTGGCCCCTTGACAATGCCCTTGATCAAAATAATACGATCACTTCGCTGCTCATACTTAGATTAAGTATATATCCTTCATTAAACCAAAATAAAAAGGTCACAGCTGCTCACTACAGGGGGACTTAAGATGACTATTAACTTAACATACTATCTTGAGACTTCTTGGAGCTGGAAAGAAAAGAAGAGGCAGTTACTACATTGAGCTAGTAAATAAATTAGAAAAATGATTGAAATTGGCAACAAAAAAAGATGCACAGCAGATTACTTCAACTCATCACCAAAATTCTAGTATTCTGGTAGTAGAAGTGCAGTACTAACCAGGACAAGTGCTGCTGGTTTGACAACTTGAGTACTAAAGTGAAAAAATAAACATGGCTAGTTGTAACTGCACATCCATGTATCCATATGGTTAATAGCTTCGAAGATTTGGACTCTGAAACATGGCTATTTACAGATACATATCACGAGATGGGGGGAGTAGAACAACTCTGAAATCTCTAAATATCTTAAGAACATTAAGACATAACTTTGGACTTTTTTAGATAATAAGATAACTATCTCTGCATCTGAAATCCAAACTCCATTAGAAAACCTCAAAGATATCTCTGAATATTTTGAACTTCGGCACGTTCTGAACCATTTAGCATTCTGAAAAGTAACTCTAGTGACAGTTCTTAATTTTAATAGCAATTATTTCCAGTGACGGTTCTTCTTATATTATCTAGAAGCTTGTTTACAGGGTATTACTCAGAACAGCTAGTCAACAAAATTATATTATCACACAAGATTTGCTGTTGGAGTAAGAACAAGCATGGCAGTTGGAGGAAACTCACCCAAATCTGCAGAATCGCTGGATCTCGTACTTTAGCTGCAAGCATAACTGGATCTCGTAGTTTCAAGAACAGGTGTAGGTGTTGGTGGAGGACGGCGAGGGTGAAATGAGGGGAGAAGGGCTGGGTGAGCTCGCCTCTAAGAACTCTGCTGTTGGTGGAGGACTGCGAGCGCGCATCGGTGCGGACGGCGGCGTAGGCCGGCGAGCCCGCGGAGGAGAACGGCGAAAGGAACTTCGGCGGTGGACGGTGAGCGCGCGGAGGAGAACGGCGAAGGGAACTGTGGCGGTGGACGGTGAGCGCGTGGAGGAGAACGGCGAAGGGAACTGCGGCGGAGGGGAACGTCGAGGGCGCGGCGAGCGTCGCCGGCGGAGGGGCGGCGAGCGCGCGGAGGAGGACGCGGCGGAGGACGCGCGAGCAGGATGTGGGCGGAAGAAATACACTTTAGAAGAAAAACTTCTATACAAAGCGAATACAGAAGGGGAGTAAGAAATAAACGGTGGTGATAGATGGCTCCGACGGTCGCGATAAAGAACGCGCCGCGACGGTACGCTAGGAGTCATTTTCGCGGGGCGGCGACCGGCGAGAGAGCGAGCTGCAGGACTGCCTGAGTGCGCGGGATGCAAGAGAGCTAACGTGATTGTTTAGGAGGAGGAAGAATGTTTTGTAAAAAAAAAATGTCAACGTGAGCGTAATGGCTGATAACATGTGGGCCGTCTCTGTTCTACGGAGTACCCAACAATATGTAGGCCCTGTCTGTGTACGACGTACTAGTTAGGAACTCCATCCTCTCAAACTAATACCAAATTAGTATGATGATTTCATATTAAAAAAAAAGATCCAGACTATCACATGTCATCTTCAAACTAAACACGTATTAAAATTGTCGTCCTGAACTGTCTCCCAAGTTCGATGGTAGCGGCTTCGCTTTGTTGTTATCCACTTTCCACTTGCTCACTTTGCTCTCTCTTTGGGGGAGAATGAAATAAGCAAGAAGCAAATATGAATTGGGTTTTGAGTAAATCGAGTAAACGCCAATTGTAATTTGGTATGTTGTAATTTTTGTATCCCCACGTTGCTTGCATCCCCCACCGTCATCTTCGGGCATGGCGTCTACCAATTATCTCTCCTTTATGTTTATCGAGCTCCTTATTATCAGGTGATGAATCAGTGACGTCCATGACTCACTTGAGTCTTCGCTCACGAAGTCCCCTTCATTATAGCGATGCACGAATATTAATCAACTCGCAGTACCTCGTCTCCTCTCGTTGAATCTTGCACCACCGGATGCACCCCCTTCGTCTTCTTAGGTCGCTTCATCCCATCATTGATCCGATATCATCCCCTGGCACAACGTGTACAAAAGCATATCTCATTTATCGTGATTCTCATTGAACATGGAATTGGCGACCTCAATGGCTCCCGCGTGCCTTCGCTCGTAATATCGCTTTCATCCGTAGCAACGCACAGGCATATTTGCTAGTCTCTGCCTAATTATAAAGCAAGGATTACTTCCACGGTACGTCATGAGGATTAATTTTGCGGCACATCGTGATTTTATAAAAACACCCCTAATCTTTATTGAAATCAACCCACCCAAGTATGCCCGCGACCGAACCATGTACGTCCACGTTTCTTCGCTGACACGGATTCTTCTGCTGTTGAGAGCTGCAATCGCGCATATAAATCCATGCAGCGGCCAAGAGCCCTGGAATCTAGCATCAATCGTATCATCATCATAGCATCAACGAGTTTGGCGAGCTATGTTGTCTTACAGCGCTTGGCATGGCTGGATGACACCATGGACACCACGCTTCACCGTCAAGACCGAAACACCCGAGCCGCGGTGCAGACACCGACTCCAGCAGATCACGAGGCTCTTCCTGATGTCTTCATGAGCTATCATCGAGGACGCGCGCCGAGAGCAAAGGTGGCCGGGCGCGGCCAGGCTCAGTCGTGCTCCTGAACTGCCGTGGACCGGCCAGGCTCGCGCACGCGCGAGTATCCTGCGCGCCGCCAGGGTGGCCACATCACATCAAGGCCGCACGGGAAGTATAGCGAAAAACATGGAGTGGACTGTGGACGCGACTCTAAACGACGGGCTCGCCCTCCTCCACACGTCCGCTCCGGGGCCGGCAGCACTACCGACGAGCTGGCGTGTCGCAACGTTGCTGATCGAGTTGACCGCGCGGACACATGCACAAAGGCCTGATTGACACGGCCCATGGCCCATGGCCATGCGTACGCTGTTGTCACATAGTACATCAAGAAAGTACCTGCCCCTTCTTGCTGCTGCGTGGTCTATACTCTAGAACTAGCCACGATGCAAGAAATCAACGAGTATCATTTGTATATCTATAAATATATTGTTTATACTCTAAAAAAGTACACATGCACGTAATAATGACCCAAGAAAGATTTCGAGCGATGATCTAACAGATGTGGGTATCATTTTGATGAGCCATTGGATGGATACCTTGAAATCATCTCCAGTAGTGTTTCATGTTGGTTCCACTTCGTCATCAATTTAACCAATTGTTATCACGGAATTATATTTGTTAGCCCGATTTTAAAAGGAAATATAGATTAAACAATATATAGGGGGAGAATGAGATCAAAGAATAAAGAAACTCAAATAAACAAAGCACCTAGATGGAGACATGGACTCATGGAGTACTTGCGTATTTCGATCTCTTTCCGACGTTTTCGCTTTGCATTGGCCACATGTAAACCTTTAGCTATGTCAAGCGCTAATGCATGTCACTGTCGGTCTATCATGGTTGTTGCTGCCCCGTGTCACCGCCACCCATCCATCATGTGGGGTTGTCACTTTGTTGAGCTAAACAATTAAAACCTATTTTCAAATAAACTAATGTGGATTATAAATTAAATTATCACTTAAAGTGTTATATCATATTCATTGAACTAGAGGTTTGTGATGATTTTTCTCCTACCCGTAGCATCGCACGGGCATATTTGCTACTCTCTACCTAATTATAAAGCAAGGATTGTTTCCGCGGTACGTCATAATTTTACAGAAACCCCCCTAATATTTATTAAATTTAACATGCTACCCCTCCATAGTAAAGGATTGCTTCTGCCATTATTCTGTCAGAGTTCAATTCGAATTGTATCATGACGTTATTCTGTCAGAGTTCGATTCGAATTGTATCATGTATATACGAGTCAGGTACTAGAGATAAAATAACATACGTTATGCCTGAGCAGCCCAATATATATCAAACGCCAAGCTTCGTCGAGATCAACTTGGATGACCCGCTCGCTCCTCCTCTCTAAGCTTCGTCGTGAGATCATCTACTCCACGCTGCTTGCCCCGATGGCCAGGTGTGCATCAAGACCCAGTCAGGCACAAGGATGAAGAGTGGCTCAACAGACATTATGGCTATGATGACATGGGCCGCATCCGCAAGCTCATCATCGAGCTGCCGCTGCAACACCCCAAGCTGCTCCAGACGTTTGACATCAAAGTAGCGGATCCTTGGAATCCATTGCCCACTTCGTAGTTGTCATCGGCCCAGTGATCATGTCCATGATGACCGGCGAGAGGAGGGCTAAATTGTGCTTCTTCTATTCTTCATGGACAAGATCGATGTCATTGCCCCAAATTGCCAACGTGATTCCGCAGCTGCTCATATGCTCATGCACGGACGCCGGCAGCACGCTTAGGACATGGTCCTAGCAGCCTCGACGTCGGTGGATTTGTTTGTGCCGGCCATGTGTTTAGGGCTTCTGGCATATATTAGCCAGAGGATGCGCAAACGCCAAGGCACCACGGCTCCCACGGCAAGAGATGATGTGATGAACGTTGGAAACTTGGAATCAATGAAGAATCCAGTCCAGTGCCTGCCCTGGCGTTGCCCTCCGTGCGGCCGTGCCCCAACCCTGTGCTGCTGCTGCGGCTTCCCTCTCCTAGCCTTGTCACAAAGGTACGCCTTCTGACCTCTGATGATTCCTGATGCTTTTGTAATTGCTTGCATACACCCACGATTCTTGAATTTTTAGTTCCCAAACCCAGGAAATAAGAAACTAGGCTACAAACAGTGAGTATGGCACTCAAGAGAGAGCCAATATCATAATTGCTTATCTCATATACTCCATACAAGTAATAGCTAAAAATGATTGGTCTCTGGCTTCTTGCACTCCAACAGCTAGAACTAAAACCCAATCAATGAAAATGATATAGTGTACCTACTACAGCTCACGATGCCCCTTCACCCGTACTAACGCTCGGGCACCTGTGCTAGTAATTATAAAGTAAGAATTGTTTCCGCGGTACGTCATAATTTTATAGAAATCTCCCTAATAATTATAGAAATTAACCCACCATCCCGATATGTTCCGGCCTTTCTGTAATCCGTGATCAAGTCGAGCCATGCAAAATAACACGTTCTGTTCCCTACGTAGTGATCGAGCTACGGCAGAACTCCGTCCCTGACCAGTACTTCGCTTCGAGGTGCCCGGTCATCATCTCACATATCATAGTATATAAATCATAATCGGATTTTATTTACCGATAAATCAATTCCCTTGGGTTTGTTCAGGGGACAGGGCCCATGTCCCAGCCTCCACGGCCGACCCCTTCTGTAGTAATGCAGACGTGCACAAGCTTACCTCTCTCGTCACATAACGGAAAAACACTCTTCTTTTCACGTAAAAATAAAACTAATGTAACACCCTTGCATGTGGGGCGAGAACAACAAGGATCCTGTTGTGCTTTATGTGTTCAGCACTAGACAAGTGACGGCAGCACACGTCATGTTAGTACTCGTGTTTAGTACATAGATTGTTTATTTTTATCTTTACCAACTAATAAAGCAAAGATTCATTTAGCGGTACGCCGATACATTATAATAATTTTGAAAAAGCCCTCTAATATTTATGGGGTCCCGCTCGCATCCCATCTTGGACCCCTTGTCGTTTCCGAACATGACGTCCATCCTTTGGTACATTGTAATTTTTTTAAAAAAAACTATGATGTTTCATCCTAATCAACTCGTAGTATCTCGTCGTTCTACACCACCGTATGCACTCCTTCGTCATCTCACGTCGCTCGTATGCCCGTTGTTGACCTGTCATCGTTTCAGGGCACGACGTCTACCGATGATCGCTCCTTTATGTGTTCGTCATCAATCCAAGTCTTTTTAGTGCGTTGTAATGTTTTCTAAAAGAAGCCATGACATTTCATCTAATAAATCCACAGTATCTTATCTCATCTCGACGTTCCGCACCACCGAATGCACCAATTCGTCTTTTCATGTTGCTCGCATCCCATCGTTGACCCCACCGTTGTTCTCGGGCACGACATCTACCAATGATCTTTCCTTTATCGTGTTCCTCATAGAATGTGGAATCAACAGCGTACATGGCTCCCGTGCGTCTTCGCTACAAGCTAATTACTCTACGATGCAACAAAATCAGACTCGCGGAGTCGCGGCTGCCGGAGGCCATCTTGCCTACGGCCGCCGTGGTGACCATCTACGGCATGCCGACGTTTCCACTCATGGTCTCCATCAGGATCAAGACAGGTAGGAGTGAGGCTTGCGCCCAGCTCGACGTCGCCCATGGTCGTCGTCGTTGCGCAGATCTTGATGGCCTCCGGCCAGTCGGCCACCCTTGCTTGGCATAGACTTGCAGAAAGAAGATTTGGCGCGCGGTGAAGAAAGATGCGCAGGAGGACAGGGATGACGCACGGGATCTGGAAGGAGGAAGACGAGCCATGATGCGCCGGGTCTACCGCTTGCAGCGGGCTGAAAGCGGGCGTTTGTTTCTCGTAACCTGCGCTTCAGCCGGAGACTCCTCATCCGCCCGCTTCGTTGTCTCTCTTCCTTTCTCACTCCTCCAACTAGGAATTTGATGACATGGACTCCTTTACAGCCTGCTGACGAGGACTTATAATACTTGCAAGACAACAAAGTGCACCACATACAGTAGCATTTCCCGCGGGAAGCGGGCTGCATCCAGGATTGTCACCTTCCCTTGTCCATCACGGACGCCTTCACCGTTGCTCTATACCGTGTCTAGGTGACTCTCTCTGCCGTTTCTTGTAGCCGTCGCTGCAGAGATGCTGCGACGGCCAGAGCAGGGCAGAGCGCGCCCGGACTGCTCGGAGGATAGGTAGGTAAGCGCGCGGGATCATAGGGAGCGCGCCCGAGAGCATGGCAAGCGAGCGGAAAAAAAAAATCGGGTGCAGGAGTCATGCACCCTGCCATCCGTGCAGGACCTTCTCGGATGTGCTCCCCTTGGGATCGGACGGCAGGACGTGGGAGCAGTTTCCCTGAGGCAAATGGTATCAAACTATTTTATTGGCACAACACAAGAGACGACATGGTAAATGGAACCTCGCAGCCATGATTGGGATCAGTTAGAGGACGTGTGGTAGGCGCGCAATGATACAATCAAACTACGGAAAATGCATATCACCAGGATGAAGTCGGGCAGAAAGGTCACAGGAAGGCCTTGCCTGCTTTATAGCAGTAGAAATTATCTATTTGTGCATAGGTACCTGCATAAAACAGCAAGATATATCTAATAAAAATCTATAGAAACCAGATATGCAGACAATCATATGCTTTGCTTCTAACTGTGTTTTTTGTTACTACTGTCAAGCGATCGTCACCTGCGCTATTTTGAAAATTGAATGCCACGACATGCTACATGGCTACGCGCAAGACTCTTATTTCCCAGGTCTACCTCCAATCTAAGTCTACACAACAGGTCAGTCTTTGCACTGGATATGCCACTACGCAACTAGGCGCAGTCTCACACTGAATAAGCTTACCCGAGTATCAGAATACAATGTGACTATGACATTGCATAGCGGGTCAGTGTTGACACCAGGTACTAGTAGGCTCCAGGCGCCCACAACACGGGTCATATCCGTGACAACAAACAAGGTTACGTCATGTGATACTTGCAACATAAAAACATAATTATCAGGCAGCACAAACATATACACTTCCAACGCCATCTTGTAGCTCGCATCCACACGCATTGCACCCCTCTGCACAAATATGAAAAAAAGAATTTAATGGTTTTGGCCTCAGAATATCTACAGAGCACTTCTCCACAAATTAGAATTACTAGTCAAATGAATTACAGCCAAGTGCACTTAATTGTGTTTAATATACTTCAGTTTAGTTTAATTTTCTATCCAATGAGCACACTTCAATTAGACTTTCTGGTTTATTGTAATCAAGAATAGAGTAAGTTTTACAGAACTACCAATATTTTATCAAAATACTGCAGAACTATAAATTTAAAAAGCTATATTAAAAAACTACCATTTAGCATGTAAAGTATAAGAAAGCTACATGATTGTATCGCGAAACTAAATATCTAATGCACATGTGGACCTGTCATACATTGCACACTAGTTTCATATGTAAAATTTATAGCCATATGTGATATATTTTCTTAAACCTGTAGTATTGTGATATACTCCGTATTTTCTTAAATCAGTAGTGCTGCACAGCTTCTTAAATCTGTAGTTGTGTGATAATTTTGACATTGTGCTGTTGTTTTGCTAATTTACTCTTAATAACACCAGAAGGATCAACTAGCTTATATTGAAATTCAAATGATTGATGTAAAATGATCATGAAAAGATATGATCTGCATGAACAAACTCGAGTTTTCACATAATCCAAAATCAGTTTTCTGCCAAATCATATGATCACACATGAGTATAACAATAAAATTTTGAACTAAACAGTAATTACTATCTATCAATCCAAACTTAACCTCTACAAATTTCTCTCCCAAATAAGGATAAGTATATCTGCACATTTGAATCCTCCAAATGAAGATATCAGAAGCCTGGTAGGGCCATCAAACAAGGACATCATTTGGAAAATTACTCATTAAATCTAAAAAAACAGGGGGAGGGTTAGTTGTGGTTGTTTCTTTGGGGTTTTTCTTCCCTAAGAGAACAACCTTTGTAACTGGTCTCCGCTAGCATTATCTGATACTTCTAATAACTTTGGGAAAGAAGCTAGTTGGTGGGCCCAAAAAATAGCCTTAGTCTGTTTGCTCAGTTCAGTTGAACAAGAAATTTTCTTTCCTTCGTGGGTTAATGTTAGACATGTCCGGAAACAAGAAAAATGAAAGCATAGGACGCGCAGTTCTCCTGCGTGGTTCGAAAAAGAAAATGAAAGCATAGAGCTCATGGCATACCTATGCATTCTTTAGGACCTTCAACAGCATCGTAGCACTACTTAGTGACCTTCTAGGTTGATGATTAACTTGCTGAATTTCTCCCAGCAAAGGAAAATGTGGAATTAGACCAGAAGATTTGTTTTCTGGTGATTTACTCCCACGGAGTTGCTCAACAGTCATCGATAAAGCTTCCCCTGCTGCATGCGCAGGAAACAACTTCTTAGGAGAATGGGACGATAATACTGATCTCCAATATGGAAAGAAAAGAGCCTTTTTGTATCCGAGGTCCCACCTTCTAGACATCACTTTCTTTATCTCTGCCTGCTTCATAAGTCAACATAGACTTAAAAGTCAGAAATCCCAATCTGAATCCACATGGCCAATCTTTCAGAACTGGTATGCCCTAGTAGTTAAGGTACTTATATGTTTACAAAGTTAGTAGTATAATCTAAGCAGCATAATAGGTTGCATGGCAGAACAAAGCAAGCAAGTGAAACATGTTCGTGTTATTGAACTCTGAAGATTGGCATACAGCAGAAACTCTCTAGTCTGAATCTTTCTAATAAGCATCAAGTAAATTTATCCAGAAACCTTAAAAAGGCCATGCCAACAGAAACCATACTCCATATCTTAATAGTGTTATTGAGCCAATCAACCTCAAAATTCCTATGATCAACTATTTGACTTAGATCATTTGCATTCTTCGCTCAATTTGTCCTGGTTAATCACTTTCAGCCATGTGCCTTTAAGGTAAAGTTGGATTCTCCATCAGCATTGGACAGACAAACCATAGGTGAAATGCTACTTAAAAAGGACAACCAAATGCAAAAGAATACCAACTTCACATGAATCAAGAGCCAGTGCACCGCAAAATAATAAACATATACCTTCCCCCCTGCAGCATGCAGACAAGGCATCTTTATAGCTTTATTGGGTTGCCCTGTATAAACAGCAAGTTAAGTGAGGACTAATTATGCAATTATGGCAAATAACTTGGGCTAATACACCCCATCCACACCCACCATGTTTGTCAGGTAACTCTCCAGAAGGTAGGCATTTGTTGTGGCAGCTTCAAGAACAAACAGAAAATAAGAAATGAAGTGCAACCACTAAATTTCATAGGAATTATAATCATTGAAACAATGGGAAGGGAGAATAAGTCAGTACAGATTTCCAATATCAAAGCCTTCTTCAGTAGGACAGAAACCAAAACCCTTCAGAATGGATGAAACGCTTTCAAGGACATCTTCATGTGGAACCTGCAAAAAGTTTCAGATTGTATATGAAAGATGAAAAAACAACAACATAAGAGTTGAAAACAACGCACTATCTAGAGGCTGCTATTGATGGCAACTGCAGTCATGCCAATAGAAGGTAATAGGGTAGCTGCAAACTACCAAGGGGTAGTACCTCTGAGTGCACCTGAATGTATCCATGGAGAGTTCTACCAGCTTGGGAAATTACATTAACAAGTAGCAATGCAGATGAAAGATACTTTATTTGCGCATGTGGCTGCTCATGTTCCTTTTCATTTTGACCCATCTCCAAATGAAAGGTATAGAAGTGATCGACAACCCGATTAACAATAGTAGCAAACCCATCTGGCTTACTATTACCATTTTTCTTGCAGGAAGATCCCAAACGCATATGCTCTTGAGCTGCAAGGAGCAGAACTCCAGCATGTAGAAGTTTCCCATCCTTTATGTAATTCCAGACCTCATCAACTATACCATTTGTGTGCTTTGCAAGCTCCCTAGTAGTGTCCAATAAGATCTTCTGCAAAAATCACCAACAAAAAAGATAAAAAGAAGTATCACCTATGTTCCTTAAAACATAGTAATTTGGAATTTGAGGTCACCTCATAGCAAGAGAAAATATACTCTCAAGACATGATAATAGAAGCATGAAATTGCTAGCTCCTTTTTCTCTTAATTGAAAAGATCAAAACAGCACCAACACATAACCCCAAACAAAGAAATAACACATGGAAACTATTGTATTTGGCAAGTGGGGGTAAGAATGCTACGTCCACAAATTTCCACGGTTTAAAATATATGATATGAAATCAGCAACTTAATTTACTATGCTGCAGATATAGTAGTTTGTGCAAGAAGGGATGCAAGACAAACCATCTCAGGTAGGCACAGAAGATGGATAAGCTTGTAGATATCTGCTTTACTGTAACTTGGATGCTCCCGGTTAGACAATAGATTATCCTCCAGGTACTTATGCGAGCAAATGTTCTCAACTGCAACATGGAGTGGGAGTAGGCCCTCAACAACTGTATTGTTGGCCACGCGTACATTAGCTGATGCACCTTTGCGTATGAGCAACTTGACCATGTCAACAGAGAAAGTTTTGGCGGCTTGGTGCAGGGGGGAGCGGTTGTTGTGATTGTCAGATAAATCTCCATAGCATTTATAGGGGGTTCTTCAAGAATGAGCAGAACGAAATAAAGAAATGAGCATCATATAAATCACATAATTGCATGAAAAAATACAGTTATTGAAACCCAGCAAAAGGAGTGTATGACAGTACAGATTTGAAATATCAATGCCTCCTTCAGTAGGACAGAAACCAAAATCCTTCAGAACTGATGAAACACGTTCAAGGACATCCGCGTGTGGAACCTAGAAAATATTTTCAGCTTGTATAAGAAAGATGGAAAAAAAGGCAATATCTAGAGAATGTTATTGAAGGTAACTCTACAAGCATGCAACAGAAGATAATAGAAACAAGGTAGCTGCACGCTACCAAAAGTTTGGTACCTCTCTATGCGCTCGTATGTATGCATTAAGAGCTTTACCAGCTTGGGAAATTGCATTGACCAGTAACAATGCAGAAGAAAGATAAGTTATTTCCACATGTGGCTGCTCATGTTCATTATCATTATGACCCATCTTGAAATCAATGGCATAGAAGTGGTTGGTAATCCGATTAACAATAGTAGCAAATCGATCTGGCTTACTATTACCATTTTTCTTGCAGGAAGATTCCTCACGGATATGCTCTTGAGCAGCGAATAGCAAAACTCCTGCCTGCACAAGTTTCCCATCCCTTATGTAATACCAGATCTCATCAACTAGATCATCTGTGTGTTTTGCAAGCTCCCTAGTAGCATCCAAGAAGCACTTCTGGAAAAATAGCCGAGAAAATAAACACTTTATCAACTATTTTCCTTAAAACTCAGTATTTTGCAATTAATTATCACCTCCAAGAAAAAGAAAAAAATACATGAAGATATGAGTTGCTGACTCCTCTCTTAAACAAAAACTAAAACAGCACAAACACATGGTCTCAAAACAAACACAGAAACTATTCTTTGACAAGTGCAGATGTAAGAATGCCCAGTCCATAAGTAATATTGATGGTTTAATGACATGAGTTCAACAATTTTTAGGTGTTATGCTGCAGAAGTAGTCTGTGTGGAGGAATGCAGGACAAACCATCTCAGGTAGGCACAGAAGGTGTACAAGCTTGTAGATATCTGCTTTACTGTAACTTGGATGCTCCCGGTTAGGCAATAGATTATCCTCCAGGTACTTATGCAAGCAGGTGTTCTCAACTGCAACATGGAGTGGGAGTAGGCCCTCAATGACTTCACCTCCGGCTGTGCGCACATTAGCTGAAGCACCTTTGGATATGAGCAACTTGATCATGTCAACAGAGAAGGTTTCAGCAGCTTGATGGAGGGGGAAGTACCCATATTGGGTCATCCAGTTAGGATTGGCACGGTACCCTTGTAGCTCAGGAGCGTTACCCTCCAAGACAACTTTGGCACATTTCACAGCATTTTCAGTTATCTGGCAGTCGAGGGCTTCTGGGATGATCATTGAACGCCAGACTATCCACCCCCCATACTTCTCAAAAAAGTCGAGAAAGCGCCGGGGGCAATCCTTCTCCAAGATGGGCAGCAAGACTTCCATTGTAATGTAGAAGTTGTTATTGATGGACTAGACAAATCCATAAAAAAATAAATTAAACAGACTTGCTGCCATGCATCTTAGAAAATGAGATACAGATGCTGCAACCAAATTAACAGATATTGCTGGACGAAATTAAATAGTATTAGCAAAAGCCAACTAATTAATTAAATTCTAACAAGGAGGCAGCAATGAACCTTTGGAGTGATGTCTGGATACATTATAGAGGTCCCTCCATACATACGAAACAGCTCTTTCTTTTTTTTTACCCACTGAGAGACACGGTGTCAAGATCCACAGCTAAGGAAAAGAAACAGAAAAGCATAGGAGTATAGTTAAGGTGGTTGATTGGCGTACCTTGATTACCACTTTTGTATAGGAAACTGAGTCAAGATTGGACTGAGCAGGAGGTTTTAGAAAGTAAGGATGCCATGAAGCCATTAAGTCTGGGGTTAATCCATCTGCACCCCCAACACTATCCTCATGCGAATCATTTTTCATTGCATCCTTCTTGTGCTCTTTCTCCATTGTTGGTGCCTGCAATTCCAGTTCCACTGCTTTTCAAGTCTACAGAAGTGTAACCATAACCAAGAATTTCCATCCAAAACAATCTTAGAGAAACTGTTGTGTAATATGAAGTTGCAATGCTAAGCGTCCAAAGAAAGAAAGATTTATAAACGTAGCAATGATACTATTTTGAAAAGTGAAATAATAATTCAAAAAAGGCTTCAAAGTGAACATAGCACAAGCATATTTTTCATATAATACTCCACTCCCAAACAGTCACTGTTTTACAGTGAAACATTGCAAGCTTTGATAAACAATTGCTTCACGTTTAATAAATTGACCTTCCTAAAATAGTACTACCTGACCTTGATATTCCTATTTCAGAATAAAAGTTTGAACACTTGTGCTGCAAGAAGAGGAAGGGGTGAAGAGGAAAACAAATTGTATTTTTTAGCATGGATAGAAAACTGCATGCAACAAGAACATAGTTAACAAATAAGTTTCATACGTACAAGCTGTTAACTATTTGCTGTTGTCCCCCTCAATGTCTGCTGCAGTAATAACACAAGGCAACTGTATACTCACTTAGGTGTAGCATAGTTTGATTTATTTTTCTTTTCTAGTTCATCAGCCACAGATCAATTAGATTTACTGGTTTGCTATAATTAGGTACACCAGAAGGGTCAACTATGAATAAATATGAAATGCATCGGCACAAGAGTTTCCAAATAATCCAATGAAGGATGTAGAATTGCGATTCAATTAGGTGTAAAGTTCTCTACCAACAACCCAACAGCCAAGCCACATCAGATCCCCACAGTTAATTCTACCATCAATTCAAAAAAAAGTAACACAAAAAAGATTGATGTAGGCATCAAAATGAAAATCTCTGGACAAGGATAAGCACCACCATGTTTCAATCGAGCAAATGAGGATTTCTGAATTATGAAGGATTAATAAAAAAACAAACTATCCAAGATAACCACTTGTGGAGTGGTCAATTGACCAAGAGGAGAGGGTGGGTGCCATTTCTATCTCAATTCCAGCAAGGAGTCGATGATCTCAATTCCAGCAAGGAGTTAATTATCTCAATTCCAGCAGGGAGAGAATCATCAGGCTGAGTTAGGTCTGAAGAAGTGGGGTGCAGGTGCTTGTTTAGAAGCCCATGCACCCATGCCAGGGGGGGTCTGATGCGCAAGAGGGATCCTTTGGGGTTTGATGATGGAGATGTGGAGTAGGTAAAATCCTTGGGAAAACAGAGGCAGCCAGAAGGTCAAATCCGCAGGCAATGGGTGACTATTGGCCGGAGAGAGGACTCTAAGGGGATAGCAGCAGAAACAGGTGGATGAAGAATGCACTAGGGTTGGGATGAAATTCAGCTGCTAGTGTCATGGATGCAAGTTTCACTGGTTCAGTGAATTCTTATTTCCACCACGGCTGCTTCTCTTCTGTATTCCCAGAGTATTTGCTACTTTGGCTAGACAATTTTTTTTTCTCGAACACGCAGAACTGCTTGGTGGACCCATAAAAGGACCTTTGTTCTCTGTTCAGTCATCAGTTGTATCAAAAATAAAAATATATTTCCATTCATATGATTATGCTAGGCATGTTTAGAAACAAGAAATAGAAAATTGAGCTCATGCCATACCTTTCTACTCATGCACAACTTCAACATTGCTGCAGCAGTACTCAACGACCTTCTAGGTTGATGGTTAACTTGTTGCTGAATTCTTCCGTACAAATGAAGATTGTCATTTTGAACTGGAGCAGAATTTTTGTCCCTTGATTTATCACTGTCGAGCAGCTCAGGACTCAGAGAGAGAGCTTCTAAAGCTGCATGAGATGGAAACAGCTTCACAGGAGACATGGATAGTAACACTGATCTCCAATAGGGGAAGAACTGTGCCTTTTTGTACCCGAGTTCCCATCTGGCAAGCATTTTCTTCGTCTCAATCTGTTTCATTGGTCCACAAAGATTTAGAAGTTAGAAATCCCCAAATGTAACTCTACACGACCAGCCAGTGTCACCAAGATGGTACATTTTATCTGTGTTACTAAGGAAAAATAGATATCTTAAGCTACTCATAGAACGGCCAGCTTGGCACAATGGTAGATTAGAGGCCCCACATTGTGTGTAAGCTTTCAGCACTGGGTACACTATATTAGTTAAAGCTACTCATAAAGTCATAATATCATTTCTTTTAACAGTTGTATAAATTTAGAAAAAAATAATTAGCACGTTTAAGCAGCATACCAAGTAGCATTTCAGAAAAAAAAAGCAAGTGAAACATGCCCATGCTATTGAACTCAAAGATTGGTTTTAACAAAATTTCTATTGTCAGAATTCTTTCTAATAAGCAACAAATAGATTTATACATAACCTCCAAAAGATGAAACAGATAGTTCTGCATCAAAAGAAGTAAAATAATCATGCTAGGGGAAATCATACTCGGTGAATCTTAATGGTGTTATTGAAGTACAAATTGGAATACCTATCACCATTTGACATATATGAATCATAACTGGAATACTGCATAAACTTAAAAAGGAGAAAGAAATGCAAAATGGATACCAACTTGGCATGAACTTAGAACCAGCACACTGCAAAATTATAAATATATTTACCTTTCTCCCTGAAGCGTGCAGACAAGGTATCTTTATATCTTTCTTGGTTGGAACCATATGCGCTGTTTACATGATAAATTAAATGGTGATTATCCTATTTGGTTATGGATAATAACTTATGCTACCACAACCACCAAAAGCCATACCCACCTTGTTTGTCAGGTAATTCTCCATAACGTAGGCAACTACAGGGGCACATCAAGAACAGGTAAAATGAACATCACATCGATCAAATAATTGCAGGAAAAAACTATAATAAATGAAGCAATGCAAAGGGAGAGTAAGACAATACAGGTTTCCAACATCAAAGCCTTCTTCAGCAGGACAAAAACCAAAATCCTTCAGAATCAATGAAACACGTTGAAGGACGTCCACATGCGGAGCCTGCAAAAGTTTTCAGCTTGAATTAGAAAGATGGGCTCAAAGGAAACATCAGATTGTCATTGATGGTAATCATAGGATGCCAATTTAGAAGATAATGGAAACAAAGTAGCTGCACACCATCAAAAGTGGTATACCTCTGAATGCACCCGAATGTATTCATGAAGAGTTTTACCAGCTTGGGAAGTTGCATGAACCAGTAACAATGCAGATGAAAGATATTTTATATTCGCGTGTTGCTGATCAAGCTCCTTTTTATTTTGACCCATCTCCAAATCAAAGGTATAGAAGTGATCGGCAATCCGATTAACGATAGTAGCAAACCCATCTGGTTTACTATTACCATTTTTCTTGGAGGAAGATCCCAAGCGGATATGATCTTGAGCTGCAAGGAGCAAAACTCCTGCATGGACAAGTTTTCCATCCTTTATGTAATTCCAGACTTCATCAACTAGATCATTTGTGTGTTTTGCAAGCTCCCTAGTAGTATCCAAGAAGACCTTCTGCAAAAAAAAGGAGGTTAAAAGGCATTATTACCTATGTTCTTTAAACTAGTATGGTAACCTGGAGCTATAACCGCCTAGCAAAAGAAAATAGATTTTTAAGATGTATTTAATTGTGTGTTGAAGTTTCTAGCTCCTCTTTTCTTAATGAAAAAATTAAAGAAGTGCCAACACATGGTCTAAAAAACAGATGGAAACAATCATGTCTTTGAGAAGTGCAGGCATAAGAATGCTCAGTACATGATAATATCAATGATTTAAGATATATGGCATGGAGCTCAACGATTTTCATTTATTATTCTGCAGTAGTAGTTTGTGCAAGGGGGGATGAAAGACAAACCATCTCGGGTAGGGACAGAAGATGGATAAGCTTGTAGATATCTGCTTTGCTGTAACTTGGATGCTCTCGGTGAGGCAAAAGATTATCCTCCAAGTACTTATGCAAGCAAGTTTTCTCAACTGCAACATGGAGTGGGAGTAGGCCTGCAGTGATTGTGTTGCCAGTCATGTGTACATTAGCTGACACACCTTTGCGTATGAGCAACTTAATCATGTCAACAGAGAAAGTTTCAGCAGCTTCATGGAGGGGGAAGCGCCCATATTGGTTCATGTGGTTAGGAGGGCCAAGTAACTGTTCATAATGTAGGCATTTATAGGGGCACCTTCAGAAACAAGTAAAAAAATAGACGTGGAAGACTTGCATATTTGGCAATTTTCTGCATCAGGATCATACTCTGCAAAATCAGCTTACGAAGGGTTTTTCATTGGTGCTGTACAATTCAAACCATGGGAGAGGATTTGGAAATGTTGGGCGCCGGAAAAATGCAAGTTCTTTATGTGGTTGGTGGCGCATAATAGGTGTTGGACAGCAGATCGCCTCGCGAAGAGGGGTCTCCCTCACCCTGATCGTTGCCCGTTGTGTGATCAAGCTGAAGAAACAATAAACCACCTACTAGTCTCCTGCGTTTTCGCTCGCCAAGTATGGTTTAGGATTCTTCAGAAGGTTGGCCTGCAAAATCTCTCTCCCAAGCCTGAAGACACATGTTTTGATGATTGGTGGGAAAGCACTAACATTGGAGTAGATGGTCAAGTGAAGAAGGGTCTCAATTCCATCATTATCTTGGTAGCCTGGTCTATTTGGAACCATCGTAACCGGTGCGTGTTTGATGGGATCCTTCCCAGCCTTGATGGTGTCCTAGTTTCTGTTAGAGATGAACTGCACTCTTGGAGCTTGGCTGGAGCTAGAGAGGTATCACATCTCCTCGCTCTAGTGCCAGCCAATGAGTGAGTTTTGGTCTAGGGTCAAGTTCGGTTTCAGTAGAGAGAGAATTTTCCCCTGTGTAGTGGGGTGTGGTGTGGTGTTGTACGGGTTTCTGTAACCCTCTTTTATTCTTCTTAATATAATGATACGCAGCTCTTCTGCGTGTTCGAGAAAAAAAAAAAAACAAGTAAAAATAAATAAGCAAATGAATTGATCCCATAATTGCATGAAAAAATATTATAATTGAAGCAGTGCAAAATGAGTAGACGGTACAGGTTTCCAATATTCATGGCTTCTTCAGGAGGACAAAATCCAAAATCCTTCAGAATCGATGAAACATGCTCAATGGCAACCATATGCGGAACCTGAAAAGTGTAGCATGTATGAGAAAGATGGCAAGAAAATAGAAGAGACGGAAGAAAAGGCAATATCTGGACAATTCCATTGATGGTAATTGGCCTAACAGCAGACATGCACCAACAGAAGATAATAGAAACATAGTAGCTGCAGAATAACATAATAACTAAGTGTGGTACCTCTGAATGCACCCGAATGTTTTCATGGAGAGCTTTACCAGCTTGAGAAATTACATTCACCAACAACAATGCAGATGAAAGATACTTTATATCGGCATGTGGCTGCTCATGTTCCCTTTCATTTTGACCCATCCCCAAATCAAAGGAACAGAACTGGTTAGCAATATGACTGAGGATAATAGCAAACCCATCTGGTTTACTATCACCATTTTTCTTGCAGGAAGGTCCCAATCGGATGTGCTCTTGAGCTGCGAGGAGCAAAACCCCAGCCTGGACAAGTTTCCCATCTTTTATGTAAGTCCAAACCTCATCAACTACCCCATTTGTGTGTTTTGCAAGCTCCCTACAAGCATCCAAGAAGACTTTCTGCAAAAACAAAAATAAAATATACTTATGCACATGTGTCCCTTGAAACATACACCAATAACTTGGAATTTGTTAGCGTCTCCAGGCAAAAGGAAATAGATTCTTTAATAGAAAGTTGAAGTTACTTACTCTTTTCCTCTAGGTTAAGAAAACCTAAATCAGTAACAACAGAAAATAACGCGAGGAAACTATTCTGTCTTTCAAAAATCTAAATGTAGGAGTGCTCAGTACGTAAGTAATATCAATGATTTATGGTATTATACTGCAGTAGTAGTTTGTGCAGGGAGGGATGCAGGACAAACCATCTCGGGTAGGCACAGAAGATGGATAAGCTTGTAGACATCGGCTTTACTGTAACTTGGATGCTCCCGATTAGGCAATAGACTATCCTCCAGGTACTTATGCAAGCATGTGTTCTCAACTGCAACATGGAGCGGGAGTAAACCTGCAATAGCTGTGTCGCCTGCCATGTGTACATTAGCTGATGCACCTTGGATAAGAGCAACTTGATCATGTCAACAGCGAAAATATCAGCAGCTTGGTGAAGGGGGAAGTGCCCATATTGGCTCATCCAGTTAGGATTGGCACGGTGACCATCTAACTCAGGAGCCTTGCCCTCCAAGACAACTTTGGCACATTTCACAGCATTTTCAGTTATCAGGCAGTTGAGGGCTTCTGGGATGATCCTTGAACGCCAAACTATCCAACCCCCATACTTCTCAAAAAAAGCTGAGAAAGCGCCGGGGGCTATCTTTTTCCAAGATGGGCAGCAAGACATCAATTATGGTGTAGAAGTTGTTATTGACCTCCTGGATGGATCCATTCACAATTAAAAAGGTCAGTGAATGGCAGTCAATGATCCAATCAGCAAAGTAAACGGATTCGTTCCTATGAATATTTGGAAATCACAAAACTAATGTCACAAAAGACACATTAAATTCCAAGATATATTGCTGTACAAAAACTACATATTACCAAAGCTAGATTAGTCAACAAAAAGAACCAAGGAAGTCAGCAAAGAACCTTCGGAGTGATGTCTGGATACATTATAGCAGTATCTCCATAGGTACGAAGCAGTGCCTCTTTTTTATTCATCCACTGAGAGAAAATGTGTCAAGAATCACAAATAAGGAAACATAAATGGAGAGGGATATTATTGAGGTGATTGGCTAGTGTACCTCAATGACCAAATCTGTATGGGAATCCAGGTCAAGATCGGATTGAGCAGGAGGTTAAAGAAAGTAAGGATCCATGGAGCCATTAGATCCGGTGTTAAGCCAGCATTATCCCTATGCAAAGCATTTTTCCTTGCATCCTTTTCGTGATCTGTCTTCATTGATGTTGGGTCTTGAGTAGGTCTGGAATTCATTCCCCTGCTTTTTGGATCTGAAACAAGGGAGTGAAAAAAATAATCTCTCTCTAAATCATTTTCAGAGAAAATTTGCTTCATGATATGAAGATGCTAAACTCCACTTTTCGACAAAAACATACATGAATGTTGTGATTATATCATTTTGAAAAATGAATTAATAATTCAAAACGTTTTATAGTCACCAACCAATTTTATAGTCAAGCATCACAAACTTTGATTCGAAGATTCAAAATTTAGGACAACATTTGATCAACAATTGCTTCAGGATTCTAAATTTAGGACAACCTTTGATCAACGCTTCAGCTGCACATAGGCTTTCTCCCTAAAAAGTTACAACCTTATTCGATTCTGTAAAAAAAATACTTTGACAATTACATACTCCCTCTGCTCTTAAATAAATGACGTTTAGGAAAAGCTAACGCCATTTATTTAAGAACGGCTGGAGTATATTATAGTAAACAGTGCAATACAAACAAATGGTCAAACACTAACCTTTACAGCAGTGAGGTAACATGAGGCCTTTGTATTTAGAAACGAAGAAAACTGAACATTTGTGCTGCAAGCAAAAGGAGGAAAGAGGGGAAAATTATATTTTTAAGCTTGGTAGAAGAACGTGTGTGCATGTACATAGTTAATAGATAGGTTCCGCGCATGCGCATACTAGACGGACTGCATGTAAAGGTATTGTGACTGTAGCAGATACCATGATCGAAGCACACTGAAGTGCAGAAACTATCAATAACCAAGTGGTAGCTAAGTCTAATGTTACGGTTCAACAGCTTGAAATGAGGATTCAACATATTATTTCCATCTGAAATCACTTAGCATAATATTCATCATCAGGAACTAGTGCTTCTTCACTTCCACCTAGCTTCAAAGAATAAACCTTTGCATGCAAGTGGGAATACTATAGGGTTTCAGCATCAGGGCAATAAATTAAAAGTAATAGCCACTTTCAAAACATTATAATAGCTGACATACAGGGAACAATGTGAGCTTTTGCTGCATTTTAAGTGCGCAAGGATGAACACATCCATTCAATCTCAATAACCTTTGGCCAGAAGAATGACCAACATTTTTTTTAGGAGAAAGACCAACACTTGACGTAACCATAGGGGTTTCAGTAAAAAGGTGTGGTTACTCTGACAAATAGAAATAGGAGGAATCGTTGGAGAGAGATAGCAAACGCCTACAAATGAACTCATCTGACCACAAAAAGAGCAGAGTCAATCCATAGGTAAATTAAAGATTTTTTTTTCATCTTCCAAAGTATGCCAGTGAGGAAGAGTGAGGCAAAAATTGCATGGACCTCCCCACTGGCATTTGAAAACTAGTGAAAAATATGTAATGATGAAGCTAAAGGAACAGAAACCCCGAAAAGGGCGACGGTTTTGATTGGTGATCCTATACGGGTCATCTTTTCAAAGAAATTAAATTGTTATGTGAAGAGCGGCTAGAAAAAATAACCGATAAATAGTCCAGCAGCAAAAGAAATCCGCAATAAACTGGACGGATTGGGGAAAAGAAAGGATCCTGCAGTACAAATCGAGCAGTCCGTCCAAGCAACCTAGAGCGTCCTAACCAACGTAAGAATTGCGAATCCTAGGCAACCAAACGGCAATCTATCCAAGAACAAGACTTAGTTGCAGCCAAAGGATTACCTGGACCTGGATCCAGGCGTGGCTGGGAGGTCTCGAACGGCGTGGCTGGGAGGTTTCGTGCGGCGGCGTACAGACGAGTAGAAGAGAAGTGTCCAGAGAGCGGAGCCGCGGAGGGGCCAAGGCCCGGGGGGTAAGCGAAAAGGCGAGTCGCTACTGCAGAGTGCAAGAGCGGGTATATGTATGGGTGTGTTTTTGCTTGCACGGGGTTTCGTAGATCTGCATCTTCTGGATAAACGGAACCAGACACCATGTGAATGCAAGACTATATAGATAAAAGTATTTGATTAGCTGCATAGATTGAGGTAATAATCATGCATTTACGGATGCAAAAACTCTACAAACATATTTGGTTGGTCATATAAACTAGTACAGAGAATATTTTACTGAGAGTGACATATGAATCCTACCTCGTGCGGTTGCATCCGCCCGGCCAGGCCCGGGAGCGACGCTCGAATCCAGCGCTTCCATTGATGCAGCATCTCCCCATATATATTTTTGTCTCCGCGGAATCAGGCTGCTATAGGGGAGTCGGGCAAACAAAGGTCAGTCTTTTAAAGTACTACTCTAGTTAAGGACAAGTACATTGGTGCCGTCAAATATGCGGTCTCATGCATGGACACGTAATCTTGAGACAACTTATCAGACAACTTATACAATAGATTGTTGTTTTAATTGTCTCATAATAATTCAAAATTTCTTAATTGGTTGGAAAATAAAGAAATATTATTGGTTGTATGGCAACAAAACTCGTACAATGGTGGGAGAGTTGTCTTATAGTCCTAAAATTTAGCTCATGAGACAGTTGTTTCGCGAAGCAACGACCGCATCCTCTCACCTCGCTCTCTCTCCTCCACATCAGCGAAAATCCTACATGGCTCTGCATGAGACGACCTATCAAACCGCATGAAAATTTAATTTTGACGGCTGTAGGGTCGCACCGAAGTCCATGAAAACTTTTATTTTTCACAAAGACATGGACGGTGGGCTTATCTTTCAAATTGGGATAAAACACCACTTGATCACTTTTAGATAAACAAAAATGGCCAAGTCAGGCCACGGCCAGCCATGGCATCATATGTAACATGAGAATGTAATTTCAATTTGCAAACCATACGGTGGCAGTTTTTTGAAGATAAATTTATAGCAATACAAATGATAACGTTGAAGGAAACTTGCATAACAAGAAATGCCACACCAAATGTCAAAATAAGGTGAGTAGCATACACAGTTTAAAAAACAAAATAAGAGATGCAATCCATCATAACAAGACTGGAAATTTTGGAGTACCTTAAGGGTTGAGATTCTTGATAAGATTGATCACCTAGTTCTGAGTCTCAGGTATGCCATGACACCTAAACAAGGATAGTTCAAAATCATAATTTTTCAAATCTTCCACGGACATTATTTCCAATAACATGGCATATGATTTCAGTAAAATCAGGATGCATCCGCACCGGTTAAATGCAAGATTCAGTTGTTCCTAAATAACAAGTGCATATTAAGAACACTACGATCATATCAGCATTTGTAATCTTCCATGTTTCCAAACAGTTCAGGCACATGTAACATGGATACATGGAAGCACAATAAAAACATCATCGACCGGGCCACTACATCAGCTGTAACCCACTACCTAGGCTCCTCATGGGTACATGGAAGCATATCAATAATTAAAAAAAAACTCTATACACCCTCTCCAATGGCAATGGTCGCAACAGCGACCTGGCCTCTATCCACTTCATGCCTTCATGTGTGCGCGCCCGTTCGCCAGTCCTCTAGCAGGTTGTTGCTGTGCTTGGCACATGCCTTCACTATAAGCTGGACTACATCATGTGAAAAATCGACAACTTCAACCAAAAAGTAAAAAGCGTCAGTGGAGATCAGACTGCAAACCAGATTCTAAGATCGAGTAGCATCCACCCATGCATACTTGCATCATCAGTTAGGACAGAAAGATATGTGCATTAGCAAAAGAATGATGCTCTGTTGTACATTAAAACCATTTGTCATTGTCAATTTAAAAAATAAATCAATTTGTTAGTAAACATTATAAGGAGGCATTATAATAAACCAACAGAGGAGAATAGAGATAGAGTTGTTCCAGCATTGACAAATTGGTCTTCTAGTCCTCTGTTGTAGTAGCTAGCTCATGTTCTTGATTTTTTTTAATCACAGTTTAGGACATGCCTCTTTTTTTCTTTTACCATAGAGGCATTTATTTCATCCAAATCCCTCTGTATTTCATTAATTTGTCAGCTTCTACAGTATCCTACAAATTGAAGACCGTGTTGTGAATATTTTTCTCTTATGTAACAGGTAGGAAGTAAGCAAAATACAAGCATAACTGAGTATTGTTAGAGTGGCGCAAGCGGAATCCAGCCCGGCCCGCTATACCCACGAGCCGGCGCCCCATCGAGCCCAGGTCCACCGGAGCCACAACCAACCAAGGCCCAGGCCTAACTCAACCCAAAAGACTAGTCTAATAGGTGAGGACTGCCCCCGCCTTATATGTTGTGCTCCAACCCCATCAATTTCCGATGTGGGACTAAACCTAACAAGTATCTGCCACTAAAATATAACCAAGTTCATTTAGGCACAAACATCAGAATACACGTTACATGATGTAGATTACTTCCAAAAACTAATATATTTCTTCTGAAAAGCCATCAAAGCTAGCTACCCAGCTGCACAAATAACTCTTTAGTAGTAATGCTGTGGTATGACAATCTGGCCGGGGTGCTCAAATGTTAGACCAAGTAGGTACAAGCACAGTGTATGATTATTTGTGAACATCCAAAGTGTATAACAATACCCAATAAGCCAATCCCCAAAGAACTCTTGTTTCATACTTTCATCCAAAGTAAGCATTGCATGTTGCAATGGAGATATCAGAAACAGGCATTGTTGAAATTCAATTCACTTAGCTAATATTTACCATAGAATGTAGCATAAAACCGTCCCAAAGTATTAGCTCCTAACATTATAATGGTGATTATTTTTATATAAGTTAATATCAATCAACATATGAACAGAAAGTACTTCTATTTCACAGAAAAAAAATTGGACCTGAAATTTTGTCAAAGCATCTGTCAGGAAAGGCCACTGTTGAGTTCCTTCTGCAGTAGCAGATTTCCAGTAATCCCCAAAATCCTTTTGGTACTCATCAAGAACCTACATAAAATTCTTCATACCACAACTGAATCTTTTAAAGGCATTACATGCCATTAAAGAATTTTGACAATGGATGTAGCCGGTTGCATTGTAGTTATCAACCAGTAATGAAAATTTCAGGGATTAGACAACTAACAAGAACTCAAGAAGTATAGGTATTCTGTGCAAGTTACATTTCCTGTTGTCACTTGTCAGTGTGATATTATGATCTAGTACTCAACATCTGTCATGCAGGCATTTTTACTGATCCATTTTTATAGCAAATTTAGAACTACAGTGAGCTACGAGCCATATTGCGAAGTGTAGAAGCCACACACTCACACTGCCATCACATGCTGCGAACTTGAAACATCTCGCACGCTGAAACAGTATGAAGCAGGTAACATGTGCTGCACAGGCTACTGAGAAAACTGCCGAGTTCTCACCGTGCGACACGGTGGTGAGGACGAGGATGTCCAAGGGTCTTCGCTTCGAGGCAGGTCGGTGACCAGAGGGGTTAAACGCCCAACCCAGCCGGGCCGCACGCATATTGTGATGCCGGGGATGTTCCCTCAGGCTCAAGGACTGCCAGCTCTGCCCTCAGGTTGTAGATGGAGTGGCCGTAGAAAGGGAATGAGTCCCACTCATTATGGTTCTGGTTGAAGTGCCCTTCACACGTCCGCCCTCGCGTGCCGGATCGTCCACCCTAGATCCTCCTTGGGAGTGGTAAGCCACCGGAACAGGACACTGCAGCCTCCTTGATACTGTTGCAACATAGTAACAGTTATGTTCAGCAAAAATCAAACAGCGTTAACTGAACGAACAAATCTGAAATTCTGAATACAACTGTGATGATCCAACTGCTGCTGGTAGTGGTGGCGGGGAAGCGCGACACTCGCAAATGGTGGACCTGCTCCTCGATGATGGTGGCATCGGTGGAGTAGATAGCGGGAATACAGTGTAAAGCAGATAGCGAGAATACACATGTCGTGTATTCAAACAGGCAAGTTAATGTATCCGTATTAAATGAAAATTATTCTTTGGGTACACGAAATTTCTGTATAAAACCTAAGTACATTCACTGATGCTCTACTGAATTTTGATTCTCTATCATCTGGAGCCAAATGGGCAGTGAACATTGAGTGAGCAACATCAAGGTGCTAAGCATTTCAGATCACAGAAACTCTAAGCACACTGTCTCAAGCTACCATTCCTTGGAGACATCATTTTCTGTTCCTAGCAACCATTCCTTTGGGACATCATTTTCTGTTTCTAGCAACCATTCCTTTGAGACATCATTTTCTGTTTCTAGCAAAGATCCAATTTTTATCAAACATTGTATCAGCAAGGAAATGCAGATATGATCAACTTTTCAGATCATGTGTTTCGCACATGCAAAACAGCATGAAGCTATAAAGTGTTAGCAAGGGGACTTCCTAAAGGAAATAGCATCATATTGATAAACGATAATGGTACTCATTGTAGCTGTCAGTTCGCACATGATTGAACACTGAATTCTCCAGGTGTCAAGTCACAATCGCATTCCATTTGAATTGATCAGAGGCCTCGAAGCAATCTAAAATGTTTGTACTCCTAACACTCGAAGCAATCTAAAAATGTCTCTACTCCTACACAAATTTGAATGGTGTACCTTGAGGTGGAAGATGTCAATGCTGCGCTGCCCGGGGCACTTCTTGCGAGCAGCTCGATGCCAATGTCAGAGATCTCGCAGCACCATTCCACACTGAGCCTCTCCAGCCCTGGGTACCCGACTGCGACCTTGGCGAGACCGACATCGGTGACGCCAAGGCATTTTGTCCGTCATGATCTCCATGTGCCCCGCCGCCGCCAAGGATGGGGTATAGGCCTTATGCGGGAGAGAGCAAGCGAGGCAAGAGGAGGCTGAGGCAGGCGGCGGCGGGGAAGGTGAAGTTGGAGATTGGCGGCGGTGGAGGCGGCGTGCACGGGGTTTGGCGGAGGGGTCCAGGCGCAAGGGGTTTGGCGGAAGGGCGCGATCGTGTGGGGGTTTGGCGGAGGGGCAGATGATCGCAGCCGTAGGATCAGATTTTGATGGTCAGAAGGATCACATGCGGGAGAGGATTGGTGGAGCGATGGAGGGTGCGGACGCGGTTCCCCAGCACATAATTATTAGAAGTAGAGATAAGGCTCCACAGAGCCATGCATGGCCTCATCAAGCCAACCGAACACGCCATGTCAATATGTGGGGCTCTGGTTTGTCTGTGAGAGGAAGAATGCGATTTGGTTCGAATTTGCCATGATTTAGGGAATTAAATTTGTTCAAATTCACTCGATGCCTTTCTCAAATAAAAATCCACTCAGTGCTTTTAGGTTGAAATTGAATTATAGGCATGTTTCTATTTTCCACTGAATTAGGAGAGCTTGTTGAGGAAGTCACCAATCCAATAGAGGTCAGAACTCGAACCTCCAATCATGCCCCGAAACTTCTTATGATGGAAGAATTCCCAACGACAAGAGCAATTAACTGTTTTAACTATCTCGGGCTGACTCATGTGTCTTACTTGCTCCGTCTCGGGCATTTTTAATATATAGAACTACCCCTAATTCTATAGATAGGCCACATAATGATTTGATGTCTCATGTTATATTACCACCAATGTATAGAACCAGGGGTTGAATGAATCTCTCTCCTTTTCTCCATAAATTTTATTGCATGGGAGCTGGTTCTATATATAGAATCCGATCCTCTATGGACCCCGTCACACAATGTGTAGCACCTAGTTCTATTTATGTTTTTATTACTACCTCCGTTTTTAAATATATGTCGTTTAGAACAACATATTTAGTTCAAAAATGAACTAAATTACTTGTCCTAAACGTCATATATTTAAGAACGGAGGGAGTATATAGGAGTGGCATAGAATCACCCATTGGAGAGGCCTAAGGCCAGTCTCAGTACACAATTTAACTACACGATTACCTAGATCACAAACTAGATAACTGTGTCAAAGGAGTTTCATGGTGCTCACATACCATGAAACTCTTCTTCCTCTCTCATATGCCACATCAGCACATTTAATGCTATGAAACTCCTCATAAAACTCCTACTAAGACTGCCCTAAAAATACAACTCTTGTTTCTCAAGGAGTCAACCAATTTTAATATTGATCAAATTTACACAAAATAATACTAATATTTATATCTCCAAATATATTTAGTATGAAAATATATTTCATAATTGATAATTATTTTTTATCATAAATACTATTAATTTTTTACATAAATTTAATCAATAAAATTGTTTGACTCCTTAAGATGCGAGAGGTGCATCCTTGGACGGAGAGAATATATTTTATCGTTGTTGTTTGTCCTTTCGTTTTATGGGCTAGTTGAAGTCTGCTTCTATTCTATTGGCCTTGTCTTATTGTGGACATCCTCGATGTATCCTTAGCATTTTGTCTTTCTCTCATTGGCCTAATAGACATCGTTGTTGGCCGTTGCATGCTTCCTCGGTTTTATATTTTACTAGGTAATATACCCGTGTATTGATACGAATACGAGAAATGTAAAACAATCCCACCATAATACTACATACACAAATTCATAGAATATCAGCAAGAAGTTCAAGGCACATGTAAGTTGGAGTTCCCACAACCTTCAGAGGAGCATATAACCCTAATGAGAAGCACCGATGATAGAGAAACACATCAAACAAATTCCAGAAACATGATATTTCAAAATGCATTTGTGACTTTCTGATTGTGCAATGGCTGAAAATAAACATAAGAGGAAATCTCAATATAACCACTACAGTTTTGTGGCTTATATAATTAGTTTTTCACATAGGTTTCAGGTGCTAATGGATGCCATGAACATAAAAAAATACATCTAATTCTAAGCAGACAATGTTGACATAAAAAAGAAGAATATGGGAGATCATGCATCCGAAATGATCTATGTGAACATATTGAGCTCCAAGGATCTCAATTGGCCATTTGTCCACTATTTTGAATGGACATAGTTAGCAAACAAAATCAAGCACTTAAGATCACTTCTAAAGCCATCTCAACTTGTGTTGTTCCCTTGTGCTGTCTGGAACGGTGCAAAGACAAATAAAAAGGAGCAAACTTTTGATCTCATGAGCAATCACACTATAAGGATGAGAAATGTAAATTAGTTTAACATCATTGGTTTTTGACATCTCCACACTGAAGTTTCCTGTCAGTTAAGCAGTAGTAAAAGTTATGAATTATTATCTTTATGTGTTGCCTGGAGAAGCATTTTGAGAACTAGATTTTTCAGTCGGGGCAACTCACTATTGCAATTAATAAAATTTGGTAAGCCGATACTGTATGGATTTAATTCACCACCCCTACAAATAACCTTCAACCCCCACTGCCTTTCCATATTTTGTTAAAGCTGAGATTTTACATGTAACAAATTGTTAGTATTTTATGATGCAATGTCATATTATTTTGAATCATTCATTACACAATTCGAGAAGAGGTTGAATATTGGAAAGGGCATGTAAATTACTTGTGACAAATGAGTGAAACAGATGGTTCATAGTTGAATCCCATGCACAGTGATTTGATTCATGTAGGATTGTAGGACCTGTTTAATCCTATGCATAGTGAGGTTACCTTAAGATACCATTCTGTTTCATCCAACTTTCCATCTTTTGAAAATTTCAGACATCTTGTTGTGATTTTGGAAGCAAAGATTACAGCCAAATTGAAAAGGGCTAAAAAAAGGATTTTCTGATAATTAAGTTTCAGTCAATTTCACAGGAACACACAGTTACTACTACAGAAATCAACATCACAAACGGCCAACCACAGACAGTTTTCAAAAACAGTTTGTTAAAACCGTTTGTGATGTGGGGGCATCACAAACGGTTCGTAATGGTCCACATCACAAATGGTTTTTGCTACAAACCGCTTGTGAACCGTTTGTGATGGCACATCATCACAAACGGTTTTTCTTACATACAAACCATTTGTGTTGTGGGCATCACAAACGGTTTGTAGCAAAAACCCTTTGTGATGATGTGTATGATACACGTTAAAACAAAATTTTAAAGTAGTAAATCAATTCAAATCAAAAAGTGTTGAACTACAAAGTTGTATGCCTTATCAATATGTAAAACTTTTATTTTGGTCATTTTTTCATTCGACAAATTCATATGAATATTGTTCATAAATTCCATCTTTCTCATAGAGTGTTTCCTAAAACTACAAGGAGAGACCTATAAGATTTGTGAACAATGCTACTCTCACTACATCGTATGGAAAAACGGTAAATATCAAAATTGTAGATCTTCAAAAGTTATGAAACTTTGTAGTTGACAACTTTTTAATTTGAAGTCATCTGGTCAACGGAAACTAAGTTTGAATGTTCTCAAATTTGAAATTCAAATTTTATGAACGACCTCAGATGGAGAAACAGTCAATACCAAAGTTGTAGATCTTCAGAAGTTATGAAACTTTGTGGTTCAACACTTTTTGATTTGAAATCATCTAGTCAACGAAAACTAAGTTTGAATGTTATCAAATTTGAAATTCAAATTTTGTAAACGGCCTCGGATAAAAAAACGGTCAACATAAACGTTGTAGATCTTCAGAAGTTATGAAACTTTGTAGTTCAACACTTTTTGATTTGAAGTCATTTATGGCCTCAAACAAGCAATTTAAACTCAGTTTGGTATAATATGATAGGAATCGGAACGACGTATCAGTGGCGGAGCCAGAACTGAATGGTAGGGGGGGGGGGCAGATCAGTGCCGTGGCGTGGGTTGAAGTAGTCAAGAATTTTATCCTAATATCAACAGCTACACAACTCAAGTGCTATATTGCATAAAGCTAAAATAATAATTAATTATATTGAAAACGTTAAGTAGGAGTGAGTAAATAAGTATCCAAGCCTCTCTGATTAACAGCTATATACATGCAGCTTAACAGCTCTCTGATTGCAAAAATAAGTCTCTAATTACACATGAAAAAAATAAAGCAGTGCTCAATTCAAGCCTTAAAGAATCAATGGAGCTAATTATGAATGCAATCAGTGATGAGTATGAGAATGTAGGCAGGCAGGTAGGGTATGCATGTAGTGTGGCCGATCGAGCAAATTTACAGTAGCTGGTTCCCTGAGCTAGACGCTTTTTCAGAACTTGGTCTGGATCAAGGGGGGCCACGCCCCAGGTTGGCCTTAACTAAGCTCCGCCAGTGCGGCATATAGTCACAGGTGATGGAGTGGTACAGTGGTAGAGGAGGCTACACGTGAAGGAGAGGTCGTCGGTTCGAATCTCGCGGCCATGTAGCGCGCAATCTATGCGCGAAAAAATGGCGCGACTTGATGCCTTCCCAAATGAATTTTTTTTTCTCTATTGTTTTCCTATTTTTTGGGGTTTTTTCGGACGCAGGAAATCACAGAACCGTGGATACCCCCACCACAAACGGTTCCAGAACAAACGATTCCCAAAAATGTTTGTGATGGGGGGTTTGGAACCATTTGTGACGTCCTAGGTGTAGTAGTGAGTGCTGCTCAGAGGGTTTGTGGTTTCTTAACAAAAAAAAAAGAGGGTTTGTGGTTAGGGATGGTGAAGCTGATGGTCCGCCAATACCAATCGAAAGAAATCTCATCAAAATCCTGCACAAAGATGAAGAGGACAATGGATATTGAAAGTGGTTTAAGTATAGTTGAATCTAAGTCTACAAACTCTATAAATATTTGAAACAGTCGAACAAATTAGACTTTTTACTACCAATAATACACTTATTGCATGACATATATGGATGCAATTTTTAGGACAAAAAAATCCAGTCGCAGACAATAAAATGGATTTATTTCCAACCGTTCCTTCTGAAATTATTTAAAGCAATCATTTGTAATGAAATATCAAGTAAGCTATTTTCTTAACTTTTTTCAGTGGCGAAGAGAATGGATCATTACACAATAACCATTGAATACACAAAGTGCATCTTAATTCGGAAATAATAAACATAATGCTGCAACTATAAACCACAATGAAGAGATGGTGGAAAAGTGCATCAAACCACCAATCTAGTGGCTTTCTTGTTGGACAACCTCTCTAAAAATTGTCGATCGGTCATTTATAGTATGGCCATTTTGTTTGAACTCTTCTCAGATCAACATAAAATTGACAACTGTGGATTCAATTTTCACCTGATAAATATATTCATAAAACTGAGTGTTTTGAAATGATTAAGACTTGACACTCCCCAAATTCCTATGATCATATATATGCTGATGGCTTCACATATAGCATCCTGTTTGATGGTCTCACACGAATGGGAGACTGACGGACCATTCACAAGAACCGGAGATTCACACACCATACTTTGTTTGGAGAGCCTATATTTGCAGTATCTTGACGAATGGACCATGAAGGTCTCAAGGGAAGAATACCTGCATAGAAACAGAGGCAGGGGCGGATCTACGACCCGGGCTGGTGTGGGTGGGGTCCAGCTCCAGCACCAGCGCTCGCCGGCTGCCCTGCTCCTCCGCAACCATTAGCTGCCGACGATGTCGTCGTGCGTTGCGCATGGCCACTCGCAGCAAAAACCACGTGCGCGCACAAATTTAGAAAGTTAGCCACACAGACGAAAGACAAGCCAAACAATTAGAAAGGCCAAATCTACATACGGAACTTCTATAAACCGATCGAATCAAGTTCTGTATACCCGTCATTGCAATTCTATGGAAGCTCACCGGAAATTGAGGGCCACCCATATGCCAAAGGACTGAGAGACCAGAGGGACGTCAGGAATCAACATTGAGAACGAGGAAAGAGAGGATGGGGATGGAATTTATCACGGGCCATACGGGAATGACGGGTTGGGGGGTATAGTTTCTAGATGGGGTTTCTAATTGATATGGCACTATAAAAACTAGGTTGGGACTGCTCTAAGCGGCCTAAGCCTAGCAGCCACCAACATCGCCGGCGCCGACCACCGGACAATGGCAACCTGCTCGTTGGTTCTTCCGGATTTCCGCACCGCGGCCACGTCTCTCTCTCTGCCACGCAAGCACACCTCCACAAAAACTATAGTTCCGAGTGGATATAAAAATTCCTGTGAAAGTGACTTTAGCCTAATGGCTAGAGAGATTAAGTAGAACACAATAGATTCGGGTTCGAATCCTCGCGGGAATGAATTCACGGGGAAGGCCCCTGGATCAGACGGCATGCCATCACTTTTCAACAAGAAGTTCTTGAACGTGGTAGAAGAACAAGCCCTTGTTTAGATGCAAAATTTGCATCTCAAATTTGGCCCCTTGTAGTGCGTGCGCCACAGTAGTATTTCATTTGTATTTGTGAAAAATTGTTCAAAAATTGATTAATTAGGCTCAAAATGTTCGTCTCGCAGAGTACAACAAAACTGTACAATTAGTTTTTGATTTCATCTACCTTTAGTACTCCATGCATTGCCGGCATTTTGATGTGATGAAAATCTTCTTTTGCATAGGGGTGGAATTTATTGGGATCTAAACAAGGCCCAAGTGGTGCCTAACGTACTGAATGGGTGAACCTGATTGAACAAGTGGTGGTGATGCTGGATGGATGGAATGAGACCATGATTGTAGTGATCCCGAAAGTGCCAAAACCTCAACAGGTAAACGACCTACGTCCGATCAGTCTTTGTAATTCACTGTACAAGTTGGTGTCGAAAGTCCTTGCAAATAGGCTGAAGGTGATGCTACCTCATGTGTGATCTCCCAAGCTCAAACTGCTTTTGTCCCGGGTTGGTTAATATCGGACAACACCTTGATAGCATATGAATTGACCCATTATGCGCGCAGCAGAAGAAAAGGCAAGAAAGGTTATGCAGCAGTAAAACATGACTGGTCTAGCTGACCGGGCTTATTACTAAGAGGTACTGGACATGAGTAAGGCGTACGACAAGGTGGAGTGGTCCTTGCAAGATATGTTGCTGAAGCTGGGTAGAACCAAACATGACGGGGCTTAGAAATGACAGCAACAGCCGCTTTATATGCAACACAACGATATAGCAAAATTTCTCATAAGCCTATGACTCCAAAATCACATTGAATCACATCTTTCAGAAAAACAGGTCAAGGCCCTGTCCAATTTTCATCCATGAACTGTTGAGAACGTTTACAGCTCAAAGTTCAGAATTTCACGTCAGCAGCTCATAATCTCGAAAAGAAAAACAAAACATATACAGACTGAGGGGCAACAAAAGGTTATCTGAAATTGAAAAGAACACTACAATTTTCAGAAATATCCATCTAACCATCTAAGGTGGCTTCTCTCAGTCCTCACATGCATCCTCTCCAGAAAGCAAACCAGACCCAAAGGTACACTTCGATGTTCAGGATTCTTCACCAGAGTTGTCTTCCCTCAACATTCCATGCACATCAGACATTTCTTCGACTTGATCCCCAGTCATCCTGCTGTTCCCAGGAAGGCTCTTAAATGAAACAAAACTGATGGGGCTGAATTCATCAAGCTTCTCCACAGCATTCTTCTCTTCTGTAGAAGCCAACACAACAGTGAATGAATTCTCATCCAAGTGCGCCTCTTGAAGTATCTCTGGGTCTAGAATGATGTTGAGGCATATTCTGGCCTTCCGTTTTTCTTTTTCTCCCTCAAGTTCACCTGCAAGTGCAAGGTGTAATATACACAACCGCTCCTCCTCTATGAGTTCCTGACCCTTTCCCGAACCAAAAATATCTTGAATTCTCCGAACATTCTTCCTCACACTTGATTCTTGATTGGCCATCCAAATCTGCATTTTTGAAGGTTTTAGTGCTCTACAGATATGGTACAAAGCATTTATCTTATCCTCTTCACTGTCACCAGCTACATGATAGCACATATTATGTGTCTGGAGCTGCAGATCCTCTGCTTGTTTTGGTTGTTTCCTCGCTGCAAATATTGTACAAATAGTGTGTGTTAATTATGGGTTCCATTACAATATAAGCAACCAACAATCAGCAGTTTTAGTTAACGAAAAAGATAGGAAAGAAAGCAAGGTTACCATTGTTCACAAGAGATGATGATCTCACTTTAATGCTGAAAATCGGATCTCCATTCAAATGACGCTCCCACTTTCTCAAGATTGAGTTTGCAAAGTTCGTGTCAGTGTGTGTACCACCCGTAGCATCATGGACACTTCGGAAGAGCCTGTTGTTCCTTAGCAACCCATCAATGAAAGATATGCTCTCTCTGGGTACCCAACGGGACATGAACTCATCAAAATCGCCTGTCATTAGTCTCAAAAGATTATACAGTTTTCCCAATGAATTCTTCTCATTAACTCTCTGCTCCCCTCTGAGCACTCTATCAATGACGTCACAGTCTGTGCATACTTCAAGTGAACGTATGCATAGCTGGGTAGCCCTCTTGAGAAGTAGGCACATGGCAACTGCCTCAGCCTCTACTGAAGATTTGCATTTCACCTTCTCCAGTACCTCAGACCATACCACCTGATTATCCCTCCATATGATTACCCCGATCTTGGCCTCCCCGAGCTTGTTGTTATAAGAGCCGTCACTTTCTCCTTTGTGCATCAGCTGCCTATCATGTGGTGGGCACCTCAGACCATGGTCATAGAGTGTGTGTGTAACTGAGGTATTCATGGTGTCCCAGTCAGGAGTTACAATGACGCGCTCATCACACAGGAAATCCAAGAAACACCGTCTGCTCAACCTCGGCATGCATGTTATATTTGTTGCCAGGTCATATGATGTGAGATAAACTACCTTGTCCACAATGCCATCGTATGCCCAGTGAAGTCCCTGGCACCTCTTATCATGAAGTGAGTAAGGAGATAGCAGTCCCCTAACCTTCAGAGCAGGCTCAAGAGTGTGAAAACATTTCTGAACATTTCCAGCCTCGAAGGTATTCTTGCAGGTAAGGTGATCTTTATCTACTGCTTCCTTGAAAGATTGTGTGCCCTTTGTGCCCTCTGACACGACTTTGAACGGAGCTGTCTTGATTGGACGCTGTTGAAGCGCGGACATGAAATCCAGTGAGTCTTCTGGAGGTGGGGGCAGTTGACTGTGAGGATCACAATCAGTAGATGAGTCTTCTGGAGGTGGGGGCAGTTGACTGCCTGGATCACAATTAGTAGATAAGCATCTACTCAGTCTCATTGGAACAGCAGTGGACCAACGACCATGTCTTCGGGAGGGCATATGCTGGAAAAACACATGACATTATGTTTTATCCAAATGCAATAAAAATGCAATAAAAAAGGTTTAGTGACATTGCTTCATATGATTCCAAGGCAATCACTATAAAGCATCTGGTCAAAAAATCACTGTAAAAAGCATATGGCCATGAATATTTGAAGAGGTTACCAATGCTAGTATGCTCCATCAGTATTCCTAGTTAAAGAGGATTGCAGGACAAGTAGAGACAACTTATATATGCTACTTCAGAAAGCCAACTAAACCTAAAAATCTTGATATTGACAATGACCATACATGATCTTAGGTGCAAGCTTATTTTCGGTTAAGACAGTATAAGAGGCTGCTCCAATTGAGGCGCTACATGGAAACTATTTCCTGGTTAGAGGGCTAGACATGGAAATGCTTTCCAGTGGATTTTCTTCTAGTTACATATACATACAACCATAAACTAACTTTCAAGATTATACACAACATCTTGTGATGAAGATCAAGCAACAATACCTCACACTGCGTGTGATCAGCCCTCTTACTTTGCATACACGAGAATAATGACAGCTTATTGCTTTAAAGTACAAATCGCTGGTTTGCTCAAAATCGAAATGATGTGCAAGTTCCAAAAGTTCCAGTTTGTTCCTATGCTAGTGCCAAAGGATTTTCAGCTGTCATAGACTTCAGCTGTAGACCACAAAGATGAAGGCTGATAAGACCTGACAAGACATCCCCATTCTAGTGGGATGCATGATATGGAGAAAAGATTTTGGTTCTGCCCCAGATCTACATGCCTAAATAACGATCATGGTTTCTAGAACCTTTTCACATCAAATTCATCAGAAATATAGAATCATAGTGTAGCAAAGTTCCAAAAAATCCAGTTTTTCCCTATGCTACTGCCAAAGGCTCCTCTTTTTTTTGTGTTTTCGTACCATGTGTTGCGGAGAGGAAAGTACTAAGCGTACGAGGTACAACCTATGAACCTAATCATCAACTCGAAATCCGAGACTAACCAGGAGGCGGCTAGATGTAGATGAAGACGTGGCTGGCGGCTGGCCGTACCCGACGAGCGTCCTCAGCTTGTCGACGGCCGTGCCTGCCAACCACGCAGGCGCCGGTCCCCGGTGACCATGACCGGCCGGCGGGACGGAGAAGTCGTCGCACGGTGTTTTGGGCCTCGTGCCCCACCGTGAACGCAATGGAGGAGTGGTGCCGGCCGGCTCCTCCGGCTCCGGCTCCGGCTCCGGCTCCGGCTCCGACGCCGCAGCGAGCGTGCGACACGGCAGGCGGAAGACGTCGTCGAACTGGCTGCGCCGGAGTGCGCCGCGAGGCTCGACAACAAGGCGCTGGAAGAGATGACCGTAACCGCAACCTCCCACGCCGGCGGCGGACCGCATGATTGAACTGGGGGAGAAAGGAGAGGTTTTGGAAGAGAAAGGGGGCGGACTGGGGAGGAGAGGAGTGGGTGCGTCGGGCGGACTGGGGAGGAGAGGAAGTGGGTGCGTCGCTGTTAGAGTTTGACAGCGTGCGCGTCGTCCGGCGGCCAGGCTCCGTGCGACGCTGAGGCTTGTAAGCATCGAGTGTATGATCTTGGCTGTGTTCAGTTGCCGCGACAAAATGCAGCATTTTTTATTTATTTGTAGTAATCATCGTTCTATCTAATCTAACTAGGCTCAAAAGGTTCGTCTCGTCGTGTACATCAAAACTATACATTTAGTTTTTTTTATTTATCCACGTTAAGTGCTCCATGCATGAGGAGAGAGATTTGTTGTGATAAGTGAATAGTGAAGTTTGAATAGAGAAATTTTGGAAGTAAACAGACCCCTACGTTTGGTTCTACAAATTTCTCAAAATTCTTTTTCCAAGCTTCACTATTCACCCGCCACATCAAATCTCTCTTCATGCATAGAGCACTGAACCGTAGGTAAATAAAAAACTAGTTGCATGCTTTTGATGTACACGACGAGACGTTTTTGAGCCTAGTTAGGTCATGGTAGGACAACGATTACCACAGACAAACGAAAAGTGCTACAGTGCGTTACAGTGTTCGATATGATATTTTCGCCAAATTTTACCACTTTTTGAAACTAAACACAGCCATGCTTTAATGCTGAAAATCGGATCTCCATTCAAATGAGGCTCCCACTTTCTCAAGATTGAGTTTGCAATGTTCTTGTCAGTGTGTGTACTACCCGTAACATCATGGACACTTCGGAAGAGCCTGTTGTTCCTTAGCAACCCATCAATGAAAGATATGCTCTCTCTGGGTACCCAACGGGACATGAACTCATCAAAATGGCCTGTCATTAGTCTCAAAAGATTATACAGTTTTCCCAATGAATTCTTCTCATTAACTCTCTGCTCCCCTCTGAGCACTCTATCAATGACGTCACAGTCTGTGCATACTTCAAGTGAACGTATGCATAGCTGGATAGCCCTCTTGAGAAGTAGGCACATGGCAAGTGCCTCAGCCTCTACTGAAGATTTGCATTTCACCTTCTCCAGTACCTCAGACCATACCACCTGATTATCCCTCCATATGATTACCCCGATCTTGGCCTCCCCGAGCTTGTTGTTATAAGAGCCGTCACTTTCTCCTTTGTGCATCAGCTGCCTATCATGTGGTGGGCACCTCAGACCATGGTCATAGAGTGTGTGTGTAACTGAGGTATTCATGGTGTCCCAGTCAGGAGTTACAATGACGCGCTCATCACACAGGAAATCCAAGAAACACCGTCTGCTCAACCTCGGCATGCATGTTATATTTGTTGCCAGGTCATATGATGTGAAATAAACTACCTTGTCCACAATGCCATCGTATGCCCAGTGAAGTCCCTGGCACCTCTTATCATGAAGTGAGTAAGGAGATAGCAGTCCCCTAACCTTCAGAGCAGGCTCAAGAGTGTGAAAACATTTCTGAACATTTCCAGCCTCGAAGGCATTCTTGCAGGTAAGATGATCTTTATCTACTGCTTCCTTGAAAGATTGTGTGCCCTTTGTGCCCTCTGACAAGACTTCGAACGGAGCTGTCTTGATTGGACGCTGTTGAAGCACGGACATGAAATCCAGTGAGTCTTCTGGAGGTGGGGGCAGTTGACTGTGAGGATCACAATCAGTAGATGAGTCTTCTGGAGGTGGGGGCAGTTGACTGTCTGGATCGCAATTAGTAGATAAGCATCTACTCAGTCTCATTGGAACAGCAGTGGACCAACGACCATGTCTTCGGGAGGGCATATGCTGGAAAAACACATGACATTATGTTTTATCCAAATGCAATAAAAATGCAATAAAAAAGGTTTAGTGACATTGCTTCATATGATTCCAAGGCAATCACTATAAAGCATCTGGTCAAAAAATCACTATAAAAAGCATATGGCCATGAATATTTGAAGAGGTCACCAATGCTAGTATGCTCCATCAGTATTCCTAGTTAAAGAGGATTGCAGGACAAGTAGAGACAACTTATATATGCTACTTCAGAAAGCCAACAAAACCTAAAAATCATGATATTGGCCATACATGATCTTAGTTGCAAGCTTCTTTTCGGTTAAGAGAGTATAAGAGGCTGCATGCTCCAATTGAGGCGCTACATGGAAACTATTTCCAGGTTAGAGGGCTAGACATGGAAATGCTTTCCAGTGGGTTTTCTTTTAGTGACATATGCATACAACCATAAACTAACTTTCAAGATTATACACAACATCTTGTGATGAAGATCAAGCGACAATACCTCACACAGCGTGTGATCAGCCCTCTTACTTTGCATACACGAGGAGAATAATGACAGATAATGCTTTAAAGTACAAATCGCTGCTTTGCTCAAAATCGAAATGATGTGCAAGTTCCAAAAATTCCAGTTTGTTCCTATGCTAGTGCCAAAGGATTTTCTGCTGTCATAGACTTCTGCTGGAGACCACAAAGATGAAGGCTGATAAGACCTCCCATTCTGGTGGATTGCATGATATGGAGAAAAATTTTTGGTTCTGCCCCACATCCTACAGATGCAGTGGTGGTACATGCCTAAATAACGTTCATGGTCTCTAGAGCCTTTTCACATCAAATTCATTAGAATTTTAGTCATAGTGTTGCAAACTTCCAAAAATTCCAGTTTTTTCATATGTTACTGCCAAAGGCTCCTCTTTTATTTTGGCAAATCATGTGTTTTCCTATCATGTGTGGCGAAGAGGAAGGTACCAAGACTACGAGGTACAACCTATGAACCTAATCATTGGAAATCCGAGACTAACCAGGAGGCTAGACGAAGACTCCGGGCAGCGCATCTGGCTGCCGTCCTGGTACGGCAGCTGGCCGTACCCGACGAGCGTCCTCAGGTCGACGGCCGTGCCTGCCTCGTGCGCCGATCCCCGGTGACCATGGCCGGCCGGCGGGACGGAGAAGCCGTCGCACGGTGTTTTGGGCCTCGTGCCCCACCGTGAACGTAATGGAGGAGTGGTGCCGGCCGGCTCCTCCGGCTCCGGCTCGGACGCCGCAGCGAGCGTGCGGTACGGGAGGCGGAAGCCGTCGTCGACCTGCCTGCGCCGGCCTGCGCCGCAAGGCCCGACGACAAGGCGCTGGAAGATACGGCCGGCGGACCGCATGGAGGGAGAAAGGAGAGGTTTTTCGGAAGAGAAAGGGTGCGGACTGGGGGAGGAGAGGGAGTAGGTGCGTCGCTGTAGAGTTTGACAGCCTAGCTTTTGCTGATTTTTTTTTATACTTAAGGCTTTATTCATAGAGTTTAAAGACAGGTTACGTAGGTGAGGCAAATGTTGCCCCATGTGACATTGTCCAGTGCTAATTTTACTGGACATTTAATTCCCAAGTAATCTAGATGAAAACAAGAGTATAAACAAGATGTGACTGATGTTTGTTGGAAAGCTTGTCTAGCAAGTCTATGAGCAGTTCCATTGCTGGTTCTTGGAATTTTGTTGCCGGAGTAGCTTGTATGCTCATTGTTCTGAATGAAAGCTGCAATGGGGGGTCTCTTGTTCTCCGATCTGAGGCTTCAGTTATTGGGTCATCCTTGTTCAGCTAGGCCCTGTTAGTTCTCAGTCACATTTCTGGGATGTTTAGTTCCAAAACGTAGATAAAAAAGGTGTGAAAAAGTCACATCGGACACTGTAGCATTTTTCGTTTGTTTGCGGTAAACATTGTCCTACTATGACCTAATTAGGCTCAAAAGATTCGTCTCGTCGTGTATATCAAAACCATGCAACTAGTTTTTTTATTTACTCACGTTTAGTGCTTCATGCATGAGGAGAGAGATTTGATGTGATTTGATGTGATAGGTGAATAGTGAAGTTTGGAGAGAGAATCATCAAATCTCTCTCCTCGTACATGGATTATTAAATATAGGTAAATAAAAAAACTAATTATATAGTTTTGATGTACATGACGAGACGAATCTTTTGAGCTTAGTTAGATCATGGTAGGATAATGTTTACCACGAATAAACGAAAAGTGCTACAGTGCTACATTTTTATCCAACTTTCTCTTTTTTTGGAATTAAACACACCCAAAAGCTTTATTATTTGAAACAAGATCACGATGCAGCGAAGAAGATGAGTCCATCGAGGTGCATGGAAACCTGGAAAGGCACTCGATTGCTGCATAGTAGTAGCAGCAGCGCTGCAGTCTACGGAGTACATGCGTGCAATTCTGGCTATGAATTCCACTGTAATCATCATCCGCTGGTGACTGGTCGCTGATCGCTACGGAGTACTGTAGACGGCTAGAGCACGTAGGTAGAACAGCAGGCACAGAGAGTGCCTGCCCCTCCGTCGTGATAACCCCGTTTCTCTGGCTGTGTTTAGGGTATACGAAGTTTGTTAAAAATGTCAGATACTGTAGTGTACTTTAATACTTTTCGTTTGTTTATGTTGATCGTTGTCCTATCATAATCTAACTAGGCTCAGAAGATTCTTCTCGTCGTGTACATCAAAACCATGTATTTAGTTTTTTTTATTTATCTACGTTTAGTGTTTTATGCATGTGAAGAGAGATTTGATGTGATAGGTAAATAGTGAAATTTAGAGAGAGAATTTTTGGCAACCGGTGTCGTATTGTTGCGTGCGACGACGCTCTGCATTCCAAGTTGGAATCTGGAGTGTGATGGATGGCCCTTTATGCGCCCTTCCACTCTCTAGTTCGTACTATTACTCCTATACGGTCATACGGAGTATACCCATAGCAACATTTTGTTTTTTTTTAAAAGCAACATTTTGCTTTTGCCATAGCCTTTCCGTGGGCTTTCTGGAGAGCAGTGAGGAGCGCAGTAAAGCGCTGGCGGCCACTGGCGAGATAGCTTGGGCTTTTGCTGCTTCTTTAAAACTTTGACTGAAGGGATGCGAGAACAGACATCTCATACGGCCGGGAAAGTGCTAGAGTTGAACCTACTCCGTATGAGATAATGAGAATACTCCTATTTTCTTTTAATCTTCTTCAAAAATGCAGATGCCAAGCGTTTGAGGACTGATCACTGACTACTTATTTATTAAGAACATGTGATACCGCAGTACAACAATTAACAAACCGTACGTGGCATTGTATAGCATTTGACGAAAAGCAGGATGCGTGCATTTGACTCGACATAGTGGTGTTTTGTTTTTTTTAAAGATAGACTAGGTTATGGATTTAAAAAGACCACATGCACGCGGCTTTTTAATATCCACGCTGTAACATTTGGTCGGCATTTGGCTTAACAAACACCACTAGTGTCCAATCTGGGCTACTAATATAATACTTGGTTCCCTGATTCCTTAATCCTCGTACTCCATTCATATTTATTTTGTTTTGCTTGCTCTGGACTGCTCTGCTTTTAACGACTCAAGAATATTCTGGAACGAATGTTTTTCCACACATGTACTTGGAAGGTCACTGTGTGTGTCGCTCGCTCAAGCTGCTAGTCGCCCAACAGCGCGGAGGGAGCAGAATTTTGTGTATGTTTCTAGGTCAATTTTTTACATCCATGTATTTCGAAAATGTTTTTGAAAATGTATTTTTTACATTTTTTTACACAAAGGATGGCAGAAGCATATTAATTAGATTTTTACATATTCCTAGGAACCGTGTTACCGCAACAAAAGCCCAACTGCTGTGGTAACCAATTCATGTGTCCGTTTGGTTATTAAGCCTTTATATTGCATGTCAGCATGCTCAAATGTCAGAGTTTTCTATTAATCAAAGTTGTTCCTCAAATGGATAGTAGCAATTAATGTGCATGAATTAGCTTCAAGTAACTGAAATAGCAAATTCGCAATGCAAAGTTCCGTTCGATCACACACCACCAACACCAAGGAGGCAGAGTCTCGTGAACCTCACCAAGCTCTGATGCGCATGCGGTCATGCCATGTGCTCACAACGTCAGCTGCATAGAGCTTTGTGCTAAGGCTAATTGTGGTAAAGTCGTAAAAGCCTGAAGATCCTGAGCTCCCCAGCCTGTGCTGCACAATACGGGTACAGAGATGGGATGGGTCGTCTATACGTAGACGTAGTAGCTTGGCAGTGGGAGTCGAGATGAGAAACCATCAAGGCAAAGGATTCGGCATCTTTACCTTTGTCCGCTTGCGCCTGTTGTGTTTAATTTCCTCCCAGTCCCAATCCAACTTCCCAGGTGAGGTGACTATTCTGGATTCAAAAGAAAAATTGAAGACTTTTTTCTTTTAATAGTTGTATGTTGTTTGTTAATCCATGAATTATTGTTGTTTAACAATTCGTTGTTGGGAGCCAAACCTTTATCTCATCACACACAATTTTGGCATCTCTGTGCGCGCTCTCCAGGTCGTTCCAATTGTTGCTGCGACCAGGTAATCTTTGGCTTAGCAGGTGATTCGAGAGTCCGAAACGGATGAAGTCGCGTCCGTTGATGGTGGCGTGCGGCAGCGGTGGTGCGAAGGGAGTCTGCAACCTGCCAAGTGCCAACCTGCAAGTAGCACATCGGCGCATGCGATAAAGGAGCACCCGTGCCCCCAACGTCCGCTTTGCGCCGCATAGTACACTGCACGGTGCACGGCGTGCGGCTTTCGCCACCCGCTTTGCCTGCGGCGCTGGCACGGCCGCCGCGCCCGCGCTCGCGATCGTATCCCTGCGAACCTGGCGACGGGCCGGGCGGCCGGCGGCCATCTGCATCTTGCCCTTTCCGCGGCGGAGCCAACCCTCGGGACCTCGTCGTTCTCGTACTGCACGGCGTGGCTGCTTGCCGTACATACTCCCGTGCCGTCCCCGGACACTGATGATGACTTTGATCCTGTACGTCCGTGTACATTGAGCTGGACGCGCCGTCGATCGTGTCGTCCCCGCCGGCGCCCGGCACCTGCATCTCGCCTTTTTGCTTGTTCGCTTCGGGCACCGCACCTCCGATCGCCGCCGACCTTGTCGTGGCGGCCACTTTGCCCGCCGGCCTACTCCGTGGTGGTGCCTGCCGCCGGGTTCTAATAAGTTTAGCCCTTGTCACTGCCAGTACGTGTATAGCGCGCGCGCGCGCCGGCGAGGCCGTGGAGTCCTCCACAACGGGGCATCCGAGGTCGCCGCGCACCCTGGCCTGGAGGCGTCACCGCCATTCTCCGAGGCCGAGGTGAGGTGCCCCTGGCCAGCTTCGTGTCGCGCCCGACCCGGACAACAAGCTGATAGCCAAAGCTCTTGATCGAGCGCGCTTTGTCTCGTTTTCTGCGCTGCCATTCGTATGGTGATCCGGATTGTCTGTCGTCTCTTCCAGTGTCGGTGTCATCGGGCCGCGTGCTTGCCGGATCGCTCACAGCGTGCCCCGGCCCCGCCGGCTGCCGAGAATCCAGGACGATGGCCGGCCGGCCGGGTTTGCCGCGGAGGGGTCAGGTCACAGGCCGGTCAGAGGGATGCGCGCGCGCGAGCTCCACGCCTCCACTTCACCATCCTTCATCCAGAGGAGAGACATGCACGTGATGACGTCGTGAACGATTCAGGCAACACAGTCGTCGCTCTTTCAACGCAGCCAGGAGGGGAGCAGTCGCAGTGTACATCGGATTGGAAATCTGCTACGGTATCAGTGCCTGCAAAGGACGCGTGAGCGGCCAGCGCTTTGAACTGTCTCGACGGTAGCTGCATCAAGTCAGAATGTCAGATTGTGAGTGAACCCGTGCGCCGGCCCATACAGGGTTGTAGTCCAACGGTTTGGACACAATGGCAGTTCGTCCGTGTTCCTCACTGAGAGTACAGCAGCACTCACCCCGGCCGGCCGGCATCTTACTGATGATCAGCAAACAATCCCGGATCTACTGATGGCGTCCATGGGGAATGATTACAATTTGGACGGCCACAACAAGAGAAGCAGGGGTATACTGAGCGCTGGTTCAAATGGTGGCGGCAGCGACGCGGCCGAAGGCGAGGCAGGCAGGCAGCGGCGAAGGAAGGAGCCGTCGAGGTGGCCTGGTTCCATTCCATCGAGCACAGGAGGGCCGTGGGCTGCTGCTGCTGCTGCCGTGCTGCGCGCCTAGGCCGAGGACCTCGTTATGGCCCAAAAATAACCGAAAGTACAACGGCCGTGGGCTGGGCTGTAGCCTGTAGTCCGTGGCGATACTACTACGAGCAAAGGATGGGCAAATGTCATAGAAGACAATTCTCAAAAAAAAATGTCATAGAAGACAGCACAGGGGCGAGTGATGCGAGGCCGCTTCTCTCCATCGTGTTCGTCCGTTTGCATATGTTTGCTGTCTCTGTCGCCAGTAGCCATGACGTTTGCTAAACTAGATTTCTTCTATTCCTAATTTCTTGATCCAGAAGATAATTTGGAAGCAAACAATGGAAACCATTCTCTGAGCGTTAACGAATGAAATAGTGCGATATATTTCACTCAGAGGTGCCGTGAAGAAAACCTGCAGGCCCACGTGAAGAAAACCTTTGGCATTCGAATACCATACACCACTGACACCATTACACCATGGCTATGGTCGTGTTCCTACAAAACTGGCAACGCATAATGATGAGAGGTCAAGAGTATATTTCCAAATCCTGATGATTTTTGGAACAAATTCAGGTATATCTAAGTTAACTGTTATCCATTTCAGAAACAGATGTGGCTATTTCTACCGTACTTGAGTTTTGATAGACTATATGAATATAGCGCAGTTCAAATTATTGTTGTACATTTTCCACCCATAAAAAAATGACTACAAGAGCTTGGGCAGTTTTAGTTTAGATCAAGGCATATGGCTTAGATTAAGAGTCTGTACTCCACATAATCCATTGTGAAATATAATCATTTAATTTTCTCAGCGAGAATGTTTATTTAAATAAATGTAAATTACACAATAACTGCATCACTACATTAGCCTATGGCAAAGTTGTAAAACCATATTCAAAGTTGAGCGAGGCCCGATAGATCACAACTTTGAAAAAAAAAATATTAAAGAGTACTTCTGCAGCATGCATACTAGTACTTGTATGGGTGGTTCTATATAATTTTATCTAACCATTCTACTAGTACTTAGCCTAACAATAAGGATTAACATTCACAACAAAAAGAAACACCTTTTCATTGGCATATGGAAAATGGTCAAAACTACTTGTCGTCCAACATCTTTACCACATCACCTTTAGACATACGAAAACTATACATGATGTGGCGCACAAAAGACACAGTCTACTTTTGCATCAACATGATGTGGCATGTCTTGCTGCTTTTTTATGGTGTGCACATTTCCTCGCCTCACTTTTCATACTAGCAAGTCATGATACAAAGCTAAAGCTAACATATCTTTATTACATGACTCAAGGGTAAAACAAAAATGGTGGACAACCTTCTATAGCTTTGCTTGTGCAAATGGGCTATAAAAATATGCAACTCTTAAAGAGCATTTTTCTTTGTCTTGTTGTTGCAGAAGGCTAAGCCCACACATAGCCCTTCATATTTTTCATGCACCACTAACTATAGTTTATGAATGTATGATCCTCTACAATTATTACTATGACAGAATAAGGGTGATGTGCAATTTTGACCATTAGGTCACAAATTCATAATTTAGGTAAAGAGATCCATCATCAAAATAGTTTCTAAATGGATCGAATATCTTAATAAAATCGTTTATTTTTGAACAAATGGCCAACCTTCATGTGCCTCTAGTGGAAATGAAATTTTAGCAAATCCAATCGCCCAAGCATGGCTCATGCTCTTAGAAACAAACACAAGAACAACCTTTGTCCCCTACCTCAATCATCGCTTCCAATTCCTTCCAACCTCTCAGTATCCTACTTATCCATGCCTCTCTCAATGAAGATCATCACAACACCTCCCTCTGCTGTCACCTATAAATAATCACTCACTTCCATTTCTACCTTCATTCAAGGCAAACCTAAGCAAAAGCCTTTCGGTAAAGAATATCCAAGGAAATATATACTTTCTTCAATTCCTTCTGTTGGTAGAAAAAAAAGGGAGCAATGGCGTCTCCTATATATGACCCAGTCATAGGTGACACGTGTTGTTAAGAAGTGTCACCTATTTAAGGTACATTGGAGACTCTGCAGACTTATTGGTGACGCGTCTAGTCAATCCGCGTCTCCAATGACTTATTGGTGACGCGTCTCAATTAAGTGTCTTCTATTAGTGTGTCTTCTTTAACGAGTTTTTACATAGTGGGCAGTGCACCCGCAACCACCAATGGAGCCCGAGACAAATAAGCTTCGTCGCCTACCACATGTTTTTAGCCGAGAACTAGAGCTTCCATTTCCAAAGAATGCTGACGTACGCACATACATTTCCCCTGAAGTTAGCTATATTATCGTGCCCCCTAGTGTTGTTGGTAAGCCTGGTGAGGTCAAGGTGCGTGTTTTGAGGCTTGATCCATGGGATTTTATTAGGGTGGTGGTTCATATTGGCCCTGGGGAGCCTGATCCACGAGATGAAATGGTTTATGACAAGTTGCGCTTTCGCTTGATGGAGACATCCATCCTGTCAATGATTTCGGCTAGGTATGTGGATGGTCACCTTGTTGTGATTATCCCCAATAAGGCTGATGATGACAATGAAAAGGCAATCCCGCCATGCCTCAACGGAGGAAAAGGAGGTGGAGGGGAGAAGAGCCGTAAGATGGCTGTTGATGGAAGTTTTGTTCCCGCCGCTGCCATTTAGAAATATGGGGGTATAGTCATGATAATATACTATATTATCTTAAATAAATTCTTGCACTAAGTCCATCTTATAAATCCCAATTAGTATATTGCTACCTTTTAGTTCTGCGTAAGGATGGATAAGTAGTTTTATATTTTGGCTTGTTTTGTCATGTTTGGTTCAACTCAACCCTTCTTAAGGATGAGTTGCGAGTCATAAGTCAGTGTCCCATGGATGGTTTCTCCATTATTTTGTTGAGAGTCAATCATTATCATGAAAAAAAATTGACCCGAGAAAGAGAAATCCTCTGATTTTGCCTTAAAGTTGATACTAAGATTTGAATCCTAGCCGGTAACAGGGGTTCATGGACCCCGGGGTTCAATGCTCTATCCTTTACGCCTCGAGAATCTTTGGTTTCATGAAATAAGTAATTGTATTAAAAATAATATTACAAGTGTGAGTCCTATGGTCTGGTGTTAATAAACTGCTGGTTAATTTACTCTTTCGTGCAAATCAGTGCTCCCCAATTGATCCACTGCTCCTCCCGGTCATAATGCGGACAATCAGCCTAGTTGCGATCCATTTGAGTTGATTAGAATTTGATTTGGGATAGTAGTTGATTGAAGGCTAGATTTTGGAGACGATATGCGAACGAGCTTCCTAGAAAGAGTTCGGTTAGATTGGAGTAGTTCACAGGAGCCTGGCAGCCTGAATTCTAGGATAGAAATGGGCGGGGTAATGTTGCCATTTTCTGTTGCTGTGATTTTTGTTGTCAAGTTCAAGAAATGTTTTGATCCTCTATTGCGAGGACCTCAAACGTCAGTAATATATTGCAAGTTACAGCAGTTTTGAATTATTCGAGTGGTAAATATGCGTCCTTTTTTTTCTTGAATGGTTTCGACGCTGATTTCTTGATTTGTACATGAAGGCCTGTAGCATAAACTGTAGCAAGCGAGATAACGAGAGCACTGCTTAGCGACACAGAGCACAAATACAGATCAAAGGAACATAACTTCTTTGAACAAACATATTACAGGCACGCGTATGCTTACCTACAAGAGACCATTACATAAACAGTCAAAGACCATTACATAAACAGTCAAAACCAAAGGCCAAAATACACCCAGAAAAGAAGACCCCACACTGTGCACACCACCAGTGCGCTTATTCCAGACGTCAGACGAGTCTCCACAGACCTAATCACATCGCACACGTGTATATTGACACATCGACAGGATGACAGCCACACACAACATTCCGTGCTCTCACGACGCATTTCACATTGTATTCGTGTTCAGCCTCGCGTCGCCGACCTCCTCGCCGCGGATCACCGACGCCTCCGCCGCGTAGCCTTCCTTCACCTCTTCCCCTGCATCGCGCTCTCGTCAGCTCGTGTGATCGATTGCTAATGGAAACGGAAGAAACAGAGCACCGGGTAGAGGACTCTGTACCTGTGGCCGTGCCTGTCTGCACGGTCTCGGAGACGCGGTTCCCGCCGGTGAGCGACGTGACGGCCTCGCGCGCCTTGCTCATCACCTGCCCCGGCGCCGGCACGCGCTGCGCCACCGTGCCGCCGACGCCCTCCTTGCGGCGCTGCACGGCGCCGGAGATCGCGCCGCTCAGCGCGCGGTCCTCGTCGCCCGGCCGCAGCTTCTCCGCGATGTACCCCGTCATGGTCACCCCCTTGTCCTGCCCGCCGGCGCCGGGGCCGGCGCCCGCGTCCTGCTTCTGCGCGCCGACCCCGGGCGTCGCCGTGCCGGCCGACTGCGTGGCCTGCTGGACCTTGCCCGCCACGGCGGTGCCGACGCCGGCGACCTTCTCGTACACGGTGCTCGCCAGCTGCTTGCCGTACTCCGTGGTGCCGGCCGCCGCGGACTTGATCTTCTCCGTGTAGCCCGGGCCCGACGCGCCGCCGCCGGCCGCGTCGGTGGCCGTGGCCGCGGGCGCGGGGGCGTCTTTCCACTCCTCGGCGCCGGTGTCCGACACCGGCATTGTTGCCTCGCTGCGTGCGTCTTCCGGCTTCCCGGCGCCGGCCACCTGCGGGCGGAGGTTGGGCGCGACGGCGGCGCCGGCGCCGGCGACCTTCTCGTACACGGTGGACGCCAGCTGCTTGCCGTACCCCGTGGTGCCGGCCGCCGCCGACTTGATCTTGTCCGTGTAGCCCGCGCCGGCCGAGCCGCCGTTCGCCGCGTCCGTGGACGCCGGGGCGTCTTTCCACTCCTCCGCGCCGGCCGCGTTCGACGCCGGTGGCGCCGCCGCCTGCGTGCGTTCATCGTCGCGCTTCACCGCCCCGACGGCGGCGCCGGCGCCGGCGACCTTCTCGTACACCGTGCTCGCCAGCTTCTTGCCGTACTCCGTGGTGCCAGCGGCCGCGCTCTTGAGCTTGTCCGTGTAGCCCGCGCCGCCGGCCGCGCCGCCCATCTTCTCCGCGGCCGTGTCCTTCCACTCCTCCACCTTGGCGTCCTTCTTCCCCGCGCCCACGTGCGCCGGGTCGTCGGACAAGTTCATGGCCTCGAACTGCTGCACGACGGGCGTCGTGCCGATGTCCTCACCCTCTGCAAATGATCAAATCGACGAATAAGAGACTCGCCATTTGTGAGCACACAACATGAAAAAGATATGATCGTGTCGTGGCCGGAATGCCATACCTCGCGCCGCGGGCGTGGTGGAGCGCGGCGCGGCCGGGTCCTCGACGACGGGGCCGCCGAGGTCGCCGAGCCGCACCCTGGGTGCGCCGCCGTCGTCGCCCTCCGCCTCCTGCACGGCCGGCGCCCTCGCCGCCGTGTCGTACTTGGCGACGAGGTCCTGCACGGCCGGTGCCCGCTCCGACTCGTACACTGCAACGCGTCGCGCGGCGCACGCCATGGTAAGTATAACCAAGACTCCAAATGCGTGACCAATTAAGCAATCAGACCTCGCAGTGAACACTTACTCGGCGCGCCGTGGACCTCGGGGTCGGACTCGATGACAACGGGCTTGTCCTCGACGTCCTCCATGTACCCGCCCTTCTCCAGCGCGGCCTCCCTCTCAACGGCGTCCTCCTCCGCTTCCTCGCTGCTGGTGCTGCCGGCGCCGTCTCCGGCCACGCGCTCGTCGCCGCCGTGCTCGCCGCCGCCGTGGCCGTGGCCGGCGAGCGTGTTCTTGATCTTCTTCACCTTGTCCTTGACCTTCTTCAGCACCGGCTTGTGCTGCTTCTCGTCGCGGTGCAGCTGCCCCTGTACCCCGGCTGCTGCTCCCTCCTCCTCCCCTGCACTCGCGACATCACCAAGCAACAGGTAAGCGACGGGCCAATCCCGACTACGGCGGCCGGCGCGGTGGCCGGCCGGCGGGGTACTCACCGGCGTTGCGGAGGCCGACGTCCTCGGGGACGTGCTTGCGCGTGAGCATGGCGGGCGCGTCCATCGCCGTCGACGCCGCGAGGAGACGAGCTTGCTGCCGACTGATTGATCGATCGGACGTACTTGATCGCGATCGAAGATGATGACAATTCAAGGCTGGGTCGTGATCCTGAATCTCTGGTTTCTAATTAGCTAGCTGAGTGGCAGGCAGAAGTTGATATGGCGGCGAGGGGCTCGACGAGGATATAATAGGAGGTAGCCGGGGGGAGGAGAGGGCCACCTCGACGCACACGTGGTCATGGCGGGGAGTTCCGGGGACGCGTGGCGGGCTCAGGTGGTGCCGTGCCGGGCTTCGGTTGGGGAGGAAGAAGAGACTGGAAGGTCCACCTATGGGAGAGAGAGAGAGAGAGGCCAGGCCGACGAGGAGGAAGGAATGAATGATCAGGCCGGCCGGAGCACGCCTCGGCTTCGGCTCGTCGTCAGGTGGCGGGGTTTGGAACTTTGGACGCGGGTGCATCGCGACCCCGTCGAATCGCGTCGATCGCTGCCGATTTGAGGAATGGATTCAGGCCCATATACCCGGCCCAGGAGATACTCCTTTAATGTAAGAGGGCCGGGAATGATTTGTGGCCTAAGGGCCTACCGCCCATTTCGTTAGTCGATAATAATAGGGATAATAATACCCCCGTTCCTATACACTAGCATAATTTGATTGCTTTTTTCGAACAAAAAATGACTGCTTTGATGGGATTGTGCATAATTGTTTAGTGTTGTATTTGGTTGATCCAATATTACAATACTGTAAGGCAATTCTATGGTCCATATTATATTTTGAGTTGCTCTTTTGAACATTTTGAATGCCCATGGTTCAATTCTAATTTTGAATTTGGATTGACTTAATTTTAGGAAGAAATTTTAAAAGATAAAATAATATTAATACATATTCTAATATGTACTGTATAACATCATAAGAACAAATTAATGTATCTTAGATAAATATGCAGAAATATGAATGGTCTCCATCTACATTATGTTTTTTTAGAGAAAGTCATTTTTAAATTGCTAGTCCCTTAGAAGGTGTTGGGCGTTGGGGAGAAAGAGGTTGATTGCTGGAACAGATATGGCCATATCTGGAGACAGAGGATCCCACGCCAGCAATAATGGCTGGCCTGAAAATGCAGGTTATCTCCTAGCGCTTTGCAATTTTTGGGTGATGACATAGCCTACTAGCGCTTATATCTCCTTTTTCTGCCGGAGTTCCAAGGAGTTATGAGCTAGTGAGATATAAGGGGCCATGTCAATTATGGAGAGGCATGTGAGCAAGATCTGGAAGGAGGCCAGGCTGCTATGGCAGGTCGCCTTCCCGGCGATCCTCACCGAGGTGTTCCAGTTCTCCATCGGATTCGTCACCACCAGCTTCGTCGGGCACCTTGGGGAAGCCGAGCTCGCCGCGGTCTCCGTGGTGGAGAACATCATGGAGGGCTTTGCCTTCGGACTCCTGGTAAGAACTCACCACAACAGAATTCTATTTCTAGTAATATAATCTCCCCCCAGTCATGACATAATCACAGACATATTGTTCATGTGCCGTGGCGTGTGCAGTTCGGCATGGGCAGCGCGCTGGACACGCTGTGCGGGCAGGCCGTCGGCGCCGGGCAGCTGGACATGCTGGGCATCTACACGCAGCAGTCGTGGCTCGTGTGCGGCGCCACCGCGCTGGCGCTCACGCCGGCGTACGTCTTCACCTCGCCGATCCTAAGATCCCTCCTCCGGCAGCCCGCCGACGTGGCAGCCATCGCCGGGCCGTACGCCCGGTGGGCGATGCCGCGGCTGTTCGCCCACGCGATGAACTACCCGCTCCTCAAGTTCTTCCAGACCCAGAGCAAGGTCTGGGCCGTGGCCGTCATCTCCGGAGCATCACTGGCCGTCCATGTTGCGCTCACTTACGTCGCCGTGAGGCGGCTGGGGTTTGGGCTGCGAGGGGCTGCCGTTGCCGGCAACGTTTCCCACTGGCTCATCGTTGTCGCGCAGTTCGTTTACATGGTGCAAGGCCGGTTCCCTGACGCATGGAAGGGCTTCTCCGTTCGTACGTTCAAGAACCTTGGCGCGTTCGTCAAGCTCTCGCTCGTGTCAGCCATCATGATCTGGTTAGTGCTTCGATCTTTTACAAAGAAATTCCATAAAAAAAACCCAGTTCATCACAATGCATGCCACTGGAATTGTGTTGATGAAAATGTTAGGAGTCAACGAGGTGCTACTTGTCAGATCTCGTGGGACTCAAATAAGATCGATCCCTGTTTGATGAACTCGAGCCATATTTGTTGGCCAACAAGTTCCATTAGGATGATCCAATTGCTGCAGAAAGTGGTTGAAGAACACACAAGCTTGGCAAAACTTGTTTCTGAATTTCTGCAGCAAGGCTCTGTTTGGTACTATGAGAATTCACATTTGCACATTTTATCCCAGTTTTAGTTACAGAATCTCTTTCCAGTAGCATATATCGAATGTGTATGCAATTACAATTCGTGAGGTTTCATTCACTTTCCATTTTGTGTAATGAATACGTACTAGCTTGGAGGTTTGGTACTACGCTGCATTGCTCATTCTTGTTGGTCTCCTGAAGAATGCTAAACTCCAACTTGATATCATGTCGATTTGGTAAGTGATTCTAATCATCATACATATGTTTAGCTGATACAGAACACAGCATGAGCAGTCAAGATTAATTATTCTTAGTAATAAACAGCATCAACTATGAGTTCTGGACCATGATGGTCGCCCTGGGCTTCAGCACAGCAATCAGGTACACAAGAAAAATTAGAGATTCAACCCAAAACTTGTATAGATGTGACAAATCCCTGGTTTCATCTGCATAATTCTGTGCATGTTTCAGCGTGAGGGTGTCGAATGAGCTGGGTGCAAACAGGCCCAAGGCAGCACAATTCTCGGTTATTGTTGCAGTATCAACATCAGTCTTCATCGGAGCAATTTTCATGGCCGTCTTCCTCATTTGGAGGTCTGGTTTGCCAAGGTTCTTCAGTGATAGCGAAGAGGTGGTACACGGAGCCACCAGATTAGGGTAACTTCTCGCTTTGACCGTCTTTATGAGCAGCATCTGGCCTCTACTATCAGGTACTACTAACAAAGAAATAAATCATTTAACATGCTTACTTCATTTGTTCTCCAAATTCGAGTGCGGGTCCTTGGAATAATTGATTGTGTGAAAATGTTTCAAACTCTTATTTTAACTGTTTGCAGGTGTGGCGGTAGGATCAGGGTTGCAAGTGCTTGTGGCATTCATAAACGTTGGCTGTTACTACTTGGTGGGCATTCCGTTGGGGGTCCTGTTTGGCTTCAAGCTAAATCTCTGTACACTGGTAAGATCAGCCGAACGATGGGCATTCATCATATCATCGACAACCATGTATGTTGATGAGTTGATCGTAAGCAGTGTTCTTGTATATATTGCATGATTTTTTTTTAAACTTTGCAGGGTGTATGGATTGGCATGATCACAGGGACGTTACTCCAAATAGTCATACTTCTTTACATTATCGTCAGAATGAAGTGGGAGAGACAGGTACAATGTGCTTCTGTTAAGAGTGAATTTCCCTGGAGGTACATGAACTTTTTTCGAGATCTCATCGAGGTCCGTAAACTAAAAAAACGGTCATTTAGGTCCATCAACTTTTTCCGAGGCCTCATCTAGGTCCGCAAACTAAATAAGTGGTCATCTAAGTCCATGAGTTTTCAAAAAGCGGTCATCTAGGTCCAAGGTGGTGGCGATGAGCCACGTGCGGCCGCGGGCAAAGGCACCATGTAGCCCTCTCCTCCATCGTCGAAGCAGCACCACCTCCGCGCCTCCCGTTGCCAGGAGGCTCGTCGCCACCACCTTGGACCTAAACGAACGATTTTTAAAAGTTAATGGACCTAGATGACCGCTCTTTAAAAGTTGATGGACCTAGATGACCACTTATTTAGTTTGCGGACCTAGATGAGACCTCGAAAAAAGTTGATGGACCTAGATGGCCGTTTTTTAGGGTCTGCTCTTCAATGGCTATCTAATTGATAGATTCTATTTCATCCGGCTTTTAGATTTCACAACATATTTTCCTGGTGACCTAATCACCTGGACCTTTTTATAATGCATAGGGACATTACATTTTCTTTATTGTATAGGATTGCTTCAGTAATCTGACCATTTTATACCTTACCAGGTGGCTCATTTCTTTGATTCTACTCTTGACCATGGTGCTGATGCAAAACTGGCTGCCAAATGGATCATGGGTGACATTGCTGCTTATCTCAAAGATGAAAAGCTCTCTATTGATGAAATTAAATTAACACCTCTGGAGCTTTATGAACTTATTGCATCCATCAAGAACGGAACTATCAGTGGGAAGATTGCCAAGGAGGTAACTTTGCTAAACAGCTTTGGGTTTTCTTTCTCCTGTTACTCATTTTGGGATCCATGGCTTGGTTAGAGCCTTTAGGGTATTCGATGATAATGTTTCTCTAAATCTGTCATTGTAGATACTGGTTGACCTCATGGCCAAAGGTGGAACAGTTGAGGGTGTGATAGAGGATAAAGATTTGGTTCAGGTAACTGCACACACATTTGTATTATTTTGAAGTTGGAACTACAGTAGTTTGAGCATAAAGATACTCTTTTTTAAAGATACTGTGAATATGCATCCTTCAGCATCGCCAATAGCTAGTTTTCCTTCTCCTTCGGTCAGGAACAATATATATTCCTGCTAGTGATATACAGAGGAAAAAAAATCTAGGAAAATCATTGGCATGCCTTGTTGATTCCACCAGTGTTTGACTACTTGTACTTTGTACATTATTATACTTTCATGAGAGTACTTTTGGCCATTGCTGTCCTCAGCACTATTCTAGTTTTTGCAATTTCATTATTTTTTATTTCTGGTTTGGTTTGATGAAAAAAATATTACATTAAATTGCAGATAGCAGATCCAGCAGCAATCGAGGCGATGGTAGATAAAGTAATTGCTGATAATCCAAAGCAACTTGAGCAGTACCGAGCTGGGAAAACGAAGCTGCAAGGATTTTTTGCAGGCCAGGTTTGCCAGTTTTGAACAATAACATATGTTTGACTCTGCAGCTTTAAAACCTGATGGATGGTGATCATATTGTTTCGATTGATTGATTGCAGGTGATGAAAGCATCGAAGGGTAAGGCCAACCCTGTTTTGTTGAATAAAACCCTTGGAGAGAAGTTAAATGCCAATTAGTTCTTTTTGCCCTCACAAATGGATGGACGAGCACTACATTGAAATCCCAGAACGATACATGCCGGCTAGGATTCCTTATTTGGGTCTGGAAGTTGTTACCTAACTCCACTGAATTCAGAATGTGATTAGCTCTTTCTCTTTTCTTTATTCGGTAAAATGTCCAGTTTACAATACACATTTTTGCACATGACTAGCTAATTTGAAAAGGAAGCATATTTGTATTGGCGTTATTGACAATATGCTTTGAACTTTTCATCTGTATAAGTTGTTAAATAGAAGGATGACTTGAATAGTGAGGGGGGAAAATCAAGTTCAGCAATACTGCAAAAAACTGCAGATTGCGTGATACAAAAGAGAATCACTGATACAATATAAATAATAAATATATATATAAATAGTCAAGTACTGCTCAAATACTAGGTTAAACACTTAAAGAGTCAATCATGTAAAATAAGAGGCAACTACCATCGCTTTTATTCATGGCAGGGTTTCCTGGGACCGTTACCGTTAATCTGTTAGTGCACGCGCAACAATCAATAAGCTAATAACTGAATAAATCACATAAAGAAAAAATGCAAACTGACATGATGTTTTGCTTCTAAATTATGTGTCCTTACATTAAGCAGACGCTTATCATTTTTAGATGACACACAATGATGAGCTGGCAGCTGGTCTATAGAAAATTTAACTGAATGCAGCTAGCTACGTGTAGTGAGGACTGGCATTGCATGCCTTGCAAGTGGTAAATACTTGTAGTTGAGTAGTAAAATCGTTTTCTGCAACCTGCCCATTACCTTCATATTACGGAGCATGCCATAGTCCTAAACACTCAATAAGGTATACACATCGGGCTATATGGCGGCACCGGTTGTGTCAACCTGTTCATATCACTATATCAGGAACCATAAACATACAATTCCAGAAATTCCCCTCATCTTGTACCTCGCTTCAACTCAGCTGCATAGCACTATTTGCCAGGCACCTACGCAATTGTTTTTAAAAGGAGTAAAGTGTATGGCCGGTCCCTAAACTATCGCGGGTGTTTCATCCCGGTTTCTAAACTCTCAAATGGACCGTTTAGGTCCTCAAACTTGTTTGGCTGTGTCATTTCGGTCCCTAAACTTGCAAATCATCCGTTCAAGTTCTCAAACTTGTTCGGTTGTATCACATCGGTCCTCAAACTTGGTTTTGAATCTCATCAGGGACAACACAGGATGATCTAAAAACTTTATATCAAAAAATAATTTATACTTTTTTCATACGAACTTGAATGAAGACAAATTTTATATCAAAATTGTAGCCCTCAATGCGATCTACAACTTTGTAGTTGAAAACTTTTTGAATGTAAACTGTTTAGGTGCCAAAATATTGTTGTATATTTATATCATTTAAAATTTAAAATTAAATTTTGGGACATTAAACGACTTCAAATAAAAAACTTTTCAACTACAAAAGTTGTAGATCGCATTGAGGACTATAATTTTGATATAAAATTTGTCTTCGTTCGAGTTTGTATGAAAAAAGTATGAATTATCGATATAAAGTTTTTAGATCATCCTGTGTTGGTCCAGATGAGACTCAAAATCAAGTTTGAGGACCGATATGATACAACTGAACAAGTTTAAGAACCTGAATGGATGATTTGTAAGTTTAAGGACCGAAATGACACAACCGAACAAGTTTGAGGACCTAAACGATCAATTTATGAGTTTAGGGACTGGAATGACACACCGTGATAGTTTAGGGACCGACCGTACACTTTACTCTTTTAAAAGAATTGGCTCAGGAGAAACCCAATCTGTCACCATCACCAGGACGCGACACAACTTTGGCAATGTATGTCCATTCACATTCTGTCATTCTGATGCATAACTTGAAGTAACATACAGTAATCACCCACTGCACAGAAAAGAATGCTGTACAACACATCCATGCGTTTAAGGTGTACCGTTGGATATTTTCCTTTACAAAGACCACATACAGCGGCGGAGCCAGGATTCTGAACTTGGGTATTCCCATCTTGTAACAAAAAGAAAAATACCGGTTGAACAGTAAAAAATATAGATTTGATAGTGAAAAAAATAAAGGTACACGTTGTTCAACTCTAAATTATTCATAAGACCATAAAACATAAAGAGGTTACAAATTTAAATAAAGAAAACTACAAAGGAGCTCTAGATTTCTGTTACTGTTCCTTCATGACTTGGAAGAGTAGCTTTAACTTTGCGTTCTTTCATGGCTCGGAAGCGATTGATGATATCACATTCCTTGACTTGCAAAAAGAACTCACGCTCAACGAATGTGACCAAACAATCATTTAAATATTGATCCCCTAGCTTGTTTCTCAATTTATTCTTGACATAATTCATGGCAGAAAAGATTCTCTCAACACTAGCAGTAGCAACTGGAAGTACTAGCACCAATTTAAGAAGCTTGTAAACAACATCATGTCGGCTGTGCATATTTGTTTTGACAAGCATAATGGAAAGCTCAGCAAGGCTTCACACTTTCCTAAAGCTTTCATGTCTACGCATATCAGTCAGGAAGAGTTTAAGTGCAGATGGAAGATGGTTCATCTCTTAGCTTGAGAAATCAGTAGGATAAAATGAAGCAAGCTTGATCAACTTGTCTTTGTCCCAACTAGCAAAGTTGTCCACATGACTAAATGCAGCCATGCAAAGGAGCAGATCTGTGTTTACCTCATCAAATCTTTCATTAAGCTCTCGTAGTTGTCTATCAATGACACTTAGAAACATTTCAACATGGAAGCGATGCATATTCTTGATTTTGACAAAGAACCTCCTGTCTCTTCCAACCGGTCGGTAGAAAGAGTCCATATTAGGAATTTTGATCCTATGCTTGACACAAAAAGATTCCACTTCTTGAAGAAAATCTTCCCAGCCAGGATCCTCCCGCAATTGCTGCAACTGAAACTTAGTCAATATGATGAGTTCTACTGCATTAACAATATCTTGATCCTTCTTCTGCAAAGCATGGTTCAAATCAGCTGTGAATCCAAGTATTGTTTGCATCAAGTGTGCCATGAAAACAAACTCAAATGAGCATAATATTGTCAACATTGTTTGTGCATTTGCACACTCAACGCTTTGTGAGCTATCTTTGCCAACCTTTATGAGAACTTTCCGAATTGAAGGATACAAAGATAAAATATGCATAACAGTTTTGTAGTGAGATCCCCAACGAGTATCCGTTGGCCGTTGGCCCCTCAACGCACTGCGGTGGCGCACCGGCGCGGCGCTACGGCGCTGGCCCTGCGAGGCTGCGAGCAGCTGCCGGCACTCCGGCAGCCACCCAGGCGGAGGCCGATTTCCTGACCGCCGCCACTTGGTGTCTTGGTGCTCGATCTGCGCAGCAATCCGCGACCCTAGGGTTCTTGATTTGGGGGGATTTTAGTTTTTCGATTTAGGGATTTGGGGGATTGGGAAAACGCGTCGGGAGAGAAGGCGTCGAGAGGAGCGGTTCCTGTGCGTGTGCGTGATTCCATCCGTGAGGGAGAGATTGCTGCGTGGGGGCTGGTGGGGTGTCTGATGGGCCGGTTTCTGGGCCGGCTTGGTTGGGAGGGTGTTAGAAAAAGTGTTTTGGGCTGTCTGTAACTTGAGAATGGATGAAAACTGGCACAACATTGGTTGTATACATGTATAGACTTGATGTATACTTGATTTTTGCAAAAAAATGTTGGGTATTCCCGGGAATACCAGTGCATCATGCTGCCTCCACCCATGACCCCATAATATGGACTAGGAATTCTATACATGCACTAAAACCTTGAAAGCCTTTTCTCCGTTGTCTACTTTCCAGTAGAGCACAATTGTTTCTGTTTTTTCTTCAACCTACATGATTTCTTCTACCTAGACATTGCATTACGACGTCCTGAAAGAATATCTCCAATCTTCTCCATGAGATACAAAAACATAATCAGTCGAGACTCCACGGGAGATGTCAAAGTCTTAACTGAAACAACAATGCTGCCATAGTTCACTTCATCAAATCCAAAAACACAAAGTCATTCCATAGGCTATGCAGCACCATCGACGCCAGTAGATTGCGAGATCTCGCAAAGACACCTCCCATCACTACCCCAAGAAATATCAAAGGCATCACCCTCTGTGCATTGAAGTGTGCAACCGCAAATGCTGCAGCGCTTGCTAGGATCGACCATGGAAGTGGCATGTATCGCGTTAGAGATGGAAGAAGGAATCCTCGGAACACAATCTCTTCCCATATAGGCGCACATACAGTGACTACCACTGCATATAGGGTCATTGCCTCTGGGTCACGGGCCAGAATGGACTGTTCTACACTGGACACCCCGACGGCTGGCCCTGGTGACATTGGAACCAGGCTGATGTTTATGTGAGAGAGTAGATTGACTAGGGGGAATAACAGGCACCCCAGCACTGCATCCAAATACCATCTGCCCTTCAAAGTTGACCTGGAGGAAGGGGGCGGAATCTACCAAGGCATTGGTGAAGGATTGCAATCCCAGCAAGGCCTTCTGTTATGTCTGTCAAGAGGCTATATAGCGCATGGCCCCTGTATGTCAATGTTTTCTTGCTAAAGCCGGCAGCATGAGCGATTTGTAGGACGCGAGTCCGAGCGTTGCGTGGCGCGCACCCCGAGGATGCCCGGCGGCGGCGGTGCAGTCCGCCTGGCCTGCGGTGATAGCAGTTCGATGGGCCATTTTGGACCCGAACCGGGCCTCGCTGGCTCGGCCCGATAGCGAAATAGGAGGGGCCCATGAGAAGGAAGATATGAGGAGGGGTAGTTGACTCCGACTGGGTTAGGGTGATGGGCCGATTAGGCTGGGTTTGGGTCCGGTCCACTAGGTTTTAGGGTTTTGTTGTCTATACGTGGCTCGGAGGGTTTTGCCTTGCGAGTTGTGATGGGTCCGTCCGGGAGGGCACACGTACACGATCCTCGGTAAAAAGCGAAAAGGCACACGATCTCGGCAGCAGAGGGCAGCACTCCACCAAAAGGCCGGCGGCCTTCTATATCTTGCCCTCCGCGGCGGAGCCAGCCTGCCCTCGGTCGTCCCTGCCGGCGCCCGGCACCTGCATCTCGCCTCTTTGTGTGTCCGCTTCGGACGCCGCACCTCTAATCGCCGCCGATGGACCTGCTTGTCGTGGCGGCCACTTCGCCCTACTCCGTGGTTCCTGCCGCGCCGGGTTCTAATAAGTGAGCCCTTTTGTCACTGCCAGTAGTAGTATGTGTATAGCACGCGCGCGCCGCTGAGGTCGCCGCGCACCCTGGCCGGCCTGGAGGCGTTACCGCCATTCTTTCTCCCAGGCCGAGGTGAGGTGCCCATCGTCAGCTTCGTGTCGCGCCCGACCCGGACAACAAGCCGATAGCCAAAGCTCTCGAGCGAGACTGCGTCGAGCGCGCTTTGTCCTAGTTTTCTGCGCCGCCATCCGTTTGTCATTTAATTTGGCCGTAATTAAGCTTCGTCGTGTCGCGGTACAGAGCCACCGGCAAGATGGGCGGCGTCGACCACGGTCACGTACGGTGAGCCGGATTGTCTGTCCTCTTCCTGCAGTGTCATAGGGCGGCGTCCATGCCGGATCGCTCACAGCGTGTGCCCCGGCCCCGCGGGCTGCCGAGAATCCGGGATTGCACACTTGTGGCCGGCCGGGCTTGCGTGGAGGGGTCAGGTCACAGGTCAGAGGGATGCGCGCGTTCGAGCTCCACTAGCAGCAGCGTGCGGCTCGCCTGTCACCATCCTTCGTCCGGAGGAGAGAGACACACGTGATGACGTGAACTATTCAGGCAACACAGTCGTCGCTCTTTCAACGCAGCCAGGAGGGGGATTCGGGGGTCTGCGGTCGTAATCATTGCATCTCGTTTGTATATGTAAAAAATTGTCCAACAATTAATTAATTAGGCTCAAAATGACGGTTAGTTTTTAATTTCATCTATATTTAGTACTTCATGCATGGACCGACATTTTGATGTGATGGGAATCTTCTTTTTACAACTTTGGGAATGCCAATTTTACATCTAAACAAGGGCTCGGATTGGAAATCTGCTACAGTATCAGTGCCTGCACGGGACGGCTCAGCGGTCAGCGCTTTGAACTGTCGTGTCGACCTTAGGGCTTCCAAAAAGCAACTCCCAAATACACTATGCAAAAAGAAGATTCTCCGTCACATCAAAATATCATAACATGCATGGAGTATTAAATGTAGATGAAATCAAAAACTAATTGCACAGTTTTGTTGTACTCTGCGAGACGAATATTTTGAGCCTAATTAATCAATTTTTGGATAATTTTTCACGCATACAAACGAAATACTACAGTAGCGCAATGATTACGAAGTGACATCTTACTCTCAAATTCAACCTCCCAATTCTAACATCTAAACACCACCTTAGCTTTGAGTGGGATAGGATAGCGTGACCACATCAGTCAGAAACTCAGAATGTCAGATTGTGAGTGAACCCGTGCCGGCCCATGGCTGTATTTAGTTCCCACGAAAACGGCGGTCGAAAAGTCACACCGGACACTGTAGTGTATTGTAGCACTTTTCGTTTGTTTATGGTAATTATTGTTCTACCATGACCTAACTAGGCTCAAAAGATTCGTCTCTCGTGTACATCAAAACTATGTAATTAGTTTTTTTATTAACCTACGTTTAATCCCCAATGCATGTGCCGATATTTTGATGTGATGTGATGAGATTTTTTTTCATAGTGAAATTTTGAGGTGAAATTTTAGGTAGTAAACACAGTCCATGCCTTGCAATATGCAATGTCAGGGTTGCGGTCCGACGGTCTGGACACAATGGCTGTGTTTGTGTTTAGTTCAAAAAAAAGTGACAAAATTGGGTGAACATGTCACATCAGACACTGTTGCGTACTGTAGCACTTTTCATTTGTTTGTGGTAATCGTTGTCCTCGTTGTGTACATCAAAACCATGCAACTAGTTTTTTTATTTATCCATGTTTAGTGCTCCATGCATTCGGAGAGAGATTTGATGTGATTGGTGAATAGTGAAGTTTAGAGAGAGAATTTTAAGAAGTTTGTGTGAACAGCCAATGGCAGTTCGATCTAGCGAGCACAGCAGACCCCGTTCGCCCGTGTTTCTCACTGCGAGTACAGCAGCACTCACCCCGGCCGCCCAGCATCTCCTCTACGAGCGCATCAGCAAACAATCCTGGCCGGATGGACTGATGGATCTACTGGCGTCTATGGGGAATGGTCACAATTTGGACGACCACAAGAGAAGAAGGGGTGTACTGAGCTCTAGTTCAAATGGTGTGGTGGCTGCGACGCGGCCGAAGGCGAGGCAGCGCAACAGGTGCAAGGTAAGATCGACGGTGCGTGGTGGACTGATGGGCTTGGTGTGCAGGCAGATGGAGCGCCGCCCGGCCGGCGCCGGACACTGGTAGTGACCGCCGGCGATAAGCCAGTTCGGGGGTGGAGGGCGGGGATGTGGCGGCAACGAGTGGGATGGCGCCGGGCACTGTTGAACGAAGAGGACCGGGTCGTGCGGTGGATATCGAAGGCACCGGCGGCTGCAAAGAGTGAGACGGAGGCAGTGCAAGACTGACAGTGGCAGCTCCATCACCTCTTGAAAACGCAAACTAATAGCCGCGGCTCCGCGAGGCAACGGTGGTTAGCGATCGTGATACGATTATTGTGAAGACAAATGCCAATAATACATCGGCGTTCAAAAAGGAATGCCAGTGATACATAATACTACGTAATGTGTTCTTACACATCGTGAACAGGGGAACATTAACACATCTGTATCGCTTGCATTCATGGCAGGGTTTCCTGGGACCGTTACCGTTAATCTATTAGTGCACGCGCAACAATCAATAAGCTAATAACTGAATAAATCACATAAACAAAAGATGCAAACTGCCATGATGCTTTGCTTCTAAAAATTATGTGCCCTTACATTAAGCAGACGCTTATCATTTTTAGGTGACACAATGATGAGCTAGCAGCTAGTCTTTAGAAAATTTAACTGAATGCAGCTAGCGAGGACTGGCATTGCATGCCTTGCAAGTGGTAAATAGTTAAGTAGTAAAACCGTTTTCTGCAACCAGCCCATGTACCTTCATATTACAGAGCATACCATAGTCTTAAACACTGAATAAGGTAAACACATCGGGCTATATGGCGGCACCATACACATAAGGTTGTGTCAACCTGTCCATATCAGGAACCATAAACATACAATTCCAGAAATCCCCCTCATCTTGTACCACGCTTCAACTCAGCAGCATAGCACAATTTGCCAGGCACCTGCACAAATTTTTGTAAAAAAAAGAATTGAGACAATTTGATGTTGTCCCCCTCAATGTCTGCTGCAGTAATAACACAAGGCAACTGTATACTCACTTAGGTGTAGCATAATTTGATTTATTTTTCTTTTCTAGTTCATGAGCCACAGATCAATTAGATTTACTGGTTTGCTATAATTAGGAATAACACCAGAAGGGAACAAATATGAAATGCATCGGCACAAGAGTTTCCAAATAATCCAATGAAGGATGTAGAATTGCGATTCAATTAGGTGTAAAGTTCTCTACCAACAACCCAACTCTACCAAACAGCCAAGCCACATCAGATCCCCACAGTTAATTTTACCATCAATTCAAAAAAAAAAAGTAACACAAAAAAGATTGATGTAGGCATCAAGATGAAAATCTCTGGACAAGAATAAGCACCACCATGTTTCAATCCAGCAAATGAGGATTTCTGAATTATGAAGGATTAATAAAAAACAAACTATCCAAGATAACCACTCGTGGAGTGGTCAATTGACCAAGAGGAGAGGGTAGGTGCCATTTCTATCTCAATTCCAGCAAGGAGTCGATGATCTCAATTCCAGCAAGGAGTCGATGATCTCAATTCCAGCAAGGAGTCGATGATCTCAATTCCAGCAGGGAGAAAATCATCAGGCTGAAGCAGGTCTGAAGAAGTGGGGTGCAGGTGCTTGTTTAGAAGCCCATGCACCCATGCCAGGGGGGATCTGATGCGCAAGAGGGATCCTTTGGGGTTTGATGACGGAGATGTGGAGTAGGTAAAATCCCTGGGAAAACAGAGGCAGCCAGAAGGTCAAATCCGCAGGCAATGGGTGACTATTGGCAGGAGAGAGGACTTTAAGGGGATAGCAGCAGAAACAGGTGGATGAAGAATGCACTAGGGTTGGGATGAAATTCAGCTGCTATAGTGTCATGGATGCAAGTTTCACTGGTTCAGTGAATTCTTATTTCCACCACGGCTGCTTCTCTTCTGTATTCCCAGAGTATTTGCTACTTTGGCTAGAGAATTTTTTTTTCTCGAACGTGCAGGAGAACTGCTTGGTGGACCCATAAAAGGACCTTTGTTCTCTGTTCAGTCATCAGTTGTATCAAAAATAAAAATATATTTCCATTCATATGCTTATGCTAGGCATGTTTATAAACAAGAAATAGAAAAATTGAGCACATGCCATACCTTTCTACTCATGCACAACTTCAACATTGCTGCAGCAGTACTCAACGACCTTCTAGGTTGATGGTTAACTTGTTGCTGAATTCTTCCGTACAAATGAAGATTGTCATTTTGAACTGGAGCAGAATTTTTGTCCCTTGATTTATCACTGTCGAGCAGCAAAGGCCTCACGGAGAGCGCTTCAAAAGGTGCATGAGATGGAACCAGCTTCACACGAGACCTGGATAGTATCACTGATCTCCAATAGGGGAAGAACTGTGCCTTTTTGTACCCGAGTTCCCACCTGGCAAGCATTTTCTTCGTCCCAATCTGTTTCATTGGTCCACAAAGATTTAGAAGTTAGAAATCCCCAAATGTAACTCTACACGACCAGCCAGTGTCACCAAGATGGTACATTTTATCTGTGTTACTAAGGAAAAATAGATATCTTAAGCTACTCATAGAACGGCCAGCTTGGCACAATGGTAGATTAGAGGCCCCACATTGTGTGTAAGCTTTCAGCACTGGGTACACTATATTAGTTAAAGGTACTCATAAAGTCATAATATCATTTCTTTTAACAGTTGTATAAATTTAGAAAAAAATAATTAGCACGCTTAAGCAGCATACCAAGTAGCGTTTCAGAAAGAAAAAAAAAGCAAGTGAAACATGCCCATGCTATTGAACTCAAAGATTGGTTTCAACAAAATTTCTATTGTCAGAATTCTTTCTAATAAGCAACAAATAGATTTATCCATAACCTCCAAAAGATGAAACAGATAGTTCTGCATCAAAAGAAGTAAAATAATCATGCTAGGGGAAATCATACTCGGTGAATCTTAATGGTGTTATTGAAGTACAAATTGGAATACCTATCACCATTTGACATATATGAATCATAACTGGAATACTGCATAAACTTAAAAAGGAGAAAGAAATGCAAAATGGATACCAACTTGGCATGAACTTAGAACCAGCACACTGCAAAATTATAAATATATTTACCTTTCTCCCTGAAGCGTGCAGACAAGGTATCTTTATATCTTTCTTGGTTGGAACCATATGCGCTGTTTACATGATAAATTAAATGGTGATTATCCTATTTGGTTATGGACAATAACTTATGCTACCACACCCACCAAAAGCCATACCCACCTTGTTTGTCAGGTAATTCTCCATAAGGTAGGCAACTACAGGGGCACATCAAGAACAGGTAAAATGAACATCACATCGATCAAATAATTGCAGGAAAAAACTATAATAAATGAAGCAATGCAAAGGGCGAGTAAGACAATACAGGTTTCCAACATCGAAGCCTTCTTCAGCAGGACAAAAACCAAAATCCTTCAGAATCAATGAAACACGTTGAAGGACGTCCACATGCGGAGCCTGCAAAAGTTTTCAGCTTGAATTAGAAAGATGGGTTCAAAGGAAATATCAGAATGTAATTGATGGTAATCGTAGGATGCCAATTTAGAAGATAATGGAAACAAAGTAACTGCACACTATCAAAAGTGGTATACCTCTGAATGCACCCGAATGTATTCATGAAGAGCTCTACCAGCTTGGGAAGTTGCATGAACCAGCAACAATGCAGATGAAAGATATTTTATATTCGCGTGTTGCTGATCAAGCTCCTTTTTATTTTGACCCATCTCCAAATCGAAGGTATAGAAGTGATCGGCAATCCGATTAACGATAGTAGCAAACCCATCTGGTTTACTATTACCATTTTTCTTGGAGGAAGATCCCAAGCGGATATGATCTTGAGCTGCAAGGAGCAAAACTCCTGCATGGACAAGTTTTCCATCCTTTATGTAATTCCAGACTTCATCAACTAGATCATTTGTGTGTTTTGCAAGCTCCCTAGTAGTATCCAAGAAGACCTTCTGCAAAAAAAAGAGGTTAAGAGCATCTTCAAGAGACTAGCCAAATCATTTTCTAAAGTTAAATTTAGCTATTGTTAGAGAAAAAACGTTTCCAACAGACTCTGTAAGTGACTCTAAATTTAGTGGCTCTCCATCCCACCTCATTCGCTAGCTATTTTTAGCTAGCCTACCTCACTAGCCATCTTTACAGAATCTGTTGGATTACCCCCATTGAATTAGATGGCTTTCTATTTTTACAAAGGGCTATAATCTCCATATTTAACTAACACAATACAGAGTCTCTTGGAGATGCTCTAAAAGGCATTATTACCTATGTTCTTTAAACTAGTATGGTAACCTGGAGCTATAACCGCCTAGCAAAAGAAAATAGATTTTTAAGATGTATTTAATTGTGTGTTGAAGTTTCTAGCTCCTCTTTTCTTAATAAAAAAATTAAAGAAGTGCCAACACATGGTCTAAAAAACAGATGGAACCAATCATGTCTTTGAGAAGTGCAGGCATAAGAATGCTCAGTACATGATAATATCAATGATTTAAGATATATGGCATGGAGCTCAACGATTTTCATTTATTATTCTGCAGTAGTAGTTTGTGCAACTAGCTTGGGACAAAAGGCTATGTTGTTGTAGTAGTTTGTGCAAGGGGGGATGAAACACAAACCATCTCGGGTAGGGACAGAAGATGGATAAGCTTGTAGATATCTGCTTTGCTGTAGCTTGGATGCTCTCGGTGAGGCAAAAGATTATCCTCCAAGTACTTATGCAAGCAAGTTTTCTCAACTGCAACATGGAGTGGGAGTAGACCTGCAATGATTGTGTTGCCAGTCATGCGTACATTAGCTGACACACCTTTGCGTATGAGCAACTTAATCATGTCAACAGAGAAAGTTTCAGCAGCTTCATGGAGGGGGAAGCGCCCATATTGGTTCATGTGGTTAGGAGGGCCAAGTATGTGTTCATAATGTAGGCATTTATAGGGACACCTTCAGAAACAAGTAAAAATAAATAAGCAAATGAATTGATCCCATAATTGCATGAAAAAATATTATAATTGAAGCAGTGCAAAATGAGTGTAGACGGTACAGGTTTCCAATATTCATGGCTTCTTCAGGAGGACAAAATCCAAAATCCTTCAGAATCGATGAAACATGCTCAATGGCAACCATATGCGGAACCTGGAAAGTGTAGCATGTATGAGAAAGATGGCAAGAAAATAGAAGAGACGGAAGAAAAGGCAATATCTGGACAATTCCATTGATGGTAATTGGCCTAACAGCAGACATGCACCGACAGAAGATAATAGAAACATAGTAGCTGCAGAATAACATAATAACATGAGTGTGGTACCTCTGAATGCACCTGAATGTATTCATGGAGAGCTTTACCAGCTTGAGAAATTACATTCACCAACAACAATGCAGATGAAAGATACTTTATATCGGCATGTGGCTGCTCATGTTCCCTTTCATTTTGACCCATCCCCAAATCAAAGGAACAGAACTGGTTAGCAATATGACTGAGGATAATAGCAAACCCATCTGGTTTACTATCACCATTTTTCTTGCAGGAAGGTCCCAATCGGATGTGCTCTTGAGCTGCGAGGAGCAAAACCCCAGCCTGGACAAGTTTCCCATCTTTTATGTAAGTCCAAACCTCATCAACTACCCCATTTGTGTGTTTTGCAAGCTCCCTACAAGCATCCAAGAAGACTTTCTGCAAAAACAAAAATAAAATATACTTATGCACATGTGTCCCTTGAACATACACCTATAACTTGGAATTTGTTAGCGTCTCCAGGCAAAAGGAAATAGATTCTTTAATAGAAAGTTGAAGTTACTTACTCTTTTCCTCTAGGTTAAGAAAACCTAAATCAGTAACAACAGAAAATAACGCAAGGAAACTATTCTGTCTTTCAAAAATCTAAATGTAGGAGTGCTCAGTACGTAAGTAATATAAATGGTTTATGGTATATGACATGACATCAACAATTTTTATTTATTATACTGCAGTAGTAGTTTGCACAGGGAGGGATGCAAGACAAACCATCTCGGGTAGGCACAGAAGATGGATAAGCTTGTAGACATCGGCTTTACTGTAACTTGGATGCTCCCGATTAGGCAATAGACTATCCTCCAGGTACTTATGCAAGCATGTGTTCTCAACTGCAACATGGAGCGGGAGTAAACCTGCAATAGCTGCGTCGCCTGCCATGTGTACATTAGCTGATGCACCTTTGGATAAGAGCAACTTGATCATGTCAACAGCGAAAATATCAGCAGCTTGGTGAAGGGGGAAGTGCCCATATTGGCTCATCCAGTTAGGATTGGCACGGTGACCATCTAGCTCAGGAGCCTTGCCCTCCAAGACAACTTTGGCACATTTCAAAGCATTTTCAGTTATCAGGCAGTTGAGGGCTTCTGGGATGATCCTTGAACGCCAAACTAACCAACCCCCATAGTTCTCAAAAAAGCTGAGAAAGCGCCGGGGGCTATCTTTTTCCAAGATGGGCAGCAAGACATCAATTATGGTGTAGAAGTTGTTATTGACCTCCTGGATGGATCCATTCACAATTAAAAAGGTCAGTGAATGGCAGTGAATGATCCAATCAGCAAAGTAAACGGATTCGTTCCTATGAATATTTGGAAATCACAAAACTAATGTCACAAAAGACACATTAAATTCCAAGATATATTGCTGTACAAAAACTACATATTACCAAAGCTAGATTAGTCAACGAAAAGAACCAAGGAAGTCAGCAAAGAACCTTCGGAGTGATGTCTGGATACATTATAGCAGTATCTCCATAGGTACGAAGCAGTGCCTCTTTTTTATTCATCCACTGAGAGAAAATGTGTCAAGAATCACAAATAAGGAAACATAAATGGAGAGGGATATTATTGAGGTGATTGGCTGGTGTACCTCAATGACCAAATCTGTATGGGAATCCAGGTCAAGATCGGATTGAGCAGGAGGTTCAAGAAAGTAAGGATCCCATGGAGCCATTAGATCCGGTGTTAAGCCAGCATTATCCCCATGCAGAGCATTTTTCCTTGCATCCTTTTCGTGATCTGTCTTCATTGATGTTGGGTCTTGAGTAGGTCTGGAATTCATTCCGCTGCTTTTTGGATCTGAAACAAGGGAGTGAAAAAAATAATTTCTCTCTCTAAATCATTTTCAGAGAAAATTTGCTTCATGATATGAAGATGCTAAACTCCACTTTTCGACAAAAACATATATGAATGTTGTGATTATATCATTTTGAAAAATGAATTAATAATTCAAAACTTTTATAGTCACCAACCAATTTTATAGTCAAGCATCACAAACTTTGATTCGAAGATTCAAAATTTAGGACAACATTTGATCAACAATTGCTTAAGGATTCAAAATTTAGGACAACCTTTGATCAACGCTTCAGCTGCACATAGGCTATCTCTCTAAAAAGTTACAACCTTATTCGATTCTGTAAAAAAATACTTTGACAATTACATACTCCCTCTGCTCTTAAATAAATGACGTTTAGGAAAAGCTAACGCCATTTATTTAAGAACGGCTGGAGTATATTATAGTAAACAGTGCAATACAAACAAATGGTCAAACACTAACCTTTACAGCAGTGAGGTAACATGAGGCCTTGTATTTAGAAACGAAGAAAACTGAACATTTGTGCTGCAAGCAAAAGGAGGAAAGAGGGGAAAATTATATTTTTAAGCTTGGTAGAAGAACGTGTGTGCATGTACATAGTTAATAGATAGGTTCCGCGCATGCACATACTAGATGGACTGCATGTGAAGGTATTGTGACTGTAGCAGATACCATGATCGAAGCACACTGAAGTGCAGAAACTATCAATAACCAAGTGGTAGCTAAGTCTAATGTTACGGTTCAACAGCTTGAAATGAGGATTCAACATATTATTTCCATCTGAAATCACTTAGCATAATATTCATCATCAGGAACTAGTGCTTCTTCACTTCCACCTAGCTTCAAAGAATAAACCTTTGCATGCAAGTGGGAATACTATAGGGTTTCAGCAACAGGGCAATAAATTAAAAGTAATAGCCACTTTCAAAACATTATAATAGCTGACATACAGGGAACAATGTGAACTTTTGCTGCATTTTAAGTGCGCAAGGATGAACACATCCATTCAATCTCAATAACCTTTGGCCAGAAGAATGACCAACATTTTTTTTAGGAGAAAGACCAACACTTGACGTAGCCATAGGGGTTTCAGTAAAAAGGTGTGGTTACTCTGACAAATAGAAATAGGAGGAATCGTTGGAGAGAGATAGCAAACGCCTACAAATGAACTCATCTGACCACAAAAAGAGCAGAGTCAATCCATAGTACGCCAGTGAGGAAGAGTGAGGCAAAAATTGCATGGACCTCCCCACTGGCATTTGAAAACTAGTGAAAAATATGTAATGATGAAGCTAAAGGAACAGAAACCCCGAAAAGGGCGACGGTTTTGATTGGTGATCCTATACGGGTCATCTTTTCAAAGAAATTAAATTGTTATGTGAAGAGCGGCTAGAAACAATAACCGATAAATAGTCCAGCAGCAAAAGAAATCCGCAATAAACTGGACGGATTGGGGAAAAGAAAGTATCCTGCAGTCACTGGCGGATCCACGTTGGGGCGAGCTGGGGCGACGCCCCAGCTAGATCTGGAATTGCACGAGTACCTCCCCTTCTTCTCTTGTGAGTTTCCGAGCTCCGTCAGCCCTCCTGGATGAGTGAATGGCGCGGCGGCGGCTGCCTAGGTTGCTGGCTCGGACGGAGGCAGAAGAGATCCTAGAAGAGAGACCCTGCCTTTATTTATTTCTGGGAAGCACCGGCTGGCGCAAGCGGCACAGGTTGGCGCCCCCCGCCGTTGCGCCATCCCACAATGATATACATTGGCAGTGTGATTCGATATAATGTGATGTGACTCAATATATTTTTGATTTAATCGGTCGTTAGATGCCGCACAGCTATATTTTTTTTCTAGCTACGCTACTGCCTGCAGTACAAATCGAGCAGTCCGTCCAAGCAACCTAGGGCATCCTAACCAACATAAGAACTGCGCATCCTAGGCAACCAAACGGCAATCTAGCCAAGAACAAGACTTAGTTGCAGCCAAAGGATTACCTGGACCTGGATCCAGGCGTGGCTGGGAGGTCTCGAACGGCGTGGCTGGGAGGTTTCGTGCGGCGGCGTACAGACGAGTAGAGGTGTCCAGAGAGGGGAGCCGCGGAGGGGCCAAGGCCCGGGGCAAAGCGAAAAGGTGAGTCGCTACTGCAGATTGCAAGAGGGGGCATATGTATGGGTGTGTTTTTGCTTGCACGGGGTTTCGTACATCTGCATCTTCTCGATAAACGGAACCAGACACCATGTGAATGAAAGACTATATAAATAAAAGTATTTGGTTAGCCGTATAGATTGAGGTAATAATCATGCATTTACGGATGCAAAAACTTTACAAATATATTTGGTTGGCCATATAAACTAGTACAGAGAATATTTTACTAACGTATGAATCCTACCTCGGCCTTGTTTAGTTTCAAAAAAGAACTACCAAATTCACTGTATAAAAAGAAGATTTTCTTTCACATCAAAATGTCATAACATGCATGGAGTACTAAATATAGATAAAATCAAAAACTAATTGCACAATTTTGTTGTACTCCAGACGAACATTTTGAGCCTAATTAATCACTTTTTGGATAATTTTTCACACGTACAAACGAAATGCTACAGTGACGCAATGATTACGAAGTGACCTCATACTCTCAAATTCACACTCCCAAATTCAACATCTAAACAAGCCCCTCGTGCGGTTGCATCCGCCTGGCCAGGCCCGGGAGCGACGCTCGAATCCAGCGCTTTCATTGATGCACATCTCCCCATATTTTTGTCTCCGCGGAACCAGGCTGCTATAGGCTATAGGTCTGGTCTATATGGAAGCATTGGCCTGATAAGAAGGGGGAAGCAACACGTGTGACTTTGTCGTGGTGGTAATTGTTACTAATTCATCGGTTCTAGAAAGAAATTCCTAGGTCTGACCTTAATTGGTTGAACCTGGCAGTGACCTTGTTGAAGGCATTGTTTGGATTAAGATGAATTACTCCCTTGTGAAAACATTTGATCTGGTATTAATTGGTTGGGTCACTGCAATGTCGGCACGTGCGCGTGTCGTTTTCTCGTTGGAGACATTGCATCGGGAGCCTACTTCATAGTCCAAGAGTTGCTTTGGTTTGTGAAGCGGAAGAAGGTGAAGTCGCATGTGGTAGTTTGCTGCGACATGATCTCTTTTTTTTCATGGTGCTCTCTTTTTTTTGTTTCTTTTTCATAGGCTGTGTGCATCTTAGTTATGCAGAGGCCGGGTTGGATCTTATATAATTGTATCATCTTGATGTAAATGTCTAGGATCAATAAAGCTTCCCTTTTCCAAAAAAAGGCAGTGGCGTAGCCAGGAAAAAAACCTGCTGGGATGAACTTTTAATAATCGACTGAACCGAAATCAAGCACGTTACAATTTACATCGCATTAATGCATCCATATATTGCAATCACATAATTTTAATGCGAAGATGAGATATTACCTCAAATTTGAAGAAAAAATTGATGGTTATTGCACTGATACATGGTAAAATCGTTGCCGAAACTCTAAAAATCACCAGAGAAGAATGGGATTTATAGGGGCGAACTGGAGCAACTGCCCCAGCTCGCCCCAAGTGTCACACCCGGATTTTCATGGAAAATCCGAATGCGGCCATATGTATGCCCAGGAAGTCACATAACACATATAGCAAACAAATATGATAAACAGAGACACATATGCTGAATAAATTCTTGAATAAATAGATTTTTACATCAGAGTGCGTCATAAATAAACTAACCAATTACAACAGAAGACTAATAACTCTCTCTAAGCGTAGCCGCAATCCACAGGGATTCTGACTGGGAGAACGCAACTTAGAGGTATGGCAAATCTTCAGGAAACTCAGCAGCAGACTCATGCACAGCTCAATCTGTTACCCATCCGGTATTTTGTTGAATAATAACAGGTGTAAGTAAAACAATTACTTAGAAAGTATAGCATAGATGTATGAAGGCTCAAAAGAAAGCTAGACATGGCTTAACTGCATTAGTACTTTTAGTTGGTTCGTTTTAACATTATCCAAGTTACTACAAGTGAATGAAACCCAGTTGCTGTCGGACCTTAGGACCGGTAATACACCTAGGGGTATCCGAGTGGTTGATTTGTAGGCGGACGATTGACGAGCTAACAGCGGGACACATGAGGCACTGATTTAGACAGGTTCGGGCTACCCGGAGGTATAATACCCTACGTCCTGTGTCGGTGGCGTCGTTTGTATTGCTGGAACTCGACCAAGCTTCAGGAAGTAAGGGCGAGCGTATGTGTTACAATGCGGGATGCCATGTTGTGTGCCGTGTCCCTCATGGGGGTGCCCGGCCACCTTATATAGGGTGACGTGCTAGGGTTTACAAGTCGGTTGTTATCTTAAACCTATTTGATTCCGACCAGGACTCTAATCCAAGTCGGTTACAACGAAATATCCCTGGATATCCGGACGAGCCGCCCGTCGGGTCTTCATCAAAATTGTCCGTCAAGTCGGGGAGCCCGTGTGGGTCTCCTAGGGGTTGGCCCACAAGCTTGTCAGACGTGGGCCCTGGCCGCCGTGGTTTGGTCTGACAGTGGGCCTAGGGGTACCCATATCCCACAAGCCCCCGAGCAACGTGCAGGCGCGTGTCGAACTGCTTGATGAAGGAACAATGCCAATGTAGTCAGGTGAAGGTGCTTAAACATGTAGTCGGCACAAGGGTGGGCGGTGCTCAAAAGAAAGAACACCCAACTCGACGCCGAGTCCTTCGAGGTAGTCGATCGGTCCTCATGAGGGCCAAGTACTGGGCGACGATAAGGAGCACTGTATACAGTAGCCCCCGAGCGTTGGGTTGGTTAGTATAAGCGAGCCAAAGCTCATAAAAGTAGTCGGACAACGTGTTGCCCAAGAGTTGGTGAAGGCTTGCTACCACCAAGGTTACTAAACGAGGTGTGGGGCTTGCTCAGTCAAACGTGTTGACTGAGGTAAGGGTAGGTGAGAGCATGCTGCCACTAATGAAAGGGCCAAAGTTATCAGCACCTGTGAGTACACAGTGTGATGATAACGATGCAGGAGAAGCGCCACTGAGCATGCTCAGTCAAAAAGCAATAAAGGCCGGCAGGACGGGGATAAAGTCGATGCGCATGCGTATCCTCACCCGGCTGTCGGTTGGTCACGGGTGAACAGTACCCGGCCATGGGCGCCTATATATAGACGCGGCTGCATGGTTTACCAGCGCGACGTTTTGAGAGGGCTAGCCAACATGTGGAGTCTGAAAGTCCATCCTCCTGAGCAGTTCAAGGGTGAGTGTGAGGTAGTCCAAGGTGCATGCCTTGGTGCGTGCCATTGTTGCCAGAAGAAGACCAGCGAAGGGTGGTGCCGATGCTGCGGGAAAGGAGCTGAACATCGCGCTCCTCATAGGCGAGATGGAGATCCATCCCGCGGTGGTACCCAGCGAAGGGCCGCGGTGGGCGTCTTCTTCGTTAGGAAGCTAGCGAATGACGCCGAATTGATGGTTGATTTCGCGAGGGAGCTCATCGAGGACGTTCCGCCGGGTCGAGTCTTGGTGCCATTGGTGGTGTTTAGTCCCTGCCCTCTTCCAGCAATGCAGCCGCGAGGTTCTTTAGTTGGTGGTATGCCACAAGAAAACCGGCGAGAAAGCTATGGAGACTGCTCCCGGTGATTGTGTGCTGACCATCTAACTGAAGTGGTCCAAGAGCCGCCTGATGGGCGGTTCATGTCTTTGTATTTCTAAACGGCCGATGGCCGGATGTAGTTTATCCTTGTAAATTCGCAGTTCGCGAAGTATGAAATATGAACATATTCAAGCGTTTTGCGGCGGACGGTGTTCAACCCTTATAAAAGGTCAACATGGCCTTATAGACACACCGAACCCTACCCAGCGCCCAGCCCCCGAGCATGCGAGGGTCTTGGCCTAGTTCCTTTGGAACGCGTCGGGTCCTTTCACGGTGCCTAGCCCCCGAGCATGCGAGGGTTTTGGCCTGGTTCCCTTGGAACGCACCGGGTCCTTTCACGGCGCCCAGCCCCCGATCATGCGAGGGTCTTGGCCTGGTTCCCTTGGAACGCATCGGGTCCTTTCACGGCGCCCAGCCCCCGAGCATGCGAGGGGCGTGGCCTGGTTTCCTTGGAACGCACCGGGTAATTTCAAATGGAAACATATCATGTCCGTCAATTTCGGATCCAACAGGTTGCGTATCGCCAATCCCGCGGATTCTGTCCGTTAACTTCGGAGCCGTTAGGTTAGGGCGGTGTTGCGTTATAAATACGCGACTGGGCCGCCGTCTTCATCATCCAGCCGTTGCGCCGCACCCTTCGCCTTCCTCGCCTTCACGCTCTTGCCTCCTTGCCACCCGCCATTGCGCCCAAGCGAGCTCTCCGAGGCCATGCTAGCCTTGTAGATCGGTCTTTACTAGTTAGGCTACGCACCCCGGCGCCCATCCATCCTTCGTTTCGCCGCCACCGGGAGAGATTCATGGCCGAGGGAGCTGCTGCCCATGCGGCCGTCGAAGCATTGGTCGTTGCCGGAGTGCCATCGGAGGGCAAGCAGGATGTTGCCTGGGGCAAGATGAAGATGACAGCGGAGCGTCTGGAGGACATGGCGAACCGGGGGATACTGCCCCCGAAGGATTCTATGGCGTGGAGGATGCCGGGGAAGGCGAAGAGGCCATTCGAGAACACCAACAAGGTCGCCGTCTTTGCGCTCTTCGTCGAGCGCGGCTTCAGTACGCCGACCGGTGACTTCTTCCGTGGGCTGCTACACTACTACAGTCTGGAGCTTTCTCATCTCAATCCCAATGGGATTTTCGACATTTCTTTCTTCATCTAATTGTGCGAGGCGTATTTGGGAATCGCCCCCCACTTTCATCTGTGGCGGTACCTGTACCGTGTCAAGCGCATTGGTTCGGGGAACAGGGGAGATGGCCCCACTCGGATTATCGGTGGGGCAGGCATTCCCTTGCGCGTGGGAAAGCAGAATGAGTACTTCGATTTGCAGCTGAACGATTGTCACAAGGACTGGCGCCGGGACTGGTTCTTGATGACTGACCAGCCACCCATGCTGCCGGGGAGGACCGGGATGCCGCCCAAGGAGCAAGACTCGTGGCGTGACTTGCCGGTCGGGGTGAGACATGGGATATCCCCGAGCTGCTGGCGAAGATTGCCGAGTTGAAGGAGAAGGGGTTGACTGCAACGGCGATGGTGGTTTCTTTCGTCTCTCGGGTGATTCAGCCGATCAAGGATCGTGTCCACCCGGCGTACGAGTTCTCCGTCCGCCTCGACCCAACCCGGGAGACTACTCAAGGGGATCGATGTGGACGAAGTTGTTCAGCGCATGGGCGCCATGATGCGGGGGTAGGTGACCAACTACATTGCTCCACGCCCTTTTGGCTTGAGGAATCCTCCACTTGCGGTGCGGGCTTCTTGTTTCCGAGTTCTTGTACTTGCTTTGAGTTTTCTGTCTTGCTTGTTATTTTGAACTTGTCTTACTCACTTTGGACTAGGAGGTGACCAAGCGCTTCTTCAGCCCGACGCCTCTGCCTGTCGTGGTTCCGGCTTCGCGCCAGAAGATAATGAGGCAGGAGGAGGCAAGGAACGACCGGCTTCCGGTCATCAAAAACCTCGAGTCGTGGGAGTCGGATGAATTTGGCTCCCCACCGGACGCTGACAACGTTGGTGCCAATGCAGCAGACTTGACTGCTGTCGATACGAGGACCCGAGCGGGTGCTCAGAAGGTGCTGGCATCGCGTTCGGTGACGGCGGCAGCGGAGTCTCGGAAGAGGCAAGCTTTGGCTCAGGCGCCGGCGCCGAGTGCTTCTTGACCGAAGAGGCGCCGAGCGCTTCTCGACCGAAGAGGCACCGCACGGGAGCGACGCCCCGAATCAATGTGGATGGTGCTTTCATACCTGCTTCTAGGCAGGCTGCTGTGGGTGTAATCATCCGTGATAGTGAGGGACAACCGGTACTGGCTGCTTGGCGTGTGCTGCCCCTATGCAGGGATGCTGAGGAAGCAGAGGCCATGGCTTGTCTCGAAGGGATCAAATTGGCATCTCATTGTCCCTATACTCAGTTTACTCTAGAGTCGGATTGCTTGGAGATTGTGAAGAAACTCAATTGTAAACAGCAGGACCGGTCCTTGGTTTGGGCCTTGATAAAAGAAGCTCTAGATGAGAGTCGGCGAATCCATCTGATGGAGGTTTGCAAGGTGGATAGGATGCAAAATTATGTGGCTCATGAATTGGTTAACTTAGCTATTAGGTCGAGCGAGAGTCAAGTTTATTTCTCTTCCTTCCCTGAGAATGTAAAGTCTCTTTTATGTAATGACATTACTTAATGTTCAATAAAGCTCCCCTTTTCCCAAAAAAAAACATCGCTCCTACCTTATATTTTTTTTGTATTCAAAACACGAATCCATCACGCGGCGTGCTCACCAACCCATTTATCTTTTCCGCATAAATACAACTTGTATATATATGATGAGCCTACCACCTTAACCTCAACCCTTGTAGACCCATTGATAGAGCTTTCTCTTATTCTACAACCGTTTTTTCCATCCATCATCTGAAACACCATCGCCATGGGGTTACTTCATCATCCTAGAAGATCTTGTTCTACAACTCCACCCACGTGTGCAAACTAAATAACCCCTATATCATCATCAACTATGAAACATCGATATATTATTTATTTATATCTCTTGTGCTGCCTCTTAACTTCAACTTAGATGAACTCCTAGCATAAACATTTGATTTTTTTTTGCAAAAAGGAATGTAACTTATATAATATAGTGTGCAACAACATCGGTAGTATTTAAAATTTGTATATAGCACTTCCCTTTAAATGAATTATGTGCAGTTCTAAGTGAATTGTTGCATGTAACATGAACATAAAATCATTTAATTCTTTTTGGTTTAAATCAAGGCATATGGGTTAGATTAAGAGTGTAACTCTGTACTCCACATAATCCATTGTGAACTATATTCATTTAATTTTCTCAGCGAGAATGTTTATTTATATAAATTTAAATTACACCATAACTGCATCACTACATTAGCCTATGCCCTATGGCAAAGTTGTAAAACCATATTCAAAGTTGAGGCCCGATAGACCACAACTTTGAAAAAGATATATATTAAAGAGTACTTCTACAGCATGCATGCTAGTACTTGTATGGGTGGTTCTATATAAATTTATCTAACCATTCTACTAGTACTTATCCTAACAATAAGGATTAGCATTCACAACAAAAAGAAACACCTTTTCATTGGCATATGGAAAATGGCCAAAACTACTTGTCGTCCAACATCTGTACCACAGCACCTTTAGACATACAAAAATCTATACGTGATGTGGCGCACAAAAGACACAATCTACTTTTGCATCAATATGATGTGGCATGTCTTGCTGCCTTTTATGGTGTGTACATTTCCTCGCCTCACTTTTCATACTAAGTCATGATACAACGCTAAAACTAACATATCTTTTTATTACATGACTCAAGGGTAAAACAAAAATGGTGGACAACCTTCTATAGCCTTGCTTGTGCAAATGGGCTATAAAAATATGCAACTTTTAAAGAGCATTTTTCTTTGTCTTGTTGTTGCAGAAGGCTAAGCCCACACATAGCCCTCCATATTCTTCATCCACCACGAACTATAGTTTATGAATGTATGATCCTCTACTATGAGAAAATAAGGGTGATGTGCAATTTTGACCATTAGGTCACAAGTTCATAATTTAGATAAAGAGATCCATCATCAAAATAGTTTCTAAATGGATCGAATATCTTAACAAAACCGTTCAATTTTGAACAAATGGCCAACCTTCATGTGCCTCTAGTGGAAATGAAATTTTAGCAAATCCAATCTCCCAAGCATGGCTCATGCTCTCAGAAACAAACACAAGAACAACCTTTGTCCCCTACCTCAATCATCGCTTCCAATTCCTTCCCACCTCTTAGTGTCCTACTTATCCATGCCTTTCTCAATGAAGATCATCATCACAACACCTCCCTCTGCTGTCACCTATAAATAAGCACTCACTTCCATTGCTACCTTCATTCAAGGCAACCTAAGCAAAAGTCGTTAGGTAAAGAACAACCAAGAAAATATATACTTTCTTCAATTCCTTCTGTTGGTAGAAAGATAGGGAGCAATGGCAGTGCACCCACAACCTCCAATGGAGCCTGAGACAAATAAGCTTCGTCGCTTACCTCATGTTTTTAGCTGAGAACTAGAGCTTCCATTTCCAAAGAATGCTGACGTACGCACATACATTTCCCCTGAAGTTAGCTATATTATCGTGCCCCCTAGTGTTGTTGGTGAGCCTAGTGAGGTCAAGGTGCGTGTTTTGAGGCTTGATCCATGGGATTTCATTAGGGTGGTGGTTCACATTGGCCCAGGGGAGCCTGATCCACGGGATGAAATGGTTTATGACAAGTTGCGCTTCCGCCTGATGGAGACCTCCATCGTGTCAATGATTTTGGCTAGGTATGTGGATGGTCACCTTGTTGTGATTATCCCCAATGTGGTTGATGATGACAATGAAAAGACAATCCCGCCATGCCTCAACGGAGGAAAAGGAGGTGGAGGGGAGAAGAGGCGTAAGATGGCTGTTGATGGAAGTTTTGTTCCCGCCGCTGCCATTTAGAAATATGGGGGTATAGTCATGATAATATACTATAGTATGTTAAAATAAATTCTTGCACCAAGTCCATCTTATAAATCCCAATTAGTATATTGCTACCTTTTAGTTCTCGGTAAGGATGGATAAGTAGTTCTAGAATTTGGCTTGTTTTGTCATGTTTGGTTCAACTCAACCCTTCTTAAGGATGACTTGCAAGTCATATGTCAGTGTCCCATGAATGGTTTCTCCATTATTTTGTTGAGAGTTAATCATTGTCATGAAAAAAAAAGTTTCGACAAGAGGGAGAGAAATTTTTGATTTTGTCTTAAAGAAGTTGATACTAAGATTTGAATCCTAGCCGGTAACGGGGGTTTTATGGAGCCCCCGGAGTTCAACGCTCTATCCATTATGCCTCCATTATGCCGCGAGAATCTTTGGTGTCGTTCGGTCAAAAAAGAATCTTTGATGTCATGGAATAAGTAATATGTACTAAAAACAATATTACAAGTGTGAGTCCTGTGGTCTGGTGTTAAACTGCGGGTTAATTTACTCTTTCATGCAAATCAGTGCTCCCAAATTGATCCACTGCTCCTCCCGGCCATAATGCGGACAATCAGTCTAGTTGCGATCCATTTGAGTCGATTAGAATTCGATTTGGGATAGCAGTTGATTGAAGGCTAGATTTTGGAGAGGATATGCGAACGAGCTTCCTAGAAAGAGTTGGTTTAGACTGGAGTTCACAGGAGCCTGGCAGCCTGAATTCTAGGATAGAGATGGGCAGCCTGAATTCGAGTTTAGAGATGGGCAGGGGTAATGTTGTCATTTTATGTTACTGTGATTTTTGTTTTCAATGTTTTAATTGATTCTCTATTTCGAAGACCTCAAACGTCAGTACTATATTGCAAGTTACAGCAATTTTGAATTATTGGAGTGGCAAATATGCGTCCTTTTTTTCTTGAATGGTTTCGACGCTGATTTCTTGATTTGTACATGAAGGCCTGTAGCGCATAAATTGTAACCAGCAAGATAACGAGAGCACTGCTTAGCGACACATATAACACAGATAACAGATTAAAGGAACAGAACTTTTTTGAACAAACAGATTACAGGCACGCGTATGCTTAGCTACAATAGACCACTACATAAACACAGTCAAAACCAAGGCCAAAATACACCGAAAAAAGAAGACCCCACACTGTGCACACCACCGGTGCGCTTATTCCAGACGTCAGACGAGGCTCCACAGACCTAATCACATCACACACGTGTATATTGACACATCGACTGCCCCACACACAGCATTCCGTGCTCTCACGACGCACTTCACATTATATTCGTGTTCAGCCTCGCGTCGCCAACCTCCTCGCCGCGGATCACCGGCGCCTCCGCCGCGTAGCCTTCCTTCACCTCTTCCCCTGCATCGCGCTCTCGTCAGCTCGTGTGATCGATTGCTAATGGAAGGAAGAAACAGAGCACCGGGTAGAAGACTCTGTACCTGTGGCTGTGCCTGGCTGCACGGTCTCGGAGACGCGGTTCCCGCCGGTGAGCGACGTGACGGCCTCGCGCGCCTTGGCCATCACCTGCCCCGGCGCCGGCACGCGCTGCGCCACCGTGCCGCCGCTGAAGCCCTCCTTGCGGCGCTGCACGGCGCCAGAGATCGCGCCGCTCAGCGCGCGGTCCTCGTCGCCCGGCCGCAGCTTCTCCGCGATGTACCCCGTCATGGTCACCCCCTTGTCCTGCCCGCCGCGGCGGCCGCGTCCTGCCTCTGCGCGCCGACCCCGGGCGTCGCCTGCTGGACCTTGTCCGCCACGGCGGTGCCGACGCCAGCGACCTTCTCGTACACGGTGCTCGCCAGCTGCTTGCCGTACTCCGTGGTGCCGGCCGCCGCGGACCTGATCTTCTCCGTGTAGCCCGGGCCCGACGCGCCGCCGGCCGCGTCGGTGGCCGTGGCCGCAAGCGCGTCTTTCCACTCCTCGGCGCCGGTGTCCGACACCGGCATTGCCTCGCTGCGTGCGTCTTCCGGCTTCCCGGCGCCGCCCACCTGCGGGCGGAGGTTCGGGGCGACGGCGGCGCCGGCGACCTTCTGGCCGAGCCGCCGTTCGCCGCTTCCATCGTGGACGCCGGGGCGTCTTTCCACTCCTCCACGCCGGCCGCGTGCGACGCCTGCGACGGCGCCGCCTGTGTGCGTTCATCGTCGCGCTTCACCGCCCCGACGGCGGCGCCGTCGCCGGCGACCTTCTCGTACACCGTGCTCGCTAGCTTCTTGCCGTACTCCGTGGTGCTCGCGGCCGCGCTCTTGAGCAGGGGCGGAGCTAGAGCGAAATTGGGGGGTGCGGTGCTTCACAACAACTACAACATATGTACCATATTTGAGGAGTATAGTATAAATAATACCATAACTAGCAAGTTTTTAACATCACTAGCTGAATTGTAGAACAGTAACAGATTAGCAATAATATGATAGTTTTACCCTTTAGCAAAGTAGACAATTTAATATTGGAGGCGACTACATGGAGAGCCCTCTCCAGACAGTCTTATCTGGAGAGCCCCCTAAATATGGCCATCCCACGTGTGGAGATTCTATTTGAGGAAAGTATGACCACCACCCATGGTCCGGCACTGGCCCACCACCCGCCGACGCGAATCAAGGGCGGGAAAAATTACCACCAGCCCGCACGCGAGAGACCGACGCGGGAAATTAGCGCGGAAAAAAACGAGAAGGCCCAAGGCCATCCATCCCCCAACCCAAAAAACGTAGAAAAAGAAAACTAAACAGAAAGAAAACCTTTACAATGTTCAAAGATCAGCGTAGAGCAGAGGCGATGACGCCCAGATATCAGTTGATACAGACAAAAAAAATCAACAGAAGATCAAATAGGAGTAAAAACCACCATAGTGAACAAGGAGGTACATGTAATGTTACTTCCCCCACTCGTGATATGTGATACCCAGTCCTTAAATCAATCTTGGATAAGTACTTGGCTCCCTTCAACTGATCAAAGAGATCATCAATTCTAGGGAGTGGGTATTTGTTCTTGATAGTGACATCATTTAGCGCACGATAGTCGATACACAACATCATGCTTCCATCCTTCTTTCTTACGAAGAGTACTGGGGCTCCCTAAGGGGACGTGCTGGGTCTGATAAATCCCATCTGTTGCAATTCTTCTAGTTGTTTCTTTAACTCTGCCAACTCTGATGCTGCCATTCTGTAGGGTCTCTTGGCTATAGGGGAGGTTCCAGGGACAAGTTCAATAGCAAACTCTATGTCCCTATCCGGTGGCATTCCAGGTAGAACTTCAGGGAAAACATCAGGATATTCCCTGATTACCGGGACTTCTTCTATGGTTTTTGTCTCCATACTAAAGGTCATAGGGTCTGGTCCACTTCCTTTGGTGTGGCAGGTTACTTGCATTCCATTTGGGTTGGTTAGGTGCACTATTTTGTCAGCACAACCTATGAGACCATTGTGTTTGCCTAACCAGTCCATTCAAAGGATCACGTCTATCCCTTTGGATTCTAGTACTACTAGATCTTCTAGAAACTCTACCCCACTTAAAAGAATCCGTACCCGTGAACAACCTAGTTGGCATTTAATATCTCCTCCAGGTCTTCGGGTTAGTAGGGGTGTCTTTAGTAGTACTGTAGGTATTTGGTGCTTTTCCATAAAACTTGATGATATGAAAAAATGCGATGCTCCTGAATCAAATAATACTGTTGCCAAAACTGAACTGACTAGGAACTCACCGAGTACTACTCCTTGTGCTCCTTGAGCTTCCTGCGCGTCGATGTGGTTGACACGGGCTCGTCCATACGACTGCTGGGTGTTGTTGTTGTTGTTGCCGCCGATGTTGGTGCTGCGGACGGGTATACGGTTGGCTCCAGACACTGGTGGCTTGGGTCCATTCACCGAGTTGGAGTAGACTGATATCGCAGGCTTGCTCCTAGGATACGGGCAATCAGCGATGTAGTGTCCGGTCTCACGGTAGTTGAAGCAGGCTCTCGCATTGCTGTTGCTGGCTGTGACTTGGCTGACTTTGCTCTGGGGTGGCTTCAAGGTGTTCTGGCTCTTGTACTGGTTGTTGGGATCTGGGAGCTTGCAGCCTGAAATTGGGTCCTATACTGCACGGGGGCCTGGGGCCTAGGTGCAGCATAACCGGAGCTCCTGGGCTTCTGCGAGCAGTCCAGCTGACGGTTCTTGCTCTCCAGGAACTTGCGTTTGTTCTCTTGCCTTGCATCCATTTTGGCCTTTTCTGTGACAATGGCCTTGTTCATCAACGTATTGAAGTCAGGGAAACTGTGGGAGACTAGCCGAGCTCGAAGGTCTGGGTGCAACCCTTTGATGAAAACGTCCTGTCTCTTTGCATCTGTCTTTACTTCATCTGGTGCATAATGGGCTAGTTCAGTGAACTCGTGGGTGTACTCCTCCACAGTTTTGTTTCCTTGCTTCAATGCGCGGAACTCATCTGCCTTGCGCCTCATGGTGGCATCGGGAATGTGGTAGCGACGGAGCTCTTCTTCAAACTCTCTCCAGGTGATTGCAGACTCGTTTGGGGAAGCTGCACAGTAGGCGTCCCACCATGCTAAGGCAGTTCCAGTGAGTTGGTGGGATGTCAGGAGGACTTTGTCACGGTCTCCACATCCAAACGGTTCCAGCTTCCTCTTGATGGTTCTCAGCCAGTCATCTGCTTCTAAGGGGTTGCTGGTCCCTCCAAAGGTGGGCGGTCTGGTTCTCAAGAAGTTGGTCAACTTGTCACCCGCATTGGGCCTATAGGCTGTCTGCTGGCGGCGGCTGGCATTCCACACATTTTGCATGAACAGAGTGTGGTGGTACAAAGCTTGTGCCAAGTTGAAATCTGGCGGAAGCGGGGGTACGACAAACGATCCTTCGTTCTGACTCCTTGGATGACCCGCTTCCGGTTCGCCTCCTACAGGCGCTTGTCTTTCGGGCTGATTTTCTCCCATAGGGTCCTGCTGATCCACTTCCTGGTTCTCAGGGTTCTCTCTTCTCCCTTCTGGTTGCTCTCCTCCAGCTGGGGGGCGCGTCTCTGAGAGGCGCTTGCACGCGTGTTCACCATCTGCAAGTTGAGCACGGTCTTCGTGAGATTGGGTTAAGATGATGTTTAGTTGATTAGCTCGCATTTTTGAAAAGGCAGAAACACTTCTGCCGAGGCACACACAGCACGCAAGCTACAAACAAGCACACGAGGTTCATTCAAAACAGCTGAGGGGTTACAACAAGGTTCGCACTTCAAGGCAGGGTACAGGACATGGTAGGGAAAGCTACTGCTAGGGATACAAGGGTTCTGCGGACCAAGCTGGCTTCATCCTCCTGTGAGCGCTTGACTTTGGGTCTAGTCGCGGGGCGGGCTTCCTTCTAGGTTGGGGTGCTCCTCTGGCGGTGCAAGTCGTGCCTGATCAGCCTCGGTCAAGGTCCCATTCTCACGAGGCGTCTCTGACGGTCCTTCTTCAGCGGGCGGTGATCCTGCGGAAGTTCCCGGTAGTGCGTGAGGGTTCCCCACAACTTCTCCCCATGCCATGACAGGCGTTCCAAGTAGGACATGGGGTTCTCCAATTGCCGGGACAGGCGTTCCACTCCTGGTCCAGTCCTGAATACGCAGGTCCCGAGCCTGCCTGAGGCTTTCCTGGGCAACTGCCTCACTGCTAACGGCAGCAGCGGCTCTTGCTTCAGCTTGGGCCACCTGGACTTGGTGTATGCGAATGGAGAACTCTGCTTGTTCGGCCCGGGAGGTTTGTTCCCTCAGGAGCTCAGCTTGCTCGTCAAAGAGTTGGTCCAAGGAATTGAGGTAGGTGACCACTTGGTGCAAAATGGGTTCCTCTTGACGGCGCTGCTCCAAGTTCCTTATGTGGGCCCGCCAGACTGTACTTCTGACGACCGGAGGAAAGTACCTCATTGGAGTGGGGACCAGGTGTCTTTCAAAGATTCCGCACATGAAGCGGAGGGCTTTCCTGAGAGCCAAGGGGTAGGTGTCCTGGTGCCTGAATCCTGTAGCGGTCGTACGCCATGCCTCGATGGGATGGAGGTCACTCTTGGCGACCACTATGACAACTCTGCAGCGTTGGGTCCCATGGTGTTCATACTCCCTACTGTAGTACCTCGGGCGTTCAGGTACACCGAGGCGTTCCAGCGCGGGGATCAACAGGCTAGCGAAGCCAGGTGTGACTGGGCAGACTTCCTGGGTCCATCCTTCTTCCGCCATCTGAAACCAGGGGAAAAACAAAAATTGAACAGATGCAGGATAAAAGATGATCTTTATTGCATAACATGGGGGGTGCACAGATCATGGATACAACGATGCTAAGATGGTAGTGCTAACTGGATACAACAAACTCTACTTAGGGAGAGGCTAGACTAGGTGCTAGTCTAAACTAGGACTCTACTCCAGACAGACTCGACGTTTCTTCAGAGGGAGCTGATACTCTGGCACTTCATCTTCGGTCTGTGTGCTTGCGTCCATGTGGGTCATCTCTGGTTCTCCTTCCATCAACCCATTCTCCCTCCGGTAGGCTTCAAGTCTATCCATATACTCAGAGTAAGCCTGACATCTGGCCTGGTGAGCGGCCAGGGAGCTGACAGCCTGGGTAGCTGTCACCTTCTGTATCCCCAACTCTCTCTTCACTTCTTCCAACTCCTTTTCCGCCTTCTCGGCTCTGCGGATCTGGTGCCTCAGCTGTCCCGATGTCTCTCGGTACAGCCTGTCTAAGACAGTGAGGTAAATGGACAAGTGTGACACAGTGTCCTCCATGTCTTCATCCCTCCCAAGGTTCCTCATCTGGGCAATCCACTCGCGTCCTCCACTCTCTAGGGGTGGGGCAAATCCTAATGCTGTTCCCACGAGGTACTGCTTGTAGAGTACGCGGAGGCACATCAGGGCTCTTCTTGCGGCTTTGCGGTAGGCGTTGGGGCGGTCGTAGCCGGTAGCATGGACAAAACAAGGTGCCACCTCCTTGTAAAGTGAGCTTTTCCCCACAAAGATGAACATCCGGCACCGACGGGTACCATTGGTGGTGAACTCCCGGCAAAAGTACTCGGGGGTCTCTGTGACTCCAACGTGCTCCAGGCTGAGCAGCAGTAACTTGGGGAGGCTATGTTCTGCGGGGCAGACTCCTTCGCCCCAACCCTCGTCAACCAGCTGGGCCATCTGGAACAAGTCAAAAAGCCGTCGGTGAGTACTTGTGTGGAGAAAAGATTTAGACAAGAGCAAACTAGTGAGGGGGGGACTAGAAAAGGGTCATGATCCTAGGGGTTACGTCCTACGGCCAACCTATCGGCTCTGATACCACCTGAAGCGTTCCCTCGAAAGAGAGAACTTAATGTGATACAAATACCAGTCCCAGGATGCTGGTTCACATTATTACAACAGATAGTTCAGTACATAAACGACATTACGGGAGGCGGTGGCACTGCAGGGCCACAACAAACAGAACTAACACTAGATTCCAGATAAAAAGGTTGATAACGTAGAGGTCTTCATCAGAGTGGCAATGCATGCAGCTTCCAGCGGGTAACCCTAACACACAGGCAAAGGTTGGGTGTAGAACGAACCCCACTAATTGATGTCCTCAGGCACAAAGTCCGGGTCTGCCTCTGTAACAAAATAAGCAAGGGTGAGTACATACGTACTCAGCAAGCACAACCACATCCACGGAGGGGATACAATACGAGTATGCAAAGGATTATAACAAGGATGGCCCATGGTTTATTTAGCAGCAACGCGAATTTTATTACACATGCAGAGGGTTAGTTTTCGCAATAGGTTTTCACAAATGCTTCTTTTAAAGAGGATCAATTAAGGTAACACTTTTACACACAGGTTTTTGTTGACACCAAAAATTGGCACCAGGAAGAGGCTGACATGTGGGCCGGATTCGTTGAAAAGATATCATTCGGCAAAGAAGTTTTTTCCCCAGAGCATTCGGTAAAGACGTTCTGCGGTCGGGAACGCATTGTCATTCGGCAAGAGAACTGTTTCGCAAAAGGCATTCGGAGGCGCGTGATGACGTGGATCAAGTATAAGGAAAAGGCTGGTTTAACTTGGAATGCGAGACGGATACGGTGCCCCGGCGTTTATCTTTTTTAGGAAATAAATAATGTAATCGTAATCGATTAGGAGTCGTGTCGAAACCTGGGTATAAATATAAACCCGTGGTAATTGTAAAAGGGAGAATCAATCAATCATACAACAAACCGGACCCGTGCCAACTTCGAGTCCTTTAGTCGAGTCGTCGAGTTCTTTGAGAGGAATCATCGATCCGTCGACCTCCGTAAGTACCGGCAACCCTGCACCATGCCTAGTATCATGCGGTGGATTTAGGCTTTGGTTCAGGAAGGTTCCATTGTTAGATCATGAGCCATGCGGTGGGCTAAGTTTTAGCTTGGAACAAGTTATCGGTTCTATTGGATTTTGGCAAGATCTGATAGATCCATTAAGTTACCATGTGTTGCTCTGGATTTTACCTTTATGTTTAATTCATTACAACACTCTTTTGCCCAGTCTAGATTGATTAGATTCGGTTCTAGCTCATAATGCACTGCGTTCCATAGCCGAATTCGAAGTCAATCTAGATTGCCACGTGTTGCGGGTCCAAGCTCGTTGGTCTTGTGTAGATCTTGACAGAACCGAGTATCATGCAGTGGATGCAGGTTTTTGGGTCATCTTAGAGCTAATCATCTGGTGGATTAGAATTCGATTCGATCTGATAGACCTATCATCATCAACGAAGCATGTTCCTTCTTCATGGAACCCGATTCGGCTATATAGCTGTATTCGGCAGTATCGACACGAGTGAAACATGCTCACGGTTTTGTTTTAAATAAAGAATGCTTTTAGCCTTCCACGATTAGAGTATATCATGCGGTGGATTGATCTATTTTTGGTTGGTGGTGTGATTCCAAGCAAGTCGTATCATGCGGTGGATTAACTTGCTTGTTTCATGCTCGACGGGTTGAAAAGTACCTAGACATGCGGTAGACTAGTGCTTTTAGTCTATGCATTCTTGTTTATTATGAAATTATGGTCATGTTTTTCGCCCTTTTATTTATCTATCATGCTATGTTCCTCGTTAATCGGTTATGAATATGCGTTACAATGTTTATTCAGTCAAATACCGATCTTTCGTCATGCTTACGTCATGCATTCGGCAGTGCGCTTCCTGCGTGCTTTACCGATTGCCGAATGATGCTTTAGCTGCTGATAGATAGCTTCTCTGTAGCTATATGTCGTTCGAAACTGGCTCCGTAGCCACAAATATGGAACTGACTGGTATCACCCGGTACGTTCCAGGTGTTATCTAAACATCTTTTCTCCCTTTGTCAGTTTTAGGAAAATTGACTGGCACGCTTTCGGATTCAAACGCTCGGGCCACGTGTAAAGCTAGCTAATTCGGCTTGCTGTGTGCTTGGCGTGAAGTGCGGATTTTACGTCAACACACTTTTTGGCACGCCTGGTGGGACACAACAAGCTTCGAAGATGCCTGAATTAAAAGACATTCTGGATGTCACTTTTGAAGAATTGTCTGATGAACATCAACAAATGGTGAAGATTGCTGCAGATCAGTTCATCAAGAAATGCTTGCTGTCTTTTGCTAAGAACAGGAGTGGTGCACCGTTTCTCAAGTCAGATCTGCCAAGAGTTCTTTTGCCGGGACAATCTGATCTTACTGAAGATGAAGAAAGGGAGAAGTTCTCTAGCTTGTTGTACAAGGCTTTAGGAGAAACAATGACCAATCATAATGCTGCATTCCTGAACAGTTTTCGGCTCATACTGGTCAACATCTTTGGTAAACACGTGGATAAACCTTTTGAGCAAGCACATGGACAACTTGGTGGACCAACATATTTCAATATTCAAGCATCGGTCCCAAAACGTCATGGTAAAGGTATTGAAGAAACTGAAGTTTCTGGAACCAAAGACGCGAGTGGACAGCCGATTCAACAAGAGCTTCAGCACACATTGCCGAAACCTCGTACATATGGTGATATGGCATTCGGCATCACGGGAAATCCACCTGCTTCTGCTTACAAGATATCCCCTCTGAACAACAGGCTACAAAGGGATGTGTATGGAAACGGATATTCAGAGTTCACGGATTACAATACTATTGATGCTCTCCCGAATCCCGGGTATGTTGGTACTACAGGGATGCCTGCTGGAAGACCAGGGAATCAAGATACCAATATTGACCTCATGGTGCAAAAGATGACCGATGTATTGCAAAATCAATTCGGTCTGAAGCCTAAAAATCAGGGGTACATGTACTCGTCTCCTTTCCCAGAATGGTACCAAAGGGTATCATTGCCGAATAGAGTCAAGGTGCCTACAGAGTTCACTAAGTTCTCAGGACAAGATGATACTAGCACTGTAGAACATATAGCTCGATATCTGATGCAGCTTGGAGAAGCTTCAGCAGATGAGGCTTTCAGAATCAGATACTTTCCTTTGTCACTGACGGGTCCAGCTTTTACATGGTTTGCTTCTTTGCCTGCTCAGTCAATTTGTACTTGGAAAGACCTGGAGCAGAAATTCCATGCTCATTATTACATTGGCAGTACCGAGAAAAAGTTGGTTGATTTGACCAGCTTAAGGCAGAGGAATAATGAGACACCTACGGAGTTCCTCAGGAGATTTAGGGAAACAAAGAGCATGTGTTTTTCTCTGAACATACCTGATGACCAGCTAGCTGGTATGGCTGTAGCTGGCATGCTGCCTACCATTCGGGAAAAGCTATTCGGAATGGAGTTCGATGATCTGGGCCAGTTGTCACACAGATTGGCCTTAATGAGTAACCAGGCATATGGTTTCAAGAAAGATGCCAGATTTGCTAAACATAATGATGTAGCTGATATCTATAACCAATTCCTTGAAAGAGCAGATCAAGGAGATGAGTATGAAGATAGTGAGGAGATAGCTGCAGCAGAGATAGTGTGGGGCAAAGAACCAGTCATGGTGAATCAGAGGTGGATTAAACAGAATAAGGGCACCTATGATTTTGATGTAACTAAGGCAGATAAATTGTTTGACTACCTTGTAAAAGAAGGCCGGATCAAGCTACCAGAGGGGCATTCTATGCTTCGGCCTGATGGAGTGAAAGATAAGAGGTACTGTGGATTCCATGATAGAAATTCTCATTCCATCAATGAATGTAGGGTTTTTAGAGTGAGGATTCAGAAAGCTATCCAAGAAGGGCATCTGAAATTCGACAATAAGATGAAGTTGGACAATAACCCGTTTCCTCAGAACATGATTGGGTTCTCAATCAATATGGTGAGTGTTGCCGAATCTGGAGAAAAGGGAAAGATGAGAGTCCTGACGTCGAAGGAAGCGAAGCAGAATGGCTCAGTCGATCCTAATCGGCAAATCACGATCGAACAGATTCGCGAGGAAAAGCCTCGCTTCCCGAATAGCCGATTTGAAATTGGAAAATCTTCTAAACCCAGAGTCACATCGCGCATTCTCCTCAATAAGTGGCAGCGTCAGCAAGAAAAAGAACGCTATCAGAGACGTGAGTACGAGGAGGAGAAAAGGAGGTGCGAAGAAAAAAGGTATGAGGAAGAACAAGAGGAATATGTCCGAGAACGAGAACGTGCACATTGGGATTGTGTCTTCTTCAGACACTGTTGGAACGAGGGTTTAAAGCTGCCTACATGGAATAACTGTCCTGAATGCAGTAATGGATATGTCGAACATAGGCAAAATGGTGCCAGTCGCCGATCCGTCCACGAAAGAATTGGAAGGATACATCCTAGTGATGATCGGCGTCTAAAAATATATAAGAATTATGATCAACCAAGGAAAAGAGATGCTGATCATAGATGGATTGATCATGAAGAAGAAGATCGTGAGTATGTCTGGCAAAAAGGACAGTGGTGTCCACCTGGTTTAAGAAAGAGCCAGAAGAGAAGAGTCCAACGCCTGAGGAATCAAGAGTTGAAGCGCGCAGGAACCAGGATGAGATCGATATGGCGTCCAAAAGACAAACCTGACGAATCGGGTCATTCGGCTCCTACATGCATGGTATGTTTCTTGCCGAATGAATTTATGGCTCCAGCTAATCAAATTGTACAGGAAGAGATATTGTCAGAAGTGGATGAAGCCGAGCAATGTGGGTTAATGGCACAATTGGTATTGAATAAGCAAGCTATTTTCGAGAAGCCAGTCCAGAATCGGCACATGAAGCCACTGTACTTAAGAGGATACGTCAACGGAAAGCCACTGACGAAGATGTTTGTTGATGGTGGAGCTGCTGTTAATGTGATGCCATACAATACATTCAGGAAACTTGGCATGAGCCCTGGAGATTTAACGCCAACAAGCATAGTTTTGAATGATTTTGCTGGAAATCCTTCGGACACCAAAGGATGTGTACATGTAGATCTGATGATTGGATCTAAGATTCTGCTTACAACCTTCTTTGTTATTGAAGGCAAAGGGGCATACAGCTTGCTACTTGGAAGGGATTGGATCCATGCGAATTGCTGTATTCCGTCTACTATGCATCAGCAGCTTATTCAGTGGATAGATGATGAAGTGAAAATTGTCCCAGCAGATGATTCAATTAGCGTGGCTAATGTGAAACCAGCCTTCTGGGAATATCAAGGCATAGATTGTTTCTCAGGTAAGGACTGGGGAGAAGGTCCTGTTGAGCCAGTCAGCAGTGATCAACAGCCGATCGAAGCAGTCGGCTCTTTTAGTAATTTTTAATGGATAATCCAATCGATGGGACTGACGGGAAGCTAGGACATGGATTTGTGTCGGCTGATAAATTAGAAGAAGTAGACATTGGAGATGGTGACAAACCAAGGCCGATATTCATCAGTGCTAGCTTGGATTCAGTTTTCAGAGAAAAGTTGATTGAGTTGTTAAAAGAATACAAAGATTGCTTTGCTTGGGATTATTCGGAGATGCCTGGTTTAGATCGTTCCATTGTTGAGCATCGATTGCCGATCAAGCCTGGTTATAAACCTTACAAGCAACCACCCCGGAAAATCTACAAAGATGAAGTATTGACCGATGTAAAGAAAGAAGTGGAAAGATTAATAGCAGCAAATTTTATTCGGCCATGCAGATATGCAGAATGGATCTCTAATATTGTTCCCGTGTACAAGAAAAATGGGAAGATGAGAGTTTTCATAGACTTTAGAGATCTGAACAGAGCTACACCCATGGATGGATATCCAATGCCTATTGCTGACTCGTTGGTTGATGCTGCTGCTGGATATAAAGTGATTAGTTTCATGGATGGTAATGCAGGGTACAATCAAATTTTTATGGCATTGGAAGATATAGCGAAAACAGCTTTCAGGTGTCCAGGACATATATGGTTGTTTGAATGGGTTGTCATGACGTTTGGTTTGAAGAATGCTGGTGCAACTTATCAGAGAGCCATGAATTATATTTTTCATGAGTTGATCGGCAAGATTGTGGAGATATATATTGATGATGTTGTGATTAAGTCATTGGATCATGAAGCACATTTGGCCGACATAAGGAAAACTCTAGAGTGCACTAGGAAACATGGGCTCAAGATGAACCCAAATAAATGTGCTTTTGGAGTTTCGGCAGGAGAATTTCTGGGATTTCTGGTACATGAAGGAGGAATAGGAGTTGGCAAGAAAAGTATGAAAACCATTGATGAAGTTGTTCCTCCAACTAATCTTAAGGAATTACAGTCATTACTTGGCAAGATTAATTTCATGAGAAGATTCATATCAAACTTATCACAAAAGGTGTTGCCTTTCTCTTCACTGCTAAAAGTCAAGAAGGATCAGAAGTTTGTATGGGGTGACGAACAACAAAAGGCTTTCGATGAGATCAAGGAATACATGAAAGAACCACCAGTATTGGTACCTCCACAGCTAAACAAGCCTTTTAAGTTGTACGTGGCGGCCGATGCCCAAACTATTGGATCAGCCCTCATACAAGAATTTGAGGGAAAGGAAAGGGTAGTTGCATACCTTAGTCGGAAATTGCTTGATCCCGAGACGAGGTATTCAACTACCGAGAAACTTTGTTTATGTGTTTACTACTCCTGTACAAAATTTCGGCACTACTTGCTACATGCCGAATGCATTGTGTATTCAAAATTTGATGTGATAAAGCACATGTTGTCTATGCCAATTTTGAACGGAAGGATTGGCAAATGGATTTTAGCCTTGTCTGAATTTGAGTTAAAGTTTGAATCGGCAAAAGCTGTTAAAGGACAGGTTATTGCTGACTTCATTACTGAACATCGCGATTCATCAGCTAATTTGCTTGAAATTACTCCTTGGGTATTATTCTTCGATGGATCTTCATGTGACAAAGGTGGTGGAGTAGGTATTTTGTTAATTTCGCCAAAAGGAGAGGTATTTGAATTTGCTATTCCTATTCAACCTACTGTCACTAATAATCAAGCCGAGTATGAAGCGTTGCTCAGAGGACTTCGATACTTGAGAGAAGCAAAGGCCATTGCAGTTGAAATTTTTGGAGATTCAGAATTAGTCGTAAGGCAACTAAATGGCGAATATGAGTGCAGAAACGATATCTTAAGGAATTACTATGAAGAATGCAAGCAAATCTTAAAGGAGTTTCAGTCAGTAATTCTACGGCATATTCCTAGGAAAGACAATGAAGAGGCGAACAGATTAGCTCAAAGTGCTTCGGGTTATAGAGAGCTTCAAGAAGTTTTTGCTAATAATGTATATGCTTTTGGGAGTAATCTAGCAGAAGATGATTGGAGAAAAGAAATTGTTGATTATCTGGAGAATCCATCCCGAAAAGTTTCTAGAAAGCTCAGGTATAAAGCTTTAAAGTTTGTTCTTCTTGATGATAATTTATATTATAAATCCTTGGATGGGGTGCTGTTACATTGCTTAAGTCAAGAAGAAGCAAAAAAGCTGATAAGTGAAGTGCATGATGGGCTGTGTGGAGCACATCAATCGGCTTACCGAATGAAATGGGTTATTAGGAGAACTGGGTACTATTGGCCCACAATGCTAGAAGACTGCTTTGAATATTACAAAGGATGCCAAGATTGCCAGAGATTTGGAAACATTCAAAGAGTTCCAGCATCGGTCCTAAATCCTATTATCAAGCCATGGCCATTCAGAGGATGGGGAATAGATTTGATTGGCCAAATAAATCCTCCATCTAGCAAGGGGCATAAGTTTGTGCTTTTAGCAACCGATTATTTTACTAAGTGGGTTGAGGCGATTCCATTAAAGAAGGTGACATCAGAGAATATGGTTGAATTTGTTAAAGAACGTATCATTTACAGATTTGGAATTCCTCAAACAATCACCACAGATCAAGGAACTCAGTTTACATTTTCAGAGTTCAGAAATTTTGCTGAAAGTATGGGCATCAAATTGTTGAATTCTTCTCCTTATTATGCCCAAGCTAATGGTCAGGCAGAAGCTTCTAACAAGATTATGATTAAAATTATACAGAAGAAGATTGATCAGAAGCCAAGAAAGTGGCATTCGGTACTCAATGAGGCTTTATAGGCTTACCGAATGGCTCCACATGGGGCTACACAGACGTCTCCTTATGAATTGGTATATGGACATCATGCTATCTTGCCATGGGAGATGCGGTCAGACTCAAGGAGGATAAAGTTGCAAAAAGATTTAAGTTCTAAAGATTATAATGATTTAATGATGGACGAATTAGAAGATTTGCATATGATTCGTCTCAGGGCCTTGGAAAATGTTGAGAAAAATAAAATGCGAGTTGCTAAATATTACAACAAGAAGGTGAAAGTCAAGCAATTTGCAGAAGGAGATTTGGTTTGGAAAGCAATATTGCCGATTGGAATTAAATACAGTGCATTCGGTAAGTGGTCTCCAAACTGGGAAGGTCCTTTCAGAGTGGTCAGATGCGTGCCTGGAAATGCATATATCCTAAAAACTTTACTAGGAGAAGAGTTTACTGCTGCTATCAATGGGAGATACTTGAAGAAATATTATCCTAGTGTTGAGGTTGATCGCTGATTGAAATATTCAATGCCAGGACAACTGAAACAGCCGGCATTCGGGAAGGAGCCGCCTTCAGAACAAATGCCAACAGAGGGAAAATGGCCAATACCAGAGTGTATTGCCCTTAGTACAAATATTTTGCATCATGAGTTTGACCAAGTTATCACAAAAAAGGCTGCAAAAGATAAGTTTTATTGCCGAAATTCCATAATCCCTAGTACAAACTAATGGAACAACCTGTTCAAAACAGACTGGGGATGAATGGAATCGGCAATGGCGACGCCATGAGCATCAAGGCGATCTATGGAGGCCTCAATATCGTCGATCTCCTCCGGATTGCCATTGGCAAAGCCGGGCGGTAGCCTGGAATAGTCAGTGCCAGTGTGCGTCGACATGGCGACTAGGCCTGCGGCAGTGCCCAGACGGACGCCGTGTAAGGCCACCTCGTCGATACGGCCTGCCACTGCACCGAGGCGAGATTTTGGTGTGTCCCCAGGAGCATTCACCTTGTTTGCCAAAGACTCAACCAATGTCTTCAGCCGATCGAGTTCGGCGTCGCGATCTGTAGGATTACGAAGCAACGGCGGGTTAGTCCAAGGTCAGATTGAAGTTAAGCGAACCGCAGAAATTACCGTCGATGGTCTCGAGCAGCTGCTTGCGCTGGTGTTGCCACTCTAGATCTGCGATCCCGGCTTGTTTGGAGATGACCTCCAGCTCATGCCGAGTGTCGTCACGTTCCTGCTTGAATCGGCGGGCATCGCTGTCTGAGTAGGGCAGATCCCAGTTGGGCCTGGGGGATCGGCTAGATGACTCCGAAGAATCACCCGCTGCAGCCGGAGCCGCAGTCGAGGCAGTAATGGGGTTCCATTGGATGAGCCTGAAAGCACGAAGAAAGTTGAGAATAAGGCAAAATCTGGAGGAAAGGATAAGGAGAGGAAGACAGTCATCACCTCCGACGAGCACTGGCGCGGCTCCCTTCAGCTTCGTCGACGGCCGGGCGTCTTCCGCTGTTGTTGGTCATTGGGGTTTTCTGAAGATTACTGTGCTCGAAGAAGAAGGGGCTCAGGCTAGCAGAAAGCTTGGAAGACGGAGGATTTGATAAAAGATTAGGAGCGCTCAAGGTTCTTATTTATGGAATTAACGAAGAGATCGTGGCCGAAGATTGTGGTGCATATCCCAAGGAGTTCGGAAGGTGGAAAGGATTTTCCAACCGATCGATTTCCATGTCGTTTGGGATTCTTACCGAGTCGTATTCAGTTTTGACTGGATGAGATTCGGCTATGTCGTGTTTGAAGCGTTTTCGGGTCTGACACTGTTATAGCCAGCTTTGCCGAATGAGTTGTCCACAATAAAAAAAAGGGGATAAGAAATGGCAAGATTGCAGGATTGATAAAGCATTCGGATATCGACTGTTTGTTACAATTACAAGCCCAAGTACTTTGAGATTACATTTTTAGCATCTGATATCATATTGCTAATACTCTCTAATAAGTTTTTATCAGCTTCTTGGGTTTTAGCCAGAGCAACAAGCTTTGCCTTGAGTTGTTTTTCTTCGTTCAGAGCTGCTGAAGCTTCCTTTCCCATCTTCTCTGTTAATTTGGGAAGCTCAACTATCTTCTTCTCATCAGCTTCAATTTCGGCCGATAGATCTCTCAATTCGGCTTCAAGTGCAGCTTTTCTGGCCTTCTTCTTTTCAAGTTCAGATTCCAATTTGGTCAGTAATTCTTTGCTGTTCTGAGCTTGAGTATGCAGGTCTTTCACAGATTGTTTGGCTGTGGATCTCCTCTGTTCCAGAGCTGGTTGAGAAGATTGGTTTTTTAGAGCCTGTTTTACTGCGGCGTATTGTTGATCCAAATGAGAAACTGGTTCCAAAGAAGTTTTGATATCATCAGAGAGTTCTTGGTCAATGGATTCCAGTACATCCCTTAAGAGATCAGCATCTTTGACTTGATCTTGAATACTCTTGTGCAGCAAAGCAAGGATATCTTTCAGCTTTGTTTGATTTTCTTCTGACAGAGTTTGGCCAGAAGATGTTTCTTCCCCTTGTTCGGCAACCAAGTCGTCCACAGCAAAAGAATAGCTGGATGATGAAATGGATTTCTCCTGAAAGAAAGTTTTGCCGAATTAGTAATAATCCGCTGAGTAAAAGGGTAGAGAAAGTTGAATGATTTTGTTTACCTCGTTCCTGACTTCCTGAATGGGGGAAGGAAGCCTCTCAGGCTCAATGGAAAGATTCTGTGTGTCTTGCTGAGGAGAAGCTGGAAGATTTCTTGGTGAAGATAATGCTTCTGATTGAGGAAGAAGTTGCAAAGCTAAAGATGAATCGTGATGAGAAGAAGAGCTCTCCAAGATTGGATCCATTGAGGATTGTTCTGCAGTTAACAAAGAATGAGTGCCGATGAAAAAGAAGTTAAGAGGGTAAAGTGGTAGAATTTTACCAGTCAATGAAGCATCGGCAAGATCTGTACTGATTGCTAGTTGCTGTTCTCTGACCTGAAACCAAGAAGAGATAAAGCTGAGAAAAAATACCAATGGCATTATGGTCAAAGGAAGAAGGCTCTGACCTTGATAACTTTTTTGCTGCTTGTTCTTTTTTTCTTTACAACTAAGGGAGCAGTTAAAGAAAGGGTTTTCCTCTTGACAGATGATGGTCTAGTAAGTATTGGATCTAGAGAAGCCTGTCTAGCCATCAGTTGAGCCAAGGTAGGAGATTGGTGCCCCAAAGCAGATATTGGGCCTGCAGCTTTGTACAAGATCGCCCTGGCAAGAGGGGCAGGTGTTATATCCTGCAAAATGACAGAATCAGAATCAATCGGGGTTAATATTATTGAGACAGATGAGGGGATAAGCGTATTACCTCTGAAGTTGGCTGATAATCGGGCATTAACTCGAAGCAGAAGGGATGGATTGGCATGTTGAAGATATGATCATGGAGTTCTTGCCACCAGAGAGTGAAAGAAGGATGGGCAGATATTATTGGCACAAAAGGATCAGGTGCATAGATAGTTCCGCAGCATTTATAAGTAAAAATCCTTCTTGTCTCTGTGGAATCCTTGACAATCTCCCTAGGCTTGAGAAATTCGTGAAGAAATAGCCTAGGGGGCACTTGGCCACATCCCAACTGTCTAGCCATCATGTTTGGCTGATAGTATTCATAAGTGCTTTGAACCAGCCTTCCTCCACAGAATTCGGCTGGCAGGATGCAGGGCTGGATGAAGGCGTTGAAGATCGCTATAGATTGTACATTAGTGCATCCAGTTTCAAAGCTGAATTCGTAAGGGAGAGTGAGGTTGTCATTGTCCAGATATGGGAACCAAAGAGGATGAGAAAAGCCTTTGAAGAAGAGCTCAAACAGTTCACCGATGTTCTTGTTGATAGATACAGTGGAGGCAGCTTCTCCATAGGTTTGACAACCTTTGGTTCTCCGGGTTTCTCCTTCTTTGTAATTAATTGAAGGAAAGTCTCGGCTGTTGAGATCAATAGCGACGATTTGATGCATGTACAACTGCAGCCACATTTGGACAAACCACCAAGGACCATTGACACAGGGGATTTTCTTGCCGGTATACATCAGGTGGGTGGTTTGATTGAGCATATGGTAGACACTTCCCAGGAGGTATTTCCCAAGTGGAATGAGTTTTCCGGCAGCCAGCTCTTCAGCCATCACGATATGATTCAGGGTTGGCTCATTGGCTTTGCCACAGAAGACTGATCTGCATAGCCACATGTTCAGGAAAGCTCTATATTCGACATCAGTCAGAGGGCCATTAGACATATGGTTCTGGATGTATCTCTTGTATCCAACCCCTGTTTTTACTCCTGTCTGCTTGGAGGAACCTTTGTGGTCATATGGATATACAGTTCCTGTGACGTTCAGGCCGGTCATCATGTAGACATCGGCCAAAGTGGGAGACATTGGGTCATGACCGAAGAGAAAAGCATTTGCACCATTGGACCAAAAATGGCAAGCTGCGATCAAAAGGTTCTCGTTCTTTGGTGTTTCGGCTAGTGACAGCTCCAGGCAATGAGAAATACGCAGACGGTCCCAGTTCTGTGTTTGGGGGCTTTTGTCATCGGATATCCTTTTGTACCAATTTCTCCAACCGGCAATTGGGGGCAAAGGCCAGTTCTTGAAGGCGTCTTGCCACTCATGAGATTTTGTCAATGAAATCTTGAAAGGAACCCTCTGAGATTCAGCCGCGATGAGTTCGGAAGGATCTGAATTCCCTACAGGGCCGAGGAAGTAGGATGGAGCCTTTTCCTCAACGGGGATAAGGATTTCGGCAGCTAGTGCCTATCAAGAATGGAAAGAGAATGAGAGGAAATTTAAAATGCAAATCGAAAGAAGAATACCGAATGTGCTTGAGGGGATTGAAGTTTACCTGGAGGGCAAAATCTTGGTCCACCATTTGAAGATTGAATCTTAGAAGTCGATAACCTAGGGTTCGGATCTGGACGAGAGCTCTAAAGATTCAAAAGGAGAAGCGGGTGTCGAGCAGAATTAACTTGGGAATGTTGAGTGCTTCTGGTCAATTCCGAGATAAAATTATCTTTTATCCCGAAATTGAAGGGGCATGTGTTGACACCAAAAATTGGCACCAGGAAGAGGCTGACATGTGGGCCGGATTCGTTGAAAAGATATCATTCGGCAAAGAAGTTTTTTCCCCAGAGCATTCGGTAAAGACGTTCTGCGGTCGGGAACGCATTGTCATTCGGCAAGAGAACTGTTTCGCAAAAGGCATTCGGAGGCGCGTGATGACGTGGATCAAGTATAAGGAAAAGGCTGGTTTAACTTGGAATGCGAGACGGATACGGTGCCCCGGCGTTTATCTTTTTTAGGAAATAAATAATGTAATCGTAATCGATTAGGAGTCGTGTCGAAACCTGGGTATAAATATAAACCCGTGGTAATTGTAAAAGGGGGAATCAATCAATCATACAACAAACCGGCCCCGTGCCAACTTCGAGTCCTTTAGTCGAGTCGTCGAGTTCTTCGAGAGGAATCATCGATCCGTCGACCTCCGTAAGTACCGGCAACCCTGCACCATGCCTAGTATCATGCGGTGGATTTAGGCTTTGGTTCAGGAAGGTTCCATTGTTAGATCATGAGCCATGCGGTGGGCTAAGTTTTAGCTTGGAACAAGTTATCGGTTCTATTGGATTTTGGCAAGATCTGATAGATCCATTAAGTTACCATGTGTTGCTCTGGATTTTACCTTTATGTTTAATTCATTACAACACTCTTTTGCCCAGTCTAGATTGATTAGATTCGGTTCTAGCTCATAATGCACTGCGTTTCCATAGCCGAATTCGAAGTCAATCTAGATTGCCACGTGTTGCGGGTCCAAGCTCGTTGGTCTTGTGTAGATCTTGACAAAACCGAGTATCATGCGGTGGATGCAGGTTTTTGGGTCGTCTTAGAGCTAATCATCCGGTGGATTAGAATTCGATTCGATCTGATAGACCTATCATCATCAACGAAGCATGTTCCTTCTTCATGGAACCCGATTCGGCTATATAGCTGTATTCGGCAGTATCGACACGAGTGAAACATGCTCACGGTTTTGTTTTAAATAAAGAATGCTTTTAGCCTTCCACGATTAGAGTATATCATGCGGTGGATTGATCTATTTTTGGTTGGTGGTGTGATTCCAAGCAAGTCGTATCATGCGGTGGATTAACTTGCTTGTTTCATGCTCGACGGGTTGAAAAGTACCTAGACATGCGGTAGACTAGTGCTTTTAGTCTATGCATTCTTGTTTATTATGAAATTATGGTCATGTTTTTCGCCCTTTTATTTATCTATCATGCTATGTTCCTCGTTAATCGGTTATGAATATGCGTTACAATGTTTATTCAGTCAAATACCGATCTTTCGTCATGCTTACGTCATGCATTCGGCAGTGCGCTTCCTGCGTGCTTTACCGATTGCCGAATGATGCTTTAGCTGCTGACAGATAGCTTCTCTGTAGCTATATGTCGTTCGAAACTGGCTCCGTAGCCACAAATATGGAACTGACTGGTATCACCCGGTACGTTCCAGGTGTTATCTAAACATCTTTTCTCCCTTTGTCAGTTTCAGGAAAATTGACCGGCACGCTTTCGGATTCAAACGCTCGGGCCACGTGTAAAGCTAGCTAATTCGGCTTGCTGTGTGCTTGGCGTGAAGTGCGGATTTTACGTCAACAGTTTTTAATGCTACCAGATTTCCCATCTGTCGTAGCCCATGTCAAAACTTTTCTTGGCTCAACAAACACCAAACACTTTCTTACCCAAAACAGGGGACTAGTGAAGTGACCAAGCCATAACTCGCCCAATACCGTGGACACGGCTATCCGGATAGGTTTTAACTCTGCAGAGGTGTACACGACCACAAGTAGGCTACCACAACATGAACACCTTAGTGCCAGTGCAGCTCCTAACAAAGCCATTACCCACCATAGCTAGACTGACAAGTTATCACAGACACGACCAGGGGGTTAACAACCTACCAACGAGGTTCTACCCAGGGGCATACCTCACATAGATCGTATCCCCGGCTGCATGGCCCTCTGTTGCTCACCAGCACACCACATAACCAACAGCTTAACTAGTAGGGTTTATGCTAGGCCGTTGCCACATACAACGGTCGAGTGGTGGTACAAAAAAATGGGTTAGGCTAGATGACACATCAACATCATCCCAAAACTTGTGATAGGATAGACAACTCCCACCATGCTCAACCACACAGGTTCGAGCTCACCTCGGTATTTCACACAAGAAGTATCGTCTGTCTCATCCCACACGGGTACTCATTTTATTCACCAAAATTCATCTCTTTTATTTTAAAGCACGCACACCTTTGCTTTTGTAAACACCAAGTGATTGTAATAGGGTTTATAACAGTAAAATTTTCCTAAGCATTTCTAGCAGTGACTAACATTCAAACAGAGCATTGTCATATTCAAACATTAATACAGGTTGTCAAGGAGGCAGTCATAGCAATCGAGGATTGGCTATCCAACCGGGTTTAGCAGTAAAATCATGCAAGTTTTATCAATCAGGCCATGGGTTGTGTTTATAAAAACTGGGACAAAAGTATGCATCAAAGGATGGGATTGCACTTGCCGTTCTCCCAACCCTCGGGGGCTTCCTGCCCGGGGTCTTGGTCTCCAAGCTCCTGCTCGTAAACCTGCTCCTCCTCGAGTCCTTCCTCGTTCACAGCGGAGTCTACGGCACACACAAACAAACATCCAATAAATAAAAGAAAAAGCTTTTGCTGAGCTCCGAAAGAAAGAACAGAGAATGAGAGAGTGGTGGTGGTGATATAATTATTTTTGGATATGGACTGACCGGCTTGGCGGAAATATACTGGTAAACATTATGGTGGAGTTTGGGGTCGAACGGGATTAATTTGGCGCATGAAATGACGAGTTTAGTGGGGTTTAGGGCTGTTTTTAAAGAGAAAGGACTTATCTGTAAATATAAAAAAGTCCAGGGGTCTCTGGCGAAATTAACATAGAGAGATGGAATAGTGCTGGTGGACTGCGGGTTGATTTGGTGAAAGTTCAGGGGGTTATGTGAAAACGTGCCAGAGAGAGTCTTATGCTCATTGGACCGCGGGTTAGAATAGGGAGGAAGCTAGGGGGTTATGCGCAAAAGCGCCTTTCTTCCTCGCGAAACAGTGCCGAGGGACAGAGAGGCGACGGCGGCGTCGGTCGGCCGGCTCGCCGGCGTTCCGGGTGGCGACGGGTGAAATTGGACAGGGGAAAGAGAGAAAGGAGTACGACGAGTCCACCCATGCTCTTACCCTAGGCAACGGTGCGGCGAGGCGGCCTGTCCACGAGAGCAGTGGCGGCGGCGGCAATGGAGGTGGGTGATGGTGCTGTGGCGGCGGTGCGGGTGAAATGAGTGGCTCTCGAGATGGAGGTGGTGGAGAAGAAGCCGCCCGTCCAATTTATAGGCGCGGGGGTGAGCCGAGGGGGCGGGCCGACGAGAGAGGGACTCGGCGGTCGGTAGGAGTGGCCAGCGGACGGAATTGATGGCGCCGGCGCGATTCGCGATGGACGGGACGGCTCGGTGGCGGGCCAGCGGCGGCTTGCGGTGTTGTGCTCGTCGTGATGTGGTGTGTGTGTGGGTGGTGGTGATAGGACAGCGGCGGGGCCGGCGGTGGCGTGCACGCGCGTGGCGAGCGCGTGGTGGTCGGCACGGCAGCGTGCGACGTGGTCGGCGGCGTGCTCCGGTGGGCGATGTGGGCCGGCGACGACGATGGCGGGGGCACGGTGGAGGGCGGCACGGCTGCTGCGTACGGCGGTCGGCGCGGCTGGCGTGCGGTGCCGGCACGGCGGGGCGGAGCAGGGTGCGTGCGACGGAGCCGAGCGGGCGGTGGCATGCGGTCAGCACCGGCGGTGATGGTCGTGCGCGAAGGTGGCCGTAGCAGAGGGGTGGTCGGCGGTGAGCAGAGGCGCAGCACTTGGTGGGGTCGGCCGGGGCATTGGGTGTCGGCGACGGGCGGGGCAGGGCGCTCGGGGCAGGACACAGGGGAGGGGGGAAGGAAGAGAAGAAAAGAAAGGAAGGAAGAAAAGAAAGGACGAAAAGAAAGGAAGGGAGAAAAGGAAAAGGGAAATGAGAAAAAGGAGAGAGGAGATCGGCGGGATTTGCGGCGGAAAGACGGCGGCGTCAGAGGTGGTCGGCCAGCGAGAGGTGTCCCGGCGGTCGACACGAGGGCGGGTGAGACGGGACGGAAAGGGGGCGGTGATAAAAAGGGCGGGATTTTGGGCGTAGACGGGAGCTCGGGCGGTAAAAGGTTTTTGAAAAGTTTTCTCCGATGATTTTCCCAGAGAGAGAAACGCGGGCGCTACATCTTGAGCTTGTCCGTGTAGCCCGCGCCGCCCATCTTGTCCGCGGCCGTGTCCTTCCACTCCTCCACCTTGGCGTCCTTCTTCCCCGCGCCCACGTGCGCCGGGTCGTCGGACAAGTTCATGGCCTCGAACCGCTGCACGACGGGCGTCGTGGCGATGTCCTCGCCCTCTGGAAATGATCACATCGACGAATAAGAGACTCGCCATTTGTGAGCACACGACACGAAAAGGATGGATATGATCGTGTCGTGGCCGGATTGCCATACCTCGCGCCGCGGGCGTGGTGGAGCGCGGCGCGGCCGGGTCCTCGACGACGGGGCCGCCGAGGTCGCCGAGCCGCACCTTGGGTGCGCCGCCGTCGCCCTCCGCCTCCTGCACGGCCGGCGCCCTCGCCGCCGGGTCGTACTTGGCGACGAAGTCCTGCACGGCCAGTGCCCGCTCCGAGTCGTACACTGCAACGCGTCGCACGCCATGGTAAGTATAACCAAGACTCCAAATGCGTGACCAATTAAGCAATCAGACCTCGCCGTGAACACTTACTCGGCGCCCCGTGGACCTCGGGGTCGGACTCCGTGACGACGGGCTTGTCCTCGACGTCCTCCATGTACCCGCCCTTCTTCAGCGCGGCCTCCCTCTGCACCGCGTCCTCCTCCGCTTCCTCGCTGCTGGTGCTGCCGGCTGCGTCTGCGTCGCGCTCGTCGCCGCCGTGCTCGCCGCCGCCGTGGCCATGCCCGGCGAGCGTGTTCTTGATCTTCTTCACCTTCTCCTTGACCTTCTTCAGCACCGGCTTGTGCTGCTTCTCGTCGCGGTGCAGCTGCCCCTGGCCCCCGGCCGCTGCTCCCTCCTCGTCCCCTGCACTCGCGACATCACCAAGCAAGCAAGGTAAGCGACGGGCCAATCAATCCCGACCACGGCGGTCGGCGCGGTGCCTGGCGGGCGGAGTACTCACCGGCATTGCGGAGGCCGACGTCCTCGGGGACGTGCTTGCGCGTGAGCATGGCGGGCGCGTCCATCGCCGTCGACACCGCGACCCGCGAGGAGACGAGCTTGCTGCCGACTGATTGATCGATCGGACCTGATCGCGATCGAAGATGATGACAATTCAAGGCTGGGTCGTGATCCTGAATCTCTTGTTGCTTTATTAGCTAGCTGAGTGGCAGGCAGAAGTTGGTATGGCGGCGAGGGGCTCGACGAGGATATAATAGGGAGGTAGCCGGGGGAGGAGAGGGCCACCTCGACGCACACGTGGTTATGGCGGGGAGTACCGGGGACGCGTGGCGGCCTCAGGTGCTGCCGTGCCGTGCTTCGGTTGGGGAGGACGAAGAGACTGGAAGGTCCACCTATGGGAGAGAGAGAGGCCAGGCCGACGAGGAGGAATGAATGATCAGGCCGGCCGGAGCACGCCTCGGCTCGTCGTCAGGTGGTGGGTTTGGACGTGGGTGCATCGCGACCCCGTCGAATCGCGTCGATCGCTGCCGATTTGGTCGGCGTACCGTGTACCCGTCTACCGGGGTTTCGTCTGTTTGGGCGGGGGAGACGAATGGATTCAGGCCCATAAACCCGGCCCAGGAGATACTCCTTTGATGTTAGAGGCCCGGCAATGATATGTGGCCAGGTTCTTAGGCCTACGGGCCATTTCGTTAGGGAAAAAGTCCTCTTGGCGTCCTTCAACTATTGCCTAAGTCTGACTTCCGTACCTCATCTCTACAATTAGAAGTTTATGATCCCTTAATTCTAAAAACCAGTTGTTTTTCATCCTCAATGGTTTTGAGTGTGGTTTTGTAGGGGGTAAATTGAGCTTGGTTGAAAGTTCGAGGACAAAAAAAAAGATTATGCACAAATTTTTTCTAACAAATATTATAAAAAATCTAAAGTCGGGTTTAATTTATAAATTTCAAAGAAAAAAGTTTTAGATCATAAAAATATGAGACTAGTTTTATTTTTTCTCCGAAATCATGTTTTTCAGACCATGGTATACCTAGAAACTAGTATGAATCTAAACTAGACATCAAAAGAAAAACATGATTTTAGGGAAAATTTAAAATATTTTTACATTTTTCTGGTCTAAAACAAATTTTCTATAACTTTTTAAGATTAAACAATATTTTAGAATTTTTTTATAATTTCTCTAAAAAGAAAAAATATTTGCATAACTTTTTCCCAAAACACAATTTTACACCCTCGAACTGTCGACGAAAATCCAATTTACCCCCTCCAAAACCACCTTCAAAACCGTTGAGGATGAAACGCAACCAATTTTCAAAGTTAAGGGACCACGAATATCCGGTTCTAGACATGAGGGATGGAAGTCAGACTTAAGCAATAGTTGAGGGACGCTAAAAGGACTTTTTGCTTTCGTTAGTCGATAATACCCGTTCCTATACACTAACATAATTTGATTGCTTTTTTTCAAACAAAAAATGACAGCTTTGATAGCATTGTGCATAATTGTTTAGTGTTATATTTGGTTGATCCAATATTACAATACCGTAGGCAATTCTATGGTCCATATTATATTTTGAGTTGCTCTTTCGAACATTTTGAATGCCTATGGTTCAATTCTAATTTTTCATTGGATGACATTTCGTTACTCTTGTGGTATCATTCAAACAAAGTTGAAACTCGAAAGTGGCGACTGGGGATTTTGGCACTTGATCTGAGCTATACCATTCAATGTGTAAAAATGTAATTAAAGCACATGTATTTTCCTCATATTGCATTTACAGTAAAAAGAAATTCAAAACACATTTTTGTAAATACAAGTAAAGATAAATGTTACAACCTCTAGTCCTCTACCCAATGATGGCACTTTTGTTTTTCATCCTCAATGGTTTTGAGTGTGGTTTTGTAGGGGGTAAATTGAGCTTGGTTAAAAGTTCGAGGACAAAAAAAAGATTATGCACAAATTTTTTCTATCAAATATTATAAAAAATCTAAAGTCGGGTTTAATTTATATATTTCAAAGAAAAAAGTTTAGATCATAAAAATATGAGACTAGTTTTATTTTTTCTCCGAAATCATGTTTTTCAGACCATGGTATACCTAGAAACTAGTATGAATCTAAACTAGACATCAAAAGAAAAACATGATTTTAGGGAAAATTTAAAATATTTTTACATTTTTCTGGTCTAAAACAAATTTTCTATAACTTTTTAAGATTAAACAATATTTTAGAATCTTTTTATAATTTCTCTAAAAAGAAAAAAACATTTGCATAACTTTTTCCCAAAACACAATTTTACACCCTCGAGTGTTGGATGGGCGGAGGTGTCGCTCTCATAGTGGTCTCAGATATCTGAGTCATTGACAGAGATGTACGGGGCAGTGGGAGAGGGGATCAGTGGTTTTCATCGGCATCGCGACGGGGGTGTTTCGCTAAAGCTCAGCTGGGACAGGGGGATCAACGATCATGCATGTGCGACTTGAGGTGGATAGTCCCATGGTTGAGGAGTATCGAGTTGCCGCTCTGACCTGCAGCGGGCCGTGACTTTTGGCGTGGCACAGCGTTGGCGACGACGACGCGGACCGCGGGTGGCTTCTTTTGACTCCTCACCCGGATTGAGGTGGTGTAGTGTCTTGTAGCGTGCGTTGTTCGCGTGTGTTGTTTGTGTGTGGTGACGTCACGCCAGCAATAATGGCTGACTTGAAAATGCAGGCGGGTTAGAATAATATGTAGGAGGGTTAGAACAGAGATCCCACTATCATCTTTCAATTTCCAACTGTCGAACGAGCACCTCAAACACGCGGTGGTCATAACTCGAAGCTCCTCTAGTTCTCCACTAATGCCAGACGATTATCCCTCGGCATGGCCCTTCTGCTCCTATCCTCACACCTATAAAAATGGCACATCCTCCTGTTGGCGCCTTTTCGGAGCCAACAAGCATGCGGAGGAGCTCCTTACAACACCTCTGCGCTGGCACCGGTTAGACCGGTCGCCGGTAATCCCGGCGGTAAACCAACGAACGCCCGTCCGGGAGGGACCCCGTCGGGACAGGCGCACTTTGAGTTGTTCTAGGGTCAGCAGACCACCTAGAATGCCTTCAAACATCACGGAGATGAAGGAAGAATAGCATGATAAGGTTGAAAAAGTAGGGCAAAAAGATAAAAAGGTAAAAGTAAAAGATAGATTGGTTTTTGATCGATTGGATGATCCTCAATCGGCCTTGGCCCTTTATATTTATAGGGTGGGATGGTCTTACCCCGTTTGAGTCGGTTATAATATCGGACAAAACTCGGAATCCTAAACCTACTCTAATTACAGCGTAAAAACCGGTCTGATCGGTTTTGAAACCGGTCTGACCTCTTTTCCCAAGCGCAGATCTTGCCGAAGTCATAACTCTCTCATTCGGAGTCCAAATTCGACGTTCCACATATGCATCTTGATCTTCTCGACGAGAGCTACGCAATGGTAAAGTCCAATTCATATTTTTCACAATGTTACCTAAACCGGTCAGACCGGTTTGTGCATACCGGTCAAACCGATTTGCACAGTCGTGCCAATTTTGATCGTCAACATATGCCCCCCTATTTTTTGGCAAAGCTTGCGTGCCAGAAAATAATCTTCAATGGTCAGGTCATCTAATAACTGAAATCTTGATATGGCCATGACGACCAACCGTAGTTCCTTGGTACATCAGAAGCATAATATTGATAATTGTAAAAAGAAGACCAAGGATTATACCAAAACCATGAATTGTAATTAGGTATACTTGGATACGCAGTCCATGGCACATGCATCGACGGAATAAATGTTGAAGAATAATGAGATGACTGTTGATGCTTCTTTGCTCTTCGTGATGATGAATACCAACTTTGATCTCCTAACCGATTGCTTTGCTTTTGCTCGGCTATCTTCTGATATTTATGTAGCAATTCAGCAAAGCTTGGTTTTTTCTTCATCACCTTACTCTTTGGAGTAACGCTTGCAGTTCTACCAAAATTTTTGGTATGACCGGTCAGACCGGTCGGAACACCGGTTAGACCGGTTCCTTCAGGACCAGCAACTTTGAGATCATCTTGCCCCCCAGCCGAACATGATTGTTGCTCAGCTATATTATTTGTGACATGCTTATCATTGGAGACAATTTGATCAACATAACTAGCCGATGATTTTTCAATACACGGCTTTTCTATGTCTAGTGTCCAATCTAGATTTTTATTTAATCTTCCATCTTTTTTGACACGATAGACTTGTTTAATCACATTACGCTTATTTTTCTGTGTGGACCGAATCTTTTGATCAAAATGGTCATTATGCATAGGTGATGGCTTATTAATTATCGACTCCCTATAAGTAATATAATCTGAACACAAATGTCTAGGAAGAGACGACATATATGAATTACAATACCAAGGAGAATAAGAATAAGGCATATTAAAACAAAACTCCCATGGCATCGGTGTAGGTGATCCATATGGTGGACACGACATTGATTTGTGAGAATTATTCCATTGCCGATTTCAATTATGGAACTTCTCTCTAGGAGAAGATTTTGATTGTTTGGAATTTTTAGACCGACTAGCATCATTGACAATCTTTTGTCTTTGAGACATAACCGGAAGTTTCTTGTTATACTTTAGCTTTTCTCTTTGATGCTTATGACGGCCTTTGGATTCAATGGTTTTCCAAACACCAATCTCGGGCTTTTTGGGTTTAACCATCTTTGGTTTTATTTTACTTTGTGAAACCCTAGATGAAGCGGTTAGACCGGTTTGAGAACCGGTCAGACCGGTTACAATGCAATCGGCACCGTTGCCTTTGTTTTGTTGCCCCCCGAGCGTTGAAGTACTAGACACACTTTCTATGCTCAAGCTAGGGGATTTTGGATCAACAATTTCGGCTAAAAACGGTCGATTTGTTTCTTGACCAACAACATCACAATTCGGCAAGTTGCAAGGATCAATAATAACATTAGTCGGCTTTTCAATAGTCAACTCTTGATCAACAGGAATTGAATCTACCTTATCCTCTTTAGTAATAAAAAATTTAACATAGGTAGATAGACGGGTAGATATAGTACCGGAAGATTGTATCTCCTTTAATATGGCGATGGTCGATGGTGGTTGCCACTCTTTAATCTTGATAACACCTTGCTCGGTTCGTATATAACAGGACGGAAACGATTCCTTGCATATCCGTTTTTCTTCCTATGCATATTCTTCACGTGCTTTCTCATAATCATCTTCATGTACCGCCATATTGCTAGGATTTGATAAATCGGTCATGATAACCTGATTTTCGTTCTCCAGCGGAGTCGCCAATTTGTTGGCGCCTTTTCGGAGCCAACAAGCACGTGGAGGAGCTCGTTGCAGCACCTCTACGCAGGAACCAGTCAGACCGGTGCGGGAGATCGGTCGCCGGTGATCCCGACGGTAAACCAACGAACGCCCGTCCGGGAGGGACCCCGTCGGGACAGGCGCACTTTGGGTTGTTCTAGGGTCGGCAGGCCACCTAGAACGCCTTCAAACATCGCGGAGATGAAGGAAGAACAACATGATAAGGTTGGAAAAGTAGGGCAAAAAATAAAAAGGTAAAAGTAAAAGATAGATTGGTTTTTGATCGATTGGATGATCCTCAATCGGCCTTGGCCCTTTATATTTCTAGGGTGGGATGGTCTTACCCCGTTTGAGTCGGTTACGATATGGGACAAAACTCAAAATCCTAAACCTACTCGAATTACAGCGTAAAAACCGGTCTGATCGGTTTTGAAACCGGTCTAACCTCTTTTCCCGAGCGTAGATCTTGCCGGAAGTCATAACTCTCTCATTCGGCGTCCAAATTAGGCGTTCACGTATGCATCTTGATCATCTCGACGAGAGCTACGCAATGGTGAAGTCCAATTTATATTTTGACAATGTTACCTAAACCGGTCAGACCGGTTTATGCATACCGGTCAGACCGATTTACACAGCCGTGCTAACTTTGGTCGTCAACACCTCCATACCTGCGTTCCTGGAGAATCTTCAAGTTCCCCCATTCGGTCTTTCCATCCTACTCAACTCCCAAAACTGAGATAGTTGTGGTCTTCTTGGAGTCCGGCAAACTTTTACGGTACTGCTGCACTATGGCATCGTCATCGACAAACTTCATCTTCCTCACTGCCGTGTTCGTCGTCGGGAGGCGACCTCACTGCCGTGTTCGTCGTCGGGAGGCGATCACCTTCGACCTCCGTCTAGACTTGCAGCTGCCGTCTCGAAAGTGGCAATTGGGGATTTCGGCACCTGAGCTGAGCTATACCATTTTACTAACCCTTCAATGTGTAAAAATGTAATTAAACTATTAAAGCACATGCATTTTCCTCATATTGCATTTACAGTAAAAAGAAATTGAAAACACATTTTTGTAAATACAAGTAAAGATAAATGGTACAACCTCACCCCAATGATGGCACTTTTGTTTAAGGAATAGATAGAGGTAACTCTCTCCGCCAACAATGCAACGGCTTAGCCTAGTTTTAGAATAGCCATATCAGATCAAAAATTATTTTGAGAATATGATAAACTTGTTGTTTGGTCCTTGAAATACAACATGTGAGGTCCCTTATAATATGTGATTCCTTGAAAGAGTCATGTTAATTAAGGAAAAATAGATTTGGATTGACTTAATTTTACGAAGAAATTTTGAAGATAAAGTAATATTAACACAAATTCTAATATGTACGGTATAACATCATAAGAACAAATTAATGTATCTTAGATAAATATGCAGAAATATGAATGGTCACCATCTGCTTGCTGTTTTTTTAGACAAAGTCATTTTTAAATTGCTAGTCCCTGAGAAGGTGTTGGGCGTTGGGGAGAAAGAAGAGGTTGATTGCTGGAACATGTATGGCCATATCTGGAGACAGAGGATCCCACGCCAGCAATAATGGCTGGCCTGAAAATGGAGGTGGGTTAGAATAATGGCCCTGTTTAGTTCCTTGGAAAACCAAAAATTCTCTCTCCAAACTTTAATATTCACCTATCACGTTAAATTATATCAAATCTCTCTCCTCATGTATGAAACCCTAAACGTGGGTAAATAAAAAAACTAAGTATATGGTTTTGATGTACACGACGAGACGAATCTTTTGAGCCTAGTTAGGTCATGGTAGGACAACGATTACCACAAACAAACGAAAAGTGTTACGGTGCGTTACAATGTCCGATGTGACATTTTCACCAAACTTCACATCCACTTTTCACGAACTAAACACAAACACAAGGTGGGTTAGAACAGAGATCCCACTATCATCTTTCAATTTCCACTGTCGAACGAGCACCTCAAACACGCGGTGGTCATAACTCGCCTCAGTTCTCCACTAATGCCAGACGATTATCCCTCGGCATGGCCCTTCTGCTCCTATCCTCACACCTATAAAAATGGTACTTCCTCCGTACCTACGTTCCTGGACAATCTTCAAGTTCCCCCTTTCGGCCTTTCCATCCTACTCCACTCCCAAAACTGAGATAGTTGTGGCGGTCTTCTTGGAGTCCGGCAAAGCTTTACGGTACTGCTGCACTATGGCATCATCATCGACGAACTTCATCTTCCTCACTGCCGTGTTTGTCGTCGGGAGGTCACCTTTGATCTGCGTCTAGACTTGCAGCTGCCGTCTCTGCCCATGCCAAGGATACCTGCGTGTACGTGCCCATCGCCAGCAACGGAATCTCGATGAAGCAACTCGTCCGTAGTCTTTATCTCGCCGCACTTCACCAACATGCCTCTGAACCATGTCGCCGTACATACATAGGTGAGGATATCATCTATTTCTTTGCATTGACAAACCATTCTGCACTTCGTGTATTATACCACCGCCCACCTAACCTGTTGTTCTGAGCCAAGAGTCTTTACTACGTGGCAAGAAATGTTATTTGTCTTGCACCAAAACCTGAATAGCAAAGCTCCCAAAATACACTAAGAACTCTTAAGCTGATCTCGACATGCATACATATATGATCAATGCATTATGTTGCTTGCATGTGCTTGGCGTACAGAACCACATGCTAGTAAGCATACATCGATCAGAAGATACCACATGAGAACCACCATCATATTATCTCTAACCCCCACCTGCATTTTCAGGCCAGCCATTATTGCTGGCGTGGGATCCTCTGTCTCCAGATATGGCCATATCTGTTCCAGCAATCAACCTCTTTCTCCCCAACACCTTCTCAGTGACTAGCAATTTAAAAATGACTTTGTCTAAAAAAACAGCAAGCAGACGGTGACCATTCATATTTCTGCACATTTATCTATATATTGTGTAGATCAAAAGCTTGGCAATTTTTGGGTGATGACATAGCCTACTAGCTAGCGCTTATCTCCTTTTTCTGCCGGAGTTCCAAAGAGTTATGAGGTCAGGTAGTGAGATATAAGGGGCCATGTCAATTATGGAGAGGCATGTGAGCAAGATCTGGAAGGAGGCCAGGCTGCTATGGCAGGTCGCCTTCCCGGCGATCCTCACCGAGGTGTTCCAGTTCTCCATCGGATTCGTCACCACCAGCTTCGTCGGGCACCTTGGGGAAGCCGAGCTCGCCGCGGTCTCCGTGGTGGAGAACATCATGGAGGGCTTTGCCTTCGGACTCCTGGTAAGAACTCACCACAACAGAATTCTATTTCTAGTAATATAATCTCCCCCCAGTCATGACATAATCACAGACATATTGTTCATGTGCCGTGGCGTGTGCAGTTCGGCATGGGCAGCGCGCTGGACACGCTGTGCGGGCAGGCCGTCGGCGCCGGGCAGCTGGACATGCTGGGCATCTACACGCAGCAGTCGTGGCTCGTGTGCGGCGCCACCGCGCTGGCGCTCACGCCGGCGTACGTCTTCACCTCGCCGATCCTAAGATCCCTCCTCCGGCAGCCCGCCGACGTGGCAGCCATCGCCGGGCCGTACGCCCGGTGGGCGATGCCGCGGCTGTTCGCCCACGCGATGAACTACCCGCTCCTCAAGTTCTTCCAGACCCAGAGCAAGGTCTGGGCCGTGGCCGTCATCTCCGGAGCATCACTGGCCGTCCATGTTGCGCTCACTTACGTCGCCGTGAGGCGGCTGGGGTTTGGGCTGCGAGGGGCTGCCGTTGCCGGCAACGTTTCCCACTGGCTCATCGTTGTCGCGCAGTTCGTTTACATGGTGCAAGGCCGGTTCCCTGACGCATGGAAGGGCTTCTCCGTTCGTACGTTCAAGAACCTTGGCGCGTTCGTCAAGCTCTCGCTCGTGTCAGCCATCATGATCTGGTTAGTGCTTCGATCTTTTACAAAGAAATTCCATAAAAAAAACCCAGTTCATCACAATGCATGCCACTGGAATTGTGTTGATGAAAATGTTAGGAGTCAACGAGGTGCTACTTGTCAGATCTCGTGGGACTCAAATAAGATCGATCCCTGTTTGATGAACTCGAGCCATATTTGTTGGCCAACAAGTTCCATTAGGATGATCCAATTGCTGCAGAAAGTGGTTGAAGAACACACAAGCTTGGCAAAACTTGTTTCTGAATTTCTGCAGCAAGGCTCTGTTTGGTACTATGAGAATTCACATTTGCACATTTTATCCCAGTTTTAGTTACAGAATCTCTTTCCAGTAGCATATATCGAATGTGTATGCAATTACAATTCGTGAGGTTTCATTCACTTTCCATTTTGTGTAATGAATACGTACTAGCTTGGAGGTTTGGTACTACGCTGCATTGCTCATTCTTGTTGGTCTCCTGAAGAATGCTAAACTCCAACTTGATATCATGTCGATTTGGTAAGTGATTCTAATCATCATACATATGTTTAGCTGATACAGAACACAGCATGAGCAGTCAAGATTAATTATTCTTAGTAATAAACAGCATCAACTATGAGTTCTGGACCATGATGGTCGCCCTGGGCTTCAGCACAGCAATCAGGTACACAAGAAAAATTAGAGATTCAACCCAAAACTTGTATAGATGTGACAAATCCCTGGTTTCATCTGCATAATTCTGTGCATGTTTCAGCGTGAGGGTGTCGAATGAGCTGGGTGCAAACAGGCCCAAGGCAGCACAATTCTCGGTTATTGTTGCAGTATCAACATCAGTCTTCATCGGAGCAATTTTCATGGCCGTCTTCCTCATTTGGAGGTCTGGTTTGCCAAGGTTCTTCAGTGATAGCGAAGAGGTGGTACACGGAGCCACCAGATTAGGGTAACTTCTCGCTTTGACCGTCTTTATGAGCAGCATCTGGCCTCTACTATCAGGTACTACTAACAAAGAAATAAATCATTTAACATGCTTACTTCATTTGTTCTCCAAATTCGAGTGCGGGTCCTTGGAATAATTGATTGTGTGAAAATGTTTCAAACTCTTATTTTAACTGTTTGCAGGTGTGGCGGTAGGATCAGGGTTGCAAGTGCTTGTGGCATTCATAAACGTTGGCTGTTACTACTTGGTGGGCATTCCGTTGGGGGTCCTGTTTGGCTTCAAGCTAAATCTCTGTACACTGGTAAGATCAGCCGAACGATGGGCATTCATCGTATCATTGACAACCATGTATGTTGATCGTAAGCAGTGTTCTTGTATATATTGCATGATTTTTTTAAACTTTGCAGGGTGTATGGATTGGCATGATCACAGGGACGTTACTCCAAATAGTCATACTTCTTTACATTATCGTCAGAATGAAGTGGGAGAGACAGGTACAATGTGCTTCTGTTAATACAGTTGTACTAAAGGGATTTAACACAAAACCTACGAAGTGACTCACCATTGAGGTCTGAAATATTGCAGGCCATGCTGGCTGCTGAAAGGATTACAGAGTGGGGAGGAAAGAATGAAGACCGGGAATTGATGGCATCCGTAAATATAAATGATCAGCAGATAGGCAAATAGTAAAAATTAAGGCACGTACAACGGCAATAACGCCTTGTTTGGTTCCTGGCAGCACCACACTTAGTGGCGTGGAAAATAGGCATCACGAAAAGTGTTACATTCATGTTGGTTGAATGTCATGTTTTATATTATGTAAAGTTATTAAAATCCATTTAGACATTGACTGTAATGTTCTAGGACTTTTCTAGATTTTTTTAAAAAAAATCATATTTTACAAGGGTTAAATCCAATTTTTGGAAGCTTTCAGATATATTCTCACAAGCTTTAATTATTTTATTTAAGTTCCTCGTATACCAATGTATTGCTATAAATTTTCTCGATATTTTTGGATATCTAATGATAAGTTTTGTGATTTAAAAATCTCTATTATGTTTGTCAGATTTGTTTTGAAGTAAAAAAAAGGCCAAAACCACCTTCAAAACTATTTTGAAGTATACGAGGGGGGTAATTTGTCTGGTTTTAAAGAGTTGTGAGTGTATGTTGTCTGGTTTTGGAGATCAGGGAGGTCTTTAGATTTTGTGACAATATTGGGGTAAAATGGACTTTACTCTATTATTTTTTATCATTTAGCATTTTCATCCAAACTCATAATAGTGGAAACATTTCATAAATCTAACAACCAACACAACAAATATTTCTCAATCAATACTTGATAATATTAAATTACTATATCATCGATATCAAATAGATGCTACAATTTTCCAAACGAGCACTTTTTTGTGTATAAGTGATATTTGTAAACATCCATGTACGCGGCGGCGGGAGGCGTGTGAGGTTGCGCGACGCCAGGCGCTCAGCGAGCTCCATGTACGGGAATCCTACTACAAATAAATAAGCCGGCTAATAGTGGGGAAGAAGAAATCGAGAGATGAGGGACGGAGTGGTGTGCCGGTCGGCGCAGCGTCGCCGGCGGGGAGAGGCTTGAGGGTGTACTTGCGGAAGGTGGCCATGGCGATGGAGTCGTGGTAGCTCGCGATTCACCTCCGGGCGTCCTGGCCGTCGATTCGTCCGTCTCCGTGCGGATGCTGGAGTTCATCCGCTCTTGGAGCTGGTTTTCGACCTTCCCTGTGCCGACCACGAAGACAACAACATGAGCAATCAAAGCAACATGAGCAATCAAGCAGATCTGAGGACGTAGAGCAGCATGGCGCCGATGAGGACGGTCTTGCTCACCCGGTGCAGCTCTTGCCAGCTCCGCTGCGACGGCTTCATCTCGCACTCCTCCTTCCGGCGCTGCGTCTGCCGCCGCTGGCCGGAGTCCCCCCCGCGGTCCAAATCTGGCGTGCGCGCTGGCTCACCGCGCCCTACCGTCGGAGCCCCTCCACGGTCCAAATCTAACGGTCGCTTTGCCGCCGATCTTCTATCCAGGAGGAGAGAGAAAGAGATGGTGGGAGGCGGAGGAACGAGAGAGGTGAGAGAGGATATGGGATTCAAATCATTTTGAAATCGAGAAACTAACGGTACAAGCGATATATTTGAGGTAAAATGCAGTATCTGATCTAAACCATACAATATATACAAACTATGTACGGATACCTGATGTGACATAATACATTAAACATCGTTCCTGCTCAGATCTCGAAATGATCTACAATATATAAATGGAGGTACAAGATCGAGGCTCACCCAAGTACTTACTATAGTACCATAGGTACTTGTTCGATTGATGCATGCCGATCACCGGGCCGTTGTAAATTGCCAATTGTACCTGATATAAAGTTGTGCCAGAGCGTGTGAACTGCTGCTACTAATTGAGTCCTCATTGCCAGTGTGAGTAACTTGGGTCGCTCAGTCGCTGCTAACGTCCTCCAATGGCCCCGCGCAAATGGCCCACTCCACACTTGTAAGTTGTAACGCGGCCGTTCCGAGCGCGCCGGGAGGTCACGTCGCAGCGGCGGCGGCTCCTGCTGCTGCGTGGTGTGGCGCCAGACCGTGCGCGGCGCCACGGTGCACGGGCCGGACGGCGCGAGGCCGACGAGATGCGTCATGCGTCGCCGTCTAGCTCGCACGGCCACTCCGCGGCGCACCAACATGCAGCAGCCCGGTGAGGTGTGGGACCGTGATGCGACCGTCGTGTTCCGTGCGCCCTGCGCGGCGAGGCACGATGCACGAAGAGGGCGCGCGGTTGGCAGGCCTGTGGGCTGCTGGCAGGTGAGCACGCGAAGGGCTTTCTGGCTAGGCTTTGAGGTCCATGTTGATAGTATGTTGTACAGGAAGCCCAATGGAAATTCGTCCACAGAAGTTTCTGCATCGCTGCTTTTCAGTTTCAGCATCCGCTCCGCTCGTGATCCTGTGATCCTTCAGGAACCTGAACAGCAAGGCAGGCATAAATGGACAGACAGGGTCGTTCGGAGATCAAACTGCAACACCACTTTCTTCCTCTCATTTCCTTTCTTCCCAGCAGTTCAAGGAGAAACACGTGCTAATACTTCAAGGCTGTAGTTCTTCTACCAGCTGTAGACTCGTAAAGCGGTTCTCCTTGAACATTTCCAGTGATCTGGCCTACCTGACCTCCAATGAACATTTTCTCTTGATCAGACGTCGCAACTGCCTTTGGCCCTTTGCCCTGGTATAGTATTATTTGGCATACGCCATTTCCATTCGCATACCAACACACATGCATGTATACATTCAGACGAATACCCTCTTCCTTCACGGTTCGCGTCTTGTATGCCATTACGGCCAGACCCAACTGACAACCACCAACCCGTAGGCCTCAAATGTGTAATGCGACTCGATTGCCGCTCCAGGGCAGATAGAGTACTGCCAAACTCGAACAGAATGCCAGGACGACGGTTTCGATCCAAATTCGATGAATTCTACTTACGGCGAACACGCTCTCAGATGGGCGATGGTACTGGCACTCTGGCGGTGCCTGTAGCCTCCATGATTTGAAGTCTCGTTTCGAACACGGAAGGTATCTACAATATCGTGTGGATTTTTCAAATAATTCCTTTGCTTCTTGGCTTAATTAGTAGAAACAACGAGACGCGTGCTTAGAAGTGGTGCTCGTTGTACAGTGACTGAACCACCCCATCAGCTCCGAGATCAGATATGTTATAGTAGTTTATCTGTTGATCACTGATCAGATCGAATTGATGTCGCATTCGTTGTATGACGAAGAATCGAAGATGATCTAGCCAGTGGCTACCACATAATTAATAGGGTTTGCCAAGTCAGCATTCATTCCATACACAGCTTCATTTGCATGTCATGATCGCACAGTTGATGATCCAGGACCGAGCATTGGAGACCATGTATTTTCATCGCAGGCAGATAGACAGGGGCATCTCTATTGACCGCGACGTAGAAGTTAGAACTTAGAACCGATGGATCCGTGCAGGACAACACTCCGTCTGTAGCGAGTAGTTGTTGAGCATAAGCAACAGCTACCATTATTTCCACCTTGAAACTGTCAGATGTACTGTGTAACCCTCCGGTCCAGCGCCTGTCGACGTGGCGGGACGATTTCGGCAAGCTCGATCTCTCACAAAATTAAGCAACAACGACCCCCTCCATCACTTTAATTTAGTGTGTCTGTTGTACAGAGCCAAAAAGGGTTTAACTGCATGCTTAATATGCAAAGGTCTGAGAGCGCGATCTACCACTGACAGCCACTATCACTGTTAGCCAGCCGGTTAGATTTATTATGTCCCGTTTGGATTGGATCAGACCGCTTTAATTGTTAGCTGGTCGAAGAAATAAATCCAACTAATAGCTTTTTGTTTGCTGCAATTTTATTAGCTCTGTCTCGTCTGAATTCTTCAGCTTGTTAAACATTTATCTGAACGAAGCCATATCAAATAGTAGTTTTTTATTAGCTAGGGCTATATATGCTAAGATCTTTTTGGATCAGATCACTAGCTAATACTTCCTCCGTTATAGATTATAAACTGTTTTAGCTTTTCTATATCTAGCTAATGGATTGTGTGTGCTGTGGCGTAATGGATTGAACGAATTGTATGAATAAATTTACCAGTTGATCCTCGTGGAGTGCTTACCTTAATTAGCGATATGGATGCATGTCGATCGGACTATATATTGTATTTGCATTGCATTGTGCCTGAGATGAACTAGCGCTACTATGTGCTGAGTTCTTCTCGCCTTTCTCCGTGTCACCAGGCCATATGCCAAAGATTACAGGTCAGGTAGCGTTACATACCCCTGCCCATAATTGATGGAGTACCACTACAGTTGTAACCTCGTACGTAAGACGTTCACATGAGTTTTCAGTGAGCTGACCGGTCAGGTACACTATAGCGAACGTTCTCTCTTAATCAGACGTCGCAACTGTACCCTGGCCCCGGTATGGCGCATACCCCATTTCTATTCGCATACATGGACATTGGACACACACATGTGCATTCTAACATTCAGATTAATATCCTTTCCTTCGCTGTTCGCGTCGTGTAATGCCATATTACAAGTTTACAACCGATCATTGGTGGTCGGCCGGACGCTCGCTAGCTCCAGCCGGGGTGGCCACGCGGTAGCAACCGGAGATGGGTCCTCACGGGAGAGAGTTTTGGGACCGTCCCCATGGAATTTTTTTCCCTCCATCCGAGGCTTCGGGTTTGTTTGTAGAGTGTTACGACGACAATCTAATTTGGTCCTGGTTAATTTTATCTCAAAAACTAGTAGTATTTTGACTCCGTTTTAATTGAATCTGATTCTTAAAATTTCTATTTCTAGTATAAAATCTAAGACTTTTTATCACCCCTACGTGCAGTCTACATAGCTGTGTCGGCCGGTCGGCCAGGTAAGCACTACAGTCACAATGACATGGTTGCAAAGAGTATAAGAAGACTGGATTAGCGGGATAAAATCGCTCCACGACTTCTCACTAAAAGAAGTAAGGTCTTAAAAAAACTCCTAAATCCGACTTCGTCTGTGAGGGGATTTTCTTTAAAATTAGCCCCATAAATTCGCTTCTATGAGGATTTAAACCCAGGTCTACTGGGTGTTACTTAGACTTTCTTTAACCACTAAGCTAAAGATGGTTTCACACAACGAGTGTAAGAGAGAGGTAGGAGCGATCACAATCATGATCGTACAGTTGATCCAGGACATAATCGCTAGTCATGTATATAATAATAACTCCACATATACGTATGGCCATATGGCTTATCGACCATACATTTCCCTGTATATCTCTGCAGGACGCTCGCTCCTCCGTTCGGCGTCCGTAGCGAGTAGTAGTTGAGCATAAGTAACAGCTACAATAATTTCCACCATTAGAACTGTCAGATGTAACCCCTCCGGTCCAGGCGTCCAGTTCATGTCGACGTGGCAAGACCATTTCGGCAAGCTCTCTCACCAAAGTAACCAACGACGACTCCATTTCTTTAGCGTGTCTTTCTTGTACAAAGCCATGCATACTCAGAACTAATTATGCCAGGTCTAAGCGCAATCCTATCATCGACAGCAACTAAGGCTTTGTTTGTTTCACTCCCAAATTATGTAATTTAAATTATAATTTAAATAGGCTAGTAAGGTAAAAAGTATAATCTTAGACCACCTTAAGACAAAAAAAAATAATCTATTATATGATCATCGTTTACTTTATTATCTATATAGTTTATAATCTAGGTTAGATAATCTATCAGACAAACAAACTGAGCCTAACAGAGTCAGGCAGTCAGATTATGGCCCCGTTGGATCCAATCTGCTAATTGTTTAGCTAGTTGCCGGAGGAAGCCAACTAGGCTGCTCGCACTCATCTTCTCCTATTTTTCTCCTCTAAATAGAATATACTGTAATTTTCATCGAGATTCCTTCCTCTATCCCAAATTCTCCCGCACTCATCTCTCCTCTATCATTTTCCCCTATACCAACTACCACATATTTTATTATTTTTTACCCCTCTCTTTTCTCACCCCCTCTCTCTCCTCCTTTCTTCTCCCCCACTGCCGCCCTCTCCCTCACATTCCTCTCTGGAATCCTCGTCTCCTCCTCTTCCCGAGCTGCCTCGCCGGCCCGCCGCCTCGTCGCCTCCTCTCTCCTCTCCATCCGTGTCGCCGGCCCACGAGTCCCCTCCGCCACCGAGCTGGAGCCCGGGCACGCGGAGCTCCGCGGCGGCGGCGAGCACGACGGCGCCGACCGCAGAGTAGCCGGCGCCATGGTCTCCGCCGCCGATGACCGCGGAGTAGCCGGCTCGCGGCGCAGGGCGCGAGGAGTTGGAGGACCAGAGCAACGGCGGCTCGGCCATGCCGTTCGCCAACGTGCCGTCAAGGACGCGGAGCTCGCGAGCGCGGCCGGCGTTGGCGCGGTGCCTCGACCTCGACCCTCTCCTCCTCCCGCCATGGCCATGGTCGCAGATCTGTCGGGCACATCCCCTCCGGCGCGGGCCCAGGCAGCGGCGCGAGTGCGGTGGAGGCCGGGTGCGGTGGCCCCGTCCTCCCCATGCGCCGCCTCCCCAACCGCCGCCCCCTCTTCCCTCTCCCTCCGCGCGCGGCTCCCCGCGGCTCGGCGGGCGGTCGGCGACCGGCGCGGAGGCCGTGGAAGGCAGGCACGGGGCTCCCAGCTGAGGCCGCGGGCGGTGGTGCGGGTCGCGGCGTCGGCGGCCGCGGGTAGGCGGGGAGGACGGCAGCGGCGGCGGCGGGTCGGCTGGAGCTCCGCTTCTCCACGATGGCGGCCGGCAGCTGCGGTGGCGGCGGGGCTCCCCCAGGTGGCGGCGGGCGAAGCTCGGGCGGGCAGCGGCGCATCTAGTCCTCAGCGCGACGACGAGCAGCGCGTGGTGCCGGGCGGCAGCTCCGAGCGGTTGGGCCGTGCGGGCCCCACCGCCACGGTGGCGCGGTAGGGGAGAGTCCGTACTCCCCTGGATGTGGGGGAGCGGTGCCCCTCCGCTCCCGTAGGGGAGCTCATCCAGGAGCCCGCTGCAGCGCTCATTTCCCCTAAACGTTCCCCCAGGAACGTGTAGGGGAACCCACTGCCAGCAGCCTAATAGCTTTTTGTTAGCAGATCTCTATTAGCTTGATTATTACTAGTTGTGTTATATTCGAATCCCCCCGCTAATATTTAGCGGTATTTAGCTGGAAAGCCATGTAAATATGGTTTTATTAGGTGGATACTCAATTTTGAGCTAACAGTTAGGCTATACGTAGACGTATAGGTGGATCATCTCAGGTGGCCCAGCTAGACGTGTAGACGACGGCGTTTTACGTTTCGATCTATACGTATTGATTCGCCACCAGATACCTACAGTCCTACTCAATCAAAATGTTCTTTGTACGCAATCGGTACTGCCAGACTACACATCCAGCTCTTGGTAGACCCGCTTCCCGATAGGACCAAACAACGATTTAAATTGCATGCAGCTTGAGGTGAAATCTTTACCAACACCCGACGGCGGTCGAAGTGTCGAACGGCAAGGGCGATGTAACCGAAGATTGTGGGAGCAGCATGTCAGCGACACTATGGCCTTGTTTAGATGTAAAATAGGGAGCAAATTTGGAGGTTTAGGGTCACTTCACCATAAATACGTCACTGCAGCATTTTATTTATATTTATAATTATCTAAAAATTGATTAATTAGACTTAAAATGTTCATCTCGTAGAGTACAACAAAACTGTGTAATTAATTTTTGATTTCATCAACATTTAGTACTACATGCATGTGTCGATATTTTGATGCGATGAAAATTTTTTTTATACATATTAAATTTTAGGAGGTGAAAATTTAGGATCTGCTATATATTCATTGAAAGACGTGCGAGCATATCGACTCCGACCTCGCGAGCGCGCTGCTCTTCCGTGCTCTCTATGCTCCACGTCCGACAAAAGCTGACGTCATCTGGACAAAAGCTGATGCCTGAATGCAGCTAGTCAGATGTTAGCAGAATCCGCTCACGCAACCGTACACCCACTGCCCACACGCAAGAAGCGTTGCCTCTAGCTGCAGCGGCGTGTCGACGTCTCTCTCTCCCTCTCCGCCTGAGATGAGCCCCCGAAGCCCCGAGCGCGCGGCGGCTCGATCGCCTATAAATACCACCCCCAGGACGCGCTCCATCTCCATCCCGTGCACCACCGGCCCACACGACTCACCTCGATCACCCTGCGCTTGCCCTCTACCTGCGACAGTGCGACTCTCTCGCGCAGCCAAGAAGGAGAAGAAGAAGCGGAGCGCGCGCGATGGCGGCGAAGGCGGTCGCGGCGCTGGTGCTGCTGGTGGCGGCGGCGGCGGCGGGTGCGGCGGCGCAGGACTGCGACGCGGGGCAGCTGGCGGTGTGCGCGCCGGCGATCATCAGCGGCGCGGCGCCCACGGCGGCGTGCTGCTCCAGCCTGCGCGCGCAGGAGGGGTGCCTCTGCGAGTACGCGCACAACCCCACGTACGGCCGCTACATCAACAGCCCCAACGCCCGCAAGACGCTCACCGCCTGCAACGTCGCCATCCCGCAGTGCTAGGCGGCTAGGCGCCGCGCCGCGCACGGTCTGATGCGCTAGCTGCTGGCCTCTCTGCGCGCGTGCGCATCTATCTGCCATGGCTTTTCCTGCTTGTGTGTGGTGATCATGTGTGTGTGATGTGGAATAAATTGTGTGATGAATGAACAGGTTGGTCGTGGAGTGCGTAGCTTGGCCGATTGATGCATGTCGATCGGTCTATTGTGTATTTGGGCATTTGTGACTGGGATGAACTAGTGCTGCTACTACGTGTTGATGAGTTCTGGTTTTTTTTCTCAGTGTCACCGTACGGTCTTCCACTCTTCCTGGCCAAAGATTACCATGTTTTCATTTACCAACCGTCTTCCTGCCTAATAGATCAAGCTAGCGTTACCCTGCCCATAAATCCATAATCGACGGAGTACCATTGTATAGTAACTTTTTTAGCAGTAATAACAGTGCAGCGCAAGGGTTTACCGCGGTACAGCGCAATGAATCTGTGCCGTTGTTTTTGCTGCTGCAGTATTTTAGAATCGTTATTTTTAAGAGTCTATGTTCTTCTTTTAGAATCTTGTTGGTAGCGCTGCGAAGCATTAAAGATTTCACTTAGGACCAAACAGAACGTTGTGCGTGGCCATTCATTAGGATTAGATTTGCGGAGCGGCAAAAGATAATTAAGCAAAAAAAAAGCTAAAGCCACTCATGTCGTGTACTTTAATATTTCACCTGCAATAAAGACAGGCCCGCCACGAGCAATATAGCAAACTCGTGTGGCCTGCTGAATGAATACTGCCGCGGGGTGGTATTGGTGACCGGGAGCTGTCTTATCAAAAGGTAAGATCATGTTTGCCTAAGCGGTATGGAACAAAAGAAGGTTTCATTTACGTCCTCCCGGATTACGAATACGAAGACTGCCGGCGGGCCGCGACCGCGCGACGCGGAAGCGGTTAGTGTGCCGGGCTGTTGGGCCCAGGGCGGGCCTGAGCGAACGCGCGAAGGGCCCTCTCGGCATCGTGTTGCCAACATAGTGTTGGGCTACAGAGTAGCGTCGTGAATTCATCCATCTAAAAAAAATGCTGCATTGCTCTGCAATTTGATGTGACTAGGAATGAGCTCTACTGCAGTAAAATGCATATGCGGCAAAAACAAATACTATATATGTGCTGCCAGTTTCAGCATCTGGAACAAATACTACAGATTCTATCGGCAAAAATAAAAGCTCCATATCACTGGGAAACCTTGGAGCTCGCCAATTTCAACCAGGACGATTGGCCGAAGAAGCCCCAAATCCACACTGATCAGTCAGGAACAACGAGCACGATGCAGGCACATGGATAGACAGGGCCTTTCTGAGATCAAACTGTCACACCACTCTTTTCTCATTTTTCCTTTCTTCACAACACAGTCAAAGGGACACCGTGAAAATTATACAGCACAACACACACTCTAGAGAGGGTAACGCAACTATTACAACTTATATTACTGCACACACGCCAATGGTGAACGAAGAAAACAAAAGAATATTATTGTGACGAGATCTACATGCTGTGTACTGTGACTCTGACCGGCCACACCACGGACACCCTGCTACCCGGGGTTCCCTGCCTGCATGGCCATGGCCTCCGCGAAGCCCTGGGAGTCTCTCTGTCTTCCAGTCGCCCGCCTGTACAACGCCCTCGGGCTCGGGGCACCCGTCTAAATCTTTGTAGCTACAATGTGAGTGAGCGCAGATGCGCGGTGGAGAAGGCAGTCACCGGTGGGAGTTCTTCAGGGACCGCACCGTCATCACCAGCTGCTGCCGCTCGCCTTCCACCTCTGCAAACCGCAGGCTGATCTCCGAGTACCGCTCGTGTAGATCCTTCAGCTCCTCCTCCATTGCCTTGTTCCTCTCTTTCAGGGAGGCCAGCTCCTTTGCTGATTGGTCCGCGGCGTTCCTGACATTCATGAATCGTTGCCAGCAGCAAGGCGTGTGTCAGCCATGGATGATGTGTTTCTGAACTTATAAGGCAATAGCTCAAAAGGTTAATATGTCAAGTAAGTTCAGATGATTGATGTTACCTCATGTCGTGACCATTGCAGTCACCATCTGCGATCTGTCTGTTGGTGCCTGGCAGTGCAGTAGTGCTCCCAGTGGAGCTGGTATTGTGCTTGATGCGCTTATGATTAGTGTGTTGATTGTCCTGCAAAACACAGCACTTTGTGAAACTTTCTAGGCAACATGAGTATTATTACAATGTAAGCTTGTGTGTAAAGGTCGAATAGCTCAACAACGTAAAGTAATATACCATGTTCTCATCAGTGGGGACCTCTATTTGTAAAGCTAGTCCCAGTCTATGATGACAAGGAGGCTGGTCCTCTGGTGGATAATAGAACTAAAGCAAATTTTGTCTTCCCATGTGCAAAAGGACAGGAATCATGAGAATTCTTCATGACAGGTGCTAATACTTACTTTTCATGCGTTTCACAGGATGCTCTGCCTTAAATACAGAAAGGGCAGCTACTGGTTCAGATGAGTGGTCAGCAAGCAAATGTTCTAAGAGTTGCTTTTTCAATATAGTTGCCATTAATTGTGTTTGGAGCATTGCAGTTGTTGACATCTAGATTTATCATTAGCCTTTTATGCTATAGATATGCCAAAAGAGTAGCATAAAAAAGCATTTCAGCAGACAAACCCAAAAAAAACGAACTATATGGACTGAAACATATTTGCTTTATAGGATTTACCTTCACATCTGCATTTAAGCCATTTGCCTTTGCACCTTCCCTGGTTTCAAGGGATCTTCTTAGCTTCAGCACTTGAGAAGCAAGGTTGTCTTTCTCAGACTCCTTCTTGGACAGCAAAGTTTTCAAGTTCTCACACTGGAGCTTCAATGACCCAATATCTATTTGCAGCTTTCCAATTGTTTCCTCCTTCTCGTTCTTTGATAATTTTAAATTGTGTAGTTCCTCCAAATGCATCTTCACTTGGTCCTTGATCAATGCAAGTTCTTTATTTAGCGAAGTAATCTCAGCAGTTTTGTCTTGCAGTTGCATGTCCTTTTCATCAATTCCAGCTAATTGCTTGTCTTTCTGCTCATTCTTCTCAAAGAGTTCATCTCTTTCACTGGACAGCTTGTCGATCTTGGCATTTAGTAGGTCGATTTCTTCTGAAAGAGCATTCAACTTTGCCTCGTCACATCTTTTTTGGTTCTGGAACTCATCACTCTTGCTTTTGAGCTCCATCAGTAGCCTGTCAATCTCCTTTGACTTGAAATCCACTAGGGTTATTAGCTGTTGAACCTTCACCCGGTGCTGATCCTGAACTGATCCAAGATCTCCTTGGGCCTTCTGCAGTAACTCTTCTAACTGGCTCTTCTGCAACTGCAGTTCTGCAACCTCTTTTCTTGCTTGCACAAGATGACGTTCATTTGCGCTGAAAGCAGAAGATACCTGCGAAGACAACACCTTAAATTCCTCCTGAAGTCGTTCGGCAGTAGTAGCATTGTTCCATCTTATCTTCCTTAGAGACTCCTCAGCCTTTATGGCCCGTTGCTCTTGTTCCACCTTTGCAGTCATTATTTCTGCCATGTCAGCCTCAAACCTTTTAGCCTGTGTCTGGAGTTCATAATCCAAGCTCTCAACATTGGCCTCAAGATCACTTATTATAGACAAATGTGCTGAACACTCGTACTGCATCCTTAGCTGCTCCCTCAGCTGTGTTTGCTCCAGCCTCGAAGATATGTCATGGTTCTCTTGCTTCAGAATCTCATAATCAAGCGCAAGTTGCTCCATTTGCATCTCAAGGTCTTCGCGGTCTTTCTTGTACAACTCAATTTCATTGCTCAACTCAACAATTTTCTTTTCAAGCTCAGAGGTGGAGATATCATCACGTTTCTTTGCCAGTGCATCGAGCATAAGCTCATCTTCCTTCTCTTGATCTGAACTAGTCTCAGATAAGGCTATTTTTTGCCCAGAATTATGCACAATTGACAGGGCATGCTCATATTCTGCCTCCTGCGGATCCTGATGTGTATCCCCTTGCAAAATGGAAATCTCTCTGTTCTTTTGCTTCAGCATCTCATCAAGATCTTTCACAGCCAGAAGCAGCTCCGAGTTGGATTCCTGCATCTTTTGCAGTTGTACACGAAGATCTGCATTTAGATTCTTCTCATGACTCAGATCTTCCTTCAGCTCTTCAATCTGTGACCATGGGTCTTCCCCGTCTGAGAGCCGTTTACCTGAGCCATTCAAGTCATGGATCATCTTCTTCGCCCCCCTGAGTCCTTCACATTCTCTTCGGAGTGCATCCCTCTCCTCCCTCAGGCTACTCGTCTCCTTGGAGAGATCTTGCCCACGCCGACTCTCCTTCACAATTTGCTTTCTGAGTGTCTGCAACTCCATATCTGAGACATCCAACTTCCTTGTTAAAGTGGCTATCTCACTTCTTAGCTTCTCCACGTCATCCTCTTCACCTCTTAACCCTGCCTCACCAGAATTGCTTGTTGACCCATCCGTGCTAGCATCAGGAGCTGAGCTTCCTGACCAGTCACCAGAACTGGTCAATGGATTTCTTAGGGGTCCATTGTTGGCAAATGGAGAGAGGGCATTGCTACTATCCTGAAGAAATGAGCTGTGCAGGTTTGCAGTGGTTTTGGGGGTAAATCTCCCTGAACTACCATCTGAACCCGACACCGAGACAGCATCAAAGCTGCTGCCATTGTGGAGATGGCCAACAGGGTCAACAGACATAGGTGTGTTTCTTCTTGATGGAAACCTCATCCCTGGAGGTTTTCTTACCAACAGTCCATCCTGCAGAAGGGAGATATCAACCATCTGAAGAACACAGGAAAAGTAAATAAGTAAATAACATCTACTGGCATGCATTGTTCAGTTCTAAAATGCCCCCATCTACAGGCATGAAGAACTCAGATCTCAAACAAAAAGTGTCATAGAGCTAATTATCATTGAAATAAACGTAGGCACCCTTTGCACCCTTTTTATTTAGCAAACTTCTTTGTATGCCAAAAGCCCTCTTTCTTAACAATCACAAGATGAAACAAAGCAACGCAATGATGATGAATCAAAGGAGGAAATGCTCTCAAGAACACCCAAAAGCCCCCACTTACCTGCACAGGACTCATCGCATCCACGGCCGCTCTCGCCTTCTCGCTGTCCTCGTCTTCAAACCGGCTCAGCTGGTTCTGCAGCGTCGTCCTTCTCTGTGGCGTCTTTGCCACCACTGGCGAAGTGTCGCCGTTCTCACTGCTGCCACCAGAAGGACAACAACACTCAGCAACCAAGCTAATGCTTAAGGCTCAAACCACAATGCAGCAGCAACGACGAGAAATCTGGTTGAGATGGCTCAATCCCTAAGGCTCAAATAACAAATGCAGCAGCGGCAATGGCTAAATCTGGCTGCGGCGAGACGATCCTTAAAGCTCAAACAAAGCACAATGCGGCAGAGATGTGCGCGTAGATTAACCCCGCACACTACCCACCTCGCGTCGTCTCCGCACCCACCGGCGCCACCCACCACCCGCTGGATGGTCACCTGTCACAGGAAGCGAAGCACCAGCAAGCATCAAAATCAAGACACCGCGAGCACGTCGCCGTCACAGGTCACGAGAAAACGCCACGGCCCTTTAAGGGATGCGAGGCGAGGAGGGGGAGAGATGGGGATCAAGAGATGCTCACGTGCAGCAGCGCGCCGGGGCTGCCCTTGAGCGGGAGCGTCACCGCCGACGGCTTCAACGCGTCGGCGTACTCCGCCAGGTTCACCGTCGCCTCCCCCAGCAGCGCCGCCTGGCTCGACCCCTGCACCGACGGCATTGCCCGGGTCAAGATCGATAACGGAATCGCCGCCGGCGGTTAATCACGAATTAGTTAGCGGTGGCGGCGGGTCGCTTACAGTCTCGTAGACGAGGAACTGGTAGATCTTGTCCTTGCCCGTGGGGAGCTTGGTGGCCTCCAGGATGGGGGCCGCCCACCGGCACACGCCGTCGGTGACCTCCGCGGGCTCCGACCGCGCCGTCGGCCGGCCGGCGTCCTGCGGCGTCACCACCACCATCATCGCCTCCCATCCCAGCTCCGGCACCTGCACCAAGAGGGAACCAACACATCCCCCGTCACGCGTCAATCAAGAAAATAAAAATCGAAGCTCTGCTTCAGTCCAGACTCCAGAGGGGGGGAGGCGAGCCGTGCCTGCGTGGCGTGGAACTGCAGCTTGAACACGGCCTTGGCCTTGCCGCCGCGCCACCGCGACTTAAACATGTCGGCGCCGCCGCGCTCGCTCCGGAACAAACCCTCGCAGGAACGGCCTCCGCTTCCCTTGGCGTCGGCCGCCGGGCTAGGTAGCTAAGCTGCTCCGTCACGCCTCCGTCGGTGGCGGCATTGCATTGCCGTCGCCGCGCGAGGAAGGAGACACCGCCGGGCCGCGTGACGCCACCGAGCTTGGCATCGCGGTGCGATGCGGTGGTGTGGGGTGCTGGTGGTTAGTTGGAGCGCGAAGACCACCACCACCACATGGTGGCAGAGCGAGCATGGGGGGGAGTGGGCGAGTGAGGCCACTGCAGCTGCAAGCGAGGCAAGGCAGCAAGCACAAGCAAGCAAGCAGCCGCCTTTGGGCAAAGGCACGCACGCAGCGCAGCAACGAGGCCGAGGCACAGGCAGCAGTGGACACTAGATCTAGTGAGAGAAAGGGGGGCAGAGCTCACTGCTCAGCTGAGCTTTCTCTCTCTACACCTCTGCTTTTCCTTTCCCTTGGTCTACCTCTCTCTCTCTCTCTGATTTGGGGGTTTAGGGAGCTAGAGAGAGGGGGGAAATGTAGTGAGAGGCTATAAAACGGTGGTCAATTGTTTGGGAAAAAGGAGAAACGGAATTGATTTGCTGGGTACAGCAGCCAGCTGGGGAGGAGGGCGATTGGGGTCTAAGTGATGGATTATAAAATCTGAGCGCCCGGCTGCTGCAGCGTTGCTGTGCGGCGTCGCTGGTGCGCGTACCCGTGTGCCGCCATTGCGTGAGCCTCACAGCTGCACCAGCGGTAGCGGCACTGCGGCAGGGCGTGCTCCCCTCCGGCCCCCAGCGCCGTGTGGGCCTGGCGATGGCAGTTCCTCCGCTGCTTGGATGCTGCATGTTGGATATTTCTACAAATTTTTTTGGAGTTCTGTATGTTGGGATGCAGTACTTGGGGCTGTTTAGTTTCAAAAAGTAACTCCCAAATACACTATGTAAAAAGAAGATTATTCATCACATCAAAATGTCATAACATGCATGGAGTATTAAATGTAGATGAAATCAAAAACTAATTGCACAGTTTTGTTGTACTCCGCGAGACGAACATTTTGAGCCTAATTAATCAATTTTTGGATAATTTTTCACAAATACAAACAAAATGCTACAGTAGCGCAATGATTATGAAGTGACATCTTACTCCCAAATTCAACCTCCCAATTCTAACATCTAAACACCACCTTGGATTTGGATCCATGCCTGACTCCATGGACCAGGGGCACGTGACGACAGGAGCTTGCTTTGCTTGAGACCAAAGTTTCTTACTATTACTACTGGTTAGTGGTCACTGAATGCAGAGGTATTCTAGTGCGTGCGTGTGCGTGTGTGAGAGAGTGTGTGTATGCTGGTCAGCTGGAAGGCTCTACTGTCTACTGATGTAAGTTTGTGACGTTCAAATATTGAAGGGCAAAGTGCCAAAGTGGCGGCCGCCATATATTTATGCTCAAATAAACATGTGGGAACAAAATGCATCCGAAACATTTCGAAAGCTGTCTTTATCACCGAGTGTATAAGCTAGCTGTACATGAGAAGATGATGGATACCGAATTGCATACTGGCATGGCTTATTTAATACAGTGGGTTAACAAAATCCAAGAACCGACGACGTGATCACGTGGAGGAGTTACTTACTAGTACTCCGTAGTAGTCTAAAGCAGCGGCAATTCTTTTTACAACACTACAGAATTTTGTATGCATGCAGGCTGGTCAAACTGAAAGCGGCTGCAGATACGGAGCAGCTCCGAATCGAAGTTAAAATATCTCACGGCGCTATCCAGTGCGCGTACAGCCGAGAGAGAGCCCAACCTCTCAATAAACCACAAACGGAATGCCACACTGCCCCAGCAAATGCTGATGTAAACTCTAGCTAATTAAGCTAGCTCGCCACTACAATAATCACAACGGTATGGCCGGTCACGCGTCAAGGTCCTTGTTTGTTTAGTTTTTAAATTTGGAAGTCAAACTTTGATTTTTTTAGAGTGCATGCGCCAGTGTAGTATTTCATTTGTATGTGTGAAAATTGTCTAAAAATTGATTAATTAGGCTCAAAATGTTCATATCATAGAGTACAACAAAACTGTGTAATTAGTTTTTGATTTTATCTATAATTAATACTCCATGTATGTGTCGATATTTTGATGCGATAGAAATCTTCTTTCTGCACAGTGAACTTTAGGTGTGGAATTTGGAATCTCCGCCGAGATTATATTCGCGAGGCCATGCGCAAACAGCCGCAGCCTCAACTGAATGGACAACGGGTGCTTTTTGCGTCCGTGCTCGATCTCCTGGTCCTGGAGGCATGGAAACAGACTCCAAGCCTGCCATATATACATCTGCTGATACGCAAGCAAGCAAACAAGGTGGAGTAGGGCACACGACGCTCCCAGGTGAGTCTTACTACTACCCGTTTTGTCCATGCCGGCTACCCCCTACACGGCGCCATCCTTCCGGCGGTCAGCGAGGATGCCATCCAACTCCAAACCCTCTCATTCCTTCCGGAAGCGGCGAAGCACGCGCCAAGCAGCGCGCGTGGTGCCCCGGGGCCTTTGCGCATGTGGACGGGAGCCGGGAGGTGCATGCCCCGGGCACGGCGCACCCTTTTTGCCACGGTCCTCTCCTCGCGGTTACAACTTGGCGCACGCCGCGGCGGGGTGGGGTGGGGGGCATCGGATCCTGGCCTGGTGACCCCGTCCCGGCCGGACGCGCACATGAGCTGCCTCTCTTCGCCGTGGACACGGTACGCAGTAGTACTAGACTACTACTAGTACGAAGCACGTCCCGGCTCCCGACAGGCGTATCCAGACGCTACGAATCCATCCAAAAACAGGAGGTACGGTGGTGGTGTTAGCTGCGCCGATCGAACTGCTACGACGTGCCACTGGTTTTGTTTTCTCACGAGGGGATCGAGCACGAGCGGCATGCGTTTGGGTAGTATCTATGAGCTGGCGTCAGCAAAATATATACCGGTTTATCATATATACTAGTTTATATACAGGTGAGGTTTAGTCGTGGATGGATTTAGCAGGCACCTAAACTAATTCCCGGGCTCAAGTACATTTTTCCAACCCGAAAAAACCGCGTCCGTTTTTTTTTGTTCTCCCTTATTCACAAATAAGCGATAATTTTGACATCGGTACAGTCCCAACACGCAGATTTAACAACTATGCTTGTTATTGTAAAATATTTTAATTACTTCCATAAAACTATAATTCGGTGCAGATTTATTCATAACATTAATTTTTCGAATATAAAACTCAATGCATACAAACCAGCTTGTGAGCAAAAGTTTAGAAAGGTTGACTTGTAATTTGTGAACCCAAAAACATCATTATCTACCACCAAAGGGGGCAACAGGGACCACGAATATTGCCATCAATATATTTGCTGGAGAAATAGAACAGCCAATGATATATTATATGGTGTTCTTTCCATGAGAATATTATCTCTCCCTTTGCTGCTTAATTAATCATTCGCCGGCGGTATACGCTCGCGCAACCATGCCCACTACCTCTCCAACCGTACGTGTTCGTCCTTTTATTATTTCATCAAAGAAAAGAACTTGCTGTTTCTCTGCTGCGTGTCCTGTTTTTTGCCCTCTTCTTCCTGTGCTCTTGCCAGAGCCACCCTCCACAATGCCGCATCCTCTCGTCTGACTTTCCGCGCGTTCGGAAAATCCGCGTATCTTTTCTCTCAATCATCCGCTTCCAACCTCCATCCTCCTTCCATCGTGGGCCTTGTTGAGACGGTGAATATGAATTGAGGGTTTGGGGTCACATCGTAATTATTGCGTCATTGTAGCATTTCGTTTATTTGTGTAAAAAATTGTCCAAAATTGACTAATTAGGCTCAAAATGTTCGTCTCGTAGAGTACAACAAAACTGTGCACTAGTTTTTTATTTCATCTAGGTTTAGTACTCCATGCATGTTATGACATTTTGATGTAATGAGAATTTTTTTTTTGAGATTGTTTTTTTGAACTAAACAAAACGAGGCCGTAAGCTGACTTGCGGCTGGCTCTCATTTTTCCGTTGAAATAACAAATGTGTTTCTGAGTCGTTGAGCAGAAACGCATCGGTGCTTGACTGATGACCACCAGTTTTTTACTTTTTTTACTGCACAAAGTCGATAACCTCATGGCGAGTGATCGCGCCTTGGTAAGCCAACCATTCGGTGCGGCAACCTAGGCTAGGTAGTTTGATCGAGCAGGTCCGTCGATCCAATCAACAGGGATACCCTTATCCTGCCGCTGTCCGTACACGATCTGCTTCCCCCGGGCCGTTTCAGTAATCAGCTCGCGCTGCATCACTCACTCACTCGCAGGTGGGCCCGGTGGCCTACTGGCCTTTATTAAGGAGGTGGTGAGGCGATCGGGCATCATCGAATGCGTTGCACTGGCTCAGCACTGTTACCGGCTAGTAGTAGTACAACTCACTACTTCACTAGCCGTTCGAGCGTCGTCGTGGACGGGGCACTGGGGCAGCCATGTCCTCTCTCGCCTTTTCCCTGCCACTGCTGCAGCTGCTAGGTGCTAGCTCCAGTTAACTTTGTTGCCTTGTGGGATTGGATGGTGAGGTTTCTCCGTCTGATTTTTTTTTTCTGAAACCACTCCTGAATTTATTAGTCTCTCTCTCTCTCTCTTTTTACGAGGCCGACCTCTGCGAGACTTGCTGCCCAGCTGTTATTCCTTTGATCGATGGTGGACTTCATTACTGTGGGACTGTGACTCCGATCCGTGACCTCTTCTTCCTGCAAATATTTGATCCAAGAGATGATGTACTTAATCTTAAAAAAAAAGAGATGATGTACGTGTACCCCCTCTGACCCCTGGTGTGGCCCCGTTTCACTTTAGAGCTAGTTCATCGAGTTATGGCCATTTAATCGCGGCGCGGGCGCACAGCACCGTACGCAAACGCACGGCGGGCTCGGGAGCGGCGACGGGGACGAGACGGCAGGTCCGATGATCCAAGAGCGCCCGCGAGGCCGCGTCGCGCGTCACGCACTACACGCGCCGGCCGGCTGCCCCGCTCGCTCGCGATGCGATGCGATCCAGCGCATCTCCGATCCCTTCTCCCACCCGCGGCCGTCGTCGTCCCTGTGCACGAGCAACCGGGACGGTGGAGAGCTAGCGATAGCGAGCGGTGGCAAATCGTCCGGTGGGCTGGTCCGGGGAGTATGCATGTAGGGCTGCCCTGTTGGCCCGGGCGGCCTGCTGAATAATTGCTGGTTAATTAAGGAGCCAATTATTCTCAAAAAAATTAAGGAGCCAATTTCCGGTTGTTTTAGGTGACCAAGCAGTGCCTTTTTAAAAAGGCATGTAGCTTCGGCAGTGCAGTGCAGCGCTGACCACTGCCGAGGCCCCTCTACCGACAGTGGTTTCTGTCGGTCCAACGTTGGCTGCTGGCCCCTGCTTTCCCTGTCCAACCAACGATGCTCCCGTCGTTGCCACGTAGGCACATGCGACGACACACCCATCGTGCTCGATCGAGCGTGGTTATGTGATGCCCAACCACGACGGTGTGGCTGACAATCATAGGAGACCGAACACCTACGCACTCACTCACCCAATTCACGACAATGCCGTGACGGGTAGGCCCCGCGCCGTCCCCGAGTGTACTTTTGCAAGATTGCTCTCGTATGCACGTCAACTGCATGCGTTAGGAGCAGAACGTAGCATCCCCTTTATCTCCGTGGCTTCTCCTTTTGCCATGTGATGTGATCTGATCCACCAACGCCAACGGCGACGACCGACGAGCCCTGCCGCCTCCATCCGCTTTGCGCCTTTGGTCGATCCGTTGCGGCGTTGCCGTCGATCTGTTAGCGAGGCCGCTGGGGTTGCTTGATCAACAATCAAGGCACCTCGGCAGTCGGCACGCACGTCGGAAATCGGAGCTGCTGCCATGCCTCGGCCCTGCTGATATCTATCTGCCTCTAATCTAATCCGGAAGGAATCTTGAGCGCCTACGGAATATGGCAGACAATCGCGTTCTCTATGTACTCAACTCGATTTTTTAGCATTTGGAAACAAAGTTTGACTATTGAGTTTTGTTAGAATACACTTATACACTGTCGGTTGTTACAAAATCAATATCGTCGTATCGAAGATATGTAAATGTAATCTAGTGGTACAAGATTTAGATACTAAATAAACATGCATAATATTTAACTTCTTGTTAGTCAAGATCTTTGAGTTTTTCAAATCCTAATACGACCTACATAAAAAACAAGGCAGTTCATGAATAAGTTCCTGCCAAAATTTCTACATACTGTTTCGTTCCAGAAAAGTGATGTATCATCAACATACTCATGCTTTCCAAAAATGATTATTCAATTATGCTCGTTCTCAATCCAGTAGCACTATACTAGAACTATAATAAATGCTCTAACACAAGTTAACCCTCCTAAGATCATTACAAACAGTCACTGGGATACTGCTCCGACACTGTGATTGTGATACATGGACACTGTGCTTCTTGTACGAGCTGGCTAACGAAGGGCATACCCATGCCCCTCGCCAATGGCCTCATCTTCTTTCTCAATAAATGATTAGTGCCCCATCACTTTTATTCAATCCTTTGGTCCGTGGCTTTGCTGTTGTTGGGATGTTGCACCACCCAATAAAGATCGATGTACTATTGTAATCACCTTCACAAGGGCGAAAGATTGATGCACTATCCACTTTTGTGGTTAGAGCTTTTGCTTGTTCCATTTGTTTTCCTTAAGAAAATCGCTATGATTGACACTAACAGCTCCATAATTCGTCCTAACAACAAAAGAATACGACTTTTTCTCAGTGCACATGACTCAAATTTTCACGTAGAACAAAAGAAAGGCGAAAAAGAAGTAAAGTCAAAGCGGTGGGCGTGGATTTTTTTGGAATCTTTCATCGTCGGGTGCTTGCCGTGCTGGCGTGTAGCAGAGGCAGGCAGAGCAGGGTAGCTCCTGCCAGCCCAACGGTCACTTATCCAACCGGCACCTTGTGGGTCCTACCCATTTTTTATCCATTGGGACTGGAGTACTCTCTCCTCTCATGTTTTCTTTTTCTGCATTTCATATTCTCGTTATTATTATCTGGAAAATGATGGTTCACCGACAACAATCCTGCTTTGACAAATTCAAACGATCTGCCGTTGCCGGGGTAGGTGCAGAGATTGGATTCGGAAATATGCGTGTACAATAGCATGAGGACAGACAAAGACAGAAGGGGGCTGCCAGAATAAACGAGTGCTTTATATATTTGTTCGGTGCTTATCTCAGGCCATTCTGCTAGGCTTCTTTTATATCAACTGTACTATAAACGAGTCATTTTTGTTCAGTGCTTATCTCAGTGTTTTTTTAAAAAAAACGAGTCCTTTTTAACTTGAAGATGTTTTGAAAAAAATACTTTCCATAAACGAGTCAGTGTAATTCGCAGCTGATTTAAAAATAGAACTGCGAGAACCATGACAAGAGATAGATCAGCTGACGTAATGCAATCCCTTCGCGCAGGCAACTGTTCCACTAATTACAATCGAAGATTAGCTCACGGCATACGCATATACTTGGACGAACTAATAATGATTGTTCCGGATACAAGACTCCCTATTAAATACTACTTCCTCCGTTTCTATATAAATATTGCAGTTAGTTTCGTGCCACGACTTTTAATTGATTTGTAAAAAATACGTATAATATTTTAATTTTTAAATAAATTTAATAAAAACTAGATTAAAATATCTATCTAATGATATTTATTATATATTATAAATATTAATATATATTTTTATATATTTGACTAAATATGTTTCTGGGAAGAAAAACGATAGTTTTTTAAGGACGGAGAGAGCACACCGTAAATGATCCTACCTCCTCTGTTACGTATACTTCGACGAACTAATAATGATTGTCCCTGATAAACTAGACTCCCCGTTAAGATACGTTAAAGGTGACTTTTTAGTGACTTCTACGGACTAAACTTTAGTCAGTTGTCATGTTTGTTTGTAGGGACTTAAAGTGAATAAATGTAATTAAAGTGACTGAACAAAGACCATATTACCCTTGCAGCCTTGTCCTCACACCCTTGGTGCCAAACATTAATGAGGGTAGTGGAAGGAAAAAGTCAGTAAAAGTCCCAAGAAATCACTAAAATGGAGCTTATGGACTTATGGGGTAGAGACTGGAGTTTAGTCCCTTTTAGTCACCATGTTTGGCATTTTTGGGACTAAAAGAGACTAAAGTTTAGGTGACAGAAAAAAAGTCAGGGTAACCACGGGGCATTAAACTACATGATCCTACCTCCTCTGATACGTAAACATCATTGTTGCAACGGTTATTATGAGCATGCGGTGACCGTGCACTTACACACAGTATCGAGGGGCACACGCTTCAGAGCTCAAACTGTAGCGTGCAGTGTCGCGTAGCATCGTCGGCAGGCAAGGGCATTGAAGCAGTGCCTGAGCTGGCACCAATTTATGGCGCTCGACGACTCCACCTCTCTCTCTCTCTCATCACCTCTGTATCGAACTCGCCAGCGCACCAACGTTCACTTCACCAGCGGTTGCAGCGAGCCCACGCGGCCGTTCTGTCTGCAGAGTCCGCAGGTTGCTGATCGATCTGTTCCGGAGAGAGAAATGCGGGCAACTCCGAGACTCATGACCATATATAACAAGAAATGCCACAAGAAACATGTCGGTTCAAGCAGAGAATGCTCTAAACGGGAAGATTTTATCACAGCAGCAGTGATCCGAGAGGTGGGTGAGGTCTCTTTTCCGTTTAGGTTACTGTTATTTCGCTGGCTGCATGATGAGCCCTTTCGCCAAAAGGCTTATAAGTAAAGAGTAAACACGCAGGGCCCCCCACGGCCCACGGTTCTTTCGCAAAAGTTGACAGTGAACCGCATCGATTGCTCCTTTGCCCGCCACAGAAAAATTCACTCAGAAGGTGACATGTTATTGTTGCTGCTTTCATCAGCGATCAACCGATCGATCATCCCAAATGGAGACTGACACGGGCTTTTTTACGCTCATAATCCCACGGCTTAATTTTTCGCCTTTTCCCCCTCTCGCTGGAAAGTGTCACGCATTTGCTTTCTGCCAACGTCGCAGCACTAGCGCCAGTGACTTCTCAGTGGGAAGTTGGTATCACGGTTGGCTAAACGCCCTAAACTTAAGATGGTTGGAGGCATGAGCTACCGGCCCCGGGCCTGCTCTGATCTCTCGTCGACCTGCCTGTGGATGCATGGGAATGTAGCCTTCAAAATCAAGAGAAACAAAAAGAATGCCAAGGCCTCTTCTTTTCTTTTTATTTTTTATTATGTGTTTTGCTGCTTTATGCAGAGCTGCAGTTGATCTGCATGCTTAGCTTGCCTTCACGGTACGGAACCACTCACGCGCGCTGTCATGTGTAGGAAGCTTGCGGTTGGAGTTTTGCATGGTTCCAAGCAGAGAAGGAAAAATGAGAGGTTGAGCAACGAGAATATCTCTGCCTGTATGCTCAGATGACATGTGCCGCTTGTTCTTTCGTCGTGGTGGTTTGCAGCTCACCCGGCCCCCTGTCTGTCGGAGAACATTTGCAGTGGCATGCAGCAGGGACCGGTTAAAACTGCAGAACAAGATGAAACTTCCTCTCTGTCTGAATCCTGAAACCCAGAGAGAGAAACATGATGGTGTGGTACCATGTCTGGTACAGTAGTAAACTGCCGTTGCTGAAACCTTATGTTTCAATGCTTTCAAGGTGTAAAGGTGAGCGGTGGTTGGACCTGGATCTAAGGTACATGCCCAACAGAAAATCTTCCTGCACTTCCTTCAAAAAAAGAAAATCTTCCTGCACTGCAGCACTGGTATGTAGCTTCTGCATGGCTCAAAAGGTTAAAATTGGAGTGCAAGGAGGATACCTAGCTGATTGAAGTTTAAGTACTAACAACAGGAAATCAAACCCTTGATAAGTTGTATGCATTGCTAGAACTGCAAGGAAAGGGAAAACTGTGTGTTAAGTTATGAACAGTGCTAGAACAGTTGCTCGAGAGAGAAATTTAGAATTGTGCAGTGATGATGAGCCGGTAGTGCAGGAAGGAGACTGGACTTAGAAGGTATGACAGGTGCTGGAAAGGGTATGGATTCTTGGGAGCCGTTGCGGTTACAATGTTTCCTAAAGAAGGCTAATACTTTCATTGCGAGATGGTGATTGCACTGGCGTTTTTCTCTGAAAATGAACTTTCTAGCTCGCTGAAGACTTCGGCCATATTTCGGTGAAAGGACAGTACGCTATCAACGCAAACGGCCGGGAGCGCACACGAGTGAGCAGGTCAGGCAACTATCCGGAGAAACGCTAAAGCCCAAAGCACGAGTCGGAGCTGGATAGAGCGGACGGCCCATCGATAGAGACCGGACCGCTCGGTTAGGTGCTGCGTCGTGTGCGAGCAGGGCGTGGTCTCGAGTAGGCATCGGTCTCGTTTCACTCTCGTCAGATATTGAGGACGAACGGAAAGAAGAGCTGGGAGCCTGGGAAGAGGCTACGACGCAGGCACACAATTGGCGAGGTCCATTGATGAGGGGATTTGTTTGGCCTTTAGCACGTGCATAGCAGTGCATCATTATGCACGACTTTCGTGTGTGGTGCTGCCGTGGATTGCGTTTGCGGAAGGTGGTTAAGGACGCAGGGAGGAGAATATGATGTTTCTCTGCAGTGGACAGGGACGGCAATTGAGACATTTTAGGAGGTACGAAAATAATCTTTTTATATATCCAAAAAAGCAGATAACATTGTCGTTCAGTTACTACCATTTTGGCCCATTTTAGTCTATGGCCCAAAAAACCTTTTTATTTTACGAAAAGGCCCATATATGATACTAGTTTGCTAGGTCAATTTGTCTGTCACTTAACGGCCGGTTCACTCACTGTCCAACGGACAGCTGTGCCAGTAATTGCACTGTTTATACTCGGAAACAATTCTAGAGGAACGCACGCTGAGTATCATGCAGCGATTCCCGATAGTTGCAGCTGCACAGATCAATATGCGCCCCTCCGTTCATATTGCATTTCTGCACTACATATCTGTCTGCCGAATAGACATGAATTCAGCATTTTGAGGGGAAATTCCGTGGCAGTTTAGCAAAAAAGACTGGGTCGGAACAAAAACCTCAACTGCGACCACCTTACAGCCCATATCTCAACACATCGGAATGGCGATAACGCCGATAAGTAAATGGAAAACAAAATTTGCCAGCACTACACAGAGTATACCTAGTTACGACAGCGAGTCGGTTCAGAATTCAGAAGATTAGGTCTTCTACTTCTCATCTTGGCCAATAACCCGGTTAACTACGCCAACAGCGATCGTGCGACCAGACGACCTTAAGTACGCCCTCCCAAGTGTTCGGCTCTTAGAGAATTCCTGAACACATACAGCCCCATCGAGCGTAACCTGGCACAATAATTAGAAGCATGAGTTTTGAATCATACTGTACTGTACAAATTACACGAACTACATTATCCTAGGATATGAGATTTCATAAGAGCAAGTTGTACACAATGATCCCCACTTGTTGATTACCTGTACAACAGCATTCTGTTTTGATTTAAGAAATCGAGGTGCTGATTTACTTGGTTTCCCAGTCTTGTCAAGCAATGCAATGATTTTTGTTACTCTTGCGGCCTCCTTGACATGATGTATGTGAAACTCCACCTAGGTCCATAACATGGTTATGATTATTACGCTGAAAAAGGCTAATCAAGCAGGCTTTTGGTCATTTCACTTACCTGAGAACCAATAAGAATAGGAGTGGTGACGTCCAGGACTAGAATCTTAAGCTCCAAGTGATTAGCTACAGCCACAGGAAAACCAGGGTGGCAAAGAACCCCGCCAGGTATTAGTTGATTCCCATCAATACCCTGTAAACTAACCGCCACATTGTCACCAGCTCTTGCTATGCTACATGAATTAGTGTCCCGTTCAATGGTTTTCACCGTTGCCTCTTGCCCGCAAGGCAAAACTAACACCTGGCAGCAGGAAATAACACATTAAGATGTCCGGAGAGAGAAAATATAAGAACTATACAGTTCATAACCAGTCAATTGAACTGTCAAGCAAGAATAAGAAACAGAATTTTCCCCAGGAGAAAAGGATTGAACAACTTAGGTGCAGCAGCATTCTAGCATCTTGTTACTGAATGATCAAGGAGGAGCATCAAACAGCCAAGATCATGGTCTCAATAGACTAGAATCCTATCCACTGGTATCAAATTCTCAATGCAATAGAGGATTATTTACATCTTCTGCAGGGAAAGTAAGTTGTAAAGGAAATATACCTTCGAACCATTTTGAATAGCCCCAGTTTCCAATTTTCCAAAAGCTGCCAACTGCCCTGTTGACTGAGACTTGATAACATCACAGATTGGAAGAATGAGGGGCTTTGAAACATCCCGAGAAGGAAGCTGCAGGGAATCTATAGCATCCAGGAGACAGAACCCTTGATACCTAAAAGGATTCAGATAAATTTTAAATTTACATGTAGGAAAAAAGACATTACAATAAAAATTAGAGCCGCAGTTGCATTTTGGAGGTTGCCTACCCCAACTTGCTTGGGACAAAAGGCTATGTTGTTGTTGTTGCATTTTAGAGGTTCTATCTATGTTCAAAACTCTGACCAGAGGGAGTCACAAGGAACTAGCATTGATAATAATCTCCTAAGATCATTTTCATGCAAGAGACCTAACATACCACTATGTATAGTAGGGCCATTGAAGACATTCCAGGCTACCACTATTTTGGACTGTGGTATTGTTAGAAATATTAGCATCACAAATGATTTATGCTTAAAAATTGATTGTTGGTACCGTAAAATAGCCAATCCATGAGATGATATAAATTTAAGGTCCATTATAACAATGGTTCGAAGAGTGTCTTCTACACAAAAAGGAATACAGACTTCACATCATAAATTTCAGACAGCTTCTAAAACAGGTCATAAACCTCATGACTTCCTCAACATTGAAAGAAGATTCGTCATTATGTAATGTTCTACATGAGACAAAAGTTCACTTGAAACAGAACTTACCAGGAGGTCAAACGAGCATCTGAAGGAGGTTTGATCAAATTTTGATTTTCTACAGCACTAAGAGGAATCCAGGTAATAGCTGAGTCTTTGAAGTTGCATGATCGCAAAAAACTGCCAAGTTGTAGTTTGATGAACTCAAATCTTTCTTTTGAGTATGCAACTGCATCCATCTTGTTCACTGCGACAACAAGCTGTTCAACACCAAAGCTTCTAATAAGCTGAGCATGCTCTTTGGTCTGGCCAACACTTTTTCCTCCTTCACCGTCCATGCCGGCTTCAAAAGAACCAGTCGAAGCATCAACCACAAGAATAGCTGCATCAGCTTGTGTCGCACCAGATATCATATTTGGCACAAAATCTTTGTGGCCAGGCGAGTCAAGCAAAACCACACGGTATTTCTTCGTCTCCAGATAAGCCACACCCACAGTCATTGTTACACCTCGTTCCCTTTCTTCACTGCTCTCATCCATGGCCCATGCAAAAGCAAATGATGCCTTCCCCTAAAAATGAGATAAAAACACAAACAATTAGATATGCAGATGAAGACAGAGCAGCTGATATGAAAGAGAGGACTAACATACTTTCTCCTTTGACTCCTTCTCATTTTTGTGCATATCTTTTCTCGATATCCTTCCTAATAGATGCAGCAATCTCCCAGATAGTGTCGACTTGCCAGAATCAACATGACCCACCTACCCAAATTGTTCATAGAAACTTTCCTTTAGACAAGGGATATTTAGAAGAACAACAATGTCAAATAATAGAAATGGTATTTACAACAGAAGATGAGTGATGACGTACTATTGCAAGGTTTAGTTGGCTCAGCACCCCTGGCTCCTGATCAGCTAACATCCACTTCTCAGGCTTATACTCTTCAGGCATACAAGGTTTTGTAACATTCACATTGTTCTTGTCTATATTTAGCTGTCTTATGTCAGAAGAGAGTTTCTGGACCATGTAATCATTCTGTGAAGAACTGCTTGCCCCGCCATTCTGATCACCCTTCTGAAAATGATCAGGGACCAATAGAGCTGTCCTCTCCACAGGTATTTCTTCAGAAAGAACAGGGGTTTTCTTCTTTTTTTCAGTACCAAATGAGCTACCAGCAGATGGTAACTGTGTGGAAATGGCTGTTGGCATGCACAAATAATTAAAATTGAGAAATAAAACAAAAGCTAGCAACCTTCATTTTTCAGCAGACAAGCTTATCAAAGGACAGAGTGATGAACCACCCAGCACAACTTTAGTTCAGCACTTTAATCTTAACACAAGAACAACCCTATTCAGAAAACATAGCAAACAAGATATAGCCCAGGAGACATCGAACAAGAAAATCACTTGTTTTATTGTGTGTCGAAAATGTTTCGCATCCAATGATATTTATGGAAACCCTATTCTATGGATTGCAACAGAACGGAATTCTTCAACTACACTGCCGGAAAGTAGAAAGTTCACAAAGCCATGGGAACGTGAAATCAAGATCCATACGTAAAAAAAAGGCCAAGAATTTTTAGCACAAACGAGAAGCAAGCGTGCACGGTTATATTGTGAATCATCATCCATCCCCCCCCCCCCCTCCCTAGACATATTAACAATCTATAAAGATGATGCCAATGGGCACCAATAATACCTTTATCACATGGCGCGCTAGCATTCTTTCTTGGAAAATCACCATCAGAATCTACAGCACGAGTCTTCATTGGCGTCTTGGCAGAATCCATTTTTGGAGCAGCAGGTGTCCTAAGTTCACTTGACACTGTGCTGACTGCATCTGATAGAACAATGGTAACAAAGAAACATTGTGACTCCATGTGTACTTATAAACGGAATAGGAATAGTTGAAGCATGTGCGACTCTAGATACCTTTTAATGAACCATCCTTGGCAGATTTGACAAAGGTTTCACGGAAAACCCCACACATCTCACAGTATGTCATGCTTTCATGATTACTGAACGTGCACATGGAACACGTCCAATGCACGGGCACCATACTTGAGGGCTTTTTTGATGATTCTATGCAATTATTGGCAACATAAATTAGAGATCAAAGAGTCAATAGTACTATTACAGTCAACTGGAATGTAGCAGAGAAACTCCTTAAAACTAAACCATGCAGTAAGGACACAAAGCGCAAAACGTGTAAAGCATAAAAAGTTTGCAGCACCAAAATGGTACCAAACTACCAATCAAATCAATTAGCTGGAGGACACCAGGAATCATTTGCTAGCTTACAATGTTAAAAACAATACTATGCATGTGCTCGATAATCCTGCAAGCAGCAGTGAAACCCACTAGTTAACTGGTAACCTGCTAAGCCCCCCAGCAACTTTGAGACATTTTCATACCACACAAGGTTTTTGTGTAAGTTTTGACTGCTTGACTGGATGGATGAAATTTGGCTCTAGTCAGAAAATGCACATATGCAGGATGCCTTCAAGCAATGAGTAGGTAACAGAACATCTCCACAGCGCCCGGTAAGAGGATGTATATTTTGCATGTAATAAGTCACTGTCTCACATATAGCTTCAATACAACTGGACACAGGTACATGCAATCCACAATCAGTTGAATTTATCAGCAGTTGGTACACAAAATAGGAAGTATAAATTAATGCAAGAAGAGAGAATAAACAACATGAGCGTAGTAACCATTGGTTTGAGCAATAAAACTGCTGTGGTAAAGTCTTACATAAACCATGCACTATTTCTGATTGTCAGAATCAGACTACAAAGCAACTCTAGTAAACATTTTGGCCTCATTTGAGGTAACACGGATAAAGCCAGAAGATTCGGAAGTATACCTTTCCCTGTCTGAACAGGATGTTGATCATTGCCATATCCGGTTTCATCATACTCATCATAGTCGTCGTCATACTCATCATAGTCATCGTACTCATCATCGTAGTCGGGTCCGGATACAACCTTGCGAGGCATTCTCCTGGCATAAAGAGGTTCCAACAAGGAAAGCAGTATGAGCCATGCACGTGGGGCTAGTAAAATTTAAACCACTAATAGCTCAAGTAGATGAAGGAACCCTGAATCACATCCACATCAAAACAGCCAGTTGTCAGTGGATAGAAAGCCTAACATAAGCTTCTGCTTCAGCCAATTGTCTTCCCTTCCCGAGCCACACATCCATACCAAATGCAATTGAACTTCACAGTTTGAAAAGCCTAGAGATCTGATATCAAAATGAGTAACCAACTCAACTGCCTAATGTTTACTCCTCTCAGCTCATCCACAATCTACAAACACTTCATGCTCAAAGTTGATAAGATTTTTTTCCCCGAACAAATTGAGAAGCATCAGGTCAAATTCATTTCACCATATCAGCGAAACCCCACAATTCTACTGACAAAATTACAGCAACTATCTTAGCACAAACTATAGAGATTACAGAACGACAGACAGATTATAATTCACCACATATCTTCGCCACCCTAAACCTCAGTCCTCTCTGCAGCCCTCTTACTGCACCCGCACCCAAGCTCTCCTCTCCCCAAGTATCTAAACCCTAGTGTCACTGTCGCACCGAAGCCCAACTCTGCCTCCCCTGAGTCTACCACCCACCAAACCCGCTAAAAGCCCCCGCCCGTCGACATTTCGTCCTGCCGCGGCCGCGCACAGCCGCTGCGGTGCCGGAGCCGCGTGCCGCTGCCACCCGAAGTACCCGACAACCCACGAACACGCGGCACCCACGACGAACATGAGACAAAAGAGAATCCCATCCGAAAACGAACAGATTCAGCGGAAACGCGAGCGCAGCAGGCCCAGACCCAGAAGCGCCACTGGAAAATGCCAGGAACTCATGGGAAGCAACGGGGAGAGCGCGGGCGTACCTCGACCGCGGCTAGATGTGATCGGGGGCTCGAGACCTTGAACTCTCTCGCCGCTCTCCGGAGGGAGCTCCTCTGGAGCCTGGACTGGGGAGTCGCGAGAGCCGAGAGAGTTGGGGATCGTGTCGGGGGCTCGGGGCAAGTCGAGCAGGCGCGGCCGCGGCGTGATGCTGATGCGGCTGGGGCTCGGGGAATGGGAGAGAGAAGCGTAAAGGAACGGAGGCGGCGTGTGGGTCAAGTGGCTCGTGGGCAGTCAGACGGTTGGCCCCGGCAGATAAATGGGCCAACTTGTTCGCGGATGGTGGTGTGGGCCGGGCCAACCGTTTTGTGCGGGCCTTCGCTGCTAGCAGAGGACAGTCGGGGATGCTTCCGGAAGTTTTTTGGCCACTTGGCTTCCATTCGTGCTAGCATTGTGAGCCGTCCGATCCCCTTCTTCCCTTCATCATCTTCCTCGGGCGCACGGCGCGCGCCGCGGCGGAGGGGCGCGGGCCGGCCGGCGGAGGGTCGGGAGGCGGGCGGGGGCGGACGGCGGCGCCCTCGCCGCCGGCCGCGGGCGGTGGGCGAGGCCGGCGGCGGCGGCGGCGAGGCGGCGTTAGGGTTCGGGGGTTGCCGGCGGTGGGAGCTTGGGAGGTGCTCCAATGGCCTCCGGCCATAGAAAAGAAGGAGGTGGGGCGGAGGGAAGGTCCGGCGGTGGTGGCGGTGCGGCCGGCGGCGGAGGCGAGGCGGCGCGGGAGCGCCGCCGGCCGGGCGGGGCCGGACGGCCGGTGGGCGGGGACCCGGCGGCGGGGGCGGATGGCGGGTGGGCGGCGCGGTGGCCGCCGCCGGCCGGGGCGGAGGACGAAGGCGGCGGGGGCGGGGCTGTGCGGCGAGGAGGAAGGAGGAGGCGGCGGCGGCGGGCCGCTAGGTTAGGAAGGGCGGGGAAGAAGGGCGGCGGCGGACGGTGGGCGGGCGGCGCGGCGGCCGGGGCAGCGGCGGAGGAGGAGGAGGCACGAGGAAAAAGAAGAAGAGGTGGGCGGCCAGGGCCGTTGATGGGCCGCCGTGGGGCTCTAAGCCAGCGCTCCTATCTGGCTTCCGCAAGCCAGATAGGAGCCCCCGAGGACAGTCGTCTGTTGACATTGCGGAGACGCCGGGTCGCCGGAGAGGCGGAGACTTCCGAATTCCGATCCCCTCCAGCGACGGAGCCACGGAAGAGATGGCCGTGCCGGCGCCCGCCACGGTGGCGCGCGCGCTTGCGGCCTCGGCGGCGGCGCTCGTGCTGCTTTGGTGCGTCCATTTCCGCGGCGGCCTCTCCCTCGGCTCCCCCACCAACAAGGGCCTCATCTTCAACGTATGAGTATGATCCTTCTCTGCCATTTCTTCCCGTGGAGGTAGCATTCCATCCCAAGCCGTTAGAGCCCTTGGTTAGGTTGGACTTTGATCGCCGTGATCCGATTCGCTCAATTGTGTATCGGATTTTTGGCGCTTCAGCACCGCGGGCGAACGGGGATCTGCCGTGGTCAACTGTTCATTGCTTTGGTTCACCCACCACAGCAGGGAATCAACTTATCTTAACTACCAACCGGGCAACCGGTTAACCCTTCGTCGCTGCTTTGGCTGTAACTTGCAGTGCTGTGCTGTACTAGTAACCACTTGCTCTCTCTGGCAATCTAGCGTTGTAGACTTGTAGTGTGCTCAATCAGGTTTTTCAAATCTAGACATCATGTTTTAACCGATTTGCCTTATAGAGAATTCTTGCCCTCTGGTTATTTGCCAGATGTCACACCCGATGGATAGCATGTTCAATTGTGACATCAAAATGAAGTGCTGGATTGGGTTTACTTGTCAGCCTACCATATGATATATGACCAATATGGATTTGCTTATATGTGATCTTCTTCTTAATGCAATGATAGGCGTTTTCGAGGAAAAAAATGCTTATATGTTTAGAGTAATGATCTGTATATATGTAATTTATTAATTTGAATTTGCTTGTCAGTCTACCATATGAATTTTTTAGTATTAGTGATCTGTATATATATCCCTATTGCTTCGGGGTGTTCATCAACAAAGGTGATAGACTCACAGCTAATTTCTTGTCCTTATTCGGCCATACATTCTTGATTGAGGAGTATCAGGGTATCTTCAGACATTTTAGATTTCTGATGAAAGAAATTCTGGAACTTAATCCCTTCAAAGTTACAGCTGCAAGCTAACAAAATATTTCATGGACTTTATGAGGGCGTATAATCGTATATCGAATAGGATCCTTATTTGGGAATGTAAGGTTCCCTAGTTCTCTTTTTACCAAAATTTATTACCTGCTTTTATTGAAAGCTGATGGCTTGTTTTACAAACTGCTGGGGGGCACTAACTTGCACTTGCAGCGAAGCGTCAAAGTACATAAACAAAATATAACCTCTTCAGTAAAGCAATCTATGATTGCAAGGCTTCAGTAACAGTTCAAAGGAATATCTAGATTGGAAACCTTATCATCTGAATCTTAGTTTCCTCTGTATGTGAATCATCAAGCCACCATTTCCCCTTCCTCATCAAGTCATCATTGCGTTGTAGCCCCAGTCCATCCTGCTTGCTAACAGAATACTCCATTTCTTCATAAAGTGGATAAGATGTCCTGATGTAATAAGCCACATCTGTGCAGGTGCATCCTGTGCTTATGCTGATAGGATTCATCATCCTAAGGAGTGAAGGTATAGTACAGGCCCTTTTCTATTTTCTTTCGTTGATGATCTTTCCATCATGTGGAAGTATTGAGCATTTTTACCAAGCTGTTGTAATTTGTCTGCAGCCATAATGAGCTACAAAATACTGCCATGGAGTCATGATACAAATAAGATGGTTCACATGCTTCTTCATGCTGTTGCACTCTTCCTGGGTTCTGTTGGAATATATGCTGCCTTCAAGTTCCACAATGAAAGTGGAATTGATAATCTCTACAGCTTGCATTCGTGGGTTGGACTTGGAACCATCTGCCTGTACGGTATACAGGTGATGGACATGAACCTTTTTCTTCTTACACTGTGAACTATCTGCAGAGGATACTGTTCCCCTGTTGATATGTGTGTAGAAATGAAGTATGATTGTCATATCCACTAGGTATTTTTCAGAATAAATAGTTTAAACCGTCCAATGGCAATGTTAAAAGAGAATAATTCGAATGAACTATATATGGCCGCCCTAACTTTTAGCCTGGGTAACGCATAGAGATAAGTCAAACTTTCTTTTTCGTTTGCGCTGAGGCTTGTAAGCATGCTGGTGGTTTTTTTTTGTGTGTGTAGGGCAATAATTGATTTTGCTGCTCTTATTATTTTTTCAGACAGTTGTTTTTATACAAGAACCAGTTCAGAATGAGACTGAAACACTGATGCATTGATTTCATATTTCAGTGGCTACTTGGCATTACAACCTTCTTCTTCCCTGGTGCTCCGCTAACAGTCCGGCGCAGAATGCTCCCATGGCAGTTCGCTCTGGGCTTGTCGTCTACTTGCTGGCACTGCTTGCGGCAGAATTGGGGTTCCTAGAGAAGCTCACCTTCCTTCAGGCCGGTGGCCTCGGCAGGTACAGCTCGGAAGCCTTGCTGGTGAACTTCACAGCTCTTCTCGTCGTACTGCTTGGGGCTTCTGTCGTGCTGTATGTCACTGCTCCAACGCACAACGAGCACACGCATGGGTATTCGGCAGTGCACAAGCCCTGAGCCACTGATACAGCCTCATCCGTTCCAGATTTCCAGTTGGTGTATCCTTATAAGAACCAAATCCAATCAAATTTTGATGTTCCCAAAAAAAATCCAATCAAATTTTGTCCGACCTTTGTTTACTGAATTATTTAGACTTCATAATTAGTTCAGATTTAGTGGCGTGTAAATGTGTAATGTTACTACAAAGGCATTCGTTTGCCTCCTGTAGAATGTGGTTTAAAACAAAGAGTAACAGAAAGATTCTATACTGAATTCTTTGGGCCTCTGCCTGTCTCCTATCGATCTGTCAGTAAAAGCATGGCAACCTGATCTGCCAATAAAGATCTACTGAGGCTGTGTTTAGTTCCCACCAACTTCCCAAAATTCCCTCTCCAAACATCACTATTCACCTATTACATTAAATCTCTCTCCTCATGCACGAAGCACGTGCATGGTTTTGATGTCGTGTTGATGTAGACGACGGGATGAATCTTTTGAGTCTAGTTAGGTCATGGTAGGACAACGATTACCACAGACAAACGAAAAATGCTACAGTGCGCTACCATGTTTGACGTGACATTTTTACCGAATTTTACCCACACTCGATCTCTGCGAGGTTTAGAGGGGGAAAACTGATCAACCGATTGCTAATCACACTCGAATCGATCGTCACACTAGTTACAAAACAAATTAAACCCTGACAATAAGTCATACGGCGAATGCTAAACCAATATCATCGACCCATGCAAAATTGTGCATGGGCCATGTCGATCTATTTGCATTGTCCCTAGCAGCTCGACGCATGCAGCGGGACGTACAGCGTCGGCGTCTAAGCCGAGAAGTAGCTGAGAACGGCGTCCTCCCCGACGAGCCAGGCGGCGCCACCGCCGGAATTCGCACCGCCATTGCCGTCGACATTCCGCTTCCCCTTCTCCGCCCACGCGGCCGTCGCCCACCGCTTCTGCTCGGCGTCCGCCCGCGCCTTCTCCTGCTCGCCGCCGCGCGCCGCCGCCGCGGCGTTCCGCGCCGCCCTCCTCTCGGCGCGCCGCTGCTCCACGTACTCCTCCGAGATGTACACGTCCATGGATCGCGACGGGCGGTACGCAGCAGTAGTCTTTTACTACTGCTCCAAGGAGAGATCGAGCGCGTGGCAATGCGAAGAGAGTTAGTGAGTGGTGGTGAGGCCGTTGAGTTGCCAACTTTGGAAGGCTGGCATGTGGCGCGGCCGGGGATTTATCGGGAGCCGGGAGGGCGCCGAACCGGTGGGCTACGGCCATGGTTTGGCTCTGGCCTCCGCGCGTTCTCGAAACAACCCGCGTCGCGGCGCGCGCGCGCCCCCACCCACCCCCCTCGGCGGCCTCCGATTCTGCGAGCCATGGCTGCCGGTTTCCTTTCCACCCGTCGGGAGCGGCGAGGACCTGCATGGGTCTCTCTCTCGAGAAACGGAACGGAACGGAACGGGGCACGATCTCTTTCTGTAGGCTGTGTCAGGGCAGGCCCAACGCGGTGGCTCTGGTGGTGATCTGAGCAGTCCAGCTAGGCTCGGATTCCACGGTGTACAAAAGTTAGGTGCTTCGAACATGTCAGAGAGACTTGCAGAAGCTACATATGCTTATGAGAGAGAAAGTAGACATACGGAGAGGGAAAAGCTACAAAGGTTTGTGAGAGTACAGAAGTGATGGGACCAGGAGGTAAAAAGAAGATGGCACTAGCGTTGTGAGATTGGTGGCCTCAGGCTTACCGGGTCTACGTGGGAAGAAGCTTTTTACTGAGGCCAACAATGTTCGGTACCCGCGTTGGGCCTGCCCTCAGCTGTGTCGTCCTGTGTGGTGGCCATATACACACACCCTCTCCCAAACGGGCGAAACCGACGTCTCCTGCATGGTCTGTCCATGTCCAGAGCACCTACGGGGTGGGCCCCGCCGAGGCTCAGCGCGTACGGGAAGGAAAGAATCCAGCATTTCGTCGTACAAACGTGGAGCCGTCGCGAATCTTGCGAAAGGATTACGGCGGTGTTCACTTCCCTTCAAATCCAAAACTTTCCCCGTACTTTCTCTCTCTAAACTTCACTATTCACTGTCACATCAAATCTCTCTCCTCATGCATGGAGCATTAAATGTAGGTAAATAAAAAAACTAAGTACATGGTTTTGATGTACACGACGAGACGAATCTTTTGAGCCTAGTTAGGTCATGGTAGGACAATGATTACCACAAACAAACGAAAAGTGCTACAGTGCGCTACAGTGTTCGATATGACATTTTCACTCAAATTCTCGTTCTTTTTTCAGGGAAGTGAACACCGACTAAGTACTCCGCGCTGTCCCCTGGATCTCTGATACTGCCAGGTAGGAGTCGCGAACCGTGGGCTTTGTGTCGCGAGTCGCGACTCACAACGCGGCGACAGCAGGCATATGCAGAGACGCCAGAACCTGCGTGAGACGGGTGTGAAACCCTGCCTAAAGCCTGGTGACTGGTTAGGCTTTATTAGGCCCTCTGTCACGTGATTAGTGCTTGTTGGGCAAGTTAAGGGGGGACTAATCACTCTCTAGCAGCTATCAGGCGCTTCATTGGCCGGCGAACGAATCCAGAACAATGGAGTTGACTAGGCCGCCTAATTCTGGCGCGCGCACACAGTGCTACGACGGGGAAGGCCGACGGTGACTCAGCTCGGGTCTCGTCGACGGTTTTGGTCGTTTTGGTGGCTTGGGGCCTGTATCTAGCCTCATCCAGGCTCTCGAGATGCAGCACCCTCGCTATTGGTTGTCTAAACCGTCTTTGGCCTGGCCCGCGCCATGCAAAAAGCTACAAATGGTTTTTTTTTTAAATGTTGTGAGAACTACATCTAATAATTTTCTACATGCATGATTTCGAGGATAGGTCAAATCCAACAGCAAGGAATGGAATCGGAGATGATGCCATGGAGGTGTTGCTCGGTAGTGCGGCCTCGATGAGCAAGCGGCGGAGTGTCGCACGACCAATTACGAACGATGTTGTCCAGGATTTGCGCGAGAGGCAGAGGAGTGACAACGGGTAGTGCTCGAGAGGCGGATGCCTCAATGAGTCACACTTTCAGAAAAAGTTTGGGAAACAAATGAGTCTATGACATGTGGGGCATATAAGTTTGGCACGCCATGGTTGTGGTATGAACCAAAGGTGTAGCTAAAAGCCTAAGAAACTGTGGCAACTACATAACTAATCATAGAGTCACAAACTGATACCCACTCCAAACTCGTATCCATGAGGCAAATTATTGCAAAACAAAAAAATCAAGACATAAACTAAACTGATGAAAATAAAGAGTGGCAACCTGGACAAGTGAGGAGCGATCGATTAAGTTGCTCCTGGTAGAGAGATCCTCCAAGGCCGAAGCCAGCTTTATATATAAAGCATAAAGAAAATACTGGGTTTACCAGTTTTACATAAAGCACAAGTCCGCTGACAACCTAACTACTTCCAAATTCCGCAACGGACCCTCTAGGTGACAGGCCAGAGACAGTACGGAACTACTCTAGGCGGACAACCCGAAACGCCATAAATCCACTACAGAACCTGCAAGACCAGATCGGCAGACGGGTCCAAAGCATCAACATCACGGCCGTCGAAGGGGCTTCCCAAACAACTCCTTCAGGAAGGCAAAGACGCCGAGTCGGCGCCAACGTTAGGTTTTCACCTCAGGGACCTCCGCGAACCGCCGAAGGTAGTAAACCAAGAGCAACGCCACCTACAGGGAAACAACGTTGCCCGATCCAGCCCGCCAGATCGAAGCTTTCGCTTACGGTTCACCACCCAAAGCCTCAGCAACACTAGCCCAAACACTTGTACCACCGAACAATGTCCACACCACCACCGCCGAAACCAACGAGCAGGGCCCCATAAGAACTAGAACCACCACCAACTCCATCAGAATCGGCGGATCAGGGGCTCACCAAAGACCCGGCGGCCGTCCACCCTCGATTGGGGACAACGCCGAGCAAACTGCGAAGCACCTGTGCCCAGCACCCCCCCTATGGGATGATACCGAGTGGTTCAAGTTGAAGACGGAACCATGGACCCTGCAGTCGAGAAGCGGAGGAGCCACTGGGACCCAGTCGGGAGGGTATCACCATAAGGTGGACCGCCGGGGACGTCGACACCAAGGACGGAGCTCATGAGGGCCGTTGCCTCCCCAGACGCCGCCACCGTCAGGCAAACGGCAGGCCCCATCGAGCAGTGAACCAGGCGTCGACATCGGACCACCACCACGACGGCCCCCAATGCCCTTGCCACGCGACGTGGCCCGCTTCACCGGGCAGCACCAGCGGGAGCTCGATGCGTCGATCTAGGGGTCACCCCCCAGATCCAGCCGCCCACGATGGGACCGGAGGTCCCGCACCGGCGGCGAGCACCTCGAGGCCGCGGCGGCCTGCGTCCCCGTGCCGCGGCGGCCCACGCCCCCATGTCGCGGAGGGGCCTGGAGCATGCGGCGGTTCGGCGAGATCTGGGGGACACCCCCAGATCCAGCCGTCACCGACGGAGATGGCGACCACCGCGCCGGCGACATGCCTCCGGGAGCCGCCGCAGCTCGCGCGGAGGAGGGGCAACACCCCGGCGGCGGCCGGCGAAGCACCGCGGCAGATCTCGCGCAGGGAGCTCGAGGAGAAGAGAGATGGGGAGAGACGGGCCCTGCCGCCACCGTCATCGCGGCCGCCGGCGAGGACGGCGGCCGGCTCGGGCGGCGGAGAGGCGGGAGAGGCGCGTGGGAGGGCTGGGTAGGAGGCGGCGGCGCGAGGGGATCGGCCCGCGTCGCTCTCGCCCGAGAGTGACCGAGCGTCCCCCCGAGACGAAGCGCTCTCCTTGTAGAGAGATCGAGGAAGATGAGTGCGCAATCCGCCTTAACCTTCGCATGCGCTAACCATGCTGTTTTCTTCTCCGACGCCAACATCGGCCACGCCGTGTTTGTTCTGCTGCAAGGAAAAAAAGGGCACATACACACCCCACTAGAGCCGCCACTAGCCCAGGACTCCAGGAGGATAAGGGCAAGTACATTGGTATCGTCTATAGGCGGTCTCATACATCAATACGTAATCTTGAGTCAACTTATCAGACAATCTATACAATAGGTTGTTGTGTTAGTTGTCTCATGGTAATATAAAATTCCTTAATTTATGGGGAAATAAAGAAATATTATTGGTTGCATGGCAACAAAACTCGTACAATGGTAGAAGAGTTGTCTCGTAGTCCTAAAATTTTCCTCATGAGGCAGTTCATTCTCTCACCTCGCCCTCTCCTCCACACCACCAAAAATCCTATATGATATTGCATGAGACGATCTATGAGACCGCTAACGTGTAGTAATATACCTGCGCTAAGGTCAACTAAGCTCACGTGCCGTGGGCTGTTAAAAGCGAATGGGCCATCAAATGAAACAAACGGTGGGCAACCAAAGCACAGAAGGCTACCCATTTTAGCACTTATTTAGTTCCCAAATTTGAGAGTCAAATTTAGGTGTTTTGGGTGCGTGCGCACTGTAGCATTTCGTTTGTATGTGTGAAAAATTATCCAACAATTGATTAATTAGGCTCAAAATATTGATCTCGTAGAGTACAACAAAAATGTGCAGTTAGTTTTTGATTTCATTTATATTTAGTACTTCATGCATGTGCCGATATTTTGATGTGTTGAAAATCTTCTTTTTGTATAGTGAACTTTGGCGGTGAAATTTATCACATCGGACACCGTAGCGTACTGTAGCACTTTTCATTTATTTGTGATAATCGTTGTCCTATCATGACCTAACTAGACTCAAAAGATTCGTCTCGTCGTGTACATCAAAACCATATACTTAATTTTTTTATTTAATCATGTTTAGTGTTTCACGCCTGAGGAGATAGATTTGATGTGATTTGATGTGATAGATGAATAGTGAAGTTTGAAAAGAGAAATTTTATCTTTTGAAGGGACTAAACAGGGCCATTTTAGCATCTGAAGCACGAATTTTGAATGAATCAGGCCACCGAAAACTGAGTGAAAACAACACAGATAATCACCCGAGGGACCGTTAGAAATTCCGTATTTCTTCCATAGGGGGCATAGTCCCGTTCGCCTCCGTGTTCTCCTCTCCCGGTCTCCCTCTTCTCGTGGCGTTCTTTCCTAGCGGGGCCCCTCGTCCCCATCGCGCGGCGACTTCGTCGGTCCCTCCGCCGGCGGCGAGCATCCACCAGGTACGCCCTTCCCTTCCCTTCCCTTCCCTTCTCTTCATTTCCCTTCCCTTCCCGATGTGCGAAACCGAGCACCCCAAACCCTAACGTAAGCTATTTGTATTCGGATCTGGCCCAATTACATGTATATGTGTTATGCCACTAAATTCGATTATTTTTCAACAAAAGTCATATGCACACCCATGTCTTATACTGGATCCGCCCCTGGCTGGAGATATTTAGTTAGAATTCACGCTGGTTGATGTGATCTAGTCTTGACGAGGTTGGTGTGTTCTATGGCAGCTGAAAAAAGATGGCGAGGATACCGTCACTGAAGAGCCTCAATGCGTTTCCGCATGCCGAGGAGCACTTGTTGAAGAAGACTTACTCTGGCGCTATTGGTATGGACTATCAAGACCTATTCTTTTGTGATTGTTTCCAGTGGATGCTGCAGTGTATGGTTTGGATATTTATTAACTTGTGCCACCCCTTGATATCTGTACAGTGACAATTCTTGGGCTAATTATAATGTTTACACTATTCGTGCATGAGCTGCAGTTTTACCTTACGACCTACACCGTGCACCAGGTATGGTTGGTCACAGACTCACAGCTTGTATGTTCCTGATTTACTATACACAACTTTTCTGTAATATTCACTTAGGTCATTTCATTGCCCCCCTTCAAACAACTCTCAATTTTTTTTGCTTGGCACTGTGAATATGCCCGTCGAAATTAGGAGCTTATCCTGTGGTAAATGTAAACCAACTTTACAAAGTAAATAATGCTATTTCTCTTTAAGACAATCTTGTGGGGATTGAGTTCTAGCATCAAAAGCACCAATCTGATCAAATAATTCTTGTGACGACAAACATGTCTTTATTAAATAAGAAACATAAATTATCAATCAATTACATTGCTGAACCCCAGGTGTCTTCCTGATTGTTGTGATAACCTGGTAATTGTCATTTATGAGATCTTGGTAAAGTAATTTTGCTGTGGTTAATTTTATTTTCATTGAATTTATCCTAGCCAAATATCTGTATCAATGAATCCTTCACCAGTTGATACTGTCTGCAGATGTCTGTAGATCTAAAACGAGGAGAAACTCTGCCAATTCATATAAATATGTCGTTTCCTTCTTTGCCATGTGAAGGTCAGTCATTGATTAAGTTCAGTCATAATTAGTTTGTTGCAAGTCATTATTTGTGGATTACTGAACAAAGTGTTTCATGACTTTTTCTTTGAAAGGACGTTTCATGATTTTGATATATCTTTCTCTGGCTCTTGTTTGTTTAGTATTGAGTGTGGATGCAATTGACATGTCTGGGAAACACGAAGTTGATTTGCATACAAATATTTGGAAGGTAACATCTTCGCTCAAAATTATGTTCCCTTTGGTGTGTGTTCTAGCATTTTATTTTAATACAGTAGCTGCATTTATTTGTTATACTGCTGATTATGAGTTGCGATGAAGAAACATTACGTGTGGGCATTATTAAGTGATAAATGCATATCCTCATTGGTCAGAAGCCAGCAGACAATAGATTATGCTGGCCAGTTGTTTTTCATATGTTAATATAGAACTGCAGAGACATGTACTTTTACAAGCTCTGGTTTGTATCTTACATTACACAGTATTTTTCATATGTATTCTAATGTTTAGTATTTTTTCAGCAAAATTTGTATTATATTTTGTAAAAATGCTTTAGTTGCCTTGCTCTCATGTCTAATATTCTCTCTTCCTTTATATCTGCTTAATACAGCTTCGCTTGGATAGGTACGGCCATATTATTGGTACAGAGTACTTGTCTGATCTAGTTGAAAAGGAACACGGGGCTCATCATGATCATGGTATACTCTTCTTCCTCCCTATATACAAAGGAAAGTAATTTAGCATGGAATCATGACATACATATGAAATCATTTTATCTGCAATATGTATGTCCTTTTCTTATTTTACTTGATGTAGGAAAGTATCTTCTGCTGTTGTAAATAATCTCACTTAGTAAGTAGTGCTGTTGGGTACCCTAGCCTTTCAGGCTTGAACCCAGTGCCTATCTCCGATTCTCCGCACAGTGAAAGCTGGAACTCCTAGGTGTTGCCTTTTCCCAGAAAAGCACCATGGTACTTTTGAAGTAATCAATCATTGAAACCGAAGCGCATGCTCTCAGTCTTGATTATCATAGGAAAGCCTCAATACAATAACGATGACTAATTTGATGTATCAAAGATGTTTGGTTTAGATTGTCTCATTTTATGTTGGGCATAATTTAGTTTGAATGTTTGATTTGAATGACCAGTATGCTCTGGTTAGAATAATTCTTCATAATTTGCTCATTCGTTAAAAGTTCTAAAACAGACCATGGTCATGAGCATCACGATGAAGAAAAGAAGCATGAACACACCTTCAATGAAGATGCAGAGAAAATGGTTAAGAGTGTCAAACAAGCACTGGAAAATGGTGAAGGGTGTCGAGTAAGTTATTCATCTACATGTTCTCATTTGTTTTATAGAATGGTATTTCAGGTTGTGATCATGAATTACATTTTTTGGTGTTGATAATAAAATTGCATCCTCAATCGACAGGTCTATGGGATGTTAGATGTGCAGAGGGTTGCTGGTAACTTCCACATCTCAGTGCATGGTTTAAACATTTTTGTCGCTGAAAAGGTCAGTAATCTGAAATTACAGATACCTTGTGACTTTTCTGTCCTTTGTACATTTTGGTTCTGAAGTACTAGTTTCTTTAATTATAAGTAGGCTTCATAAGGTAGAAGTCTAAGCTGCTAACAAGGCTCAGTTGTAATATGAGAAATACTGAAATAGGGTTCATTTAGTTAGGTTTCCTTCATAAGGTATCATTTGGGTTCCTAACAAAACATCTCTTCAAGTGGCTAACTACATTGTGTCAAATCCTGACAGTATTTAGCTTTCCTACTTCTTAGCATTCAGCTTGAACCAGCATCAATGACTGACAGATATTAGGATTTATTGCATGCTACTTTACGGTAAGCACATACTAGTTATTTTGTGATGTTAGAAAAAAACACGACTACATAAAAATTAAAAAGAAGGATAATAGAGAAATAACAAGCCAGGAAACTACTGAAACTCTCATTGGTACGAAAGGGGTCCATAGCTGAGTTATTTTTGTGTTAACATCACATGATATTGAACTTACCCTGGTTTCTTCTGTGGCTCTTCTGTTGGCTTTGTGCTTTTACCAGTCTTACCACTCATCTGAAAAGTCATGAAGTATCTTAGTTCTTTTATTCTTGGGCATATGCTACTTTTACAAATTAGAATCTGTGTTTTGCTGGAAGGTCTGTTAACTTCTCCAGGTATAAATAGTTTCCAGTGATGAATGAAAGAATTCACTGTTTTTGTCGATTATATAAACAAGCAAACTTTCCTTTCTCGCCTAACCCAATAGTACTTCCATTACCCTTATTAGCACTTTCCCTTTTCAACTGGCCTTTTTCTAATATGATTTACTGATTTGTAATTTTTATGCAGATTTTTGAAGGGTCAAGCCACGTGAATGTTAGTCATGTTATTCACGATCTGTCCTTTGGTCCTAAGTATCCAGGAATTCATAATCCACTGGATGAAACCTCGAGGATACTTCATGACACAAGTGGAACTTTCAAATATTATATCAAGGTGAGTAACCATTTCTCCAGCCTTTGTAATCAAGCATGTGCATGAAGCAGCTTCCAAGTCGCAACATTAGGGAATATAGCAAAGAAATCCTGAAGAAATTTTGATGGTTCCGCAAATATTTCACATTTCATAACATGGTCATCACTTCTTGCAAAAAAAAAAGGGTCATCACTTGGCGGTGCAAAGAAAAAGTTTCATTTCCCATTTCCAGCTAGCCTATGTCGATGTTAATTTGATCTTGTCAAGTAAACCAGAACATATGCAGAGTGAATATTCGCTAGTTCATTTTCTTGTAATATTGGAATAGCTCATGATAAAGCATTCTCATCTGTTTGCCCAACTGATATGCAGGTTGTTCCGACTGAGTACAGATATCTCTCAAAGAAAATATTGCCAACAAATCAGTTTTCTGTCACAGAGTATTTTCTTCCCATTCGCCCAACTGACAGGGCCTGGCCAGGTAACTCTTTGTTTCACCTCAACCCTCTCACGTATGGTACCGGCATGAGTTGGTAATGTTAATGTACGTGGGCTGTTTTTCCTCTCTATAATACAAAAAGAAAAAATACGCAGTTCACCTGCGTATTCAAGAAAAAAACTCTCTGTTTCACCCTCCAAGCGTGGTGTGTGTTCATCTCTTTTCAAAGCTAAACTGTTTCTGCTTGCTCTGCAGCTGTTTACTTCCTGTATGATCTCTCACCGATTACGGTCACCATCAAAGAGGAAAGACGGAACTTCCTACATTTCCTAACTCGTCTATGTGCGGTTCTTGGTGGCACATTTGCCATGACAGGTTAACCTCAACCCTATAGTTTTATGTTCTATCTTATGCGTGTTACGCATTTTTCCAGAGTTGGATTCAATAATAACACTAGTTGCCTACAAGGTGTACTGATAACAAAACTTGGAAAAAGAAACCATCAATGGCTCATTGTTGTTATGGTGCATTGCCTGTTGCAACACTCTTGCTGACTTTTTGTTATACAGGAATGCTCGATCGGTGGATGTACCGGATTATCGAGTCTGTCACCAACACAAAGACCAGAAGCGTACTGCGGTAACTGCAAATTTCTTGGTAGACAAATGGGGAAACCGTGGTTACCTGTGGCTAATCAAGCCAGTAGATCATGTCCCAGCTAACTGATCAGGCCATGTTGGTTTACATGTTTTATTTGCTCGATGCATGGCTAACTTATAATGTCGTTAGTTTTTATCATCAATTGCGTGGTCAAGTCCACGGACTACAGTTTTGTCATCAACTGAACACCTATCCTGGAACAACCAGCGAGATCATGTGGTCTGTAATCATGTATAAGATGTCTTCAGTATAATCCAATATCTGTACTAAGAATCAATACGAACATGTAGTTTGGTCTTTTTGTGACGAGCTCCATCCATTTGGGCTTCCAGGATACATGAATCGTGAGACGCCCTCCTACGATACGAACATAACATGTGGCTGCTGATTATTTTGGTTCATTCTTGTTCGTATCCAAGATCCTGTGTGCTCTTCAGCTACTATGGTCTATTGGGCACTTCAAGGTGCACATATGCTTTGAAGGAGCACCCAATGCACCTCCATCAGAACAGCCTTTCCTATCTGTGACAGAAATGAGGGGAGAATAGATTGCAAGTGTCAGGCAGAACTTGTACCGTCAAATAATCTCTCTTGTTTCAAGCTGAGGTCAAAAGACAGCGAAAAAGATTAAAGGCGCACGGAACGACGGATCTTTGTAGAACAGGAGGAACAGCGAAAGAGTTCTCTCTTAAGTATATTGGTATCTGGCGCCGTTTTCTATCGATCTCGCACAATCGCCCGGTCCCTTTCTGCCGCCAACCTCGGCGCTTCTTTCCTCCCTCCGCGTGTGGTGCGCCCCTTCCCTCCAATGCGCTGCCGTGCCATCTACCTCAACACGTATCCACCGGGCCCAGTCCCGTCCGCTGGTTCAATCAAGTAGACGATGGCAACGCTTGGGCTCTCCTCTGTCCGGCCTCTCCCCCCATTTCCTGTGATCGAGTTGCTGAAGATCAAATACCAAATGGCTGAGGAGGCCACGAACGCGGATACGCCGGCGCCGGCCAAGGACATCGCCGAGGAGAAGGCGCCGCCGGAGGAGTCTGGGGTCCTCCTCGTCGTCGAGGGTAAGACAGCGACTCACTTCAACACAGACGACATACGCGTTTAGATATCCTTGTTGCTGTTGTTGCTTCTGGACTTCTGGTTATGTTTCGGCGAGTGTCTGCAGTCTGCGCAACTCAAAAGTTTGCAGAGTTTATCTGTTGCTTTGCGCCTCGCAGCGTTTTTTTTTTGGGGGGTAAAAGTGCATGTTTCTCCAGACTCCAGAAGCAAGGTTTCGTGTCGCTGTTTCCTTTTGCACTTGCACCTCAGGGTAGCGCTTCACACAATCACACCAACAACAAGCTTTTCAGAACGTTCTATAGATCATTGAAACTGCTGTGATTTTGCACGGCTGGTTTCTCTCCAGAAAATTTGTAAAAAAAAAGGGTTAGAGTTCTGAATTGTACAAAGAAGATGTGCAACAAGTTTTGCCAAATTCAGAGGACAACCAGTAGTAAATACTTCAGAGTACGAGAGGACAAGATGGATGTAGCTAGCAACCTAGCACCACCATCTTTCATCAAAGCCAGCTTATTTCGTAGAAACCAGATGAGAACCGGCAGGTTCTCAGCAAACTTAATAATTGATAGATGTGCTTCTAAGTTCATCTCCACATAATTTCCTACGTGTTTGCCAGGTGACGAGAAGCCTGCAGCTACAGGCGGGTTACAGGAAAGAGGTATGAATAGTTGGGTACTGATGCTCTCTAGTCTGAATCCATGTATCCAACAGGCAATATGTCCTGAAATAGCCTGTTGTATAAAAGGGATATAACCTGAACTGCATGCGCAACTTCTCTCGTGTCCTTCAGACGCTTTTCTGACCCGGGTCGCCACCGAGAAGAGGGTGTCGCTGATCAGGGCCTGGGAGGAGAGCGAGAAGGCCAAAGCAGAGAACAGGCAACGCCCTCCTCTCTCCCTACTGTTTGGATCGATCATGCCATGTTTTTGCAGCCTCCCCAAATGTCTCTGTGTCGCGCTGGGCGGCCAGGAGGCTGGCGAGCGTCACCTCCTGGGAGAAATCCAAGGTCGCGCAGATGGAGGCCGAGCTCAATAAGATCCACGTGAGCCAGTCGCCTGGAAAACCAGCGGCATATTTTTTTCTCTTTTTCTTCCGGCCATCGTCGTCGAACACACGCACCCGATGTAATAATGGGGACGACGACGTGTGGTGTGGCGGCGTGCAGGAGCAGCTGGAGATGAAGAAGGCGGCGCGGGCGGAGAAGCTGAGGAACAGCGCGGTGGCGGTGCACAGGGCGGCCGAGGAGAAGCGCGCGGCGGCCGTGGCGCGGCGCGGCGAGGAGGTCATCCGCGCGGAGGAAGATGCCGCCGGGTACCGCGCCAGGGGCCAGGCGCCCACCGGGATCTTCGGCCGCGGCCTCTTCGGCAGGGGGTAGCAGGAGTGCACGACCACGTTGCTTTGCTTGCTCGAGGACTCGCAGTTGGTTTTGCGGCGGGCGCCTGCGCTCGTCCTGTCGTGCAGGCTGCAGCGTTCTGTCGTGGCGAAACATCTCGTGCACATATGGCATGCCTGTTCTCGATTATATATGTGTGTAAAGCATGCAAAACATCTGTGTCTGTGAAACTGGAGGTTTGTAAGTCAAAATTACCGGCTATGAATGTTGATTATGGTATTTCAAGAAGATATTAGAAATTGGCCTTTTCTTTTTTATTCTAGTTAACTACTTGCATTTCAACAGTCCTAACGTCTTGGCTGGCCTTTGCCATCTTGCTTTTGAATGATTAGGATTTGAAAAATGATCTAATTAAGTAGAACTGTTCCAAACCTTATGGAGGGTGTGGGTTTTAATCAATCTCTCTCTCTCAAAAAAAAACTAGAGTGTGTGTACATTTTCTTTTTTAAAAAGGAAATAATTTACATTAGATCATATAGGTTGAGTCAAATAATAATATCCGCATAAGTGGTGTCACCAAGTCAGAGAGTTGATCCAGCCATCCCATACTACTGTTTGCATCTAGATTAGAATCAAGTTTAGATAGAGCAACTACCCTTGAGTGACATTCACATGCACAATATATTATCTTAGCACAAATGAAGTGCATGAGTGGTAGGCTATAGACATCACACGGCAAGCACGCCCACTGGTGACAACTTTAAAAATGTTAGTCATAAAACTATGTATAATATTGTAGTCTTCTAGCATTATAGTATCATAACATTGTAGCACCATATTTTAGTGTAATCTCCGGATTCTTTGACTGGACATAGTGGTACCAGGGCCGGTATCAAATTAGCTTGCATGGCATACATTTTTTTTTGCCGATACCAATCTTTAAGGCTTGAAGTTAAGTGAACATTCGATTTCATTAAAAAGTTGTATTTCTCAGTTTTAGGACCTCCTATTCTCTATAATTCAAAATATAAGCTCATACATGTATGTTCTTGGCCATTGTTTTACTACGATCACGATAGCTAAAAATCATATAAATAAACAAATATTAATATTATCGTTTTTCTAATGGTATATTGTTTTAACTATTTTGCATAAGTAGAACTAGTTAAAGTATTTTTTTTGGAACATGCTCATCAATATCTAGATTTACCACGACTACTTATATTTTTGGCTAATTAGTTTTGAAGTTGTAAGTGACATGTTCATCGACAATAATTCTTTGTGACGATCTCGCTAACTCTAAGAATTGTAGATACGATCTTCTGAAGACATTTATAAGGATAGACATACATGTATATAATATTTGCATATGTATTATGTATTTTTTTTAAAAATATTACCGACTCAAATTTAGATTCTTTTAAAGAATCGTATGAATTTTCATTCAGTTACGAGCTCAGGGCGGAAAGCTTCCAAAGATGGCCCGCCCGCCTCCTCCCCACAAGTCTACCTGGCAACCTTACCCATTCGAAACCAAACGCTCCCGGATCCACCTCCAAAGTCCAAAAGCGAAACCCACGCCCGCCGCAACGGCGAAACCATCGGAACCCTAGATCTCTGGCGCACGAGCTCCAGAACCCTAGATCCGCCATGCACCAGCCCAGAGCCCGCTACCCGCCCGGCTATGGCGCAGGCGGCAACGGCGGCGGCGGTGGACGTGGCGGCGGAGGCGGCGGCGGCGGCGGCGGAAACCACAACTACTACGGACGGAACCCGCAGCCGCAGCAGCATCACCACTACCAGCACCACCAGCAGCAGCAACACCAGCAGCAGCAGAAGCAGATGCAGCTGCAGAACGCGCATAGGAACTCCTCGCACCAGCATCAGCAGTGGCTGCGGCGAGACCAGGCACCCCCCGCCGCCGCGGCGGGATCTGGAGATGCTGCTGGGAGGGCAGCGTCGCAGCACGACGCCGTAGACTCGAGGTACTGGCGTTGCTGATTTGCCCATCGCCTCTGGTGAACCATGTTTTGGTCTCTGTTTGTGCCGTGCCACTCTCTAGGATTTGTGCTTTGTTTAGCTACTGTAGACGTAGAATTGGCAGCACGCTGGATACTCGAATGATATATATTTGATTTTGGCTGCTGTCTTGCTGCATTGGACATAATAGTTCTGCTGTTATGGCATGCTGATTGTAGTTAAAAGCTTGCTGACTATTCTTTGATTAGATCATGTGTGGAAAAAAAGGAACCTAATTATTGCTCTATGCATGCTGCTATCCATGCTGTTCAGTTTAAATGATGATTAACACTGCTGTTAAATTATTCTGTGAATGTTGCATGCTGCTTTTGTTTACCCTTGCCTCTATCATATGTTTTCTATGCATAAGTGTGTGATGTTGTCATTTTTGTTTCACTGTTGCTGATGTTCTCTGCTTCCCCACTATATAGACAATTCACTTGGTGCTGTATTTGATTCAACATGTTGGTTGAACTTTATCTATTATGATCATCATCGTGGCTTTCATTTGTTTGTTTCAGTTCTCAAGATTGGAAGGCTCAATTGAATATACCAGCTCCAGATACACGCTATAGGACAGAGGTGAGTTCCCCGTCTAATACTCTTATTGTCTTTTCATGTTCGAGAATATATGCACAATGCATCCTGATTTATTTGACTGTCTCGGAGAAGTTTTTGGATGTACCCCATTTGCTTACGTATCCAGGCTATTTATTATTTCTCTCTGATATTTGTGTTATCTTATGCAGGATGTCACTGCAACAAAAGGCAATGAGTTTGAAGATTATTTTTTGAAACGCGAACTGCTTATGGGAATATATGAAAAGGGGTTTGAAAGGCCATCTCCTATTCAAGAAGAAAGCATTCCAATTGCGCTGACTGGAAGTGATATTCTTGCAAGAGCCAAAAATGGCACTGGGAAGACCGCTGCATTTTGCATTCCGGCACTTGAAAAAATTGATCCCGAGAAAAATGCCATTCAAGGTGATTTCTTCTCTGATTTGGTCTAATTTAGAAGGGACCCTAACTAGAGTTGTGTTTTTCTATTGCTGGTACCATCATGTGGTAACTTATTTGGCTAAAAGAATACCCTGAGTTACTGCTCTCCAATTCCTATCCATTAGTTGTTAATGTTACACGGGCACTGAATTATTGTTATGTTATTACTATTGGCCACGCAGATGCATTTGATATATTGAAAGCACGACTCCTGTTAGAAATATTTTTGTATGTATTAGTCTATTAGATTACCCATTCTTAAATTTTAGTCTGCTGTTTGTATTTACACGGAGCGAACTAGTCATAGAAAGATATTATTTGTTACTGATGGTATGAAAGTTTTTTGTGGATAAGCAAACCATTTGTGGTCTAGCATTATATGGCTGATTGGCAGACTGAAATTGTACATAATGCAACAACATTGTACTTACTGTCATAAACATTTGCTGTGGATGTTTGTGTAGTGCCAGTTTTACATCCACTTTGTATTAGTTCATGTTTGTTTCTTATTTTTGCGAATCTGCTTATTGTTATCTGTAAAACTAAACCTTCTCTGTTTTTGTGGGTCTTTTCTTCAGTTGTTATACTTGTACCAACAAGGGAACTGGCTCTTCAGACTTCACAAGTCTGTAAAGAGCTTGGGAAGTACCTGAACATTCAAGTTATGGTCAGCACTGGAGGAACCAGCTTGAAGGATGACATCATGCGTTTGTACCAACCTGTTCATTTACTCGTTGGCACTCCTGGCCGTATACTGGATCTTACCAGGAAGGGCATATGTGTGCTGAAAGATTGTTCAATGCTCGTCATGGATGAGGTATGATAAGGAACACACACAAGTAATGCCTTGTGCTGTATCCGTATATTTTGCTATCATAGCTTAGGCACTGTAAGTGTGTTCTATTGACAAGGGTGCTACACTGCTACCCCCATTTGATTAACATTAGTCTATCACTTAAATTTATTGATGTTGTAGTTCCTTGCTGAAAGAAAAGAAAAATAGTGTTGCCTTTTGTACTCCCTCCATATTGGTATTAGATGATGTTTTGGGCAAGATTTTAGTCAAACATTGGGAATATAAATCACGAATAACTTTTAAGTCGTTGAGTTTGGAAATGTGAGAACTATATGAATAGATTTGTCTTAAAAATATTTTTATAAAAGTATACATATATTATTTTTAATAATTTTTTTTTGTAAAGATAAGAAGTCAAAGTTACGTTTTGGAGACCGTGTCGTTGTCCTAAACATCATCTAATACCAGTATGGAGGGAGTATCTATTTTCATCTAGTTTACTGTGGCATTGACCACCCTTGTGGTTATGTGTTTGATACTGATCATTTATCTTAATAATCTGCATATATTGATACACTGCTAAAAAACATTTGGAAACTCTGATCTTAGGGCATATCTGTCCTTCAAATTTTTTCAATTTGCGGATTTGTAGTTGCAGGGTGGACCATGAAACAAATGTGTGCATGGCTTATTTTTGATAATTCATAGTGTTAGGACCTTTCATGGCATTGTTATTTCTGGGATGTTTTGATACAGATGTTTCAACAGTTTCATGTTGAATAAAAGATATCCTTATTCGTGTCAACTTGTAGGCTGACAAGCTATTGGCTCCAGAGTTTCAGCCTTCTGTAGAGGCACTTATTCATTTCCTTCCAGCTAGTCGGCAACTGTTGATGTTTTCGGCGACCTTTCCTGTAACTGTCAAGGAATTCAAAGATAAATATCTGCCTAAACCTTACGTTATTAATCTGATGGATGAACTAACCCTGAAAGGAATCACTCAATACTATGCTTTTGTTGAAGAAAGACAGAAAGTTCATTGCCTGAATACACTTTTCTCTAAGGTACAGCAAACATTAACTCTTTGCCTTATTTCATCCATATCTAAGTATAAACTGACACTTTGTCCTGTTTTTGTGTTCTGGCCAGCTTCAAATTAATCAATCCATTATATTCTGCAACTCTGTTAATAGAGTTGAGCTACTGGCTAAGAAAATAACTGAACTTGGTTATTCGTGCTTCTACATTCATGCTAAGATGTTGCAAGACCACAGAAACAGAGTGTTTCATGATTTTCGCAATGGTGCTTGCAGAAACCTTGTGTGTACAGGTCTGCACTGATTCCCTTGTCAAATATTTTCTTATATCTTAGGAAAGATTATAATTTTTTGTTGGCTTGGAAAATCTTGTGTGACTCAAAATTTCAAATCTTATTGGTCTTCGATTATGTAATTTACTTTTCAACACATGCCAAATAGCATTTATGTCCTATCTTATTGTGTGTCTCTTTGTTGCAGATCTGTTTACTAGAGGAATTGACATCCAAGCTGTAAATGTGGTCATTAATTTTGACTTCCCCAAGACCTCCGAGACATACTTGCACAGGGTACATTGTTATCTTGTCTTTTTTTTTCTAGGAGCTCTTTATTGTTTCACGACTTTGTTGAACTTACAAGTTCTGCACTATTTGCATTCTTCTAGGTTGGTCGTTCCGGTCGATACGGGCACCTTGGTTTGGCAGTGAACTTGATCACTTATGAAGACCGTTTCAATTTGTAAGTCTGCGCTGCAAAAGTGCACACATCATTCTGAGTAAACATAAGCTGTAGTTCATTATTGTATCGAGATTCCTTACCTTTCTTTTTTCTCTTCAATTTGCAGGTATAGGATTGAGCAAGAACTCGGAACAGAAATTAAGACAATACCCCCGCAGATCGACCTGTCTGTATATTGCCAATGATCAACACGGCAGTTTCAGAAGCATCAATGCATTAATTTTCATGAGAAACTTATCAGGCAAATACAGATGTACATAGCAACCCATCAAGTGAGTTCTCCAACTAAGGTGTCACTCGTTGCAAAGCTCCTTGTATTGTCTCGGATAATATTTAATTCTCTCATACCTGTAGGGTTCGTTTTGGTGCCTTGGTGACGTTTCTAAGCTTACTTCGATTAGTAGAGGAAGGGTTTCCTGTCGGCACTGATACTGTTGAGTTTAACTGAGGGCATGCACACTGGGCTTGCTTGGAGGTCCGGAACCGTGATCAGACGAAACAGTTGTTACTTTATAGATTCTCTCCAGTCCTAACATTTCAATTCTACTTGTTTGCTAGTCTAAGTTCCGCTTGAGTTGTCAAACATCATCTTGATTCATCAGCTGTTTTCATTTTCTTTCCTTTTCTGTTATGACACATGGAATTTTCCGTAGCCTGCTTGTTTTCCGTTGATTTTGTTTTTTCATGGCTTATACTGTTGATATTGAAGCATTTGTGTACCTTTTCCTTCTTTTCGATAGTACCCGTGTCCAAGTGATTGGACATCGCAGCGAAAGCACGGCGGTGGTGTAGTACACGTTGCCGCGGATTGTAGTAATTTGCCGTTAGGAGCATCGGTCGTCTGGCGTCGCGGTGTTCTTGGGTGCGGTCATGCCCGCTCTAGAGCTCCGTAGCCGTAGGTGCAAGGACGTAGCCATGAGTCGGTGACGTGCTTGGCGCCGCGCCCGTTGCTACGCGGAGCCTTTGGCTAGAAGCAGGTCAAACCATCCCGAAGCAAATCGAAAGCTGAGCTCTTCATGTTCAACGATCCAGGCATGCATTCAAAACTTGCAATTTTATCGTGTTTTCAGGAATTCCTTCGAGCTTGTGTGAAGCAAAACAAAGAAATTGGGCGTCAGGACGTTTTGTTGGGGAAGGAAAGGATGATGACGCACTCTTGTTGTCATGGTTTTCGGGATCCTTGTCGGGCGTGGCGACGTGAATACGACTCTACGAGATGCTGCAACAAGCAGTTTCCCTTCGCCCGGCGCCGCTCAACGTTCCCAATATCCAACGCAACGAGCTGACGAGCCCTCCTCCTTCGCCCGTCGTCGTCGATTCGTAAACCGAGGCCGTGCTCGTGAAAGCCACGCGTTCCGGCCGCAGCGCACGGAGAAAGGCACGGCGCGGCCGCGCCTGCCACGTTCAAACCGAGACTCGAACGGACGCCCTTTCTGTCCATTTTACCTCGGCCCCCACCACCACCTGTCCACCCAGCACATCGCCCAGGCCACACACACACTGACACGGAAGCCCATGCTCTCAGTTACTCACCGCAGCCGCCGCCAGCCACCCCGAGCCGACTCCCTCTCCCGCCGACACCGCGGCCCCGCACGTCATCGTCTCCACCCTAGCTGTGCCCACAGCCAGCAACGGCCGCGAGAGCAGGTGGCGTGCCCTGCCCGCTGCTGATCTACCAGCGCCCCGTGCCTGGCGCCCTGGCATAAGCTGCGACCGTTGTCTTTAACCTCGCACGCGAATCAACCCCACACCACACTCTGCAGTCTGCACAAGCACGAGCAAGGAACTGCCACCGCCGCCGTCACCCGTCAGTCACCGTCTCCACCCCTTTCTTCCTCGTCCCGGGGCCGCCGCCTCGCCAGACGCCAGATCCCGCCCCGTGACGCGGCGAAGAATCCCGTGGCAGTCCCGGCTGGCTGGGGAGGGAGGGGAGGGGAGGATGGGCAGCACCAGCGCGTTCGTCGTCAGGTGGATCAACTTCTTCACCATGGTCAGTCGCTGCGCTCGGCCCAGCTCACTCCTCAACTCCCTCTCGCTCCCCCGCCTTCGTTCCTCGAATCGGAGGAGGCGTTTGCCTTCGTTTCGCTTTGCTCTTGCTTGGGGTCCCGCATTTGCTAGCCATTTTTAAGCTGGTTGATTTTTATACATAAAAAAATAATTGCCCGATTATTTCTTCACTGCTCGGAATGAACTGGTGCCGCTGGCAAGGCTTCAAAATTCATTCCTGGTTCAGGAGTTTCTCCCGCGAATTGTGGTTTTTAGCTTCACTAGCGCGGCTCATTGCTCAAGTACACTTTCCCCATCATTTTGCTTTACGCTTTCTCTGATTTTTTTTTAAAGAAACGTGCGCTATCTCTGAATTTTTGTGTTCGTCGTTTCCTCGTCCTCCATCTGGTGGTTCTGCTCCGTGCATTTCCTGTGCTAAGTGGCAGTGCAATGCTTCCAAATTTACCCCACATTGATTGGGTTTTGGTCTTTGGCAACAGTTGAACTCAAAGTTGATGTTAGCATAGGCGAAAGAGAGACTGCTTACTAGTTTTCCTAGTAAATGACTTTATGGTGTTCTTGCGTTGCTGTTTCTTGTACAGATACTGGCACTACTGGTGGTGGGTTTCGGGTTCTGGATGAGCACTCATAATGACGAGTGCAGGCGGACCTTGACTATCCCTGTCATAGCTCTCGGAGGAGTGATCTTTCTCATGTGCGTATCTAATCGCTTCTGCATCCCGTCCCGTGACAATGTGACATTACCTTGATGAATTATCATGCTCCTCATTTAACCTGGTTCACTGGCGATTTATGCTGCAGATCGCTAGTGGGATTCCTTGGTGCTTGGAAGAACATTTCCTGCTTGCTTTGGACAGTATCCTTGCTTTCCCGTGAATTGGATTAGTAAATTCACCGACACATGACTGCAGCTAATTGTCCTGGTTCCTTATTTTTGGGTACTTTTGGAGCTATCTGTTGCCTTGACATGTGGGCTCCTAGTACCTAATCATGCTGTTCGTGGTCTTGGTGGCAATCATGGTGTTCACAGTGCTTGCGTAAGTTCCTTTGATTCAATTGTGATTACATCATGGCCTTTATTTAGCTGGTGACTTGGTGGCAGTGATGGTGTGCTTTTTGCTTGTTGCTGGTGTGCGCATTCATTATGTGATAGTCTTGTTAGAATTGTACCGCACCATTTAGGTGCTAATTATCAATTGACTAAATGAAAGAAGTAGCCACGTTGTTGCTTAACATTGTCTTTGTCTTTACTGCTGCAGGTTTATCATAACAAATACAGGAGCCGGCCATGTTGTTCCTGGGGCTAGGTATGTGCCTAATAGTGATTCACAGAATGATCCAAAGAAATCCAGTTCCATAGTCCCGTGGAGTCTACAAGCTTTGTATTGTTTCAGAGAATGTTCCAAACAAATACAGGAACATTGGGCTTATAGTGATCTAATATAAAAAGGGTTAACATTTAACATATAAATCATGTACTGAATGATCCAAAGAATTCCAGCTTCTTAACTTATTCTTTTGAGGCATTTCTCATGTTCTATGCAGATATAAAGAGTGCCGTCTACAAGATTATAGCTCCTGGTTTGTCAAACAGGCATGCACTCTTTCTTTCATGTAAAAATCATGTTTCCTGCTATGCAAGTACATATAAATATTCTGATGTGGGCTGACACATAACTCTCTTGATTTATTTCTTCTTCCAAACTCCAGCTCAATGACACGGAGAAATGGACTCAACTGAGAAGTTGCCTTGTGAAGTCAGACGACTGTAATAACCTTTCAAAAAGATACAAGGTCACTCCTCTCTTGGCATCTTCCTTCAACTGATTTCTGTCACATCTTATAGTTGCTCCATTTGCTACAATTTCTGCTATGGTGATCTTACTAGCACAAGCCAATTTCATGCAGACTCTGAAACAATACAAACTTGCAGACCTTACTCCCATGGAGTCCGGTTGCTGCCGGCCACCAGCAGAGTATGCACCTGAACCTTTCATCTCGTACTGAAACTTTTGAGCCTGCAACTGCTCAATATAATGTAAACATGTTCATCACATTTCTCTGATTTTTCAGGTGTGGGTACCCAGCTCTGAATGCCTCCTATTTCGATCTGAGCTATCATCCGGTGAGCACCAATATCGACTGCAAACTGTACAAGAACGCACGCTCTGTCAGATGCTACGACTGTGATTCTTGCAAGTAAACTGCTTGGAACCTTCTCCCTAGCTTCAAACCATTGAGCCATTTTTTGATGTAATGCTTACGCTGAACATTTGGTTACAGAGCTGGGGTTGCGCAGTACATGAAAACCGAGTGGCGCGTGGTTGCCATCTTCAACGTGATATTGTTCGCCATCCTGGTAAGCCCTGGCGTGGAATTGGACACGAACACTGATACCACGGCTAGTTTCAGACTGCACACACACACACACTTCAAAAGATGAATTTTTTTTTTACCTCGTGCTGATCTTCTCCCTTTTCATGTAACAATTTATCTATGGCATTGTGGCTAGTCGTTCGTGTACTTCGTCGGCTGCTGCGCGCGGCGGAACGCTGGAGGTAGCGATACAAAAGGTCGTGGAAGGTGACAGAAACACTTCGTTGTGAAGCCCTTGGCCATCCAATGTGGAAGTAGGAATTAGCTTTGGTACCCCTGTAAAATTGTTCCATCAAATTCCTTTGATGAGAGATACCTGGGCTTATCTGCTGTGTGGTGATATTCTGTTGCAAACTGATTGTTAACATCTTGGGAGGTAAAAAGAATATCATTTTGTCTATGATCTCATGACAATTTTCAGGACAGAACTAGAGAAGCTCCGGTCTGATACTTATTACAACTATCACAAGTACGATTTACCGTGGCAGTATGATGCTCAACGGATCACAAAATTGAGCATTCTATGGTGACGTAATCATGTCTAAGCAAATGAATGGTGCGTTACAAAGCCATATACGTGGGGAGCAGCTAAATGAATGTCTAAGCATTCTATATGAGCAGCTAAATTAAAAATGGTTAATAACAGGTAGCGAAAATTCATGTCAAGCATGACACATTCCCTCCAATGGGACGTAATGAACATCTGCTTCAGTGCAGCTTGTGAGATTCTCTATTTATTTGTCGCTCACAAGGGGGCTGTAAACAGGGTACCACATTTTCCGAGCCACGTAGTCCACCGTTTCCAACTGTCAGCACAGGAAAAGGGGTTTCAGACACTGCTGTAGGATATATATACTATAGGAATATCACAATAGTATGGTACCTCTGACATGCTCGCGAGCTCCCTAGGACCCACATCGCAGCACCCCTCAGCCAGGTCTTCCGCAACGGCGGCACGGACGACTGCTGCGCCAACCTGTGCCGTGATGTGCCTGATACTGCAGTGTTGTGGATGGTAGTGGGCATCAGTCGAAATGAATAGGTGGAATGCTTGGATAGATGTGTCAGTGGTAACGGCCTGCAGTGGCTGGTGAAGCTTACCTGGAGACTGATGGGAAGAGGATTCCTTTTCGAATCTCATTGTCTGTGATGTATGATGCCAGGCTGCATTGCAATAAAAAGTATATGCTTATCAAAATTTTGTTTTTTCCAAAGGAAAACAAACAGAAATACAGCGAGATCCAAATAGATTAGGCATTTGTGGAACCAATGTAGCAGTTGATATCTAAAGCTAATCGAACCTTGGCAAAACAAGATGCAGGGGCACATTATCAGGTGCGCCCATACAGTTTTATCAAGCAAAACTTACCACTCAGCTGCTGCTTGAAGCATGCCATCTGAAATATGCCGAGCACCTGAAAGAAGAGCTCCTAAACCAATCCTGAATTTTGACCAAACTTCCATCAGTAAAACTAAAAAACCAAAAACTTGTCTAGGAGAGGTGAAAATTGTCGTACCCAGGAAATAGATACATGTTGTTTGCTTGATTGGCGAAACCTGTCTTGCCATTTCCTAAGAAATAAAGAGTTTAGCATCAGCCATCATCTACTAGAAATTATTGCTATCAAACAATGAAAAAGAGAGCAGGCAGGAATTACCTAAAGAAACGTTACTGAAAGGACTTCCACTAGCAAATATTGCATTCTCTCCAACATGCTTGAATACATCATCAGGAGTACATTCAGCTGTAATGTAACAAGAGAGGACCAAATTAGCCCTTCATCTTTGGGGTTCTTTTTTCAAAAATCATTCTTGGGTGGTATCCTCAAACTATCTGTGGGTGGGCTGGGCACAAACAAACCTTTAGTCGTTGGGTTGGACATCGCAAAAACTGCAGGGCGAGGGGAGTCGGATTCTTTCATAGCCTTGAGAACCTGGAAATTTATGGAGTTAGCACTTGATTGTAAAAATACATCACTTGGAGTATAATTTGGCATTTCCCAATATGGTCGTATTCACAAAGACAAGGAGTGGGGCTTTGATGATCACATTCATCAGGATGTGCAATTAAGCAATTTAGTTAGGAATATGCTTAATGATGAATTTTTACAAGGAAAAGGAAAATCCAGTATAGCCACTTGAGTGGTAATGGTGCCCAATACTTTGATCAAGTAACAATATTGAACATAAGGAAAGATTAAATTAGGAAAGTACACAGCTCTGGAAGTTTCAACAAAGTAGAGAAAGGTTGATAATTGGGACTGTCATTGTCAGTGAGATCATTCATGAATCATGTTTCAATCAGTCCAAAGTGAGTATCGTCTAAAGTATAAGATTAACTGGATCTTTTTTCGAGCATATATTGACCCATAAGGCAGTAACTGTTGCAGTCATTCACTCATCATAGGAGTGCATTTGTATGTGTCAAAGCTATTGGTACTGGGAATATTTTCTAGATTCAGAAAAAAAAAAGCTAAGATCACAGTTGTTAACTGAACTTAAATGGCTGATTTTTTTGCGAGCAGAACTTAAATGGCTGTTTAGTGCTAGCGATAAAGCATCTAGACTGAAGATTGTTAACTGCTAACTCAGGACTGGTACGATAAGAGAAAATGCATTCTTAACTTGTTGCAGAATCATGAAAGAAGTACGTTTGAAACGCTCACCTCCTCATTAAATATGCCCCCAACTCCAGATAGTCCTAAAAGCACATGAGGCTTAACTTTCTTGACCTGACGATCAGTATCAAACTGAATTAGTCCAAGCACGGAAGCATTGCAATTACTCTGATATAAAGATATTCTCCAAGCTTCAGCAGCTAAAATATTATTGTAGAACTCATTATCATACCACTTCAACAAGACTAGCCCCCTCATGGAGATCTGGGACCTCATCTGGACCATAACCTCTAGCAAAACGGGCCACTGCAGGATCCAGACCCTTCCTAGATTTCGTAATAAGGCCCTACATGGTATAGTAAAACAGGAGCACATAAGTAATCGGCTTAAAGATTGAACACATATAAAGGAGATCTGATGTGAAAAAAATATATTTGCTTGCCTAGAGTTAACTTACATCTTTGTCTAGAACCCAAAATTGATTATGTCCTTCCCCGGTTCTATGGATCCCAGGCATCCTTAACATTGCCTGTTTAGCCATGCTAAGCACACCTATCCCAGCACTGGATTCTAAAGAGGAATTAGAATGGACGAACCAGACTTTTGACAAGGAACATGCCATATAAAATAGACCAAGGAAATTCTACAAATATGTCAAACATATCGGATACCTTCCAGCTCCCACAACGACTATCTTTTGATTTGTGAAATCCTGGAGAGGTCGGCCCTGTGCTCTAACAGCACCAAGTAGGCCAGCTAGAGCAACTCCTGCTGTCCCCTGTTTTAAACGGGCTGAGCTAATCAAACAATAAGATATAAAACTGAACAAACAGAATGTTGCCAAATAAATTACATAGTAATAATTTGGGAATCAAAGTACCTGAACATCATCATTGAACATGCAAAATCGGTTCCTATACCTCTGAAGAGTCTCAAAGGCCCATTTCATTTGGAAGTCTTCAAACTGTGATTTGATCACTTCAGAAACAGAGCAAACATTGAATTAGCAAGTAGAAGTGACCTTGAAGCACACATACCTGCACAACTGCTTTAGGCCAACGAGCATGGACAGCCTCCATGAATTCATCTACAACAGCCAAGTATTCTTCTCCTTCCAACCGCGGTTGCCTCAGTCCTAAGTCTAAGTAAATATAACTGAATAAGGTATGCGACAATAGATTTGTTTACTAACAAATATTTTTTTCTATAAACAAAATAGCTTTCAGACTTCAATTAATCAAACAAAAGGTTATAGAAAGGTTCCACAAATTGTCTCACTATGAAAATGTTTCAGAAATTAAGTTTAATGTATCTTACGCACATAGCTTGTCCTCCAGGAGCTTTTCATTATTTGTTCCAACATCAAGCATTATTGGAAGAACCTGTGAATATTGATGTATTTTCAGAGAGAAGGAAAATGTGAGAAAGGTATGCCATAAAGGGCAGGGTATTGAACATAATTGTTTTGTTCTAGTTGCCTGTGTTCTATAAATTAACAAATAAGTAATTTATCCGTAGCTGGTACATTTTCATTCCAGACAGAAGTCACAGAACATAGGGTGTTTCATACCTTTTGTGGGTTAATACCAGCAGCTGCAACATAAACATCCAGTTTACCAATAGGTATGCCTATGCCCTGAACACCAAGGTCACCTAAGCCTAGAATGCGACTTCCATCAGTCACAACTATCATGTCAACCTGAAAAAGGGTCAACCAATTACATAAAGGCATGTCGTAAAGGCAGAATTGGAAGAACTTATGTTGTGTAATATTCTTTCTAAGGTTTCTAAACAGAAAGACATAAAGCACAACAGAGGGTTTAACACTTTAACATGAACACTAACAATATGTTTGAATGCAAATTACTGTGTGATTGCCTATAAGCATTGGATGAAGAAATACTGAAATACACTAGCATACAATATAGCTTTAGGAGACCACTAGCATTAATCATGTGTAATGAACCGGATTCATATCTTATTAATTGAATCAATACTCAAATAATCTCAACTTTCATTGCTACAGTAGAGGCGGCCACTTAAAAAAGGTACACTTGGACAGCAGTATCAGCAATACCTTCTCTGCTGGCCAGTTGTAAATCATCGACATCATCTCCCCCTTATCCTTTGCACTGAAATACATCCCACGGGGTCGTCTGAAGAGACCACTGTAATTTTCACAGACTAACCCGACAGTAGGAGTGTATATTATGGGTGCAAAATCCTTGATATTGTCAATAAGCACCTGGCACAACCAAAAAAGCATATTAGCATATGAACACTCCAAGAGTCCAAGTTCAGGGCAATCGCCATTGTATCAGTTTTGTGCCCAAATACGATACTGCAATACTGAGGCTCACCCTGTAGTACAGCGTCTCGTTCCGGTCGTGCAGCCTGTTGAGGATCCTCCACTTGGCCAGCGCGACGATGGAGTCCGGCTCGCCCCGCGTGTTGTGCTCCAGCGACCGGTACGAATTTACTGCAACAAAAGCCAGCACGCATCGCATTAGCAACAGCGGATTCCGTGATCCCGTGACCCATTCGGCACGCGGCGAAGGAAGCGAAGGACGCAGACGGCCAGACGGGAGTGGGCGGGTGACTCACTGAATCGCTCGTACTGCTGCTCGAAGGACATGACCCGCGGCGGGAGCAGGCCCCGGAGGCCGAGGCGGTCGCGCTCCGTCATGGGGAACGCCGTGTCCTGCGCCCAAACGGAATGGAATGGAAGCCCGAGGTGAGGTAAGCCGAGACCGCATCAGAGCCGCGCGCGCAATCGCGAGATCGGGGGTGTGGCGGGGAACGCCGCGTGCGCGCCTGCCTACCTTGTTGTACCATGGGTCGTGGAGGATGTCGGTGCCGCGCTTGTGCACGATGCAGGGCCCCGGCACGGCGGCGCCTGCGGCCGCCGGGGGCGCGGACGTCGACAGGAGCCGCCGGATCTGCCCCGACCGCCGCGCCGCCGCCGAACGCCACATCGCGCGCGAGATCAGCCGACGCGCCCGCCCGCTCGCTCGGTCAGGGGGTGGGGGTTCCGAACCCAATGCTCGGCTGCCGCGTCCGAGACGGTGCGGGGCGGTGGCGGGGGTGGTCCGGTCCGCGAGGCCCGAGCTCGTGGGAGAGATTTTGAAGGGGGGAGGCGTCGTCGCGCGGTGCGGGCACGCGCGGTGAGGGAGGGCTGGACAGGAGAGGAGAAGAGGGCCCCGGTCGCGGCGGCGGTATGGGTGGGTGCCTGGACCCCTGCAAGGTGATGGCGTGATGCGATGCGATGCGGCGCGCACGGGGAAAGGCGGGGAGGTGAGCGGTGGGCGCGGAGGAGCGGACGTGGGGCCGGGGCGCGGCTCTACTAGTGGAGGTTTGTCGGGGGGCCAACCGCGGCGACTAGTACCGCAGAGCGAGCATAAATGCGGATGCTGATTCGAAGCCCTTTGTAAAGGAGGATTCGCTCGGCGCACCCAGCGTACATCATCGCTCCTGCTTTGGGAGCTCGCACGTCATGCTCAGACACTTTGGCATAGCTTATTGTTAAGATCGTCAAACCATTTCTTTTGCATCCAAGCAACACCCGAAATTCTTGATGATAACATAGTAGCCAACAATTTGGAATCGACGGCAGATCCCCTTCTGTACCTATGCTCTAATTCTAATTCAGATTGTCTGACTCGAGCTGTATTGGAATTTGGTTGCCTCTTGGCCCAACATGAGCCGAAGAGCTTTTTCAAGAGGAGCTGGCTGCTACAATTCAGTCCGTCCCTAGGGGGGAAACGGTACAGTTTGGCTACGACCAAACAATTGTCGGGAGTCAGCTGCTGTTTACTGCTCCCTCCGTATCGAAATATTTGTCGTCGTTGACTTTTTTCTACAACTTTGACCATTCGTCTTATTCAAAATATTATGTAAGTACCATCCATTTTGTTTGTCACATGCTTTACTATTGTATGTATTTTAAGCTTGACTTACCCTTTTGCATATTTACGATAATTTTTTGAATTAGACGAATGGTCAAAGTTGTAAGAAAAAGTCAACGGCGACAAATATTTTAATACGGAGGGAATAATTCATAACATGGCAAGCTGTTCGTTCAAAAATAACATGGCAAGCTGGAGATATATGGACCAGACGATCAGTCCTTTAGCTTGCATGGTCGGTGCAACTTGCAAGTGCAACCTAGCGGTACATATCGAGTTCCCATGGATGGAGGACGCTATTCGTGACATTGTAAGCATCGGTACTCAGCTATACTGATCATAAAATTGACTTGTTGCTGTAACAAGATGTGTTGCGGGATTCAAACTCAAGACCTCTTGGCTCGCACGCGTGCACCCACCTAACCATCTCACCTACACAGCGCATGTGATAGGATTAAAGATGCGCTTCTTTTGAAGTAGCATGTGACACCTACATTAGCACCGGATCGTATTTACGAACCGGTGCTAAAGGGTGACCCTTTAGCACCGGGTCGTAATACCACCCGGTGCTAAAGGAGGGGGACCCTTTAGCACCGGGTTATAACACCAACCGGTGTTAAAGGGGACTTTTAGCACCGGTTGGTGTTACAACCCGGTGCTAAAGGGTTCCCGAGGGCGCCCCAATTTCGCACCCGGTGCTAACGTTATATTAGCACCGGATCTTAAGTGCACCGAGACATATGAGGGGCGCGGATGTGAGTTATTTTTGTAGTGAGAAGCCTTTTTCGTCAAGTCTAGTAATTCTACATAAATTCATCATCACACCGCTGACCAAATCGGTGCCGTCGAGAATCGGAGCTGGATGGCAGGGGTGATCCAAGCCGTGGAGGCACCTGCACTCGATTACACACATGAAAGATCTAGAGGAACTATATATGTGATCTGGCCTTACCTGAAATGGCCTAGCAATACACTTGGGTGAAGCACCTACCAACAAATCTCACCGGATCTGGGCTAATAGTGTGCGTCCAGCCATACTTTTCTCTGCGATGCTTTTTGGTGATTGGGTTCAACGTTGCAAGCAGTTTGTTATATGTGCGGCTCATACGTGTGTCTGACCTAAGTACCACGTCGACCTATGTAACTGCCGATATGGAGATACAGAGAAGGATGAGCCGGAGTAGGAGATGTAGGAGTAGGAGACTGTTAACAACCTAATCACACCCCTCCATTAACAGCAAAATGAAGTAATTGTAATTTGATACAAGAGTGATGGAGTATGGGAAGGCTGCAAAAGCAAGGGATCGATGATAGGGGGAAGAATACAAGATAGTTCTAGAAGGATCTAGAAGATCAGAGGTATATGAGAGAGAACAAGAGAGAGGAGGAAGATGAACAGGAGGTGAGAGAGGATAAGTTCATCTCTTCTGAATATTTTCCTTGATGACCTGTTATCATGTTGGTTGCTCCCTTTTGCATTCTTCACAATGTCTCGCTTGGGCCATCACATGGCCAGTGCATGCCGGCCCATTTCGTATCAGACCAATACACCAGGTAGTTCCTAACATTCCCTCCCTCTTTAAATTTGGCTTGCCCAGCCTCAAGCCAATGCAACATAAACTGCAGGAAGCAAAACTCAGCTCCAGTTAAATCCCAAAGCATTGATGAACCATTGATGCAAACCATGAGCTGACAAACACGAAACTCCAAGTTGCTAGGATCCCAAAGAATTGGCAGTGCGCTACTACTTCCCTTGAATTGACCATAATCCACATATAAAGCTGCCATATTAATTCCATTGTTGCTGCTCGGGAGAGAATGCCACTTCCAGCAAAAATATTGAAGATTTCCTTAGTTGAGCAAAATTTCGTTGGATCAATATGGTTAAGGAATCAAGCATGCTGAAGTCATTCCTTATTAAATGTACAAGCAGCATGTAGTGAAGTAGAGTATAGTAGCTAAAGCAGTTCAAGTTTCCTCGCCTAATGTGTTTATGCAGTAGGAAATGCACAAGACTAGTAGTACCATACCCATGTCGATGCCCACTTGCCTTTCCTTTTTTCTAAAGTCTTGGACTTATGCCCAACTCAGATAACACTAACATGTGCTCAAATAACCATCGTACACTAAATAACATCAGTTGCTTCTTGAACATGAATCCAATGAGCATCTCCATGACAAGAAATGATAGTTGATTATCCAAGCAGAGAAACTGATAGCTGCATCTCATTTCAATAGCATCATCAAATATCCTCTCTAAACATTCACAAACACCATCATGCCTCCACTTCCTGTTAGCTTCAATTGGCATAAGGTTGCGGCCAAGGCTCAATTGATCATACATATGTTCAATTCTTGTGAGCACAAGTTGCAGCCAAGGCTCGAACTCAACAGACCTCACTGATATTTCAGCATGCAGATAAATGAATTCTAGTAGAGACTTGAATAACTTGGTTCTGGCCAACAATCCACAAATGTCTATCAAGTAGCTAGTATTTGCATTGTAGAGATAAAAAATCCATTGCTCAACAATTATACTGCCAGCAATATCTTGCAAAATGTTCAGTTGAGTAACCAAAACTGCATCACTAAGACTAGTTAGCGATATCTTACACTTAAATAATTTTTGAGATAGCTCAACGGAAGAAACTATCAGCATATGACTGAGTTTTGCTCTGGCCTGACTAGTTAGCGATGATAGCATAATGCATCGTCCAAAACATTGTACATTTCCAGCAAGAACAAATCTAAAGCATGTTTGAGCTGGAGGTGGCCATGGTGGTTTCCTGAGCAAACTGAAACACCCCACAATAGTAATCTCATGAACTATGGTGAAAGATGGCCATGGCGTTGGTCTCAAGTAAGCATTGTCACCACGAATCCCTGATAGCATCGGTGGTGGCCATGGCTATTGCTAATCAACTTTCGTCACCGACAATGGCCACATGACCGCTACACTTCCCTCGCCAATTGTGGACTTGGTGAGAAAATGTATGGTGTAGAGAGAAGTGTTGGTCGATGATGATTTAGAATCAGCTATTGATACATTGTCCACTATATCCAAGCCAATGCATAGGTTGAAGGATATATCAGTGTGAACATGAATTTCACTGAACAAATGGTGTGCACCCACACCGACTTGCATCAGTGATGTTGAACTGGCAATCGTGGTACTCCATGTATTCTTGACGAGTAGTGGTGTCGTCGATGGCAATGTTGGCGCAATTTCTGTCATGCTCTCGGATGCTGGAACATCACCAACACAGCTCGGGCAATCCGTTGAACACTCGGTCAATGCGCCAATGGCAACATCACTGGGCACTGCATCGGTGGCTAGGGCCACTTCTAGTAGGGGACGGGGATGGCTGCATATTACCCCCCACGGGGAATCAAATGGGGGAAAATCAAACCCCGTCGGGGCTGGCGGGGGCGGGGATGATTCTGTGTTCCCCGTCCTCATTCCCCTAAGAGCCCCGATTAGCTAGCATGCAGCTCACAAATCAATCCCCTAGTCCAATTAAATTGGCCCACTACGGCCCACTACACAGGATATATAAACAGTTGAAACCCTAGTCATATCCACTCGCCTCCCCTGAATCTCTCTCGGCTCCTCCCGGCGCCGCCACAAGCCAGGTCTGCCTAGAGGCGACGACCCCCGCGCCAGGACTAGCTGAGCCTATGCACCGCTAGGACTTCGCCGACGCCGAGCCAGTGCGCCGCAGCAAGGTCCAAGCGGACTCTGCGCACCTGCGCAGGTTGCGAGGACTCCTCTCCAGAAGTCATGCCTCGTGGTCTGCATGCGAGGTCAAGTACTTGAGTAAATGAAAGATGCATGTGGTCAAAAGATGCTAAGCACGAGAGATTAGTTTCCATCGGTAGCTGGTAGATCTTTCTTTTGCTCTTTATTCTTGTATGTATTCCTTTTGGACTTTGTGAGTTGAGAACTAGCGTGTTTCTTGCAAACAGATATGATAACATGAGAATATGTACTTGTTCAATTGATGTATGTGTTGTATCGCCGTGAATTAACTTTTGCCCCTTGCTCCGACGAGTTTGCTACTCAATAGTTCGCGGGGACCGTCCCCGCGGGAATTAATTCCCCGTCCGGGGGCGGGGATGGTAACAAAGTGCCCCCCGTGATCATTGGCGGGGACGGGGACGAGGATGAGGGGCTGTTCCCCGACGGGGAATTCCCCGTTGCCATCTTGACCCGTGATGGCCTTCTCCATTATGACAGATGTCAATGATCCTTGGAGCTGAGTCGATGCCGTAGGCACTTGGAGCTTATCGGCAATGTCGCGGTCCACAAAATCCAAGACGGCGATGGGCTGGACAGCAATGTTGTTGTCTCCATGTGCTGTTGCACTAGCTGTGCAGAACAACACAGAGGATGAACTTTCCATTGTGTCGCTCGAGCTCATGACAAAGGAAACATCAGACTAGCTGGACACTCCCTAGTGGATGTCAAGTTGACAACAACCATCATATATGTTGCGGCCATGCAAATCCCCATAAGCTTTGCAGTTTCATGCTTTGTTCGAAATACCACCTGAGCCAACACATCATCCTCTCACAAGCGCGTGCACATGTTCCACCTCTCCAAATGGATTGAACACTTGGCGTAGAAGTTCCTCAGTGACAGGATAGCGAGCGCGATGTACGGTGACCTCAAGAACGTGGCTAGGTGACCTCCAGTCGCTTGGAGATATTTCGTCGAACATGTTGTAGGCACCACCCCAGGAGACACCACCCTTGCAGCAATCTGACCTCAGATCGAATCCACTACTCTTCTACATCTCTCGTGTCATCTCTGCTTCAAAATCCCAAAGGAATTGAACGCTCTGATACCATGGTTAACAACCTAATCACACCCTCCATACAAAGCAAAACCAAGTAACTGTAATCTGATATAAGACTGATGGAGTATGAGAAGGCAGTAAAAAGCAAGGGATCAATGATAGGAGGGAGAATACAAGATAGTTCTAGAAGGATCTAGAAGATCAGAGGTACATGAGAGAGAACAAGAGAGTGGAAGAAGATGAATAGGAGCTGAGAGAGGATAAGTTCATCTCTTCTTAATATTTTCCTTGATGTCCTGTTATCTTGCTGATTGCTCCTTTTTTGTATTCTTCACAATGTCTCGCTTGGGCCATCACATAGCCACTGCATGCCGGCCCATCTCATATCAGCCCAATACATGAGGTAGTTCCTGACAAAGACCCGCGCGGTGATTGAGAGAGGAAGAATAGATGGCATACTAGAAGATGGAAAAGAGGATACATACCCTCTTTAATTTCCACGATAGATTACATATATTTGGGTGGGAACGAGTAGAGCCTAAGAAAAACAAATATATTCACATAAAATTCATAATAAGGTTCATGCATGTATTAAGATCAACATAAAAAGTGCATGTCTATTTCAAATAAAGAAAGCTGCATAATTGAATCTATACATAGTGTTGGCAGAATGGCCCAAAACTGCTGACGAGTTTCACGAATAAATAGGCCAAAATTTAAATTCAACTAGCTAAAGTCTTCAAAACTCGAGAAAGCCAGTGGAGACAACTACGATCAACGTATTTTATTCTGCCTCCTCATACAACAAGCATTCTTCCTTAAAAATAAATTTTACATTAATATTAGTTATACGGTAAATACATTCGTCGGACAATGCATGGCGTGATGTCATCCATAACCATATGGTTTCTTATCAGCTCGCACTCTCCCACCAAATCACTAAGGAGAAATCCAATACCCCTTGTTGACTCATAGATTTGATCACCTTCTCTTTTCTCAACCTGAGCATATTTATTCTCTTCCTCAAACAGATTGATTTAGTTTCTTGATCTCTCACGGCTCATGCAGGAGATAAATCGACCTCTCTCTCAATTTCTCAATCTAAAAAACAATCCTTGCTCCCTCCTCTATCACGTACGCCTTTGGGTGAGCCTCCGTCAATGGGGATCACTAAGATAATCTCTTCTCTTCCTCGTGTGCTCCCCCTGTGCTCCCCCTTGCAGGCCCCTCCTGTCTAATACACACATCCTCTTGCATTATTTTATGTGGCTAAACTGTGTGTGATTGTGGTAGTAGTATACTACCGATGTAATAATTTAGGATTGATCCTTTCTCGATAGAGAGGAGTGAAGCCATAATTTTATTTTCATTATCTAAAAAAAGAAAGCCACAATTGTTTTAGATATGCATATGGATTGATTTGTCACGGTGGATTTTTCTGGATACTAAGATATCTTTCTCTGAATGTTGTGCAATCATTTTTGGTATACACAATTGATATGTTTTTTTCTAAATGTTGTACTATCTCATTTCTAGATGTTGCAAAAGCGTATTTTATTTATTTCAAAGGGACAAAGATGATGAGGTAGATAAAAATCTTTTCTTGATGTTTCAAGATGATCGGGTAGATAAATATCTTTTCTTCATGTTTTAATGGTTATAAATTATTTTTCTTCTTGTTTTAGATGTTTCAAATTTATATTCTAATTTTTTTATTTAAGGAGTCCATTAGAGATAGTATGATATTTTTGTTTTAATAGGTCATCTCACATGTTGTGGATTGTATTACTTGCACGTGGCAAAATCTTGAGCTACGATTTTCTTACAACAACTGATTTAAGATGTTGTAATTTCATCACATTTTCATATATTTTAGATCTCAAATTATGTTTGATGTTTGAGCTTGAATATGCAATTTGAATGTAAATTTTACATGTTGTGATATTTTATGTCACAAGTTATAGTTAGTTATTTCACATATTGCATATGCTCTCTGTGTTTATTTATGATAACAACTAACTAGAACGTGTTACACAGTCAATTTCTTCGTTGTGGTGGGATTTTGTAAAATAGAATTTAGTGCAACGATGTTTAATAGTATATACACGGGTGATTTGTGGTCTCATTGTGTTGGGGTGTGTCTCTATATATTCAAGGAGTTATTACTTTTAGTGATGATGAAGTGTCCGATGGACATCTTGGCCCTAGTAATCCTATTTATTATAATAATACAAAACTAACTACAAAACTACACACAAATATAGGAAAACTGTTTAACAATAAAATTGAATAATTATCCACATCAATATTAATATGAGACTTTATATATTTTACACGTTTGAGAAAAATAGGAGACAACGGGTCGAGGGCTAATAAGTTGACAATATTCATTCGATGCTGCTTACCTCAATGTTTTGTTATCAGTGGTTTTGGCCCTAGCTACGATTGATGTCTATTTAAATGCTTAAAATTATATATTTCTACAAAAAATAAATAAAAATGTTAATGTTGTGCATATGTACTTTTATGTCATCGATAATATTAATCGAAACAATTGTAAGAGACTTTACAAAAGAAAAGACAAATCATAATAATTCCTAAAAATAGAATTAGATGATATGGAGCTTAAGTTTATTATCTTGTTTGACTCACGTTGGTCTCATACGTACGTAGTAAACACTTTTGCGTCCCTTCGAGTTAATGCGCATCTCACTGAAATCGAAATTACTCCAATCATATATGAGTTCTAAGTTAATTACTTGAGACAACTGCAATGCTCTATATGCTACTAGAGGAGTATACATGTGTCGTGTGTGGTTGATTCACGGTACATATTTTTTGTACCTAAGTCAAATAATAAATAATCAATATGGTTTGTAAAAGAAAGTAAAATAGTCAAACTAACTGCAAATAACATGTTGAAAAAAAGAAAAAAAACATTTGCATATTGTATGAATCGCTTATTTATGGCTTAGTTGCTTTCGCACACCGGGCTTGATAAGATCATGTGTGAGCGTGGAAAAACGATCACCTAACTGAGTAATTTTCAATGTATTTATCCGAAAAGGTAAAGCTCAATCAAGCAATTTTTTACTTTTATAAAATATATAAAAATAACTAATTCCTGACACTAATTAGTCAAAACTTTAGAAAGTTCTCATGGTGACAAACGAGAACTCACTATTACACAAGCTAAATGCTACACAAGAACACATGAATATTTGTGTATTGAATGTGTTCTCCAAAATATAAGATAATACGTGGAGAGTGGGCAATGGAATGAGGAGCTTGTCCAACAAATATTTTTTCTTGTTGATAGTGATGCAATCCTCAGGTTACCTGTATGAGGTTGTGAGGAGGATACTTGGGCATGACAACCGAAAAAAACATGAACTGTATTCAGTTAAGTCAGCATACAAGCTGCTAGATAGCCGACGCCGACAATATCTGGATGTTGATGATCCGAGTTCCTCATCATATGATGTGTGAAAAAAGATTTGGAAAATGGATGTTCGCCGTAGGTGAGAGTGTTTTGGTGGAGGGTAATGCACGAATTCCTTCCAACGGGACAGATCCTGAAGCTGGCGGCACACGGAGCTGATTGCAAATTGTGAAGTGTGTTGAGTGGAAGAGGAGTCCATCTAGCACACTTTGGTGGGCTGCATGGTTGCTCGGTTGTTTTGGCATCAAACAAAGGTGTTACCTGGAGTTAAATTGTGAAGCTCCATCCACTTACATGGACATATAATCTTCTAATAGATATATGCATAAAGAAGGAAAGGAAAATTATTGTTTGTGCCATATGGTCTCTATGGACGATGAGAAACAATAGAAATTTTTATCAGGGGTTGACGTGACCGGCTCCATATATGGTTGGTGGAAAAAGTGTAGGAAAAAGTTTGAAAAAAGGAATCGACCCCTCTTTGATGGAATGATGATTTACTTCTGGTGGAACATTTGGAAATAACGCAATAGAAGAACTTTCAACCAGGAATCCAAAACGGTGGAAGAAGTAGCCTCAATTATCAAGGAAGACATTCAACAATACAGCAGAGCAACGGAAGGGTGGCAACATCAGAGTTAAATGGCGCTGGCTTTAGTATTGTCTTCACCACTTCTTTTTGGTTGTTTTTGGACGTTTCCAGTTGTAGCGCTCAGTAGTTTCTTTCGGTTGTTTTAGACAGACTCCCTAGTCTGTGTTTTTTGGTGTTGCGCACCCAGTTGTACTTTTTTATTTTTGTTTTTTTCTCTCGTCTAATAAAAATTCAGCAACCCTCTTGCTTGTCGTCCGTTCAAAAAAAAAAGAAACAATAGAAGGCATGATGAGCAACCAGGACCCATACAACAAGTAGTGATGTGCTAATCGGAAGGAGATATGTACCAGTGCTTCGTTGCCTAGAGGCACTACTGGTGGAGTGTACATATAGCATTCTACTTATACTTTCATCCCCGCTTAGTGTACCTCCTCCCAATATGGGTAACTTTACCTCAAGTTACTGGTAATTTCACCATGCGTAATACATTTGATTAGAAAAGGCGGTTTGCAAGAAATTAAAACATACAATTTTTGCAACAAATTAACACAAGTGAGAGCTGGATCTACAGGTTTTGATATCCACATCAACAAAGTGGGCTTTCGGATCCTTTCTCCATGGAGATGCAATCAAAATTGAAAGCACCCTTTCATGTCGCTAGATTTCTTAAGGGAGTGAACGAATACAACGCACAAACTCGAAGTAAAATCAAAAGGCCCCTTTCCTGCTGCAAACAAACAGAACCTTGTCGGGCCATGGATTCACGGTGATGTGTTGCACAAGATGAAGGAAAGTGAAGGATTGGGAATAGAAGAGGAGGGAATTGAAGGGCATGTCATATATGGTATCTGCTCTTCACTAGAGGTCACTCATCGCGGATCTAGCAATGGAGAAGCAGGTCCAGCGGCGGGCGCATCCAGACGCCCAGGAGCGAAACAGGGTGGGCGGGAGGTGAGCGAGAGTTGAAGAAACGGAAGATAAGCGCTGGGTGGTGAGGAAACCCATTCGACTCATCCTGAACGACGTCCTTCGGTGATATTTGCGCATGCGGTAGTTCAACACATCTATACTATAAAGATTCAAGGAAATTGAAACACTTTCTCACCAAAAAAAACTCTCCCACCTCTCACATCGGGCCCAGCTGATAGGCTCCACCCGAAAATAAGGAGGTAGAACGCGGGAGTTTGCGTGGAAGGAGGGTGTTTCCGCCACCGGATGAAATGTTTTTGGTACCGCGGCGTCCCGCTTGCTCGCCTGCGTACCCACCCCCGACCCGCAAGCGCCAATCACGGGCGTCATCAGCTCTCTCCCGTCCCCCTTTCCTTCTCTCCTCCGCCCCGATGTCGATCTTCCATCTCCAATCTCCTTCGCTCCGCCTCCCTCGCCCGCTGTCTCCCCCACGAACGAAGACGTCGTCCTCGGCCGTAGACTCCCCTGAGCTGTCGCACCGCTTCGAGCGTCGGGTCAGGGGAGTCGAGCCGCCGCCGCACCTTGGCGCCGCCGCCCGTAGCTTCGCCCTCGCCGCCGCCGCGCGAGATCGTCCTCGGCCCCGCCGCGGGATCTTCGCGCTCGCCGCCGCCGCGCCTCGGCGTCGCTGCGCGGGTTTTTCGCCCTCGCCGCCGCTGCCGGTCCACCGATAAGCCCACGTTTTCCATCATCTCCCTCGGGCCTTGCCTCCGAGAATCCCCCTCCTTCCTGTAGCCGATCTAATCCAGAGGTAGCGCTGCCACCGGGATTGGTGTGCCGCCCGCCATGCTGCCTCACCACCCGCTTTGTGCCCAACCACGCCGCCACATGGATGTCAGGGCCGCCGCCCTGCCGCCCGTGCTGAAGTTCGTGGAGCAGCAAAGGGGAAGAAGGCCGCCGCCGGCAGCGAGCTAAGGAATAGATCACGCGGGTGCTGAGGATCTATAAGGAGGTGGTGGGGGACGGCGACGGCGGCGGTGCGCTGGTGCAGGTGACGTAAATAGGATTATTACTGGTCATTCTTCGATTTGCCACCACTACTCCCTGAAGGTGTTCATGTACACAACATTTTTTTTTGAGAAATACATGTTCATGGTTGATGTGATAGTACAGAGGTCTAGCCATTTTTAGTAGGCAAGTTTAGTATAGATCTCTAGCAATACAGTATGCAGTTTGTTTTTTTGATTTATGAATTATATGACAATGATTACCTGATATGGTGCATGTCGATGAATTGTGCTTGATGGTTTCTCGAATTGTGATGACTTGCAGCTATCATAGAGGCTTTACAAAAGCCTAGACTTCATGACTAGGAATTTGCGGTTCACCATGCTGTTCCCCTTGTTTGCATTCCCATTATGCTTGGTGAGGCTAAGAGTATGTCTACCAATGACAAATGAATTGGTTTCTAAATAATTTCTAATGCTAATTTGTCATACATTTATATTCTGCTCTAGATTCTTGCACCACATTGCTTCATCGTCAACAAATGAGGAAACTGATCTCAGAACAGCGGCTATTGATGCTTTCACTTTCACTGGAGATATCGATATAGGTGCATCATCTTCTGCTTTTAGAGATGGAGCCACGGCTTCGTTTTTTTACCAAATAATTTTAATCTATATGATGCTTAATTGGTTACTAAATTTAAAATATTTCTACTAGGTCTTTTGATCTGTCTTTGCCGCATGTACCTATTTGCTAGAAATATACAATTATTGTTTACTAGATTTTATTATACATATGATATTCTTAAGAGTGGATCTGGAAGTTTTAAAATTGTTTTAGCTTTATGATACATTGTTTTAGAATTTTTGAGTCATGCACAATATCTTGTGGCTGGTGTTTTCTATCTTTTTCCGTTGTGTCTCTACTGTACCATGCTTTCTGCTGAACTTTTGGCAATGCATATTTATGATGCTGTTTCTGTCGCCATCCTGTTGGTGCATCAGATCACAAGAACATCAACACAGAATGTGAGCGAAACCATTTTCATGAAAGCCCAACATCAAGCTTCGCAGGTCAATGTCTTTGTGCTTGACCATGTAAGAAACTTTAATAAGTTTTCTAATTAGATAAATGCATTTAGTTCACATATAGTCCACACATTAGATTGAGGTTTTGGGATTAGCAGGCTTGGACATACCATATATGTTGTTGCCTTCATTGCTATTTATTTTGTTTTACGCATGTGCAAAATTTACAATTTTTTCTATTTTTGTTCTAATCTAATGTCTATTTTGAATCGACTGTAAGATGATTTACAATGAGTGTTCTATTTTTGTTCTATCTGATTATTATTATCCATTATTTGAAGAATTTGTTGAAAGATGTGGCATCATTATGTACTTGAGGGGATATATGCTTGCATTGATTTGTAGCAGAATTTTCTTGACTTCTAATAGTTACTCCATATAAATTGCACTGACGCGACCCTTACATTTCAGAAATCACAGGTGATGGTCATGCCGGTTCAAGTCCGTTGCTTGTAGCATCTGCTCGAGGACAAGGAAGCAGTCACCAAGCAAAAATGCGCAAAGGGAATGGGTCGATGAGCGTTGAGCCTAAGTGAGTGTATATCATCTGGACTTCTGTTTATTAATTGCATCTCTGTTCAATGCATTTTGATAGAATTCTTATATATTTTGCTACGCATTTCTTGTATTCATCCATCTATGTGATTGTGAACATGCTGCCACTATGTTCTAGGTAGCTGGAAAATTTGTCAAAAGAGGAGAAAAGACTAATTGTTATGGTTTAATCCACTTTCCAATATTTTTTCTAATGCATTAGTTTCCGCTGGCCATTCAGGTTCTATTTTTCAAATTGCAGATTCCGGGCATCACGGGGAAGGATGAGTTGTGAAGGCAGTAATGGACTTGAAAGTTGCTGGGATGGAAGGCACACAGCTTGAAGTGCACGGAGTTTTTGTACCTATACTGAGGTAGATTATTTTTTCTATGATATGCACATTGACTGACAGTGGAACCTTGCAGTTTTCAGAAGAAACAATGCGTTGCGTATCAACAGTGAAGGCCACACATGAGAGTAAATGTGTTCTTCACATTTACTATATTTTTTAACCGACATTTGCATGTTGTGCGTTTCACTTAATGAACATTATCTCTTCAGTATCCATGGCAAGAATAAACATTTTGTTTCTTTTTCATATTTGGCTAAACATATCAGTTGGAGTATGTCCACCAGTTGGATATTCAGAGCAGACATGTGTTCTATCCTGAAAAAAGGACTTTCAAACTTTAGTATAATTTGAGACTGACTAGGTATGGAAGTGTGGATGTTTGGAATGGTCTTTCCTTTCTGGACGATGCCATGATCTCATTCTGCATGCCTTAAGCAGCGAAGCGATACTCTTTGGGTTGTTGTCTGGTTCAGTTTTCCATGATAAAGTTTCAAGGCCGAAAATGTTTATAGCCTCCCACCTTTTAGTGTGAAGGTGGACAGATGTCAGGATATCTTGTTTGAAAATTTTAGGGGCCAACATAGGTTTCCAGTTTTTAAAAATTCTGAGCTGGCAATTCTAATGTTTACCTTTTTGGCGTCGTAGGAAAAATATTTGAGCCACATGCTTATAAGGGTTGTCAATTCCATAGAGTGGTCAAAGATTTCATGATTAATGTGGTGACCTCTTAAAGGATTGATAAGCAGGTTATTCTCTAGGTGTGCATAAGTTGTCAGCTACAGTGGTCAGGTAAGTGAAGCTATCTCAAACACAGCCCATTCCCTATTGCATATAGTATTTGTTGAATGGCTAATTTAGGCAACGCCTTGCAGCCTGCAAAACCGTCATCTAGGAAAATAATTGATGTTTGGAATATATGTTAGCCTGCATTTCCAGCCAATCCCGTTTGCTCGATGGTCAAAAAATGGTGTTGCTCCATAATAAAATTAAAATACCATAGATGATGTTGGAAGGTATTGCTGTCTAAAATGTGGGTTCAGGATTTGATTTGTCTTGTTTTTCTGCACTAGAAGGCATTGGAATAAAAGAAGTTTAAATTGTTTTTAGTCTAGCAGCTGTGTTATGTATACGCGCACATCTGCTAGAAAAAAAGCTTATTAAATATTTGCTTTATTTTATATGCGCAACAAATTCTCATGGTGAGCCACACAGTTTTCCTTCCATATTTTATTGGAGGTTTAGCTCAATTGAACTTCTTGATTGACTAAGTTTGACCATGCCAGATTTAATCAGCTGTGCACTCTTGTAGGAAATACGTTTCTAATGATTAGTCTTTGGATTGTGGACATTAGTGTTTACACTTGTTTAATATAGCGAGTGCATGAAGGTAAATTGGTTGTGTCATTGCCACTTTCCTATATATTTTTCAAGTTTGACAAGCAAAATTAACATTTCACTTCTGTTTGACTTCTATACATGTGAAATTTCAACTATCACACTGTTTCTGCAAGTATTAACATAGTCACGAAACTTTCAATGTTAGATGACACTATGACACGGATACATTATTTAGAAAGATGAAAGTTAGTGGTTTCCTTACCTTTGGTGGAATCAACATCGGCCTCTGTGTACTTTTTCTGTCACTGCATTCCATCCTAAGGAAGCAGCCAAAAATATGTTAAGGTATATTTTGGGAGAAGGATTGCTGTGGAGAACTGTCTTTTTGATGCTTTTATCTTGGAGATATTTGTTCCATCCCCTAGCTGGACTGTCAAAAGTCAGCGGTGCACAGAAGATAAAATCTTTGATACTACTAAGCTGGATGCTGTCATTTTCAATAGAATTCTTGTATTCAGGTACTTGCATCTTTACTTTAATGCATTGTGCTTCTTTGGTTTCTTTACTTCTAAAAGTTGCTGCATGATAATTTATGTTGTTCGTTTTACTTGAGCCTATCACCTTGTATTTTGGTCTAGAAGTTTCATTTTTGTTTCTTTGAGAATGACAAAACCACTAATGTGGCTTTCAAAGCTGGAGTATCAATCAAAGTACTAAAGACCAAAACCATCTCTTTGATTAGGTTACATCAATTTTGAGGAAATTACGGATCGATTGCATCACAACTGAACAGTTTCAGAGCCACTACCAATCCTGCACGCCTTTAATTAATGTCTTTGGTCACTGTTTTTTGTGTAATATGTCATTCTCTGCTAGGTGGCTGTTTTATTTTCTAGCACTGGTGTTACCTGGTCTTTCATGATAGCTGAAATTTTCTAGCGACGCCTGCAGGTGTGGGCAGCAGTGCTGGCTTGTTCAGTATAAGTTAATTTCGTATACGTACATATATTATTTTCCTGTTAGTCAAGAACAGCTTTGCATATGTTCTGAGGGGGTACTGGTTTGTGCTAATAAGATTTGTCTGGTAGAATATACACAGTTAATTTTGTTATTTCATATACAGTTCCGGGCCGAGATTGCAGATCCTGCGAGACAGCGCCACCTCAGCTTACATTCGGTTCAAGGCTGGCAGCGTGGAGACAAGGAAATATAGTTGATTTTAGGAAAATGGTGTCTCAATACTATTGGTAGCTATCTGTTTTTTTAAAAATGATATACTAACATCGAATCCGTGTTTACTCCCCGTGTGTGTACATGCAACATTCGAACTGATCTGAAGCAAATTACTTAAAGAACAACATGGGCAAACACCATGTGATTTGTTAAGTTTGGGTTTTGTCATCTCCAAACATTTTTTTGTGCCATGTGTTGAGCTTGTGTGGACATTTTCTTAGCTTTCCTTCTACGGTATACTCCAATTTTCTTTCCAACGGCTGCACGGCAGGTGCCAGCTGCCGCTGCCATCCTCCGACTCAGCGATGGGGAGGACGATGCTCAGAGCACACGACGGCGTTCCCATGTCGTATGACAGCATCCAAAGCACTCACAGCCACAGGCAACAAGTTCGATAAAATTCACCTGAAGCTTTTCTCTTTGCCGAATGTCGTTTAGTGCCATGTGCTTATTTAGTTTCTCCGTCCAATTGCAAGCTGGTTTGTGTCTCACAATCTGACGGGACGGTGGGGGAAATCGATTTATGTCATTTTTTTTTCATGTTCATGATCTGCCCATGTGGTGCACTGGTCTCCGTTTTCTCTTTTTTTTAGCTGCTGTGTGGTCTGCTGCTCTTGGTTTGTACTTCCTCCGTTCCAAATTGTAGGTCGTTTTGGCATTTATAGGTTTATAGTTTTTGCTATGTATCTAGATATAGCGTATATTTAGATGCATATTAAAATCAATGAATCTACAAAAGCTAAAACGACCTACAATTTAGAACGGAGGTAGTACCATTAGCATGCATTAGCCTGCATACTGAACATAAATAAAAGTTCTTATGTTTCAAATATTTATAGAATGAGATTTTGTTTCAGTTACCATCAGGTAATGTGTGATATATTTGGTTGCTTGAAAAAATGATTCCTGCAGATCCACGCACCATAGGTATGTCATGCCGTTAGTGTCTTAAATGCAATCTTCCCTTCCACAATTTTTCATGTGTTTGTTTACGGTATAGATAAGATTAAATTTATTATACTAAAATTTAAATTACCACATATATAGCACGCGCGGCACGCGCGGTGCCGCGCGGGCATTGCTACTAGTGAAACAAATATTCCTAGAATATCTATGTGGTCATCAAGGACCGATTGGTTCAATCCAACAAACCAAACATGAGTATGGGCTCTGATTCAGGATAGTTTGGTGCATGGATGGATTCGTACATCAAGCCAAACACTACCTAAACTAGCCAGATGACTAGCAAGATGACACTAAGTATGTGTATCCTGCACTTATAGGTTATTACAAGGCCATACAAACTGGACTGTATGTCACATATCTATGGAAGAAATATAATGTTAAATGCTTGGCTTCTAATTTTTAATGTATGAACAAACGAATGAATATACTTGACATTTTCTTTGTTGTCACCCTTTCTCAGGGTAAAAGATTGTCCTCTCTTCTTCACCGGCTCCTGTACTTGTTTTTGAAAGAGCCAAAATTAAACAACTCCTCCTCGTTATCTATGCAGGATCATCCATCCGACACCGAGCCTTCATCTCACATTGACAGCGCAAGCAATGCAAAACATCACGAGAACGGCAGAAAAAAAAAACCCCGGAAAACCCCCCAACTTTGTTGACGAACCAGAGGAACCAGATGCCTTGGCCTTACCCGAAACGGCCTGGCACGTACACGTGGGTGGGTGAAGCACCTCTACCAAGGGACCGTTCGTGCAACAGCTCGACCAAAAGAAACCGACCAGATCTGGGCAAGCGGTGTGCGTTCGCCGTGTTTTTTCTCTGCCGAGCTTTTCGGTGATTCCGTTCGATCCGGAAAGCAGTACCTTTTTAGGGGAACCCGGAAATCAGATGATGCTGATCTTGACTGAACGGTCCAACGGAATTATTTGTTGGTGCCTCGGCCTGGGCCGCTGGCAGTGGTCTTCGTGGACTGCTCAGTTGATGCTGAGCCTAAAGTTTTTTTTATCGAAATGGCAACCCGGCCCACAAAACTGTTCTTCTTATCTCCCTCGTATAACAGTGCGACTCGAGACACAAAAACAGCTCTCTCCGGTTAGCAGACAGCATACGTGCGGAGAATAGCATGAGTAGTATCAGCGGTCAGTGCTTAGTGTACAAAAGTACTTTATCTGGAAATATACGGATACACAGAGTATTTGTTCTAAAAAAAGATACAAAGCTGTTCAATCGAAGTATACAAAAAGGCACACGTACACAAATCCACATACTACATACAACAACACACAACCCATTTGCCGGGCGCAGCACTGCAGTGCACAAATAATGCGTGCACTTCCGCCGGCCGGCCGGCGAGCCCTTCCCGCTTTGCTAGACGACGTGTATATATATAGTGCGCATACAGACCAACGTGAGCCCACCCAAAGTTGCACATCAACTTCCGTTCACCCACCACACTACCCACGCGCGCGACACGATAAAAATGCAGAGTACAGCACGAACGAAAACGACGGCGCCTGGCCGTCTGACTCGGCTCACAGCGCGGACCTGATGACGGGGAACGCCTCCTCCTCCGGCGGCGGGCTCAGCAGCTTGCCCATCTCCTCCACGAACGTCTCCATGGCGGGGCCCGGCAGGCACATGGGCACGACGATGCCGTCCTCGCCCTTGGCGTTCTTGAACGGGATGAGGAAACTGGCCACCCCGGGGATGGCTCCCACCCCGCCCTTGGCCGGGCCTCCGTACACCGGCCTCCCCCACCCGAAGTCCAGGTCCCCGAACCCGGCCTTGGTCACGTCCGACGCCAGGTACGCGCGCACCACCGTGAAGTGCGGCCGCCCGCGCAGCACCATCAGGTCCGCCACCGACCGCATGTACTCCGCCCCGACCTCCCCCTTGGCCCGCCGCACGAGCTCCACCGCGTACCCCAGCGGCCTCGCGGCCAGGTCCCCCGCCGTGGCCACGGCCACCGGGAACGCGAACGCGTTGCCGTAGTACCCCTCCGGGACGATCGCGGCGGCGCCCGACTTGGACTTGCCCCCGCGGGCGTTCACGATGCAGATCATGCGCATCTCCTCGTCGGCGTCCGGGGCCAGCGCCACGGTGCGGCACCGCCACAGGAGGCCCGTGAGGAGGTCGAACGTGGAGGCCCGCGACCGGAGGCCCGGCGGGAGGTGGGCGCGCACGGCGGCGACCTCGCGGCGCCCGAAGAAGAAGGAGCGGTGCACCATGTCGTCCAGCGGGATGATGGTGCCCCTGGTGTCCGGCACCGCGTCGTACTCGCGGTGCGCGAACGCCGGCCGCGGCGGGTCGCGGGCCTCCAGGAGCTCGCGCCCCCACACCGGCCGCACCGACGGCGCCGACGCGCCGCGGGCAAGCTCCGCCACCGCGCCCAGGAACTGCACCAGGCCCTGCGCGTCCGCCATCGTGTGGTGCAGCCGCACGCCCAGAATGAATCCCCCGCACGCCAGCCGCGTCACCTGCGTGCAGTCGTGCACACGTAAGCCTCCCACACCATGCACGTTACGCACGCACGAAAAGTGCCCAAAGAAACGAGCGATCAAGGATAGATGACACGTCGACGCTGTCACGTACGTACGTACCTGGAAGAGGAGGAGCGGCGAGCCGAGGACAGCGGAGGAGCCGGGGACGTCGAAGATGAGCTCGTCGAGGCACGGGAACGGCGGCTGCAGCGCGTCGCCGAAGTGGTCGAGGCGGACGTCGGCGTCGGCCTCGATGAAGAGCACGCCCTCGCCGGTGCACTCCACGGCGAGCTTGCGGCCCTGGAGCTCCCTGAGCCTGCCGGCGAACGGGTAGTAGTGCACGAGCGCCCTGGCGATGGCGGCCCGGATCACCGGCGCCGGGTCCCGCGCGCCCATCAGCGCGCTCCGGCGGTAGAACTGGATCACGGGGATGTGGAACCGCAGCCCGTCCTGGTCGTCGATGTCCGAGAGCCGCTTCAGCTCCCGCGGCGTCGGCGCCGCCGGCGCCACCAGCACCGCCGGCTTCCGGCGCACCGTGAACTTGAGCGACGCCGCCATTATATTGTTCCTTGCTTGCTGCTCTGGTGGTAATGCACAGCGAGACTCGCTGCTCACTGACACTGAGCTCTGGTGAGGAGGAGGTGGTGGTGGCGGCAGATGCCTGCTGCTGCTTGATGGTCCTGATGCCTTTGGTGTGCGGAAATGAGCGGCACTGGGGTGCGCTTATATGCACGATCGTACAGTGAGGCCGTGAGGGTGGTGTGCCCGTGTGGGAGATGGGAGGGTTTTTGGTGGAAATGAGGGAGCAGTTGCTAAACAAGTTACACGATGCCTGCGCGTCAGGTCAGGTCAAGTCAGCAGGAAAGGCGACCTCGCTTTCCGCGGGAAGGCGCCTGATAAACTAGTCGTCATCACTGGTCTGGTAATTTTCGTGAAAGATGCCACGGATTCGTCCGGTTTTGGTTCGTAGCACAAAATTTATGCGACCTGTGTGGACGCGCCGGACCGAACATGTGGGAGGAGGACGAGTGTTTGGACGGGTGCTGAGAAGAGCAGCGCTGCGGTCACGATCGGTGTGTGTTACTGGTGTCCCCTTCGTGCTGTGCCCGTCAGTTCATATGTTCCTACAGTAGTATGCTACTGCTGGTATGCTAGTGTGTCCGTCGTGCCCATCCGTTCGGACTGACGCTGTCACGCAGCCGGGGATTCTTTTTTTTTTTGAAATTTCAGCCGGGGATTACTGACCCGGAACGCCGGGCTAGTTTTACCGCAGTGATTTCTCCCACTTACTTGAGTTGCCCTTGGCTCTCTGCAACATTTGCTATTGGAGCTGAGCACTGACGGGTCCTTGGGACGGAACACCACTAGCGTGAGAGAGGCCCTGCTGCCGCCCTCGGCAGACAGCACTGATCGAAACGGAGCGAAAGGGACGGTGTTTCCCTGCAACGTGCATCATCATTGCTTGCTTTGCTCGTGTGGACGAAGGCGCGCGCGTGCACCGCGATCGTGTGGCCTACGTACCTACCGTCCCTGCGAACTAGCGCCGCTCTTGCAAAAATATCTCATACGGAGCAGACAGATCGAGTCGTCGCTGGGTAATCCTTTTTCCTAGTACTTCGGTTTGGTAGTGCTACATACTACGGAGTAGGAAATATCAACTGGCAGACGCATGGCAATGATCTACGATGAGGACATCACCACGTTGGATATCCAAAAGACGGGCTCTTCCCCGGGGTATAAGTCATCACCACGCCGGACAACAACTTCGGTTCGGATTCAGCCAACATATCTGCGCTTCAACTGTGATATCTCCCTCATACGACGTCCAATCAAGTTGTTCTTGGATGCGTTGGAACCGTGACGACGAGACGCTTCTTTTGGTTCTGGTTTTAGCTCCAGAAGATTCGTGGATCATTCTATGTGACCATGAAAGGTGCTGTGTCACCTGTTTTGGGCCTTTTCAGGCTTTGTATCATGTCGGGCCTTCGGCCCATATCATGGGCGCGGCGCCCCAACCCTAGCTCGCCCCACGACATTAAATTCAGTAGCCGCCGTCGTTGAGACTCGGGTTTTGCTTAGATTATTCTGTTGAGAACAGTTTCGCCGTCTATCGGTTTGTAGAACCCCAACTTTCGATCTTAATCATACATCTGCAGAGTCACTTCAGATTGAGCTGCGTTCTTTCGAGTTCTTGCTTGTGTTCTTCGTTTCGCAGGCAGGGATTGGCCTTCTCGGCGAGGTCAACCGGGTTGTGACACGGTTGATAACCAGAGGAGTCGTGGTGCTAAGATTGCGGGGTTCGAGTCGCTGACTTGAAGCCGGATCGGTGTGTTGCGCTCCGCCCAAAACGACTTATCCTTCACCTGACGGAAGATCGGGCCATCCCGTCCCCATCAAGTGGTACAAGAGACTCAGGTATTACCGTCAGGATTTACCCTAGTCTTAGATTCGTGTTTTTTCTTTCATCCTATAGTCCAGAAAATTGCCTACAAAAAAAATTCCGCTATCCTAGAACCCCTTTTCGCCTTGCAATTTCGTTTCAGATTGGCTTTGTTGAGTTCGTGTCCGTGGTCGAGTCTTGTTGCTGGTTAGGTCGTGTTCGTGTCGTAGTTCAATCGCCCGTCGCGTGATTTGTTTGTTTCCGCCGCTATCCCATCCACCACCATCACCAGATTACAAGTCGTTCCACTCCATAACTCGACTTGCCCTCGCTAGCCGCCTTGTGTGAACTCCTGCCGTGCATGCCCTAGATAGGTTGCGAGCCGCCCTGTGTTCATTGCCTTGCATCGCAGCCCTTCTTGGTTCATCGTGCAAACCCTAGCCGTTGCTGCGCATCCTGCCGATTTGAGCCTCCAAAGAACCATATCGTGTGCCTCTCGAAAACCATAACTTGAGGTACCTTCCGTAAAACAGGCATAACTTTTCGCTCGGTGCTCCGTTTTGGCTCAATTTTTTACAGCAGCTTCGTGACTCCATTGTGAGGGGAACCAAACTCGGCTTCGCCCTGTTTACCCCAGCCAAAAAATTCAAAAAAAAATCGGGAAGATAAAGAAAAAATTGATCAAGTCGTTTTCAGTTTTTCAGGAAACGTTCCTGATTTTCTGTAGACCGCATCCTTACTCCAAAAAAGTTGCAAATTTATGTGGTTGGAGCTTTTGATATCCGTGTTCGGATAAAATATAAAAATAGTTGAAAAAATAAAAAATCCGTGATTCCTACTAGTCCTGAGGTTTCGGAGGGCTTTTGCTGAAAAGATTAAAAACAATTGCATAAGGGTGTTGTTTTGCTCGTTCTGTGAGTCCATCGTTTCTTGCTCTCACTTGTTGTGCTACGTCTAGGATACGTCTACGCCAACAATTGTGACTTGTACTTTGGATACTTATTGAACTTTGCTAATCTTTTTCGTGCATTGCTACTCCTTGCTATATATTTTGCCTTCCCAGAGCTCCACAAATTATACTTCAGGTCAGTGCAGCGAAGGACCCTTGCAATCTTGGTACTACCTCCTCACAGGTATCACGAACCAGCCACCGGTTGTACCATCCACTGCCTGCTTTGGTAAGAACCTAGTAAGAACTTGGTAAGACGTGTGTGCAGGTGTAGGTCCACCAAAGCCGACTGCATAGTTCATAGGGATTTTGTTGTTCACTAACCATGCCAGACGACGTCCCTGTTTTGTCTAGTCAGTTGGTGCGGGCAACGACCGACCTGAAGGATGTCTTTATGAAGGAGTTGAGCAAGTTAACGACGGAGGTCAAGGCTGCCTGCCATACCATTGAGGGTGTGGACAAGCGAGTCTCCACGTTGACAACAAGGGTTCAGAACCTCGAGTCCAACCCCCCCCAAGCCCAAGGACGAGGATGCCTTTGATGAAGACTACCTCGACGACGATGATGATGTTATATTTGGATCCGATGGCGAGCCTGATCTCATCAAGACTAGAGCTGAGAGGCTACGTCGTCACCGCTTTCGCAAGAATACCACAGGTATGGGAGGTAACAGACACCGCCGAAGCCAAGGTAATGGTAATGATGATCCTTACGCTAAAGTTAAATTTACTATACCATCTTTTTATGGGTGTTATGATGCGGAAGAATATCTAGATTGGGAGATGACGGTAGAACAAAAATTTGCTTCCCACCTTGTTCCTGATAAACATAAGGTTAGACAAGCAACTAGTGAATTTAATGATTTTGCTATAATCTGGTGGCAAGAATGTGCTTCATTAAACATACAACCAACTTCCTGAAATGAACTTAAAGTTACTATGCGTGATCGTTTTGTTCCTGCCTCTTATAAGCGTGATTTGCGTAAGAAATTGCAACGTTTAGAGCAGGAAAATATGTCTGTTCAGGAATATTATGCCGAGCTACAGAAGGGTATGGTTCGTTGTGGGGTAGTAGAGGATCCTGAGGATAAAATATGTCGTTTTTATGGTGGTTTGAGACGCGATATTCAGGACATTGTTGACTACAAAGAGTTTACTACCACCAACCAGTTGTTCCAGCTTGCTATGCTTGCAGAAAAAGAATTGCAGGGACGAGCCAAGACCTTCACACCATCGCCGGTAGCAAGTGCACGTCCGACGCCACCAGCGAGTGCACGTTCGACAACGCCGACGCCATCTAATGTGTCGGTTCCACAACACAAGAAGCCACTTTCTACCTCTACTGACAAGGGGTCGTCAAGTAAATATGCTAGTATCGTGTGCCACCGCTGCAAGGGCATGGGCCATGTCATGAAGGATTGTCCAAGTACTCGTGCTTTCATCGCTTCGCCGGATGGTAGTGGATATGTAAGTGCTAGTGATATTGAAGATGAATTAGTTGTTGCGACTAACTTTGTTGCAGATTCGGAGGACGACAATGAGGCTATAGCAATTGACTCCGAGGCTGCATCAGCGGGGTTCCAAAATTTGGTTCTTGTTCAGCGCGCATTGAGTTCACAGGTGGAACGTGAGGAGGAGAAGATTCAGCGCAAAAATTTATTTCATATGTTCCTCATAGTCAAAGATTATTGTGTGCTCACCATAATTGATAGTGGGAGTTGCAACAACTTGGTGAGTTCAGATTTGGTAAAGAAGCTTCACTTGCCGACACGTTGCCTTGAACATCCTTACCATTTAGAGTGATTGAACAGTAGTGGTCAAGCTAAGGTAACACAATCAGCACGTATACATTTTTCTGTTGGTTCTTATCATGATTCCGCTGATTTTGATGTTGTCCCGATGCAAGCATCTTCTCTTTTGTTGGGTAGACCATGAGAATTTGATAATGATGTTACACACCATGGTAGAACTAATACATATACTTTCATGCATAAGAACAAGAAAATTACTTTGCTTCCTTTATCGCCTGCTGATATTAGGAAACATTTTCAAGAGCTTGCTGCACGAGATAAAGCTAAAATTGATAGTGTTGGGTCTACTGATGATAAACCACCAGGGATTAAATTAAAAGGAGGTGCTTTTATTGCTACTACATCCGCTGCTGCTGCATTATGTGATAATCCTGATGCTCCTTGTTATACTATGCTTAGTCGAGCTATGTGCTTTATTACAGATGATCTTTTGTCTCGCTCTTTGCACGTTCCTGTTACTAACCTTTTGCAGGAGCTTGATAATGATGGGATGGCGTCGAGGACGACTCCAATTCAAGAAGGGGAGGATGATGAGGACATCACCACGTTGGACATACAAGAGACGGACTCTTCCCCATGGTATAAGTCATCACCACGTCGGACAACAACTTCGGTTCGGATTCGGCCGACACGTCTGCGCTTCAACTGTGATATCTCCCTCATACGACGTCCAATCAAGGTGTTCTTGGATGCGTTGGAACCGTGACGACGAGTCACTTCTTTTGGTTCTGGTTTTAGCTCCAGAAGATTCATGGATCATTCTGTGTGACCATGAAAGGTGCTGTGTCACCTGTTTTGGGCCTTTTCAGGCTTTGTATCGTGTCGGGCCTTCGGCCCATGTCATGGGCGCGGCGCCCCAACCCTAGCTCGCCCCACGACATTAAATTCAGTAGCCGCCGTCGTTGAGACTCGGGTTTTGCTTAGATTATTCTGTTAAGAACAGTTTCGCCGTCTATCGGTTTGTAGAACCCCAACTTTCGATCTTAATCATACATCTACAGAGTCACTCGAGATTGAGCTGCGTTCTTTCGAGTTCTTGCTTGTGTTCTTCGTTTCGCAGGCAGGGATTGGCCTTCTCGGCGATGTCAACCGGGTTGTGACACGGTTGATAACCAGAGGAGTCGTGGTGCTAAGATTGCGGGGTTCGAGTCGCTGACTTGAAGCCGGATCGGTGTGTTGCGCTCCGTCCAAAACGACTTATCCTTCACCTGACGGAAGATCGGGCCATCCCGTCCCCATCAATCTACCCAATTCCAACAGCAACAGATACTCATGTACGTGTTCATGTCACTGAAATTTCACTCGAATTTCTGCCGGAGTCCAGGTTCGAATTAGAAACACTTTGCCGTGCGTTTTTCAGGCTCTGCCGTGCGTTTCCTACACACGGCAATGCCTCCGTTTCCTGTAGTGAACTGGAGGTAAGTTTTGAACGCGTGGCTGAAATTTCGCGCCATCTCCGTTGCGGTTGCGGTTCGCCCTGCCCCCTTCTTTTCGCTGCAAGTGCAAGCGGCGACCGGCGAGAGCAGGATGACCAGGAATTTGGTTTAAGAGTGGGGGGACTGGTGGGCGATAGAGATCTGTCGCCGATGACACGAATAGACACATTATTCTTGCCCGCACTAGCAGAGCGCGAAGTAGGTGGCCGTTCGGCGTCAACCCATCATCACTAATCGCCATTTCCATCACAGCACTAAACCGCATCAACGAGACCCTCCTGCAATTTCTTTCAGTCCATTTTGCTACTCAAGATTAGTGGTTTTATTTATTACTGGTACTATACTTTTATCACTACCGCTGGTCAGGTGATGATTCTGGCTTATATTAGCTGACCAAATAATTAGACGGACAATTAAGCTGGGCCAGATCTGATCAGCGTGTGATTAGCGGGGTGGTTCGATGGAAATGCAAGATAGGACTATAGGAGTAGTCCTGGTCCGCAGAAACGAACAAGAGCCTGCTAGTCATGCACGCGCGTGAGATGAGCGAGAGCATCTCATGTCTGGCTCTGCCTGACGGACCAGCAGAATGGCTCCCTCGGTCGGTCGGTCAACTCGTCACATTTCCTCACTCGGGAGGCCGGGACACCGCGCTGGTCCGTGCTCAACATCTGAACTCATAGATTGCGCCAAACTTAAGTGTCGCTCTCAAGTCTCAAGGCCTTAACTGCTACTTGGAAGTATCTAAGAAACTAGACTGACGAATCATACGTTAGCATCTCCCCTATAAAACAAAGGGGTCACAGGTAAGCATGACACATAGCTAGGACAAGTTCTCCGCAAAAGAAAATTTATGCGCTGTCGTCGTCGTAAGGGCAGATATATATTATATCGATGTTGTCTGAAGATCGTCCTATACACTGCCACGTATAAGTTTTGATGATGTAGATGAAAGAGGGAAGTCAGGTCCTCCAAGAGTATTTGGTGTGTTGATAGCCGCTAGGCATGTGGTTGTTGGTAGTCCAAGTCGTTCTAGTCTAAATAAAGAAAAGAGGTGTAAAGTTCTTAATTTTTTTCAGAGTAGTCATCTATTCGTTAGACGTGTCTGCTACGGATTGCTGGATGCCGATGCTAGTATAAAAGTGTGCTTGCACCTATGGATGAATCTAGGATGCATCTAGCAAGTGGCATGGTGGATTGCATAAACGACTTGAGCCGGTCAGACCCTCGTCTTTTCCACTTGGATGCTTAGCTTTGACCTGATGACCGAAGACTGGCGAGTCGGGTTCTCTCCGTTCTCACCGTAGGTTCACTTGTTGGCACTTTTCGGACAAGAAGCTGCAGTGGTAGTCTGGTGGCAATTGGTTCGTTCTTTCCGACAATACCTGCCCGAAACAAATCGGGTCAGTTTTGTTCTTCTTTTTCTGGGCAATACACTCCGTAATCCGCATCACTGTGCTTCAACACTAGACAGGCTCATAGGCGCAATTTCTGTGTAAGTTACAGACGGTAACAGACAGTGGGCACTTTAGTTTCTAACCCGACGCACGTGCGCGCATCGAGGGAAAAAAAGGCAAAAAAGAAGATTTAGAAGAATGATATCCTTGCTTCAGACAGGTGCAGTAATGCAGAAGCATGTACTCCTGTATAATATTGTCCTTCCATAGTGTCTGGGCCGATAGTATACAGTAGCTAAAGCCCGGAGAAAATTTTCAAGGCCCAAGTTTGCTTTCAAGGAGAACCGGGGGAATCCTATCCATTTTCCACCAGATTGCCTAGAAAGACTGGGAGCAGGGAGCCAGCATGATGGTGGACATGTGTTGCAAGTTGCAACGCCAACGTAGGGACTCGGATAGCTAAACAAATTCCAAACTTTAGCCTTTTGTCTACCTAATTTTGAATCCGATTGAAATACAGTAGTAGTGACGGTTGAAATTAATGCAACACAATACATCTAATATATCATCTTAAAAACTTTACTAATATCTTAACATTTTATGAACTATTTTCGTCTAAAATATAATGTTTATAAGACAAGTAAAATAGTTCAGTTTATTTTAGTATTCCAACATTTCATATACTATCTTCGTTTTAAACAAGCAAATTGGTTTATTTATTTGATTCTGTTTTAAACAATATATATTTAAAAATAGAGGAGTGATCATTTATCGTTTTAGTAACTACAACATTTTACAGCCCTAAAAAAACTACAACATTACATACTGAGTACTGCTTCGACATTTGGTGACTTTTGCCTTCAGCGAGTGAACAGCGTGACATAAGTCTATGTATCCGACGTTCACAATCAATCCAACGGCTGCCAGTCGTTCACTGCTCAGACCTTGTCCTTTCACCAGAAAACGCAGGGCAGGCAGAGGCAACAATCGCCAACACAGCCGAGAGATAGCAGCCGGCGGCGACAAATCGAATCGAACGCGAGCAGCCGGCGGCGATGGCGTGGAGGGGGAGCCTGTCCCGCAGCGTGAAGGAGATCCGCGTCCTCTTCTGCCAGTCCTCCCCGGCCAGCGCCGCCGTCCGGTACCGGCCTCCACCCTCTCTTTTCCCCATCCGACTCTGTCTCAATCCGAAACTGCTGCTTCTGATGCGGTGGTGTTGATCTGGTGGCGGCGCAGGGACTTCGTGAAGAAGAACTACGGGGACATCAAGTCTCGCAACCCCTCCTTGCCGTTCCTCGTCCGCGAGTGCTCTGGCGTCCAGCCCCAGATCTGGGCTCGCTACGGTACGCACCCCTCTTCCTTGGTCCTCACCCTCCGGCTCAAGGTCTGATTCGGACTAGTTTGATAGGGTCCGGTTCTGAATCGTTTCCCTGTACCGTGTAATGTTTTGATATGCACTTCCGGATGTTGTCTTTGCCTCTTTGGAGTTTTTTTCCCCATCTGTTCATGTTTAAGCCAAAATGGTACTAGTAGTTACTGAAAAATCTATCAGAGATTAGTTGAGAATAACTGTGCAGGGTAGTTGATGGCGTATTGGTGTCACACCTCCTCCGGATTAGCTTTCCTGGACCCGTAAATATGGTGTTGTAGCAGCCCCATGTCAAATCCAACATCTAAAACTAGTGTTGCCAGGCCAGTGTCCAACGGCTAAGCTGATACTATGGCATCCTCAGCTTTATAATCCTAGACGAAATTTTCTTCCACAGTTTTTCCTTTGTAATAGTTGCATTCTGTTACTTCATCTAGCTTGCAAGTAAAAGCAACAGAGCTTTCTGCCTTTCTCATTAGTGACATTTTGATTTAATTTCAAAAATTATATCACAGATGTTGTTGTAAAGAAAATCTGCAGTCGAAAGGATTATATTGTACTATCGCCATATGTTCAACTTAAAATCTGGAATCTATATTCATTTGCATCATGAACCAATTATGGTACGTTTACTACGTGACAGTCCACTACATTATTTCTTGGACATTTGGCCAAGCTTGAGCATATCGAATTAGTCAGTTTATGTCACAATGTAGATCCAGCCTGAAGCTCCATTTTACTTCCCATGTTTTGCCGGGAGGTAAATTTACCTTTTAACCATGGCAGTTACCATCTCATCCCTCTCCAACAACCCACAGCTGAATAAAAAAAATGTCATCATTATCATTATTTCATCCACCTCATTGTTCTCAAATGGGGCTGCAACATTTTCTTTCTTACCTGACACCAGTGCACCATGGGTCTACTCACTCCAATTCCACAGAATTCCTTTATTCTGCATCTCTTGTTCTGCTCTACCAATGGTAGCCATCAAAGCTACGGTGGTAAGAACAGATGCCATCGTTCCACTTCGAGTGACCTTATATGTGATAGGAATATTTAGCAAATTTAAAATGAAACTAAATGCCTGTTCAACCAGGCAAACTGAAACAAGCTCTGTTTTTGGCATCAGATTAAGCTTTATTTTGCCAAATGCTCCTAAGCTTCACTAATCATTACTGTGCACATAAATAATTTGACAGAAACTGGATCAGCAACATGTCATTAATAAATCTCACCATTGTTCTTCTTGTTTATGTCCGGTAGCATGGAATTAACCTGACAAGAGATTTACCAAGAAAAAAAGTGGAAAAAGCAAGTTCTATACAAGACGGTACTTTAGGCTATGCTAAAGAATTTTGTTTCACAAATGCACCAAGCTTATGTTGATGCAGTTTCTATGGAATAGATTTATTTTAAGAAAATAAATTACAGCTTGGGACACTGTTGATCAGTTCTTGTATAACCTGGGTGAATTAGGTCCAAGAAACGTAGAGCCATGATTTCTGCTTTACAGAGGTGCAAACTTTGTTTCCATAGCACCAGTTAACCAGAAATCTTCTTATGGTCAAAGTTCAAATCAACCTAACCTATGACCATAATAAAATATTAAGGCATATCTTTTGGGGTGTTCCAAGCTACTTAAGGTTTTGTATCTTGCAAGGAGAAATACCTGGAGATTTGATAGAATCATACTGTGATAAATAAAACAAAGGAAAACCTTGTTATACTGAAAGACTGTTCTGGGATTTTGGTTTCTTCTGTCATCCCACAAACTGCATTGTACAGTACTTCGAATACACTGTAAAACAGAGAAAAGCACTCTAATTCAAGAGTGTTCAAATATTGTATTGCCTCATCTTTTATTGGCACTTGTGTCACATTATCTGTTTGAAAGAATATGCATTTCATTATTTGATTCACTCATAGTTTATTTGGATCTCATCATTTATGTATTTCAGCATTGAATTCTGTTGTACATATTGTGGAGATTAGTTCACATATTTTGTCAGTATAAGGCCTTAGGGAGGTACTCACATGACCTGTGCACACGGAGCAGCCTCTCAACTGGAGACTCTACCAACTGAGCTATTGCTTTGCTTGGTTTTCTTGATAGGGATATTAGACATAAATAATCTACCTTGACAAGGATTCTAATTAAAAGATAATCATGCCCACAACACATTTTGCTTTAAATCCTTTTGTTGGAGGATATATTTGCTCCATCGTGTATTTTCATCACCGCTTGATTGCTATGTGGAACATATCGTTTGGCTTAACCCTCCACTGTCATTTAACTGGTCAGAAATGGGCGTTGAGAGATGTGTGAACTTGGACGGCCTGACGGAAGCGCAGATTGATAAGAAGCTGGAGGAGCTCGCTAAGGCCGGTGAGTCTGCCAAAGCGAAGTAATGTTGGAAGTCCTACAATCTCTTGCCATAATGTTCACAAATAAGTGAAACTTAAGCAGTGGGTTTCCTGCTGCCATGACTTCTGTGCTAAGAATGAAATGAAGTCTTGGATTTGTAATTTTGTATTAAGTAATTGCAAGAAAGAGACTGTTAGTCTGTTATTCACTTGTTTGCCACGCATTCTTGTCATGTTTATGCATATTTCATTGGTTCACCGGTATCTGTATACCACATAGTTCTGTAACGTATTCTGCGAAAATAACAGAATTTAGAATCCGCTGTTGATTTCATTACCGGATCATAGGACTAGCGTACAATATTCCATTCATGATAAATCTCCCTTCACAAGAAGATCAAAATGTCCCATGGTTGGGCCCCGCGCAGGGGTTCCAAGATGCAACTATCTGGCTGAGACGAAGCCCTTCGATTTCCTCCATCCTCATTTTGATTTTTCGAGATACATCGTTGACAATTCTGCAATCCGCTGTCACCGGGACGTATAAATGGCAGGAGCGGCATGGGATACACAGGACAGGAGGGTCCGGCAATGCATCGGGAACGAATCTTCAAATTACAGTAGTACTCAAGAGGCCTGTCACGAAAGGATAGTAAGGGTACGCTAACAACGCTGTCACAAACATAAATAGTGTCCGCACGCGTTTCACGCAACCAACAGCTCACAACTATGGAAGAAAATAGCAGGTTAGCTTGTCGACGCAGTAGCTCGGTCGTGCATATCACAGGGGAAGTGATGCACTAGAAAACGACTTGTCACCTACGTAGTTTGCAATAATATCGAGTACTGCCATGGCGTTTCCTGAGCATCTCCGATGCCAATGCCAGGGCCATGCTAGAAGAACGCCTACCCAAGATACAAGAACAGAACATGCCCCAGATTTATTAGCCAACCATGGTCTGGACTCTGTGGACCCGTAAGGCCGTAATATGGTAACTGGTAAGCAAGGCACCTAATTCCCGTTGTAGCAAATTTTTTTTGGCTTATGGATTATTCGGATACATCCATTTCCCATCTGGATTGGAGAGAAATGGAAAGAATGGAACAGACAAAAATGGTTTATTCCTCTTTCAATCTCCAATCCACAAGCAAAATAGATTAACCAGCTCTTAAGGTTCTCGTGCGTTTTGTTTTGATTTTGTTCCACTGTTGTACTCCATGTCTTTTCCATTTTCTAAAATCTTCTTGAATCAAAGCCCTTGCTTCCAAAGTTCGTTCTATCGGCTCCGGGATTGAAATTTACTTTTGCAAGTTATTTCGGAGCGCCGCCATCGGTACAAAGTTTGGCTAATATAGTTCCATTTTATCGCTGGTCTAGCCGCTATTCTTCCTTAGGACACGTTTGGTTCTGCTGCTCCGCTTGCCTCGCCTTGCCTTGCGTCGCTGGCACGAGCAACGAGATGCTTGCCCAGGCAGGAGAGCCGATTTAGCTCTCTCACGGCGGCAAGCAAAATCTTGCCAGCCCAAGCTCCAAGGCGTCAAGATGGGATAACCAAACTTCTGTGTTTACTGTGTAGCCTCGCTCGGCGAGGTGACACAGTGCCGAGCGAAGGAACCAAACGCGCCCTTAATTGCATCCTTTGTTTTTTTGTATATAAGTGTACCTTTAACGCTGCACAGTGGACACAAAACCGGGCTACAATGTATCTCGAAGCCCAATAACAAACCCATCCGAGCCGGTGAGTGAAACCCCTAAAGCCCAATAACAGCACCCGACCGAATTCAGCCTTCAGGCCCAACATTTCTCTTCTCGAACCCACCAACACGACGTCCAGGTCCAAAAGCCTCCGCATAAAGCTGGCTTGATCCGCTCCGCGCCACTCCTCGGACATCAAGCGATGCGCGCGGGCGGCGGCGCGAGCCCCCGACCCGCACCACTCCCCGCGGCCACCTCCGCCACTTCCACGCTACTAGTGCCCGCCTCCGTCGCAATGCCCCCGCCGCGCCTCGCGCACCTCCGCCGCCTCCTCCTCCCGCTCCGCTCCGCCGCTCCCCACCCGCTCGCTCCAAACCCCGGCCGCCCGCTCCCGGGGCCGGTTCACCCATCCCTTCTCCTTCTACCCCGCGCCATGGCCGGCGCCGCCTACGCAGGTGAGCGAGACTTGCCAGCCGAGCCCGTACGGTTAAGCCGCCGCTGATTTTATGGTTGGTGAAAATCGATGGTGCGGGTGGAGTGCAGGTGTGGCGACGGGGTCGGCGGAGTACGAGGAGGTGCTGGGGTGCCTCGCGTCGCTGATCACGCAGAAGGTGCGCGCGGACACCGGCAACCGCGGAAGCCAGTGGGAGCTCATGGCCAAGTACGTGCAGGTGGGTGGTCGCTGGTGGGTTTCCGATTGGTTCGTGTCTGGTGTTTGTTGTTGTTGTTTCTGATTTGGGTGTGGTTGCGTTGTCAGATACTGGAACTGGAGGAGCCCATCACGCGGTTGAAGGTGGTTCACGTTGCCGGGACCAAAGGGAAGGTAAGCGCTCTGCATGTGCTGTCACGCTTTGGGGTTAGCTTTGTCGTGAAATTCTGAATTACTTTGAATGGATTTTGGAGCCTCGGCATTGTTACTATATTGGCATAAAAAAAAGGAGGACAACCAGGATGAATCATGTATCTTCGATTTTTGGGAGAGCGGGGGACTTGAATTCATGAGCAAACACCACGACCTTTGGTGTAAAACGGTTTAGTTTGAAAACCTGCATAATTGTGGAGTTTCTCCTTTGCTGAGAAATGGATTGAAAGCTTTGTTTGCCAGACCAGTGCAAAAATGGATGGAGGCTCTTTTTAGATTGTTTAGTGCCCTCAATATAGAAACTTACTAATCTTGGAAAGGAAAATGTTTAATGGATGCATCCTGATAGCTCTGTATCTCTTCTATTCTGTAGGGTTCAACTTGCACATTTACTGAGTCAATCCTTCGATCGTGTGGTTTCCGCACTGGACTGTTCACTTCACCGCACTTGATGGATGTCCGTGAGAGATTTCGGCTTGATGGGTACTTTTATCTGTTACCGCCCTTGCAACCTTTATTTTTTATCAGCTTGGTATGCTTAGCTTGTCATCATTGTACTTGAAGCCTTGAAGGCATTTATAGTTGAGTTGCTTTAGCTATTTGATTCTTGCTATCGTTAATCTTTATGCTTATTGAGTGTCCTATCTTATGATGAGTTTATAGGCTGGACATTCCGGAAGAAAAGTTTATGAGGTATTTCTGGTGGTGCTGGAACAAATTGAAGGTAACTACCCACATGATTTGCTTTATATGAGTAGTGAAATATAAAAGAAACAACAGTGGATCTGCAGAATCTTTCTCTGAGTTTATGGATTCCTTGGAAACAATCAATCAAATGGTCAAATGTTTTGTTGTGCCTTCCAGGACAAGACCGGTAATGATGTTCCAATGCCTGCCTACTTTAGATTCCTTGCACTTCTAGCATTCAAGATCTTTTCAGATGAGCAGGTTAATATTTTGCAAACACTTACTGGTCTGTGTCTGCAAGTTTTTTAATCATGTAGTGGTGTTGCTAAGCATACCCCAACTTTCCTTTTTCTTTATGGATTTTGAGTCTTTTTTCTAGTCAAAGGATATTTGTGGGCATTGGCTCATTTATATCAGTCTAAATTGGTAGAAAAGCATATCCTGCGGCATAGTTGTTAAATCTAAAAGATTGCTTACTCCATAATATTTGTCATCATCTTCACTTGAAGTGTCTGCCGCCATAATTAGTAATATGAATTATGAAGTGCTTAATTTTCTACTATAAGTTTATTTAAGAAGCAATTACCATTTTAGGTCAATGAACCTGTCATATACTGCACAAATATTATGGTGCTTTCTTAGCAGCCTACTTAAAAACTTTCTTTGTTCTGTCCCGTTTAAGCAGGTGGACGTAGCTGTGCTTGAGGTTGGTTTGGGAGGGAAATATGATGCAACGAATGTGGTGTGTAGCATGCTTATTTTATCATTTGATATTCAAATAGTGTATAGTGGTAGAAATTTTTCACGAATCATATGATATAATCGTCGACCAAAAAGGAAGCTTGTCGCCTACCAAGAAGTCAATATACCATATTGAATTTTTAATGTAAATGCTGAACTTTGCAGCTAGATTTTGTATCTAAAAAGTTTGGACTGGTTCATGTTGCTAAGAGTCTGTTTGAAGCTCGTACTTGGGCATTCCTTATCCCTCTTTTTTTTCTCTATTCCAGTCTGTTGAAATCATCGCCAATATATTGACTTGAGCAAAAGCTGGGGAGCATAGCTGACTTGTAAATTGAAACATTTGCAGGTCCGAACACCTGTAGTTTGTGGAATATCGTCCCTGGGGTATGATCACATGGAAATTCTGGGTTAGTCATGGGACTTAAAGACGAAATACCTTGCATCCTTGGTAGATTTGTTTCAGACAGCCAATGCTTGTTCTTTCCCATGAGCAGGAAACACTCTTGGAGAAATTGCTGGAGAGAAGGCTGGGATACTTAAGGTTTTTTCTAGTTTGCTCGGATCTTATTTAACTGACCTTCTGTGGCTAAAACTGAAATTTTCTTGATTCCTGTATGGCATATTTCCTCAATGCAGAGAGGAATTCCGGCCTATACAGTTCCTCAGTCAGAAGAGGCAATGTCTGTACTGATACACCGAGCTTCTGAATTGGGTGTATGTTACATTTGGTGCTGCATTTTTTTTTGGTTGCCACCATACCTTGCAATTATTAGTTTGTCCATGAACATGATTTCAATTCTGATCAGTTTTTGATATAATTAACTTAAATTCTATGAAGGTTCCTCTTCAAGTAGTCCAGCCTTTGGACCCACAGAAATTAGAGGATCAGCCTCTTGGACTCCATGGTGAGCACCAATTCATGAATGCAGGTCTTGCTGTTGCATTGGCAAATACCTGGCTTGAGAAGCAAGGCCATTTGGATAGAATACATGTCAAACATTCTGTAAGTACTCCAAATAGGTATCTGTTTATATCTCTGCAAGATATGTTAGTGTCAGTTGTCATTGTACCACTGAATGCAGGATACCTTGCCAGATCAGTTTATCAAAGGGCTATCAAGTGCTTGTCTGCAAGGCCGGGCACAGATTGTTCCAGATCCACAAGTGAACTCAGAAAACAATGAGAATGACAATTCTTCACTGGTTTTCTATTTGGATGGGGCACACAGCCCAGAAAGCATGGAAATATGTGCGAGGTGGTTTGCCCACGTTACTAATAATGATGGAATACGACCAGGTTATTTGGAGCAGCCTCATACTGATAGAAATTCTCGGAAGGTATGCATTACGGAGCACATATTGTTGCCGAATCTTGTTTCTTTCTTTCTCTTTGCGTACCAGGGATGCAAGTGGGTACCCAATTGTGTTTTTTGGGTCAGCCACCCTAGTTCATTTTACCTTCTAAATTAATTACGTGTGATGCCATTCTAGTTCATTTTCCTAAGTTTTGGGTCGACCCGATGACCCCAAAACAGTGATACTTGCATCCCTATACCATTGTTCTATATTTATTATATTATATATGCATCCTGTTTTGGATTTTGGATGTCTGCAGATTCTTCTTTTCAATTGCATGACCGTAAGAGATCCTCAGAGATTGCTTCCATGTCTTCTAGATACAAGTGCTCAAAATGGTAAACCAATAATTTTCCTTATTTCTGTTTGAAAATCTTGATTCTTGAACTATAATGATTTCCTTCTGTAGTTACTAATGTGATGATGTATGGGGAAAAAACAAAATTCGCACGTTATTGTTGCTGATTTGCATGTCGTAGAAAATGTCTTATGATTCCCTTAGAATAATTTAATTAACCATCTAGTTGAATAGTGTGTGACCGTACTGTCATACTTTGTTCTTGCTCGCTCTTGAGGATCAATTTATTTGTATTGTGAGTTGAATGAATGCTTCTCTTGGTCCTATAATGATTAGCAATAATTTTTCTCAGGGCTCCACTTTGAGCAGGCCTTATTTGTGCCAAACCAATCACAGTACAACAAGCTTGGTACCCTTGCATCACCACCTTCAGAGCGTGAACTAATTGATTTGTCATGGCAGTTGTCACTTCAAAGGACATGGGAAAGTCTGCCTCATAGCAATAAAGGTTGTTCTAAGCTTCATTGTGAAACCGTGTTTAGTTGTCAGCATGTGTTTTCTTACTGAAATTCATTGAGTTGAGATATATGAACTTTTGTGAGAATGATGCAGGTCTAAATGGTGCAAAGTCTAGCAGGACTAGCTCAGTTTTTGAATCTCTTCCACTGGCAATTCAGTGGCTAAGGGAAACTGCTCAACAAAACCAATCGACTCAATTTCAGGTGAAAGCCTATGCTACACTTTATATAATGTTTTCGCAAATGCTTCTCATCACTTTGATGCCCTATGATGTGCTGATGCATGATTTTCATTACTCTCTCATAGATTTGCAAGATTCAGTGCCAGCATAGGCTTCTTTTTTCCATCTAGTTGCTCATGTGTGACTGTGCATACATGTGTTGGTTATTTTCTTCTTGTTTCCATTATTTCGAATATCCAACATCTTTGTTAAATTTGTGTTTCGTTTCATGATACTTTGGCTCTGCTATTCGTGGTATAGGGATTTTACTTTTCATATTTCTCGTCTTGCAGCTGTTTCCTTACCTGACACTGATGCATTTATGTTTGCACACTGAACCAGGTCTTGGTTACTGGCTCCCTGCACCTTGTTGGCGATGTCTTGAGATTGCTCAAGAAGTAACTTCATTTTGTTGCACACTGTTCAGATTGAAATGGCTGCTTACAGAAGCATCAAATGGAGCCTATCATATTTTGTGAGTTGGGATACAGAACATACCAACTTGTTGGAAGACTGGAAGAAATTGGAAGGCATTTTGATTCCAGTGCCAACCAACTGTAAAGTTGTTAACTTGTTGTATTCTTCTTTTTTTTTTTGGCAATGTGTGCCACTGCAGCTTAGGTCCACAAGAATGCAACCAAATTTTGAAATGTATGCAAACAATGAATTATATTATATCAATAATACCATTTATTCATACTTATATGGAAAAGAAGTATTTTTTATATTTTTTATTCTATAAATGTATGTTTTTGTAAATTTCATATGCACTTTTCATCCACATTCCCTGTTGGGAGTTCATTGGATATACCTGGTAGTACTGCACATAAGCATAACTGACATGGTGTGCTCTCTTTTGCAGAAATGAATTCGTGGTATCGAAACCAGGTATTAATTGCTTTTGGGGCCTAAGAACATGTAATACCCAGGTGAAAGACAAAAGGTGGGTACATGTATCCTAGGTCTCACCATTTTTTTGTTTTCCTTTTTTCACCAGATCAAAGACCTACTGGAGAAGTAATTCTGTTCTGGTCATTTGATTTGAGGAGCTTGTTTTGCTCTTGTTCTTTGATGCTCAATATAAGCTTATTTGTTATTATCTCCTATTTGTTTCTGCAATACAATTCATTTTCAAGGCTATATTTCTAAAAAAGGCTAATGTCATTGGCATTTTCTGTACATTAAGACAGCCCCCGGGCATTTTGCTAAGAGAGAAGACTTTCTCACGCAGGTCGAGAAAACTAATGGTCATTAGCTATCATTGGACACTAAATATAGTACATAACTTTGTGTAGGATAATAACCAAAAACTAGAACCATGCAAGTAGTAGTGTCCAAAGATAGTGTTACTATGTGGCACTTTTATTCTTACACTTATGACCATTTCATCTGGATTGAAGCCTCCCTCTTCTTTTTTTCCTGCAATTTTTTGTCTTGCAAATCAGGATTCAGGCATTGCATTTTAAAGCCTTCTGCCACTTATTTTTTCCACCCTTTCTTTGGCTTTCTTCTGCATCTATTGTGTTTCAGATTGAGAGCCAAAGTGAGGTTATTTTGATACCATTAGAAGGGTAATGCCAGCCAACTCTTGTTAGCAACTGAGCAACATATTTTGATAGGTACCACCACTTAGACATCAAGATGACATTCTATGTTACGCAGGACAAGTGCAAGGCTTGTGACAAAACCGTGCATTTTATTGATCTCCTCACCGCAGATAGCATTCCGTACCACAAATCTTGCTTCAGATGCAGCCACTGCAAAGGCACACTTTCGGTATGCCTCTTCTTGACATCCGTAACCCATGATGCGGAAGTATCGATTTCTTATACCCTCTATGATAAGTTATACTTTTATGCATGAGCTGATGTTGAATAGTGCTAATTCAGATGTGCAACTACTCCTCCATGGATGGGGTTCTTTACTGCAAGACCCATTTTGAGCAGCTGTTCAAGGCAACAGGCACCTTCAGCAAAAACTTCCCCACAGGTAAGCTTGACTTGCGTAGTTGCATCACACTTTTCCTCTGTGGTTTCGAGGAAAGCATAACATCAACCTTATTGCCATATACTGTTTTTCTTACCCTTCAGGTGCGAAGGCAAATAATGAACAGGTACTGCATTCTCACCATCTTGATTGCTCATTTCCTTTATTTATATAGTTTTCTTATTTATTATCTCCAAGACTAGAGTCCATATGATTAAACAGATATTTAGTCATCCATGCTTCCAGTATGATTAGGACTGTGATCTTCAAAAGGCTGCCAGTATGATTAGTCATCCATGCTGTCCATTCAATATTTAAAGAGTACAATCAGCAACATGTGTCAAACCTGTCATGGATTTCAGCTCATGAACCTGTTTTCTTATTGTAACCAGTCTAAAGTCCCCAACAAGTTGTCCTCTTTGTTCTGTGGAACTCAAGACAAGTGTGCTGCCTGCAAGAAGACTGTGTACCCATTGGAGAAGGTACATATATACCTTGTTTTCCAGCGATCATAATACCTTGGTTTTGTTGTATGTTTGTGTGGAAACGAGCATATTATGACAGCAAAATTGAACACTCATCTCTCATTTTCTTTTGACAAATAAATTCAGTCAGGGTCAGAACGCAAATGCACATATTTGATTTTATTTTATGAATTCCACCATATTTCACGATTAAGCTTTTGACAGGATGCCCACGCATATAGTTATTTTCCCTTTCTCCAGGGGGTATCTTGCTTGCCAGAACTCTGAATGATCTGATCGTTCAAATTTACTATGCAGATGACCTTGGAGGGTGAGCCCTACCACAAGACCTGCTTCAAATGCGCTCACGGCGGCTGCCTCCTCACGACCGCCTCGTATGCCTCCCTCAACGGGATCCTCTACTGCCAGAACCACTTCTGGCAGCTGTTCAAGGAAACCGGCAGCTACAACAACCTGCTCAAGCCCGCGTCCGCGAAGAAAGCCAACGAGCCCGAGCCCGCAAAGGTAGGTGCAGACTGCAGAGGCCAAGGAAGAAACGTCCCCTGAGCTGGTCCCGGAAGCCCCAGAGGACCAGAAGCACTGAAGAAACCCACATGTGCTTGTTAAGAAGAAGAAGAAGAAACCCACACGTGAAACATTCCTCCCTTTCTCCAGTGTCAGCGTCCCATCCCGGCCACGCCGGATGTCAGTCAGGCAGGGAGGCGTGTGTGGCCAAGGGAGAAACAACCGGGCACAGCACAGTCGCGTCAAGGGAAAAAAGAGCCCCCCACCGCCGAACTGTGCCTCCGTACGACGCTGTTTTGGCATATCCGTCCGTGAAGATCGTGGGCACTGTTGTTTTCTTCCTTTTGGATCAGTGGGCAGCGGACGCTGCTGTTAGGCAAACCCCAATGTTAGGCTGCAGTAGGAGAGGGAGAAGGAAACTGGTAACTGCAATTCGTACAGTTCCTGTTAACGCACTGGCACGACGAAGTTGCAATGGACTCCAGACAAGCAGCCTGTGAATGAATCTTTAGGCTGCCAGAAAGTCGCTGCTCTTGCTCTGTCCCAGCGCATACACTGTAGCTGTCGACCAGTAACTTTCAGCTACAGCTGGTGCCTGGACTCGGATCGCACGAGCGACCTGACCAAAAGTCATTTTTATACATTTTTTTTCCAATTTCGCCCGTCATCGGTCTTATTTAGATCCCAAATTTGGTTTGGGAGTACGATGTCTTTTCATAATCATTGCGTCACTGTAGTATTTCGTTTGTATGTGCAAAAAATTATCAAAAATGATTAATTAGGCTCAAAATGTTCGTCTCGCAGAGTACAACAAAACTGTGTAATTAGTTTTTAATTTTATCTACATTTAGTACTCCATGCATGTTATGATATTTTGATGTGATGGAGAATCTTCTTTTTGCATAGTAAATTTGGAGGTGGAATTTTGGAACTAAACAAGGCCATCGTCTAACAATCAGAAAGCCTGCGCCAAATTACCACCACACAGCCACACAGGTGTTCCATGAGTAGCTGCTTCCCCCACCTAATCCACACCGGCAGGCAGGGCCCAAACAGTGGCAAACGCATCACGAAAGAGAGATCTATCTACTGGCTGGCCGCCGAAGCGAGGGAAAGCGGAGGTGGCAGCGCGCGCGATGACGCCGCGGCGGATGAGACCCGTGAGGTCACCAGCCTGGCGGTCACCAGCCTGGCGGGCGAGACGCCTTTTGACTGACACCGTGACGCTCTGACGCCTCTCTCTCTCCGTGGAAGAAGAAAAAGCTGCTGCCCCGGCGGCGGCATATTCCCGCTTGGCGATCGGGGTGTCCGAGGAAAAGGCGCGTCGGTCAGTCTCCGCCAGGCTCCGCTGACAGGCTGACGAAGCCCGGCCGCCCGGACCCCGGAGGGAGAAAGTTCCCTGTGCGCGCGCCCCTTCCTTTTTTCGGATCAAAAGGAGTGGCGGCACCCGCGATTCCGGCGAGATTCGAGCGCTGCCGCCCTCACATCTGATCGGGTTCCTTCGTCATCATCGTTAGTCAAGGGCGCACGCACACGTCTTGATTATGGATGGCAGTTTTGCCCGCGGGCGCGGATATCCGCAGATACCTGACCCGACGGATAAGGATACGGGTAGCAAAATCCGCCCGCGGACGCGGATACGGGCACCAAAATCTGCCCGCAGCGGCTAACGGGCGACAACTTTCACCCACGGATATATCCGCTACCCGCTTAAAATAGAAGACCCAACGTATAATCAAAGCCCAAGGCCCATTAACACGCCACCCCCACTCCCCCAGTCCCCCACCCTATCCAACCAACCCAGCCGCCCCCGAGGCCCCGACCTCCACTCCCCACCCGCGCCCCCCCCCCCCCCCCCCCTCTCTCTCTGTCTCTCTGGATCTCGCCGCCCGCGCGCCCCTCTCTCCCTCTGCAGCGCAGCCGCGCGCCGCCGCACGGACGTAGCCGCGCCAGCACCCGCGACAGTAGTAGTGGGAGCAGCCCGCGGACGCCATCTCGCCGGGGGCACGGGCATCGAAGCAGGCGGCGCAGGTGAGGGGCCGGGCGTTGAGCTTCGTGGGCACGACCGGCGGCAGGCCTGCGGCGTCGCGGATCACGCGGTGGCCGTCGGAGGTGAGAACCAGGCGTCCTCCAGACGCTCGGCGTCCCAGCGGAAGCGCCGCAGGAGGACGGCGGCGTAGCCCGGCGGGACGGAGAGCCGCTCGGAGGTCCGGGCCGTGACCTCGCCCTGGCGCGCGCGCACCTGGCCGGCGGTCGCCCCTCCACTGCAGCCCACAGGTAAGGTGACCTGGTGGCTGGATGGTGGTATGTGGATGCGTCATACGTGTGAATGTGTGATGGTGGTCTGGACGTCTGGTGGATGCGTGTGATGGTGATCTGGTACTCTGGTGGATGCGTGTGATGTACTGACGTGGCTGGACACTGATGTACTGTTTTTAGTATTCTTTGTGTTGTAATAATTATATATCAAATTGTGTAGGTTCTTGAACTTTATTTGCATTATGGTTATCAAATTGTTGGATATTCTTGTTGAAATATCTTAAATTATTGTTGTTCTTACTGAAATCAGCATATTGATATATTATCTCTCTGCGGGAGCGAGTAAACCCGATATCCGCGGATATCCGTCGGATGCGGGCGCGGGTAAGGGTTTTCGCCCGCAGATACGCTCGCGGGCGGGTAAAGGCTGGCAGCGCGGGTACGGGCGGGTAAATGCCTTACCCGCACGTACCCGACCCGCTGTCATCCCTAGTCTTGATCAGCACCGTTGATCCCAGCTTTTCAGATCAGCGTAGTACAGAGTTTCGAGTTGATCGATTTTTCTCTTTTTTAAGGGAAAGCATCTTGATTGATTCGTAGTTGCAAGAAGGGCAAATCCAATTGAATGCTCGCCGTTTTCTTTTGCGCGTGTGGATCCATCACCCTCGGGAATGTTTGCGTGCGTGCTACCTGCCGCTGATCAAAGGCATAGGCACAAAGGTGTGTCCGTGGTAGGATCCATGTCAACGAGGACCCCCCTCAAGCTAGGATTGGATGCTCGGAGATAGTAGGCCCAACCACGCTCGGAGATAGTAGGCCCGACGGTGGTTTTCTTCCAACATGATTGTTCACTATGAAATACGAGTACTTGTAAAAAAAAACTAGTACTTTTTTCATCGGGGATGCCAGGCGTTTTTAGCTGTAAAAATATTACCGCACCTGCCAACTGGCTGCGGGGAAATTAATGTGATTCTACCTCATAAATTCCTGTAAACATCCCTCTAACGTCGGTCTATCCAGCGTGGAAAAACATAAACACGGCCGGCCGGCCGGCCAGCCGCGGTTCACGCGGACGCTCCCGCAACCCGAACCCGACCCGCCCGCCCCCCCCCCCCCCCCCCCCCCCCCCCCCCCGCGTCCCGGCCGAGAGGGGGGCGCGACCCCAATTCCACCGCCTCCGGTCGCCATCGCCGCGGCCAGGAAACCCTCGTCGCTCGCCCCGCCGAGCACGAACGCCGCGCGGTCCGTCGCTCCCCGTTCTCCCTCTGCCGGATCCTCCACCCGGCGCGGCTCGACGCTCCCCAGTCTGCTGCTGCGTGCCCGCGCCCGCAGCGCCGCTCCACTCTCAGGAGTCTAGTGCGGGCGGAGATCCGTCCAGGCTAGGGCCGAGTAAGTAATCTTCTCAAGTAATTCTCGTTCGCTTGGATGGATTTCGCTGTTCTTATTAAGAAAATCAAACCCAGATCCTTCGTTGTCTGCACTCATGAACTCGTGCACTGAGTGGTAGCCTACTAATCGAACCCTATGATTCGATTGGTTTCGTTTTCGTCTTTCATCTCGCGAGATCGAATTATTTGGCATCAACACTATAGCCCCAAGCCCCCAATCGAAGTGTTTTGCCTACACTTCATGAAAAACTTTTGGGCGTTTGTCTGAGCCCACGAGCTAGTGAAATTCACCGTGAATTTGACATTCCCGGATTATGTTCTAGTGGCTCCCCTATCCCCGATTGTCTTTGTTCAGCTTATTCCGTAGTCTATAACTGTCTTCAGTAGGGGCTTCTCATTTTCTTTTTCCTTTTCTTTTTGGGCATAAAACCTTTTGATTTAATAGTTGGATTTATATTTATAAGCAACGTATCTTCTACCGGACGATTTGGATGCCTTTATGTGCTTGCTTTTTTTTATGTTACTAGGAATGTGCGTTAATATTTCTTCAAGATCTTCTGGTTTGTTTTTGTAGAATTGGCAGAGTAATTTCAAACTTTCTCCAGAGAAACTGTATGTACATGGTTCTGTCCGCCGGTAAACATTTTTGCAGGGATGCATGGGATTTTGGTTTGGTACTTGCAGGGCATTTCAGTGTGGGATCAGGGAATAGACGAAATGTCTGTATCATATTAAATTCTACTTCCTGTCATTGGTCTACTAATCATACATACAGTCCTCAATGGTGAACATCTTCATATTGCCTTTTCAAAAAAAACATTTCATATTGCGTTGATGAGATAGAAGAATGAAATACCTGTCTGATTTGTTAGGCTTAACCTGTTTCTAGTATGTTTTCTTGTTAAGGTTATTGGGTTAGTGCTACCTTTCTGAAATCCTTACTTTTGGACCATCTTATAACGAATGTATAAATGCTTTCTGAACATGAAACAAAAACCATCGACCAAGTATGTTGATAATTTTAATGTATACATTTGTGGGAGCTTCATGTTGAAAAGTACAATGTCAGAAAATTTATTTGTTGTTTTTCTACTGCCTACTGTGCTAGTAGTTGATCCAGAAGATCCCCATAGTCCAGCTTACTATAAGCATGTGGATCTTAGAAGTAGAATTTGTGGTGGTCGGACTTATTTTCTGTGATGTTGGTTTTTGAAGTTTACTTTTGTTTGTACATAACTACAACTGTATCTTCTGTTTGTTTATTAAGCTGCTCTTGCAGTCGCAGCAGATTGATAGTTTTTTTCGCTGATTGTATTTTTGTTCCGTTACAGGTTTTTTGTTAATAATGGGAGAGAATAAATGGATGGGCAAAAGATGGGAGGACATGGACACTGATGTCCTTGTGAAGATATTCAAGGAATTAAATTTGGTTGAGCTGTCACCAGTATCTCAAGTTTGTCGATTGTGGCGTTTGGCCTGTTCAGATCCACTTATTTGGGGCACTCTTGACTTTGGATTGTTAAAATCCAATTTTATTCAGACAAGGGCGTCACCATATATTTGGGTTGATGATAGGTCTGACAAGAGACTTGCAAGAATACTACGGGTGGCTATGTCTATTAGCTGTGGGAATGTCAATTGCATGATATTCCATTACAATTTGTACATGAAAGATGAGCACCTTCATTTCATCTCAGAAAGGTAACAAAACCCTGCAAGTTGTTTTTCAGCACAACATGATATGACTTTCTGCACAAATGAATGCTTGTGGGTAGTGGTGATATGAGCTCTGTAATTGAACTGCACATAAATATTAATGCATTATCCAAAGTAAATATTCTATGTTTGGAGCTATTCTCTCATGCATTTTTGTGTTAGAAAATTTGGATAGCTGCTATTTCATAGCCACTCAAATTTCAAACTAGAAGGGATCAAGGGAAGGCTGCTAGAGAACACGAGAGCTGAATTGATTCCTCTTATTTTTTTGGTACATTAGTCTTCTGATTATATCTCGAGAAAATTCCTGATGCTCAAGTTTTGTGGTCTCTCATTTTGCATGTAAGATGCTAACACTATGTAATTTTCCTGATGTCTAGCAGGTCTCCTCACCTAAAACGATTGGTTATGCCAGCATGGAACCGCATCACAAAAGTGGGAATATGCCAAGCTATCCAAAGGTGGCAAGAGCTGGAGTCCTTGACAATGCCTACCATCGGACATCCTCCATATATTATGGAAGAGATAGGCAGGAGCTGCAAGAATTTCACAGAACTTAAGATCATGGGCTCATTTGATCAGCAATTTGCCTCGGCGATTCTGCAATTCCTTCCAAAGTTGAAAGTATTGAGCCTTCGTTGCTCGAAAGTGGCCATGGATGCACTGCAACATTTACTGCACTCGATGGAATATCTTGAGGTTCTGAATATTTCCCACTGCTTGCTGTTGATCGTTGCGGCAAATGGGCGGAAGCAAGTGGTTCATGAACTGGATGGCCAAATTCTCGAGAGAGCTTCACGGCTGCGTGAATTCCACTATTGCCAGAGCAGGTCATGCATCGCATGCCAGCGAATGGTGGTGGATGAAGGCATCATGCGCTGGTACAGGTATGAGGATTGGTTCTGGCGTCGGGATGAGGTCAGGTCCCTTGACCTGCAAGATTATGGGAAGCTGTTTGATGCTGGTTGCGAGAGGATGACGTCTGTGGAGTAGATTGCTAATCCGGGTATTCCCACCTCTTCAGTGTAGGAACTTGTTGACCTGGCTTTCGTTAAACAAAACATAGAAAGAACCAAGTTGTAACCGTAGATAAATAATATCGACAATAATGTCCGGGGATGTTGTGTAGCTAGTGCTGTAAATCCATGCATGGTTCGTCTTGTTTGAATGTGTTGTGATAGTCGACCGTGCTTTCAAATGATATTGCATGGACACCAGCCGATAGTACATTAGTTTTAGTGCAAGGGCTTTTTTGCTGGTTGGAATTCGTGGTTCCATGGTCCCGTTTGGGCGCCTTCAATTGTCGTTGAGTTTTATTCTAAATCATTTTGTTTAGAACTGGAGCTGGCTTTGCAAATTGCATGCATTAAACTGGTTGTGACGTGTTCCTTATCTCTAGTATAGTCTGATGTTACATTATTCAATTTTTTTGAACTGACGTCACTGAAATTAATGATTGATGATTCCCCTTTGGTATCCTTATGAAAAGAAACAAATAATGAGATACCATCATGGCATGATGCCTTTTAAAAGCAGCCAATCGTCATTAGCAACATCAACGGTGAATCAGTGTCGTGGCCAAGTCGCTATCATTATCAATAAGCTAAGCGTGCATTCTCACGGCGCACTTAAATAATGGGCATATCTGTAAAATATAAAACGTGTTTGAAATTTTTCTAATGAGGTTCGACAAGTACCTAGAGGACAACTTTTAGTCGCATAGTATGAGTATATATGGCTAAAGCAAAGCATTCAGTTTCCATGACTAAATTACTAGACATCAGTGGGCTACTGTGCTCCCTACCTTTGTGATAACCTTTTTTTTTGGTTTGAAAGACAACCCTAGTGATAACATATCTACAGTGCTTCGTTTCTTTTTCTTTCAAACGAGAAGACTTGGACACACAGACAATAGTGTTTTACAAAAGAATCAAATATTCTTTCGAGCTCACCTAAACCATTGTGCAAGGATTTTTCAAGGAGGGAATAACAAAAGCGTCTATAGTACTACTAGTAGAGGTGGTAATGGATAGTGACCCTTATGCCTACTTCACAATCTAATTTAATCTTAATTAATGTTAGCTTAAAAACATATATATTATTTTGATCCGTAGTGAGCCTTATCCCCCTATATACCCCTATATTGTATAGTTAATATGTCTTTAATGTTATTTTTCCCCTCCTAATTCATCATAAACATCTTGTACTTGAGGGTTGACGCCTAGTTACTCAATTAGGAGCAGTCCATTTAGGCCTTTCCGGTGGCTGTCAAAGAAAACACCGAGTGTTGCGCTCGATGACCTACTCGCTTGTTGCTCGTATTCTATTTGGGTTTTTGCCCATTTACACCTTCAGCTTCTACTTTGCTTTATTCACTGTTCTCTGTACTCAATTCCTGGCTCTGCCCCCTGACTGTGAGTCTATGACCATACCACGAGACCAAAAAAATCATACAGCACTGAGAGCAGTGACCCATCTCACCTCCTACACCCTAGTCTCAATTTGCCTTCTAGCTGTTTGATTCATTTTGTTCATGGCGTAAGAACCATATTCTACGAGCAATATCTACGCAAGCCTACTTGTGAAGACAAGCATTTAGCGTTTACCTCAAGCCCTCAAGGTGAGAGAGTAGTAGTGAACGTACCCGTTTTGTCCCAAAATATAAGTCGTTTGTTGTTTCCTTTACATTAGCAAGAACGCCTCGCACGTTTAAAAGAAATAAGATTACATAATAAATAGTTGGCCAGAAACCGTATTGGTTACGAACTCGAATGAGTCCATGTTGTTTATTTTATGGACTGTTTAGTCAAGCATGGTTTGACGAAAAAAAGAGTCAGACAGGTGGGGTCATAGGAGGAATAATGTTTCAATGATACGTGGGTTTGTCGACTCTCGAAAGTTTTGGAGATTTATAGTATAGATACATGCAGCTTTCATTATGTATCTAAATATGATCTGTTTTACGGTGTGCCAGGACTAGTATGTAAAGATCGGATGACTAGTATGTAAAGATCGGACGGACCAGATTAATTGCATACTACTGTAACCGTTTTAGTAGAATGGGTAGTATGAACTCAGTAGTATAGGTAGTATAAGGGTATTATGGGAAAAAAATAAAATGACAGATATGTAATTTTGATATATAAATTTGGAATGGCAGATATGTAATTATGGCATATCTTTTTTTAGATCCGGTAGCTCGGACGGGCGAGACAGGGGTGCGCACACGGGCGAGACAGCACGGGTCCGACCGCCTGAAAATTTTTTTTAGGGGGATTTTTTTATGTTACCATAATACCCCTGTCAGTATCTAGTTTATACTACCATACAGAGCTCCTAAATATACAGTATATTTTACCCAAAAAAATATACAGTATATTTGGAATCACAGCAAAATTTATATACCTAGAAATATCATGACGACCTACAATTTGGGACCAAGGCAGTGTGTATTAGGAGTTACAAAATTAATGGATTGCATAGAAGGGGGGCATTTTTCTTAAAATAAAGAACGGAAATGCTTGGATGAGGACGTCCGACCGCGGACTGTTTTGTCGGACGCTACGTGGCGTGTCATCTCCACAAGCTATCCACCGCTTCTTCCATAAAAAAATATCACGTGCTCCCATTTACCATTGTTGTGTTCTTATCCTTTTCCTTGCTTCCAACACCCTGCATCTGCATGGCTCCCACTCCCCCGCCGGTGCAGCTCCTCCACACGCCGGCGCGGCCTCCCCACTTGTCCACGTGCCGCCGCTCCCGCTCCTCCTCCACACGACAGCGCCGCCGTGGCCGTCCCTCCTTACTCCTGCGCCGCCGTCGTCATCGTGGCCGGCCCTCCCCGCTCCCGCGCCGTCGCCGCGGCCCCTGCTCCTCCGCCGCCCTTTGCTGCTCCTCCAGGAGGTGGCGGCACCGCGCAAGGTAGGGGCGGCCATGGAGAGGAGAGGGAGTGGCAGCGGACGGTGGAGGAGGAGACGAGGGCATGTAGATCCAGCCGGGGTCGGGCGGCCTCTCCAGCGGCAGCTCAGGACAGGCGCCGGCGGCCAGCGAACAGGCCCGACAGGGGTCTCCTCTCCTCTCCACTCGCCCTTCGTCCGGACGGCCGCCGACGAGGAGCTCCCCACGGCGGCGGCGCCCCTCCTCTCCTCATGGGCGCTCTCCAAGGGGGCGAGCTCCCCAGCCGGCGGCGCAGGCCGCCGAGTGGCAAGCCGTGCGCTGGGGGCCGGTGACGGCGGCCGCAGGAGCTCCAGGGCGGTGGCGCACGGGGGCCGGCGGCGAGCTCCAGGATGATGTTGCGTTAAGCACCCTACGGTGTTGCAACAATTATTTTTGGACGTTTCATCTGTTGACTTTTCATGTTGCAACCTCCGTGTTTCAATGTTTCACCGTGCTATAGACGTTGCATTGGTTGCGATGATTTTTTTCAATGTTGCAGTTGCATAATTTTGATGTTGCAATAGCCTTGTTTTGATGTTGTACGAAGTTTTATTGGATGTTTCGTCTGAAATTCGATTGGATGTTTTATATGAATGGGATGTTTCTCGAAACATGCTCTGATGTTGCAGTGGGAATTCTTACTCAACTCCCGTAGCAACCGGATGATATCCGATGGCGTTCGTTTACGTAGGTGTCCCCAATGTTGCAATCGGTGGCTTTTCATGTTTTAGATATTGTTCTATGATGTTGCATATATTATTTTTATATGTTGCAAAAAGTTCACATGTTTTATGCAACATTACATACATATTGCGGCAGGAATTTTGCATGCTACATTACCGTCCGATATTTTAACCACCGTCAGATGTCCGGGCGATAATCGCCCAGGCGCTAGGAAGACCCAATAAAGAAAGGACAATTTACACGAGGTGGTTATAAGTTACCCCTACCTAACAAATACAAGTATAATGCTAGAAGCCCTTGCGTCTTATGACAAACTAGTATGGACTAGTATATGATTTTGGCATGTGTTTTTTAGCTTCTGGTTTAAACTGTTTAAACAAATGATTTGGACATGTACGGAGGGTAGGATAGGACCTGCCGCAGCCACGCGGTGCGGAACCTGTACCCTAAACAATGATTCAACAAGCCCTTGCCCTGCATCGCGCGTGAAATGTGCGGAGTAGTGTTTTACTAGGATCTTCTTCGCATGTGATCTGATGATGTGATGTGTGATGGCGTGCGTACAATGATTCAACAAGCACCGCCCCCAGCTCCAAATGCGCATCACCACCCGCGCATTGAACACACAAACCGAGCGCAGACCATGCAGTGATGCAGGGATAAAGAAAGAAGGAAAAAGTTCAATTTATATCCTCCAACCACTATAAAAGTTTGATTTTCAATCCTTAGTTATAAAACCAGACATTAAGAAAAATTTAACTATTAAAATCATGCAAATTTGGTTATTTGAGTGGTTTTAAATGTGGTTTTTAATTTTATGAACATTTAAATAAAAATTGATTAATCTAAAAATCCATAACAAAATTATTTTAAATCACGCTCTTTTATGGATACAAGCCTACTATTGGGTGATGCAAGCTTTTGTACATAAAAATAGCATTAAAAACCTTGGTACTCCCTCCGTATAGGATTTAGATATCGTTTTGGACAAAATTTTAGTTTAATATTGGGAATATAAATCACGAATAACTTTTAAGTCGTTGAGTTTGAAATGTAAAAACTATATAAATATATTTATCTTAAAAATATTTTTATAAAAGTATACAAATATTATTTTTTTAATAAATATTTTTGTAAAAAAATAAGTCAAATTTATATTTTGAAGACCGTGTCGTTATCCAACACGACATCTAAATAATATAGAAATAGAGTATATTAGAAAGGATCTCAGTTTAGCATGTCCTCTTTTGTGTTAAGCGTATTATCTTTCATTCTTTTGTGAACGCAAATTTAGTGGTCTTAAGCTCTCAATTTAATACAGTACAGTATATCTCTTCTCTTCTCCGTTTTCTACCACTATAACAAACTATTTATTCTGTGACGATCTCCTAGTGACGGTTTCAGAAAACGTCACTATTTTGCCTTGAGCCCAGAAAGCCCAGAGAAGCCCAGAAAATTGCGACGAAATCCTTGCGACGGTTTCAGGAACGTTAGCATTTTGATGTAAGCTCAGATAACTGTGACGTTTTTTCAATTCTGTCACGGTTTGGCCCAAAACACTGTGACGTTTATACAAATCCGTCACGAACATAAATTAAAAAAATTTCATTTCCCATATGACCCAAAACACTGCAACCTTTAATCAATTATGAATAAAATATGATTAATTTTAAATGTTGAAATTCGAAGATTGGTCAAAACAAAAGTTTCTTAAAATTAAAAGTTCTACTACTTTCATATTGAAAGGTTTTTATTTGATCCCTAGATCTAGGAGAAAAATTGAGTTTCATTTAAACTTCTTTAAATGAATTTGAACTTGAATTTTAAATTGAAGTTTAACTGAAAACTTTGAAATGTTTGAGTTTTTACTGCTTGTATTTCAAATTAGAATTTAAATCTATTATAAATTCGCGTTTGAATTGCTTTCTTTTGAGCTCTAGAAAAGTTGTTTTGACCCAAGTTCATTATTGGTCCTCCAACTCCCTATCCCGGCCCGGTCTTCCCCCTCCTACTTTCTCTTCCCGAGCGACCCAGCTCCCTTCTCCCGGCCCAACTCCTCTCTTTTCCTCAGCAGGCCCAGTTTTGGCCCAAGTTCATCGTTGCTCCTCGAATTTTGGCCCAAGTTTACCATTGCTCCTCTAGTTTTGACTAGGGTCAAATGACGTTTGACCAAGATTTGAACGGAAATTTGCATTGAAACTTGAAAATCAATCAATACAAAAGTTTTTTAGAATTAAAATTTATACAACTTTCATGTTGAAATATTTTTTATTTGAGTTTTAGATTTAGGAGAAAAATTGAGTTTCCTTAATACTTCTCTAAATGAGTTTGAAATTCAATTTCAATTTAGAGTTTTTATATAACAATTGCTAATTTAACTTTATATTTTATAATATTATAGTGAACCTGAGGTTGTGTGCAAATTTTAGGTGCATACGAGTTCAATCATATTATTAGTTATTCAAATTTTAAAGTTTGATTTCAATTGTAGGAAACTATATGAGGGTTGTCTAAATTTGTGAACAATGTATTCTCTTTTTACATGGAACCCAATAAAATTTTTATGTCAAGTGTAAACATTCATAAAATGATTCCATGTCAATTTTTAAAATTTATGGAGAAGTTTTTGGTATTATTATCCTTATTTTATAATAAGATTGCTAGTAGAAGTTTGAATTTTCCCTATAAGTCAATTGAATTTTTCGTCAATATCCCAGATGTGGGCTAGAGTGGACCATAGGCGCCTAAATATAGTTTTTAAAATTTTTTTGAATCTTATTAGAGGTACGTATAGGTCACTTTCGAATTACTTTCGGCAAACACGCAGAAATTCATTTAAATGGTATAAAATAGCAAATCTATTTGAAAATTTTTGAAACTCTTACATGACAGCTTATATGTAGTCTATTGTATATAAAACATGTATTGGTGTATACATGATAGTTATTTTTATTTGTTCTTTCACAATGGTGTGATAAAATGGAAAAAAGAAAAAGAAAAACGTAAAAGATAAAAGGCCCATTGTAGCCCAATTAGCCCATCGTAGTCCGATTTTGGTCCTCCAACTCCAGCGCTCGGCCCAACTCCGTGCCAGCCCATTACTCTTTCGGCCCACTCCCACTTCAAACAAGTGTATGTAGTTGACTCGGAGTCAAACATGTTTGACTAAGATTTCCCAAGGTTTTTATGTTGAAACTCAAATTCTGGCCAAAACAAAAGTTTCTTAGAATTTAAAACCATACAACTTTCACGTTAGGCGACTTTTGAATTGAGCTGTGGTTTATATAGTAAAATAAATTTAGGAGAGATGACCCGGGGTCAAACGATGTTTCACCGAGATTTAAAGAGAAAAACATGTTTAAACTCAAATTTTGACCAAAACAAAAGTTTCTTAGAATTTAAAACCCTACAACTTTCATATTGGACGATTTTTGAATTGAGCTCTAGATGTAAGAGAACAACTGAGTTTTCTTTAAACTTCTTTAAATGAATTTAAACTTGAATTTTAAATTGGAGTTGAACCAACTTTTTTGAAGAACAAATGGTAATGAACTTCATATTTGCTAATATTATACTAAATGTGACGCTGTGTCCAAATTGTAAGTGTATATGAGCAATATAAGACTTGAGTTGTTTGAAATTTCAAAGTTTGAGTTGAGTTGTATGAAACAATGTGAGAGAACAATCTAGTTTATGAATAATGTATACACCCATTTGCATAAAATCTTATGGAACTTTTATGCCAAGCTTGTACATTTATAAAATGATTCTATTCCAATTTACATATTTTTTTGGAGAAGTTTTAGGTATTATTACCATTATTTTATAATAAGATGGCTAGTACAAATTTGAATTTTACCTATAAGTGTATTGAATTTTCCATCAATCTCGAAGAAGTGGACTAGAATACAACATAGACGTCTAAGTATATTTTTTTTGCAATTTTTCAACTCTTATCGGAGATACATGTAGTTCAAATTGTAATTACTTTCAGTAAACCTGCAGAAATTCATTTAAACTGTTAAAAATAGTAAATAAGTTCCCGTTCCCCTCGCTCCTGTTCGCTCCCGTTCCCCTCGCGGCATGAGGGGCGAAGGGACGGGCTCCGCGACGGAGCTTCCTGGCGGTGTGCGGGGACGGCGCCCGGCCCCGCCCCCGCCCCCGCCTGCGCTGGCCCGTCGCCAAGCCAAGGCGCGGATCTGAGCTACCAGCTTGCCTCGACCCCTCCTCCGGCCATGGGCGGCTCGCCGGTCCCAGATCTGGTGGACGGGCACAAGGCCAAGCTGCTCGTTGCGGCGGCGAGGAGATCAGAGACGATGGGCTCCCTCTATTCCCCATCTCTATTTACAGTTTATTTGTGCAATCTGCTAGTTAGTTTACTTGGGCGTGATTGCATCTTTTAGGCAGATTAAATTGCTCGATGATATAATCGGTGTAGTGAGACAACGTGACATGTTATAGTGGGTTGTTCTTGATCTGTTACAGCTTTGATCTATCTTTTGCCCAGTACCGTTTTTGTCTTAGTAGCCTTATTACCTGTGTTGGCTTTGTCCCTTACTTTTCAGTACTGCAGTAGCTGGATCTCTGTTAATTTTGCTACTTGATACTGTGAGCTTTTCTTGGTAATATAGTTTGATCTGAACCCTGTGTTGATAAGCTAGTACTGTCACGTTTGTCAAGGATCAGTGATCACCACTTGTGTGTAGGAAGGCTGCCTTGAGCAGTAGCCCGCTTTTTTTAGAGCAAATATAAACAAACAAACATATTTATGATTTTGATCTGCCTTCTTCATTCCTCTAGTTCTAACTTTCCTGTGTGTGCAGGTCAAAGACCCTTTCCATCAGAGCATCTTTGGAGAGCATCACCATGTGACTGCCCAACTACAAGGTATTTTCTTTCACAATATGCATATGTTATTGAACATTCTTTTATTAAATGGGTAGGTTAATAACCACTTGATCAAATCAGGCATATCCATATATCCTTCATTTTTAGTGCATTAGTATTTATTCTGCTTAAACTATCATTTACTATGTGTGAGTCATATCCATGCTTTGTATCTGTTTTTTCAAACCATGCACATCTACTGCAGATCATGCCTTGAGCTCTGTATATTGCATCTCTCAATGAATCATTTCACAATTGTACAATCTTAGTACAGTACAGTAGTTATGTTTGAATTTGATTGTTAAATATGCATTCTCCTGCCAGCGAAAGTGGTTGTCGCATACTTGCATCACGTAGACAGACATGTGAAGCTCCAGCTTAGAATGAATGTTGGCAAAACTTACAGGTAGATCTTGTAGTACTAAACAAGAATTGTAGTTCGAACTTTCTTATAGTCATGGCCATGGATCCATGCATCTGAGGTGGTGTTTAGATGTTAGAATTGGTTGGTTGAATTTGGGAGTAAGATGTCACTTCGTAATCATTGCGCTACTGTAGCATTTCGTTTGTATTTGTGAAAAATTATCCAAAAATTGATTAATTAGGCTCAAAATGTTCGTCTCGCAGAGTACAACAAAACTGTGCAATTAGTTTTTGATTTCATCTACATTTAATACTCCATGCATGTTATGACATTTTGATGTGATGGAGAATCTTCTTTTTGCATAGTGTATTTGGGAGTTGCTTTTTGAAACTAAACAGGCCCTGAGATAGATGCTTGAGGATGATGTTGATACTTTGGTATACTAGATTGACACAAGTGTCTTAGTAATGCTAGGTATCGAAACTAATTTTGTTTCTCTGAAATCATATGCAGCTTAGGATTAAATGCACGCATGGCTGTGCTGGATTCTAATATGAAAATGTATGACTTTTCTTTGTTGTTGCTAGCCACAGTTGAGCTGCCTGGCAGGTACCTTGTTTTTCTTGTGGTGGTAATAGAAATAGCAATGTGGTCTTTCCTGCATTCCGGGTTGTGAAATCTTTTTAGTTCTGTCATGAACATTTTACTGTTGCTATTTATCCTGGATTCAATTCTCTATGTATAAATATGTGTATCCAGAAATCATAAATCTTTTGTTAAGCAAAATGCTGGAAATTACTGTATGAATCTTTTGCTATATATGCTCATGGGTCCAATCCAATCAATGTCCATGCAGGTCCGTAGGCTTCCATGCGCGCACAATTGCAGTTCAACTTGATTAATCCGTGGGGTTTCTATGCCTTGTGGTCGAGAGAAGTGCATGCCAAGAATTTTATGTATAAATCCCTGTATTTATGTATGGCGTCTGATTGGTTGAGAGTAGTTTTTATTGCTCTTTTATATTATTTGAGATATTGTACCTGTTTTGATGTAATAATTATGCTGTAATTATTGCTACTGAATTTTTGTGATATGTGATATCTAAATTTTTATTGGGCTGAAATGATTCAGGCCCAGAATTTTTATGGGCCGATGTTATAATGGACTTAATTTTTTATTTGCTGAAATGATTTTGAATTGAAATGTAGTCTGTCTAAAATTGACCCATTAATAAATCGGTCCATTAATAAATTGACCCATTAATTAATAGGTCGTCCACGTTGGTAACCAAGTCATCGTCCATGTAGGCAGCCATATCATCGTCCATGTAGGCAGTCGTGTTATCGTCCACGTAGGCAGCCACATCATCCACGTCACGTCCTAGTCAGCAGAATCCGTGACGTTTAATTTCGTCGCTAAAGCTGGGCTATGGGTTGGGCTATATGGGCCTCGGGCTAATCCGTGACAGTCAAGATACGTCATGGTCCGTGACGTTTATTAAGAGACGTCATATTCTTGAATTAATAACGTTCATTCCACCACGAAAATTTAAATCGTCGCAGACCAATATTTATGATATTTTTTCAGCAATCCGTAACATAATGGTTATGTCACAGAATAAATAGTTTTTTTTAGCGTACCTTTCAAGAAGTGGCTGGCAGTGGCGGCACTCCCTATGTGGCCTTTCAATTCGTTTTGGAATCCACACAGAGGGCAAGTCCGAAGGAAAGTTGAGCAGGGTGAGCTACAGCTACCATGCTTTGACCCTTCAATTTGTTTTGGACGGTCAAGAATCAAGATCGTGCGACTGCTTAAGTTGCAGTTGACCGCACTGGATCCAGGTCCCTCATCCCTCATGAACAAACAGCGCTTGTCTTCCTCGCCGTTCATCCTCATCGTCGCTGCACACTGACACTGCATGCAGTGACTGCAGCTGCAGCACGACAACGTGCTCTACCGAACTGCGTACGACTGTGCCTGTGCGTCAGCGCGTGTGTATATGCGCCGCGGTGCTCCTCCCCAGCGTCGCCACCTCATTGGCGGCGGCGGCGCATGGCGGGCGTTGAGGTTCGCAGTGCGCAGGCGGCCAGCGATGCTTGTGGCGCCGGACATCGACCATACCAGGACGAGATGCGGATGCGGCTCCACATCCCCGTCATCCAGTTCTACCGCCGGTGCTTGACCTATGTTGCACCGATACGGCAGCATGTATCGACGTACGGTACGGCGGGGACACGCAAGATACGGCTGGGATACGCGTGTCCCTACGTATCCCATTTTTTCAGTCGAAAAAAATTTGAAAAAAATCCTGAAATACAATGAGATACGGCTGGAATACTATAAATACTGCCGTAACGGCCATCTATTTGCCTATGCTAGTTTGTTTTCGTTGGTGTTGGCTTGCTACAACTTGCCGAACTCACGCTGGATGAGCTAGAATTCGAGAGAGAGATTTTAGAAGGAGAAAAATGAGACATTTAATTTATCATATGCTATTAATTTTACTATTCACTACCAACTATTTATTATATTTATCTATTCTATGACTATGAAATTTTTTGTTTGTCGTATCCCCGTATTGTTGTTTTTTGAAAATGCCGTATCGCCGTATCTCTATATCCGTATCCCCGTACCGTGCAACATAGTGCTTGACCATGGGAGCGCTGGACCCGGCGCGCTCGCGGGGAGGCTCAGGGAACTCGAGGGGCGCGCGCAAGCTCGCCGTGTCCGTGTGGAGTGCACCGGCGAGGGCCGTAGGTGCTGTTCGTTTGATGCCGGCGCGGATCGAGGTGGACATTGAGTACATGCCGTCGGTCAGTGGCGGGCGGCCCATCTTCTCGGTGACGCGCGCGTTCCTGCTGGTGTCGGACGTGACCAGGGTACGCGTGGGCGCCGTCCCCGGGGTGGCCGGCTTCCTGCTTCCTCATCCCGTTCAGGGACGCCGGTGGCGAGGCCGGCGTCGTCGTGCCCATGTGGCCTGCCCAGCGTCGAGGCCATGGACAGGTTCGTGGAGGAGATGGGCAAAGCTGCTGCGCGCGCCCAGCGACGTCTCCCGTCGTCAGGTCCGCCCTCTCAACCGGGCGCGCGGACGTGCAGTTCCCGTGCGCCGACGGGTTTGGTTTTGAGAAAAAAACAAGTCCGGCTCTTTGGGTTTCGCAAAAAGAAAAGTCTGACTCTTTGGGCTGGGCTGCTGTTTTGGTACTTGTCAATGGGCTAAGTCGTATCTGTCTCTAACAAAGTTCGAAACAGCGAAATGCTGCCGACGCCTGGGCCCAATTTTTCTTTTTCAGCATGGACGAGTGGGCTGCTGTTTTGTTTTTTTTTTAATTTTTGCCAAGGAGGGGAAGACATGGGATGGACAGCAGCAGCCGGAGAGGACTCCGCTCACTGCCACACTGCCACGCCCCCGTTGTCTCTGAGCATGATGGGCATTGGCCAACGGCCATTCCAGGATACCCAAACAAAGGGACAGTCGCATACCGGCCTGATAGCTCCGTTGGAACAATATCATTATTCATTAGGAAAAAAACAATAAAATATCTCTAAGATCCAAAGCTTCCAAGGGCACCGCATACAACTACAGTACAACTGATTTTTTATAAAGAATTAATTAATGGAATTTAAGCGACCTGTGACTGTGTGACCCCAAAGGCGCACGGCCGGCGTCAGCTATTCCATCAGCATGAATGTTCTGGAAGACGTTTTTGGCTACCGCGCAAGCCGCAAAACGTACCGATGTGAAATGAACTCGGAACGCAGAAAGGTCTTCAATGGCGGTGTTTGAAAGTGAAGTTGGGTAAAAATATCACATCGAATACTGTAGCGCACTGTAGCACTTTTCGTTTGTTTGTGGTAAATATTGTCCTACCATGACCTAACTAGGCTCAAAAGATTCGTCTCGTCGTGTACATCAAAACCATGTACTTAGTTTTTTATTTACCTACATTTAATGCTCCATGCATGAGGAGAGAGATTTGATGTGATAGTGAATAGTGAAGTTTAGAGAGAGAAAGTTTGTGGGAAGTTTTGGATTTGAAGGGAAGTGAACACCGCCAATAAACGCACGTTCTCCATAGTTTTTCTTCTATGAAAAATTGTACACTCTGAATAGTATTTTTTTAGGGCTACACTCTGAATAGTAAAGATTGATGCAGGTATACCCTGGTTGTAATTCTAGAATCTCGTTGAATCCTTCGACGCCCACATGGCATCGATCGTGTAGAACTCTTGTAATACAACTTCCAAGTAAATCATTGCCCAAATATAATCGTCAAATTGTACTCAAATCTAGACGCGGAAATGATGGAAAGGGCGAGGGGCGACACGAAGGCGATTTTGGATCTCATCGGTGAAACCTAGTGCTCAGGCGATGATGGTTCTCCGGCGCCTCCCTAGGGTGGTGGCTGGCCGGGGTGTTGCTCCGTTGGTGCCTCCCTGGATGTGCCGGGCGGGGGCTAGTGTGTGGCGTGCTCTAGGCGCTTGTGCTCTAGCGGCGAAGCCATCTAGGGTTTCGGCCGCTTGTTTGTTTCGATCTGACGATTCGTATCGTTGGATGCGTGATAGCAAAGTCGGCGTTTTGCAAGGGATGTGGGAGAGTCCGGATTCCCCACGTGAAGGGGGGCGACGTGCTATATCTATGCCACACGAGACCCTAGGGTTTTGGCGTGGTGCCTGGTTCCATTGTTGTCGCCAGACTCTTTTCTTTTCCTCCTGTTTCCGATCTACACTCTGCGGTGGGGGTGATTCGGGGTCTCCGGTGAGGAGATTTCCCACCCGAAGCCAAAGGGTGGTGATCGGCTTGAGGGTGATTCTGAGTCTGCCGGTGGTGCGTGTTCCAGATCAAGAGAGGATGGCTGGTTCGATGGATCAGGAGAAGGCACTGGTGGCGGCTGGGGGAGAGGTTGATGGCAAGGACCCCATAGTGGTGGGTGCTGGTGATGAGGGGGATCGAAACGACAGCCTGGGTGCCCAGGATGTTGCTGTTGTGGATCAGGTGGCGGAGGAGGATGAGTTCGTGTTCGAGGATGAGATACCGGAGGAGGGGATGCGTGCTGGATGGTTTGCCATGGCAAGGTACTACTCCGGCCGCAGCTTCCCTGCCCGGGTCCTGTTCACTGATCTCTTTAGATTGTGGGGTGAAGGAGAAGTAAGGGATCTTGGAAACAATAGGTATCTGCTGGAGTTTGAATCGGAGAATTGCATGAAGTTTGTACTGCGCGGTGGTCCGTGGAGCTTCAAGGGTGATGCCATTATCATCGTCCACTACGATGGTCTTGCCCGGCTGTCTGAAGTGTCCATAGAGTCCATCCCATTGTGGATACGTATCTACGACATCCCCATTGCTATGATGACCAACAGTTTTGTGACTGCGCTAGCTGCAAAGGTGGGAAGTGTGCTTGAAGTTGGTGAAGTGGCGAAGGACTTTAAAAGGGTTCGAGTGGATTTTGCTCTAGGGGATCCACTGAAGACAAGAGTGAGCATAAGGGTGAAGGGTCGGGGGTGGATGGAGTTCCTGGTGAAGTACGAAAATATCCCGTACTTCTGCTTCTGCTGTGGCCGCATTGGTCACGCTGAAAGGGAGTGCCCGGATGAAGGCTTGGCGGACGATGGTGTGAAGTTTGGCACCAAGCTGCGCGCTTCCCCTTTCAAGAAGGCGCAGGCAGATTGTTAACCTTTCAAGCAGCACCGCTGAAAGGACCAACACTAGGCCTAGAGGGGGGGTGAATATGCCTGTTTAAAAATTCCTGCAAAAATCCTCCGAAAGATGTTAGAAAGTCGGATGATCCAACACAGTCTCGGATCTTCCAGCCAGGAAGATCCGACACTGTACATGATCTTCCGACTGGGACAGAATACCGGAAGATCCGATGATAAGCCGGATCTTTTGACAGGAAATTCAAGTGTACTTCGAGATTTGAAATCTAATGACCTTTTGACAATTCCACTTGAATACAAAGCTCACAAATGATGTAAGGAACCTTCTATATATGATCAATATCAGAGTATAGCCACAAATAAGTAGATCGGGACAAATCAAGTTATAGAAACAATATGAACAAGAACAAATGTGGAGACAAAGGATTTTCTACCGAAGTTCACTCCACAAAGGAGCTACGTCTCCGTTGAGATGCTCACAAAGAGCCGGGCTGTCACACTAACCCCAAGTCTCTCCTAATCAACGACAAAGGAGGATTGAGTTACTTACTATGTGCTCCCACGAAGAGAGAGGGTAATACAAACTTCCGGGACTCAAACCACAAGAGAATGGGAGTTCACCGGCACCTCTAACCGTCTAGGAGCAAGCTCCAAGAGTAACAAACGTGAATAAAATGAACTCAAGTTGCTCGAAGTGCTTCACGAGATGAACAAAGGGAGTTCTCACTTCTAGTCTTCTCTCTCACTCAAACCCTAGGTGAATCTTGGCAAGAATCAAGCTTGGGAGGGGATTTGAGGAGGAGAGCGAATGCTCTTGTCTTATGTTAGGCCGTGTGTGCAGCACATAATGAATGAGGGGGTGAGGAGGTATATATACCAACCCCTCAAAAAGTTACCGTTATGTGCTCTGCGAAAGGGTACCGGATCTTCTGACCAAGGGTCGGATCTTCCGACAAGCAACAGATACGTGTTAGGAAAATCTCAGAAAAGTTCCAGGGGCCGGATCTTCCGACCATGTGTCGGATCTTTCGGCCAAGCTCGGATCTTCCGGCCCGGAAACTTATCAAGACAGAGCCAGCCGGAACATCCGGTCGGATCTTCCGGCCTAGGGTCGGAACTTGCACTCTTGGCGCTCAGGAGCTCGAAAAATGGCTAAGTCATGCATCTTCCGATGCCACGGCCGGAACTTCCGGCCAGGAGAAGCTCAAGACCGAGCCACCCGGAACTTCCGGTCGGATCTTCCGGCCTAAGTTCCGGCCGAGCAGAAAAGGTGTTTGTGATGTGTTTTTGTGTCTCTCACGAGTTTGTCATCTCAAGTAAAGCACTTTTAGCATCTAGAATTGATCAACCACGTTCCCCTTGATAGTACGGTGGTCCTATACTCAATTTCAAACGGAAAAATAAATTTAAATCCACCAATTGAGTCCTCCACCATATGAATAAGCGTTGGGGTCCTTCCTTTAGTATTTTCTCCTTTTTATTTCATTTTATTCCTGCACAACTCATGCAAAGCATCATATCGAAATTTCTATTGCCATTAATCACCAAAATAGATTAAATGCCTAGATGCACTTTCAATCTCCCCCTTTTTGGTGATTGATGACAATACAAATTTGGGTTCACAAGATGGGAATAAAATTCATGTTTTGCATCCAATATATTTTGAAGAGGCTCCCCCTAAATATGTGCATGTTCAACTTAAATAGTCTCAAATTCTTGTGCACATATTTTGCAAGAGCTTTCCAAAAAAAAAATTGCATACAAGTGCTTGGTGTGATAAAATCAACGTGATGCATATGACAAGATATACACAACAATAAAGTGAGAAAAAACATCACATCAAACATAAGCATCTCACAATGAAATAGATAACGAGTTGAACATCACACTAGCAATAACCAAAATTAAGTCTTACAAATAAAAGTCTCACTTGGCACACCACACATAACACAAGTTCAAGTTCTCACAAGTTCACAAGCTAAAACATGAATAAAAGATAGATAACGATAGATGAAGAGTGGCCAAATTCACTCCCCCTTTGTCATCAAAGACCAAAAAGGGAGCTACTCGTCCTCGTCGTCGTCGTCGTCATCACCACCATCGTCATCGTCATCATCATCGTCATCGTCATCGTCATCATCAGCTGCTGCGGCTGCCTTGCCCTTGCGACGATCGTCATTCGTCTTTGACTCACTTTGATACTCCTCCTCCTGCTCAGTTTCTTCCTCTTCTTCTCCTCCTTCTTCTTCTTCTTCTTCCACTATCTCCTCCTCACCTTGTCCTTGTTGTTGAGAGGCACCAAAGACATATTCCTGTGAGTAGTCCTCCCAAGGATTTGCAAAGGGAGGTGGAGGAGTGACTTCCCTGAGTTGATGAACAGGAGAATGTGGCATATTTAACTTTTCAAGAAGCTCTTTGTGGCGCTTATCCGCCATGTATCTATCATGCTCGGCGCGTTGCTCACGCTCATGAGACCTCTTGACTTCATATTTGCACATGTTGAAGCAAGAGAACATGCCTTGGAGCAGAAAGTCAATCTTACTCATCTTGCCTTTGGGAGTAAAAGAGGGGCCACTAGATGAAGCTGGAGCATGTGATGGAGGAGCTCGGGAAGATGAGGCACCTTGAGAGGATGGGGTTGGAGCACCCTGATATGCCTTGGACTTGATCTTTAGAAGCTGCGTAATCTTGCCCGGAGGAGATTTGTACGGGGGATGAAGCTTGTCAGTCAAAATGTTGATCCTAGTCACATGCTTGATCATATGGAAAATGTAAGGAGCATAGTGACAGCCACTAGAAGCATCATGAGAGCAGTAGATGATTTCATTCCAAATAAAGTTGAACACCTTGAACTTGGGCTTCCCGGGGGCCATTTGAAAAAGTAAATTCTTTGCCCTCTTTGAGATGTTGTCGGCATCTCCTGCTCTAGGGTACAAGGTCCCTCGAAAGAGTTGATTTAGCAACTTGTAGAACGGAAAGAGACCCTTGTACTTCCCATACACCACCTCTCCATAAGCATGATCATACATGAATGCCAACTTGGTGTCATCTAGTATTCTCCCAAGATGAAGATCAACATTTCTACGATCATTGCTAGTATGAGCATAAGCAGTCTCCTCAGCAAGGTCAAACAAACCGGCGAAGTCATGCAAAGAGATGGAAAGACGTTTCCCACACAAAGTCCAGTGCATCTCATACCTTTCCTCATCAACCCATAGAGTAGCATAAAATTGGACACTCAAATGCATGGACACTCAAATGCCATCACCTTGTCCACATCCATCTCCACACATCGCTTGTATACATCCTCAACAACAGGCTTGAGCGGTGGTGGGAAGTTCCTCAGATATTTCCAGTCAACCCAATACATTGGAGTGCAAATCCGAGTCATCTTCAGGATCACAGACTCATACCAATCTGCCTGGTGTGGAAGCCAAAACCGAGGATCACCCTTGAAGAGTTTGTATTGGATGCTCCTTGGATCCTCATGTCCACTGAACCTTAGAGGCTTCATGCTGTTTTTGGCTAACTTGAAATTGACCAAGGGACTATCTTGTGAGTGACGGAAAGGAATGGCAGTGCTTATGAAATTCTGAGCAAGAAAGGATATGTCAATATCATCATTATATTGTGTCCCTGGTCCTTCTTCCTGGTCAGCTCTCTTGACTCTGGGACGAGGAGGAATTTTGCGCCCTTGCCCACTTGACTGAGCTCTTCCTCGAACAGAGTGAGAAGTTGTCTGTTTCTCTGAGCGCTTCCCATTGCCAACTTCTCTAATGCCCCTATCTGAGTTGGTGTCCGACTCAGAGGACGAACCACTGGGTGGGTGAAAGGAGCTTTTGGTGCGACCGGTACTTGGACGCGCAGTCAAAAAGGTGCTCTTCTTCTGTGTGACCTTCTCTTTAACCATCTGACAAGATATGCAAGGATATATTTAGAGAAAGGATCAAAGATTGGCAACTGAATTGATAGGACAGTGCTCGACTCAGTCGGATCTTCCGGCAATGAGTCGGAAGATCCGGGGGTCCGGATCTTCCGGCCCATAGTCGGATGATCCGACAGAGTCGGGCCTAACCCTAACAACCAAGGAACCGAAGATTTAGCCCACCAAACGGCACGAGATCATAGAGAAGTGTTCTAGGTATGTATATGAGATGATTCACCAAGGGAAATCCACTTGAACTTCCTACATTGACAGATCGGGCGATGGGGATTTTGAATCAATACCGTTGAGATTTCCCGGGAAAAACTCCGGAAGATCCGATGGGGATCGAGTCTTCGAGCCTTGGGGAAACAAAAGAAGTCCAAAGATCAGCAATCCCACGGCCAAACTCGGAAATCACCGCACGAGGTGGAGAGATAGAGAGAGATGGGGCTGACTGTGTTGAAAAAGGAAGAGGAGATGAAGTAACGGTTGAGTCCCGATATTTATAGTTCGCACACAGGCCGGAAGATCCGACAGAGCGTCGGAAGATCCGATAGAGTCAGAACCAGGGAGATCAGCACCGGAAGTTCCGCCAGCTCCCAGGTCCGGAAGATCCGACATGTTGTCGGATGATCCGGCCGGATCGGAAGATCCGGCAAACTCTCAGAGAGAGCGAAGGGAGACAGAGCCGCCCGGAACTTCCAGGGGTATGTTCCGGGGGTCTGTCGGAAGATCCGGCCCAGAGAAGATATGTCCCGAAGATGATTTTCCATGACGAGATTTGATTGACGATTTTGAGAGAACTAGCTTATGAACATGTAAGGAACTTGTCCCAAAGTTGATCAGCAACAAACAATCAACACATAACCATGATCAACTTGAAACAAGAAAAGATCCAACGATCACAAGATCAAAATTTTGAAAAACTCACACCATAAAAATAGAATAAAAACATTTTTTAGTCTAGGCATCAATCAATTGTGTATGCAACAAGTCAAGCCAAATTACGAGAATCCAAGATATTTAGCTCACTCCTCAAGGAACAAAACCTTTGCTCATCAAGAGGCTTGGTGAAGATATCGGCCAATTGTTTTTCGGTTCCAACATGGCATAGGGCGATATCTCTTTTGGCTTCATGGTCTCTAAGGAAGTGATGTCTAATGTCTATGTGCTTGGTTCTTGAGTGTTGAACGGGGTTGTTTGCTAGTTTTATGGCACTCTCATTGTCACACAAGAGTGGGATATTTTTGAACTCACAACCAAAGTCACTCAAGGTTTGCCTCATCCAAAGTAGTTGAGCACAACAAGCACCGGCTGCAACATACTCGGCCTCGGCGGTGGATAGCGCAACGGAATTTTGTTTCTTAGAGCTCCATGACACCAAAGACCTACCAAGAAATTGGCATGTCCCCGTTGTACTCTTCCGATCTACTTTGCAACCGGCATAATCCGAATCGGAGTAGCCAAGTAGATCAAAAGTGGAGCCCTTGGGATACCACAAGCCAAGGTTTGGAGTATGCACTAAATATCTAAAAATTCTCTTAACAACCATTAAATGACATTCCTTAGGATTGACTTGAAATCTTGCACACATGCACACACTAAGCATAATATCCGGCCTAGATGCACAAAGGTAAAGCAAGGAACCAATCATGGTGGAGCGATATACCTTTTGATCGACCGATTTGCCTTCCTCATTTAGATCAAGATGGCCATTCACCGGCATAGGGGTCTTGATGGGCTTAGCATTGGCCATGTCAAACTTCTTCAGCATATCACTTGTATATTTGGTTTGACATATGAACGTGCCATGCTTCAATTGCTTGATTTGAAATCCGAGAAAGAACTTCAATTCCCCCATCATTGATATCTCAAATCTCTTGGTCATTATCCTACTATACTCTTCACAAAATTTTTCATTAGTAGAACCAAAGATTATATCATCAACATAAATTTAACAAACAAACAAATCTTTGTCTATTTTCCTAGTGAAGAGAGTAGAATCGGCTTTGCCCATTACAAAGTCATTCTTGAGAAGAAAATCCTTGAGGCATTCATACCATGCTCTAGGTGCTTGCTTAAGCCCATAGAGCGCCTTATGGAGTTTGTAGACGTGGTCAGGGTGCTTGGGGTCTTCAAATCCCGGTGGTTGCTCCACATATACTAGCTCCCCAAGAGGCCCATTCAAGAATGCACTCTTCACATCCATTTGATACAACTTGAAGTTGTGATGAGATGCATAGGCCAAAAGGATACGAATTGACTCAAGCCTTGCCACCGGAGCATATGTCTCACCAAAATCAAGCCCTTCAATTTGAGTGAAGCCTTGAGCAACCAATCTAGCTTTGTTTCTTCTGACAATGCCATTTTCATCTTGTTTGTTCCGGAAAACCCACTTGGTGCCAATCACATTTTGCTTGGGTCTTGGGACCAATTCCCATACTTCATTTCTTGTGAAGTTGTTCAAATCTTCTTGCATTGCAATAACACAATCCACATCCCCAAGAGCTTCTTCTACCTTGAGAGGTTCCAAAGAGGAGACAAACGAGTAACATCCACAAAAATTTGCTAAACGTGAATGAGTGGTTACCCCTCTTTGGATGCTCCCTAGAATGTTGTCAACGGGATGATCCCGTTGAACACTTTGGTGAACTCTTGGATGTGAAAATGTTGATTGACGTTGGATGGGTCCATCATCATCTTCTTCATGATGTGACTCAACATCTTGAGCATCTTCACCTTGAGCTCCCCCTTGATCATTGCCATGGTCATGATCGTCACCATGATCTTGGACTTGATCTTGTGATGAGCTTGGTGGTTCAACTCTTGTTGATGGTGATGGATCGATGTTGAACATGATTTCCGGATCTTGGTCTTGTTCTTCATCTTCATTTGGAGGCTCTTGAGGCTTCACTTCCCCTAAACTCAAGTTCTTGATGGCTTGACTTGGCGGGACTTCATCTACAAGATCATTTACAACTTGCTCTACTTGAGCCGTTTGATTCATCAAATTTTACGTCTACCGTGATCTCAACACAACCGGTGGTTTTGTTGAAAACACGGTAGGCGTGTTCGTTAGTACCATAACCAAGTAGAAAGCCTTCATCAACCTTAGATGCAAACTTTGAGCTTTTGGCTTTCTTGTTAAGAATGTAACATTTGCAACCAAAGACTCGAAAGTAGTGCACCTTTGGTTTGTTACCGGTTAGTATCTCGTATGGAGTCTTGTTCAAATACTTTTGAAGATAGAGACGGTTAGTGGCATGGCAAGCCGTGCTAACCGCCTCGGCCCAAAAGTTATCCGGAGTCTTGTACTCATCAAGCATGGTCCATGCCATTTCAATCAAAGTCCGGTTCTTCCTCTCAACAATGCCATTTTGTTGAGGTGTGTATGGCGCGGAGAGCTCATGCTTGATTCCTTCTTCATCAAGAAACTCTTCAACATTGATGTTCTTGAACTCCGTCCCATTGTCACTTCTTATATGCTTGATCTTCAACTCAAACTCATTTTGAGCTCTTTTAATGAATCTCTTGATGATTGTTTGAGCTTCACTCTTGTCTTGCAAAAATAAAACCCATGTGAAGCGAGAAAAGTCATCTACAATGACAAGTCCATACTTGTTCCCGCCAATGCTAACATATGCAACCGGTCCAAATAAATCCATGTGAAGCAACTTGAGTGGTTTTGAGCTAGTCAAAATATTCTTGGGTGGATGTGGAGCACCAACTTGCTTCCCGGCTTGACAAGCACTACACAATCTATCTTTCTCAAACACAACATCTGTTAGTCCTAAGATGTGTTCATCCTTTTGAAGTTTGGCCAAGTTCCTCATCCCAACATGAGCTAGCCGGCGATGCCAAAGCCAACCCAAGCTAGATTTTGCCACTAAACAAGTCTTCGGTTCCACTTTACTAGTTGTGAAATCAACTAAGTAAAGCTTTCCCTTGAGTCGACTCGTAAAAGCAATAGAGGAATCCTCCCTTCTTAGGACGCTCACACCCTCAGTAAAGAGACAATTGTAACCCTTCTCACAAAGTTGTGAGACCGACAATAAGTTGTATCCCAAAGAATCAACAAGATAAACATTGGAAAGAGATGAGTCTTGTGAGATAGCTATTTCACCTTGACCTATGACATCACCATGATTGTTGTCACCAAATGTGATCTTCTCAACGGGTGAGTTATACTCTTGTAGCTTTGCAAACATATTCCTTTCTCCGGTCATATGATTTGAGCATCCACTATCCAACAACCACGAAGGTCCACCGGAGGAATATGCCTACAAAACAAGTTTAAGCCATGGACTTAGGTACCCAAAAGTGGTTGGGTCCTTGAGTGTTAGCTTTTGACATTTTAGGCACCCACACACTTCTCATCATCTTCCTAGTATGAGCACCTATATACTTTACCACCATCTTCCCATTTTGGTCCCAAGTGACCATATAGTCGATGGAGTAGTTTGACGATGGCTTGTGCTCAATGACCTTCTCTTCCTTCTTGGTCTTGATCTTGACATCTTGACTAGATGCTTTTGCCATTGGCAAGGGCTCCATGGACCTTACCACCCCATGAGCCGCATCCATTAGTTCACCTAGATTGGTCTCCTTGGTGAACAATGTCACATCACGACCTCTTATCTTCTTTGTCCCATTGGCCTTTCCACCTCGAGTGTATCCAAGCCCATCCTTGATAGTACCATATCTACCGGCTTTATATGCCGGGTGAGTCTCGAATACACTCTTTCCCTTACCTTGGTCTTGGCCAATGGCATTGATCAACTTTTGGATTTGGGCATCTTTAGCCTTGACTTTCTCCTCTAGCTTAGAAATGTTAGTTGCACAAGCATCTAAATCAATTTTATAACATCTTGAGCAACCTTCACTAGTAGAGACACTTGAGTCAAGAGTTGTTTTAGAGTTGTTCTTGGTACTTTCCCAAAGTGAGCTAAAATTGGCTTCTAGATCTTTATATTTGATCTCTAGGCTTGAATGCCTTTCTTGAAGCTTACTTTTAGCATTCTTTAGGTTAGTTAGAGAGTCATTTGTCAAAGACAATTCCTTTGACATCTTCTCCCGTGAGTCATTGGCATGAGATAACTCACAAGCCAACTTCTCAACCTTGAGTTTCTCCTCAACTAGAGCCTCTTCTAGGACAAGGTTTCTCTCCTTCTCAAGGATGAGCAATTCTTCTTGCCTATCAAGAGACTCCTCTCTTTTCTCAACTTTCTCTATTAGTTTTTTAATAAATTTGTAGCCATCTTGCCGAACTTCTTTATCATGTTTTTCTCATGTTCGGCTTCTTCATTATCTAGATCATTTTCAATGTTCCTAGATGACAAGAGAGTGGATGAGAGAGGTGGTGTGGTGTCAAATACCTTAGTCCCTTGAGCCATGAGGCACATGGGAGCTTCGTCATCACTCTCATCGATGTTGTTGAAGAGTCGTGGAGTTGGTGTAGGAGCTTGGATGGCACAAGTGGCCATTCCTTCATCACCGGAGTCATCACTTGATGAATCCCAACCTTCACCGACGTGGGCGCTTCCAAACTTTTTCTTGTACTCTCGACTCTTCTCCTTGTATTTCTTGTCTTTGTCACCGGTCTTGTCCTTGGACTTCTTGTCATCCTTGTCATTCTTCTTGCGGGGACAATCGGCAATGTAGCGGCCTTTCTCCCCACACTCATAGCATCTTCGTTGAGAGAAGCTCTTCTTTTCACCTTTTGTCTTCATGAATCTCTTGAAGTTCCTAACCATCATAGCGGTTTCTTCATCGATGCTCTCATGGTCGTTTGAATCTTCATTCTTCTTGGAAGTTGAGGTCTTCTCATTTGACTCAACTTTCTTGCTTGGTTCGGCCTTGAGAGCTATGGTCTTGACTTCGGTTTGTTGGATTGACCTTGTCACATCCAAGCTATTCATCTCATGATATTGCAACTTGTTGAATAGCTCCATGGGCACCATTGTCTTGAACTTGTCACTTTCTCTAATCATTGTGGCAAGCATTGGGTTCTTGGGTGCGTATGCTCTAAGCAATTTCTTTGTGACCTTGCTCTCGCCCCAATCATTGCTTCCAAGCATTCTAATTTCGGTGACAAGAAGCTTCAATCGATCATACATCTCTTGCAAGGACTCATCCTTCTTCATGACAAAAGCTTCTAGTTCTCCTTGTAAGAGATCTACCTTGCCTTCCTTGACCTCATCCGATCCTTCATGCGCCATTTGAAGAGTGTCCCATAGCTCCTTGGCACTATCGATTCCTCTAATCTTGTTGTACTCATAGGAGCTTAGAGCACTCCTAAGCACGGTCACGGCTTGAGAGTTGCGGAAGATGTCGTACTCTTGTTCTCGACTTGGCGTTGCACTCTTGTCGACACCTATTTTCACAATAGTCCAAAGAGATGGATGAAGACCATGCAAGTAAACTTTCATATCATCGCTCCACCGGGCATAGTCAATCCCATTGAATTTGGGGACTTTGCCCATTGGAACGGATGAGAAATTAAGACTAGAAGGGTCGATAGATTTGTTAGAAGAAGATGTCTCATATCGATAAGACACCGAGTGAAGTCCGTCGAGAGCGTCTCTTTCTCGTATCTTCTTCTTGAGAAGCTTTTGCGCCTTTCTTTCGGCCTTCTCCTTAATCTTCTTTCTTATCTTCTCCCTTCTTTGCTTCTTCTTTTCTTGTTCATCCAAGCTCTCATCAACATCGCTAATGTTGAATTCATCATCGCTTGAGCTTGACTCGACGGGCGTCGAATGTTTATCTTTGTGAGCAGAAGCCATCTCGGATCCATCTCCCGTACCGGCCATAGTGTTTTTCCCTTAGCGGTTAAGCCTAAACAAGGGATTAGGCTCTGATACCAATTGAAAGGACCAACACTAGGCCTAGAGGGGGGGTGAATAGGCCTGTTTAAAAATTCCTGCAAAAATCCTCCGAAAGATGTCAGAAAGTCGGATGATCCGACACAGTCTCAGATCTTCCGGCCAGGAAGATCCGACACTGTACAGGATCTTCCGACTGGGACAGAATACCGGAAGATCCGATGATAAGCCGGATCTTCCGACAGGCAATTCAAGTGTACTTCGAGATTTGAAATCTAATGACCTTTTGACAATTCCACTTGAATACAAAGCTCACAAATGATGTAAGGAACCTTCTATATATGATCAATATCAGAGTATAGCCACAAATAAGTAGATCGGGACAAATCAAGTTATAGAAACAATATGAACAAGAACAAATGTGGAGACAAAGGATTTTCTACCGAAGTTCACTCCACAAAGGAGCTACGTCTCCGTTGAGATGCTCACAAAGAGCCGGGCTGTCACACTAACCCCAAGTCTCTCCTAATCAACCACAAAGGAGGATTGAGTTACTTACTATGTGCTCCCACAAAGAGAGAGGGTAATACAAACTTCTGGGACTCAAACCACAAGAGAATGGGAGTTCACCGACACCTCTAACTGTCTAGGAGCAAGCTCCAAGAGTAACAAACGTGAATCAATGAACTCAAGTTGCTCGAAGTGCTTCACGAGATGAACAAAGGGAGTTCTCACTTCTAGTCTTCTCTCTCACTCAAACCCTAGGTGAATCTTGGCAAGAATCAAGCTTAGGAGGGGTTTGAGGAGGAGAGTGAATGCTCTTGTCTTGTGTTAGGTCGTGTGTGCAGCACATAATGAATGAGGGGGTGAGGAGGTATATATACCAACCCCTGAAAAAGTTACCGTTATGTGCTCTGCGAAAGGGTACCGGATCCTCCGACCAAGGGTCGGATCTTCCGACAAGTAACAGATACGTGTTAGGAAAATCTCAGAAAAGTTCCAGGGGCCGGATCTTCCGACCATGTGTCGGATCTTCCGGCCAAGCTCGGATCTTCCGGCCCGGAAACTTATCAAGACAGAGCCGGCCGGAACATCCGGTCGGATCTTCCGGCCTAGGGTCAGAACCTGCACTCTTGGTGCGCAGGAGCTCGAAAAACGGCTAAGTCATGCATCTTCCGATGCCACGGCCGGAACTTCCGGCCAGGAGAAGCTCGAGACCGAGCCGCCCGGAACTTCCGGTCGGATCTTCCGGCCTAAGTTCCGGCCGAGCAGAAAAGGTGTTTGTGATGTGTTTTTGTGTCTCTCACGAGTTTGTCATCTCAAGTAAAGCACTTTTAGCATCTAGAATTGATCAACCACGTTCCCCTTGATAGTACGGTGGTCCTATACTCAATTTCAAACGGAAAAATAAATTTAAATCCACCAATTGAGTCCTCCACCATATGAATAAGCGTTGGGGTCCTTCCTTTAGTATTTTCTCCTTTTTATTTCATTTTATTCCTGCACAACTCATGCAAAGCATCATATCCAAATTTCTATTGCCATTAATCACCAAAATAGATTAAATGCCTAGATGCACTTTCAACCACAGCCGGTGAAGAGAGGACTCAATTTCTCAGGGGATCAGAAAGAGCGTGTGTCGTATGCCACGGGCTCCTCTTCCCTCATTGGTGACAAGCAGAAAAAGAGGCCGCTGGCTCTGGCTGGGGGGGGGGCGAGTAACATAAGCATTGCTATAAAGGGTGCACGTGTGGAGGATGGACCTACTAAGCTGGGTGACCTGTTGGTGCACGAGGAGGCCCTGGTGCTGGGTGTGAAACAGATGGCTATGGGCTCGCCAGGAACGATGGGAAAGGCGGCTATCACGGGGCAGAATGAGGCACGTGAGAGGGTGTCGGGTCTGGACTCCTTTGCTGGTTCCAGTGATGCCTCTATGTCGGTACAGGAGTACACCCTGGATGGCCCTCGCAGCATCCAGGACCGACTGCGTGCTGCAAAGACAAAGGCTGGAGAGCGGAAGCCAAATGTCAAAAGCCCTGGTGCGAAGAGGGATATCTCCAAGGTGAAGAAGAGCAAGTGTGTGGTGAAACCGGAGCTAATTGCGCAGTCTTTCATGGGGCTACAGGAGGGAGGTCCAGTTGGCGTGCTGCGCGTCGGCCAAGGGCAAGTGTAGGATCTAGGATTACCGACTAGAGGGGGGTGAATAGGCGGTTTTAAAAACTTCAATTTCAACACTAGAGAAATTTAATTAGAACCATAAGGTGAATAAATTCTCTAGCTACACTAAGCCTATGTTGATGGTTTTGCAACCTAGGGTGACAAGATAAAGATCAATCTCTATGAATTTAACTTGTTTCAAAAGATTAAAACAAGATGCAAGCAAGTAACCAAGGCAAAGAGACACAAAGACTTATCCCGTGGTGTCGATGACTTGCCGGTCACCCCTAGTCCACGTTGAGATGGATTCAATGTTCAACCGCTCCTCTATCAAGTCTCCGCTTGATGTATGAGCCGGCTAGAACCAATGAACTGCTCCAAATCTCGATTCCACTAGAGTTGCTCTTCACCGCTCCGGCGAGGTGAGCACAAGAACCTCTCACAATCAATTTCCACGGCAACTTCACAATCTTCTTGAAGTGCTCGGTGGAATCACGAGCTCTGAGCCGGCTAGGAGGCGGCAACCTCCAAGAGTAACAAATCAACCATGAGCTCGATGTAATCCTAGTGCCACAATGATCAAATCCTTGATGCAATGCACTAGAGTCTCTCAATCTCACAAAGAAATGCAATCCCAAAGCAAGTGAGTGAGAGAGGGGAGAATCAAGGGCTCTAGAATGAGTATGCAGCTTTTCAAAGTGCCAAGAGACCCCCCATGCCCGTGAGGGGTGAGTATATATAGCCCTCTCCCCAAAACTAGCCGTTGGGGGAAAACCCGTTCAAAATCGTGCACGGCGGACCGTCCGCCAGGTCCACGCGGACCGTCCGCGTTTGAATTACAACGGCTAGCCGGCGCTGTCAGAGTGTGTCAGATATGACCGTTGGGGCTCGGCGGACCGTCCGCCATGCACCTGTGGACTGTCCGCCAGCACCACGGACAGTCTGCCAGAGTAGGCCGGACCGTCTACTCGCAACAGCTCTAGCTCCTGGAGAAAATGAGCGAAATTACGGACCGTCCGCGACGCATCACGGACCGTCCGCGACGCATCACGGACCGTCCGCGAGATCACTCCAAGTCAAAGCACGTGGGCCCCAGTACAGTAAATACAGTTGACAGTCCGCCAGCACCACGGACCGTTCGTCAACACTACGCGGACCATCCGCCAGGACATGACGGACCGTCCGCCAACCACGACAGGGCTGGGTTTCAACAGATTTTTAGAATGCACCCTTCCAAGTTAGTCACCACAAATTCTAAATGCACTACATGCAAATCAAAGACCATTGTGGCACTAATATTTCATCGAACCAACGAAGTTGATCTCTCTTGATAGTACGGCTATGTAACCTATCAATCCGATCATTTTTCACCCACTAATCACCTCATGACCGGTCAAATTTAAAAGCCCTATCATATACCTTTGCCTTGAGCTTCCATAATCCCATAGCACACATGCTATCCACACATTGTCTTTTGAAGCTCATTCCAACTCTCGGGACTAACCTAATCTCATTATCTCAAATAAAATTGTTAGTCCACAAGGGTTGTCATTAATTACTAAAACACAATTAGGGGCCTAGATGCTTTCAGCAAGATGCACTCATGGAGGAACAGGAGGACGAGGGGCTTCAAGATTCTAAGCAGGAGCAGACGTTGGGGGCTGCTAACAACCTGGTGGGCGCTCAGGACGAGCCCCACCATGAGCAATGAATGCTTTAAGCTGGAACTGCCGAGGGACCGGGCTCTCTCGGACAGTTCAAGATTTATCGGCTCTTGTACGAGCCAAAAGCCCGAGTTTAGTTTTCTTGTGTGAGACTCGTAATTCAGCTTCTAGGGTTGCAAATTTGCGTTGGAAATTAGGTCTAAAAAACTGCATTGCTGTTGATAGCGATGGCAGGAGTGGTGGCTTAGCCCTCTTTTGGCATGAATCTGTCCAAGTTAATTTAATAGAGAAGAACTTTCATTATATTGATGTGTCGACCCGTGTGAGCTCCTCAGACCCTTGGTTCCGCATCACCTTTGTGTACGGGGAACCTAGAGTTGAGAATCGTCATTTTATGTGGGAAGCATTGCGACGCTTGCGAGGGGTGTCTGATTTGCCATGGTTGGTCATGGGAGATTTTAATGAGGCGATGTGGGGCTTTGAACACTTCTCGGCTTGTGCTAGACCTGAACGCCAAATGGCCTTGTTTCGAGATTGCTTAACTGACTGTGATCTAACGGATCTGGGTTTTGTTGGTTTGCCTTTCACTTATGATAATGGCAGGGAGCGTGATGCCAACGTCAGGGTGCGGCTGGACCGTGCGGTGGCGGATACGGGCTGGCGGGATCTGTTTGGTGAGGCCACTTTGCACCATCTTGTTTCATCTCGTTCTGATCACTGCCCTCTATTTTTGGAGATCAGGAAAGAAAGTTGGGAATGCCATAAACCTCGTGTGTTTCGCTATGAGATTATGTGGGAACGCCTTGAGTCACTCGCTCATGAGATCAAGGAGGCGTGGTGTACAGCCCCGGATAGAGAGGGACTTGGTGGTATTGTGGCGGCCCTGCAGAGAGTACAGGTGGCGTTATGGTCCTGGAGTAAAGAGAACTTTGGGTCGGTTAATGCGGAGCTGGAGGTGTTACGGTGCAAGCTGGAGAGCTTGAGGGCTGATTCCAATTCCAGGCGCCAAGAGATCAGGAGTGTCACTGACAGGATGGACGAGTTGCTGTCACTACCAGAAAGACTCACATCCGCCCTCCTCATAAGCCACGGTACATTTTAGACCTGGTGTTAAATGTGCATTAGCACCGGGTCCAATAACTAGGAGCGAAGACGGCATGTAGAAGTGGCAGGGGAGAACTCATTAGCACCGGATCGTGGTAAGACCCGGTGCTAAAGTCCCTCGTTAGCACCGGATGCAGCCACCACCCGGTGCTAAAACTGCCAAGACCATTTAGCACCGGTTGCTGGCTGCAACCGGTGCAAATACTGCCTCCACCGACAGCACCTACCTCCTTCTCTCGCGATCTCTCTCCTTTATCTCTTGTTCTCGAACCACAACCATCCATTCTCTTTTTCCCCTTCTCTCACTTCTTCTCTATCCTTATCTATTCACTTGTTGTGCAGGGACTCTGGCCGCGAGAGGGCACGGAGCGGCGGTCGCACGGTGCGGGCGCGCGGGGCCGTCGGCGCGGAGCCGGCGAGCGCGGGGCCGTCGGCACGGAGCCGGCGAGCGCGGGGCCGTCGGCACGGAGCTGGCGAGCGCGGCATGGGCGTGCGGCTGGCTCGGGCGGCGCACTTGCAGGCCGATGCGATCCCCGTCTCCGCGGTGCGGCACGAGTCAACGACGAATCGGCTTACGCGGTAACGACTTCCGCTCCCGCTGCCAGGTTTGGCTCGTTCTGGAAGGCGAGAAGCCAAGCTCCGGCGAGGTGAAAAACCTCATGTAATCTTAGTTAGCATGCTAGATTAAGGTCCTCATCATTTTTTAAAAGAGAATTCGGATTCAGATGTTGTTTGGATCTCTCCAGAACGCTCCTACACCCACTGCTTTGGATCTTGAATCTTCTGTTCCAAATTTTTTTTCCTCACCGAATCTTGAATGTTGTAATTAAATTTCTCTATTGGATCTATAATGTTGTAATCTAAATTTGAGGATCTTAGATATTGTAATCTAAATTGAGTTATTTTTACTCTTAATCTCTTTCTTTCTCCTCTTATTGTCTGGTCATCATCTTCTTTCTTTTTCTGTTCTTCAAGAATTCTTAGTTCCTGAAGAACAGAGGGAGGGCGAAGATGCCACGACGGCAAGAGAGGGGAGGGAAAGGGATAGGAGTAAAAGAAATATTTATTTTTTTTACGCGTAGAAACCTTTAGCACCGGTCGCAGACACCAACCGGTGCTAAAGGCGCTGCCATTACCGCTGTGGTGGCAGGGCATTTAGCACCGGTTGTTGTATACAACCGGTGCTAAAAGGTCCCTTTAGCACCGGTTATTCCACCCGGTGCTAAAGGGCATCCCCTTTAGCCTCGGATGTTTAGCACCGGTTGAGATACCCGGTGCAAAAGGGTTTTTCCAACCGGTGCAAAAGTTGGGTATTCTGGTAGTGTGTATCGGGAGGAAATGATGTGGCTCCAACGCTCCCGTATTGCATGGTTGAGGGAAGGTGATAGAAACACTAATTATTTTCACCGACAAGCAGTGTGGAGGGCTCGGAAAAATCGCATTAAAAAACTACGTGATGCTAATGGTACTTAGCATGAGACACCACATGAACTAAAACAGATGACGACCAATTTTTTCAAAGGCCTTTTCTCTGCAGATCCGGGGGTGGTACCTCATGAGCTGTTGGACTTAACAGAGGCAAAAATCTCTGATGATATGAACCAGCAGTTGTGCCAAGAATTTACTGAGAAAGAAATTTCAGATGTTCTTTTCCAGATGGGACCGCTGAAAGCACCAGGGCCGGATGGCTTCCCGGCTCGTTTCTTTCAAAGGCATTGGGAGACGCTGAAAGAGGATGTGATCCGGGCAGTGAGGAAATTCTTTGTTGATGGGGATATGCCGGCGGGTATAAATGACACAGCGATTGTTTTTATTCCCAAAGGCGAAAATCCGGAGGAGCTCAAAGACTTTCGTCCAATCAGCCTATGCAATGCGATCTATAAGGTCATATCTAAATGTTTGGTTAATAGACTAAGGCCCTTGCTGGGAGATATTATTTCTCTGGAACAGAGTGCTTTCGTTCCGGGTTGTTTGATTACTGATAATGCCCTAATTGCATTTGAGTGCATCCATGCCATTCAGAAGGGATCGGGTGACAAAGAAGAGTTTTGTGCATACAAGTTGGATTTATCGAAGGCGTACGATCGTGTTGATTGGGGATTCTTACAAAAGTTACTGGTGAAGCTAGGCTTTCATGGACAATGGGTGCAGTGGATCATGACATGTGTCACTACTGTACGCTACACAGCCTGCTTCAATGGGGTGCCTCTGGCACCTTTCTCCCCTTCACGTGGTCTGCGCCAAGGTGATCCACTGTCGCCTTACCTCTTCTTGTTAGTTGCTGATGGTCTGTCTGTTTTGCTGAAGCACCATGAAAGGATGGGACAATTAGAGGGCCTCAAGGTATGTAGACGGGCGCCTAGTATCTCGCACCTGCTGTTTGCCGATGATAGTCTCCTTTTCTTTCGGGCAAATGAGGCTCAAGCTACCACTGTTAAACAAGCTATCACTACTTTCGAGAGAAACACAGGGCAACTGCTGAGCCCGAGTAAGTGCTCCCTGATGGTTCGAGCAGGTAGAGATGAGATAGAAATACAGCAAGTCCGAGCCATTCTTGGAGTGGAGAGGGTGGATTTCGAGGAAAAATATTTAGGGCTTCCTACTCCACTTGGACGTATGAAGCGGGACCGTTTCCAGCCACTACAAGAAAGGTTTCTAAAGAGAATGTCTGCATGGCGTGAGAAGGATCTTTCCGCTGCTGGGAAAGAAGTTCTGATCAAATCCATAGCTCAGGCCTTGCCAAACTATATTATGAGTGTCTTTGAGCTTACAGGGGGCTTGTGTGAGGACCTCATGAAAGCTATCCGAGCGTATTGGTGGGGTGCAGAAAAAGGTCGCATGAAAGTTCAATGGATTCCGTGGAAAACACTTATATTACCAAAGCTACACGGTGGTATGGGGTTTAAGGACCTGCAGTTGTTTAATCAGACGCTGCTGGCCCGTCAGGCGTGGCGTCTTCTGATTTTTCCGGACAGCCTATGTGCGAGAGTCTTGAAACAAAGTACTTTGCATCTGGTAACTTGCTGGATACGGTGACAACTAGGGATGCATGTGTTACGTGGAGGGCTGTTGAATATGGTTTGGAACTACTCAAAAAAGGGACAGTGTGGCGCATTGGTGATGGTAATTCTGTTCGACTATGGCGTGATAATTGGCTCCCGCGCCCTATTGGTATGAAACCCATTGGCCCGGTGCGCACTTGCAGAATCCGACGAGTTTTCCACCTTATTGCTCATACCTCGCAAACCTGGGATGAAGCCCTGGTGAGACGATATTCCACTTACGATATTACAAAAGACAATTTCGAGAGCAGAGGGGCCTAAGCGAGACGGACCGGGATCCCACTTACATCCGGGCCCTGGATCCGAGGTGATCCGATTACCCAAGATCTACCTCGAGATCTCCGCTCCACCCAAACGATTGGTGTCACCGAATCCATGGACCCACTCGTCAGTCAGACGTCCCCAGAAAGAAAGCTCACTCCTTTTACGCCGTTTTTACGCTTCATCACTTTCCCTTCGCAACTTCTCGCTTTATAAAAGCCGCGGATATTTTGCTCGGCCTCCACGCTCCCTTCATCAGTTTAGTTCGAAAAGACCAGACTACCCCGCTCCCCCGAAGTCAGAGGAGGGGACTGGGGAGCGAGCAGTCGTGGTCGCACCAGTCGCCGGCGTGCGAGACCCGAGCGGAGCAGGCAGAGATGGCGGTGGCGGAGCTGTGGGAGACGCTGAAGCAGGCGATCGTGGCGTACACGGGGCTGTCCCCGGCGGCCTTCTTCACGGCCGTCGCGGTGGCGGCCGCGCTGTACCACGTCGTGTCGGGGCTCTTCGCGCCCCCGCCCCCGCCGCTGCCGCGCCCGCGGGAGGAGCCCGAGGCGGAGCCGCTCCCGCCGCCCGTGCAGATGGGGGAGGTCTCCGAGGAGGAGCTCCGCCAGTACGACGGCTCCGACCCTAAGAAGCCGCTCCTCATGGCCATCAAGGGCCAGATCTACGACGTCACACAGAGCAGGTCTGTTCCTTCGCACCAAAACCCTAAATTCTAACCTTGTTTCTATGCATGTTGGCTTAGATTTTGCTAGCTACCCGATTCTACCGTAGCAGAGTCAGTGTATGAGATTAGATCGTATACAAGGAATGGTTGACACTAGTTACTGTATGATTGTTGATGGGGTCACATAATTGGTGTGTTTTGCTGTGTATTCAGTACTATGTGGGTGACCTGACTGAGTAGTGCCTGCTGATTTTTAGCACATAACGAGCAATTTGGCGGTAGCAAGCTACTTCTTGTCCAAGTTTCGCAACTGTAGAGTTGTCGTTTGCGATGGTCAGAGTGATCCAGGTAATAAATTTGCTTGAGTATCTGTTAGGCAATTGAATGTCTTGTCGTATTCGAGGCCTTTGAGCTTGCCGTTTCCATCTTCCTCACTGATGGGAGTAATCGAGGTTATAAATTCTGCTGGAATGTCTTGTTGAATTGTTTGTCGCAATCGGATTTCAGTTGCGTGGACGGCATCGATTGGGCGAAACAAGATAGGAAACTTCCAATTAATTGCACTGCTATTCGTTAGTGATGATTTGCCATTTGGATGGGTTGTAACGGTTGTAACCGTCTGGTATTTCAGCTCATTTGAGGTCAAAACATCATTACTCGCAGAATTTATAGGTCCAAATAACTGGTTTGGTTGATTATTAAATGTGTAATATGAAATACCACTATGGTTAGCTAGGGAATGAAGTTCTTGTAGTGGGTGCAAAGTTAAGGCGGTGTGAATCGCATGCTTGTTGCTTAATGCTTGTTGGTGTTGCATTCTGCTTTTTTTCTTTGCAAGCTTTGGATGATCTATAAAGCCTGATATGTCAAATCATTTTATGCTTGATTAGAATCTTTTGGTACCAGTTGACTGTATGCCAGCTGGGGGCTTTAGAGTTGCTATCCAAATATATCTGGTAATGATTGCGTGATTGAATATGGAGATTTGATGCTCATAATAAGTGAAAATACTAAGTGTTTTGCTGGCTAGCAGCTGTGACTGAATAACTATTCTTTCCTCAGTACATAAGCTGGGTTCCATTCACTTCTGTACTTTGTACCTTCAACTATTCCCTGACTTACTAGAATAACTCTTTTGTGCTATAAGAAGGTTGTGTCATATGATTAAATCTGTGGTTTTGTTCTCGGAGTTGAGATTATCTTCTAAAATATAAATCTCCAAAGCATGAAAGTATTGCTACTTTGTTGCCTGTAAAATTATTGTGAGATCCGGAAGGTGCAGAAGCCACTTTTATTATATGCTTTTCAGTCGGCACTGGAAGGATTAGTGAAAGCTGTCTCTCTCTCTCTCTCTCTCTCTCTCTCTCTCTCTTTTCATTCAGTTGCTTTATTTTGTAGTATTTCTTTGGTTAGGTACCGCAATGGAATAAGATACATCATATCTCTTATCTATCCCTGTGCGAGATGCAGTTGCTGGTGTACCCATATTTTGTGGGTGGATGTTAATATTTTAGAAGTTCTTGGATCTTTTATATTTTAGATATATGCACGTATATCTTCAATTGTGCTTGTACTTTCAGAATCACAATCATCCATGCAAAACACATCCAGCCTTTTAAGCGAGGTGTTATGTTATAAGTTGCATGCTTACCATATTCAAGAATAGCTGTGCTGATTTCGGTCAGTTGTGAATTAAACTGTGTCCAGAAATGCGCTGTGAAGCTCTCTTACATATTGATTATTATTTCTTTCCCCATTTTACTTGCATATTGCATTTTGTAATTGTATTGTCTATTTTATGACCCTATGCAGAATGTTCTATGGACCTGGTGGACCTTACGCTCTATTTGCTGGTAAAGATGCCAGCAGAGCCCTAGCCAAGATGTCCTTCGAGCCACAGGACTTGACCGGCGACATCTCCGGCCTTGGTCCTTTTGAGCTGGATGCCCTGCAGGACTGGGAATACAAGTTCATGAGCAAGTACGTGAAGGTCGGTACCGTCAAGAAGACAGATGGCAACACCGCAAGCTCGGCCACCGAAACCAGTGAGACCACCGCTGAGGCACCAGCAACCACCACCGCCGAGGCACCAGCAACCGAAGAGAAGCCGAGGGAGGTAGCTGCGGAGGAGGTGAAAGAGAAGGAAGCTGCCGCCAACGAAGGCGCCAAGGAAAGCTAGAGCGTTTCAGAGCTTCTTCATATGCAGCAATAATTGGACATGGCCCCGCCGGGTTTATGTCAGGGCCCTGCCATCCTCTCGAGTCAGCACATAGTCTGTGTAATTTGGATATGTAATCTTTACCAGCGCCATGGCCCTGCTGGTGCTCTATATATATTAGCCGTCATTGGGGATTTGGAGTACAAAGACATCCGGTTGTGCACACCTTCCGCTGTTAATGTACTTGATCGTGGATAATAGGTGCTCTTTAAGATGAGTTGTTTTAGTACTCTGTTGCGGTTGCATTTTCTTTCGCCCGGAAGCAGCATCTATTGCCATCTTCTCACCCATTTCGTAGGAAAGCATAAAAAAAAACATTGGTATGGGTTTCCCATTTCGTTGGAAAAAAAAACTTGTGACAAGGGTTCCTTGCGAGTTTCCACCCACATGGTGGTGTTGCTGTGAAAATCTTGGCTGTGTTCAGTTCCACGTCAAATCACCTAACTTTTCAAAATTCTCTCTCCAAACTTTACTATTCACCTATCACATCAAATCTCTCTCCTCGTGCATAAAACTAATTACATGGTTTTGATGTACACGATGAGACGAATCTTTTGAGCCTAATTAGGTCATGGTAGGACAATGTTTACCACAAACAAACGAAAAGTGCTACAGTGCTACAGTATGCGACAGTGTCGGATGCGACATTTTCACCAAACATTTCCTTCATCTTTTTGGAACTAAACACACCCCTTGTGGAAATCAAGCTGATTCCTGCCAGCTAAAGACTGATGCTGCCAGGCCATGCGGGGTCAAACTGTCAAGCCATGTGTTCAAGGGCTTTGAATGGCATGGGAAAGTTGATTTTGGCATGTGGAGCCGTTAATTCAACATACTGATATGGATATGGCCCACATAGTTCATGGGAAATATCAATCAGTATAGTATTTCTACGTTTTGTTTCTCCTCGATTCTACGGTTGTCCTTGTGCAGTGTCACCAATGTTCAGTACTTACCTGAAAAGCTCAGTAATAAATATACATATTTTTTCATTTTTTATGTCAAAACTTCCTGTGCACGTATCAATCACTATAGTTTTTCCGGAAGGTAAAACCGGTGCGCAATATGCTTGGGATTTGGGAAAGAATTCGAAGAAAAGAACATAGAAGAAAGGAAGGAGCGAAAAACACATGAATGACAAGATATCTTGGCCGGCCCTTGCGTACGCTTACTATTCTACCAGTGGGCCTCAGCCGACACGCATTGGTTTCGGCCCATAACACCCCCGCGTTCTCGACGGACACAGAGAGTTTGCACTTTGCCGCAGCCAGCAGCGCGTTTAGCCGTTTAGTCCCACCTCGCCGGGCGAAGCAGCACAGAGGCTTGAGCTCGCTATATAACCAGACCCAGGGCTCCGTTCCGAAGCATACCTTTCTCGGCCTTTTGGCTAAGATCAAGTGTAGTATCTGTTCTTATCAGTTTAATATCTGATATGTGGGCCATGTGCTCACTTCGATATTAAATTTATTTTTTGTGGGGGAGGGCCCACCACAGTGGCTTGCCACTGGGGCCCTCGAGCGTCGCCCAGGCGTTGCACTGCTGCCCGGGCCTGGCGCACCCCAACCAAATCTGATTCAAATTTTTTTCTATCACGTAGAGATTGTGAACGAGGATTTTGTGGCGATAATTTATGCACGCGCAAAGAGTGTGAACGAGAATTATGCCGTTTCTGTTGAATTATTAAGGGTGAAGCAGACAATCGCTACGCTGGCAGCAAGCAAATGCTCCTCCAGTCACACTGAATGGCGTCTTGCTCCGTCGTCTTCCCCTCGCCAGCGCGCTCCGCCTCGGCGCCCTCCAGTCGGCGGCCCGCTGGTGCGGCCGTATGCCTCCCGGCTGTTCGCCGCCGCCGGCTCGCGTTCCGTGGCGTGCGGTGTAGCGCCGGACAGGGCGGCGTCAAGGCCCCCGCGAAGCGTAAGCTCGGGCACTGAAACTTTAAATCCCTCGTAGAATTCGCCTTGGAAATCTGATGGGTGGTTGCGGCAGTCGCGGAGTTGTGGGAGGCAGCGAAGGGCGCGCCGCCTCTGGCCGTTGTCGCCGGCGTGGCTGCGGCGGTGGCGATCTACAAGGTCGGGTCCAGTCTCCTTGCGCCGCGCCCTCCCCTGCCCCGTCGGGTGGAGACCGAGACGGCCCCGCCGCCTCCAGTGCCGGAGCCGGTGCAGGTGGGTGAGATAACGGAGGAGGAGCTGCGGCAGTACGACGGGTCCGACCCCGAGAAGCCACTGCTTATGGCCATCAAGGGGCAGATCTATGACGTCTCCCAGAGCAGGTTTGATTCCCTTGATTCCTTCAACCCTGAGCCTATTCTTCATTCGTCCCGCTGCAACGTTGGACTGTTTTGCAGTAGTCGTTTATGATTGTTGCATCCAAGTTGCTCCAGAGCTTTGTTCTGATGAATTGTTGAATGATAATCAATCAGTGGCTCATTCTCTTAATTTGTAGAACTAGTTTTTTGTACAAACATAAATATGAAAACAAGCAGCAGTGTTCTTAATTTGATCAGTTCTTGTGCTACTGATGTGAAGTGAAGCTGGCAATGTTCTGAATTTGGGATGGCAAATAACTGTGTTTGCAATGTCTTTGTTATGGCGACTGTTTTTTCTGTGTGTTTGTCTGGCCAGTAAAATCAGGCGTTCTCCAATTCTGCAAATATAGTGCAATTTGTGATGGAGTTTCTGATGCTTGGCATGTAGGTTTAGTAATTGATTGTAATCCATATGGTATGTCTTGGATTGATCTGGGTTCAGTACATATAGATGGTCTGTCCTTGCCAGCACACATATAGCACTAACACTCCTTGGTATTGAATAATTTGGTACTCAAGTAGTCAAGTGTACTATGATATGCCAAAGAAGTATGTGTACCATACTTCCTTCTCATATATCAGCAGCATGAAGCCAAGAACATAGTCGATTTTCCTTTTTTTTTCGCCATAATTTCTTTAGGTTGTATCGGCAAGAACATGTCTAGTATATCCTTATTCTGTGTTCTGTAAAATCTGAAGCATGCTGGTTTCTCCTTATAGACAGTAGAACCATTGACACTTTTATTTGGAAACAGGAATTGTGCGAAGGATGTGTGCAGCAATTATGATGTGTCCCGAAAAAAAACTGCTTATCGTGCTTAATTTCTACAGGACATGTATAGATATTGTGTTCGGCACAGGGGGACTAAAGTCTGCCTCTGTTTACTAATCCTAGATCTGATTTTGTGTCTGAAGGAAATTAGTTGGTGCACCTTTATTTTGACATGATAAATATCTTAGTCTCACATCTCATTGATGTCTAGCACTCTAACCTAATAATTCCTATTTTGATGGAATCATTACTTTCTTGTACTTTGTAGTACTACAGTAAGCTCTTGGAGAGCAACAATTCTTTGAAACATTATAAGCTAGACTAATTTTTTCATGGAAGATGACGCATGATCTGAATAGGGCTTTTGTTTTCTCCAGTAAGAATACTTAGATAGCATACCCCTCACAGACTTGCATTTCAAATAGCGTGTAGTACATACTATGGATTTTGTTGTGTGCCATTTTATGTCTGCACTCCACTGCAAGGACATTTGTGATAATGTTCTGCCTATTCAAAGTCTCTTAATCACTGACTGTCTTTATCTTGAAGATTACACTGTAGTTACCGTGCATAACACATTGTGTTTGACACTGATGATATGACAATAATTTTTTGCTGTCTGTCATCGATTTTCTCCACAGGATGTTCTATGGCCCTGGTGGATCATATGCGTTGTTTGCTGGTAAAGACGCCAGCAGGGCATTGGCCAAGATGTCCTTCGAACCTCAGGATCTGAATGGTGATATATCTGACCTTACACCAATGGAGCTTGGTTCCTTGAATGACTGGGAGTACAAGTTCACCAGCAAGTATGTGAAGGTAGGAACCATAAGAAAGGCAGCGCCTGCAGAAGAGGGTTATCCTAGCATTTCGCCTGAAATACGTGAGGAAGTTACTGTGCCTACACCAGTGCTTGAGCCGGAGCCGGAGCCGGAGCCGGAGCCGGAGCCGGAGCCGGAGCCCGAGCCGTATGACGATGACGCACCATGAAAGGAAGCAGACATCCGAGTGACGTGGGGAAGAACAAAATGGAAAGCGGGGCACTCCTGATAGTGTAGAATTTAGGGTGTATTTAGGAATAACCGAACGCCGCCTATCTGCTGCATGGATGTTCGCAAAGAAACAGTAGATGTGTACTCTGCAGTAGGATTGAATGGTTGAATATGAAGGTCAGTGCTCTAGTTTAGTGATGTTCATGTTCAAAATGAGATGGGTTTCCTTTCAGAAAAAAGAAAAAAAAACGATGAGTTGTTCCACCACGTGTACAGCTCTCGCCCCCTGAAACAGCTCCTGCTTTGTCAAATTGTCCTGCCATTTTCTGATGTTGTATAATTTCTCCTACCCATAAACGAGAACTCGAGAAGTGTCCCAAAAAAGGTATAGTATGCAATTTTTTTGAACAAAATACTATGCAATTGGACTATGCATATGAACTGATCATCGTTGCACTGTTCCCATCAGACGGATCACCGTCTGATCTTACTCTGCAAACTGATGAGTTTGACAAGAATAAGATGTTAGTTTTTTCGACACATAGGAGTGGCATGCTGGAACTACTACACAGAATTGAATGGTTGAATATGATGGGGTAAGGTCAATGCTGTAGTTCCACGCTCTTCATGTTTCAAAAGATGCCTCGTTTTTTTTTTTTTTGATACTTAAGGCTTTATTCATAGAGTTCAAAGACAGGTTACAGATGTGAGGCAAATGTTGCCCCATATGACATTGTCCAGTGCTAATTTTACTGGACATTCAATTCCCAAGTGATCTAGATGAAAACAAGAGTATAAACAAGATGTGAGTGATGTTTGTTGGAAAGCTTGTCTAGCTAGTCTATGGGCAGTTCCATTGTTGGTTCTTGGAATTTTGTTGCAGGAGTAGATTGTATGCTCATTGTGTTGAATAAAAACTGCAATATGGTCTCTTGTTCTCCAATCTGAGGCTTCAGTTATTGGATATTCCTTGTTCAGGTTGGTGACCAGAATTTGGCTGTCGGTGTAGTAGCTGATCTGATGGAGTTGCAAAGCTTTTGCAACCTTAGCTGCTAGAGCTAGTGCTTCTGCTTCAGCATGTAGTGGGTTCAGAGCTTCCTGTGTGACTGCCTGTATGAGGGCGCCCTTCTGCAGAACATTGGATGTGTCATGGATGAACACACCAAGTCCTGCTCTCCTAGCTTGGTACCTGTTTGCAGATGGTGCAATTGCAGCATCTGTGTAACACCTTGGTCCCTGTAAAAAGGATGCACCGTGGGCGGCATTTGGTGTGTGTGTAGTGGAGAGTGGTGGTGGATCATGTTGGGGAGTGTCTGTTGGTAGGTGCTGTGAGGATGGCGGAGGAGGTTGCTGAGTTGTGGTTGGTGCAGAAGGTGTGTTGCTTTGGAGTTCTTGTAGCATGATGGAGTGTGAGATTGTGGCGTCTGCTTTTGCTGCATGTAGTACCTGTTTTATTGACCAAGGATTGTTGTTGAATCGCTTGCTGTTCCTTGCCCTCCATATGTACCACAATGTGGTGATGATTTGTTCCACCTGTTCATCTGATGATTGTGGATTGCACAGAGCTGAAACCTGTTCCTGTACTCCTTGTCCTCCTCTGGGGAGACGATCCGCTCTGATGGGAGGGGTACCTGCATACCATACTGCCCTAGAAAACCCACAGGAGAAAAAGAGATGATCATCTGTTTCTACCTGACCGCAGGTTGAACATTTTTCGTCGATGTGAGTGGAGAACCGAGCTGCCCTTTGTCCAGTGGGGAGAGCCTGTCTAAGAAGACGCCAAGCAAATGTTTTGTGACGAGGGGGTATGGTTTTTTTGTTTCCAGATTCTCAGGAGGAGAGTTTTAACATGATCAGGCAAGGCGCGGCTTCCCTGATTTGGTGTGGGTGAAGGGTGTTCCGCCGCTATGATGGCATAGGCGTCCTTGGAGGTGCATTTCCCAGAGACAGAGGGGTGCCAAGTAAGGATGTCTGGTCTGTTGTGTGAGGCGATGGTGATGGCAGTGACAACTTGTGCAGTGTGCTGACCAAAGAAAGCTACTATTTTGTTGAAGTCCCAAGATTTTGTGTTGGGGATCCAGAGATCAGAGACAATATTTGGAATAGGAGTGTCAGGTCTTTGGTCAAGAAGATTTGAGTGGAGATCGGTCCAGATGGGTGCCCAAGGGCTTGTCCAGATGTTTGTGTTGCCTAAGAAAATTTGGTAGGAGCAGTTTTGGGTTAAGTGGTGTCGGATTTTCAGAATAGAGGCCCAGAATAGTGATCTAGGAGGATGTGTAGGAGCTGTCCAAAAGGAACTGTTATGAAAATATTTGGCCTTGAGAATGGAAGTGAGGTGTGGATCTTGATTGTTAACTATGTGCCAGGCCATTTTGATGAGAAGGCTTTTGTTGACCCATTCTATGTTTTTGATACCAAGACCACCATCAGACTTGTCTTTACAGACGTCAGTCCAAGCTCTGAGACGAAGAGGGCTGGTAGCAGTATTTTCGTCTTGAACACCAGCCCACCAAAAATTCCGGATGATGGAAGTGAAAAAGATGCATCGTTCCATCATGTATACAACTCTCTCCTCTGGAGCAGCAACTTCCAATCGAATGCTAGATGTAGTCAACGATTCCCAGCACATTATTCAAAGACAAGTTCTTAGCCACAATGCAATTGAAGAGCATATGATGATTAGCGAGCAATTTCCTCTCGTCCTAAAAGAGCAAGATTGGTTGCCAGACTGCTCCCCTTTCTGTTTACTGGCAGAGTCTGTCTCTGACTCGTCATTCTGATGTATCATCTCGTACTCCTGGACGAGAAGCGGTAGAAAAAGTAAAAGATACATCATATTAATCTCTCTATACACCTGCCTGCCTGACTAAAGAAAGGTATGCATTTAAAGTATTGATGAACAGTAACTGCATTCAGGTTTTAAACTGTAATCTGTCGTCAATATATGTCTTTTGTAATCAATGGTGAAATATTCATTTAGAGTGGATTGGGCTGCCTAGCCCTTCAATCATCATTTTCAGTATACCCGTCACACACATCAACGGTCTCATATTATTTTTGCCCTGCGCCGTGTTTCATTGCCTCCGGCGATATTTTACCAAAGAGAATCTTGCTTGCATGAAGTATTAAATGAAGTATATCTGTAAAACCTTTTTAATAATGAGTGCAACATTGCGCGACGAATCTAATGAGTCTAATTAATCCATGTTTCGCTACAGTAATGCTACCATAACCATCCTCTAATCGTGCGGTCAAAGGCCTCATTAAATAGGTCTCGTAAAATAGTCCAATGTTGTAAGGGTAGTTTTGTAAAATAACTTTATTTAGTACCATTAATTATTGGTCAAAGGGGCTGGAAATCATTTGCCAACCCCAAAGAAACACGGCCCGATAGTACTAGTTCGGTGCACATTACAATCTTATTTTTGCCTGGTGTCTGGTGTGGTCATAACAAATAACCTATACTCTACCGTCACAGTTTTGACATATCAGTCTTGCATCTTGTTATATCCTATATAACTTCATTGGCGTATCCTAAATTTCAATAAATTTGGATGAATTATACTGTCGCAAAGGATTTTTACCAGTCAGATTATGAGCCCACTTCTTCAAGGTTAGAATTTGGGTTGAATCCGTGTCTGGAGCATGCAAAGCTCGTATATATGTGAGCTTTCCTTCCAGCTGATGCGAAGTTCTCCATGTCTGTAGCATAGCAACTTCTCCCGCTTTTCACTTTTTCAGGTTTCCACCTAATTTGTTCATGTAACAATTCTTCTGGAAGCTCAGCCCACCAACGCAAATTAAGAACAGTAAAGACGGCCCAAGGCAATAAAAGCACATAAGGGCCCACTCTCTCACGTTGCTACACAGCAAACCCCAAATAGCCAACAACAAAGGTCTGCCAACTGGCATGACCCCCCGCTGTTGTTTAGTACCACACCGCCTTCTCACAGAACCTAACACCAACTTAAATAGCCAGTCCTCCGCCCCTTCACTCGCCGAGCAAGTAGCGATTGCTTGTAACCCGAGCGGGGGCTTTAAGGTGGTGTGGATGTCAATTGTGGCGCTTGGGCCTGGGTCTGGTGTTGCAGTCTGCGGCCCGCCCGTTCCAAGTTGCGTAGTGGGCTGTTGGGTGCTTCGGCGAAGGCCTTGGCGTCCCAGCACCTGAAGCGGCGGGCAATGCGTGTGAGGCTGGCTTCACAGAGCAGCGAATACCGCCCGCTTCCAACGGTGGAAGGATAACGGGCCGCTGCGCTCCAGGCCCGCTTAGGCCCATTCGTCCTCTCTGGCAGACCACCATCTTTTTTTTTTGCTGTTCACATTATCTGTTTTACCTAGCTCAAAACAAAAACCATTTCACTGTATTATACTAACATAATCTAATGTTTATGTCGTACAACACATGAAATCTGGAAGCTGGGATATTCTATTAACCTGATGAATGAGCTTCCAGAATACATCCATCATTTGTCGCCGAAGGATTTACAAAACACGAATTCCGGAAGTACTACTATATGTCAAGGACCGGTGGACAGCGCATGGCCAACCTAACGAGTAAATAAACCTTTTCTTCTTAATTATCTCAGGGCGTATGTCACGCACGATCTCATGGAGTCAACTACGTTGGTCATGTGGCGAGATTGTTCGGCTGCTTACGAGGTTGATGCCGGGTTGTCCTCGCCTGTTGCTCTACAGCTAAGCTGGGGCAGGTCAAGAGAAAACTACCGAATTTCCACGTACTAACTCCCTCTTCCTACCTTTTGCTTCTTATAATCGTCCATTTCAATTTCATGACTGTCTTAAACTCCTAAGAGCAAGTATTATAAAAGAATGCAAGAAGGCTAAATGGTGAGGTGGATGAGAGAGAGTGGAGGTGGGCTGTAAGTTTACAGCCAGCTTGGGCACAAGAACCAATAAACTTTGTGAGAGAGACAAGTGAGCCATGTATTAATGATCAAGAGTAAAATTACTATACAAGTGGGCTGAGAGGTGGTCTGTAAAGATTCTTACAGCGTGCTGCTGGTTAAATTATTAGCCTTGCTCTAACTCCAAACTACCGAAATTTCATGTACTAACCATCTTGTTACCCCTAGGGGAAAAGGCTAATACAACAGACAATTATTCTTTTGTTGTTTTGAAGAATATAAAAAACGAGAATTGAGGTGCCCTTGCCGTCCGGTGTGAAAGCAGAGCAGCTAGCAGATGCGAGAGGAATCAAAGAAAGAGGAGAAAAGGCTTGGTCAAAGCCAACCATGGAGAAGGCTTCTTTACGAGTAGGGATCGTCTGCGCCGGGATCTCTTGATTCATCCCGCTGGCTGTTGCGACATCTCTTGCAGAAAAGAATGAGTCATTGTGTGTAGAAGATCCCAGCTTCGACAGACTAAGCGCCCAACTAAAACGTGCAGAAACAGAGCTGTATCTCCACGCGCCAAGAAGGTGTCAACCGGGAAAGATATTTTTTCCTTTTTGACGAAGGTTCGTCTACAAATTGCAATATTACTACCGTACTATATTCCTCTCCATGTGCAGTGTTTTGTGAATAACAGTGTGATGAGCTGCCTGCGTTGACAACATATTTCTGACGCTGTCTCCAGGTTAATTTATGCAAAGCTAGATCATTTGCAGTTAGCACTACAGATTTCAGAGCCTCCTGGTTGGTAGCACATACTCCTCATCGAATATATACATATTTTAGTGATTTATTTTAGGACAAACAAACATTTAAAGAGAGCCTATTTTCTCATTAAACAGTCAAAATCGTTTATAACTATCTTAGTTGTAGTCAGCTTTTAAGTTTTTTCATAGTATTAGTAGATAGTTTAAACATATTGCATAGTTTACCAGAAGCATGATGTCCACAACAGTGATTACTGCTTGAGAGTTAAGTTTGTAGAAATGTTTATATTCGTGGAGGGGTATACAATAATAGATAGAAGTTATATTTCTAAAAATATTTGTTGCCGGCCTCTCAAATAAATTCCTTGTACTTTCTAACAAACGGCAGAAGAGTATAAGCCAACGGACTAGATTGTGTACGCCATGGTACATTGAAAATCTCTAATTCTCTATTTGGCACTGCACAATTGCCATGCTTGCATTTCGTCGAAGAACCGGGATATAGGTAACTGACGTAGTCAAAGACGTACCCTATGCATGGCCTGCCAAAGTAGGAGCCTTGGACAGTTGGCTTGACGTTGCACCTTCCTATCCTCTCAAATTGCATGCTCCGATCGAAAGGTCTAGCTGAAAATACTAGCGGCTAAATCCGGCCAAAGAAGGTATATATCGCTGTTGAACTTGCTCCAATACATGGTGGAATACAAACAGCGACGAAAGAAAGTGGGTATGATGCAAAATGCTCTAAACATGATTGAATAAAAACGACGCGACGAAAGAAAGCGGGTGAAACAACGTACCAAAACAAGACAGGTGGGAAATCTTGCAAAATATTCGAAAGGCATATGCATTTTCATACAATAAGAGTTCTTTTTTCACATTTGTTCACTTGAATTTCACAGCCTTCAAGCAAGCATGCAGTTACCACATACAGTAATTTCCATGTGACCCGTTAATTACCGGGAGTCGTGAAACTGAGAAGAAAAAAAAATCCTACTACGAGTTTGAGTTTGAAACAGACGCAGACCATGAATTAATCCACGCATCCATGAACCGCGAGGCGCCGAATATGCCACGGGAAGGCGCCCGTGCTACCGACAGGCGGGCCCCGGGATGGCAAGGGAGTGTGGCTACCACGTCGACACGCTTCGCCATCAGCCGCACGAGGCTGCGCGTGAGGCGGCCATGGAAACTCGTGTGCCCACCTCGCAGGCCATACAAAGGCCGGGGTCAAAGGGATCGGAGGGAGCAGGAGGGAGATAAGGGTAGTGGATAGACCGGTGCGGCCGCAGCCAATCAGAGGCCAGAGGCCACCACACTCCCGCCACCCTCTCATCCTCCCGGCTCATCTCCTCTCCTCCCTGGTGCCTAACCAGTGCCAACATGCGCCATAAAATACGTTAGCAAAATACAAGGAGATTGGGAAGATGCTAAGGCCTCCAGTTTCCTCATAATTGCGTAGAGGTCCTTGGTTTCTCTTCATGCAACAACTAGGGTTGATTTTTTTATTGTATCCATGGCATCGGAGGGAAAATATTGAGTGTTGTACATGAAAAATATTCACAATTCCATTTCGTATTTACTACCACATAAAATCTTATGGCAATGCTTGACAGCATGAAAAAAAATCTATAATTTCATTTGGCATTTACTACCACATCAAAGTTCATGGCAATGCTCAACTGATATATATAATTGTATATATGGATTGTATACATGAGCTGCCTGTTGTAGTCGAGCTACTAGAAAACTTTCATGCTTGTTTCTGAACGAAGGAAGAGCTCCTAAGAGATTTATTAGAATATAAGTTTGTTTGTAAAAGTAAAAGTATAGACAATGCTATGTGTTATTTAAATAAAAGAAGCATGCGAGTTCTTACAACATTGATATTATTTTAAATAAATATTAATATGATGAATATTGAATGCCTACTCATTAGTTATTATAAAAAAACAGTGTGCACATATAACACAAATCTAGCAAACTTTAGTTTGTCATAGGAACAAGTTCAACACAATACTCGCTTCTCAAGGGGGCCTTTACGCAAAACATTTTGTAGCGTAGAAAATTCCGAGCCGACCCAAAGACCTAGCCCAAAGGCACCCCACCACGCGTGGGCCCCACACGCCATGCCGCTCGGCTCCGGCGACCCAACAACCCTCCCCCTTCTCCCATAACCTTTGGCTCCAAGCAGCAGCCGAGCTTTTCTTCCTCCTCTCCACCCAACTCGTCCCCTCCCTCGGGCCAAACGCGAGGCGAAAACCGATTCCACATCTCCGCCCTCGTTCACCGAGGAACCTCGCCCAAGAACTACTCCTAGAGAGCGAGGGAGAGGTGGAGAGAGAAGCGATAGAAGTTTCTCCTCGCCTCTCTCTCTGTGTGTATCTGTCTATCTGTCCGCGATTCCCGTCGCATTGGTTCGGTTTCCTTGCGAAAGGAGGCAGCTTTTCTGTCCTCGTTGATCTAGATGATGGCGAGCACGACGTCAGCGACCGGCGCCGCCGCGGCATTCGGGGCCGCGGCCGCCGCCTCCAAGCCGCGGGGTTCGTCGTCGGCCCTCTGCCCGAGGGTGACCGCCGGCGGCAGGCGGCGCTCCGGGGTGGTGCGGTGCGACGCCGGCGTGGAGGCCCAGGCGCAGGCTGTGGCCAAGGCGGCCAGCATCGCCGCGCTCGAGCAGTTCAAGATCTCCGCCGACAGTGAGTCCCTTGCCCTTCGCCTGTCCTCAAATCCGCCGCCGCTGTTGCCTTTCCTGTAACCCTGGGATGCGGGGATTGTGCCGTCCTGGTGAAGTGAATTCCTGGTGCGCGATTTGAGGGATCTTTTGCGTCGCGTCGAGGTTACTGCTGCAGTTGGGATTAGTTTCGGTTTGTTACAGGTCAAAAGGTGTGGGTGGTTTGGAGAAGACAAAGAAATGGGTGTGAACTTTGCTTCGCCCTTGCAATTTTGGCTCGACTAACTTGAACTTTCATGTTACTACTGTTCGTTAGAACTGCTCATGGCCTAATTGGTTACCTTAGTAAGATTAGCTTGCGGAATCAGAGACCAGGTCGTGTGGTATCAGGGGGGAATTGGTTTGTGTATTACTTGAATTGGTCATGGGTACGAGGAAACTGCCGGCATCCTGATTCAAACATTAATTAGTTTCATTTCTGAAGCAAGTCAAGCAGCCAATAGAGAAGGCATGCTACTTTTGGGGGATTTGTTCGAGGGCTATCAGATTGTGGAGCTAATGCTTCACAGATTGGTGGAGCCTATGTTTGTATACATATTTTTATTTCGTTGGTGAAAACTAAACATTTATCTTTGTTTATATCGACTAAAATAATATTTGTAACAAGCTAAATGATAGTATATGCACACGACCGTGTTTATATGAAGGAGAAATCTAATTTGACAAAGATGCCAAATAATTGTATTCATATACATTATATTATTTAAGATGGAGAGTAGTTATTGTATTCCTTCGGCATCAGCTATTAGCCAAGCATTTTACACTGGAAAGTTTTTGGGTTCTCTTGTTGTCCATATTCATCTACCGTAGACACAAGAATTTCTTCACTTATAATTTTCTTCAATAAACATCTCCATGGAACTTCAGTTTACTTCTCTTAGGAACAAATTTTCTATATGCAGTCTGTAGTGTTTGACAATGTTTTAACTTTTGTATTCACTACCAGGATACATGAAGGAAAGGAGTAGCATAGCTGTTATAGGCCTCAGTGTACACACAGCACCAGTGGAGATGCGTGAAAAACTTGCGGTTGCAGAGGAACTGTGGCCCCGTGCTATTCAAGAACTCACTAGTCTAAACCATATTGAAGAAGCTGCTGTTCTTAGTACCTGTAATAGAATGGAAATATATGTGGTGGCTCTGTCATGGAACCGTGGTATCAGAGAAGTAGTAGACTGGATGTCAAAGGTGAGAGTCTGATCATCTCTATTTGTTCAATCCATATTCTTTTTCCCCAGCTTTTCTTCCCGTTGCTCAAGGACACTATTTGGGAAATATGCCCTGATGTGTGTGTTTTCCTGATTTTGCAGAAAAGTGGCATTCCCGCTTCTGAGCTGAGAGAGCACCTGTTCATGTTGCGTGACAGTGATGCTACTCGCCATCTGTTTGAGGTATCAGCTGGGCTTGACTCCTTGGTTCTTGGTGAAGGACAAATCCTTGCTCAAGTTAAACAAGTTGTGAGGAGCGGACAAAACAGTGGAGGCTTGGGGAAGAACATTGATAGGATGTTCAAGGATGCAATCACAGCTGGTAAGCGAGTCCGATGTGAGACCAACATATCGTCTGGTGCGGTTTCTGTTAGTTCAGCAGCAGTCGAATTGTCCCTGATGAAGCTTCCAAGGTCTGAAGCCCTGTCAGCTAGGATGCTACTGATTGGTGCTGGTAAGATGGGCAAATTAGTGGTCAAGCATCTCATTGCCAAAGGATGCAAGAAGGTTGTTGTGGTGAACCGCTCGGTGGAAAGGGTGGATGCCATCCGCGAGGAGATGAAAGATATCGAAATTGTGTACAGGCCTCTCTCAGAGATGTACGAGGCTGCTGTTGAAGCTGATGTTGTGTTCACGAGCACCGCGTCTGAAACCCCATTGTTCACAAAGGAGCACGCTGAGGCACTCCCCCCTATTTCTGATACTGTGGGTGGTGTCCGTCTGTTTGTTGACATATCTGTCCCAAGAAATGTCAGTGCATGTGTGTCTGAAGTTGGCACCGCAAGAGTATACAATGTCGATGACTTGAAAGAGGTGGTTGAAGCCAACAAGGAGGACCGTCTCAGGAAAGCAATGGAGGCGCAGACAATCATCACCCAAGAACTGAAACGGTTCGAGGCATGGAGGGACTCTCTGGAGACTGTTCCGACCATCAAGAAGTTGAGGTCATACGCTGACAGGATCCGGGCCTCAGAGCTTGAGAAGTGCCTGCAGAAGATCGGGGAAGACGCTCTCACCAAGAAGATGCGGAGAGCCATCGAGGAGCTGAGCACCGGGATCGTGAACAAGCTCCTCCACGGCCCGCTCCAACACCTGAGGTGCGATGGCAGCGACAGCCGCACCCTCGACGAGACGCTGGAGAACATGCACGCCCTCAACCGGATGTTCAGCCTCGACACCGAGAAAGCAATCATTGAGCAGAAGATCAAGGCCAAGGTGGAGAAGACCCAAAACTGAGGCAATGAAGCATTTTTTCTACCCCGTGTATACATACTCTGATTACCATTTTTTGATCCTTTCACTTACTGAGCTCCTCCTCTGCTCCCTGAGATCGTCAACTGTACCGTGAATTAGCGCCATGGCAGCAGGTCGATCCGTTGATGTAGTGGCAAATCGTCTCTACTCCAGCTGCATGTCATTGTACATTATTGCTAGAGCTGTTGTGGCAAGAACCCCATTCTTAAGTTATATACGATATTTGGAAATAAACATGAACCGATCAATGTGTCAGTTGGCGCCCTTTGGTGCATTGTACTTGTATAAGCTTGTAATGGTACTGTTTTCAGACTGTTGAGCACTAACGTTTCCGAAGAGTCCCCCCGTCTCTGTTTGTCTATAGGCCAGATGGTTGCACTGTTTCTTTGGATGTTTTTGCAATGTTGCTGTTTCTTTGGATGTTTTTGCAATGTTGATAAATTCATCGCTTACCAAAAAAGAAATTCTCAAACAAACTAGTCTCTGCTTCACCTCTCTGTGTTAGTAGAAATTCTCAAATAAACTCGTCTCTGTTTCACCTCTCTGTGTTAGTGTGTTACCTTTCATTCTCAAGGATACAAGGCTATTCATCATCGTTAAACTTCTTATCTTTTTGGAGCTTCCCAGGAGAGTTAATTCTAAAATATATGAACTTTAACTTTTGATGAAAACCTTCAAACTTTTGAAAATTCAGTTTGTTGGGCAACCCCTCAATGAGGAAGCACCCTCCAAAAATTAGAGTATGCTGCTTGAGCTTCCCAGGAGAGTTAATTGTCAAATATATGAACTTTAAATTTTGATGAAAACCTTCAAACTTTTGAAAATTCAGTTTGTTGGGCACTCCCTCAATGAGGAACCACCCTCCAAAAATTAGAGTATGCTGCTTGAGCTTCCCAGGAGAGTTAATTGTCAAATATATGAACTTTAAATTTTGATGAAAACCTTCAAACTTTTGAAAATTCAGTTTGTTGGGCAACCCCTCAATGAGGAAGCACCCTCCAAAAATTAGAGTATGCTGCTTATTGTGGCGTGCACACGGTATTCTTTAGTAAAAGGCGAAAGAATAGTTCGCTTTGTGCTCACCACGCAGCTCCTTGGGTTTGTATCCTTCAGCTGCCGCCCTATAAAACGTGTGATCGTTGGGTAATCACCTTGAGACCGAGCAGGGTGGGACTAAACGACCTCGGGACGCCGGGTTGTGCTGCTTTTTGTTTTGCTATTACTATTAAGCCTACCCCGTGGACCGCAGATCACATAGCTCTGGCTCTATTGGGCCGGCCTGTATGTAACCCAATAAGATGATGGTTTGGGCTGCTTTGCTAACCCAATACGTGCATCGGGAGACGCCCCCCCTCCTCACCGTTTTCCTCGCTGTTCGCCTGTTCATCACGGCGAAGAAGTGAACCGAGCAACCGAGGAGTCCCGCATGCCACCGCCCCCTTCATTTTCACGCGGTCACATCGCGTCACGTCTCATCACCGGTGATCGCGAGCAATCCGGGGAGGAAAACCAGGGTTCAGTTGGTTGATGCGGCCTGCTGGTGTGGGGCTGGGGTTAATGACTGAAAAATCTTCAGGCATGTGGCACACACATGACGGTGGATTGGAACAGTTCTACATGCCGACGAAACATTGTGCCTTTCTGCGAGAAGATTTACGAGTTTGATTTTCACTCACGTGGCGAGAAATTAATGGGAAATTTGTGCTTCTTGTTCGTTTCTGAAGAAAAGGCAATGGCTCTGACATTTCTGTTGTGACCTTTGAGTCGAACTCTTGGACCTAACCAGTAACCATGACCTGAAATTTCGATCGGAAGCATGCGGTGCCACTTTGTGCTCTTTCTTTGCCCGTGAAAGAATTCTTTGTCATGCTAAGCAGAGCCATGCGTGTCTTTTAGCCAAGTACAAGTACGTCATGCGTTTGCAAAATTCTTTCTAGGCCTTGCTACATTTCTGATGGAGCAGCCGAGTGTTCAGTGTTTCTGGCAAACCAAATGTTCTTTGAGATTTATGTGCACTGTTCAATACGGAGTACTATTCAATGTATTATAAGAGATCAATCTGCCACATCACCGATGATAACTCAATTCTTTGCTCACCATGGCATTAAATTCTTAGACTTCCACTGGAAATAGTAGTTGGTGATCCATAACCTTTTCACTATAAAGTGCCCAAGCATCAGATTTGTGTTCAAAACTTCTGTGCCCAAATCTTCTTCTTCTTCCCCGCTTCCCTCTACCTCACCTTCTCTCTTCTAACATCTCCACCAGAATTGAAACATAGCATATGATGAGAAAATCTCTGAAAATCAGAGCGATGTTGCTGCTCATCAGTCTTCTCCTAGCGACAGACCTGGCAATCGTCAGCTATGGCCGGAGAGTTGCAGAACTGGATGTCGTGGGACGCGGCGGCGGGACCATGTCGCCGGCCTATTTGTCCAAGCAAGAATCTTCTTCAGCTTCGGCCGTCACAGCTAAGGTCCCCAATGGCAAAACTACCTTCGTCAGACCTAGTGCTGCAGGATGCACTATTCAGATCCCAGGTGTACTCTGAGACTGGCACTGGCCATAAGCCCTATCAATAAAAATCATTTTGCATAGTAAAATAGAGTAGCTTTGAATTCGATTCGGTTGGGGTGCGCCAAGGTCAGGAAATAACTTTAGAAAAAATAACGTGTCCGATGTGGCTGTGTTCAGGATGTGTTAAGCTTGTAAATAAGCGTGAGACTGCTACGGAATAAGCAAGGAAGAACCCTGTGTTTGCTTTGTCAAGCTTCATAAAACATCTGGTAGCAGATAGTCAATGTGCAGAATATTTCTCCAGACATTTGAAGAAGAGAAATGAAAGAAACTAGAGAATGTTCTTTTTTTTTTTTGAAGCGGCAGTGTTCACATGTAAACCTATAGCGGACTTAAATTTCATTTGACAACTTACAGGGACATGCATGATAAGCATTGCACCTGAGCTCCGTATCTTCTTGTTCCAGACTTCCAGGCACGGATTCAACTCAAATCCTAAACCCTGAAGAAGTGCTTCGCCATCCGGCAGGCAAATCCTTACATGGATGAATCCTAGCGTGCAGGATGACAACATTACTGTAAGTTTCTATTCGGGTGTGCATGATTGATTGGCATAATTCTCTTCACTCGATTTCTAGGATAATATGAGATGTAAGCTTGAGATATATCACCATTCAGATGCTGCTTCTTGAAGGGCATGGTCAGGCCCTGCTGACATCTTTAACCAACAAACAATGCGTATACTCCACGATAGAACATCCTGCACAGTACAAATCGTTATCAACAGGAAAAAGAATAATCAGGTCAGTGTCAAACACAACGTTCTATGCATGATAAATTACAGGCATCTTCAAGACAAAAACAATCAGTAGTTATGAAGGCTTCATTCGCATAGAAATTCATGTCCATAAATATGCTTTCATCGTGAACGTTCATTTTAGTTTTATAACTGTAAACAGATAAACCCATGACATCTAGCTGCGCTTTGAATTCAGGCAGTACAATAGTTAATTATTTTCTTTGTGGAAAAAACTGATGCAATATGTATGAGCAAGTGTCATGGGAAATTCAATGCAGCTTACATATGCAGTCTTTTTTTTTTGCGAAAGATATCTGCAGTCTTTATCATCAGAACTTCTGCTCTCCGAAACTTCCATTACCACATGGACAATTTGGTTAGATGTCACTGAGATAAAGATAGTTATTACTACAGCGTAAAATCGACCAGCAACAGACTTCACTCAAACAAAATTAAGATAAGGAGTACCCACTACATGTCTGCAGAGATTAAGAAGAAAATTCAGTTTATTGTGGATGATCCAAACTGCAGCACATCTTAAATGGTTAACAGTAAAATTATACATGGTTATTGATTGCAGTAGAACAAACCAGCAAACTTTATATTTATAGAACACAAAATATAAGCCAAAAAAACATAACCATCTTAATGCTGAGGTGCGTAACTATGATCCTGCTGACACCCTGATGCCACCAAACAAAGCACTGGTAAAAAATAATTCTCCTTGTCCGGCCAGTCCCCAAGTCCAATGATAGAGTTAGAAAATATGTTGGATTAATTCAATAATTCGAACCAAGATTAATCATAAACATAACATGTCAGTTAGCATTCAATTACTGAATGCAAGCAGAAGCTTCATTCCGTGAAAAATTGCTCTGTATTTGCAGAATTAAAGTGCACCTGTTTCCTTTGCATTCCAAAATGTATTTCCACCATATCAGTCTCAATTTCTTTACTTGGTGGTGACCTAGAACTTTTTTGATATACCAGATTCAGAGTAGGGTCGTATCGATTTCACATCAGTAGAATAAAAAGCGCACCAAATTATAACTCTACTTCAGTTCGATATTGCATTGTTTTATAGAGCGGTGGTTCTACAGTGAAGAAAGTAAACCACTGATTTTTTATCGAACCATTGATCAGAACCAAACACTTAATGATTGTAGATTCGACAAGCAAACAACTATTGCAAAACAGAACAGAGTAGCAACAGGATGGATGAACATCAGAACCCACGGCTTTAAGGGATCCGACCTGCTCTAGGCGACGTCTAGATCTGCTCAACCAAAGGCACCCTAACTGCCTGAGGCAGAAGATGATGCTCCTATATAAATAGGAACATTTCAGAGTTTCATGAAACATTGCAAAAATGACAATGTGCAGTGAGAACATATAATACTGCAAATGGAAAAATCATAGTTTTGAATAATAAGTTAATAACGTTAAGAATCCCCGAAGAATCATGCACAAATCCTTCAGCAAGAAAATTAGTACCTTCAAAATCCATGCTATAATTGTTAAATTTCCATGGATGTTCCATACTTTCCCTTCTAACCATTCCTTTGCAGAAGGCCAGCAGCAGTTGCCACAGTCTCGAATAATGCTTGCCATGTGCTCTGATATGAGATAGTGTCAAGCTTAACTCCCTTGCTCAACATTTGGCTGAACAGAGTTAATGCATCCTGTAACCTCCCAGACTTACAGCAGCCATTAATTAGAATGTTATAAGTGACACCATTGGGTTTCAAGCCATTGGAGACCATAGCATCCATGAGTTTCATAGCTTCGTCCATTCTGTCAGCTAAGCAATACCCATGCATTATTGTATTATACGAAACAACATCAGGGTCCAAACCGTGCTGCCTCATTTCCTCAAACATAAGCATTGCCCCTTCTACCAACTCATACTTAGCATACGCAGATATGAATATGTTGAAAACATGATGGTTCGGTGGCAATCCATTCTGTACCATCAAATCAATGAGATCATTCATTTCAACAAGATCACCTTTAGTACCATACCCATGAAGCAGAGTACAGTAGGTAGTGATATTTGGGTTTGGGCCATTCGCAGCCATATAATCGAAAATATTTCTAGCTTCTGCAAACCTACCATTCTTGCAAAGACAATCCATGACCATATTGTAAGTAACAACGTCTGGTCGATGACCATCTCTGGACATTTGCTTGAGCACTGTAACTGCCTCTTTCCCCCATCCTAAAGAGCAATATCCACTGATAAGAGTGCTATATGTAGTAGTATTTGGCATAACACCTTTATCAAGCATCTGCTGAAGGACCTCTTCGGCCATGTGCATTGCTTGTGCCTTGCATAAACCGTCAATGACTGAGCTGTAAGTCACAACATTTGGGGAAATACCACGATCGAGCATGTCACGAAACACGCCATAAGCTTTGGCTACCTTGCCCGCTTTGAAGAAACCATCAATGACTGAGTTGTAAGTCACAACATTTGGGGAAATACCACGATCCAGCATGTCATGAAACACGCCATAAGCTTTCTCCTCCTTGCCCTCTTTGAAGAAACCATCAATGACGGTGCTATACGACACCACATTTGGTGTGCATTTGCCTTTGCTTTCATCAGTGGTCATCATGTGGAGCAGCTCAAGAGCCTCCTGACTCTTCTTCTCATTGCAGAGCCCTTTAAGAAGAGTGTTGTAGGAGAAGACATTGGGCGTGCAGCCGAGCTCTGGCATTCGTCGAAGGACTATGTCCATTGCATCGTCTGTCCTCTTCTCCCCACAGATGGCACTCAGCAGGGGCGTGAATGTGATGGCATTCACCCTCCATCCTGACTTAATAACTGTTAGAGTAGTATCTGGCCCATGTAGGCCTTTGGCCCATTAGGCCCATTCTTGTATACGTAACCTTGGAACCCTAATTTCCATTCCATTCGGTCAATTCTGGAACTACCGTAACATGGTAACAGAGCCATGGTTCCCTCAGCCGCCGCCGTCGTCTCTGCCGCCGCCGGGTGATTTCTTCCCTGTGCGCCGGCGAGCCTGACCGGATCCGGTGTTGTGGCGCTCTTCCCTCCCTCCTCTACCCTCCTGCGGGCGGAGCTTCCTCTGTCCTCACCGGGCGGAGCTTCCTCTTCGCCGCCGGAGCTCCTCTCCGGACGGACCCTTCTCTTCTCCGGGCGGAGCTTCCTCTTCGCTGAGCCGCGCTTCTCCGAGCGCCGCACTTCCTCTTCGCCGAGCCGCGCTTCTCCGGGCGCCGCTACTTCCGCCCGGGCGGTTGCCACTTCCGCCTGTTCGGGCGGCTCTTCTTCGGGCGGGCCGACGGGCGTCACTGCTTCCTGCCACTGCGCCACTGTCTAGGGTGGTGCCCCTCAAGGTGACATTGCTCCTCTGCCTGCTATCTGCGAGTTGGAGCTGCTGTTGGTGTTTTTCTTCCTCTGCTGCCTGTCCTCTGTGTTGCTGCCCTGTCCTCTGTGTTGCTGCCATGGGGTCCTCTGCTCCTTCCAACTACCAAGGCTGTGTTCTGGATGTGAAGCTTGACGGCACCAACTACAGAGAATGGGCCTTCTCTCTCAAGATGTTGCTGAAATATGGTGGTTCTGCTTTTCATCTCACTGATGCTCCTCCTGTTGCTCCTACTGCCACTGAGAAGGAGATTAAAGCTTGGCATCTTGCCGATGACCGTGTCATGGCCATCATATGCATGAGTACTGATTTGAGTATTCGTTCCTGTCTTGAGGATCACAAGACTGCAAAAGAAATGTGGGATTATTTGCAAGGTCGCAATCAACAAAGCAGTTCAGCCCTTCGCTACTCCCTTCGTCAGAATCTTCATAATCTTCAGCAGCAGGACATGTCAATTGAGGAGTACTATATTGCCTTCAACAAGCTCTCCAGTCAAATTGTCTCCATGATACCCAAGGCTCCATCCTTGTGTACAGCTTGTACTTCAGCTTGGGCTGCTAGAGAGCAACATGATCAGCAGGACATTATGTTTGATTTTGTGATGGGGCTGCGATCTGATTTTGAACCCATTCGTGTTCAGCTTTTGGGGTGACCGACGCTTCCCACCCTTTCTGAGACACTGTCTGCTCTCATGGCAGAGGAGACCCGGCTCAAAACTCTTGCTGCCAACTCTATGGTGTCCCAACAGCACTCAGTTCTTGCTGTTCCACCTCTGTCTGTTGAAGTTGACATTGCAGCAGCTGCCTCTTCTAAGAAGGCTCCTCCGAAGACTCCTTGCAGCCACTGTGGGAGGACCAATCATCCTGATTCTAGGTGCTTCAAGAAGTTTCCTCATCTTCTCACTGAAATGCGCGAAAAACGTGCAGCCCGTCGCGGCTCTCAGGCAGCACCTTCCACCTCACCGGGCTCCTCAATTCATTTTCCAGCATCAGCAGCAATGCCTCAATTCATACAGCAGCAGTCAGTGCCTCAGTATCATCTGTTCCCCCAACTATCGATGCCACAACATGCAGCAGTCAGTGCACCTCAATTTAAACAGCACCCCAGCAGTACTACGCCTCCTCCACTCAGTGCTTACACATCCAATGCCTCACAATCAGGTACTAATTTTTGGGTGTTGAATTCGGGTGCCTCTTTTCACATGACTTCAAATTCCTCTGTCTTGGATTCTTATCGGTCTCTTTCACATTCTCATCATGTTCAGACCACTGATGGTAACCTTTGCCATGTTACCCATCAGGGCAATCTGAACAGCTCCAAGTTCTCGGTTTTTGATATCTCTCTTGTGCCAAAACTTTCCATGAATTTAATTTCTGTTGGCCAGCTTGCTGATATGAACTGTGTCGTTGTTTTTTACGACACTTCTTGTTTTGTTCAGGATCGGCGCACCCGAGCTCTTCTTGGTACTGGCCGTCGCCATAAGAGCTCATCTGGCCTCTACATTCTTGATCGTCTTCAGCTGCCACCCTCTACATCGCCATCACCATCTTCACCGTCATCTTTTGCTTCTGCTGCAGCCACCTTTCCTCAATGGCATCACCGTTTAGGTCATTTGTGTGGCTCACGTCTGTCTATATTAGTCAAGCAGGGGGTTCTTGGTCATGTATATGTTGATTCTTCCTTTGAATGTACTGGCTGTAAACTTGGGAAACAGATACATCTCCCATATCCCTCTAGTGACTCTAAAACTAGTCAGCCTTTTGCTCTTGTACATTCTGATGTATGGGGCCCTGCTCCTTTTGCTTCAAAGGGTGGTCACAAATACTATGTTATTTTTGTTGATGACTACTCTCGCTATACTTGGATCTATTTTATGAAGCATCGTTCGGAGCTATTGTCTATTTACAAATCCTTTACAAAAATGGTTCATAACCAGTTTATCTCTTCTATTCGCATTTTCCGATCTGATTCAGGGGGGGAGTATCTATCTGCTGTTTTTCGTCAATTTCTTTCTTCTGAAGGAACTTTGCCTCAGCTCTCTTGCCCTGGTGCTCATGCTCAAAATGGCGTGGCTGAGCGTAAACATCGTCATATTCTTGAAACTGCTAGGACTCTGCTCATTTCTTCGTTTGTGCCAACTCATTTTTGGGCTGAAGCTGTTTCTACTGCCATCTATCTCATCAATCTGCAGCCCTCCACTCGTCTTCAGGGCAAAAGTCCTGGAGAAATCTTACACGGATCACCTCCAAAATATGCACATCTTCGTGTTTTTGGCAGCACATGCTATGTTCTTCTTCCTTCTACTAAGACCACAAAATTGACAGCTCAGTCTGTTGAGTGTGTTTTTCTTGGCTATAGTCTTGAACATAAGGGCTATCGTTGTTATGATCCTTCCGCACGCCGTATTCGCTTTTCTCGTGATGTCACTTTTCTAGAAAACAAACCATTTTTTCATTCATCCACACCTTCACCGTCATGTGCTGCACCTCCCTCCTTCCTTGTTCTACCACCTTCCGACTTCATCCATTCTCCTGAACCAACACTTCCACCTTCTCATACCTCTATTACTCCTTTTCCTTTCCATTATAGTCGTCGTCCCCGTGTGCCTTCTACTCCCTCCATTCCTCCTATGGATGATTCTTCTTCCTCTGAGCCTCGCTACAATCTCAGGGATCGTTCTGCCATTCAAATCCCTGATCGACTTGGTTTTCCCACTGCTGGTGCTGTTTGTGAGCCTTCTTCTTATCAGGAAGCTGTCACCCTTCCTGCTTGGCGAGATGCTATGTCAACTGAACTTCAGGCTTTACAACACACGGGTACTTGGGAGGTTGTTCCATTACCTCCTGATGTTGTTTCCATCACCTGCAAGTGGGTATACAAGGTTAAGACCAAAGCTGATGGCTCTATTGAGAGATACAAAGCTCGTCTTGTTGCACGAGGTTTCCAACAGGCATATGGTCGTGATTATGAGGAGACCTTTGCTCCTGTTGCTCACATGACCACCGTTCGCACTCTTATTGCTGTGGCTGCCAGTCGTTCATGGACCATCTCTCAAATGGATGTTAAAAATGCTTTTCTTCATGGTGATCTGCAAGAAGATGTTTATATGCATCCACCACCAGGGGTTTAGCTTCCTCTTGGATATGTTTGTCATCTTCGGTGTGCTCTTTATGGTCCCTGCTGATCGACGATCTGTCACTGGTTATTGTATTTTTCTTGGTGGTTCACCTGTGGCATGGAAGTCCAAACGCCAAACTGCAGTGTCTCGGTCTAGTGCTGAAGCTGAACTCAGAGCTCTTGCCACAACAACTGCAGAACTTATTTGGCTTCGTTGGTTGTTGGCTGATTTTGGTGTTGAATCTGCTCATCCTACTCTTCTCCGCTGTGATAACACCAGTGCCATTCAAATTGCCAACAATCCAGTGAAGCATGAACTCACTAAGCACATTGGTGTTGATGCCTCCTTCATCAGATCACATTGTCAGTCATCTACTATTGATCTTCAGTTCACACCGTCTGAACTTCAACTTGCTGATTTCTTCACCAAGGCTCAGACTAAGGATCAACATCAATTTCATATATGCAAACTAAATGTATCTGAATTTGTAATTTCTTAGCTACCTTTAGTTTGAAGGGGGGTGTTAGAGTAGTATCTGGCCCATGTAGGCCTTTGGCCCATTAAGCCCATTCTTGTATATGTAACCTTGGAACCCTAATTTTCATTCCATTCGGTCAATTCTGGAACTACCGTAACAATAACAAGGGCCAATGAGGCGAAGGCAAGGTCCAAACGGCTTGCTTGGCAGCAAGAATCGATAAGGATGCTGTAGGTGTATATGGTGGGAGCGACCTTGGAGGCGCCAGCTTGGGCCATGCGGTTGAAGCGAGAAATGGCGAGCGCAGGGCCGTCGCCCACGGAGGACGACGGCGGGGCATTTGCCACGACAGTGAGAAGCTGGGTTAAAGCTGGAGCTGAGGCGCGCGTGGCTTTCTGAAGCAATTCGTCGAACAGGTGCAGTGCTTCCTCGGGGCCAAGGTCTCCCGAGCGATAGCGCTCTCCGATCATCCACCCCAGCTCCAAGCATGAACGACGACCCGCGGGAGGCCTGCTAGTCGTCTTGTCCTCGCCGGACACGGCTGGTGGTGGCGACGAACCTGGGATCGCCGGGACCAACTCGGCGCAGAGCTGGTGTGCGTCCTCGCGGCCGAGTCTCCTTCCCGTGGGGACGCCCTCCCTAACGGCCCGCTTCAGCTTCGACCATGGGGTGCCCCCGGGACGCATCCAGCGCGACATGCCCGGCGGCGCCGGGACACGGCTGGTGGGTCGCGCGGCGGCAGTGCTGCTGCTAATTATGCGCGGCGGGGACGACCGGGCTGGAACCACCCCTGGACCCTGGCCGTCGCGCCGAGGAGGTGGTGGCTCGAACCTCCGGCCGTTGAGGGGGAGAGGTCAGATTCGCGTGAAGGGAGAGCAGAGGACGGGCTAAACGCGCTGCTGGCTGTTGTTGCAAACTCTGTGTCCGTCGAGAACACCGGGGTGTCATGTCATGGGCCGAAACCCAATGCGTGGGTTGGCTTTCTTTCGTAATAAGGCCCACTGGTAGACGTGCAAGCCCAACGCATCATGACGCTGCTTCTTCCTCTCTCTTCTTTCTGGTTTTTCCATAGAATTTGCCTGGTTTTTACGGGGAATACCTTGTTCAAAAATTGTGCTGAGTGATATGTATTTAGATAAATTGAAATACAATATAGATATGTACCGAGCTTTTCAGATACCGAGACAGTGAAAAAGAGCTAACAAGACATCCTATTTTTCTTTGAAACATAAAAAGTTAAAAACAGTGTGAACAGTAATAGGTAGGTATGTCATATGTGCTCTAGAGACAAGGAATTAGGGCGAGATCATCACTAGTGTATGAACTCAAACAAACTGAATCTAAATATCTAATCATTCCTCTGTGCGTCGCATCATCTTGCTTCTAGTTCTCCAATTACCTTGATTTTTCTCCTACTACCCCTGCTGTTGCTAACATGTTCTGACGCTGAAGAAGGGCTCCGTGATCTGTCTGGCAAGATTCAGTACAAACTAGTTACTGGTTGCTCCTTGTGTGCTAACATAACCAGTACTATGGAATAAGAGGAGCCAGGAAATGGCTTTACATAAACGACATTTCCATATGGCTGTCCTGTTTCATGACGTGTTTGGCTTTGCAATTAGGCGAGATTGCTTTGGAATAACTGAATAAGCTAGGAAGTACCCTGTGTTTGCTTTGTCAAGTTGCATAAACATCTACCGGTAGGCAGTACTAGCAGACTGCCAATTTGCATTGTGTCTATATCTTCTGCAGACATTTGCAGAAGAGACATGAAAGAGAATGTTCAGGTACACACGGGTAGTGAAACAACAATGCCAAAATTAACATGTAAACATATAGGAATAGGCTTCGATTTCATTCAACTTGGAGTATTTTGATATAAACCAACACTATTTCGCTAGCTCCAAGCCGTAGAAAGCCAGGTGAACGACAGAGAACGCATGCTGACATGTTTGTGACGGGCAAATTCAAATATAAACCGACACTGAATATTCAAATTCCACGCATATATGGAATTTGCAGAGTGCTCGAGATCTCAGCAGAACAAAATGCCGCCATCTTGAAACCAAAATAAAACATAAAAGAAAGAAAAGGAGATCCAAAAAATCAGAGAACACACGGCACGGAATTACAAATCCATCACGCAGGGGCGCATCTCCTGGTGAGGAGGGCACGACGCGGCCGGATCTCAGACACCCGGGTCACATACATACAATCCACAACGGGGGCAAAATCAATCAAGAACTATAATATCAAGAAACGGATGGGATCACGCAGGGACGCGATGCATCCATCCACGCGTGGTGGCTCACATCTTGGCGAAGGAGGCGGAGGAGCCGGACCGGTCGTAGTAGTACTCGGGGAGCGCCTGGGGGCGGGAGAGCATGAGCGGGCGGTCCCTGGCCTCCTCGGAGTCCTCCTCGTCGCCGTCGTCCTCGGCGGTGTGGAGGTGGATGCAGGAGCACCGCTCCAGGGACGCGAAGAAGGCCGACGCCACGCCCGTGGCCACCCACATCGCGTAGCCCTCAAGCGTCCCGTAGGACAGGATGCCGCCGTTCGGGTTGATGTTCATGGCTGCCGTCCGTCGCATTGCCTCGCGCCGGCCGAGGATGAGCGGAAACGGGAGAGGGGGAGGCCGGGAGAGGTGGTGATCTGCTCGCGGTTGGTTGGTTGGTTTGCCTTCGGTTTGTGACCTGTGTCTGTGTGGCTGTTGCGGTCGTTCCAAAATTGGGAGATGGAGAGGGACGAGCCGGTGATGTCCAGGTCCCTCCCTCGCTTTTGGTTCCAAAATAGTCGGCCATGACTTCAAGCGGATGTGTCAATCACTTTCACGAAATGTGATAGACTCTTACAGTAAGGTAGGGTTCGGTTCGCTCCTCTGTAAATAGATACCGCCGTAAATAGATACCGCTAATCGTTTGCGTTTGTTTTAGTTTGGTACAAATCGGTCGTAAATAGATACCGCGTTGCCAATCTTATACAATTCAGATACCCCTCCTACCCGACCGTTATCCGATACCGCTCCAGCGCTGCATCCGGTACCGCAGTAAACGTTTACGTTACCGTAAAATCCTCCAACCAAACAGAATCTAAGATCTTTGGGGGGGGGGGGGGGGGTGTTTGTTTTTGTTACATATTCTGTAGTTTTCTAGGATGCCTTGAACATATGAATTTCCTTTGGGTAATATAATTGTAACAATATTGGATCGTAATATTCTCGAATCCCCACCCCAAGTTCATTCTAGCGAACCAAAAACACGCTTAAGGTAAAGATTGCAATTATATATAACTACATCCAAAGCAAAACTTGTAAAATCAAATTAATGCGATAAGATTACTCATCGAGTGATCAAATTATACTCACACAGAAATGATTTACAATATCATTAAAATTTTGACGAAAACCAAATGCCGGAAAAGATCACACACTTCTCTTCTTGGTAGCTAGTAGACCTGCATGATGCACAAACACACACACACTCACACACTTCCTCTTGAAAACAAGAACCCTTGATGATGCCGTTAACATAATACTAAATTCGACCAAGTCTCCTAAACATTGACTCATTTCATTGCTGAATAAAAGGAGGAGTGAATTCCACACCTAATGATTTTTTTGTGAAGCATCGCCTAATGAATTCGCCAGAGAGCAGCAATAAAACATGATGTCCACACAAAAAGTTACATGTTGGTTTGTTTTTGTTTGGTTGATATAAGCACATGAGCAATGTATCTTTACCGGTAGGTAAATAAGGTGAAACCTGACAAAAATAGATATTTGTTACTCAAAATTTCACAATGTCTAGTGCCAAAAGCAAGTAATAAGATGGGTCTCGTGGTAAAAGTTACGTGGAAAAGTTAAAATAAACTACAATTTGAAACAAAGAGAGTACTTACTAGCGTGATTGCGTGAAGAATGATGCGACATATATTAAACTTGCTATCTTCTACCAAATTTATAAGAGCAACTCTTACTTTTACCGTGTTCAATCTGAGAATGGGTAATTTTTTGAGGAAAAGAATGGGTAATTTTGATGGTACTCCTTTCGTTGCAAATTACAACCTATTGATTTTTTCTAGATATATAGTAAAATTTATATATTTAGAAAAAAGTCAAAACAAACCGTAATTATAAGAAATAACATTAGCTTCAGTTTTTCTCTAGCTGACAGTACCAGCATGCACCAACCTAGCACCCGTGTTGTTTTATTTTAGGTTAATCTGATATATGCCATTGCAACTATCCGAGTTCGGAGAAACGTCATTACAATTTGTCTATTTGGATACATGCCATTGCAATTCACGGTTAGCTTGAGATATGACATTTTGTACGTATTTGATGCCCTCGGACCCACATACAGGCTATAGTATATCCGTATGGATCAGAATACCCCTGTTACATATACTCTTGACATGTGGGCTCTAAATGTCATCCCCTTCTTCTTTTCTTCCCCGACCGAGCGCATCCGCCGCCGTTGTACCGCCGCCCTTGCCGTCGCATGATCCTGACATTGCCGTCGCCGCCCTAGCCCTCGCCTGCTCATCTTCTTCATCTGTTTCTTCCCCCAATCATCATGTGCGCTCCGGCCTGGTCCACCGCCAAGCTCCCACTAATGGCGGGGGGATGCCGCCGTGGCTCCGACGCTGAGGTGTGGGCCTCCTCAGCGCTCCCCCGCGCCTATAAAGCTTCGCCGTGCTGCTCGTACCCCTTTCCCGCACCCCGCAAAACTCTAGCGCCACCACTCGAGCTCGCTTCGCCGCCGCTTTCACCTGAGCTCGCGCGCCGCCGTCGATCCTCCGCCTCGTCGCCGCTCCGCCCTGTTCGACCTCGCCAGGATCTTCGCCGCGAGGTACTCCGAGCCACTTCCCGTCCAATCTCGCGCGTCGTAGCGCCGCCACCGCTGTCGCACGTCCTCGCCAGAGCGACGCTGCTGCCGCTCGCCGTCGCTAGTCGTCGTTGCTGCGTGGCCGTCGTCGAGGCGTAGCCAGTCGCACTCACAGAGCTCCCCACTTTCTCCCAGTCCTAGGTGCGCCGCGAATCGAGGCCCTGGCGCGACTTCGCGTTTCTCAGGCGAACCCACCGCCGCGGGAGCTGGCGGAGCCGCCCGCCCCAAGCGCAGGTCGAGAGACGCGGACGCGTGCACCTCATCACCTTAACCCGGCCCTCCTCGCCGCCATCCGCTCCGCCGTCACCGCCTCCGTGGGTGCCGGCGCGCTCGTCCTCGCCGCCGAGGGCAAATACTTCTCCAACGGCTTCAAACAGGCGTGGGCGCGCACGGCGCCACACCACCTCCACGCCTGTAATGCCCGCGTTTCTCTCTCTGGAAAAATCGCTAAATAAATCACCCGGTAAAAACGCTTTTAAAATGTTTTACCGCCGAGCTCCCGCTTTCGCCAAAACCCTGTCCGCTTTGATATCACCGCCCCCCTTTCCTGCTCGCCTCGTTGTCACCACCCCTCCTTTCCGTCCCATCCCGCGTCACCCGCTCTCGGGTTGACCGTCGGGCCCATCTGTCGCTGGCCGACCACCGTCGACGCCCGTCGTCTTTCCGCCGCGAATCCCGCCGTCCTCCCCTCTCTTTTTCCCCTTTTCTTTTTCTTTTTCTCCCTTCTTTTCTTTTCTTTCTTTCTTTCTTTCTTTCCTCTTCTCCTTTCTTTCTCTTCTTTTCCCTTCCTTTCCCCTCCCCAGTTTCCTCTGCCCGACACCGCTGCACTGCTCTGCTCGCCGCCGGCCCACCTCCTGCTCACCCTCTGCCCTGCTCACCTCCGGCCATCCCGCTGCTCACCGCTGACCTCTCACCTACACAGCACGCCACCACCGGCCCATTTTCCCCGACCGGCTGCGCCGACCACGACGCCACCGCCACTGCCGCACCAGCAGCGCCGCTGGGCAGTCCCGCCCTCGCGCACGCCAACGCCGTCACTGCGCCTGCGCCGGCCACCACCGCTGCCGTGCCGCACTCACCACCGCCTCGCCATAATCCCGCTCACTGCCGCAGTGCCGACCGCCTACTCGCACGCCACCGTCCATCCGCGCGGACACGCCACCGCCGGTCACCGATCTCGCCGCAGCGCTGCCGCTGTGCCGACCACCGCGCACTCCAACACGCCACCACCGTCCCCGTCACCACCACGCTCCTCTGCGCGGCTGTCGCCACACCGCCCACACGAACGCCGTCGCCGCGGCAGCCGACCGCCGTACACAGCAGCCGCGCCGACCACGCCACCGCCGGCCGCACCGTAGTCCCGAGACCACGACCACGCAAGCACGCACGCCACGCCATGCCAAACACAGCACCGCACAACACCGCCACAGGGCCGCCCGTACCTCCACCGCCGACCGCCTTTAATTCGAGTCGCCGGCCACCTTTATCGCCGCCCGACCAACCCCTCTCGTCGGCCCACTCCCTCACCACCCCTCCGCGCCTATAAGTAGGCCAGCCGGCTCCCTCACCACCACCTCTCACTCGCCAGCCAACCCAATCGCCCCCTCCGCCACCGCAGCACCGCCGCCCCCACTGCCATTGCCGCCGCCGCTTGCTCTCGTGGGCAGCCCTCCACTCCCCACCTCCGGCCGTGGTAAGCACACGAGTGGACTCGCCATACCTCGCACTCTCCTTTCCCCCTGTTCCCGTCCACCGCCGCCGCCCCAATCGCCGGCGATTCCGCCGCCGCCGCCCGCCGTCGCACTCTCTCCCCCTCTGCACTGTGTCGCGAGGAAGAAAGGGCGGTTTTGCCCATAACCCCCTGCCCTTTCCCCTATTCTAACCCGCAGTCCAAAAACATAAACCCTCTCTCTGTCACGTTTGCACATAACCCCCTGAACTTTGGCCGAATCAACCCGCAGTCCACGGACACTATTCCCTCCCTCTCTGTTGGTTTCACCAGAGGCCCCCGGCCTTTTCTATGTTTACAAAAAAGTCCTTTTCCTTAAAAACAGCCCTAAAACCCCACTAAACTCGTCATTTCATGCGCCAGATTAATCCCGTTTGACCCCAAACTTCACCACAATGACCACCAGTATATTTTCGCCAATCCATTCAGTCCATATTCAAAATTAATCATGTCACCACCATCACTCTCATTCTCTGTTCTTTCTTTCGGAGCTCAGCAAAAACTTTTTCTTTTATTTATCGTGTGTTTGTTTGTGTGTACCGTTGACTCTGCCGTGAACGAGGAAGGACTCGAGGAGGAGCAGTGTTACAAGCAGGAGCTCGGAGACCAAGACCCCGGGCAGGAATCCCCCGAGGGTTGGGAGAACGGCAAGTGCAATCCCATCCTTTGATGCATATCTTGTCCTAGTTTTTATAAACACAACCCATGGCCTGTCTTATAAAACTTGCATGATTTTACTGCTAAACCCGGTTGGGTAGCCATCCCTTGATTGCTATGACTGCTTCCTTGACAACCTAGATTAATGTTTGAATATGACAATGCTCTGTTTGAATGTTAGTCACTGCTAGAAATGCTCAGTAATATTTTACTGTTATACACCCCATTACAATCACTTAGTGTTTACAAAAGCAACCGTGTGCGTGCTTCAAAATAAGAGAGATGGATTTTGTGAATAAAATGTGTATCCGTGTGGGATGAGACAGACGGTATTTCTTGTGTGAAATGTCGAGGTGAGCTCGAACCTGTGTGGTTGAGCATGGTGGGAGTTGTCTATCCTATCACAGTTTTTGGGATGATGTTGATGTGTCATCTAGCCTAACCCATTTTATCGTACCACCACTCGACCGTTGTATGTGGCAACGGCCTAGCATAAATCCCACTAGCTAAGCTGTTGGTTATGTGGTGTGCTGGTGAGCAACAAAGGGCCATGGAGCCGGGGATACGTTCTATGTGAGGTATGCCCCTGGGTGGAACCTCGTTGGCAGGTTGCTAGCCCCCTGGTCGTGTCTGTGATAACTTGTCAGTTTAGCTATGGTGGGTAATGACTTTGATAGGAGCTGCACTGGCACTAAGGTGTTCATGTTGTGGTAGCCTACTTGTGGTTGTGTACACCTCTGCAGAGTTAAAACCTATCCGGATAGTCGTGTCCACGGTATTGGGCGAGTTACGGCTTGGTCACTTCACTAGTCCCCTGGTTTTGGTGTAAGAATGTGTTTGGTGATTGTTACCTTGAGAAAAGGTTTTGGCATGGGCTACGACAGATGGGAAATCTGGTAGCTTTGAGTCTCGTGAGTAAAATAATCATGATCTGTCAATGCAATTAAAAGAAACGCTTGTGAAAACCCCTTTATAAAATGAACCCTTGCATGTGTAAAAATTCGCTTTATTGCAAAATTCAGCCATAAGCCGTCCTTGTTATTATCCTTTGCATATTTCTGTGGTATCCTGTCCGTGGTTGTGATTGTGCTTGCTGAGTACGTATGTACTCACCCTTGCTTAATTTGTTACAGAGGCAGACCCGGACTTTGTGCCTGAGGACGACGTTTAGAGGGGTTCGTTCTGCACCCAACCTTTGCCTGTGTGTTAGGGTCACCCGCTTGAAGCCGCATGGATTTCCACTCTGATGAAGACCTCTATGTTATCAACCTTTTTATCTGGAGTCTAGCGTTAGTTATGTTTGTCGTGGCCCTGCAGTGCCACCGTCTTCCGTAATGTTGGTTATGTACTGAACTATTTGTTGTAATAATGTGAACCAGCATCCTGGGACTGGTATTTGTATCACATTAAGTTCTCTCTTTCGAGGGGACGCTTCAGGTGGTATCAGAGCCGATAGGTTGGCTGTAGGACGCAACCCCTAGGATCATGACCCTTCTCTAGTCTCCTCTCTCGTTGTTCTCGTTTAAATCTTTCTCCCCACAAGTACTCACCGACGGCTTTTTGACTTGTTTCAGATGGCCCACCTGGTTGACGAGGGTTGGAGCGAAGGAGTCTGCCCCGCAGAACCTGGCCTCCCCAAGTTGCTGCTGCTTAGCCTGGATCACGTTGGAGTCACAGAGACCCCCAAGTACTTTTGCCGGGAGTTCACCACCAATGGTACCCGTCGGTGCCGGATGTTCATCTTTGTGGGGAAGAGCTCACTTTACAAGGAGGTGGCACCTTGGTTTGTCCACGCCACCGGCTACGACCGCCCCAATGCCTACCGTAAAGCCGCAAGAAGAGCCCTGATGTGCCTCCATGTACTCTACAAGCAGTACCTCGTGGGAACAGCGATGGGATTTGCCCCACCTCTGGAAAGTGGAGGACGCGAGTGGATTGCTCAGATGAGGAACCTTGGGAGAGATGAAGATATGGAGGACATTGTGTCACACTTGGCTATTTACCTCACTGGCTTAGATAGGCTGTACCGAGAGACATCGGGACAGCTGAGGCACCAGATCCGCAGAGCCGAGAAGGCGGAAAAAGAGTTGGAAGAAGTGAAGAGAGAGCTGGAGATACAGAAGGTGACAGCTACTCAGGCTGTCAGCTCCCTAGCCACTCACCAGGCTCGATGCCAGGCTTACTCTGAGTATATGGATAGACTGGAAGCCTACAGGAGGGAGAATGGGTTGATGGAAGGAGAACCCAAGATGACCCACATGGACGCGAGCACACAGACCGAAGATGAAGTGCCAGAGTATCAGCTCCCTCTGAAGAAACGTCGAGTCTATCTAGAGTAGAGTCCTTAGATTAGACTAGCACCTAGTCTAACCCCTCCTTGAGTAGAGTCTGTTGTATCCAGTTAGGACTACCAGCTTAGCATCGATGTATCCATGATCCTTGTATCCCCACCATGTTATGCAATAAAGATCATCTTTTATCCTGCATCTGTTCAAACTTTGTTTTTCCCCTGGTTTCAGATGGCGGAAGAAGGATGGACCCAGGGAGTCTGCCCGGTCACACCTGGCTTCGCTAGCCTGTTGATCACCGCGCTGGAACGCCTCGGTGTACCTGAACGCCCGAGGTACTACAGCAGGGAGTATGAGCACCATGGGACCCAACGCTGCAGAGTTGTCATAGTTGTCGCCAAGAGTAACCTCCACCCCGTCGAAACATGGCGTACGACCGCCACAGGATTCAGGCACCAAGACACCTACCCCTTGGCCCTCAGGAAAGCCCTCCGCTACATGTGCGGAATCTTTGAAAGACACTTGGTCCCCACCCCAATGAGGTACTTTCCTCCGGTCGTCAGGAGTACAGTCTGGCGGGCCCACATAAGGAACTTGGAGCAGCGCCGTCAAGAGGAACCCATTTTGTACCAAGTGGTCACCTACCTCAATTCCTTGGACCAACTCTTTGACGAGCAAGCTGAACTCCTGAGGGAACAAACCTCCCGGGCCGAACAGGCAGAGTTCTCGGTCCGCATGCACCAAGTCCAGGTGGCCCAAGCTGAAGCAAGAGCTGCTGCGGCCGCCAACAGTGATGCAGTTGCCCAAGAAAGCCTCAGGCAGGCTCGGGACCTGCGTATTCAGGACTGGACTAGAAGTGGAACGCCTGTCCCAGCAATTGGAGAACCCCACGTCCTACTTGGAACACCTGTCATGGCATGGGGAGAAGTTGTGGGGAACCCTCAAGCACTGTCGGAAATTTCCACAGGATCACCACCCGCTGAAGAAGGACCGTCTGAGCCGCCTCGAGAGAATGGGACCTTGACCGAAGCTGAATAGGCACGGCTTGCACCGCCAGAAGAGCGCATCAACCCAGAAGAAGACTCGCCCCGCGAGTAGGTCCAGAGTCAAGCGCTCACAGGAGGATGAAGCCAGCTTGGTCCGAAGAACCCTTGTATCCCTAGCAGTAGTTTCCTTACCAAGTCCTGTACCCCGCCTTGTAGTGCGAGTCTTGTTGGACCCCCCCCAGTGTTGTAGCCCCAGTTGTTTGAATGAAACCTTGTGTGCTTGTTTGTTAGCGTGTGTGCTGTGTGTGCCTCGGCATAAGTGTTACTGCCTTTTCAAAAATGCGAACTAATCAACTTAAACATCATCTTAACTCAATCTCACGAAGGCCTTGCTCAACCTGCAGATGGTGAACACGCGTGCGAGCGCCTCTCAGAGACGCGCCCCCCCCCCAGCTGGGGGAGAGCCACCAGAAGGGAGGAGAGAGAACCCCGAGAACCAGGAAGTGGATCAGCAGGACCCTATGGGAGAGAACCAGCCCGAAGGACAAGCGCCTGTAGGAGGCGGACCAGAAGCGAGTCATCCAAGAAGTCAGAATGAGGGATCGTTTGTTGTACCCCCGCTTCCGCCAGATTTCAACTTGGCACAAGCTTTGTACCACCACACCCTGTTCATGCAAAATGTGTGGAATGCCAGCCGCCGTCAGGAGACAGCCCGTAGACCCAATGCGGGTGACAAGTTGACCAACTTCCTGAGAACCAGACCACCCACCTTTGGAGGGTCCAGCAACCCCTTGGAACCAGATGACTGGCTGAGAACTATCAAGAGAAAGCTGGAACCGTTTGGATGTGGAGACCGTGACAAAGTCCTCCTGACTTCCTACCAACTCACTGGAACTGCCTTAGCATGGTGGGATGCTTACTGTGCAGCTTCCCCCAACGAGTCTGCAATCACCTGGAAAGAGTTTGAAGAAGAGTTCCGTCGCTACCACATCCCCGATGCCACCATGAGGCGTAAGGCAGATGAGTTCCGTGCACTGAAGCAAGGAAACAAGACCGTGGAGGAGTACACCCACGAGTTCACTGATCTAGCCCGTTATGCACCAGATGAGGTAAAGACAGATGCAAAGAGACAGGACGCTTTCATCATAGGGCTACACCCAGACCTTCGAGCCCTGCTAGTCTCCCACAGTTTCCCTGACTTCAATACGCTGATGAACAAGGCCATTGTCACAGAAAAGGCCAGAATGGATGCAAGGCAAGAGAACAAGCGCAAGTTCCTGGAGAGCAAGAGCCGCCAGATGGACCGCTCGCAGAAGCCCAGGAGCTCCGGTTATGCTACACCTAGGCCTCCGGCCCCCGTGCAATATAGGACCCAATTCCAGGCTACAAGCTTCCAGGCTCCCAACAACCAGTACAAGAGCCAGAACACCACGAAGCCCTCACAGAGCAAGGTCAGTCAAGTCACAGCCAGCAACAGCAACGCGAGAGCCTGCTTCAACTGCCGTGAGACCGGACACTACATCGCGGATTGCCCATACCCTAGGAGCAAGCCTGCGATATCAGTCTACTCCAACTCGGTGAATGGACCCAAGCCACCAGTGTCTGGAGCCAACCGTGTACCCATCCGTAGCACCAACACCGGCAGCAACAACAACAACAACGCCCAGCAGTCGTATGGACGAGCCCGCGTCAACCACATCGACGCACAGGAGGCTCAAGGAGCACAAAGAGTAGTACTCGGTGAGTTCCTGGTCAGTTCAGTTTTGGCAACAGTATTATTTGATTCTGGAGCATCGCATTCTTTCATATCATCGAGTTTTGTGGAAAAACACAAAATACCTACAGTACTACTAAAGACACCCCTACTAACCCGAACACCTGGAGGTGATATTAAGTGCCAACTAGGTTGTTCACGGGTACGGATCCTTTTAAGTGGGGTAGAGTTTCTAGCAGACCTAGTAGTACTAGAGTCCAAAGGAATCGATGTGATCCTTGGAATGGATTGGTTAGGCAAACACAATGGTCTCATAGGTTGTGCTGACAAGATAGTGCAACTAACCAACCCAGATGGAATGCAAGTGACCTGTCACACCAAAGGAAGTGGACCAGACCCTATGATCTTTAGTATGGAGACAAAAACCATAGAGGAAGTCCCGGTAATTAGCGAATATCCTGATGTTTTCCCTGAAGTTCTACCTGGAATGCCACCGGATAGAGATATAGAGTTTGCCATTGAGCTTGTCCCTGGAACCTCTCCTATAGCCAAGAGACCCTATAGGATGGCAGCCTCAGAGTTGGCAGAGTTAAAGAAACAATTGGAAGAGTTACAACAGATCGGATTTATCAGACCCAGCACATCCCCTTGGGGAGCCCCAGTGCTCTTTGTAAGAAAGAAAGATGGGAGCATGAGGTTGTGCATTGACTATCGTGCACTAAATGATGTTACTATCAAGAATAAATACCCACTCCCTAGAATTGATGATCTCTTTGATCAGTTAAAAGGGGCCAAGTACTTTTCCAAGATTGACTTAAGGACTGGGTATCACCAACTGAAGATTAAGGGGAGTGACACCTCAAAGACCGCATTTGTCACCCGATATGGGCAGTATGAATTCACAGTGATGCCATTTGGGCTCACCAATGCACCGGCTTACTTCATGAATCTCATGAACAAAGTGTTTATGGACGAGTTAGACAAGTTTGTCGTAGTCTTTATTGATGACATACTCATCTACTCCAAGAGTGCCGAAGAGCATGAACAACACCTGCGGGTAGTGTTGGAAAAGTTGAGAGCACACCAGCTCTATGCCAAATTTAGCAAGTGTGAATTTTGGCTGGAAAAAGTAGCCTTCCTCGGTCACGTTTTGACCGCAGAAGGGGTAGCAGTAGACCCTGAGAAGGTAGAAGCAGTCTCAAACTGGCAACAACCAACCACTGTGAGTGATATCAGAAGCTTTCTTGCGTTAGCTGGATATTACCAGAGGTTTATCGAAGGATTTTCCAAGATAGCTAGGCCCATGACAGAGTTACTCAAGAAAGAGAAGAAATTTATTTGGACTGAGTCATGTGAAAAGAGCTTTCAGGAGTTGAAGAAAAGACTGACCGCTGCCCCGGTTCTAACCCTACCGGATATTCACAGGGATTTTGTCGTTTACTGCGACGCGTCCGGCCAAGGATTAGGGTGTGTTCTCATGCAAAATGGGAAGGTTGTAGCATATGCCTCCCGACAACTTAGACCTCATGAGCAGAATTACCCAACGCATGACTTAGAGTTTGCAGCCGTGGTTCACGCACTCAAAATCTGGAGACACTACCTAATTGGGAACAAATGTGAAATATACACGGATCATAAGAGCTTAAAGTATATTTTCACCCAACCAGATCTGAACCTTAGACAGAGAAGGTGGTTAGAGTTGGTTAAGGATTACAATGTGGAAATTCATTACCACCCTGGTAAGGCTAATGTAGTGGCAGATGCCCTGAGCCGGAAATCCTACAGGCCCAAAAATGCCCACCTGCAAGAAGAGATGGCACGATTAAATGTGCACATCGTCCCTCGGAACACTAGCCACCAGCTGACGATCCAATCCACCCTTGGAGATCGGATCAGGAAAGCCCAAGGAACGAACAAGGAGTTAGTGCAGATTTGCAAGCATACCGGAGAAAATAAGGCGCCAGACTTCAGAGTCGACAGTAAAGGAACGTTGTGGTATAAAGATAGGATTTGTGTGCCTAAGGAAGGAGACTTTAGACAGATAATTATGGACGAGGCTCACAACTCGCCATATTCCATTCACCCAGGATCCACCAAAATGTATTTGGACTTGAAGCAAAACTATTGGTGGAAAGGAATGAAAGCTGACGTAGCCCAATTTGTCGCTCAGTGTGACACCTGCCAAAGGATTAAGGCCGAACACCAGAAACCAGCAGGCTTGTTACAACCTCTACCTATCCCAGTTTGGAAATGGGATGAGATAGGAATGGACTTCGTAGTAGGTTTGCCCAGAACACAGAAGGGACATGACTCTATATGGGTAATAGTGGACCGACTCACTAAAGTCGCTCACTTTCTACCGGTACAGACGAATTATGGTGGAGAGAAGCTAGCCAAGCTTTACGTGGAAAATATAGTGAAGTTACATGGAGTGCCCAGTAGAATTGTTTTGGACCGAGGGACCCAAATCACCTCGAGATTCTGGAAGAGTTTGCATAAAGCTATGGGCACCAAGTTGGACTTTAGCTCCGCATATCACCCACAGACCGATGGCCAGACAGAAAGAGTAAATCAGATTATGGAAGATATGCTGAGAGCATGTGTCCTCACCTATGGTAAAGACTGGGAACAAAGTTTACCCTATGCTGAGTTCTCCTACAACAACGGTTATCAGGCAAGTTTAGGTATGTCGCCATTTGAAGCCCTCTACGGGAGAAAATGCAGAACTCCTCTGATGTGGTCAGAAGTGGGAGAACGTACACTAATGGGACCCGCGCTCATAAAGGAAGCCGAAGAGAAAGTAGCTGAAATCAGAGAGAAGTTGAAAACAGCTCAATCCAGACAGAAGAGTTATGCAGACAAAAAGAGACGCGAATTGGAGTTTAATCCAGGGGATTTTGTTTATCTCAAGGTTTCACCCATCCGGGGAACCCGTAGATTCCAAGTCCATGGAAAGTTGGCCCCTCGGTACATCGGACCATACCCGGTGCGAAAGAAAATTGGAAAGGTAGCCTACCGATTGGAGTTACCCGAAGCAATGTCAGATATCCACCCGGTATTCCATGTCTCACAATTAAGAAGATGTCTGAGAGTACCCGAGGAAGAGCACACAACGGAAGAAGAGATAGATCTACAGACAGATCTACGGTATCAGGAGGTGCCGGTCCAAATTTTGGACACAGTCACCAAGAGAACAAGAAACTCCGAAGTGCGGATATGCAGAGTACAGTGGAGCAGACACAGTGTAAAGGAAGCAACATGGGAACGAGAAGATGCTTTAAAGAAGGAGTTCCCCCACCTTTTTAGGAGCCAGCCGAATCTCGAGGACGAGATTCCTTTTAAGTGGGGTAGGTTTGTAACGCCCGCGTTTCTCTCTCTGGAAAAATCGCTAAATAAATCACCCGGTAAAAACGCTTTTAAAATGTTTTACTTCCGAGCTCCCGCTTCCGCCAAAACCCTGTCCGCTTTGATATCACCGCCCCCCCTTTCCTGCTCGCCTCGTTGTCACCACCCCTCCTTTCCATCCCATCCTGCGTCACCCGCTCTCGGGTTGACCGCCGGGCCCGTCTGTCGCTGGCCGACCACCGTCGACGCCCGTCGTCTTTCCGCCGCGAATCCCGCCGTCCTCCCCTCTCTTTTCCCCCTTTTCTTTTTCTTTTTCTCCCTTCTTTTCTTTTCTTTTCTTTCTTTCTTTCTTTCTTTCTTTCCTCTTCTCCTTTCTTTCTCTTCTTTTCCCTTCCTTTTCCCTCCCCTGTTTCCTCTGCCCGACACCGCTGCACTGCTCTGCTCGCCGCCGGCCCACCTCCTGCTCACCCCTCTGCCCTGCTCACCTCCGGCCATCCCGCTGCTCACCGCCGACCTCTCACCTACACAGCACGCCACCACCGGCCCATTTTCCCCGACCGGCTGCGCCGACCACGACGCCACCGCCACTGCCGCACCAGCAGCGCCGCTGGGCAGTCCCGCCCTCGCGCACGCCAACGCCGTCACTGCGCCTGCGCCGGCCACCACCGCTGCCGTGCCGCACTCACCACCGCCTCGCCATAATCGCGCTCACTGCCGCAGTGCCGACCGCCTACTCGCACGCTACCGTCCATCCGCGCGGACACGCCACCGCCGGTCACCGATCTCGCCGCAGCGCTGCCGCTCTGCCGACCACCGCGCCCTCCAACACGCCACCACCGTCCCCGTCACCACCACGCTCCTCTGCGCGGCTGTCGCCACACCGCCCACACGAACGCCGTACGCAGCAGCCGCGCCGACCACGCCACCGCCGGCCCCGCCGTAGTCCCGAGACCATGACCACGCAAGCACGCACGCCACGCCACGCCAAACACAGCACCGCACAGCACCGCCTCAGGGCCGCCCGTACCTCCACCGCCGACCGCCTTCAATTCGAGTCGCCGGCCGCCTTTATCGCCGCCCGACCAACCCCTCTCGTCGGCCCACTCCCTCACCACCCCTCCGCGCCTATAAGTAGGCCAGCCGGCTCCCTCACCACCACCTCTCACTCGCCAGCCAACCCAATCGCCCCCTCCGCCACCGCAGCACCGCCGCCCCCACTGCCATTGCCGCTGCTTGCTCTCGTGGGCAGCCCTCCACTCCCCACCTCCGGCCGTGGTAAGCACACGAGTGGACTCGCCATACCTCGCACTCTCCTGTCCCCCTGTTCCCGTCCACCGCCGCCGCCCCAATCGCCGTCGATTGCGCCGCCGCCGCCCGCCGTCGCACTCTCTCCCCCTCTGCACTGTGTCGCGAGGAAGAAAGGGCGGTTTTGCCCATAACCCCCTGCCCTTTCCCCTATTCTAACCCGCAGTCCAAAAACATAAACACCCTCTCTCTGGCACGTTTGCACATAACCCCCTGAACTTTGGCCGAATCAACCCGCAGTCCACGGACACTATTCCCTCCCTCTCTGTTGGTTTCACCAGAGGTCCCCGGCCTTTTCTATATTTACAGAAAAGTCCTTTTCCTTAAAAACAGCCCTAAAACCCCACTAAACTCGTCATTTCATGCGCCAGATTAATCCCGTTTGACCCCAAACTTCACCACAATGACCACCAGTATATTTTCGCCAATCCATTCAGTCCATATTCAAAATTAATCATGTCACCACCATCACTCTCATTCTCTGTTCTTTCTTTCGGAGCTCAGCAAAAACTTTTTCTTTTATTTATCGTGTGTTTGTTTGTGTGTACCGTAGACTCTGCCGTGAACGAGGAAGGACTCGAGGAGGAGCAGTGTTACAAGCAGGAGATTGGAGACCAAGACCCCGGGCAGGAATCCCCCGAGGGTTGGGAGAACGGCAAGTGCAATCCCATCCTTTGATGCATATCTTGTCCTAGTTTTTATAAACACAACCCATGGCCTGTCTTATAAAACTTGCATGATTTTACTGCTAAACCCGGTTGGGTAGCCATCCCTTGATTGCTATGACTGCTTCCTTGACAACCTAGATTAATGTTTGAATATGACAATGCTCTGTTTGAATGTTAGTCACTGCTAGAAATGCTCAGGAATATTTTACTGTTATACACCCCATTACAATCACTTAGTGTTTACAAAAGCAACCGTGTGCGTGCTTCAAAATAAAAGAGATGGATTTTGTGAATAAAATGTGTATCCGTGTGGGATGAGACAGACGGTATTTCTTGTGTGAAATGTCGAGGTGAGCTCGAACCTGTGTGGTTGAGCATGGTGGGAGTTGTCTATCCTATCATAGTTTTTGGGATGATGTTGATGTGTCATCTAGCCTAACCCATTTTATCGTACCACCACTCGACCGTTGTATGTGGCAACGGCCTAGCATAAATCCCACTAGTTAAGCTGTTGGTTATGTGGTGTGCTGGTGAGCAACAAAGGGCCATGGAGCCGGGGATACGTTCTATGTGAGGTATGCCCCTGGGTGGAACCTCGTTGGCAGGTTGCTAGCCCCCTGGTCGTGTCTGTGATAACTTGTCAGTTTAGCTATGGTGGGTAATGACTTTGATAGGAGCTGCACTGGCACTAAGGTGTTCATGTTGTGGTAGCCTACTTGTGGTTGTGTACACCTCTGCAGAGTTAAAACCTATCCGGATAGTCGTGTCCACGGTATTGGGCGAGTTACGGCTTGGTCACTTCACTAGTCCCCTGGTTTTGGTGTAAGAATGTGTTTGGTGATTGTTACCTTGAGAAAAGGTTTTGGCATGGGCTACGACAGATGGGAAATCTGGTAGCTTTGAGTCTCGTGAGTAAAATAATCATGATCTGTCAATGCAATTAAAAGAAACGCTTGTGAAAACCCCTTTATAAAATGAACCCTTGCATGTGTAAAAATTCGCTTTATTGCAAAATTCAGCCATAAGCCGTCCTTGTTATTATCCTTTGCATATTTCTGTGGTATCCTGTCCGTGGTTGTGATTGTGCTTGCTGAGTACGTATGTACTCACCCTTGCTTAATTTGTTACAGAGGCAGACCCGGACTTTGTGCCTGAGGACGTCGTTTAGAGGGGTTCGTTCTGCACCCAACCTTTGCCTGTGTGTTAGGGTCACCCGCTTGAAGCCGCATGGATTTCCACTCTGATGAAGACCTCTATGTTATCAACCTATTTATCTGGAGTCTAGCGTTAGTTATGTTTGTCGTGGCCCTGCAGTGCCACCGTCTTCCGTAATGTTGGTTATGTACTGAACTATCTGTTGTAATAATGTGAACCAGCATCCTGGGACTGGTATTTGTATCACATTAAGTTCTCTCCTTCGAGGGGACGCTTCAACGCCACCATGGACTTCTCAAGATCGTGGACTTCTTCGCCAGCGAGGGAGGCCTCGAGCGGGGGGAGATTTTCAGGGGTATTTTGGTCCATACGAAATTGAGGTAGCTGTACAATGGTCTGCGTGTGGGACCAAGAGCATTAAATATGTACAAAATGGCATATCTCAAGCTAACCGTGAATTGTAATGGCATGTATCCAAATAGACGAATTGTAATGGCGTTTCTCCGAACTCGAATAGTTGCAATGGCATATATCGAATTAACCCTTTATTTTATAGGTTCACTTATGTTTGCAGGTCGATTTGAGGCTCTGACCACTCACACTGATCGATCTCTCTCCGAGTTGTGTTCGGGTAACCATTTTTCTACAACACCAAGTTGTTGTGCATGGTACGGTATTAGTGGTTCTGCCCTCAACAAGGTATCAATGCAAGAGCCTTGTTCCGGTCAAAAAATAGCCCCTTCCTCGTGTTAAAATGGAAGCTGAGCGAGTGGATAAACTTAAAATGGAACGTGAGGAAGAAATAACCAAAGACTTCGCCCAAAAATAGTCCGGCTGGGGTAGCGCAAATCACCCACACGACCACACCACCTCGTGTAAAAAATGTCCCAAGTCTCAAATTCATCGGCCGCGGCGGATCGTAACCCCTCGAGCGTCACGTGTGGGCCCCGCGGGCCGCCCGCCAAGCGGACGGATAAGCCGATAAGATAACGGAGAGAGAGAGCTCGTGCTCCGACTTCTGCCTCGTCGCCGCCATTCTTCTCCCCCTCCTCCTCGCGACGCCAGCCACCACAGCATCGGCATGGCCTCGTCCTCCTGCCTCGCATCGCCGGCCGGCGCCGCGCTCTGCCGCCCGCGGCGGCCCAGGTGCCGCGTGGCGTGCTCGGCGGCCGACGGCAGCGCCGAGCCGGCGTGGCTCCCGGCCGGAGGCAGGAAGAGCGCGGGCCGCCTCGCGTGCGGCGTGCTGGCGGCCTGGGCCGTCGCGTCCGCGTCCAACCCCGTCATTGCCGCGAGCCAGGTTGGTGGGTCGCCCCCCCCCCCCCCCCCCCCCCCCCCCCGCTTTCTTAGCACATTCGCTGATTCGCGCTGCTGGCTAATTTTTGGAATGTACGTAGTTATGAATTATGATCGACCTCACATTCTGTCAAAAGGCAGGTCAAATGGGATTTTAATCTTGTCTAGTGCTAGTCTATGTCTCGGTGACTTCGGATGTCACTTAGACTTCACATTTTACGATTTGATAGCAGATAATAGTGAAACTTTATTGATTTTTTCTTAGACAAAGTCACTGTTTAGTATTTCTCTTAATTCGGTTTCGAAAAAGTTGCCGTCAGATATATAATGCTGCTCCATTGAAATTTTGCACTAATAGAAAACGCTAATAATTTAATTCTAGTCTGGACTCCCAGACTCAGAGCACCTTAATTCTAACATCACTTCCGCTCAATCTAAAGCTAGAAATTAAGTTCTGAATACAGCTAGGAATATTTGTTGAGAAATGATCATTTTGCTGTGTTCAGTGATCTGATTAACTGGATGAAGCACGGGCATTTTCACTTAGAAATATATCTGACAGAATTTCAATGGAGCTGCTTACAAATAACTAGTTATTGTTTTCCATTGAGATTGACTAGTTATCTCGGTGTATTTTGTATTTCCAATGACAAATATCATTTTTGACATATTTTTGCTTAGCATGATTCGTAAACTATGAATATATTTTAGCTTTATGACAGAAGCATTCTTCATTTTCTTTTTGATCCTGCAAGTGACTAAGTGTGACTACTCAAAAAAAAGTGACTAAGTGTGATTACTCAAAAAAAAAGTGACCAAGTGTGACGTGAATTTTCAATCAGTACTTCTTCCGTCCTAAAAAAGAAGACATTCTACAAATTTTAGGACAAATTAACGAGAAAGTAAAATGACCTTAATTGCCCCTAATTTTTAGCCATATTTGACACTAATTGATTGTTGCATGCACATGCACTTACTAAATATAGTAGAATGATTTGTTTTTTGGGACAAATTTTGAATACTAGAGTGTCTTCTTTTTTGGGACGGAGGGAGTACTTCTCAACATTTTTGAAACTTCATCCTAAATTTAGGACTCCTTTTTCTTACTGCAGTTCTATTTTAAGTTGCTGAGATAACATTATTCCCTGTTTGCTTTGGTGATTAGAGATTGCCTCCACTCTCAACTGAGCCAAACAGATGTGAGCGTGCATTCGTGGGGAACACAATTGGTCAGGCAAATGGGGTGTATGACAAGCCCCTTGATCTTCGGTTCTGTGATTACTCGAATGAGAAAACTAATCTGAAAGGCAAGTCTCTAGCTGCAGCATTGATGTCCGATGCAAAGTTTGATGGCGCTGACATGTCTGAAGTTGTCATGTCCAAAGCTTATGCTGTTGGTGCAAGCTTCAAAGGTAGTAATTATTGTACACTGCCTTATTCTGCTGTTATGGTTCATTGCACAATATTGCTGCATTGTTTCCTAATACTGAACAAACAGAATGATGAGCTCTTCTCGTTCAACTGCTTTCAGGAACCGACTTCACGAATGCAGTGATAGACCGTGTCAATTTCGGGAAGGCTGATCTCACAGGGGCAATCTTCAAGAATACGGTTTTGTCAGGATCAACCTTCGATGATGCTAAGATGGAAGATGTCGTATTCGAGGACACGATCATTGGCTACATTGACCTTCAGAAGCTATGCACAAATACCAGTATCAGCGCAGATGCGAGATTAGAGCTGGGCTGTAGGTGATCCAGCAGAGTTCATCTGATCATCTCTGTTGTTCATGTTAATATGTTGATATCGTTCTATAAGTGTCCAAGCCTGTCTATAGAGCCACCATGACAAGATGCCACGGTTTTTCTCCATGTCTATGTACAAACCTCTGTATATGTCAAATATCAGCAGCAATGTAACCATGTTTCTTACACATTGCAAACTCCATATATACATAAAAGGAAGCACTATATGTTTTCCCCATATATAATATTATTATTGTTCACAAGGCGGTTATAACATTACTGTCTGATGATGAATCCATGCCCTGGAAGGATGCATGGATGCTTTATTCCACACACCTCTAGTACTAGCATCACACACTACAATACTACATGCGCTATAGCTTTGCCAACATTATTTGTTGTTGCCTCCTGGGTTGGCTCCTTGATGCGCATATATTCATCTAGTATATACTGGATAACTGGCCGGCCCCTACAAGGGCCGATGCTGCTCATGGATGATACTAGTGCTGCATAGCCATAGCTGGCCATGCGGCACGGCAATACCCTAGATGCACCATCTAAATGGCCGGCCGGCGGGGGGAAAAAGGCCTTGTCTTTGGTTTTTCCGACGGGCTGCGGTGGCTCATTCTGCGTCGTTGCCGTTGCTGTTGTTCTTGCCGGTGTCGATGAGGCAGGTCTCGACGCCGCCGGTCATCCAGAGGAACCACGCGTAGCTGCTCCGGTGGTGGCTGCTCTCGGGCTCCTCGTCGATGGCGCCGGTGAACATCTCCTCCGCGCCGCCGATGTCGCCGCGGGCGTGCCAGAGGAACATGCCGTACCTCCGCATCGCCTCGCCGTCCACCGGCTCCGTCGCCACCGCCTGCTTGAAGTACATCTCCGCCCTGTTTCACATCACAGCATGTAGATCGATCGATCACGCGTGAGAAATCAAGATCCGTGACCGTGCGTGCCAGAGATGGGATTTTTTTATATATTTTTTGTAAATAAAAAGGCCGTGAGGTTTCATTCATGCATGCACGCAAGCTTTGGGAAATGGAAGCACTACCTACCTGTTGATGTCCTTGTCGAACTCGTAGAGGAGCTGCGCGTAGTTGGAGAGGACGAGGGAGTTGGCTCCGCCGGAGGCGATGACCCTCTCGTACGCCGCCTTCCGCCGCCGCGCGCGGGCGTCGTCAATCTCCTTCATCTCTTCCTCGTCGAGCTCCTCCTGCCCGTCGCCGTACAGGCCGCCGGCGCCGCCATGCAGGATGCCGATCCGGCCCCACAGCTCCTTCTCCATGTCCCCCTCCACCAGCTCCGGCAAATCCTCGGGCTCCTCCGCCGCGTCCCCGCCGTCGTCGCCGTCGGGGTCGGGCTCCGCGTTCCCCAGCGCCGGCTCGAGCCTCTTGGCCGCCTCGGCGCGTTCCCTCTCCGCTTGGACGGCGGTGCCGAGGCAGCAGGCGACCACCCCGAGCAGCCCGACGGCGAGGTCCGGCGACTGGAGGTGCACCTTGCTGAAGACCCACGCCACGGCGTCCCCGGCGCCGCGCGCGGCCTCGGCGGCGCCCCCGGCCGCCGCGCCCTGGACGGCCTCCACGGCCTTGACGAGCGCCGCGACCGCGCACCCGGCCGCGCTCGTGGCCGTCGCCCGCGGGACGACCACCCCGCGCTGCGCCGCCGCCTGCTTCCGCTTGGCCTGGATGGCGCGCAGCGACGGCGGCACCGCGGCCATGGACGGCGGCGGCGGCGGCGGCGGCTGCTGCTGCTCGTCCCCGCCGCACGCCGCCGCGGGCCTGAAGGACCGGGCGTTCCTCCGCTCCCCGGCGGCGCGCGGGGACGCCGGGAACGCCGCCACCGCCACCGGAGCGCTCCTGGGCATGGCGACCATGCTCGCCGGCGTCATCCTCGCGACCGACGACCGGGAAAGGGAACGAGCCAACGCAAGAGCCTTTCTCTATATATATCTCTCTCAAACGGGACGGGTTGTTTGTTTAGGAACCTAGCTAACCTCCCACCGAAGGCGGAGTGCTCGGCAATGGCGATCTAGCTTGCGGAGAGGGAGGGCTCGGCAATGGCGGTATTTATAGGGGGTCGGGGGCTCGGCTCCTGGACGATGCGTGCCTTGCGCGGCAGTTCGGGCCAGTTCAGCGCCTGGTTAATTTCGTCGTGGGGCGAGGGGAAAAGGCTCGGCCGCGCGCTGCTCTCGGGCTCGGCGAGGGGCGTTTTGGCCGCGGGCGAGGGTGGCAGCGCGGCTGGTGTGAGCGTCGCGCACGGCGATCTGGCGTGGCACCGCGCCGTGGGATCCAGCCGTAGGTACCTGGACGGGAAGGCGTCCGTCCTCTGCCGATGCGTGCGGGAGAAGATCGAGGCCGGAGCTGGAGTATGTACCGGGGGTGCTAGCTGCTGCGCCAGCACACAGATGGCACACTGTGTTTCATATATAGTATCATGTGCAAATAACAAACTTAGTATCGAAGAATGTACTATTGTTAGTTCAAATATCTCTCTCTTTTTTTTGGTAAAGAGAAAAGAGAGGCGAAGGAATGAATTACTCGAGGGTCCTACATCATACGGCAGCGTTCCTTGTGCCAAAATATAATGCACATCGTTTGAGTAGCATTGCCATGAAAATCATAAGAAATTTTGAGATGGTAATAATTTACTTGGCAATATTGATTAATTGTATTGGGTTTTACAATTTCTTGTATCGTTTGTGTTCCACTGTGTCATGATTCGTATACCACACCAATGCTATGGGGTTGGATTGCACGATAAGTGTAAGATGCACGATTGTCGCATTATTTACACGTTAAAAGGGGAAAAAAGATGGGTGGTACACCGTAGGTTTCCACTATCTGACGTGGGATGATTGGCATACGTTATGTTGTCGTATTAGTCTGTACATTGATCTACAATCAAAGATAGGTATGAGTTGGCATATATATCTCGATCAAACTCAGTTGTTGATACAAGAAAGAATAGACAAAGGCAATACAAAGTAGGGTGTGGTATTGTGCTAATGAACACATGTCTTCATGCGTAATTGGTATGTATACTGCAATAGTACAAACAAGAAGCGGAAACGCAACCACACTCAGCGTGGAGAGATTAATGTGCGCTATATATATGTTGTGTTCGCATGGACAATGCTTAGAGGATTAGGGATAGTAATGAGTTGGCATGTATATCCTGACTAAATTCACTTGTTGGTATTTGCTTGGAGAGCAAACAACAAGTGCACAAAAGGTTGTAATTACAATATGATATAATGCTATTGAACACTTTTGATGTCGACAATTGGTGTATGAGCTAACATATGGAGAAAATGAAGTGCGTTAATAAGTATTGTGCACACATGAATCTTCAAAGTAAAAGAAAAAAAAACTCTAGTTTGCATAGCATGGTTGAATCATATTATATACATTGTGTTTTGTAGTGACATCTCTACCATAGCTTAACTTGGTTTCAGATTTTTTTACAAAACTAGACATGCAACAATGTATCGATCAATCATCGTATCATTATGTTGATGAACACATAATCTATCGCGACAAATATGTAATATAACAATAAAGAGTCCATGCATCTAAAAAGTGTTGAAAGTTCATCCATACATAAACAATGAGTAGTTAGTATAAATCGAACATGTAAGTTGACAATTGGATCAACTATATAGCATTACCATTGCAAAACTAGCCCAAACTGTGCAAAAGTGTAATTGGAAGCCATTTTTATGGAGTGATCTAGCACTTGCATACTTTATTTTTTGCACCCTATGGCTAGGTTGTATGGTAGTTACCGTTTTAGGGGAGACATCATGAGGTGTATTGTTGTAAAATCTACGTGAAAGTGAAGGTTTTTCAATCCAACATATAGAAGGTTTAGTGCACAATGTAGATGAATAAATCCAAATAATAAGATTTCATTATATGGATGACAAATAGTAAGCTTTCACATGGATACATTTTTAAAATTAAAATATCTACAAAAACTTTCATTAGATCAATTACCCATCCATATTGTTTGCAAGTAGAGTAGCTACAAAAATTTGCATATCGTGGCATCAAAACTTGGAAAGTCGTAACTTCATCTATCGCATTATACACATCAAAAGGAAAAACATATATATAGTTGGTGCATCCCGGGGTTTCTGCCGTCTAATGTGGAGGGTTTGGCTGCATTATATTGTCATATCCCTATGTACATTGATTTAGAGTCGAGAATAACCACAAGTTGGCATCTAAGTCATGATGAAACTCAATTATTGATACTTAAAGAACACAAATATTGTACAAAATATGGTGATATATATTCTGATGGATACCTTCTGTCATGCAAAAATGGCATGTGCATTTTGTCTATTGTAAGGTATATGAGAAATGATAATCAAGTGCAGTTTTCTTAAAAAAAGATAATGAACTGCGTAGAAGTTAGAAGCACACACATAAATACACGTCAAAAAGGAAAGGGGATAGAGGGCACACCTTGGATTTCCACTATTTGACATGGGAAGATTACTGCACACTATATGTGCCGTATTTGCATATGTATAATGTTGTGAGAACTAGAGACGATCATGAAAACAAGACGATATTGTGCTAGTGAGCACTTTTGACGTGGTCGATTGGCTTATGTGTTATGTCTATAATAACACAAAGTATGATAAGTATAAGAAACCTCATAGATAACATTACACATAAAAATAAAATAAAATAAAGATCTATGTTTGCAATAGAAAGATTGGCTTACATTATTTCATGTATATACAATGCATTGGACGATAGGGGATAGCCATAAGTCTGACATCCACAACATGACTAAACTTCCTCAGATTCATGAGACAATTGGAGATTGAATAATTTGTTAAATAAGTAATGTTACACTAATGAGTACCTTTGTCGGGTGAATAATTGGGTATATACTTTTTCCATTGGGATAGTTTTTTTACCAAACTTTATATTGTAATTTGTCGCTCAATTGTATTCATTAATTTGCTCAAAGTTTTTTTGATAAGTGGATTTTTTTACACTAATAAGCATGTTGCATTGCGTGACATGCGTCATGCCATAATGGTTGCTTTATACAAGAGCCTTTTTTTTTGTTATTCAATGCGGAAGGTTGGCCATAAGCATCTGACCATGATGATGTTGGCTGCCATTCCTTGGACGCTTGTTTTTCAGCCTGCTTGCTGAGCGTATGCTTGTATGGCCTTACACATGAGTCTTTATATAGGTATGGGTTTGAGATTTGGGGCTCAATGACGCGTGAGTACAGTAAAGACGAAGAGCAGTGCTTGATTTTTCTTAATTGTAACTCTATTATTTTCAAAAGTCATGTAGTATGGACATGATGATGTACTCAACTTTGATATAATACAATTCTTCATTGATATAAAAAAAGATGATGAAATTCCAAACAATAAGAATTTATTGCAGAAATTTCAAAAAATAGTACCTTTTGAGAAATATCATATAATAGCACATAAACTTTCACATTCACTTTTGATATTTCAAATAGACCTTATTTCTCATTATAGACCAAACAATCAGCAAATCATCAGCCACCAGATGGCATCAATAAATCTTAAAAACCAAACCACTTAGTTAATGGATTACTTAGTGGCACCAAAAATTTTCTAGATCATCACTTTATCCGTTTTGATCTCTCATCGCACCTCTACTCACAGTCGTAGATATTGCACATGCAGTCTTGTATGAGAATGATTCTATGCACTATGATAGTGATTGGTTTGTTGGCCTAGCTCAAGCCGTACCATACTGCCATGGCTCACTGCTAGTGCCAGGGCCAGTTATTAGCATATTTTTTATTTCGGTTTCTTCTTTGAAAATATTTTTTTTTTTAAAAAAAGAGGGCACAACGGACTTGATGGGTGTGCCGCTTCCTTCCACTTCACCCATCGCGTCCGTGAGGACTAGGTGCGCTCGCTCTCTCGTTGGCTCACCGGCTCCACCTTGTCTCTCTTGTTCCCGTGGTCAACCATTCCGGTTGCCTATTTGCCACATCGGAGCGCAACCTTAGTACGTCCATAGTCTTCGCATTGCCACCGCCGTCATCCCACCGGTGCTCCCTCTTCTTCCGATGTTCGGAATGTGCTACCGCCTTCAGCCCGTTGGCGACTCCTGACTATTGAGTATCTATGGGGGGAAGTAGTGTGGAGAAGATGACACTGGGGGAATGGTTTCTATGGATAGAAGAGTATATATATTCTAGCTAGCGAAGAACCATGAGGCTGCTGAAAAGGCGTAGCAGAGGTGCAGGAAAAGACCTTGGTGTTTTTGGAGTTCGTTTCAACGCTCTAACATGAACAGTACTGCCGAGTCAGTAGCGAATGGCCGAATGGTCACCCGTCCTATACTGCCAACTGCTCAATTCAGCATGAGTAAGATCAGGGAGAACATATCAATCCTAGGCATAACTCAGAAGGCATTGATTCTTACTGTAAGGACTCATAATACACCGCATAGATAGCCAATAGTTAGCCAATGGTGGGTGCCACATGCAACGCAAGCAGCCTCAAAAGGAAACCCCATCCTGAACGGCTACTGCACATGGATGCCGAGTTTCACATGCTATGGTAGGTTATACTGAATACGATAACATGGATAGAAATATCAGCAGGGCACATAACATATACTCTGTGCCACCAAGTTCTAGCTACTTCATTGATTGGTCATGCTTCGCCAGTGGCTGATGATGATCATCCTGTTGACCTGATGACGAAGACGATCCAACCTTATTAAAAACCCTACCTCCAAAGAGGTCCTTCCCGATCCTAGCCTTGAAGGGGAATTGCTTCTTGAAGCGGTTGCGGAACAATGAGCTGCCACTGTGCCTCGGTGCGATAGCAGAATGGTTCCTCTTCAAGCCGTGATCACTGCAAGGAGGGTTTGTGCTGCTGGTACTTCCACCAGCACCACCACCCAATGAAAGGTTCCTGCAAGCAGACCGGAGTGCAACATGCAGAGGTTCTGAGAATGACACATGCCCTTCATCATCGACGGCTCGAGTGCACAAGGGGCAAGGTGGTTCATGGACTTCTGTCTTGGGAGTGCTTTCTTCCAAGCAATCTGCATGGAAGACATGTCGGCAAGGAAGGACCGCCGCTACTGGCATGTCAGTGTTTCGAACAATCCGGTTCGAGGTCCATGGTGATTTCTGGCGCAGGAATCTGTCACACAGCCCACACTTGAGGAATCTCATTGAATTTGTGGGCGATCTCTGGGACTCAATGCTGATATGATCTGAAATGTCAATGGCATCTCCATCGTATCCAAAATCATAACTGCTGGCATTGCTCCATCTGAATCCTTCCCTTCTTGAGCTTGTGTTTAGTTCAGGCGAAGCCTCCATCTTCCCAAGCTCACTCAATCCGTTATGGAACTTGAGCTCCGGACTCGCCAAGCTGCGACGCCACAGAGGAGAAGCCTGGCTGTCATCACTTGGTGTTATTCGCCCAGCATTAGTAACCTCGGGCATCCTGGATGCTTCTGCTTCTGACACTGGATTCCGGAAGACAAGTGGGTAGACTGGTTTTGACATGAAAGATCGCCTACCCATTTGATTGCGAGGTAGATACGGGGCTGGTTGTTTACTAGACGATGCTAGCTGACTTGATTCCGAGAACGGGGATGCAGAGCTGAAACTGCTCGTGGCAGTCAGTTGCCTCTGCAGCAGAGGAAATAATGTCAGTACTAAGATACAGGTTGCAATATTCTTTATTAGTTGCAGTAGATTGTGTCATCTGTCAAAGGAACGGGAAGATTAACACAGAAGAGAAAATAGCTTACCTCACTTGACTGAGGATAGTCAGAAGTTTCTGGTCTTGATCCTGATTGAATGAATAAAGCAATAGTTAATCCAACTGGCAGGTATCAAAAGAATACAAGAAATGCAGCAATGCCTGTTAGTTGCTTCTACCATTGCAGGGAAACATCAGGCTGTCACGAAGAAGAAGAAATCGTGGTGCAGTATTTAACTTACAGCACGGTTAATGCCTACTTCAATGTTTACATTGAGAAAAATAACAGTGCCCAGTAGACTCAGTTGATAGCAACCATTTAGACCAAAGTGTTTGGTCTCAATATGCTTGTCAGTTGTCACAGCTAAGATAATTCGATTCACAGGGGGCTAAGTCTCTTTTGCGCTTAAATAACACTCAATTTGATGCAAAACAGAACAAGGCATAATTATCATGTTCAACCCTATACAACTTAGCCGTTTATGACTAACAGAGCATATATTGTATGAAAAGAATAATACACTCAACCCAATGGAAAGGTTATAATCAAGAAGAGTGAATAAACATGAAGGTCTGGTAGGGAAAAAATAGCTATTTAAGTTGTACGCGTATCTTAACACAAAAAATAATAAAATGTAAAAATGTACCATTGAAGTGACCGATAACGAAACAAATTACAAGTCTCCCATTGATGACGGAACGAGAAGGCAAGTTTGTAAAGAATCAAAATTATTTTAGACCTCTTTCGCAAAAAAAAAGACCTTAGAAGTAAATTACAAACACGTAAAAGATTCGATAAAAAAGCCTACTCTTCTTTGGGCTTAAGGCCCTGTTTGGTTTCCTCCAACTTTTTTTAAGTAGCTAAACTTTAGTCCCTTTTAGTCCCAAAAGTGCCAAATAGGATGACTTATAGGGACTTAAGTTTAGTCCCTACCCATAAGTCCCAAAAATGTGACTTCTAGGGACTTTTTCCCCCCTTTGCCCTCATTAAATGCACTTATCTCTCCCGGTGTCCCAAGCCACAAGGGTAGTTTGGTCTTCTTTCAGTTTAATTAAATACCTTTAGTCACTTTAAGTTCCTACAACCAAACAGGTCAAGTGACTAAACTTTAGTCCCTATAAGTGACTAAAGTTTAGTCCATGGAAACCAAACAGGGTCTAAATATTGCTCAATCTGATGCATAAACAAGCAAGCCACAACTACCATATCTAAACCAGATACAGCTGAATGTGTGCTGAGTAACACAACATATAATGTATGAAAGCATCCACTTGAAAGATTATAAGAAGAGAGCATGACCATGCAAGCCCAGTAGGGAAAAAATGGTAATTTAAATAGCTGCTATACAAGCGGCTAATAAAGAGTCAAATTACAATTCACCAACGGGTTAGCAATGGAAAGGCATGTTTGTAAATAATCAAGCTTACTTTAGAAGTAAATTACAAAAGTATAAAGATTGGTTAAACGAGAAAGACATTGCAATTTTTCTCTCAATTAAAATAAGTTGGCACACTGTGCTAGTTTTTCCAACGAAAACATACATTCAGTCTAACTCACATTCTATGAAGAGATGACAATATTGAGAAAATAGAAACAGTTAATGAACAGGTAAGTACCTCCTGCAGGGGTAGAGAATTCGCCGAGATCAAATCTTTGAAGAGAGGGTGTCCAGCGTGGAGCCTGAAGGCTGTCAGCTGGACTCCCAAAATAAGAAAGTGCTCCATCAGATATAGAATGATGATGATTGAGGTACTGATCACTGCCAAATGCACTTCTGCTTCCTTTACTATGGGATGATAATGATGACACATAAGGTGGGTGATCATGAGGAGCATCATGAACTCTGTGAGGCAATCCATCTGATGAATAACGGCAGTCCCATCTCCTTGATGTTGGAGGAGAGAAGCTTGAGTTTATCCGCCAACGAGGCTCAGTGGGATCCATGGAACAATCTCTGCTAGCAGGAATAGACTTTGTCCCATGTGGCCTAGCGGCCACGCAGCAAAGAGCACCCGTCTTGACTAATTTTGCCAATCACGTGCAGACACTACTTGCTTATTTATGTTTGGCAAGCTTGATCCGAGCGCTGAGAAATTATACGACCGAGCCAAGAAGAAGAATACATCAGATGTATAGTGTCACCTATGCACATAGAAGCATGTCAGTGTTGTCAAGAATAAACAGAAAAACCATCATCTAAAGAAAAGTCTTCTTTTAGGTGATAATAAAAACGCTATTGTCTCCAATCAACAAGGATGCACAACTAGTTGAACTACCCAATTCACAGTTAGGCCACGCCAAACCCCATCCAGAGTGCAAATAAGCATATTTATCTATAAGGTGAAGTAGTAGTGCACCACAGAGCTTCTATACAAATATAGATATATAACAGACTGACTAATTCGTTCGGTAAAGCTTCTTTTTCTAAATATTTCATCACCACAAGGTTTAGTTATAATTGCCACAAGAAATTGTGTCAGTTAAGTCTCATCAGGTGACACAAACCTAGTTCTAGAAGTTAATAAGCTGGAAATGATTCTACTTTGTAAATGTTTTTCTAATTCAATTTCCACCAAAATACTTGGATTCCTCTGCGGTCACTGATGCCCCTATTCAACAAGAAATCCCCCTAGAGGCAAAGTCTAAGCGGTGCAGACCAAGAGCTCCGATTAGTACTTCAACCCTCGGTCCAACAAACCACCCATCCAAACCCAACTAACTCACAAGGGCGGACCTAGCATAGGATACGGGTGACAATTTTTGCATAAACTCGGAGTTGTTAGGTATCAATCATGCAGATATTTGTAATAGGGTCAGATCCGAAGACAAATACTCCGTAGCATATACAGTAGGGTTTGGGGTGCTCGGTTTCGCACGGGGAGAAGGGAAGAGAAGGGGAGCGCGTACCTGATGGGTGCTCATCGCCGGCAAAAGACCTGGGGAAAGGGCGGCGGCGCTCACCAGTCGTCGCCACAAGGAAGAAAGGCGAGGGACGGAGAGAGATAGAGAAAGGGAGAGAGAGAAAGGGAGGTGAACGGGAGAAAGAAAAAGGGTAGTGGGACACAGGAGGGGTGAAACGGGAAAGGGGCAGAGGACGCATAGCATTTTTTAATTATTTATTTATATTTATTTATTTTGAGGTGAAGAGGATGCATAGCAACATACTACATACCTGAAGCCGAGCCGGGCCCGGCGTCGGCGGGCTAAATCGTGCGGTTTTTGATGGGCTTTCGAAAGCGCAGGTGGCGTCCTGACTGGCTTGGGTACTTCGGGCCCCCGCTGGGCTGTCGTTCCCGTGTCGAGGAATTTCGATAAAGAGGGTGAGCACCGTGAGCTCTTCAAAAGACCGGATGCAATTCCCCCAGAAAATAAATTTGAGATGTAGATGAACTAAAATTGATCGCGCTACTTTAGGACCTCACATGTAGTTTGATTTTACTGTGCTAAGATCTACATTTTCCTTCTCAAAAAAATGTAGTTTGATTTTACGAATGAGCATTTTACGATGTTGCAGTAAACAAAGATTTTACGAATGAGCATTTTCTAGCAGTTCTGTAATCGTTTCATGAGCACATGTAGTTTGAACATAAAGAGCATGATAGTTCATATTTTTTGGAGCTGCGTATATTTTTTCTATTAATTTTACTATTTCTTGCATGGACTAGTTAAACGGTATCACGATATTCTCTAGAGTGATCATTAGCCATTCGGGGTAGGCTCGATAAATTGGCAAACGAGATCCAAGTTAATTCAAATTTGGCAGGCAGACTAAACAATGGTTTTAAGTTCCATTGATCCATTCTATAAACAATTAAACATCAACTCCTGGAACTCGTGTGGAATTTTAATTACAGCTGAGAAAACAGTTTTTTACTCGATTTCAGTACACCCTACTGAATCTTTGGAACTCAAACAAGGTCATCAAGCAATGCATCACATGATGAAACGATGCACCAGTGCCCATGAACGTTTGACACCACCGGCTGACCCGGGGGACTTAGGCCAAGCCGGAGACAGGATTTTTTTTATTTTTTATTTTTGGATGGAGACAAGATCTATTTGTGTCTGCACAATTGCCCTGATGAATCTCATCTTGCTGACCATTCTTCCTGCCAGTTCATCCAAGAACAGGCCTGCACGAACAGGCCGATGCTTGCAAGCTCCAATTTCGAGGACACGAACTGTCTTGGGGATCTGGTTTCATGCGCTTGACAACATCTCACTAACAAAAAAAGGCAGCAGGTGGGCATCTTCCAAAAAATGTAAACGGTTGATGAGCTATGAATTCTCGGGGAAGACGGTCTGGATGAACTTCAAGAAACGCTCGGAGTAGAATTGGGGATCCACGGCTGATATTGAGACCGAGTCATACTGCATGGACTTGACAGCATGCTCGATTTTCTTTGTCATGTTGTACCCCTGCAATATGTCAATGATGCCCAGGTAGAGGACGACGTCATACACCTCGCGAAATGATTTGCTTTCATCGTCCTTAGGAATTTTCTCTGCCCTTGCAGGCATGTTAACTCCTAGCTGGATCTGAAGCCTGGCAAACAAAAAAAAGGCAGTAAAAAATAGCAATTGTAATTCCTCGCCTTTTAAAACTACAAGCAGTGCAACACAATTTCAGCAAGTCGCTCAGAATATTTGAACTACAAACAATTCTCTGAAATGGCTGTCTTACCTGGCTGTACCAGGCAGTAGGAGATCTACTTCCCCAAATCCAGCAGCTGATGCACGCAAACGGCTCCCTCTTATGTGAGGACCAACAACAACACTGTTCCCGCCACTGCTTTGAACCAAGACTAATCCTTCTGGGTAGTTCAAGGCATCATCTTCCTGAGCATCTGAGCAAAATATTATTGACCATGAACATTAGCGCACCAATCTTAATAAGAATTGAACATGGAATTGCATGTGATGAACAAGCTAAAACAATAAAGAGGCGTTGCAGGCAAATAGCAACTATCAGACAAATTTGTGCATATCACTAAATATAGCTTGAAGATAACTCTAACTCAAAACAGGATTTGGACATTAAGAAATTTAAGGGCTATGCAGAATTCCAGGCAACTTTGGATGTTGGGATGCACAATTCAAGTTCCTTTTAAACAAAAAAAAATCAAAAAACGGTCAAGAGCTTGGCAACTACAGGCTCCAGCTGGGCACAAACTTCACACAGTTGTAACCAATCCTTGTGTCTTTTCCTTACACTCATGGATATGTGCAACAGATATTGCTGGGATCAACATTTTAGGGAAGGTGTTAGGTGTCCCCTTACCTTTTTCAGAAACAACAGTCAATCTATCTGCCGCCATGCTACGGTGATAGGATGCATGTGTGCGCAAGTGCTGGGGTGCTCTATAATGGACACCAAGCAGTAGGCTGTAATCCATTATCCGCTGTGTTCTCAAAAATTCACAGTCTGTTTCAATCTGCCTGAAGAATAATCAGCAGTTTAATTTGAGATTCTTTGAGATAAGTATGATGCAATCACATAACAGAAAACACAAGAAGGATATGATTTCTAGAGAAAATATGCTTACTTAAGTAGAGCCTCACGCCAGGAAGGTTCAAGATAAAAGGAATAGTTAAGATCCAAATCCTTGAGAGTTGTGTTCTCATCAATTTCGATTTTGTCAGTAGAGCGCCCCAAAGATGAACCTTTCAAGTCAAACCTCCGGTGAATTCTCAATTCAGTGCAAAACATGTTTCCCATCACAACAAAACGGAACTGCAATTTGAATATATTAAAGGGTGATCGTTAAATTAAAAAAAAGAAGGGGAAGAAACTAACGTAAAGAAACTTTAAAAGAAAGTGGTGCTGATACCAATCATTACCTTTTGACCGCTAGAAGGTTTCACCCTGTGGAGGCCAAAAAACTTAGTTATGAGGGTGTTCTCATAGGTACGGACATGATGATAATAGTTTGGAAGCATTTGTAAAAGAACCTACAGGATAACATAGAATGATGAAAAGTTCAGTTTCCACTTTCCAGGAAAATGGCTGTATGCTGTACTATGCATATGCATGAACTTTCAAAACAATCATGACAGCTAAGAAATACAATCTTTTGTAGTCGAAATAGAATGTCAACCTGCACTTCAGATTTCCGGAGAGTCTTAATCATGAATCTATCATCTTGTGACAAGAAAAAGACACTTCCGCTCTTTCCAGGAGAAGATAGTTCCCTAAGAGCAGAATTTCCGCATATGGAGATCATATAGTCTGCAGCATCAATCTTGAACATCTCTCTCAAATTCCTACAAAAGTGGATTGGCATTGTGTTTTAAAGTGTGAGTCTGGGACAGCACAAAAGTATGTCAACAAGATGGCGTAATGAGGTGTTAGCCTAAGTGTTCAGAATCTAAAGATGACTTGAATCTGCAGCTGATAAGGGCATCATCATTTTTCAGGCGCCCATATTTTCATAAATGTCAGCAAAACGAACCTGAAAACCATGGGACAGTAGTCCTTCCATTTAAAATCTTCCGCTGAATGTGAAGGAGTAAGCCGAGATCCTTCTTTTGGGAAGTTCATCCAGAAACTTGCTCTCGGTCCAAAATCTGAAGCACGAACTTCACGTTTTTGAATCGGTGTAATCTTACCAACTGTGTACCTAAGTACAACAAAACACTGCCTATTTCAAAATATACTAAAAAATTATCTGTAAACATCATGCTCTTGAATCAACTACAGAAAATGTATGTTGCAGGTGCTCGCAGTTCCTAACAGAAATGAATGTACATGTTGCAAGCTAGAAGCTGGTAACCACTACTTGCTGGTGTTAGCACACCAAAACTGAACCTTACACCATTATTATTCAGAAGCTAAATGATACCAAGCATTTTTTTTAAAAAAAACACAGAATGATTACTTCCACGAGCCAGATGACTAGGAAGTAGGAACCTGTTACTAGTATGCCTTGATTTTCACCATATGGTTGCAAGAACCAAGAGGATTATTTTATAAACAGGAACATTAAGCAGCAGGGAGTAGCTATGCCAGTAATAGCTGAACAAACAAAAGAAACAGAGGCAGGGCCTCCAGGACACAAGTGGAGAGAGAGAGACTCTACCACTATGCCAAGCACACCCTTAGCTGAACAACCAATGAGCAGAAGAAAAAGAATGCAAACTAAAACCAAGATTTCAGGTGGTGCTACCTGATTCCAAGCTGCAGACTGAGCATTAAATCATAGCTTCTGTGTCCCTTAATTATTGTCTCTCCAGGCCTTTTTGGGTCCCTCACCATTTTCTTCTGGCGGCGTTTTGCCTTCTTTGAGGAGTCTGAAAAACTCCTGTCAAGTACCACCTCACTGATTAGAACACCTTGCATGTATTCCCTTTCCAGTATAGGCAAACGAGAATCACTCAGGTTTTCCGAGCTTTCTAAACTAGAACTGTCTCTTGATTCATGGCCAATGAACTTTTCAATAGCCACCTCAAGACTCCACCGTCTTTCCAAAGACCCATTCTTCTTAGGAGGCTGCTCGGTTGAATTCCTTTTGTAAGAAACGTCTGAAGATTGCCTAGTCATGCCAACCTTCATGCTCCCCATGTCAACCGAGGAAGAGTGAAGTATACGCGAATTATGATTCTGCCTTCTAATATCAGGCAGTACACCTCGGTTTCTTAGATTGTTGATATACAGCTCATCGTTAACAGGAACTCTGCAACCTTTTGGATAGAATGTACCTTTACCATCCTTCAGTCCCCTCGTCCATGTTCCAACATAATACCCGCATTCATTCCATGTGTAGATTCCATACCCGTGCATCATGCCATCTAACCAGTTACCTTCATAAGAATCCCCATTTTTCCATGTAAGAGTTCCTTTCCCTGACATCTTGCCATTTTTCATATTGCCAACATAACTGCCCCCATTTGCCCATGTGTACTTCCCATGACCTTCTATTTCTCCCTGAATCCATGAACCTTCAAACATGTCTCCATTTGGATATGTCTGGCATCCAAGCCCATGCTTAAGGTTTAACTTACATCGTCCCCTGTAGATGATGTTATCCGGTCCGGTATAGGTGCCTTCACCATATATATAGCCACCAGAATACTTACCTTCATAGGTGGCCCCAGATGGCCATCGCGTCTTTCCCTGCCCATGTTTCATCCCTCTCCTCCACTCACCCTCATAGATGCAACCATCTGACCATAGGTACTGGCCTGAACCCTCTGGTGTGTTCCCCAATAATGTGCCTGAATAAATATCTCCGTTAGGAAACCTGATCTCTCCAACTCTGAAGCTAGGATTTGTTCCAGAAGCATTTGAATCTTGGCCATTTCCCAAACTTTCCAACACCTCCTTTGAAATGTTGCAACTAGAGTCCCGGAATAGCTCAACCCTTGCAGAATGCGAGACCCCTTCTAGCTCATTTGGAAGAGCCACAGGGGCTGTCATGCATAACCCAGGAGGATAGGACTGATCTACGACAATGAGGAAGGTAATATCCAAATCACTACCTGTGAAAGATTGGATGAGATACGTAAGCCATACTATTTACAAGAGGTGCTAGAACTAACCAGGTTATGAACATTCCATTTTTAGTAATCATTTACACAAATCGGTGACCTTTTTTCACTTGTCGCTAACAAATGCATGATTCAGGGGCAAACAAATTCAGCCTGCATTATTCTCCACTTCATTTCCATAGGAACTATGTGCTAGTAATTGGAATTTTAAACATGGTCTTCTATTCAAAATTCCATCTCTAGCCATTTACAACTGTGTAACCCGTATGTAACACCCTAAAATTCCATCACAAATAAATCATAGCAACTTGGTTTAATTTGTTTTTTTCTAAGGACTTAATTAAAATTTTTAATTTAATTTGAGCCTAAAAATATTTAAACATCATTTAAATAATTTTGGAGCAATAAGTGCATGTGCATCATATTTGGTTTGCATGTCTTTTGTTGATTTGTGTGTGATTTTCAAAAATCAGGAAAAGTCCAGGAACGCTCCCTCAACTTTCTCTCAATCTCTCTTTCTCTCCCGCGTCCCTTCCCCTCCTATCTCCGCTAAGCCGCTGCAACGCCCGCGCCACTCCAACTCCTCCCTCTCCCCCTCGAAACGCCGCTCCACCGAACTCCCCACCATCGAACGCCATTAATGGCCGGCCACCTCGAGGGTCGTCGTGCCGGCTTTCCCACTCCCCTCTCCGCCTTATTTAATCACCGACCGAACCCCCAGGAACCCTCTTCGACCCCTTGCGCCACCACATTCCCCTCGGAGCAGCTCCAATTTCCGCCGCCGCCATCGCCGAGCGCCGCCACCTCGTCGGACCGCCGCTCCAGGACCGCTCCGCCCTCTTCTTCCACTCCAGGACCTTCGCACCGTGGTAACGATGCTCCCGAACCCCTTCTCGTTCTCTGTCTCGCTCTGTTTACACCCCGACGGCCCTCGCCGGCGCTCCGCCGCCGCCGTCCGTTGTTGAGCACCGCCACCGTGGCCAATTGAACGACTAGAACCCCCTGAACGCGTTCACCAACTCCCCAGCAACACCCCGAGCCTCTTCTCGCCTTCTCCCTCGCGCGCTAGCCCCTCCCCGCACCTCGTCGGAGTAGCGCCGCCTCTGTTCACCGTCGACCGCCGGCTTCGCCGCGCAATCCTCGACGAGATCACTCCCAACGTGTTCGCCATCTCACCCCGGTCCTTTAGCACCAAACCGCGCTCGAAACCATGCACCACAGCTCGAGTTCGAGCTTCTCCGGCGAAGTCCCGACCCGGCGCCGCCGCACGCCGGCGTCTCCGCCGCCGCCCGAATCGTCCTCTCTCTGTCAGCCGTCCGATGCTCATCCAACGGCCCATGATCCCCCGACCCAAGTCAATCCGGCCAAATAACGGTCAACCGAGGCCACTTTGCAAAAGAAACCCTACCTTTCTCTGTAATCAACCCGCAGTCCTGTTTAGTTCAAAAATAATTAGATTTAGGTCCTGAATTTTACAGAAAGCACCCCAAGCTTCTCTGTTTTTATATCCCGAAGCCCAGCCCTTGTCTTTTGCGCGTTAGCCCTCGGGTTTAATGCGTATTTATGTTTTAGCCCCTGATTTTCTTCAGTTTAGCCCCTGTAAACTTAGTTTCTTTGCCAACAAGTCCCTAAAACTTGTTTTGGCCATATCTTTTCCGTCCTAGCTCCGTTTTTAGCGTTCTTGGTGTCCAAGCGTTCGTCTTTTCGAGCTTGTTAGTTTTAGATGCTTGTTTTAGTCTGTTAAGAATGTTTGATGTACTGTTTTCTTATTGTTTTATTGTGTTGATCGTAGACCTCGTGCCAGTTGCAACCAAGTCGCCCGTCGACGCGAATCAAGAACAATTCTACGAAGAGGAGGAAGATTTCTTTGTAGAACAAGGCAAGTGGCCCTCCCCGCATATTCTTTTTGTCCTATATAACTGCATGTCAAACTAAAATTTACTATTATTGCATTAATATGATGGGAATACATTTTTAAGGATTTATCTAGTCTTTTACCATGCTCCCTTGTACCAACCCCTGTTTTAAATAATATTTTGGGTTAGTTCATGCTTAGTGTTGCAATACCTTGGGAAGGGTTAAAATGAATCTTTATAAAATTGTTGATCATGATAACTTTGATAATAAATGTTGGTTAATACAAGAGAACGATTATTTAATCGGAACATGGAGAACCACCCAAGAAAACAGTGCAACCATGGTGTCAAAATGGGCTCTGACCTTAGCCGATTAATTAGGTGTGTAATTGTACTGATGGCCTTATCCGAAAGGAGCAGAGGGGGTCTGGGGTTGCAGGGGTACAGCCCGGTCCTTTTGGGGTAGCAGCCTTTGCTAAGGTGTTGACCATTAGGGAGGGTTGTGGTCCGCCCTAGCTGTAACTCTTGCGGGTTGTTGGACTTTTGCATACCTTTGTAAAGGCTTCGAAGTGGACCCCTAGCCACTCACCTCGGAAGTGTTTAAGGGCCTTGCAAACCCGGGCAACATGGGGAACACGAGCTATGGTGAAAGTGTACAGCCTCTGCAGAGTGTAAAACTGATATATCAGCCATGCTCACGGTCAAGAGCGGCTTGGACCCTCACATGATAATTGAACTTAAAGATGGAATATAAATCGTGGTTTTACTCGTGGGTTTTGGAAAAAAAATGTTCTTTTAAATGCTTAAGTGGGATGGTATAAACTTACATCTAGTAAATAGGAAATTGCTAATAAAACTTGATCAACTCTAAAAAGCTCACTGCTGTGAACCTTAGCCTTTCCTTGTGGCCTTGCATCTTCACCCCGCTTGCTGAGTACCTAGTTAGGTGTACTCACACTTGCCATTGCTGAATCAGAAGAAGGAAATGGAGAAGAATACTACAGCGACTACGATGAGTTCTGAGGCTTGTGTTTCCCCCAGTCAAGATGCCTGTGGAAGATGGAAGCTGAAGACGCTTCGTTTAGCTATCGCTTGTTCTGCGATAAAGACCTTCGTGTCTCCCGAGAGTGTAATATGAATATTATAATAAATCTCTTGTAAATTAGAACACTGTGATTCGATATTACACTCTTTTGTCTATCATATGTGTGTAAACATGATCCTGACGCACATATGAAATGCACTTGGTTTTCCCTCGAAAATCGGGTGTGACAGGAGTGGTATCAGAGCAGTGTTGACTGTAGGACGCAGCCTTAAGTTAGAACTGGTCGGAAATTAAGGACACAACATCTAGAAAGCCATGTCATCTTTCAAAATTCCCCTATTTTCGTATAAAAATCTAATTTATATTATTTCTTTTTGTTAAAAGATCTCATCATTTTGATTTATTTTATACTGAGTCAGTTTTCTTTTCCTTGTCAGATGGTTCGTGAGTTTCAGACCGCTCGTGCTGTCACCGGAGGTTCACGCCCTGCTGGACCGTCAGTTCCCCAACACCCCGTGGAGGCACCCGCTGAGGAGGTCCCGGTTCAGGTACTGCCTGAGGCACAGGCAGAGGCACAGGAGGAGGAGCCACCTCAGCTCTTCGACGGCACTGTGCTTGAGGTGGACGCCGACGGAGACATGGTGATTCCACCAGCTGCTCCTGCTGCCGGCGACGCTGCACCAGACGCTGCTGGAGGTGACCCGGACGACTCTGGGGACGACAGCGACGAGGAGGAGCCCAGTGACGGGGATGACCCCGACATGGAGGTCGACGACCAGGAGAACGACAACAACAACGACGAGGAAGATCTAGAGGAGCCCCGCCAGCGTGGTCCGGAGTACCACCTTCACGCTTCGCTGGGTGGTACCGGGCAGTTCTGCAGACTGCTGGAGGAGCTACTGGGGTTTTTAGAGTTCACTCTAAAGCCTCAGTACGTGGTCGAGCACTTCGAGGAGCCCGGCCTGGAGGACTACTACACAGCTCAGGTACACATCCGGGTACCTCAGCCAAAGGCTTCCGGATGGAGGATCCGTTCGACGCACTACAGCTGTGTTCCCTTCTCCACCGAGGACGCCGCCATCAACGACGCCGCCAGGAGAGCACTCTACTCCTACAGCTACCGTTTCCGCGACCAGCTGTACTACTCCGACTTCCGCCACGTACCCAGCCGACCGGTTGGCACTGAGGACACGGTGGTACCCGCTTCTCAGACCGGAGACGACCGTGTGGACGTCCTTGCTCGAGTCACTGCTGCACTCAACACCGACTTGGAGGGAGCCACCTCCGAGATCGAGGGACTGCACGGGAAGCTCCAGGACGCTCAGGCCAAGATCGCACAGCTCGAGGCTCAGCTTGCAGGACAGGCACCACCTGAGGAGATGGTACAGCACTGCACCACGTCTTCTCCTCCGCGCAAGAAGCTTCGCTACGGCACCCCAGGAGCTACCACTAGTCTTGGCTAGGAGTTTTAGATGTCTACCCTTTTTCTTTTGTTAATAATTCCGTTCCTGCGAGGACGATGCGATGTAATGGTTGATGGTTGAAAACATGCTTGAGTTGGATCTTTGTGATGGATGGATGCTTTTGTGGAGTGATGGCCACAACTGCGTTAATAAAATAATTAGTTTAATTAATTAATCTTAGCCCCCTTATGCTTTTACTTTACTCATCTTTATCTGTTCAGTTCTTATCTGAGATACTTTTCCCTAACACTCAGATGGTAAACACCAGGTCAGGAGGAGGACAAGATATTCCACCTGTGATACGCGCTCATATTGCAAGTCAGAGGAATCAAGCAACACCTCCCCCACCAAACCCACCAATGGATCCAGCTATGCAACAGTTTCTGGCTGCTCAGACTCAGCTGCTGCAGACTCTCGCCGCAACAGTGCAAAACCTGCAAGCACAACAAAACCGGCCACCACAACCAGCACCAGCACCACCACCGCCCAGAGACAAGCATAAGGAATTCATGAGCCACCGTCCGCCCACTTACTCTCACTCATCAGATCCATTGGATGCTGATGACTGGCTAAAGGTTGTCACCAGAAAACTGGAAATGACACAGTGCACCGATCATGAGATGGTGCTATATGCTGCAGGTAGACTTGAAGGGCCAGCGGCTGACTGGTGGGACGCATACACTGCTGCACATGCCGCACCACAGAACATCACCTGGCAGGAGTTCAGGGATAGCTTCAGAGCTTACCACATTCCCTCTGGAGTTATGAAGTTAAAGCAGAAGGAGTTCCTCGCACTGAAGCAAGGCAACATGTCAGTCAGCGAGTACCTGGACAGATTCACCCAGTTATCTCGCTATGCACCTGAGGAGGTCAACACTGATGCCAAGAGACAGGAACTATTTCTGGATGGTCTTATAGGGCCGCTCAATTATCAGCTGCAGAGTCACATCTTCCCAGATTTCCAGACCCTTCTGAATAAAGCTATTGGCCTGGAAAGCAAGCGCAAGGAAATTGGTGAACACAAACGGAAGTTCCAGGGACAGTCTAGCAGTAACACTCGCCCCCGCTACAATTCCTCTCAGGGTTCTTACTTCCGCTCTGGTGGACAGAATGGAGGTTATCCACAGAACATGCAGTTGCAACGTTCATTTCAGCAGCCACAGCGCTTCAATCAGCAATCACCCCGTACTTCGAACCCTCAGCAGAATCGGTCGAACAACAATTCAGCTACTCCCCGCCCAAACAATGCCACAGGCGCTCCTGTGAGGAACAATGCTCCAGTACAGCCAAATGGATGTTTCAAATGTGGAGAATTGGGACACTATGCTAACAGCTGTCCTCAGCGTGGAATGCATACTCCACAGAGAGGCAACGAACAGAGGACTGAGAAACCAACGTCACAAGCGCGTCCAGGAAGCTCAAGTGCACAAGGCAACAGGGCTCAGCGGAATTTTGTTCGTGGAAGGGTGAACCATGTGACGGCCGAACAAGCCCAGGAAGCCCCAGGAGTTGTACTTGGTACGTTCCTTGTCAATTCCATACCTGCAACAATTTTATTCGATTCTGGAGCAACGCATTCATTTATTACTGAACAATTTGTGGCAAAACATGGCATGACCATGAGGGCTATGAAAAAGCAATTATTAGTTAGTACTCCCGGCGGAGAAATGCAAGCCAGTTTATTATGCCCACAGGTGACCCTTAACATCATGGGAGTAGATTTCCCAGCTGAACTGGTAGTTCTAAAATCTTGGGGAATAGATATAATTCTGGGAATGGATTGGTTACACCAGTGGGATGGATCTATTCAGTGCCGAAAGAAGTCAGTACTCTTAACCAGCCCTAAGGGAGACAGAATTGAATATGTGGCAACACCCTCATCGACGGAAGGAGAGACAGTAAATTCTATGGAAGGCAAGACTCTGGAAGATATCAAAATAGTGAACGAATATCCGGATGTATTTCCAGATGATTTACCAGGTATGCCACCTGACCGAGATATTGAATTCAGCATTGAACTTTTACCTGGTACTGCTCCCATATCTAAGAGGCCATATAGAATGGATGTCAAAGACTTGGCAGAACTTAAGAAACAAATAGAAGAATTGTTAAGTAAAGAGTTTATCCGTCCTAGTTCGTCACCATGGGGAGCCCCCACTCTCTTCGTAGACAAGAAAGATGGCTCTAGAAGGATGTGTGTAGACTATCGATCTCTTAATGAGGTCACCATCAAAAACAAATATCCCTTGCCTAGGATCGAGGATCTGTTTGATCAGATGAGAGGTGCAAAAGTGTTTTCTAAGATAGATCTGCGATCAGGATATCACCAATTAAGAATTCGTCCGGAGGACATTCCCAAGACAGCTTTCACGTCCAGATATGGGTTGTATGAGTTTACTGTCATGTCATTCGGATTGACAAATGCCCCGGCATACTTCATGTATTTGATGAACAAGGTGTTCATGGATTATTTGGACAAGTTTGTAGTAGTGTTCATTGACGACATTCTGATATTCTCTCAGAATGAGGAAGAACACGAGGAGCATTTAAGACTTGTATTACAGAGACTTCGAGAACATCAGTTGTATGCTAAGTTCAGCAAGTGTGACTTTTGGTTAAAGGAAGTTTCATTTCTTGGCCATGTTATCACCGACGGAGGAATAGCAGTGGATCCGAGTAAAGTTCAGGATGTGTTGAACTGGAACCCTCCGAAGAATGTGTCTGAGATCAGGAGTTTTCTCGGATTGGCAGGTTACTACCGCAGGTTTATTGAGGGCTTCTCGAAGATCGTGAAACCGCTTACAACCTTACTAGAGAAAGGAAAAGAATTCCAATGGAATGATAAAGGCCAAGATAGTTTCGAAGAATTGAAGAAAAGATTGACTACTGCCCCTGTGCTGATAATTCCAGACATTCACAAAGGGTTTGACGTATATTGTGATGCCTCGCGTCAAGGCCTTGGTTGTGTTTTAATGCAAGAAGGAAAAGTAGTGGCTTATGCTTCCAGACAACTGAGGAAACATGAACAAAATTATCCAACACATGATCTAGAATTGGCCGCCGTTGTACACGCGCTAAAAATCTGGAGACATTACATGATTGGTAACAAGTGTCAGATCTTTACCGACCATAAGAGCTTGAAGTATATCTTCACTCAGAAGGATATCAATCTTAGACAACGCCGATGGCTGGAATTAATCAAGGATTACGATTTGGAGATTCAGTATCACCCCGGTAAAGCTAATGTTGTGGCAGATGCTTTGAGTCGGAAGAGTCAGGCAAACATGCTTATAGCTCAGTTGAAACCGCAAGAGTTATGTTGGGAAATGGCACGGCTCAACTTAGGAATCGTAGCCCAGAGTGAATCTATGACCTTGGAGGTCGAATCAACACTTGAACAGGAAATCAGAAAAGGGCAGTTGACAGATGAAAAGATCAAGGAATACGAAAAGCTGATTGATTCAGGAAAAGTTCCCGATTTTAAGAAAGATGATCAGGGAACCATATGGTTCAGAAACAGGATATGTGTGCCAGAAGACGATCGCCTACGTGAGACTATACTGAAAGAAGCTCATGATTCGGCATACTCTATTCACCCTGGTAGCACCAAGATGTACCAAGATCTAAAACAGAAATACTGGTGGTACGGAATGAAAAGAGATGTCGCAGCTCATGTCGCCTTGTGTGACATATGTCAAAGGGTAAAAGCAGAACATCAGAGACCAGCCGGTTTGCTGCAACCACTAAAGGTACCTGAGTGGAAATGGGAAGAAATTGGTATGGATTTCATTGTAGGTTTACCTCGTACACGCGATGGTTATGATTCCATATGGGTTATCGTGGACAGGTTAACCAAAGTTGCTCATTTTATACCAGTTAAAACCACTTACTCAGGAGCCAGACTAGCAGAGTTGTACATGTCACGAATTGTATGTTTGCATGGAGTTCCTAAAAAGATAGTGTCAGATCGAGGCACTCAGCTTACATCACGTTTTTGGAAGAAGCTACATGAGTCAATGGATACGAAATTGAATTTCAGCTCAGCATACCACCCGCAGACTTGAAAGTGCATCTAGGCACTTATATGTTTTGGTGATTTTGGATGACAACATGATTAGTCATTTAACTTGTTTGCTTAAGCATATGAGCAGGTTTCTATTCTTATGGATATTCAAAGAATATGATTGTTGAAGAATGAAAGCTCATTATTGGTATAAAAGACAAAGAAAGCAAACAAGTGGTAATCATCCCATGCAACTAAGTCATAAATGACAAGTGATTGGAAATGACAAGTGAGACAAAGACTTAAGCATATTAGTTGGTCTCACTTAATAAGATACTTGTCAATAGTTTTGGGATAAATCATTTGAAGAAATTAGGAATTCTTTGGGCTTGTTCCATAGCAATGGTTACATTCAAAGTGAGACATGATTCTATGGTTAGTATATGGTCTCAAACACATAGATGCTTATGGACAAGATTATCTACCAAAGAAGACATTTCAACATAATTGAAGACATGGATTTCAATGTGGTATTTATGATGATGCAATGCAAAGCAAAGCTTAATTTGGCAAGAGAGGATGAAAGGGATCAAGCTAGATGCAAGTGACGTTCCTAGCAAGGTGAAGGACAAGTTGGTCTTGTAGCGAAGGACTTTGTTGGTGGAAAGGTCTAGCATTATAGTTTGGATTCTATACATCGATCAAGTCATAACAAGTGAAGCAATGCGAAGCATCTAATTTTTATTGATCATATGATGAAATGACTTATGAATTGTTTCATACAATGGAAATTCTAAGTCATTAGCTCAAGACGGGTTTTCTCAACAAGACATGAAGTGTTGAAGCCCTCAAAGATGAAAATGATCAAGTATGGCATCAATGGAGATATTCAAGCTCAAATGGTAGATTCTATTTATTGTTTTAATCTTGAGTTTAGGAATGCCGTACTATCAAGAGGGATGCAACATTAGTTGTCTTGGCATACACCAAAAAGTGCTCATTAGTTCAACCCATGTGAGATAACCTTTAGAGAGAAGTCCTTTAGGGACTTAGTGTGCTGAGAAGACCAAAACCGGTCTGACCGGTTTTGGTAAGCGGTCTGACCGCTTTTGTGCTTGGGGTGCTGAGTCGACCCAAACCGGTCTGACCGGTTTGGGAAACCGGTCTGACCGGTTTGGGCTCTGACAGGTGTAACGGCTATTTTAGTTCGTAAACCGGTCTGACCGGTTTGGGAATCCGGTCTGACCGGTTTCCAACGGCTATAACGGCTAGTTTTGGTTGTGTGGGGTATTTATACCCCATACCCCTCTCTTGTGAGGGGTGCTGGTTCCTTTGCCTTTGTGGCTCGTCCCAAGCCTTCCCAAGCACCAGCAAGCTCTCCCCAAACCTCTCTTTGTGAGAGCTGATTGATTTAGTTCATATATTTGGATTTGGGTTGAGGGATGTATGTGTATGAGCAATAGATAGCAAGTGATAGCAATCATCAGCTAGTGAGAGCATATCCATAGTCTTGAGCACTTCCGGTGAAGTCAAGCATCCATTGGAGCATTTGTTACTCTTGGAGGTGATCCTCCTAGACGGCTAGGCGTCGCCGGTGAGCTACCTTGGTTGTGGTAAGCCACGGATTGGTTGTAAAGGCTGGCCTTGCCTCCTTCGTGGAAAAGGGCCAAAAGCTAGTGGTACCGAGGAAAGTGGCTTGGAGTGGATAAGCCCGCCTTTCGTAGGCCCTCAACGGAGACTAGGATTCATCGTGTCTTTGTGACAGCCTTAGTGGCAGCGGTGAAGTCTGAACTTCGGGAAAACAAATCATTGTCTCTTGTTTTACTTCACAAGTTCAATTCTAGCATTTGAATTCGCTTCCGCTTCGATCTACTTGGTTGTGCTCTAATTGTGTGCAGGGACTTAGTGGACCTGCTTGATTTCATCTACAAGAGACCATCATCAAGTTTGGTTTGTGCTAGAACTCGTAGAGGGGGTTAATTTGCATAGTTGGTTTTCTCTGCTGAAAACCGGTCTGACCGCTTTGTCAAAGCGGTCTGACCGCTTGAAGCGGTCTGACCGGTTTTGGGAACCGGTCTGACCGGTTTCTGTACTAACTGTGTGAAAAAGTTTATAAATTGCAGATTCACCTATTCACCCCCCCTCTAGGTGACATCAAGGTCCTTTCAATTGGTATCAGAGCTTGGCCTCACATCCAAGCTTAACCGCCGTGAGGAAAGATGTCGACCACTTGTGAGGTAACCTATGAGCCACTAGCTAGTGACGGCTCAAACTATTCAATTTGGTCTTGTAATGTGCTTAATGATCTTAGGACTATGAGTCCTACTCTTGTGAGGATTGTAGTTGAAGGCATTGATCGTCCTTGTGTTGATTGGAGTGTGTCCAACCCAACCGAAGACGAAATGAATTGCTTTCAACTCAATGCTCGTGTCGCTAACTTCTTATTTGATGTTGTGAGTGATGAAGTTAGAGAATCTATTCTAGAAGATGAAGCAACTCTATTCGATGCTCATCTTATTTGGGCTAGAATTGAGAAGCTTTATGCCAACATCAAAAGCGACACGCAAGACCAAACAAGAGCCGAGTCACATGAGGAATGCACAACATCAACAAAAACATGCACCAAGCCTCATGTGAAAACCACCGCGGAGCCACAAGAGCAAGACGGCTCAGTTGCCGCCTTCCTGCAGAAACCGGTCCGACCGGTTTCCCAAACCGGTCTGACCGGTTTGGGCAGGAAGCGTGCAACTAGCTCCAAGAAGGGAGGCCGACGCCGCGCAAGCAAAGTTTCAAGCTCACAAGCAAAATCATCACCCAATGATGAGGCACTCATGCTTTACAAGTCCAAAGAAGTTGAGAAGGCGGAAAACTCAAAGGATGAGACTTTCCTAGCTCTTATCAAAGAGCTTGAGGAAGTCAAACTCTCAAACGCCGCTTTGGTTTGTAAGTATGATGCAATTGTTGATGATTATACTTGTGATGCTCTTCATATGGCTTCCATAGAAAAAGAGAATAAAATGCTCAAACAAAAATTAGAATTAATTGCTAGCAAGCATGAGATGCTACAAGTGAAGCATGATGAACTCTTGTGTTCTCATGAAGAACTTGTAGAATCATATGCTTCATTAGATATTGCTCATGAGATTATGATCACGTCATTAAAATCTATTGAATCTCAAACCCACATATGCACATGTCTTCCAATTCAATATAACCTATCATGTGCTAACCCTTGTTGCTCTCAAGCAAAACAATCTTGGTATAATAAAGTGTGTGTAGAGTCTTGTGAAGACCTCATTGCTCAAGAAAATGAAGAACTCAAGCAAGAGGTAGAAAGACTCTCAAAGAACTTGACAACTCTCAAAGAGAAGAGCAATGCACAACCTTCTCAAGATAACCGTGAATTCATGGTGAAGAAGCTTGAGAAGAGATCAATCGTGCAAAGCCCTTCCATTAATCAAGTCAAGTCCAACACAAGCCAAGATCAAGGCAATGGTGAAAAGTTGGCTCATGCCAAGTGTTTCACTAAGAAAGAAGACAAATCAATTCTCTCCAAAAGACAAAGAAATATGGAGATAAGAAGATGCTATGGTTGCTTTGAGAAAGGACATCAAGTTGCTTCATGTCCAAGCAAGGAGGGACTTCACCAAGAGAAGCCCTCTATCAAACTCAACAAAGGATTTCTCAAAGCCCAAGCAAAATTCAAGGAAGAATTGGTCATCAAGAAGAAGGCTTCCAACATCAAGCACAAGACATGCTACACATGTCGGGAAAAAGGACATCTTGGTAACGATTGTCCAAATGGTAAAACTACTAAACCCGACGTTGTCCATTCTATAAATGTGAAGCTTGGGGATTCTCCAAATGCTTCTTGTGCTTCCAAGTTGATTTGTTCTCCAAGGAGCGGCACAAGAGCTATTTGGGTTCCTAATCATATTGGAACTAACAACAACGGACCCAACACGAGTTGGGGACCAAAGTGTGCTTGATGAGATTGTAGGGACAATGAGATGCATTGGTAGCTTGGCTTGAATGACTATCTTCAATGATCAACTAGCAAGCCAAGAAAAGTTGCTTCCGCTCCATACTCTACACCCAATGTCATCTCAGTAATTTTGTGCTTAATTTGATTAAGTTTAATTCACTAGTGCCTTTTGTAGGATCAAGTGTTTCTAAGTTTTGAACTTGTGACACTTGATAGTGGCTTAGACTAAATTTCATGAATTCCATTCATATATTCCATATGATGCTTTTAATGGCTCTCTAGTAGAGCAATATTGTGTTTAGTTGCAGTGGATCAAGTTCCGACGAAATTTGAATCAACATCGGAAATCCACGCCAATTGGTACAAGCCTGGCACAACCGGTCTGACCGGTTTGCCAAACCGGTCTGACCGGTTTGGCCCAGGCAGTTGCAACTTTAGCACATTCTTGCTAATTGAAGTGTTTAATTAATATTTTAAGCATATGAAATGTGGTATGTTTAATTACTCTTCTGTGGAGCAAAGTTTGATCATTTTTCAGGGCATACTACACAAGATCCGACACTGAGGCCGGAAGATCCGACCAGAAGTTCCGGGTGGCTCTGTGGTGAGTTTTCCCCGGACGGATGATCAATCAGAACATCCGAGCTGAAACCGGTCTGACCGGTTTCCCAAACCGGTCTGACCGGTTTGGCTCAGGGAGTTGGAAATTGGCCGTTTGAGTGAGAAATGAAGATTCAAGTATTTCATTTCATGAATTTCTCATTCTTGGCATATGCTATATATATTAATACTTCATGATGGTATGATTACTTGGCATATTTCATTTTGGGTAATTTTTGTGTGACTTGACCGAATGTTGAATTAATCCCCTTCCATGTCATTTACAAGACAAAGTGCATGTCTCATATTGTCAACATTTGATGCACTTATTTAGGGGGAGATTATTTCAATATTTGTGTCCTTGATACTAACTTTTTCTTTTAGTAAACTTGTAGTCACAATGGTGAGAGAATACTTCTCTCAATTGGAGTTGTCAACTCATCTTGTGATTCATGACGGTAACACTATAGTCATTCTCTTCATGAATCTTGATCTCAATTTGTGTTTTGTCAACTCAACATAATATAGCATTAAATTTCTTAAAATGATTTAATCTCTCAATATTAGTGCATTTGAATCCTTTCTATCTACAAATGCACTAAAATAAGGAATTTGGTCTATATTGTGTAACTTCGTAATTAATGTCATATGCTTATCATGCTTTACTTATCGACATTGATTATAAAATCATGTGTTGTGCACTTTAACATTTTCTCTCTATATTGATCAATTTGTTTATATCATGAGAGAACTCATATGGATAAAATTGATAATTTTGCACAACACATTCTACTAGAGGCCAAGGTATGTTTTCTATGAACTAGTATTTACCTTGTGCATCTAGGCCCTTGTCATGCTGGAGTGTGCATTTGCATGCAAATATATCAAGCTCATATGCGTTCCTTAAATGTTTAGTTTACAACTTTCTTGGTGAATAGTGTAAGCTAAATTTGTTAATGTCGTTATGTGCTCTATATATGTGCATGCCGTTGGATGACATAGGATAGAGTTTGAAAAACCCAACTAGCATGATAGGATTGTGTGATTTTTGAAGATATTTGAGTTTTGGTCTTTTGACCTTTGTCGATCTATTTGTGACTATTGTTAACCTTGCTTGATTGATGGCTAGTCACAAATAGTGAGATTTCTCTCAAGTCCATAAATCCTTTATCTATCTATTCTCTCCCATTTCTTTTGGAAGAAACAAAAGAAATTTTGATTTATTGGAAACTTTATCACTTCTATGGACAATCTTGAGAATTTAAAGACTATGCTTATCACATACACTCTCAGATCAAGTGAACAAGTTTTGGAGACCATTTCCACCCCGTTGGACTTATCTCAGTTGTCTGGGGCAAACCGGTCTGACCGGTTTCCCAAACCGGTCTGACCGGTTTGGGCCCAGGCAGCTGAGAGAACTTTCCTGTGGAAATTCTTGGATATTTGAAGGTCAAATCTCATCACAACATTTTCTCAGGGCATTCTGCAGGAATTCACCATAAATTTACGATGAATGGCGTAAATGTCCGGCCTATGCGACGGAAATTTACGATATTTACCGGAAATTTACGATGGATTATGTGTCTCTCGACACACACCGTAAATTTACGATAGTCACCGTAAATTTCCGGCTTTTGCGACGGAAATTTCCGGTGGCTACGGCGTAAACTTACGGTGAGCTGCAGTTTTACACCGCCCTGGGAGAAACCGGTCTGACCGGTTTCCCAAACCGGTCTGACCGGTTTGGTCCAGGGAGGTGGGCCACTCGTTTTTATCTCATCCCGTGATTCCCTCTCTCTCCTACCATACTCATTCAACACATCCTCTCTCCTCTCTGTTCTTGACCGAGAGAAGGCGCCTCCAAGGCGATTTGGAGTTTCAACCAAGAAAGAAGTGATTTCTCTTCGGTTTTTGAGTGCCACAAGGCTGATTGATTGATTCCCCATCAAGTTGTGCACTCAAATCTCTTTTCTCTCACGTGTTCAAGGCTCTCAAGGTATTCAAATCTTTCCATAGCCCGATCTATGAGCTCAATGCATATCTTGGAAAACTCTTTGGTAGAACATCTTCTGGCATGTCTAGGAACCTATCCCTATGAGATGAATCGATTTGGTTGGCTACATTTTGCGCAACAAGGATTTGCATCCTCACTGCACAAAGCGGTCTGACCGGTTTGGCAAACCGGTCTGACCGGTTTGGGCAGTGAGGGCTCAAGTCCCTGTTTTGCAACGTGTTTGCTCACACATGGACTAGGGATAGCTTGTACTGCAATATCCTTTCAATATCCAGATCAAACTCTGTCCAGATTGGTCCCAAACTAGTTTTGGCTCAGCTCAGGCAAAAGCGGTCTGACCGGTTTCTGAAACCGGTCTGACCGGTTTGGCCCTGAACTGACCCAAAACTTGTTAGGTGCTCTCTTTAATTCTATACTCGAGCCAATCTTTTTCTGGGCACTTTTTATCATGTTTATCTGTCCAAATTGATCTTCAACTCGAGTTGGCTCAGCTCAGACCAAAAGCGGTCTGACCGGTTCCTGGAACCGGTCTGACCGGTTTTGTGCTTAGTTGACTCAAATCCTGTTGAATGCTCTCTATCCTTTCAAATCTTTTGATCAATTATCTCCTGGTTTTTTATACTTTGTGTGTCATATTGTGAACCCAGGAAAGACAGTGAAGATGCCTAAAGGATCACATGCCGAGAGAATCAAGAAGAGCAAGTTTGATGAACCCAGAGGCAGTAGCTCAGGTCCGGCAAGTGGTAGAGCTTTGAGGCCTAGAAGGCCAAAGAGGACAGCTGACCAGGAAATTGAGGAGGTGGATGTTGTGGAAAATTCCACAGATGATGAAGTTGAGGATGAGAGCTTCAGGGTTGAGTACCGTCATGGTCAGCCGGCGGATGTTGATGTTGATGAAGAGATGGCAGCTGGTGATTATGAGGAAGAGGTAGCTGATGATGATACTATTGATGAGAATGCCCCTCTTGTTCTTGAAATTTGCCGACCCACTGGCCCAGCTAGCAGGAGAGTGACTGATTATCTTGCCAGTGGGATGACTGATGTAGTTAGGAGGTTGAGGAGGACTAGTCCACTTGGTGTGGATAAGACTGCAACCGATTACAGATTTTGGACTCTTTTTCAGCAGGACTTCTATGCCACAGCCATTATGAAAAAGACCAAAATCACATCAGATGCACAGTATGTTGATTGGGAATACATGAGCAAGCAAGACAATCCAGTGTTCAATGAGATCATTAGAGTGTGTTCAGAAAAGAGAATCAAGCATCTCATGGGCTTCAAGCATAATTGGAACAAGGAAGTCATTGCTCAGTTTTATGCTACTGTGTTCTTCGGCTACTATGAGGAGGATGGCAGGCAAGAAAGAGCCATACATTGGATGACTGAGGGACAGCGCTTTCATGTCACTTATTCTGACTTTGCCTCTATTCTTGGAGTTGGACATGAAAGTGATGACACTGTTCAGATACATGACTGAGGAGTTATGGAACCATCTGAGATAAAATTCATGTATCCTAGAAATCAGCGTGGCAGTTGGGGAAAAGTGAGTGGTCTTTACACATATTATGGAACTCTTTATCGATTGCTTAGAAAGACACTCACACCTAGAGATGGCAACACTTCGGATATATCACTTTACATGAGAAACTTGATGTACTATCTGAGGATTGGAGAGGAGACTCCTCCATTTAGTGTTGCCAATTTCATTTGGCATGAGATCAAGACTATTTCTGAGAGTCCTCAGAAGATTTGTGCCTATAGCCCCTTCATCATGTTCATCATCGAAAGGGTTACAAGTTTGAAGATCAAAAAGGATACCCCTCACAAGCCCCTTCACCCTCCTGTGCCTCATAAGTTTAGAATGCCTTCTCCTTCACCAGCAGATACAGATGCAGCAGCCGGCGGTGATCAAGAGCAGCATAGAGGGCCACCACAGCAGTTTTCACCACTGCAAGCCAGAACCGGTCTGACCGGTTCTGCAAACCGGTCTGACCGGTTTGGGTCTGGCAGTGGTACTCGGCCAGAAGGACGGACATCTCCAATCAAGAAATTCATATCCATGTTTACTGGTATTTGCAAAGGCCAAAGAGATGTTCAAGTCAACATTAGGCAGCAGAGGATTGAGAACAAGAAGACTCGTGATGAGTTCAAGAAACTGCGTGCCGCTTTGAGTCCAAATGATCCTCCATCTCCCATTTCACCACCTCTAGAGTTACCTGAGATTCCCCCGCTTAGAGACATCATGACCGATCACATGAATGCGGGATATTTTGAGGAGTACGGTGATATCTTTGGATATGGACATGTTGGGTCAAGCTCGCAGCCTCCGCCACCTCCTTCACTGTCAGTTGGTGCTCCAGGAACCATGCCTTACATGCCTACCTCAGAAGGTGATCTATTTGGTTCTTCTTTTGGATTTGCACCGCCTGGTCCATCGTATGCAGCAGCTACACTTCCTTCATCATCTTATGCATATGGTGGCACCGGTTCATCTATGGCGGGAGTTCAGTTTTCGAGTGCACCATCTCCAACTCCTGGAGATTTTGCTTCTCAGGCAGCAGCTTCTTTATTTGGACCTACTTCAGTTCCTAGTCATGGTATGTCTAGCACATCTTTATCTTAGTTCCATGGCTAGCACATCCGAATCACTCATTTTGTTTTATCACACATACACATTCTCTTGAGTGAAGGTTTTCATTGGACTACCACTTCTTCGTCAGATGGTCATAGCACGACCTTCTAAGCGACGGAGGAGATTGGATGCATGATGGGAGCGTGACTACAAGCTTCTCCAGGCCCTTTATGGATGATTGATGACAAAGGGGGAGAAGAATGGATTAAAGCCTTTTTCTAGTTGATCTTGTAGTCATGTCAATTTGGATGTAATTAATCTTGCACTTTATCTCTTTGTGGAAACCGCAAGAGTTATGTTGGGAAATGGCACGGCTCAACTTAGGAATCGTAGCCCAGAGTGAATCTATGACCTTGGAGGTCGAATCAACACTTGAACAGGAAATCAGAAAAGGGCAGTTGACAGATGAAAAGATCAAGGAATACGAAAAGCTGATTGATTCAGGAAAAGTTCCCGATTTTAAGAAAGATGATCAGGGAACCATATGGTTCAGAAACAGGATATGTGTGCCAGAAGACGATCGCCTACGTGAGACTATACTGAAAGAAGCTCATGATTCGGCATACTCTATTCACCCTGGTAGCACCAAGATGTACCAAGATCTAAAACAGAAATACTGGTGGTACGGAATGAAAAGAGATGTCGCAGCTCATGTCGCCTTGTGTGACATATGTCAAAGGGTAAAAGCAGAACATCAGAGACCAGCCGGTTTGCTGCAACCACTAAAGGTACCTGAGTGGAAATGGGAAGAAATTGGTATGGATTTCATTGTAGGTTTACCTCGTACACGCGATGGTTATGATTCCATATGGGTTATCGTGGACAGGTTAACCAAAGTTGCTCATTTTATACCAGTTAAAACCACTTACTCAGGAGCCAGACTAGCAGAGTTGTACATGTCACGAATTGTATGTTTGCATGGAGTTCCTAAAAAGATAGTGTCAGATCGAGGCACTCAGCTTACATCACGTTTTTGGAAGAAGCTACATGAGTCAATGGATACGAAATTGAATTTCAGCTCAGCATACCACCCGCAGACTTGAAAGTGCATCTAGGCACTTATATGTTTTGGTGATTTTGGATGACAACATGATTAGTCATTTAACTTGTTTGCTTAAGCATATGAGCAGGTTTCTATTCTTATGGATATTCAAAGAATATGATTGTTGAAGAATGAAAGCTCATTATTGGTATAAAAGACAAAGAAAGCAAACAAGTGGTAATCATCCCATGCAACTAAGTCATAAATGACAAGTGATTGGAAATGACAAGTGAGACAAAGACTTAAGCATATTAGTTGGTCTCACTTAATAAGATACTTGTCAATAGTTTTGGGATAAATCATTTGAAGAAATTAGGAATTCTTTGGGCTTGTTCCATAGCAATGGTTACATTCAAAGTGAGACATGATTCTATGGTTAGTATATGGTCTCAAACACATAGATGCTTATGGACAAGATTATCTACCAAAGAAGACATTTCAACATAATTGAAGACATGGATTTCAATGTGGTATTTATGATGATGCAATGCAAAGCAAAGCTTAATTTGGCAAGAGAGGATGAAAGGGATCAAGCTAGATGCAAGTGACGTTCCTAGCAAGGTGAAGGACAAGTTGGTCTTGTAGCGAAGGACTTTGTTGGTGGAAAGGTCTAGCATTATAGTTTGGATTCTATACATCGATCAAGTCATAACAAGTGAAGCAATGCGAAGCATCTAATTTTTATTGATCATATGATGAAATGACTTATGAATTGTTTCATACAATGGAAATTCTAAGTCATTAGCTCAAGACGGGTTTTCTCAACAAGACATGAAGTGTTGAAGCCCTCAAAGATGAAAATGATCAAGTATGGCATCAATGGAGATATTCAAGCTCAAATGGTAGATTCTATTTATTGTTTTAATCTTGAGTTTAGGAATGCCGTACTATCAAGAGGGATGCAACATTAGTTGTCTTGGCATACACCAAAAAGTGCTCATTAGTTCAACCCATGTGAGATAACCTTTAGAGAGAAGTCCTTTAGGGACTTAGTGTGCTGAGAAGACCAAAACCGGTCTGACCGGTTTTGGTAAGCGGTCTGACCGCTTTTGTGCTTGGGGTGCTGAGTCGACCCAAACCGGTCTGACCGGTTTGGGAAACCGGTCTGACCGGTTTGGGCTCTGACAGGTGTAACGGCTATTTTAGTTCGTAAACCGGTCTGACCGGTTTGGGAATCCGGTCTGACCGGTTTCCAACGGCTATAACGGCTAGTTTTGGTTGTGTGGGGTATTTATACCCCATACCCCTCTCTTGTGAGGGGTGCTGGTTCCTTTGCCTTTGTGGCTCGTCCCAAGCCTTCCCAAGCACCAGCAAGCTCTCCCCAAACCTCTCTTTGTGAGAGCTGATTGATTTAGTTCATATATTTGGATTTGGGTTGAGGGATGTATGTGTATGAGCAATAGATAGCAAGTGATAGCAATCATCAGCTAGTGAGAGCATATCCATAGTCTTGAGCACTTCCGGTGAAGTCAAGCATCCATTGGAGCATTTGTTACTCTTGGAGGTGATCCTCCTAGACGGCTAGGCGTCGCCGGTGAGCTACCTTGGTTGTGGTAAGCCACGGATTGGTTGTAAAGGCTGGCCTTGCCTCCTTCGTGGAAAAGGGCCAAAAGCTAGTGGTACCGAGGAAAGTGGCTTGGAGTGGATAAGCCCGCCTTTCGTAGGCCCTCAACGGAGACTAGGATTCATCGTGTCTTTGTGACAGCCTTAGTGGCAGCGGTGAAGTCTGAACTTCGGGAAAACAAATCATTGTCTCTTGTTTTACTTCACAAGTTCAATTCTAGCATTTGAATTCGCTTCCGCTTCGATCTACTTGGTTGTGCTCTAATTGTGTGCAGGGACTTAGTGGACCTGCTTGATTTCATCTACAAGAGACCATCATCAAGTTTGGTTTGTGCTAGAACTCGTAGAGGGGGTTAATTTGCATAGTTGGTTTTCTCTGCTGAAAACCGGTCTGACCGCTTTGTCAAAGCGGTCTGACCGCTTGAAGCGGTCTGACCGGTTTTGGGAACCGGTCTGACCGGTTTCTGTACTAACTGTGTGAAAAAGTTTATAAATTGCAGATTCACCTATTCACCCCCCCCCCTCTAGGTGACATCAAGGTCCTTTCAAGACTGATGGTCAAACTGAAAGGACAAATCAGATATTGGAAGATATGTTAAGGGCTTGTGCTTTAAAGCATGGAGGTAGTTGGGACAAAAGTTTACCATATGCGGAGTTTGCTTACAACAATAGCTATCAATCTAGTCTCAAGATGGCACCGTTTGAAGCCTTGTACGGAAGAAAATGCAGAACACCCTTGTACTGGAATCAAACGGGTGAAAGTCAACTCTTCGGACCAGAAATTATAAAGGAAGCGGAAAGACAAGTCGAGATAATTCGGGAGAATCTTAAAACCGCACAGTCACGCCAAAAGAGTTACGCTGACCCTAAGAGAAGAGAAGTGGTATTCGAGGAAGGAGATTATGCTTATCTCAGAGTATCACATATCAGAGGATTGCGAAGATTTAATGTTAGAGGGAAGTTATCACCTCGTTTTATCGGACCTTTTAAAATATTGGAAAGAAAAGGAGAAGTGGCATATAGGTTGGAATTACCGGCTCGATTATCAGGAGTTCATGATGTGTTCCATGTATCACAGCTGAAGAAGTGTTCAAATGAGATTAGAGTGGAGCACCTACCACTGGAGGATTTAGAAGTAAAGGATGACTTGACTTATAAGGAGTATCCTATCAAAATCTTAGACAAGTCACAGAGGGTCACACGAAGCAAGGTAATAAAAATGTGCAAAGTTCAATGGAGCAATCACTCAGAAAATGAGACCACTTGGGAAAGAGAAGAAGAACTTATGGAAGAGTTCCCTCAGCTGTTCTCCGAATCTTCCTGAATCTCGGGACGAGATTCTCTTTAAGGGGGGTAGGATTTGTAACACCCTAAAATTCCATCACAAATAAATCATAGCAACTTGGTTTAATTTATTTTTTTCTAAGGACTTAATTAAAATTTTTAATTTAATTTGAGCCTAAAAATATTTAAACATCATTTAAATAATTTTGGAGCAATAAGTGCATGTGCATCATATTTGGTTTGCATGTCTTTTGTTGATTTGTGTGTGATTTTCAAAAATCAGGAAAAGTCCAGGAACGCTCCCTCAACTTTCTCTCAATCTCTCTTTCTCTCCCGCGTCCCTTCCCCTCCTATCTCCGCTAAGCCGCTGCAACGCCCGCGCCACTCCAACTCCTCCCTCTCCCCCTCGAAACGCCGCTCCACCGAACTCCCCACCATCGAACGCCATTAATGGCCGGTCAACTCGAGGGTCGCCGTGCCGGCTTTCCCACTCCCCTCTCCGCCTTATTTAATCACCGACCGAACCCCCAGGAACCCTCTTCGACCCCTTGCGCCACCACATTCCCCTCGGAGCAGCTCCAATTTCCGCCGCCGCCATCGCCGAGCGCCGCCACCTCATCGGACCGCCGCTCCAGGACCGCTCCGCCCTCTTCTTCCACTCCAGGACCTTCGCACCGTGGTAACGATGCTCCCGAACCCCTTCTCGTTCTCTGTCTCGCTCTGTTTACACCCCGACGGCCCTCGCCGGCGCTCCGCCGCCGCCGTCCGTTGTTGAGCACCGCCACCGTGGCCAATTGAACGACTAGAACCCCCTGAACGCGTTCACCAACTCCCCAGCAACACCCCGAGCCTCTTCTCGCCTTCTCCCTCGCGCGCTAGCCCCTCCCCGCACCTCGTCGGAGTAGCGCCGCCTCTGTTCACCGTCGACCGCCGGCTTCGCCGCGCAATCCTCGACGAGATCACTCCCAACGTGTTCGCCATCTCACCCCGGTCCTTTAGCACCAAACCGCGCTCGAAACCATGCACCACAGCTCGAGTTCGAGCTTCTCCGGCGAAGTCCCGACCCGGCGCCGCCGCACGCCGGCGTCTCCGCCGCCGCCCGAATCGTCCTCTCTCTGTCAGCCGTCCGATGCTCATCCAACGGCCCATGATCCCCCGACCCAAGTCAATCCGGCCAAATAACGGTCAACCGAGGCCACTTTGCAAAAGAAACCCTGCCTTTCTCTGTAATCAACCCGCAGTCCTGTTTAGTTCAAAAATAATTAGATTTAGGTCCTGAATTTTACAGAAAGCACCCCAAGCTTCTCTGTTTTTATATCCCGAAGCCCAGCCCTTGTCTTTTGCGCGTTAGCCCTCGGGTTTAATGCGTATTTATGTTTTAGCCCCTGATTTTCTTCAGTTTAGCCCCTGTAAACTTAGTTTCTTTGCCAACAAGTCCCTAAAACTTGTTTTGGCCATATCTTTTCCGTCCTAGCTCCGTTTTTAGCGTTCTTGGTGTCCAAGCGTTCGTCTTTTCGAGCTTGTTAGTTTTAGATGCTTGTTTTAGTCTGTTAAGAATGTTTGATGTACTGTTTTCTTATTGTTTTATTGTGTTGATCGTAGACCTCGTGCCAGTTGCAACCAAGTCGCCCGTCGACGCGAATCAAGAACAATTCTACGAAGAGGAGGAAGATTTCTTTGTAGAACAAGGCAAGTGGCCCTCCCCGCATATTCTTTTTGTCCTATATAACTGCATGTCAAACTAAAATTTACTATTATTGCATTAATATGATGGGAATACATTTTTAAGGATTTATCTAGTCTTTTACCATGCTCCCTTGTACCAACCCCTGTTTTAAATAATATTTTGGGTTAGTTCATGCTTAGTGTTGCAATACCTTGGGAAGGGTTAAAATGAATCTTTATAAAATTGTTGATCATGATAACTTTGATAATAAATGTTGGTTAATACAAGAGAACGATTATTTAATCGGAACATGGAGAACCACCCAAGAAAACAGTGCAACCATGGTGTCAAAATGGGCTCTGACCTTAGCCGATTAATTAGGTGTGTAATTGTACTGATGGCCTTATCCGAAAGGAGCAGAGGGGGTCTGGGGTTGCAGGGGTACAGCCCGGTCCTTTTGGGGTAGCAGCCTTTGCTAAGGTGTTGACCATTAGGGAGGGTTGTGGTCCGCCCTAGCTGTAACTCTTGCGGGTTGTTGGACTTTTGCATACCTTTGTAAAGGCTTCGAAGTGGACCCCTAGCCACTCACCTCGGAAGTGTTTAAGGGCCTTGCAAACCCGGGCAACATGGGGAACACGAGCTATGGTGAAAGTGTACAGCCTCTGCAGAGTGTAAAACTGATATATCAGCCATGCTCACGGTCAAGAGCGGCTTGGACCCTCACATGATAATTGAACTTAAAGATGGAATATAAATCGTGGTTTTACTCGTGGGTTTTGGAAAAAAAATGTTCTTTTAAATGCTTAAGTGGGATGGTATAAACTTACATCTAGTAAATAGGAAATTGCTAATAAAACTTGATCAACTCTAAAAAGCTCACTGCTGTGAACCTTAGCCTTTCCTTGTGGCCTTGCATCTTCACCCCGCTTGCTGAGTACCTAGTTAGGTGTACTCACACTTGCCATTGCTGAATCAGAAGAAGGAAATGGAGAAGAATACTACAGCGACTACGATGAGTTCTGAGGCTTGCGTTTCCCCCAGTCAAGATGCCTGTGGAAGATGGAAGCTGAAGACGCTTCGTTTAGCTATCGCTTGTTCTGCGATAAAGACCTTCGTGTCTCCCGAGAGTGTAATATGAATATTATAATAAATCTCTTGTAATTTAGAACACTGTGATTCGATATTACACTCTTTTGTCTATCATATGTGTGTAAACATGATCCTGGCGCACATATGAAATGCACTTGGTTTTCCCTCGAAAATCGGGTGTGACACCGTCTGAGTCAAGGTGTTTTCTATTGTTCTTTCGGTAGGGAAGATTATACGATGTAGCCTCCCTGCGCCCTTTAATCTTCTACAATTCGATGGGAAATAGTTTCTAAACATTTTCACCAAGGATAAATTGCAATTAGAAATTGATAGACACATACCAAATTCAAAAATATCTCCAACCATAACCATGCTCTACACTGTTCAGTCTAGCCAAGTAGCCATGTCTTGTATATCCTAAGTCAAGTATATTAGAAGAGAACACACGGCATGATTCGGAGTCTAAGAATGATGGGTAGGATCTGTTTTCCCTTTTTCCTTATTAAGGAAAGCAAAACTAACCATGTCTAGTTTAGGGAACGTAAGTAGCATACACATAGTTTTGCATTGTTCTAATCGCCAACTGCGAGCATTATTTCCAGAGTACTGTAAACCTACAGGATCCTATAAGAGAAGTGGGAAACAGGCAAAGCTTTTACCTCACCGCTCGGAAGGGGAGATCGCCGGAAGCGATGGAGGCGGGCCTTCTCAGTTCTCACCGGCACTGCCTCGCAGACCTGCAGAGAGGTAGAAGTGGTGAGGACGGAGAGGATCCCTGCAGTTAGCGGAGGGCAGTGGCAGTGGACAGATGCAAGGGGAGGGGTAGGAACCGGTGCTATGGACGCGCGGATCCGGCCGCCGGATCCACGAATCGGATGCTAATCCATGAGCTGTTTTATTCGTTGTTCTTGCTCCCAGTTTGTATATTGTTTGGCATCGGATGCTGTCGTCGCTCTTGGTCGGCGGGGGCCGTTGCGGTTGCCTTTCGGCTGGGGAAAAAAATAGCCATGTTGAGAAGAAAAAGGATAGCTGAAAGCCTGAAAGGCCCTTTGGGATTACACGGATGACGGATGATCAGCGTATGTGCTGCCGCCCACGTCCCTAGAAAATTTCTGCAGGCCCATCCGATCGGTTTCAGAATCATATCCCTGGACGAAGCGAGAACGTCATCTGGACATCCGGAGACGCAGCAACTAGCCAAGTAGTGATGACTGATAAGGTCGCAATCCTAATCTTTCGCTGAGTAGGTATGTAGGTATGAGAAGAGAGCACTCGTACATTTTTGTAGTTAGAATTAAGCTATCGGTTTGATTAGGCGAGCATCAAAGCTTATGTCTGGCTGTATGGGTTTGGAGGTTGGTATATGCCGTACACGTACGTTCTTCGTGATTAAAGATTTGATGGGAAGATTTGTTTTGACCCACTTTCTTGCTGGAGTAGTGGAGTGGATCAAATTCACGTTACCCTCGTCCTAACACACAACTCTATATTTTTTTTCTGGTTTCGAGTAAGTTACTGCGGTTTCGCGCCAATCAGCAATCATTCAGGACACGACTTGGCTCCAGGTTTCAAGTTTAAAATCTGGCTCATCAGCGCCTCAATTTGAGTATGCTTTTGCATCCGCGCATCGCAAAGGGTACACGAATCATCCCCACCAAATGGGCATGAAAAAAAAAAGAATGAAACAACAAGATCATTGGCAATGGCAGTAAGAATGGCAACTGCCACCCTCCTGGGCCGCCGTCGAGCAGGGGGGCCGGGCCTGGAGCACCGGCGGCAGGCCGCAGGCTCGCCGGAGCTCATCGTACCGGCGGATGTCAAATCCACGGGCCTGGATCAGCCGCTTCTGCTTGGCTGCGAACCGGCTCTCGAAGAAGCCCTCGAACGAGGGCTCCTTCTTGGTCCGGAGGAAGAAGGCGTAGCCGGCCATGAAGTACATGGACGTCACATAGAAGCAGATGGGCTCCATCACGTCCCAGGAGAGCTCCCAGAAGGTGAGCCGCATGAACCCGGCCGTCTGGACCACCAGGTAGGCTAGTCCGCACCACAGCTCCCGGCGCACCTGGGACGCCGCGGCGCGGTCGATGTCCGCCTTCTGCGCCTCCATGGCCTTCAGCTCCTCCCTAGCCGGGTCGCTCTCGGCGATGGGCAGCGTCTCACTCACAGGGATGGCCCTCTCGATGGCCTTGACGACCTGCAGTTGTCATGAAACAGAAGAGAAAAACACTTCCACGGTTTACTTGGCTGCTCTTCTTTTCAAGGGAGATCCATCAAAGAAAGAGCAAATGCTGATAAGAGAAGACTGCATCAATGAAGGCCAAATGAAATGCAAATGCCTAAACTTTCAAATGCTCTGCACTAGTCAAGAAATACAAGTGTTTTGTGTTGCCGAGATGAATCGAAATATGTTTTCAAAAGTAAAACAAACTTCAGATTGCTTCAAGAAAAAAATTCCCATGCTGCTGGGATCTGGATAGTGCAGGGTAAGATTGTTTACTCAAAATTGGAACATCCTGGATACACTTCGATGCCTACTTCAGACTCACCCATGATGCAGTTTACAAGACTGTAGCATGTGAAGAAAAATAATGCAGTTGAATCACTAAAGGTGTGAAAAAGATTTTTTTTAAAAAAACTATATTTGAAATGTTCACCACCACTACCATGACGGCAAATTGCCAAATTGTCTGTTCTGTAGCCACCAACCACAAAATAGATCAAGATGAAACAAAGAGAAAAAGGCACTACTAGTGCTGCCCACGAATGCTATGACCTAATCTAGCTCACATGCCATGTGAGTGTTCACCAAACTTTATTTGCGCCACCCACAGTATAAGAAAAGTAGATTAGCCATAACTTGTTAGCCCTCCATTAGTCTCCTATTATTCAAATGGATTGTGACCCAAATGCATTCGGCGAAAAGAAGTACGAAGAAAATATTCACCATCACGAAGGGAAATAGTAACTACTAGCTAGAACAACTTGATTTGATGAAGTAAGAATCTCAAACAGTAACGATGGAAAGTCCTTTTACTTCCAATAAATTTCCCCACATGTAACTTTTTTTTGTTTACTCTCTAACTTCAGGAGAATCTCATATGTTAAGTCAAAACAAAATAAACTTGCAACTTAACAACTTTTATCTACAAAAAACTAGTGATAAAGACACCACATGATTGGCTGGTGGCACAATTATCATAAAGGACAAATGTAATGCGAAAGAAGCAAATGAGCATATATGTGTACTAGCTAACTACAGCCTATCGCTATGTTACTAATTCAAAGGTGCATCAATTCAATCCTCCACCACTGCCATGTGATGGGGCAAATGATGCTATTGCTACAAATGGCATTCCTGTACTGTAACTTGTCTGGCAGAAAAGTTGCTGCAATACTAAGAACAAATTATTTTCCAAAATTAATGGCACCCAGAAAGAGGGGCAGGTGAATTCTCCTCATGTTCATTCATCGGAGGTCAAGATTCAAAGTTAGTTTTTTTTCCTCATTGGATTCTACCCTCTCAGATTTAGACAGAGGGGTAAAATTAGAAAAAAAATTCTTGGTTCTGGTTTTGAGAGAAGAAAAAACTCCCATCTTGGAGCGGAGTAAAATTCCCCAAACTTTGGGTGTCAACTTCTCTTACTATCGTTTTAGAACACCGCCCTTTCTTTCAATCTTTTCCTGTTGGGAAACATAGAAAAAACACGCGAAAAGTCTCATCAGATCTCTGTGGTTTCCAAAATCAAATCTCTTCCCGGTGGCCCCGGAAAGAAATTATAAACAGCACACAAGAGAGAAGAAACCAACGTGTCTTTTCTCTTTAAGACATGCCTAACTGCAAGGCAAAAACTAGACAAGGGAAACTTTGAAGACGAATCAAGCAACATTAAGCTGATGGATTTGAAATGACGAACAGAGGAGGTGGGGATGAGGATCGTACCATATCGGGCCTGAGGAAGACGGTCTTGCCGAGCACGATGACGGATCCGGACTCGTCGAGCGCGCGCGCGACGGAGGGCCCCGCGTCCGGCCCGGCGGCGTCGCAGCAGAGGCGCAGGAACTCGGCGTACGGCACGGCGCCGGCGCCGGACGCCCGAATCCGCGCGCGCGCCGCCTCCATCTGCGTGGCGCGCAGCACCTTCCGCGCCTCCTCCACCGTGAGGCTCGCCGCCGGCAGCTCCTCCCTCCTTGCCGGCGCCGGCGCCGCGGGCGGGACGAGGCCGTCGAGGTTGATCCGCGGGAACGCGACGCCGACCCCGAGTTCCCGGATCCGGTCGGCCAGGGGCATGAAGCGGTCGGGCGGCACGGCGGGGCGGAACGCCGGCTGCTCCTGCAGGAACCGCCGGAGCCCGAACGCCGCCGGCGACGGCGACGGCGCCGACGCCGCCGCCGCGAAGCGCTTTGCCACGGCTCTCCTCAGCACGGCCGCCATTGCTGCTCAAAGGGTCTAGCCTCTTATCTCTAATCGCAAACTCCGATTCGATGGGAAGATGAGGATGAACTACGGGCTCTAATCAATCGATGGAGCTCGGGTGGATTCGGGAGAGGCGGGGGGGTGGATGCTATTTATACCGCCGCTTCGTTTGCGTCTGTGACTCTGCGCCGCGGAGGAGGGAACGGGCTCGCGCACACGCGATGGTGACAAGGACACCACCACGCCACACACGGCGCGAGCCGTTGGCGCGGTCCGCCCGGCCGCTCGGGTCCAGCTCGCGTTCCGACCCCGCTGGACTCATCGGATCACCACGGAAATTTGGTCCAGCCCTTTACGAGCCAGCTCGATCATTTACCCGATCGTTTTTGGCAGTAGAGACCGCGTAGTACAAAATATAGAAACATACTGTATTGTATTTCATCGTGATTGCTTTAAAAATATTTTAGTATAATCTTTAATTTTCTTTGCAAATGAACAGATGCATACGCTCACAACATACACACTTATCTCTATAAAAACACGCAATAAAACTCTACCCTGTGAGCGTCTTTGAGAAATTGTACCGGCAAAAGATGACTTGGTATTGATGGACACGTCACCTACCACTGAAAGATTAGCACTAGTTAAATCCTACAATAAATTCAAAAAAAAACACAACACAATACTGAGTCGAGTACTCGAATATTGGTTGACAGATTTCACCATAAAGAATTTACCAATTGATATACGATAAGTTCGTTTCAGCATAATCTTTTAGACGTAGAGTGATTTTGAAACTATAAGTTTTTTATTATAATTTTAATTTTTTGGAACTAACAAACTATAGCTTTCTAGAAGAAAAATCTTTATGAAAATCCGATGACATTTTCCTTTTGTAAAAAAGTACAATTCTGACTATGCACATGGACTATTTGTTTAGTGCATGCGAACTAACAAACTATTGTTTTCAAGAAAAGGACAAAAAAATCAAAGTCCGATGACATGCTCCCTGTATCTTTTCCTGTATCAAAAAGATACGTGTAATTCTGACTATATACCTCGACAAGTGCATAGTTAGATGTATTTCTTTTAGGAGCCAGCTCGAACATTTACCCAATTATTTCGGCCCAAATATACACCTATAAAATATAGAAACATATAGTATTTCATCATGATTGCTTTAAAATATTTTAGCACAGCTTTTAGATACATAATGATTCTGATCTATGATTTTTTTATTAGAATGAACTATATCTTTTTGCGAACTTAGAAACTATAGCATAGTTTTCTATTCTATCAAAAAAACTCTCTTTCAAAGTCTGATGACCCGCTCCCTCCATAAAAAAAGTGTATTTCTAACTATACACATGGATAAGTGTTTGTCCACGTGCACGGCAAAAATAAATTTATTTTGAGATGGGGAGTATTTTTTTTATGATGTCTCTGGTTTTTTATTATAACAAACTATAATTTTCTAGTTAAACTTTGTCTTTGAAACTTTGATGTTGACATGTACTCCGATATGATATCTTTTTTATTCAAGTTTGGCACTGCAATACTTACCTATTGCTTGTAAGTTTTCACAGGTTCTACAATGTTGACACGTATTACTTGAAAACCAAAGTAAAATTTGTCCATTTCACGGCGTGTTAGCACGTTCTACAAATGTCACAGCCATCGAAACGTGTACCGTGAGTGCTATCGGTCGGAGACGCACAATGCTACTCCGGAGAGAGAGACGTTCTGGGCGACGTGCATATTTCGTACCAGTAACCCGAAATTTCATCATGTGAATGTCATGTTCCATATCGAAATTATTTTGCCAGCCGTTGAGCCAATGACGTCATAGGCGCACAAAACGAGTGAACGACTCTCTCTCACGTTGCTGTCAGACGCGCTGCTGCTGTTCACCTGTCTGTTTCAAAGTCCCGATAAAATCGGTGATGCTTAATGGGTCCTATAGAATAGAAGTTTTGGGATTTAAATTGGCGTTGCTTTATTTAATTTGGGTGATCGGATTGGATCACCAACACGATGAGGCGTGTGAAGATGATAATTTAAGCCTCCTTCCCGGGGCACCGGGGAGTCCTGGCCACAAACAGCTACGGAGTACGTGATGAAAAATAGACGAAAATTTCAAGACAGCCCAATTCATGATTGAGCGAGTGATTTTGGTTGAAGCATGTAAGCAATGTCCACCTAGCTATTATATCGTGGATTAAAAGAAAAAAAATCCTAGATTATGGATTAAAGAAAGAATTAAAAATCAAGATTTTAGTTAATCTCCTATGTCTACACTCAACCAAGGATGAACATAACCGTTGCCTTTTAATATGTGTATTGAAACTGTTGGATAGTCATATGGACTTATAAGTTATAACCTCACCACCACATAAAAAAAATGCTTCGACGCTTTACAAAGTTAGCCTAGTTTAGTTGGTTCAGGTATTCTTCAGAGTCCTCTGTGACCCGAGATTTGTATCATTTTTGTATGATGTTTAGTATGTACATGCATTATCGTAAAAAAAACTTTTCTTGTAGCTGTACATTTGTATCAATTCTCTTTTTTTCAAAAAAGAAACTGAATCAATTCTTTCGTGCTGCGCATATATGCAAATCGATCTGTTCTTGGCGTACGTAGAATCGGTCGGGGGCAGATCGCGACCTCATCCTTGCCATCTCTGAGGTACAACTTCAAACCGATCGATCTTTGAGGAATATATTGAGCTACACGGCTACGCGCAGAGCCTGTGGCACGGTAAAGCAAGACATCTTTGACGTATCCATGTCCAGGGATAGCAAGACATGCCTGCGAGAGCCTCAGCATCTGTCCCGTCCTAAAAAGGGCAGTGGACTACAAGGACGGCGCCGTGAGCCACAGGTAGTGGCGGTGTTATCATCGTGGAATAATCCTGTACGTTGAGATACCCGATGATACCGATAAGGAACGTCAAGAAGAGGACCGAGTTCATCGCATAGCTGAAGCATCGGCCCATCATTTTAGACTGTTTGATTTGAAGAGTAGCTTGTGTGTATGTGCGTGTCTTGCTGCTGATCGATATGCATTTATTTTTGCATTCGCTACGTAGCCTGAGAGTTTGCTGGCTACTTGAACGAATAAAAACAAAAGGCATCGAGGTGGTGGAGCATTGCCTCACTACTCTTCAACCGTGCCGGCCAAATGCAGCCTTCCCCGAGGCACGCCTCTGACCTCTGCTTTATTTCTTTCTTTCTTGATATAAAATATGATATCCACTGCCTGCGTCCGGCGGACAGAAATCATTCTGACGCTAGAGCCACTTGCCAAAGCGATTAGACCATACCAAAACCCTCCCACATGACAATATAACATTAATACGGTACGCTAACGCACAAAGGCAACTAAAACCATAATTTCGAGTATATCTTAATTCAAAGTTGAAGCATACAATGAAATTCATAAAAAATTGCAGAAAAGTAATGCATTACCTAACTAGTGCCAATTTGGTTAATCCTTGTCCACGTCCTCGTCTACCATTTCTTCATCAATAGTAGGAAACGAAATTGAGCCTACTACACAAGTAGAAAAGACATTCCAAAGAAATTAGGCAAGCAATATAAAAAATAAATTAGTACACAAATGATAAATGGCAATGCAACATACCACTAGCACTTGCACTATTTCGAGGCTTTGGAAGCAGTTTTCCTTGACTCCTTAGTTCTTGATAATACTCTAGGATTTTTTTCATCTTTAATGCTTGCAAAAATATCTCTTTCAATATAGCATATCATCCGATGATTTAACCAAGTATTACCCATCTTATTTCTTGAGTCTGTCTTGACAAATTTCATAGCTGAGAAGGCTCTTTCAACTGTAGCAGTTGCAACCGGCAAAATCAAGACTAACCGAATGAGGCGATAAACCAATGCAAAATTGGTGTTCATTTTAGCTTTAACCATCTTGATAGCCAGATCACCAATGTCATGACAATTTGCAAACGAGGAGTCATTTCTCACCTCATTCATAAACACTCTAAGTTGTTCTGTAAGGGTAATAACTTCATACCCATCAAAATCAGCATCATAAAGCTTAGCCAATTTTTAGCTCTTGGTTGTTTAAAGAGATAACAATAGAGACAAAAGGCAGCATCTTTAGCAACACTATATTCCAACCATGGATGATTTTCAAACCACTTATCATGAAAAGACCTATTGCGACCACATATCTTTCTTATTGGATATTTATGATCTTTTGGTTGGCATGGACCTTTCAAAATGTATGCTCATATGGCTGCATCCCTAAGGTTTGGATTTATTTTCTCAATTGGCATGCGTAGCCCAGGATCAGAAATAATGTCACCATCATTAAGTACAACATTAGGATCATTGCTACCAATCATTCCCTCTGTTTCCGGTTCATCATTCACATTGGCATTGCTAGTTCCTCCTATTTCCTGTTCTACTGTGCCTGATGTTCCACCTACTCCTACTTCATGTTCCGGTTCTGGTTGTTCCACAAAAGATGGGCCTGATGAAATTACCGGAGTAGGCGCCGGAGAAAAGAAAGATGTCAGCGTCCTGCATCTCTTCTTGCTCTGAGTCTGACCCTTCATCGTCCTGTTCGGCTGTTCCTGTCTTCTGTTTTTAGCTTCAGAGTTCAGCTTCAGTCTTCAGGCTTCAGGCTCGGGCGCTCGGCGGCCTCCGGCGAGCGGCGACCGCGGTCCGCGGCGCGGCGGCGCAGGCCGCAGGCAGTCGCCCACTCGGCCACTCGCCCTCGCCCAGCCGCCCAGGTGCGGCGGGCCGGCCGGTCGGCGATGCAGGCCGCAGGCGCGCCGCGCGCGCGTAGCGCAGCAGCCAACAGCAGGGGCGCAGCCGCGAAGGCCGCGCACAGCGCCGCGCAGGGCAGCAGGTGCGGCGGGCGGCGGCGTAGGTGCGGCGGCGGCGGGCGGCGGCGCTAGCCGCTAGGGTTGGCGGCGGGCGGCGCTCGGGGTCGGGTTGTCGGGGCAGTCGCTCGGGGTGGAGTAGGGGCACTGGGCGCTGGGCTTTTTGGGAGAGGCCGCGAGGGGTGCGCTGGGCCGCGGGGGAGGGATGGAGTGGGCCGCTGGCTGGCTGCTGGGCCAAGTGAGGAGTAGGGCCAATTTACATAAAACTCAGTTGGGCCAAGGAAAATTAATACTACTATGAAGAATTTTTTAGGCCACGCCTAGGGCCGTGGCCCTAGGCCCATATCCGCCCCTGCCTGCATCTGTTTATCTCTTGAGACTTGAGATCTTGTTTTCCACGGCAGACCGAGCTCCAACATGCGTCCTGGAAAATCCCAGCTCTCACAGGCCGGACGGACCACAAGATCTCCTCCCACCAGATGCTCGTGCGCGCGCCAGTCCGTGTCCACCGCCGCGCGCAACTTGTCAACCCGGTGACCCGCCCTGCCCGTCAACCGGCCTGGGTCGGCAGTGGCCAGCGGCCGACCGCGCGGGCAGGCGGCGGCTACCGGCTAGCTAGCTCCCTGGCCTCACGCGTCCCCCGGGCTGGCCGGCCGCTCCCAGTCGCAGCTGCCCCAGGCAGCGACGCCCCCTGGCTGGCCTCCGCGGCCACCGACGCCGCACAGGTGGCGCGCTCCCGTCTCGCGTGCGTGGCGTGGCTGCGCGCCCCGCTTTCTGGTGGCCCGAGCGCTGACCCCCTCGGCCCCCGCGAGGCCGCGAGCGACGTCGCGGTCGCCGCCCGTGTGCGGTGTGCCGCTGCCGCCGCGCCCCGTCCCCGCGCGCGCTGGAGTCACGTCGCGTCACGCACCCACATCGCATGAGCCGGTGGTGATGAGCCTGACCGAGTACTCCAAGCCGAACGGCGCGCCGCGCCCGGCGGAGCCACAGACTTGGGAGGCTCGCGGGCGAAAGCCTTTTCGGTGGTGCGTAGATGTTAGAATTAGGAGGTTGAATTTGGGAGTAAGATGTCACTTCGTAATCATTGCGCTAATATAGTATTTCGTTTGTATTTGTAAAAAATTATCTAAAAATTGATTAATCAAAATGTTCATCTCGCAGAGTACAACAAAACTGTGCAATTAGTTTTTGATTTTATCTACATTTAATACTTCATACATGTTATGACATTTTTATGTGATGGAGAATCTACTTTTTACATAGTGTATTTGTGAGTTCCTTTTGAACTAAACAGCCCAAGCGGGGGCGTGCTGACGCCGGCCGGTCGCGGCCGCTTTGCCGCCGGGGGCCCAGAGAGGCGGCTGGCTGTCGCGCTCATCCAGCTAGTGGCACAAGTTTCGACGGTCGAGGAAATTCGAGAGATGATTTCACTACACTCACTCAAATTTGTCTCGGAATAAACGGACGGTGCTTTGTGTGCACGTACGCGGGCGCCCTGTTATTTTCCCATGACCGGTTGGATAAGATCCAACGGATGCATGCACCACTGCATTACAACTTTATAAGTTTGGCGTTACCAAGGGTTCCGATGCATCGCACTTGCATATAGTTGCTTATGCTTCGGAGGTTACTTCCTACGCTATCACAAGGTACGCAAAAGGAAAGAAGTGTCCTTAAAATCTTCTCCCGGCGTCTCGTGGGAAAAAAATCTTCCCGGGAGAGCTAAGCTACTTAACGCCACATCGCACTCGTGTGCCCAGAGATATCTCCGAGTTAGCTGGAGATATCGTGTGCGGCAGAACGAGAAGGTACGAGAAAACACGGCATCGAGGGGCAAGGTGCGGCCTCCCCCGGTTGTGGATCTCCTCTCTCGCAAAACGGGTGCGAGTGCTCCCTGTACGTGACATCGGCCCATGTCGAGCCAACTGCCTTGCCATGCTCAATCTCTCGGCCAAATGCACGCACGAGCTCGATCGGCCCCGGAGCCATCAGCCAGTCCATCACGCATTGATCAAGATTTCCAGTTGCACACGACGGAGAGCTTAGCTTCATCCGTTCCGACGTATACGTGAGCCGGCCGCAATAATACTCCGATTCCCTCCCTACGTCCTAAAATACAAAATATTCGAGAAGTTTTGTGAAAAATAAGCTGGCAGACTCGTGCGTATCTAAACTACAACATGGCAAATTGTATTTTCTTGTGATTTTTAATGATAGTTAAAAAATACGAACGGTTATATTTGCCCATTCAAATTCGTATCCTTACGTTTTTGTGAATTTGTTCTACAATTTTTATTAAAAATGAAGATTTTTTTGTGATAGACTATATAGACCTAGACGTTTACACGCACGCACACTCACCTACTCCCGTGAGCACATTCGAGAGACTAGGCCGACAAATTCGATCTTTAAATTCATGAAGTCATCACAAACGGCTCGTTGTCAATAGGGACGTTGTCTACTACTGAAAGAGCAGTAGCGCCGGGGAAATTGAATTACATCCAAAAAATTTGACGCATATATTGTATCGAGAACTCGAACTCAAAGTAGATTCCAATCTTAAAAACTTTACCAACCAACGCACGATCAGTTTGCAAATGAAGATTATATATAACATGAACCTGCTACTTTAGCATATATTTGATATAAATTTTGATTATCGACAAGTAACTAATAAAACAGTGATGGTGGGAGACAAGTTTTTCTTACTAAATAATAGTTTAAATACATAAGGAATGTATTATAAGAATGTAAATTTTGATTACCGATCGAGAAGTAACTAAAAAACAGTGACGGTGGGAGAAGTTTTTCCTCTATGCCATTTTCTAGCGAGGGCAGAGACAAGCTGCAGTAAAACAAAGCGGCGGGCTTCCGGGAAGAGCGTTCCCGACATGTTCATTGTGCGGTTGTGCCTTGCCGGTAGATGTGTGTCCAGGTACGTACATGGCTGCATGTATACAGCCGTTCTCTATAGTCAGTCTCGGGAGAAGACAAGAGGAGAAAAACAATTTATCGGATAGATTATTTTGCGCGTAGCGGCAGCGGCATATGCCGGTGGATGCCATGCAAGATCTGCGCATATGCTGCGTGCGATGTATGGCTTCTCCATCAGCGGCATATTCCTGTCAGATATGCTAGCGCGTACAGGACCATACCGCCAGCAGCACCGCCTAAAACGCATGGCTTCAGAAAGCCCTTCCATGACCAATTAACAAATAATGGAAGTTTTACCATATGCTAATATTCCAGAGCAAGCAGTGGTATGGTAGCCGGTAAGTGGGTAGAGTGCTGCTACATCATCATTTGATAACAAGGTGAGTTTCGGAGATTTGTGGCATTCGTTCTAACATTTGTCCCGCTCTTTGTCCATAGTCTCACAAATGCAACTCTCTCTTTCCGTTGGAGATGGTGCGCAACAACTCATGTCTCGTGATGATTTTGTTAAGCTCAAATTTTGCTATAAGCTCTAGATGTTCATATGGTTAAGGTGTGTGTGCTCGTATTCCTAATAGTAGGCGAACTATATTACATTAAAAAATAAGATAAGCGAGAGCTGAGACAATATGATTCATTACGGGGTTAGGTTTGGAAATTTTCTAAAAATGTCTTTTTACGAATGACCGATGTTACTGTTCATCTTCAATTTGTCCTCAAATATCAATGTCTGACAATTCTTTTTCTAAAATATTAGTTGGGATTTTTGGTTGCCAGTGGGTTTCCGCTCTCAACAACTATTCAAATTAGATTATAATCCGTGAAAACCCCTCACCACTTGAGAAAAAATTATAAATAAAATAATACTAACCATCAACCATTTAACAAAAAAAACTCAAAACAACGTTGATTATGCTATAGTGGGTACCCAAGGCTAGCTAATCTTGGACCAGCCAAGTTTAAGCAACTTAAAATTTGAGGTTGTCAGCTCACACAGCAACATAAATTTTGAGGTTATTTTCAGCTAGATTACATGGACAAAACCAACTCAGAATAATACGAAAAAAATGATGGCTCTGCTCAGCATAACACAGTAACTATGCTAGGGGTTAACAGACTTAATTTGACCGGAGAACTGGGTGTGCAGCGAAGGTGGATTATGTGCAACCGTGTTTGAACTAATAAGTGACACGTTTGTCATAGGGGCTCACACATGGCATATTCTCCAGAACTATGAATTCTTCGCCCCCGCCTCACCAACTCTCGTGTCCTTTCCATTTAAAAAAAAAGAAAACTCTCGTGTTCTTGGACAGCTACTTGCCGGTAACCCACCCTGAACCCCACCGGACCAGACGACGCCGCGTCGGAACAATAATGCTCATATTTCCAGCTTTAATTCGAGGAGGTGCTGGTAGCTCTGTCTCAGTGTGAGTCAGCGTCGAAATCGTCTGGAAGGCGTACGTAACGTACGTAACTCCTGCTGCCTTTGAGCTACTGATTAGTGCCCACCTACATCAACCTCCCAATCGAGCGAGCGTGCCGTGTCAAGTAGTATGAACTTCCTTCCGATTCCTTCCTATGTTTAGGGCAGAGCTTCCTTTCGATTTGGATGCTACGAAACCCCACGCTCCCGGGATATCAAAATCCGGCAAACGCAGGCGGCGAGGACGCATCTAGGCTGCATCTGCCAGTTACGGATCACTCTGGAAATGGTGCAAAGCCCGGACCGAATCCAAACTTTACGTCCGGCACTAAAACCCCCACCAAACTGATCCGCCTACCTACGCAAACCAACCCAATCCAACCCACCTTCATACTCCAACCAAAACCACACTGGATCCACGATTCCTCTGCCTGGAATGAAAGAAAGCGCGTCTGCGGCCTGGTGCACTTGTTTTTATTTATTTCTCCCGTGATGACTAAAACGGCAGAGTTTTTATTTAACTCGGGCTACATCTATGGCGTTTGCGTTTCCAGCAGATAGCAAAGGCACCTCGGATCCGACATGCACGAAATGCAGTTACGAACACTGAAGAGTATAAAAGCCAACAGTCACGTATCAGATTTGGGATACAGATTAAGAGAAAACAGATTTTGTGCTTGTACACTGGTAGCGACAGAAGTACAAAATTGGCAGGAAGACATAACTTCAGTTTATACATGTATATAACAGTTTCAGAAATACAGAATGGCATTGTTACAAATAAGACTGAAAATTCACCTTGGCAAACTTATAAGTGTTGACTTCTTCTGTTATTCCTCGTAGGATTCATGTTCTAGATCTTCTTCACCTGCAGGAGACATTGTGATCATTTTAGCAGAGAAACTGAAACAACTATCATTTCTGGAGAGAGAAAACCATTATACCTTCACTATCAGGTTCTTTGGTTTTAAAAAGCCAATCTTTAGCACAGACTAATGCCTCTAGCATTTGTGGAGTTAATGAGCTTCTATGATCCCCAAGAATCCTTCCCCCAGTACTAAAAGCAGATTCAGATGGTACTGTACTAAGGGGAATTGGAAGAAAGTCGCGAGCCATTGTTGATAGCACAGGATATTTTTCTGCTCTACTCTTCCACCATGCTAAGACATCAAAATCTTCTACATCATTCTCCATCTCTTCTTCTAAATAGACATCGATTTCAGATTTTGGTGCCTATGTAACCCTCACTTGAGTCCTGTATTCAGCAAACTCAGCCTCAAGTTGTCTTTTACCAAGAACCGGTGAGCCTGCACGAACGATGGATGGTTAAATGCCACAGAACTTGTGAATGATGATGGCTAAATAAAACCTGACGATGATTCTCAATTAAATATACTCTACTGCAACTGATGGCTAAATGCTACTGAATTAAGGGAAATCCAAACCAACAGTTGGCTAAATCAGAAACTCTAATGAGAGCAGTAAAGCTGTTGACTCAAGAAATGTGACCTCTGCATCATGATTGTACTAGAGAAGAATGCAAGAACGCATGTACGTAATGCAACACAAATTAGTGAAGAATGCTCAAACTAAAGAGATAGTACACCTGGAAAAGCAACAATGCTACAGAATTAAGATATAATTGCCTGAACAATTCTAGTACCATCCAACACTCCAATCAACAATGCATTCAGAACTTATGATGGCAACTTGCTTAAAGAAATCTACTCCATTGCACTGATGATAGCTAAGTGCTATTGAATTAAGAGATCCAAACTGATAGTTACACAAAAAAATCAGGATGGATAGGATCTGGGTGCCACAGCAGGCCCTACCTTCTGCTCTGCAGGGGATGGCGATGCCTCTCTACCAGCAGTAACAAGAACAAGAACGGGATGGCCAAGATCTGCAGTAAGAGAAAGGAAATATCAAGATGGGAAGGACCTAGCGCATAAGAGATCTGTTTTGCACAGCAAGAACAAGGGGATGGCGGAGAAGTGTAGAAGAAGGTGAGGAACGTGACCTCGATGGTTCCGGCGTCTCGATGCAGCGTCGGCAATCCTTGGACCGGCCACCAGAGATGCGCAACAACGAGCTCCCGGGCGGCGGCGGCGGCGGCGCGACTGGGCAGCCGCAGCTCCCGGGCGGCGGCGACGGCGGCGGCGTGATGGGAGCGACTGGGCAGCCGCAGCTCCCGGGCGGCGAGGGCGGCGTGATGGGAGCGATGGGGCACCCGCAGCTCTCCGCGTCGGCGCCTCGGCGGCGCAGTTTCTCACCGAACCAGACGGAACTGATCCGTAGTTGAGAGAAAACCAAACCGGACCAAACTACAGGACACCTAGGCCCATTTACCACCAAACCGAGTAGGCCCAAATAGCAAATCCGGACCGTTGCAACCGGTCTGCGCCCGAACCATTTCCAGATTGGGTTACGGAGTAGGTCAGACAGATTCACCATCTCATGGATCCAAACATCAACATATCTTCAGAAATATTTATTATTCCTCTTATACAAAAAATTACATAAATTTTATATCTATTTATATCTTACTTTATCATCACTATACACTTTATCAATTGTGTTTTGTTATTTCTTATATTTAGACTAAATTTTTAAACAAGATGGAAATTTAATGATCTAATAAAAGTCAACAGTGAATAGTAATTTAAAAGAGATGCAGTGTAGTAATTCGGGACGTGACACAACGGAACACCGGTGGACTGCCACGCGTTACACGGCATGGGCGCATGCACGGCACTCCCCTCTACCCAGCTAGGTTCCAGACTCTTCTGGAGAGATCGACGGAGCTGGGTGACGAGTTCGCCGTGACGAACCGGAGTTTGTCCCAATCCCGGCCACTGGCCGCCAGCCAATTCCAGCGTACTCGTCCGGTCAGCGTCGTCTATTTCAGGCCGGCGATAGATTGCGCCCTGGCACGGCAAGCTCACGGCCGCCGCGGTCGCGTGCGTCGGCCGGAGCCGGCACCGGATTTCGGCATCTCTTGCTTCGGCCGCCAGGGAACGGGAACCTGAAACGGCCAGCTCTGCGCCTGCCTTTTCAGGCCGAACCCACCTCATCAGGAGCTCTGCCTATAATTCGTCCAGAAGTTTCACAAGTTCATTTCTTCTCCATCAGGAGTTCTGTCGACGTCGCAGCCTCCCCGATCAAGCATGCTGCCGGCCGGCGTCCTACTTTGGGATTTATTTGAATGGATCGAGACGGGGAGGGATGAAAAAGATCCGAGCATTGCCACCAGAATGTTTGGCGTCACCGTCACTCCCATGTTTAATTAAGTGACCTCCCAACCCATCCGAGCATTACACGACTGGTTTGGCTACCCAACTCCTTTTAGCGCAGACTAGCCAGAATGCACCCATGTCCGTTTTCTTTTGAACTAAAATCCGGAATTCATTTGGATGCTCAACACGCGCAGTGCGAGTTAAGTATACATCCATACATCTGATATCCAAGTCACGTGGGAGTAGCATCCCATCTCATAAAAAAAATCTGAATGGGGTTACACACTAGTTTGCCACTTCCCGGAAGCGAGGGGGAGGGTACGACAAATGTGTCACACACTCGCACAGTCAGGCTCACCCACCTCTATTCTCCTTTTCTATTTTCATTTTTTGAGAAAGGTTCCACCTCGATCATTTGACTCATGGTGTAGTATGTCCGTAGCGAATTCATGCTTCGCACGCACCCTGCACTCACCCAGTGACATGTGGGACCAGGCATCGGCCCCACTTACCACCTAAACTCTGTACCTCATTATGCCACGAATGGCGGGTATGTGGGGAATTTTGAGAATTTCATCGGACCAACTGGGAAAGCAAGCCACAAAACATTTGCTAGTCTGCCATGGTGCGGTGTGACACAATGGCCATGGGAAAATTTTCAAAGCAGGAGACGGCCGGAGGAGATGCTCTAGTGGTTAGTGGTCCACTCATGTCCGTGACGCTGATTCCACTGCGGCGTTTTTCACTAATCTTCCACTGCCTAGTCAATCAACTGGCACCGGGACGTGTACGAGTTCACGCGACAAATCAATCAAGATGCCGTCGAGGTGGCGGCCATGTTTGGGCGCCGTGGCCAGCATCTGGAAATTTGGACGCGATCGGATCATGAGACCAACACCAACTCGGCAGATTCTTACGGCGATGCTAACGTGCCTACTGCCTACAGGCGAGGATTCTTTCAGGCGCCAAGATTCTTTGCTCTCCCCTTCCAGATTCCTGCCTACAGTCTATCATCGGGCTGTGTTTAGACAGGGAGAAAGTTTGGTAAAAATGTCACATCGGACACTGTAGCGCACTGCAGCATTTTTCGTTTGTTTGTGATAATCGGTGTCCTAACATGACCTAACTAGTCTCAAAAGATTCGTCTCGCCGTGTACATCAAAACTATGCAATTGGTATTTTTTTAACCCACGTTTAGTGCTCCATGCATGAGGAGAGAGATTTGATGTGATTTGATGCGATAGGTGAACAGTGAAGTTTGGAGAAAGAAATCTTGGAAAGAAACAGGGTGGTCGCGCTAGTAGATTCTTGCTAGCTCTCCCTGCCGGATTCCTGCCTACAGGCTATGGTCGTGCTAGTAGTGTACTCTACGGAGCACGTACATACAGTACAGCAGTGTAGTGGTATTGACTGGGAGATTCTCCAGAGATTCTGTCGTTGCCTAGGCCCACGGGACACGTTTCGCACGGAGACCTCCTGCGCAAGGACGACCTGAGCCCGGCACGCGGCTCCCTGACGGTCGAGGAAAAAATCAAGGATAGTACATTTGTTTTTTGAAAAATAAGGATAGTGTACATTGGATTGTTTCTTCTTCGGCTACAAGCTCACTGCATGGACATGTTTGAGGTATGGCGTCACAATGTTTGACGTCAGCTTATTTCCCATGTTTAAGTGACCTCCCAACCCATCCGTTTATAGTTGTACTCGCTGGGAGTTTTCAAAAAAAAAAAGTTGTACTCGCTGGTTTGGCTACCCAACTCCTTTTAGCGCAGACTAGCCAGAATTCACCCATGTCTGTTTTCTTTTGAACTGAAATCCGGAATTCATTTAGATGCACCACACCTGCAGTGTGATTTAGGTTAATATACATCCATACAGCTTATCTCCAAGTTATGTGGGAGTAACATCCTATTCTCATAAAAAAACTGAATGGGGTTACACTAGTTTGCCACTTCCCGGAAGCGATGGGAGGGTACGGTGTACACCCACCTCTATTCACACACACTCTCTTTTTTAGAAAGCTTCCACCTCGATTTTTTGAGCTTGTTTGGTCACTGCCAAGATTTTGGCAGGCAATCTTGGCAGGCCAAGGTTTTAACATACCAATTATTTGATTTGCTACAAAAATATTGAAATTATCTTAAATTTCCCTGTTAAAATATCAAAATATTAGCAAGTTTCCTGCCTAGATTTAGCAAGCCAAAGTTTTAGAAGCAAACCAAGCATACCCTTTGAGTCTTTGACTCATGGCGTAAGTCCGTAGCGACTTCATGCTTCTCACGCACCCTGCATTCACCCCAATGACATGTGGGACCAGCATCGCCCCCATTTGTCAAGTGAACTCTGTACCTCGTGTATGCCACGAATGGCGCACGGAGAATTTTATGGGACCAGCTGAGAAAGCAAGCCAGTAAGCCACAAAAGTGTGCGGTGTGACACAATGGCCATGCAAAAATTTTCAAAGCAGGAGACGGAGGAGATGCTGTATTGGCCCACGCGTGTCCGTGACCGGTGACCCTGATTCCACAGCTCCACCGCTGCGTTTTTTCAATAATCTTCCACTGCGTAGTCAATCAACTGGCACGGGACGTGTACGAGTTCATGGGACAAATCAAGATGCCATCGAGGTGGCGGCCATGTTTGAGCGCCGTGGCCAGCATCTCGAAACTTGGATGCGCTCGGATCATGGACCAACTCGGCAGATTCTGATACGGCGATGCTAATGTGCCTACTGCTGCCTACAGGCGACGATTCTTTCAGATGCCAAGATTCTTGCTCTCCCTGCCGGATTCCTGCCTACAGTCGTGCTAGTACTGACTGTACTCGACGGAGCACGTACTGTACAGTACAGCAGTGTAGTGGTATTGACCGGGAGATTCTTGCTAGCTCTCCCTGCCCAGATTCTGTTGTTGCCTAGGCCCACGGGACACGTTTCGCACGGAGACTCCTGCGCAAGGACGAGCCCGGCCGGCACGCGGCTCCCTGACGGTCGAGGAAAATAGTGGATTGTTTCTTCGGCTACAAGCTCACTGCATGGACAAGTTGAGGTTCTGCTCCCTGAAGTGGAGTCGTGACTGATTTGGTTCGGTCCCCATTGAAATTTCAGCTCGCGTAGTTGTTGCACGCCTCCGGAATTTGGCGCCGCTCCGTAACTACTATCGAGTACGCACAAGGACACGAGATCCCAAAGGACATCCGTGCACGTACGCCATAGGCCGGGATCAGCTCCATCCTCTCAAAGTACATTTGATTGTGCTCGTGTACTCCAATGGGCATGGAGAAACTCTTTCAAGAAATCGAAATTCTTCGAGAAATGGGCACGGAAGAAGATCGATCCAGAGCCTGATCGAGCTGACCAACTGAGAGCAGAGGCGCTGCTTGAGCTTGACTTTACAGCGCTCAGGAGTCAGGAAGTCCTCGCTGAGGACGGAGTCGGTGCGGCGCGATGCCGTGATGGCCCATGCACTGATGTCACCGCGCACTCCCCTTTCGCTCCCATCTTCCACACCATCATTGATGGGAATCTTTACGAAAGGCCAAGCTATCAAACAGAGTGGAAACCTGCGAAATCCTTGGCTGATCCCTTTCCAAAACCCAAGCACTGACACCGACGGTGCCCCTTCGTTCAGTTCCGATTCGCGTAGCTATCAAGTGATGCAGCATGCAGAACTGGAGCTGGAGTGGACAGGTCTTTTTGGCGTTGGTAGTTTGGAGTTAATGATGGTGGTAGCTCTTTTTTTCTGCTCCTTTTTTCTAGGTCTTTGTGCTATTAGGAATGAAGCATTTTTTTTATGTAATAAAGATAACTGTATGTATCTTTTCGACGCAGAGGCTGGAATATCAATATATTCTATTTTCTAAAAAAATGCAGGACTGGAGCACTGACGTCTGGTGCGGGTGTCGTGCTGAGATGATCCTGTCGTGATGATTCGGCCGTGACCATTCCATGAGCCCAATTCGTCGCACAAGGTCGATGGCAAGGGCTACCTGCCAAGATTCTCTCGTGCGGTAGCCATCGTTGCCTCGGTGGAGTAGTGTACTAGGGTCCTACTACCACTCCGGCCTATATGGTGTCTCGTGAGAGTAGGTTGTTCAAACTTCAATTGATCAATTCGGCTCGCGCGGCGGCCAACGGAACACGTCCCGACTCTCGCCATCGCAGGAGCCGCATGGGTTAATTGTGTTGTGCAGATACACCATCGGGAATTCGGAGAACACGACTCCTGCCCCGGCCTGCATGTGTATATATATCATTCATTCATAAGAGAATTCGTCCACAACGATGACGTGTGCTATTCCAAGTTTTGGATGTTCGTTCATACGGACTTGCAGATGCCGACGCCATGCATGTGTCGTGTCTAACTCGAGAGCCTGGCTCATCCAAAAGGGAAAAAAAAATCTGGGGTTACACTAGTTTGCCACTTCGTTGTTCCTTTTTGGCGTTATATAGGAGGATAAAGCACGCACGTAATCTGCAGTGAAGTGAGAGCACGCCGCCATATACTTCTTCGCTTCATGCTTTCACTCATTTACATTACCCACAGCGCTCTGTCAATGACACGAACGCTGTGGTCATCATATGGAGAATGTTTAGAAATTGAGCTGACCGTCGAGCAAAGAAGCCAGCTGCTAACGCCGCCCTTATGCGGTGTGGTGCGACTTGACACACACTGACACAATGCGCATGAAAAATGATCCAAAGCAAAATATAGGGGCCGCCAGCCCGCCACCAATCATCTCCATTGCATGGTTCGCTGAAAGAAACCTACCGAAAATTTGAACTAGGCAAACAACGAAACAACAATGAATCAAAGTGGTCAGGTGGCGGTATGGAGATCGGAGCTGTGCATGCATGCAACTCCACGACGAGTTCTCGATATGATCCAGCAAAGGCCGTAGCCAGCTTCATAGATAAAGCGATGGAAAATATTGGGATTACCAGTTTATAATAAGACACACGTCGTGTGACGAGCAGCATCCAACAGATCCTAAAAAGGACCCTCTAGTCCTCTCGCCAGAGATAGACCGAGACTACTCTATACGACAAACTAAAGGGCCAAGAAACCAGAACACCATCTATCGGACCCGACCATCCGCGGAGCCTAAAACTCCACCACAAACGGCTACAGGAAGAGCTCCACACAACGCCTTCAGGAAGGCAAAGGCGCAAACGACGCCAACGTTTGGTTTTCACCGTCGAAGGAGACCCTGCAGGCAACGTCCTCAAGAGGGGATGCAAAACGTCGTTGCCCAACCTGGCAGCCGGATCGAAGCTTTCGCTTGCAGGTCACCGCCACGACGAGCCGAGAGCACCTGTGCCAATCCCACTCGCTTCCATCCACCGCCCACCATCGCAGCCGCCAAAGCTCGCCACTAGCTCCCATATGCACCCGAATAGCAACACCCGACACCCTCGGAGAGATTTGGCACCCTCGATGACCCCAAATCTCCTGTCGTCCCCTCAATGGAACGGCATCGTGCTAACCGAGTGAGATAAAGCTCATGAACCTAGCAGCGGAAACTTGGCGGCACTCCAGGGGTTGCTTCGTCGGCGACGCGAAGATCGGAGGCGGTACCCTCCGCCAAGATGAAGCCGTGGGCCTGCGCTCCTCCCCTACCCTCCACACCATGCGGCCAGGAAGCCAAGCAATCAGGCCCGAGACAAGGGAGTCACCGGGGGCCTCAAATCCACCGTGGCGCCCCAACAACCTCGGAAGAGCCGTCCGCCAAAGACGCACCTGACGACATCCCGGGGCCACGCTAGCGCCGCCCGCTCCCAGCCGCCTGCCGGCAAGGGGCCGGGAGGCCAGCCCGAGACCGGGGGAGGCGCCGTCCCCCAGATCTGGCCACCGAGCATCCGGCCGCCGCCGGAGTCGGGGGAGCCGCGCCACCGCCGGAGCGGGGGGAGCCGCACTGCCGCCCGCGCCCTGAGCCACGCCGGGCCCGGGGCCGCCGCGGCTCGACCGCGGGGCAGGACCTAGATCTGGCAAACCCAGACCCGGATCCGGCCGTCCCCGGCGGCGTCGACGGTTGTGGCGCCGGAGCCGGCCATCCGCCGCCACGGAGGCCCGCATCGGCCTCCCTCCGCCACCCCGAGCCTGAGGGAACGGCCCGCCGGCGCCGGAAGCCGAGCACCCGCCTGCAGGGGCGCGCGGAGAGGAGCGAGGGAGAGAAGAAAGGAGGAGGGGAACCCTGCCACCGTCGTCCTCACGGCCGCGCGGTGGCAGGCAGCTCGGGCGGCGGCGGGGCAGGAGGGGCGAGGGAGGAGCTGGAGGAGCGGCGGCGGCGGCGGGTTCCGCCTATGTCGCTCTCGAGGGGAGAGCGACCAGGCTTCCCTCGGAAGGCACTCACACATGACCTAATTCAGCTCACCATTGCTACTGCGTGCCCTCACGAGTTCTCGATATGATGGGGGGCCAAAAATCATATCCCGGTACGCAAGAAGCTTGCTGATCCATTCGCATCCAAATCGGAGCCGAAAACAACCCATGAACACCCGCAAATCGTACGTCGCACCCACCGAGCTGATCCACCAGTTGATCTCGATCAGCCACACTGTTATCTGACGCAGGACCAGAGCATACTACAGACACAGAAAGCAAGATAGGCCCTTGTTCAGTTCCCAAATTCCACCTCCAAATTCTACTATACAAAAAAGATTCTCGTGACATCAAAATGTCGACACATGTATAAAATAATGTAGATGAAATAAAAAACTAATTACATAGTTTTGTTGTACTTTACGAGACGAACATTTTGAATCTAATTAATCAATGTTTGGATAATTATTCACAAATACAAACGAAATGCTACAGTGGTGCATTAATGATAAAATACCAAGTTTGTTTCTTCCAATTTGGGATCTAAACATGGCGGTACTACTGTACAAAAGAATGGACATGCTGCACGCCATGTGATGACCGATCCTCCGCAATGATTTGGGCGAGGTGTGATATGATCATGCATGCAAGGAGCCAGGCGATCAGCCAACTCAGACGAGACGAGAGAGACCGGCGCGCGCGTGGCGAAGATTCCCTTGTGCGTGCGCTAGCTGCGGTAGTAGCCTCACCAGAATACTCACTAGGCCAGTGCCCCGTGGGATATTCTCTCCTCTCGCGCCAGATTCCACCCACTTCTCACGGGGTCTTGTTGCCTTTAGCAGCGTGGCCAACGAACGAAACGCGTATCGCATCGCAATCGCATGCGCGGGATGGATGATGATGGAGAAGCTAACTAGAGAAGACGAGGCAGCAGGTGAAAGCCTACCTACGGTGAGACGAGACGAGACGCAGCAAGCAGCACGACAAAATAAAGCACTGGAAGCACAGGCTTGAAACAAAGACGGTGTTGTTGCCGTGGAAGCCCGGGAGATGCATGGCGGCGGTGGGCACACAACGCAGCCACACAGCTCAGACTATTGTATATATTCACAGGGTGTAAACATCACGTGGATGATGAGACGCTGACTGGGCAGGGCAGCCACGTTGTTTTTTTTGAGCAGCTAAAATCGTCGAAAAGGAAGGACTTCACATCACATGGCCTTAAATGGAACCATCGACAGGAACAGGATTTGTGTTGCCTGGAAATTTCTAACCACCAGCTGACCCCAACCACAATGATCAGGGTCATCAGCTAGGAGAACCGAGCCGTCAGTTGGGCAGACCAGCAGCGCAGTGAATCCGCTCAGCCCGAAAGGTACTAGCAAGAACCCCATATACTTAAACAGCGGATTTCACTATCCGTTGACATCATCTCACGATCTGAAAGGAAAAGGCTGCGCGACAAGATAGTTGTGTAACGACTAACTAGTGCCAAAATATATCAGCCGGATTCCACCTGGCAATGCGAAACGGTTGCAGGAACCATGTCGAGCTTTACCATCTCTGCAGACTTACAGGCAGCTGCATCTTAACGAGTATTCAGTCTCATGAAAGATGGAGTACATTTAACTCGAATTCGGGAGCTAATGGTAGGTAGCTCGTGAGATTGCCTGATTCGGAACGGGGGAAACACCCCAACCACGGTAGCCCAGTACAAACCTGGAGCCGTTCTATGCAGTGGCTCCGCATTTCACAGGCTTCACCTTGGCAGAATGGCAGCCATGTATTTCTATGACGCTTGTTCATGAGAATTGCCCGGGACAACTCAGAATTTACGTCTCTGGTTCATTTACAGAACTGTAACCAGCTTTTGTCACACTAGCCAAGACAGAGGACATAACGAAAGCAACGCTACCCCATGATGAAATCAAGAAAGTATACTGTAGTTACAGAGATACTATGCCCTAAAACTATTTGAACTGTACAAAACTGTACAGAACACTCACAGCCCCATTGCTCAATGAAGCCATCAACAAAGAAATTTGCAGTGTTCCATGTAAGCAGATCGAGTTGAAGGGGGGAAGAAAAGGGGGTGTAATAAATGAACAGGAAAATGACACCATCTACTGATGGACAATGGTGCGCATCTACTGCATTCTCCAACAAAGGATTCTATTTGTTTCTTCATCAGCCTCAAGACCATATTTCTTCATACGATCAAGCAAGTCGCACACTGGCTTTCCCGCACGGACAAATCTCTTCCGTAAGCAATGAAAACCATCAGTAGTCAAAGGAATCAGCTTCTGTAGCATACTCGTCCTCATCTCAGGTGCTTCTACATCCTTTTGTTCCATGAAGTTCAGGCTCAGTAGCACAAATGTCACCATTGATTCCAGTGGATAAATTGTGGAACCAAGAGCGCCCGTCGTATCCATCACCTTCAAGCACCTCACAGTTCCAGACGTATCTCCATTCAGCAAAATCACGCCAAGTATTAAAACAGGGATTCCTTCATTTGTTTATGGCATCAACTACAAATGGGGCGGAGGCACAGGGGGGGCTGGGGGGGCTCCAGCCCCCCTACCGTCGGCGCCACCATGGAAGCCCCCCCTTGGCTGGAGGTTGAAGATGAAGAGGGAAAGGGGGGCTGGAGGAGGAAGAAGGAGGCAGCAGCCCCCCCTTTGCTGGGACGTTGGCTTCGCCACTAAATAGCTACTGCTTCCTGCACAAGACTTCTGCAGCAATAATTGATCATCCAGTCCATTAATTTGAAACCATAAAAGAATCCAAGCTTTCTTTCCCACTCTTTCAATGCTTTATCAGCACTATAAATGTCATTCATCTTGAGCAGCACCCTTATCCTGATCAAGTAAATTGAGTTGCAGGTGGCACTTTTAACTCCGCAGAGCATAAGCTGGGGGAGATATGCGCCTGCGCTGCTCATATGCGATCCAGTATTTGAGGATTTTGAGCAACTCATGAGCTGCTGGAGGTTAGTCAGGTGCTCTGGCATGTGCCGTTCACTTCTACAGCTTGTGGAGGGGAAGCTTTCACCTGATGACTCCAGGAGCCCAACTACTGAAGTGCAATACGAGAATCAGTGTAAGAATCTGATGCAGAAACGAGGATGAAACCTAATAAACATACGAACATCTAGTGAACGAACAAAAAGAAAAGATATGCAAACTTGGGGGATTAACGTGGACTCAAAAGAAATATCTGTAAGGTTACAGGAAACTGAAGCACTATGCCCTAAAATTCAGCTAACAACTGAACAGTTCAATTCCATCATATCTGATTCCGATCCTATCAATACTGTATAGATCACTCATCACTCACATCGCCATCGCCCTGTGAGGCCATCACATACAAGAACAAAGGATTGTGATATTTAATGTAAGCAGCAGACATGTGCCAAATTGACGAGAAGAGATGAAGGAAAGTTGGAACACGATTTACAGAGAAAAGATATCATTTAGTGATAGACAATGGTGCATATCTACTCGCATTCTCCTGCAAGGATTCTACGTGTTTCCTCATCAGCCTCAAGGCCATCTTTCTTCATACGCTCGAGCAAGTCAGACAGTGGCTCTCCCGCACGGACATAAGTCTTCATTAAACTATGATAAACATCCCTGGTCAAAGGAACCAGCTTCTGTAGCATACTTGCCATCTCCTCCGCTGCTTCCACATCCTTTTGCTCCATGAAATGGTTCAGGCTCATCAGCACATTTTCCAGGTCAGGTTTCCATGGAGAAGTCGCGGAAGTAAGAGCCTTCCTTGTCATGTCCACCGCCTTCAGCACCTGACCAGACTTAAAAAATCCGCCAGCCAACTTATACCAAGTGTTAGCGAGAGGTATCCTCCCTTTCTTGATGGTATCATCAACAAGAGCTATTGCCTTCTCTACAAGACCTTCTCTGCAGTAAGCATCAACCATTATGTTGATTAATCTGAAATCCCTATTAGAAATACAAACCCCTTCCCACTCTTTCAATGCTTCTTCAGCCCCATTGATGTCATTCTTCTTGAGTAGCATACTTATCCTGGACATGTACATTGGGTTGCATGGTGGCACTTTGGATTTGTAGACCTTCCAAATGCGTTCAACTTCAGGATACATCTCCAAATCAGTGTATGTCTTGAGCAAGAAACTGTATGCAATCTTACCATACTTGGGAGATATCCGCTTCTCTGCTTCCAGAAGAGCCATGACAGCCCTCGATTGCATACCAGATTCTGCGAATGCTCTTCCTGCCGAAGCATATCCATGCCAATTCAAAAGCTTGTTGTGTGGATTGGCCTCGCTGAGCATCTTCTGAACTCCCTCAAAATCTTCAGCAGCAATGTACGCAGCGAACAGACTCTGCACACTGAACATATCAGGCTTGATGCCTTTCTCTTCCATGTCCCGGAACATGGCGTGCACCCTTTTGAGCTGCCCAGTCTCCAAGTAAAGGTTCATCATCCAATTGTGCGCATAAGAATTCTTCATCCCCATCTCCCCCATCTTGGCGAAGAGCTGCTCAGCCTTCTCGACCTCCTTCGCCTCCACATAGCATCTAAGGAGGGAGCCGTAGCACTGCAGCTTCCTCAGCTGCTTCGGCACCATGCCGAAGTACTCGACAGCTTTCTCAAGGCCGTGCACCTTGTTGAACAGCTCCAGCCGGTACGCGACGTCACCGGCCGTCAGGTGGAGGTGCCTCCGGTCCGTCATCCAGAACGACAACTGCAAGAACGCAAAGAATCGGCTGGCAGAGTGAGCGCAATGTGCACGGGGAAATGGGGAATGGGCAAGAATCTAAACAAAAAAAACAATTTTGAGGGGGTGGGTTTAGAAGGAAGGAGGATCCGCCTTGTACCTCGAGTGCGTGGGCAAAGCGGCGGAGGCCGATGAGCCCCTTGACCATGGCCTGGAGGGTGTGCTTCTGGACGGCGTGTCCCTCTCGAGCCCACTGCTCCAGGACGGGGGACAACGGGAGGTTTGGGAGCCTAACATCCACGATCCGGCGGTACAAGTCATCGGGTAACGGCTTCGATGGGGACGGGGAGGGCGAGGCGGCAACGACTCCCTCGGCGGTCGTGGAGAGGCGGCGGCGGAGAAGCCGGAACATGGTAGCGCGGCGCTCCGGCGTCTTTGTGCGGCCGTGCGGGCTGTGGAGAGAGAGAGAGAGTGCGAGGGTTTGGGTGGAAAGAAAGGTACCCAACGAGGAATTGGGCCGAAATGGACAAAAAGCCCAAAAACGAGGCCCAAAAACGCAAGCCAGTGGCAAGCCGGCACGCCGCCAACCGACAGGGCGCATGGCCTCGTCCTCTCTCTTCGCGGCGGCGCGCCGCCTGCTCCGCATCGGCGGCCGCGGCCGCAGCAGTTGGATCCCCCCATCTCGCGCCGCAGCTTCCTCGACTCGCAGCAACGAAGCGGAGAAGCGGCCGCCGCGGGCGCGGCCGTCGCGCGGCCTGCAGGACAAGCTCTGGCCGCTGGGCCATCCGGGCACGCTCCTGGTGCCGGAGGTCGAGCTGTGGGCGGCGCGGCCAGGGAACCGCCTCCGTGCCGTTGAGCTCCAGCGCATCGTCAAGGAGCTCCGCAAGCGACGCCGCCACCGCCAGGCCCTTGAGGTAGATACCCTCCCCCGCGGTTTCCTCTGCTCATTGGTTACTTACTGGTTCTGGTTGCCGCGCGATATGTATGCGATGCGATGCGTTGCCGCTGATGTTGTTTGCCTTCTCGGCGGTGCTGCCCGTAGCAGCTTCGTATCGCCTTTATGTGTGTACATTTGTTAGTGACTCACGTGCGTGCAAGGTGCATGAGGTAATGCTGCGCAGAAATTTTGTTCCATTAGTAAGAGGAGAAATTTCATATTCAGAAAAGGGAGGTGAAATTTCTCTCAATTAGTAGGTTATTGTAAACTGTGATGCGTGAGTTTGATGTTAATCATGTGAAATACTTTCTTTTCATTGTGAAATGGAAAGGACTGTAAGGAGGAGAGCTGTGCTTGTTATTGCTTGGACATTGGGAGTCTATAGAAGAGTTTGCCTGCCATGTAGTTATAGGTGTGTCCTGATCAACAAGCATCACAATGGTGATTGACATCTATAACTCTATACAAGCTAAGTCTACCATTGCCAACAAGCATGTAATTAGTGAACGTTTCCACTGTAAGAAGCATTGATGCTCTAGCCTTCTAGGTCTTGTCTCTTCAGGTTTGCTGAATGAAGCAGTTCATATGTATTCTTGGTAGACTTCATTTAATCATTAGTTTTTTTTCCTTTGCACAGATCTCCGAATGGATGAACCTTAAGGGTCACGTCAAATTCTTGCCGAAGGATCATGCAATTCACCTGGATTTGGTTGGTGAAATTCATGGAGTTGGAGCAGCAGAGGCCTACTTCAATAACCTGTCTGACAATGATAAGACGGAGAAACCCTATGGTGCACTTATGAACTGCTACACACGAGAGCTCCTGGTCGACAAAGCATTGGCTCATTTTCAGAAGATGAAAGAATTGGGCTTCGCGTTCTCCGCACTCCCCTACAACAATCTCATGTGCCTCTACACCAACCTAGGGCAGCATGAGAGGGTCCATCCAGTGATGGCGGAAATGAGAAGCAATGGGATTGTTCCTGACAACTTTAGCTACAGAATATGCATTAATTCTTATGGCAAAAGAGCAGATTTTTTTGGACTGGAGAACACCCTAGAGGAGATGGAGTGTGAACCTCATATTACTGTTGACTGGAATACCTATGCTGTTGTAGCGAATAACTACATTAAGGGCAACCTAAGAGAGAAGGCATACTCTGCATTACAGAAAGCAGAGTCAAAAATAGATAAAAGAGATTCGGACTCCTATAACCACTTGATCTCCTTGTATGGCCACCTGGGGGACAAATCGGAGGCCAAGAGGTTGTGGGCGCTCCAAATGTCGAACTTCAAGAGGCACATCAATAAGGACTACGCCACAATGCTTGCAGTACTCGTGAAGCTTGATGAGATTGCGGAAGCTGAAGCCCTGTTGAAAGAGTGGGAGTCTAGCAAAAACGCATTCGACTTCCAAGTTCCAAATGTCCTGCTCACCGGGTACCGCCAGAAGGACCTGCTGGACAAGGCTGAGATGCTGCTCGACGACTTCTTGAAAAGGGGGAAGAAGCCCAATTCATCCAGCTGGGCAATTGTGGCAATTGGCTACGCGGAGAAAGGTAATGCTGCGAAAGCTTATGAGCTGACAAAGAATGCCCTCTCTGTGTACGTTCCAAACAGCGGCTGGATCCCTAGGCCCTCGATGATTGAAATGATACTTAATTATCTTTGGGATGAAGGAGACCTCAGGGACGTCGAAGCTTTCGTTGATCTGCTGAAAGTTGTGGTGCCAATGAACTCGGATATTACTGAGGCTCTGTCAAGGGCTCGTGCAAGAGCAGAGAACAAGGTTGAAGAGACGAATGCATGAGGCTGCTGTTGCCTGAGCCCTTGATTATCAACGAGTCCTTCCTTCAAACCGCTAGTTATTTTATTTAGAAACAATTATGTCACTTTTAGAGTTTCTCTGGTTCATATTACTTTGTAGCGTGGCACTAGTAGTTTCGGTGAAGTACTTATTTGTCAGTGAAAGAGCAAGGCCTGGAACAAGCGAAGTCCCTACTTGATAGTATGACTTTGCATGTTGATCGTTGCGTGACGGAAAAAAACCAGTGACAGCGGCAGCCGCTCGCTCGCGTCGGCTAGCCGGCTTCGGCTTCGATTCGCTCTCACGGCTTTGAATGTGAATCGAAGGTGATCGACTACGCCCTGCTTACTCTTCTTCCGATGTTTGTTCGGCAAGAGCGCCATGAGACGAAGCTGATCCACTGCAAGATGATCAGCGGCTGCAACGCCACGGGAATACGAATCCGTGACGCCACGCTAGTGCGTCCCGTGTTAAGAACTTGGCGTGGATGAGAGTGCGCTTGAACGTCGGGGACGATTGGCACGGCATTCAGGGAGTACCGATTTTGGCCTACATCATTCCATTGGCTCCAAAGTCGATGCAAAGTTTCAACAGAGATCGACTACGATTCCTCGAGAACAACGTTATAATGGCATCGGTTTAGTAGACACGCGTAAACATTTCAATTCATCCATCTACTAATCGTGATAAAACCAAATAAAAAACTTCCAGCCTATGCCAGGCCCCAAATCAAACTGCTGATACAAGACCAAATGGTACCGGAATCGTTTGAGGTTATTCCTTCCGCAGAGGTTCTTAAGCTCAAAGCATGCCAACTCGTTCGTTAGTTCAGTACAGAAAGCAAAGCAATGCATCGTAAGCAGGCCGACGGCTTACTGACCTCGAGCTGATCAGGACGCCGAACAAAACAGCAGCTGCAGCTCGTTGGCAGTCGCGACGCGCGAGTCCTTTGCTTTGCCTCTGCACGTCACGTGCCCCGTCCTCTGCTCTGCCTTCACGCGAATCTCACCTCTCCGCTCCCCCTCAACGGCTGGAGGTTCGAGCCATCGAGCCCTCTGAATCCAACCACCTCCTCTGAATCCCACTGCAGTTCCGCCCACCAGCCGTGTCCCGCCGCCGCCGCCGGGAATGTCGCGCCGGATGCGTCCCGGGGGAGCCCCATGGTCGAAGGTGAGGAGTGCCGTTAGGGAGGGCGTCCCCACGGGAAGGAGACTCGGCCGCGAGGACGCAAGACAGCTCTGCGCCGAGTTGCTCCCGGCGATCCCAGGTTCGTCGCCACCACCAGCCGTGTCCGGCGAGGACAAGACGCCTAGCAGGCGTCCCGCGGGTCGTCGTTCATGCTTGGAACTGAGGCGGATGATCGGAGAACGTTATCACTCGGGAGACCTTGGACCCGAGGAAGCACTCTACCTGTTCGACGAATTGCTTCTGAAAGCCACGCGCGCCTCGGCTCGCGCCTTAAACCAGCTTCTCACTGTCGTGGCAAATGCCCCGGCGTCGTCCTCCGTGGGCGACGGCCCTGCGCTTGCCATTTCTCGCTTCAACCGCATGGCCCAAGCTGGATCCTCCAAGGTGGCTCCCAACATATACACCTACAGCATCCTAATCGATTCTTGCTGCCAAGCGGGCCGTTTGGACCTTGCCTTTGCCTCATTGGCCCTTGTTATCAAGACAGGATGGAGGGTGAATGCCATCACATTCACGCCCCTGCTGAGTGCCCTCTGTAGGGAGAAGAGGACATGCGATGCAATGGACATAGTCCTCCGACAAATGCCCGAGCTCGGCTGCACACCTGATGTCTTCTCCTACAACACTCTTCTTAAAGGGCTCTGCGATGAGAAGAAGAGTCAGGAGGCTCTCGAGCTGCTCCTCATGATGACCACTGATGAAAGCAAATGCAAAAGCACACCAGATGTGGTGTCTTATAGCACCGTCATTGATGGTTTCTTCAAAGAGGGCAAGGTGGCCAAAGCTTATGGCGTGTTTCGTGACATGCTGGATCATGGTATTTCCCCAAATGTTGTGACTTACAACTCAATCATTGACGGTTTGTGCAAGGCACAAGCAGTGCACCTGGCTGGAGAGGTCCTTCAGCAGATGCTTGGTAAAGGTGTTATGCCAGATACTACTACATATACCGCTCTTATCAGTGGATATTGCTCTTTAGGATGGTGGAAGGAGGCGGTTAGAATGCTCAAGCAAATGTCCAGAGATGGTCATCGACCAGACGTTGTTACTTACACTATGGTCTTGGACTGTCTTTGCAAGAATGGTAGGTTTGCAGAAGCTAGAAATATTTTTGATTATATGGCTGCGAATTGCCCAAAGGCAAATATCACTACCTACCGTATTCTGCTTCATGGGTATGGTACTAAAGGTGATCTTGTTGAAATGAATGATCTCATTGATTTGATGGTACAGAATGGAATGCCACCGGACCATCGTGTTTTCAACATATTGATATCTGCGTATGCTAAGGGAAGAATGATAGATGAGGCTCTGCTTATACTGGACAAAATGTGGCAGCACGGTTTGGACCCTGATGTTGTTTCATATAATACAATAATGCATGGGTATTGCTTAGCTGACAGAATGGACGAAGCTATGAAACTCATGGATGCTATGGTCTCCATTGGCTTGAAACCCAATGGTGTCACTTATAATATTCTAATTAATGGCTACTGTAAGTCTGGGAGGTTACAGGATGCATTAACTCTGTTCAGCCAAATGTTGAGCAAGGGAGTTAAGCTTGACACTATCTCATATCAGAGGACATGGCAAGCATTATTCAAGACTGTGGCAACTGCTGCTGGCCTTCTGCAAAATAATGACTAGAAGGGGAAGTATGGAACATCCATGGAAATTTAACATTTATAGCATGGATTTTGAAGGTACTAATTTTCTTGCTGAAGGATTTGTGCATGAATCTTCGGGTTCTTGTCGTTATTATTCCAAACTATGATTTTTCCATTTGCAGTATTATATGTTCTCACTGTACACTGTCCATTTTGCAATGTTTCAAGAAACTCTGAAATGTTTGCATTTGTATAGGAGCATCATCTTCTGCCTCAGGCAGTTAGTCTCTACCCCTAAATAATACACCTAAAAAACATCCCTAAACCCACCCCATCTAATGTCCCCACATACATGCATTTAGCTACAAGTCCTACAACATACATGCATTTGAACGATCCTGTTTTCACAGGTCAGATATCCTGGGCACTTGTAGGTTTACTAAAGATCATAATAGTACTTGATTATAAATATGGAACATTGCTTTTATTTTTCTTGAGCACAACGTTCATATAATTGTAGTGTTTAGTTAAGATCCAGATTGCTGATGTTACACCACAGTATATGTATAGGTAAATACTTCTGAATTACTTTTCAAGGGCATTTTGGTAATCCTTTATTTAAAAGTTCTACTACCTACATATGAGTGCCTTGGTTAAAGTTGATAAGCATTTAGAAAGGGGCAGAGTAGCATATACTAAAGAGGACGGGGCATATCATGAAGATGGAATCATGTCTCGGTATCCTTTAGCATCAAATAAAAAAAATGCTCGTTCAACGTCATAGCATCAGGTTGAAAGAATTTGATTCTAGATATAAGGATAAAGGACACCAAGCTATGAGCCTGTTGCTGCTGCTAAATTTGTTCTTCTTGGCCCTGCAGTATAGATGGCTTCCTGCAAACTCCACTAGTTCAAATCTGAAAAACTTTGAGGAGAAATTCCTCACCCAACAGCCTCAAAGTTCAGGTTGGTGAACCAAACAGAGCGTATTACTGGACAGATCTGTTTTTTGGAGTCCTCGAACATGTAATTTACTATTAAAAATCTGACTTAAGCTTGTTGCTTCAGCAGGATGGCCAAGTATTCTGTGCGTTTGTTCAGTTTTTTCATCAGGTTCTGTTCAGCTTCATTGGTCACAGTGGCCTTCTCAAAACTCAGCACAGCCTAGATGGTTTTCTACCAGCAAAAGGCTTCTAGGAGCAGGACCCAGTGGCATAATGGCTGCTGATGCTACTATAACGGAATCTGGAGCTTTACATGTTGCTGGAGTACCCCTTGTTAATCCATCCACCGTAGTTGTTTGGGAGGTGATGCCGGGTCTTGGCAATGGTATTCAGGCAACTGCAAAGATAAATGCAACAAGCTCTGTTCCTCCGTCTCTGAATCCTCCTTCGTGGTCTGGTTTTGCTCCGCTGGCAGCCTACCTATTTTCTTTGCAAGATTATCTTGTTTCTGAGAGTTCACAAACGAAAAAACAGACAGATTCCGAGACTACTGAGGCTGCATCAATCCATTGCTGTCCAGTTTCTAATTTTTCAGCTTATGTCAGTCCAGAAGCAGCTGCACAGTCTGCCACTACTACCACCTGGGGATCTGGGGTTACTTCAGTTGCTTTTGATCCAACTCGTGGAGGATCAGTCATTACTGTTGTAATAGTTGAAGGTTGGTATACTACATTTAGGAGATATCCTAGTTCTTGAGCGATGTAATTGTCCTGTCTCAAAGTCAGTAAGTCACAGTAATAATCCAAATTTGTTCTGTCATGACCTTATTTGAATGATGTTCTCCTACCTACCCTTCATGATCACATGCTCTGTGCATTTCCAAAGACCCACCCTTCTCCATGCCAAAAGAAAAAGGGAAACACAAGCCTTAATCTGTAGAACATGGTTTCTCAACTATCTAACTTCATCCTTAAACTTTTTTTACATCAGTTGTGATAGCGGGTGTTTATTTATTTTTTGATGATCTTTTAGTTACTTCGTGCAGGGCAGTATATATCTCCTTATGATCCTGATGAAGGACCTTCCATCACTGGATGGAGGGTGCAATGCTGGGAATCTTTGCGTCAACAGGTTATTCTTCACCCAATTTTTGGAAGCCCTACTAGTTTTGGTGGGCAACCTCCCATGCAAACTGTTTGGTCTACCAGAGTTAACAGAAGCATCCCACCAACAGAGGACCTTAAAAATCCTCAAACATATGTTCCAATGCCAACAACATCAGATGAACGGAGCTCCTCTGAGTGCAGTGTTGACAGAGCGAACAGACTCAGCTTTGATCCCTATGACCAAATGATGTTAGACAACTGGCTCAAATAGTCTATTCTGCTCATGGTGGTGAAGTTGCTGTTGCTTTCCTCCGTGGAGGAGTGCACATTTTCTCAGGTCCAGATTTTGACCAGGTTAACAGTTACCATGTAAATGTTGGCTCAGCTATTGCTCCACCAGCCTTTTCCTCCAGCAGTTGCTGCTTGTCATCAGTTTGGCATGATACACTCAAAGATCGAACAATACTGAAGCTAATACGTGTGCTTCCTCCTGCAATTCTTGGCACGCAAGCAAAGGCTAACTCAGCAGCATGGGAAAGGGCAATAGCAGATAGGTATTTTACATAATTTATAGATGATGCTTCCTAATTAATGTGATTTATCTTATTGATCCTTAGATAATTTTGTCTCTTGTTGGGGTTTTTTTCTAGCCTAACTCAACTTGTTTGAGTCCAAAAGCTTGTATCTCTCTAATAAATAACAATCGATAATTCTGGCAGATTTTGGTGGAGTCTATTGGCTGGAGTGGATTGGTGGGATGCTGTTGGTTGTACACGGAGTGCTGCTGAAGATGGTATAGGTAATGGCATTGCTGCTGCTGATATGCTTTTGTGTGTAGTTCCTGCTTTCCAATTGGTTTATGTGTTTGCTTGTTAGAGGCTGAGCTATCGCAACAGAGTCGATCCTTATTAACAACACTTTTATCCTCTACTAGCACATTTTGGGGTTTATGGGGATTATTTTTAAAATATTTAGGGCTGATCTTGTATTTGATTGTTCAGTTAAGATATCACGTCGTAGTAGAGTAAACATGTGGTTATGCTTACTATATTTATCAGGTAATATTGTTTGCAAACGATAACTTTGAAGTAATGAACTTTGTATTTGGCACATATGGACTGCCATTCCAGTTTTTGTTCCTATATAAACTATATTCCCTTGTATAATGTTAGGTTATTTCCAGTTGTGGTGAGATTTTCTGAGCAAATAGAACGTGTTTAATGCTTTAGTAAATCTGTTTTTAGCATCTGTTCTTTCCAACACCTGCACTATATATAATATTTTATGGAAAATTAAATTTACTTGTTTTTCCTTCCAGTGTCACTTAACAGCGTGATAGCTTTTCTGGATGCGGACTTCCATTCTCTCCCAACTATGCAACAGAGGCAACAGCACTGTCGTGTAAGTGTTGCTGCTGCTTTTAGTTAACTATACTAGTTTAAAGTGGTATGTGAATATTTTATCTCATTACAGTTGAATTGCTATGTTGCATGTGCTGTATTAACCACAGTCAATTCATCATTTACTATCAGTCACTAGTTGAGTTTGAATGAGAAATTTAGATGTAGACATTGTACAATTTTTCTGAGCTTTTTGGCCCCACTGGTATTTATGCAATCAGTGTAGATATCTCTTTTGCCCCCTTTCAGTGAATATGGTAGCTCCTTCTGAAATTTTTTTAAACGAATATATATCCATGTCCTATTCACTGCCCTTTTGGAATTTAAAGTGACTGATTTTTTTAAACGAAAAAGACAAATTGTGTTAAGGGGTAAATTGAACCAAATGACATAGTTTAGGGGGTAAACTGAACCAAGAATTACTTTAGGGGGTTATCCAAACTTTGGCTATACTTGAAGGGAGTAATTTGGACTTTTTCCTAGTAACAAATCAATATACTATTTTCTCCAACTATAGAACTCCAGTTATGTTATTCTGGTGCCATAGGGATGAGATTGAACAATCTGATGGGCATTTGCAACAGTATCATAGCTTTTTTTAATTGCAAAAATGTTGCTGGAAACTTTTACAGTGGCAGTTTTGCAATTTGGTAAGTGGCATCTCAGCAGCTGTCTCTAAATCAATTGAGTAACTGGACAGCTCATTCATGATATATTTTTCATTTAATTTGTGAGTTAATATAAAGTTTGAATTTTCGAGGTGATGTTTTATACCTTTTGGCTTTAATGTTTACAAGGGCTTGTTGAATTACCTACCTCCTGATTAATGGATCTACTTCATGCAGAATCTCGATAGGATAAAGTGTAGGTTGTTGGAAGGAACAAATGCCCAAGATGTCTGAGCACTTGGACATGCAAGCAAGATTACTTCTGGATATGCTTGGCAAAGGAATCGAGTCTGCCCTTATAAATCCATCAACTCTGCTACCTTTTTCTCTATTGCTAGCTTGAAGATATAAGCTACAGAGATGGTCAGATAAGATCACGATTCTACATGGTTTGTGGTGTCAGTTTAACAGGCCTGCTGTGCTTGGAGGCTGGAGAAGTGGAGATGATTGACGTCACAATCTGATCATTTAATCCTTTTATTTTTCCGGTGGAAATCGTGCTCAGCTTTATATGCAGGTTCGGTGTTTTTCGTTTCATCTTATCTGTGTGCCGCAAGTGTCAATGTAATGGACACCCTTGTCGCGCTGACCACGTGGGAAGTATGGAAGCAACGCAATGCGCAAGTGTTCCGGGGCGAGCAAGTGATAGTGCAAGGCCTATTTCCGCTGATCAAAATGCAAGGCGAGCAGTGGATCAAAGCCGGCTAGAGATTTGGGTTGCCTCAGTTGCCCCCTCAGTTGTAAATTTCTATCTTAATATACAAAGATATGCTCTTGCGTATTCAACAAAAAGTGTCAACCTAACAAATGATCTCTTCGTCTTAGTGAATCAGCATAAAAATTTCAGAAAACCCGGAATAAACTTGTATTCTGTTGTCGATGTATTCTGCTGTCAACTTCGGGCGCGATTAGCTATCACTAGGGTGATAGGTTTTCACGTGTCGCCTGAAGAGCTAGCTAGCGTGGAACTATCAATCTAATTCAGCCCATTAAATAAGTAAACAACGCTTATTACGGAAAGAAATAGACTTGGGAGAAGTAAAGAGCACAGAATCCCAGATGCTGAAATCATCAATCTAATTCAGCCCATTAAATGAGTAAACAACGCTCATTATGGAAAGAAATAGACTTCGAAGAAGTAAACAACACGGAATCCCAGATGCTAAGATCATTCCACGTGTCAAGCATGTTTGAAATTAAAAAAAATCATAAATCTCAAACCGGTATCATTGTATTTCTTACGACGAAAATTTTAAAATAAAACATCACTTGACTATATTTAAAAACATATATTTTATGAATATTTTTCTATGAAACTAGAACGTTTTCTATTAGTGCGAACAAATACTTAAACGATGAGAATAAAATATTGTTTTCTACGAAAAAAGGAACGCACAAAAAGATTAACATCACGAACTAATTAGTTTATAAAGTTAAAATGGCTCCACATAAGAATAAATTGGTCTAGATGGCCAACAAATGCACCACATATTGCGACACAAATTCTTATAGGAGAATAATTTAGTATGCAAAGTGAAAAAAATGAACACATATATCGAGGGCAAAATATTTTTAAGAATAAACGAAAAATAACTCCATACATCAAGCAAATTATTCGACTGAAGAACAAACATGGTCACATCGCGAACAAAATATTTTTATGGACGAAAAAAATACGTCTACACTACGAACAAATTATGTCTACATGAAAATAAGCTAGCATAAAAATTCGAATACATCATGAAAAAATATTATTAAAGTTAAATAATTTATTCTATAGTGAACAAATAGTTCAAACGTCACAAACTTGTAGTCCAATGGTAGGACGGTCCAGTAGGGGGTTCAAATCCTGGTGCTCGCACCTTTTCCTGGGATTTTCTCAGAATTTTTCGGCGCTATGCGTTAAGTGGTAAGCGGCGTTCCCGTCGACGAGGCGCTAATGGTGACTTCGGGAATCTCCAGATCTGCAGGGTGCTCAGTCCTTCGGAGGTGCTCATAGGGTTTGCGTACGTGTATTCATAGGGGTGAGTGTGCGTGCGTGTGCGAGCGTCTGCGTTGTACCGTGTAATTCTCAAAAAAAAATCAAACAGCACGAAGAAATCCTACACCCAACCAGGTAGCACCGGATCAGGTCCCATCCCGACCCCTCATATGGTACTTTACACAAAGTTTTAGGATCCGACTTCTGATGTGGGCTACACATGTAGGATTAATCACGCTACTTTACAAAAAGTTGTTGCTTGTCATATCGGTCATCTCTGATAAATTTCAGATAATTTTGCTAAAATTTAATCCATTCTAACCTGCACCGACCCACATTTACACTAGACCAACCCGCTCTGCCCAGCTCGTTGATACAACCCATTTTAACCCATCCAAACACAACCATATCAAAACCCAACCCATAAACCCACCACAACCTGGCCCATTAGCAGGCATAGGATGAGAGTGCATGAACTGCGCTTGAACGTCGAGTGCACCAACCAATTTTGGCCTACATTCCATTGACTCCAACCTAACAAAACAGTACCACCGACCATTCTGGCACTTCGTCGATGCAAAGTTTCAACAAAGATCAACTACGATTTCTCGAGAACAATGTAATAATGGTATCAGTTTAGTAGACACGCATAAACATTTAATCATCCATCTACTAATCGTGATGGCAACCAAATAAAAACTTCCAGCCTATGCCAGGCCCCAAATCAAACTGCTGATACAAGACCAAATGGTACCAGAATCGTTTCAGGTTATTCCTTCCGCAGATGTCACAATTTCTAGTAATGTGGCACTGGCACGTCTTAAACGTGGATCTATGAATACATCGGCATAAATGTAATGGCAGCACAATTTGACTCTAGAAACGCCAGTAAGACAAGAACATGATGCGCCTACTCTGACAGGGTCGACTTCAGTTCTCCGCTCTTCTCCATCTCAAGAATGATATCGCAACCCCCTATCAGCTCTGATTTGTAGTACAGTTGAGGGAAAGTAGGCCAATTGGAGTATGTCTTCAGACCTTGCCTAACTTCCTCATCAGATAAGATGTCAAAGGACCCGAAGCTGACCCCTTCCTTCTTCAATGCATTCACAACCTTCGAACTGAAGCCACAACGAGGAGCATCCGGGGTTCCCTTCATGAAAAGCATCACTGGGTCCGACGAAATCAGGGCCTTCAATCTGTCCTCAAGAGTTTCCTTTGGTATAATCCCTTTCTCAGACAGAACCTTTTTCAGTTCACCACTCTTGTGCATCTCCATCACTATGTCAGAACCACCAACCAATTCACCCTTTATGTACAGCTGAGGGTAACTAGGCCAGTTTGAGAAAACCTTTAGACCCTGTCTAACCTCATCATCTGAAAGAATGTCAAAGCTGGAGAAAGGAATGTTCTCTTGCTTAAGGATGTGAACCAACTTCCCACTGAACCCACACTTTGGCTCCTCAGGTGAACCTTTGATAAATACCATCACAGGGCTGGAATTAACAAGGCTTCCCAAACGAGTTTTCTGAGAATCAGTAAGCCCAACTGGTTCAGAAACTGCAGCACCCTTTCCAGCTCGAACCTCAGGTTCCACGGCCTCAACATTTTTGCTTCCCTGTGGTTTGAGGGGAATACTGTGCTCCTCAAAAACATCCTTCAATTCACCACTGTCATGCATAGCAATAACAATATCACATCCACCAAGCAGCTCACCTTTGCAGTAGAGCTGAGGGAAAGTGGGCCAGTTGGAGAACTTCTTCATTCCTTCACGTACATCATTGTCTGTAAGAATATCAAAGCTCCCAAAATCAACTCCTTCCTGCTTCAAAATATCAACAACTTTACGGCTGAAACCACACCTTGGTTGCTCAGGGGTTCCCTTCATAAATAAAAATACAGGATGAGAATTGACAAGCTGCTCCAATCGGTTATTCAGTGAATCCGGCAGACCGCCTGAGTTTGTGCCTTCAGCAGCAGAAGATCCATTCCGCTGAGCCAATTCTTGGACCTTTTCAAGTACAGCAGGCCCAGCAACCACTCCAAGGCTAGCAGGTACAGCGGACTCAGCAACACTGGCAGACCCGGTTACTTTGGCAACCTTATTGGCCAGGCTAGCTGGATTTGCTCCCTCCAGAGTATCAACAGTTTTGCCTTCCTGCAAGCACATTGTGTACGCATGAGGATGATAACCTCCTGATAAAGAAAACATACAAATCTATCAAAGAATTCAGTAATACAGATTTGAGGACCTCCTCAAGCTAACTCACAAGAAACAAATTCCTCCAGGAAAAAATGATAATCACTAATAGGAAAATAACCTACATCCTTTCAAAAGAAGAAAAATAACTTACTAGGCTATTTGACAATCTTCTGGACAGTTCTCAAAGTGTGTCTGGACATTATGCCAAGTCCACAATACATATACATAAATGAGGCAGTTACGATATGGAAAAACTGTCCATATTCATACAGAATTCCTCATGAAAATTAACCAGTATTCATTAATTGCTATAATGAGTGATGAGCAGCTTGTGCATTTAAACTGTTTATTTAATTTGACAAGAGTGAGGTGGTGTACTCCTACCCTCTCACTTGTTTGCAGAGAATGCCATATGAAAGTATCGCAACTGTTGGAAATATACAGCGCACACTAACGACTTCCACAGGCCAATAAAAAATCCTGATCTTAGAGGAGAACCGAATATAAATGAATCCTATTGGAGGGGCAACAGTATGCCTTGCACAGATAACATAAAACACTTCAAAATATGCTGCGACCTTGAATTGCTGAAAATCTATATTCCACAACATCAGACATACACCTAACCACAAGTACTATATGTCTATGGAACCTTCAGCAGAGTATTGACAGAAACACTAAACTAAGCTGTACAAAATATTTAGTTTAAAGTTCAAGTGAATTTGGTGAACCAACAATACCAAGTTGTTATTGCACAGTATATATGAAAGCATATTTTGTTAAGGATGTGGTTGTATGAGACTCCGATGACCGTGGCTAGGCAACTTTCCGTTGGACAGCCAATAGGGGTATCGCACAGTGTATATGAAAGCATATTCTGTTATAAAGACATCCTTTGAAAGAAACTCCAAAGACTTGGACAGCCAGTTAAGGGCTTTTCTCCCCCATGATTCTAGTCAAGGCTCCTATGCCTCAACGAGAAGGGAGGGAGAGATGGATAGAAATGTATCCGTTCATTTGACTTCAAAACACCATGAAAAGAACTCATCTCTAACACATGGAATCCATCTAGAATGAAACTAAAACTCTACCCAAACTTCAAACCTATTCCAACCACCAAATAAATAATGCTATATAGACTTTGGTTTGAGCAGTCTGCAGATGCTACAGGGCAAATGGAATGGTTATGGACTTATGCAGTTATGCTTTACAATTTCATTTTTGCGGATACAATGGCAAATCATTCATCACATATATTAAATTGATGCAATCGGTTGTAGAACAAGTCGTGAAAAGATTAATGTTGTGGATCCTTACAGTACACTCATAGTGCTAAATATACTGCACTATATGAGATCATTGATGGTAAATTGATTCATTCAATTATTCAACCTCAGTGAAGAAGACAAGCAACATAATTCTTATCAGAAATCATTGTGCAAAACCAAAATAACAATGTGACAAGAAGCAAGAATGAACAATAGTAGTTGGCCATACCTTGCAGAAAACAAAATATGGCACCGCTGTAACTCCATATGCCTCTGATATTTCAGGTTGTTCTTCAGCTTCAACCTGACAGAATTTACCATCAAATAAGTAAACACTTTTCAGATACTTTGATGTTGTTGACTGTCAATGATTACTGGATACACTAAGGGATGCCAAAGTAGCGGCCTGAGCATAATGATCACAACGGAGAAATATTAAATGGCATCAGCAATTAGTGAAAGCTCGGTCCGATGATTTACTGATTCAGTCAAACTGCTAAATAAGTTTCACAATATTTTCAAATGAGTAGTTTCTTTTTTTTTTAAAAAAAGTCTTCAATTGCATACACATCACAAGCTACTGCGACCTCAGAGTGACCTTACCACAACTGAACATGATATTAAACAATCACCACATAGAAAAACTTATTCAATTATATAAGCATGAGACTGGCAATAGCAATTGTTCTAGATATCACAAATAAATAGCATGTATTCTACACCAATAATAATTTTACATGACATTAGAAATCTGAAGGAGTACCGAATAGCACATCTAATCACAAATCTTATTGAGCATAAGGATATAAGCCCTCCCATAGAAATAAAGACCCCCCTGATCCATTTCAACATAATCCAGAAAATCAGTGGCAAACACTGGCAAGAGATGTCAAGATGCAAACATTCAGCACTCAGAATATGCCATAGAGTGGAAAGAATTAGCTTAACAATTATGCGCCCCTACAAGTTGGATACTGTATAGAGTTGAAACTTGAAAGTAAGGGCCAGTACAACTTCAACACCAACCTACAAGTCATGGCAGGTCCAAAACTGTCCTGTGAGCATATGTGCAGAAGCATTACAGCGACAAAAGTAGTACAAATTATACAATTTAGTCAACTAGTCCAGGACATTCAAGCTCAGTTTTGCACCTCTGCCTTCGGATCAAATCAGTAACATCTCGGAATCTACAGACTACTCATAATTTTGCCGAAATAATAGGGAGGAAATATTCACAGTACAGCAGCCCAACCCAACAAGCAGGTATATTAACTACTTCAGAAAGCACCCTCCGCCTTAGAACCACACAGAACCCTAAACTCTAGCCCCGAATCCGACCTGTATACCCGTCCGACGATCCCACTCATCGGCTACCGAACTGAATCTACCACGATCGGTGGGCGAGGCGAAGGGGTCAGCGGAGGCACGCGTACCCTGAGGAAGGCGGCGTGGGGGAAGTCGACGGCGAGGTGGGCGAAGACCTCGTCCATCTGTTTGGACGCCTCGCACCACCCCGCCCAGAAGTGCACCGCGGCCGCCCGCGCGCCGGCCACCGCCGCATCCAGCTCCGCCTTCGACCCCACCTCCCTCACCGGCCCGCCGCTCGCCATCGCCTGCAGGCACCCCACCCTTCGCGCGGCGGCAGGACGAGATGCGGAGAAGAATAGATGCGGTGGAGGCGGCGGTGGCAGAGGACGCCGCTCTCCCTCTCTCTCTTCTCTACCGAGGCGTGGAGGAGGTTGCGGCTTGGGGTTTTCCTCTTGCTTTGCGCCGCGCGGGCGATCGAATCGATCGATCGGGTCGGTCGAGCAGGGCAGGGCAGGGCGGCGCAGCGAACCGGGTGCGTGCCCCGGATGGGTCGCCTCCTTTTTTGTGCGGCTTTCCCGTGCGGTGATGAGACGGCGACGAAACATTCGAGAAAGGGGGGCGCGTGGGAAAGCGACGGCCGTGAGCCGGGCCGCGGTTTCGGCGACGCACGTGGGCCGTGAGAGGTGGTCCGTGTGACGCCGTGACCGGGCGCAGAAAGCCACGGACGGAGGTTTCGGGCCCATTCGGTGCGCTGCGTCGTGCGCGCCCACGAGAGCCCAAGAAGATGGTGAAGTTTCAGCCCGTTTCGGACTGGTCAGTCGGGCGCATCGTTTGGTGGTGGTGGTGGCCCCGGCCCCGCCGCCGCCGGCCTGGCAAAGTGACGTTGTGCGCTGGGCGGCGGTGGGGTCCAGCCGCCGTCTGGGGGCGCCCCGCTGCCGGTTGGAGCAGTCTATAAAACGGGAAGGTCTCTGGCAGCTGACGGGCGCCAGGCTTTGCGCAGAAACCCTAGTCGCCACGCCACAGCCGCCTCGCTCAATCGCCTGGTTCCTATTTGAAACCACCGTGTCAAAGGTCTCTTCATATGTTCAGATCTGTGTGCGGCCGAAGCTGGCATGTGCTTCTCGTTTCTTAGCGTCGAGAGCAGAGCAGTACGCCGGTTGCCGGGAGGTATTGTGGTTTGTGTTTGTGTGTAAAACTGTGTTGTCTCTTTTGATGCGGTTTTGGTTGTTTTCTTTTCTCTCCCGATGTTTGCGTCTTTCTTTGCCGGATCACACGGATCGATGATGCTGTTCAAGAAATACTGCGTTATCTTCCTGATACAAATGTGAGGCCGTCGTTTGTGATGGCCTCCTGATGACTAAACTGTCTTGTTGAGATCCAACTAACAAAACCGGCAACTATTTTTTCTTTTGTTTCCCCCTCTTTGTCCCCTTCTACCATATGGCTTCCCCCTCTCAATTGCTTGTCTCGTACAGCTTCGTTGATTTGCCTTGCGATGCCTTATCAAACATGTTCTATTCAGATGTAGAATGGTTGCTTGCTTCATCCGAACCATCGAATTGAGACCAGCGTTCGAAATGCCATTTATCACATTGTCGAAGCTTAGCCTCGTTTAGCATTTAGTTACACAATACGCAGTTCAGACCATAAAACCGAAATTATCAGCACATGCCGTCTCAATGAGGCGGAAAGTATGGCATAATAATAATAATAAAGGTCTCAATCTAAACAGTATGTGAAAACCCAGCGAATGTAATTCACAAATATTTGCAGCGATGAACACCATTTAACACAGCGAGCTGTAGTGCATACATGTTTACTGAGACGGTATCTGGTGGACAGACAGGTTAACTGAGTTATGACACGATTACGTAACAAGCATGCGGAAGCAAACTACGGTGTCAGCGTTTAACACCACTTTTCACAGTATTGTCAAGCGACCTTATTTACAGCTGCTCTAGCGAATTTACGGCGACTCCGGCAAACGCTCTTGCACAACTGACGCCGGCTGAGCTTCCCCGAGTGTCTCCTACCCATCAGCAGCGTAGAAAGAAATCGACTTCAGTGGCATCACCTTCTCCTGCAATGAAGGGAAGTGCTGTGAGTGAATTTTAACCTATGCCTCTTTAAGAAAATGAACAGGAATAGCGTGCTTTGGAAGCTACCTCAGAGTTCTCCATATGCTCTGAGGGGAAATGAAGACCAGTGGAACAGTTCTCAAGCACTTCTGGACTCTTCAGCCATGCTTTGTGAGCTTCGATGGCTTTCAACTTAAAGCGGAACATCTGCAAGTGCCAAGATCCACTAATTTTCAGGCATGCCACATTTTAAAGAAAAGTAAATTAAATCAAGTACCCTACAAGAGAAGAGAAATAAGTAGCTGACAAGTGATATTGTGAACCAAACCTCAGACAAAGAAATACTTGGCTTCTCCAGTTCATCCCCCTTGACATGAATTCCAGTACCTTGACATTCTGGACAAAATATGGATGTTATTTTGCTCTTCTTAGGTGCATTCTTTGCCTTTCTTCCTCGATTGCTCTTCCCCTTGGTAGCTATTTGGTCAATTAGCATCTCATATTGGCACAAAATAGTCCAGTGTAGGAGGCAGGAAGTGTGAAACAGATGATACGCCTGCAAAATCAAGTGTAGCAAAGTTATTACAGCATAAGATTGGAATTCAAAAGGTGAAATTTTCTATTTGGTATATTTAAGGTGGAAATAAGGAATTCTGACATTGCATTTTGTAAGAACCATTTGCCTCGGGAGAATGCTTTGTATTGCTAATTGTGAAACAAAAGTTTGCAGAAGGTGTTCTCGTTTACTTTCTCTGTACAAAAATTGGTAAACCTGCAGCTATCTTCAAGAAACATTAACGAATAGAAATAGCAAATATGCTTGAACTTACTCACCCCGCTTGAATTTCTACTGCTGCATGCTAGGTTTCCTGTATTGCAGTTCAGCAGGGTAGCAACATCCTTTCCAGGAAGCATTGGTCTCCCACAAATATCACACACTTTCTCAGCTGCTATGCGCTTCTGCTTCCTCAACTCTCTCCTCACTGATTTGCTGGATAAGAGGCCAACTTGAAGATTGTGTGAGGTACCTGTTGGGGAACTGGTCACAATAGCTTGGCTACTGCCCTGGGGAGAGCTGTTCTGACCATTTGACTCTTCTGAAGATGCTTCCTGATCAGAAAAGGACTTTTTCATTCTCTTTCCACGATGTCCAGCATCATCAATCACAAAGAAAGATCCAGCAGAAATAGAAATGTCCTGTTCATCAGAAGACCACTTCCTGCCCAAATCATGAGTATAAGAGAAGTTGACTATGGCAAAGCCAGATTGCTCATAAGTGTTACAACCCTCAGAGCCATGGGAGCCTTCTTGTCCTACCCAAGCACACCAGATCTTGCTTATCTTCTTGCAATTCTTGCTACCTTCACAGATCCTGTATGAAATATTTCCATACCCCAAAAGATGCACAGGCAAGTCTGAAACAACATCCTTTAGCAATACACCAGGAATAACAAGAGGACTATCAACTCCACTGTTTGACAGCACATGGTCTTCAGATACAACAAGTCGACCACTAGCACGGCCTTTTGCACAATTGCGTGCACCTTTCACACCGTTACTGGAACTAGAACCATCTCTCAACTTAGAAGTCACCTCGGTAGTATCTTTCCCTGACACCTCAGGCTGTGGAACCAGAGCCAACTCTCTGGTGCTCTGCGAGCTCGAGTCGAGCAGCAGCGGATCCTTCTCGCGCGAGTTGTTGAAGAACAGCACACCGTCATTAAACGGCCATGGCATCGGCCCAAACAGTGTAACCTTGGCCTCGGCGTACCGTCGTGAGTGCAGATTCCCCTTCAGGTGGTCAAAGAGCACGTTGTCACTGAAGCACTCGGTGAGACAGATGGTGCAGAAGAAGATGACGCGCTTCCCCACGCGCCGGAGCTCGACGTATGTGTGCCCATTCTGCCGCACCTCGCGGAGAGTTGCCTTGGCAGCAATCTCACGGATGTCCACAGGGCCATTCCTCTGGACCACCAATTCCTTCCCCACCATGGTGAAGTACTCAGGCTTGTCACCAACCTTAAATTTCGACTTCTTTTGCTCACAAATCCCTCAAATTTTCCTCCAAAACTACTTCCCTAACCTTCTCTTGTTGAAATTTACTGAAGTTACAACAAATCTAACACCTCTTGAGATCTATGCTTCCCTCCGAACCCTAGAATTCCAAACTTAACAACGAACTAACGGAGGTCGGAGCGGGCCTCGATTACCCCACCCGTTTTTCCAGCTCTGTATGCATAGATAGGAAGCCAAATCGCATGAAAGCGCGCGGAATTGAGCGCCCATCCCAGAAACGAAAATTTGAATTCCCTGGCTCACAGCAAAGAAAGGGGAATACCAGAACGAACCTAACTCTTCGAGCAATCCATCCAAGGAAGCAAGCTAGGCTCCCTTGCCAACCAAAGGAGGAAGCACTCCAAGCCCGGATGGATCTGCGACGGTTGGTGGTCACCAGAAAAGGGGAGGACGGCAGCGACCACGGGGGACGAGGAACTCGAGCAGGCGTGCTTCGGTGGAGGGAGGCGTGGGTGGGGGGTCCTCCGCAGCGCGGTGAGGCTGCGTGGGCTTGGGCGGGTGGCGGGAGTAGGTCGCCGGCGAAGTGGTGGCTGCCGGCGTGGGGAATTTGGGATGAGAAGGCGCAAGAGCAGGACGAGAGAAAATTCGAGAAGAGAAAGGCAAGGCAGGTAGAAAACGAAAACGAAAGCGAAAGAAGAGGCGTTGGGAATAAGGCCCTCTGGGCTTCTCCACTGGCTTCTGCAGGAAGCCTACCAAACAGCGTTTTCAAAATGGCTCCGCCGGGGAAGCCGGCATGGAGCCGGAGGCAGATTTCAAAATTTCTGGCTCTGGCTCCAGCTTCTACCGGCTCCTGGAATTGCCTCTCAAGTTGAAGAAATCTAGAGGGTGCTTGATACGTTTTAGTCCCATGACTCAAAGCAGCGGGACTAAAACTTGCTAGCCTCGTCCCTACTTGGATCCAAATACTAAAAAGACTAAGGCGGTGTTCACTTCCAAAACTTCCCCCAAACTCTCTCTAAAATTCACTATTCACTATCACATCAAATCTCTCTCTTTATACATGGAGCATTAAATGTAGGTAAATAAAAAAACTAAGTACATATTTTTTATGTACACGACGAGACGAATCTTTTGAGCCTAGTTAGGTCATGGTAGGACAATGATTACCACAAACAAACAAAAAGTGCTACAGTGCGCTGCAGTGTTTAATGTGACATTTTCATCCAACTTCACTTTTACTTTTTGAGTAACTAAACACCACCTAAAATTAAGTTAATGAGCATTTATTATTCTCTCTCTCCCATAATCCTCTGAGGCCCAGGTCACGTTCCCACACGCGCCAGCGAATAGGAGGGGAACGGTCTGTTAAATGAGGGGAGTTAGATAAGGAGAGAGAGGGATAATCTATATTTTAGTAGGGATTCCCCTGACTAAAAATTTAGTCCCAAGGCTAGTTTTAACTCCTCTTTAGTCAGAGGTGCTTGTAAGTTTAGCCTCTCAAATCGCCCTGTTCGGTTGGCTGGTTGATGGTGGCTGATGCTGGTTTTTGCTGAGAGAAAAATACTGCTGGCTGATTGGTGGCTGGTGACTGGTGCTGATTTTTACTGAGAAAAAAACGCTACTGTCTGGTCGATAATCCAAACGAACGGGCCAAAAGATTAATTTTAGCCCGTGGATGCAAGCACCCTCCTACACCTTTATTGACTGGCACCGGCACTGACGCCCGCTTAGCGTCTCAACCTCGGGCGACGCCTCGCTTCTGCTTCACGTGGCCCAGTGCCGGGGATAGAGTGGAGTGGCGAGGGAGCAGCGTGCAGCGCGCGAGGCAAGAGCAAAGCAGCGTGGATAAGGAATGGGAAGAAAAAGATGCAGTACGGATATTACATTGTGAAGTTGAGTAATTGGATTATCCGTTGTGTTAACAAACATTGAAGGTAGAAAAAAACAAATTTAAGATGTAATTTTCGAGGATAAAGCTTAACTAAAAATTAACAATGAAAATGGGAGCACTTCCAAGAAATCTGTCCAAAGTAAAAGTAATTAGATATCGGTCAGTTTGTGTTGTGTTTTAGAATAATCTGAAGTTGTGAAGGAGGCTCCAACACTGCAAGAAGTTTTCTAAAAGTTTTGTTGAAAAGTATTTATTTTTCATGTGTTCTCGGTTTATGACTATGGGAATTGTAGTTGAGATATGTTTGAGTCTAGATTATGACTATGTTTAATTTTGAGTAAATTATACTCACCATATTGTATGGTTGTATCACTTTAGTCCAGTAAGTTGCAAAACGTGAAAATGGATACATGAATTTGTCAGGTTTGTACATATACGGTCATATGTATACCATAGAGCGTATTTATCATCATAATAGACCACACAAGTATCAAGGCCTTGTTTAGTTCCCCAAGTCATGCAAAATTAAACAGGCATTAAGTTTTATGGTTCTCATGGAATACCTTCAAATTACAGCTAGAGATGAAACAAACTTCAGTACTAGATCGACCGGGCATTATATGCCTGGGGCATCATAGAGAAGGAACCAAACGGATCCATCATGGTGATATATTCAACATACAACTTTCCATTTTGGTGGTATGCATCAACGAGCACACATGCTGTTCTAATTTATTTAGTGTGCATTATGAGGTGATGTCTTTCCTCCAGCGTACACAAACACGCAGAGAGGATTATTATTCCAGTAAAATCTTGGCATTTCCACAATTATAAAAGTCCAATACTGATAAAAAAATGTAAAGAGATTTAGTCAAAGCCATGCACATTGGAAGCATGCATATTGGAAGGCTATTTTATGTCCTGGTGAGATGCATTAAAACTAGAGCTAGAGATAATAGAGATGAACAAGCTTCAATTTCAACTAGACATAGATAGCCACACGATCTGGAGTAGTTCTGCAAAGAAGAAGAACCCAGGCATGTATTTTTGAAATACGCCGTTAATACTTGTGAGTTGCGACCCACCACATAATGTACTACCATGACAAAATACGCTCTATAGTATACATCTGACCGTAGACGCACACACTTGACAAGTTCATGTACTTGTTTGTATATTTTACAACTTATTAGACTAAAGTGATATAATCATGCAAGTTGTTGTATGGTATGCGTAATTTACTCTTTAATTTTCTTATTACAGAGTAACTTGTAAGGTGGTAATCCCAACGGATGCGATCTTATGTAGACACTCTATTAAGCTTTTAATAAAGCTATAAGCATTTGACTTTAGTCCAACAAAAGATTTTATGTTGGAATTCGCGGAGGACAGAAGCAACAAATTTTAAAATAAAAGAAACTATACAGATACACACGCAGAAATTCGCATGACCGCTGGCTCCGGTGCCCGTTTCTATGTGACCAGATGAAAAGGCATGAATCACACGTTTCGTCTTCACTCATCAGAAGGGAAAGCGACAGAAGATAAAACCCAGCTCCTTTTAAATGCGCGCTCAGTTGATTTTCAGCACGAGGTTGAACGTTTCTCCAGCTTTTCGTGAGAAGGAAAAGAAGGTTTAGCTCTACAGTAATGGTATCTTCCGTGACTACGGATATGCTACATCTTATATTCCGGTACCAATTTCCGAATTGACACTTGACCTGTGCACCAATCAGGCAATCAACAACGACGTGACACCCAACCACACAGGAGGAAACACTGTAACGTCGCATTGTTTTCTTTCCCAGTCACGTCGCCAAACTTTCTAAAATTCTCTCTCGGCGGTGTTCACTTCCCTTTAAATTCAAAACTTCTCCCAAACTCTCTCTCTAAACTTCACTATTCACTATCACATCAAATCTCTCTCCTCATGCATGGAGCATTAAATGTAGGTAAATAAAAAAACCAAGTACATGATTTTGAGGTACACGACGAGACGAATCTTTTGAGCCTAGTTAGGTGACAATGATTATCACAAACAAACGAAAAATGCTACAGTGCGCTACAGTGTTCGATGTGACATTTTCACCCAAATTCACATTCCCTTTTCAGGAAAGTGAACACCGCCCTCCAAACATCACTATTCACCTATCACATCGAACCTCTCTCCTCATACATTGAAAACTAAGTACATAGTTTTGATGTACACGACGAGACGGATCTTTTGAGCCTAGTTAAGTCATGGTAGAACAACGATTACCACAAACAAACAGTATCCGATGTGACATTTTCACCAAATTTTCTCTTCCTCTTTTTGGAACTAAACACACCCAATTTATAATTTTTAAATTACAGCACATTTTCTGAATATAAAAAGATTGCTTTTGTGCCTGCCAACATCAGACCAGAGAAAATAATCCTTGCTAAGAAAAACACCAGACCACAAAAACTGGGGGCCATGAGCATCTCCAGAGTATAATCCTTTCTGAGGCCACAAAGGTGCAAGAGCATATCCTGACCCAGCACTACACACTCTTTTTGAGAACCGAATAAATCCAGGCAATAGAAAAACGAAGCTGCCAACAACCAGCACATGGACCACGAATTGTCGGTGCCCTCGTTGAACAGCTGAACAATCATGCTGGGATACAAAATTGAACTCGGTGCTGCTACCACAAAAGTTTCCCAGCGCCCAGGAAAGCGCCGATCAACATGGTCCATTGTATATGGCATAGATCTCCAGCCTGTAGGATACATCGCCGGAGATATTTGGTAATCACACCACAACAGGCGAGCTAAAAGTACATAACGCGTGCAAGTTTATTAAAGTCAAGATGAGCTACCCTGAAGAAGCAAAATGGGGCATCAGGCAGGCATGTGGAGCTGTGTCAAATGAGTAACAGAGGAAATGGAGCGCTGGCAAAAGGTCACTCCAGAATGGAATGTTTAAGCGGCCTCCATGTTGGGCTCGGCGTCCCCATTATCCTCAGGCTCGCCATCCCTCTGCTTCACAAAGTCAAGTCCATATTCCTCCTCTGAATAGTGCTCCTCGGCACTTCTGCCAAAGATGAATGGTCTTCTACCCATCGTTGTGAAAGGCATTAGCCCAAAGGCACGTGCAGTTTTGATCTCTCTTGCAATCTTACGCTGAGCTTTCGCACTTATGCGAGTCTGTGAAGAAGATCAGTAAATCAAAAACCATGGCAAACATATGTATCAATACAGAATTACAAGTGCAACTGCAACGACATTCCCTAATGTAGGAAAGTAACAGTAACCAAGGTTACACATTAAAAAAAGAACTTGGCAGTGGATTTGCATATATGAAACAGGTGGTATGCGTGGTTTCATTTAATTACATGAATTGTATTTTGAATCAAATTAATAAAGAGGTCAACATCCAGCAAAGAAGATCCAGGCACAGCAGCAGCAGCAGCAGTAAAGGCTTATCTTTCCAGGAAGAAAAGGTATGCAAGGATAGTGGCACTCAAACTCTACACTGCTCTCAGCATGCATGTTTAGCATCTATCTAACACAACAGGATCTGATATTCCATTAAAAATGCAGGATTATTTACCAAAAAAGTTCCTCATCATATATAACTAGTAGTTACCTGGCTTCTCTTGATGATAATTCCAGCTTCTGTAAGAAAGTTGGAGAGGAATCTAACATTCTGCAAGGAACAGTTCTGAATATGTTTAAAAAATGAAAGTGGAGGATACTTGTAGCCAAGCCATAAGAATTCATCAATCAGATCAAACATATAAGCTTTGGAGAAAGTTATACTAGATTTATCTTGAAAAGCACTTTCAGAATCTTATGCATTTATTTGCACATTAAAATTAAAACTATATTCTAATAGGAAAAACAGTGGTCAAAATTGCACCTTGAAGCATTTTAAAGTCAAAGCATCAAGTATCATTTTACAGGAGGTAGTATATATCTTCCTTGCAAAGAGGCGCCTAACAGTAAATATTTATTGGCATGGTTTATACACTAGAATATGACTTTCTTTCCATGTAGATCTGATATTTCAAAAGATCTGTGTTCTACACATTGAGACTTGGAACCCATGGCTGCTTTCAAGTATGTGCTTTAATACTTACTGAAGCAAGTGTTTGCACCAAAATCGTCCCAAGATATATTTAAGCTTCATATGTGGATTAGTAACTTAAAATGAGTACCGTAGCAAATAATTAGCTTGTCCTAAATGCCATATATTTAAAAACAGAGGGAGCATTTCACTGTAACGAAGTATCCTACATTTGCTAATTTTAAATATAACAAGTAGCACAGTCACAAGAAAATGTCAGAGTAACATAGATTTAGGACTAACAGTAAATATTGGTCAGGTCCTATTCGTAACTAAGATGATGTTTCAGGAAAATTCACATAGTGACAAAGACATAACAAATTATAGGGTGGCAAGTACGTTGCAGTTAACGTCATCAAGGCTATGACTCTTTAATTGAAAAAAGGGTGCCATTTTCAGATCAGCAGAGGCTCATTGAGTTGCTGACTCTCTAATTAGCAGTTTTAGGATTTACAAAGCAGTAGGGCAAAACAAAATCCATGACTCAATGTAAAATGAAAACTGCAGTCAATTTCCTTGCGTTGCCAGGCAGATATACTCACCCTAAAATCAGCCTTCCTCAAAACCTCTGCTGTAGTTGTTTCAAACTGTGGTCTAGGAGGGTTCTTTGCAGCAGCAGGTCTTGCAAGGTCAAGGTCCTGCAGTTATTGGAATTGAAAGAAATATGGTATTAGAATAGCAGTCCGACAATAGCAGAAAACTAATAAATGATGAAAGAAACTTGTAAGTTACATATCGTATTTTAAAGATAATCCCACTATCATTTGGTGGCTTTTAATGGTTTGGGAAATAAATTATTGGAAGAGCAATTTCCATTTTGTTTAGCAAACATCTGCCTAGTAGCCGTTCATATTCCAGGACAACACAGGCATTTCCAGAAAACACACTTACTCACTGAATTATGTAATGCATAGACAGGATAACAAAAACCTCAAGACGGCAAAAGGTTCTAGATGTCATGAGACTATGCATTGATGAACCAAACTCCCTCTTACCCGAACATTATAAGTCGAACCTCGCCTAAAGTCCACATCAGGCCTGAAATCAAACTCATCATTTTCCCAGTCCCAGTCCTCGTCGTCGTCGTCGTCCATTGGGGAGTTGTGTGCCGCCTTACCGAGCACCTCACCCATTCCATCATTCAAAGAATCAAAACCACCAAAGGACCCAGAGCTGCTCCTGTCGCCAATCCCACCAAAAACACCCATGGGCCCAGAACCGTTCCTGTTGCTGAAACCACCCATCGATCCAGAGCCCATGCCGTATCTCTTACCGGTATTTTCAACCCTATCGAGCTTCCGATACAGTGACCCCTCGTCCAGGCCCTTGCTCCCAAACAGCCGCTGTTCGAATTCGTCCATGGTCTCGCCAGGCTCGCCATCCCCTGCACAGCAATAATCGGGACCAGATAAGCATCAGCAGCAGCCTAATTGAGAGGCCACTGTGAGATCAATTCTTCAATCTCATAACATTACACCTGAAGTCACTGGAAATGATGTATTTTAGCGCGCAGAAGCTATGCAGATAATATGCGTCGGGCCTAGATCTCTAAGGTCATTCGATTCAGCTTATTTCTACGACTAAATGGAAAGGGTGGGCAAGTATGAGACCTACGCATCACGCGGCACGAAGGGACGGGAGATACTGCATGGGGCGGCTAGAGGGCGGCGGGGACTGACCGGAGGGGGAGGTGTGGGTGCTCACCGGACTGGAAGGAGCGGCAGAACTCGCTGGCGGCGGGTGTCCCGTGGGAAGACAGGGCGCTGCGGAGCGAGGCGCGCCGCGGGAGAGATCGCCTCAGAGCCGAGCTCGCCATCTCGCTGGGTGGTGGGCTCGTCGGCGCCGCCGCAACCCCAACACCAGGTAGGAGGGGGAGGAGCGGGGTGATTAGGGGTTAGGGGTTTCCTCGTTTTTGCGTTTTGGACCCCGTGGATGACTTTTTTTTTGTTTGGCTCCTTTGCGGCTCCTCCTCCCCCGTCCAGAGAGCGCGGGGTGCAAAAGGCAAAAGGTAGCTCTCTCCATTTCCGCCACGGGTAAGGATGGCGGCGGCGGCGATACTCGAGTTGGACCCGTCGCGCGAGCTCGCCGGCGGCGTCATCGAAAATATCGCGCGGCTGGAGAGGAGGATCTTCCCGAAGCACGAGTCGCTGGCGCGATCCATCCACGACGAGCTCAAGCGCCGGAACTCCGGCCTGATTTACATGGCAGCCAGCGCCGCAGGGGGCGACGGCGATGAGGTCGTCGGGTACGCCATGTACACCTGCCCCACCTCCCTCTGCGCCACCATCACCAAGCTCGCCGGTGAGGACACACTCAAGTAGAGCCTCCTCTCTCCTCTCCTCTCTTCTCTTCCTTGAAGCTGTCAGCTAAAACCGTGCCCAAAACTGCAACTGTGCAGTGAAGGAGAGTTGTAGGCGGCAGGGCCACGGCGAGGCGCTGCTGGCGGCCGCCGTGGAGCGGTGCCGGAGGAGGAGGGTCCAGCGGGTGTCCCTCCATGTGGATCCGGCGAGGACGGCCGCGGTGGCGCTGTACCGGAAGGCCGGGTTCCAGGTCGACTCCGTCGTCGTAGGCTACTACGCGCCGCAGAGGGACGCCTACCGGATGTACATGGATCTGTAGGAATCATCAGGAGCCAGGAGGCCAGTGTTCATCCCTGTTGAGAGAATTGAGCTTGCTTGCCAATTGTGATCGACCTGTTAGTATAAAGCCATTGGTGCTCCTCATAATACTGATAAAAAGCTCTGACGCGTTCTGATCCTGTGAAAGCTTTTTTTTTCCCGATGTTCTGTAGCCCCATAATGTACTAACGATATATTTGGAGGATTGGACGAGACCAAATTTGATTCTCGCTGGGTTCGGGAAAGATTTCCACATTTCGAAGGCTGCTGATAAATTGACCATATGGTTTCAGCTGTTACAACTGCAGATAGTCAATTCAGTTCAGAGATGCGGCCATATCAGTTTCTGCTCAAGGTCAAGCTAACCCGGCAAGGGGTTCAGCCGCTCAGATCAATTCTTGGATAATTTTGAGCATCTTGTACCTTAGATCTTGGCTAGTGTGAATTGTCACTGACACACATAGAAAGCAAAATCTGATTAAGAGGTCACAGAAGAAGCTCACAGACCCTCATAGGATTATTCAACTTGAAATAGTGCGTTAGTATGGTCATTTCGCTATCGACCTGACTCACATTCCCATATTTTCAAATCTGTGTATTTCAAGCAAAGAACTCGACGGCATTCAAAATCGGCAAACATTAGCATCACCAACAGTTTCAATCTGTAGCGCGATGACCTTGATCCGTTTATTGCAAAATTTGCCTGAGATTTCATCTCACCAGTCATCACTGCTAGGCTGATCAATCAAAAAAAAAAAAGAAGCAGCAGAAGCATGTGCCTAAGGCAAAACGTAGTTCGCTCACTTTCCAACACGGCTCAGGCAGCCATGGCGGCGGCGGCGCCGACGATACTGGACCTTGATCTGTCGCACGAGCGAGCCGGCCGCGTCCTCGAGGACATCCGGCGCCTGGAAAGGACGGCCTTCCCGGAGCACGAGTCGCCGGCGCGGTCCCTCCGCGACGAGCTGGAGCGCCGGGACTCCGGCCTGGTCTACTCGACGCCCGGCAGCGAAGGCGGCGGCGAGGAGGAGGAGGTCGTCGGGTACGCCGCGTACACCTGCAACACCTCCCTCTGCGCCACCATCATCGAGCTCGCCGGTGAGGCACACACCGAAACATGTTTGCATCTCTGTTCCCCCGGGGAAGGCTTCACCCGAATCCGTGCCCAAAACTGCAAAACTTCCGGTCGCAGTGAGGGAGAACTGCAGGCGGCAGGGCCACGGCGAGGCTCTGGTGAGGGCGGCCATGGAGCGGTGCCGGGGGAGGAGAATCCAGCGGGTAATCCTCCACGTCGATCCGGCGAGGACGGCCGCGGTGGCGCTGTACCGGAAGGTCGGGTTCCAGGTCGACGCCACCATCGAGGACTACTACGCGCCGCAGAGGGACGCGTACCGGATGTTCATGGATCTTCGGTGATCGTGAGAGAATTGCTGCTGCTCATAATGTCGATAAAGTGCCCTGATGCATTACATTCTGATTTCTGTGAATGTTTTTATCGATGATTCCCTGGTTGCAAATTGCAAGGTCTGTCCAAACGATCCGATCAATTAAGAGAATTTCACAACATAAGTTCCGGTTGAAATTCAGACAAATTCCCAAATTTTGAGCTTACAATTGACTATAATACTTTCAGTAGTTACCAACTCTAGATGTTGTTTTGCAAGTGTTAGATAGTTCAGTTCAGAGTTGATGTCATATCGTTTCTCTTGCAAGGACAAGTTAAGTCAAAAGGAGTTGGACATTTATGAATAAGTTTGAACCTTTTAGGCAACTAACAGTAACAAATCCTCACTGATAATAGTTGGCTAGATTAATTGAGGCTAATTAGCAGCCTAATTTTGCAGCAGAAACTTTCCAATTCTCAGACATTTATGTTGCTCCAACAACGGAAACGAGATGGTCACAAACAAAGCCTGCCTCCATTTGGGGCAAGCACAAAGTTCTCTATTAACATAGCCAAGTCAGATATGTACAGAGTGGCTGGATATGATTTAGGATGCATGCAGGCACTAAATAAGTTCTAAAGCACGTTCAGACGGCTTGTGACTCCACATCAATTCAGGCACTTCCAAAAGCTCGAGTAAAGCATGGAAATGGAGGGCATAAGATTAACTGGAACTGAGCACTGACTGAAGGTCTTCAAGGAGGCGGCATCACGGTCATTTTATGTGGGAATCATAAACACTGAAGATGACGTCTGGGACAATCAGAGGCAGCTTGCTTATGTACATGAACAGCCGTCTGAGGTTCTCTCTTGACACCGTCTCCATGTCAACCACATCTTGGTCCTCGACATAAATCCACAGGTCACCAGGACAAGTCTTCTTCAGGTTGTCACGGCAGAATGGGCACGACTGCGATCTAGAATTCCTGCAGGAAAGCAATGTTATTATCAATCGAACATAAACAATATCAGTTCTAATGGTAACAATTATGGTGCAACCCTGGAACATGGTACACTAACTGAAAATGTGCATCGGCCAAAAGACTACAGACAAACCACAACTATAGGAACGCCTGTACACGGAAATAATAAATTGCAGGCACCTACTATCGCTAACATATGAAGCTACTATGAATGGAAGGACCACAATTTAATGAGCTAAATTGTTAGCTGAAGTGAACAAAAGAGTACCATGTTCTGATAGCCTAGAACCGATGAGCTGTAAACAGATTGCATGGTCTACATAGAAGATTAATGAGTGTATTCATGGATTGGACCAAAAAGAAAAATCAATACGTGATAGGGCACTGCACACATGTTTCTCTTTGCAATGAAGGAATGGCAAAAGATACCTTAAAAAAAATCAGGTTGTGAATCAGAGCATTTACCACACTTACAGTAGTTGGTGAAATTACCCGAATATCACAATGTTACTTTCTAATGATCCCCAGAATGACAATGGGAAAACATACAAATGAATATAATATGCTTCGCAATGCTACTTTATAATTATCACTTTACTCTGTTCAGCTGCTGGCCATCCAAATTTCAACACCAGGGGGTTTCTTAAAAGGGAGGTTAACCTTGTGCAGAAGCCCATAAGCATTTAAGGGGTTGGGGGTGGGGGATCAAGCTTGTTTTCTAAAATATGGGTTCAGAAAGACAGGTCTAAGCTTATCTACAGAGTCACTATTAGCAGCAGCTCAAGCTTCCACAATTATCAAGATACAGAAATAAGAGGAACAATATATATAAGAGTCATCCAGCTAAAAAGTTTGCTAAACAATAATGATAACAAGAGCCTACGCAAGAAGGTTGCACTTGCACGGCAGTAAAAATAGGGTGATTGAGGATATAACGCTAAATGCAGTCATGCAAAAAACATGTGCAGAGTCCAAAATTTCGAGCGTACCAGTCCTGGTAACATCTGAGGCACATGGCATGGGTGCAGTTGGGCAACACAACTTTGCTGTTCATCTCCATGCAAATCCCACACTCTTCTTCCCTCTCAACGTCAATATCAGATAAGCTGCTGCGTTCGTCCTCATCGTTCTTTCTGTACCTCTCCATGCACACAGCCTTCTGCTTCTTGTCCTCCACATCAGTGATTCCCCTTTGCAGTTGCAGCAAAGAAGGAAAAATCACAGCTGCTCAGTGCCAAGCATGAATCAGTTCCGATCAACAGAACAGCACAAAAGACAACATAGTCAGGCAAAGTTTTAAGAATATCATGTGCTCTTACCATAGAATTCTTTGATGCTGGCTTTCCTCTCATGAGTCGACATGGTAGTCGTGCCATCAACATAAACCTGCACAGCGAGCAACAAATTCAGCAGAGAGCCTCCACAATGTGAGCCCAACAACCATGAGGCAGAGCATGCCACAGACCTTGTATATGAGGATTCTCAGCAGGCCAAGCGCCCCGGCGAGGCTGCAGTCAGTCCACTGCACCAGGAAGAGGAATATATGCGCGGCGGGGCTGTAAGACAGCCGCATCTGCAGGCACGCGCCATCATAGTCCCGGGGAAATTCAGATGCCCTGCTCATCCAAACAAGCAAGCAACTAGCATCATTTGGCAGATCACATGCGCTCAGAGAAGAGACACTACCTTCTCCCCTTTCCCTCTAGACAAAAGCTATAATTTAGAACGCCCAAGCACATGGGGAAGAGTGTTTTCCTTTAAACATGCTAAACACATGCGATCCCCTCCCGATCTACCGCACCGTCGCGCTCGTGCGCGCGCGGATAACGCAATCAGCAACCGGCACCGCACCAACCCCCATGACGAATCCCTCCGCGGAAGACGAACCGGGCGCTGGATTGATCAACCCGTCGCGCTCCCAGGCCGCCGCATTGCGCAGCCCCAAGCGAGAGACGAGAAGGACACGGGGCCCGTACTAGTGAACTGTGAGCCGAACGGAATCGACGGGGGATGTGAGGCGGCGCCGGAATCGGGGCGGGGGGACGAAGAGGGGAGGGTGGCGGGGGCGAGCTGGGTGGGCTTACAGGGTGTTGGCGTGCTGGATGTCAGCTTCGAGCACCTTGATGGAGTCCCTGTACGCCTTCCGCATCCTCCTCCTCCGCCGCCCTTCTCATCCAAGTGCCGCCCCGGTCCCGGCAAGCCCCCGCCTCCTCGCCGCCGCGCCGGAAGGAAATCCCTCGGACCTGGTGGCGCCGGGGTCGGGGCTCGCGATTGCCGCAATTGGGAGGAGTAGGAGGGAGAGGGAGGTGAGGGCGAGGGGTCTGGCTGGGTCTCGGCCTCTCGGGCGCCGCGCGGTGGTGTGGGGGGTGGGGTGGGTGGCGTGGGGGAGTGGTGGGCTTTGAGAGGAGGGGGGAAGGAGACGATGACCGATGAGGGCGGGGCGCGGCGCGGGGGCAGGACGCGAGTGTGCGGGCCGGGCGCGCGGGCAGACAGACTGACAGGGAGGAGCAGAGCGCGCCGCGTGTGCCCGCGGCGGGCGTGGCCGCGTCGGGATGCGTGGAAATCCCCGTGCGTCTGGGCCGGCGCCTGCCTCTCTGCCCGCCTGCCGGCCCCGCCCTCCTCTCTCTCTCTCCTTCGGGTGGTAATGGTAACTGTGGTGTCCGGTGAAAGACGGTAGCAACCAGGTGAGGTGAGGCGGCCGGAGAGTCGATCGATATTACTTTGCTATCCTACACCAAAGCGGAAGATTTGGCACAAGTTGCCAGGCTCTCTTTTGGAACATGGTAAATTACCAAAGGCTCATGGAAACTTCGAAGAGTCCATAACTTTAAAACTTGCGGGATGTATAGAGTTTTGGTAAATTCAGGGCCCAAGTGTTGTCTCTACGGTACAATACAACACGACAACTGTCTGTCATATGCGCTAAGCCGTGTACTATCTGTTAGCAAAAAAAAATTGAAACATTACAACAGAGAAGCAAGGCTATACTATACCAAGGCTGTGTTTAATTCCCAAATCCCACTCAAAATTTTACTATGTAAAAAGTCTCATCACATCATATCAAATCTCTCTCCTCATGCGTGAAGTATTAAATGTAGGTAAATAAAAAACTAATTACATAGTTTTGATGTACACGACGAGACGAATCTTTTGAGCCTAGTTAGGTCATGATCGCACAACAATTATTACAAACAAACGAAAAGTACTACGGTGCGCTATAGTATACGATTTAACCCGATGTGACTTTTCGACCGCATACGTCGGTGGTCAGTGATCAACCGGTGGGCAGCCTTGATTTACCTTTCTAGATTACGCACAGACTACTGTGCACACAGGTGGGCCTAGTAAGGACTATGGTTATCCCGTTGCTTTCAGCTCTTCTTTTTCACGAGGTACACCCCCTTGGACTCAACTCAACTAAATAACGTCCATTATCGCTAGGTACACTCAATACCACTAAGATAGCCACCTTGTTTCGTGAGTGAGATAACTCTAAACCTGACGTGCTAGTGCTACCCACACAGGGGCGGAGGCGCAAAAGGGGGGGGGGGGGGGGGGGCTGGGGGGGCTCCAGCCCCCCCTACCGTCGGCGCCACCATGGAAGCCTCCCCAAGCCCCCCTTGGCTGGAGGTTGAAGATGAAGAGGGAAAGGGGGGCTGGAGAAGGAAGAAGGAGGCAGCAGCCCCCCCTGCTGGGACGTTGGCTTCGCCACTGCCCACACTATGGTACATTAAATATGCTGCAGTGAAACTTATCTTTTTAGAATAAGCTGCAACAACTATATATTAGGAGGATGGCTTCTTGAATTTTTTTTACGGACTTACGATTGTTCAAAAGAAAAAAATTTAAGTCTGTTTAAAGGGATTGCTATACTGTAGAGCACACCTGCAGAAGCTAAATGCTGACACGGCTGCAGCTATAGCAAGCTGAACCGAACACATTGTTTTAGTGTCGCCTACAACTATCCTCGTATATTCAGCCAATAAAGAATTTTGTTATATATGTGTGCATCATGATGTTGGTCCCCTATATCCTACCATTATCACTTCCAATGCCATTGCTTTCGGATTCTGCTGCATCATCCACGCTTAAACTGTAGTCCCTAACAAACTCCCTTTATCAGTTTTTATGGCTGTTATTATATTATCATAACAATAGTTTTGGTCCTGATATATCTTTTTTTACCAGAACCTTTAAGGCCAAATACAACGGTAGAGACGGCTGCTGTCTTTTTGACACAAACAGACAGCTGAACCGACAACTTGTACAGTGGTTTGTATGTTTGGCTGTCTGTATGATAATTAATTCATCATTAAACTCATGGTGATCTAGTATACAATTGATCTTTGTAGTCATTTTTTTTGGTGCCACCTCTTTGCGTGGAATCATCCACTTTCACTGTGCTCTACAGTTCCAAAAGTGCTCCTCCTCTCCTACTGCAAGTTGCGGTCTTGCTACGACTGCCTCACCAACTCCAGACTACATTATCCTACCCATTGTCATGTTTCCACACCAGGCATCATTTTGAATTGTTCAAGGTGCTTGGTAGGTGGAATTCCGTAAAGACAACCAAGCTTCCGTCATCAATTCTTGAGGATTACTTTGTTTGGCAAGCAAATTGGTCCAAACTATGAAAGCGTGATTGTTTTGGGTCCAAGACTCCAAGAATCATTTTCTTGCACAAAAGATTATATATCATAGATTAGAAGATGATGGATCATAGAGCATTGGAACTACATTTTCTTTTCATTTCCATAGAAATAGCAACATGTCAAATTTGAATCTTGGAGTTCAATATAATGACAATCTTTTCTGTTTAACAAGTTTTAAAATTAAAATTCAATGTCATGGACATATATGTTTTAAAATGGACTTTCACATTATAAATTTCAAAATCAATATGAATAAAATCCATTATTTTGACTTTTAAAAAATAAATATCAAAATTTTAGAGTATTGAAATAATTATGTTCCATTTTATCCTCATGAAGTATTAAAATTCATATTTTATAAGGTAGTATTTCAAATGATAAGGTTAATATTAAAAATGACACTGTAAATTTACTACTATCTAGACATACATCTTGAACTTAAAAATCTAAGTATGAAGTTAAAACATCATATTCTTACACTTCCAAATTCCTAATTTTATTCTAAATGTTTCTATATACCAACTTTCTAGAAGTAGCTCAAACTTTCTCACTAACCAATCAAAATTTGACATACAATTTCCCAGATGGTGTATTCTCTGTATTTTGATCAAGGGCAATCCCATATTCATGAGGGTTTATCATTAATAAAACCAAACATGCCCATAATCCCAGACCCTGATGTCAACGGAGAAGATGGCAATGTTGTTAGAAATAAGCTGATGGGCATGTTTGGTTCTAGCTATAACCCTTATGTTTGGGCATGTCAGTGGAGAAGATGTCAATGGGTTCAGGTTCATAATCTGCTTGGAATCTTTAATGCAAAAATAATCTATAACCGTTGATTTTGGCTGTTTTCTATGCCAAAATAATCGACAATTGTGTAGGTAATATAAAACACAGTTTATAGAAATATAGTAGTGTAAAATAAATAGTACTCCCTCAATTCAAGATAACACATCATTGTGACAACGAAACAAAACTAAGCTCAGTTTATTTTGATTGTCCTAGATATTGATATCATGACTGGATAGTATACGAATCTCCGCAATTACACATTTAGATTCTAAGATACGAGTATTTATCCACTTTTGGTGTAGTGGTTAGCTGTAGTACTATTCTAGGATGCGCCTAGCATTTTGCCTCTTTGGGGCCCACGCAGACTTACTTGCCCGGAGGATTATGAGGACAGCAGTGGATGTTTCCAGTAATTAACTAATTAAGGTAGGATACACTGGGATAAAGTTTCTTTAGATGATTGCAGATGGAGATTAAAGAATAGTGGACGCGCCAAGGCAGACAGCACCAGGATATTTCTAGACCGATCAGCTGCGGCTACTTTGAAAACAGCTTTGCCTTATCCTGTACGGCATGTGGTCCCGGCTTTGAAAATATTTTTCCTCTTTTTCGGATCTGATCCCATTCGTCCATCAATGCGGCCAGATTCATTCGTCCTCCTCTCGTTTGTGAGAGTTGAACACATCCTCTCATTTTCGCTCTGTTTCCCTGCCTTTGATGCAATTTCTCAATCTGGAACTTAATTTCCTTTCTGACCGAGGAAATATGTGGTAGCGATGGTACTATGTTACGTGAACTCACTTTTTTCTTAAAGAAAGATAATTTGCCCCGTGGATCCTGCGAAGTTGTCACGTTATGACGATTATTTCCACATAAATTCCTTAATTTAGCCATCCTCTGGAATTAGTCAGTCCTTTTGACTTGTGTTTCCCTTCTCTGCAGGCTAAATCACATGTTTAAGCTCTTCGCCTCTTCCTCCTTGATAAACAAACGACCATCGCAAAAGTACGTGCATCCTAAAAGCCGGTTTATGCACAAATATTTTTACTGATCGAGCTATAGCATTTCTAGAAAGATCATGTGCTCTCGGAAGATGGCCATACACATTCACTCCAATGCAAGTGTCTGAACTGGGTTCACTTCAGCGCGAGGGACATTTGAAGTTGTGATGACTGATCCATGCACTGCCGTTTTGATGAGACGAAGTTGAGAGTTTTCTTCAGTGCGTCGCTGTGACATGAACGCCGCCGTATCCTCCTCATGGCCTTCAGGCTTCAGTTCCTCCTGTGTGATGCGGCCGTGCCATGCCAGTGTCCTCCCTCTTCGGTGGCGCCTTCAGTGCCCTCGTAGTCGTTGACGCCGGCGCCGGCCACCGGTGGACAGTGCAGGCCGGAGGAGGAACCAAACCAATACAGTCGGCCATTTCCGGCAGCTCCGCTCGCTGTCAACCCGCAAGAAATGGCTGCGCATTCAACATTCAGGTATTGGTCCATGCCCTGAAACTCTAGTACGCACATCTGTTGTCAGGGTCACATAATCTTACAACTACGTGAGTTATCCTCAGAAATCGGAGCCAAGGAATTTTAGGAGCTCTGATAGAACTGTTGAGAACTAGCGTTAAAACTTAAAAGGGTATGCACATGCACTCCATCTGCAACTCAAGTTGGCATGCCACTGAATGCATATGATCACCATTTCATTTTGCTAAGTTAAGGAAGTTTTTGTTGTATAATCCTTATAGCTGTAACCGGGGTTGGCGAGCGGCTCACGTTGTAATTGGTCATCAGCACATCATGCGTATTCTAGAAGATAACAAGGTGATTGCCTTCCATAAAACCTCTGTAGTCTCATTTTTTCACATTTGCATAGTAGCATGTCTAAACTTAGAGTTTTGTTCGACATCAAGTTACATGGAAATAAAACATTAGTAACTTAATTTTTTTTCGGACAGATCTGTATTTTCATTGAAACTGATATTAACAGCGTTATAAGCTTTGCTGGTCAACCTATAACATGTGTTCTCCCTTACATATTGTGTTTTCACCTGCAGACGATAGCACGCATGGGCCACCAATTTTTGCTGTTGGTAGTAGCTATGGTGGCACCAGATGAACAAAGAAAACTGGTCCTTGCTGTGCAGGATATCGAGATATTGTACTGAAGACCTGAGGTTGAGCACTTGCAGGTTAGCGTCAGGACTTGGTTGAACACGTGGTACACTTAGGGGTGGTAATGGATCGTGACCCGTTTGTTTCTTCACAATCCAATTTGGTCCTAGTCAAATTTAGGTCAAAAACTAGTACTTTTTTGGCCCGGTCCTTAAAATTTCTAGTACAAAATGGAGGGCCCTTTACCACCCCTAGGTACACTCTATTTCTGAAGAGTCGTTGTATTCGTAGAGTACTCTATTGACGAGTTTGAAATTTTGTCTGGGAAACAGAGGATTAAAGTGGATTGGAGGGATTTAGAGTAGAGCAATTTCTCCTATAAGTCAAAATATTCCTCACTTCCTTACAATCTCCCTCGATCCTTTTCGATACTCCATTTCCTAAACAAAGGCCTGAGCTGGCACCGGCAGAAAATCAGGCGATGCTTTCGCCTTTGTTCTTTCGCCTCAACAGAACTACTACCAGCAGCCAATGCTGATTGCTGAGCCTCATCCCCGAGGCGTCAGATTCCGAGAAGAAAGGCCAAGCCACGGAGAAGAGCACCGAAGGTCGAAGGAGTTAGAGATGCCGCCACCAACCTCGAGTCTGAAGCTGTGTGGATACCCTCTGCCGGGCTGAGCAGGAGTTGTGGTTGGTTGCTTGCTTCTAAGAAGAAGAAGAAGAGTTCGGTTCCTCTGATCTGAGGACATATCTTTTAAAACATGGAAAACTAGAGCATCTGGGTTAGTTTAGTTTGTGGTTTTGTATACCTCCCATGGTAAGGGAAAGGGCGGAAAGGCATCTGTCTACGCAGCGTTCTATTCTGCATCCACAAAAATCTGCAATGCGGAAACATGTGTTGGAAGGGTTTCAGCAGCTTAGGATGACTTCACATGATTGAATATTGATTGCTGCTTAACATTGCAAAGTGCAATTGTGCTAATGGTCACAGAATAAACGTGATTCTTATGAAATGCTGATATTTACCTCTATGTCAGGCAAAGGTTCGTAGTGCTTCTTTTCCTGCACCGCGTACATGGTAATTCCTGAAATCTTTTGTACTCCTAGCTGGGTGGCTACCAAGCTCTGCATAAAGTTATTCCAAAGTCAACAGTCAGTTAATCTTTATCACCATAGAGGGGGGAAATGTTTTATTTCATTGGCCAGAGAAAAAGATAAACATATCTCACTTTAGACTTCTATGGTCATGACAAGGACGTGCAAGAATAAAAGGATAGTTAACAAGCTACTAAATTTGATTGTATGCTTCTATGCAAAATTAATATTAAAAATTATATACCACAAGACACATGGGAGCAGTGTTATTTTCACATTTATCCAAAGATCTAGACTTTACTGATTAATCAACAAACGCCACCACTTTTCAGACTATCAATTGAAGACAGGAACGTTCAAAATACAAGGTAAAAACGGGCAGCTACTCGAGTTTTGAAGAGCAAGGATATATGTACAGTACAGAAGATAAATTATGAGTTCAGACAATTTCCTCACCAGATCAAACTTCAAAGACTCAAAAGCCTCCACCAAAGGTAAAATCTGTGCACAGGTAAAGCAGGAAATAAAAAAACATGCTACCAGCATTGTGTTCATCATAAAAATAAAGAGGCAAAGGCCCACTCAAGCGAATAGCTGCCATCAGCTTGTAGTGTACTACTGTACTCCAATACAATGATTTTCTTGCTTTTGCTATTGTTTATTATTTTTTTTCTCGAAAGGAGAGCTGTGTGTCATTTCATTAAGGTAGAAGAAATAAGAGTACAAGAACCAACACAGAACCACACACCCACACCTATTCTAAAAAGGACGCGCCACAACAAATAAGAGAAACCTGACCAAGGACCTAATGGCCTAAATGCCCAAAGTCAGCGACCTTGAAATCAGTTCCTGGAGCCTTTTAGCTCCAGCACTACACCAAAGGTTGCCCTCGGTGTGTACAGCCCTGAGAACCTCCTGAATGCTAGGACTAGTTCCTTCAAAAACACAGGAGTTGCGGTGCTTCCAGACCTCCCAAGCCACTAAGATAATCAAGGAATTTAAGCCTTTCATCTCATCCTTAGGCACCATTGAGATTGCTGACCACCACCACTTGGAGAATCGAGACACAGAAGGATCTGGTGTCAGATTGATGAGGCCTAGCTGCTGGAAGATCAAGGCCCACACTTGACGAGTGAATACGCATCCGACCAGCAAGTGGTGGATGGTTTCCTCAGCCTGATCACATAGGGGACACGCCTTTGGGTGTGCCAGCCCCCTCTTAGCAAGTCAGTCAGCAGTCCAACATCGATTGTGGAAAACCAGCCAAATGAAAAACTTGCAGCGAGGAGGCGCCCAGCTCTTCCAGATCCTTCTCCAGGGACCAAACTTAAATGTTCCCACAAAGAAAGCAGCATAAGCAGATTTGCTACTGTACTCCCAAGATGGAGATAGCTTCCAGACATACTGATCAGGTGCATCATGTTGAAGGACCACTCCATCCACCAAGTCCCAAACCTGCAGGTACTCCAAGAGGACCTGAACTGTGAGAGCGCCTTTTATGTCATCTACCCAACATAGATTATGGAGTGCTTGAGCTACTGTTATGTGCTTGGGAACAGCACCAACTAAATTTGGGGCCAATTCACCTACAATGTGTCCATCCAGCCACCTATCAGTCCAAAAACGAATTTGCTCACCATTTCCCACGATGGCATTGACCGCAATATTGAATAAAGCCTGGGCCTTGTGAGGGACCTGAATAGGAAGTCCAGCCCAAAGTCTTTCTGGATCGGTCTTTTCTGCCCAAAGCCAGCGCATCCTTAGAGCACACCCAAGAAGCTGCAGATTATGGATTCCAAGCCCACCATACTCAAGCGTTCGCTGCACCCATTCCCAAGCCACCAGACAATTGCCACCATTAGCATGATCCTGCCCCTGCCAGAGAAAACCTCTTCTTCTCTTATCAATAGCTTTGATGACCCATTTTGGCAAGTCCATGGCGATTAAGAAATAGATGGGAGTAGCGGTGAGGACTACTCCAACCATTACCAATCTTCCGGCTCTATTCATTAACGAGGCCTTCCATCCCGGAAGATAATTAGAAATCTTATCAACTAAAGGCAGCAGGACTTCCTTGGGAGGTCTACCAATGGTGAGAGGCAGCCCAAGGTAGGTATAGGGGAACTCCTTGATAGAACATGACAGAATATCTGCTGTGAGGGTCAATTCCTCGGCAGAACAATGGATAGGAGAAGCTGAGCTTTTGAATAAATTGGTTCGAAGCCCCGATACATGTCCAAAAAGCTCAAGCAGCCTCCCAGATACAAGAAGATCCTCAGCATAGAAGGAAATCCGATGCCGAGCTTGAGGGAAAGCCAAAGATGCCAGCAGCTGCTCCCTTGTAGCATATTCAACCAAAGAATTCAGGACATTCCTGACCAAGATGAATAGCATAGGGGAGAGAGGGTCGCCCTGTAACTTGAGTGGAGACGAGTTTAATAATGTAGAATAATTATTAACAGAGTTGGGGAGAGAATACAGCTAATATCAACAATCCGCACCTGCCATGTACACCTATCCACATTTACATAGCCAAAAACATCACTAGCCCAAAGTAAGAATTCAATGAGAGATTCTCTGTCAAACTTTATTTCCTTTTTTTAAAAAGAAACTATTACCCATCCCAATATTCAGCCCATTAATGCACAACTAAATAATGGGGCAATTGTTTAAGTAAATGTCCAAAGTAAGTAGAATGCTGATCATGTTTTTCATATGATAAATGTTTAAGCAGATGTTAAAACTTGGAAAGCCCCCACCAAAACGTGTTCTACGGAAAAAAAAATCAGGTAAAAACCACCTAGTCTAGCCATGTTTCACGATAAACGAAAAATAACATGCAAGTGAAGCAACGAACCAACTTCTGTAGTCCATTGACTAGAACAGCTGTGTCTTCACTGGACATGCTAGGAGCTAGAAATACTTCGAAGGGCCAACAGTTTTGTCCGTTTGGTTTGTAAGGCAAAGGTTGACCTGAAGACATTAGTTTTCATAAGACGACAGCAGTAGCAATGCGAAAACCACCATTATTGCATACTAAAATTAATGCCCCGATCACATGTAACTTCATCCACATTCCACAGCGATAAACAAATCATGAAAGTGAAAAGGACGTGGGACTATTTCAAGTTCCTTCAAATACCATTGAAAGTTTGAAACCAACAAGATAGAATGTGACCTAGTAATTATTGCTGGTTGCCATACAGATCAAACCAAGACTAAAAACCAAGATAAGTTACAAGCTTTCAGATACTGTTGCTAATACATAGAAAACAACCTTGCTAAGCAATAAATACCGCTACTGAGCTTCTGACAATACCGCTTCCGGTTTCATGCAATTTAATTTTCAAGATACTAGTAAACTCTTAAGTTGAGCCTTTTGGTACTGGGTAAGAGCAGATTATTGTGGGTGTCATCCAGATAAATAGGATTAACATCAAACATGATTGGCTCTAGTGCACCATGAGGTGAACTTGTTAGATGTAAAACATAGACATCTTAGAACCTTGCGTTATTGAAAAGAAAATTAGAAGAGAACAAGTGGATAATTAAAAGTGAAATGAGTTGAAAGGAGCAATATAATAACGAGTTCAAAGGAGCAGTATAATACAGGAACAGAATTTCTGAGATTCAAGTGCAGCTTGCCTTCTGGAAGGTTATGCCATAGTTGCAATTAATTATGAAGATACAATGAGACCAGTTGCAATTTATTATGAAGATACTCCGTACAATGAGAAAATGGATTCAGATCCACTAGATTTTATGACAAGAGCCAGAACGCTAAGAGCCTAGAAGCTCTAGCTATACTAGAACATAAAGGCCAGAAAGGAATTCAGGGATCATTGACCTCCATCTAATATTTTCTTGAAACACTGGACGAGAGGAGATAAAGAAAAGATTATATTTTCCAATTTACGGAGTAGTTAATAAAGAATGCTAAAATATAATGAAAAAGGACCCCATATTACACGGCATAGAGATATAGTATAAGAAATAGGCTATTAACTAACTCTAAATGAATTACGGATACATCCATATCCTTATAACATACTGAAACGACTACCATTACTCCTATGAAACCAACTATAATAATCGATGCCAAAGTAAATTTATCCTGCATTAAAAATAACAGCACTAGATAACAGTAATCTAGTATGTCCTGCATTAAAAGAAACACAAATCAAGATTTTACCATAAATGGTCTTTCTACATATATGATAGGTGGAACTTTCACAACATGTAGATCAACATCTTTGCCTGGGCTGCAAAAAAGGTTGTTGTAAAAATTATTTGCAATGGAAGTAAATAATTAATAAGGGAGTGGAAGCAAACAATCTTAGGCTCAATGCCACTGTAACTAACAAAAGTAAAGTTCCAACACATATCATAAGATTTTTAAATCGGAAACAGGAACTTCACCAACAGTGCTATGAATGTTGAGTCTGCAAGCGGCCTGGTTCACCAAGATTTGCACGCCATTTTTTTCCACAACGGGCATACCCGAATTTCATTCCCAACTGGCAACGAAATTACAGAATGTTCAATCACGAGTTTTGTGACCCCATCTATCATCACCCTGACCAGAAGAGCTAGCTGATCAAGACTCTACACCGAGGGTAGAGACCTGACAGCTCAAAAACCATGACTCAACTGCAGCTCCTAGGACCGACTACCAGGCAGTCCCAGCCAGCCAGAAAGCTACCAAAACACAAGAGAATACTAGCTGTTTTATTTACAGAACACACAGACCACTCGAAAAGAAAAAACCACTACTCCTTTTTTGTCGACTTTTCGCTGCAACAAAGTCAGACTCCTGTCCTCACGCCTTTCTCACTGAAGCAGCACCACCCCAATATCATCTTACCTTGCTTCTTGAGGATGGAAATGCAATGCTGCAGTTTTGACCATCTCAGCCCCCTCCTCCACGACAGCCATGTCTTCTCCCTTCTGAAGCCCTGCCCAATAAGATAAAAAAGAGCAAGCCAGGAATAATATTTCAGTTGGGGACCTAATCAGTTTTTTCTCAAAGCAAATATTGTTTCGAGCTTTCCAAATAGCCCACAAAATTGCATCCAGGCCAGCCATGTGAACATTCTTTCCTTGTGGAATACCAACTTTCACCGAAGTCCAGTATTGCTCAAGAGAATTACCAAGTATACTACTTACCTCTGACTTGGGTTGACCAGCCTCATCAGATGATGATCTGAGCTGATAAAGGTAATTGTATATTCCTCCCCCAGCTCTGATGAGGATAGGTTGCTTGCAGAGGTCCCTACATAAAAGTGCAATCCAAACAAGATATTTTGCTTAGTCAGTCATCCCTTTTCATTCACATATTAAACTGCAACAGATAGAATACCAGTATTAATAGCTTGATTAGAAGATACATGCACTCAACATTCTCACATAAGCAAAAAGTGTTCTTATCAAAAGAAATCTAGTTTTTAAGTGCTTGGATTACCCTATTGTGGACTTCACTGCTGAGGGATGATCATCAGCATCCAATCTTGTAGCTTTCCATTGTTGGGCAGGCTCAAAATCAACTTGATCCATGTAAAGATTAGATTTTGTATGGTTCTCTATGCAGGCTTCCAGATATGTAATATCCTGTCAACATAAACTAACTATATAAAACTGAAGACTGCCATGGTGAATTAACAAGGGTGCAACAATGCAGAAAATAACAAACAACACAAGCTATTGTTTTTAACAACGAAATACGCCCTACCTCTTGTTGAAAATAATTTGTTAAAACAGAACACGGATAAACTAACGTTGGAGCAAGGCTTCTTCTTTGTTAAGAAATTCAAGTTGGCAAGAAAAATGTGAAGTCATTTTCCACAAAAGAAAAGAGAGATAAAAATGTGATGAATCAGAAGCTTGTATTGATTATACAAAACACAATGAATAGGCCGGCAAGAACCACTGAAGAAAAATCAGGGTATATTAAGGGGGAAAAGGCAGAACTGTTGATACAACAAAGCACATAGACCTATAATCAACACAAAAACTATTCATCTAATTGTGAATCGCTTTTTAAGTTATAATTGTCAATCTGTAATGGCCTTCAATATACACCGATTCAGATTTCTAAAGACGGCATCTACAAATAATCAAATGACTTACAGTTGTTGTTTACACTTGTAAGAAAAGAGGTAGCCTACCTTGATGGTGCGGACCTGAAAAGGAAAAGGTTGTAGGAAAAGTTATTGATACATATTTTGTATAAAATTATTCTGCTTGTTCCATCAACATGAGACTATGATTTTGAGATATAAGAATGCAGATTCTACAAGAACCCGAAGATTCATGCACAAATCCTTCAGCAAGAAAATTAGTACCTTCAAAATCCATGCTATAATTATTAAATTTCCATGGATGTTCCATACTTCCCCTTCTAATCATTCCTTTGCAGAAGGCCAGCAGCAGTTGCCACAGTCTCGAATAATGCTTGCCATATCCTCTGATATGAGATAGTGTCAAGCTTAACTCCCTTGCTCAACATTTGGCTGAACAGAGTTAATGCATCATGTAACCTCCCAGACTTACAGTAGCCATTAATTAGAATATTATAAGTGACACCATCGGTTTCAAGCCATTGGAGACCATAGCATCCATGAGTTTCATAGCTTCCTCCATTCTGTCAGCTAAGCAATACCCATGCATTATTGTATTATATGAAACAACATTAGGGTCCAAACCGTGCTGCCTCATTTCCTCAAGCAAAAGCAATGCCCCTTCTACCAACCCATACTTAGCATACGCAGATATCAATATGTTGAAAACATGATGGCCCGGTGGCATTCCATTCTGTACCATCAAATCAATGAGATCATTCATTTCAACAAGATCGCCTTTAGTAGCATACCCATGAAGCAGAGTAGAGTAGCTAGTGATATTTGGCTTTGGGCCATTCGCAGCCATATAATCAAAAATATTTCTAGCTTCTGAAGACCTACCATTCTTGCAAAGACAGTCCATGACCATATTGTAAGTCACAACGTTTGGTCGATGACCATCTCTGGACATTTGCTTGAGCACAGTAACCGCCTCTTTCCACCATCCTAAAGAGCAATATCCACTGATAAGAGTGGTATATGTAGTAGTATCTGGCATAATACCTTTATCAAGCATCCGCTGAAGGACCTCTTTGGCCATGTGCATTGCTTGTGCCTTGCGTAAACCATCAATGACTGAGTTGTAAGTCACAACATCTGGGGAAATACCACGGTCCAGCATGTCACGAAACACGTCATAAGCTTTGTCCACCTTGCCCTCTTTGAAGAAACCATCAATGACTGAGTTGTAAGTCACAACATTAGGGGAAATACCACGATCCAGCATGTCACGAAACACGCCATAAGCTTTGGCCACCTTGCCCTCTTTGAAGAAACCATCAATGACGGTGTTATACGACACCACATTTGGTGTGCATTTGCCTTTGCTTTCATCAGTGGTCATCGTGTGGAGCTGCTCGAGAGCCTCCTGACTCTTCTTCTCATTGCAGAGCCCTTTAAGAAGAGTGTTGTAGGAGAAGACATTGGGCGTGCAGCCGAGCTCGGGCATTCGTCGGAGGACCATGTCTACTGCGTCCCCTGTCCTCTTCTCCCTACAGAGGGCACTCAGTAGGGGCGTGAATGTGATGGCATTCACCCTCCATCCTGTCTTGATAACAAGGGCCAATGAGGCGAAGGCAAGGTCCAAACGGCCCGCTTGGCAGCAAGAATCAATAAGGACGTTGTAGGTGCATATGTCGGGAGCGACCTTGGAGGCGCCAGCCTGGGCCATGCGGTTGAAGAGAGAAACGGCGAACGTAGGGCCGTCTCCCACAGAGGACGACGCCGGGGCATTTGCCACGACAGTGAGAAGCTGGTTAAAGGCGTAAACCGAGGCGGGCGTGGCTTGCTGGAGCAATTCGTTGAACAGGTGGAGTGCTTCCTCGGGGCCAAGGTCACCCAAGCGGCAGCGCTCTCCGATAATCCGCCATAGCTCGAAGCATGAACGACGACCCGCGGGACGCCTGCTAGGCGTCTTGTCCTCGCCGGACACGGCTGGTGGTGGCGACGAACCTGGGATCGCCGGGAGCAACTCGGCGCAGAGCTGGCGTGCGTCCTCGCGGCCAAGTCTCCTTCCCGTGGGGACGTCCTCTCTAACGGCCCGCTTCAGCTTCAACCATGGGGCGCGCCCGGGACGCATCCGGCGCGACATTCCCGGCTCTGGTGGAGGGACACGGCTGGTGGGCGGAACTGCAGTGGGTCGCGCGGCGGCAGTGCTGCTGCAAATTATGCGCGGCTGGGACGACCGGGCTCGAACCACCCCTGGACCGAGGGCGCTCGATCGCGTGAAGGGGGAGCAGAGGAGCGAGCAGCTGAGCCTGAGCTCCATCCTCCGGCCGTTGCGGGGGAGAGGGGGGAGGTGAGATTCGCGTGAAGGGAGAGCAGAGGACGGGGCACGTGACGTGCAGAGGGGCAGAGGCAAAGCAAAGTAATATTTTCCTTCAGGCATTGGGATAGGGCGGACCTTAGAACTACAGAGTCATGTGCCGAGCCCTCCCATCCAGCGAGTACATAGGTAAACCTCAGATCAAAATCTACGGCTGCAAGAACATTCTGTGTTGGATAGGACTTACGGCCTCTAAACCTGTTAACTATATTATCAGGGACAAATGCAGGAATGTGGGTGCCATCAAGTGCCCCAATGCAGTCCTATAGTGCAGGGAAATTTTAGTTAGTAGAAAGTCAAGTGTAGGGATGGAAAATTAAATGTCAAATGCATTTTACATGATGTACCTCAAAATATAGGTAGAACCGGCCAGGGCTATTGATTATCTTTGGATGTGTCTCTATTGATCTAAGATTTATCATATCTTTAGCAAGGTAACACAGAGCCCTCAAGACCTCACTGAAATATCTGCTCACAGTCTGGCCGGATCTTTTGAAATAAAAGGCAATCACACAATTTCTCAAATTGTGGCCAACTGTGTGCAAGAACATAGCTAATTGTTCTTCAACAGATACATGAATTGTATCTCTTAAAAGACCAGTGTCACGCAATTGGGAGGAGAGCTTCCAGAATACAACTTTCCTCATCCGAAGTTGATGAATGCAATTTGTATCAGTTCCATTATACATTTCATCTAACCTTGTTTGCCTCGTTAAATCTCTGCTCACCAATGGTCCGTATCTTATCGACAACCTTCTACGACGACGACGTCTACGTCGCCATTGGATAATGCCCAGAACAACAGCTAGGACACTTAACACTCGAGATCTTTGCTGGACAATATAATCATGAATAGGTTCTACATCCATCTGAGTAATTTTTATGACATAAAAAAAGTAAGAGAAACAGCATTTAGTTAGGACTTTTTTTTTCTAAGAAAACACGGACATCCATCTAGATATCAGAAATTGGAGGAAAAAACAATAAAAACAAGTTTATATTACGGATCTATTCATACATTATATTGGGAAACAAAGAGTAAAGTATAGATCAGAAGGGGATTGGGAAAACAAAAGAAAAGGAGAGATCAGAAGGGAAAAGAGGGACTGTGCTCTCACCTTTACCACGCAAGAGGAAAAAGCACCGTAGATAGCCTTCTAGAGGCCGATTAAGAGCAGGAGAAGAAGCTAATCACGAGATCTATAAATCAAATGAACATGTCTGCAATATCCTTCCTCTTCATGGACCAGATCTTGGATTTTCCCTCCCAGGAGAAAGGAGCTCGGGGAGAAGAAAGAGAAGGGGAAAAGTCAACAGGGTAAAGTGAGGAAATTCCTTATTTGACACTGAAAAACTTACTCATTCCTTATTTGGCCCTGAAAAAATTTCCGTTCCTCATTTGACACTGACTTGAACTTTCATTCCTTATTTGACACTCCCGTCAGTTCTGTCAGTTAACTCGGGTGAACAGTACCCCGTGAACAGTAACATGTGTGTTTAATTAACAAAATGACATCCAAATGGTCTCTAAAATTCATGAAATTTTTTGTAGTGATACAAAATATAGAGATGAACTCATTTTACACAAAACCTCATATATATAATTTAAAATATTAAAACTAAAATTCACCAAAATATGCTACTTTTAAAGACCATGTGAATTTTAAAGCATAAAAATTCTTTCCAAAAATTATGTAAAAGTATCCAATAATATTTTCACATGATGGAGTAATTTATAAATTATTATCCATGGCATGTTACATAGATAAATATTTAAGTTGATTAAAACAATAATTTTACATAATAAATAAATATTTATCTATGTAACTTAAGAAGGATAATAATTTCATAAATAACTTCATCATGTTTTAGGAATATTGGATATTTTTACATAATTTTTGGAAAGAATTTTTATGCTTTAAAATTCACGTGGTCTTTAAAAGTAGCATATTTTGGTGAATTTTAGTTTTAATATTTTAAATTATATATATGAGATTTTGTGTAAAATGAGTTTATCTCTATCTTTTGTATCACTACAAAACATTTCATGAATTTTAGAGGTCATTTGGATGTCATTTTGTTAATTAAACACATGGGTTACTATTCACGGGGCACTGTTCACCCGAGTTAACTGACGGAACTGATGGGAGTGTCAAATAAGGAATGAAAGTTCAAGTCAGTGTCAAATAAGGAACGAAAATTTTTTCAGGGCCAAATAAGAAATGGGTAAGTTTTTCAGTGTCAAATAAGAAATTTCCTCAAATGAGAAGGGGAAAGAGGAAGTGGGGTTTGCGGTGATTTTATCCAGGCTGCTCAGGCAAGGAGCCAGGCGACCGATTTCGTCGGCCTGGTGCCCAGGCAGCGAAGACAGGCAGGTTCCCCAGGCAAAAATCTCAGGACTCCAACCAAATGAGATACAGGCATGTTCCAGGCAGGTGTTTCAGCCAGGCAATTTCGGCCAGGCCTCCATCCAAACAAGCCCTAAATGAACGGCTTCTGTACTGACGAGAGGGGCAAAGGCGAGAGGAAGCCCCCGCTGCTCCGACGGCCCGCCAGTAACCACTGGAGTGGGTCTTGGTGCGTTTGGAGGCCCAGCAGCAGCCCGGCCAAAATTTGCATCTCTGTTTGCAGTAAAACATGGCTGAATTCTGTTGTCATTGACCTATCCAAAACATCTGTGTGAGAAAGGAAAGGAAGACTTTCCTTTTGAGAAGCAAAGCAGAGGAAGATTTGTTTTTCTATCGGAAAATGTATGAGATGGTAATGGCCTGATGCTAACAAGTTCGTGGGATCCACAAATCAGTTTCAGGACAGGTCACAGACAATGGTTTCTGTGTTTGAGTTCTATTCTGAGAACCCCCGTGTTGTAGCTCTGGTCAGTAAGAAATGTAATAGGTGCCACTTAATGCCAAGGTTAGATGGTTAACATATTTTGATGGTAGGGATGGTTAACAATTGGAACTGTACTTGGGACCTAGAAATAAAACTCAGCTCAATGTAAGGTTTCCACTTATGCTTCCTATTTATTACATCTGTAGCTGTTTGTCCGCCAATGGAAGTTGAATTATACAAGCAGTCATGTAAAAAAATTAATCTAACTTCATATGATTTTTCCTAGAGCAAATTGAAGAAATTTTAGTGGTGGATAAGAATAAGTTGTTGTTAAGGAACTTTCTACGTAGGTTATTTTTTTTCTTTGGTTCTAAATTCATATGTAATTTCTTTGTATGCAAGCTTCATGATTTTATTATATAACCTCTATTGTCTAGCTTTGGTGAACCTTATGTACCAATATTTAATTACGACGTGCAACACTGGATCGAAAAGAAAAGCTGCTTCCATGCATGTTCTCATGGCCGAGTTGAAAGGTGTTATCACTTCATTTCAATTCGAGAATCTCTACGTTTTGGCAACCTACTAATGGCAAAAAATTCTTCCTCTCTCGACTTTTCGTAGGTGGTGCAACAGAGCCAGAAATTATCCATCAAACCACACACTGAGGAACCGGACCTGGCAGGAGAACACTCATGCAATTTCTTTCTACATCAAATGTAACATCTCAATGACATTCCGCTTTTTACTTTTCCCTTACCTCAGTAACTGAAAGGCTATCTTTCAAAAAAAAATCCTCTATAAGACTGCAACCTCATCATGTGCTGTGAAATTTTGATTCCTTTTACCCTTCCCTTTCTTTTCACCCCTTTGTTTTCTCCTTTCTAAGAATAAGGAATCGTTGGATATAATACAAGACAAAGCAATAAAACGACAAGAAAGCAAGAGATATTACAGCACAGTAAACCACAAGAGATTATCACGCATTAGGTGTTTCACCATACCAGGGCTATCGCACTATAAATTGGGCACTGTTCTCCTCGTTTGAATTCCTGTGCCCCTTTAGGAGACAAAGCAAAAATCTACTATCCAATAGAGAAAGAGTTTAGTACAAATAAGCAAAAAAGCGGGGGAGATGATGAAGAAGGGGAAGTGGTCCAAGGAAGAGGATAACTTGATCAAAAACCACATTGAGAAGTATGGCATTGGCCGTAGTTGGCAGGCGTTGTCCAACACTTTAGGTTTGTACTTCCGGAAGTATTTTACTCACATCTGGCATATGATGGTGGCATTGCATGCATAAGCTAAACTTTACTCATAACCGTGACTGAATTTCTTGGTATGGTGACCTGACGAAGTTTTTTTTCATGGTTCTCTGCAGGGCTGCGGCGGTGTGGCCGGAGCTGCCGTTCCCGGTGGCTGAACTACCTCCGCCCTGGGCTGAAGCACGGAAATTTCACGCCGGCGGAGGAGAGGATCATCTGCGAGATGTACAGCAAGAGGGGAAGCTGGTAAGCCTCACACGAACCCTTTCTCCATGCCAACTACAACTGACAAGAATGCCTGCACGTTAACACCACTGGCTTCCATTATTATTCTTCAGAAGTTCATTCTTTCCCTTGCTGATATCATTCTGCAAGAACAGCACCCCTTAAGTCACTGAGTTGATTGAACATATGAATCAAACTGCTGTTTATCGAACTGCGATTTAATGTCAGTTGTAGGGAATGTAGTGTTATAGCGCATCTTGCTCTGCTTCTAGTACAACGAACTCGCACTGTTTTCTTGTTGATCACCATTACTGACATGTTACAAATTTCTTCACCTGATGTGTTCGTCGAACAGCTGGTCCGTCATCGCCGCCCAGCTCCCGGGGAGGACCGACCTCGCCATCAAGAACTACTGGAACAGCACGCTCAAGAAGAAGTTCCCGGCAGCGAGGACCTCCGCGGCCTACCGCCGCCGGAACCGCCCGGCCTGCAGCACATCGTCCGACGCCGGGACGCCGGCGCGGGACCTGCAGCTGATTGCCTACAGCAGCAGCGAGGAGAGCTCCACGGCAGGGTCCAGCCCTGCCAAGCCCGTCTCGGCCGGCCCGACGCCGGTGCCGGCGGCGGTTCCGGCCGTCGCCGCCGGCCAAAAACCGATCGCGGCGGTCCCGGTTAGCGGGCCGGTGATGATCGAGCAGAAGCAGGCCGCGGTGAGCCGGCCGTGTCTGGAGAAGACGCCGAAACCACCACCACCGGCCTGTGATCAGACCGGCGAGAGGGCCATGGACATCGTCTGCGCCCCCATGTCTCCTGCCCCTCTGAGCTTCATGGAACCAGAGGAGCTGACCTGCATCTACCAGTTCGACGACATCGATAGCTTCTTGCCGTGGTTTGATCGCCACTAATCTGACAATGTCATCGTAGTTCCATGATTAATTCAGAGCCTAGAGTTAAGTTACCAATGGCGGTTCAGTATTAGTTGCAGGACTTGCCAGTGTGTCAGTGTGTGTATCCCCTACTTCTGTTCTCATGAATTAACAGTGTGTTGTTTAGGTCCGGGGATGTTAGTGTGACTCTGGTTTATCAGAAACTAAGAAAACTGCGCATGGATCAGACATTTCACCTTTTCTTTGTTTCCGAACGCTGCACTTGTTTCTTCAGCTCTGTTCATCTTTACTGACAAAGCATTTGGTAGATCAATCTTTATGCCTGTGGTTCGGTGCCTTTTTTAACGTGTTCTGTTTTGGATGCAGCATATGCATCACTGCAAATATGGGCAAGTTGTTTATCTCTGCAATTCTTTGCAAAAAAGAATCAAACCATTTCTCTTCCAACTTTGAATTCAGCAAGTAGTTGGTACATACAACATGTTTTTTTCCCTTGAACCCTTACAAACATGAAAAAGAACACTGCCAAGAATAAAACAAGGAAAGAATATGTGGTGGTAAAAGGCAACCAGAAACTGCATGAACTCATCAAGCAACCGGGTCAAACGCGGTCAAAACTCCCGGCCTTTTTTAACCATGGTGCACAGCTCCTACAGAGTTCAGATTTTAACTGCTCGAGTATCCGACCTCCTTCTTTTTGCAGTGTGGAACAACGATCTTTGGAGCATCGACGTGCATCCTCAGGGAGCTGAATTCCAGAGCGAAGATGGGCTTTGATAGCAAGATCGAAATGCTCTGGCTTTGCGCATCCGAGTCGGCTAACATGTTGGATCCTGCGCTGTTGATCTTGCCACCAGAACATTCCTGTGGCTCTGTGCTTCTTGGATTCCAAATCCTAGCAGGCTCTACAGGACGCACCCTGTGCAAGAATGTAGAGTATTCTCTTAGAAAGGGGATTATATGTGGGATTATATGTTAAAGAACTAAACATTATGCCATTACTGCATATCTCAGGACGCACAGAGACTATATTCATGTCATCACCTGCATTCTACTTGGCAGGAGTACTTGAGAAGATCAGGATGGTCCTCAGTCTGTCCACTGAAATTTGCAGAACAAGTGAGCCATGTTCATGTTCCATGACATCGAAGAGCCATGTTCAAGTTCGACGAGGATTTTTATGCTTTCTCAAAAGAAACGCATGGCTACGTAAAGCATTTAATTTCTTTACGTTTATTTACATGTTTTTGGGACCTGGCAGCTTTTCTTTTGAGAAATGATGGAGGCCATCCGGTTTATTTCACCTAACCTGAAGCTTGGAAGCGACATTCTGATTGCCGGGCCCATCCACTTGTGGTGCCTATGTGATCCTGTTGTCAGTTCACATGACCAGAAAGTGAAATAAAGCATTGGATGAACAAAGTCCCATTTCAATAGAGGGAGAGAAAAAATAGATAAGGTTAGGAAGATGTCGTTCCGAAAGACATTTGGAAATCTCAAGTGTTGTCGTCCATCGGTTTTCAATGATGAAGCAAGATAAACGTGGCTACAGATTATGGTACAGACTGATAACGGAATAGCAAATTCAAGCGAATATGTGGTTTCTGATAAGGCTAGATGCCTAACTAGCTGCTAAAGCTGGGGAAAACAATACTTTTTTAGGCTGGGGAAAACAGTAAGACAATACTTTCCATGTACATGATACAACTGTTATGTTCAGGCAAGTTGCACAGATAAGAGGAGTCAAATTAAGGCTAAATAGATCACATGGCATCAATGCATTAAGCAGAGAGATAAGAGGAGTCAAATTACCTGTAAGTGGCATGCTGATGTTGCAGAGATGCCTAGTGGACGAGCCCTTGGTCTCGGAGATCTCAATCTCGCGGCGGTTCTCCTGCTTGGGGACGGCAGAGCCTATTCCGAGCACGCTCAGGAAGCCGTTCGATCTCACTGACGATGGTTTGTTCCCGAGCGCAGAAGTCTCAGTCTGTCCCCCACGTGAAAGTTCATACGATAGACATGTTACAAATCTCATGAAGATAAAGATTCGTCAATCCTAATCACACAAGCACTCGGAACACCCTGCAAGTACCTCTGAGAATGTAGCGACATGGCTTGGGAGACCTACTTCCTGCAAGAATGGATGGGAATGTCTTGAGTCAATTGGTAGGGGAAAAGGACACACTATGTAGGACTGCAAAAGGATCAGACATGGGTTAGAGTGGGCACCTTACGTCCGTGCCGGCAGGCTTCGACGCTGTTCACCAGCACCCGGGCAGCCCACCTGAAAACAAGGTTCAGGGTTCAGACCAAGCGGGAACCATTGAAGTACTCCTGCTCATGTACTCTGTTTCAGAAAAAAAAACAAGATACACCAAAAAAGGACCCCCACTGCCGCTGTTATACTCAATTAGCTAGGAGTAGCTTTCATCGACCCGCGGCCTTGTGGAAAATCAATGAGCTCCACATGCCATCGAGCAAGACGCGAACGCGACGCGAGGTCCTGCAGCTGAGCTGCGCACGGCAACTTGGCCACGCGGAGCGGAGGCGGAGGCGGTGCGGCGCACCTGGCCGCGCGCGGCCGCCCCAGGCCCCAGGCACCAGGCAGAGCCCACCGATTCCCGCAAATAATTGGAGGCCGCAAGCGCGACAGGCGAGAGGAGTCCGTGCGATCAAGTACACCCAAGTGGGGTTTGTTTATGGCCGCGCGCGGGCACGAGCTGTTCCGAGTTTTCTAGATGCAAGTTGGTGTATGCTGCTGGCTGCTCTCTCTCTCCTCTCTCTCTCTCTCTCTCTCTCTCTCTCTCTCTCCCTGAGGGCTGAGGCGAGTCGGCGAGCCGTGATGCAGGAAGAATGCGATGCGATGAACCAATGGGGAGGGGGAGGGGAGTAAAGGGCGGCGGACTCACGCGCAGGAGGTCGGCGGGTTCCAGACAATGCCGGCGATCACCACGAGCTGCAGGCGATGCAATCTTGCAAGAATCAGCGGCGGCGGCGGCGGCATGGCCGGACGACGGCCAGCCGGGGCAATAACCGATTGCAGAGGGACGACGAACGCGTACCTCGTCGAAGGCGCCGGCGGGGCTGTCGTGGTAGCGCGCGAGGAACATGCCGCCGAGCGTGTAGCCGAAGGCCTCGACGAGGCGCAGGTCCCGGGGCACGAACGCGCGCGCCGTCGACGCCTTCACCAAATGCAGCTGGTACAATGCGCTGCTCGTCGCGGCAAATTAAGCCCAAATCACAGCAAAAGTCAGCAGCAGCAACGAATCATATCGCAAGGAATGAAACCATCACTCACTCCGGCCCCTGCTGCTGCACACACGATCAATGAACGCAAACAAACACGGGCACAACACACAGACTACAGAGGAGAGGAGAGCCGCGGCCTTGCCTGCCCTTGAACACCCACGGCGGCCCGTGCCGGTACCCCGCGCAGGGCATCGTGTCCTTCTCCCCCTTCTTCTCCTCCTCCTGCGCCATGGATCGGGTCCTCTCTATCGAGAACAAGAAGCAAGGAGGCTAAAGGCCCGGCCGGCCGGGCACGGGAGCAGGGAGGGGAGTCAAACGAAGGCCTGGCTGGATTTTTATAGGTGATGATGAGCGCGAGGAGTGGGAGTGGGAGAGGAGGGTGAAGGAAGCAGCAGAGGAGGGGAGGGGAGGGGAGGGGCAAGGGGCGATGAATGCTGATGCACTGACTGATGCTGGGACGCAGGGCGCGGCTTAAACAAGTGATTATCATTTGCGACTTTGCTCTCTCTCACGCTCGCTCAAGGAAGAGGATGGGGATGTGCGGGAGACGCGGCGGAACCTTATCCGGTGACCACGTGGCACCATCCTAGAGGCTCCGGCCATGGTGACGTCACCGGTCGAGATCCCCGCGGGGCCCACGTGCCCCGGCCGATGGCAGCTTGATACTGCTACCATCCATACTAGTACTGTACCCAGTACCATACGGACCGGGCTATTGCGCGACCGGTCGCGCGTCAGAGAATCGCGCGACCGGTCGCCGCCGACTGCCGCGGCCGACGCTAACCTCGCTGGCCACCGTTTCTCCTCCGTCCCCTCCGCCCCCGCCGCCGGCACCATCCACCGGGATCTCCCACCGCCCGGCCCTCCGTCCGGGCCGGCTGCCGCCCCCCGAGCCCCCTTTCTAGGTCCGGCGGCTGTGGATCTCCCCCAGCAACCCCGCCCCCTAACCCCGGGCACTAACCTGATGGTGTCGGCGCCGGAGAAGACAGCGGCGGCGACGCTAGCGGCCGTGGGCCGTGGGCCGCAAGGGTCGCGCGCTCCGCGCGAGCGCGACCCCGTGCGCGTTAGACTTAGCGATGTAATACCGGGGGTGTGGCCGTTTCGCTTGCTGCTGCTGTTTTTCTTGGTCCGGACTCTGGAGTGAGAGCAACAGTGTAGTGGAGTGGAGCCCCAGCATACTTGTAAATTCCATTCCGGAGGTCATTCCATTTTTCTCTTGGAACGGAACATTCCGGTATCGGCCGATACCGGTGTACCGTTCCGGACTTTATTATATTAAAAATATATGAATATACATATACATAAATATTCATATAAATATATACTTACGGCATAATTACGCTTCATCACACTGACATTTTTACCAAACTCACCTATAATGTGACGAACCGGATTCTCACCGACGAGAACCCGACTCCCTGTACCCTTGAGATAGTCCTAGGAACAGCAGCTATCTCGTACAGAACTCATCTCAGTTGAATATCACATCCATACATCGATAAAAGATTCATTACATGACATATATAAAGACAAAGCGTCTGGTACAAGCCCTCTAGGCTAAATCGACAATAAGAAACATCTACGTAGTGGTAGCTAGAACTTCAGGGTCCACTCCTCCACAGGCATCCTTGAGCGTAGCGCACACCCTTCAGTCGTACCACCCGTCCTGGTTGAACTCGTGGTCGGGGTCTTCACCTGGGAACCCAAAGTCTGTCCCTAAGGAAATGGGACAGGTCCACGTCACCAACCATAATATGATGCAAGCTTTAAGGTGGCCTATTCTAAGGATATAGAAATAAACAAGGTTTGAGCCAGGGTTTTCTTATGCAAGCAGCAGCAATAACCCAATTTCATCTCATCACCAACTCCTGCTCACACATACACACATCCACTCCCCAATCCAACCATCAGCCTCACGTTTTCCCATCGGGCTCGTCCTGCCATAGCAGGTTCCCGCGAAACATCATCCACCAATCACCTTTCACTCACTAGTCGACTCGGTGGGCTCCCTCCCCACCTCGTCTCAACAGCCTCAGCTGGACCAATCTCTCATAACCCGAATCAAGGATGAGGTAAGAAAGCAGATTCCCATGCTAGCCGGGGCTTCTCAGAAATGGGTCGTCCGTAACCGTGGACACGGCTATACGTATAGTTTACACTCTGCAGAGGTGGCACTCCAGGAATCAATCCGGGCTGCAAGGCTAGTCCGCAACCAACCTGAGACGCAGCCCACAGCAAAGACCCTAAACAGTAGCGGCGCCAATCCTGTCTCCCTGGGCTCGGGAAACATCCGATCTAACATCTGCCCCAGGGTCGTGAAACCTTCCCACCGGGGCCAGTCGGGGGCCGTGGTAAATCAGGGAGATTACGCCGCAACGAATCCCCCCTGCACATATCAAACTCGATTCTCCTACAGTCTCGGCGCCGCACTAGAGTAGGCTTGCTGGAACCCTTCCCATACTGGGTAGATGGTGAGCACGGTATTTCCCAAGTCCAAAGTGGGGGCACGACTCGGTCCTTAATTGTTCGGTAAAGCGAGTATCTGCATCACAAGCGATCCGCCGCAACGGTCCGCAATCGGCACCCATAACAGGTATTGCCGCCCAAACTCCTCAGGTACTCACCGAGTACCAAACCCCAAGTAACCAGTAACCATGTACCCGCAACAGGTACCCCATAGGGACTACCCGAGTGCAGCCCCTCAGCACCTCGATCTACGATCGAGTTGTTATTACTCGCTTACACCGCCTAGCTGCACTACTCCTCCCAAACCACCCACAACTCACGCCAAGAGGATCAATCACAACCATCCCAACACATGCATAGCTTAGCATATTTATAAAGTGAGTAGTAGGTAGCAAGGTAACAGGATAATAACAAAGGCAGTGCAGGTTTATCATGCGAGTAAAGTAAAGCGCTAGCATACTAGTTTGCATGTCTAATAGGTATTTCAGAGATGGTCGGGCGTGAACCTGAGCAAAAGTCTTCGTCCTCGTCAAAGCAGTTGTTGTAGTAGTCCGGCTCCTCCTGACTCTCCGGAGCTCCTAGGGTCGCGGAAAAATAAAATAAGACGCGACTACTAGCAAAGAAACACTAAGACAGCGACGAAATAAGACCCAAATAACACCAAACTCTATACTAACGCGTAGGTCATGTTTTTAGAAAAATATAGAAACTGGTTTCATATTTTTCTGAGCTACGGTTGATTTATTATTAATTTTCGAAGTTTAAATCATTTTCTGAAAATATTAAATAATTCCGAAAAAGAAAACAGACAAATAATTAGCCTGCTAACGTCAGCATGACGTCATGCTGACGTCAGCAGTGGGGTCCGCCTAGGATGACGTCAGCAGTGGGCCCTGCTGACGTCAGCGTTGACCGGTCAACGGTCAATGGGGTCAATGGTCAACGGTCAGCGGGTCAACTCTGGTCAGTGGGCCCCATGTGTCAGTGACTCGCAGAGTATGACAGGTGGGTCCCATACGTCAGCGCAGTTAAAAGAAAAAGAAAAAGAATAAACGATGGCTGGGCTGGAATTGGGCCGAAAGCGATTGGGCCGGAAGAGTTCAAGGGGGGCTAAACAGACTTAAACACGAACAATCGGCCCACGAAGGGGTGGCTGTTGGATTCGCTCTGGTGGACCAAGTCCACCGTGAACCGTGAGATGGGTCCACGTGAGCCGGGTGCACGGGATCTAGGTGTGGTCGGATCGGGATCGTCTGTGCGTGCGCGTGTGTGGTGCTGGTGTGGTCTTGCGTGTGGCCTCGCCACGGCGCGACGCAGCGCACGCGCGGCGCGCACCGGAGCGCGACCGGCGGCGACGGTCGGCGGCGGTTATCGCTGGAGAAGGCTCGGCTCGGGTCTAGGATGGCCGGAACAGCTTCGCTAGGGTTAGGCGGAGCGGATCAGGGTGAAACAGGGATGGCTTGGGCTTCGGCTTGGGTTTACCGACGCGAACGGCGGAGACACGGCCATGAACGCCGGCGAGCACGATGGCGGCTCGGGTTACGCACGCAACGGTGCATGACTTGGGTTCGGCTGCGCGCTCGTGGCCTCCAGCGACTGCTGGGGCACGGCTAGGTGCACACGCGCGGGCTCGTGGTCGCCCACGGCCGCGCGTGGCCTCGGCGTTCGCGCGCGCGGCGAGCAAAGCTCGGCCGCGGCGGGCCTCGGCTGCGGTTTAGAGGCGACGGCGGGTTGCGAACGGCTGCAGCGGCTCGAGGGGTCCCTGCAGAAGATACACGGCTCGATGGCCGGTACACAGAAGGCTAGGAAGCGGCGGCGGCGGAGGGATTCGGCCGGAGTTGGGGAAGAAGGAGGGGCTCCGCGGTTAGCTCACCTAGGGTCTCGTCGAGGTACGCTGCAGCTCGGGGTAGACTCGTCGTGGCTCGGCGATGCTCGTGCGCTCCCTCTCGTCCCTGGTCCGGCTCCCCTTCGACAGCTCCACGAGCGGCGGCGATGGCTTCGGCGGCGGCGTTGCGGGGAAGGCGCTCCGGCTCTTCTCCTTGCTCCCGCTCCCGCTCAACCCCTTCCCCACCTCTCCTTGCACCTCACACCCACGCGAATTGGATCAGGAGTACCCCCAAGGGGCGGCGCGGCTTGGGGAAGAAGACGGCCGGCGGCGGGTTAAATAGGCGAAGGCGCTAGGGTTTCCTGGGCACGGACGGCGAGATTGGGATGGCCAGGCGGCCGCGGACACGCGGCGCGCATCGGACGGGCCGCACAGGGGGCGATGGGGCCGGCCGGGTGGTTGGAGTCACGGGCAGCGCGCTCGGGAGAGACGGAGAGCGGCGGGAGGTGGAAGATGACGCGGGGAGAAGAAGGCTAACAGGCGGGGTTCGCCTGTCAGTGGAAGAGATGGCGACGCGGCGGGGACGCGGCGAACGGCTGGGCCGAGCTGGGCCGAAAGGCCGAGTGGGCTGCTTGGGTTGCTGGCTCGGGAAAGAAGTTGAAGGGCGAAAGTTGGACTTGAGCTTCGGGAATTCGGCCCACGAACAGTTAGAAGGATTGGAAATTAGTTTAGTCAATTAGAGTTTGAATTCAAATCTAGAATTTGAATTCAAACCAACCAAAAATCCAAATTAATCCAAATAAATCCAAATCACACTATTTCATCCTTAGCACTTCAAATTGATTTTAAATTTGAATTTAAATCGCCTAGGAATTTAGGGAGCAATTAGAAGACACTCTTATATGTTGGTTTGCATGCACACAATTCCACCAAATTTTTTTTTAAATTCGAAAATTTTGCACTCAACAAAACCTATAGGAATTTTAGGGTTGTTACATATAATTCATTAAGTTCACCTGACCATAACCATATTTCATACTCCATAGCTCATACATGGAAAATAAAAACACAATCATTTGGTTTTAGCCCGGTACCGAAATGAGCGGAACAGGCGTTTCGGCCGGTATTGGCCGGAATGGCCGGAATTGACCGGTATTTGACCCGGTACGGGATTTCAGTCCTTTTATGCCGGTTTAGGCACCGAAACGGGGCATTCCGGCCATTCCGGCCGGTACCGGAATGGAATTTACAACTATGAGCCCCAGCCCTGTGCCGGTGTCGTGTGTGCGGGTGCAGAGCAGTAGAGCATGCTGGACGCACGCAGCCGTCGGCGTCTCGAGTGCTGGAGAGAGAGAACGGACAAGATCGTTACCGGTACAGCGGACGAGATCGTTACCGGTACAGTTTTCTAGTACACTACTTCCTCTTTACCATTGGAAATAGACCGGTCCTTGATTGGGTTCGTAGCAGTACTTGCCTCTACACATTTTTTTTAGCTTGATTTACCATTGGCTCGGGCTTCGTTTGGACTTCGACGTTGAAGGTCTTGGCATTGAATTGGGTTCAATACCAAATCAGCCATGATATTGAATTGAGCCACAATTCAATTCTATTGTTTGGATCACTGTTGCATTGCCTTTTGAAATCCTATGAAGCACTCCAAAATCGATTAAGTTTGGATGCACATCAGCTTAGAATTGAAAACCACCGCCACCTGGAGGAGGGCGCTGCCGCGCCGGAGAACACCACCGCCGCCTGGAGGAGGGCGTCGCCGCTGCGCCGGAGGAGGGCACGCAGGAGGAGGAGGCGCCACTGCACCGGAGGAGGCCGCGCCGCCGCGCTGGAGGGCACGTAGGAGGAGGCCGCCACTGCGCCGGAGGGGGCTGTCGTCGGCGCGCCTCGACGCGCCGGAGGAGACCGCACCACCGCGCTCGAGGAGGCCGCCGCCGCCACGCTGGATGGGGCCGCCGTCGCCGCGCCGGAGGAGGACGCCGCCGCCGCTTGGAGAAGCTCGTGCCGCCGGAGGAGGCCGACAGAGACGTCGGAGTGGAGAGAGATACGAGCGAGAGAGACGCGGGTGCGTTTCCACCCAATACGGAGCTAGTGGGCTGGATATTGCGGGAGGAGGTGCCGTAGTGAGGGGAATGTCGTTCGGTATTGGACCCTGATTCCATCCATCAATGCCAATAGCATCCACACAACGGAATTCGAGTCTATCAATGCCAATTTCAAATTCTAAGCTACAATATCTACATCCAAACGGGCACTTGGACAAATTCGTACGGGATATCCGTCTCGTGAGCTCAGAACGGAGCTAGCCGACCAGAGGGAAAATGAAGCAATTTTGTTTTGATCCACACACCCTGTTCGGCTGGCTGGTGCTGGTTTTTACTGAGAGAAAAATATTGTTGGCTGGTTGGTGGCTGGTGGCTGGTGCTGGTTTTTGCAGAGAGAAAAACACTGTTGGCTCGTGCTGGAACAAGCCAGCCGAACAGGGCATTTCGTTTGTATTTGTGAATAATTGTCCAAACATTAATTAATTAGGCTCAAAATGTTCGTCTTGCAAAGTACAACAAAATTGTGCAATTAATTTTGATTTTATCTACATTTAATACTACATGCATGCATGTACCGACATTTTGATGTGATGAAAATCTTCTTTTTATATAGTGAAATTTGAGGGTGAAATTTGGTAACTAAACAGCAGCCAATAGGACATAGCCGCACGAGGCTACTCTGGAAACCCAAAGTCACTGTCACATCGGGGCGAACTCACTGGAGAAGACGATATCAGTTTGCGCTGAACTACCGTGAAAACCACCAACCACTTGTGGGCCGGACTGTAATCAGGTGTGTTTAATTCCCGTGAAAAAATTAGTAGAAAAGTTATATCGGACACTGTAGCGTATTATAGCATTTTTCGTTTATTTGTGATAATTATTGTCCTACCATGATCTAACTAGGCTCAAAAGATTCGTCTCGTCGTGTACATCAAAATTATATAATTAGTTTTTTATTTATCTACATTTAACGCTCTGTGCATGCATCATTTATATATTTAATGTTTGGATGTGACGACGATGTAATGAAAAGTTTAGAAATTTAGGTAAACCAAACACACAGAAATGCAAAAAAAAAAAGCCCACGACCAAAACTGTAGCAAATGACGCACAGGACAAGGAAAGAAAGGCCCACGAACTAAGTGCAGGAGCAAGAAAAATCGTCTGATGACATTTTAGAGAACACTCGAGTAATGAATGATTAGTAAAACCGTCAAAAATAACTGCCATTGTTTATCCTTCGGACAGTACAATAAATTGTTTAACGGCGTGAAGGGTGAATCATGAAGTGTGAAGAATCCATATGTACAAGATCACATGACTCTGCCCCCTTCGCTTCTAACACGTGATGGAGCCATGGAGGCTCGCGCAGAGTACACGCGCTCCTAAAATATGGGATCGTCGTGCCAGTTAACGGCTTCCTGTTTTTAGATTTTCAGGTGTGCCCGCGTGTGTTCAGCTGCGAAGAAAAGCCCATGGCCCTCGTGCAGTCCCTATCCTGGAAAAAAGAACAAAGAGACGCGGTAGCCATTAGTCAATAATGTATTTGTAACAAAAACCACACTACAGCTGGTGTAACACGAGTCTCAAGCACAATGTGTCGAGGGAAGAAACAAGCAAAGAAAAGATCGCACATTCGCCACCAAAACGAGCTAAATGATGCCATTCTTTCCCAAAAGAAGGATTTGTTGTTCTTTTCGCGAAGGTGGTTTGTGTGTTTCTATGTCCAGAATGTAACGCCACTATGCTTTCTGGGCCATCCACCTCCCAACAAGCGTTGGCCAGTGGACACCTTGGACCAACTGCCTATCATTGGTGGGAATACACCTGACTCGTTTCAGACATCACTGGTGGAAGTGGGCACTCAGTATTCTCGATACAAGACCCAAATCTTGTGTCAAAACAAAATGTTTCTTTTTTGTGTAGGTTATGTCAAAACAAAGTTGTATCTTGGCTGGAAACACGTGATTGGTTTCAGCTTCTGTGTTAAACTGGATAAGATTTGAAGCATTCATGACCAAATAAAACGTTGGAATGGTTGGATGATTGTACCTCCAAAATCCAGCAAACATCCTGAGGCTCATGTAGATCACCAAAGCTATCCAAATTCCAGTAAAACCACTATAACTTGCAAGGGTGAGTATGCAAATGATACTGATAATAGCAACAAGGACCTGACGATACAAAATTCAATATATTTTTGTAAGAGATAATGTTTTTCTAAAAAATACAGGACAGCTCGAAGAACAGAAGTTTGTCAACTTGCCATTGAATAGGCAGCATATCCAAAGTCTGACGCTCCATAATTGATACCATCAAAAACAAAAGCCAAAGCGTTGATTGGTTGAGTAAGACAGACAAACTGTACAGAGAAAAAAATACCAAACAGTTTAGCTAAAGAAATTTTAGTAATACTACCTCCAGTCAACTTTGCATGTTATTGGAGGACAGGGCTCATTTACCCCGTTCTTTCCTACCCTCTCTGAAAGGTTAGCATGCAGATTTCCTCTCTAATGGGGCTTCATGTATTCATGCAAAACGTCATGTATTCATTAACCTTTTGAAATAGCTTCTGGCATCATGTATAAATAACCAGAGGAAGTATTCATTTCAAACTATAAACACTAAGAAAAATAATATGAACCTAACACTAGCACATCAAGACTGAAAATTCTTAGCATTCCCTCAAAAAAAAAATTCTTAGCATTCAGTTAATGAAACCATACCGGTATTCCTATGTAGATATGATGCAGTACACCCTGATCAGCTGTAAACAACCTAGATCCTATACGCAAGCCAATACCAAGAAGTATACTTAGGAGAATTCCTAAGACCAATGCCAGCTGCAAAATAAGAAGTGCATCTAAGGCCATGTAAAAGGTCTCAAATAGAAAACTGGGATAAATAGCATACCTGCAAGACACGAGAAGCTGTGGCTGTAGCCTTTGTATAGTCCTTACGAGCAAATGCACTTGCAAGTATTGCCTGTTAAAATGTGATCCTGAATTATGATCAATAAACTAAAAGACAAGATGCAGGTTGCATCTCCCAACTTTATCAGATAGGCGTTATCAACGCAGATAAAAATATTAGATGCCTGTATGTTTCAGTTATTGACCAGTATCTCATTAATTTTCCTAGTGTCAGTGCATCTGGAAACCCATGTTACCAATCATGTTAACTGCAGCTTAAATGTCATAAAAAAAATCCAATAAAGAAGGTTAACAAGCAAGGGAAAGCAAAGGATTCCCTTACCTGTCCAGCAAAAGCCAATCCATCAGCAAGAAGTGAACAAGCCAACCAGGTCTGCAAGCAGATCTGGAATGCAGCCATTGGAGTTGAACCTAGTCGTGCAGCCATTGATGCAGATAGTGTCACACAACATGTTGCGGCAACAACTCGTGTAAGTAACAGAAAACCTAAAGGGTGAAAAGAGAATATCTTAATAGAATCAGTATGTGATTTAAATAGCAATTAAAGAGAAGATCTTCAATATACAATTAAAAGTGGCATAGGTCAATTGTAAATAAAGGGAAAAATCATAATGACATTGTCAACTTTTTCAGTGTACAGACAACGCCAGAGCAGTTATCAGTACAGTAACAATGGGTATGGTACAGTCTTCTATAGTTGAAAAATGAGTATTATATCTTAGGTGGAGTCAAGTGTATTAGAAAACAATTACCATTTTTAAGAAACCGACCAAACTGCAGGTGTTTCAAGCTGGGTGGCAACAAATCAACATGTAGCCTTAATCTCCATAAGAGTATGGATGCAATAAAATATCTGCAGAATGTTCCACCATACACTATCACAAAAGATAGAGCACAAGAATTATAAACATTTGGATGTAATGTGCGTCCCATCTTAACGGGGGAAAAACAAAGGTATGCATCGGAAACAATACTACTTACTGTGATATAACATGAGCAATGGCCGCACCCCTGACACCATATTGGAACACAAACATAAATATTGGATCCAAAACTATATTGATAGCATCTCCAGCCACTGGTCATCATAAAAACAAAAAAAATTAGGATAAACAGAAATATTTCCAAGAAACATTGCCACAAACCACTAATATTACATTACTCATCACAACATGACTATAATATGTTCAACTGTCTAATATTATCTTGAATATATTGCAGTCCATAGTGGGCCCTTCAATCCAAATTGTATGTATTGAAATATGGATAAAAACGAGTGTACTCAAGAATATTGAGAGTAATGTTAAGAGCATCATAAGCTAGAGCTATTGTGATTCAGATGCTCACATACCAGATAACTTAAAATCCAAAACCAGGTCGATTGGTGGTTTTATGGCATAAACTTAGTTAAATGTGGAAATGCCACATATGAGATGCTATGTCACCCGGGCTTTCTAACATCATTAAGTCAAACAAAACACTCTTCCCTGCATCTTTTTCTTCCATCTGTTTCTCTTTGTGTGCCCTTGTCCTCTATACACAGAGCCAGGCTCACTAGAGCTTTCCTTGCTTAGACGTGCCTCTCTAGTGCATGTGTTGCCTACACCAAACCATCACCAAGTCACCTCCGTGTCTGCATGCTATGATGGACACACACTGCCTTCTCCAACTAAAACTGTTAAGAAGGCAAAATGCCATTGGTTTTGATCTCATCAAGTGCAGCAACAGCTGTCATAGTTATGGCCATGAAGCATCATATTGATCAGCCACAATAGCCATTAGTAGGAGAATATGAGCAGTCTCCACTGAACATAAAGAGGCTCCAATATAGGCTCCACTATCTATGCAATGAAGGTTGTATAGTGCTACACATTCATGTAATTCACTCAATGTTGAGGCTCTTGAGTTACCATGTAATCCCCCTATAAATAGAGGGCTATGAGATCAATGGAATACAGACAATTCACCTATCTACACTATCTCTTGTTTACATTTCATACTCTAACACGTTATCAGCACTGGTTTGCTCTAATCGCCGCTGAGTTCGGCCATCGCGTCGATGAACGGAACCGGGACTACGGCGCCAAAAGAGTTTCTGTCGCCGGAAACAAAACCGAAGCAATCTTGCTTTCATCTGATGACTTCTTCGCTGAAGAAGAACATGAACAGAGGCCTTGTCCTCATCGGCATCTTTCTGGCCTTATTGTCCACTGCCTACTCCTAATTGGAGCAAAGAGAATTAAAGACGATGACATCAGAACCATGGGCAAATCGGCTCTCAAATATGGTACGAATTTGATATGTTCTTACCATGTGATGAAATCACCGCGCTTGCACTTGTTCATCTGGTCCTCATAGGACCGGCATCGTTGTCCCATGCTCCTCCGCATCGGGCATCCACAGATGCTATGCGCCTATGCGTCGAGGCGGCGGAAGACACGCACATGGACTCAAAAGGCTGCATCGCCCGCCACCGGCGGTGTCCTCCTCAGAGGACGCCCAAGGACGACGATGCTGGCGGCTCGCCCGTGCGAACGTCCTCGCAGCTGCGGCGGCACCGCGCGCCCGCAAACAAGGCTGGGGCGGCGGCACTGCGCGCACGCCCACGAGGATGCGGCGCTAGCCCATCAGCAGCCCGGCGCGGCGGTGACGCTCGCCCGCCAGCGGCCTTGTGCACGCCCGTGCGGCGGCGGCGGCGGCAGCGGCGCTGCCCGGCCCCATGACGGCGGCGTTGGCTCCCGCACGCCAGCCTGCGACGCGGCGTATGCGGCGGCGGCGTCCACGCCTGCCTGTGTGGCGGCGGATCTCGTCCGCGCCTGCGCCCACGAGACCGGGGCGGCGGTGGCGGCGCCTGCCAGGTGCTGCGGCGGCCGGCTCAGGGAGGGGTCGACGGAAACCCCAACTGCCCCTCCCCATCCGTTTTATTTGGGCTAGTTTGGACCGACTGGGCCGACTATGGCCCAAATGGCCGAATACCGTGCAATTGCATGGGCATGGGCGGGCCATACGCTGAGTTTAACATTGTTTTGGCCCGGCGACGGATTCCTGTCCTCTATTTTTTTTTCTACAACAATTTTACAATACCCCTCGAGTTTTCTAATAATTACATGTTGTAATTTTCAGTACTTTTGTGTCTTGCATTTTAATGTTTAGACCCTACAGTTTTGTGTATATCATACCATGATGTTCTGTAGCATAGTACTGGATGCCATTATCATTATTTTGGCATTTATTAATGCAAATGATTTCCATCTTGCATTAATAATTTATGACTCCTTAATTAATGCCTCTTTGTGTAATTTAAGTAGAGTTATAATTCATAATATCTGTATGCAAAATATTTTATGTGTTTACCTCATTTATTTTGTATCACACAAATACAATGTTCCAAATTTTTGGATATTAACCATGCACAAGGTAGTACCATTTACTACTGCAGGATTTACACTTTGTGAGTGATTATCCCCAATGTGCGTAACCGATATCAAATTTAGAACAAACGGTTTACCCTCTTTATGGTGTTTATCTTGATTCTCTCATATTGGCCATACACAACGTACTATTCTAGTACCACTGCGAGATCTACATTATGTGTTTGACACATAATGAGTATTCTCAAAGTGCATACCCAATATGATATAGGATCATGTATGGTCTACACCATGATTAGTGGTTATCATCATTCATGTTGGATTTAAGCATCTACTGCACACATGCGGACTATGCTTTTGTTATTGTGAGCTCTACATCATGTTCTCCATATGATGATTACCTCCAAGTGAAAATCCAACATATCAAATATATTACTTAACACATGTTGAGAGGATATAGCATCTACTGTAAATTTGTTTGCAGATTATGCTCCCTGCCATGGTGAAGTCTAAACCAAATTGGTGACTACCTCGATGTGTTAACTAATACACAGTGATATGATAAATCTTGGTTGTGATTTTTGCTCACCCTTGATGATAGCTGCGATTTTTTCGCCTATCCAATATGAGGTTTACACTACATTGCATTGCATATAATTCAAGATTCATCTTGATTTTCCAGCAATTTTGCATACAAAGATTCAAGACTCATCTTGAACCCAATTATTTAAGTAACCATTTTGCTTAAATAAAAATAGCAGAAAATTGCATCATTTTGGTGATTATCTTATAGAGATCATTTCTCTATATAGTGGTTAATCTAAATTCAAGCATCAACTTCATACCAAATTTGGCACTAATATTTTCATGCTAAATAATTTACTACTGGAGTAAATCTATTGCATACATGATCTCATCATGTAGGACATGGCTATATATTTTTCAATATGAAAATTTTCTCTGAACTTGCATTGGATGGGATTTTCTTGTCCCATTGGAAAGGCTAATGATAGCCAAATCCAATCTAATACTTAGCCAAATATAAAGTTGCCCTCATGCGACTTGACATTTTGTTGCATTTTTTTTACTTAGATTTCTATGAAACCTGAGTATTCAATGAAAATGATCCACCTATTCTTTGCGCTCCTTCATGGAATTTAGCAAAAAAAAAGTACTACTGTTCGGATGTTTACTCATATGTTTATCGGGACTTTCAAGTTCATGACAGTTGTACCAATTTTTAGTTGTTCTATGATATATAGAACATGGCGGATTTAACATATGCAACAAATAATTGAGATAATGACTATGTTTATGTGGTGAATCATCACTCACTCCTGTCAATTTCTCAAACTTTTTGGCTAAATTGTACCTCCAACTCATTGGAGGCTCATAAGTTCAGGGGGAGAATTTTGAAGTTTACTTCCAATATTGAAGACCTCCAAGTCTCCATTGTTATCAATGGAAATATTATTAGCCCATATAGTACTACCTCATGTAGTATATTGTCCATTTTGCAATTGTACCGTGTACCTCATACATGGTATTCACATTCTATAGTAGTTTTTATTACTCTATAGAAACATGGGATTTTGCCAGATGGTGAAGGATTTCTTTTGTGAAGTTGTTTCACAAACACAAGTAAAAGAGATTATGCTCTCCCTGTGGGTATTCTCAAGTTAATCATTGATACACACATGTATCTCATTCTACAAATACCCCTATGTGTTTTCATGATATCCAATTGTATGGTTTCATATCGAAACCCATTACCTAGAGTAATAATGAGAATCAGCACTCGGTATAATGGATATGAACACTAAATACTTGTGGATATTTCTTTCATATCATTTGGGATGTATCATTCATACATCAGTTCCATATCAATGTTGCGTACACAAAATATTTTCTCTCTTGATAAAATCAAGATTTGGCATGCATGCTGAGTCATCCTACCTTAGAATGACGAGAAAATTATTATCAATTCCATTGGTCACAAGAAGAATTCCCCAAATCCTCAGATTTGATGTGCATCACATGTGCAAGGGAATCAATTTTAAGGGCCCCTTACCTTAAAATTGGAATATGAGTCTTATAATTTCTTGGACACATTCAAGATTATGCATGTGACTCTATTCAACCATTATGTGGATCAACTAGGTACTTGATAGTGCATCTTTATGCATAATATAGTCACATGTGTGTCCCTTAGGGTGATGCATTATTTGCCACAGTCTTTGCTCAAATTATTCAATTTTGAAGGGAGAGATCCTGGACGCGGGATCACATCCATTTACATGGACTTGTTTGGCTTTTGGAAACTATGGAATTAAGTACCTTATGTCTATAATGGTTTACTGGATTTTCTCATCAAGAAAATATAGTTATTTATATGACCAAAATAGAATTGCAAATTTGCCAACATCTGTTGGTGGAATGTGGAGTACACACCACATTCATTTAAAATTCATCAACTGCAAACATACGGCTCCCTCCGTTGCAGTGAGTACATGGATATTTGGCGCCCTCAGTCAAATATTTCCCATTTGCGTATTGATTATGTTTTGCACATATCGATCTCGCCACCTCAACATACATTTATGGGCATTAGGTGTTCTTGGAGGTATAATTATTCGTCATTGAAAAATACCTCGGACCACCTATAAGGGATTTATGCATAAGCTTGTATGTTGATCATATTTTGAGGATGTTTCCAGGCATTAGGGGAGATTCATACCACACATAGAATGCCAGGAATCTAAAGTGAATGTCACATTTTGATGTTCCTCCTCATATATATCCATGTACCAAAGAATCTGGACTGTTGGTTCAGAATCTTATATTTGCAACACATTGCAAATTACCTGCCAATACATTTGCTTGTCAAAGGTGTCATCTGATTTCCTATTATCATTTGTGCCAGAAAGAGTGGAGGTACCATTGAAAACCACTCAACTCCTAGTAAGAGGGGGAGAAGTATGGTCACAAGAAATATAGCTTATTGCAAGCTTATGTGGAAATAGTCGAGACAGTAAATGATATTCAACATCAAGTTGATCAACACCTTATGGATACTCATATCCATAGCCTCTGGATGTCTGAACATCCAAAAGACCAGCATACGTGTACACACATATAGGCGCTAGGTCATTGGAACGCCCTAACTCTATCGTAATGGGAAATGACATTGAGTATAAGGGTTAATACTTTCATAAGCTATACTGGTTCTATTGAATCAATGTAAAGTCTACACATGTCGACACTTTTCCATTTCTGATTGTCGTACACCTGCTGGATCCAGACCAAAAGTCCTAGGCAAAGAGTGTTCTCCAACACTCCTTTTGGGTCAAATCAAATCAAAGGTGGCAATAGGAGAATTGTGTGCAACTCAAGTCACTTCATGACTTGAAGACAATCAAGTTGATTGTGGTACAACTGATTGGGTAAGTTCCTTCCTCAGAAGTATTACTACGTAACAAATCATGCAATCATTTTAAGACGGATTTTGAGATGATGATTCTGGTAAAACCAAATCAAGCTTAAGTTTACAACTTGATCATATATTTCGGTCCATCAATATCCACTGATATTGTTGATCATATCCATTAACACTCATGGTAGTTTAATCTCTAAAGATGGATCCATATCCATTGTGACCCTGAGGTTACCCTTAATACAATAAAAGCGTTTATGTATCATACAATTTGCAACAGGCCTGATATTGCATTTGCAGATATTTGCTAGCTCATAGTAGCGCTACTCCAATAACGTCTTTTGACGGGAGTCATGGGATATCAACAGATATCTATGTGGTACTAAAAGACTCTTAACTTGTTAGTAGATGAGTTGAGGCATGATCATTGTGGGATATGAAGATATTGGCTAACTAATCCCCATTAGCATAAATGCCATATCCTAGACTGATATCTTGGTAGTAGAGTTGAGTCATTGTAGACTCTAATAATTACTTCCACACATCATTCCGAAGTATCACATATGGTTGTGTCATTTCGTTGAGTGATCAGACGTGATTTTAAATCACTAATCATTATCTATCAAGATAATGGTCCTTGTATTGCTAGGATGTAGACGGGTTATATAAGAGCGATATCACAATATTGCCCACAAAATGTTTTATTTGCATGTATTTTAGTATATTTGAAGAATAAACATCTTGCAAAATCAACCATACATTTGCTTCGCAAATTTATCTACAAAGTCTCTATCGATTCTCACACTTATAAGTGTTTGTAGAATTGGTATGCGGTGACTTTGAGTTTTGCAAGGTTCAGGGGGAGTCTCCTCATGAATTAAAACCTGTTAAGCATTATATTGTACTCTTTTTTCTTTTATGAGTTTTTCCTCTCAAGGTTTCTCATGCAAGTTTTTAATGAGGCAATATCATTACAAGAAATATGTCATATCTCCTATTTTTCCCCACCAAGGTTTTTAAAGGAGGTATCCAAGACATATCATATGATATCCTCTCACCTATCAGGTTTCGAGAGGATTCAAAGACTTGCATCACTCTCTATAACTATTATGAGTTTGAGATGGAGCAAGACGCAAGATCATATGTCTTATCATCTATTTTTCCCCACAGGGGTTTTTTTAGAGGTGATAATTAAAGACATACAAGTTGTTCTTTAAACTAGTCTATGAGTTTATCTCACAGGAGTTCAAATGGAGCAACAAAATATCATGGTCTTCTCCTTATTTTTTCCCATTGGGTTTTTGAGGAGTTTTACCTGGATATATATTTTTTTCCTCATATTTTTCCCACAGGGTTTTTGGAGGAATTGATTAACACATTGATCTCAAGATGGACTCGATCAAAAGGGGGAGTGTTAAGAAGGCAAAATGCCATTGGTTTTGATCTCATCAAGTGCAGCAACAGCTGCCATAGTTATGGCCATGAAGCATCATATTGATCAGCCACAATAGCCATTAGTAGGAGAATATGAGCAGTCTCCACTGAACATAAAGAGGCTCCAATATAGGCTCCACTATCTATGCAATGAAGGTTGTATAGTGCTACACATTCATGTAATTCACTCAATGTTGAGGCTCTTGAGTTACCATGTAATCCCCCTATAAATAGAGGGCTATGAGATCAATGGAATACAGACAATTCACCTATCTACACTATCTCTTGTTTACATTTCATACTCTAACAAAAACATCCCTATTTGGCACCTTTTCAGCGCATAACATTTTCTTTTGTGGTGGTGGTGGTAGTGATTTTTCGTGATGACAAAACATTCTCAAAACTAGCATTACTGGGGGAAGTGATCCATAATGAAATGTGGCAAATCAAAGTTCAGTCATAATTGCAATAACGTGAAAGTTTTCTTTGGAATTCAATTTGCCAAGTATAAATGGTTTATTATCAAATAAATGAAGTATTATTATACCAGTTGCATATAGAGGTGTCTTTGTATCCTTAAGTCCACGAAATACTCCTTGCATTGCCAAGGATAAAAGAACAGCAGGAGCACCAAGAGATCTGAGAACCAAGTACTGTAATGCAGGCTTCATCATAGCAGAATCCTGTTGGAAAATAGTAGGTTCAATAAGTAATCGCTTATGGAGTAAAAGCAACAAAATGTAAAACCCGAAGGCTGAACGGATTCTTGATAGAATTTTCAAAATAAAAATTAAACTGATAGTATGAGACTACTCTATTGCAAAAGTTACTACACAGAACGACAGGAACAAGTATATTCTCTAAACTTTTCTGCATTGGATGTTTTAGCAACCTAAAAGAACGTTTTTATAGCTAGTTAAGTAAAACAACAACAGCAGTGTCCTCAACTAAACAGAAATTGCTAAAGTTTGTTCTGTTCATTGCTATAATTTCAGGGTTATAGGGGAAACCATTATGCTATCTTTTTTTTGTGAAACAGACTAAAGAATATCAATAGATAAAGAAGTCATAAAGAAAATGTTACCGGTGTTACACCCATGTAGCCTAAGATAGGTTTTGCAGAGAGAACAAGCAGTAGGGTTTCAAGTAGGCCGAGCACCCCACCAAGTAATAGTGCCGTAGAGACTGATGGAATATTTTTCCTTTTTTCCTCAGTATTGACCTCACATGAGTCAGTTTCAAAAGATGATTTACTGGTTGCGGCACTAGCCTCTGCGACTAAATTTTAGTATGTCAATAAAAATATGAATCGACCATCTGCCCATGCTTTTGAAAAGATTACCTTCAGGAGAAATCAGTTCCTCCATTTCACTATCAGAGACAGTGTGTTCATTTTCTTGACCTATTTTGCCTTTGTCTCTGCCATTGGACATAGCATCCTCCTCAGCAACAAATGATGTTGTGACACTAACAAGGGGGAATATTGCAATTCTTGAGACTTGATTAAACACAGCAATTGATACACCTACAGCTCCAAGTTCAACTGGACCTGTTTGTCACAAATGAAAAGATATCAGACCAATCACAATACCTGCATAAAAGAGTAATATGCTCCAGTGGTCCTGAAACTTGTCCCATGGTTTCAATCTAGGTTCCTAACCACGTTTAACAACCAGTGCATTTATAAGGGAAAAATGAATATGTGTGAGCCCAATTATAATAGCAGAAGAAAGTGTATGAATGTTCAGTGACAATTTGTTTTCAGCTACAGGAAAAAACTTTCTCAGAATCTAAGAGTTAGTTCAGCGCATATAACAAGGAGAATATGGTAACAAAAATAAATATAAAATGATATGACCTATATATACCACAGTTGTTCCGCCGATGCCTCCTTGAGAAGACTAAAATGAGGTAATTAATTATTTGTTGTTCCAGCTGTATGAATGCACTACAATGTCACTGCTAGTTAATCTTATCCAGCCACTGGATTAAATATAATTCTTGATCAAATATCATTTTGAGGACGTCAATATGGGAATATAATTGAAATTAAAGAGAACCTCTGTAAGGATAGTTTATACTAAGCCAGTGTCAATGCCAAAATAAAGAAAAGAGTTGTGCAGTGGAAACTCTAGCCGCCTCCTCCATTGATCGTCCCTAGATTGCGATTGTACGAGAGGTGCTACCAAATCTACGTACATTGTTTCAGTCATGTATACATGTGAATGCCATGGAGGCGTAGTTGCTGCTACTGTGGTGCTACACTGAGACGTGCGACATTGGACCAGGCTTCTTCAACTCTTCTTCCATTGCACTGCACATCTAATCTAATGATAATGAATAATGATCCATGATTCCATGATCCCCTACTAGCATGAAGTTCCTTGTTAACAGTAGAAAATTTTCATCTACGAGTAGCATGGCATTTGTGTTCCCCAACATATTTCTCCATGGAGTAAAGGCATGTCAATATTATTGTAAAAGCCGCCAAGACTCTCCATTGAAGTTGATATAACAATGGGAAATGGAAGCATGTTGTGTCAGTTGGTAGCTATCATGGCTCAGCTTATCTGACCAAAGTTGACATACTAATATGTATTCAAGCTAAGAGGGACTAACTCCAGTACCTAATAGATATTAGGCGCACAGGTAAACTACCTGCCCATCATTATCTACCCAGTCAACAAAATTTTTATGTCTATAATCATCTTACACGTCATTAAATATGTTTTACCACTTCAAGTCCAAGGAACGACCGTGGACCAACTATAACTGCTTTCAACTCTTTGTATATCTTTTATTGGTTATTATTACAAGATCGGTGTTAAAACCCTTGCAAGTTACTGATTACATCTTAAAATCACAAGGATACTATGCTGTCTTGCTTTGCGAAAAACTGGAAGGTAACGACTCAGTTTTTTTTCCCTATAAAACCATAGAAAGCATAATTTTGATTTTGGTAAAAAAGAAACGAGAAGAAAGCACAAGCTTGACTTTTATAGCCTCTAATAAGAATAAGGAACAGGCAGCTAAGTCAGTCCATCAAATTTACATTCAATAAGCAGGGTGCAGACTGCATACGGAGTACTGCAGAGGATGGTAAGTTGGAAAGTCTCCGATATTATTCTTTTAAAAAAAAGTCTCCAATATTAACCTATTTTTAATTCCTTTCTTTCGAGAGTTAGCTGGAGCAGGTTAGGACGGAGCGGACCCTTCGGAATGGACGAAAGCAAGGGAAAAATTAAACAAAGCAAAGAGACTTAAGGCAAGATCAAACCTATGTGGCCAATGAAGGCGGTGTCGACGAGGGAGGCGACCGGGTCGGCCATGAGCGCGAGCGCGCCGGGCACCGCGATCCCCATGATCTCCCGCCCGAGCTCGTCCCACCTGAACGCGAGCCTGCAGCTCGAACCAGCAGCCTGAGCGGGACGGAGAATAATACAGCACGCGCGCGCGCTCGAAGGGAGGAAAAAAAACAGAGAGAGAAAACTAGCGGGTGCTCGATCGATATCATTGGATGGCTCACCTGGCGTCGCGGAAGAACACCAGAAGCGGGTGGTGCGCGTGCTCGCCGCCCCCTTCCATGGCGGCGTCGGCGCTGCGGTCGAGGAGGCTCTCCCCGCCCCCTTGCGTATGCATAATCGCAGAGGTCGAGGGCGACGGCCCCCCACCTTTGCGAGTGGAATCGGAAAGGGAATGAATTCGTGATGGGTGCGCGCGTGGCGTGGGTGGTGGGTGACACGGGGGAAGGCATATGTGCTGTGCGCTTGCTTGCCTGTGCGAGGAGAGGAGAGGACGAGGCCCGGCCGGGCTCAGTTGGCGCCTCCCCCGCGGGAATTTTTGGTTTCCGGTTCGTCGGTTGGGTTGATGCGTGCGTGCCGGAACCGGATCAGTTGGCCGGTGCGGCAGCAGACTGGCAGTTGGCACCTCCGTTTCCTTGTGGCCCAGTACAAGCCCAACCTCACGGCCCCAGGCCTTCTTCAGTTCTGCTCACTGCTCACTGGTTTTAGGTGAAGCAATCAGTTAGCTGCCGTTCGTCTGGAAAAAAAATTAAAATATATGATAAACAGAGATAGAAGTAATAAAATATGAAAAGAATAGCCTAAAGAATATTTGTACGGTCAAGTTCCAATATCTCACCATCAAGTCAAAGGGGAAAAACATGTAGGAAAATACAAGTCAACAACAAGGATGTTCTCAAACCACCTCTCAAGTCCCATTTAGCATTTTAGACAGCAACATATTATACTTACTGAACCATGTGAAACTACGTTTTTAATTCTAAAAATAAAGGACCTGTAGCTAGTAAGCACAAGACAACCAACATAAACCCAAATAAAAGTAATTTCATGTTTGATATTTGATAAAACAATCATAATATTGATTACAACTAGTCCATTCCAAATTAACGAAACCCAATCAACTTGGGTTTCTGATGTCGATTGAAATTCGGTTCATGGTATCAATTTGAAACTTGACGGAATGAAAATCAGATGTAGGACCGGGTAAAGCATCTCTGGAGTTCTGATGCAATTTTACCTGATAAAGGTTGCAAGGGGTAACATGCATGCATTGCAAATAAAAGCTTCGCATAAAAGAGAACATCAAATCTCAGTTAGCAGTCTGTAGTCTACAGTTACCACCGTATAATTGGGACAAGATTTCAATCATCTCTTCGTTCGACAAAAGAATGGTATTTTTCAGGAAGAAACTTCACTATGTTTCTGATAAGTTCCTCTCTAAAACAATAGAAATCAGCAAACTCGGCTGTGGAAGCTTCAAGGGATAAGTCCTCATCAATTTTGGTGAGGTAGGTCCCCGGCCCTTTGCACCTCACCCCGTTCTGGAGTAGCCTTCTAACTACAGCATTTAGCATACGTGAGTCGGCAGGACTGCAGGAGGACATCCATTGTTCTTCATAGATCGAAACAGATCATCAGACTCTTCTAGCAACCCTTCTTCTCTATGAGATTCTACCATTAGGCCGTAGGATACTACATGTCTACGTCAGGCATTAGACCATTGGACGAGATAGCAGAAAACAGGCCCTTTGCTTCGTTCAACCTGCCAACTTTCAGCAAGGCGCTAATCATTATACTGAAAGTCCTAACTTCAAGCTGAAATTCTTTTGAACACAGACTCTGAAACATTCCCAGCGCTTCATCAACATACCCATTTTCACATAATCCTCTAAGAACTATGTTGTAGGTATCAATTTTCAGCTGTACTCCACTGCCAGCCATTCTGATGTAGAGTTTCTTTGCAGCTGCAATCCTTCCAACCTGAAATAGCCCTTGCAACATTGTGTTGTATGTAATAGCATTAGATTTAACATCCTTGCACGACATTTTTTCTGAAAAGAGCAATAGCATCATCTATCCTTCCATTCTTACAGTAGCCATATTCAACAAATCAGTATAGGTCAAAATGTCAGGTCCCAAGCCAATAGAGACCATACCAGCAAGTTGCTTAATTGTTTCATCCATCTTTCCATCCAAATAATATCCATTTATCAGTATACTATATGAAACAACATCTGCTTTCACACCTGTGTGTAGAATCAGATCAAATAAATTCTGTGCTTCCAAGAGATAAATTCGATCATTTCAAATGCCAATTCCTCAACCTTCTTCCATTCACAAATGGTACAGAGACCATGAATTAGCGAGGTAAAAACTACGATATTAGGAGACAATCCTTCACTGACCAGCTGATTGAATCGGGACATAGCATAGCATCCTCTACTCTCCTGCCTGTCTTGCAAAGTATGTCAATTACCGTGCCATTGTTGACTACATCATTTGGCTCCAAACCATTCTGTCGCATTTTATGTAGCCATTGCCTTATTCACCATTTTATGTACCATATGCACATATAAGTATGTTGAAGATATGATGGTTAGGTGGAATACTGTCTTGAACCATCAAATCAAGGAGATCATGCATATCAGCAAGAGCTCCTTTGGTAGTGTACTGTACGCATGAAGCATAATGCAGTAGGTACTAACATTGGGCTTTTTACCCCTCCGGAACATGGAATCAAAAACCTTCCGAGCTTCTGTGCATTTTCTAGTCTTGCAAAGATAGTCTATTAGAGAAGTATTCCACCTAACCATCATATCTTCAGAGAAGTGGCCACTTAACCCTCTTTGAAGAAGCCATCAATGTCGGTGTTATATGATACCACATCAGGTGGGCAGTTGTATCCACTATGAGCCATCATGTGAAGCAGCTCGAGAGCTTTTTGACTCTTCTTTTCAGCGCAGAGCCCATCATGTGGAAGCAGCTCGAGAGCCTTTTGCCTTCTCTTCATAAGAGTGTTGTGGGATAAAACGTCAGGTGTGCATCCAAACTCTTGCATTCGTCTGATCACTATGTTGTCGGAAGCAATTCATCGAACAGGTTGAGCGAGGGGCTAGAGTGGACGGGCTTGTGGGAGGAGAAGGCAGAGCGAGGCTTACGGAGCTCCCAGCGACGGGCTTGTGGGAGGAGAAGGCAGAGCGCTAGAGTGGACTGTGCCGCCACCGGTGTCGCCTCTCGGGTTCTCTCAGTGTCAGTATATACACATCGATTTTTTTCTCTCAATTTGTCTCACCATTTGTAATGCCACTTGCCAGTGTTGCCACTACTAAATCCAGGCTCTGTTCAAACCTTTGCGCCAAGGTGAACATGCCAGCCAGACACGCACACTGATCTGCGATAGTTTTACTTCCTAGCCATGGCATGGATGAACGATGACCAAATTTTCTAACTCATAAACACAGTCATGGACTGAAGCCCAACAACGTAGTACAGCATCAAGGCACGATGCTGCTTTATTTTTAACAAATAAACTTGATTAAAAGCATACCAAGGTCCAAATAGTTCATCGGCACCAAGCAAACACATAGTACTCTCACAAGGTCTCAATCAACTTCAAATCAAAAAATGTTTCAAAAAACAAAGGCACTTGATAGATGACAACAGTTCATGTTCATCCCATTTCGTTTCACCGCAAGATGCTAACGAGGAAAACAATCCCTCTTCAGATCTCTGCAAAACTCGGAGCTTCTCCGCTGCTCACTGCAGCTGCTCCCGGAACACCCTCAGCACGTCCGCGAACGTGACGATCCCGGCGAGGCGGCAGTCGTCGTCCTCGTCGAGCACCCACACGTAGCTCACCCGGTGCGCGAGCGCCTGCACCATGACGGCCACCAGCGAGCTCGCGGGGCTGCACACCACCGGCTCCTCGGCCGACCGGCGCCCGTAGCTCCCCGACGACGGGCGCCTCAGCTGCGCCCGGCCGGTCTCCTCGTCGGAGGACGAGGAGGCGGAGAGGGAGGAGAACGACGACAGCGTCTCGTCCTCGATCAGGTCAAGCATGGCGTCCAGGCCCTTGTCCTTCAGCCCGGCCTTGACGGCGCGCAGGATGTGCTCCGGCGGCGACCCGAAGTAGTCGGTGTAGGCCATGAGGTCCGCCGCCGAGAGCGTGGCGATGGCCGCGGCCGCGGTCTCGTCGCACGCCGAGAGGAGGGCCGGGGAGATCTCGCCGACGAGGTGGCCGTCCTCGGTGACCACGGCGACCGCGGTCTCCGTGGCGATGGCGCGGCGGATGAGGGGCACGGCGGACAGGGCCGCCTCGCCGGGGCGCACCGAGAGGAAGTCGGCGCGGACGAGGCCGAGGGAGGACACGGAGCGCGCGGCGACATGGTAGTAGAGGCCGATGGAGTTGAGGAAGTAGCGCACGAGGTCCTCCTGCGTGAGCCAGCAGAAGTCGCCGCCGCCGCCGGCGGCGCCGCCGGCGAGCTGCTTCCTGCGGCCACCAGCGCGGAGCGGGACGGCGAGCACCTGCGCTCCGCTCAGGACCGCATCAAGCGCCTCCAAGATGCTGCAACAAAAAGAAACGCCACATTGGTCAGCTCAAGACGAACTGAATCTATCGCGTGATTAAAAATGGCCAAGAAGCGCTAGACAAGGGCGAGATCCCGAAAGAATCGCCGCTTTTTCGAGAAAGATTCGGTTACAACGCGCAATTTTCGAACCACATGCCACGATGCTGCTTTTATTCCGAATATCGATCAAGCGGCACAATTTTCGGACCTATATCAAGTAGACGAATAGATCTCCCAAGAATTGCGAAGATGGAAGCAGCCGATGCTATCAAGAATCTCGCAAGGAGACGAGGGTGCACGTCGCAATCTCCGGGAACCGAACCAAACCACAAGATTGTCTCCGGTGAGTTGGACGATTTGACCCGAATGTGGCTTTTTCTTCACCACATGACAGCCACTTATTCGAGTGGCGTCGCATATTCCAAACATGCCAGCAGAGATCAAACTCTACAAGTAACTATGATGAGGATGAGCACCCACCCGTATATGCTTCGAGAGGGAGAAAAAAAAAAGACGCCAATAGACACATCTCAATTTTATTTTACTACTAAGGTCGCCTTCTCGTATATTTCAAGAATCACTTCTTTTCGCAATTTTTTTAAGGGATTTTGACCAAACTCGTGTCTGCTTGTGACAAGTTTTAGCAAACTCCCAATCTTGAACGAGTCCCACTCGTAGTTTGTGGAGACCCAAGAGAGAAGGAGAGGGAGAGGGAGAGGCGTTGAGCCTTTACCTCGAGCGGGGATCGACGCGGCGGACCTCTCCGGCGCCGTCCTTGGGCAGGAGAGCGGAGACCGGCTTGGCGAGCGCGGCGGCGGGGCGGGCGAGCGCGTCGGGCTCGGTGCAGAGGAAGCAGAGCACGTCCGCGAGGCCGACCCGGCCGACGACGGCGCGCGCTGGTCCGGTCACCGCGACGCAGGCTGCGGCGCCGGAGCGGGCCACCCTCCGTAGCGCGGCGGCGAGCTCGCCGGCGGCGGCGGAGAGCGGGAGCGACCTCACGGCCGGCTTGCCGATGCACAGGTCCGACACCTCATTGGCCAGGAGGCTCACTGCCATGCACTCGTGGGGCGGGCCCTGGGCGGTTTCGAGGATCGAAACCTCTCGGAAAAGATTCTTCGGGGGAGGGGGGAAGAAGGCGGCGAGGAACCGCGAGGCGTTTCTTGGCCGGGGGCAGGAAGGATTTGTTGGGAGGAAGACGAAGGGGGAGGAGGGGATTTTGGTTTCAGCTCGCGGCTCGTGAGGAGGGCGGATTATATAGGCTTTGGGGTGGGAGAGGGGGTTGGCTACGCGCTTTGGGTTCGGGAACAGTCAATGACATGTGGGACCGAGACGTGGTGGGCCCGGACGAGGCGAGAGCACGGGTTGGTTTTGGGGTGAGCGGGTGAAAACTGAAAACCCCGCGGTGGGGGCGTCGAACGGGGGATTTCGGAGTCGGCTAAGCTGAGCTGGCAGCTGAGCCGAGCCGAGCTGGATTGCTTACTGTGGGAGATTTGTATAACGGACCCTGCTGTTTTTGCTGCTTTGCCGGTGGAGCAAACTGAAAAAACGCTTTTCTCCTCCGCTTCAGGGGAAAAAAAACATGCCGGTAGCACGAGTACAAACTTCTCTGTTAAAAAAGGTACAGTGCAAAGGAAGCAATGGATTATTGGGAGATATACGCAAAGGTTTTTCAGTTTTATGTTTAAGTGAAGCTTTAGAGAGAAAGGGTGCATTACTTCCCGGCCAAAATGCCATCTTTTAGTTCAATATATAGGTCATATTATACTAAGTATTCTTGTTAAGTACGGCAATATACAGGTCTAAATCTAATGTTGCATAGATGTTGGCACCACCTGGTAGGTGGATAATTGGTCCTAATTAGAAACAATCAAGCCAATAATTGGACTTAACGGGTTGGCCTTGGCCAATATATTGCCAATGCTTTCCAACTCAGTTATCAGGCATCAAGGAAGGGGAACCGTACACGCTTTAGAAATTTTGGATTTATTTGTCAAATATGATCAAGCTGCTCTAAATAAATGTAGGCTCAAGATTGTGGTTGAGACCCACAATTAGTTGGGATATTTTTCTCCATAGGAATGGTATGCCTTGTAGACAAAGAATTAACTAGCTAAATCTGACAATTTGATATCATGAGAAGTGCGCATAAAACGTACTGAGACCAAGTTTCAACCACAGCAAAAACTATGATAATGCCACTTCCCTTAGCTACATGCAAAGCTTATTGTAAGCACTGACCATATGTCTATACCACAATTTCCTTGTGATTGTTTTTCCAAAAGATATTTCCCAGTGCTTCTTGTCGCACAATGCTCACTCTACGGAACAAACAGCACGCGTGCACAATTATCACAATGTCAACGAAGCCATCTCCATATCGCCGTCAAGTTTCCGCCGCTGGGTTCATGATTTCTATCTCACTTTGTGAAGCACGGTGCCGTCCTATTGAGGGGACGACAGAAGATTTGGGGTCAATCGAGGAGTCGGATGTTGCCATCGAGTGCATATGGAACCTAGTGGGCGAGCTTCGGCGGCTGTGATGGTGGACGATGGATGGAAGCGAGTGGGATCGGTCCAGGTGTTCTCGGCTCGTCGGGCGACGGTCCTCAAGCGTAAGCTTTGACCCAGTGTCGGGTCGGACAACGGCGGTTGCTCTTCCCTCTTAAGGGCGTTGTCTACAGAGTCTCATTCGACGGCGGTTCGTGTAAGCTCTCCGTGGTGAAAACCAAACGTTGGCGCAGTCGCGCCTTTGCCTTCTTGAAGGCGTTGTTTGGAGGTCTTCCTGTAGCCATTGGTGGTTGAGTCGTAGGCTTCGTGGAAGGTCGAGTGCAGTCGATTTTTAATGGTCTCATGGCCCTTTAGTTTGTTCGTCGCGAGTAGTGCCTTACTATCTCTGACGTGCGGCCTAGAGAGTCCTGTTAAGGGTTTGTTGGATACTGCTCTTCGAGCGGTATTTGCTTTATTATAAACTGGTAATCCCAGTATCTTTTGGGGATGCTTTATATATAAAGCTGGCTACGGCCTTTCCTGAAGAGCACGGGTTTTCTTTTTTTGTTTAAAAATAAAAACATATGCCATTAATCTTTTCCCCCCAAAGTAAAGCCCCATCCTAGATGATTTACGTAGTACTTAACTTTATTTGGAAAAAAATCAGCAACAAGCTGGGGCCAACAATCAATGTGCGCATACAAAACCGCAGCGTTCTCTCGAAAACTTTGGATAGACGGCCAAGTGCCCAGTGGAAAAATCTAGAACCAAACACACATAATTTTTTGCGATAAGGAATTAAGGATATTAGAAAAAATAAAATTCAAGCTGCGAATGTGCTCCCCTATTTATTTTGTTCTCCAGAATTGGAGCTCTGCCACCTCTCGTCACTAATCTGTTAACGATAAATTTTAACAGCAGCACGCAAAATCCAGGTCTATTTCTTTGTCGGACGCTGGTGCACTTCTGCGGGCCGCCGCCGGAGCAACACAGCTCGAATTCGACAGCACTACCAAAGTGGTGGAACGCTTTCACTGGCTGTCTTTAGTTTCCCGTCAAATCAGCAAACTTTCCAAAATTCTCTCTCCAAACTTCACTATTCACCTATCACATCAAATCCCTCTCCTTATGCATGAAACACTAAACGTGGGTAAATAAAAAAACTAATTACATGGTTTTGATGTACACGACGAGACGAATCTTTTAAGCCTAGTTATGTCTTGGTAGGACAATATTTACCACAAATAAACGAAAAGTGTTACAGTGCGCTACAGTGTCGGATGTGACATTTTCACCAAACTTTTCATATCTCTTTTTAAAACTAAACACACCCACTGTATGGGGTAACTTTTTTTTGGGACTTCCGTTTGACCACGTGCGGCGGATCCAGTCCACAGCAGCCCATCTTGACGTGTGCCGCTTTAGAAGCCTGGCAGTGGGCCAGTGGCGCTGCCCTTCCTGCTGATCTTTCGTTGCCAACGTTTTAAACTTTTAACCCCTGTTCCTCGACAAAAAACTTTTAACCCCGTCATTCCTTTCGTCAGAAAAAAGGGGAGCCGCTCGGTCAATGACGATAGTTGCCTGCACCATCTGCTTATACTATACTATACTATACTCCCTCCGTCCTATAATATAAGGATCTAGAGAGTTCAAATTTTGTATCAAAATATAAGGTCATGAAGGATAGGACAAAACTAAATGAGGTTGGTGAGTAGTTGAAGAGTTAGTGTGTAGTGTAAAATGAAGGATATAGAGGTCATTTCTTCTCCCTGTTATTTTTTGAGTTTAAAGAGAACCTTATATTTTTAGAACAGAGGGAGTATATACAAAACTAATTCTGTGTATTAAAATATATAGAAGTGAAGAGCTCAGATCTTGGCGAAGGACACGATTGGATCCTTTGCGAGTGACCTGTGTTGACGATTTTTTCGAATATGTAGACTGAAAGGTTGGTGATCCATCAATGCAATTTTTTTTGGAAAAAAATGTATAATTTCTCACAGTTTGTCAGCGCGCCTGATGGTGGCATAGGACAAACATAATATGTTAGGGTCCCTCCTGATCCTCGTGTGACCCCCTGTGTTCTTGACTTCGACACGTCTCGAGAGATTTCGTTCCTTACGTTAAAAAAAAAGAGAGAGAAAGTTTTCGTTCCCATGCCGCGGCGCTCGATTTTGGCTTAAATTTTGCAGGTTCGTCGAATTGGGTAATTGTAGTACAGGTGTGGTTCCCATGTTGCTGTCACCGATAGATGACAACGCATCCTCAGAAACAGAATGCACGAAATTTCGCAAGAAAACAAATGCACGTACTTTTTTTAATAAAAAATAAAGAAAACCTACTCGCGTACGGACTTACGGAGCGCAATGCGACTAGACAGAGATTGAACTGCGAATCAATCCTAATCGTTTCACTACGGACAATAACAGTGACGCACGGGCTGATTGGTGCGTGAAAATGAAAGTGTAAACAACACGTCGACGAAACCGGGTGACATTCGCCGGGACTCCCATGTGTTTCACGCGTTGGGAAAATCATTTTTTTTAACTCCAACTTATTGCCAGCAATCTGCTCGATCCGATCCAAGTTTATCACTTGTACATAATTTGTCAAACCATGTGAATTTGGGATAAACAAGAGCGGAGTAGAGCACAAAATCGCACGTGAGGTTGAACAATTCGACGTCGTCATTGTTTAAAAAAACTTTATTTATTTGCATGGTGCAGAGATAGCCGTCGGGTCCGGCGCCGATTTCTAAAAGTTCGTGGAAAGTGCGCAAGCGACAGGCGAAACGGGTCACAGAAAAAAGAGGGAAACGGATAAACGTTGCTACTACGGCAGAAACGTCTGGCCAGCCAGTCCCGGAAAAGGGAAAAGCGCAAGCCGTAGGCCGTAGCCGAAGAGCCGAGCCGAGCCGAGGCCTCGAGTCGAGTGGCTGCCAGCCAGGCCGGGGGGAGGGGACGTGGGGCCGGGCCCGCCACCACGTGGTAGCTCTCGTGTGTCTGTTGCTGGCTGTACGCGTGGGGCCCCGCGGACCTCCCATGCCACACAACCCTGTGGTCCGATGGATCTTCTGCGCCCAACTGGATTTTGCCTGCATCCACTTCTCCTGCTGTACTGTAGTGTACCCGCGGCTCGGCTCGATCCGGCTCGTGGAGTCGTGATAGTCCTCGCATCCAAATCCAATAGACAATGTTTGAAGACAATAAGCGTCGGGATTAGGCCCTGTTTGGTTACCCTGACTTTTTTAGTCACCTAAACTTTAGTCCCTTTTAGTCCCAACAATATCAAACAGGGTGACTAAAAGGGACTAAACTCTAGTCCCTACCCCATAAGTCCATAAGCTCCATTTTGGTGACTTCTACTGACTTTTTCCCCACTACCCTCATTAAATGGCCCCACCCGTCCAACATCCCTAGGCAATCCCCTCCTCCCGCAGCCCCCACCCGGCCGGAGCCCCTGCTCGGCCGCCGACGCCGTTGCCCGCTGTCGCCCGACCACCGTCGCTCGACCACCACGTGCCCGACGTCGCCCGACCATCGCGCGCCCTCCGCCGCCGCCGCCCGCCGTCGCCCGGCCGCCGTTGCTCGACCACCGCGCACCCTCCCAGCCGCTGCCCGCCCTGCGCGCCCGCCGCCGCCCGGCCGCCGCCCGGCCGCCGCCGCTTGCCCTCCCAGCCGCCGCCCGTCGTCGCCCGACCCCTGCAGCAGCTTCCGCCCGCCCTGCACGCCCCGGCCGCCGCCGCTCACTCAACCCGGCCGCCGCCGCCTGCTCGACCCGGCCGCCGCCGCTGCCCGCTCGCCCTGGCCACCGCACCCTCGCTCTCCCGGCCGCTGTGCCTCCTCAGATCCAAACCGGAGAGAGGGAGGAGGAGGGCGTGGGCGGCGACACGGTGGGAGGCGGGGGAGGGGAGGAGAGGGACGGCGCGGCGTGGGAGAGAGGGAGGGGCAAGGGTTGGAGGGTAGTATGGTCTTTATTCAGGCTAACTAGTTACATTTAGTCACTTTAAGTCCCTACAACCAAACAGGACAATTGACTTAAGTTTAGTCCCTACAAGTCGCCTAAAAAAGTCGGGAGAAACCAAACAGCTCCAGGCTGGCGGTGGCGGAGCGCTCGCGGGGCCGAGTGGCAGCCGCGGCGGGCGAGGGACGGCGATGGCGAGGTCGGCCTTAGCGGGGCAACGGCCAAGGCGGGGCGAAGCGGGGCGGCGGCCGTGGAGGAGCAGGTGTGGCGGGCCTCGTCGTCAAGAAGGACGGCGGCCGGGGATGAGGTGGGGGCGCGGGGACACCAAGCTGATCCGGGCAAGCTGCACGTTGAAGCGTCCCCTCGAAAGAGAGAACTTAATGTGATACAAATACCAGTCCCAGGATGCTGGTTCACATTATTACAACAGATAGTTCAGTACAACAACATTACGGAAGACGGTGACACTGCAGGGCCACGACAAACAGAACTAACGCTAAGCTCCAGATAAAGAGATTGATAGCATAGAGGTCTTCATCATAGTGGCAACGCATGCGGCTTCCAGCGGGTGACCCTAATACACAGGCAAAGGTTGGGCGCAGAACGAACCCCACTAGACGATATCCTCAGGCACAAAGTCCGGGTCTGCCTCTGCAACAGATTAAGCAAGGGTGAGTACATACGTACTCAGCAAGCGCAACCACAACCACGGAAGGGTATAACAGAAGTATGCAAGTATTGTAACAAGGAAGGCCCAGGGTTCATTTAGCAGCAAAGCAAATTTTATTACACATGCAAGGGTTGGTTTTCGCAATAGGTTTTCACAAGTGTTACTTTTAAAAGGAACAGGAATTGTAACATTTTTCGTACAAGATGTTGTTGCTACCAGATTTCCCATCTGTCGTAGCCCAAGTCAAAGCATTACTCAGCTCAATCAAATACCAACATTTCCTTACACCAAAACAGGGGACTAGTGAAGTGACCAAGCCGTAACTCGCCCAATGTCGTGGACACGGCTATCCGGATAGGTTTTAACTCTGCAGAGGTGTACACAACCACAAGTAGGCTACCACAACAAGAACACCTTAGTGCCAGTGCAGCTCCTAACACAGCCATTACCCACCATAGCTAAACTGACAAGTTAACACAGACGCGACCAGGGGTTAGCAACCTACCAACGAGGTTCCAACCAGGGGCATACCTCACATAGACCGTATCCCCGGCTCCAGGGCCCTCTGTTGCTCACCAGCACACCACATAACCAGCAGCTCAACTAGTGGGATTTATGCTAGGCCGTTGCCACATACAACGGTCGAGTGGTGGTACAGAAAAAATGGGTTAGGCTAGATGACACCTCAACATCATCCCAAAACTTGTGATAGGATAGACAACTCCCACCATGCTCAACCACATCGGTTCGAGCTCACCTCGGTATTTCACGCGGAAATACCGTCTGTCTCATCCCACACGGGTACTCATTTTATTTACACAATTCATCCCTTTTATTTTAAAGCACGCACACGGTTGCTTTTGTAATTACCAAGTATTTGTTGTGGGGGTATAATGGTAAAACATTCCTAAGCATTACTAGCAGTGACCAATATTTAAACAGAGCATCGTCATATTTAAACATTAATCTAGGTTGTCAAGGAATTAGTCATAGCAATCAAGGCATGGCTATCCAACCGGGTTTAGCAGTAAAATCATGCAATTTTTATAAAACAGGCCATGGGTTGTGTTTATAAAAATTGGGACAACAATATGCATCAAAGGGTGGGATTGCACTTGCCGTTCTCCCAACCCTCGGGGGATTCCTGCCCGGGGTCTTGGTCTCCAAGCTCCTGCTCGTAGCACTACTCCTCCTCGAGTCCTTCCTCGTTCACAGCGGAGTCTACGGCACACACAAACAAACACCCAATAAATAAAAGAAAAAGCTTTTATGGAGCTCCAAAAGAAGAGACGGAAAGAGGGAGTGAGTGATGATGGCAAGATTATTTTTGGGTATGGACTGGTTGGATTTGGCGGAAATATACTGGTGAAAATTATGGTGGAGTTTGGGGTCAAACGGAATTAATTTGGCGCATGAAATGACGAGTTTAGTGGGGTTTAGGGGCTGTTTTAAAGGAAAAGGACCTTTTTGTAATTATGGAAAAGCTCAGGGGCCTCGGGTAAAATCAACATAGAGAGAGAGAATAGTAACCGTTGGACCGCGGGTTGATTTGGCAAAAGCCCAGGGGGTTTTGGACAAAATGTCCTTCTTCCCCGTTCAAACAGAACAGAGAAGAGGGGCGGCGGCCGTCGGCGAGGAGCTCGCCGGCGTTAGGGGTGATGATGTTGGACGGGAACCGGGGGGAAAGGAAGAGGGGAGCATGGCGAGTCCACAGGTGCTCATACCACGGCCGGAGGTGGGGAGTGGAAGGCCGTCCACGAGAGCAGTGGCGGCGGCGGCAATGGCGAGTGGGGCGGCGGCGCTACGGTGGCGGAGGGGTCCAATTGGTGGGTGGTCGAGCTGCAGGGAGTGGAGGGGAAGCTCCTGGTGCTGTCGGCCGGGCTTGAAGTGGCCCGTGGTGAGCTGCCCACGTGAGCCCGAGGCGGTGGCGGTGGTGGAGCACGGCGGCAGTGGTGCTGCTGTGGTCTTGGCGGCGAGCTGAGGGGTGAGCGAGTGGGAGGTGTTGAAGAGGGAGCCGACGGGCCTATTTATAGGCGTGGTGGAGTGCCGGGGCGATGGGCCGACGGGAGGCCGTTCGGCGGCCGGTGGCGGGGTTAATGGCGTGGTCGGCGGTACGGCGGCGCTGTGCTTGGCGTTTGCGCCCGTCGCAACGTGGCGTGCGCGCTCGAGTGGAAAGGCGAGGACGGGCGGTGGCGTGCTCTAGGACCACGGCGGGGTCGGGTGGCCGGAGCGGTGGCGAGCGGGGTGGCGTGCACGGCGTGTAGCGCGGCAGAGACGCGGGCGAGCTGGCCAGGTGTCGGTCGCAGCGGTGGCAGCGGTGGGGTCACACCGCGCGGCGGCACGGCGACGATGGTGAGCGCCCCGAGCCGAGAGTGAGTGGTGGTGGTGGTCGTACAGCTTGCGTGCGGTGCTCGGCGCGGCGGAGCGGGGCGGACTGCGCGTCGGCGCGAGCGCGGCCGAGAGCGCGGCGGTGTCGTGGTGGAGAAGCGAGGGGGGCAGCGGGTGAGGGGCGGCACGGCAACGGTCGGGTGGCGCGGTGGAGTCGGTGGACTTGGAGCACGGCGGGGGGGGGGGGGAGATGGCCGGCGACGGCCAGAGCTGCAGAGCCAGCAGCGGCGGTGTGGGGAAAAACAGAGGAGGGAGGGAAAAGAGAGGAAAGAAGGGAGAAAGAAAAGAAGAAAGAGAAAAAAGAAAGGAAGGGAGAAAGGAAGAGGGAGAGGGGAAAAAGGGAGGGGTCGGCGGGATTCGCGGCGGAACCCGACAGGCGATCGGCGATGGCAGTCACGGACGATGGGATCCGGCGGTCGACCCGAGGGCGGACGAGGCGGGATGGGACGGAAAAGATGACAGTGATGCGATGCGGATAGGGAGCGAGAGGGGGGGAAAACGACAGGCGAATAGGATTCGGCGGGAGGGGAGCTCGGGCGGTGAAGAGATTTTGAAATGATTTTACCGGGTGTGTTATTTTGGTGATTTCCCAGAGATTAAAACGCGGGCGTTACAAACCTACCCCACTTAAAGAAATCTCGTCCTCGAGATTCGGCTGGCTCCTAAAAAGGTGGGGGAACTCTTTCTTCAGGGCATCTTCCCTTTCCCACGTAGCTTCCTTTACACTGTGTCTGCTCCACTATACTCTGTATATCCGCACTTCGGAGTTTCTGGTTCTCTTGGTGACGGTGTCCAAAATTTTGACCGGTACCTCCTGATAACGTAGATCCGTCTGTAGGTCAATTTCTTCTTCCGGTATGTGTTCTTCTTTAGGTACTCTCAGACATTTTCTCAACTGGGATACATGGAATACCGGGTGTATATCCGACATTGCTTCGGGTAACTCCAATCGGTAGGCCACTTTTCCAACTTTCTTTCGCACCGGGTATGGTCCGATGTACCGAGGGGCCAACTTCCCATGGACTTGGAATCTACGAGTTCCACGGATGGGTGAAACCTTGAGATAAACAAAATCTCCTGGATTAAATTCCAGTTCTCGTCTCTTCTTGTCTGCGTAGCTTTTCTGCCTGGACTGAGCTGCTTTCAACTTCTCTCTGATTTCAGCTACTTTCTCTTCGGCTTCTTTTATGAGCGCGGGTCCCACTAGTGTACGCTCTCCTACTTCTGACCACATCAGCGGAGTTCTGCATTTTCTCCCGTAGAGGGCTTCAAACGGGGACATACCCAAACTTGCCTGGTAACCATTGTTATAGGAGAACTCTGCATAGGGTAAACTCTGTTCCCAATCTTTACCATATGTAAGAACACATGCCCTCTGCATATCTTCCATAATCTGATTTACTCTTTCGGTCTGACCATCGGTCTGAGGATGATACGCGGAGCTAAAATCCAACTTGGTGCCCATAGCTTTATGCAAACTTTTCCAAAATCTCGAGGTGAACTGGGTCCCTCGGTCCGAAACAATTCTACTGGGCACTCCATGCAACTTTACTATGTTCTCCACATAAAGCTTGGCTAATTTCTCTCCACCATAATTAGTCCGTACAGGTAGGAAGTGTGCGACCTTAGTGAGTCGGTCCACTATTACCCATATAGAATCGTGTCCCTTCTGTGTTCTGGGTAACCCTACTACAAAGTCCATTCCTATCTCATCCCATTTCCAAACTGGGATAGGCAAGGGTTGTAATAATCCTGCCGGCTTCTGGTGCTCTGCTTTAATCCTTTGGCAGGTATCACACTGGGCGACAAACTGGGCTATGTCAGCTTTCATTCCTTTCCACCAATAGTTCTGCTTTAAATCCAAATACATTTTGGTGGATCCCGGGTGAATGGAATATGGCGAGTTGTGAGCTTCGTCCATGATTATCTGTCTAAAGTCTCCTTCCTTAGGCACACACATCCTATCTTTATACCACAGTGTTCCTTTACTGTCAACTCTAAAGTCTGGTGCCTTATTTTCTCCGGTATGTTTGCAGATCTGCACTAAATCCTTGTCTGTTCTCTGGGCTTCTCTGATCCGATCCTCCAGAGTGGACTGGATCGTCAGTTGGTGGCTAGCTTTCTGGGGGACAAAGTGCACATTTAATCGTGCCATTTCTTCTTGCAGGTGGGCACTCCTGGGTCTGTAAGATTTTCGGCTTAGGGCATCTGCCACTACGTTAGCCTTGCCAGGGTGGTAATGAATCTCCACATTATAATCCTTAACCAACTCTAACCACCTTCTCTGTCTGAGGTTCAAATCCGGTTGGGTGAAAATATACTTTAAGCTCTTATGATCCGTGTATATTTCACACTTATTCCCAATCAGATAGTGTCTCCAGATTTTAAGTGCGTGCACTACGGCTGCAAACTCCAAATCATGTGTGGGGTAATTCTGCTCATGCGGTCTAAGTTGTCGGGAGGCATATGCTACAACTTTTCCATTTTGCATGAGGACACACCCTAATCCTTGACGGGATGCGTCGCAGTAAACAACAAAATCTCTGTGGATGTCCGGTAGGGTTAGAACTGGGGCTGCAGTCAATCTTTTCTTCAATTCTTGGAAGCTCCTTTCACAAGACTCGGTCCAAGCAAACTTCTTCTCTTTCTTAAGCAATTCTGTCATGGGTTTAGCTACCTTAGAAAATCCTTCAATAAACCTCCGGTAATACCCAGCTAAACCGAGAAAACTTCTGATCTCGCCCACATTGGTTGGTTGTTGCCAATTTGAGACTGCCTCTACCTTCTCAGGGTCTACTGCTACTCCTTCTGCGGTCAAAATGTGACCAAGGAAAGCTACTTTTTCCAGCCAAAACTCACACTTGCTGAATTTGGCATAGAGCTGGTGTGCTCTCAACTTTTCCAACACTACCCGCAGGTGTTGTTCATGCTCTTCGGCACTCTTGGAGTAGATGAGTATGTCGTCAATGAAGACTACGACAAACTTGTCTAACTCATCCATAAACACTTTATTCATGAGATTCATGAAGTAAGCCGGTGCATTGGTGAGTCCAAACGGCATCACTGTGAACTCATACTGCCCATATCGGGTGACAAATGCGGTCTTTGAGGTGCCACTCCCTTTAATTTTCAGTTGGTGATACCCAGTCCTCAAATCAATTTTAGAGAAGTACTTGGCTCCTTTCAGCTGATCAAAGAGATCATCAATTCTGGGGAGTGGGTATTTGTTCTTGATGGTGACATCATTTAGTGCCCGATAGTCGATGCACAATCTCATACTCCCATCTTTCTTCCTCACAAAGAGCACTGGGGCTCCCCAAGGGGATGTGCTGGGTCTGATGAATCCCATCTGCTGCAACTCTTCTAGTTGTTTCTTTAACTCTGCCAACTCTGAGGCTGCCATCCTATAGGGTCTCTTGGCTATAGGGGAGGTTCCAGGGACAAGTTCAATAGCAAACTCTATGTCCCTATCCGGTGGCATTCCGGGTAGAACTTCAGGGAAAACATCAGGATATTCTCTGATTACTGGGACTTCTTCTATGGTTGTTGTTTCCATACTAAAGATCATAGGGTCCGGTCCACTTCCTTTGGTGTGACAGGCTACTTGTATCCCATCTGTGTTGGTTAGGTGCACTACCTTGTCAGCACAACCTATGAGACCATTGTGTTTGCCTAACCAATCCATTCCAAGGATCACGTCTATCCCTTTGGACTCTAGTACCACTAGGTCTGCTAGAAACTCTACCCCACTTAAAAGAATCCGTACTCGCGAGCAACCCAACTGGCACTTAATATCACCTCCAGGTGTTCGGGTTAGTAGGGGTGTCTTTAGTAGTAGTGTAGGTATCTTGTGTTTTTCCACAAAACTTGATGATATGAAAGAATGCGATGCCCCAAAATCAAATAATATTGTTGCCAAAACTGAACTGACTAGGTACTCACCGAGTACTACTCCTTGTGCTCCTTGAGCTTCCTACGCGTCGATGTGGTTGACGCGGGCTCGTCCATACGACTGCTGGGGGTTGTTGTTGTTGCTGCCGGTGTTGGTGCTACGGACGGGTACACGGTTGGCTCCAGACACTGGTGGCTTGGGTCCATTCACCGAGTTGGAGTAGACTGATATCGCAGGCTTGCTCCTAGGATACGGGCAATCGGCGATGTAGTGTCCGGTCTCACGGCAGTTGAAACAGGCCCTTGCATTGCTGTTGCTGGCTGTGGCCTGACTGACTTTGCTCTGCGGTGGCTTCGTAGCGGTCTGGCTCTTGAACTGGTTGTTGGGAGCCTGGGAGCTGGTAGCCTGAAACTGGGTCCTATACTGCACGGGAGCCTGGGGTCTAGGTGCAGCATAACCGGAACTCCTGGGTTTTTGTGAGCGATCCAGCTGGCGGTTCTTGCTTTCCAAGAACTTGCGCTTGTTTTCTTGCCTTGCCTCCATTCTGGCCCTTTCTGTGACAATGGCCTTGTTCATCAGTGTATTGAAGTCAGGGAAGCTGTGGGTGACTATCAGGGCTCGAAGATCTGGGTGTAGACCTCTGATGAAAGCATCCTGCCTCTTTGCATCTGTCTTTACTTCATCTGGTGCATAACGGGCTAGCTCAGTGAACTCATGGGTGTACTCTTCCACGGTCTTGTTTCCTTGCTTCAGTGCACGGAACTCATCAGCCTTGCACCTCATGGTGGCGTCGGGGATGTGGTAGCGACGGAACTCTTCTTCAAATTCCTTCCAGGTGATCGCAGACTCATTCGGGGAAGCTGCACAGTAAGCATCCCACCAAGCTGAAGCAGTTCCAGTGAGCTGGTGGGTGGTCAGGAGAACTTTGTCACGGTCTCCACATCCAAACGGTTCCAGTTTCCTCTTGATAGTTCTCAGCCAGTCATCTGCTTCCAAGGGGTTGCTAGATCCTCCAAAGGTGGGTGGCCTGGTTCTCAGAAAATTGGTCAACTTGTCACCCGCATTGGGTCTACGGGCTGTCTCCTGACGGCGACTGGCATTCCACACGTTTTGCATGAACAGGGTGTGGTGGTACAAAGCTTGTGCCAGGTTGAAATCTGGTGGAAGTGGGGGCATAACAAAAGATCCCTCATTCTGACTTCCGGGATGGCCTGCTTCTGGTCCGCCTCTTACAGGCGCTTGTCCTTCAGGTTGGTTCTCTCCCATAGGATCCTGCTGATCCACTTCCTGGTTCTTAGGATTCTCTCTCCTTCCTTCTGGTTGTTCTCCTCCAGCGGGAGGGGCGCGTCTCTGAGAGGCGCTAGCACGAGTGTTCACCATCTGCAGGTTGAGCAAGGCCTTCGTGAGATTGGGTTAAAATGATGTTTAGGTTGATTAGTTCACATTTTTTTTTTAAAAAAAAAGGCAGAACAACACGCAAGCTAACAAGCAAACACACAAGGTTCATTCCAACAGCTGAAGGTTACAACACTTGGAGGGGGGGGTACAACAAAGCTCGCACTGCAGGGCGGGGTACAGGACAGGGTAGGGAAACTACTGCTAGGGGTACAAGGGTTCTCCGGACCCAGCTGGCTTCATTCCCATCTGAGTGCTTGACTCTGGGCCTACTCGCGAGGCGAGCTCTCCTCTGGCGGTGCAAGTCGTGTTTGCTCCGCCTCGGTCAGGGTCCCATTCTCCCGAGGCGGCTCAGACGGTCCTTCTTCAGCGGGCGGTGGTCCCGCGGGAATCCCTGGCAGTATGGGATGGTTCCCCACAATCTCACCCCATGCCATGACAGGTGTTCCAAGCAGGACATGGGGTTCTCCAATTGCTGGGACAGGCGTTCCGCTCCGGGTCCAGTCCTGGATACGCAGGTCCCGAGCCTGCCGGAGGCTTTCCTGGGCGACTGCCTCATTGCTGATGGCAGCAGCGGCTCTTGCTTCAGCTTGGGCCACCTGGACTTGGTGCATGCGGACCGAGAATTCTGCTTGTTCAGCCCGGGCGGTCTGTTCTCTCAGGCGTTCAGCTTGCTCGTCAAAGAGTTGGTCCAAGGAATTGAGGTAGGTGACCACTTGGTACAAAAGGGGCTCCTCTTGACGGCGCTGCTCCAAGTTCCTTATGCGGGCTCGCCAGACTGCACTTCTGACGACCGGCGGGAAGTACCTCATTGGAGTGGGGACCAGGTGCCTTTCAAAGATTCCGCACATAAAGCGGAGGGCTTTCCTGAGAGCCAAGGGGTAGGTGTCCTGGTGCCTGAATCCTGTGGCGGTCGTACGCCATGCCTCGACAGGGTGGAGGTCACTCTTGGCGACCACTATGACCACTCTGCAGCGTTGGGTCCCATGGTGCTCATACTCCCTGCTGTAGTACCTCGGGCGTTCTGGTACACCGAGGTGTTCCAGCGTGGGGATCAACAGGCTAGCGAAGCCCGGTGTGACTGGGCAAACTCCCTGGGTCCATCCTTGTTCCGCCATCTGAAACCAGGGGAAAACAAAAACTGAACAGGTGCAGGATAAAAGGTGATCTTTATTGCATAACATGGTGAGGTACAAGGATCATGGATACATCGAGGCTAAGCTGGTAGTGCTACTGGGTACAACAGACTCTACTCTAGGCAGGGCTAGACTAAGTGCTAATCTACTCCAGACAGACTCGGCGCTTCTTCAGAGGGAGCTGGTACTCGGGCACTTTTTCCTCGGTCTAAGTGCCTGCGTCCACATGGGTCATTTCTGGTTCGTCTTCCAACAACCCTCTTTCTCTCCTGTGTGCTTCCAAGTTATCCATATACTCATAGTAGGCCTGGCATCTAGTCTGGTGAGTGGCTAGGGAACTGACAGCCTGTGTGGCCGTTGCTTTCTGTACCTCCAGTTCTTCCTTCGTTTCTCCTAGCTCTCTCTTCACCTCTTCTAGCTCCTTCTCTGCCTTCTCGGCTCTGCGGATCTGGTGCCTCAGCTGTCCCGATGTCTCTCGGTACAGCCTGTCTAAGCCAGTGAGGTGAATGGACAAGTGGGACACAGTGTCTTCCATATCTTCATCTCTTCCAAGGCTCCTTATCTGGGTAATCCATTCGCGTCCTCCACTTTCCAGGGGTGGGGTAAATCCTAGTGCTGTTCCCACGAGGTACTGCCTGTAGAGCTCGCGGAGGCACATCAAGGCTCTCCTTGCGGCTTTGCGGTAGGCATTAGGACGGTCGTAGCCGGTGGCGTGGACAAACCAAGGTGCCACTTCCTTGTACAGCGAGCTTCTCCCCACAAAGATGAACATCCGGCACCGACGGGTACCATTGGTGGTGCACTCCCGGTAAAAGTACTCGGGGATCTCTGTGACTCCAACGTGCTCCAGGCTGAGCAGCAGCAACTTGGGGAGGCCAGGTTCTGCGGGGCAGACTCCTTCGCCCCAACCCTCGTCAGCCGACTGGGCCATCTGGAACAAGTCAAAAAGCCGTCGGTGAGTACTGGTGTGGGAGAAAAGGTTTAGGCAAGAACAAACTGGTGAGAGGAGACTAGGTAGGGTCAAGATCCTAGGGGTACGTCCTACGGCCGACCTATCGGCTCTGATACCACCTGAAGCGTCCCCTCGAAAGAGAGAACTTAATGTGATACAAATACCAGTCCCAGGATGCTGGTTCACATTATTACAACAGATAGTTCAGTACAACAACATTACGGAAGACGGTGACACTGCAGGGCCACGACAAATAGAACTAACGCTAAGCTCCAGATAAAGAGATTGATAGCATAGAGGTCTTCATCAGAGTGGCAACGCATGCGGCTTCCAGCGGGTGACCCTAATACACAGGCAAAGGTTGGGTGCAGAACGAACCCCACTAGACGATATCCTCAGGCACAAAGTCCGGGTCTGCCTCTGCAACAGATTAAGCAAGGGTGAGTACATACGTACTCAGCAAGCGCAACCACAACCACGGAGGGGTATAACAGAAGTATGCAAGTATTGTAACAAGGAAGGCCCAGGGTTCATTTAGCAGCAAAGCAAATTTTATTACACATGCAAGGGTTGGTTTTCGCAATAGGTTTTCACAAGTGTTACTTTTAAAAGGAACAGGAATTGTAACATTTTTCGTACAAGATGTTGTTGCTACCAGATTTCCCATCTGTCGTAGCCCAAGTCAAAGCATTACTCAGCTCAATCAAATACCAACATTTCCTTACACCAAAACAGGGGACTAGTGAAGTGACCAAGCCGTAACTCGCCCAATGCCGTGGACACGGCTATCCGGATAGGTTTTAACTCTGCAGAGGTGTACACAACCACAAGTAGGCTACCACAACAAGAACACCTTAGTGCCAGTGCAGCTCCTAACACAGCCATTACCCACCATAGCTAAACTGACAAGTTAACACAGACGCGACCAGGGGTTAGCAACCTACCAACGAGGTTCCAACCAGGGGCATACCTCACATAGACCGTATCCCCGGCTCCAGGGCCCTCTGTTGCTCACCAGCACACCACATAACCAGCAGCTCAATTAGTGGGATTTATGCTAGGCCGTTGCCACATACAACGGTCGAGTGGTGGTACAGAAAAAAATGGGTTAGGCTAGATGACACCTCAACATCATCCCAAAACTTGTGATAGGATAGACAACTCCCACCATGCTCAACCACATCGGTTCGAGCTCACCTCGGTATTTCACGCGGAAATACCGTCTGTCTCATCCCACACGGGTACTCATTTTATTTACACAATTCATCCCTTTTATTTTAAAGCACGCACACGGTTGCTTTTGTAATTACCAAGTATTTGTTGTAGGGGTATAATGGTAAAACATTCCTAAGCATTACTAGCAGTGACCAATATTTAAACAGAGCATCGTCATATTTAAACATTGTTGACGTAAAATCCGCACCTCACGCCAAGCACACAGCAAGCCGAATTAGCTAGCTTCACACGTGGCCCGGGCTTTTGAATCCGGAAGCGTGCCAGTCAATTTTCCTGAAACTGACAAAGGGATGAAAGATATTTAGATAACACCTGGAACGTACCGGGCAATACCAGTCAGTTCCATATTTGCGGCTACGGAGCCAGTTTCGAACGACACATAGCTACAGAGAAGCTATCTGTCGGCAGTTAAAGCCTCATTCGGCAATCGGCAAGGCACGCAGGGAGCGCACTGCCGAATGCGTGACGTAAGCATGACGAAAGATCGGCTTTCAGCCGATTGAACATTGTAACGCATACTCATAGCCGATTTAACGAGAAACAAAGCATGATAGATAAATAAAAGGGCGAAAGCATGACCATAATTTCATAATAAACAAGAATGCATAGATTAAAAGCACTAGTCTACCGCATGTCTAGGTACTTTCCAACCCGTCAGGCATGAAAACAAACAAGTTAATCCACCGCATGATACGACTTGCTTGGAATCACACCACCAACCAAGAATAGGACAATCCACCGCATGATACGCCCTAAACATGGAAGGCTAAAAGCATTCTTTATTTAAAAACAAAACCGTGGACGTGTTTCACTCGTGACGTTACTGCCGAATTCAGCTATATAGCCGAATCGGGTTCCGTGGAGAAGGAACATGCTTCGTCGATGATGGTAGATCTATCAGATCGAATCGAATTCTAATCCACCGGATGATTAGCTCTAAGACGACCCAAAAACCTGCATCTACCGCATGATACCCGGTTCTGTCAAGATCTACGCAAGACCAACGAGCCTGAACCCACAACACGTGGCAATCTAGATTGATTTCGAATTCGGCTATGAAAAGCAGAGCGTCGTGAGCTGGAGCCGATTCTAATCAACCTAGACTGGGCAAAGGAGTGTTGTAATGAATCGAACACGAAGGTAAAATCCAGAGCAACACATGGTAACTTAATGAATCTATCAGATCTTGCCAAAATCCAATAGAGCCGATAACTTGTTCCAAGCTAAAACTTAGCCCACCGCATGGCTCATGATCTAGCAATGGAACCTTCCTGAACCAAGGCCTAAATCCACCGCATGATACTAGGCATGATGCAGGGTTGCCGGTACTTACGGAGGTCGACGGATCGATGACTCCTCTCGAAGAACTCGACGACTCGACTAAAGGACTCGATGTTGGCACGGGGCCGGTTTGTTGTATGATTGATTCGATTCGTTTTTACAGCTGCCATGGGTTTATATTTATACCCAGGTCTTGATACAACTCCTAGTCGGACACGACTACAATACTTGTTTCTAAAAATAAATGACGAATCTTCGTGCCCATATTGCGTTCCTTGTTCGAACCGGCCTTTTCCTTATGTTTTTCCACGTCATCACGTCTTCCCGAATGCTACCGCTTTTACCTGCGGAACTATGCATCTGCCGAATGACGACGCGTTCCCGACCGCAGAGCGTTATTGCCGAATACTTCAGAGAAAGCCCCTTAGCCAAATGGTATCCTTCCATCAAATCCGGCCCACACGTCAGCCTCTTCCTGGTGCTAAATTTTGGTGTTAACACATGCCCCTTCAATTTCGGGATAAAAGATGCTTTTATCTCGGAATTGACCAGGAATCCCCAACATTTCCAGGCTGAATCCGCTTTGATATCCGTTTTCCGCTCCCAAATCCTCAGAGTGCGTTTCCAAACTCAAAACCCTAGTTCGTCGAATCTCTCAAGCTCCAATCTTCAAATGGTGAACCAGGATCAAATTCTTCAAGTAAGTTTTGTTTCCCTCAATCACATTCGGCATTACTCTTTTCGAGCTGCATTTTGAATCTCCGATTTGTTCTTCCTCTGCCCTTGATAGGCTCTGGCCACCGAAATCTTGACCCCCACTGAAGAACAATCCACATCTTTCTTCCTCGGCCCCTCAGGGAATCCAGATCCCTCCGAAATTATTGCGGCCGAGTCTCAAAGGATTCCTTTCAAAACTTCTCTGATGAGACCTCACGAATGGCAAGATGCATTCAAGAACTGGCCTCTGCCCCCAATCGCTGGCTGGAAAAACTGGTACAAAAGGATTCTTGAAGATAAAAGTCCTCAGACACAGAATTGGGACAGTCTTCGTATTTCTCACTGCTTGGAGCTATCTCTAGCCGAAACACCCAAGAATGAAAATCTCCTGATTGCAGCTTGTCATTTCTGGTCCAATGACATGAATGCTTTTCTCTTTGGTCACGGACCAATGACTCCAACCCTGGCCGATGTCTACATGATAACCGGCCTGAACATCACAGGGATTACACACCCATACAAGTACAAAGGTTCTTCCAAACAGACAGGGGTGAAGACTGGAGTTGGCTATAAGAGATACATCCAGACTTACATGCATGATGGTCCTCTGACTGATGTTGAATACAGGGCCTTTCTGAATATGTGGCTGTGCAGATTTGTTTTCTGTGGTAAAGCCAATGAGCCAACTCTGAATCACATAGTAATGGCCGAAGACCTGGCTGCAGGCACACTTATCCCTCTCGGGAAATATCTCCTGGGAAGTGTCTATCACATGCTCCATCAGACCATTTATCAGATGCACACCAACAAGAAAATTTCCTGCGTTAACGGTCCCTGGTGGTTCGTCCAGATGTGGCTGCAATTGTACATGCACCAAATTGTCTCCATTGACCTCAACAGCCGACACTTCCCCTCGGTCAATTACCAGGAAGCAGAAGCCCAGAGCACCAAAGGCTGTCAAACCTATGGGGAAGCAGCCTCCACTATTGCTATCAACAAGAGCATTGGAGAACTGTTTGAACTTTTCTTCAAAGGCTTTGCCAATCCCCTCTGGTTCCCATACATGGACAATGACAATCTCACTTTCCCTTGTGAATTCAGCTTCGAGACTGGATGCATAGATGCAGAGTCCACAGCAATTTTTAACACTTTCATTCGGCCTTACATCTAACCAACCGAATTTTGCGGAGGAAGGCTGGTTCAAAGTTCATATGAATATTATCAGCCGAACATAGTTGCCAGGCAACTAGGGTGTGGCCAAGTGCCCCCAAGATTATTTCTCCATGAATTCCTCAAGCCGAGGCAGATCATCAAAGACTCCACAGAAACAAGAAGGGTCTTTGATTACAAGTGCTGTGCAGCCATCTATCAACTCGATCCCTTTGTGCCAACAGCACTCATTCATCCTTCCTTCACCCTTTGGTGGCAAGAATTCCATGATCATATCTTCAATACACCAGTTCACCCTCTTTGCCTTGAGTTAATGCCTGGTTATCAGCCGAATTCAGAGGTAAACATGCTTATAATCCATCTGTTTTTCCAATAACACCCTCTTTCATCGACTTTTGATTCTGTTATTCTGCAGGACACAGTCCCTGCCCCTCTGGCTAGAGCAATTGTATATAACATCGCTGGCCCAATATCTACTCTGGGGCATCTCTCTCCTTCTTTGGCTCAAATAATGTCCAGGCCTGCCAGTCTGGATCCAACTCTTGCTGTACCACCTTCTTCCAAGAGAAAGATTTCTTCTCTAACTGCCCCTTCAGCTATAAAGAAGAAAAGAATAAGCAGCAAAAGAATTGCACAGGTCAAATTTCTCCTTCCTCGAGTAAAAATGCTAATTTCATTCTGCTCATTTCTGTTCCTTTATGATTTCAGGCCAAATCACAGCAATTGGCCATTAGCACAGAACCTGCCGATGCTTCAGTGATTAGTAAAATTTCTCACCATCTTGTCCTTTAAAACTCTTTTTCATTGGCACTAACTTTCTTTCAGTCACAGAGCAAGCTTCAATGGATCCAATTTCGGAGAGCTCCTCTTTTCATCAAGAACCAGCTTCAGCTCTACCTGATGTACCTCAGCCAGAAGCCTCATCTCCACCAAAGAACCTTCCAAGCTCTCCTCAGCACGACATACAAGAACCTTTGCCTGAGCTTGAGCTGCCCTCTCTCTCCATCCAAGAGGTCAGGAATGAGGTAGAGATGATTACCCAGTTCTCCCAGCTTTTATCCAATAGACCATCATTAATTCGGCAACAATTCTTTTCCAGGATAAAACAATTTCATCACCCAGCTACTCATTTGCTTTGGACGATCTTGTTGCCGAACAAGGAGAAGAAACTTCCTCTGGTCAAGCCTTATCAGAGGAGAACCAAGCAAAACTGAAGGAAATCCTCTCCTTTCTGCATAAGGACACTCGAGATCAAGTCAACAATGCTGATCTCTTAAGAGACTTGCTTGAATCATTTGATCAAGATCTTCCTGCCGATATCAAGATTTCTTTAGATCCAGTTTCTAGATTGGACGATCATTTTATTGCAGTGAAGCAAGCTCTGAAGAATCAATCTGCTCAACCAGCCTTGGAGCAAAGAAGAACATTGGCCAAGCAATCTGTAAAAGATTTGCACTCTAGAACTCAGAGCAATAAGGAACTGTTAGCTGGCCTACAGGCTGCACTTAAATCAAAAGAGACCAGAAAAGCCGAATTAGAGGCTGAATTGAAAAACTTATCGGCTGAAATTGAAGCTGATAAGAAGATAGCCGAAATTCCTGGTCTGACAGAAAAGTTGCGCAAGGAGGCTTCAGCAGCTCTGAATGAAGAGAAGCAACTCAAAGCCAAACTTTCTGCCCTGGCCAAAACTCAAGAAGCTGACAAGCAGCTATTAGAGAATATCAGCAACATGATCTTGAATGCCAAAAATGTAATTTCAAAGTACTTGGGTGTGTAAATTGTGTCAAATAGTTTGATAGCCGAATGCCTGATCAATTCTACATTTTCCATCATCTTTATTCCGGCTTTGTTTCGTGGTGCATAACTTATTCGGCAACGTTGGCTTCTGGCGTATCAATCTCGAAAAGCTTAGTATAGCCGAATGTGACATCAGCATGAATTCCAAACGACACCAAAACCGTTCGGTTTTGAGAATCCTTTTCACCTTCCGAATTTTCGGGACACGCGCCACGATCTTTGGCCACGATTTCCTCTGCGGGTTCTATAAATAAACATACCGAGTGCCGCTATTTCCTCACCAAGTCTTTTGCCTTCCTCGAACTCTTCTTTTTCCCAAGCACAGTAAACTCAAGAAAACCCCAATGACGAATGGAAGGCGACCGGCTGCCGACGAGCCCGAAGGAAGTCGCGCCGGCGCTCGTCGCAGGTGATTGGCTGCTTGCTTCTCTCTGTTCTTCTCGAGATTTGCCCTCTCCTTGACGAATCTCTTTGTTTTTTCAGGGTAATCCAATGGATCGTCGCCGCTGGTGCGCCAGTTGCGGCTCCAGCCGCCGCTCCTGCGGCGTCCAGCTCTTCGAGTTCCTCCAATCGGACTCTCTCATCGGACGACTCCCGCTACTCAGACGGCGATGCTCGCCGATTCAAGGCGGAGCGCGACGACTCTCGTCGCGAACTGGAGGTCATTTCCAAGCAAGCCGGGATTGCGGACCTCGAATGGCAGGCCGAGCGCAAGCAACTGCTCGAAGTCATCGATGGTAATTTCCATAACTTGTTCAATCCTAATCTCATCTTTAGTCATTACTGATCTACCTCCATTTTGTAATCTTGCAGAACGCGATGACGAGCTCAATCGGCTGAAGGCGCTGGTGGATGAGCTGGCGAACAAAGTGAACGCCCAAGGAGACATACCCGAGGCTCGCCTTGGCGCGGTGGCAGGCCGCGTCGACGAGGTGGCTCTCCATGGCGTTCGCCTAGGCGTCGCTGTGGGTCTCGTTGCCATGTCGACACACACCGGCACTGATTATTCCAGGATACCGGTTGGTTTCGCCAACAGCAACCCAGAAGACATCGATGACATTGACGCCTCCATTGATCGTCTCGACGGCCATGGTGCTGCCATTGCCGATTCCATTCATCCCCAGTCTGTTTTGAACAGGCTCTTCCAGTAGTTTGTACTAGGGATTCGGCAATAAAACTTATCTTTTGTGATCTTGTATGAACTCCTGATGCAATATATTTTGTGCTAAGGGCAATACATTCAGTACTGGCCATTTTCCTTTTCTATCAACATTTGTTCTGAAGACGGCTCCTTCCCGAATGCCGGCTGTCTCAATTGTTCTGACATTGAATACTTCAATCAACGATCAATCTCAACACTAGGATAATATTTCTTCAGGTATCTCCCATTGATGGCAGCAGTAAACTCCTCTCCTAGCAAAGTTTTCAGGATATATGCATTTCCAGGCACGCATCTGATCACTCTGAAAGGGCCTTCCCAGTTTGGAGACCACTTACCGAATGCACTGTATTTAGTCCCAATTGGCAATATTGCTTTCCAAACCAAATCTCCTTCTGCAAATTGCTTGACTTTCACCTTCTTGTTGTAATATTTAGCAATTCGCATTTTATTTTTTCAACATTTTCCAAGGCCCTGAGACGAATCATATGCAAATCTTCTAATTCGTCCATCATTAAATCTTTATAATCTTTAGAACTTAAATCCTTTTGCAACTTTATTCTCCTTGAGTCTAATTGTATCTCCCATGGCAAGATAGCATGATGCCCATACACCAACTCATAAGGAGACGTCTGTGTAGCCCCATGTGGAGCCATTCGGTAAGCCCATAAAGCCTCATTGAGTACCGAATGCCACTTTCTCGGCTTCTGATCAATCTTCTTCTGTATAATTTTAATCATAATCTTGTTAGAAGCCTCTGCCTGACCATTAGCTTGGGCATAATAAGGAGAAGAATTCAACAATTTGATGCCCATACTTTCAGCAAAATCTCTGAACTCTGAAGATGTAAATTGAGTCCCTTGATCTGTGATGATTGTTTGAGGAATTCCAAATCTGTAAATGATATGTTCTTTAACAAATTCAACCATATTCTCCGATGTCACCTTCTTTAATGGAATTGCCTCAACCCATTTGGTAAAATAATCGGTTGCCAAAAGCACAAACTTATGCCCCTTGCTAGATGGAGGATTTATTTGGCCAATCAAATCTATTCCCCATCCTCTGAATGGCCATGTCCTGATAATAGGATTCAGAACTGATGCTGGAACTCTCTGAATGTTTCCAAATCTCTGGCAATCTTGGCATCCCTTATAATATTCAAAGCAGTCTTCTAGCATTGTAGGCCAATAGTACCCAGATCTCCTAATAACCCATTTCATTCGGTAGGCCGATTGATGTGCTCCACACAACCCATCATGTACTCCACTCATCAGCCTTTTTGCTTCTTCATGATTTAAGCAATGTAACAGCACCCCATCCAAGGATTTATAATATAAATTATCATCAAGAAGAACAAACTTTAAAGCTTTATACATGAGCTTTCTAGAAACCTTTCGGGATGGATTCTCCAGATAATCGGCAATCTCTTTTCTCCAATCATCTTCTGCCAGATTACTCCCGAAATCATGTACATCATTAGCAAAAACTTCTCGAAGCTCTTTATAACCCGAAGCACCTTGAGCTAATCTGTTTGCCTCTTCATTGTCTCTCCTAGGAATATGCTGCAGAATTACTGACTGAAATTCCTTTAAGATTTGCTTGCATTCTTCATAGTAATTCCTTAAGACATCGTTTCTGCACTCATACTCGCCATTTAGTTGCCTTATGACTAATTCTGAATCTCCAAAAATTTCAACTGCAATGGCCTTTGCTTCTCTCAAGTGTTGAAGTCCTCTGAGCAACGCTTCATACTCAGCTTGATTATTAGTGACAGTAGGTTGAATAGGAATAGCAAACTTAAATACCTCTCCTCTTGGTGAAATTAACAAAATACCTACTCCACCACCTTTGTCACATGAAGAGCCATCGAAGAATAATACCCAAGGAGCAATTTCAAGCGAATTAACTGATAAATCGCGATGCTCAGTAATGAAATCAGCAATAATCTGTCCTTTAACAGCCTTTGCCGATTCAAACCTTAACTCAAATTCAGACAAAGCTAAAATCCATTTGCCAATCCTTCCGTTCAAAATCGGCATAGACAACATGTGTTTTATCACATCAAACTTTGAATACACAATGCATTCGGCATGTAGTAAGTAGTGCCGAAATTTTGTACAGGAGTAGTAAACACATAAACAAAGCTTCTCAGTAGCCGAATACCTCGTTTCGGGATCAAGCAACTTTCGGCTAAGGTATGCAACTACCCTTTCCTTTCCCTCGAATTCTTGTATGAGGGCCGATCCAATAGTTTGGGCGTCGGCCGCCACGTACAACTTAAAAGGCTTGTTTAGCTGTGGAGGTACCAATACTGGTGGTTCTTTCACGTATTCCTTGATCTCATCGAAAGCCTTCTGTTGTTCGTCGCCCCATACAAACTTCTGATCCTTCTTGACCTTTAACAATGAAGAGAAAGGCAACATCTTTTGTGATAAGTTTGATATGAATCTTCTTACGAAATTGATCTTACCAAGCAGTGACTGTACTTCCTTAAGATTAGTTGGAGGAACAACTTCATCAATGGCTTTCATACTTTTCCTGCCAACTCCTATTCCTCCTTCATGCACCAGAAATCCCAGAAATTCTCCTGCCGAAACTCCAAAAGCACATTTATTTGGGTTCATTTTGAGCCCATGTTTCCTAGTGCATTCTAGAGTTTTCCTTATGTCGGCCAAATGTGCTTCATGATCCAATGACTTAATCACGATATCATCGATATATATCTCCACAATCTTGCCGATCAACTCATGAAAAATATAATTCATAGCTCTCTGATAAGTTGCACCAGCATTCTTCAAACCAAACGTCATGACAACCCATTCAAACAACCCTATATGTCCTGGACATCTGAAAGCCGTTTTCGCTATATCTTCCAATGCCATAAAAATTTGATTGTACCCTGCGTTACCATCCATGAAACTAATCACTTTATATCCAGCAGCAGCATCAACCAACAAGTCAGCAACAGGCATTGGATATCCATCCATGGGTGTAGCTCTGTTCAGATCTCTAAAATCTATGCAAACTCTCATCTTCCCATTTTTCTTGTACACAGGAACAATATTAGAGATCCATTCTGCATATCTGCATGGCCGAATAAAATTTGCTGCTATTAATCTTTCCACTTCCTTCTTCACATCGGCCAACACTTCATCTTTGTAGATTTTCCGGGGTGGTTGCTTGTAAGGTTTATAACCAGGCTTGATCGGCAATCGATGCTCAACAATGGAACGATCTAAACCAGGCATCTCCGAATAATCCCAAGCAAAGCAATCTTTGTATTCTTTTAACAACTCAATCAACTTCTCCCTGAAAACCGAATTCAAGCTAGCACTGATGAATATCGGCCTTGGTTTGTCACCGTCTCCAATGTCTACTTCTTCTAATTTATCAGCCGACACAAATCCATATCCTAGCTTCCCGTCAGTTCCATCGATTGGATTATCCATTAAAAATTGCTAAAAGAGCCGACTGCTTTGATCGGCTGTTGATCACTGCTGACTGGCTCAACAGGACCTTCTCTCCAGTCCTTACCTGAGAAGCAATCTATGCCTTGATATTCCCAGAAGGCCGGTTCCACATTAGCCACGCTAATTGAATCATCTGCTGAGACAATTTCCACTTCATCATCTATCCACTGAATAAGCTGTTGATGCATAGTAGATGGAATACAGCAATTCGCATGAATCCAATCCCTTCCAAGTAGCAAGCTGTATGCCCCTTTGCCTTCAATAACAAAGAAGGTTGTAAGCAGAATCTTGGACCCAATCATCAGATCTACATGTACACATCCTTTGGTGTCCGAAGGATTTCCAGCAAAATCATTCAACACTATGCTTGTTGGCGTTAAATCTCCAGGGCTCATGCCAAGTTTCCTGAATGTATTGTATGGCATCACATTAACAGCAGCTCCACCATCAACAAACATCTTCGTTAGTGGCTTCCCGTTGACATATCCTCTTAAGTACAGTGGCTTCATGTGCCGATTCTGGACTGGCTTCTCGAAAATAGCTTGTTTATTCAATACCAATTGTGCCATTAACCCATATTGTTCGGCTTCATCCACTTCTGACAATATCTCTTCCTGTACAATTTGATTAGCTGGAGCCATGAATTCATTCGGCAAGAAACATACCATGCATGTAGGAGCCGAATGACCCGATTCGTCAGGCCTGTCTTTTGGACGCCATATCGATTTCATCCTGGTTCCTGCTTGCTTCAATTCTTGATTCCTCAGGCGTTGGACTCTTCTCTTCTGGCTCCTTCTTAAACCAGGTGGACACCACTGTCCTTTCTGCCAAACATACTCACGATCTTCTTCCTCATGATCAACCCATCTATAATCAGCATGTCTTTTCATTGGTTGATCATCATTCTTATATATTTTTAGACGCCGATCATCACTAGGATGTACCCTTCCAATTCTTTCGTGGACGGATCGGCGAATGGCAACATTTTGCCTATGTTCGACATACCCATTATTGCAGTCAGGACAGTTATTCCACGTAGGCAGCTTTAAACCCTCGTTCCAACAGTGTCTGAAGAAAACACAATCCCAATGTGCACGTTCTTGTTCTCGGACATATTCTTCTTGTTCTTCCTCAAACCTTTCTTCTTCGCGCCTTCTTTTCTCCTCCTCGTATTCACGTCTCTGGTAGTGCTCTTTTTCTTGCTGACGCTGCCACTTATTGAGGAGAATACGCGATGTGACTCTGGGTTTAGAAGAATTCCCAATTTCAAATTGGCTATTCGGGAAGCGAGGTCTCTCCTCGCGAATCTGTTCGATCGTGATTTGCCGATTAGGATCTACTGAGCCACTCTGCTTCGCTTTCTTTGACATCAGGACTCTCATTTTTTCCTTTTCTCCAGATTCGGCAGTACTCACCATATTGATTGAGAACCCAACCATGTTCTGAGGAAACGGGTTACTGTCCAACTTCATCTTATTGTCGAATTTCAAATGCCCTTCTTGGATAGCTTTCTGAATCCTCACTCTAAAAACCCTGCATTCATTGATGGAATGAGAATTTCTATCATGGAATCCACAGTACCTCTTATCTTTCACTCCATCAGGCCGAAGCATAGAATGCCCCTCTGGTAGCTTGATTCGGCCTTCCTTTACAAGATAATCAAATAATTTATCTGCCTTAGTTACATCAAAATCATAGGTACCCTTATTCTGTTTAATCCACCTCTGATTCACCATGACTGGTTCTTTACTCCACACTATCTCTGCTGCGGCTATCTCCTCGCTATCTTCATACTCATCTTCTTGATCTGCTCTTTCAAGGAATTGGTTATAGATGTCAGCTACATCATTATTTTTAGCAAATCTGGCATCTTTCTTGAAACCATATGCCTGGTTACTCATCAAGGCCAATCTGTGTGACAACTGGCCCAGATCATCAAACTCCATCCCGAATAGCTTCTCCCGAACGGCAGGCAGCATGCCAGCTACAGCCATACCAGCCAGCTGGTCATCAGGTATGTTCAGAGAAAAGCACATGCTCTTTGTTTCCCTAAATCTCCTGAGGAACTCCGTAGGTGTTTCATTATTCCTCTGCCTTAAGCTGGTCAAATCAACCAACTTTTTCTCTGTACTGCCAATGTAGTAATGAGCATGGAATTTCTGCTCCAGGTCTTTCCAAGTACAAATCGACTGAGCAGGCAAAGAAGCAAACCATGTAAAAGCTGGACCCGTCAGTGACAAAGGAAAGTATCTGATTCTGAAAGCCTCATCTGCCGAAGCTTCTCCAAGCTGCATCAGATATCGAGCTATATGCTCCACAGTGCTAGTATCATCTTGTCCTGAGAATTTAGTAAACTCTGTAGGCACCTTGACTCTATTCGGCAATGATACCCTTTGGTACCATTCCGGGAAAGGAGACGAGTACATGTACCCCTGATTTTTAGGCTTCAGACCGAATTGATTTTGCAATACATCAGTCATTTTTTGCACCATGAGGTCAATACTGGTATCTTGATTCCCTGGTCTTCCAGCAAGCATGCCTGCAGTGCCAACATACCCAGGATTCGGGAGAGCGTCGATAGCATTGTAATCCATAAACTCTGAATATCCGTTTCCATACATGTCCCTTTGCAGCCTGTTGTTCAGAGGGGATATCTTATAAGCAGAAGCAGGTGGATTTCCCGTGGTGCCGAATGCCATATCACCATATGTACGAGGTTTCGGCAATGCATGCTGAAGCTCTTGCTGAATCGGCTGTCCACTCGCGTCTTTGGTTCCAGAAGCTTCAGTTTCCTCAGTACCTTTACCATGACGTTTCGGAACCGATGCTTGAACATTGAAATATGTTGGTCCACCAAGTTGCCCATGCACTTGCTCAAAAGGCTTATCCATGTGCTGACCAAAGATGTTGACCAGTATGAGCCGAAAACTGTTCAGGAATGCAGCATTATGATTGGTCATTGTTTCTCCCAAAGCCTTGTACAACAAGCTAGAAAGCTTCTCCCTTTCTTCATCTTCAGTAAGATCAGATTGTCCTGGCAAAAGAACTCTTGGCAGATCTGACTTGAGAAACGGCGCACCACTCCTGTTCTTAGCAAAAGACAGCAAGCACTTCTTGATGAACTGATCTGCAGCAATCTTCACCATCTGTTGATGTTCATCAGATAATTCTTCGAAAGTGACATCCAGAATGTCTTTTAATTCAGGCATCTTCGAAACTTGTCGAGTCCCACCGAGCGTGCCAAAAAGTGTGTTGACGTAAAATCCGCACCTCACGCCAAGCACACAGCAAGCCGAATTAGCTAGCTTCACACGTGGCCCGGGCTTTTGAATCCGGAAGCGTGCCAGTCAATTTTCCTGAAACTGACAAAGGGATGAAAGATATTTAGATAACACCTGGAACGTACCGGGCAATACCAGTCAGTTCCATATTTGCGGCTACGGAGCCAGTTTCGAACGACACATAGCTACAGAGAAGCTATCTGTCGGCAGTTAAAGCCTCATTCGGCAATCGGCAAGGCACGCAGGGAGCGCACTGCCGAATGCGTGACGTAAGCATGACGAAAGATCGGCTTTCAGCCGATTGAACATTGTAACGCATACTCATAGCCGATTTAACGAGAAACAAAGCATGATAGATAAATAAAAGGGCGAAAGCATGACCATAATTTCATAATAAACAAGAATGCATAGATTAAAAGCACTAGTCTACCGCATGTCTAGGTACTTTCCAACCCGTCAGGCATGAAAACAAACAAGTTAATCCACCGCATGATACGACTTGCTTGGAATCACACCACCAACCAAGAATAGGACAATCCACCGCATGATACGCCCTAAACATGGAAGGCTAAAAGCATTCTTTATTTAAAAACAAAACCGTGGACGTGTTTCACTCGTGACGTTACTGCCGAATTCAGCTATATAGCCGAATCGGGTTCCGTGGAGAAGGAACATGCTTCGTCGATGATGGTAGATCTATCAGATCGAATCGAATTCTAATCCACCGGATGATTAGCTCTAAGACGACCCAAAAACCTGCATCTACCGCATGATACCTGGTTCTGTCAAGATCTACGCAAGACCAACGAGCCTGAACCCACAACACGTGGCAATCTAGATTGATTTCGAATTCGGCTATGAAAAGCAGAGCGTCGTGAGCTGGAGCCGATTCTAATCAACCTAGACTGGGCAAAGGAGTGTTGTAATGAATCGAACACGAAGGTAAAATCCAGAGCAACACATGGTAACTTAATGAATCTATCAGATCTTGCCAAAATCCAATAGAGCCGATAACTTGTTCCAAGCTAAAACTTAGCCCACCGCATGGCTCATGATCTAGCAATGGAACCTTCCTGAACCAAGGCCTAAATCCACCGCATGATACTAGGCATGATGCAGGGTTGCCGGTACTTACGGAGGTCGACGGATCGATGACTCCTCTCGAAGAACTCGACGACTCGACTAAAGGACTCGATGTTGGCACGGGGCCGGTTTGTTGTATGATTGATTCGATTCGTTTTTACAGCTGTCATGGGTTTATATTTATACCCAGGTCTTGATACAACTCCTAGTCGGACACGACTACAATACTTGTTTCTAAAAATAAATGACGAATCTTCGTGCCCATATTGCGTTCCTTGTTCGAACCGGCCTTTTCCTTATGTTTTTCCACGTCATCACGTCTTCCCGAATGCTACCGCTTTTACCTGCGGAACTATGCATCTGCCGAATGACGACGCGTTCCCGACCGCAGAGCGTTATTGCCGAATACTTCAGAGAAAGCCCCTTAGCCGAATGGTATCCTTCCATCAAATCCGGCCCACACGTCAGCCTCTTCCTGGTGCTAAATTTTGGTGTTAACAAACATTAATCTAGGTTGTCAAGGAATTAGTCATAGCAATCAAGGCATGGCTATCCAACCGGGTTTAGCAGTAAAATCATGCAATTTTTATAAAACAGGCCATGGGTTGTGTTTATAAAAATTGGGACAACAATATGCATCAAAGGGTGGGATTGCACTTGCCGTTCTCCCAACCCTCGGGGGATTCCTGCCCGGGGTCTTGGTCTCCAAGCTCCTGCTCGTAGCACTGCTCCTCCTCGAGTCCTTCCTCGTTCACAGCGGAGTCTACGGCACACACAAACAAACACCCAATAAATAAAAGAAAAAGCTTTTATGGAGCTCCAAAAGAAGAGACGGAAAGAGGGAGTGAGTGATGATGGCAAGATTATTTTTTGGTATGGACTGGTTGGATTTGGCGGAAATATACTGGTGAAAATTATGGTGGAGTTTGGGGTCAAACGGAATTAATTTGGCGCATGAAATGACGAGTTTAGTGGGGTTTAGGGGCGTTTTTAAAGGAAAAGGACCTTTTTGTAATTATGGAAAAGCTCAGGGGCCTCGGATAAAATCAACAGAGAGAGAGAGAATAGTAACCGTTGGACCGCGGGTTGATTTGGCAAAAGCCCAGGGGGTTTTGGACAAAATGTCCTTCTTCCCCGTTCAAACAGAACAGAGAAGAGGGGCGGCGGCCGTCGGCGAGGAGCTCGCCGGCGTTAGGGGTGATGATGTTGGACGGGAACCGGGGGGAAAGGAAGAGGGGAGCATGGCGAGTCCACAGGTGCTCATACCACGGCCGGAGGTGGGGAGTGGAAGGCCGTCCACGAGAGCAGTGGCGGCGGCGGCAATGGCGAGTGGGGCGGCGGCGCTACGGTGGCGGAGGGGTCCAATTGGTGGGTGGTCGAGCTGCAGGGAGTGGAGGGGAAGCTCCTGGTGCTGTCGGCCGGGCTTGAAGTGGCCCGTGGTGAGCTGCCCACGTGAGCCCGAGGCGGTGGCGGTGGTGGAGCACGGCGGCAGTGGTGCTGCTGTGGTCTTGGCGGCGAGCTGAGGGGTGAGCGAGTGGGAGGTGTTGAAGAGGGAGCCGACGGGCCTATTTATAGGCGTGGTGGAGTGCCGGGGCGATGGGCCGACGGGAGGCCGTTCGGCGGCCGGTGGCGGGGTTAATGGCGTGGTCGGCGGTACGGCGGCGCTGTGCTTGGCGTTTGCGCCCGTCGCAACGTGGCGTGCGCGCTCGAGTGGAAAGGCGAGGACGGGCGGTGGCGTGCTCTAGGACCACGGCGGGGTCGGGTGGCCGGAGCGGTGGCGAGCGGGGTGGCGTGCACGGCGTGCAGCGCGGCAGAGACGCGGGCGAGCTAGCCGGGTGTCGGTCGCAGCGGTGGCAGCGGTGGGGTCACACCGCGCGGCGGCACGGCGACGATGGTGAGCGCCCCGAGCCGAGAGTGAGTGGTGGTGGTGGTCGTACAGCTTGCGTGCGGTGCTCGGCGTGGCGGAGCGGGGCGGACTGCGCGTCGGCGCGAGCGCGGCCGAGAGCGCGGCGGTGTCGTGGTGGAGAAGCGAGGGGGGCAGCGGGTGAGGGGCGGCACGGCAACGGTCGGGTGGCGCGGTGGAGTCGGTGGACTTGGAGCACGGCGGGGGGGGGGGGGAGATGGCCGGCGACGGGCAGAGCTGCAGAGCCAGCAGCGGCGGTGTGGGGAAAAACAGAGGAGGGAGGGAAAAGAGAGGAAAGAAGGGAGAAAGAAAAGAAGAAAGAGAAAAAAGAAAGGAAGGGAGAAAGGAAGAGGGAGAGGGGAAAAAGGGAGGGGTCGGAGGGATTCGCGGCGGAACCCGACAGGCGATCGGCGATGGCAGTCACGGACGATGGGATCCGGCGGTCGACCTGAGGGCGGACGACGCGGGATGGGACGGAAAAGATGACAGTGATGCGATGCGGATAGGGAGAGAGAGGGGGGAAAACGACAGGCGAATAGGATTCGGCGGGAGGGGAGCTCGGGCGGTGAAGAGATTTTGAAATGATTTTACCGGGTGTGTTATTTTGGTGATTTCCCAGAGATTAAAACGCGGGCGTTACACACGTACCTCGACGCGGTCACCGCTGGGGGGCGACCCGGTGACCCTCCCTCGCCCGGCGGGCGAGGGACGGCGATGGCGAGGTCGGCCTTAGCGGGGCAACGGCCAAGGCGGGGCGAAGCGGGGCGGCGGCCGTGGAGGAGCAGGTGGAGCGGGCCTCGTCGTCAAGAAGGACGGCGGCCAGGGATGAGGCGGGGGCGCGGGGACACCGAGCTGATCCGGGCAAGCTGCACGTACCTCGACGCGGTCACCGCTGGGGGGCGACCCGGTGACCCTCCCTCGCCCGGCGGGCCCGGTGACCGCTGGGATGTCCCTGCAGGTGGAGCGCGAGTGGCAACGCGTGCACGCCACGGAGGACATGGCGGCGGCGCAGGCCGCCGCGGAGGAGCACGACTACGAGTGCGCCGCGTCGATCTTGGAGTCCCGCCGCCTGGCGCTGGAGCGCCGCGCGTCGCTGTCCTCGGACCTGCAAACGCAGGCGCTGGTGGCGGAGCTGCGGGAGATGCAGGAGCGCGTGCTCAACTACAAGCGCTACGAGGAGTCCGGCCGGGGATGAGGCGGGGGCGCGGGGCGGCGACGGTGGGAGGCGGGGGAGGAGAGGAGAGGGGCGGGGGCGGCGTGGGAGAGAGGGAGGGGCAAGGCTTGAAGGGTAGTATGGTCTTTATTCAGGTCAACTAGTTACATTTAGTCATTTTAAGTCCCTACAATCAAACATGACAACTGACAAAAGTTTAGTCACTAGAAGTCACTGAAAAAGTCACCTCGAACCAGAGAGGGCCTGGGTACTGTCGAGCCGCTGATTTGATCCCATTGGCCGGACGGAGCGCAACTTGCCCGTGTTGGGAGTCTGATGCACGAAGGACGGACAATCGCGGCCATACTTGGCGTGGTAGGTAGGTACAGTACGTGTACGTACGTACTGTACATAGATGCAATGTCAATGCGGCGTACTAGCACGTTAGTTTCCAGCTAATATGAGCTGGGCACGTTGGCCGATCGTCGATGAAACGAGCAGTGCTACGCGACAAGCTGACAACGTACTGCTACGACCACCACTAGTCGTTTACTACTCCGTAGCTATTAGCCTTTTTTTTTGAAAGTAAGTAGCTATTAGCCTATTAGCACTTTTATCACGGCAATGTATGTACTGACTACTTCCACTGCTAGCTGCCAAGCCGCAGTGGGTGATCGATCTCTGATCTGATCCATCATTCCCTTCTCTCACAGTCCCAGTACGGTGTTGCCGGTGGCCCGCGTGCCGCATCGCATGATAGCGTGCCGCCCGGACACGACGGCGAGCGGCGAAGCCATTATAGCGTGCCATCCACGTGTACTACTCCTAATTAATAACGCCATTGGCCCATGGCCATTAGCGGTCGCCACACACGGTCACGCACCGAGACCGAGCGGCCCGGCGACGACCGCTCGCACGCACGCGCGCGCGCTCGTGGTTTTGGACGCGACGAGATCGAGCCCGCGGCGGCCGTGCGCGCGTCGCTGTCCGCCAGGCGGTGGCTGCGCGTCCAGGAGAGGTTGGCTTGGCTGGCGCCGGAATATAATCACATCGGCTGAGTCGGCTCCACCTCGATCAGGTGATGACCTGATCGGGTACTGGTAGATACGGCGGTGCCGTGCGTGTGGGTGCTGCATGCTTCGGCGCCGCCGGCTGCCCGGCCGCCTCACCGTAAATTGATCCCGTTCACACCGACGAACGGGGCGTACGGGCGCTGGAATTTTCTGAAGGAGTTTTTGTTTCGGCGGTCGTCACTCGTCACGGGGGAAATTCTTGGCGTGGGTCCGGGCAGCGAGGCATGGGGATGTCTAGCACTCTAGCTATATGTGACGCCAGATAAGAGCTTCGGCGATGTCGGATCCACGAGGAGACGGAGATTCCTCGGCAGGCAGCCTCTGCTGTTTCCCGCTGGCGGCTACTACGCTGCTATCTGATTTTACTTAGGCTCCTGTTTGGATTATTTTACTACTGATCTAGCACTGCTCCGTTTTTCTCTGGTGGAGATGAGAAACAGACAGTGTGTGTGCTTGCATAGTTGCATCCATGCAGGAATGGAAGACCGGACCACACACCCGCGCCGCTGCCGTTTCGAGTTGTTGACACTACTGAAATAAAATACAAAAATGATCACGCTCAACCTCGTAGTTTTCCACAAGTAGCCGGGGGAAGGGATCTTCGACAGCCTAGTTCGGCTAGCGCGCGTGTGACAGCCACAGCCCACAGGACACAGGCGAACCCGTTGATCTCTCCGTGATCGTAGCACTGCTTGGTGTGCCGTACAACGGCGAATGGGCTGGGCACCGTGTCGACTCTCGGCACCAACCAACCAACCAATCATGAGGTCCTTTTAGCTCGACCCGTTTGCATGGCCAGCCTTCCTTTCAGCTGGATACATAGCAGCTGGTGACTCAGCATCGGATAACGCATGGACACCGTACGTCGCGGTCGTGTAAAGGCAGGACACGTGTATTATGACGTGGACAAGGACAAGCGAGCCGAAAGAATTGGGAGACCGGATGAGGCCGACCCGCATGGACAAGAAGGAGCGAACTGAACACCCCAGCAGTAAATAATTAATGAGCTCTCAATCCATCCGACCCGATTCTGTTTTCTTTCCGAGGAAGTGCTCCGTGCCTTTTAAAGCGTTGTGGGCACTGCAGACTGCACGGCTGCTGCCCTTGCTCGGCCGATCCGGATCAGGTTTGCGCGGCAGGCAGCAAGGCAAGCGACAAAGAGATGCGATGCAAGAGGCCGGGGTCCGGGCGGCCGGCCGGCTCACGTGGTGGTCTCCCGGCCTCCCAAAGGCGTTGGCAGGCGGCGCGGTGCCGCCCCCGCCCGGGTCGGCGAGTGGCGTACAGCTGCTGATCGATAGCCGGACATGAATGATGGCTCATGGCTGAGGACTCGCTAGCCTCCATGGAGCCGCGACAGGCGCGTGAGCGTGACATGGCGGCACGTTAACTTGGCGGTGGGCGAGAGGTACGTACAGGGCCATGGATGCATGTGGCCGGCCTGTACGTGGGCAATGACCAACTGGGTTCGGTTGTTCGTCAGGCAGGCGCACATTGCAAGGGTTCCCTTGGCCTTGGATGAATAATGGAACTGAATTCCTTGCGCCTCGACTCGATAGTCTCGTCTCTCGCGTTTTCAGTTGCATAGTACACGCTGCAGCCGCTTTGAATTGGCACACAGAAAATTCGTGGCCAGGTGAGGTTTTGTCGTGGCAGCTGATGGAGGCAGGGATAGATTCCTGGCTGGCTGGGTACCACTGGTTTCAGCAGGGTTTTGTTTGGATTGTACACTCCGGTTTATTCTGTGTTGCCATGCATGAGCAAATTGCCGGATGCATGCACCTCTGATCCGCAGGAATGGAAGGACTGGACCGCGCGCACCACCCCGCGCCGATAGCTTGATTGCGCGTTGTCCCGTGGCCCGGGACGATTTCGACTGTTTTTACAAAAAAAAAAATGTTCTTGTAGCACGGATATCGGATAGCTTAGCTTAGTATTAGCGGTGATCGTGCTGTTTCATCCATGATTTCAGAAGAATCTTGGTTTTCTGTCATCTTTTCATGATATGGACCGGGAAAAGCAACCGTGTCTGTGTGGCTGTGGCTGGAATTGGAACCGGGCGCTGCCAACTGTCAGCTCCAAGCAAATCAATCATGGGCTTTTGTTCCTATCTCAAACGTACTGTGCAGCAGACCGCGCTCGGTCACGCAATCCGTTGGATCACGATCTCAATTCTCAACAGGTCGTCTTGCTCCGGGCGTAATGGATTGTCACAATCTGCACGTTGGGGCTTGTTTGCTTCTAGCATATAGGATTAGATATTCGCATATTCGTTGGGAGGTTCGCTCCTCGGTTCCGCTCGACTGGATCGATCGGTGGCTCTGACGACCTGATCGGCCTGAGAGTTGTTTGGATTCTTTATTAAAATTTAGTCAGACTAAAAAATTTTAGTCACCCCCTATTTGAAAGATAAGACTAAAGAGTATTTGATGCAGATTTAACTTCCCTTCTCTCTCCTCCCCTCCCTTCTCTCTCCCCGGCACGTCCTCCCACGCGCTCTCCCCCTCCCGCACTGCTCTGCCTCTCTTTCCTAGGGGGTGGTGGTCCATGCAATTAATTAGAGGAAAGAGAGAGAGACTTTAGTCAGCAAAAGTTGGGTCAAGGTGACTAGAGACTAAACTAGTTTTAGTCACCTTTAGTCATGGGTGTTTGGAGGTTTAATCCTTTTTGTGATTAAAATTAGTCTCTAGTCTCTAGTCACCCATGGATCCAAACACCCTCTCAGGCGTGGAAACTCTCGCACCTCGGTCTTTTTAGTTCCAAAATTCCACCCCAAATTTACTACGTAAAAAGAAGATTCTCCATCACATTAAAATGTCATAACATGCATAGAGTACTAAATGTAGATAAAATCAAAAACTAATTGCACAGTTTTATTGTACTCTGCGAGACGAATATTTTAAATCTAATTAATCATTTTTTAGATAATTTTCCGTATATACAAACGAAATGCTACAGTGCGCAATGGTTACGAGGAGACGTTGTACTTCCTAAACAGCCCTCACCAACGCGCGCGGCGGCCTAGCGGTGAGGCTGTCGGGATCCGGTCGCTGAGAAATCAGAGATCCGGCCGCCGCTGTCCCTGGCCCAGCCCTTTCTCAAATTCCGGCTCAAAATTCCATTATACAAAAAAATTCTTATCACATCAAAATATCGGTATATGTATGGAGTACTAAATATAGATGAAATCAAAAACTAATTACGCAGTTGTATTGTATTTTGCGAGACGAACATTTTGAGCCTAATTAATCAGTATTTGGACAATTATTCACAAATACAAACGAAATACTATAGTGACAAAGTCTCAATTTTAAACACCCAAAGTTGGAAATTAAACAAGGATTTTAAACACCCATAGTTGTAACACGAGGCCATAGCTGGCTACCACAGACGACAGCGCCTCTGATCTCGGTAGAATTCTGTTCGGTTCTGCATTTTTACTGCTACTCCGTACTACCTGTTATTCTTCATCTGCTGCCGTGAGCAGATATTCAGCTTGCTACGGCCTACGCACAGTACAGTACTGTCGGTTCATGAACCTCCACGGGATCGCGGGAATGAATATGAATCAAAGGCTGGACCGTACACCTGTAGAATTCCAAATGGGCCAGTCACGATGGGCGGCACGAGGCACGGCCCTAAAAAGCACGGCAATAGGCCGGTCCTAAGCACGATCGATAGTGCCTAGGGCCGGCCCGGCACAAAGAGGCCTTAGTGCCTGGGCCGCCACCTCGGCCCGTAGTGCCGGCCCGAGGCACAGCACGAAAATGGGTAGCCCGATAGAGGCCCGAGGCCTCCAAAGGCCCAGCAGTATATAAACCACTCCAAACCCTAACTACCTCACCCTCTCTCTCTGCCTCCCTCTCTCAAGCCGCCTCCCTCCGCCTCTCCGCCTCTCTCTCACCCCCTCCCCCCTCCCGAGCCGCCCCCTCACCCTCGCCGGTGGCCGCGCCGTCCCTTGCCCCGCCATCGAGCCGCCCCTCTCCCCTGCCGCCCTAGGATCTCCGCCGCCCGAGGATCTACGACCGTCGAGGGGAGGATCTCCGCTGCGCTTCGGCCCCTGCTCCGCCCTCAGCCGCCGACGGGCGCATCTGCTCCGGCCGCACCGCACCGGCGCCCCTCGCCGCCGCCGGGCGCGGCCGCGCTGGCCTCCCTCGCCGCCGCCGGGCGCATCGGCTCCGGCCACGTCGACGTCCCTCGCCGCCGCCGGGCGCATCGGCTCCGGCCACGTCGATGTCCCTCGCCGCCGCCGGGCGTGGCCGCGCCGGCCTCCCTCGCCGCCGCCGGGCGCCGCGGCTCCGGCCTCCGCCTCCGCGTCGACGTCCCTCGCCGCCGCCGGGCGCAGCCGCGCCGGCCTCCCTTGATGCCGTCGGGTGCCGCGGCTCCGGCCTCCGCCTCCGCGGCGGCCTCCTGCGCCGGTTTGGGCTAGCCAGGCCCGATGGGCCAGCCGGGCCGCCGTGCCGGCCCGGCACGAAAAGTGGACCTCCGTGCCGGGCCTTAGCTGCCAGGTCGACCCGATGGCCCGGCCCGGCACGGCACTAAAGACCATCGGGCCTCTATAGGGTCGGGCCGGGCCAAATCGGGCTAGGGCCGGGCTCGGGCCGGGCGGCCCGTTTGGAATTCTATATGTGTCAGTGTCGATACATGACCGAGCCCATAGCGCTCGTCGGTTAAAAAGTGTTAGCCACTGCGATCACTGGTGGCCCGAGCCTGACATGGAGCCCCTGTTCGGCTGATATGATAAATAGTACTCGACTAGTATAATGAATAGTAGTGTGTGTGAGAAAATAAGCCGAAATATGCCAAGATTTGATCAGCCGAACAGGCTCATGATACCGATACACAAATTGTTTTTTTAAAAGTGAAACATGCAATGTGCACGCGGGTACGGGCGCAGACATCTTTCCGCTTCGACGGGCCCATCATCATCAGGACCCTTGACCGCATGCTGGGCCTCTAGGGCTCCGGCAGCTGGCAACATGGATCGACGTGGAAAGAGTCCTGTAGTTCATCAGTAGTACAATTTTTTTTTCTCTATCACGACACAGCGAAAGTACTTCCGGCTTTTCACTCATGCGCTGCGGATAAATTCACGGCGGCGAACACATTTTCTATGCGACGGGATCGAGCCCGTATGACATGATGCTGGCAAACTAAAAAAAAGACAACCTGGTCCCCGAGTTCTGGGAGCGACAAAAATTAGAGCGACAAAGATCCGGTAATCTCGCGTGGCTGGGCGCACCTTGTACTCCATATAATTGCACATTTTGCTCTCACCGTCCTCTGATTATTGATTGCGAAACGGGCCAGTGCGATCGCTGGCCCGCCATGCCACTGCCATCAACGTGGTAGCTAGCCTGCAGAGACACAAGTACTAATACGGTTACACGTACGGTCCAGTATCAGGCGGACACGCAATAATGTGCGTTGTGCACGAGTACGACACGATCAGCCCGTCGGCCACCACGTAGCAATGAGCCATACATGGCTGCCTCATTCGTCCTCTCACCTGGCCTCCGCATTATATTCCACAGCATGGAATCTCGATGGGGAAAGATTTCAATTCCAAGATTTTTCTTTTCTTTTCCCGCGGTCGCAGCTAACCGGCCGCAACGTAACGTAGCGCACCTACCAGGCTACCACGTTCACTGGGCGGGTGTCGTATCTCTCGTGTGTGTGTACGGTGTGCCGTACGTGCTGTCACCTCTGGGCTGTCGCGTTCCATGTGTCCGGCCGTGAGCACGCAGTGGGGAGCTAGCAGAGCAGCGGTCGCTCGCCACGGCGTCCCGTCCGGGTGGGAGGGACGCGCGCCGGGAGACCACCCCGTGACCGTGACGACGGGGGGCCCGTGCCCGTGGGCGTCCCCTCCCCTCCTGCTGCCACCAAGCCGATCCCATGTACCTGCCTGTAGCGCCCATCCTCCTAATCCTAGTCGTACGACCGCACATGCCGACGTACGGAGTACAAAAATGCCCCGTTCTACGAAGCAGTACAACGAACACACTCTGGGAAAAGAGAAGGGCCCTGTACCGGGGCTTTAAGATTCCAGTCTAAGTAACTGTGTCGATGACCCTTCCACTGAGACTGGCCTAATCGGTATTGCTAGGATTAGGGCGTCCGACGCCCCACACAAACATCGGACGCTTCGGCCTCGACGCGCCTGCTCGTCCGTGATAAAAACAATCGACGCATCTACTATATGGTGGGCCCCAAAATCCTTATCTATTTTCCTTGGTGTTTCATTTTTGTGAGGCGAGCGGTGGTGTCGCCGCTGCCGCGGGCGGTGCCGCTCCTCCACGCGCCGTCGTCGTTCCTCCACGCGCTGCCACGAAGCTCCTCCGCGCGCCGCTGCGCCGCCGCGAACTCCTCCGCGCGCCATCGTGTAGCTCCTCTGCGCCACCGCGAAGCTCCTCGACGCGTCACGAAGCTCCTCCGCTGTGAAGCTCTGTCGCGCCCCTCGACGCGCCACCGACCATCTCCTCCGTGCGGCGCACCTGCTCGCCATCCTCCTCCTCGTCATTTCTCCGCGTCATCGGCGCCATCTCTCCTCCGCGTCGATCTCTGCCGCTTCGAGCTCCTCCTCCGCGACGCTGCCCCTCCTGTGTGTCGTCGCCGTCGCCCCTCCTCCTCGTCGAGCTCCTCCGCTTCGTCCTCATCCTCCTCCGCGTGGCCATAGCGTGCGGCAGGTAGGTTTTGGTGCATGCTGCTAGGGTTTCGCTCCATGTTGTAAGAGCATGTTTCACGTGTTTCGGATGTTCAAGAAAAATGTTGCAGCTGTTTGATGTGAATGTTGCAAGAACAGATCTGAAATATTCTAGGTTTCGCTCCATATTTGCAACATCATGTTTCACGTGTTTCGGATGTTCCAGAAGAATGTTGCAACTGTTTGATGTGAATGTTGCAAAAATAGATCTGGGATGTTGCGATGTTGCATATGTTTCACACACATGTTGCGTGGCTGAGAGTCGTGAGCGCATGTTTCTAGTGTTGCAAACGATGACTATTTATGTTGCAAGTGTTTCATTCGGATGTTGCAACGTCTGTGTGTGATTTTATGATGTTGGGTCAAGTGATTTTTAATGTTGCATCAGGTGATTTATGACGTTGCATTCGTGTCTATTTATGAATTTAGATGATGTGATTACCTTTCTTTTTGCGTTGGAGTGAGTCAAGATGTAAGTATATTATCTTTTTTTGTTTTTGCAATAAGTGAATTTACATGTGAAGATTACTTTATTTTTATGTTGTGCATAGTCAATTTGGATGTTGCAATAACTTTTTCACCGTGAAAGTATTTTAACTGAAATGTTGCGTGAAACATTAGCATATGTTGCAGTGGGATGTGATATGTATATTTTAGAAACTTAAAGTTTTTTGTGTTGCATGTAACACGAGGCACATGTTCCGGTGGGAAGTGGGAATTATTGTACTATGTTTAACCGTCCGTCAGCTTTTTATGTTGCACACAACACGAGGTACATGTTGCGGTGGGAATTGTTGTCCTTTGCTTGACCGTCCGACGCAGGAGGTCGCCGCGGAGGCGGAGGCAGGAGCCGCGGCACCCGGCGGCGTCAAGGGAGGCCGGCGCGGCTGCGCCCGGCGGCGGCGAGGGACGTCGACGCGGAGGCGGAGGCCGGAGCCGCGGCGCCCGACGGTGGCTAGGGAGGCCGGCGCGGCCACGCACGGCGGCGGCGAGGGACGTCGACGCGGCCGGAGCCGATGCGCCCGGCGGCGGCGAGGGGCGCCGGTGCGGCCGGAGCAGATGCGCCCGTCGGCGGCTGAGGGCGGAGCAGGGGCCGAAGCGCAGCGGAGATCCTCCCCTCGACGGTCAGAGTTCCTCGGGCGGCGGAGATCCTAGGGCGGCAGGGGAGAGGGGCGGCTCGGCGGCGGGGCAAGGGACGGCGTGGCCACCGGCGAGGGTGAGGGGGCGGCTCGTGAGGGGGGGTGGGGGTGAGAGAGAGGCGGAGAGGCGGAGGGAGGCGGCTTGAGAGAGGAAGGCAGAGAGAGAGGGTGAGGTAGTTAGGGTTTGGAGTGGCTTATATACTGCTGGGCCTTTGGAGGCCTCGGGCCTCTATCGGGCTGCCCATTTTCGTGCCGTGCCTCGGGCCGGCACTACGGGCCGAGGTGGCGGCCCAGGCACTAAGGCCTCTTCGTGGCGGCCCGGCCCTAGGCACTATCGATCGTGCTTAGGGCCGGGCTAGTGCCGTGCTTTTTAGGGCCGTGCCTCGTGCCGTCCATCGTGCCCGGCGCATTTGGAATTCTATACCGACACAGCAAGTACTGTATTTTATTGCCAGACAGCAGCTTCAGAACACTGTACAACGTCCGGCCGTCAGAGCAGACAACGCTCGCCGTCGCGCCCATGCCGCTGGGCACAGGAGGAAACACCGCCGAGGCCGCCGGCGCCACGTTTCTTTTCGCCGGTCGCATGGGCCGACCCGACCGGCCGCTCTGTTGGGCTCTGGACCGGACGCGCGCGGTGGAAGACTCGCGACGGATCTCCGTAAATTCCCTCTTATTCGGAGTACTGTATGCAGGAACAAACGTACTGTACACGGGTCCAGTCAAAACTACCGAGCTGATTTTCTCTGAAAAAGTTAGATTTACAGCAGGCTAACATGTTTATTGTGCCAATCTCACGTCATGAACGCCAGTGCTGTTATTGAGAGGGTTTTGCTAAGTGTGCAGTGTGCTTGTCACGTTTGGAGCCCAGGTACCACAGGACAAAAGAACAAAGCCCAGAAGCCCACCGCACACCACACCACAACAGCATACACACTCACACCCCACACAGACACTACCAGAGCGAGAACAACTGCCACTTCTCGCTGATTAGTACCACATCGCCAGTTAGCACAGATCCCAACCATCTTAAATACTCTGTCCTCACCCCGACTCTCGCCGAGCCAAGTAGCGATGGCTTGTCACCCGAGCGGGGGCATTAAGGTGGTGTGGAATGCCTTGTGTGGCGCTTGGACCTGGGCCTACGGGTTGCACTCTGCGGCCCGCCCGTCCCAAGTTGCGTAGTGGGCTGTTGACGTCTTGGCGAAGGCCTCGGCGTCTCAGCGCCTAGAGCGGTGGGCAATGCGTGAGGCTGGCTTCACAGAGCAGCGAGTACCACCCGCTTCCAACGGTGGGAGGATAACGGGCCGCTGCATCGGAGGCCCGCTTAGGCCCATGCGCCCTCTTTGGCAGACCACCATCTTTTTTTTATTTTTCCATTTTGTTTGCTTGGGCACATCTTTTTTCGTGGCTATATCTTGATTTCCTTATTTATCAGTATACTATAATAATGTTTTTCCTTATTTATCAGTATACTATAATAATGTTTGTCCTTATTTATCAGTATACTATAATAATGTTTGCTCGGCCACTGTTTGCAAGATTTGGCATCTAGATTTTCTTATTTTAACAGAGGTCCTATAGATCCGTACCGGGCACGGTACCCCACACAATTTTCTTCCAGCATATGATACCAAGTCTACGAATTTTACCACCAGTAATTTTCTTGCGCCATTTCGACACGAAGTCTATTAAATTTGCCACCACCAATTCGTTGGAGCCCACATGGAATTCCCTAGAAACCCAACAAAATCCCGGCAAAAATATTCCCAAAAATCGCACACGCTTTACACTGGCTCCAGCTACCCAAGGCGAATCACGAGACCGCCCCATCGCGCCCGTCCCAACGGTCGACCGGATCCTGCCGTCCATCAGCGCCCCCCGCCCACCTCCCACCGTCCAGATCGACCTCCCCTGGCCCGCGCCGAGGGCAGGATCGTCCGAACGCGAAGCCCCCTCCCCCCTTTTTTCCCCTCTTTTTTAATCCCGGCCGGGGCAGCGGCCGCCGCCCAATTCGAAATCTCAAATCCTCCTCGCGTCTTCCCCCCCAACCGCTCCACCCCGCACCCCCCCTGATCCTCGCCGGCGATGGCGGCGAGCAACATCGGCATGATGGACGGCGCCTACTTCGTCGGGCGAAACGAGATCCTCACGTGGATCAACACCACGCTGCAGCTCGGACTCTCCAAGGTGGAGGAGGTAAGCGGCGCCCCCGCGTCTCATGTTCCCGATCTGGGGTGTTCGCATTGGTTTTGGGCCGGAGGTTTCACGGATCCGTGGGGGGCAGGATGCGCTGTTCGTGTGGGTTGGGCGGTCAGTCGGGTTTCTGTGCGAGGCGAGTCCCTGAAAGTCTGAAACCGGCTGGTTGATTTGGTGTCCTGCAGGCGGCGTCGGGCGCGGTCGCGTGCCAGCTGATGGATGCAGCGCACCCAGGGACGGTGCCGATGCACAAGGTCAACTTCGACGCCAAGACGGAGTACGATATGATCCAGAACTACAAGGTCCTGCAGGACGTGTTCAACAAGCTGAAGATTACCAAGGTGCGTCCCGGCTTGTTTTTCTTTTTTTTTTCTGCGTCGCTGGAAAATTTTGAATCATGAGATAGGCTGTTATCACTCGCGAAGTACATTTTCTTGTTAAGGTTGCTAATAGTTGCTCTAGACAGAATTTTGGTTCAACTGGGATCTTACTCTTTGTTGTTTCCTTTGCGAATCATTGCAGCATATAGAGGTGAATAAGCTCATCAAAGGGAGACCTCTTGACAATCTGGAGTTCATGCAGTGGATGAAAAGATACTGCGATTCAGTTAATGGTGGCTTGATGAGCAGGTAATCACTGGTCTGGTCAGTGGTCACAAACATTTGTAGCTGTAGGCCAATTAAAGTGTGAACATTTCTTAGTATTTAGTTTCCTTATTTCCACCGATTGAAGGTGACCTGTACTTTAAGAATTTGTCTGGATTCTTACATATTATTCTGCTGCTCTGTATGGCACACGCAGCTACAATGCTTCTGAGAGAAGGGAAAGCAGCAAGGGTGGAAAAGAAACCAACAGAAGAACATCAGTGCCTTCTCACACGCCGGCCAAGTCTGCATCCACCGGACACAAGGCCCAAGCTTCATCACATGGTGCTAGGAGGGCAAGTGGACAAGCAGCGAATGCGCCACAATGCAGTGCTAAGCCATCACCTGCCAGCTCCAGTGGACCAGCTTATGATGAACAGGTGATCCTGAGTAATCAGTCTGTGTGAATGTTTCTCCAAATTTGTTCTCCATAAGCAACATTATGAAGACTTGTGCAAAATGCCATGGTTTGCAGATCACCGAGCTCAAGCTCCTGGTTGATAGCCTGGAGAAGGAGAGAGATTTCTACTTCTCGAAGCTGCGGGACATTGAGATCCTTTGCCAGAGCCCTGAAGTTGAGCACGTGCCGGTGAGTACTGAATAATTTGCAGTGTAGCTATCATTTGAAAGCCTTCTAAACAAAAACAAGTACTGTTAAAAAAACAAGTACTGTTATGCTGTTCTATCCAGAATTGTGTTAATGATGATGGTGATTGCCTTCTGCTCTCAGGTCCAGGCTATCCAGAACATACTCTACACATCTGAGGACGACCCCGCAACTGTGGCTGAAGCTCAGGCGATGGTGTCGCAGCAGCACAACCAGCAGCAGCCGCCGGCGCTGAGCCCCATCCTGGAGGCGTCTGAGGAGAGGCCGAAGCAAGAGGCGGCGAACAAGCGGAAGAGCATTTCAGACCTGGAGGAGTTTGGGATGGCGTCCAGCTCACGGCAGAGGCTCTCAGACATCTCCGACGTGCAGTTGTGTGGATCCCCGCTGACGAGTTTCAGCTGAAGCAACTGTCGTTGCAACTGAATTGGGATTGTCATTGCTGCTGTGACCCGGTCTTCTGTAGACAGTGAAACTATATCCGTTAGATTGGTTTGGTTTGTGGATTCCTCTGTTGTTTGGTTGGTGGTGTATTGTCGAGTGCCCGTTTGCAAGGTAGTATATCTGCCTCACTAGTTATCCGCCACAGAATTTGTGGCCATTTGGTACAAGTTATTCATATATTATGATCTAAGGCTGTATTGATAGTTGCTGCTATGACACTTGTCGAATTGAACTGTTTCCTGTATGGCTGCACGCTACGGTTAGCCGCTCAAGCTAGGCTGCATAGTGGGGTCGTGGGCACTTTGATCGAATGCCTTTTGAGGTCCATGTCCTCTCTGGCAGACAACACTTCTCACTATTTCTCTGGTCAATTAGGCAGTACATACTGTTGTGTTTCAGAGCTTTCTCCACACTTGCTTCCAATTTCTTGAGCTGCGCTGCATGTCATCTTGAATTCCCAGAGGGATCTAACACTCACCGCAATGAACTGGGACCTCTCATAAAAATCCGGCAAACGCTACACGGAAATCAGGAGAAAACCAAAGAGCAACCGGCTGCTACTGAGTACTGACTGGAAATCACGAGTACGGCAAAGCTTACTCTGAAGGGCTTACGATGAACAGGTGAGCCTTGGCAGTCTGTCCGTCTGAATTTCACACCAAAAATTTCTTCTCCTCAGTGACTTACGGGCATGTCTTCTTTTTTGAGATATCTAGATGCTGATGCTCAAGGTCGAGGGGCGTGAGACAGAAAGATCTCTACTTCTCCAAGCTGTGCAGGATATCTAGATATTGTGCTGAAGACCTGAGGTTAGTGTCAGGACTTGGTTGAACACGTGGCAAACTGCATTTCTGAGGAGTCGTTGTATTCGTAGCATTTCTGAGGACTCGTTGTATTTCTGAGGATCTCTACTTCTCCGATGCTGATTGGTGAGCCTCATCCCCGAGGCGGAGGCGTCAGATTCCGAGGAGAGGCCAAGCCACGGGGAAGAGCACCGGAGGAGTTTGAGATGCCGCCACCGACCTCGAGTCTGAAGCTGTGTGGATACCCTCTGCCGGGTTTCAGCAGTTGTCGTCGGTTGCTTCTCCAGTGTAGAAGAAGAATAGTTCGGTTCCGCTGATCTGAGGACATGATCTTTTAAATTTTAAAACATGGAAAACTAGAGCATCTGGGTTAGTTTGGAATGTGCTTGCATTCGATCGACAGCAGTTAACAACACTGGAAGAACCTGGTAGCACACTTGGTGGCCAAAATTCACAACGCTGCAACATTCAATCGTCTGAAAGGCATGCGATGCAGGAAGCGGTTGCTTGCAGAGAGTACAGGCAAAATCCTGATGGGGCAACAAAACCAACCGTATCCTTGCATGACACCCAATAGAAATAAATTGATAGTGAATATCAATTACAACCGGATGTAGAAATAAATTGATAGTGAATATTAATTACAACCGGATGTATCAGCTGTTTAATAAACACAATTATACATCAGCAACACCATGTTCAATGCAAGCTATGTATACCTCCCATGGTAAGGGAAAGGGCGGAAAGGCACCTGGTCTCCGCAGCGTTCTATTCTGCATCCACAAATATCTGCAAGGCGGAAACATGTGTTGGAAGGGTTTCAGCAGCTTAGGATGACTTCACATGACTGAAGATTGATTGCTGCTTAACATTGCAAGGTGCTATTGTGCTAATGGTCACAGAATAAACGTGATTTTTATGAAATGCTGATATTTACCTCTATGTCAGGCAAAGGTTCGTAGTGCTTCTTTTCCTGCACCGCGTACATGGTAATTCCAGAAATCTTTTGTACTCCTAGCTGGGTGGCTACCAAGCTCTGCATAAAGTTATTCCAAAGTCAACAGTCAGTTAATCTTTATCGCCATAAAGGGGGGGAATGTTTTATTTCATTGGCCAGAGAAAAAGATAAACATGTCTCACTTTAGACTTCTATGGTCAGGACAAGGACGTGCAAAAATAAAAGGATAGTTAACAGGCTACTAAATTTGATTGTATGCTTCTATGCAAAATTAATATTAAAATTTACAAGACACATGAGAGCAGTGTTAATTTCACATTTATCCAAAGACCTAGCTTTACTGATTAATCAACAAACGCCACCACTTTTCAGACTATCAATTGAAGACAGAAACGTTCGAAATACAAGGTAAAAATGGGCAGCTACTAGAGTTTTGAAAAGCAAGGATATATTTACAGTACAGAAGATAAGTTATGAGTTCAGACAATTTCCTCACCAGATCAAATTTCAAAGATTCAAAAGCCTCCACCAAAGGTAAAATCTGTGCACAGGTAAAGCAGGAAATAAGAAAACATGCTACCAGCATTGTGTTCATTATAAAAATAGAGAGGCATAGGCCCAGCTGCCATCAACTTGTAGTGTACTACTGTACTCCAATACAATGATTTTCTTGCTTTTGCTATTGTTTATTAAAGAATAACTTGAGTAGAGTCGAGTTTAATAATGTAGAATAATTATTAACAGAGTTGGGGGAGAATACAGCAAACAATGCGCACCTGCTATGTACACCTATCCACATTTACAGAGCCAAAAACATCACTAGCCCAAAGTAAGAATTCAATGAGAAATTCTGTCAAACATCTTTTTTTAAAAAAAAACTATTACCCATGCCAATATTCAGCCCATCAATGCACAACTAAATAATGGGGCAATTGTTTAAGTAAATGCCCAAAGTAAGTAGAATGCTGATGATGATTTTCATATGATAAATGTTTAAGCAGATGTTAAAACTTGGAAAGCCCCCAACAAAATGTGTTCTACGGAAAAAAAATCAGGTAAAAACCACCTAGTCTAGTCATGCTTCACGATAAACGAAAAATAACATGCAAGTGAAGCAACGAACCAACTTCTGTAGTCCATTGACTAGAACAGCTCTGTCTTCACCAGACATGCTAGGAGCTAGAAATACTTCGAAAGGGCCAACAGTTTTGTCCGTTTGGTTTGTAAGGCAAAGGTTGACCTGAAGACATTAGTTTTCATTAGACGACAGCAGTAGCAAGCGAAAACCACCATTATTGCATACTAAAATTAATGCCCTGATCACATGTAACTTCATCCACAGCGATAGACAAATCATGAAAATGAAAAGGATGTGGGACTATTTCAAGTTCCTTCAAATACCACTGAAAGTTTGAAACCAACAAGATAGAATGTGACCTAGTAATTATTGCTGGTTGCCATACAGATCCAAATCAAGACAAACTCCTAACTGATTCAACAGGACAACAGAAAAGACTAAAGATCAAGACAAGTTACAAGCTTTCAGATACTGTTGCTAATACATAGAAAACAAACTTGATAAGCAATAAATACCGCTACTGAGCTTCTGATAATACCGCTTCCGGTTTCATGCAATTTAATTTTCAAGATACTAGTAAACTCTTACAGTTGTGCCTTTTGGTGCTGGGTACCAGCAGATTATTGTGGGTGTCATCCAGACAAATAGGATTAACATCAAACAGGATTGGCTCTAGTGCACCATGAGGTGAACTTGTTAGATGTAAAACATAGATATCTTAGAACCTTGCGCTATTGAAAAGAAAATTAGAAGAGAACAAGGGGATACTTTAAAGTGAAAGGAAAAAGTCTACTTCACCCCCCAACCTATGAGGGGTGGAACACATCACCCCCAACCTATAAAAATGGATTTTTTACCTCCTAAACTTTCTAAAACCGGACAAATCATCCCCTGAAGCAGTTTTGAAAAATCATAATAAATCACAGAAAAATCGTAAAATAGAAAATCAAATTGTGTTGGACGTCAAATTAGTAGTTCTATGCAGTGAACATATAATACGGAATGCTTTATTACATTTTTTTCCTGTAACTTTAGATCTATGATTTTCTTCATAGCTGTAAAAAAATGTAGTAAAGCATATCATATTATATGTTCACTGCGTAGATCTACTCATTTGAGTCCAACACAATTTGATTTTCCATTTTATGATTTTTCTGTGATTTATTATGATTTTTCAAAACTGCTTCAGGGGTGATTTGTCCGGTTTTAAAAAGTTCAGGGGATAAAAAATCCATTTTCATAGGTTGGGGGGTGAAGTAGACTTTTTCCAAAGTGAAATGAGTTGAAAGGAGCAATAAAATACAGGAAGAGAATTTCTGAGAATCAAGTGTAGCTTGCCTTCTGGAAGCTTATGCCATAGTTGCAATCAATTATGAAGATACAATGAGACCAGTTGCAAGTAATTATGAAGATACAATGAGAAAATGGATTCAGATCCACTTGATTTTATGATGAGAGCCAGAATGCTAAGAGCCTAAGAAGCTCTAGCTATACTAGAACAGAAAGGCCAGAAAGGAATTCAGGCATCATTGACCTCCATCTAATATTTTCTTGAAAACACTGGACGAGAGGAGATAAAGAAAATATTATATTTTCCAATTTAGTTAATAAAGAATGCTAAAATATAATGAAAAAGGACCCCATATTACACGGGATAGAGATATAGTATAAGAAATAGGCTATTAACTAACTCTAAATGAATTGCGGATACATCCATATCCTTATAACATACTGAAACGACTACCATTACTCGTACCAAACCAACTATAATAATTAATGCCAAAGTAAATTTTATCCTGCATTAAAAATAACAGCACTAGATAACAGTAATCTAGTATGTCCTGCATTAAAAGAAACACAAATCAAAGATTTTACCATAAATGGTCTTTCCACATATATGATAGGTGGAACTTTCACAACACGTAGATCAACATCTTTGCCTGCAGTCGGCTGCAAAAAAGGGAGTTGTAAAAATTATTTGCAATGGAAGTAGATCTTAGGCTCAATGTCACTGTAACTAACAAAAGTAAAGTTCCAACACATATCATAAGATTTTTAAATCGGAAACAGGATCTTCACTAACAGTGCTATGAATGTTTTGAGTCTGCAAGCGGCCTGGTTCACCCAGATTTGTACGCCATGTTATCTGAAATTTACCAAGTATACTACTTCCATCTGACTTGGGTTGACCAGCCTCATCAGATGATGATCTGAGCTGATAAAGGTAATTGTATATTCCTCCCCCAGCTCTGATGAGGATAGGTTGCTTGCAGAGGTCCCTACATAAAAATGGAATCCAAACAAGATATTTTGCTTAGTCAAGCATCCCTTTTCATTCACATATTAAACTGCAACAGATAGAATACCAGTATTAATAGCTTGATTAGAAGATACATGCACTCAACATTCTCACATAAGCAAAAGGTGTTCTTATCAAAAGAAATCTAGTTTTTAAGTGCTTGGATTACCCTATTGTGGACTTCACTGCTGAGGGATGATCATCAGCATCCAATCTTGTAGCTTTCCATTGTTGGGCAGGCTCAAAATCAACTTGATCCATGTAAAGATTAGATTTTGTATGGTTCTCTATGCAGGCTTCCAGATATGTAATATCCTGTCAACATAAACTAACTATATAAAACTGAAGATTTCCATGGTGAATTAACAAGTGTGCAATAATGCAGAAAATAACAAACAGCACAAGCTCTTGTTTTTAACAACGAAATACGCCCTACCTCTTGTTGAAAATAATTTGTTTAAACAGAACGCGGATAAACTAACATTGGAGCGAGGCTTCTGCTTTGTTAAGAAATTCAAGTTGGCAAGAAAAATGTGAAGAGTCATTTTCCACAAAAGAAAAGAGAGATAAAAATGTGATGGATCAGAAGCCTGTATTGATTACTACAAAAACACAATGAATGGGCCGGCAAGAATCACTGAAGAAGAATCAGGGTATATTAAGGGGAAAAAGGCAGAACTGTTGATACAATAAAGCACATAGACCTATAGTCAACACAAAAACTGTAGGGAATCACTTTTTAAGTTATAATTGTCAATCTGTAATGGACTTCAATATACACAATTGACAATTATAACTTAAAAAATGATTCGCAATTGTGTTCATCTAATTATGAATCACTTTTTAAGTTATAATTGTCAATCTGTAATGCCCTTCAATATACACCGATTAAGATTTCTAAAGACATTTACAATTAATCAAATGACTTACAGTTGTTGTTTACACTTGTAAGAAAAGAGGTAGCGTACCTTGATGGTGCGGACCTGAAAAGGAAAAGGTTGTAGGAGAAGTTATTGATACGTATTTTGTATAATATTATTCTGCTTGTTCCATCAACATGAGATTATGATTTTAAGATATATAAGAATGCAGATTTTACAGAAACAAAATCTGGAAAACTAGTTACCTTTGTCCTAACAGATAGTGGGTTTGAAACGGAGAACTTAAAGAACTGTGGAAGATATTTACGCTCTCCATCACCATCATTATATAAGGCAGTACACACAAGCCTGGATTCAATCACAAAATGAGCAAATCAACTACAAGGATTGGTTTTAGCAAAGGAAAAACATACAGATACAATGAAAATGAAAAGGAACATACGTATGTGCCCCTAGTTCTTTGACGTCATGCTCCACAATGAAATCATATCTACCCCCTGATCTAATTGACTCGACAGGGGACTTTGATGTATCTAGAAGAAGTATTCTCTGTCTCTCCGTTTGTATTTCTGCCTAGTGTAAGTAAAGCACCAGTCAAACTTTACGTTGGAATAATAAACAGTAAATGCATCCAGCATTGGATATTTAAAAAGAGTGAATAATGCCATTTATTAGTCTATGTACAGTGAGAAGATATCATAGATATGAAGTAAAGATGCCTCAATTGAGCATTAAAGCAACATCAAGAGCATCTAAGACCTAGAAACATAGCATGTGAGAAACCAGTGATCTGACCAGTCTGGTGACTAGTCTAAACCTTGGCTCATGAGAGCAAGCCTATGCAGCATCGCTCATATTTGAGATTCTGACAATAGAGCAAATGCAGAAACCTACAAGTTTAATCGACTGCAGTGATATTCCAACCACCAACCACAAAACTTCACTCCATTAATTCCAATTTGCCAGAAATGATCCAAGAGTTTAAATGCATTTCTAAATTCGTGAGACGAGAAGAGGTTTCACTGGACAGAACACCTTGATGACGACGTCCCTGGCCTCGAAGCTGGAGCTGTTGTTGATGCTGATGTAGCTGCAGAATGTCTCGCCCAAATAGATCGCCCTAGACACCCGATCAAACACACCAAAATCAGCCATTGCCGCACCCACGGAACACCGCGGAATCGAGATTTTGGAGGGTGGAAGCGAACCCGAATGACTGGGGGAGGACGAGGAGCCCCGGCAGCGCGAGGGCGTCGGCGGGGTCGCGGAGGAGGAAGCGGTCCCGGAAGGTGAAGTCCCCAGGGACGGCGGTGGCGGAGTCCAGCGGGTGGAGGAGGCGGTGGAGGAAGTCGGCGGCGGCGGACGTGTCGGCGCCGGTGAGCGCGTCCTCCGGGAGGAAGACGTCGCGCGGGTCGAAGCGGAGCATCGCGGCCGGGTCGGGCTGGAGCGAGGGCCGGGACAGCCGCATCACGCGGAACGCCAGCGAGTGGTTCTGCTGCTGCTGCGCTGCCGCCGCCGCCGCAGCCGGGGACGGCGACTGCACGCTGCCGGCGTAGGGCGACGCCATCGCCGGAGCCGGGGGAGAGATCTGGAGTTCTGGACAGGCTTCGGTTCGGGAGTCTGCGCGCTCGCGGGCTCGCGGCAACCGAGCTGAACCCTCCCAGTAGTATGATAAAACGGACGGCTCCGATTCGATTTGTCCGCCTGATGATGAGCGCTTTTGGCATCTTCTTATTACAGAATCATCATCAGATGTGCTCAAAAAGTTAATTTCGACAAATTTTAAAACACTTGAACATATTTTCACTTGTCATCTTGGTTGGACGTTTGGTCACCGTAAAAGGATGTACCCAGCTCGGCAAGCCTGGTTGCACTTGCACTTGTTTAAAATTTTTAAAAAGGAGGGAAGCATGCAAGCCTTCTCAGTTCTGAAAATGCCTCAAGCTCAATGAAAAGGTCATCAAATACCAATCCAAACATTGGTGCCCTTGCAGGTCAGGCGTGAAAAATGATACAAGTAAAATCTAGAGGCAAAATCTCACCTAGAGAAATGAAGCACGATAGTCTGTCATAGAAAAAAAAGAATTGTAATGACAAATTTAATCCATGTAAGCAGAGCAATAATCAACTCAGAACATTCATGCCATCATCTCAGCTCAGTACAACTCAAAAAAAAAAAACGTTACAACCTCTAGGTTTCTATCATCATTGTTTATGCTTCATCATACAACCCAAGGCCTGGCTCAACTTCGGATCATTTTGACGGTTCACCGTATCACAAGAAATATGCATATCTTCTATGTTGCTTAATAACTAGGTACGCTAGGATGCTAGGTACTAAATCTCCTGTGGCTTTGGTTTGCCGTCTACAGAACATGGACAAGTTCCAGGGACAACAAAAGAATTGCAGGATCAACCAGCCATGGCATTTCACCGCCATCTTTGTCTGTGCAAAAGCAACTGCACCTCACTTCATAGATGCTCCTCCCTGGATGCAAAGAAACATTACATTAGCACGATAGCTTGGCTCACCTCAGTAACAATAAGTTGCTCCTGCATATGCTTAAACAAAATCTACAGGGAAATGAGCACACGTTTAGGAAATGGTTAGCTCAGATGCAGGCTTCAACTGAATTAGGTACAGTACTACAGTATAGAAGCAATTTGACAGCAGGTTATAAATATTAATTGAGTTCAGATTGCTCTGTCCATAATTAAGTCATGGCATGCTATGTTTGTTGAATACTTCGTACAAGGAAAGAAAATGTATAGCGCTTAAAATCATTTATCTTGAAACTGTATTTTTCCTTGCAGTCCAACAACAAAGTATTTTTCAATGCTAAATGATAGCAACCTTGCCATAGCACATACAAGAAACAGAGCATACCTTTAAATTACTAACAATTGAGTGGGCATCCAGAACAGAAGGCTGCAGGTTATCATATTCAGACAGAAGAGGCAGCAAAGAAGATATGAAAGTAGTCATTTCTTGTTGGGATGCCTGGACAGTAATTTAAGGTATCACATTCCCACTTGAAATTTGAAACAGTTCCATGGTACAAACTCTGGTTAGCACTGAAATTGGACATTCATAACCTTCTGGCAACAGGACAACTTTGTTCATACTACATAAGAAACATAAAGCATACACAAATGAAATAATTAGATTTTTATTCAAATGGTTATGGTAAAACCAGTCACAAACTTGAAATATTTCCAACTGTGAGAGTCGGAGAGTGCAGATGAAGATATAATATACATTGACAATTCCCATCATAGGTATGCATGTGACACTATCTTTGGTACGAACAACAGATCATAGGTATGCATGTGACACTATCTTTGTTATGAACAGCAGATCATAGGTATGCATGTGACACTGTAGGAGAACTAACTGACCTGCTTCTAGGATAAGTTTGAATTCATCTCTGAAACTGGCAACAACCTGGTATCATACTCTCCATCCTTTCTGTGCCTGTAAGGAAGGAGGAAGGGGTTTTATTTTTAGCACTGTAGTGCAACCAAATCAGATTGAGTAAGGTCACAGTGCAGACTATTCAAAAGGCATCCTGCTTTGGCCAGCCCCTTCTTGAAGTTGAAGTTCAACTTGTCCTTCTCAACAATGCATAGGTCCTTCTCAACTTGTTATCATTGATCGAGCACTCGTAAAAAAGACAGAGGTTAAACAATCTGCTAATGCTCCAAGATTCAAAAAAAAGGCACAGCACAAATTAAGGAAAAAAATAGAAGAGAGCAGCTTATTAAATCTAATCACAAAACAATGCCATTGTGAATTGTTTAGTCTAATTGAATCCTATTGCCCTAGCCTCCCCAATCCAATCAATCAAATCATCAAGTTGCAGTTGGATAGGTGTTTAGCTAGATATTTTAGTTTTGAAAAGAAATTTACCTAGTTACTTGTTGGTGTGTTGCAGCAGCAGAATATGCAGGAGATTGCACCTCTAATTCTTGATGTAGAAGACTACTAGCAAAACTAATCATATTCTGCACGAATATAGAATATAACTGAAAGGTGCATTAGATGACCAGGCAACAAGGGACCACTGAAAATGACACAAGTACTAACAGTGCTAATGCTTCTTTTTACACAAAACAATAATGCCTGTTCCCATACAAGATTACTTATGGAAAATCAATAAATTCTAAAGGAAGACACTATAGACCTTTTTAAAGTTCAATCCACCCCTAACTTTAGTAAGTAAAGAGCCTTTATGTATTTCATGGCAAAAGGAGAACTGCTGGTCAGAGTAGTCACTACATTACTAGGACTTACTGTCTGAGGCAGAAGATGATGCTCCTATATAAATACGAACATTTTAGAGTTTCATGAAACATTGCAAAATGGACAATGTGCAGTGAGAACATATAATACTGCAAATGGAAAAATCATAGTTTTGAATAATAACGATAAGAACCCGAAGATTCATGCACAAATCCTTCAGCAAGAAAATTAGTACCTTCAAAATCCATGCTATAAAAAAAAAGGGCGTACCCAGTGCCGTAGGCTTCCCGCACCGTGCGGGGTCTGGGGAAGGGTTGTAATAGCGCCCAAACCTTACCCGCATAAATATGCAGAGGCTGGGGCTTGAACCAGACTTCCCCTTCTAATCATTCAAGAAGGCCAGCAGCAGTTGCCACAGTCTTGAATAATGCTTGCCATGTCCTCTGATATGAGATAGTGTCAAGCTTAACTCCCTTGCTCAACATTCGGCTGAACAGAGTTAATGCATCCTGTAACCTCCCAGACTTTCAGGAGTGGGTCTTGGTGCGTTTGGAGACCCAGCAGCAGCCCGGCCAAAATTTGCATCCCTGTTTTTGCAGTAAAACATGGCTGAATTCTGTTGTCATTGAGCTATCCAAAACATCTGTGTGAGAAAGAAAAGGAAGACTTTGCTTTTGAGAAGCAGAGCAGAGGAAGTTTCTCTATCGGAAAATGTATGAGATGGTAATGGCCTGATGCTAACAAGTTCGTGGGATTAGGGCCGGACAAAACGCTCAAAGCTCGTTAGCTCGCTCGGATCGCAACCGGCTCGGCTCGACTCGGCTTGGCTCGGTGTATATTTCTAACAAGCCGAGCAAGAGTTTTTACTCGTTAGTATAACGAGCGAGTTCGAGCCGGCTCGTGAGCCAAACGAGCTAGAAGGTTTCATAAACTAATGAGCAAATTATTAATTAATAATAATATATGTATACTATATGTGTAGTTATAGATGATGTTATAGTTATATTCTATTATTATAGTATGGTAGAGTAGATTTTAGAGATGTTAAGACCATATAAATACTATAATTTTTTATGTTATATATATTATTGTGGTAATTTTAAATTTAACTCTTGCTCAACGAGCTTGACGAGCCAGCTCGCAAGCTTAATAAGCCGAACCGAGCTAAGACAGGATTTTTGCTCGTTTCCTTAACGAGCCGAGCCGAACTGGCTCGTTTGGCTAACGAGCTCGAACGAGCCGAGCCAAAACGAGCCGAGCCAAAACGAGCCGAGCTGGCTCGACATCCACCACTACGTGGGATGCACAAATCAGTTTCAGGACAGGTCACAGACAGATGTCTTGGCTGTGAGTTCTGATGAATGGAGCCCGTCAGGCAGTTACAGCAATACGCCGAGAAGGTCATGAACTCATGACACCTTGCAATTAATCCTTTGCAACACTTTTGTATTACAAAGTAGAATCGGCACCACAAACACGCTTTCTCTAGCTCGCAATTTTGAAGCTAAAGATCAACAAAAAAAGAGGAGGCAATGATCATCTCCACAGAAAAAAGGAACAAAGATTCAAACAGGGCATGGAAATTAGTACCATTTTACACGTGAACAAAATATCAGTTTTCCTTTGCAGTCAACAACTACGGTCTATGGACAAGGCCAAATTTTGTTCAGTGCTAAAGTTACAACCGCGACTTCAAGCTCTCATTTTAAGAGGGAAGTACAACCTATAGTTCGAGTGTTCCACTGAGTACTTGACAAGCATTCTTTCAATCTTTCTTGCCAAGTCCTGGTCCTGGACGGGCACAGCACAGGTCCCGCTGAAGCACGACTGCACGACGAGGAAATGGGCGCAGCCCAATAGAGAAATAGGCACGCAGGCCCAACATGAAGCACAGCTCGAAGGCCCATCTCGTCAAACCGTCCCGCTATACGTAGTGATCCTGATCCTGACATGTTTTTGGATCCACAGAGGGAGAATCTCTTCGCTTGCGAATCCAATTCACAACAATACTGTCAGAGCAAGGAACCGAACTACGTCCTGTTTCATGAAAGGCAGTGATTTTATTTCACCAATTAAATAACTACATAGAGCACTAAGCATGTAGCGGATAATTCACTATGTACATGGACACGTGGTACGCAAATGTTAGGTACATGGTTCAGATCCTAGAATTTGCTCCTAATTCTACCAGCAGCAGGCCACACAAGTAGTTAGGCCAAGCGGGTGTCAGCCCTGATCTCTGTAGGCCAACCATGATCCTCCAGCCTGAACCTATAGTCTAGCGTTAAATATTTTTGCCAAAAAAAAACAAAGCCAGCACTCAAACAACTTTCACCCATGAGCCCCCACACATTGGGCAGGCATGGCTCCACCGGCTGATCCACCAAGCCTCGCGTTCATTTGCCGGGTTTGACGCACCAGGCTGCGTAAATGCACAAGTTTGCCGCAAACATCGTACGCACTGGAAAGGAGAACAGGAAATTCATGAGTGCGCATTGCATGTGCCAATAACAACTAGGTAGAGAACTCAGACCAAGGCTTGAGAGTGAAAGGTAAATTGACTTTAAGCATACTCACCTTATACCATTCACCATCAAGACCTGTTCTCCATACAGCCGTGATAACATCCCTTCTAGATCCCATAACTCCTAGATATCGTCCCAGACCTACAGATGTTTTCAGACCAAATGCTGCGTCCCTTTCAGACAATCGGCGCTTTCTTGGCCAAAGACTTTGAATCCCAAGGGAATTGACACAGTCCTCTTCCATGTCAGACAAATGAGGGCTAATGGAACCATTGACTTTTTGATGAGGCATATTATCCAATGGACCAAAATCATCCGGTTCTGACCAGGGCCCACCAAACATGTTGCGCCTGTGCCATTCTTCAGCAGGAGGTTGCAGTTCTAATTCTCGAAGTAGAAGACCAGCAGCATCAGCTCCTCGGGGACGAGGCATATTCTACACATATATAGGAAATAATGAATATTAAAAATAGCATGGGACCTTGGGTATCAAGGGAACACTGAAAATGGCATGCCTAGGTAGCAAATGTGCCATCAAAGACAACTAATACGAAATGAATAGCTTCTGCTAACGGAACAATAATGAACTTTTGAAGGAGACAGTCCTGAGTTCAGTACAAAACAGAAAAAAAAAGAGCACTAGTGTGATGTCTAATTGAGGTGCACTTGAACATCAATTTATACTCCTACCTACAATCGACAATGGAAGCTCAAAATATGCCCATATGAAAAGTATATACAAATGCAACGATGAGAATTTCATCATGAAGCAGTGTCCTGCTTCATGATGAAATCTTGTAATAATTAAACGGTTGAACTCGTTGAAATGGGGAGACCAGGATACTTTCATTTCCTTGATGAATAGAGACACCTTTTATCTAAAAAAACTATGAGAATTTCAACCACTACCTGCATGTGGGGACCAAGAGATGCTTCCACTACCTCAGGGAGCACAGTGTAATTGCCATCGATGTAATGCAACCTTATGATAATGTTGCTAGAACCAACTTGAGAAGCAGGCAATGGATGCGGCAAGGTAGATGTCCTTCGACACAGGTCAACCAATATAAGAAAAAGGACCTTGACCTGCAACAATGAAATAAAATTATTCAGATGCAATCACACCATATGATAGCTATAATTCACGTGTTTTTCTCATAGCAATTAAGGCCAGATATTTCATGACTAAGACAAGACATATTCTTTTTCCATATTGGACATTACGCTCAGGTCAAAAAGTTTTTCAGACCATTTGGAACGTTGTCAAGTTTTTCAACAGCAGAGTTCACATACCAAAAATTGAAAACACAGTACAATCACACTAACTCCTGAAGTTTCCTTTAATATTATTTACTATTAAACTGTGCCAAAACCAAAACCTTTTTTGCAGCTATTAACCAATATACACGATGTAGTTTATTTTCATTGAACAAGCTCCAGGTTGCGACCAAAAGAACAACTGTATTTTGCCAACAATTTGATAATCACCTCGTCTGAAGTATACCCTTGGCCAGCATTGCCAGAACCTATTCTAACAGATTTTCCAATCGGATTTTCTTCAGGACCCTTTGCTCCAAGAACAAATTGCCCACCACGCGTTGCCTGCCCATCTTCTACTTTGGCAGTCCCTAGACCAGATCTTACTGTTGTACAGTTGTCCTCTGTCTTAGCATTCATCATGTGCTGTATTTTCTGTATAGAAGAATCTTGATTTTTTTGTGCATTTGCAAGTAACCTTGGTGATTGCCTTCTCCGGAAAAGCAAACAAAATAGCAATAATTGACATAATCTATGAAGAAAATGGCAATCCCCAATAAGCCTAACAGCAGGCGTGCCAGGGAATGTTCCCGTATTAATGCTGATGGGCATAAATGATGACCTCCCGCTCATTGGATTTGGTGTTGCAGTGGCAGCACCATCAGAGTTGTTACTAATCTTAGCAATTGCACCTTGGACCCACTCCTGCATTTGCGAGCTGCCTGTTGCAGATGTTGCTCCCCCTTGATTACCTGAAATTTGCAGTAGAGCATAATTAAACTGGAAGTAAACGTTACTTTAGCCTCAAATATTCATGGAGAAAACATAAGTTTGGGATGCACTCTTTGCGCAGAAACAAAAGAAAAGCACAAGCTTTAGCAAGATAGCAGGCATTACTAACCTTGATTATTTGATGGCGAAGGAGAACTGTTTGTTGGACTTGTAACCATATTTCTAGAAGTGCCTGAGGTAGAAGATGGTCCAACATGGCTAGCCAGAGTTCGACAGAAACTAGCATAACGCCGCAAGCGTGTGATGAAATGTGATGCTAAATCAAGAACAGCATCAACATAACCCTGCATTTGGATGCTAAAACATAAGCTGAGTGTAAAGTAACATGAAGATTTCTATGCAATACTACGAACATCATAAAACTATATAATACACCAATTTTGGCAAAGCATAACAGGCATTGAACATGAGTTCACCTCATACAACTAAACAATGTTTATGTGAGTGGTCAAGAATACTAATATACTGCTCAGTAGCAAGTCCTAGAAGAATAAATTCAAGAACAGAAGATATGGGCATTACATAGCTAAATTTAAGTTCCATGACAATGAAATGGAAACGATTCTCATAAAGTAGACAGCCAGACCTGAATGTTAGGGAGTAGAGCTGGTTCAACGGTCATTTTGTCAGGTTCAATACTAGATAACATATCACTAGAAGCTTGCCAGGGTTCAGGTAGCAGAGTTGATGGATTTATAAGGGCAGACTCAATTCCTTTGCCAAGCATATCCAGAAGTAATCTTGCTTGCATGTCCAACACAAGTGCTCGGACATCTTGGGCATTTGTTCCTTCCAATAACCTACACTTTATCCTATCGAGATTCTGCATAAAGTAGATCCATTAATCATGAGGTAGGTAATTCAACAAGCCCTTGTAAACATTAAAGCCAAAAGGTATAAAACATCACCTAGAAAACTCAAACTTTATTGTAACTCACAAATTAAATAAAAAATATATCATGAATGAGCTGTCCAGTTACTCAATTGATTTAGAGACAGCTGCTGAGATGCCACTTACCAAATTGCAAAACTGCCACTGTAAAAGTTTCCAGCAACATTTTCGCAATTAAAAAAAGCTATGATACTGTTGCAAATGCCCATCAGATTGTTCAATCTCATCCCTATGGCACCAGAATAACATAACTGGAGTTCTATAGTTGGAGAAAATAGTATATTGATTTGTTACTATTATTCACTTTAAATTCCAAAAGGCCAGTGAATAGGAGATGTATATGTATTTGTTTAAAGAAATTTCAGAAGGAGCTACCATATTCACTGAAAGGGGGGCAAAAAGAGATATCTACACTGATTGCATAAATACCAGTGGGGGCCAAAAAGCTAAGAAAAATTGTACAATGTCTACATCTAAATTTCTCATTCAAACTCAACTAGTGACTGATAGTAAATGATGAATTGACTGTGGTTAATACAGCACATGCAACATAGCAATTCAACTGTAATGAGATAAAATATAAACAGATACCACTTTAAACTAGTATAGTTAACTAAAAGCAGCAGCAACACTTACAGGACAGTGCTGTTGCCTCTGTTGCATAGTCGGAAGAGAATGGAAGTCCGCATCCAGAAAAGCTATCACGCTATTAAGTGACACTGGAAGAAAAAACAAGTAAATTTAATTTTCCATAAAATATTATATATAGTGCAGGTGTTGCCGTGTTGGACAGAACAGATGCTAAAAACAGATTTACTAAAGCATTAAACACATTCTATTTGCTCAGAAAATCACACCACAACTGGAAATAACCTAACATTATACAAGGGAATATAGTTTATATAGGAACAAAAACTGGAATGGCAGTCCATATGAGCCAAATACAAAGTTCATTACTTCAAAGTTATCATTTGCAAACAATATTACCAGATAAATATGGTAAGCATAACCACATAACCACATATTTATTCCACTACGACATGATGTCTTAACTAAACTATCAAATACAAGATCAGCCCTAAATATTTTAAAAATAATCCCCATAAACCCCAAAATGTGCTAGTAGAGGATAAAAGTGTTGTTAAGAAGGATCGACTATATTGCGATAGCTCAGCCTCCAACAAGCAAACACATAAACCAATTGGAAAGCAGGAACTACACACAAAAGCATATCAGCAGAAGCAATGCCATTACCTATACCATCTTCAGCAGCACTCTGTGTACAACCAACAGCATCCCACCAATCCACTCCAGCCAATAGACTCCACCAAAATCTGCCAGAATTATCGATTGTTATTTATTAGAGAGATACAAGCTTTTGGACTCAAACAAGTTGAGTTAGGCTAGACAAAAAACCCAACAAGAGACAAAATTATCTAAGGATCAATAAGATAAATCACATTAATTAGGAAGCATCATCTATAAATTATGTAAAATACCTATCTGCTATTGCCCGTTCCCATGCTGCTGAGTTGGCCTTTGCTTGCGCGCTAAGAATTGCAGGAGGAAGCACACGTATTATCTTCAGTATTGTTCGATCTTTGAGTGTATCATGCCAAACTGATGCCAAGCAGCAACTGCTGGAGGAAAAGGCTGGTGGAGCAATAGCTGAGCCAACATTTACATGGTAACTGTCAACCTGGTCAAAATCTGGACCTGAGAAAATGTGCACTCCTCCACGGAGAAAAGCAACAGCAACTTCACCACCATGAGCAGAATAGACTATTTGAGCCAGTTGTCTAACATCATTTGGAAGATCATAAGGATCGAAGCTGAGTCTGTTCGCTCTGTCAACACTGCACTCAGAGGAGCTCCGTTCATCTGATGTTGTTGGCATTGGAACATATGTTTGAGGATTTTTAAGGTCCTCTGTTGGTGGGATGCTTCTGTTAACTCTGGTAGACCAAACAGTTTGCATGGGAAGTTGTCCACCAAAACTAGTAGGGCTTCCAAAAATTGGGTGAAGAACAACCTGTTGACGCGAAGATTCCCAGCATTGCACCCTCCATCCAGTGATGGAAGGTCCTTCATCAGGATCATAAGGAGACATGTACTGCCCTGCAAGAAGTAACTAAAAGATCATCAAGAAATAAATAAACACCAGCTATCACAACTGATGTAAAAAAGGTTAAGGATGAAGTTGGATAGTTGAGAAACCATGTTCTACAGATTATGGCTTGTGTTTCCCTTTTTCTTTTGGCATGGAGAAGGGTGGGTCTTTGGAAATGCACAGAGCATGTGATCATGAAGGGTAGGTAGGAGAACATCATTCAAATAAGGTCATGACAGAACAAATTTGGATTATTCTGTGACTTACTGACTTTGAGACAGGACAATTACATCACTCAAGAACTAGGATATCTCCTAGATGTAGTAGACCAACCTTCAACTATTACAACTGTAATGACTGATCCTCCACGAGTTGGATCAAAAGCAACTGAAGTAACCCCAGATCCCCAGGTGGTAGTAGTGGCAGACTGTGCAGCTGCTTCTGGACTGACATAAGCTGAAAAATTAGAAACTGGACAGCAATGGATTGATGCAGCCTCAGTAGTCCCGGAATCTGTCTGTTTTTTCGTTTGTGAACCCTCAGAAACAAGATAATCTTGCAAAGAAAATAGGTAGGCTGCCAGCGGAGCAAAACCAGACCAGGAAGGAGGATTCAGAGACGAAGGAACAGAGCTTGTTGCATTTATCTTTGCAGTTGCCTGAATACCATTGCCAAGACCCGGCATCACCTCCCAAACAACTACAGTGGACGGATTAACAAGGGGTACTCCAGCAACATGTAAAGCTCCAGATTCCGTTATAATAGCATCAGCAGCCATAATGCCACTGGGTCCTGCTCCTAGAAGCCCTTTGCTGGTAGAAAACCATCTAGGCTGTGCTGAGTTTTGAGAAGGCCACTGTGACCAATGAAGCTGAACAGAACCTGATGAAAAAACTGAACAAACACACAGAATACTTGGCCATCCTGCTGAAGCAACAAGCTTAAGTCAGATTTTTAAGAGTAAATTAAATGTTCGAGGACTCCAAAAACCAGATCTGTCCATAATACGCTCTGTTTGGTTCACCAACCTGAACTTTGAGGCTGTTGGGTGAGGAATTTCTCCTCAAAGGTTTTCAGATTTGAACTAGTGGAGTTTGCAGGAAGCCATCTATACTGCAGGGCCAAGAAGAACAAATTTAGCAGCAGCAACAGATTCTTTCAACCTGATGCTTTAACATTGAACGAGCATTTTTTTTATTTGATGCTAAAGGATACCGAGACATGATTCCATCTTCATGATATGCCCCCTCTTCTTTAGTATATGCTACTCTGCCCCTTTCTAAATGTTTATCAACTTTAACCAAGGCACTCATGTAGGTAGTAGAACTTTTAAATAAAGGATTACCAAAATGCCGTTGAAAAGTAATTCAGAAGTATTTACCTATACATATACTGTGGTGTAACATCAGCAATCTGGATCTTAACTAATCACTACGATTATTTGAACGTTGTGCTTAAGAAAAATAAAAGCAATGTTCCATATTTATAATCAAGTACTATTATGATCTTTATTAAACCTACAAGTGCTCAGGATATCTGACATGTGAAAATAGGATCATTCAAAATTTCAAATGTATTGTTGCATTAACTATAAGGGGGCATGTTATAGTGAAGGTAAGCAACATTTGGTATAATACTAGTATGTGTTACTTACCGGAGAAATTCCTGACAACCACTTGGTCACCACAGAAAGATCTTGACGCCATTCATGTTCACACTGCCACGAGCTGGCATCATGTACAAGATTTACAGGACCCTTCACCACAGAAAACGGTGATTAATATTAGAAGATTCGATGGCATCAGATATATATAAACTTTGAATAAGTCAGTACCAGAACAACTCAATTCTTATTACTACAAATACAAACTAAAAAAAGTGATCATCTTAAGGAAATAACTTACCTTATTAGGCTGTGTCCATATAGTGATCCGCCCATGAAAATTTGCCACTAGCAATGCTCGAGGGCAGGACCGAGGAGACCATTCAATGAACTGAACAAAGTCACGTGGAGAATCTGTTCAATTGACAATACCATTACAGTGAAGCATGCTGGGAACAGAGCATTTTAAAAAAATGAACAAACATCGGACGAGTCGTAAAAATTTCAGAAAGAAAGTCTCATCCGTGTTCCTACAGACAAGACAGAGTATTGAATTTGATCTGCATCTGCTTGTACACAGTCACACTCTGGGTATAATTACACCGGTAAAATACAACTGGAGTTGAAATTTGTGAAAGAGTAAATTGCATCCACCACACAACAACTTGTATGGTTGTATCACTTTGGTCCAACAAATTGCAAAATGTGCAAATAGATGCTTGAACTTGTCAGGTGTGTGCATGTACGGTCATGTGTACCATGAAGCATATTTTGCTATAATGACATGCCATGTAGACGGTAGCTTGAGCCACAAGTACTAATTTTGTGGTGACGGAAATACAAAATTGTAAAAAAATAATATTCTAAGCCATTTCCCAGCACCTCTAACCAATCAACTGCTATAGATTCGGCACGACAGCAGCTCGGTGGAAAGACAAAAAAATGTAAAAATTAATATTCTTAGTTTGAAGAACTCAATGCGGATGGAGACAGTAGGTCCGACTGATTGTACAATATGATTATTTGCAACATAGTAAGCTACCATAAGTAAAACACCGATGATCAAATTAAGGAAAACGGGTCAATAGTTACCCATGATCAAATTTCAGAATGCGAACGTACTAAAAAAAGACCCCTAATGCACCTTCCCATTAGTACCCCGGCACCAATTCAAACTTAAGAGAAATAGAGATTAATCGATTACTAGTATTCTAAGATGTGCCGCATTTGCTGATACAATCTAACAAAAAAATCTAGATAGGTCATATGCATTACGTATCTCCATCCTTCTCTTTTTTTCCAACACAGATTGGATCAATTTCCATATTTTTCTTTTTTTTCAAACACAGATAACGAACTATGTCCAGCATTCGCATAATATGCACTAATTAAAAGATTGCTGCAAAGGCTTTGGAACATCAACTTTGCAATTTTTGGCTATCTGCCACATCAAAATTAATATTTGTGACTCAAAATACAGTCCACATGCCCTGTACCATGGCAAAATACACCCTGTGGTGTACGCATGACCTTAGATGCACATTCTTGACAAGTTTGTGTATCTATCCGCATGTTTTGCAACTTGCTGGACCAAAGTGATACAACCATACAACAAGTTTACTCTTTGTGAAATATATGCATGTAATGTATATCAAAGAAAAGCATGCAAGTAAATCGTAGCTATGAATATTCTGCACAACAAATAAAACAGACACATACCTGCTTTCACATTGAATACAGAGCATTCTGTTGGTCTCTCCGGATTCAGGATATGTATAGGAATCCAAAATGGAGGGCTTGAATTGGAGCTGGAGAAATAAATTCACATTATTATCTGCAAAGATTTCATACCCAAACACAATGTTCTTAAATCTTAATGGTTGACTGTGTTCTTAATGGTTGGTCTTCTATGTTACAGTCACCACTTTCCTTTCCCTACTCATTTGTTGTGCAAGGCTTGTAGCCCTGTTCCTGGAGTCCTAAGAAACCCTTTATAAAGTACCCGTGCAGTTTTACTCTACTATTTTACCAGTTGTGAACTCTCTCCCGCTGTTTCTGTTCAACTAAAGAAACAGCACTTTTCTACCACAGGCTCCACTAAGACAGCCTCATAGTTCAAGCATTACAAATGAAATGTGTGCAGGCCAATCAAGGGACAAAAGAAATCAGCGAATGAAGGTGAAAGAAATATAACCTTGGAATACGTGCACAAGTCTCTGATGCGCAAGCAATTGCATTCAGCTTCCCACACCAAGCAACCGCACTGAAATGGAAAGCCCCGCCAAAACAGAAATTTACTGAGCAGTTTACAGGTAACACCAAAGTGGCTACCCTACCTATACCAGGTAAATACAATTACAGAAACAAGAAACCAGAAAAGTAATAATGATATGCACATTGTTAGGATAATTAGAATTTAGAAGGTATCTAGAGAAGTAATGAAGTATTGCTCAGGGAAATTTAGGATTTAGTTAAAATCCAAAAGATTTGGATCAAAGGCCCTCCCCCGACACTACTGTTCTCCCTCTATCCAAATAGGTCATCAAATGAGGTACAAGACTGTCAGCTCCGGAAGGCAGTTCAAAGTTGGCACATACAAGTATACAACATTTGGTAAAAAAATAATGAGATCTCTAAACAATAAAAAGAACCAATGAAGGATGACCTCATCATGGAAAGGTATCAGTCAAACTAATCTAAGAAGGCAAAGCAAACAATTTTGTATATTGTTACAAGCTACAAAACTGCAGTCATTGCCACACGAACCAAAGCCAGGCTAAAAACATAAGCGCATATATATTCTGGAATCCTAAATGACTAATCAAATGTCTTTCAACCAGCAAATAGAATACTCAAATACTTTCAAAATTCAAGTTGGATGGGTCTTTAAAAAAAACTACCATCTTCCAGACCAACCCCAACGCATGCCCATAATCTCTTCATACTGCCAATACAGTCTGCATAACTCAATGATTCCACGATCTCTTACACCCCCTCGTCACAATTTCAAGCACAACCAGTACAGGGCTTTTGTCTGAAGCCATCAGAAGCGTAGTTCACATCCAACGACGAAGAGCGAGTAAAAATCTGCTTCGGCACCGGAAACGAAAGCTCAGGAAGCTCAGCGGCCCGCACCTGAAGTTCCTGCAGAGCTCGGGCACGCGCATCTTGTGCCGGAGGCTGGCGGGCGACTGCTTGAGCCGGATCCGGAACACCGTCGCCGGCGATGCCTGCTGCGCTCCTCCGCCCGCCGCGACACCTCCTCCTCCCCCTCCCGCCGTGCCGCCCGCATCCGCATCCCCCGCGCCAGGACCCCCATCCACCTCCATACCCTCGCCCGCTACTACTCCAGACTCCGCCGCCTCGGCGCCTCCCACATCCGCCGCTGCTAACTCCTCCTGGCCAGTCGTCTGCAGCTGCGTCGGCGGCGGCTGGTCCTTGGGCGATGAAGCGGTCCCGTTCGCGGTGGGGGTCGGGGTGGGGACGGGGCTAGGGTTCGTGGGGGCGGAAGAGGTCATAGGAACGGAGAGGGACGGGGGCCGGGGGGAGAAAAGGAGGGGAAGCGAGGGGGCGCGGGTGCTTAGGTCAGTTGAAGCGACCGGCCGTCGCTGTCGCGGGGGGAAGCTAGGGGAGAGGCGAGAGGGGTTCCTGAGTTCCTGTGCGGCGGCGTCGCTGTCGAGTGGGTGGGAGTGGTGGTGGATGCGGGCGTGGAAAGGGGGCGCGCGGACTCGGGGAGGGCCGGAGGGGAGGGAGACGGGGGCAGACGGGCAGGTTGTTCGGAAGTCTGACTTTGAATATTTTGGTTGTCACAAGCTGAGATGTTGGAATAGGTTCAGGAATTGAGTTTGATGTTTGTACGACGATGAAGTACATTTTTTAGCATGGAACTATAGCCCATTGAACTCGAAAACCAGAAATCTTCGGCCACTCAACTATCAAAACCGTTCATATCTGAACGTGCGATGATTTTAGTGAGCGATTTTGCTGATGACACATGATGGTGGGCCCCGCATGTCATCTTTTCATCCTCTCTTCTCTCTCATTCTTCTCTCTCTACCACCACTCCCTCCCGCCTCACCGGCCGCCGCCGCCCGCGCCCCTCCCCCTCCGTAGCATCCGCCGCTACCCATCTCCCTCCACATCCCCGCCGCGCCGCCCCTCTCCCTCTCCCACCGCAGCATCCCACCGTCGCCGCTCCCCTCCTCTCCCCCGTCGCCCTCCTCCCCTCACTTGCTCCCTCCGAACGTCGGGCTCGGGGAAGCCGAGGCAGCCGAGGTGGTGGGACGGGAGGAGCGGGCGGCGGCGAGCGCGCGGCTAAGGGGGTGGGCGGCGAGCGCGCAGCAGCGAGGGCGGGCAGTGCCGGGCGGCGGCGGCAGAGCTCGAGGCGCCCCGCGCGGATCCTCACGGTGGCGGCGGCACGCGCTCCGTCGCGGCGGCGGCGCGAATCCCCGCGACGACGGCAGAGTGTGAGGCCCGTCGGCCTCCCCGGGTGTCGCCTGGCCGTGCGTCAGCGAGGACGGCGGCAAGAGCGGCTCCTCTCGTGCGGCGTCCACTCCTCCTCGCGGGTGGCGGCCGAGGACGGCCGCACGGGATGGCAGGCGCAGAGAAGAAGGACATGGTGCCGGTGGCGCCGAAGCGGCGGAGTATGGGCGCGCGGGAGCAGTGGGTGTGGATGAGGCGGAGTAGGAGGGCATAGGTGGAGGGGGGGCGGCCGGCGGGCGCAGCGGAGAGGGCGCGGGCGGCGGCTACGGGCGGGAAGGCCGCGGCCAGGGCCGGCGGCGTTGGGCTGGTGGCGGCCTGGGGCGGCGGCGTCGGCTAGGGGCGTCCGGCGGCGGCGGCCGGCGGGGCAGCAGGGAGGGACGGCCGCGAAGAGAGTAGAGAGAGAAGAATGAGAGAGAGGAGAGAGAAGATAGGATGAAAAGCTGACATGCGGGGCCCCACCGCCATGTGTCATCCACGTCAACAAAACCGCACCAAAACCACCGGATGGTCAAATATGAACGGTTTTGATAGTTGAGTGGCCGAAGATTTCTGGTTTTCGAGTTCAATGGTCAAAATCAAACCGAGGCTATAATTCGATGGTCAAAAATGGACTTCTTCCTTTATATTATCACGATGCAAGTTCAAGATTCTTTCGACACAACTCACTGAGCACACAAGTTCTTTGTCTTAGATGACACATAAAAGATATTTTTAGGCGTGGAAGCAAACATGCTACGAATCAACTTGTACCTTTTAATGTTGTATGATCTTTTATGTAAGTGATCTTCTAATACTTTCCACGTGAGAATATCTCCTACTTGGATCCAACTCCTATCGAAATGTGATTTCTAAATTTCATAACGAAATGCCATCCTACTTTATATGTTATTTTGATAATATGGTTGTAATAAATCATCTTTTAATCTGTTATTATTACAAAGAGGAAAAGACTGCGCATCAGATCCACAAGAACTCCTAGCTAATTGTGATTATCCTTTTGCCTCTACCCAGTTGTCCGATTGCATAACACCTTTTAACTGCAGATGGCAAGGAAAAAGCAATCAAAGAAAAAAATTGTGTAATTTATTTAAACTTCGAGTACATGGTATATGGTGAACGTTGTACTTATTATGACGAATCTCCAAAATAAGGCAATATTCAACTGCATTTAGATTAATTTTCTTTGGAATGGTTAATCCAGATATTATATGGTTATTAAGTGTTTACCTTTTAATCTATTATATGATTCTTTTCATGTGTAAGAGATCTTCTCGTTTTTATGTAAGAACGTCTCCTTTGATTATTCTTTTTTGGATCCAACAAGATGAACAAAATACATAAAATCCCCTAGCTAAATGACTAAATTTCAAAATGGGGTGAACCTACCTTTTCATGTGTTTAGTAATATGGGGTGTAATACGGTCATCTATTAATCTGGCATTACTAGTTTTAGGTAGTGGACAGAATCTGGTCTCTGTATCCACGAATAGATATACACAACTAGAAAGGGAACAACCTACTATATCCACGTAGTGAATACTTACATCCAAAAGTTATAGGTTACAAGAGTTCTTAAACTATAGTCCTCCAAATAGAAATTCAAAAGCACAATAAAAAACTCATAAGACATGAGAAGAAAAATTAAAGAACTAAGCTTCAATCTTAGCATTATCAAGGCTTGTTAACGCCAAGGGCGTTTCGACCATTACCTTGCTGGCGGCCATTACCTCTCACTAGTAATGTCTTGATATGAAATGATAGTAGACCCTCGACGGTAATGGTCGAAATCTTAACATACAAACACCCCTCAACCTCAATCCCATCGTAGTTGCCAAGATAATGCAAATTCCAATTATTCACCCGAACAAAATCCATTTGCGTGTGGGACTTATTTTACTCAATCCAAGGGCATATTATTATTAACAATGTAAATCGTTAAATCGTGCGTGTTCTGGTGTGTCATTCCGATTGATCTTCGTTAAACTAAAATCCATGACAAAACCAAATATATGCGACTCATATTGTTAGTCGACAAATGGTGTCATAACCATGTTGAGGATAAGCACAATATTTAGGTCTTCGTGAAATAAAGTGGTTTTGGATTTTCCCCAAAAAGTGGGTTGAATCTCTATTTTTGATGTAAATGAAAGTATGGATGCTTCATCCCGGCCGATCAGATAAATACCAGGGATCATAGGTTGTTTACAAATTTTGAGAGGGGATTGATCTGAATGTTTGTGTGACCGAAGTTTACATAGAATTTTTTTATATTAGAAATTGCTTACAAGAATTATTGCAACCTTGCTTAATCGCGACTTGAAGAATAATTTTGTTCCCTGCTGTTGTTTTATGTTTCAAAAGGCTAAATTAAATTACTGCTCATGTCACAAATGGGTGCTTTTCTTTTCTAAACATGAAGAGTGGAAATACTGTATTTTTCCTAAAATTATGCCATATAAAAAGCTTCATATATTGAGGGAGAATTTTTCTATGATATAATAGCCAACACTTTCATGGCCATTAGAAAGGCACATGCCTCATAGAACAAGTACTACATGCCTCACAGAACAAGTACTATTGTATTCTTTTACGACTATTGTGATTGTGTAGACTGCATTAAGCAAATTTCAAACTACCCTTTTTAAGAATTTCTAAAACATTCTACTGCACTTGGTAAATTTTATACTTATATGTTAGCATATATTTATTTATAGAGCTAAAATTTTTTACTTTAGTTGGACCACCGACATAAACTCCTAGCTATGCCATTGCCCATTTCAGCGGAAGGTGAAAACATGCCCGATTAGGCAATCACCCATCAAATTTCAAATTGGTGTACTCCGTAGAAATTACAGATGACAGAGACCGCCTCTGACGGCACCGCCTTAAGCCGTCAACAAAACAATCCGGATAGGGAAATTACTATACTACCCACGATTCCAGCAATCGGATCGGTAAATTTTCTCCCCCAATCCCCCGCCCTCGCCGCACGCCGCCGCCTCCACACACCATCGAGCCATCCCGGCCGTCGTCCCCGCCTTCCCGCCCATCGCCGCCATGTCCGGCCCGACCCCGCTCCCGCCGCCGCCTGCCGCTCGCCCCGCGCGGTATGACTTCCTCAACTCCAAGCCGCCGCCGAACTACGTCGCGGGTCTCGGCCGTGGCGCCACCGGGTTCACCACTCGCTCGGATATCGGGCCGGCCCGCGCGGCGCCCGACCTTCCCGACCGCTCCGCCTCCGCTGCGCAGCCCCAGCCGTCGGCCGCGGCCGCGGGAAGCCGCCAGGCGAGGACGGCGGCGACGATGACGGCGGCGACGAGGAGAAGGGATATGACGAGAACCAGAAGTTCGATGAGTTCGAGGGCAACGACGCCGGGCTCTTCTCCAACGCCGACTACGACGATGACGACCGCGAGGCGGATGCAGTGTGGGAGAGCATCGACCAGAGGATGGACTCGCGCCGCAAGGACCGCCGCGAGGCGAGGCTGAAGCAGGAGATTGAGAAGTACCGCGCGTCGAACCCTAAGATCACCGAGCAGTTTGCTGATCTGAAGAGGAAGCTGGCTGATCTGTCCGCTCAGGAGTGGGAGAGCATACCTGAGACTGGGGACTATTCGCTGCGCAACAAGAAGAAGCGGTTCGAGAGTTTCGTGCCAGTGCCGGACACCCTGCTTGAGAAGGCCCGGCAGGAGCAGGAGCATGTCACGGCGCTTGATCCCAAAAGCCGCGCGGCTGGTGGCACAGAGACGCCGTGGGCGCAGACTCCCGTTACCGATCTTACAGCTGTGGGTGAGGGTCGTGGCACTGTGCTTTCGCTGAAGTTGGATAGGCTGTCGGATTCGGTTTCTGGGCTCACTGTTGTTGATCCGAAGGGGTACTTAACGGACCTGAAAAGCATGAAGATTACTAGCGATGCTGAGATTTCTGACATCAAGAAGGCACGTCTCCTGCTGAAGTCAGTGAGTGACGCAGACGAACCCTAAGCATCCACCCGGTTGGATTGCTGCTGCTAGGCTTGAAGAAATTGCAGGCAAGCTCCAGGCTGCTCGACAGCTCATCCAGCGTGGCTGTGAGGAGTGTCCCAAGAACGAGGATGTTTGGCTTGAGGCATGCCGTTTGGCTAGTCCAGATGAGGCAAAGGCTGTCATTGCCAGGGGTGTTATGTCAATTCCAAATTCTGTGAAGCTGTGGCTGCAGGCAGCAAAATTAGAGACCAGCGACCTGAATAAGAGTAGAGTGTTGAGGAAAGGATTGGAACATATTCCTGATTCTGTCCGGCTGTGGAAGGCTGTAGTTGAGCTTGCGAATGAGGAGGATGCAAGGCTGTTGCTTCACAGGGCTGTAGAGTGTTGCCCGCTGCATGTTGAGTTGTGGCTTGCCCTTGCGAGGCTGGAGACCTATGACCAAGCAAGGAAGGTACTTAACAAGGCAAGGGAGAAGCTGCCAAAGGAGCCTGCCATTTGGATTACAGCTGCGAAACTGGAGGAGGCTAATGAAAACACACAATCAGTTAGCAAGGTGATTGAGAGAGGTATCAGATCTCTACAAAGAGAAGGAATGGATATCGATAGAGAAGCGTGGCTTAAAGAAGCAGAAGCCGCAGAGCGAGCTGGATCTGTTTTGACTTGCCAGGCTATTGTGAAGAACACAATTGGCATTGGTGTTGATGATGAGGATCGGAAGCGTACGTGGGTTGCTGATGCTGAGGAATGCAAGAAGCGTGGTTCAATTGAAACAGCGCGTGCCATCTACGCTCATGCACTTACTGTGTTCCTTACTAAGAAGAGTATTTGGCTGAAAGCAGCTCAGCTTGAGAAGAGCCACGGGACTAGGGAGTCACTTGATGCGCTACTCAAGAAGGCTGTTAACTATAATCCACGAGCTGAAGTGTTATGGCTTATGGCTGCAAAGGAGAAATGGTTGGCTGGCGATGTGCCTGCTGCTCGAGCCATTCTTCAAGAAGCGTATGCTGCTATCCCCAATTCAGAAGAGATCTGGTTGGCTGCATTCAAGCTTGAGTTTGAGAACAACGAACCAGAGAGAGCAAGAATGCTTTTGGCTAAGGCCAGGGAAAGAGGAGGCACTGAGAGGGTATGGATGAAATCTGCCATTGTTGAAAGGGAGCTAGGGAATGTGAGTGAGGAAAGGAGGTTGTTAGAGGAAGGTCTGAAGCTATTCCCCTCATTCTTCAAATTGTGGTTAATGCTTGGACAGATGGAAGACCGCCTTGGTCATGGAGCAAAGGCCAAGGAGGTTTATGAGAATGGCCTGAAGCACTGCCCTAGCTGCATCCCTCTTTGGCTCTCTCTGGCCAGCTTAGAGGAGAAGATTAGTGGCTTGAGCAAATCCCGTGCTGTTCTCACAATGGCAAGAAAGAAGAACCCAGCTACACCTGAACTCTGGCTTGCAGCAATTCGAGCTGAACTGAGGCATGCGAACAAAAAGGAAGCTGATGCTCTGCTGGCTAAGGCATTACAAGAGTGTCCAACAAGTGGTATTCTGTGGGCTGCCACTATTGAGATGGCACCACGCCCCCAACGTAAAGGGAAGAGTTCAGATGCTATCAAGCGTTGTGATCATGATCCACATGTCCTTGCAACCGTGGCCAAACTCTTCTGGGTTGACAGGAAGAATGATAAAGCTAGGAATTGGTTGAACAGGGCTGTTACTCTTGCTCCTGATATTGGGGATTTTTGGGCGTTGTACTATAAGTTTGAACTTCAGCATGGAAATCCAGATACACAAAAGGATGTTCTCAAAAGATGTGTTGCAGCAGAACCAAAACATGGTGAAAAATAGCAAGCAATAAGCAAGGCTGTTGAGAACTCACATCAGTCAGTTGAGGCTCTTCTGAAGAAAGCTGTCATAGCTCTTGATGCAGATGAAACTCTCAATCCTACAGGAGCCTAGACTCTCAGGTCATATATATTTGTTACAAGGTATTTGGTTCATTGCAGTTCTGATAATTCTTGCAGCGTTAAGAAATTTCTGTTTGCCTCTTTATAAGCTATTTTGTCTTTTTAGTATTTTATTTATATTGCTGAGTTAATATGTAACCGTCTAAAGTTGGAAGTAGGTGGTTTAAGACAAGAATTTATTATTTTGGTTGCATAATTAAGTACCTCTATCATGCTTCAAATCTAGCTCCATCCTATGCCAAGTCTCAAGTGTTTTCCGAGCTCTGTAGACAGATTCTGTTGATGCGTTATTGTTTGCAGCCGCTTTGATCTGGAATTTTAACCATTGTGGCTTAACTAGTTTTAGTCTACCATTCATTATGAAATTATTTTTGCCTTCTTGTTCCATGTGACGCTAAGGTTCTTCAAGGCTTGAAGGATATATTTAGTCAGCTATATCTGTTTGCCATATATTTTGTTTAAGAGAGGATGGTTTCAATGGCAACCAGGCGACCCAAGCAAGCTGTGAACGCCTTATCGCCTAGGCGAAGCCTAGGTCGAATGGCGTAGCTGTTCCCCAAGGCGAGCTGGGCCCGCCTGGACGCCTAGTTGACGCCTTCGAAACAGAGGTGAGGTGGTTTCTTTTTATTTGCTTAGGCTGACAAGCAGTCAGTCTTAACATAGTTGGGTAGAGATTGTCATATAGTTGTTATAGGTTAAAAACACGTGTCACCAATGCATTTGTGGGCAAAGGCGTATCAACACAAGAGACGAGGCAAGAAGGTGGCTGGTTAGGAGATTGTTCTAGTGGTTCATGACTCAAGTTGAAGTTTTCTAGAGTTAGCTTGTTAGGCTTGTTGTTTAGAGATTGGATCGTATGCAGGGGTGAAGCTACATTGAGCTTCCCTGGTGCCAATGCACGATGGTATAAATTTTTTGTCTATTAAATAGGCTCCAAATCACCATATATTCTAGCAAAATAAATCAAGTCTCTTGATGAGTGTACCAGGGTAAATTTAGTCCTGGCTTCGCCACTGGTCGTATGATAACAGGATTGATTACTTGGTTAGTTGATATACTAGGCATCTGGCTATATAATGTCAGGATATTTGTTAACGAAGCAGAAGTTAATCCTGAATGCTCAGAGCCTCCTAGGGAGGGCGAGTTCATTAGCTGTGCATCCTTGTTCCTCCAATTCCTGTTGCCCATATCACACGATCTCTAAGTCTAACAATCTGGTTTACTAAAATTCTGATGGGTTAAACGATCAATCAGAGAGGTGCTTCCATCTAACTTCTGTGAATGTGCATTTTCATGGCTGGAGTGGCTGGGCTCTACCCAAACCAGTACCCGTGAAGTTATATGTTTTATACACTGAAATGAAATGTTGGTTACAATTTCTGTAATTCTGTGCTATATTGAAATATGAGTTGTTAGTGCTCTGTTGATGTTTTGTTGGCTTCTTTTTCTCTGCTCAAGCTTGCCCAGTGGGACATTTTCCTTGGCTAAGAGAAGTTGTTCCCGATTGTGTCTTCCAACGGCTACCTTGTACTTTTATACCTTCTACTTGAATGACAAAGAGCTGGGCTGTGAGCCGGGTTGGACTCCAGTGATCAGCTTCTGTTGGTAGTATCAGCTGCTGATCTGATTGCGCACCACGTCTTATGGCCAATTTGGTTGTTAGGAGATATTAGGTCAACCTCCATTGCTATGCTCCTATTGGGGCGTTGGGATAGCACACGTATTGGACAGGCTATGCGTCCACAGAAATGGGTGTAGCCCTTCAATTTCATTTGGAAGGCAATGAAAACCTGATGAAATGCCTTGAATGTTTAGGCTTGACTGTGAATTATTTTTCCCACTTATGCTTCCTGCACTGATACAATCTATGTTATTGTTCTTATGCCTTTTTATTTAGCTTTTGCTTGATATGTACTTTTGCTTTCCCTGTGGGATATTCCTCGGCTAAGAAACTTCTCTTTAATTTTCTCTCTTGCCCACAGGTTTTAATCTTCTGCACACTAGCACTGGAATAGCTGAAGACGGTATCAATAGTTTGGCGGTAATTACTCTTCGGGATTCAGCACCAGGTTGATTTCTGCTTATGGCCCAAGAGTTTTCTGCACTGCAGACAGGCAAGTTCCGTTTTTGAGTTTGCAGCACTGCCAAGGCATAGACAAGATCTGTTTTGCCACATTGCACGATATCAGAGCTTAGATTGTTGAGTCACAATTCAGTTGTCATGTGTCCAGTCAGCCCATGCAAATCTAGAACTTCTGTACATCATTACCTAATCCCTTTAATCTTATCAGACTTCATGCTGGCAAAATTGGAGCTCAGAATGAAGAGGTATCACTAACCAATTACATAATGTCCGGAGGGCATTTGAAAGTTTCTCCTGCAATGATACGTTGTTCTGAATTCTTTAGTATGTCAGGTTTATTATTGTTCCCTTTATATCTTTGTGCTGGTTGGAACTGAACCTGATGATGAAGCTAAAAGCCCAAGTCACCTCCCGTTCATCCCCTGCCCGCCTGCACGGCTGCACCATACGACACAGCAGGGTTGAGCTTCTTCGATGTGGCACACGACTCTGTAGCTGTAGCACACTGGAGTTAGAGAGGCCCGCGCGGCACGACAAGAGACTTGAGCTGCGCTGCCACCGGCCTCACTGGCGTTCATAGCCGGATCGCCGGTGCCGCGTGACGTCGTGAGGAATATATGTCGGTTGCGTCGCTATGCATGATTACATGAATTTGTTGCCATGAAGAATCACAAGATCAATTAGCTAGTATATATATTCCGAGTGGACAAAATGGCATGTGCCTTCTATTGTACATTATAAAACAGAGGAACATACATATACCCTTGCTTCAAACATAAATCGAATACTCATGACAGTGCCCAGAGGACACGAACGACAAATTCCTTTATTGAAAATCCATATAAAAACAAAGCAGCGTGCTATGCAGAACACCTACGCAGCCACCGGGACAGGATGGCCCTTCAAGAAGCCGATGAGCAGCTCATTCACCTCGTCAGGGAACTGCTCCTGCACAAAGTGGCTTCCTTCAGGGACGTAGGCGATCTTCAGGTCCGGCGCAAACATCCCCATGATGCCGTCTTTCAGGACGGACTCGAAGCCAGGGAGCTTGTAGACGTAATCTTTCTCCCCCATGACAACAAACACCGGGACTTGGAACTTTGGATCCTCAACCGTGCGCCTCTTATGACCCGATCTATCAAATACAGCAGACACACGTAATTGGATAAGCCATCAAAACGAGCCTAACTGAAGTTACAGAAGAAAATACCAGCATACTCGAGCCATGTTTACCTGTATGGCATCTTGAGTGGATACCGGAAACCTGATTTCTCATAGAGGGACGCATAGACAGCGAGATCCTTCTCGCTGAACCACTCTGGAAGGGGCGTCGACAAGTCTGCTAGATCAGTGATCTCTTGATCTTCCTTTGCTATGGGGATCTCACTGCTAGAGAACAGAATGTAGATGGTGCGCACAACTCTCTTGATATCATATCTGTCGAAGTCGGCCTCCGCTCTTCCAGGTTCCTACATACAAGCACAGGCTTCCATGGTCAGAGGATGTGCAAACTCTGCTCAACCCTGACAGGGGAATGCTCAGGTCAGGAAATTACCAGCCAACGCGACATGTAGAACCCTTCTGGCATGGTGTCGAAGGAGGAAGTAAAAGGACTGAAAGGGATGCCCAAGCACATCACACCACAGACACGATCAGGGTGACGGAGAGCGAAATCGTAGGCTGGTACGGCTCCGAAATCCTTCCCCACAAGGGATGCCTGCATTGCAGCAAAATGTCAGTCGCAAACACCTACGGCATGAACAGGTATCATTTGGGGCAAGTGCTGTAGAATCTTATCCGTTGCAAAAATGGGGAAACAATATCTTTCTCTCATTCAAAGTGGGGAAACACTAGTCTATCTGGTGACAATTTTCTGTCATTACGATACCAGATTGATGGATCAAACTATACAATCCAATTGCTTATCTAACAGCAGGGCCAATGATAGAAAAAAATCGCACAACTTGCTTTACAGTCCAACCGAAATATGCAGGGCTTCTACTCAATAAATAATTACGGCTAAGTTCTTTCCCTGATTACGACTTATACATCTGAATTTCTGAAGTGTTAGTTTACTGGTATGAAAATCCTAGCAAAAAGCATTACAGCAGCATGACTGCTGGAAGAATTAACTAGCACGCATCTCTTAACAATAATCCGTCAGTTTACTAGCATGAGAATTTGTTGCAAAACGGCCATATACATACATCTTAAGCTTACAAACTGATGAAACCACTGATCCTGATACCTTGGGGATAGAGAGGGCGTCGAGGATGCCGAGGAGATCATCCAGCAGGTCGTCGGACGACAACTCCTCCACCGGCGGCTCGTCGGAGAGCCCGTAGCCGCGCCAGTCCGGCGCGACGGCGCGGTAGCCGGCGGCGGCCACGGCCAGCATCTGGTGGCGCCACGAGTACCATATCTCCGGGAAGCCGTGCAGGAACACCACCGTCCCCAGCTCACCTGCGCCGAAACACACCAGGATGTATTGTTTCTTGGACAGGTGTAGTGCCACGCCGAGCTAGAACGAGAGCAAGAAGCCAAGGACACACGACACAGCCAGCCAAATCAAGCGCTGCTCACCTTTGCCGGCCTGGGCAACGTGGAGGTTGAGGCCTCGGATGGGGAGGTGCCTGTGCTCGAACTGCTGCTCCATGTCCATGGCTTCGCCCTTGATGACCGCCACACCAAGCCCCCCTCTCTCTCTATACAGGGAAAATAAATATCTTCTAACCTTCTCTGGCTGGCTGTCTTTCTCCACTGAAATAGGGGCCTTGCTGCAACGCCGTTCTGATGCTAGCGGATACTCTTCAATCTTCAAGATTGTAGTACAAAAGAGCACGCAGTTTGACCAGTCGAAGAAACACAGCGCAAGAGCAGCAGAAGCTGTGTACTTTTTTCGTCAGGTCTAGCAGCGGGTGCCCAAAAAAAAAACCCTGCTTACTTTTCAGCCTCAGTCAGTGTCATCGCACACCACACACCACAATTTCTTCACATGCTCGTCTGGAAACCTGAAAACTCTCACCGCGTCTCTCCACGCAAAACTAGTCCTGAATCCTGGCTGCTCCGCCGGCCGCGCAAACCATTTGCACACGGCAGTTGCAAATGAGATTTCTTTGCCTCTGCCGCTCTTCACGTGGCCCGTGCCCGTCGTCCTCTGCTCCTCCTCAGTCCGCTCTCTCTCCCCCTTCACGCCAACCAAACCGCTCTCCTCCCTGGAGGGTGGAGCTCTCAGCTGCTCGGGTCAGGTTCCAGCAATATACCCTCTAGATCCAACCTCCTCGGCGGCGGCGGCCAGGGTCCAAGGGGTGATTCCCGAGCCCGGTCGTCCTCCGCCGGCAGAATTAGCAGCAGCAGCCCCGCGGCGCACAACTAGCAACAGACTGCAGTTCCGCCCACCAACTTGTCCCGCCGGCGCCGGGAATGTCGCGCCGGATGCGTCCCGGGGGCGCCCCATGGACGAAGCTGAAGCGGGCCGTTAGGGAGGGCGTCCCCACGGCCACGGGAAGGAGGCTCGGCCGCGAGGACGCAAGCCAGCTCTGCGCCGAGTTGCTCCCGGCGATCCCAAGTTCGTCGCCACCACCAGCTGTGTCCGGCGAGGACAAGACACCTAGCAGGCGTCCCGTGGGTCATCGTTCATGCTTGGAGCTGGGGCGGATGATCGGAGAGCGCTACCGTTCGGGAGACCTTGGCCCCGAGGAAGCACTCCACCTGTTCGACGAATTGCTCCTTAAAGCCACGCCCGCCTCGGTTTACGCCTTTAAGGCTTTAACCAGCTTCTCACTGTCGTTAAGAATGCCCCGGCGTCGTCCTCCGTGGGCGACGGCCCTGCGCTCTCCATTTCTCGCTTCAACCGCATGGCCCAAGCTGGCGCCTCCAAGGTCGCTCCCATCATAAGCACCTACAACATCCTTATCAATTCTTGCTGCCAAGCGGGCCGTTTGGACCTTGCCTTCGCCTCATTGGCCCTTGTTATTAAGACAGGATGGAGGGTGAATGCCATGTCCTACAACACTCTTCTTAAAGGGCTCTGCAATGAGAAGAAAGTCAGGAGGCTCTTGAGCTGCTCCTCATGATGACCACTGATGAAAGCAAAGGCAAATGCAGACCAGATGTGGTGTCGTACACCACCGTCATTGATGGTTTCTTCAAAGAGGGCAAGGTGGCCAAAGCTTACGGCGTGTTTCGTGACATGCTGGATCATGGTATTTCCCCAGATGTTGTGACTTACAGCTCAATCATTGACGGTTTATGCAAAGGCACAAGCAATGCACAAGGCCAAAGAGGTCCTACAGCAGATGCTCGATAAAGGTGTTATGCCAAATACTACTACATATAACATTCTTATCAGTGGATATTGCTCTTTAGGATGGTCGAAAGAGGCGGTTACAGTGCTCAAGCAAATGTCCAGAGATGGTCATCGACCGGACGTTGTTACTCACAATATGGTCATGGACTGTCTTTGCAAGAATGGTAGGTTTGCACGAGCTAGAAATATTTTTGATTATATGGCTGCGAATGGCCCAAAGCCTGATATCACTAGCTACTCTACTCTGCTTCATGGGTATGGTACTAAAGGTGATTTTGTTGAAATGAATCATCTCATTGATTTGATGGTACATAATGGAATGTCACCAAACCATCATGTTTTCAACATATTGATATCTGCGTATGCTAAGCTCGGGTTGGTAGAAGGGGCAATGCTTATATTTGAGGAAATGAGGCAGCATGGTTTGGACCCTAATGCAGTCAACTATTCAACGGTAATTGATACACTTTGCAAGATAGGCAGGGTGGATGATGCTATGTCCCAATTCAATCAGATGCTTGAACAAGGATTGCCGTCTGACATTAAAATATTTACCACTCTCATTTGTGGTTTTTCTACCTGCGGCAGATGGAAGGAAGCTGAGGCACTATTTAATGAAGCAGTACAAGCAGGTGTAAATATTGATATTGTTCTGTTTGCTGCAATGATACACAATTATTTCATAGCTGGTAAAATGGATGAAGCAACGAAACTTCTTGATACTTGGGTCTCAATTAGCTTGAAACCCAATGCTGCCATCTGGAATGCGTTGATTAATGGCTACTGTAAAGATGGTAGTAAAGATGATGCATTAGCTGTATTGACAGAAGCTTTGAGCAAAGTGAGTTAAGAATGGCTCTGCCAAACTGGATGGTCTGGTGTCGCAAAGGAACTCTTTCTCTGGATGGTCGAAAGTTGAAAAGAGAGAAATTTGAATGGATATAATAATTCTAGGAGGGATTTTGTAAAATAATGTAAGTGTAGATGAGTGCTAATTATTTCAGAATCCTTGTTCATTGAATTTCATCTTCATATGTTACATCCAATAATATTAGTGAAGCTGTTCAAAGCTTGTGCGGGAAAAAAGATGTCTTCGATTCTGTTGCTACCATCTAGGCTAATCCTTCTGTTTCTAACGCCATGAACTACATATTAGTGGTAGAGAAATTGCAAAGTAGGTTAATTATCAATGCATTTGATTTGACTGCTTTTATTTCCGTAGTTCATGAAAAGAAAGCATATCCTACTCTTATGATTTTTCAATTGCATCTTAAAAAACAAGTTTCAGGTAATCAAGTTGGTCTAACATCTAGGGAGTTTGCAGGTGCAGCAGAAGTGGATCCAATGCACAGTCACTAAGGTTGACAACGATTTTGATGGTGCTGCTACTGCACTACCAAATCCAATTAGTGGGAAATCATCATTTATTCCCATCAGCACTAATACAGGGACAAGCTTATTCTTATTCGTAGTCGTGTTGCTGTAAATCGTACTGCTACCGTTGTTCGTCGTCCTAGGAAGTAGGACTCAACTCTGAATAAATATCGTACTTTATTTGCTAGTAGTAAACACAAGTGTTTTCTGAAGAACTAATGATTCTCTCCTTGGTCATCAACTGTGGAATCTAGAGAAAAATGTTTGTGATGGCGCCATCAAACAGTAAAATACCTATTGTAAATCAAGCAGTACAGTACATTTTTGTTATCTGTACCTTAGGTTGATAGCTGCTGCTGCCTGCTAAAATTGCCCTTAATCTGTTGGTCTTCTCACAATTGATTCGCAATCTTTTTTTTTCAGGATCGTACAAAAGCACGCCGATTGACAAATTGGAGGAAAATACTGTGCAAGTGTGGCAACAGCTACATTATCTTAAAATGGCCAATCTTTGACGCCACTAGATCGACAAGACAACGGCCCCACATAGTATACAAAGACAAAAGAATAGTGACTTGCCACAGAAACAGTCGCTGCATTTTCTTTGGATTTTGCAGCTCGAGGAGGAATTGTCTAGCTATTGCCAATTGTATACAGAACAGCGGGTACCGGTTCTAGCCTGTGCTCTGCACCAAGTGTACATGCAGGAGCAGGACCTGCATCAAAGGCGCATAGCCTTGCAGTCGTGTGCCTGTCTCCTGCTTTTCTGTGAATGTTTGCTGCAGAAATCAGTAGTAACGTCTAATGTTTGGGGCAGATGAGTCCTGCTGAATTCTATTGGAAAATAGATGAACTGGTCGGAGAAAATGCTAGGATCTTTTGTCCGCTGAGACGTAGGCCTCGCTGTAATCATCGAGATTGCTGCCCATTTTCAGACCAAGAAGTTACCGTCTCACTCGTCTGTCAATTTCACTACACGTGACACCACACATGTCCAATACACCGTGGCGTGAAGCAAATTGGCCCAACGCTAACGAGTGAAACACGGCATCATCAAATCAGATAAATACGATCAAGTACGTTTTTATCACCGAGAAATTCAGAGTAATAGCGGTGCCAAATGGCCAACTGCAATAGTGAAGCAACTGCCCTGAAAATGTTTGTTCTCACGGTCTCAGTGGCATGCATGTCACGCGGCGTCGGTGTTCTCCTTGAAGAAGCCTAGGAGGAGCTCGTTGACCTGCTCCGGGAGCTGCTCCTGCACGAAGTGGCTCCCCTCCGGGATGTAGGTGATCTTCAGGTCCGGCATGAAATTCTCCAAGACGCCGCTGCGCATCGCGGCCTCGAACCACGGGAACTTGAAGCAGTAGTCCTTCTCCCCCATCACGATGAACACCGGCACCTGGAACTTGGCGTCCATCCTGTTCGGCATCTTGTGTATAGACCTACCCGATCCATCCATGGAAAGATTAATTATTGGAAGCAAAAGCGATGAACACCGGCCAGTCTGATGATGACAAGTACTACGTGTTCGCTAGCTGCTGTCACCTGTATGGCACCTGGAGAGGGTAGCGGAAGCCGGACTTCGCGTAGAGCGCGGCGTAGGCGTCGAGGTCCTCCTCGGTGAACCACGCCGGCAGGGGCGCCGACACGCCGGCGAGGTCCATGATCTCCTGCCCTTCCTCGGCGACCGGGATCTCGGCGCCGGCGAAGAGCACGTACACGGTGCGCACCACGCGCCTCACGTCGTCCCGGCCAAAGTCGGCCTCCGCCCTGCCAGGCTCCTGCAGCCAGAGACAGAACGCACGAGCTAGCTCTCATGACCATGAACACGTACACCAGCTGCAGAGTTGTGTTGTTAGTTCAGAGCGCGCGAGTTCACGTACACCCCAGCGCCGGATGTAGAAGCCCTCGGGTATGGTGGCGTCGAAGCAGAAGGGCACGGGGCTGAAGGGGATGCCGAGGCACGCCACGCCGCAGGTGCGCTCCGGGTGCTGCAGCGCCAACTCGTACGCCGGCAGGGCGCCGAAGTCCTTGCCCACCACGAACGCCTGCAAGCAAAGCAAGCAATGCGAGTGGCGTCACGGCACGGCACGGCACGGCGCGTCACGACAATCTCTTATCCTGTTTCTTGCATTGGATGCCCCTTTCAGATTTGCTACATACCTTTGGGACGGAGAGCGCGTCGAGGATGGCGACCACGTCGGCGACGAGGTCGTCCCAGGAGGCCTCCTCGTTCGCCGCCGGCTGGTCGGAGAGCCCGTAGCCGCGGCAGTCCGGCGCGACGGCGCGGTACCCGGCGGCGGCCGCGGCCAGCATCTGGTGGCGCCACGAGTACCATATCTCCGGGAAGCCGTGCAGGAACACCACCGTCCCCAGCTCACCTGCGATAACAAAAATAACCAAGAACAAATCACAGATAATTACGAATTCGGTGAATCCATCCCGGCCGGCCAGCAATGTCTGTGTGACAAGGGCTCACCTTTACCGACCTGAGCGACGTGGATGTTGATCCCGCGGATGGGGAGGTGGGTGTGCTCGATCTCCTGCGTCGCCATTGCTGCTTTGCCTGCTGCTCTGCTTGCTTCCTCGAGGACGGACAGAGAGAGATGTGCTTCAGCTTATTGGGTCTGGGGGAGGGGAGGGGAGAGGGATGCACTGATTGGCTGGCTATTTGGCAGCCAGTTCTCCTCAAGTCCCTCGCGCTGAATATTTTAATTTGCTTCAGAAATCACATATGGGTTAAACAGTTGCAGTCAGCTGATTCTCAAGTACACATGCTTTAGTAATCGTCCCAGTGATCATCAGGATCAGACAGATCATTAAACATATAACCACTGAGAATGTGTTTGATGTGTTTTTGTTCAAATCTATCTTCTATCTATCTATCTATCTATCTATCTATATATCTTCTATTATTATCTTATTAGCCACCAGATTCGCCGAGAGGGCCAAGAAAATCTCACGTTAATCTAAAAAAGAGAAGAATATATGCCGTGAGATTTTATGAACATCTAACGGTCCATGTTATTCCGTTAATTCAAAACAAAGAAAAGAATATATACCGTCGGATTTTATGAAGATCTAACGATCCGCATTAATCCAATAAATCTCGAACAAATATGATTAATAAATAGATAAATTAAAATAAATAACATGAGATATATTATTTCACAGCCACCCGTCCGCGCGGGAGCCCTCCGCCGCCGCCGTGCGGCCGTCCGAGGCCGCCGTGGGAGATCACCACCGCCGTCGCGCGGCCGTCCGTGGGCGCTGCGGGAGTCCACGCAGAGGGCACGCGATCGTCCGCCGCCGTCGCCGCCATGGGAGCCGCTCGCGCGCCTTCGACTTACGGGTCCATCCGCTCCGCGCGCAGCCAAAGGCCTTCAGCGCAGCCGTCGTGGGAGCCCTCCGTTGTCGTCGTGCGGCTGTCCGAGGCCGCCGTGGAAGACCATCACTGCCGCCGATGTGCGGCCATTCGAGGCCGCCGCCGCAGCCCTCCACTGCCGCAGCCCGGCCGTCCGTAGCCGCCGCGGGAGTCCTCGCAGTCGCCGCGTGATCGTCCGCCGCAAGAGCCCTCCACCGCCGTCGCGCGGCTGTCCGTGTCCGTAGCTGGACTCCTCGCAGTCGCCGTGCAGATAAATTAAAATAAATAACATGAGATATATTATTTTGCAGCCATCCCTCCGCGGGGGAGCCCTCCGCTGCCGCCGTGCGGCCGTCCGAGGCCGCCGTGGGAGACCTCCACCGCCGTCGTGCGGCCGTCCGTGGGCGCTACGAGAGTCCTCGCAGAGGGCACGCGATCGTCCGCCGCCGTCGTCACTATGGGAGCCGCTCACGCGCCTTCGACTACCGGGTCCGTCTGCTCCGCGCGCAGCCAAAGGCCTTCAGCACAGCCGTCGTGGGAGACCTCCGTCGTCGTCGTGCGGCCGTCCGAGGCTGCCGTGGGAGACCATCACTGCCGCCATTGTGCGGCCATTCGAGGCCGCCGCCGGAGCCCTCCACTGTCGCAGCCCGGCCGTCCGTGGCTGCCGCAGGAGTCCTCGCAGTCTCCGCGTGATCGTCCGCCGCAAGAGCCCTCCACCATCGTCGCGCGGCTGTCCGTGGCCTTAGCTGGACTCCTCGCAGTCGCCGCGCGATTGTTCGCCGTCGTCGCGGCCGCAGGAGCCGCTCGCGCGCGTTTGAAGTTCGGGGTCCATTCGCTCTGTGCGTAGCCAAAGGCCTTCAGCGCGGCCGCCGTGGGAGCCTTCCGCTGCCGTCGTGCGGCCGTCCGAGGTCGCCGCGGGAGACCTCCACCACCACCGTCGTGCGGCCATCCAAGGCTGTCGTGCGGTTGTCCGTGGTCGCCGCAGGAGTCCTCGCAGTCGCCGTATGATCCTCCGCCATCGTCGCCGCCGTGGGAGCCCTCCACCGCCGCCGCGTGGCTGTCCGTGGCCTTAGCTGGACTCCTCGCAGTCGCCGCGCGATCGTTCGCCGTCGTCGCGGCCGCAGGAGCCGCTCGCGCGCGTTTGAAGTTCGGGGTCCATTCGCTCTGCGCGTAGCCAAAGGCCTTTAGCGCGGCCACCGTGGGAGCCTTCCGCTGCCGTCGTGTGGCCGTCCGAGGTCGCCGCGGGAGACCTCCACCGCCACCGTCGTGCGGCCATCCAAGGCTGTCGTGCGGTTGTCCGTGGTCGTCGCAGGAGTCCTCGCAGTCGCCGTATGATCCTCCGCCATCGTCGCCGCCGTGGGAGCCCTCCACCGCCGCCGCGCGACCGTTCGTGGTTGCCGCGGGAGTCCTCGCAGTTGTCGAGCAATCATCCGCCGCCGCCGCCGCTACCACAAGAGCCGCTCGTGCGCCTTCGGAGTTCGGGGTCCATCCGCTCCGCGCATAGCCAAAGGCCTTCAGCGCAGCCGCCGCGGGAGCCCTCCGTCGCCGCCGTGCGGCCGTCCGAGATCGCCACGAGAGACCTTCACCGAAGCCGTCGTTCGGCCGTCCGAGGCTGCCGCGCATCCGTCTGTGGCCGTCACGGGAGTCCTCGCAGTCGCCGCGTGATTGTTCGCGGCCGTCGCCACCGCCCGCCGTGAGAGCCCTCCACCGCCACTGCGCGACCGTCCGTGGTCGCCGCGGGAGTCGCCGCGGGAGTCCTAGCAGTCGCCGCGCGATCGTCCATCCCCATCGCCGCCGCAGGAGCCGCTCGCGTGCCTTCGGAGTTCAGCGTTTGTCCGCCGCGCGTGTAGCGAGAGACCTTCGAGGCTGAAGGCTGCCGGCCGAGGAGACTGGCACCTCTCGCCGCCGCCACCACCACTTGAGAAAGGGGGGAGATAAAGGGAGAGAGATAGAGTGGTGGGGGGAGTGATGGCGCCAGTGAAAGAAAAGGATAAAAAAAGATGGGAGGGCTCACGTGTTGGTAGTTGGTATAGACTATGAGATATATAGAATAACGGGTGCACAAGAAATTTATATGGCAAATTTTGCTACAGGACACTATTCGATTTCGATATTGTTGTGGGACACTGTAAAAAAATTATTGGTCACAACACACTAGGCGGTGTGTTTCAGCAAAGAAATTAGTGTGTTCCAGCAAAGAAAAAATATTTTAGTGTGTCACAACTAATTTCACAAAAGTGGAGTGTCCCACAGCAAATTTTTCTAATTTATATAGAGGGGAGAATCTCAATGACTAGATAAGAATATTTATTTTAGAGGATGATAATAGAGTACGACGAGTGGGGACACACTGAAGCCCTATGTGCCATACCACGTTCCGCTATATAAGAGGCAACGTTCAACAATAAGCGGAGGACAACACGTCGATCTGCACGTGTACTTGATGAGAGGTGCTCGGATTTAGGTCGTTCAACAAGGTTGTGAGCTCGGCAGGAGAGAACAATTCTCCTTGTCCGAAGTAAGAGAATCGTTGTCGGGATTGAGCACCATGGCCACAATCGACACTCAGTGTCTTTGCTAACGCAAGTAGAAAATCATCAAATTGTTTGCCCACACTCAAACCCGTTTGATGGTCTTCGTTAACGAGTTAGTGTAAGAAGGAGGAGATTCAGGAAAAACAAAGTGAAGAAACTTAGGTGTCGTACAACTTTGATGACGTACGTGCTTGCCATGCACATGGGGTTGACATGGAAGTTAAGTAACAATAGGCTGGGCAAAGAAATGCTTCTCTTAATGTCCGATATAGTCATGCAACTGTAAACTATTGTCGATCATTCACTAGATCGGGCATCAGCCATGTCTATATATTACTCCATCTTTTACCGGAGGAGGAGAAAGACAAAAGATTAATCCATAACCGTGATAAGCACACATTGGTTACTGCAGGCTAAGTTCTTATTGCATAACTAGCAAAATAACATTATTTTTCTCATAATATTTTCTCGAATAATATTTTCCTGGTGTGATTAAGTACCCTCTATATTTGATTTTCTCCATCCTTAAGCTTTCCGTTATGCTATGGCATTCTGATCATTGATTTGTGCAACAAGCTAGACTACCAATCATACCGCTGATTTATGGAGGGAGTTGATCCAAACAGCATTATGTTTTGTGGAATGTTTCTACTTTAATCCAATCATACCGTGTTACGCTATTGTAAGTTCATCAAGGTAGTTCGCATATCCGTTGAGGAAGGGGGTATCTCATGTCAGCAAGTAACATTTTGTATATGTAAAGTTATATGAATTACTTTATTCACTTACCCACGATCACTACCTCAATGTTAGATCACACAATCCATTATCTTAGAGCAACTTCATCAGACCAAACAAGCCCCTATTTAAAGTTTAGAGGGTCTAAAAAAGGTATACTCTAGCAAGCCCAACAAGCGTCTGTCCCAAGTTTAGAGGGTCCAAAAAAGTGCACTCCAACAGACCCAACAAGCCCCTATCCCGATTTTAGAGGGTCCAGAAAAAAGTTAAACTCCAGTAGGCCTCTACCTGACAGTTGACCCCCTATGGGAGGCTTGCACGTCTATAGAAAGCCTTATATTTATGAGGGCTATTGCTAGAGTTGTAGCATTTTTGTGGCCCTTAAAAAATAAAGGTAGCCTCCATTTAGTATTTGGAGAGTCTGGTTTTTTTACCAAAGTCAGCAGGGGAAGTCCCTACCTATTTTTAATATTTTTAATATTTGGAGAGTCTGTTTTGAGAGGCATTGATGAAGTTAATCTTAATAATATAATCTTATTACCATATTAATTGAAATAAAAATAATACACACTGTTTTTTTGTAAGATCTAACAATCTATATTAACCCTTAAAGTCCATTGGTTAGAGTAAATAAATAGTTAAATTCTAAATTAAATAAATAAGGAAATTATAAGTTGATCAAAGAATTAATGTAAAATATTGTTTTATATCATGTGGCATATACATGATGATAAAAATAATACGTTAGTTTGGGTACACTTGATGTAACAACCCTAAAATAATACGTTGAGTGCAAAAATGTGAATTTAAAAATTTTTTTGGTGAATTGATGTGCATGCAACCAATATTTAAAATTAATTCTATTGCCTCCCAAATTCTTAAGCAATTTAAATTTGAAATTTAAAATCAATTTGAAGTGTTAAGGATGAAATAGTGTGATTTGGAGTTATTTGGTTTTAATTGGATTTTTGGTTGGTTTGAATTCAAATCCTAGATTTGAATTCAAACTCTAACTTTTTAAACTAATTGTCAAACCTTTCTAACTGTTCGTGGGCCAAATCTCCGAGCCAAGTCCGTTAAACCACCCTGATCTTTTCTTTCCCGAGCCAACCGACCGAGCAGCCCAGCCGGCCTTTCGGCCCAGCTGCGGCCCATCCTTCACCCCCTACCGCGTCGCCTCCGCGTCGCCTTCCTCTCCCACTGACAGGCAGGTCCCGCGTGTCAGCTTTCTCTCCCTCATCTCGTCATCTTCCCCGCGCCGCTCTCTCTCTCTCTCGCGCGCGAGCGCCCGTGGGCACCCCAACCACCCAGCCGGTCCCATCGCTCTCCTCGCGGCCCGTTGCGATGGCAACGCGTGTCCGCGGGCTCCTGGCCGCCCCAATCTCACCGTCCGTGCCCGGGAGCCCTAGCCGCCGCCCTATAAAGCCAGCGCCGGGAGCCATTCCCCGTTCAAGCCGCCGCCCCCTTGGGGTCTAGATCCAAATCGAGAGGGTGAGGAGTGGGAGAAGGGGTCGGGGAAGCCCGTGGAGGAGAAGCCCAGGGAGGAGGGGAAGCCAATCGCCTTCCCCGCGTCGCCGCCGAAGGCCGTAGCGCCGCCGTGCGTGGGACCACCGACACCAGGCCGAACCAGGGAGCGAGAAGAGGAGCACGAGCACCGCCGGCGTACCGCGAGTCTACCCCGAGCTGCAGCGTACGTCTACGTGACCCGAGGTGAGCCGTCGTCGTCGACCCCCTTCTTCTCCCCTGTCTCCGGCGAGATCCGCCGCCACCGCCGTTGCTAGCCCCCTGGACCCGGTCTTCGAGCCGTGGCAGTCGCTCTTGTGCAGGAACCCGTCGAGCCGCTGTCGCACGCGCAACCGCCGTCGCCTTTTGCTCGCAGCCGAGGCCGCCACGGCCGAGCTCCGCTCGCCGCGCGCGAACGCCGAGGCCATGCGCGGCCGTGGGCGACCACGAGCCCGCGCATGCGCACCTAGCTGCGTCCTAGCAGTCGCTAGAGCCGCACACGCACATGCCTAACCCAAATCGTGCGCCGTTGCACTTGAATCCCGTGCCGCCGTCGATGCTCGCCGGCGCCATGGCCGTGCCGCCGCTGTTCGCGTCGGGAGGGCCAAACCGCACCCAATCTGAGCCCTTTTTCACCCCATTCGTTTTCGCCGAACCCAATCCGAGCCTCTCCGACCGATCTTGGCCCCGGCCGAGCCCTTTTCGGCCGTTCCGTCGTCGATCGTCGCCACCGGCGTGCTCTGGCGCGCGCCGCGCGCGCGCCGCGTCGCGCCGTGGCGAAGCCACTCTGAAGACCACACCAAGTCGCCACACCGCCACCCGCAGACGATCCCGATTCGGCCACAGATTGATCCCGTGCACCCGGCTCACGTGAACCGCACTCTCGGTTCACGGTGGACCTAGTCCACAAGAGCGGATCCAGCAGCGCCCCTTCGTGGGCCTAAAGTTGAACTTTAAGTCTGGTTTGCACCCTTGAACTTTTCCGGCCCTTTCACCTTTCGGCCCAATTCCAGCCCAGCCATCGTTTAATCTTTTTCTTTTTCTTTTAACCGCGCTGACGAATGGGGCCAACCTGTCATACACTGTGTGTCACTGACACATGGGGCCCACTGACCAGGGCTGACCGTTGAACCGTTGACCGTTGACCAGTCAACGCTGACGTCAGCAGGGCCCACTGCTGACGTCATCCTAGGCGGACCCCACTGCTGACGTCAGCATGACGTCAGCAGGCTAATTTTTGTCTGTTTTTCTTTTTCGAAAATTATTTAATATTTTCAGAAAATGATTTAAACTTGTAAAATTAATAATAAATCAACTGTAGCTCAGAAAAATATGAAACCAGTTTCTATATTTTTCTAAAAACATGATCTACGCGTTAGTGTAGGGTTTGGTGTTATTTGGATCTTCTTTCGTCGCTGTTTTAGTGTTTCTTTGCTAGTAGTTGCGCCTTATTTTATTTTTACGCAACCCTAGGAGCTCCGGAGAGTCAGGAGGAGCCGGACCACTACAACAACTGCTTTGACGAGGACGAAGACCTTTGCCCAGGTTCACGCCCGACCATTCTCTGAAATACCTATTGGACATGCAACTAGTATGTTAGCGCTTTACTTTACTCGCTTGATAAACCTGCACGACTTTGTTATTATCCTGTTACCTTGCTACCTACTACTCACTTTATGAATTATGCTATGCTATGCATGTGTTGGGATGGTTGTGATTTGATCCTCTTGGCGTGAGTTGTGGGTGGTATGGGAGGAGTAGTGCAGCTAGGCGGTGTAAGCGAGTAATAACAACTCGATCGTTTGATCGAGGTGCTGAGGGGCTGCACTCGGGCAGTCCCTATGGGGTACCTGTTGCGGGTACATGGTTTCTTGGGGATTGGTACTCGGGGAGTACCTGAGGAGTTTGGGCGGCTATACCTGTTATGGGTGCCGATTGCGGACCGTTGCGGCGGATCGCTTATGACGCAGATACTCGCTTTACCGACAATTAAGGACCGAGTCGAGTTCCAACTTTGGACGTGGGAATACCGTGCTCACCATCTACCCAGTATGGGGAGGGTTCCAGCAAGCCTACTCTAGTGCGGCGCCGAGACTGTAGGAGAATCGAGCTTGATATGTGTAGGGCGAATCGTTGCGGCGTATTCTCCCTGATTTACCACGGCCCCCGACTGGCCCCGGTGGGAAGGTTTCACGACCCTGGGGCAGATGTTAGATCGGATGTTTCCCGAGCCCAGGGAGAAAGGATTGGCGCCGTTACTGTTTAGGGTCTTTGCTGTGGGCTGTGTCTCAGGTTGGTTGCGGACTAGCCTTGCAGCCCGGATGGATTCCTGGAGTGCCACCTCTGCAGAGTGTAAACTATACGTATAGCCGTGTCCGCGGTTACGGACGACCCATTTCTGATAAGTTCCGACTAGCATGTGAATCTGCTTTCTTACCTCATCCTTTGATTTGGGTTATGAGAGATTGGTCCAGCTGAGGCTGTTGAGACATGGTGGGGAGGGAGCTCACCGAGTCGTCTAGTGAGTGAAAGGTGTTGGTGAATGATGTTTTGCGGGAACCTGCTGTGGCAGGACGAGCCCGATGGGAAAAATGTGAGGCTGATGGTTGGATCTGGGGAGTGGATGTGGTGGTGAGGAAGGAGTTGGTGATGAGTTGAATATTGAGTTATTGCTGCTGCTTGCATAAAAAAACCCTGGCTCAAACCTTGATTATTTCTATACCCTAGAATAGGCCACTTTAAAGCTTGCATCATATTATGGTTGGTGACGTGGACCTGTCCCATTTCCTTGGGGACAGATTTTGGGTTCTCAGGTAAAGACCCCGACCACGAGTTCAACCAGGACGGGGTGGTACGACTGAAGGGAGCGCGCTACGCTCAAGGATGCCTGTGGAGGAGTGGACCCTGATGATCTAGCTACCGCTGCGCATATGTTTCTTATTGTCGATTTAGCCCAGAGGGCTTGTACCAGACGCTATGTTTTATATATGTCATGTAATTCTGTTATCGTTGTATGGATGTGATATTCGACTGAGATGAGTTCTGTACGAGATAGCTGCTATTCCTGGGACTATCTCGAGGGTACAGGGAGTCGGGTTCTCGTCGGTGAGAATCCGGTTCGTCACACTTGAACAAACCATATTGACAATATAACAACAGATATTTAAATAAAATTATATTTAAGTTAAAGAAACCAAAAAATTAGTGTAAATAACTAGCTACCCGCATAAATTTACGCGGGCCACCTTGCTAGTTATATTAGTACAATAGTGTTAAAAGGAGCCACCACGTTCGCCGAGAGGGTCAAGAAATTCCCACGTTAATCCAAAAAAGAGAAGAATATATACCGTCGGATTTTATGAAGATCTAACGGTCCATGTTATTCCATTAATCCAAAAAAAAGAAAAGAATATATACCGTCGGATATTATGAAGATCTAACGATTTGTATTATTCTATTAATCTAAAAAGAGAAAAATATACGCCATCGGATTTTATGAAGATCTAATGATCCACATTAATCCAATGAATCTAGAACAAATATAATTAATAAATAGATAAAAAAATAAATAGCATGAGATATATTATTCCACGCCGCCGCGGGAGACCTCCACTGCCGCCGTCGTGCGGCCGTCTGAGGCCGCCGCGGGAGCCCTCCACCACCGCCGCGCGGCCGTCCGTGACCGCTGCGGGAGTCCTCACAACTGCCACGCGATCGTCCACCGCCGCGGGAGCCCCTCACGCGCCTTCGGAGTTCAGGGTCCATTTGCTCCGCGCGCAGCCAAAGGCCTTCAGCATGGCCGTCGCGGGAACCCTCTTTCGTCGTCGTGAGGCCGTCCGAGGCCGCCGCGGGAGCCCTCCACCGCCGCCGCGCGGCCAATCCATGACCGCCGCGGGAGTCCTCGCAGTTGCCGTCGCGGGCTGTGGTCGCCGCAGGAGTCCTCGCAGTCGCTGTCCGATTGTCCGTCGTTGTCGCCGTCGCGGGAGCCGCTCGCACGCCTTCGAAGTTCGGGGTCCGTCCGCTCCGCGCGTAGCCAGAGGTCTTCGGGGCTGAAGGCTGCCGTCCGAGGAGAAGAAATTGATATAGAGGGAAGAATAACAGGTGTAGAAGAAATTGATATAGAGGAAAAGATATAGAGAATAACAGGTGTAGAAGAAATTGATATAGAGGGAAGAATCTTAATTATTAGGCAAGAATATTTATTTTAGAGGATGATAATACAATACGACGAGTAGGGATAACCTGAAGCCCCATGTGCCCTACCATGTTCCTCTATATAGGAGGCAACATTAAACAATCAGCGGAGGACAACATGTTGATCTACACGTGTACTTGATGGGAGCTGCTCGGATTTAGGGTCTTCAACAAGGTTATGAGCACAGCAGGAGAGAACAATTCTCCCTGTACGAAGAGAGCGAATCGTTGCCGGGATTGAACACCGGTCGCACTCAGCGCTCGGTGTCTTTGCCAACGCAAGTGGAAGATCATCAAATGGTCTGGCCCCACTTAAACCCGTTTGATGGTCTTCGTTAACGAGTCAGTGTAAGAAGGAGCAGATTTAGGAAAAACAAAGCAAAGAAATTCAGGTGTCGTACAACTTTGATGATGGACGCGCTTACCGTGCACATGTTTTGACATGGAAGTTAAGTAACAACAGGCTGGGCAAAGAAATGCTTCTCTTCATGCCCGATATAATCATGCAACTATAAACTATTATCGATCATTCACTAGATTGGGCATCAACCATGTCTATATATTACTCCATCTTTTACCAGAGGAGGATAAAGGCAAAAGATTGATCCATATTCGTGATAGGCACACATTGATTACTGCAGTCTGAGTTCACATTGCATACGCTACCGGAAAATCCTTATATGCCGTGTGCTAGTGGCTTTGCCGTGTGCCAAAAATCGGGCACACGGCAAACACAAGCTTTGCCGTGTGCCAGAGAAAAGGCACACGGCAAAGCCACGGCCCACGACATATAGGGGCTTTGCCGTGTGTATTTCCATGGCACACGGCAAAGTCATGTGCCTTTATTTTCGGCACACGGTAAAGAGGTATTTAAAAGCACATTTTGAGCCCCTAGACGAATTCAAATGAAAATATTTTGAACTACAAAGTTGTACAACTCATTAAGATAAACAATTTTTGTTACTGGCAGTTTTTTATTTAAGAATGTTAAAATAGGTTTGTTCATAAATGTTACATGTCTCTTTAGAAGTTTCTCTAGTAGTGGTAAAAACTAATAGAGAGATGAGATTTCAAATTCGAAATTTTTAAATGACCTAGGATGGAGAAATACTCTAAATGAATGTTGTAGATCCTTAAAAGTTAAGAAACTTTGTAGTTGAAAATTTTTGTATTTGAGATTGTTTGAAAACTCAAAATATTATTATAAGTTATCTAATTTGAAATTTGAAAATTTAAAATTTTCAAATGATCTCGAATGTTAATAAGTTATATATCAAAGTTGTACATATCAATGAAATAAAAAATTTGTAGTTGACAATATTTTAATTTGAGATTGTTTAGTACTTTAAAATATTCATACAAAGTATCTAATTTGAAATCTTAAAATTTTAAAATTTTCAAATGACCTCGGATGTAAATATGTTCTATATCAAAGTTGTTGGTCTCGAAAAGATGTAAAAGTTTGTAGTTTACAACGTTTTCATTTGAAGTCGTTAACCATCCAAAATTACGTTATAAGCACAAAGAGAAAACACACTTGCCACGTCAGCTCGCCACGTCAGCGATCCATCCACCCAAAATGGAGCCTTCCTATTGGTCCAACCCTCCTCCCACCGGATCCATCTCCCCTTCCAAATAAAAAACCTCCCCTCTCTCTCGCCCCTATCTCTTCCTCCCTCTTCCTCTCCTATCTCTCTCCCTCACCTCTGCCATCCGGCGGCCGGGGCTCGCCGACGCGACGGTGCGGCCCGGCCCGGAGCGGCACGGGCGGCTGGCGCGGCCGGGCCTAGAGCGGCGCGGGCGGCCGGTGCGGCTCCGCGTCCCGGCGCGGGCGGCCGGTGCGGCTCGGCCACGTCCCGGCGCGGGCGGGGGCAGCCGGCGCGGCGCAGCTCGGCCGGGGGCCGGCGGCGCGAGTGTTGCCACTTCTTACGATCCAATATCAGAATTAAGAATCCTGGTACTGGGGTAAGGAGTGTTTCAGTGGTTTTCCTTATGGCTTAGTAAAATATAGAAATATTCTGCAAGCGCACAGAATCACCGCTGTAGCACTTCACTTGGGAGTATCCCGAGGTATCGTAATTTATATTTCCGCAGGGAAGCTTTGGCAAGGTTACTAGTGAACAGATATTCGAGACTATCAAAGGAGGGTACACGACTAGACAAGACTGGGAATAACGGTATTGGATAGGAGTGGATATACCGGACACACAGCTCAAGGGATACTCAGGTAAGGGAGAGAAGTGATAGATAGCTGGGAGGACAACGAGAAGAGATAGAGGACTCCTGGATTCTTTATCTACCTATGTCACTCTAGCTTAGAGATACAGCGGCTACAGAGCCAGCACTAGGAGATCTGGGATAACTCTAATGTCTTAGCTTCGGGACAAGGGAACCGGTGAACACACAGAAAGGGATGAGAAGGGGTGCCACTATTTCCCAATTGGGGAATCCTACGGACCGGAACTAACGTGATGGGCTACGAAGACCGAAAGGGCTGTCACCACCTCCCGGCTACCACCTCCGTTGCGACGGGAATAAACTAAGGCCACTGACTAGTCTAGGAACCACTCCTACACTAGGCAACGACTACTTACTCTGCTAGCAAGAGCAATCAACCTTGTCAATACTCTTGGTGACAATTCACCTCCAGTATCAAGCAAGATCGAAGAACCAGCCAAGACAAAGACTTAAATAAGACTACAAGCACTAGAACTATAACTGACTATAGTCTAAACAAGATATATTTGCAACTAGGATAAAGTAGAAGAAAGATATAAATGACAAAGGCAAAGTGATAAAGATAACTATATTGATACTCAATGTCTTACAGAAGGAAAAGTAAAAGATACAAGAGCTATTACTAGAGCTTCTGAAGACGACTCCGGAACCTCCGAGGCAAAGCTCGACTCAACTCTAACTCCCAACTAAACTATCCTAACTCTACTAGAATGAAAGTAGAAATGAGCTCCATGGCTTGGTGTGTTTACAAGTGAGGTAAGGGGTCCTATTTATAGTTGCATAGGACGGTTGGGGCTGGAGTAGCCGCCAAGGGACCAGGGGGGTACCCCCTGGGACTTCGGGCGCCAGGGTCGGTTCGGCCGAACCAGGGGGTTCGGCCGAACCCTTGGATGCGCCGCCTTTGCTCTGGGTGGCCAGGATGAGCCCCTAGAGGCGGTTGTGAGGCGGTGGGCAGTTCGGCCGAACCGCCTAGTTCGGCCGAACGGGCCTGGAGGCCCAGGCCTGCCTCCCTGCGCCGCCTTTGCCCTGTGGGCCCTCTGGGCTGCCTCCTGCTGGTTGGCTTCGTGTTGTTCTAGCCCAGGGTGATGTGTTGGTCCTTCGGGGTGAGTTGGCGGTCATCCACATGTCGTACGTTGTGTTCGGTTGATGTGGACGGCTCCCGCTGACCCGTACGGCTAAGGGGGATAACCGGCCGAACGGAGTCGTTCGGCCGATTCGGTCATTTTCGGCCCCAATAGCGCGTATTTGTCGTAGTTGTACCTGCACAAGTGACACTCACCAAAACTCGTGGAACTTTATTAGAAATAAAACCTAAGTACATGGAATGTTGCATATAACCTCATTTATTCCCGAGTATTGGTGGTCGAATTTGGGCTGTAACGACCGCCAACAAGCTCCCCCAAGCTTAGCTCTTTGCTCGTCCTCGAGCAAAGATATAAACTTAGGCTCGGTGGATCAGGAGTTGCTACAATGTCATTTCATTTGCAGGTAACTTATAAACAACTAGTCCTCAAAAATACTTGAATCATAGGCAAAGTTTCAAATCACCTTTTTACCTATGGGGCTTATAGAAATCTCCTTATCTTGGGCGGTTGACAGGACGGATAGTTTAAACTCAGTTTTATTCCACTCTACTCTTTTCAGGGTCCCATCTCGGAGTTTTTCATAAGTTTTGAAAACTACAAATTGTTCCTCATTGGCACACTCAATCACTCAAGTGTATTTGAATCCTCACCAAAGGCTTGTGCCTTCTTTTCATCCTAACATCTAATATGGCTTTTTGTGTGGCTTAGGGACAAAGAATGAAGGCATGCATGCATCTTATATTTTGCTAAGTCAAAGACCGGACCTCTGAGGAGACAAATCACATCTTAAGATCGAGACGTGCAAGTGTGTGGATATGAATGGAGTGGAATATGGTGGAATGGTGGAATGAAATATGGTGGAATGGAATATGGTGGAACTCCTTGGATGAATTTCCTTCTCCTTGATTTATTTTCGAGAACATGAGCTATCTTTTATTCTTATATTTTTGCCATGCCACTTTGCATGCTTTTCTTTTTATCCTTCTCTTTGCCATGCTCTTTGGCATGCTTTTCTTTTTCTCTTATTTTTTCCATGCTTATTTGGCATGCTTTTCTTTTTGCATAGTCCATGTCTCTATCAAGAATATTTGTAGAGGGAAATCATAGAACATGGAGCATTTATTTTTGTGGATGGATGATGGAAAATATTTGCTAACTCCCAGTGTAGGAATTGCAAGTGAGAGGTGGTGTGTGTACGTGGGTCTCGATCTTTAAGAATATGAAAGCTTCACTCAAAGGTCACAACAATTTGACAAAGCTCACTAAGATAACAAGCAGCATATGCGTAGAAATTTTCAACTAAGCTTATCATATGGCTCTGGTAGGTATTTTGACCAATGAGGAACTTGTTTCATTTTGAAAGCATAAATTTCCGAGATTTTCCCCGTACTAAAAGTAGAATAGAATTTAACCAAATTCTCACTATATCAATCCCCACAACATCTTAGACTTGGAATAAAGCATGTGCTCCCACAAGGTTTTCAGGATCATTTTTACTCATGCCAAATAACTCAAGCACAATCTATCAATTAGTTGAAGCAAAGTACTTGCAAAATTAATGACAGAGCAACTATTCATCATTTCCAAGGTGAGAGGCATATGATTCATTCCATGCATAGTTGGGAGTTATCTTATTCAAGGGAAATATTGTTTAAGGGAAATATTTTTGGTATTATCATTTTTTAATGCAAATTATCATGAAGGGAAATGAAAGGGAAATTAAATGATCAAAGTGCTGGATAAATCGAGACATACCTGGTGGGAGTCCTCCCCCAAGCTTGGACTTTCACTGGTAGGGGTTGAGCCTTGAAAGGTACTGGCTCAGCTGTTCTGCTTGCTCGTGGACGTCATGCTGGATGGACGCTACCATCCCGCTATTCTCTTGATGGTACTGAGAATGACGGGCTAGCGTGTCTTGAATCTCTCGGGTACGGTCGTCGATGAGCTCGACTCGGTCGGAGATGTAGGACAACTGCCGGCCGCAGTCGAAGCGTGCAGACTGTGAGTATCCGGGGTAGTATGGCTGGGAGGCACTGTCGTATCCCCCTCCATACCGGCTCCCGGACCACTCAGAGTCCGTGTCATGGCCGTAGTCCCAGCGTCCTGAGGTGAAGTAGTTCGGCTCCTGATGCTGTCCGGAGCCTCCTGCTCCGGACGTCCCAGCGCTGGTGTACATGTCGTAGGTGGCCTCAAAAGTGGAAGTGTGTCGGTGCGGCATTTGTGGTGCATCTTCCGGCTCCTGTGAGGTGGCGAGCCCAGCATCACGCCTGGCTCGTCCCCTCGTGACGGGTCCGTCACCTGCAACGCTGTGCCGAGCGGGCTCTCTCCAAGGTGGAGAATCGTCCGACTCGGTCCTCAACTGAAGAGTTAGTTTCGGCGTGGTATACAACCTTAGTGCTGCACAGGGCAAAGGCACTTCAGTTGTATATCCACGGTAAATCATTGCCAGCGTTGCGTCAGGCGTCCGCCGTATCATGTGGGCCTGCACGAAGTGCTCGGTATCCACGACGGAACGCGCTGTCTCGATGTATGTGAGCCGGGCGCCTTGAAGGGCGCCCAGGTGGTTAGCGAGGCGAGTGACTAGAGAAGTCATCGCCATGCTACCCGCACGAGAAATATGAGACAGCCAGTGACCAACCATGTCTTTCACAGGTGAATAGGGAATCTGCTTGATCATGGCAAAAAGAACTCGCAACTCGATGGTGTTGACAGGGCGAAAATCTGCCCGGGGGAATACCGTCATAGACACCCAACGATGCATGAAACGCAAAGTGGGGTTATGTATGCTGTTCGTGCGTGGCGCATGACAGTTGGTATCCCCCGAAATCTTTTTCCAAAATGCCACCCGGTCAAATCTTTTAAGCGCGTTGTTCGGGTCTAATGAACAACGATTTGAAAATCCGAGACCCAAACTAAAATCCCTCCAAGAGCAGAAGAACTCTTGGTTGAAGAACCGAAAACGAATACCCCCAGTTTCAGAAACCAGAGTCGAGAGGAATTCAAGGGTGAGCAGGTACGAACCTTCTTTGTTGATGTGCCAGAAATTCTCCTAGCCAATGGCTTGGAAGATTTTTGTAAACTCTACGTCCATCCCCGTGTCCCTGAGCAAATCTTGCTCAAACACATGGGTGTGCTCGAACTCCTTCAGCCGAAGCTCGTTGAAGGTGTTCTGCTCCCTTTCTGTTCTAAGGTTGATGTCACTCTCGCTCAGGAGCTGCCTGGTCGGGGGCGTGGCATGGCACCATCCCGAGCCGGCTGCTCCGTGCTCGTCCGTGTCCATCCGGCTCGAGCCTTGGGACGGAGCTGGGGAACTGCCAGCATCGTCCAATCATCGGCCTAGCCGGGCGGAACGACGGAGCGAAGTGAAGAACTTCGACATGATTCCTGCAAAAAGTTAGTGCAACAACAACTACCCGAAGGACTGAATATATATGGTTAGCACAAGAAAATCAAGTCAGTCGTTCGAGATAGTTAGTCGTTCTTGCGGGGATGAAAACCACCACAAAAGGTTAGTCGTTCTTGTGGGTGTCGGTGACCACCAAAAATCGTCCAGAAATTCAGCACAAAGATCACAACAAAAGCAAAATATTTTTGGGATTTTCTAGTGATGCAAGCGAACCAAAACTTGAACAAGAACTTGGGAAGAACTTGAGCAAGCACTAGAGCAAAGGACTTGAGAGAGAGGGAGAGAGCTCCTAGCAGAATTTTTCTGAGTGAATGAGTGTGTGAGGAGCTCACAAGCTTGCACCAGCATTTATAGGCCGAGGGGAGGCAGGTCCCTGGTTCGGCCGAACTGGGTGGTTCGGGCGAACCAGGCCCTGGTGGCCAGTCCACTCCTCCCTGAGTGGAGCACCTCCCCTTGCTTTGATTCCACGAAATTTTGTGTGGCCAACAATCCCCCAGGTCATGTGAGTGGCTTTTAGTGGTAGGTAAGATACAAAATTGACATGACCAAAGTGGAATTTTGTGGAGTCATCCCCATGCTGCCATGTTTGTGATAATTGGTGAGTGTGCAGCCAATTTTAGTGGGGTAGACATGTTTGGTGCTGGTTGGTGGTGATGGTAAATAATTGGAGATGTTCTAGAAGGGGTGAAAATGAAGAAAGTTACAAATTACACCCTCTCTAATTAAATTTCAGCATGAGTCCAATTATTTCTGACCAAACTTGCAACAATTTTCTACTTTCTCTCAAATTACTCAAGTGGTTCATTTATTTTGGAAAGGGAAACATGCAAATGCAATTGAGAATTTAAAAATTGGAAGGGAAATATGGGATACATACCGGTTTTTCTCGCGGCGAGATCTCAGCTTTTAAGTCCGCGAGCGGGACTTCTCCTGTCTTCAGTTGCTCTTGTCATCGTCCGGTCCCGGAGTGGATGACTCGGATGATGCAACCTTCTTCCGCCACATCTTCTTGTTCTTCTTCTTCGGTGTCGGTGGTGGTGGGATCGGCGTCTCTGGAGAATTCCAGAGGGCTTGTTCTTCCTCGTATTTCTTTACGAGGAAATCCATTTCTTCTGCACTTGTCGGTTTTGTCGGCTCGTTCCACTTGAGCTGCTCACCACCGAGTATTTCCAGCTCTCCATTAATGAGAGCCTTAAGGAAACACTCGGCGCTCCTCTGCTCCAGTGTGAGTGGCTCTGTCTTCTTCTCTTCCCGGGGTTGAAACTTGAAGTAAGTCAACCTTCCGTTGATACGGAACGAGATTTCTCTCGCGTCCATATCGATCCTAGCCCGGGTGATGTTCAAGAATGGTCGGCCCAACACAAGGGGAAACGAATGCTCGTTCCCCGTGTCGAGGACAACAAAGTCCACAGGGACATATCGTCCCCAGATCCGGACCGGTACATTCTCGATCACCCCCTCGGGGTAGCGGATGGTTGAGTCCGCAAGCTGTACCAGGGCAGTAGTAGGTGAAAAAGTAGAGTAACGTAATTTCTTAAATAATACCTTAGACATGATGTTGACGCTTGCCCCCAGATCACAAAGTGCATCATCAATGCGACGATTCCAGATCGTGCACTGAATGATGGGTACTCCGGGATCTTCCTTCCTATCCGGAGAGGTCTTGATGATCGCCCTTTTTGCATCTCTCGGCAGGTAGGTCCATCTTGGTGTCAGCACTTGGATGTGTGCGACCTTCCCTGCGTGGTTAGTTCGGAAGACACTACGAGGCATCTTACCATGCCTTGTAGTGACGACTTTCACTGTCTCGATGGAAGGTTCGGGTTGCCCCGGAATCTTCCCCGATTCAGTGACAGGAACAACAGCAGCTAACTGAGCGACTTGAGTTTCTATCATTTTATTAAAGCTCAGTTGACTTTTCATAGCATAAGAAAATGATTCCAACCTAGAGTCTATGCTTTCCAGAGTTTTATCATTAGCAGCAAGCCTTTTATTGATGTTTTCAGTTATTTTCATCTGGCCAAACACAAGATCTCTAAGAGACGGCTGATTATTGAAATTGCTGGAATTGAAATTGTTACCTTGTTGAGGCCTCTCAAAAGGGAGGTTTGGGCGCGGATTCCAGCCTTGGTTGCCGTAGTTGTTCGGTCGGTACCCGTTGTTGTTGGAGTTGTTGACGTAGTGGGCATCTTCTCGCGTTTCGGGGCAGTCATTCCCCGAATGGCCAGTGTTACCACAGACTTCGCAGGTCATGCGAGCGTCCATGGCTTGCACCGTTTCTTGAGCAGGGGCCTCCAGCTTCTTCATAAGGAGGTCCACCTTGGTAGCGTGCAGGTCTAGAGCTTCAACTTGGTGAACTCCTCGGGTCTTTGGTTGAGTCCGGTCGTCGGACCAACCTTGGTTCTCGAACATCTTCTCTATGAGGGCCTTCGCACGACTCTCCTCAAGAGAGAAGAACGAGCCTCCAGCAGCAGCATCCAGGTACTCACGGGCAGAATTTCTCAGCCCGTGATAGAAAGTTTGGATTATGAACCAACTCTGCATACCATGGTGAGGACAAGCAGAAATATAGTCCTGGAGGCGATCCCATGCCTCCGGGACTGTTTCATCTTTTAGCTGTTGGAAACTAGCTATTTTGTTCCGGAGGGCGTTGGTTTTCCCAACCGGAAAGAATTTTAGCAAGAAAGCGCTAGTGCATTTATCCCAGGTATCTATAGCTTCGCGGTTAGCATAAAACCATTGTTTCGCCATGCCTAATAATGAGAATGGAAATAAATGAAGGCGAATGACATCGATACTTACTCCGCGGATGGTGAAGGTGTTGCAAATCTCCAGGAAATGCTGGAGATGAGCATTGGCATCTTCGTGTGGCTTGCCGCAGAATGGGCTAGCCTGCACCATGTTGATGATGGCTGGCTTCAGCTCGAAGTTACCATCTCCGACTGGCGGAGCTGGTCTAACACGTACGTTCTCGCTTGATGGAGCGGAGAACTCACGGATCGTCTTGGTTGCCATCCTCGATGTAGCCTGGTCAACGACGGGAAGGACTGGGTTCGTCGGAAGGAGTTGCTTCTGAGGAGGTACAACACGGGGTCGTACTTTCCTCATAAATGACTCCGAATTTTCTTGGAAGTTTGACGGTAGTTGGAAACCAGTCATGCACTGCTCTGTTCCACAAAGACCAACGAACAGAGCAAGGATAAACCCGCTTGAGTAGCGGTACTCAACTAAGATAGCTCAAGATAAAAGTTCAAAAGTAATCTAGCCAAAGACTTCCCCGGCAACGGCGCCAGAAATGCTTGTTGGCACTTCTTACGATCCAATATCAGAATTAAGAATCCTGGTACTGGGGTAAGGAGTGTTTCAGTGGTTTTCCTTATGGCTTAGTAAAATATAGAAATATTCTGCAAGCGCACAGAATCACCGCTGTAGCACTTCACTTGGGAGTATCCCGAGGTATCGTAATTTATATTTCCGCAGGGAAGCTTTGGCAAGGTTACTAGTGAACAGATATTCGAGACTATCAAAGGAGGGTACACGACTAGACAAGACTGGGAATAACGGTATTGGATAGGAGTGGATATACCGGACACACAGCTCAAGGGATACTCAGGTAAGGGAGAGAAGTGATAGATAGCTGGGAGGAACTTTATTAGAAATAAAACCTAAGTACATGGAATATTGCATATAACCTCATTTATTCCCGAGTATTGGTGGTCGGATTTGGGCTGTAACGACCGCCAACAGCGAGCGGCGCGGCGGCTGCCGCCGCGGCTCGGCCACGTCCCGGCGCGGGCGGGGGCGGCCGGCGGCTCGACCACGTCCCAGCGCGGGCGGCCGGCTCGGCCGGCGGCATGGCGCGGCAGCCAGCGGCGTGGCGCGGCGGCCAGCTCGGCCGGCGGCGCGGCGCGGCGGCCGGCAGCGCGAGGGCCCACGCGCGGCTCGACAACGTCACGGCGCGGGCGGGAGCGGCCGGCTTGGCAGGCGGCGCGGCGGCCGGCGGCGCGAGGTGCTCGGCGCGGCCATGGCGCTGCCGGCGCGGCCACGGCGCGACCCGGAGCAGGCGCGGCCACGGCGGCGCAGGTGGTGGGCCCGGCGGCCGTGCTGAGTTTTTTTATTGTTTCAAAAACTGTTTGCCAAGTGCTGTTGCGGCACACGGCAAAAGCTTCGTCGTGTGCCCGACGAATGACCCACGGCAAAGCCAGCTTTGCCGGGCAGCGGTTGCCGTGTGCGCTTTGCCGTGTGCGGCACACGACAAAGCCTTTGCCATGTGCCTGCGGCATATGTCTTGATTCCGGTAGTGATAACTAGCAAAATAGCAATATTTTTCTCATAATATTTTCTCGGATAATATTTTTCTGGTGCGATTGAGTACCCTCTATATTTGCTTTCCTCCCTCCTTAAACTTTCCTTCATGCTATGACATTCTGATCATTGATTTATGCAGTAAGCTAGGCTACCAATCATACCACTGAGTTGTGAAGGAAGTCGATCCAAACACCATTATGTTTTTGTAGAGTTTTCTACTTTAATCCAATCGTACCATGTTACGCTATTACAAGTTCGTTGAGATAGTTCACGTATCCGTTGCGAATACAACGACTCCTCAGAAATGCAGTCTGCCACGTGTTCAACCATGTCCTGACACTAACCTGCAAGTACTCAACCTCAGGTCTTCATCACAATATCTCGATATCCTGCACAGCTTGGATAAGTAGAGATCTTTCTATCTCGCGCCCATCAACCTTAGCATCAGCAAGACGACCCCGCAAAAGAAGACATGCCCGTAAGTCACTGAGGAGAAGAAGTTTTTGGTGTGAAATTCAGACGGACAGACTGCCAAGGCTCACCTGTTCATCGTAAGCTGGTCCTTCAGAGTACGCTTTGTCGTCCTCGTGATTTCCAGTCGGTACTCAGTAGCAGCCGGTTGGTGTTGCTGGTTTTCTCCTGATTTCCGTGTGGCGTTTGCCGGATTATTGGTTTGTGTGATTACGAAATGCTGTGTGGTTGCTTGCATTTTTTATGAGAGGTACCAGTTCATTGCAGTGAGTGTTAGATCCCTCTGGGAATTCAAGATGGCATGCAGCGCAGCCCAAGAAATTGGAAGCAAGTGTTATGGAGAAAGCTCTGAAACACAGCAGTACTTTCCGGGGGCGAAACAACAATACTCCACTACCACTAGGGACAATATGTGCTGCTTAAATTGACCGAAGAAATGGTGAGAAGTGTTGTCTGCCAGAGAGGACATGGTATCAGCTCTGCCAGAGAGCCCTTGATTATCAACGAGTCCTTCCTTCAAACCGCTAGTACGCGGATCAGCGATGGCCGGTGTTTTGATCACGTACGAATAGGATCCTGAGCGTTTCATCAGGCCCACGTCCAAGAGATAAGTAGCCACGAGTGCGCACTGGTTGAGATAAAGACGGGCCATCTTGAACGACAAGCAAAGAGGCTAAAGATCTCGTCCAACAACCTGCGGCGGCGCACGAGGAGTCCGGAGGCAGATTGGAAACCTAGCCGGGTGCCTATAAAAGGCCCCTAATCCCCTCACGCAAAGGGGGCTTTTCTTTTCCAACGGAGGCGGTGAGAAGTACCGAGGGAGAGGGCCCTGGAGGCACGCCCCTCCATCTATCAAGACCCGAAGGGCTGCATCCTCGCCGCCGAGTGGAGGATGCCCTTCAGTTCCAAGATGACGGCATGAAGAGTTGCTGGCAGCAAGCACTTGGTCCGACGTCCTCAGCTCCGGCCATCTCGTCACCGGGGGCGGCGGCCCTCGTTGCGCCACGGCAGCACAGCACATCCGGCAACCACGGATCAAGAACCGAGAGGTGGCTGCCATGAGGTACCGGCCGTGGCCCTCGAGCAGCGCCGAAGCTCCCCTCCATCAAGACCTGCCCATCGTGCAGTGTTTGACGATCGACGCCGGCCGCTGCCAGGAGGAGCTTTTCATCCATCAAGAATCCTGTTGACGCTGATTCGGACCAACACACGAATCGCACTCGAACGTGCGCCGCACGGAGGGGCTCCTTGTTGCTCCTCCACGGAGGTCGGTCAGACCGGTATTGGTAACCGGTCAGACCGGTCTCGTCGGCGGCGCCCGACGAGAGACCAACGAACGCCCGCCCGGGAGGGACCCCGTCGGGGCAAGCGCACCTTGGTTTGCCCTAGGCTCGGCAGGCCAGCTAGGGCGTCCTCAGACATCGCGGAGATGAAAGAAGAACAACATGGTAGGGTTGGAAGAGAAGGGTAAAGAGATAAAAGTAAAGACAAAACGATAAAAAGTAGATTTGATAGATTCGATTGGATATATCTCAATCGGCCTTGTCCCTTTATATTTATAGGGTGGGATGGTCTTACCCGTTTGAGTCGATTACAATATGGGACAAAACTCAGAATCCTAAACCTACTCGAATTACAGATCCAAACCGGTTTCCCTCGGTCCGTGCCAATTTTGGTCGTCAACATATGCCCCACTGTTTTTTGGCAAAGCTTGCGTGCCAAAAAATAATCTTCAATGATCAGGTCATCTAATAATTGAAATCTTGATATGGCCATGACAACCAACCGTAGTTCCTTGGTACATCATAAGCATAATATTGATAATTATAAAAAGAAGACCAAGGATTATACCAAAACCATAAATTGTAATTAGGTATGCTTGGATACGCATTCCATGGCACATGCATTGACGAAATAAATGTTGAAAAATAATGATATGACCGTTGATGCTTCTTTGCTCTTGGTGATGATGAATACCAACTTTGATCTCCTAAATGATTGCTTTGCTTTTGCTCGGCTATCTTCTGATATTTATGTAACAATTCAGCAAAGCTTGGTTTTTTCTTCACCATCTTACTCTTTGGAGTAACGCTTAGAGTTCTACCAAAATTTTTGATATGACCGGTCAGACCGGTCGGAACACCGGTTAGACCGGTTCCTTCAGAACCAGTAACTTTGAGATCATCTTGCCCCCCAGCCGAACAGGATTGTTGCTCAGCTATATTATTTATGACATGCTTATCATTGGAGACAATTTGATCAACATAACTAGCCGATGATTTTTCAATACACGGCTTTTCTATGTCTAATGTCAAATCTGGATTTTTATTTAATCTTCCATCTTTTTTGACACGATAGACTTGTTTAATCACCGTATGATTATTTTTCTGTGTGGACCGATTCTTTTGATCAAAACGGTCATTATGCATAGGTGATGACTTATTAATTACCGGCTCCCTATAAGTAATATAATCTGAACATAAATATCTAGGAAGAGACGGCATATATGAATTATAATACCAAGGAGAATAAGAATAAGGCATATTAAAACAAGACTCCCTTGGCATCGGTGTAGGTGATCCATACGGTGGAAACGGCATTGATTTGTGAGAATTATTCCATTGCCGATCCCGATTATAGAACTTCTCTCTATGAGAAGATTTTGATTGTTTGGAATTTTTAGACCGACTAGCATCATTGACAATCTTTTGTCTTTGAGACTTAGCCGGAAGTTTCTTGTTATACTTCGGCTTTTCTCTTTGATGCTTATGACGGCCTTTGGATTCAATGGTTTTCCAAACACCAATCTCGGGCTTTTTGGGTTTAACCATCTTTGGTTTTAATTTATTTTGCAAAACCCTAGATGAAGCGGTTAGACCGGTTTGAGAACCGGTCAGACCGGTTACAATGCAACCGGCACCGTTGCCTTTGTTTTGTTGCCCCCCGAGCGTTGAAGTACTAGATACACTTTTTATGCTCATGCTAGGGGATTTTGGATCAACAATTTCGGCTAGAGACGGCCGATTTGTTTCTTGACCAACAACATCACAATTTGGCAAGTTGCAAGAATCAATAATAGCATTAGTCGGCTTTTCAATAGCCAACTCTTGATCGACAGGAATTGAATCTACCTTATCCTCTTGAGTAATCAAAAATTTAACATAGGCAGACAGACGGGTAGATATAGTACCAGAAGATTGTATCTCCTTTAATATGGCGGTGGTCGATGGTGGCTGCCACTCTTTAATCTTGATGACTCCTTGTCCTGTCTTACGGTAGCAAGACAAGAATAGACTTTGAACTGCTCTGTCATATTCTTGCTGATATTCCTCAAGTAGTTCTTCAAACGATGTCGTATCACTAGGGTTTGACAAATCGGCCATGATAACCTGATTTTCGTTCCCCAGCGGAGTCGCCAAAATGTGTTGACGCCGATTCGGGCCAACACACGAATCGCACTCGAACGTGCGCCGCACAGAGGGGCTCCTTGCTGCTCCTCCATGCAGGTCGGTCAGACCGGTATTGGTAACCGGTCAGACCGGTCTCGTCGGCGGCGCCCGACGAGAGACCAACGAACGCCCGCCCGGGAGGGACCCCGTCGGGGCAAGCGCACCTTGGTTTGCCCTAGGCTCGGCAGGCCAGCTAGGGCGTCCTCAGACATCGCGGAGATGAAAGAAGAACAACATGGTAGGGTTGGAAGAGAAGGGTAAAGAGATAAAAGTAAAGACAAAACGATAAAAGGTAGATTTGATAGATTCGATTGGATATATCTCAATCGGCCTTGTCCCTTTATATTTATAGGGTGGGATGGTCTTACCCGTTTGAGTCGATTACAATATGGGACAAAACTCAGAATCCTAAACCTACTCGAATTACAGATCCAAACCGGTCTGACCGGTTGGGCAAACCTGTCAGACCGGTTTCCCTCGGTCCGTGCCAATTTTGGTCGTCAACAAATCCATCTTGTGAGGAGGCTAGCGCGGAGCCATCAAGAAGTTTGACGAACTTTGTAGCTGAAAAGTTTTTTTATTCGAAGTCGTTTAATGTCCCAAAATTTAATTTTAAATTTTAAATTTCAAATGATATAAATATACAACAATATTTTGGCACCTAAACAATTTACATTCAAAATCTTTTCAACTACAAAGTTGTAGATCGCGTTGAGGGCTACAATTTTGATATAAAGTTCGTCTTCATTCGAGTTCGTATGAAAAAAGTATGAATTATTTTTTGATATAAAGTTTTTAGATCACCCTGTGTTGGCCCAGATGAGATTTAAAACCAACTTTGAGGACCGATGTGATACAACCGAACAAGTTTGAGAACTTGAACGAATGATTTGTAAGTTTAGGGACCGAAATGATACAACAAAAATAGTTTGAGGACCTAAACGATCAATTTGAGAGTTTAGGACCGGGATGACACACTCGCGATAGTTTAGGGACCGGCCATACACTTTACTCAAAAAAAAAGATTTTGCAGCTCGAGGAGCAACTGTCTAGCTATTGCCAATTGTAAACGGAACAGCATTCCCACGACGCGTATTATAAACTAGGGAGCGTATTATAAACTAGGCGATTCCCCGTGCGTTGCTGCGGGATTTGAAAAAGTTTTCTATAAACAATGAATCATACTTGTATTTGTATTACAATGTCAACTAACTATTCAAGTGAGATAAAAATCAATTCACGTTTGAAAATTCAAGATGATGTGCATATGAGAGAAATATCAATTAATATATCTTAGTGGATTTTTAGTGCATCTTAGTGGGAGGTGGTGATGATGTGGTTTTATAAGAGACGAGAGAAATTATTAGTGAGGAGCCAAAACTAAGTTTTGTATAATAACACAGCGAAAATGCCTCATACACATACGGGATACTAATCAACTTTCCATGACGCGTATTATAAATTTCATAGTCAATAATAATGACACAAACAGAATGGGCTCACCCAACTCAATATGGCGCAGTTCAGGCCCATTCTAGTGAGATTCCTTACCTGCTTTGTCTCTGCCGCTCTTCACGTGGCCCGTGCCCGTCGTCCTCTGCTCCTCCTCACTAAGTCCTCTCCCCTTCAGCTGCTCGGGTCAGGTTCGAGCTATCGAGCCCTCTGAAATTCTGAATCCAACCACCTCCTCGGCGCGGCGTGGTTCCAGCCCGGTCGTCCCCGCCGCCCACAATTAGCAGCAGCAGCAGCAGCACCGCCGCCGCCGCCCACCAGCCGTGTCCCGCCGCCGGCGCCGGGAATGTCGCGCCGGATGCGTCCCGGGGGCGCCCCATGGTCGAAGCTGAAGCGGGCCGTTAGGGAGGGCGTCCCCACGGGAAGGAGACTCGGCCGCGAGGACGCACGCCAGCTCTGCGCCGAGTTGCTCCCGGCGATCCCAAGTTCGTCGCCACCACCAGCCGTGTCTGGCGAGGACAAGAAGCCCACCAGGCGTCCCGCGGGTCGTCGTTCATGCTTGGAGCTGGGGCGGATGATCGGAGAGCGCTACCGCTCGGGAGACCTTGGCCCCGAGGAAGCACTCCACCTGTTCGACGAATTGCTTCCGAAAGCCACGCCCGCCTCGGTTTACACCTTAAACCAGCTTCTCACTGTCGTGGCAAATGCCCCGTCGTCGTCCTCCGTGGGCGACGGCCCTGCGCTTGCCATTTCTCGCTTCAACCGCATGACCCAAGCTGGAGCCTCCAAGGTCTCTCCCACCATATACACCTACAGCATCCTTATCGATTCTTGCTGCCAAGTGGGCCGTTTGGACCTTGCCTTCGCCTCATTGGCCCTTGTTATCAAGACAGGACGGAGGGTGAATGCCATCACATTCACGCCCCTGCTGACTGCCCTCTGTAGCGAGAAGAGGACAGGGGACGCAGTGGACATGGTCCTCCGACGAATGCCCGAGCTTGGCTGCACGCCCAATGTCTTCTCCTACAGCACTCTTCTCAAAGGGCTCTGCAATGAGAAGAAGAGTCAGGAGGCTCTCGAGCTGCTCCTTATGATGACCACTGATGAAAGCAAAGGCAAATGCACACCAGATGTGGTGTCGTATAACACCGTCATTGATGGTTTCTTCAAAGAGGGCAAGGTGGCCAAAGCTTATGGCGTGTTTCGTGACATGCTGGATCGTGGTATTTCCCCAAATGTTGTGACTTACAACTCAGTCATTGACGGTTTATGCAAGGCACAAGCAATGCACAAGGCCAAAGAGGTCCTTCAGAAGATGCTTGATAAAGGTATTGTGCCAGATACTACTACATACACCACCCTTATCAGTGGATATTGCTCTTTAGGATGGTGGAAAGAGGCGGTTAGAATGCTCAAGCAAATGTCCAGAGATGGTCATCGACCAAACGTTGTTACTTACAGTACGGTCATGGACTGTCTTTGCAAGAATGATAGGATTGCAGAAGCTAGAAATATTTTTGATTATATAGCTGCGAATGGCCCAAAGCCTAATATCACTACCTACTGTATTATGCTTCATGGGTATAGTACTAAAGGTGATCTTGTTGAAATGAATTATCTCATTGATTTGATGGTACAGAATGGAATGCCACCGAACCATCATGTTTTCAACATATTGATATCTGCCTATGCTAAGTTCGGGTTGGTAGAAGGGGCAATGGTTATGTTTGAGGAAATGAGGCAGCACGGTTTGGACCCTGATGTTGTTTCGTATACAACAATAATGCATGGGTATTGCTTAGCTGAAAGAATGGACGAAGCTATGAAACTGATGGATGTTATGGTCTCCATTGGCTTGAAACCCAATGGTGTCACTTATAAAATTCTAATTAATGGCTACTGTAAGTCTGGGAGGTTACAGGATGCGTTAACTCTATTCAGCCAAATGTTGAGCAAGGGAGTTAAGCTTGACACTATCTCATATCAGAGGACATGGCAAGCATTATTCGAGACTGTGGCAACTGCTGCTGGCCTTCTGCAAAGGAATGATTAGAAGGGGAAGTATAGAACATCCCTGGAAATTTAACAATTATAGCATGGATTTTGAAGGTATTAATTTTCTTGCTGAAGGATTTGTGCATGAACCTTCAGGTTCTTGTCGTTATTATTCAAAACTATGATTTTTCCATTTGCAGTATTAGTTCTGACCAGCAGTTCTCCTTTTGCAATGAAATACATGAAGGGTGTTTACTTACTAAAGTTTTTTTTTTAGAAAAAAGGCCTTAGCCCAGCTTTATAGAAAGCAGTAGATTATCTGCTGGGGTTGCCAGCTTTACAGATCAAAGTTTCATGAAAGTAAACCTCCCTTCTGCTAAGTTCATCTAAAGATCCTCTAGCAAAAGACCATGAAAGGATACAACCGGATAAAACCCTTCCTAACAGCTTCTAAAACCCCCTCCACTCTCTAATCTGCATCTGAAACACCAACTTCTTAATCACCACTACTATCAAGCTGCCGCGACACCAACAGTCTTCCCTGCAAACTTGCAATAGCATTGTCCAACGCCAGTCTGTCCACTCCCTTGCTCAGTACCTTCCATCTCTGCATAAAAGAAATAATGCGGAATATTACCACTTGGGGTGAAGCTATTACAACATTATTAAACACAAAATCATTACCGATTAGCCATAAACTCCAAGAAATACAACCAAATAAAAAGACATTCAGGATTTTAGTTTTTGGACTGATGTTCCAGAGAAGATTTTCTTGAAAAGATGCCACATTTCCAGGGATACAAGTCCAACCAAACACTTCTGCGGTTCTGCCATAATTGTCCAACTAAACTTTGCAAGCGCACACCCAAAAATGATATGATTTGTTGTTTCTCTAGCACCACATAATTTGCATTCAATACCTCCTGGCCAGTTTCTCTTCTTGAGCTGTTCTGCAGACTGGATCTTATCATTACAAACTTGCCAAAGGAAAATCCGAATTTTTAGAGGTAGTTTTGCCCTCCATATGTCCATCATCCTTTCATTTTCTACTCCAGGAAAAGTCCATTCTTTATACAAAGATGCCGTGGAAAATTTTCCATGCTTCTCTAAAGTCCAAACAACAGAATCATCTTCCTAAGTCAATTCCACCTCTGTCAAATCTGATAGCAGCTCATCCCATTCCATGAATTCAGTTGGACCTAAATTCCTTCTAAATGTCAGGTCAACCTCTCCATTCTGTAAAATTTCCTCTACTGTTTTACCATGTTGATTACAAATATTGTATAAATAGCCATATTTAATTTTCAAAGGACATTCATCTAACCACACATCCTCCCAAAATCTTGCCTTGTTACCTTTTCCAACTACATATCTCAAACCTCTCAAACAGAAACTTTTAACCTCCATAATCCCTTTCCAAAACTGAGAAGAACTTGCATTCCGACAACTATAAACACCCCTCTCACCCAAATATTTCTTTCTCAGCACTTGACAGCAAGTACTGTCATCTCCACTCTCTAATCTATAGATCCACTTAGCCAATAAACATTTCTTCATTATCCTGGTATCTGTAAATCCCAATCCTCCAGCAGGTTTTGGTTTAGTAAGCCAATCTCATTTCGCCATATGATACTTTCTTTTTAGACCCGGACCGTGCCAAAAGAAGTCCCCTCTAGCAGCATCCATTTTTTTGGTGAATCTCTAGTTGTAAAAGATAAAATCCCATGGAATAGTTTGGAATAGAACTTAAACTTGACTCTATTAATATAGCTTTTCCTCCTGAAGAGAGATTCACACTTTGCCAGGTTGGAAGTCGGATTGAACCTTAATAAAGTCTATAGTGCGTTCCTTTAGAATTTATTCATTTTCTATAAGTAGTCTTGTATGGGAACATGCGTTATTGTTTTGTGTAAAAAGAAAAGCATTAGCGCTGTTGGTACTTGTGTCATTTTCAGTGGCCCCTTGTTGCCAGATCATCTAATTCAGTAATTCACCTTTCGATTATATTTTATATTCATGCAGAATATGATTAATTTTGCTAGTAGTCTTGTACATCGAGAATTAGAGGTGCAAATCTCCTGCATATTCTGGTGAGTCTTTTGCTGTGATGTCTGTGCAGTGTTTGGGGGAGCAGTTGCTCCGACCTTTGCAATCTGTCACCCGACACAGTTGATCTTTGTTGTACTTCCCGGTCATGAATGAAAGCCTGCAGCTCCAGTAACAGTTGTAGCACCAAAGTTGGCCTGATTGCAGAGCTCATTAGATTGTTCATGTCTTCAATGAACTTTTCTCTGTGTGCTATGCGTGGAAACTGCTTGTTATCTATCTCTGGTTCTTTTCTGTTTAACCTTTTCTCGATTGCTAGCTTGAAGCTATAAGCTACAGAGATGGAGATGCTCAGATAAGATCACGACTCTACATGGTTTGTGGTGTCAGTTTAACTGGCCTGTTGTGCTTGGAGGCTGGAAATGATTGACGTCACAATCTGATCGTTTAATCTTTTTATTTTTCCGGTGGAAATCATGTTCAGCTTAATACGCAGGTTCGGTGTTTTCATTTCTTCCTAACTGTGTCTCGCAAGTGTCAATGTAACAAATGAACTTCTCTTCATCTTAGTGGAATCGGCGTGAAAATTCCAGGAAACCTGGAACGAACTTGTATTCTTCTGTCAACTTCTGTAGCTGTTCCATTGCTTGATGCATTGCCTCACATGTCACAAGATAGGCAGGCTTCTGCACCTCTAGAGAACATCATGTAAGTTTCTGAGGCAGTAGAAGCATTAGATCTTGGAAAGGTTGGACAGGATTATTTTTGTTTGCAATTTATGAGAAGCTACCATTTTATTTTATGACTGAAAAAGGCTCATAGCAGCATTTTCTTTGGATTTTGCAGCTCGAGGAGAAACTGTCTAGCTATTGCCAATCGTATACCGAACAGCGGGTACCGGTTCTAGCCCGGTTCAATCCTGCAGGAGCCCAGACTCTGAGGTCATATATATTTTTTTTATAAGGTATTTGGTTCATTGCAGTTCTGATAATTCTTGCAGTGTTCAGAAATTTCTGTTTGCCTCTTTATAAGCTATTTTATCTTTTTACTATTTTGTTTATATCACTGAATTAATATGTTGGAAGTAGGTGGTTTAAGACAAGAAGTTATTATTTTGATTGTATAATTAAGCACCTCTATCATGCTTCAAATCTAGCTCCATCCTATGCCAAGTCTCAAGTGTTTTTCTTTTTCGAGCTCTGTAGACAGATTCTGTTGATGTGTTATTGTTTACAGCCACTTTCATCTGGAATTTTTACCATTGTGGCTTAACTAGTTTTAGTCTACCATTCATTATGAAATTATTTTTGCCTTCTTGTTCCATGTGACACAAGTTCTTCAAGGCTTGAAGGATATATTTAGACAGCTTTATCTGTTTGCCATATATTTTGTTTAAGCGAGGATGGTTTCAAAGGAAACAGCCTAGATGACGCCTTCGAAACAGAGGCGAGGTGGTTTCCTCTTTATTTGCTTAGGCTGACTAGCAGTCAGTCTTAACATAGTTGGGTAGAGATCGTCATATAGTCGGTATAGATTAAAAAAACATGTGTCACCAACGCATTTGTGGGCAAAGAAGTATCAACACAAGAGAAGAGGCAAGAAGGTGGCTGGTTAGGAGATTGTTCCGGTGCTTCATGACTTAAGTTGAAGTTATCTAGTGTTAGCTTGTTAGGCATGTTGTTAAGAGATTGGGTTGTATGATAACATGATTGATTACTTCGTTAGTTGATGTACTAGGCATCCGGCTATATAATGCCAGGATATTTGTTAATGAACCAGAAGTTAATCCTGAATACTGAGCCTCCTAGGGAGGACGAGTTGATTAGCTCTGCCTCCTTGTTCGTCCAATTCCTGTTGCCCATATATCACACGATCTCTAAGTACATTCTGATGGGTTAAACGATCAATCAGAGAGATGCTTCCATCTAACTTCTCTAAATCTGCATTTTCATGGCTGGAGTTGCTGGGCTCTACCCAAGCCAGTACCCGTGAACTTATATGTTTTATACACAAAATGAAACGTTGGCTACAATTTCTTTGCTATATTGAAATGTGAGGTGTTAGTGCTCTGTTGATGCTTTGTTGGCTTCTTTTTCTCTGCTCAAGCTTGCCCGGTGGGACATTTTCCTTGGCCAAGAGAAGTTGTTCCCGATATTGTCTGCCAAGAGATCCATACCTTGTACTTTTATACCTTCTTCTACTTGAATGACAGAGCTGGGCTGTGAGCCGGGTTGGACTCCAGTGGTCAGCTTCTGTTGGTAGTGTCAGCTGCTGATCTGACTGCGCACCACATCTTATGGTCAATTTGGTTGTTAGGAGATATTATGTCAACCTTCATTGATATGGTCCTACTGGTGCGTTGGGATAGATGCATCTACTGGACAGGCTATGCGTCCACAGAAATGGGTGGTCCTTCAATTTCTTTTGTAAGGCCATGAAAATCTGATGAAATGCCTTGAATGTTTAGGCTTGATTGTGAATTATTTTTCCCACTTATGCTTCCTGCACTGATACAATCTATGTTATTGTTCTTATGCCTTTTTATTTAGCTTTTGCTTGATATCAACTTTTGCTTTCCCTGTGGGTTTTTCCCGGCTAAGAAACTTCTCTTTAATTTTCTGTCTGCCCACAGGTTTTTTAATTTTCTGCACACTAGCACTGGAATAGCTGAAGAGAGTATCAATAGTTTGGCGGAAATTACTCTTCGGGATTCAGCACCTGGTTGGCTTATGGCCGACCAGTTTTCTGCACTGTAGACAGGCAAGTTCTGTTTTTGAGTTTGCAGCACTGCCCAAGGCATAGACAAGATCTGTTTTGCCACATTGCACGAGAACAGAACTTACATTATTGAGTGACTTGAGTCACAATTCAGTTGTCATGAATTCTGTTTTGCCACAGACAGACCAAGCAAACACGGGACGGGCATGAGATAGAGAGCACTCCACCACCGCCCGCCGCTTTGCCGACCTGAGCGACGTGGATGTTGATCCCGCGGATGGGGAGGTGGGTGTGCTCGATCTCCTGCGTCGCCATTGCTGCTTTGCCTGCTGCTCTGCTTGCTTCCTCGAGGATGGACAGAGAGAGAGATGTGCTTCAGCTTTTAGGGTGGGGGGGAAGGGGAGAGGGATGCACTGATTGGCTGTTTGGCAGCCAGTTCTTCTCAAGTCCCTCGTGCTGGTTATTTTAATTTGCTTCAGAAATCACATGTTGGTTAAGCAGTTCCAGTCAGCTAATCATCAGGATCAGTCAGATCATGAAACATATAACCACTGAGCATGATTAGACCTCTGCTCAGCTCATCTTCGACATCTCATTTCTGACGCTCACTGCTACGGCATGGACTTCTTTTTTCCTTCAGAGAAACTTTGTTGATCTGCCTACAAATGTGAACTTGCTCCTGCATTTTCATTTGACTAGTTTGGCGTCATTCCTGACCCCGAATAATATACATATATGTAACATTTTTAAGCGGGTTCATAAAACAACTCAAGATTTAGAGCATCCACATGCATGTTGCATTGGAAAACTTTAACCATGATACGGAGAAACTAAATAAATTTATGTTCCATTTTCTACATCTTGTCTCTTAAGTCCTACTGCTATGGCTTGGAGTTTTTTTTTCGAAAAATCATTATCTAAATCTGGCTGTTTGGATGGGATAAAGATTTATTAGTTGGTTTTCATAATCTATAGCTGATCTTCCTAGAATTTCGTTGAAAAGAGGGAGACTGCTGAGGGGAAAACGCCAACCTATCTCAATCTTCCTGTTATCGTTCTACAGTGCATCAGACATTGCTGACTTCATGTAACGTTAGTGACTGCTGTCTTTTTTCATGATTGTACAAAGCACACCATTTGACAAAAAGAAGAAAAACTGCTCAGTTGCAGGAAAACTGCGCACATTCTTTCCAAGACAAGTTGAAAATAAGAATATGGGCTGTTTGGATGGGATAAAGATTTTTCTTAGTTACTTTTCATGATTTATAGCTGACCCAAACGTCCCCTTAGTAATACTGGCTTGTATTTGGAAGACCTGTTCAAGATTGTCGCGAAACGTTTGGAACAGATTTTTCCTAGAATTTCGTTGAAAAGAGGGAGTCTGGTGAGGGAAAAGCCTCAACCTCTCTCAATTTCCTGTTTATCTCTCTCCAGTGAATCAGGCATTGCGGACTTCATGTAATGCTAGTGACTGCTGTCATTTTTCAATATTGCTCAAAGCACACCATTTGACAAAAAGAAGAAAAACTGCTCCGTTATTGGAAAGCTGTGTATGTCTTTTGAAGACTAGGTTCTTTTTTCTTTGTTGTAGAATTTGCCCAGTCATATTTGACTCGATTCGTGCTCACATTTTTCTAAATTTATTTTAGAAATTAATCGGTGCTATTTTTTAGTGGTGAGGCGACATCCCGTTGATATTGAGCCGTATGTGGTGATTTCGTTAAACTCAAGACCAGATCCGTTAGTCCGACTAATCACTCGGGGGAGTTCATATGAGTAGAACGTGTGTGTATGTATTTATAAAGGCGAGTGTATCTGCGTAGCGTCTACATTTGTACTTGTATTTTTCATAAAAAGAAGACTACCTAAAAATAAATACTATTATCTGTATATATAGTCTTTCGCTTTAACTTGCATGGAAAAAAAATCTAAAACCATCATCACGACCTTTATCTAATTATCAAATTATTAACGAGCAAACACACGTCATCCCCAGATCAGACGAACAGGAGGCACCAAACATAGCACTAGCGACATGCATTTTTATTACCGATAAAATTCAGAGCCACATGTCCAACGGCAATAGTGAAGCAACTGCTCTGAAATTTGTTTATTCTCACGGTTTCAGTGGCATCTCACGCGGCGACGGGGTGGTCCTCGAGGAAGCCGAGGAGGAGCTCGTTGACCTTCTCCGGGAGCTGCTCCTGCACGAAGTGGCTCCCCTCGGGGATGTAGGTGATCTTCAGGTCCGGCATGAAGTTCTCCATGATGCCGCTCCGAATCGCGGTCTCGAACCCCGGGAACTTGAAGCAGTAGTCCTTCTCCCCCATCACCATGAACACCGGCACCTGGAACTTGGCGTCCATCCTGTTCGGCATCTTGTGTATGGCCCTGCCATTGTCAAACGTACCCATGGAAAGAAAGCTCGATGAACACATCGGAGCTGCATGCCCTCGATCGATCGCATTTCAGACTCTGCCGTTTGGCTGTTATTAGTTACTACCTGTATGGCATCTGCAGCGGGTAGCGGAAGCCGGAGTTCTCGTAGAGCTTGGCGTAGGCGTCGAGGTCCTCCTCGGTGAACCACTCCGGCAGGGGCGTGGACAGGTCGGCGAGGTCCATGATCTCCTGCCCTTCCTTCGCCGTCGGGATCTCGGCGCCGGCGAAGAGCACGTAGATGGTGCGCACCACGCGCCTCACGTCGTACCTGCCGAAGTCAGCCTCTGCCCTGCCAGGCTCCTGCAGAGACAAAAATAAAAAAAAGGGACACATCATGAGCTTCCCGAACACCAGTACGTTGCAGATCAGCAGCAAAATCTGACGAGAAGCGAAGGATGCAGAGCCTGATGGGGTACGCACGCGCCAGCGCAGGACGTAGAAGCCTTCGGGCATGGCGTCGAAGGACATGGGGGCGGGGCTGAAGGGGATGCCCAGGCACACCACGCCGCAGGTGCGTTCCGGGTGCTGCAGCGCGAACTCGTACGCCGGCCAGGCGCCGAAATCCTTGCCGACCAAGAACGCCTGCACGCACGCGCCGAAGATGAAGAAGAAGAGAGGCAAACAGTTGTTATTGTTACAGCCGCGGAAAATCTCTCATCACGTTCTTGGGCCCTCGATCACTGTCCTACCCCTACCTTGGGGATGGAGATGGCGTCGAGGATGGCGAGCACATCCGCGACGAGGTCGTCCCAGGAGGCCTCCTCTTGCTCCGGCGGCTGGTCGGAGAGCCCGTAGCCGCGCCAGTCCGGCGCGACGGCGCGGTACCCGGCGGCGGCCACGGCCAGCATCTGGTGGCGCCACGAGTACCATATCTCCGGGAAGCCGTGCAGGAACACCACCGTCCCCAGCTCACCTGCAATAACAAAAATAACCAAGAACAAATCACAAATAATCGGGAATTCGTTGAATCGATCCCGGCCGGCCAGCAATGTTTGTGTGCCAAGGACTCACCTTTGCCTACTTGGGCGACATGGAGGTTGAGCCCGCGGATGGGGAGGTGTGTGTGCTCGATCTCCTGCGCCATTGCTGCTGCTGTTCCTTGAGGCCGGCACGAGACCGAGATTTTTCAGTCAGATTATAGGGAGTAGACAGTGGAGTGCCCAGGCAGTGAAATAGATGTGCACCAACGGCTCATCACTTTTCCACTTGGCATGTGCCAGGGCTTGTCTTTTCTTCCTCTACCCTTCGGCGGCCACGTCGCTTGCAGCCCATATGTCTTCTCAAGACCCAAACAAACACTGCACAAGCTGGAATCTCAGGATCAGTGGATCAGCATCTGCACCAGTGTCGTGCAAGATCGTCTGGCCCCTTTGCTGAAGCCTGGAAGTACCTGTTGCAGACTGTCAAAAGAGCATCGAAAATTTTGCTAGTGTAAATCCAAATTCATTGCATTTGATTATTATGCACAATTTCAATTCAGATGTATTTCAAAGACGTTGAAATACCTTAATACCTTATCGGAGGCAAAATACACTATGCCAATCACAATATATTTTAATTTCTCTGGAACAACTGCCAGCGAACAAAGTTGCCAGGAAACAAATTAATACGCGAATTTCACAGGTCCACACAATCAAAGTGATAAGATAGTACAGACATTTTTATTTTTGTACAAATGAATTATTGTAGCCAATGACAATAATATCAAAACTGGGTCAGCAATAATGGCAAACAAAGGATGGACTATATTTCCCTATCATCTATATGTTTCACTATCCCTATGAGCTTATGTACCGAAGCACAGATACCAAGGTGTAATATCACAGCTTGCAGCAAATAAAAATCTATAGAAGCATATATCTGAATTCCTACAGTAGAAACTGCAGTTCAATGGAGCCAAAGACACCTAGTTGATAAATCTGAAAATCTGGCTACACAAACTTCATATCAAATGCTACTACCTCTGCTTCAGGAAATAAGCAGGGTGTCAAGTGCAACATAACAACAGATTCTGTGATTGGCATCCTAAAATTGGATTTTAACTTCTACAGAGCTAACACCAAACACAACATTGCAGATCACACAAGTGCCCTAGCAAGGCAACTAGCACACCAAACGCCTAGAAACAAAAGGGCAACCACCACGATTACATGCAGCTGCAAAATGAGATCGGCACCCAAACAGTCCAGGTTCAAACAGTAACCCCATCATGGCCAAACAAACAGAAAAAGACTTCACACTGCTGAGCACTAACGTTCTCCACCAAACGCGACAACCAAAAATTTTCCAATCACGACAACTAGGAGTCATTGTCACAGCCAAAGTTAGGGTCAGCAACTAGGGACATTGCATATCTATTGGCAAATAAATTCCAACTGCACCGTTGCTGGGCACCTATGGTGTCAAGTGTCAACCAACCTTGAGGAGCCCAAACTGGATGGATGGATTTGACTAGACCAGTAGCGCGCCACAGCACACAAACCCATCGAGAGGGGAGAAGGAAAGACTAATTGGTTTCATCGAGAACTTCTACAGAGCTAGAACCAAACACAACATTGCAGATAACATCAAACACACAAGTGCCCTAGCGGGGCAACTAGCACACCACGTGCCTTGAAACAAAAGGGCAACCACCACAATTCCTTCAATTGCAAAACGAGATGAACACCCAGACATCCCACAAACAGCATCCCACAAATGGCCAAAGCCTTTCACCCTGCTGAGCACTAATGTTCCCCACCAAAAGCGACACCTCGAAATTTCCCAATCACGACAGCTAGGGTTCACTGTCACAACCAAAATTAGGGTAAGCAAGTAAGCAACTAGGGACCGCTCCAGAATCAAATTCAAGGTTCTCTGTATCTGCACGAAGCCATGAACACAAAAAAATCAAGAAACATTACGATACACATCTTGATTTACAAATTTGCATTTATGCATATTCCTAGCCTCAAATATATGTACATATTGATCACAACGCATCCTGAACTTTTGATGCACATGGACTCATGGAGATTACCATGGTGTATCCGGGAAGGCAAAGCACAACAGGGGAAGGAGATGTTGCTAAAACCTTACAGGGATTACTAATAGGAGAGGAACTGGATGGGTTCTTCTCGTAGTCCTCCCTCATAGTTTTAGGCGGCACCTCCAGCTCCAAGATCAGCATCTGCTGATGCTAATTTTGGCCTTTTGCAACTACACATCTGAAAATAGATTGAGAGAGAGGACCTTCATATCTTCTTACACACAATTGGGAACCGAATTCAATCTAATTGCTTCGTCTTTGGGCCATATGGAAACATTGAATCAACTCGAACAACTAAAGGAAGATCAAATTGGAGACATATACCTTGGCTGGAGACATGTACGTGGGTGCGGCCAGGCCACGGTTGGCCATGGCGAGATCCATTTGGCCACGGCATGGGCGCGGCAACATCAGAAGACTTTAAAGACCAAGAGAAACATATAACTTAGTTCTTTTCAAGGAGAACAAATTTATACTTCAGAAGTGTTTGAATCCTTCCATTGCTGCTTATCATGGATGGTAAATAATCACTCTGCTTCATTTCGATCCAAAATGGATGCAACATAGAGGTACAGTGGATCTGGTATACATTGCACTCGTACAAGATCAAACATAACATGTGTAGTTGGCTAATTGCCTAAAATTGAACAAAACAAAGAAACTGGAGAAACAGTTAGACACTACTACAGATCACACAAAATCAACCATTATATCACATCCACCACCTCCCGTGTCAATACAGAATCAACGTCATCAAGAGTTCTCACAGACTGCAGTGATCCTCAGACGGGGTGGCTGCTCTCGTTCAGCATTCCTTTTCCAGAAAGCACGCCGCCACCACACCTCGAACCCTCTCTGAATGTTTGGGCAGTCGTCCCCAGAGTTGAGGAAGTGATTGAACCATGCCAGAAGAATCTCCTGCTGAGTTGCGAGAGGCAGCGTCAGGATTATGTTTGCCAGGCCATCCTCAATCAAATGCCGGTCAAGCCCCTTGCATGCTCGCCGCATCCATCCAAAGTCCTCATAGAATGGCTCTAGCCACGTGCTCAAGAGCTGGCAACGGGCCTCCTTGGACACCAAGATCTGCCCCTTGCCGACCCCGACAAAGAGCCTTGCCGTCACTCGGCTCACTTCATAACGGTGTATCGCTGGCACTTTACGATGCATCTCTGCTAACTCAGTCTGCATTGCCCATGTCCTCAAGAACTCCTCAGCAATCTGGCGCTCAACAAGGATGTCAAGGATCCAATGCAGATTGTCAGCCTGCCTGACAATCTGAGACACCTCTGATTGATCACCCCCTGCAGCCCTAACAAACTGATCGCGTAGCAAGGACAAGCACACATTGCACGCCGAATAGAGTGACTCCTTGCGGAGGTCGCCACCAATTGCTCCGCCACGAGATGTGCTATTCTCCCTGAGCATTTTGGACACCAGCCCCTTCATCTCCCTCCTCGCCTTTTCGTCCTTCCCTTCCAGGACAACCTGCAGGAGCCTCAGTAACACTTCCTCGCCACCGCCAGCATTGCCACCACCGCTGCAACTCCCTCCTACCTCTGCCTCTTCAACCACTGCCGAAGGGGCCAATTCTAGTGACACCCTCTTGAGCACCTCTCCAGCCCCTGGGTTCTCGAGGTGCAGCTGCGTCAACAATGCAGCCACCTTCTCATCATCATCCTCAGCCCACGGCGCAGCCTCCAAATACTCCAAGCAAGATAGCACCCCAGCATCGAATACAATGGCTGCGGACACCTGCAGAAAGGGGAGAAGGTACCAGTGAGCAAAATTGGATGGAATTGAGACTCGTGAGAGAAAGCAGAGAAGGGCGTGGTACCTTTAGAATGCCGAGGACCTTGTTGACATCCTCCCGCATGAGCCTCCGTCGCAGATCCTTGCAGTACATGAGGCGCAGCGTCTCGGCGTAGACTTCGACGTCGTCGCAGTCGGAGATCTCGACGATGTGCGGCAGCGTGCGCTGCTGCTTGGACCAGCGGTCGGAGAGCTTGGCGGCGAAGAACCTGCTGTGGGCGACGAGTATGTGGCGGTGGACGCAGAGCGTGACGGAGAGACCGTCCTTGGAGGTGAGGGTGAGGCGGACGTCGGAGGAGTCGGCGTCGTTGAACTGGTTCCCTGGGCTGCAGCTGCCGATGAGGTCGGCGATGCGGTCCTGGAGCAGCACCTGGCGGTCCATGGAGCGGGCGGGCTGGAGCTGCTGGTGGTGGTGCGGCTGGGGCATGGAGTGGACGCCGGCGGCGGTGCCGCGGGGGTGGTAGTCCTGCTCGTTGGCCATCATGTCGAAGAGGGTGGGGCTGGAGCGCGTCTTGTCGAGCGGCAGCGGCGGCGGGGACATGGGGTTGAGGAGACCCGCGTTGAGCGCGGAGTTGAACTTGATGTAGCTGGAGGGGTAGGACGGCGCGTACGAGGGCGGGGGCGGGGTGGCGTAGGAGGAGTGAGTTGCGGAGGCGGAGGAGGAGGAGCCGGCGGGCGGGGGATCCATGGTGTCGACGGCGGATTGGGAAGAGGAGGCGGAGATGGACGGGGCGTGGCCGCCGGGCGTGGGGCGCGCAGCACCAGGAGGTGGAGAGGTCGAGGTGGGGGACAGGGGGAGAGCTTGGAGAGTGGCCTGGAGACGAGGTGGGGATTCTCGCCGCCCTGGGACCGGGGACTCGCTATGCCTCTGCCGCTCTTCACGTGGCCCGTGCCCGTCGTCCTCTGCTCCTCCTCCTCATCCTCTCTCCTTCACGCGAACCAAGCCCCTCCATGCCCCCTCCGTGGAGGGTGGACCGTACTTTTTACATTTTAGCCCTTTTTCCGTAAAAAATCACGAATTGCGTCTTTGGACCCTATGGGCCGGCGCCACGATCCGCGGCGCTGAGCTTACACGTCTCGGCGCCATAAATCATGGCGCCGGCATGCCAGCTGGGACAGATGAGGTGGCGGAGGCGACGTATACGTGGCTAAGGGATCGGCGCCGCAGATCTTGGCGTCGGGGTCGGCGCCACAAATCTCGGCGCCGACCCTTTATTCAAAATCGCCGAGCTACGCCGCAGCTCTCTCTCTCACTCGCTCGCGCTCTCTCTCTCGCTGCAGTCTTGCGCCGCCGCCGTCGGCCGCCGGCCGCCCGCGCGCTCGGAGCCTTGCGTCGCCCCCGCCGATACTGTGGGCCGCCGCCCGGCCGCCTGATTGGCGCCGCTGCCGCTGCCGGCGCCCGTCACATCGGGGCCCCGCCTCCCCCGGAGCTCCGCAGGTTGGGGCTCCGGCGGCCGCCGCGCGCCGCCGCTCTACTCGGTCTCCCCGGGCGCGCGGAGCAGCGCCACCCGCCGGCGCTTGGGCCCGTCTCCGGCCGCCACGCCGCAGCTTGGGCCATCCTCCGGCTGCTCCTCCCCTTCCCCTTCGGTATGCTTTTTCGGATTTGAGAAATTCTATGTTAAGTGCAAAATTGGATGATCAAGTTGCAGAATTTGCAAGTGAAATTAAGTTGATTGATAGCTCCAAATTTGTGACCACTGTTGTGATTCTCGGGTTGCATGTGCAGGTCATTGATTGGTAGTTTGCAACAAAACTTTGGTCAATGACAGGAGGATACTTTAGTTAGCTAGGCTGCTGGCTGGGAGGTCCTGCTGGTCCTCCAGCGGCTAGGCGTGGGCGGCGAGCTCCAGCTGCTGCTCCACCGGCGACATAAGGTGAGCAATTTTATTTATGCAATATAGTTACCTAGTGCCAATATGCAATATTGTTAGATATAGTTTTCTAGTTTATTTATGTAATATAGTTACCTAGTATCAACTATCTATATTGTTAGATATAGTTAACTAGTTTAGTTATGCAATATAGTTATTGTTTAAACCTAGTTATTGTTGAATATCAAGCTAGTTCACTGACGTTCAAAATATTTAGATGGACAATGTAGTCACAGTGTACCATGGAGGACGTGTGGAAGAAGATGAGTTTGGAAATGTCACTTTTGTTGCAATGCATAGAGTCCCTCTGATGTTCGATGATCGCCGTATGTTTAGTGAGTTGTTAGGTAGGGCTCGTGAATTCCTTCATTGCAATTCAAATGAGGATGACATCTCAATTGAAGGGGTACTTCACTATGGTACATCAGGGCAAATTTTTGGTAGGCGGCTTATCCCAATAACATGTGAGAGTGGGTGGGAGAAGTATGTGAACACTGTCATGAAGAGTGTCTTCCAATGTTTGGATTTGGTGGTGCGGAAGTTGTCAATTGATCCGACACCCTGTCATGGGTTGTCACCCCTAAATGGGCATTCACCCTGAAGGTCCTTGTTTGGTTTTGGTAATTGAGTGACAACTTAGGTGGACTAATATGTGTTTAAGTGAAATACACAGGTGATTATGTGATGAAGGAGCTCATTGCATATGGGACATGACATGGAATCATGTGACTAAGTGGAGAAGATAAAGACAAGACTTGGTTTGATGGACCGGTTGCAAGTGTGAGGGCAAGTCAGAGGCTAAGCGCTGGACCGCGTGACGGGATGCTTGAGTAATGACTTGGCACCGATGGACCGTTGCAACGGTGAAGAACAAGTGAAATCAAGATCGATGAACCAATAAGTCGCATGATGATATGAAGTGGATCATATCATTTGTGATGATGTTGGTGCATGTGTTGCATAAACATTGGAGAAGATGAAATGGAATGTGCAAGGCAAAGGTATAACCAATAGGCATTTCATTTAACCGGACATAGGAGAGTAGAGAAGTTTATGACAGGGTTTAGGATAGATGGCCGTACTATCAAGAGGGGCAAACTTGTTTGCATATCGGTCATCTAGTGCCACTTGAACGATCTAACATTGCGATGTTGCTAGGATCGAGTGGCGACTTACTTTGAGAAAGAGCGTTGTTGAAAATCTTGTGAAAATCCAGTTCTGTCGAGACTGGTCGAACTGTCCGTGGTGAGTGTTGACATGTGGACCCTTTGAGCGCTGACCTCCGAGCTGTTATGCTAACTTCTAAGTGGTTGGGTTTTGGGTCGGATAGTCCGCAGGGTATGGTCGGACAGTCCATGACTTAAGGGATACAGATCGGACCAAGTCGGAACTTGGATTGGACAGTCCGTAGCATGAGCTCGGACAGTCCATGGCATGATGAAGAGATCGAAAAACCCTTTGATAAATGTTTGTGAAAATGCTAACTCACTCACACATAAGGTGGTATACTTATGGAGTTGGCACATTTGCAAAGGGGTTGATGTTTGGACGTTGGTTATGACTAAGTGTGATCTTGGTTTGAATTTCTGCTTTGATCCAAAGTGTTTTGGGTCAAGTTTTCAGTTGGGTTGGATAGCCCTCTGAATGAGCTTTCCATAGAGTCCAAGATCACCTAATTTGGACATCGGAGCTAAAAGTTATGGATGTTTTACCGAGTGTCGGCTGTGCTGAAAAAGGAGTGGCAGACAGTCCGCCTCTATGGGGTGGCGGACCGTCCGGGGGGTCCAGATTGTCTGCGGCCTGGAGGGCGGACAGTCCGCAGTTGTTTTTCAACATGAAATAGTTTGCGAGGCAGACTGTCCGGGCCCATGTGGCGGACTGTCCGCAGGCAAATTTTTGTGAGGCGGACCGTTTTCGCGGACTGTTTACACAGAGACGTTTCTGAGCGATCTAGAGCACTTTTGTGAGGCGGACAGTCCGCGGTAGCCATTGGAGCTCAGAAAAAGAGTGTAACGGCTAGTTTTTTGAATGGCAGACAGTCCGGCTCAGTGGGGCAGACAGTTCGCGGTATCCGTTGGAGCACGGGAAAAGGGTGTAACGGCTAGTTTTCTTCCCCTCTCTATAAATGGATGGATGGCCGGGGCTTGGAAAAGGTGGAGCACCTTGGGAATGTGTTTCCCTTGGTTGTACTTGCCTTGGGAGTGCACTAACTCACTTGTTCATGCAAGATTGCGAATCTATTGTGAGTGAGTGCGAATCTAGTCGGTTTGCTTGTTACTCTTGGAGGTTGCCACCTGCTAGACGGCTTGGTGGATTGAGGCTCCGTTGAAGCACGCAAGGAGATTGTGCGGTGCTCCGGAGAAGGATTTGTGAGGGGGATTGTGCTCACCCCGCGAGGATCGCGAAGCGCAACTCTAGTGGAGCGTGTCATTGAGTTACCTCACTTGCGAGTGGTGTCTTGGTGTGCTCGGAGTGGCCAGCGGCTTGCGAGCTTTGCCCAAGAACCATCGAGGTGTTGGTCAACACAACGAGGACTAGCTTGGTGGCAAACAAGTGAACCTCGGGATAAAAATCACCGTGTCAACTTGTCTACTCTTCTCGGTGGTTTGCACTTTTTGATCACAAGCATTGTATTTACATCCTTATATATATCTTGTGCTTGTGTGGTTGCTCTTACAATTAGTTGGCTTGTGTAGCTTGCTAGTTGTCTTCTTGCTTGTATAGCTAGAAGTAGTGATTTTGTGACTAATTAGCTTGTGTAGCTTAATTAGTCTCTTTGCTTAGTTTGTGTAGCTAAGTAAATTGAGCCTTTGGATTAGACTTGTGTAGTCTTGTCCATTGAGCATTGCTAGTGAGCTTAGGAGCTTTGTGCTTTTGCTTACTAGTTGTATAGGAGCTCCCGGGTGTGTGAAGTACTAGTGGCATAGGTTTGTGTGACCTTGCTCCTAGAATTAATTAGGTGAGCTTGTGCTAGCCCGGCACCTTATTTGCTTGTTTTAGGATCTTTCATAAGGTGCTAGTAAACTTAGTTAGAAGGGGGTGAAGTCTTGGCTAGATCGATAGTTTTAATTCCGCATTTATTTCGGTTAGTCGGTGAGTTAAATTCTAGAAAGGACTATTCACCCCCCTCTAGTCCGCCATCTCGATCCTACACACCCGCTCGTGAGTTCTCGCCACAACATGGTAATCCGGCACCTACTCTCCCTCTGTCACCAATCCGTGAGGTGTTTGTGGAAGATGTGGTTGTTGGCGTCCCTGATGCTGGGTCTGCCCCAAATGGTAAATGCCCTCGGCACCCTTTCTTGCTGAACCTGAGGAAAATAATTGTGGTCGGTGCGGCAGACTTGGCCACAATAGACGCATATGCCATTGGCCGCTTAGTCAGGTGTAAATTATACATGTTGTAGTAGTTCAGATTTTAATTATGATCTTTTACATGTTTTCATCATTTCATTCATAAGTTGTTCTATGTCATAAAAGTTATATTTTTGTGTACTAAATTGTTGCTTCTTTTTTTTGTAGGATGGAAACACCTCATCTTCTCGATGCTTTCTACGATGCGAACCACCGAGGACGACTCACCGCAGAGGGGCAGGTAATTACTACATCTTTTGGTCACTCTAGTGAATTTGTGTTTCTTTATGTACTAATTTACCAAAATCAATCTTTCCAGGAACGGGCCCCTCTTCGGGCTCGAACCCATGACAAGTTCGAGGACATGCGGTACGACGACCGGTACACTCCTCTCTTGCAGAGGGCCGGCTTGGACGTCGTATCGTACCAGGTTGAAGCGTCCCCTCGAAAGAGAGAACTTAATGTGATACAAATACCAGTCCCAGGATGCTGGTTCACATTATTACATCAGATAGTTCAGTACATAAACGACATTACGGGAGACGGTGGCACTGTAGGGCCACAACAAACATAACCAAAGCGAGACTCCAGATAAACAGGTTGATAACATAGAGGTCTTCATCAGAGTGGAAATCCATGCGGCTTCAAGCGGGTGACCCTAACACACAGGCAAAGGTTGGGTGTAGAACGAACACCTCTAAACGACGTCCTCAGGCACAAAGTCCGGGTCTACCTCTGTAACAGATTAAGCAAAGGTGAGTACATACGTACTCAACAAGCACAATCACAACCATGGAAAGGATACAACAGAAGTATGCAAGGGATAATAACAAGGCAGGCTCAGGGTTTATTTTGCAGTAAAGCTAAATTTTACGCATGCAAGAGTTTATTTTACAAAAGGTTTTCACAAACATTTCTTTTGATTGCATCGAAGGAACATGATTATTTTACTCACGAGATTTAAAAGCTACCAGATTTCCCATCTGTCGTAGCCATGCCGAAACCTTTTCTCAAAATAACAATCACCAAACACATTCGTACACCAAAACCAGGGGACTAGCGAAGTGACCAAGCCATAACTCGCCCAATACCGTGGACACGGCTATCCGGATAGGTTTTAACTCTGCAGAGGTGTACACAACCACAAGTAGGCTACCACAACATGAACACCTTAGTGCCAGTGCAGCTCCTATCAAAGCCATTACCCACCATAGCTAAACTGACAAGTTATCACAGACGCGACCAGGGGGGTTAGCAACCTACCAACGAGGTTCTACCCAGGGGCATACCTCACATAGATCGTATCCCCGGCTCCATGGCCCTCTGTTGCTCACCAGCACACCACATAACCAACAGCTTAACTAGTGGGATTTATGCTAAGCCGTTGCCACATACAACGGTCGAGTGGTGGTACAATAAAATGGGTTAGGCTAGATGACACATCAACATCATCCCAAAAAAAAATTGTGATAGGATAGACAGCTCCCACCATGCTCAACCACACAGGTTCGAGCTCACCTCGGCATTTCACACAAGAAATATCGTCTGTCTCATCCCACACGGATACTCGTTTTATTCACAAAATCCATCTCTTTTATTTTAAAGCACGCACACGGTTGCTTTTGTAAACACCAAGTGGTTGTAATGGGGTGTATAACAGTAAAATATTCCTAAGCATTTCTAGTAGTGACTAACATTCAAATAGAGCATGGCCATATTCAAACATTAATCTAGGTTGTCAAGGAAGCAGTCATAGCAATAAAGGAATGGCTATCCAACCGGGTTTAGCAGTAAAATCATGCAAGTTTTATAAAACAGGCCATGGGTTGTGTTTATAAAATCTAGGACAAAAGTATGCATCAAAGGATGGGATTGCACTTGCCGTTCTCCCAACCCTCGGCGGATTCCTGCCCGGGGTCTTGGTCTCCAATCTCCTGCTCGTAACACTGCTCCTCCTCGAGTCCTTCCTCGTTCACGGTAGAGTCTACGGCACACACAAACAAACACCAAATAAATAAAAGAAAAAGGTTTTGCTGAGTCCCGAAAGAAAGAGTAGAGAATGAGAGTGATGATGATGACATGATTATTTTGGGATATGGACTGAATGGATTGGCGAAATTATATTGGTGGTGCTTGTGGTGGAGTTTGGGGTCAAACGGGATTAATTTAGCGCATGAAATGATGGGTTTAGTGGGGTTTTGGGGCTGTTTTTAAAGAAAAAGGACCTTTCTGTAAATACCAAAAAGGTCAGTGGTCTCAGGCGAAACAGACAGAGAGAGAGGGAATAGTGCCGGTGGACTGCGGGTTGATTCGGCCAAAGTTCAGGGGGTTATGTGCAAACGTGCCAGAGAGAGGGGGTTCTATTCATTGGACGGCGGGTTAGAATCGGGGAGAGTGCAGGGGGTTACGCGCAAAAGTTCTTTCCTCTTCCCCCGACAGAGCGAAACAGGGGAGGGGATCGGCGGCGGCGGTCGTGGGCTCGCCGGCAATTGGGTTGATGGCGGCGGTCGGGAGCAGGGGGAAAAGGGGGCGCAGGGTATGACGAGTTCACCCATGGTCCTACCTCGGACAGAGGTGGCCGGTGCAGTGCTGTCCACGGGAGCGGTAGCGGCGGCGGCAATGGCAGTGGGGTGGCGGCGCTGTGGTGGCTGAGGAGAAGGGCTAGTCGGCCGGTGAGTGGGAGGTGATGGAGGAGGTGCTTGCCGGCCCTTTTATAGGCGCGGAGGAGGTCCGAATAGGCGGGCCGACGAGAGGGTGGTTGAGCGGCGCTCGTCGGGTGGTTGTGGTGGCCGGCGGTGAACTTAAAGGCGGCCGGGATTCGAGTGGGGATGGGATAGTACGGTGGCGCTGTGGCGGAGCAGTGCGTGTGTATACAGGTGGCGCGGGTGTGTTTGGTGTGTTGCGGCGGCCTGTCGTCGGGGAACGCGGCGATGGAGCGGCAGCGGGGCCGGGCGGTGGCGTGGGCGGTGCGGCGGGACTGCGCAGTGGTACGGCGGTGCAGCGGTGGTCGGTGCGGCTGGTGCGGTTCGGCGAGGTCGGTGCCCAGCGGTGGCGTGACCGTGCGGATGGGCGGTGGCGTGCGAGCAGGCGGCCAGCGGTGCGGCGTTGGGGGGGAGGAGGCGAGCGGTCGGCGGCGTGCTCCGGTGGACGGCGTGGTTTGGCGACGACGGTGGCGGGGTCACGGTGGAGGGCGGCACGGCTGCTGCGTACGGCGGTCGGCAAAGCTTGCGTGTGGTGCTGGCACGGCGGGGCAGAGCAGAGCGCACGCGATAGAGCCGGGCGGTGGCGTGCGGGTAGAGCAGTGGTGGCAGCGGGGCAGCGACGGCGGGCGCGACGAGCAGAGCGGATGGGCGGTGCAGCAGAAAGGTCGGCGGCGAGCCGAGCAGAGGGGTGAGCAGAGGATGGGGCCGGCCGGGGCACGGGGTGGTCGACGACGGGCGGGGCAGGGCGCACGGGGGCAGAGGAAACAGGGGAGGGGAAGGGAAAAAGGAAAAGGGAAAAGAGAAAAAGAAAAGGAAGAGAGAAAGAAGGGAGAAAAGGAAAAGGGGGAAAAGGAGGGGGGAGGACGGCGGGATTCGCGGCGGAAAGACGACAGGTGTCGACGGTGGTCGGCCAGGGACGGTCGGGCCCGGCGGTCAACCCGAGAGCGGGCGACGCGGGATGGGACGGGAAAGGAGGGGCGGTGACAACGAGGCGGGCAGGAAAGAGGGGGGGCGGTGATATCAAGCAGACAGAGTTTTCCCAGAGAGAGAAACGCGGGCGTTACACAGGTTCGCCGCTGGTTGCCTGGTATAAACCCTGCGGCGATCACAGCTTTGGTGGATAGGTAATATGAAAAACGAATTTGTCACTTCCATATTCAGTTTCCTTAGTCGAAGGGTAATTGACAAAACAAGTTGTGTATGCTTTGTTTATGTAGGTGGAGGCAGGAAACTCATAGTTTCCATCTACCTTGTGGTGACATGACCGTGACACTTGAAGACACTCAGAAGTTTCTTGGTATTTCTGTTCGCGGTATTCCAGTTACTGGCCAGTGCAGGGCCGATGGTTGGAGGGCACAGGTTGAGGCCTTCCTCGGCAGAGGCCTTCCTCCAGCGGCTCCAGGTGCCCGCACCTCAGGAGTGCCTATCTCCTGGCTTCGTGAGAACTTTGGTACCTGTTGACGTAAAATCCGCACCTCACGCCAAGCACACAGCAAGCCGAATTAGCTAGCTTCACACGTGGTCCGGGCTTTTGAATCCGGAAGCGTGCCAATCAGTTTGCCTGAAAACTAACAAAGGGACAAAACGTTTAGATCAAAACCTGGAACGTGCCGGGTGAGACCAGACAGTTCCATATTTGCGGCTATGGAGCCAATTTCGAACGACAAATAGCTACAGAGAAGCTATCCGTCAGCAGTTAAAGCCTCATTCGGCAATCGGCAAGGCACGCAAGGAACGCACTGCCGAATGCGTGACGTAAGCATGACGAAAGATCGGCTTTCAACCGAATGAACATTGTAACACATACTCATAGCCGATTAACGAGAAACAGAACATGATAGATAAATAAAAGGGTGAAACATGATCATAAATTCGTAGTAAACAAGGAATGCATAGGCCGAAAGCAGCACCCGTCAAGCATGATAACAAAACAAGTTAATCCACCGCATGATACGACTTGTTTGAGACCACACCACTAATCAGATTAGACCAATCCACCGCATGATACAATCTAACCATGAAAAGCTAAAAGCATTCAATGTTTAATTACGAACCCACAACACAGTCACGAATTTACATTGAAACAAGAATGCATAGGCCGAAAGCAGCACCCGTCAAGCGCGGCAACAAACGAATTAATCCACCGCATGATACAACTCGTTTGAGGCCACACCACCAATCAGATTAGATCAATCCACCGCATGATACAATCTAATCGTGAAAGGCTAAAAGCATTCATTGTCCAATGCAAACCCACGAACACACGTTCACTCGTGAGAGCACTGCCGAATACGGCTACTTAGCCGAATCGGGGTCCGCGGCGAAGGAACAAACTTAATCGGTAAAGATAAATCTATCAGATCGAATCGAATTCTAATCCACCGGATGATTAGCTCTAAGACGACCCAAAAACCTGCATCTACCGCATGATACCCGGTTCTGTCAAGATCTACACGATACCGACAAGCTCGAACCCGCGACACGTGGCAACCTAGATCGGTTTCGGATTCGGCTATGAGGGGATAAGTCGTCGCACCGTAAAGCAAAGCCGATTCTAGCCGATCTAGATTGGGCAAAGGTGTGTTGCATGAATTAAACACAGAGTAAAAACGAAGCAACACGGGGTAACTTAATGAATCTGTTAGATCTTGTCGAAATCTAACAGAGCCGATAACTTGGTCCATACTAGATCTTAGCCCACCGCATGGCTCATGACCTAACAGAGGAACCTTCTTGAGACCACAACTTAAATCCACCGGATGATACTAAGCATGGTAACAAGACTACTTGCATCAAAGCTTAAATCCACCGCATGATACTAAGCATGATACAAGGTTGCCGGTACTTACGGAGGTCGACGGATCGATGACTCCTCTCGAAGAACTCGACGACTCGACTAAAGGACTCGATGTTGGCACGGGGCCGGTTTGTTGTATGATTGATTGTCCCTTTTTACAGATGCCATGGGTTTATATTTATACCCAGGTCTTGATACAACTCCTAGTCGGACACGACTACAATACTTGTTTCTAAAAATAAATGACGGATCTTCGTGCCCACATTGCATTCCTTGTTCGAACCGGCCTTTTCCTTATGTTTTTCCACGTCATCGCGCCTTCCCGAATGCTACCGCTTTTTCCTGCGGAACCATGCCTCTGCCGGATGACGACGCATTCCCGACCGCAGAACGTCTTTGTCGAATGCCTCTGGGGAAAAACTCCTTTGCCGAATGACATCTCTTCGACGACTCCGGCCCACATGTCAGCCTCTTCCTGGTGCCAATTTTTGGTGTCAACACATGCCCCTTCAATTTCGGGATAAGAGGTAACTTTTATCTCGGAATTGACCAGAAGCACTTAACATTTCCAAATTAGTTCTGCTCGGCACCCGCTTCTCCTTTTGAATCTTCAGAGCTTTCATCCGGATCCGAACCCTAAGTCATCAACTTCCAAGATCCAACCTTCAAATGGCGGACCAAGATCTTGCTCTCCAGGTAAACTTCAATCCCCTCAAGCATGTTCGGCATTCTTCTTTCGATTTGCATTTTAAATTTCTTCTTATCCCCTTTCATTCTTGATAGGCCCTAGCTACCGAAATCCTCATCCCTGTTGAGGAAAAATCTCCATCCTACTTCCTCGGTCCCGTAGGAGATTCAGATCCTTCTGAAATCATTGCGGCCGAATCTCAGCGGATTCCTTTTAAGATTTCACTGACAAAACCTCATGAGTGGCAAGACGCCTTCAAGAACTGGCCTTTGCCCCCAATTGCCGGATGGAGAAATTGGTACAAAAGGATTTCTGACGATAAAAGTCCCCAGACGCAGAATTGGGACAGTCTTCGTATTTCTCATTGCTTGGAGCTATCTCTAGCTGAAACACCAAAGAATGAGAACCTTCTGATCGCAGCTTGCCACTTCTGGTCCAATGGTGTAAATGCTTTTCTTTTCGGCCATGGCCCAATGTCCCCTACCTTAGCCGATGTCTACATGATGACCGGCCTGAATGTTACAGGAACTGTGTACCCATATGACCATAAAGGTTCCTCCAAGCAGACAGGAGTAAGAACAGGGGTTGGATACAAGAGATATATCCAGAATCATATGTCTGATGGTCCTCTGACTGATGTCGAATACAGAGCTTTCCTGAACATGTGGCTATGCAGATCAGTCTTTTGTGGCAAAGCCAATGAGCCAACCTTGAATCATATCGTGATGGCCGAAGAGCTGGCTGCTGGAAAAGTCATCCCACTTGGGAAATACCTCCTGGGAAGTGTTTACCATATGCTCAACCAAACCACCCACCTGATGCACACTAGCAAGAAGATCCCCTGTGTCAATGGTCCCTGGTGGTTTGTCCAAATGTGGCTGCAATTATACATGCACCAAATCGTTGCTATTGATCTCAACAGCCGAGACTTCCCTTCAATCAATTATAAAGAAGGAGAAACCCGGAGAACCAAAGGTTGTCAAACCTATGGAGAAGCTGCCTCCACTGTACCTATCAACAAGAACATTGGTGAACTGTTTGAGCTCTTCTTCAGAGGTTTTGCCAATCCTCTTTGGTTCCCATATTCGGACAACGACAATCTTACTCTCCCTTGCGAATTCAGCTTTGAGACTGGATGCACTGATGTACAATCTGTAGCAATTTTTAATGCCTTCATCCAGCCCTGCATCCTGCCAGCCGAATTCTGTGGAGGGAGGCTAGTCCAAAGCACTTATGAATATTATCAGCCAAACATGATGGCTAGACAGTTGGGATGTGGCCAAGTGCCCCCTAGGCTATTTCTCCATGAATTCCTCAGGCCTAGAGAAATAGTCAAGGATTCCACAGAAACAAGAAGGATTTTCACCTATAAATGCTGTGGAACTATTTATGCACCTGATCCTTTTGTGCCAATAATATCTGCCCATCCTTCCTTTACTCTCTGGTGGCAAGAATTCCATGATCATATCTTCAATATGCCAATCTATCCCTTCTGCCTTGAGTTAATGCCTGATTATCAGCCAACTGCAGAGGTAATATGCTTATTCCTTTATCTGTCTTCATAACATTGACTCCAATCGATTCTGACTCTATTATTTTGCAGGACATAACACCTGCCCCCCTTGCCAGAGTAATCTTATACAAAACCGCAGGCCCAATATCTGCTTTGGGGCATCAATCTCCTACCTTGGCTCGGCTGATGGCTAGACAAGCTTCTTCAGATCCAATACTCACTAGACCATCATCTGTCAAGAGGAAAACCCTCCTTATAGCTGCTCCCTCAGTTGTAAAGAAGAAAAGAACAAGTAGCAAAATCAAGGTCAGAGTCTTTTTTCCTTGACTATAATGCTTTTGGTGTTTTGCTCAGCTTTATTTCTTTTTGATTTCAGGCCAGAGAACAGCAGCCAGCAATCAGTACAGGTCCTGCCGATGCTTCAATGATTGGTAAAATTTCTCACTATTTCGTCTTTAAAGTTCCTCTCCATCGGCATTGATTCTTTTTTCAGTTTCAGAGCAAATCTCAATAGACCCAATCTTGGAGAGTTCTTCTTCTCATCAAGAACCAGCTTTAGCTTCACTTGATGTTCCTCAGCCAGAAGTCTCTTCTCCACCAAAAGATCTTCCAAGCCCTCCTCAGCATATCACACAAGAACCTTTGCCTGAGCTTGAGCTGCCTTCTCTCTCCATTCAAGAAATCAGAAATGAGGTAGAGATAATTTCCCAGTCTCCCCAGTTCTTTATTCAATGGATAATCATTAATTCGGCAATATCCTTTTCCAGGAGAAAATAACTTCATCACCCAGTTACTCATTTCCCTTGGATGATCTTGTTGCCGAACAAGCAGAGGAAATTTCTTCTAGTCAGACTTTATCAGAAGAAACCCAGGCAAAACTAAAGGAAATCCTCTCCTTTCTGCACAAAGACATCCAGGATCAAGTCAAGGATGCTGATCTTCTGAGAGATATGCTTGAGCCCATTGAACAAAACCTTCCTGTTGATATTCAAGCTTCTTTGGAACCAATCTCTCAATTGGATCAAAATTTTGCTGCAGTCAGACAGGTTCTGAAAAGTCAATCTTTACAACCAGCCTTAGAACAAAGAAGAGCCATAGCTAAGCAATCCTTGAAAGATCTGTATATCCAAGCTCAGAGCAATAAAGAATTGTCAGCTAGACTGCAGCCAGCACTTGATCTAAAGAAGGCCAGAAAAGCTGAACTAGAAGCCGAATTGAGGACTCTGTCAACCGAAATCGAAGCTGACGAGAAGAAGTTAGCCGAACTCCCCGATCTGACAGAGAGGATACGAAAGGAAGCATCGGCAATTCTATCTGAAGATAAACAGCTCAAAACGAAGCTCTCTGCTCTGATAAAAACCCAAGAAGCAGGCAAAAATCTTTTGGAGACCATTAATAGAATGATATCTGATGCTAAAGATGTAATCTCCAAGTACTTGGGTGTGTAGTTGTATTGAATATTTAATTAGCCGAATGTCTTACCAACTTTGTAGTTTCACCAATCTTTTGCTTTCTCTCCATTGTGGATAACTCATTCGGCAAAGCTGGTTTTAATAGCATCAGACCCGAAAACGCTTCAACTATGACATAGCCGAATCTCATCCAGTCAAAGCCGAATACGACTCGATAAGAATCCCAAACGACATGAGAACCGATCGGCTGGAAAATCCTTTCCACCTTCCGAACTCTTCGGAATACGCGCCACGATCTTTGGCCACGATTTCCTCTGCGGGTTCTATAAATAAACATCCAGGCAGCCCACAGTTTTTTCACCAAGTTTTTCGTCTTCCAAGTTCTTGCCGGCTCAAGTCATTCTTTTCCCCATCCACAGTAACTCCAAGGAACTTCCAATGGCCGACAACAACAGGAGGCGCCCGGCCGTCGATGAGGCCGAAGGAAGTCGCGCCGGCGCTCGCCGCAGGTGATTGGCTGCTTGCTTCTCTCTGTTCTTCTCGAGATTTCCTTTCTCTTTCTTGACGAATCTTCTTTGTTTTTTCAGGGTAATCCAATGGATTGCCGGCGCTGGTGCGCCAGTTGCGGCTCCAGCCGCTGCTCCTGCGGCGCCCAACTCCTCGAGTTCGTCCAATCGGACTCGTTCATCGGACGACTCCCGCTACTCAGACGGCGATGCTCGCCGATTCAAGGCGGAGCGCGACGACTCTCGTCGCGAACTGGAGATCATCTCCAAGCAAGCTGGGATTGCGGACCTCGAATGGCAGGCCGAGCGCAAGCAGCTGCTTGAAGTCATTGATGGTGAGTCCTGCAATCTGCTCAATCTCAATTCTCGTCCTCCAAATGATATTAATCTGTTATCCCCTTGTGACTTTGCAGCGCGTGATGCTGAACTTGATCGACTGAAGGCGCTGGTGGAGGAGCTGGCGGACAAGGTGAACGCCCAAGGGGACACACCCGAGGCACGCCTTGGTGCAGTGGCAGGTCGTGTCGACGAAGTGGCTTCCCATGGCGTTCGCCTAGGCGTCGCTGCGGGTCTCGTCGCTATGTCGACGCACACCGGCACCGACTATTCCAGAATGCCGGTTGGTTTTGCCAACAACAACCCAGAAGATATCGACGACATTGATGCTTCCATTGATCGTCTTGATGGCCATGGCACTGCCATTGCCGATTCCATTCATCCCCAGTCTGTTTTGAACAGGCTCTTTCAGTAGTTTGTACTAGGGATTTATGGAATTTCGGCAATAAAACTTATCTTTTGCATGAACTCTTGATGTAACATATTTTGTGCTAAGGGCAATACATTCAGTATTGGCCATTTTTCTTTTTTGTCAACATTTGTTCTGAAGGCGATTTCTTCCCGAATATCGGCTGTTCGGCAATTTAATATATCAATCACCGATCGATTTCAACACTGGGATAATACCTCTTCAAATATCTTCCATTTATAGCAGAAGCAAATTCCTCTCCCAATAATGTCTTCAAAATATATGCATTTCCAGGCACGCATCTAACTACTCTGAAAGGGCCTTCCCAATTTGGAGACCATTTGCCGAATGCTGCATATTTGGTTCCAATCGGCAATATCGCTTTCCAAACTAGATCACCTTCTGTAAATTGCTTAACTTGCACCTTCTTGTTGTAATATTTAGCAACTCGCATTTTATTTTTCTCGATATTTTCCAAGGCCCTGAGACGAATCATATGCAAATCTTCTAATTCGTCCATCATTAAATCATTATAATCTTTAGAACTTAAATCCTTTTGCAACTTTATTCTCCTCGAGTCTAATTGTATTTCCCATGGCAAGATAGCATGATGCCCATACACCAACTCATAAGGAGACGTCTGTGTAGCCCCATGTGGAGCCATTCGGTAAGCCCATAAAGCCTCATTGAGTACCGAATGCCACTTTCTCGGCTTCTGATCAATCTTCTTCTGTATAATTTTAATCATAATCTTGTTAGAAGCCTCTGCCTGACCATTAGCTTGGGCATAATAAGGAGAAGAATTTAACAATCTGATGCCCATACTTTTAGCAAAATCTTTGAACTCTGAAGATGTAAATTGAGCTCCTTGATCTGTGGTGATTGTTTGAGGAATCCCAAATCTGTAAATGATATGTTCTTTAACAAATTCAACCATATTCTCCGACGTCACCTTCTTTAATGGAATTGCCTCAACCCACTTGGTAAAATAATCGGTTGCCAAAAGCACAAACTTATGCCCCTTGCTAGATGGAGGATTCATTTGGCCAATCAAATCTATTCCCCATCCTCTGAATGGCCATGGCTTGATAATGGGATTCAAAGCCGATGCCGGAACTCTCTGAATGTTTCCAAATCTCTGACAGTCTTGACATCCCTTATAATATTCAAAACAATCTTCCAACATTGTCGGCCAGTAATATCCAGTTCTTCTAATAACCCACTTCATTCGGTATGCCGATTGATGTGCTCCACACAACCCATCATGTACTTCACTCATCAGCCTTTTTGCTTCTTCATGATTTAAACAATGTAACAGCACCCCATCCAAGGATTTATAATACAAATTATCATCAAGAAGAACAAACTTTAAAGCTTTGTACCTGAGCTTTCTAGAAACCTTTCGGGATGGATTCTCCAGATAATCGGCAATCTCTTTTCTCCAATCATCTTCTGCCAGATTATTCCCGAAAGCATGTACATCATTAGCAAAAACTTCTTGAAGCTCTTTATAACCTGATGCACTTTGGGCCAATCTATTTGCCTCTCCATTATCCCCTCTAGGAATGTGTTGTAGAATTACTGACCGAAAGCTCTTCAATATTTCTTTGCATTCTTCATAGTAATTCCTCAAGGTATCACTTTTGCACTCATATTCACCATTCAATTGTTTTATGACCAATTCTGAATCTCCAAAAATTTCAACCGCAATGGCCTTTGCTTCTTTCAAATATTGGAGCCCTTTGAGCAATGCCTCATACTCAGCCTGATTGTTAGTAACAGCAGATTGAATGGGAACAGCAAACTCAAATGTTTCTCCTTTTGGTGAAATTAATAAGATACCTGCTCCACCACCTTTGTTGCATGAAGATCCATCGAAGAATAACACCCAAGGAATAATGTTAAGCAAATTTATCGATGTATCATGATGTTCAGTAATGAAGTCGGCAATAATCTGTCCCTTAACAGCCTTTGCCGATTCAAACCTTAACTCAAATTCAGACAAAGCTAAAATCCATTTGCCAATCCTTCCGTTCAAAATTGGCATAGACAACATGTGTTTTATCACATCAAACTTTGAATACACAATGCATTCGGCATGTAGTAAGTAGTGCCGAAATTTTGTACAGGAGTAGTAAACACATAAGCAAAGCTTCTCTATAGCCGAATACCTTGTCTCTGGATCTAGTAACTTTCGGCTAAGGTATGCAACTACTCTTTCTTTCCCTTCAAATTCTTGAATGAGGGCCGATCCAATAGTTTGGGCATCGGCCGCCACGTACAACTTGAAAGGCTTGTTCAATTGTGGAGGTACCAATACTGGTGGCTTCTTCATGTACTCCTTTATTTCATTAAAAGCCTTCTGTTGTTCGTCACCCCATACAAACTTTTGATCTTTTTTTATTTTCAACAGTGAGGAAAAGGGCAACACCTTTTGTGACAAGTTTGATATGAACCTTCTCACAAAATTTATCTTGCCAAGCAGTGATTGTAGCTCTTTAAGATTAGTTGGAGGAACAATTTCATCAATTGCCTTCATGCTTTTCTTACCAACTCCTATTCCTCCTTCATGTATCAAAAATCCCAGAAACTCTCCAGCCGAAACTCCAAAAGCACACTTGTTCGGGTTCATCTTAAGCCCATGTTTTCTGGTGCATTCTAGAGTTTTCCTTATGTCGGTCAAATGAGACTCATGATCCAATGACTTGATCACCACATCATCAATATATATTTCCACAATCTTGCCGATCAACTCATGAAAAATATAATTCATAGCCCTTTGATAAGTTGCACCGGCATTTTTCAATCCAAAGGTCATGACAACCCACTCAAACAACCCTATGTGTCCAGGACACCTGAAAGCTGTCTTTACTATATCTTCCAATGCCATATAAATCTGATTGTATCCTGCGTTACCATCCATAAAACTGAGCACTTTGTATCCAGCAGCAGCATTAACCAATGAATCAGCAATAGGCATTGGATATCCATCCATGGGTGTAGCCTTGTTTAGGTCTCTAAAATCTATGCAAACCCTCATCTTTCCATTTTTCTTATAGACAGGAACAATATTAGAGATCCAATCCGCGTATTTACATGGCCGAATGAAATTTGCATCTAGTAATCTTTCAATCTCCTTTTTCACATCGGCCAACACTTCTTCCTTGTAGATTTTTCGGGGTGGTTGCTTGTAAGGCCTGTATCCAGGTTTGATTGGCAACCGATGCTCAACAATAGAACGGTCTAGACCGGGCATCTCCGAATAATCCCAAGCAAAGCAGTCCTTGTATTCTTTTAACAATGTCACCAACTTTTCTTTGAAAACCGAATCCAAGTTAGCACTGATAAATGTCGGCCTTGGCTTGTCACCATCTCCAATGTCCACTTCTTCTAATTTATCGGCCGACACAAATCCACGTCCTAATTTTCCATCAGTTCCATCAATTGGATTTTCCATCAAAAATTACTATGAGAGCCGACTGCTTCGATCGGCTGCTGATCACTGCTGGCTGGTGCCACAGGACCTTCTCCCCAGTCTTTGCCTGAGAAACAATCTATGCCTTGATATTCCCAGAAAGCTGGTTCCATATTTGCCACGCTTATTGAATCATCTGCTTGGACAATCTCCACCTCATCATCTATCCACTGAATAAGCTGTTGATGCATAGTAGATGGAATACAACAATTTGCATTAATCCAATCTCTTCCAAGCAGCAAGCTATATGCCCCTTTGCCCTCAATGACAAAGAAAGTCGTAAGCAGAGTCTTGGACCCAATCATCAGATCAACGTGCACGCATCCCTTGGTGTCCGAAGGATTTCCAGCAAAATCATTTAGAATTATGCTCGTTGGTGTCAAATCTCTAAGGCCCATACCAAGCTTCCTGAATGTGGTATATGGCATTACATTGACAGCAGCTCCTCCATCGACAAACATCTTGGTCAATGGTTTGCCATTAACATATCCCTTCAAGTACAGTGGCTTCATGTGCCGATTCTGGGCTGGCTTCTCAAAAACAGCTTGTTCGTTCAACATCAATTGTGCCATTAACCCAAATCGTTCGGTATCATCTATATCGGGCAATATCTCTTCCTGTACAATTTGGTTAGCTGGAGCCATGAATTCATTCGGCAAAAAACATACCATACATGTAGAAGCCGAATGACCATGTTCGTCAGGCCTGTCTTTTGGGAGCCATATTGATTTCACCTTGACCTTTGCTTGCTTCAATTCCCGATTCCTCAGGCGCTGTACTCTTCTCTTCTGGCTCTTCCTCAAACCAGGTGGGCACCATTGTCCTTTTTGCCAAACATAAGCATGATCTTCTTCTTCTTCATGATTAACCCATTTATAATCAGCATGTCTCTTTCTTGGTCGTTCATCAAAACGCCAATCATCACTAGGATGCACCCTGCCAATTCTTTCATGGACAGATCGGCGATTGACAGTTCCCTGCCTATATTCATCATACCTATTATTGCATTCAGGACAACTATTCCATGTGGGAAGCTTCAAACCTTCATTCCAACAGTGTCTGAAGAATGCACACCCCCAATGCGCACGTTCCTGCTCTCGAGCATATTCTTCTTGTTCTTCCTCATATTCATGCCTTTGAAAACGCTCCTTTTCTTGCTGACGCTGCCATTTGTTGAGGAGAATACGTGTAGTAACTCTAGGTTTAAAGGATTCTCCCACTTCAAATCGGCTATTCGGGAACCGAAGATCTTTCTGGCGAATCTGTTCAATTGTGATCTGCCGAGTGGGATCAACTGAACCATCCTGTCTTGCCTTTTTTGAGGTTAAAACTTTCAATCTTCCCTTTTCTCCAGATGGAACAGCATTCACCATATTAACCGAGAACCCGATCATATTCTGAGGGAAAGGGTTATTGTCCAGTTTCATCTTGTTGTCGAATTTCAGATGTCCTTCTTGGATAGCTTTCTGAATCCTCATCCTAAAAACTCTGCATTCATTAATGGAATGAGAATTTCTATCATGAAACCCACAGTACCTCTTATCTTTCACTCCATCGGGCCGAAGCATAGAATGCCCCTCTGGCAATTTGATTCGGCCTTCTTTCACCAGGAACTCAAACAATTTGTCCGCCTTAGTTACATCAAAATCATACGTTCCCTTCACCTGTTTGATCCATCTTTGAGTCATTGTAACTGGTTCTTTGCTCCACACTATCTCTGCTGCGGCTATCTCCTCGCTATCTTCATACCCATCTTCTTGATCTGCTCTTTCAAGGAATTGGTTATAGATGTCAGCTACATCATTATTTTTAGCAAATCTGGCATCTTTCTTGAAACCATATGCCTGGTTACTCATCAAGGCCAATCTGTGCGACAACTGGCCCAGATCATCAAACTCCATCCCGAATAGCTTCTCCCGAATGGCAGGCAACATGCCAGCTACAGCCATACCAGCCAGTTGATCATCAGGTATGTTCAGAGAAAAGCACATACTCTTTGTTTCCCTAAATCTCCTGAGGAACTCCGTAGGTGTTTCATTATTCCTCTGCCTTAAGCTGGTCAAATCAACCAACTTTTTCTCGGTACTGCCAATGTAATAATGAGCATGGAATTTCTGCTCCAGGTCTTTCCAAGTACAAATCGACTGAGCAGGCAAAGAAGCAAACCATGTAAAAGCTGGACCCGTCAGTGACAAAGGAAAGTATCTGATTCTGAAAGCCTCATCTGCCGAAGCCTCTCCAAGCTGCATCAGATATCGAGCTATATGTTCCACAGTGCTAGTATCATCTTGTCCTGAGAATTTAGTAAACTCTGTAGGCACCTTGACTCTATTCGGCAATGATACCCTTTGGTACCATTCAGGGAAAGGAGACGAGTACATGTATCCCTGATTTTTAGGCTTCAGACCGAATTGATTTTGCAATACATCGGTCATTTTTTGCACCATGAGGTCAATACTGGTATCTTGATTCCCTGGTCTCCCAGCAAGCATGCCTGCAGTACCAACATACCCAGGATTCGGGAGGGCGTCGATAGTATTGTAATCCATAAACTCTGAATATCCGTTTCCATACATGTCCCTTTGCAGCCTATTGTTCAAGGGAGATATCTTGTAAGCAGAAGCAGGCGGATTCCCTGTGGTGCCGAATGCCATATCACCGTATGTGCGAGTTTTCGGCAGTGTAGGCTGAGGATCTTGCCGAATCGGTTGTCCATTTGTATCTTTAGCACCAGAACCTCCAGTTTCATCAGCATTTCCTTTACCATGTAGTTTCTGAACTGGTGCTTGAACATTGAAGTACGTCGGACCACCCAATTGCCCATGTATTTGCTCGAAGGATTTATCCACATGTTGACCAAAAATGCTTACCATTATATGCCGGAAGCTGTTTAAGAACGCAGCATTGTGATTGGTCATTGCTTCTCCCAAAGCTTTGTATAACAAGCCCGAGAATCTCTCCCTCTCTTCTTCTTCAGTAAAATCAGACTGCCCAGGAAGGAGAACTCTTGGCAAGTCGGATTTGAGAAACGGTGCACCACTCCTGTTCTTGGCGAAAGACAATAAACATTTGTTAATGAATTGACCAGCAGCAGCCTTTACCATCTGTTGATGCTCTTCAGACAACTCTTCCAAAGTGACATCCATGATGTCGCTCAACTCAGGCATCTTGAAAACTTGTGTGTGTCCCACTGGGCGTGCCAAAAAGTGTGTTGACGTAAAATCCGCACCTCACGCCAAGCACACAGCAAGCCGAATTAGCTAGCTTCACACGTGGTCCGGGCTTTTGAATCCGGAAGCGTGCCAGTCAGTTTGCCTGAAAACTAACAAAGGGACAAAACGTTTAGATCAAAACCTGGAACGTGCCGGGTGAGACCAGACAGTTCCATGTTTGCGGCTATGGAGCCAATTTCGAACGACAAATAGCTACAGAGAAGCTATCCGTCGGCAGTTAAAGCCTCATTCGGCAATCGGCAAGGCACGCAAGGAACGCACTGCCGAATGCGTGACGTAAGCATGACGAAAGATCGGCTTTCAACCGAATGAACATTGTAACACATACTCATAGCCGATTAACGAGAAACAGAACATGATAGATAAATAAAAGGGTGAAACATGATCATAAATTCGTAGTAAACAAGGAATGTATAGGCCGAAAGCAGCACCCGTCAAGCATGATAACAAAACAAGTTAATCCACCGCATGATACGACTTGTTTGAGACCACACCACTAATCAGATTAGACCAATCCACCGCATGATACAATCTAACCATGAAAAGCTAAAAGCATTCAATGTTTAATTACGAACCCACAACACAGTCACGAATTTACATTGAAACAAGAATGCATAGGCCGAAAGCAGCACCCGTCAAGCGCGGCAACAAACGAATTAATCCACCGCATGATACAACTCGTTTGAGGCCACACCACCAATCAGATTAGATCAATCCACCGCATGATACAATCTAATCGTGAAAGGCTAAAAGCATTCATTGTCCAATGCAAACCCACGAACACACGTTCACTCGTGAGAGCACTGCCGAATACGGCTACTTAGCCGAATCGGGGTCCGCGGCGAAGGAACAAACTTAATCGGTAAAGATAAATCTATCAGATCGAATCGAATTCTAATCCACCGGATGATTAGCTCTAAGACGACCCAAAAACCTGCATCTACCGCATGATACTCGGTTCTGTCAAGATCTACACGATACCGACAAGCTCGAACCCGCGACACGTGGCAACCTAGATCGGTTTCGGATTCGGCTATGAGGGGATAAGTCGTCGCACCGTAAAGCAAAGCCGATTCTAGCCGATCTAGATTGGGCAAAGGTGTGTTGCATGAATTAAACACAGAGTAAAAACGAAGCAACACGGGGTAACTTAATGAATCTGTTAGATCTTGCCGAAATCTAACAGAGCCGATAACTTGGTCCATACTAGATCTTAGCCCACCGCATGGCTCATGACCTAACAGAGGAACCTTCTTGAGACCACAACTTAAATCCACCGGATGATACTAAGCATGGTAACAAGACTACTTGCATCAAAGCTTAAATCCACCGCATGATACTAAGCATGATACAAGGTTGCCGGTACTTACGGAGGTCGACGGATCGATGACTCCTCTCGAAGAACTCGATGACTCGACTAAAGGACTCGATGTTGGCACGGGGCCGGTTTGTTGTATGATTGATTGTCCCTTTTTACAGATGCCATGGGTTTATATTTATACCCAGGTCTTGATACAACTCCTAGTCGGACACGACTACAATACTTGTTTCTAAAAATAAATGACGGATCTTCGTGCCCACATTGCATTCCTTGTTCGAACCGGCCTTTTCCTTATGTTTTTCCACGTCATCGCGCCTTCCCGAATGCTACCGCTTTTTCCTGCGGAACCATGCCTCTGCCGAATGACGACGCATTCCCGACCGCAGAACGTCTTTGCCGAATGCCTCTGGGGAAAAACTCCTTTGCCGAATGACATCTCTTCGACGACTCCGGCCCACATGTCAGCCTCTTCCTGGTGCCAATTTTTGGTGTCAACAGTACCTGTCCGCAAGATGCAAACGAGGAGATAGTTACGTTCCACTGTAGGGCTTGGATCATGCACTTGTTTGGGTGAGTTCTCAATGTTATTTCTTACATGATTATCATCTTGTCCAATTGTTCATAAGTTCTAAATTTGTGTGCTAAATTGTAATGTTATTGTTGCAGGTGTGTTCTGTTTCCTGATGGGACAGGTGACAGTGCGTCTTGGATGTACATCCCCTGCCTGACCGATTTCGATACGGCGGGAGGGTACAGCTGGGCCTCTGCCATGTTGGCGTTCTTGTACCGCAACCTCTGTCAGGCTTGCCGTCGGATTAAACGGGACTCGAACATAGGCGGTTGTCTTTACCTTCTCCAGCTTTGGATGTGGTCTCGTATCCCTGTTGGGCGGCCTACACTTCGTGCACCACGTCCCTGGGGCAACGTGCCGAACCCTTGCCTTCGACCGACAGTTGCTTACCTGTACGATCAGGTAACAGCTCCCTTCGGTAGGTCCAAGAGGTTGTACATTGAGTATGCTAACGAGTTGGACACACTGACGCCTTCGATGGTGAGTCCTTTACATTCTATTTATAAGCATTCGATGCAATTAACTTATATCGATAAATTGTTGAACCACTTACATTCTATTTGATGCAGGTGACTTGGGAGCCCTACAGCGACATAAGGGTGACTCGGCTACAATTGAGCAACATGTGCTTCGCGGATGATGACATATACAGGATGGCGTGCCCACTGATTTGTTTCTATGCTGTTGAGTACCATTTGCCGGATAGAGTTGCACGACAGTTTGGCTTGAGACAGGAGTGGCCAGTCCCTCTGTTCTCAACGTCCATAGAGTTGCACCAGTAAGTTTCTTCCTACTTAACTATATGTGTCATTGGTATATCTAAAGTTGCAGTAGTTTCATTATTTCAAGCATCCTTTCCTACACAGTGTTTAATGTATTCTCAAATTGCAGGATTGATCGTCAGAAACAGAAGAAGACGACAGATTTCGAGACGCTGCACCGCGCGCACATCGACATGTAGGATCTTTTCCAAGATAATGTGAATGATAACGACGAGCCGCACACGAACGACAACTTCCGGCGCTACCTGTCTTGGTACATAGGAGCAACACGGACCAAGCTGAAGAGGCAATGGACAGCTGCTGACTACGCCGACATTGAGACTTCTGACGATGAAGACACGTCCTACGACCTTGCGACCCGGGACGGGACTCTGGTGGAGGCAGCTCCAATACTAGACCAAGTGGTATTGTCACCAAACTTTTGAGCTCATAACTCTATGACAGTAGTATGTTAACAAATTGGACTGGCCGTTTATTCTATTTTTCCTTAGGGCAACACGTTGAGGCAATCTGTGGATGACATCGAACGTTTTCCACGGACAAATGTCAATGAGGGGACACTGGACTACTTCCTTGGAGTAAGTTTCCGAATCTTATGTTCACTTAGTAGTATGTCTCATTGAACCAGTTCAATTGACTATATGTAAATCCCCAGAGACTAGCCCGTCGACTACGTCGTGCTGCTAGTCGTTGTGGTTGCAGGTCGAACGTGCTGAGGGACGTGCACGAGCCACAGACGCACCTAGGTGACAGCCATGCAGCATCCGGTGGACAGAGCTCGCGAAGCACAGCGGAGACTTTCGACGCCGAGGAGATAGGTCCCTCTCAGATCCACGACGCTCCTACGACTCAGCCTACACCGCGGTCACCACGTCGGATTCGCCGGCCACGTCAGCCGTACACTCCAGGCACCGACGCCCTTGGTGGTAAGGGTAAGACTAGGAGGGTTGATTGAGTCACATCGACTGTGGTTGCGATGTATGGATTGTATGAACTATTATGTATTGTATGGACTCTGATGTATGTTATGTGACTATGGTTATGTGACATTATGGATGTGGTTATTTGATGATGTGACTATGCTTATGTGATTATGTTTGTGGAGTTCTGGATGCTCAAAATACAAGGGAAACTCTTGCAGATTTTTTCCGTGATTTATTGCCTTAATGATCTTGTTTATCGAGCTCTACTTTGTTATGTTTTATGCCACTTTAAAAACCCCGGTGGCAAAGACTAATATTAAAAATTATAGTTTCAAATGACCAAATCAAGCTTTCAAATCAAATTAAATATTGTAAGTATAGTCTAGTATGTCTTGCGATTTATATGCAAATTTAGATAAATATTTCAAATTGTTTTTATAATGTAATAGGTGGATAAAGCAAATGAAGATTCGAGTGTTACTTTGGAGTATTTTCTATTTCTTTTATACAATTTTTTTTCTAGCATATGTTATGTGTAGAGACGGTGGTAAAATAGAGAATTTATTTATTTTTCACCAGAGCATCCAATGCATAACGTGTTCAGCATCTTGTCTTCTCAACTCGTGCAAATAGATGAATTGATAGATCACTGATAAGTCTAGATTCCACGTAGCCTTTTCGGTCATTCATATGTAGCTTTTCAGTGTTAAACCTCCATGTGTATAGGCTTTTCAGTGTGCCATCATTTCAACCATTCAGAGTGGCAGAGAGCATCTAATGTAGAGTTCAAAATATACATGGACCATGTCCAATGCACCGATGGGGGGCGGCTATATAAACAGACACACTCAAGAGCCAAACATTGGCACGAGTAGCGATTTCTGGCGGGTCGTCTAGCGCAAAGGGTTTTGGCTTTGGTAGAGGAAAGGGTGGGAGGAAGGGACCGCCCATTATATGGCAAGGGTCTGTTGGTCCAGATGAGTTTGGGGAGGCGGTGTATGAGTTTCCAGTTGAGAGCAAGAGTGATTTCAATAAAAAATGCCCTCTTAGATCATACGACAACCGCACAGAGGACTGGCCGAAATGCAGGCATGGTGAGGATTGCTTAGTGCAAATGATGGCCGAGGGTAGTGATGGAGGCCGTCATTTCTTCAAATGCCCACGAGCATGGGTACATATTATTCGTTTTGCTGTGTTTATATCTTTTCATATTGTTTGTAGCACCTGATGATATCTTGTCTACAGTCCTCCAAGGCCCCTGAAAACCGTGGCTTTACTAGGTGGGTCGATCCTGCTCCTTTTCACCCATATCAGGAGTACATCGAGTACCTGCAGAATCGTATCTTTGATCTAGAAATGAACATGAGCAGCGGTGACAAGGATGAGGACAGCAATGGTGATGGTGAACAGGAGGCATTGTGCACGGAACCTTATTGCACCTGCGCATGTCACAAGAAGGATGGACCTCCACCGTCAGAGTCTTCTCCGCCGCCGCCCCCGCCTCCAATGGGAGGATACTATGGAGAAGGTGCAACACAATATGCTATGTGGGCACACTACTAGGAGTAACCTATCGTAGTCGCATGCTAGGTCCATGTTGTTGTTGTTATTTAAAATTCCCTAAGACATGTTAGGTTTAGTCTAGGACATCTTTATCCTTGTTGGGTACATGTCCTCTCATGCCACTGCATGTGTTACGTATATTGGATTATCTACTGCACTACTTCGTTAATCTTTTATTCATATCACGGGACAAGGAAGCGCAAAACACATCACTTGAGAACTAGTCTATTACATGTCATCACAATAAAAAGTACAACATTGTTCATGAATTAAACACGCGGCAATAAAAGTCCATTACACGCAAACTACAACAATAGTCCAATACTCTCCGATAGTGCTCATAGCAACTTCCTAAGACATGGAAATCTAGAGTGCTACTGAGTGCAGCGAGGCCACTTTCCCTTCCTCAAAGCGTCAAGATTCTCCTCCAATGCTTCTTTCGCACGACGGACACGCTCCAACTTCTTGTCCCTCTCCTCCTTCGACTTTGCAGCACGCTTCCTTTCTAGCTCCTCTTCACGCTGCTTCCTTTCTGCCTCATGTTTGCGCCTCATCTCCAACCTTTCATTTATCTCTGCATCCCACTGCTTCATTGAATCCCAAATCCTCTTGTCTTTCTCCTTAATCTCAGTGTCGATCCACTGCTCAAAATCGCACAGCGGCGGTGGAGTCTGCAAACAAAAATAACCATTAGATGATATAACGACTAAAAAATAACTAATTCGACCATCAAGTTCTCACCATCAAGCCGACGCGGACCATCGATGGTGGTGGATCAAACGAAAAGTTCGCACACATCCAGTACCTTTGCATATAAGTTAACTCTTCCTCAGAAACTTCTACCTTGCAAGGATCACCGCAAAAGCACATCGGCACCGGAACACCACTAGGCAATTCATAAGGTACGTAGGGATTGTGAGGCCTTAGTTGATAGGTATTTCCCCTATTCAACAAAACAACCAACATTATTCATGGATTTTTCAAATTAACTAATCTAATAACAAAATCAGAGACTTTACCTTGCTCTACCACCTCTACCACGCCTAGGCATCCTAGGATTCATTAACGACCATACACATATTAATCATCTAATTACTTCTAAATCTTTCCATACCTAGGGTTGCAAAATATGAAAAATATTGACCAAATCGACGCGAGAAAATAGAGGAGATGAGACATGATACCTTGCTCTCGAAGATCTATGGAGCAAAATCAAGTTTCCACGGTCCAATTTGTCAATCACGTAGGTTGGGCGGGATGAAGAGGGAGGGAAAAAGAGAGAGCAGCAAGAACAATGGACCAAGCCTCGGGCAAGAAGCCGGCTCGGCGATTTTGAATAAGGAAGGGTCGGCGCCAAGATCTGCGGCGCCAAGCGCTTCGTCGCCAAGATCTGCGGCGCCGACTCCTTAGCCACGTATGCGCCGCCTCCGCCACCTCATCTGTCCCAGCTGGCATGCCGGCGCCATGATTTATGGCGCCGAGACGTGTAAGCTCAGCGCCACGGATCGTGGCGCCGGGCCATAGGGTCCAAAGACGCTATTCGTTTCTCCAGGGTCTAAACGTGAGATTTTTTACGAAAAAGGGCTAAAATGTAAAAAGTACGGGAGTGTGGAGTTCTCAGCTGCTCGGGTCAGGTTGCAGGCTTGCAGCAATCGAGCCCTCTAGATCCAACCTCCTCAACGGCGGCGGCCAGGGTCCAAGGGGTGATTCCCGAGCCCGGTCGTCCGCCGGCAGAATTAGCAGCAGCAGCCCCGCCGCGCACAATTAGCAGCAGACTGCAGTTCCGCCCGCCAACTTGTCCCGCCGGCGCCGGGAACGGAAATGTCGCGCCGGATGCGTCCCGGGGGCGCCGCATGGTCGAAGCTGAAGCGGGCCGTTAGCGAGGGCGTCCCCACGGGAAGGAGACTCGGCCGCGAGGACGCACGCCAGTTCTGCGCCGAGTTGCTCCGGGCGATCCCAGGTTCGTCGCCACCACCAGCCGTGTCCGGCGAGGACAAGACGCCTAGCAGGCGTCCCGCCGCTCGTCGTTCACACTTCGAGCTATGGCGGATTATCGGAGAGCGCTGACGCTCGAGTGACCTTGGCCCCGAGGAAGCACTCCACCTGTTCGACGAATTGCTCCAGCAAGCCACGCCCGCCTCGTTTACGCCCTTAACCAGCTTCTCACTGTCGTTGCGAATGCCCCGGCGTCGTCCTCCGTGGGCGACGGCCCTGCGCTCTCCATTTCTCGCTTCAACAGCATGGTCCAAGCCGGCGCCTCCAAGGTCGCTCCCACCATATACACCATTACACCTACAGCATCCTTATCGATTCTTGCTGCCAAGCGGGCCGTTTGGACCTTGCCTTCGCCTCATTGGCCCTTGTTATTAAGTCAGGATGGAGGGTGAATGCCATCACATTCACGCCCCTGCTGAGTGCCATCTGTGGGGAGAAGAGGAGAGGCGATGCAATGGACATAGTCCTCCGACGAATGCCCGAGCTCGGCTGCACGCCCAATGTCTTCTCCTACAACGCTCTTCTTAAAGGGCTCTGCAATGAGAAGAAGAGTCAGGAGGCTCTCGAGCTGCTCCTCATGATGACCACTGATGAAAGGGAAGGCAAATGCAGACCAAATATGGTGTCGTATAACACCATCATTGATGGTTTCTTCAAAGAGCGCAAGGTGGCCAAAGCTTATGACGTATTTCGTGACATGCTGGATCATGGTATTTTCCCAGATGTTGTGACTTACAGCTCAGTCATTGACGGTTTATGCAAGGCACAAGCAATGCACAAGGCCGAAGAGGTCCTTCAGCAGATGCTCGATAAAGGTGTTATGCCAGATACTACTACATATACCACTCTTATCAGTGGATATTGCTCTTTAGGATGGTGGAAAGAGGCGGTTAGAATGCTCAAGCAAATGTCCAGAGATGGTCATCGACCAGACATTGTTACTTGCAATGTGCTCATGGACTGTCTTTGCAAGAATGATAGGTTTGCAGAAGCTAGAAATGTTTTTTATTATATGGCTGCGAATGGGACAAAGCCTAATATGACTACCTACTCTCTTCTGCTTCATGGGTATGGTACTAAAGGCGATCTTGTTGAAATGAACGATCTCATTGATTTGATGGTACAGAATGGAATGCCACCGGACCATCATGTTTTCAACATATTGATATCTGCGTATGCTAAGGGCAGAATGATAGATGAGGCTCTGCTTATACTGGACAAAATGTGCCTGCAAGGATTGGACCCTGATGTTGTTTCGTATACAACAATAATGCATGGGTATTGCTTAGCTGACAGAATGGACGAAGCTATGAAACTCATGGATGCTATGGTCTCCATTGGCTTGAAACCCAATGGTGTCACTTATAGCATTCTAATTAATGGCTACTGTAAGTCTGGGAGGTTACAGGATGCATTAACTCTGTTCAGCCAAATGTTGAGCAAGGGAGTTAAGCTTGACACTCTCATATCAGAGGACATGGCAGGCATTATTCGAGACTGTGGCAACTGCTGCTGGCCTTCTGCAAAGGAATGATTAGAAGGGGAAGTATGGAACATCCCTGGAAATTTAACAATTATAGCATGGATTTTGAAGGTACTAATTTTCTTGCTGAAGGATTTGTGCATGAATCTTCGGGTTCTTAACGTTATTAACTTATTATTCAAAACTATGATTTTTCCATTTGCAGTATTATATGTTCTCACTGCACATTGTCTGCTTTGCAATGTTTCAAGAAATTCTGAAATGTTCGTATTTATATAGTAGCATCATCTTCTGCCTCAGGCAGTTAGTCCTAGTAATGCAGTGACTACTCTGACCAGCAGTTCTCCTTTTGCCATGAAATACATGATGGCCCTTTACTTACTAAAGTTAGAGGTGGATTGAACCTTAATAAAGTCTATAGCGCGTTCGTTTAGAATTTATTCATTTTCTTTAAGTAGTCTTGTATGGGAACATGCGTTATTGTTTTGTGTAACAGAAAAACATTAGCGCTGTTGGTACTTGTGTCATTTTCAGTGGTCCCTTGTTGCCAGGTCAACTTCTGTAGCTGTTCCATTGCTTGATGCATTGCCTCACATGTCACAAGATAGGCAGGCTTCTGCACCTCTAGAGAACATCATGTAAGTTTCTGAGGCAGTAGAAGCATTCGATGTTGGAAAGGTTGGACAAGATTATTTTTGTTTGCAATTTATGAGAAGCTAGCATTTTATTTCATGACTGAAAAAGGCTCATAGCATCATTTTCTTTGGATTTTGCAGCTCGAGGAGCAACTGTCTAGCTATTGCCAATCGTATACTGAACAGCGGGTACCGGTTCTAGCCCGTGCTCTGCACCAAGTGTACAGGCAGGAGCAGGACGTGCATCAAAGGCGCATAGCCTTGCAGTCGTGTGCCTGTCTCCTGCTTTTCTGTGAATGTTTGCTGCAGAAATCAGTAGTAAGGGCTAATGTTTGGGGCAGATGAGTCCTGCTGCAATTCTTTTGGAAAATAGATGAATTGGTTGGAGAAAATGCTAGGATCTTTTGTCCGCTTAGACATAGGCCTCGCTGTAATCATCGAGATTGCTGTCCATTTTCACACCAAGAAGTTCAAAACTACTTGTTATGCATCATGTCACTACTACTTGTTTTTCCAAAGTGTTTTTTTGTCAATACGATAATAAACAAATTGCTAGCAACATGATATGATATTCAAGACCAAAAAAAAAGCTGACATATAACATTCATGACTTGCATGATTGTTTGTCAAATGTAACTGTCATGTAGATGGAGGCATGGAGCAAATTATGAGCTTCGTGTTGCAACCATAGCCTCATGGTGTAACGTGGAGACTGGGCATCCTAGCTGCCAGCCATTGGTCCATGAAGAGTAGGAAAGAGATTATAAATTACTTTACTGAATGATTATAGTAGTGTAGCATATGCATTCGGTAATTACTCAGATTATAGCAGTGTAGCCATTGGTGATGGACATACTTTGTCAGACATTCCTTGCAAAACTGAAACAGGGACCAAGAACCAAGGCAAGTTAAATATACTTTTTGATAAAATGGGGATGCAACTAAACTGGTAGAATCTAGACAAAACACTCAACTGAGTTCATAAGTAAGGAACCAAAGATATGCTTTCAAAATACTAGAACAATGAACAGGCCCTAACATTAGATAAAGTATCTAGAAACTGAGATGCGACAGTGTGTGTAGGAAATCTGACAGTTGTGAACAACGTGTGCATACATAGGGGAGATTCCCTGAAAAAATATCATCTATATCGAATCCAAATATTTTGGCAAGCGCTAAAAACAGCTTAGTTTAGAAATTGTAAAGAATAGTGCTAGGCAGATAAAACACTAGACTGAATATGACAGTACCACAAAGAAAAAAACACTAAAATGGTAATAATATAAATATAACCTAAGCAGGTACATCTTTGAACAGAAAGATTGAGGTTAGTTAAGGAAAAAATATAGCATTATTGCTTAAGAGTGAGCTACTATCATCTCACGGTTGACAAGAACACTGTATGCCAAGCACAGAAAGAAGTTATAGAATTAGTGTAAATAATTTGTGCTTGCTATGTTCACCTGAAATCATGACTCGGAAAGGCAATGAGTTTCATCTACACCTAGTAACCTAATGCCATGAGAAAGCAATTTGGACCAAAAGCTACATGAATAACGGAGTTTAGTCAAGACATGTGGACAAAAATACTAAACCATCAAACAATACAAGGTCGAGCAATGTTAAAACAAGAAAATAATTGGATGTGCAGTACATGTTGGGTAAAGACATAGCTTTTTCTGGTGTCATGTACTGTACAAAATAACCTAAGCAGGTGCATCTTTGAACAGAAAGATTGAGGTTGGTTAAGGCCAAAAATATATAGCATTATTGCTTACGAGTGAGCTGCGATCACATCAACACTTAGGCCTCTAGGTTCTAATCAATTCTTATTGTTGCAGTCTGAATTATGTGTCATGGCGGCATGATAGTGAAACTTTGGAAATGTGGAAAACAATTAATTCAATGAAAGGTAATTGATCTTCACCATCTGCAGACGTTGTCCATATTAATATATCTGTACATCCTGATTAATATTCTATAATTGAATCATTTCAAGTATGCAATAATTAACTATAATCGAGTTGGACTTGTGTTCATCTTCTGTCATTTTAAAATGATGTGAACCGTGAGTAATCCCCCAGATAAGGGAAAATCTAAATTAGAACGAGAGTAAGAAAAGAAGTTAGTTATACATCAGTAGTACTTTGAAATGCTTGATAGCTCATCAAATATGTGTTTGGGGGAAGACTACTTTTTTCAGATTGCCTGATACAGAAGAACATGTTGAGAGGACAGAAATTGATGGCTTTGGCAAATAGACTGACATGTTCTGAATCCCTGCAGGTTGCAACACTACCCTGCTGATTAGTCTGAACCCGTGGAGACTAGTTGCAAATACGATTGAGGATGTATACTGGCAAAAGGTGATTATCACCTAGCTGCTTGCAAAGGTCTCTATATTTTCACAGCCTATATTTTGATATGCTACCTCTGATGCAAAGTGATTTAGGGATTTATGGTAGTTGCTTTCACGTAAACAACATCTGTGCTTAATTGTGCTGAAATTATTATGGTGACAAATGTACATCTCAATAGTACTGGTTTAATATTTTTCTTATGTTATATTCATTGTATTTTATGGTGACAAATGTACATCTCAGTAGTACTGGTTTAATATTTTCCTTAGAAGGAAGACTCATCAAATTTGTCAGATCAAAGATCATACCATGTATATCTACTCATATTGTATCTATGCAGTAGTAACTTTGCTTGTATCTACAAATTAATTTAATACATATTGTATCTATGCAGTAGTAACTTTGCTTGTATCTACAAATTAATTTAATACATGGTGGTGGATAATATGCTTAGTGGTATGACAAGCTCCTCATGGTCTTCGAAGAATAATCAGTTTGGAAGTTCTTTTCATTTGTGCAGTCCATAATATCGCAACTATTGACTTCTCTCGTTTCAGCTATTCATTGAATAACTATTGTATAATACTAAGAAATGGCTTTATTTGCGTGTGTGCAAGAGATGGTGCAGCTGAAGTGAAGAACATGAAGGATAAATGTTGAAATGTGTGATGACGACCTTTCCTCCAATCTTAGTTGATAACTTTTCACTTGTGCGTGATTTTCAACAGTAATGTTTTTCCAATACTCTATATTGAGATCTTGATTGTAAAATTTCTAGACATATATGTGTGGAGAGATTTTTATGATATGTAAGAAACTTTTGAAAATAATATGAAGAAATTCTAAACTTTCTTGTGATATTAAGGAATATGTGTACGGAAGAAGTATGTGACATTAAAATAATATATTAAGGAATATTTCCCATTGTCTGTGCCTCGGGCTTGTCTTTTCTTCCTCTACCCTTCGGCGGCCGACAAACACTGCAGAAGCTGGAATCTCAGGATCCGTGGATCAGCATCTGCACCAGTGGTGCAAGATCGTCTGGGCCCCCTCCCTTTGCTGAAGCCTGGAAGTACCTGTTGCAGACTGTCAAAAGAACAACGAAAAATTTGCTATTGTAAATCTAATTTGTTGCATTTAATTACTATATATGCGCAATTTCAATTCAGATGTATTTCAACGACGTTGAAATATCTTATCAGAGGCAAAATACACTATCCCAATCACGATATATTTCAATGGAAAAAACTGTCAGCGACCAATCTTGAAAGCCCACTGATTTTTTGGAAAAAAAAAACTAACTGAAATATGCATATTATATGCCACCATAGCTAAGATTGCTTTATCAAAGCATGGGAAAGGGAAAAGCACACTATATGTCCTTTTTCCTCTTGCGGGACGGTAAATTTCCTGGTGGCTCTGTGAGGCCATGTCCAACAGTTTGAGCCGGCTACCAGCTCTTAAGCCATAAGTGGCAGTTCCACGCCAAGTACGAAAAGCTGGACCGGAGATCGAACCGGTCAGGCTACTGGTTCATCAGTCCAACCAAATGTTCCCACAAACTTTTCAAAATTCTCTCTCCAAACTTCACTATTCACCTATCACATCAAATCACATCAAATCTCTCTCCTCGTACATGGAGCATTAAGTGCAGGTAAATAAAAAAACTAAGTACATGGTTTTGATGTACACGACGAGACGAATCTTTTGAGCCTAGTTAGGTCGTGATAGGACAACGATTACCACAAACAAACGAAAAGTATTACGGTGCGCTGCAATATCCGACGTGACCTTTTTACAACTAAACGCACCCGAGCTCCATACCAGCGCCGCAACCTCGTTGTGCACACGAACGGGCCCCACAAGCACCTCGTAGTGCGTTCGAGCTAAACGTGGACACGAGAGACAGCTTTCCTCTCTCCTTTTTCCTCTGTCCTCCACGTAAACCAAAATGCTGATCTGTAACTCTGAGCTAGCTGATGTGGAGCCATTGGAGGAGGCCTGATGTATGCTGGTGCCTCTCAGGGCTTTTTTCTATAAGCTCCCCAGGGTTTTACGTTACTTGTACCGCCATGTTCGGCGGGATGGTTTCCAGCCAGCCAGCAGTGTTTTCTGTCAGCAGAAACCAGCACCAGTCAACAGTGTTTTTCTTTCAGCAAAAACCAGCATCAAGGCCGTAGCGTCCTATTAGAAACGGAGCACCGATCCAAATCCTAGGGGGGCGGAGCCAGGTGCTAAAGTCACCGAGGTCATCTCTAAACTACATGTCATCTCCCACTAAATATTCAATTAAACCTAGCAGTAAACAGTACATTTGTATAGAGTTTGCTGAATTTTATCGCTGTCAGCTGACAGCTACAACTACATGTAGCTCCGCCAGGATCTCGTAGCAATTTAAGCAAATTTTAGATACCGATTTAAGCAAGCATCATAATTTTCCAAAAGCAAGCGACAACGAGGACCATGCTAATCTGTAGTCTGTTTAGGGTTTAAGGGTTTGGGTGGAAGGATTTTCCAATTCCACAAAAATTACTCGATATTACAAAGAAAACATACTGTGAACTTCAATATGTTCCGTTCTGAAACAGTCATAAGTGTACATAATAATAATACTTAACCGTGAAGATGTCATCACAATCCTATGTCTCAGGTCAATTTTCTGTAATCCGCCCTCGTAGCATAAAAAAGAGATGTACAGTCATATCCGCCATATACATGATCATTATTGCCAGAACTCCTTCACACATATAGGGAGTACTTAACAAAAGGCCAACTTTGCGACATCAGGAACACAAAACTTAACACATAGGAAATGCTGCCGAGGTCCAAGGTACACGTTACAGAGTAAACAAGAAGACACAAGACAAGTTCTTCAGACTGATGGATCACTGAACCTCACAAGTCGCAACTCATAGGATAGTGTACTGATGAGGTCTATCAAAGTTCATAGGCCGGGAACCTTGATTCAGATGGATCAACCATGTCCAAGAGGAGGTATGCCATCCCAGCCTTCCCTTCAAACAGTGAAAACGGACGATCACCCCCATGCATGGCTCCCTCAGCGATCAACTCATCAGCTTTCTCGAGAAGAAAGCATGCAAAAGCCTTTGCCCTATAGAGGTACTCAACATTGCCAGTTAGCCTGTATAGTGAGAGGAACGCGTAGGCATTCCCGCTTACACCGTGACATATTCCAACTCTCTTCAGAAGCCCTCGGTTCCAGACAACCTCTGCAGCCTCTGCAGCTGATTGCTTGAAATGATCATCATGGAAGACCTGAAATACAAACACATGATGACCACATCCAACTAGAGTTATTCACAGCTTCAGTCATCATTTAAACAACGTGCCAAATCTGAACATGCTGAATAAACATGCTGACACACAATTGGAGATGCAATCGAGCAAGCTGGAGCTGGTGCCATTTTATGGCACCAGGTGTGGCCTGTCTAGGCCGTTGTACTTTTCTTCTACCTTAATGAAATGACACGCAGTTCTCCTGCGTGGTTCGAGAAAAAAAAAGCAAGCTGGAGCTAGGGACCTAGGCTCTGTTGCCAGGATAGGGCTGGTGCTTTTTCTTTCTGGCCGTTCTTTTGCTTGTTGCAGGCGGGTGCATGTATTTAAGTTTTTATAGGGGTTGTACCTTTTTTCTTCTATAACGAAATGATACGCAGCTCTCCTGCGTCTTCTAGAGAAAAAAGAAATGCATTAGAGCAAGTGTAAACAGATGCAACAATATACCTCATATGCTTTAGCAAGTGTAAGAACAACACCAGGGGCACCATGACACCAATGCACCAACCGATCGGATTCATTGCCTTCACTTGAGGGATAGTTGCCACTAGGAAACCGGTTCTTGATCATGTACCGCAGGGTATTCTTCACATCATCCTGCTCATCCAGTTTCAGTTCAGAGTGCATGAGCACGTGCATGATTCCAGCAAGACCATGGGCAGCACCCCAGTACTTCTTCCCATGCCATTCATACATCAGTGGGCTACTCCCCTTGTTTGACAGCTTTCTTCCCTCCTTAATGATGTCCTTTGCCACAGAATTCTACATGATTGAAGTGGTTTGATCCAGTAAGAATTCCAGTGCCTTTCACAAAAGCCTAAATAAAAAAAAGAAATGTGAAAGAAGATTATGTAACAGAACTACAGCATCAACGTACAATGTGTTCAAGAGGGATCGTCTTCTCGCTGAGATGCTTATTCAAGAACAAGCAAGCCCATAGATACCCCGCCCTTCCATACAACAACTCATTTGGTACTTTCTCAGTGACTGTTATCTACAAAATCACAAACAAGAACTGCTGAGTCCACAGCATTAGGAATACCAACTATTGGCATCTATTCTTCTACAGCCATGAAGCAACTAGCAACAGCATCTGGCACCCACAAGTAACAAAATGGCTCATAAACCCAGAATTATGCTTATCAGAAGCCTCACCTCATCAAATGAACTCAGATACTGGGTTTCTCTCAACTGGTCATCGCAATGCTTGGCAATCACTGCCCCAAGAGCACAGACGCCGGCCCTTCCGCAGATGAAGGTCAAGAACCTGCGCCTTACACCGCCCAGGCCACACCCCTCCATCTCGTTATGAACCAGTAAACCCAACCAAAGCAAGCGGCAGTATCAAGCATGAGCAGAAAAGGGGTTCGTCTTACGGTAGGCCCCGCGACGCGTCGTCGCAGGCGCGGACGATGTCGGCGGCGAGGGCGAGGTCCCCGCGGTCGCCGGTGACCCGGAAGGACTTGAACAGCAGGAGCGCCGTCCCGAGCGCGCCCGTGTAGAGCGTGTAGTCCGTCACCTGCCGCCCCGCCTTCACCCACGTCTCCTCCTCCACCTGCAGCCAAGGGGGAAGAACCGAAGCAATCAGTCGAGCACCCGGCGGGCGCGCGGCAGGAAACGAACCAGAGGGAGCGAGTAGCGTGGGCGCCGGGGCGGAGCCGTGCCTTGTCCTTGAGGCGGCGCGCGGCGCGGAGGAAGCGGTCGGAGAGGCTGGTGTACGGGAGCGAGAGCAGGCCCCGGACCCCCGCGGGCCGGTCGCCGCCGCCGCCGCCGCCGGGGGCCTCGGCAACGAAGTCGGGGAAGTCGTTGGGGAAGAAGCGGTCGGCCATGGCCTCGCCGCGCAGTCTCCGACGCCGCTTCGAGGCGTGCGAGGAAGAGGAGGAGGGTTCGCGACCGGTGGTGAGCTCTCCCGTCGTCCTCGTCTTCGTCCTCTCGCCGTTCCCACCGCCGTTCCCCATGCCTGCCGCGTGCTCGGCTTATAAAAACAAGGCTTGCGAGGTCGCTGGACGCCGCGGCGCTGGTGGGGTGGCACGTCTGTCGCGCGCTCCGAGCAACGCGTGTAACTCGCCGCGGCTGATTTTTCCTGTTGCTGACGAACAAACTGCCGCTACTGCTGATCGTCTCCTCGCTGAATTGGAAGGGAGTGTGTTGTGTACAGGCTGCAGTCCAGGGGCTACGGTTTCCTCTCCAGATCAATTTCGCAGGGATGATCGTACAGGGCGGGGTGTCCGCGCGCTCACTCAGATTACAAGTTTACAGCAATGTTTTGATGTGATCCAGTTGTGGTTTAGGCTAACAAACTCATCTTCAGATGGAATAAGAGCTTCAATTTTGCAGTTCCTTCCGTTTGGCGTTTCTCATCCTCAGCAGCAACACAAAAACAAATGAACTTTTCACCATCTATAAAACATCCTATCTTGATTTGAATAAGGGCAATGGCAGTTTTATACACCCAATGTGCTCTTCTGAATGATCAGGTTCATCAGCCTAACATGTTAATGTACAACAGTGCCTAAGATGAAGCCTCGGTAACAGCTAAAAAGAAAAGCTGTAAATTAATCCTCTATGGAAAATCGATGCCCTCAACATGTGCTAAAATGTCCGCAGATATGAACCGGTGCATGACCTGCAAAATGAATTTAAAAGAAAACAAATAAATTTGAAATGTATCTTCAGAGTTGACCTCGGGCGTTTGCCTATGTGGAGGAATAATAGTTGGTGCAGGGTAGAGGCACAGCACTACTTTTGCATTGTGCAAACGCGCAAACTAATAAACATATAGTTCAAGGACCATTTTGGTTTTATCAGCGAATTTTAGTACCTGATGTCTGTATTTTTCTTGTATCTAAATTTTGTACTCATGAACACGCATCCACTTTGTCGATGACCATTTGTTGCCTTGTATCACTGGACATCCACCTAAAAGAAATTTGCAGTTTTATAGAAGTGTCAGTGTACTGTGGCATAACACTTGACTGTTGAAAAACAGGTCATGGCAGGAAAATTAAGTAATCTCACCATGAAGGCTTGTGGAATCCAGAGATCCATCAGGCTTCATGCTCCAGAAAAGTAGTGCATCTCCCATCTTTGGTTTGACAGATAAACCCTTCTTTGCACATTCAGATAGCTCATTATAAAATGGCGACGAGCTGCTGTTTACTGTCACAGAAGGGAACACGGTCTCGCCGCCATCTTCAACATCCGAACTAGTAAATAATAATTGCCATGAACAAAAGATAACGTCAATTTGGTCACAAATGGTGCATATTCAAAGAACACCAATATTATGATACATACAGATACATAAGTAGAGTTGCTATACGCTGGCCTCCATTTTTGGTGTTGTAATCATCATGGAAGTAATCAAAGTGAGGCTCGTACTTCTGTCCAACTTCATAGTGGAGGACTTGAAGACCCTCTCCATGCTCTACAGGGAAACGGTAAAGATAGGTGCTTGTGGCATTTGAAGTAAAATTGCACAAGAAAATAACCAAGCATGGAGGTCAAAATGGTCAACGAAAAACTAGTTGCACTTGGTGTTTGTTATTTACATTTATGACTGACCATCAGATTTTGCTGTGATGGGTTATTATCTGTTTTCTATTTGCTGAAATACAATTGATAATTGTTGCTTGAAGCCCCTTGTGTACCTCATCATATTGTCGGCTATGTACCTGTACCTTTTGATTTAAAATATACATTTAGAAATCGATATGCCTAACTATCCACGTTTAGCAAAACTGCACATGCTGTACTGTTCTAAAAATCTATGTCCTGGAGACGTACTGGTGAGTGCACAATTAGTACATTCAATTTTTTTTCATGCAAACTCAACGGAGCAACATGTAAACATTGAAACCTCCAAAGTTATACTAAAGAAAACAGCAGGCTATCACAGAACTGACAAAATCAAGGATAAATCTACTGTAGCACACAGTTTAGCATATAGTGATTGTGTTAATAATCCTCAGTACAGTAATGTACGATTTGGTGATTCCAGGAGACAGTTAAAGCAGAAGCCAGGACCTTTTTTATTTCCATAACACAGCCTATTTTATCTGTATGCTGGACCTATAAGTGTGCTTTAAAGTTAGGCAACATTCAAATTTTAAACATTAAAGCCGTAGTCAGGACTTATGAGTCATTCTATGAAGCAGACTATTTCTGAAATACGGAGTAGAACTGAAAAATTGTCAAATGTACAAGTTAGCAGTGTCAAACAGCATCATCCAAACATTAAATCTAATGACTAAATGTTCACTGAGCACACTCAAATTGTTTCACGAAATAGTACAGACACTTCAACTTTAAACCCATGGTGAATACTGCATACCTACAGGTATGAAGGTGAAATCTGCTATCCTTTTCTCGATTGTACGGATAACTTTGTCCTGTCCTCTTCTAAGAAACATTCCTGAACTTGTCCGCACCCTGCATATACCGCATCATGCAAAATGAGCATCACAGGCGGTGTAACACCCCTAAAATTGGAATTTCGGCAATGTTCAAACCTGCTATCCTTGCTTCCTCCAGTTGCTGAATCAACTACTGTCGACTTCTTCATGTGAGGCTTTGCCAGCGAGATCAGATAGTCGCATTCTTCCTTGGACTGAGAAACATAAAATTCAGTCATAACCAGGTTGCTTGGTAAAGCAATTGGAAATAATCAGCAGTAACAACAGAGTTGAATACGAGCAATTGAACATGACACCAATCCTGATATTGCTTCCTTTTCTATTATGCAACCTCAGCAAACATGACTTTATACACATCATTCAAATAATATGGCAAGTGAATGACAGTGCATTCAAGTGGTAAGCTTAACATGTAGCAAACATCCAGCCCATATGGTTGAAAACCTGAGTTTTGATTCCAGATCCATCACTCTGTCAATTCAACCTCTGGATGAAACTATGAGCCTATTAAGCACAATTGCAAGTACAATGCAGCACGCCAGCACCTGCTCTGCTCAAACTCTTGGTGAAGCTCAATGACAGCTGTATCCCATATGCAAACTAGCCATTTCAAGTAAACTAGCTGCAGCCCAGATCTGGAATAGAGCCATCAAAACTACATTTTACGTTATCTCATTGGCAGCATCACTGGCTCTAACTCTGTTTCTGTACATATAAGTACGACCGCTTCGGGGACAGGGTTGCCCAAAGGGCAAAGCATTTGTAAAGTTACTGAAAACGGAACAGCGAATCTCGCAAAGGGCTAAGCAAATTCGATCGCACAATCGCGGTGTCGATTAATGGTCTGGTGTTGCGCCAACTGCTCGACTAAGATTTCAACAGAACGGGGGGAAAACCTCGAGATCTCCTAGCCACAAGGATGGAGCGAAATCGCATCTAGAACATGTTGTCCTTTCCACCAAACAGAAACGAATGAGGCCAGGGACTCACGAGGAAGTTGTGGTAAACGAAAGCGCGGGGCTCCCACGACAGCACCTCCGTCCACGGCTCCCCCTTCTCCCCGCGCATCTCCAGCCCCCTGCAGCACGCAAGCGCGAGCGAGCACGCGGTCAGCATCTCACAGGAAACCCCCGCGAGCAAACAGCGCGGGGGGAAGAGAGAGAGAGAGAGAGAGAGAGAGAGAGAGAGAGAGAGATCGCGGAGACGGAGGTGAGGGGTAAAAAAAAACGCACGACTCGGAGGCGGATCTGCGGAAGCGTGAGCGCGGGCGCGGGCGCGGGCGCGCGAGGCCCCCGGCGCCGTCGGAGGCCCCGGGCAGCGAGAGCGCGCCGAGCGCGAGGAGGAGGAGCAGCGCCGCGCATGCCAGCAGCAGCGCCGCCACGACGGCCATCGACGGCCTCCCGCCCCGCTTCCCGCCGCCACCGCCGCCGCCCAGCAGAGGCCTCCCGCGCCCGCCCGCCACCCGGCCCGCCATGCCCCGGCCGCCCGCGTCACAGCGCGTCGGCTCCGCTGCCTGACCTGCCTCTGTCTACTCTCCCTCTCTCTCCTCCTGCCGGTGGTTCTAGCTCCTCCCTCTCTCTCTCTCTCTCTCTCTCCAGGCTCTGTCTGACCTGAGTCGCGGGGTTTTTTTTTAGCGCAGAGGATGATGACGCTGCTGCGCTGGTCCTCGGTACGACGAGGCGCGGCCGGGTTCGGTATGTGACGTGTCAGGCGGGTAAGGGGTGGGCCCCCCGGGTAGTCCAAGTCCACATGGGCCGTATACCACCAGGCAAGTTGGGCTGGAGAATTTGAGCCTAGAGACTACAGTGCCTGCCGTGGACCAAATGACTTTTGGGCTCGTGAATCGTACCAGTACAAAACTTTCAACTCGGAAAACCAAAAAAGCTAAGCACATCGTGTCGTGTGCCACCTAAAGGAAAGGTGAGCACATCGTGTCGTGTGCTTGAACCTGAACTGAAAGGCACCAAAGTACACAGCCAAGGAAAGCCAAGCAGCAGCATCAGACGGAACCGAAGCCTGAAGGGCACCATAGTACACAGCCAAGGAAAGCCAAACTGAACTGAAAGGGGGCAGACACCAGGGAAGCCAAGCCGCATCATCAGAATCAGAACCTGAATTCAAACAACCACAGGAACAGGAAGCCACCTAAAGGGCAGGCACATTCCATTTCACTGAATCAAATCAACGTTTGAAAGCTGGCTAACCGCTCTTGCCGCGCGGTGGTCGTTGTGTCCGGGAACCGGCTTATGAGCAGGTCCGATCTCGTTTCGGAAAGCGGTATGGTACAAAAGAAGGCTTCGTGCGTGCCCGTACTCTCCAGGATTACGATTACGAAGAGCTACCGACCTGCCGTACTTCTGTTAAGAGTATGCATGCGAGTTGTAACAGGGTCCGGTCGTGTATCTTTACGCGCGAGTGCCGCCAACCAATGAGATTCTGCCAGCACCAGATTTTGGTTCGTTTTTTTTTTGAAAAAAAGGTTGGTTCGAGTTTGTCGGAAAATGGTTTTGACTCGAGGCGTGGCCTCAAAGTGGCTTCGTCGGGATGGCGATGTCCGTTGCAGACCGCGTCGAAAAATCATTGACATCATCTTCTATGGTGAGTGATAGTAGTGCTCATCACATTTTTTTACTTATTATTTTATTTACACGTCCAATATCAGAACCAGAAATCTATACTATAAAGAGAATTAGATTTGAAAACACTTCTCACCAACAAAAAATCTACACCCACCTCACATAGGATCCACCTGTCGGGAAAATTGGTTGATGAATGGTCAAAAAAGAGGGAGAGGGACATTCATACGTTGATTTCCCCCTCTAAACCAAAAACTTTTTTCACCCAAAAAAGGGCCCACCTAAATATACCCACATTTGTACCCACGTCTATACACAATTATCCCGTATTGGTAAAAGACAATAAATTAGAGAGTTTTCTCCATATAAATAAATGTCAACTATCATGAGTTTTGAGAATACCTAAAGCTCTCCATACATGAGAGAGCGAATATAAAGTATTTTTAAAAGCACTTTGCACTAAAGTGAAGTGATATTGTTTTAGTACTTACATGTCATCAATAAACGTGCGTGCCGCACGTGTTTTCTTGCTAATTGTGTAAATACGAATTATTTCAAACAAAATATAAATACAAAAAAAGAGGCTAAGCACATCATGTAGTGTACCTTGGCAAGTCAGACACGAGGCACTTGAGCACCAAGTGACGGCCGGCAGGGCCGACTATACATATCATTACGTATGAATAATTTAGGTATGGCTCACCATGCTTGCTGCGTGATAGCCATTATGTTCCAAAACCAACTTAAGAACAGCTTCGCATAGATGTGCGGTACTAAAAAGTTAGCATGCCACGCCGTCGTCGGAAGTCTTAAAAAAGTGCCTTAATTATGCGGTACTAACATATACATGTAGTCTGTCCCATATGACATACAATATATGAGTTTTTCATTCACTTTAGACATTACACGATATATATGGACACTTCACACCCGCTCTCATGGATGGACCCAAGGCCCAGCGAGCCTGGGCGACTGCCCGGGCTCCTTGCCGAAGAACGTGCACAGCAGTACAGCACAGGCAGCTGAGTAGAGAAATACTGTACGACAGGGACAAGACAGCTCAAACATTCATAATCCAATATGTAAAGCGAAGACGTTAATTCATCCTTGAGCTACAAGTCTACAATAGAACACTGCATGGAGTTGGGTGCGCGGCGTCGTTTAGGTGTGCTCATCGGCAACAACGACATAATTGAGGACGTGTGCAGTGTTTGCTCGAAGGCAGCAAGGTCTTCTTGAAGAGAGGCCATAAAACACTTTATGTAAGCATGTTTGTACGTGTAATAAATTCTAATTTTAATTTCAAAACTATCGAGGTTGTCAATTTTACTAATATTAATGATCAATAGTTATCAGTTGCAATGTTCGCCCCGGCTCCACAATATTTCTGGGTCCGCTACTGCCCGCTCTCATGTAAACTCCATAAACACAACCTCTTTGGCTTATTCTCATTCGTGAAAAAAGCAAACAAAGCAGTCGTGTCGCCCCATGGGATGGTGCTACGACAAGCCGAATGGCATCGGAGACAAAAGTAGGTAACGAGTCCTGGACCAGTGTCGCCTCCAATTCGTCTCTAAGCTACGGCCCTTTTGCATTCGGAGTGGACTGGCAAATAGAACTACCGCTGTAAACGAAACAAGTTGTTTACTAAAAAAAGTAGATAAAATTAAGGCTGCTCGGAGTAAATGTTCACATGCTGAAGAACAAAAAGAATTGGGTAAAAAAAAAGCTGAGCACACATGTAGTATGCTTTCACGAGCAGCCACATCCTAGTAGATAAAATTAAGGCTGCTGGGAGTAAATGTTCACATGCTGAAGAACAAAAAGAATTGGGTAAAAAAAAAAGCTGAGCACACATGTAGTATGCTTTCACGAGCAGCCACATCCTCCCCTAGAGTGAAACACACAGGAAACATTCTAGTAAGTAGTATGTGATGGTGCTCACCACGTCCGGGACCCGTGCTATCAATTACTTGGATCTAGTTTGTGCAAGCCGTATGGTATTATTAGCTCAAACAACTCCCAGCTATTTTATTCTGAGAAGTTCCGTCTCTTGGGCCGTCTTTTAGCCCTGGCCCTAGAAATAAGGAACGAACACGGCCCAACCAGCCCCCTCCCACAGTTAAAGCCCGCACACAGTCCGGTGGCCCGTCACGCACGGCCGGCTGTCGGTTTCGGTGTCGCCGTGTACATACTTCATGCTGGTACCGATCGCCGGGCCTCCTTTCGTCGTCTTGGTCTAGGGATCTCGTTACGGTACTGCTAGCGCCCGGACCTACCGAAACATTAGCCTATGTTACATGTAACATAAAAACATAAAAAATATTTTTATTTCCCTCTCTTTTTTATTTGGGAGAAATCTTATATTGATGGACAGTAGATAACCACGGAGGAATCACTGCTGTACATGTATCTATATGAAAAATCTTAAATCATATTACAACATCAGAAAATCATAGTTACAACACTAAAAACTAAAAAATCGATGTTGCTGCAACATCTTGTATTGATAAAGAATTACAAATCACTATTGCAACACATGTCATATTAATGCAACAATCTCATATCCCGGTTGCAACATTACAAAATCATAGTTGCAACATCACATAATCACATTTGCAACATCTCATATTGATAAAAAAAATAATCACAAATTATAATTCCAACCCGTCTCGTTTTGATCAGAAAAATCATAAATAATTTTTGGAACACTAGAAACTTATAATTGCAACATAACAAAATAATAATTGCAACATCTAGAATTAATAAGAGAATCATAAATCATATTTGCAACACTAGAAACTCGCATTTGCAACGTCATGAAACCGCAGTTGAAACATTACAAATTGTCTCATAAGAAAAGTGGGATCTAGCACCGTTTCTCCACGTGGGGCGGCGTCGGTGGCGCCTGCGGAGGCGCGCGGGGTGACGGCCATCGGAGGCGCGTGGAGGAGAGAGGAGGAGGCGGCAGCGGCAGCGCGTGGAGGAGTGGGGAGGGAAAGTTGTGCGGACGAGTGGGGAGTCGGCGGCGCGTGGGGCGGCGGAGTCGGCGGCGGCGCACGGGGTGGAGTCAGCAGGGGAAGTCGGCGGCGACGCCGCACGCGGAGGCGCGTGGGGTGGCAGCCAGATGCGCGCAGACGAGTAGGGAGGCGGCGGCATGTGGGACGGCGGAGTCGGCGGTGGCGCGCGGAGCAGAGTCCGCGGCGACGTCGATGTCGCTGGATCTGGAGGCTGCAGCAGGGGCGTCGGGCGTCGCGCGGAGGAGACTGCGGCGCATGGAGGAGCGGCGCTGGGGCAAGGAGGAGCGGGGAGGGGCGGCGTCGGGAGCGGGGAGGGGCGGCGCCGGCGGTGGCGTCGGGAAGCGGAGGCAGCGCATCAGGACTCGGGAGCGGTGGTGACGGGGATGCGAGACTTTTTTTTTTAACTGCCGCAGGTGTTGAATGGGGAGGGGCGGAAAGAAATAGAGCAGTGGTTGGGGGTCCGATATTTTTGTTGTCGTCGGACGACCGTGGATAAGCATTACCGATCTCATTATTATTGCCTTGTTGCTATATGTGTTCAGTCTTTGACCTTCACTTATTATATTAAGCAACAATATATTTCAGCTGGGGACTAGGGATTAGAGTTCAGGGTATTTTTTCAGGCCGGATTGTGCATCTTGGTAGATAATGAGTTAATGACTAGAAAAGGTGCTGTCAGTAGCGAGAAAGAGACGGAAAAGAGAAGGGACTCGAAAAGTGCGGCTTATAGCTCAGCAACGGTGTATCTGATGGAGTACCGATAGGGGTGTGCCACACATATTGGAGACGCGGAGACATGACCTATGACTCAATCCAACCGGCCAGTGTTGTCTGTTTTCATTAGTTGTATTATCTAGTTTGGATTTTATCTTCTCTTCAATATAATCATGTGGACACTATTTTCCGTTGAATTTCTTTGCGTTGCAAAATATCGGCATTGAGATAATAAAAAATGAAAATCCTTCACTGAACACAACGAAATAAAGGTCTGATCAAACGGTTGAATTTCTTCTCATTGCAAAATTTCAACAACCCATGCATAAACACTATTTTTCGTTGAATTTTTTTGCATTGCAAAATGGGCAATCAATCAGCAAAGATATCATCAACAACGAAATATAAAACATTTAGTAACACCAGTGCACACCTCTTGAAATATAGAACATTGGTACGTCCAGAGAAGAACCATTCCCGATTCAGTTTTTATCTAAAAAAAAGTACCACTTTCGTTCCAAATTATGATTTATTATTGATTTTTATAACGTTTGACCACTCATTTTATTTAAAAATTATCAGTCTTATTTATTTTATCTATGATTTAGTTTATCATCAAATACTTTAACCATGGCCTATTATTTTATTTATTTAAACTAAATTTTTAAATCTATTATTTTTATACTATAAAGATCCAAAACTTTCGAGGATCGATGGGCCCGCAAATCATTGAAACATTACTCCTCCTGTCTTGAAGAGTTTGACAAAACAGTCTGTAAAAAACACGCGCTTGGAATAGCCGAGTTCGTAACCCTCAATTATCTGTTATACAATTTTATTTTCATTATCTGTTATACAATTTTATTTTCTATTAAAGTGTGTGCACCACGTGCATTCTTGCTAGTAAAATAAACAATCAGACGTTGCGAAAAATAATGAATAGTAATGCGGAACGAATGGAGTAGTTGGTAGAGGATTCTCTAGCTTATATTTTCATTGATAATCGCAAAGAGATCAAGCAAGATTCAGATGGAAGAAAAAAAAAGGCGATCAACAGAAAAGAATATAAAAGCTCGGATTCAGTTGGGAACCAGACACCAGCAAAACTGCATAGGAGCAAGAGCAACCGCCAAGTCTTGTCAAGAAGCCATCGGCCCCTACATCTACATACAGTGAACTAAAATGTTGTCCGGGCTTTCACGCTCCCATGTTCAACTTTGAAGCAAGCTGCTTTTCAAAGTGCTCGGTCGGCCTATCCATCAATTGGAAAAAATAGCAAAATTCATACGGCCCCAAAAATGTTGTTCCATCGAGTGAAGATGACCACTGCCTTTTACATCGCTCTGTAATGTTACACAAACTAAAAATAAAGTGAAACAAGGGGCTGCAGCGTTGGACATGTTACAGGTTACAACCACCGATTCAGCCCTTTTTTTTATCTCCATCCTGACTTTACATCCTGCAACAAAAGAAGATGAAAGCACTCAAAACCTGATATAAGCCATGTGGAGCCCCAAAGGTTCGGATTGCACAATGAACAATGTGTGTGGGCCAGAGCACAAGGGAAGCAGGTGATCTTTTATCGGCCAATATTTGCTATGGAAGAAATCATATGTAGTGTCGCCCCTATGCTACAGCTGTTTGAATGCGAAAGAAGCACTGTACATGCATGAACATACATAAAAAATTACAAATCACCTGCTTGTATGGACCAGCTAATGTACACTGATATTTGAAGTTGCTGCCTCAGCAAGATCATATTTCATACTCCCTACCATCACAATATAATAGTTTTAGGTCTGTCCAAAGTCAAACTTGTTTAGCTTTGACCATCAATACCTAATGATGTAAATAGTTTGGCAACACAAGGTTGGTATTACTAGATTCATCACATAAAGTTATTTCATAATATATATATTTTTCTATTCGATTATAAATATAATTTTCAGGAATTGGAGGTCAAAGTTGCACCTCGTAGCGTGTTGATAATTTAATAATATATATTTTTCTATTTAAAATAACTATATTTTTCCAGAAGTTGGTAGTCAAAGTTGCACCTTATATACTGTTAATGTCCTAAACCATTTATATTTGTGATTAGTGGGAGTAAACAACAATCATTTATATATCAATGCAAAGGGATGGAAGGATAAAGAGCAAGCAGCACATATCCAGTGTCAATCAATCACTGCATCATTTCAAAGGCCTACTCTAGTTTTGCAGTGGAGAACAGCCCCAAATATCTCGAATGCAGAAGGGTACCGTGCAGTGACAGTGCATAAACAAACTTCTTTCGGAAGAAACATAAAAACATATATTCAACAAAGAGCAACCGAAAGATCAAAGTGTTAATTAGATATATACCATTGCAATTGTCGTGGTTCGGAGATATACCATTACAATTCACGATATTGTAAACATGCCATTATAACTCTTCAAAAATCCGAGATATGCCACTACTTACCCCTTCGATGTATTTCTTAGATTTTGTGGACCAAATTACCCTCATCTTCATCCTTGTGACCCCCCTATGGTCCTGCACGCCAGCACTGCGCTGCCTCCCACGCCGGCGTCCGACGCCCCGCGCCGCCCTGTTCCGCGACCTCCCTCGCCGGCGTCCGCACGCAGCCTATCCCGTGCAGCGCTGCGCCCCCGCGCCGCCCCGTCCGATGCCTTCGCGTCGGTGCCTCGGGGGCCGCACCGCCCCGTCGCCGGTCGCCACTTGATGTGCCGCCCATCTGTGCCTCTTCTCGGTGCTTCCCCACACCGCCAAGCCCCATCAGTGGCACTACTGCTCCAGTCGTTCGCAAAGGAGGTGGCCGACCAGCGGTGCTGCTATGCTATGCGAAAATCAGAGGAAAGTGACACAGAAATCTAAACAGGCAAGTGCTTCTTTCTTGTTTGCTCGGTGGAAAGAAATAGGAGAGTTATTAGATATTGTTTTACTTGCCAACAAAGGATGAGAGAGTTAGTGTGTGCTGCTTGGATTGAATGTGGTGGTGTGGGGCGCAACAGGAGAGAGAGGAGGGAGCAGATCAGCTCGGCCTCCACTCCTCCAGCTCGTCCAAGACGAGGAAAACCACCTAAATTGGCCATAGACGAGCGGACCGTACCAGCGAGCAGCGCGGCTAACACAGAAGATTGGCGGGGCAAGCAGCACGACGAACTTGGGCTGGGCAGCAAGCTGGGTGGAGAAGATGAACCGTAGAGGAGTGGAATGAAAAAGACAGGGGCAGTTTGGTCTAAAAAATAATAGAATGCAGTGAAAGGGTATGTAATGGTATATCTTTGACATTTGGAAAATTATAATGGCATGTTTACAATATAGTGAAGTGTAATGGTATATCTCTGAACCGCGATAATTGCAATGGCATATATCCAATTAACCCAAGATCAAGTATTGTCAGAGTAGGTAGTTAGCATCAGTACCTGGCTAGAAGCTTTGCCCCAAGTACCTGTGCCTTGGAATGTCTTAGGGGAAATAGACCAAAGCACCCGATTGCTTTAGTGCACTCCAGAACCATGTAGAAGAAGAGTGTCTGCTATCACATTCCTTGCTTCAGAACATAAAGTTTCTGCATCACTCCCTTGAATAGGTCGGTGAATAATCACCTTTACTGAACCTGAATTGAGGATGCCTTCCATTCCGGAAGGCATCAGATTCCCAGTCCCAATAAGAGTAATAGGTATCACAGGAGCGCCGGTCTTTGTGGCGACACTGAATGCGCCTCGCTGAGAATAATAATACAGCATATCACTGCTACAAGAAAAGTTAAAAGCAATCATGGAGAGAAATAAGATCTAGTTTCATAGAACCTAACCTTAAATGCACCTAACTTGCCATCTCTACTTCGAGTCCCCTCGGGAAAGAAAAATACAGAAGCTCCTTTTCGGACCAAGTCCACGCACCGTTTGAGACAATCCTGCATTTACAAAACCAATGTTATGGCAAAACATGGACCACAAAGTTGACAAGTAAGATGGAAAGAACTAGGAAAGGCACTAACTGAAAAATATAATAACGCTAAACAATAACAGTACACAAACTTGGTTGTCAGGTTTGCCTATGTTTTAAGCGGTGTGCCAAAGCTGTATTAACAAAAAAAAAGGGTGCGTGTCACTCTAAATAACACAGATGATAAAAAAAAAATATGGTGATCTAAACAACACACATGATCAAAACAAATATTGTATCATCAGAAATTTATCTAAAATATATCTAAAAAGGGGTGAATTTACTCATACCAGCTGGCTCCTGCTGTCCATACGCCGCAGAGGAATCACACCCAGGAGGTACATCGCCCACCCTATAATAGGGAACATAAAGATACTGGTCTTGCTTATAAACTTGAAGCACCTCCCTAGAGTTAGAAGGGTATAGATATCCAAGAAGCTCTGATGGTTAGCAACATAGACAGCAGGGCTAGTATTTGGAGGTAGATTCTCCATTCCCTCAACCTCAAGCTTGTAGAACATGGAAATCGTCAAAGTAGCCCAAATCTTCGCAATGTAGTGCTGCGCTCTTCTACGGTACCGGTCAAATAGCAACACGAGTGGATGAACCACAACCATAGCTACAAACAAAAAGATTGCTGCAACTGCAGTCACCAAATAGAAGCAAACCCCTCTGACTCTTGAAGCCACTTGTAGATCTGTTAAAATTATTTCAAATTAGAATAAGGAGATCCAATTCTAGAATTTGATCTCTAGCATTTGTCTCTGTAGACAGTCCATTTCACACAAGTTATCTGCCTTGCTGGAAATGTGTGCATGCTCTCCCCAATAAGTACCTCACATCTACTGATTCTTGTATGTTCATGAATCATGAATAAGTGAAACATAATGATGGAAGTACTGCTATTATGCATGCAACATGCTAAGGTGTCTAAAAGGCTACGCACTGCCAGATGTCTCCCTATTTTGATGAATGTGGTGACACCTTTCAGTTAGGTGGGAGTAACCGCTGTAGCCATAGTACTTCATCACAAGGAACCAAACAATCGTTTGATTTTGTGTTATGTCAATCTAGCTAGAATAGTCTAAACAACGGAGCATTAGCAACAGCAATTCAGTCATTGCAGGTTCACAAGGGTTGATTCCTACGCTTCATAACTTTCCCATTTCGGCGAGGCACCCAGCCCACACTTCCAGTTAACGAGATCATGACAATCTTAAAACGGTAAAACATTTTTGACGCATTCACTAAGCTGGATACCTGACAGCGCCGGCGTGGAATCCCCCGCTGCGGCCGCGGCGGCGCCACCAGCAACGACGTCCGAGCGCACAACCGTATCCCTCCGCCGCCGCCACCTCGTCGCCAGAACCTGCGGGCTCGGGGCCCGTAAGGCCCCCACCGACACCGGATGCCGCAGGCTCATCGCGCGTCCCCAGCCGGCCACCGCTACGAACCAACCAACAATCCATCATCAATTAGATAAGATCAGCACGGAAGCCTGTCTCGGAGTCGGAGATACAGGCCTAGCGCCCGAGCAGGGCAGCGAGGCGGCAGTACCGTGGGCCGAGGAGGAGGAGGAGGCGACGGGGATCGGCGGCGCGGCCGCGGCCGCCGCGGTCGCGGCGGGCCCCGGCCGGAGGAGCGTCCCCATGGCCCGCCCCGCCTCCCTACTCGCTGCCGCTGCGACCTGCGCCGGCGGGGCTCGCGATCTCGCTCCCGGCGGGGGAGGTGGCGCGCACGTGGCGAACGTGGTGCGGTGTGGATCAGGCCTGGCCGTGTCGTCGCTCGCGGCGTTTTCGTTTTCGTTCCGGTGGGGGTTTGAGGGAGAGAGATGGGGGGGCTTCGCTGGAGAGGATCGGATAGAACCGTGGGGACTCGAGCCAGGCGCAGCGCAGCGAAGGAGACGGGGGCACACGGGGCGGGGTGTGTGTGTGCCTGTGCGTCAGCGGGCGGACGTGTGGGTCGCGCGCGGATGGTGGCGATGGGACCGGTGGGGCCGTGGCGGCGGCTGGGGAACTGCGGGCACGGGCCGGCCGGCGCTCGTGGCTTGCTTGCTTCCTTGTTCGTTTTGACATGGCACGTTGGCAAAACCTCGGCGTTTTCTCGTTGTTTTTGAAGAAGTTTCCTATGCGATTTGGAACCTACTACTTGTTGTGCTTGTGGTCGAAGGTTTCTGGCGCCTAGCATAGCTCAGCCTGTGTTGCAACTGAACATGTAGGAGCAAAGGAGATTTGCAATTATATGTGGTGTTTACATGTTAGAATTGAGAGGTTAAATTTGGGAGTAAGATGTCACTTCGTAATTATTGCGCTATTGTAGCATTTCGTTTGTATTCGTGAAAAATTATCTAAAAATTGATTAATTAGGCTCAAAATGTTCGTCTCGCAGAGTACAACAAAACTGTGCAATTAGTTTTTGATTTCATCTACATTTAATACTCCATACATGTTATGACATTTTAATGTGACGGAGAATCTTCTTTTTACGTAGTGTATTTGGGAGTTGCTTTTTGGAACTAAACAGGCCCATAGTAGTATTACAATGAGAAAGGGGACACGTTGTAGTGTACTCACTCTGTCCCTTTTTATCCGTCGCTGTTGATTTCCGTGCCGCGATTTAGATTCGATTTGTAGAAAATATGTGCAACATTTTAATCTCTAAAAAATTGTTAAAAAACTAGATTCAAATATCTATCTAATGATATTTATTATGTACTATAAATATTAATATATATTTTTTTATATTCAGTCAAAGTTATTTTTCGAAAACCGTAAACGACAGATAAAAGGGACAGAGCACTCCGCATGCGGTTACTGCAATTTTCAGGAATATCTATCTTTTAACCTTATACTACACCGCCTGAGTGTTCCCAGGCCGTACATCATACCACACAAAGTAGCAACCTGACAAAGAAAAGACTCTGTATACTTTCGTTTACATTGTTAGGGGTACAGCACTTTCTGCGACTGGCAAACGCCATATAACGAACAGCATCCACTGAAGAAAAAGAGGAACGAACGGGGGGCTACAAACTAAAACTGCACGGCTATCATGTGATACATTCTGATTCTAGAACAGGCATAACAGGCATGTGTGGTCACTGATTGAATGTGATACGAGTACAAACTGTATGGCTGCAGGAAAACTGAAACAGCACAATTACATTCCCTAGGTGTAGAGGAAGAAACTGAGATACACAAGACAGGATCAACAAAACAACAGGGGGGCACAAAAGAAAGAATCAAATCACTGTTAGCTCCCAAGCCCACTGCAGGTCAGCCTCTGGTGTCCATATACCATGCCCTGGCCAGGTGATGAGCAACACCTGTGTGTGGCTTTGGCTGCAAAGAGGCCAGTTAATCTGTACAGGGGGCCTCTTCGCACTTCTATGATAGTCTGCATCTTTCGATGATTTCAGTGACAGATGAATGTGTCTCCCGTGATATCATGTTGAGCTGCAGATGAAATGTCTGCAGGAGTATACCAAGGGTAAATTATCATGTTGAGCTCAAAGCAGTCACAGAAAAATATAAAATGTCTGGAGCACCATAAAATGGGAAGACATCACAAAATCTATTAAAGCTAGAGCAGTAGCATATTATCCAGTAAGCATGCAAAAAAAGGAATGAATAAATAAGGTTTCTAGTCTAGATGCAAACTACATAAAGAATAGGAGTAGAATCTATAGGCACCACGAACTAATGGTTCCTGAAAATGGTAGCTCATGTATCTTTAAATCTGTGCAAGACAGTTCTTGTCAGTTCACAAATTCTGGACACATACCACAAATTTTTCCAGTACAGGAACAAGAATCTTCAAGCTGTTGTCCGGAAGGCAACTGGTAATGGCTCCTCGAACCATCATACTGTTGCAGCAAATAGACAATTCAGAAGTTAAGCACCACGGTGCTTAAATTGTAATCATAACAATTTAAGAAACATTACTAAACAAGGCAGATCGTGAACCTTTCTGTTGAAAGAAAGGCGAGCACAAGTGCTGCATAGGCCTCTACAATCATCATTTCAGCTTCACGGGCTCCTTGCAACAAAGACTCTTCATCATCCTGACAATTACAAACAGCAATTAAACAATGATTCACAAAAACCAAATAATATGCAGTTATACCTTTCTAGGAAGCATGTACAAATACAACATATGGTGCATTGCCAATCAAAGACTAAAATGTTCTGATTAACTCAAGTTTCAACTAAAGCTCTTGGCAATCTCTCTAGACTTCTCATTATATAGTAAGCTCAAAACAGGATACAAAATGGTAGGAAGAAAAAAGTACAGTGTTGTTGTGAAAAATCAGTGCTTTGATGAGGGGGGCAGGCAAGGGAAAGTGAGATAAGGGCAGCCTGTCATTGGCAACATTACACCATGTTCATTAGTTCTTATTGCCATTTGCATGCAAATCTATTTTGAAGCACGTGAGAAGATAACCATTACCATGCTTTGTTATGTTGTAACATATAAAAACTTGAGGATTAGAATTACCGGTGATATAGCTTCAGCAGTTTCCCCTGCACCTTGACACGCTAGAAATATTGAACAGAGCAGGGGTATGACATCCCTCTCTGCCTCTTCGCTATTGTGATGTTGAGATGTATTGACAGAAACACGGGCATTCGCAAGACGTACCCTGTAGCAAGGCACGTTTGGAATTACAGAAATTGACTAGAGGAGGTAAAAAATGCCCCCGATCCAAGAGATTGGAAGAACAGTAGTACGGACATGAATGAAGCAAATGGAAAAGAAACTGCGTACCTGTTAAGGCTATCTTTCTCCACAAGGTTGACGAGCAATCCCAATATGGCAACCAGAAAATCAAGTTCATGGTCTCGCAAATGCTTAGTTTTGACTTGCTGTGCCTTGCTGTTCTGGGAAGATGACAGATCTTGATTGACATTGACATCTTGACCAGAGGACACACTTTCTTTCAGTTGATTGTTGTTCAAGGAGAAATCAAATGATGGGAAATGCTTAATGATCAAGGAGGCCATGGTATTAATTCCACCACATGCCGCAATCTGTTCGCAACCAGATGGGTTCTCATTTGCCAAGTTCATAAGAACCTGCCATAAAGTTAATGGAAGATGTCAGATACATCTAACTGTAAACATAATAAAAACAAGTGCCTCACACTAGTATGCCACTTGCTTATTGCAAAAGATGTCTGTTTGGTAAAGTTCTACTAACTGATCAGCTGATAAAAAAAAAATATTTTCGCCAAATATCTTACATTAACAACAAAAGACCAAAACTAATTTAGTGATGTGTAAGTGTAAGAATATTGTGGCAAGATTTAAGAAATAGGACACATGTAAAGGGATATACAACAAAATCAATATTCAAAAATTACCTTATCCTCACTTAAATATAATCTCAAAGAGATTTAGGATACTGAAATTCTAAAACATCTCAAGCCGGCTTTTAAGCAAACAAGCTAGGGAAGAGAAATTACGGTTTTCTATACAAATGAGTCTTATCTTATCAACTAAGCATTTGTGCTACTCTATCAGCAGTTCAGCATCCTGCCTGGTAAGCAAATTACAACTTTAACCACAATCTTAAACTCAATCATCACCAGTTTGGTGGGTGCTGAGCCGGTGTTAGCTTTATGCTAGTGCTGAAGCATTAAAAAAAAACTCGACCATGGTGAGAGACTCCCACCAGGCTTTGTTCAAAGGTGCCACTTCGAACCCAGGTCGGGACAGGAGTTTCAACAACTCCTAGAGTTCAACGCTTTAACCGGTCCACCACTGAAGCTAAAAGCGTGTCGTACTAATGCACTCTGCATTAATGTTAGCATTAACCTGACCCGTTGCTCAAGCATAGATGTCATCCCACAAACAACTCATATCTTTTAGGAATGGTGAACGATCTTATGGTGGATGTGAATACACAAAATGATACATGGATAATAATGATAAATGCCTGGCAAATTGTATAGAAAAATCTCAACAATTGGCAACCATCTGAAGGATATACAGCTACATCTTTTATCAAAATTTGAGTAATGCCAGGCAACAAAGAAACATGATTAATTACCTTAACCGATGCTAAAAGGCAATCTTCCAAAAGACTGGACTCGTCTTCAGCCTTGGAATCAGATGTTGTACCTGACTGATAAATATCTTCAGGTTGGCATGATTCAGGACTTAGGATTTCTGCAGTTCCACAATTGTCCAGCACTTTTCCATTAGCTCGTTTTGCTCGCTTCTGTGGTGATTTCCTTTTTGGGCCAAATACATCCCAATTTGAAGGTTCTTGATCAACATCATCAAATGCAAAGGGATCATCACCACCATTGCCCAAATCTTTATCCGCATTTTCAGATAGACGACGCCTTTTTGCCATTTCACTGGAGTTCACACCAGAAGCTTGTGCTTTTATAGAAATCCAACCAGTTGAGCCTCTGATCGGATTAGCTTTGGAACGATCCTTTCTTATATTGAGCTTCAAGCCAACACCGTTGCCGTGTCTCTTGATAAATGATCCACTTGATGCCCCATTGCTCGAAATTGACGGAGATGACTCACAGACATCACTACTAGAAGAGATAGTAATATGAGAAACTTCAGATTTTGAGGACAGGCAATTTTGGTGCCTTTTATTCAGAAAATGGTGTTTTTCCGTTGCATTCGTGCACTTGCCATGATGATTCAATAAAGTTGCACCCCCACTGTCTGCTGCACAATGAAATGTTGAAAATGTAAGTATGCTAAAACTTGCAAAGGTAACAAATATTTATTACCATCACATTATACTAGAAAGGTAATAGCACAGTTTGTCCACAGTACTGGTGCGCGAAATAGCTTAATAATCACTCTAATGTATTGCTAAGGACAGAAGGTGCACATATCATGAAATATATAATTGGTTAGGGGAGTAAATATACAATTTAATGAAAACTAATAAAATTTTTGGTATTGCCTTAGATGGTTTCAATTTTGAGATCTACTGTACTGCAATTGAAACATAATTTGTTGATTCTAACCATATTCAGGCTCACATAGCAAAGGCAATATATAGATATAAAAGGAAAAGGTCCTTTTATTACCAGAGCAGCCCCCATTGCGTAATTTAGAAGATTTCGTATCTGCCTTTCTGGAAACAGTGGAAGTGTTCTGAGAGAGAGAAAGAGCTGCAGCAAAAGATATAAAGATCATATTTAATGACCAAAGGGTGCATTGAGTTTTACATTTAACTGTAAGTAGTAATATTAAATCATTAAGCAATTACCTGATAGTAATTCGATAGTTTTGAGAACAACCCCAAGAAAAGGAAGTGGGGAGCATTTAGGGCTCAATTTACGATTCATGCAGAGCAAATGGGTCTGGAAGGAACAGAAATGAGTTAACAGTTTAGAATACTTTGTACATGAATAATAAAGTTAGCAGCAGCACATGGTGACACTATTATTGGAAAGAAGAACAAAAAAACATTTTAGAAAAGTGAGATAGAAGGAAACCAAACAAACAGGATTTGGAAAAGTACCTTGTTATTGTCGCTTAGAAATGTGGCATTCTCCAAAATTTTAAAACACTTCAACAGGAGTGCGGCACTTTGCAAAGGTGATCCTTCCTTTAGCTCCACAGTCATAGTGGAGGTATCCTTTACAAGTCTCTGATACACAAATGTTTGCCATCAGAGGCAGATTTTTATTGCAGTCACTTAGCACAAACACACGGTACGGGTGACATGTTAATACAAACAAATTGATTGTCACTGGATAAAATATGAAAATACTAAAGGTCTTATTAGAGTTCTTGATGAATATCCAAGCGGGGCGAATATCAACGGAATTGCAACAATCAACAGAATATAAAATCACTTGATGTCTATTTATTGTGCTACAAACAGTAGAATCTAAAACTTCTCAACCAAATCAATTTTCATCTCATAACATTGTGCTGCAGCATGTTTTCAAGTGCTGAAAATAATCCTCTTTCAAATTACGACTTTAAGCGTACTGGAGCTTGAATCATACAAGGCTCCTAAGGTCCTACTCCCTCTGTCCAAAAAAGAACAAGTCATTATTGGGATTCTATGGCAGATTAACGAGGATGTAAAATGACCTTGTTGGCCCCTATTTATTAGCCATATTTGGCACTAATTGATTGCTGCATGCGCATGCAGATACTAAATGGGATAAAATGACTTGTTTTTTGGGAAAGATTTTGAATCCTACAATGACTTGTTTTTTGGGGACAGAGGAAGTAATCCTTTACCGTAGCAAAACAAATAGTGCCAAATTAATAGTTTTGTTCTAAATCTGTTGAAAACAAATGTAACACAAAACGAGGTCTTACCTCCAGTTCTGAATGACAATTCACCATAACATTAAAGATATTATCAAGACCACCTGACTGTCTTAATGTTTCTTTGAAATTTCCCCCAACTCTGGTCACCATGTCAGATGTCTCTGAAAAGAAAAATGTTATAACACTTCAGTGTAATGATAGCGACATTGCCACTAATGCACGTTTGTTCAAGCTTCGAACAGATGTACCCCAAGTTCTAAATAGGGCACCAAACAAGAGCCAGAAAAAGAGCATCCATGTAATGATGTAAACATAAGCTACTCAACTTATTATTATTTTCCATTGGTTGTTTTGATCGATAAAATAAGAGACCTAATGGGATAGAGAACTTACCCTCTAATTCAACAGCAGACAAGCAAGCCTTTTCCATTGTCAACAAAGCGAGCCACTTTGAACACAGTTCTGGCCTTGCTGTTCTTCTTTCATCCCGGCCTAGTGGCTTGATTTCTTTGCAGCTTAAGAGTATTTCTTCAACTTTGGAAAGTATGTCCTCTGAACTAGAATCAGCATCCTTATTTGGACCGTTAAGCATTTGAAATTTACTGATTCCAAGAAGTTTGGAACCTATTGATGGCGCTTTGGCATCAACCACATTAACCGGAGGGTTTAATAATTTAAGAAGGAAATGGACACAAGTTTCTGAATCCAGCAAATTATTGTCTTGGACCTGAGAAAAGAGAGAACAACAATAAGCAGAACTCATACTAATGTGAACATTCAGCAGAAGTATCACTATCTCAGTTCTTTACTACATGACATTCTAGAATCTGTGCCATTCTAAAAAAAAAAAGTTGACCATTTATATGGTTAGCTGTACAAAGATGTATTAAATGAAAATATCATTACCTTTGTCGTTAGAATGCTTCTATAAAGTTATAATTTTATTATAGTACCTTAATATAAAGTTATGAAATTAATGGCCAAAGTTGCATTTTGAAGACCATGGAAAGTAAAAAAAATGTCCAGTAAAAATGAACAGAAGTGACAAAAGAGAACTCCTCTAGGGTAATTAAATCGTACACCTTATAAAACCAGAGACATAGTCATTTAGGTCAAACTAATGAAAAAGATAAATACCAACACTGTCTGAGATTTACTAACACATAAACTCCAGTAAATAAAAAATGTTGAGATTAAAAGCATGGCATTTCTTGACTGATATTCTCATATGACATGTCGGTCTTTGTAATGTGAAGACAAGTGGCTGCTGCTATGAGAAACACAGAAGAAAGAAATAGCTATTCCACCTTGTTATTAGCTTGGTGACTTCAAGATAGTGGAGGTAGATATATGCATAAAAAATTGTAACACAGCATACAGAAAAGCGTGTAGACTGAGATGAAGAGGTACTTACATCACTTGCCAAAACAAATAAAAGAGCTCCTGCAGCAATAGCGCATGGAGGATCATCAATGTCCAGGACCAAAATAGCATCGATAATTTGCTGTAGCAATCTACAGGATATAACAAAAAGGAAGGCACTTTTGAGTAATGAAATGGAAAGAAATGTGGAATCTTCAGAAAGATGAGATCTAATACTCTGTTTGTCGAATGGTGATAATGATTTTAGCCAAGAACCTTTAGCATTGAGGAAGTTCTGAAATTTAATACTTACTTAACTATTTTTGTGGTCTTAAGATAGACTATGAACTGCCTTTTGACCTTGCTTCAAAAATTGAAGATCAATTCAGCCAACAAAAAAGATACCCTATACAACTTAAACTTATGCAGACCAAGGTATTACACCTTTACCTAAAAGTCTTGTGTACAACATCAGTGTTTATACAATGTTGAGGATAAGAGTAAAACACTGATCTTTCAGCTCTGATTACGGTTTACAAAACAATTGGCGTTCTTGTTCTATCACAACTGGAAACCTGCCTAATTACGAGAAGCCACAAAATAGTCACATAGGCTTATGGAGGAATATTTAGCTACACTTCAATTGTTTGCATTTCTGTCAAACAGTATACTTAGATGATTGCAATGATGTTGAGCTGAGCAGACATAATTCAAACAAGAAACATCAGTTTCTAGGCAATCCTTATCAGTAACCACTAACCGTGCTGCCACTTGTGAAACCATGCAAGATAGGATGTCTGAGCTAAAGAATAGACCAATCTGCTAGAAATGTCCCTAGGCAAATCAAATGAATACTTCTTGAACCAATTTATGAAATTAGGTACAAAGCACAAGGAAGTGACACTTATGCTTGCTGGCATCAACAGAATTTAGTTCTACAACCTAGCAGAAATAACAACTCGTGTCCATGTCAATGATTGAAACAGGAAATCGTTGAATCACAACACCATTTTTGGTGGCTTGGGGAGAAAAATTAGCTGATTATTGCGAAACCAAGCAAAGCAAAGGAAGCCCATGGTCCAAAGGCAGAAAGGTGTTTCCTTTCTCGATGGTGGCTTGGGGAGAAAAATTAGCTGATTATTGCGAAACCAAGCAAATCAAAGGAAGCCCATGGTCCAAAGGCAGAAAGGTGTTTCCTTTCTCGAAAGGAAACCCTAATCTTGAGCCCTAAACGTACAAGAACACCATTACGGTTCACAATTTTGAAGGCCAAGATTGCCAAGAAAGATGACCAAGAACCTAATTCATGTTCTTTGCGGAGCGGAAGGGAAAAGAAGCGCCTTTGTCGCACTCACCCCTGTGCCCGGAGCACGCGGCGGCGCTCGGCGGAGGCGCAGATCCCGAGTAGCGCGAGCAGGCTGGCCCGGCGCGTCCGCCTCTGCGCGGCCGGGCGGATGCCGTCGAGCGCGAACGTGACCTCGTCCACGCTCTCCATCATCTCCCCGTACTCCTCCGCCTCCATCAGCGTCGCCGTCGGCGCCGCGGAGGGTGGCTCCGCGAGCTCCCACCCTCCTCGTCTATTTCTCGGCGCCCCGCCCCTCCCGCGCCGCCTCGCCTCCGGCCGGGGCAGCGGCGGGGACGGGGGCGGGTCCTCGTCGAACTCCCACATCGAGGAGGACTCCTGCGACGGCGGGGGCGGGAGCGGGAGCGGCTGCGAGGCCGACGACCCCAGCACGTCGTCGTCGGCGTCGAAGTCGAACGCGTCCTGCGAGGACGAGACCCCGCCCCCGCCGTCGGAGAAGGAGCGGGATCTGCGGCCGTACGTGCGCACGATCATGGCGGCCGCGCCGTCGTCGATGCGCTGCGCCTGCGCGTGCGCGGCGAGAGAGGGAGAGAGAGATTTGGGTGTGGGTTTGATTTGGGTTCCGTCCGGGGCGTTCGCTTCGCGTTGCGGCTGATGCGGATTTGGGAATTGCGATAGGGGGAGGGGGGAGCTGGGGAATTGGGCTCAGGCTCGCGGAGGCTGGGTCGCTGAGGGGTGGGGCCCGCGCGATGGGTTTGGTTGGGTTTGTCCGTTTCCGCCGTTCTGGCTTCTTTCGCCTCGGGTTGTTGGGAACACACCTGTGGAAGTTGGAAGTTGGTGTTTAGATGTTAGAATTTTCAGGTTGAATTTGTAAGTAAGATGTCACTTCGTAATCATCGTGTTACTGTAGCATTTCGTTTGTATTTGTAAAAAATTATCCAAAAATTGATTAATTAGGCTCAAAATGTTCGTCTCGCAGAGTACAACAAAATTGTGCAATTAGTTTTTAATTTCATCTACATTTAATACTCCATGCATGTTATGATATTTTGATGTGATGGAGAATCTTCTTTTTGCATAATGTATTTGGGAGTTCTTTTTGCAACTGTTTAACAGGCCCAAAGGGACGGAGGACGGCAAAGGGATGGCGGTGCCTCCAAGGCGGTTTTGCAGCCGTCAAATCTCCTATCAGCACCGAACGAACGGTAGTCCACGAAAAGAGTAGGATCTTTTTTTACCTGTTTTTTTTCTGACATAACAAAGCTCATGAGCATATCTTGCTTCATGCATACCCATCCCATTCCCATGGGCCGTGGGTTAACTATCTCCATATAATCCGTGTAACTTTGATTGAAGAGAAATAAATGAAGCTGGCTAAATGGATTCAATTTACAGGTTTGGGTTCCAACAAGGTAGGGTTCATATTATGGCGATGTATTGTCTTTATATATAAAATGAAATACTGTCATATGCCTTGAAACTAGCTAGCTTTGGTCTAATCTCTTCTGGCGCTAGCAAATTCTACGTGGGATATGCAGCGTTGGGTGTAACTCATGCACCATAGCGAGTTTGCCTTGCTGCTTGCGGATTGCCGATCCCCGCGGGCCTGAATCCTCAATCGAGAAAGGGAAGCAGTTCAAACTTCAAAGAGTGGGGCAGTCAGGCAGACCTGCTGCACAGCTGCGGCTCCGTCGCCGCCGTGAAATTTTTTTGAACTCGTCTCAATAGATTGCAGACTCCAAAGATCCATAGAACCGGTCCATGGCCTTTGAGTCTCACCGTAGCATCATCGGTGGGCGCATGGCCCATGGGCATGGCGGCGATGCTTGCAGTCTGTGGGCTCTGTCCAGAAGCCCCCCGATTTTGCTAGCCGTTCGTTGGTCAGGCTCACGAGGCGTGAATAAACAATAAAGTGCTCCGGCCAATTAAATTGTGCCACGTCATCAACAAATTCAAGCGCCCACAGGTTTGCCTTGTTCGCTGGTTTCAGGCTTGCCCCTTCCTGGATTCAGGTAATTGCCCTTTTCACCGTACTGTACTACTCCTAAAAATGTACGAAAGTGGTACTAGTAGAAATCTCGTCCGAATTGAGAAATGCTGCCATAAAACCTTCAATTAGGCCTCGTCTGGATCACGGTGAATTCTAAGAATCCAGAAACTGATAGCTAGCCCAGCTTTTAAACAGAAAAACATTTGTAGAAGATTCTGCTAGCTAGATTTTTGGTTCAGAAAATCCTGAAAGCTGGCTACTGCATGATGAAAATTACAAATTTTTGTCTATGTTTCACCAAGAATCACCGTCTTGTTGAAGGGCATAAATAAAATGATAACATGAATTATCTTTGAAATCAATTATTGTAATTTTGGCTGTATGGATATAGAGGCCGGATTTCATCCATAATCTAAAAAATTATTGTAACTCAGGGATCCAAAACAACACGATCCAAATTTTACCCACAATCCGTAATTTAAAAATCCATTCATGATCCAGATGTTTAGAATCTATAATAATCTAATCTAAATGGCTTCGAACCGTGCTCGGAACATTTGAAAAAAGAAATTAATTTGCTGGATAAGAAATTCTTCCAGAACTTGCAGGAACGGAGCCTGGAGGCTGCTAAAGAATACGTGCGTGCTCCCAAGGAAAAAACGAAAATCTGAAGCCGCTGAAACAAGCCCCAAATGCAATTGTTGTTTCAGTTTTGGCACCCCAATAACCTCTTATTACCGGTAAAGTAATTACCAAACAAAGCAAAATGCTAGAGTTACAGTACACTGCAAAAACCATCACGGCGCAGTAGCACATATTGTACACGTGTACACACTTCTGTTCTTGGCACTCGTTGATCGACACGGGCGCACCACATCATATCTCCGTCTGAGATCATCAACTACCGAACGTACCTGTCCTAGGGGAAAAAACTGTCGCCGGCTGCATGCCGGCGCCGGCCATCGACCATTGCATGCCATCACGCCACCAAGCCGACGAGCTTCTCGCTGATCTCCCAGAGCTTCTTGGCCTTGTCGGCGTCGCTGGCCTCCTCGGAGAGCTGGTTCTCGAAGGAGGCCGAGTTCTTGTTCCAGCTCCAGTAGACGCCGGACTTGGTGAGGCTGGGCTCGCTGACCACCTGCGCCAGGCGCTTCCCGGCCTCCTCCTCCGAGACGTAGCCCTTGGTGATGTACTTCTGGAAGGGCGGGAAGAGCAGGCGGAACAGCGGGATGTGCTCCCGGAACAGGCCCGTGGTGGCGATGCAGCCCGGGTAGAGCGACGCGAACGTGATGCCCGTCTCCTCGTGGTACCGGCGGTGGAACTCCTGCATCGTCAGCATGTTGCACACCTTGCTGTCCTTGTACGCCTTGGCGCCGTCGAACTCCCCGCCGTCGATCATCACCGAGCTCCCCACGCCGTTCAGCCCGCCGGCGAGGCCCCGCAGGTCCCCCAGGTTCGCCTTCGGCGGCACGTTCCCCGCCAGCGTGTTCGTGTTCCCTGCACCGGCCATCATGCATATATATCGATCGTTATTATCAATAATTCACAGCTGACTGACATTCGGCCTGTTCGCTCAGCTTGTGTGCTGATTTGTGCTGAGAGAAAAATTATACTAGTTGATGGTTGATAAGCAAACTGTTCGCACCCAAAATTGGCAGTTGCCTATCAGGCCAAGGGCAACCGGTCAGACCGGTTCTAGGAAGCGGTCAGACCGGTTTTACTGTAGCCGATCTGGCAAACGGCCAAACCGGTCTGACCGGTTTCCATATCCGGTCTGACCGGTTTCTCCCGTGTTGGAGTAGGTTTAGGACTTTAGAGTTTTATCCCGTATTGTAAACCGACCTAAAGGGGTACGACTTCCCCACCCTATAAATATAAAGGGCCATGGCCGATTGAGAATCATCATCCAATCGAACAACTACTATTTATCTTTTATTATCTTTTACTTTTTCTCTTTTCCCTACTTTTCCAATCTACTATTTACTGTTCCTCCTTCGTCTCTACGTCGATTGAGGGCGTCCTAGGTGGCCTGCCGACTCTAGGACAACCCTACGTGCGTTGCTCCGACGGGATCCTGCCCGGACGACGCTCGAAGGTCTACCGCCAGCCCTGTCTGGCAAACTGGTCTGACCGGTTACAGAAATCGGTCTGACCGGTTCCTGCGTCTGCGCTCTGTTGGCCGCGAATTCGCGCCAACAGATTTGGCGACTCCGCTGGGGACGAAAATCTGGTTGCTTAAACCGTTTTATCGATCCTGAGGTAAATCAATCGGCTATCATGGCCGGTAAATTACCTAAACCTGCTGATGTCGATGCTGCAAACATTCAAAGGCCGAACGTTGATCAAACGACGGCTGAGGAGCAGAAAGCGCTTGCGGAAATCCGAAGAAAGATCCGTGAGCATAAAGAGCGGGAGATCCAGGAGTTGGAAGAAGCCGTGAAGCAATACATATCGCACTTCTCCGTGGATCGACAAGGGAACGTCAAGAAAGACAAGGATGTCGTCATTGATATTCCCGCGCTAAAGGTACAATCCAATACTTCTCCTGAAATTAATTCGGAAATTGCAAATTTTATTGATGGAGCTGTTAGTGCGAGCTTTAATAATAAATTTGATGCTATGAATGGAAAGTTTGAATCAATGATTAATTCTCGTTTTGAAAACATAGAATCCAAAATTAATAAACAATTTTCTGGTAAGGATGTTAATGGTTCTACTTCTAATACCGAAAATTGTATAGATAGTGCACTAGAGGATTTATCAAATTTGTATATTCCAAAGGCTCCCATTGGTTCACCTCCAATCAACCACATACATAGCCGAACTACCATTGGTACTTCGGCTGGGGGAGGGAATACGATGATTGCTACTAATGCTATGGCACCACATACAGCCATGTATTATGAACCATCTATAAGTGCATGTGTTCCTAATAGTTCGCCGCATCATGTTCCTAACGCATTGCCGAATCAAACAGCAACATATAGCACGCCACAGCCCACTATAAATCGAGTACCACATTCTGGATCCGCTAGACCTAGAACCGTTCCAGGGATGGAGGGATTTAGAGAGGAGATGCTCGAAATGTTTAGACAAACTTTTGGTATAGAGCCTAAAACTAAGAATCGGTCGTATCAAAGACCGTATCCTGAGAATTATGAATATGTCGCATATCCACCAGGCTTTAAAATACCAGAGTTTACTAAATTCAGTGGGGATGATGGTAGAAGTACTTTAGAGCACATAGGCCAATTTACTATACAATGTGGTGAAGCTGCTTCTAAAGATATTTGTAAAATGAGATTATTTCCTTTATCTCTATCGGGTGCTGCATTTAATTGGTTTATTTCTTTGCCACCCAACTCAGTTTATTCTTTCGCTAACATAGAAGAAAAATTCCATGATTATTTCTTTAATGGTGAAACTGAGTTAAAATTGTCAAATCTTGTATCGGTTAAGCAAAAATCTAATGAATCTGTTTCTGAATATATTAGAAGATTTAGAGATACTAGAAACCGATGCTATAGTTTGACAATTTCAGATAGAGATCTAGCTGATCTTGCTTACGTTGGTTTGCTTGATATTCATAAAGATAAGCTAGATGGTCAAGAATTTCTAGATGTGAGTCGGTTATTCCAAAAAGCTTTAGCTAATGAAAATCGACTTAAAGAATCTAGGAGTTCACAAAAAACTAATGACAAAAATAATCGTCCTATTTATTATGCATCTGATAATTCGGACGATGAGAGCAATAATGTTTATAGCACTGAATTTGTGTGGTCAGCCAAAGATAAACCTACCACTTGTGATTCCTTAAAGCCGGTCCGCAAGAATCAGCAAGAGGAAGTTAAATATACTTTTGATGTGGCTAAGTGTGATAGAATTTTCGATGAATTGTTGAAAGTTGGAAAAATTAGAATAACTCATACTCTGCCGCCATTAGAAGAGTTGAAGAGACATGCTTATTGTAAATTTCATAATTCTTATTCTCATGCAACGAATGATTGCAATGTATTTCGGCGGCAAGTACAATCGGCCATTGATGAAGGTCGTTTGACATTTCATCCTATGCAAGTTGACACTAATCCTTTTCCTATGAATACCATTGAGTTACGAAATCCTAAAGTGCTAATTCGGCCACATCAAACCGAAAAAGCCGTTGGAAAAAATGTAATCATTGGAGATGACAAGCTTGCTGATCCAGAAGTGATAAAGGTGCAGAAGGAGGTCCCTCAAGTGCCTGGGGGGCAACAAAAGACAAAGAAGACTGACAACGCGCAAACCGGTCTGACCGGTTCTGTAAACCGGTCTGACCGGTTTCTCCAGGAAAACTGGGAGTGTCCCAAGCACAAGAAAAAGGTGAAGCCGACCTTCGAGGAGCTTTTGGCCAAGTACAAGAAGAAAAAGATCAAGTCAAAAGCGAGGAAATCGGCCTAGTAAAGGTAAAAAATCAAAACCTCCATCAGAAAATCAAAATGAATCTTATTCTTGCAAATCTCGAGTAAATTATGCTGCTGCACCTTGTTCATATGTTGGACCGACCTCACCATGGTCCTGGTTCTATCCTTATTATTGTCCACCTTTAGGTTATAGCAATTTACATATGCGTTCATATATGATTCAATATGCTCCTACATATGAAAGTTATGGTCCAATACAAAGACCGTTTGTTGTTAACAATAATCTGGTCAGAAGTACACCTAGTTCTAAAGGAGATGAGAAGGACGGCAAGAGAGATTCAAAATACTCACAGCCGAGGTGGTGTCCCTCAGGCTTATCTCATACTCAAAAGAGAAGATTGCAGCGGATACGTAAGCAAGAATCAATGGAGCAACAAGCAAAGGTCACGCCAACAAAGTTAGCAATTACCAAGCAGGTATGGAGGCCAAAGCAAGTCGTTCCTTGAAGTAAAGGGCAAGTTTATGGCCGATAAAACAAATATCGCCCTTAGAGCAATATATGGGCGATGTATTGTTAATCATCGTCTTTAACCAATTTTGATCATTATAGATGTTTTCTAACACGCAAGCTTTACCAGAAAACAGGGGGGCATATGTTCGCACCCAAAATTGGCAGTTGCCTATCAGGCCAAGGGCAACCGGTCAGACCGGTTCTAGGAAGCGGTCAGACCGGTTTTACTGTAGCCGATCTGGCAAACGGCCAAACCGGTCGACCGGTTTCCATATCCGGTCTGACCGGTTTCTCCCGTGTTGGAGTAGGTTTAGGACTTTAGAGTTTTATCCCGTATTGTAAACCGACCTAAAGGGGTACGACTTCCCCACCCTATAAATATAAAGGGCCATGGCCGATTGAGAATCATCATCCAATCGAACAACTACTATTTATCTTTTATTATCTTTTACTTTTTCTCTTTTCCCTACTTTTCCAATCTACTATTTGCTGTTCCTCCTTCGTCTCTACGTCGATTGAGGGCGTCCTAGGTGGCCTGCCGACTCTAGGACAACCCTACGTGCGTTGCCCCGACGGGATCCTGCCCGGACGACGCTAAAAGGTCTACCGCCAGCCCTGCCTAGCAAACCGGTCTGACCGGTTACAGAAACCGGTCTGACCGGTTCCTGCGTCTGCGCTCTGTTGGCCGCGAATTCGCGCCAACACAAACGAAATGGCCGGCTAGTGTAATAATGTACTGTGGCGGAGCCACAGGGGGTGGGGGGCTCGAGCCCCCCTAATGACCTTGGTTTCTTAACTAATTACTGTAGCAAAAGCTTCAAATCACCATTAAATCTTGATGAAAATCAACATCTCCTTTGTTTCAGCCCCCCTTGTCTCCCATCCTGCATCCGCCACTGTGTACTGTAGTAATTAATTAATTTGCCAGCCTGCCAGGTAGGTATGTACCGGTGATGGAGCCGACGATGATGAGGCGCTTGGAGGGGTAGTCGGAGGACTGGAGGTCGGCGAGGAGCTCGCGGGCGAGGAGGAAGTGGCCGAGGTGGTTGACGCCGACGCTCATCTCGAAGCCGTCGGCGGTGAAGGAGGGCTCCTTGGCGGTAGGCTGGTACACGGCGGCGTTGCAGACCACCACGTCGACGGGCATCTCCAGCTGCCGCACGTTCTGCACGAACTGGCGGACGCTGTCCAGGGAGGCGAGGTCGAGGTGCACGACGGTGTAGCTGTCCTTGTCCATGCCGGCCGCCTTGGCCGCGCGCGACGCCTTGAGGAAGTCGCGGCACGCCATGATGACGTGCCACTTGCCGGTCTCCGCCAGGGCCTTCGCCGTCGCGAGGCCCAGGCCCGACGACGCGCCGGTGATCACCGCCGTGCCCTTGCGGAGGGTCTTCTTGCCCGACGGCGACGCGGGGGTCACCGACGGGGAGGACACCGCCGCCGACTGCGCGCGGGTGGCCACCGAAGTGCTCACTCTCTGCATGCAGGATTGTTTTTGAGTTTTTTTTTTGAAGGAATTGTTTTTGAGTTTCGACACGGCATTTCAGTGACCACATACGTACAGGGAGTCGGCCGGGGACTATATGTATAATAACAATGAAAAATTACTAGCAGATTATCTACTCCTCTTTGAAGCAAAATTTTGGCAAGACTGACATGATACCTATACTGCTCGTTTGAATTGCAATGTTAGCCTAAATGGCAAGCTAAAATGTTCAATCTGGCTACAGGCCTGATGATGATCACATAATTCTTCTGCATTTCACTTAGGAAGTTTCGAAGTGCAATGTGACGGTGGTAGAATGCCCAACTAGCTACAACAGTGCAGGCCGGCATAGCAAATTCTCATATGCAAACAATTTACCATGCATCGGGAAATAGTAATCGGACGAGCCATATATAAGGCGCAATTGCAATTCCGAACAAGTGTCCGGTAATCAGCTGCAGCCTTGCAGGTCTCATTAACAAATAGTCAAATACTACGGTTCAGGTAGGCAATTTGAGCAATCAGGCTTACAGCGCCACGACTATCTGAACTATGAAATTTTGCTGGCAGCTGCAAGCTCACCAACAATAGGCAACTCCGAGCAGATTGCAATTGGAGCTTGAGGCAACAGAACTACAGAAGGTACAAGAAAAGTAAAAACAAGCAAGCCCCCAAGCAAGCATCGGCCTCGAATCCGTACCTTCGTGCGCAGGCCCAAAGCACTGGTCTCCAGTTTCAGGGTATCAGCGAGACGAACGCCCAAGAACGCCGAGTCCTTCGCCGCACCCTGCACGGCACACGACAAGTCCCAACTGTAATTGGTACCAGAAAACACAATCCACAACCCAAACAAACACTCGAGCTAAGCACGGACGAACTGCGAGAAAAGAAACGATTGCTCGCGGGGAAAATGCGAAGCTCTCCCAGCTCACCTCCTTGCGCGCCGACAGCGCCGAGGGGAGGAACGACGTCGCCGACTGGAGCGCCATTTTTCTTGGAAGGTTTAGCTCCGAGTGTGTGTGAGCAGCAGCAGCAGCACCCTGGGGGAGTGAGGATTTGGTTGGGTTCGAAGATGGCCGGCTGGGAGTGGGAGGGAAAGCGAAGCACGGAGCGGGGCGGGGGATCTTATTCGGGGCCGGAGGCGGTGGCGATAACGCGATAGGGGTGTGGGGTGGGGTTGGCCACGCGGCGCCGAGCTGGCACGAGCCCGGCCAATGGGAGGCCGGTGGCTGGATTTCCCCGTCGTTCCCCATTCACCACCACGGCACCACCCCTCCCCTCGTGGACTCGGGGTGGATGGATGGGTGGGGGTGGATACTTTTGGTAGCTTTGATATTTTCTCTTGTTCCTGGCACGGACGTTGGTCGCTGTTGCCGGGCTGCGTCGCCGGCGATCGGGACGGTTCTGGAGCGTGAGTTCTTCGTGGATGGGCGGGGCTTGGCACGTCTCGCGGCGGCAGGACCAGGGTCTGAAAAATACTCTCGAACGGATGAACCATGCTATCTGATTAAGGGTCTTTTGAAAAAATCAACCGAACTCAATTTTAGCCATTTTATATAAAATAGCATCAACATTTATGCTTTAAGTAGACTTGCTATGGAAATATATTTCATAATCAATCAAATTGGGATCATTTTTAATCAAAATGTTAGTGTTTTTAATAGATTTGATACAATTGAAAATTGTTGACTATTACTGTATAACAGCGAATCGTTTTAATCTAACATACGGAGGGAGTAGTCAGCAATTCCGTCGGAGTTCCGGCGCGTGCGCACAAAGATCATTTTTGGGGCGGATTTTCTCCTGCTGGCATCAGTTGGACGTCCTCTGTCCGCCACCGCCATTGATGGGGAATTCCTGGCTCCGATGTTCTCCCTTCCTCCTTTTGAACGAACTCAGGCTTCGGTTTTGTTCAGGGCAGTTCCCTGTTCCCGGTGGTCTATTGCTTCTTGCTCGCCCCAGGTTTGGTGGGCCGAAAGCTAAGGTGGGCTGAAGGGCCTAGCCTTTCGCGTCTGCAGCAATGGGAGCCACGGGCCCATGGTGGAAGTTCTCGATGCCAGCAACCACCTTGGACCTTGTCACGATGTTTTGTGCTAAAAAAAAACAATGTTGATATGGCTAGATCGGACCTTTCTGACAGGCATACAAAGAAGTTTTCGCGAGCTCAGCGGCTCCACTTTCAAATCACGCTACTCAGTGTAAATAAAAGTAGTCAAAATACTGAAAGAACGTCGCGCGTGCCTTGCAAATCGTTGTTGCTCTACCTCACCGGAAACCCCTTGCTCTCCGATCCTGATTTACGAGACAAGCGGACACACCGATCCTACGCTGCACTGGCTCCAACCTCTAAGCTGCGGCGAGCATGCAAAAGGCACCCATGCGCATCTATCCGGCAAAGTAATTAAGTAACCATTACGGCCACCGATTATACGAAATTAAAGTGGACGACTCGCGACGACGACGACGAGCAGCGCTAGCCTAGCCAGCCAGCCAGCTCGCGACAAGACAAACCCGCCGTAGTTTTCATCCTACTCACTCGTGAGCAGCAGGGTGGCTAAAAAAGCGCGCCGACCAGACCCTCCTCACCGGTTCCTGTCGCCGTCGCCGGCCACCACCCGAGAGTGGTAAAAGAAAAATATACACGCGCGTGCTCGATCTAGTGTGCACACTGGCTGCGTGGTTGCCTTGCACCCCCGTGCCTCGCGCCGCTCTTCTCTTCTTCGACCGCAAGGAATTCGAAACGGTGGATCATATCAGTGCGCTGCTAGCTCGTGGCAACCGCCGCGCTGGCACGTGTACCCTTGCCGAAAGCGTGGATGGGGCGGCGGCCTCGGTGCATGCCCTCCTCCACTGCCCATAGGGAGACAGCGCAGGGCCGCACCTCACCTCTGTATAGCATAGCGGCAGGCCAGCAGCAGCCAAGTCCACGTCTGCTCGTGCACGCTTTATTTTCCCGTCGCGCTGGCTAGCTCGCTCGCTCTCGTCCGTCTCTCTGCGCGCTCCACTATGACCTTAATCCTTAAGCAAACAAGCTAGCAAGGGAGCCAATTATCACCAAACAAGACAAGGAACCTTCGCGCTCGGCGGCGGGCCGGCCTATATAAGCACCACATGCGCTAGCACTCAGACGCCTCCATTGGTTGTAGCCTTCACCGCAAGTCCTGAACTAGCTGTCTGCGCTTCATCCATTCCTCGATCTAGCTCGAAGTTAGCACTACCGCGCACTTCAGGAGAATTAAGAAAGATCGCTGAGCTGCAGTCGCGTGAATCCGTGGCGAAAGTGAGGGGATCAGGGAGGGAGTCGTGTGCGGCGGCGGCGGCTGACCGGCCCGGCACCGACATGCGCGGAGCGTCACGGTGGCACTCCCACGACCGCAGCAAGCGCGCCCCGTTCGACGACGCCCTCTCCTCCCCCGCCGGCAACAACAAGCTGCCCTGGCCGTCGCCGCGCCGCCCGGCTGCCAACCATGCCGTCCTCCTTCCCGGCGGCCTCCGCTTCCTCTTCCGCTTCGTCGCCCCTCTCTTACCTGATCCCTGCAGCTAGTCGGCCGCCGCCGCCGCCGCCTCCCCTCCTCATGGTACGCACTGACGCACGCACGACCTCTCTTCAATTCCATCGAAGCATGCTAGCTCCTCGATCTCCGGCACGTTCATGCGTGCAGCGATGCACAGGCGGAGTGACTTGTTGCGGCGTGTTCTTCATCTTGTCAGGGACAGGGGTACAGCAGCGTCGTCGATGGCCTTGCCGGCGTGCAGACGTCAGGTGGCGTCGCCGTGGACGCCGCGGCGGCGGTGGCGCCGCCGAGGCAGGGAGCCCGGAACGCGGGGCGCCCGCCGCCGCGGCAGTGCCCGCGCTGCCACTCCGGCAACACCAAGTTCTGCTACTACAACAACTACAGCCTCGCGCAGCCGCGCTACCTCTGCAAGGCGTGCCGCCGCCACTGGACCGAGGGCGGCACGCTCCGCGACGTGCCCGTCGGCGGCGGCCGCAAGAACAGGCGCGGCGGCAAGGGCGGCGGCGCGGCGAAAGCGTCCGCCTCGGCTGCTGCGGCCGCCGCGGCGCAGGGCGGGGGCGTCGGCGGCGCCGACGCGTTCCCGGACCTCCTGCGGCAGCTGGTGCAGTTCCAGCCGGCCGCGGGCGCGGGCGGGGGCGGCTACGCCATCGACCTGAGCGCGTGGCAGCAAATGGCCGCTGCCACGGCGCCGCCGCAGGGGTTTGGCGATGCCAGTTCACTCGCCGGAGCGGCGGATGCTTCCAACTGCAGCGCCTTGCAGTACTGGGGCGGATGGCAGCAAGATGATATGCCCGGTCTGGATGGGGCATGCTAAGTACGTACTTACGGATGGACTAGTAGTGGATTGTATCAGTAGATGTTCGTGCCTACCTATATACGTACTCCGTATGCGTGTACTGTCTGCAAACCTACGTACCAGTATACGATCAGCTTGTTTTTGCTAGTTTCTGTGCACGTACCAGGTGTTCTTAGCTAAAACTGCGTGCTTGCTAATAAGTAATAATACTGCTATGGTTAAATCATCCTACTGGGGCAAGTGGCAAGGTAGGTTTACTGACTAGTTTTATATCGTCCGAAATTGTGACCATATTTTCTATCTTATTATCAAAAAGAAAGGAAAATATCCATGCTCCTATACATTTGTCCCTTGGGTATCAATTTATCAACATATTTCGTAGTCCTTGAATCCAAAGTCAAGTGAACACACACTAGGCAAGGCAATTCATGCCTATCATACATTTCAACAACATTTCCATGTGCATATAAAAAATTTTACAGCTAGTAAAAACAACTGGGAAACAAGTAATGGTTAAACAAGGCATGGTTGGCCAGAACAGAAAGTCTCCATTCAGTAAGGACAGGTTGGTCCAGCACCAACAGCCATCCTCATACATGGGTTCAACTCAGATACCAGCCGGACACAATATGTGCAAAAGCTAAGAACACAGACCATTGCTATCAAAACTGTTCCTACAACGCAGCGTCGCCATTTTTTCTGTGGGAAATAATTGAATTTGTAGCAGAGACAGAGAGACAGTTACAACGGGGTCATGCCGATGGTGGCTTCCCGGCGGTGGAAATTGACCCGCGCCTTGGAGAAGCAGTAGTAGTAGGCCGAGGTGAGCACGCAGGTGAACAGGGCGAACGCCGCGCCGGCTCCGAAGGTGCCCCGCCGCACTGTCGTGCAGTCCGGCGGGTTCTGGAAGAACACTGTCCGGTACCCGGTGTGGTACGCGGACTGCACCAGACCAGCCAGCAAGCAAGCCTCGGCGACGATGAATGTCACCCTGTGTAGGACATGCCAAAAAGTTCAGTGTCCTGTTTTTCTTTAAACAGTGTCCTGGGTTACTTCTTATTTGTATGTATAAAGTATGGCAACTCAAGACAATACAAGCATCCGAATAGGTGAGGTGAAGGTGATGCTCGCGAACCAAGTAACTCATCCTTAGAATCTGTCATAATTTAAGATGATTCTTGTACCGATAAATCTTACACAAGACAGTCAGAAATGTTCACGAAACAATGTTTCAAACACCAGAGCAACACAGAATATTGGCTAAATCCCCTTATTTTGCATAAACCAGACAGTTCAAAGGGGTAGTGCTGTTAAAGTTTGGTATGGCTAAATTAAGCAAAACAATGAAGATGCAAACTCAGTTCGGCAACAAAACCACCTTTGGTAATTTTAACCTAAAGATTCGTGAAATTTTCAGGCAGACTTTCCAAGATACAGATCACGTACGCAGATTCCAAATTGACAACTAAACAAAATGGCAAATTATAAACAGTCAGAGGTTCTTCAAAGTATCAGAAGGTCAGCATTATAAACTTCCATCCTTGACACTGTTCCTGACCCATCAAGGAAAATATGCAATCCTAGCCTAATGCATCCCTATCACACAACACCGACCAGCTAAAATGAGAGTTCCGCACCAGCATGGCAGCATCAATCTGAAATGTGCAAAACTGGGACATGGATATCTAAAGTGGGACATATCTATTCTTAACACCACCCATCCGAACAACACGCTTGCCTGATTGATTGGTTAATGCCTGACCTTTTCACCTTTTCTGAAACAAAAAAAAAAGCAAACAGAACCGCAAGAATGAACAAATGTTGATACAATTCAATGTCAACACAGACCGAGTTTGGAGCTCATGCAGGCGTACAAGTGAGATGAATTTTTACTACCCACATTTTGATAAGAGTAAGAGACTGGTTAATTCTTAGATCAGTCTCAGAATACTTCCAAGTGATAAATCCCAGGCCCCACAAATTAAACCATGCGGTTGTCATAGCGAATACCTACCCGTTGATTCATTGACCAACCATGCCCTTAACATATGTCATTGACCGGGCCTATCTTTTCTCAACAAGATTGGTATTTCTTATTGTCACTCACATAATCTTATGGCCTCTTCATCCCATTCAGCATAATTAGTCAAAGATGACCAAAGGCTAGGGCGCAATATTATATACTACTAAACAATTTCAGCATTTTAATCATTCAAAAATAGAGCTGACACCAAGTTTTGGGTCCCACTGGACTGGAGCCAACACCATGCTATCATTCAAATGATTATGTCCATGTGCGCAAATGCAAAAAGCAGCATGTAAAATACAGATGTCCACGATCAAGAGATATGGTGTACCATAAAGTTTCTTTCCCTAACATTATACATCATTTAAAAATCGTGAACTTAAGACCATTGTACTTTTTTCTGTATAAAATTCGTTCATCACCTTTCTGGCTGGTAAATGTGACGAGTTTATGAAAGAATCAAATAACACATTGCCCACCTAGAAAATCCAGGAAAGTATGCTGGTCTACTAAAATTGTTAGAACACCTTAGGAGCGTTGGAGATAAGAAAGCAGCACAACTAGCTGCCCTGATACTAGGAAACTACTAGCAGCTGTAAGCACAGAAACTTCATCATTCTCTGCATGTGAACAAGCATATGCACAATCAGAATTATCTGCACTACCCATGAAATTGCTTCTACGGTATGCTGGATGTCAAAGATTACTGCTACGTGCTACAGCACAGCACACATGGAACAACCATTTCAGCCAGAACAAATCACATTGACCACACGAGATTTCGGGCAAGCCCTTAGTACTAGACTACTACGAGTCAATAACAGCTCTGCTAAGCGACATTGGGAGTCGTTGATCCGAGACGCTTTCCTACACACACAGCTCTTGATTTTTGGTAGCCCAACAGGACAGCTAAGATTCCATGTCAATCGCTAAATTTGCGCGACGCTGCTTAAACAAACCAAGAAAGCACCGGGAACGGAAAAGTCACCGGCGTGCGTGGGGCCCGCGCGTCAGCCTCGCGTGGAAAGTCAAGGTGGCGAGCACGAGCAAGGGGAGGAGACTGGGGGGGGAGGAAATCGGGATCGGCGGGGAAGGAGTAGTAGTACCAGGAGGAGAGGAAGAGGACGAGCGCGCAGGCCCGGGCGCCGCCGGGCCGCAGCGCGGCCCCGCAGCAGAAGCACCGGCTGGCGAACGCGGCCACCGCCTGGCCCACGAGCAGCAGCGCGAGCGCGACGCTGCCCAGCGCCGTGGCCGCGTCCGGGCGGTACACGCAGTAGTTCCAGTCCTTCCGCGCGTCCGTCTCCACCCCGGCCTGCGGCAAGGAGAAGAAGCGGCGGCGCGGCGGCGTCAGAGAAGGAAAAGCGTAGAAAACGCGGCCGTGGAATGGAAGGGAGAGGAATGTACCGAGGGGTGGTTCTGCACGGCGCCGATGGCGAGCCCGAAGGCGGCGAGGTCGACGAGCAGGATGGCGGCCAGCACCGCGGTGGAGCCGGCCATGACGGGGTGGTGTGGTCGGTCGTCGGCGGCGCCGCGGTCAGCGGGAAGGCCGGGGGGAGGCTTTTTTGGTTGGCCCCCGGGATTTCAGATGTGCGAAGCGCGTCCTGTCGCAGGCGCTTTGGCTAGTTGTTGGCTCGGGCTCGGGACGGGACGAGATTTTTATGATTTTGACCGCGAAATCACTGAGCTTCTCTAAAATAATCACTATACGTTGGGCTTCTCTAAAATAACCACGAATTCATTGTCTCGTACGTTAGAATGACCAAATTAAAGTTTTACAGTTTTTACAATCTTTTGTTACTTTTTTCTACTTGACTGACCAAAATACCCCTCTCTTTTTCATCCTATCTCCATCCCCTCCCCAATCCCCACATCGAAACGGCCGAGCACGCGCGCGGGTGCCCGGGGTCGCTAACACGACGTCGCGGGAGAAGAGCAGGCGGCAGGCCTTGTCGACCTGGTCGACGACGAACTCGAGCACCCTGGGAGCGGCGGCGGGGCCGTCGGCTTCCGCCGGGGCGCGCCAGGCGACGGCGAAGGCGTCGAGCGACCAGAAGTTGCCGACCTCGACGTGTGAGCCCGCGAAGCGGAGGGGCTCGGCGGCGCGTGGCGCGCCGCGCTGTGGAGGGAGCCGTCCTCGGCGTAGTAGGCACGGACGATGAGCTCGGGCCCGGCGGCGTCGCCGGATCCCGCCGCTCCCGCTCCTCCTCCACGCCCTCCTCCTCGCGCCTGGTTCTGGCCGTCGCGGGCGGGGTGGTGGCGGCCGTCGCGCTGTGGGCCGCGGCCACGGTGGTAGCGGGTGGCGCCAGCGCCGGAGACAGCGGCAGAACGGGATCTCGAGGAACGGGAGAGAGACCGAGCAAGACAGAAAGAAGACCGAGTGAGCGAGAAAGAAGAACGGGAGGGGCCGTGCGGAATTTTTTTCGTCGGAGCAGATGCGTTGATTTGGAGCAAGGGTAGTTTGGTCCATTCAAGTGGAGAAAAGTTAACAAAAGATTACAAAAATTTTAAAACTTAGATTTGGTCATTCTATAATATAGACAACGGATTCGTGGTTATTTTAGAGAAGCCCAATGTATTATGATCATTTTAGAGAAGCCCAACGATTTCGTGGTCAAAATGATAAAAATCTCGGACGGGACGAATGGGGAGCAGGGGTGCACGCGCGTTCTGATCCCAGGATCTGGTCGTGGCCGTCGCGTCGTGCCACATGTGATCTCTTGAGACAGGGAAGCGAAGAAGAGTTTGACAAATGGGTCGCAATATTCTGCATGACCTGATTTTTAGTATTTTTTCAAAACACGGCGCAGACCTTACAAACAACCAATCATATTCATCGTCTGCTACAAGCGTTGAGCACATGAACGTACTGGGCGAGTTGAGGTCCGACAAACTTTGAAAAAAAAACACATCACTACCAGAATACTTCACATCCGTCCGCCTCCTCCGCCTCGGCCATTTTTGGACTCGGTGCTGATATTGTATCAGCACCGGGTTCAACGGCTAGGAGCTGAGCGGCGCTTAGAAGTGGCAGGGCAGAGCACATTAGCACCGGATCATAGCAAAATCCGGTGCTAAAAGGTCCCCATTATCACCGGTGACAACTACCAACCGGTGCTAATGTGCCTCAACACATTTAGCACCGGTTGTAGGTTACAACCGGTGCTAAATCGCACACCGTGACCGCTCCTCCCTTCCTTTTTTTTATCTGCTGAATTCTCTCTTCTCTCCTATGTCTTTCAATCTTATCTCTTCTTCCTTTCTTCTCTCTTCCTTCTCTCACACAGCTCTCTTCCTCTTCCTCTCGCAGGCAGCGGCGCGGGCGCAGCAGCTGCGCGGGCCCGCGCGAGGCAGGCGGCGCAGCGGGCGACCGGCGGGCGAGGCGCACGCGGGCGCAGCAGCGGCGCGGGGGGCGAGGCAGGTGGCGCAGCGGGCGACAGGCGGGCGAGGCGCGCGCGGGCGCAGCAGCGGCGCGGGGGGCGAGGCAGGCGGCGCAGCTGGCGGCGCGGCGGGCGAGGCGCGTGCGTGGGCGCCCAGCAGGCGGCGCGACGGGCGAGGCGCGCGCGTGGTCGCAGCAGGCGGCGCGGCGGACGAGGCGCAGCGGCCGGCGCGTTGGGCGCGCGTGGATCTGGAATTTTTGCGGTTTTGGTTGTTGAATCTGGGATGTAATTTTTGCACTTTGGTTGTTGAATCTTGGATGTAATTTTTACAGTTTGGTTGTTGAATTTTGGATGTAATCTTTGAATCTTGATATTGTAACCTAAAGTTATGGGATCTTGAGTTTGTAATAAAGATATTGGATCTTGATTTTGTAATATACTTGTTCTTCGATTCGTTCTTCTTCTTGAAGAAGAACTGTGGAGAGAATGTAGCAGTAAGAAGAGAGAGAGGAAAGAAACGAGGAGTGTTTTTTTTCGCGCAAAAATCTTTAGCACCGGGTCATATTTGGACCCGGTGCTAAAAGGATCTTTTGGCACCGGGTATCCCACCCGGTGCTAAAGGACACCCCTTTAGCCTCGGCTATTTAGCACCAGGTGGGAAACCCGGTGCTAAAGGGCTTTCCCACCCGGTGCAGATATCGATCATTCTGGTAGTGCATACAGTATCGCTTGTCCGACCGCGACAGAGTCGTTAAGCGCACCAGCACACGCTGACACAGTGACACGCGCGTGTTTTTTTTACCTGCGATTTTGATCTCGCCAAACACACCCACGCGTTTACTAGACGTGCTGGGTTAGGCACGGCGCGATCGGGGATCGTGCCACCCTATTTGTCATCGTCTCGTCGATCGGGTCCGGCCCGCGGACGGCGCTATGCCGTGAGGCTCCCTCTCGTTACTTGGGCTGTGTTTAGTTGGCGAAAAGGGAAGGTTAAGTTTGGTGAAAATGTCACATCGGACACTGTATCATACTGTAGCATTTTTTGTTTGTTTATGGTAATCGTTGTCCTATCATGATCTAACTAGGCTCAAAATATTAAGTCGTGTACATCAAAACCATGTACTTAATTTTTTATTTACCCACGTTTAGTGTTGCATGCATGAGGAGAGAGATTTGATGTGATAGGTGAATAGTGAAGTTTGGTGAGAGAATTTTTTATTTTGAAGGGAAGGGCCTTGTTTGAGCCGGTGGATATAAGCCGGCTAGCTCGAATTAAGTGATTTTATTAACATAACCGGATGCAACTCAGATATTTGATTCGATAATTCGAGAGATCTACATCGGACGATAAGCTATAGCTATTAATGTTCCATAGATATTTCAAAGATTCAATGTATTTTTATTTGAGTTGTTTTTTAAATAATAAGTTGTGTGTTAATTAACCTTGAAACAAGAGAGTTTTTTCGGTGCTTAAAAATTATTAGAATCGTGAGTTCACCTTTATTGTACCCTAACGTTCTTTTATGTTTCATCTAAGTTCTCCACAAGAGATTTAATCTATCTATCTATCTATCTATCTATCTATCTATATTATAAAGATCCAAAACTTTCGAGGTCGATGAGCCCACAAATCAGCCACAATAGAATTTTTTCGAAAACCACGATTTTTGTCGGACTCTTTAGTCGCACTTTTAAAGAAATCATAAAACGTTACGCCTCGTCACTGTAAAAAAACACGCGTTTGTGTGAAATCGTCGAGTTCGTAACCAATACGGTGTCTGACCAACTATCGTTATATAATCTTATTTTCTATTAACGTGTGCTTCTATTAAACGTGCGTGTCGCACGTGCGGTCTTACCGATAACATGATAAAAAAAAACAAACGTGGCATACAACGAAGCTAAATTTAGTATTGCGCGCGGATGTTGCTACAACTTTATTTTTAAGATGCAAATCTCTTAATAGGAAGACACGATTTATCTAGTGACCTACTCGTATAGATTACATGTTGATCGAACTGTTCGGCTGTGCGAAATTGCCTTGCGTTCATGTATCCCATGGAATGTGATGTAGTGATGTCTTCGTGCCCATTTGCAGCAAAATATCGTTTTCTTTACCATTCCGCTCAAGCTAATATTCTGGCCGTTGGATCTTGAAGGAACGGCCAAGACGTTGCCCAGACCCAATGTTAGCTCGTGGTTTTCGCCAACTTGGGCCGGGCTCTGTCGGATGTGGACCGGTTTCAAACCAAAAACCACAAGCCAGCTCTTTTCCTCTCCCTGCACTCGGCAGCCTTAAACCCCGCCGCCGCTCCTCTTCTAGGGTTTTGTCCTTCCCGCCGAAACCAAGCGCCGCCGCCGCCGCTCACCGGAGACCGGCCGCTCCTCCGGCCATGGACAAGGAGAAGAAGTCGGCGTCGCCGGCGGTAGCCAAGGAAGGCGACTATGCGCATCTGGAGGAGCTGTTCGTGCCGCACGTGGAATCGTTCGACTACTTCCTCGACAAGGGGCTGGAAGAGATGCTCCGCGGCATCCGCGCCATGGAGATAAAGGATCCCAACTCCAACGACATCCTAAAAAATATCCTCCATGCTTTAATTCGTTCCCTTTTCTTTCCGTGGAATCGTTTCGCTCGTATTGACTATTGAGAGCTAACACCGTCTGAATTTAAGTTGCGATTACTAGTTAGTAGCTCTAGCAGGACTGCTGGTCATGATTTTACCGAATCATTAGCAATTCTTGAGTTTCTGTGAAATGGTTCATGTTTGAGTGAAGTTATGGACTGGGATTTTTCTCAGAGTTAAACTTAGTCTCAATGATTCAGAGTAAAGGTACTGAAGACCTTACAGGAATTCTGGGCGAGGATATCGAATCGCACTGAAATGAGACGACATTTGACTATTTGAGTACAGTTTGCAAAGAATGTTAAGCTTGTTGGCATTTAAATATCTCAGCGAACATTACATCAAACATCTTGGTCCATAATTCGTTTTCCCCGTTCTATTTTATTTTATTTTGTTTCACTTAACTATTGTGTATACTAACCTTGGAGAAGGGTCATGTGCTGCCGCCAATGAGGGATGGTCGGTTGGGTGTACCCCTCTACCCCCAAGAGGTTTGTCGTATTTCTTCTGGAATTAACATACTCTTATCTTTTTTTGAACAACGTATTCTTATCTTAGACATTTGGGTATTTAACCTTGTTTTTGTCTGTTTACAAGTAAGGCATGCCCTTTTGGTACCTTAGATTGTTGTTTGCTAGTCTGATCTTTTCCCATTTCTCTCGGTTGGAGCAGTGCAGGCAAGCAAGAATTACATATCATGGGGAGTTTAAAGTGGACGTCTGCCTCCAGTGCAATGAAGGGCCAGTAATCAGGCACACCTTCAATTTTGGCCATTTGCCTATTATGTTGAAGGTTCTTACCCTTTCTTTGTAATGACACTTTCTTTAAAATAATTTTATGATGAATAAAGTACCTATGCTTTTGGGCTTTGGAGTTTGTAGGTGTAGAGGCAAATGAGTGAGTTGATTTTAGTGCTTTGGTTGTCTTTTGGTGCTATGTTAGTGATGGAACCTCTAGCCACAAAAGGTGTCGTGTCAATCATTTCTGCTGTCTCCAAAATTAATCTTTGACCGCTTATTTCTGCTGTGTGGTTATAGATCCTAGTAAAATTATAGCATTATGCCATTATATGGAAGTATTTTCCGAGACATATTTGTAGAGATGAAAAACACATGCTGGTTGGACACATCCCAAACTTCAACTCATCTCGTAATCGCAGGAGCTTGGCTTCTATGTTTGCCTTGCGTTTGATGATCCAAATTTATTCTCCGCATTTGAAGTAAGATTATATTGCACATTATTTCTGGTGTGTTGCTTCTAAGAAATGCCAAGACAATTGTAAATAGTGTTTGTATTTAGCTTCAGTTGGAATTCTCATGGAAGACCATTGCACATATCATTATTTTTCCCACAGAAATATTGAACGGTAGCATGGTTTCTGACTCCAGAAAGCATGGAAGAAACAACCAAAAGGCCACAGTTTTGAAAATGGTGACGAGAAGTAAAGTTTCTATTCTTTGAGTGGGGGTTAGGGCCTTAGGGGTAGTGTACTGTTGTTTCTTGTTCTTTAAGATGATTCTTCATTCCACTGGAAGCCACATGGAATTTGCAGTTCTCATTTCACTCCTCACCAGGCCATTGTAGTTACTAATGGTTCGCAAATTATATAGCAATCAACTATTCTCCCTGATAAGCTCTTGCAATTCCAGTCAAAACTGTGCCATCTGAGAGGTGCTGATCCACATAAATTAATTTTCCATGGTGAAGAGGCAACCGAAATGGGCGGGTGAGTATGTTTCATTTGTGTTTATTTGTCTTTATTAGCATTTCCTTTTGCTGTCATTTCTTAATGTGCTACTGTAATATTGATTAAGTATTTTGTATGGGAATAGAGCATCAAATATGTATTTCTGCGACTATATTTGACTGCTTAACTTGCTATTTAGAGACTATCTTGCTTTTGTGAACATTAAGATCATGCTTCCTTTTTTATTCTTTGGCACATGTGGATGATGGAATTTAGGGTCAGGTGTGTTGCATTGCACTGTGCTTTTTTAGATACTGTACTTGCCTCTTGGGAAAAAGACTACTTTGTAGTCAGGGATAAATTCTATGGCCTTTAGACTGTTCAAAGTCAATGAAATTTATCCTTTTTTTTGTCTATTTTCCTGTTCTTTCAAAGGTACTACACTGAACTGAAAAAAAAATTATGAATCATTTGTTTGTTGTGCCCCAAGGGTTTACTGTCTGCCTTTTCCTTTTGGCGTTACCATGTCGCCAAATGGAATTCTTAAGTTTTATTGAAGTAGGGACTTATGCTGTACCCTGCTCCATGTGTTCAAATCTAGTTTTGTCTGATGAACTTGTTCCCATGTCATTGGAATAATTCTGACACAATTTTGAAATTCTTTTCAGATACTTCATATGTGGCGGGATGGAGAGACTTATACGGATTCTTATATTACAAAAGCGTAACTATGTAAGACAGATTCAGCTTTGCTTGGTGTCTTATGTTACAAGGCCAGTGTTAAGCTAGATAGCATCATTCTGACTAGGATTTTTTTTTCAGCCTATGGGTTTGGTGCGTGGTTCTTTTGTTAAACGTGGTGCGGGATACACTGACAAAGCAGTTGTCATAAGGTAGTGCACTAATAAATGAGGCATGATATCTAATAATCTTGAGGTGGCTTATTTTGTCATTCAGGCAGTATTCGGCTGCAATGACCTTTTCTCTGTTTTGGCTCCAGTTATATTCATGTTTCCACATAATTCCTACTTTTACTTATTAATAATGTCCAATTTGACTATCTTTGCAAAGCCTTTAAGTTTGCTGAATGCTGAATGCGTATCTAAAAAACTATAATTAGCTGGAAAAACTTGTTGCTAATTGTTGGTGTATATGTGTAGTGGCCCATGAGGCCCATGTGTATGGCCCATCTAGACGCCCATGTACATCAACTATATTGCCCACCCTTCTAGGGTTTGGAGGAATACACTGACTGAGTATTGTCCTCTAGCACTAATTTTGGAATATGTTTTAGTTAAGACAGATCCATTGGACAACCTATTTGTACCTGCAAAAGACAAGGTGTGATCCATTGTTACAATATTAGAAATACGGTACACATGACTTGGTAAAATGAAAGAAATTTTTTCACAGTGACCAGATCTGAATAGCTGTAACTGCCAGATCCTTGTATCGCCTACTGTTTTCCAAGCTTGGCTCATATATACAAGTGCTATTAACACTGATGCACAAGTGGGGACAGTGTTGGACAATATCTTATTATTAGTGACTGAAAGTCATTGCCTTTTCCTCTATCCGTTGTTTTCCCAAAGAACCTTGTTTTCCGTAGCTTTTCCTGTTCTCTTAGCTTGGACCTTTGAAGTTTCAATACCCAGCCTTGTTGAAAGCTATCCTATTGTTCGTGTTGTCTATCAGGTATAACTATAACATTAGAGTTAATATTGTGTGTTGCCTTACTGTTCCTTGCTGTTTTTATTTTTTAACAGATGTGTCCATAGCGACCAGTCCAGTGTGACAATAAAGTTATATTACCTCCAAAATGGAAGCGCAAGGCTTGGGTTTTGGTAAGTTCTGTGCTGGTAAACAGTGTGTACAAAATGAGTAACACTTTTCCCTTATGTTCACCTTTTGAATTTGTGTTGAATAGGTTGGGGGGTAGAGAGTTTCTGCTTCCTGTTGGGATTGTCCTCAAGGTATAATCTATCGACATTTCCTTAAGCATGCCTACTATTTCTAACCAGCAATACAATCCATAACACTGTGTGCAATGACATGTTCTGTATGGATAAGTTATATTTAGCATTGGCCACATTTTCATCAGAAGTACCCTGTTGATGTTGTATCCTCGACGTTCATTGTATAATGTATCAACTGTATAAGAAGGACCTTGGGTCCTCGTTGATGCATTTCACTGTAGCTGTGAATTGTGTTGTACAAAATCATTAATGCACTAACTTGTTTTGAAGGTTATCAATCTGTTTGTTTAATATAAAGTAAGGTAGTGCCTTTCATCTCTATTCCGATCTTCTGGAAGGGTTAGGATCTTTCCATTGAAATAAGTATCATGCACTTTGTAGAGTAGTGTTTGACTTGGCACATATTTTGCTCATCATGCTTCTATCTTTATAATATTTAAGTCTAGATTAACAGTATTATTAATGCTGCTTCAGCATTAAATTGACTTGATTGTGAATTATCAACGACAGGCCCTTATTGATACAAGTGACCGGGAAATCTTTACAAGCTTGACATGCTGCTACAGTGATAAATATGGAAGAGGAAAGGGAGTTGTCAGTACTCAACTGATTGGTGAAAGGGCACAAATAATCCTCGATGAAGTCAGAAACCTGTCCCTTCTGACCCGCATGCAGTGCTTGGTTCATATTGGTACTTTGAGAATAATTTTTTCTGCGTTTAGAATCCCTTGAAGACCTTGTATGTGCTGACAATGATTATGATCTTCCAAATGCAGGACAGTACTTCCGATCTGTGATGGAAGGATTTGAACATTGTGACTATGAAACTGTAATGTGCAATGTTCTCGTTGTGTTTACATTGACATACTTCTGAAATTTGGACCATGCTTCACTTTGGCCATTCTACATTGTTTAGGTTGCTGAAGCGGTTCTGAAGGACTATATTTTTGTGCACCTGGAAAACAACCATGATAAATTTAATCTATTGATGTGAGCTTAAATTTTTATTATCTTATTTCTTTGTGAAAGTTTTATCCTCCTAACCCCTTTTTTCACGTGTTTCTTATCACACCTGCTTTAGATTTATGATGCAGAAACTTTATGCACTCGTAGACCAAACTGCTTCGCCTGACAATGCTGATGCACTACAATACCAGGAGGCTCTATTGCCTGGGCATTTAATCACAATTTTTCTGAAGGTTACTGAACTCTTTGCTGCTTTGTACGTGCCTCTTTTTTTCGGTGGGGGTGGGGGGGGGGTGTTACCATTGCAAAAATGCCCCCTATAAAGGTTTTATCCTCTTAATAAATCATCTAAGGTTAGAAATGAAAATATGATTTCTTAACCTTTAATATTGTTTTTTTCATTATTTGTATTTGTTGGTGATATCTGCAGGATAGACTTCAGGATTGGCTAAGAAAGTCTAAACGTTTAATCATTGAAGAGGCTACAAAGAACAAAAGTCTTGATTTCAATAATGGTACGCTATTGTATCAATGTTTTTATGCCAAAAACTTTAGCTTATGTACTCTGGCACTGTGTTCTCGCGGCAAAACAGTTAGAGTTCATTAACAAACAGATAAAACAGTGGTTCTCTGCATGAGAATGGTGATGAGTGATAACAACAAGAGCAACAACAAAAAACTTTGGCTGTGCATAAACGACTGCCAATAATTGCATTTGCAGCTGTATCCCCATTAGTTTTGTGGTTCTAGGTTCAGCTGCACAATATTTTTTGTAAAATCTTTTGTGGATGTGGTGATGTGACTGAGGATAATGTAAGGGCCTATATTTGGCTTTGGATTCTTGGAAAAGTAGAGTGTGGTACGGTATTTTGAGAGGGTATCCTTATCTCCCATGATCATGGTACCACAAGAATTTGAATGGCATCTTCATCCGTTTTCACATATAAGAGAATTTGTTCTTACTCTTAACTTGGTTCATTCAATGGAAATAAATAAGAAGAATCCACTTGTGGATGAATGCGAATACTGGGGTAGTATCTTTGTTAGCTAGAAGGAATTATGTGACAGCTGCCTTGTAAAAATTGAACAACATTGAAAATCCACTGTGAATGAATAATGAATGCGGATACTGGGGGTAGTATCATTACGTGTTGTATTTGAACCTGAGGACTTAAAGGCGTGGCCATGAACATTTCTGTATATTTTGGTTATTCTGCTCAGTTAGATAATGTCATAAATCGAGCTAATTGAACACTGAATAATGAAGTAACATGATTGCTTTCGAGCTGGTCAAAAATATTGTGAACCAATTAAATTTGGTATATTTTGGTTCAATTAGATTGTTTACTTTTCCAGTTTATTTGCTCACATAATCAGTTGTGGTCTTCCGCTCTGTTTCTTCCTGATGTGTTTGCGCCTAACTTTTCCTTTGGTGTATCAACTTGTTTACATTTACGCAATGATAATATGCTGTTGTTTGTGCAGCACTGGAGATAAGAAAATTTCTTATTAAACAAACAACATCTGTTGGTAGAGCTATTGAGAGTATGATAAAGATTGGAAAAGTGAATTCACAATCTGGATTGGACCTTCCACAGGTGCATCTCTGACAATGCCTACTTTATTCTGCTTACTTTTAAGGCATCATTTCCCTTGCAAAGCTGAATGTTGACAATATGCTATGCATCTGATGTTGCTCGTGTTTATATTGTTTTCAAGAATATTTGGAACTGATAATGGCTTTTTTTTGTCAAATTTGCAGAGAGATGGGATGACCATTCATGCTGAACGGCTCAACTTTCATCGTTATATCTCACACTTCCGTTCTGTTCATAGGGGTTCTGCTTTTGCTAAAATGCGCACAACATCTGTTAGAAAGTTACTTCCAGAGTATGTTATCCTCTTAATTAATTCTACTGTGCTGTTGTTACCCTGTATCCATTGTACCTTTACTGAAAATGCCCACGTAGGTCCTGGGGTTTCCTTTGTCCAGTTCACACGCCTGATGGAGAACCTTGTGGTTTATTGAACCATATGACCTCCACATGCCGTAAGATGTTTTCATCTTGTCATTTCTCTTGAATTTACATCTGCACAGCACCCTCTTAAACACCACCTCCTTTCATATCCTGGATTTCTTATTTCTCTTTCATCTTTGACAGCATATTGCATCTGCATTTTCTATATCTAATTGTTTTTGTACTTGTGTCCTTATCTTTTTTGTGGGCAGTACAGCCAAAATTCATCGTAACCTGTCATTTTCTTAGCTCCATTTTATATTGGTGTCTCAGGTATTTCATCGTTCTACAACTCAGAAGGGGTGGTTAAAAGTTTTGGGCAAATAAAGAAGTCAATTTCTTCTGAGTTGGTTCGTGTTGGAATGAACCCAGTGTTACCAAAAATTGAGCGAACTGGCCCCCCAGAAGTACTACATGTCCATTTGGATGGATGCATTCTTGGTACTATTGCTTCTGCTAAGATTGAGGAAGCAGTCAATTATCTTCGGACATTGAAACTCCTGGCACACTCAGGGGTCTGCTCTCTTGTTATCATGCCTTGTTTAATTGGACTCATATCTTGAAACTTCTGCCACCATGTTCTAACTAATTGACATGTTTTTTTTATTAGATACCTGAAGATCTGGAAGTTGGTTATGTTCCTCTTAGTTTTGGTGGAGCTTATCCTGGCCTTTACCTTTTCACAAATCCAGCAAGATTTGTTCGACCTGTCAAAAATCTTTTTAGTCTACCTGATGGAAAGCAAAGTATTGAGCTCATTGGACCATTTGAACAGGTTCGCTTTGATCAATATCTGTATTCCTTATCTTTCTTCTTACCAATGGCACAAGAGTTTATTTTGTATTCTAAATTAGGCATTTATGGAGATACGGTGTCCTGATGGTGGGGATGGTGGGAGAAATAAATTATTTCCTGCAACTCATGAAGAAATCCACCCTACAGCTATTCTTAGTGTAGTTGCCAATCTGACACCTTGGTCTGATCACAACCAAAGTCCTAGGAACATGTACCAATGCCAGGTTGGTAGTCAGATCTTGTCTTCATAGTTATCATTTGGTCATGCATGATGATGCGTAATACTTCCGGACTGACCAATTCTAGTGCTTGTTCGCAGATGGCAAAGCAAACCATGGGTTTTTGTGGACAAGCTCTAAAATTTCGTACTGATGTAAAAGCATTCCACCTACAGGTTTGTTTTTTTTTGGTAGAATGAATGAATGATAACAATTATTGTGGAAGAGCTACATCGTTTGGTCTTTGTGACGAACCGGATTCTCACCGACGAGAACCCGACTCCCTGTACCATTGAGATAGTCCCAGGAATAGCATCTATCTCGTACAGAACTCATCTCAGTCGAATATCACATCCATACAACGATAAAAGATTCATTACATGACTCATATAAAGACAAAGCGTCTGGTACAAGCCCTCTGGGCTAAAACGACAATAGGAAACATCTACGCAGCGGTAGCTAGAACAACAGGGACCACTCCTCCACAGGCATCCTTGAGCGTAGCGCACACCCTTCAGTCGTACCACCCGTCCTGGTTGAACTCGCGGTCGGGGTCTTCACCTGAGAACCCAAAGTCTGTCCCCAAGGAAATGGGACAGGTCCACGTCACCAACCATAATATGATGCAAGCTTTATAGGTGGCCTATTCTAAGGATATAGAAATAATCAAGGTTTAAGCCAGGGTTTTCTTATGCAAGCAGCAGCAATAACCCAAATTCATCTCATCACCAACTCCTGCTCACACACATACATCCATCCACTCCCCAAAACCAACCATCAGCCTCACATTTTCCATCGGGCTCGTCCTGCCACGGCAGGTTCCCGCAAATCATTAATCACCAACACCTTTCACTCACTAGTCGACTCGGTGAGCTCCCTCCCCACCTCGTCTCAACAGCCTCAGCTGGACCAATCTCTCATAACCCAATTCAAGGATGAGGTAAGAAAGCAGATTCCCATGCTAGCCGGGGCTTCTCAGAAATGGGTCGTCCGTAACCGTGGACACGGCTATACGTATAGTTTACACTCTGCAGAGGTGGCACTCTAGGAATCCATCCGGGCTGCAAGGCTAGTCCGCAACCAACCTGAGACACAGCCCACAGCAAAGACCCTAAACAGTAACGGCGCCAATCCTGTCTCCCTGGGCTCGGGAAACATCCGATCTAACATCTGCCCCAGGGTCGTGAAACCTTCCCACCGGGGCCAGTCGGGGGCCGTGGTAAATCAGGGAGATTACGCCGCAACGAATCCCCCCTACACATATCAAACTCGATTCTCCTACAGTCTCGGCGCCGCACTAGAGTAGGCTTGCTGGAACCCTCCCCATACTGGGTAGATGGTGAGCACGGTAAATCCCAAGTCCAAAGTGGGGGCACGACTCGGTCCTTAATGGTTCGGTAAAGCGAGTATCTGCAACACAAGCAATCCGCCGCAACGGTCCGCAATCGGCACCCATAACAGGTATTGCCGCCCAAACTCCTCAGGTACTCACCGAGTACCATCCCCAAGTAACCAGTAACCATGTACCCGCAACAGGTACCCCATAGGGACTGCCCGAGTGCAGCCCCTCAGCACCTCGATCAACGATCGAGTTGTTATTTACTCGCTTACACCGCCTAGCTGCACTACTCCACCCAAACCACCCACAACTCACGCCAAGAGGATCAATCACAACCATCCCAACACATGCACAGCATAGCATATATATAAAATGAGTAGTAGGTAGCAAGGTAACAGGGTAATAACAAAGGCAGTGCAGGTTTATCATGCGAGTAAAGTAAAGCGCTAGCATACTAGTTTGCATGTCTAATAGGTATTTCAGAGATGGTCGGGCGTGAACCTGGGCAAAGGTCTTCGTCCTCGTCAAAGCAGTTGTTGTAGTAGTCCGGCTCCTCCTGACTCTCCGGAGCTCCTAGGGTCGCGGAAAGAAAATAAGACGCAACTACTAGCAAAGAAACACTAAAACAGCGACGAAAGAAGACTCAAATAACACCAAACTCTACACTAACGCGTAGATCATGATTTTAGAAAAATATAGAAACTGGTTTCATATTTTTCTGAGCTACGGTTGATTTATTATTAATTTTCGAAGTTTAAATCATTTTCTGAAAATATTAAATAATTTCCGAAAAAGAAAACAGACAAATAATTAGCCTGCTGACGTCAGCAGTGGGGTCCGCCTAGGATGACGTCAGCAGTGGGCCCTGCTGACGTCAGCGTTGACCGGTCAACGGTCAACGGAGGTCAACGGTCAACGGTCAGCGGGTCAACTCTGGTCAGTGGGCCCCATGTGTCAGTGACTCATAGAGTATGACAGGTGGGTCCCATACTTCAGCGCTGTTAAAGAAAAAGAAAAAGAATAAACGATGGCTGGGCTGGAATTGGGCCGAAAGCGATTGGGCCGGAAGAGTTCAAGGTGGTTAAACAGACTTAACTTGCAAGATTCGGCCCACGAAGGGCTGGCTGCTGAATCGGGTCCGGTGGACTGAGTCCACGGTGCACCGTGAGTGTGGTCTACGTGAGCCGGGTGCACGGGATCAATCTGTGGCTGGCCGGGATCGTCTGTGCATGGCTGTGTGGCGACTTGGTGTGGTCTCGCGTGTGGCATGGCCACGGCGCGACGCGACGCGCTCTGGAGCACGCCGGCGGCGACGGTCCGCGGCGGAACTGGCCGGAGATGGCTCGGCCCGGGGCTAGAATGGTCGGAACAGCTTCACTCGGGTTCGGTGGTCACGGACAGGGTGAAAAAGGGCTCGGACAGGGCTTGGCTTGGGTTCCCGACGTGCGACGGCGGCGACACGGCCATGGGCGCCGGCGAGCACGACGGCGGCTCGGGTTTTTGGCTCAACTGCGCAAGGTTTGGGTTAAAGGAGTGCGGTTTGCGCGAGCGAGACACCCAGCGACTGCTGAGCCTCGGTTAGGTGCTCGTGCGCGGGCACGTGGCTGACCACGGCCGCAGCACGGCCTCGGCGTTCGCGCGCGGGGCGAGCAGAGCTCGGCCGCGGCGGCCTCGGCTGCGGGGAACAAGCGACGGCGGGTTGCAAAGGGGTTCAGCGGCTCGGGATCCTGCACAAGAAGATGCACAGCACGAAGGCTGGCACACAGATGGCTTGGCTCAACGACGGCGGCGGAATTTGGCCGGAGACGGAGAAGAAGGGGGTACTCGGCGGCGCTCACCTAGGGTCACGTAGACGATCGCTGCAGCTCGGGGAAGTGCTCGTCGTGGCTTGGCGATGCTCGTGCGCTTCCCCTCGTCCCTGGTCCGGCTCCTCGTCGGCGAGTCCACGGACGGCGGCGCTCCGGTGCTCGGTGTCGACGCGGGGAGGACGACTGGCTCCACTCCTTCTTGCTCCGACTGCTCCACACCCTTCCCCACCCCTCTCCCTCTCCTCTCTGCTCACGAACTGGATCTGGAAGGAACCCCAAAGGGGCGGCGCGGCTTGGGGAAGAAGAAGGCCGGCGGCGGGTTAAATAGGCGCTAGGGCTAGGGTTCCAGGGCACGGACGGCGAGATTGGGGCGACCAAGGGCTCGCGGACACGCGGCGCGATTGCGACGGGCCGCACGGAGCTCGGGTGGTTGAGGGGGATCACGGGCGGCGCGCTCGGGAGAGAGAGAGCGGCGTCGCGAGGAAGACGACGCGGGGAGAAGAAGGCTGACAGGCGGGGTCCAGCGGTCAGCGAGAGAAAGGGGCGACGCGGAATCGACGCGGCGGACGGCTGGGCCGAGCTGGGCCGAAAGGCTGAGCAGGCCGATTGGGCGGTTGAATTGGAAAAAGAGTTCAGGGGTGAAAGATGGACTTGAGATGCGGAAATTCGGCCCACGAACAGTTAGAAGGATTTGGAAATTAGTTTAGTCAATTAGAGTTTGACTTCAAATCTAGAATTTGAATTCAAACCAACCAAAAATCCAAATAAATCCAAATCACACTAATTCATCCTTAGCACTTCAAATTGATTTTAAATTTGAATTTAAATTGCCTAAGAATTTAGGGAGCAAATAGAAGACACTCTTATATGTTGGTTTGCATGCACACAATTCCACCAAAAATTTTTAAATTCGAATTTTTGCACTCAACAAGCCCTATAGGAATTTCAGGGTTGTTACAGTCTTTTAAAGTTGTTTTGTTGGTGGACATGTTGGTTGCTTGCCTGATAGCATATATACCTACATCTTTCTCAAGGATATTTGATCTTGAACACTTACATTTTTTTTTGGTAGTGGCATTGTAGCCAGATAGTCAGTTTGCACTAGATGTGGGTAATCTTTGGCTGACTAGATTTCCAGTGTAGGAGAAATTCTTTGCGATGTATTGGGACAGCCTATTCTCATCAATCTCTTATCCGAGTTGATAAATTATTTTTTTCCTGGACAATTTTAGTTTACTATATTGATAGTGTGCAATAGTTTTTAAGAAAATGTGACACCCAGTGAAAGTTGATAGGGTTGTTTATGACTTGAGTACTTAAGGTTAAACCCATAACTTGGGCGTACCTCGTCAAACTAGTGGTCTAAAAACAAGATCTGACCAGTATTTATATTTATGGTTATGTTTTACTGTAATTATTAAACCCTGGTTGTTCCTGGGCATGGGCATCTAGGACTTGAATCTTCTTTGTAAGATGTGGCAGGAGAAGGGAATTTAAGCATGAAATTAAATGACCAATACCCTCCGCCACTCCTTGCAATATGATTGGTCATCTTTCTGATTCATCTTGTTATTATCTGCTGCTTAGTTGTGCGATACGCAGACTGACATGTGGGTGTAACATTTTTATCCAACTTACGCCAACTGCTGGAAAACTCTGCTCACATTGTCTACTATCTTTAATGCTCTGCAGACCCCTCAAACACCAATAGTACGGACAGCTACATATAGCAAATATTGTATGGATGAATTTCCATCAGGAACGAATGCTATTGTTGCAGTGCTGGCATACACAGGGTATGACTTTCAATATTGTATGATCATTTTTTTAACTTTCTTGTTTTGATGAATTCATTCCTGTGATATAGTTATGACATGGAGGATGCCATGATATTGAATAAATCAGCTGTTGATCGGGGAATGTTCCGTGGACATATTTACCAGGCATGTTTCATTATTTGTCTCCTGATCTGATTTATAATCTACGTGCAGTTAAGTTTAGTAGAACTTCTTTCACTTGGTGTCAGGGATACCATCTAAGGCATGCTTAGTTCCTACTGCCTTAGTGTTTGTAGGCAGTTATTTCATTTTCCCGACTTTTCTTTTGTAACGTAGGCGACGTTGGCTGCATCATCTTTTGGTGTAACTAGCCAAAAAGAAAAAAAATGAGTTGTGAATGTTATTATAACTCTGTATCATAATTTGTGTACAGGAGTTCAAACTGTAAAAATATAAATCTGATTACTTGCTCACATTATATGGCCATGCTCACCATTGCCCATGGACAAAGGAAACCGAAATGGATAAAAATAAATAAATAAACTAACCCACAATTTGCTGTCTACACCTTGAGTGTTCTATATGAGCATCAGATGGTGTACAATGCCGTTAAGAGCATATAGCACCTTTTGTTTTATTTTTTTTATAAAATTCTAGAGTGAAAATGTGTAACTTAAAAAGATTTTTAAATTGTCGGTATACAAACTATGTAACGTGCATAATCTCCGTTAGTCCATATTTTATTACTCTATAACATTATGGTCATATTAAAAATACCCCCCAGTAGGAAGCTTGGAAGTTTCTGATTCAGCCAACAATTTTGAAATTAAATATTTCTCAGTGTCTGTTCTGTCTCCAAAACATTGAGACTAATATTTTCCTTGTGAACACTTTTTGCAGACTGAATGCATTGACTTGTCAAAAAAAAACAGGGAAAATGTTCCAGAAATCTTTGCAAAGAGTGTATTATCTAGGGATACAAGCACTGTGAGTGATTCAGATGGCCTTCCTCGACTTGGACAGGTGGTTATGCCTTAATTCTAAATTACAAGTCATTTCTTTGTGCAAGAACAGCCATTGAATTCCTGGTACATGTATTTTCATGGACAGGAAGTACATCCGAATGAGCAGTACTACAGTGTATATAATAGACTCACAGGCGCGATAAGGCCTGTCAAACTAAAAGGCACAGAGCCAGCATTTATTGACTATGTTGCTGTCAATGGGGCAAGTTCAAAAGGTGACTTTCAGAAGGTACGCCAACATTTAAGTAACCTTCAGTAATATTTCAATTGGATGATAACTATCAGAACAATTACACATGTTATGGATCTTCCAAGTTTCTTAAAATCACATAACATCCTCATATTTTATGTGTCTTTGAACTCAAATATCATTTTGTGCAATGAGTTTTGGAAATGCATATTCATCAAATTTATTTTTGTGATCTTTCCATGTGTTGATCTTTCTGCAGGCAAACATTCGTCTGCGTCGTGTGAGAAACCCCATAATTGGCGACAAATTCAGCAGTAGACATGGGCAAAAGGGTGTTTGCTCACAGTTATGGCCTGACATCGACATGCCATTCTCTGCAAATACTGGCATGAGGCCAGATCTGATCATTAACCCTCACGCATTTCCTTCAAGAATGACTATAGCAATGCTCTTAGAGTCTATGGCAGCAAAGGTACAAATATTTACTTCTATCACAGATTTACAAGTATGTATCGTGTTGCCAGTTGAAAGATATAGCAAGTCAACAACTGAGTTTATTTCACAGAAGGAATATCCGAAATGAAGTTAATTTGATACTACAGAAATTTCTTATGTTTCCCTTTTCATGTATGCTAAAGATTTGTTGGCATATTTACATTTCTACAGCAATATACAAGGCTGTTGGCATATTTTTACTGGCATTTAACCTCTTGTGTGAGACTGTAGCTTTTCCTTTGATCCTATAGCTTATGCGTTCCTGCAAAGCTGAATTGCACAGAAGTAGAAACAGTATTGTTAGTATTTCAAATGGTGGATGGTTGTTCGTTATTCACTTTTTTCCCTAGTCACATTTGGAGGTCATTGGCCTACTTTCTAGATATGTCTTGTCCTTCAAATTCTATGCATGTAAAGAAATTTGTTCCTAGATACACTCGTTTGAAATTAAAAGGCTTATTTTGTTTTTTTAGCACAGGCCTTTGACCGACAATTATACTCTATTAATGCATAATTTTTGTGACACAGATGATATTGGATTCATATTTAAAAAAATACCCATGCTTAAAATTTTGTATCACATAATATGCAGTGCTGTTTTGCCTAAAGATTTCTTGGATTTGTCCTCAGGCTGGTAGTCTGCATGGAAAGTTCATGGACGCAACACCTTTTGCAAGCTCAGTCAAAGAGGAGGGCAAGGATCCCAGTAAACCCAAATCCATTGTAGATGAACTGGGTCCCATGCTCACGTCTTATGGGTTTAATTATCATGGAACAGAGATCCTTTATAGTGGATTTTTTGGCACTGAGATGGAGTGTGCAATTTTCATTGGACCTGTTTATTACCAGCGTCTTCGGCATATGGTCTCAGATAAATTCCAGGTGAGCAATCCACGTGACATAAGGGCCTGTATCAATATTAAATTCATCTAATATCCATTCATTTAACCTTTATTTTTTTTTAAAAAATTGTTAGGCTACTTTCCCCCCCAAAAAAAAGTGAGGCTAGAGAAACTGTAATTTGGCTCCTTTTCCCAGCATCACTGTTTGGAATTTTGGATTGCCACTGACTACTGATGTAACTTATTTATATGCAGGTACGCACTACTGGTCGTATAGACCAGATAACAAAACAACCCATTGGAGGAAGGAAGCACGGCGGAGGGATACGGTTTGGTGAGATGGAGCGAGACGCACTACTCGCCCACGGGTCTTCCTACCTCTTGCATGACAGGCTCCACTCCTGCTCGGACTACCACATCGCGGACGTGTGCTCCTTGTGTGGGAGCCTTCTGACCGCGACGGTGATCAAATCTGACGACGCACATAAGAAAGCCAAGCGCGAGATGATTGGGCTGCCCACGGTGAGACCGCCGAAGAGCTTCGCGTGCCAGGCCTGCAAGACGAGCAAGGGGATGGAGACCGTCGCGATGCCGTATGTGTTCAGGTACCTGGCCTCTGAGCTGGCCGCCATGAACATAAAGCTGGAGCTCCGGCTGAGCAACAAATCAGCCGGACAAGAATCATGAAGTTCCTTCACTAGAACTACCGCTAGCTGGCCGCCTGGCAGGAGGGAAGCCTAAAATGTAGCCGTTGCAATTGCAATGTCCCTGCCGGACGCTGCAAAATTTTGTTCGAAGAGGGAAATGTATCATCCCCCAGTTGAGTCGTTGGTCGTGGTTGTATTGTTTCATACGTACGTGGGTGTGATGTGCCATTGTAACTTGTAACAGAACATCAATGTGAATCAGAGTTATAACTTTGCCTGGCCGTTGTTTTGCGCACGATTGGGTGATTATCTTGGTATAAGTCGTTCCACCGTAGTCGTAGTGGCGAGTAGCCGCCATTGATAAACTGTCGTCCTAGCTATGGAGGGAAGGGATCTGGAAAGTTAGAAATTTGAAGTTAACCACCGATTCGCCTGTGAAGCAGGAACCTTAGAATGCACCAAACCCCGCTCTTGGTCACCGACTCAGAAAGGCATAGCTCAATTTTCAGTCAGAGGGAAATTTGCCTTCCACCCTTAACCGCTGCCTGTTTATAACTTGATCCACCCGTGGCAATCATTGTATTGTACCAACAATAATTCTATGCAAGCCCCACCTCTCTTCAGCATGGTGCTTGGTGCGGACCTGTTTCTCTCCTCCTGAGTGTCTAATTCTTCAGCACCTACAAGATGCACGCCACCTGCTTCCGTTATCACTTAGAAGTGTCTAATTGTTAAATACAGGTTCTACTTCCCTGTCATAAAATGAGAGCTTGCAGTCGCGGTTATGACTGTAGCACTGAGCAAAATTTGGCCTTGTCCGTAGTTGTTAACTGCAAAACTGATATTTTGTTCAGATGTAAAATGGTACTAGGTTGTGCATCTTTACTCCTTTTTCTGTGGAGCTGATCATTGCCTCCTTTTTTGTTGATCTTTTTTTAGCTTCAAATTGCGAGCCAGAGATAGCTCCAAAGGATTAATTGGAAGGTGTCATCACCTTCTCGGCTCATTTCTGTAGACATGAGCTCTGTCCTGACGTTGGTAATTCTGTTGTAACTGCCTGACGGAGTGACGGGCACCATACAGAACTCGCAGCCAGGAATCTCTGTTCAAAAGCAAACCACACGCGTTCCGCTTCCGCCCACCATCCGTGCCCCGCCGCCGCCGTCGCAGCGAGGCGCGAGTTTCGCTCAAAGCATGTCAAACACCGCGATTGGCTGCAGAAAGCAATGCATCATGAGTACCACTAGTTCAGTACAGAAGCCGTTCATTTCCTTTGCCTCTGCCCCTCTGCATCACGTGCCCCCGTCCTCTGCTCACGCGAATCTGACCTCTCCCCTCCCCCTCAACGGCCGGAGGATGGAGCTGCTCGGGTCAGGTTCGAGCCATCGAGCCCTCTGAATCCCACTGCAGTTCCGCCCACCAGCCGTGTCCCGCCGCCGGCCGGTCCTGAGATTTCCGGGGCCCGGGGCGAAACTTCAATCAAGGGCCCTCGAATATAAACATTCATTTGTATTTTTCAAAAAAAAATGTATAAAATGTGTGTATAGACTTTAAATTTCTTATAACCCATTTGGAAATGCAAAGTTATTGATAATGACATCGATAAAAATCTCATCTAACAAATATATATCTACATCATGCGATACTCAACGCCAACTCCGGACAACTTACATGAATTTGTTGAAGTGCTTGGATTACTCTAGAAAACTTTAAATGGGTTCTATTTTTAATTTTTCTCAACTCATCTACTAAGTTTCTTTCTTTTTTTCTTGGCGATGAATACTTTTAGATGATACGATGGTATTGAAAAAAAAATAGCAATTGAATACTAGTGCAAAGCTTCAATGAAATCTTACCAATCATCAACGAAGTTGCAAGTCACAATATAATTTATCAGATCTAACCTGTCCGTTCCATCAACTATCAATCCATCACGTATTCGTGTACACTAAGATTGGCGATTTGGAGTTTGGCGATCTGGGAGTGACGGATTAATGCAGCGGTGATCAACGCGCGCTTCCGGCCTCAGCCTCACGCGGAAAGAGCTTTCTCCCGTGTCCCGTCTCCTGCGATCTGACCAGCCTCGCGCTTCAACGGACTGTTCGAGCTGTGGCCGCGATGGCCGATGGACTAACGAGGAGTCCAACCGTCTGCCGTCGCCCAGCCTCGCGAGTCGCGACTAGCAAATCTCTGAGGCAGGAGGTCGGCAACTCACGACGTTTCGGCATCTCCCTACGCGTATACGGTGAATACCTAGTATACGTACATGGGATGGGGCCCCTTGGTGTCGGGGGCCCGGGGCAGCCGCCCCTCTTGCCCCCCCCCCCCCCCCCCTCAGGACCGGGCCTACGCCGGCGCCGGGAATGTCGCGCCGGATGCGTCCCAGGGGCGCCCCATGGTCGAAGCTGAAGCGGGCCGTTAGGGAGGGCGTCCCCACGGGAAGGAGGCTCGGCCGCGAGGACGCACGCAAGCTCTGCGCCGAGTTGCTCCCGGCGATCCCAGGTTCGTCTCCACTACCAGCCGTGTCCGGCGAGGACAAGACGCCTAGCAGGCGTCTCGCGGGTCGTCGCTCTTGCTTGGAGCTGGGGCGGATGATCGGAGAGCGCTATCGCTCGGGAGACCTTGGCCCCGAGGAAGCACTCCACCTGTTCGACGAATTGCTTCTGAAAGCCACGCCCGCCTCGGTTTACGCCTTCAACCAGCTTCTCACTGTCGTGGCAAATGCCCCGGCGTCGTCCTCGGTGGGCGACGGCCCTGCCCTCGCCATTTCTCGCTTCAACCGCATGGCCCAGGCTGGCGCCTCCAAGGTCGCTCCCGACATATACACCTACAGCATCCTAATCAATTCTTGCTGCCAAGTGGGCCGTTTGGACCTTGCCTTCGCCTCATTGGCCCTTGTTATCAAGACAGGATGGAGGGTCAATGCCATCACATTCACGCCCCTGCTGAGTGCCATCTGTGGGGAGAAGAGGACAGGGGACGCAATGGACATTGTCCTCCAACGAATGCCCGAGCTCGGCTGCACACCCAATGTCTTCTCCTACAACACTCTTCTCAAAGGGTTCTGCAATGAGAAGAAGAGTCAGGAGGCTCTCGAGCTGCTCCACATGATGACCACTGATGAAAGCAAAGGCATATGCACACCAGATGTGGTGTCGTATACCACCGTTATTGATGGTTTCTTCAAAGAGGGCAAGGTGGCCAAAGCTTATGGCGTGTTTTGTGAAATGTTGGATCGTTGTATTTCCCCCAATGTTGTGACTTACAACTCAGTCATTGATGGTTTCTTCAAAGAGGGCAAGGTGGACAAAGCTTATGGCGTGTTTCGTGACATGCTGGATCGTGGTATTTCCCCAGATGTTGTGGCTTACAACTCAGTCATTGACGGTTTATGCAAGGCACAAGCAATGCACATTGCCAAAGAGGTCCTTCAGCAGATGCTTGATAAAGTTATTATGCCAGACTCTTCAAGATGGTGGAAAGAGGCGGTTACTGTGCTCAAGCAAATGTCCAGAGATGGTCATCGACCAAACGTTGTTACTTACAGTATGGTCATGAACTGTCTTTGCAAGAATGGTAGGTTTGCAGAAGCTAGAAATTTTTTTGATTATATGGCTGCGAATGGCCCAAAGCCTGATATCACTAGCTACTCTACTCTGCTTCATGGGTATGGTACTAAAGGTGATTTTGTTGAAATGAATCATCTCATTGATTTGATGGTACAGAATGGAATGCCACCGAACCGTCATGTTTTCAACATATTGATATCTGCGTATGCTAAGCATGGGTTGGTAGAAGGGGCAATGCTTATGTTTGAGGAAATGAGGCAGCACGGTTTGGACCCTAATGTTGTTTCGTATAATACAATAATGCATGGGTATTGCTTAGCTGACAGAATGGAAGAAGCTATGAAGCTCATGGATGCTATGGTCTCCAGTGGCTTGAAACCCAATGGTGTCACTTATAACATTCTAATTAATGGCTACTGTAAGTCTGGGAGGTTACAGGATGCATTAACTCTGTTCAGCCGAATGTTGAGCAAGGGAGTTAAGCTTGACTGAGATAGTGATACTTCTGCTGAATGTTCACATCAGTATGAGTACTGCTTATTGTTGTTCTCTCTTTTCTCAGGTCCAAGACAATAATTTGCTGGATTCAGAAACTTGTGTCCATTTCCTTCTTAAATTATTAAACCCTCCGGTTAATGTGGTTGATTCCAAAGCGCCATCAATAGGTTCCAAACTTCTTGGAATCAGTAAATTTCAAATGCTTCCAGACCCATCAATAGTGTCACCATGCGCTGCTGCTAACTTTATTATTCATGTACAAGTATTCTAAACTGCTAACACATTTCTGTTCCTTCCAGACCCATTTGCTCTGCATGAATCGTAAATTGAGCCATAAATGCTCCCCACTTCCTTTTCTTGGGGTTGTTCTCAAAACTATCGAATTACTATCAGGTAATTGCTTAATGATTTAATATTACTACTTACAGTTAAATGTAAAACTCAATGCACCCTTTGGTCATTAAATATGATCTTTATATCTTTTGCTGCAGCTCTTTCTCTCTCTCAGAACACTTCCACTGTTTCCAGAAAGGCAGATACAAAATCTTCTAAATTACCCAATGGGGGCTGCTCTGGTAATAAAAGGACCTTTTCCTTTTATATCTATATTGCCTTTGCTATGTGAGCCTGAATATGGTTAGAATCAACCATTTATGTTTCAATTGCAGTAGAGTAGATCTCAAAATTGAAACCATCTAAGGGCAATACCAAAAATTTTATTAGTTTTCATTAAATTGTATATTTACTCTCCTAACCAATTATATATTTCATGATATGTGCACCTTCTGTCCTTAGCAATACATTAGAATGATGTTTAAGCTATTTTGTGCACCAGTACTGTGGACAAACTGTGCTGTTACCTTTCTAGTATAATGTGATGGTCATATATATTTGTTACCTTTGCAAGTTTTAGCATACTTACATTTTCAACATTTCATTGTGCAGCAGACAGTGGGTTGCAACTTTAGTAAATCATCATGGCAAGTACACGAATGCAACGGAAAAACACCATTTTCCGAATAAAAGTAGCCAACATTGCCTGCCCTCCAAATCTGAAGTTTCTCATATTATTATCTCATCTAGTAGTGATGTCTCATCTCCATCAATTTCGAGCGATGGGGCATCAAGTGGATCATCTGTCGAGAGACACAGCAACGGTGTTGGCTTGAAGCTCAATATAAGAAAGGATCGTTCCAAAGCTAATCCAATCAGAGGCTCAAGTGGTTGGATTTCTATAAAAGCACAAACTTCTGGTGTGAACTCCAGTGAAATGGCAAAAAAAAAAACCGTCGTCTATCTGAAAATGCGGATACAGATTTGGGCAGTGGTGGTGATGATCCCTTTGCATTTGATGATGTTGATCAAGAACCTTCAAATTGGGATGTATATGGCCCAAAAAGGAAATCACCACAGAAGCGAGCAAAACGAGCTAATGGAAAAGTGCTGGACAATTGTGGAACTGCAGCAATCCTAAGTCCTGAATCATGTCATCCTGAAGATATTTATCAGTCAGGTACAACATCTGATTCCAAGGCTGAAGACTGAGTCCAGTCTTTTGGAAGATTGCCTTTTAGCATCGGTTAAGGTAATTAATCATGTTTCTTTTTAATTTTTCTTTTCTTGGTTTACCTATATAGCCTTTGTTGCCTGGCATTACTCAATTTTTGATAAAAGATGTAGCTGTATATCCTTCAGATGGTTGCCAATTGTTGAGATTTTTCTATACAATTTGCCAGGCATTTATCATGATCATTCCATGTATCATTTTGTATATTCACATCCACCATAAGATCGTTCACCATTCCTGAAAGATATGAGTTGTTTGTGGGATGCCATCTATGCTTGAGCAACGGGTGAGGTTAATGCTAACATTTATGCAGAGTGCATTAGTACGGCACACTTTTAGCTTGAGCGGTGGACCGGTTAGAGCATTGAAGTCTAGGAGTTGTTGAAACTCCTGTCCCGACCCAGGTTCGAAGCACAACACCTTCTTTGAACAAATCCTGATAGGAGTCTCTCACCATGGTCGAGTTTTTTTTTAATGCTTCAGCACTAGCATAAAGCTAACACCGGCTCAGCTCCCACCAAACTGGTGATGATTGAGTTTAAGATTGTGGTTAAAGTTGTAATTTGCTTACCAGGCAGGATGCTGAACTGCTGATAGAGTAGCACAAATGCTTTGAAGATGTTGAGCCCTACGGTGCGGTTTCAGGCTTAATGTCGCGGTTAGGGTCGACTTAGTGCGGTTTCTATGCGATAGGAGCATAAAGCAATGGTTAATTGTTTCTTGCAGGACGATTGTGTCATCAAATATTTCTAAGTAGACAAAAGATGCAAAGGACTGTTACTCCACACGGACAATTCAAGTTTGAAGCGAAGACGTGAAAAAAAATCGAAGCTTAGTCTTTGTTTCCTCACTTAGTCCTATCTTTTTTTTCTTATTGTTTTGAGTTCCTGGGTGCTATGGGTTGGAGTCTAAGTACTAATATACCTTTTGGCTACATATATCCAAATGTGGATATTGAGGCTGAATTTATATTTTTTATCTAAAGAAATCTCGCAAATGCACTTCATGCATAGCAGAGATGACATGAGCAAGTGATATACCGTGCCAGAGCATCAGATATTTTCTCTTGTAGCTTTCCCTTCGCATCAGCTAGTATTTATATACGGCTGTCGTTCCACATTAGCGATACCTGTTCGGTTGGATGGTTTTCAACCGGCCAACAAATTTTCTCTCAGCAGAAATCAGCACCAGTCACCAACCAGTCAGCAGTGTTTTTCTCTCAGCAAAACCAGCCACCAGCCAAACGAATAGGGCGATTGCTAGGCCCTTGATCCAATTCGAGGGTCTGTGTTCTGGACTTCTGAATGAACTGCCAAGTGGTTTCCACGAAACTTTGCTAGACTATTCATCGCTGAGTATGCGGAACAAGATAATGATTTTTTTCTTTCTTGCTATAAACGTCTTGTACTTACTTTTGCTAAAAGAGTGCAGCAAACTTCTGAACGGAAACTCCGTCCGGCTCCAGCAGTTGACAATGTACGACGCGGCCGTCCGTGTGGGCCCAGCACGCCATCCACGGTCGCCAAGACTCCGACTCCGACGGCTTGATGCTGCCTCGCTTCCGGAATCCAGGTTCCTCTTGCTCGGCTTAACCCGTCTCCATCTCGTGCTCGTGCTTATTAGATTCTTTTAATCCACCCCCGAATCGCACAAGCCCTTAATCCAACTCCTTTCCTTTATTAATCCTCCTTCCCCGTCGGCTAGAGGAGCAGGTAGTTGAAGACGCCGCCGAACTTCTCGGCACGGAACGTCCAGCTCCGCGCGCGACGTGACCACGTCCGCAATGCACGCGCTCTTCCGGCGCGCCAAGGCGCCGACGGGGACGCCGCCAGCGCCGATGCCGATGCTGTCCTTCCCGGGCAAGAAGGCGCTGCGCTTCGAGGGGGACACCTCGGCGGCCGAGAGGGACGCGAACCTCGCCATCCTTATGCACGCCCGTGCCCACGTCGTGCTCGCCTCGGAGAGCGCCAGGGCCACCGCCGCGGAGGCCGCCGCCGCGCTCCGCGCGTATCTCCGCGTCGTCTATACCGCGAAGATGATGTCCGAGCCCAGCCAGCAGAAGCTCCGCTTCGCGTGGCGCGACGCCGTGGATGAGAGCGACAAGAAGAAGGCCAAGTCCAAGGCGGCGTCTTCTTCGTCGTCGTCTGCGGTGGCGGCGGCGCAGGGACAGGGACAGGGGCACACGTCGCTGGTGACGGAGTGGGCGGTGGCGCTGTTCGCGCTGGCCGCGGAGCTGGCCCGCGCCGCGGCGGCCGAGGACAGGCGCGGCGCCGACGGGATACGCCGCGCGTGCGGCGCGCTCTGCGACGCGGCGGGCGCGCTGAAGGCGGCGGCGACGGTGGGGCGCGCGCACGACGTGGGCGACCAGATGTGCCACTTGACGGATGACTGCCTCGTCGTGTTCGAGCGCCTCATGCTGGTGCAGGCGCTCGAGTGCTACTTTGAGCTCGCCGTTGGCGGCGGCAAGCCGCCGGCGTTGTGCTCCAAGATCGCGCGGCAGGTGCGTCCTCATTGCCAACCAAACTCGCGTCTCGCAAGGGAAAATATCTCTACTGTTCAAACTGAAAATTGAGATAAATAACGATTTAATGGGGTTTTAATTTTAACAAATCAAGAAAATTATGTATACCTTCACGAAAAGACGTAGCAATGTCAAGGATATTCAAATTCTCCACTGCAAGTGAAATTAGCTGCCAACATGAGCGAGCACCATGGTCTTAGTGTTGACCAAAATATTTTTTTCAATAAAAAAGACTAATAATTGCTAGATGATTTTCCTAACGATCTTCCCTCGCCGCATTTCGCAGGTCAGCCACGACTACCACCAAGTGTTCGTCAGCCTGGGCAGCCTCCAGCAGCAGCAGCAGCCGATCGACAAGTCGTGGGCGCCGCACGCGCAGGCCAAGGCCGCCTACTTCCACGCCGAGGCCAGCCTCCAGCGCGCGCGGGCGCTGCCCGAGCAGGGCCCCGGCTCCGTCGGCGAGGCGGTGGCGCGGCTCCGGCTCGCGGCGTCGGAGCTGGAGGCCGCCTGCGGCAAGACGGGTCCGCTGGGCAAGAAGCCGCCGCCGTCGTCGTCGTCCACGGCGGCGGCGCTGGCGCCCCTGCGGGACGCCGCGGCGCGGCTGCGGAAGGAGGTGGAGGCCGAGCTGGCCGCCGCCGAGAAGGACAACTGCCAGGTGTATTACGAGCGCGTGCCCGCCGCCGGCGCGCTCAAGGAGCTGCCGGCGCTGCCGGAGCCGCTGGTGCGGGCCACCGCGGTGGAGAGGGTCATCAGGGAACCCGACGGCGAGGCGCCATTGGCCAGCGGCGGGGCGCCGGTGGTTCGCCATTGACGCTTTCGTGGTGTTTGTTCGAATCCAATCGTGTCGTGTGCTCGCCGAGGTAAGCGCCGCGCAGCCATGATTTGTGATTGATTGCTTCGTCTGTTATGTTGAGATGATGATTCCTCCGTATTCCTAGTTTGAATGGGAAGATAGGAGAGTTGCATTCGTTTTAAATAGAGAATGTGTTGTACAAAAGTTTCGCTTTCTTCTCGATTGGATATATCGTCGCACTTGCCCCGATCTTTTTGTCCTCCTGCGATGTATATATCCGTCCGCCACAGCCATCACATTGTATGAGATCTTTCGACATTGACACAGTCCTCGTGGACGATCTCGAATCCTGTGCACGTCGGATCCTTGCTTGAGACGTCCTAGCAATGATAAGGTCAATCTCAGTGGAGTTTCATGACATTAAATATAGTTTCATGGGATGTAAGAGGAGTTTTATTACCATGACACTCCTTCTATGTAGTGAAACTTTACAGTGAAACTGGTCTAAGTCCTTACAGTTTCTCTTGCCTTTGTAAAAGAGGCCTTTAGAGTGGTCTATACAATGAGCTACCCATATTAAGCTATAGCCTGCTATAAGATATAAAATATAATATTATCTCTCTGACTCTCTCCATTCATTATTGCCATCCCCTCTCCCTCTCTCAAATCTTGTTGCTGCTCTTGGCGTTTGTAAGTCTTGAGCTGTAATGGAAATTTCAAAAAAAAAGTCTTGATCTGTAATGGAAATTTCAAAAAAAAAGTCTTGAGCTGTAATTATAGGCCCCAACGCCGAGAATAACTGCAGCCTGACACATGGGGCACCTATATGACCGTGATGGGGCACCTATATGACCACTTGATTCATAGACATTGCTGGTGTCCTAATGATACTCATTTTCCTACCATTATCTATCTACTGTCAACAAAATAGACGTTTTGCTCCCCCCTAAATGTCAGTATTTTTTATGGAGTTGAACACAACTTAAAATTGATTGACGACTTCATAGAAACTGACAAGTGCAATTTCTTAGGAACGGAGAGAGTATTTGAGATAGGAGCAATGGCGTGTGAGGCAACCAATGTACTTAGCTCCATTTTCGTTTACTTGCTAGTCAACTCTTTGAATTTTGGCCATTGATATTTATAAGCAATAAAAGAGAACAACTCCAAGAATGTCTATAGCCTATTTTTTTTATCTAACCATATTTCCATGCTACATACTCCGCCCATTCTAAATTATAGTTCATTTTTAATACATAGATATTACTATATATATGTAGAGATAGTATGTATTTAGATGTATAACAAAATTTATATTTAAAATGATCATCGGAAGATCAATAGTGACAAGAAAAAAAGGTCCGAAGTCAAATTTTCAAAGAAAAACTTGCCAATTTTCTCAAAAAAAAAAGAGAAAACTTGCCAATGTAATTTAGGTGCGTGGCAGCTGCGATTGGGAAGATGGGCCAAACTTTGCGTGGCCATGGTTTTTAAAGGCCCGGTGGCTATATATGTCTAATAAAAAACTAGGTATTTAGAAAAAATTAAATAACTTACAATTTAAAATGAAAGGAGTTGTGTATAGAAACGAAATAGCAAAATTTGTTGGTGAGGACCCGTCGATTGTGGGATATATACGGCCATACGGGGATTGGCCGCAGGACACTGCACAATGTTAGTTTTCCTAGACGGCAGCTGGGCAGAGCTCCATTCAACTATGGTAATTAGGCCCAGTCTCAGGCCATGTCGTGCACATTGTCATCTTTATTAATTAAATTTCACAAGCGTTACAATCCATAAGCACAAGTAAAGTTTCACAACTAAGTACAACAAAAAAAAATCATTGCCACGCCAATTCCACAGAAAAATAGAGGGCAACAAAAGGGACATTATTCAGGATTATCAGGCCAATACCTTAGCTAAACACAAACCAATAGCATTAACACATGTTCGCAAGCACTACAAAACTTTGGCAGGATGAATCACATGTTATTTTTTTCATGCCTATTTAAATATTCAAATATTCTTTAGCATGTCAATTTTAATCTCAATATTAATATTGTCATTTTTTCTCTTGGAAATGCCTGCAATAACGTTGTAACACACCAAGCTAATGAGGTCTCATTTGGTCATTCGCCTGGCAAATAAGTAAGGGTGTTGTTGTCCATGAATTCAATCTCCCTCCTCTAGGCTCTAGTCCTCCCTCAACCCAGAAATATATTTTTTGTTGTCTATGATGTCCTACGGCAATTTGGACAAAGAAAGAGTATCCTCTAGCAAAGACCCAAACAAATCGATGTCCTGTGGCCAAAACCATGTTTCTAACTTTCTAAGGTGTCTCCAAGAGCACATTTGAACAAAAAGATATATGTAAATTTTTATTCTACCACTATTAAATGAGACAAAAATAAGATATATGTATCGTCTTATTATGGTTTTTTTATTTATTTGAAAAATGGCAATCAAGGCATGTTATATTTTTTTTGAGAATAATCAAGGCATGTTATATAAACAAAGTCAAACAGAAGAAAGAATATATTATACAATCACCCGAAAAAAACTATCCCACAAATTACACATAAAGAATATCGAATTAAGTTCTGGATCCTGTGGCCAGCACATAGAGAATATCGAATTAAGGTGCTCGCTACTTCCTCAAGTAGTGAACTTTCACTTAACAGTGACCAATGAAATAATTCATGTCAGTCTGTATCTCTTTAGAAACTTCTTAATCACGGTGCAAAGGTGATTTGATAATCGAGCTCGCGCCATCAATCCATAGGCATAAATCGCACACGTGAAATGAAGCAGGGCATGCTCCGTCGTTGCTTTTCTCCTTTCGTAAGTGCCGTCTGCCGTGCGTGCATGCATCGATCATCCCACTCGCCACTCAGTCACTCACCAGCATGCATGGCTCATGCCTAGTCCATGCTCCATGCATGGCATCACATGATCGAACAACGACAATGTTTCTTCGAATATATGTTGGTATTTTAAGTACGTCATCATCATCTCATAGATCCGATCACTTGCTTGCCGGTGCTTAAAATATGTACTAGGGCCGTAAACAGTCACGCTCACACGTTGACACGTACCATTTCATTAAAAATATATAGCATCGGTAAAGAAAATGGAATCATTAGCTTGCTGTATAAAAAAAATGCTAAAACTAGTTGCTACCTAACCGGAGTCTGCCCTCCTCCAGATAATTCACCAGCTTCGAACTTTCCATATGCGTAACACACGTTTTAAATTATATATTTATTTTTGCTTTATCTGAGTTCAAACCGTTCTAACTTTAATTTACTCAGTTTCTTTAAAAAAATATATTCATATGTGCAGTACTAAATAAATACTACCTCTGTTTCAAAATGTAGGTCGTTTGATTTTTTTACCATAAGTTTGACCAGTCGTCATATTAAAAAAAATTATGAATATATAGTCAAATTTAAGGTATTTTAAAAAATTTTATTAATAAAGCAAGCCACCACAAAAATAGGCCTAAAATCAATATGGATCGATCTTCGCTAATTCCATCCGAAACAAATGTAGTAACATATACTCCGTACTAGCGTATCCGTGTAACCGTAGCAAAAACCCTCCGGTTGGCCTAGACGGGAGCGATATAAGCGACCGCGGGGATTATGCATGTCATAGTTAGAGGTTTTAAACAATTTTGAAACTTTGCACACGCAATAGTACCAAGTAGATGTGAATTATACTAAAAGTTGAGATTCAAAAAATTTTTGTAAAAATTCATATGAAAAAAACAAATTTCAGCCATCCTAGATTTTGTCCTCTAGTGGCTGAAATTTGTTATTTTCGTATGAATTTTTAAAAAATTTGTTTGAATCTCAACTTTTGATATAATTCACATCTATTTGATACTATTGTGTGTGCAAAGTTTCAAAAACATTTAAAACTTTTAAGTGCGACATGCAAGACCAAACGTATAGGCTCCGCGATCGCTTATACATTCGGTCATATTCTGCAGATGAGACCTGCATCTGTCGCGCAGCGCAGAAGAGCCTTCCTGCAATGGCAGCCGCCTCAGGTGGACGCTTGCCATCCTGCGATCTCCACCACCTTTCCAGAGTCCCAACTCCCAACCAGCTACGTGCGATCGGTTGACGTGCTACATCTCTTCCGGTCTCCTACGCTCCCCGTTCCCTCCCGCCGCTTGGCTTCGTAAGTCATAATCCCCGCTCGATCTCTTCTCCTCTCGCCCGCCGCCACATGAGCCGATCGATGATGATGAGCGGCGCGGCTAGCTAGCTAGCTTCTCCTCGGCGTAGCGTAATGGCGAGCACATCGTGCGCGCACGGCGCGCCGGCGATGAAGCCCGCCGCCGTGACCTCGCTCGGCGAGGCGGCGGGCGTCCCCCCGCGCCGACGCCGCCTGCTGGCCGCGGTGCTCGCGCCGCTGCTCCTCTTCCTCGCCGCCGAGATCGCCTTCTCTCCCTCGAGCCGCCTCAACCAGCTCCTGCTACTCGCGCCCCGTAGTGACGCCGCCGCTCCTTCGTCTCCGCCTCCTCGAGCTCCGTCGCCGCCGCGTCTGGAGGACGAGCAGCCGCGGCCGCAGCCTCAGAGGGTGGCCGTGTGCCTGGTGGGCGGCGCGCGGCGGTTCGAGCTGACGGGCCCGTCCATCGCGCGCCACGTGCTGGGCCCGCTCCCCGCGGGCGCCACCGACGTGTTCCTGCACTGCCCGCTCGACGCCGACGCCTACAAGCTCTCCGTCCTGGCCCGCGCCGCGCCGCCAGGGGCCGCGGTGGCCGCCGTGCGCGTGTTCCGGCCGGAGCACATCGCCGTGACGCCGGCGCGCGCGCGGGCGCTCACGGGGATGAACTCGCCCAGAGGCATTCAGGTCAGTCCGTTCGATCGATCGATCAATTTCCTTGCTGCCTCGCTTGCATTTGCATGCCATGCCGCCATGCCGGCCGTGCGGGTGCCCCGGCTGGACGACGGCTCGATCGATCGGCCAACGCCGCCCCGCGCGAGCGCACATACGCGTGCAAACGTTAATTAATTGCGACTATAATACTAGGGTTCTCGATGATGCATTTTGTTAATCCAAACACGGACAATTTGCACGTGGTATAGGGTGGTATTTGTCACGGTGGCTTTACCTAATGCGTTTCTTCCCCCTACCACCATATTTATATTTGTTTGACTGAGGTTTCCTGATGGGGACTAAAATTTTTGGTGGGATGTCATGTTTTGCTGCCTAAACCCTAGTTTGTTTTTGTTTGTGAGTATAATGTATTAAGACAGCACTGATAAGATCCTCCTTTATTCCAAAATTCGTGACCGGATCCGGTAGTTGGTTACACCTTTTCGGTTTCATAATCCGTGCTTAATTTGGTTACACAGCTTTCGAAGTTTAAAGCACCTTTCCATGTCCCCTTTAAGACAGATCACGAATGGGCATGCACCTTGATCAATCCTGACCATCCAATTGATATGTTACAACATTTTGTTCTTTCTTCATCCTTCCGCCCAATCTCCAGTGAGTCAGCCAACATGTTTCATGATGCGTCGTCTATTCCTTGATCTGCCCTCTTACTCGCTTGCCCTTAACACCTTCATGTTGACACCTTTTTGCATATGATCAAATACGTATCGTCTTACACAATAGAATACCTTAATACATTATGATCAACTAATAGTACAATGACAGCTTCTGGAATTGGTTGCTACCTAACCTGCCTTGGCCAATGGCCGGTCAACGTCAACGAGGTTTTCTTCATACAAGTGTGTGCCTGATTAATGAATTTGATCTGGAGCCAATAATGAGCCATAGACGAACTTGATCCCATGCACACACAGCCGGGACATCTCTCGGCACGAAGACGAGAGCCCACCTTCTTCAAGTTGAGGCTGCTAAAATATTTAACGAAGAAAAAAGTATGGAGTCGCGTGTCGGCAGAACCTTAACAAAGTTTTTCGATTGTCTCGGCTCGGATGCCGACTGCAGCGAAGCAAGCACGAGCCACTGCATTCTGCAACGGCAGCAGCCGCCTCATCAGATGGAGGCCTGGCGCGGTGGCGCCATTCGGAGACCTTCCAGAAACCCATAACTGAACATATAAGCGACCGCCGTGTTTATTGCATGATCTTGCATGTCGCACTTAAATATTGTAATTTTTTTGAAACTTTGCACATATAATAGTAACAAGTAGATGTGAAACATACCAAAAGTTATGCGTTTATACGTTCGGTTATGCGTTTCTGGGAGGCAGATGGAAAAAAATCGCACATACAAACGACCGCGAGGCTTATTGCATGTCGCACTTAGAGGTTTTAAATTTTTTTGAAACTTTGCACACACAATAATACTAAGTAGATGTGAAACATACCAAAAGTTGAGATTCAAATAGATGTTGTAAAAATTCATACGACGTATGAATTTACAACATTTGTTTGGGAGACCTCCAAGAGGGCATGCCAACGTACGGCTTTGCTGACTTCCTTCCTTGCACTGTCGCCTCCCTGCTAGAGCAAAATCCCACAGTTTGCCTCCGCTCTTGTCCACCCCGGCCTCTCCCGCCGGCCGCGAGCCATGAAGGCCGTGACCTCGCCCGGCGAGCCTGGTCTCCTCCCCGTCGCCTCGCGCCGCCGCAGCCACCGCCGGCGCCTGGCCGCGGTGCTCGCGCCGCTGCTCCTCTTCCTCGCCGCCGAGCTCGCGATCTCCTTCCCTTCTCCGCCCCGCCACGCGCCTTCTTCTTTCTCCCCGCCGCCGCCGCGTCGGGACGGGCAGCCTGGGAGGGTGGCGGTGTGCCTGGTGGGCGGCGCGCGGCGGTTCGAGCTGACCGGCCCGTCCATCGCGCGCCACGTCCTGGCGCCGCTCCTCGCCGCGTCCGCCACCGACGTGTTCCTGCACAGCCCGCTCGACGCCGACGCCTACAGGCTCTCCGTGCTCGCCCGCGCCGCCCGGGGCCTCGCTGGCCGCCGTGCGCGTGTTCCGCCCGGGGCGCATGGCCGTGACGCCGGCGCGGGCGCGCGCTCACCGCGGAGCACTCGCCCAAAGGCATCCAGGTGATGTCGGCTCGCCTGGCCAAAAGGCCGGCATCACGGCTGCATGTGAAAGCATGCAAATTTGACTAGTAGAATAGTGCTCGGATTCTCAACGCACGATGTCATTTTCCAAAACCAGACGTGGCATGATCCATGTTATCCCTTTTTGGCAGCTGGTTGGTTCTTTGTTTGACATTTTTTTTTGGATATAACACGCAGGGCTTGCTGCAGTACTTCCATCTGGTGGAGGGATGCCTGGACCTGATCCGGGAGCGCGAGTCCCGAGGCAATTTCACCTACGCGTGGGTCCTCCGCACGCGCGTCGACGGCTTCTGGTCGGCGCCGCTTGACCCGGACGGCGCCTTCCACCCGGCCGCCTACGTCGTGCCGGAGGGCTCCCGCTTCGGTGGCCTCAACGACCGCCTGGGCGCCGGCGCCCGGGGCGCCTCGGACGCCGCGCTCTCCCGCCTCTCCTCGCTGCCGCGCCTTGCCGCGGCGGGCTACCGCGACCTCAACTCTGAGTCCGCGTTCCGCGCGCAGCTCCGCGCCGCGGGCGTGCCGGCGCTGGAGCGCCGCCTCCCGTTCTGCGTGCTCAGTGACCGGACCTACTCGTTCCCGCCGTGGGCCAGGTCCGCCGTGCCCGTGGCGTCGCTGGGGTCCCCCGGCCCGCTGAGCGGGGCCAAGTGCCGGCCGTGCCGCCCGGCGTGCCGCGGCGGGTGCGTGGCGAGGCACCTCGCCAGGCTCCACCGCTGGTGGAGCTGGACCGAGTGGCGGAACGGCACGCTGGAGCTCTGCGACGCTAGCGGGCCGTGGGGGCGAGGCTGGGAGGCGCTGTTCGACGAGGCCGCCGGCGCCGAGGCCGCGGCGGTGCGGCGGGGCGTGGCGCGGATGGGCGGGGGGGAGTGCGTGGCGGAGATGGAGGCGCTCCGGGCGCGCGCGGAGCGGTGGGACGCGCCCAGCCCCGACGAGATATGCCGCCTCCGGTTTAGAGTCCGGTCGCCGCCGGCGGATCGCGCCGGCAATTCTTCGGCGGACGGTGACACTGACAATACTGTCATCAGCACTGAACACTGAACATTAGATACAAACTTGAAATCTTCTATTGTACAAAATACTGTATAAGAGAAATGAACATTAGATATAAAATTCAGCGGTGTATATCATCATTGAGAATTTTCTTTTCCTCTTTTCGTAACGTGGACTGCATCGCCTCGCTGATAAGTCATGGTTGCCTGAAATCTGTGTTTTCAGGTTGTCTATAAAAATGCAGGAATTTCATAGCAACAAGTTTAATTATACAAGCGTCCGATACCCCTTCCGTCTGTCGGACGCCTATATCCGCCGTCCAGCTCTCTCGCGTACATCTAACGACCGATGCTCGACAAAAAAAAATCAAAGGCCCTACCGATGCCCGACGCACGCCGCAAGCTGTCCTCTCCCCGCGCGCTCCTCCGATGTGCCGCCGCCGCCGCTCCTCCGCGTGCTGCAGCCCCAGCCCTCCACGCGCCGCCGTCAAGCTCCTCTACGCGCCGCCGTCAAGCTCCTCCGAGCGCTCCTCCGGCGTGCCGCCGCCGCCGCCGTCGCTCCTCCGCGTGATGCAGCCCCGTCCCAGCACGCGCCGCCGTCAAGCTCCTCCACGCGCCGCCTCCGGCCTCCTCCTCCGGCGCCGCTACCGCCCCCATCCCTGCTCCTCCGCGCCGCCGCCGATCTCCTCCGGCAGGTGAAGGGGTGGTGCGCCGATGGGAGAGCAGATGGAGGGGCGGCGAGGGGAGGTAGGTGCGGCTTTTTTAGGGTTTCGCTTCATGTTGCAACAACATGTTTCCCGTGTTTCGGATGTTGCAGAAGAATGTTGCAATTGTTTGATGTGAATGTTACAAAAATAGATCTGAAATGTTGGATGTTGCATATGTTTCGTATGCATGTTGCGAGTGTTTCATCCGGATGTTGCATTTTTTATTGGGAGTTTTTTGACTAATGTCGTGCGTGGATGAGAGTGGGAGCGTGTTTGTTTTTAGTGTTGCAAACGATGATTATTTATGTTGTGGATACTATTGTTTGATGTTTCATATGCTATTTTTCGATGTTGCAAAAAATTTTACGTGTTGCATGCAACATCATATCCATGTTGCGGCGAGATTTTTTCTGCTACAGTATCATCCGATTTACTTGGATGTGGTTGCTCCACGTCACCCTCTTCTTTCCCTCCGCTTTAGCTCCTGTGTGTGGATAAAACACTTGGTTGTGGTTGTGCCACGTTACCGTCCGATTTTTTAGATTGTATCGGACGTCCGGGCGCTAGTGCTACCGTTATACAATAGTCGTGCAAAACCCCCTCATTCTCACCTCACAAAAATATTTCTCAGTTTCATAAGATACATGAAAGCAAAGGTAAGAAACAAATATTTTGGAAAACACTAAATTGAGCACGCCTTTAACCTAATTTGCAAAAAAAAAAAATCTTCTCTTAACTTAATGCGACCTCTGGTCAAATTGATGATGTTCATATTTTATTTGGTTTTTGAAATTTGACCACTATCGACCAAAATTTAATCAATCCTGTTCGCTTGGCTTATTAGCCACCAGCAAACAGTATTTTTCTCTCAGCAGAAATCAGCACCAGCCACCAGCCAACCAGTAGTATTTTTCTCTCAGCACAAATCAGCACCAGTTACCAGCCAAACGAACAGGCTGGAGTCAAGTATTTGTGATGAGACCTTGAAGCAACATTTCAGGTTGTAGCAAGGGCAAGTTCGTTTTGTTTGTCTTCCGGATAGCCGACTGTATTCTTCTTTTCTGCTATATCAATGAAATAGACACAATCTTGTATCCGTTCGTTCAACAGAAAATATTCGCGATAAGTTGTGACTGCTTGATCAGCAAAGAGTAAAATTCACTGGCGGCTCCTAAACTTGCACGACGGTGTCATCTAGGTTTCAAACTCAGAATTTTTGATATTTGGGTCTCTAAACTTACACGGCGATGTCATATAGAACACAAAGTTACGATTTTTGATATTTGGGATTGGGCCCCCTAAACGTCTGCAACGGTGTCATCTAGGTTCCAAACATATTCGATCGTGACGGTTTGGAGATTGAGAAGAAGTTGTTACTTCAATTAAACAGCAAGGGTTAGGGACAGGGGCGAAGCCAGCCTTCTGGTTCACCGATGTCAACAACGTTTTTTTACTGTTGTCATTGATATTGTAAATAGTGTTTGAACAGTGTTTTACACTGCATTTTCAGAAATCTATCGATGTCGGCTGACATCATTAACAAGATGTAGCTTCGCCACTGGTTAGGGATTGACACTAGGAACAAGAGTTAGCTACACACATTTTTTTAATGGCGCGATAAATTATTGGATCTAAATATTAAAAATTATAAGTTTTGAATCTAGATAACACCATCATGTAAGTTTAGGATCTAAATATAAAAAATTCCGAGTTTGGAACCTATACGACACCGCCGTTCAAGTTTATGAACTTGAGTATAAAAATTCTAAGTTTGATACTTAGATGACACCATCTTAAGTTAAGTTAGAGTTCGTCGGGAATTTTACTCGTCGGGTCATTGGTGGAGAAAAGACCGAAGCTGTGCGCGCGGGCAGGTGTCAAAGAACCCAACAACGACCCCGTTCCGACTTCCGACCCAGGGCGAGAGCGCCGAGCCGTTGGCCGGCGCGGCGTCTCCTGCACGGATCTCAGAGCACCCAGCGACCCGCGTCCCTGACGCGACGAAGCATTCTCCTCTCCAGTTTCCTTCCTCTGCTGCCCTTCCAGCGCGACAACTCCCAACTCCCCCAATTTTTTCCTTCACCTCGAAGCACCCAATCGGCCAACCCCACCCCATCCCCCCGATCCCCTCCCCTCCCCTCCTCTCCCCGCCTCCGGCCACCGCTTCCGCCCCCGATGGCGTCGGCGGCGGGGTTCCCCAACGTGATGCTGGCGATCCACGAGAAGAAGACGGCCGCCATCGACCTCTACCGCCCGCTCCGCCTCTACATCTCCTCCGCCTACTCGGAGCGCGAGGCCGCGGCGGCCGACGACGACCTCAGCGTGGTGCGCGACCTCCGCGCCGCGGTCGAGCAGCCCTCCCTCCCGGACGCGTCCTCCCTCGAGCAGCGCCGCGACGCGCTCCTCGCCTACGCGCGGGCGCTGGCGCTCGTGGAGCCCCGCTTCCCCATCTCCCCCGACCGCGCCCACGTCCACTCCCTCACCTTCACCTGGCACGACGCCTTCAAGGGGAACAAGAAGTGCGCCCTCGCCTCCATCCACCTCGAGAAGGCCGCCGTGCTCTTCAACCTCGGCGCAGTCTACTCCCAGATCGCGCTCGCCGCCGACCGCTCCACCGACGTCGGGATCAGGACCGCGTGCGGCGCCTTCCAGAGCGCGGCGGGCGCGTTCGCGTGGCTCAGGGAGAGTGGGGTCGCGGCCAAGGCCGTCGCCGCCGGGGCCACCACCGTCGACGTCACGCCCGAGTGCGCGGGGATGCTGGAGAAGCTCATGCTCGCGCAGGCGCAGGAGTGCTTCTTCGAGAAGGTCATTGCTGGAGGGAAGCCGCCCGCGCTGTGCTCCAAGGTGGCGCGGCAGGTGCGTGGTTACTGCCTGTTGCTCAGGTTGTTTTGTTGCTATGAACTCAGGGTTATGGGGGCTTAGTTTGGATTGATGTGGAAGGGGAAGGGAGCTTTGCATGTTCTTAAGTTGTTTGAGCAGTGACAGTATGTTTACCAGCCATGAGTTAATGATGTTGTAGTATTCAGAAGATAGAACCTAGCTAATTAAAAGATGGTTATCACAACATCATGATAAGCCTAATTCTGGAATAGGCCTATAGGGTGGTTAAATTGTTTGGTTCAAACATATTTATCACTTAGCAAGCAATCGATAGTAGCAGTATGGCCATTCATTGAGTAAATATTTTACTATGTTGGACTTGCTAGGGTTCATGTGTTTATCCTGATTGTAGCAGTATTGATTTGATATAGTTATATACCAGGACTGAGTTATATATGACCATGGTAGTTTAGCGAGTATTAATATAGCACATTGTTATCCATGATGCCGTAACATTCCTTCTCTTCTGGTTGATGTTTAGCTTTAGTACAGCACATTCTTATTCATGGTGTCGCATTTCTTCTCTTCTGTGAAACTTTGGTGTGCACGTGCTATCTGCCTAATTCTTGGTTGTTACATTTTCATATATCTTTTCAGGTGGGCATATTTTACGAAGAAGCATATGCAGCTCTCAGTGCTCCTCCTCTAAGTCAGCACTTCGATAAGACATGGGTGTCTCATGTCCAGCTGAAGGCAGCTCAATTCTATGCTGATGCTTGTTATAGGTATTCATTAGATCTTCATGAGAAAGAAGAAATTGCTGAGGAAATTGCACGCTTAAAGATTGGAATGAGCGCCTTGGCAGATGCTAAAAAGGCTGCAAAGGGAGTTGCTGCCCAGCTTCTGGATTCCGTCAACAAGCTGGAAAGTAACATGAAAACCAACTTGGAAAGGGCTAATAAGGAGAATGATCGTGTTTACCTGATGCGGGTTCCAGCTGCTGGTTCCTTGGGTGCCCTCCCTGCAGCGTCCCTTGTAAAGCCTACCTCTCTGGCTGAAGTTTTAGATGCCAGCAAGGAAAGGCTTTTTTCGTCACTTGTGCCTGATGGCAGCATGAAAGCACTTTCTAAGTACACAGAGATGGTAGATAATATTATTCGGACCCAGGCAGAAAAATTGCAGCAAGCTAGTGAGATCACTAGAGTCAGGTTGAAGGAAATGGACTTGCCAGATTCTATTCTCTCATTGGAAGGAAATATAGCCGTACCCTTAGATCTGAAGGAAGACGTAGAGGCTGTGCAGATAAGTGGTGGCCCTGCTGCCTTGGAATCTGAGTTGCAGCAGCTTAGGGATTTGAGAAGGGTCAATCAGGAACTACTTGTTCAGACCGAAGAGCTTCTGCAGAAGGAGGCGAATGAAGATGCTCAATTTCGTACACAATTCGGGAGTCGTTGGACTAGACCGCAATCAAGCACCCTAACTAAAAACATTCAGGATAGATTGAACCTGTTTGCTGCTAATCTTAAGAAAGCTGCTGATAGCGACTCTTTGATCGAACGAGGCGTGAAGGAGAGCTATCCCTTGATGTCTATTCTTGACAAAAGACCGGTGAGAGTTTTAACTTCAGTATGTTACATGAAACTGAAAATACTGTTAGGATTTAATATTTGAGGATCACCTCTATTTTTGTGCTTTACAATGAACCATGACCCTATTTTCTGTTACCGGTTACACCTTCCTGTTATATGTTGCAGATAGAGTCTGCACTTCCAAGTATTTCTAGACCTATCATGTCCTTGGATGGGAATGAAGATGCGATTGTTGGGGCCCTGAAACAAAGCTTGGTAATGTACATTAGTTTTGTTAGCTGATAAAACACGCAGATGCAGTAAGATCGTTTGTTTTAAACTTGGCAAAACTTATTTTTATATGTCAACACAGAGACAACTGGAATCTCTTGGAGCACAAAGGGCAGGTCTTGAAGACATGCTCAAAGAAATGAAAAGAAAGGTATATCTATTGTTCCTATAATTTTTCTTGATAGTATTTTTTTCCATGAGGTTTTTCTTGATAGTTGCGCCCATAGAATACTTTAATTAAGTCTGACACTAGCATTAGATTACAAGCAAAGGTGCCAGTTTATCTTCTCAGTGAACAAATTTATGCTTACAATGTTAGTGTTTCTGAAGTGCTGTATTAATACTAGTTTGTCATGACTCCTATGGGTCTTTTTTTCTTGCGCTACTGTTGCTCTGCATGGTGGTATTATGCTTTGGGTTGCCCCTTCTGAATTCCACATGACAAGATTTTGTGGAGGTCCTGATGGATCACTTTTTTAAAATTGTTAGTCCGTACAATAGCTGAAATTCAATCTTTATCCTTTCATTACTTATAAATGGGTGATAAATAACTGGTGATCTGGTCATATACTACTATTGTGCGCTCAGAAGATTCATTTATACCAGGATGATATACTGCCTAAGCTTATGGCTGGTGTTGGATCCCATGATGATCTTTTCAAAAAGGAGATTGCTAAGTATGATTCTATCTGTGCTGAAATTGCTGACAACATTGTGGCACAGGAACAATTATTGCTGCAAATACAGGTAATCAAATTTACCTGATAAATATTGGTGCGGGACTTTCTTTGTGCTAGTTGTTTGCCTAAAAGCATATATCCAATCAACCTGTGTATATTCCAATTGAGTGAGTAAGTAGCATAATTATTGCAACTGAGCGAGTTAACTCCAGTAGTTGAGAAAAGAAAGAAACAGTGGGAGGAGTATGCCCAATGTGATATATTTTGTCATTTACTTCTTGTGTCTGTCACTTATATGTTGGATCCTTATTCAGGCACAAAACGAGCAATTCGCTGCTGTATTCAATCTGGAGGATTACAAAGGTAACCTTTATAGTTTTTGTCATAGCTATAGTAGGTGCCTGCACACAGTGACTTTTGCAGCTTGATTTATACATTGAGCCCGGAAGCTACAGCATGCTCTTTAGGTTACTTATTCTAATTTATCTCATGCCAACAAGGTTGAGTTGATATTAGACAAATTATCTGCTTTATCTATCCATGTGATGTACTGCTACCTTTCGCCACTTTCCACTTTTATACCTGTTTAAAACTTCTTTTTGGAATTTGTTTGGTGATTCCTAGATTTGTGCTGATAGTTTGGGCAACTAATCTCCGTGCAAACTGCAGCAATTTATGCGTTTCAGTTATCTATTAGCTTCAATTACATTACTTGTATACTTCTTAGAGCAGTATAAGTGTTGCGTGTATGCATGCCTTTTAGCTCCCCTATGCACCATTTTCTGGAGTTACTTCAAATTGATATCATCCTGCTTAAATTGTAACTTGTAACCATTGTTGCATGGAAATGATATCCCACATCCCAGTCAGGTGCTATTATTTTTTAGACCTGTAATTCTTTTTCTTTATCGGGGAATGCAATGTGTGATTCTGATATGTGAAACTTCTTTTTTCTCAGCTGCTCGTGAGAGATGTTACAAACAAATCGCTGCCGCTGTTGCTAAATACCAGGAGATTAAGAAGAACATCAATGAGGGCCTAAACTTTTATGTGACTTTACAGGTGTGTTTGCATTTTCATTTCCATTTTTGCTCTATTTGCATTGATCATAGGAGTGCTGATGTCTTCTGCTAATGGGCTACTGATTCTCTGATGATCCCTATGTACAGGAGGCAATAGGCAAAATAAAACAGCAGTGCAGTGACTTCATAATGACCCGAAACATTCAATGCCGCGAAATGATTGAAGACGTCCAGAGGAAGCTAGCGGGTTTCAACTTCTCAACTTCCAGTCACTCCTCTCTGCAGAGGAATGCTTCTGTACCGCCTGATCAGAGCAGTCCGCCGCCGCATGCCCAGGCTCCTTATGGCGCCCCACCTGTTGGGGACTCAAGGCATGGATACTCTCAACCGGAGCCAAGGCCACCATACTCACAGCCATATCAGCCGTCTTATGGCGCACCACCGCAACAGCCTCCATACGGTGCCCCCCACCTCAGTCAGTACCAGCAGCCACCGCATCAGCCGCCTCCCAGCCATGACTACGGTCAGCCTGCATATCCTGGATGGCGTGGGCCTTACTACAACGCCCATCAGCAGCAACCGCAGCAACCGGGGCCATATCCTCAGCCACCGTACAATGCCCCGGGGGCTTACCCTCCCCACCAGAACAACTACTACAGGCCCCAATGAGCGATGGTCATCTTGTCGTCACGGCGACTATTTGTTTGCTTCTGTTCCATTGGGTCATACCATTGTGGAGTGCATTATCCGGTGTACTGCATACGAGTTTGGGCGGTGTAATATCAGGTTGGTTAGACGGTAGCTTGTATGATTTGTGCGTATAATAATGTGCTGGATGTGGTATAATACACGGGTACTTATCATGCGAATAGCTACACTACCAGGCATGTCAGGTGTATGCTAAAAAAAAGGCATGTCAGGTATCATTACTTACCTTGAGTATGCACTGAAGTGCAATTGTAGGGAAATACGGAGTAGCGAACTATGAAGGGCCAAAAAATAAACCTCGGCGGCATTCACCAATCACAACGTACAAACTTTCTGTATATTTTGAGCGTCATTCAGTCTGTCAGTTTCGCGCGAGCTTTAAAATGTGTTGCTACGTCCTACGGGCCTACCCGATTCTCCAGAGCAACCAACCTTTAGTACCAATAATTTTTTTTAAGTCAAGGAGGAAACTCAGCAAAGCGTTAGGAGTGCACGAGTCCATTTGCCACCAAACTGCATTTGCAATTTGCATCCAGCTTAGCATAAGCTTAAAATTTTCAAATGTGCATCAAGTATCTACCGTTCTACCCCGTCATTTGAAATGGAATAGTCTTTCAATCATTTCGTATTTTAAAACAAGAGTTATTCATTGTCATTGGGTCAACTCACATTAATCCTTTACGGCCCGAACCCGAAACGAAAGCAGCCTCTGCCGAAGCCGCTGTGTGGTCCGGTCGCTCTCCACTGATTTCTCAATTGCACTCCAACAGCACTGTTCTAAGGGGGCTCTGCAATGAGAAGATGACTCAAAAGGCTCTCGAGCTGCTCCACATGATGACTGATGAGTGATGATGGAGGGAGCTGCAATGAGAAGAGGACTCAAGAGGCTCTCGAGCTGCTCCAAATTAAGGATTGTGTAGTGAGGAACATATACGGTGGTAACACTAACAAAAAATGACCCGAGCTTTGGAATCCTCTTTTACACATGGATAGGATCCGATGTTTGACTAGATCTATTCATTTGTATCTCCTTTTTAGGCTGAACGATGGGATGAAATGTTGACGTCATACGTGGAGGTTACGAGTGGGTTTGACCTGGTTGCCACATTTCAATGACAAGATACTGGTAGCTTTATTTAGTCACATAAAGCTACTGCACCAGTTAATCTTCAGTTCCAGATGCCATCGTAGTAGACAAATGCAAATGCTTTTAACAAGAAAATAGCAGCGTTGTAAACAAATGCATGCGTACAATTAGAACCACAGCTTAAAACTAAACTCGTGTATTTTGAACCCGCTCACGACTCATCTGCTGTTCAGCTTGAAGTATATTCATGTTGTTGTACACAATTACACATCAAACCGTGATGAAGGCTGAAGCCAATTGCGCAGTCCTTTCTTTTCTCCCTCGGCCTCCTCACGCGAAACCAACTGCGCCCGCCACCGGTCCGCCGCGAGACGCCCCGTTCCTTCACGACTATCCCAAGCGCGAGATGGACTTCCGACTGATCTACTCACCGAATGTCAGTACTTCAAGGCCGGTTGCCTCAGCAGAGCAAGAAGAGGAGCAGTTGGGCCCGAGAGTGAGCTTAAGGCCCAAGAAGCCCAGTACGCGAGTGTCCGGCGCCGAGTGGGTCAAATGAGCTGCTTGCAGGCAGAATGGGGCATGAGGCCCATGTAACGCTGGTTAAGTAGGAGAGAGAGTCGGAGCTGTAGATCCCTCAAATGGCCGCGTCCCGTGCGAGCTCCGCCGCGGCGGCTGCGAAGGGCGTGTCGCGCCGGGTGCGCGCTGTTAGCCGTCCTTGCTCGGAGCTGGAGCGGGTCATCCGAGAGCGCCACCAGTCGGGAAGCCTCCGTCCCGAGGATGCGCTCCATCTGTTCGACGAATTGCTACCGCAAGCCAGGCCGGCCTCGGTGTACGCATTCAACCGCATCCTCACCGTCATTTCTCGGGCGGTCGGGCCCCAGTCACCTCCTCCCTGCGTGACGGTCCTGCGCTTGCCGTCTCCCTCTTCAACCGCATTGCCCAAGTCGGCGCCAACAAAGTGGCTCCAAACCTATGCACCTACACAGTTATAATCGGCTCCTGCTGCCACATAGGTCGCTTGGACCTGGGATTCGCAGTCATTGGCCGTCTCATTAAGGCAGGATGGAGGCCAGATGTTGTGACCTACACTTCAGTTATCGGTGGCCTATGCAAGGCTCAAGCAATGGACAGGGCAGAGGAGGTCCTTCAACAGATGTTTGATAAAGGTGTCGTGCCAAACTGCACCACATATTAATACTCTTGTGCATGGATATTGCTTGTCAGGGCAGCAGAAAGAAATGTCCAGACATGGCCACAGGCCAGATGTTATTACTTGTAATTCGTTGATGGACTATCTTTGCAAGAATGGAGGATGCACAGAAGCTAGGAGGATTTTTGATTCTTTGGTACAGAGGGGTCTAAAACCTACTGCCGTCACCTATGGTATTATGCTTCATGGTTATGCTGCAAATGGATCTCTTGTTGATATGCAAGCTCTCCTGGATTTGATGGTTGGAGCCGGTATTTCCCTTGATCATCATGTTTTCAATATTCTAATACATGCATATACTAGTCATGAAATGATTGATGAAACAATGCTTATGTATACTAAAAGGATCGAGTTCTTTTGAAAACTTTTGTTACCAAGAAAAACCCCCGTACCCCTCACAATATACCCACCTGGACCCCTCACAATATACCCACCTGGACCCACGTTGCATGAAAAATAAGAAAATATTACGGAAGTTTTTTTTTAGTAAAGCGAAAAACCCCATGTGAGTTCACCCCTAGACCCCCGTTTTTTTCACCAGTATTTTTTATACCCACCTTTGTACCCACTTTATTTTGAAAGGAAACTAAGCCACGAAAGAATATGGGCTGTGTCTCGGTCTTTGGCGTGTGTTCGAATCAGACTGCGTTAGATAATATGCGTGTTTCAAGAGGTCATATATTTATCTGGTCAATGTGTATGCGAATAACCCAAATCGCGTTGCTGACTTGCTGGCCGGCTTCAACCATGGCGGCCCGGAGAGCGACGGAGCCCGGTCGTGGGTCGACCTCCCTGTCATCTTCCCCGGAGCTCCAGCGCTCAGCTTCGTCGCCGGCAACTCCATCAAGCTCTCGGCAACTCCGATAGTTGCGACACCGCTGGCGATCTCGTTGAGAGCAGCACCTCGTCGTTGACGACATATCAGGCCCACACGCACATGGTGAGATTTTTTATTTTGTTAGGTGATGCTTAGTTCACTGCATGGAAGTTGTATGGCTGGTGTAGATGCATACGCATGCATGCATATGCAAGGGAGGTCTGCTAAGAAGCAAGCGATGACCGCCTGGCAACAGGAGCAGCAGCATGCAATGTACAGAGATGCCCAGCAGCCCGGCCAGCATTAGGAAGAACAGCAAGGAGAGCAGCACGCATGGCATTTGTCCCGTGGCCGCGCAACAGTTCCCGCAGCGAGCCTGGCGATGAACAGGTTCGGCAATGGCAAGGGCAAAAAACAGGGCGCTAGATACGGTGACGTCGTGACGCAGCCCAGCAAGAGCTCGATCAAAGAATGGTGGCCCGGCAGCAGGTACAGAGGCCCGGCAATGAATCACCCCGATAACGACAAAGCAAGCAGCGGCTTTCGGCCCGTGTACAGGTACGGCGGCCGACTACGTGCGTATACCATCCAGTATTTGATTACACACTTTGTGCACCCGTGATGTTCCTCTTATTTTCTTTTGGCGGTTAACCATTTTGGCGGTTTTTGGTGCTTTGACTAGGGAAGGAGCTCATAAAGGGCCCACCTAAATATGTCCACATTTGTAACCACGTCTATACACAATTATCCCGTATTGCTAATAGACAATAGATTGGAGAGTTTTCTCCATATAAATAAAGATCAATTATCTCGAAAATGATGTGCCTCTGGATTTAAGAATATCTAAAGCTTCTTCGTACATGAGAGAGCGAATATAAGTATTTTTAAAAGCGCTTCACACGGCTGGTCTGTTTACCATGGCCCACTCAAGTGACATTGTTTTACTATCTACGTGTCATCAATAAACGTGCGTGCCGCACGTGAACAAAAGTAGAACAAAAAAATTGTATGGAAAAGGGGTGAGTCCACCTCCTCTAAAGTTTTTTTTGTGACCCAACTTTATTTTACCCGCCCACCGTACCCACCCTGCCATATGATCCGATCCGATTAGACTAAAATTAAAGCACTAGCAAAGTCCGCGTCAGCGACGAATCATAGCTTTTTTTTAGAATGACACAGTACAACGCAGACGCTCACACACACGTACACTCACCCCTATGAATACACGCACACAAACCCTACCCCTATGAGCACCTCCGAAGGACTGAGCACCCGACAGATCTGGAGATTCCCGAAGTCACCATTGGCACCATTGACGAATCATAGCTGTGCGCCGTGCGCGGCTCAGTTACTCGCTTGTGTTTGTGCAGAGGATATGTTGGGCCGGCACCACCGCCAGCTCGTGTGGACTCGATCTACTATTTTGTTAATGAAACGGCCTTGGGGTCCAATTTATTTATACATGCATCACTAGATATTATTCTTTCATAAATATATAATGATTCCGTATATGGTTATGAAAAAATACATAATTACTTATCTTCTCGTTTTATATGGAGGTCGTGATTTTTATGAAAAAATAATAGTTGGTCACATACTCACTATTTTAAACGCACACACCTAATTTTGACAAGAAAAAGTATGTGATAAATTATATGCTTCAATACGACGTCGGAGTCTTAAAAAAATGATGTAAGTGTCCATCAATTGTTCAACTCTAGACATTGTGGAGTGCTCTATCACAAACTCTTCGTGTATCGGATTAATATTTTATCAAATCCTCTGCCTCTCTTGTCTGTCTCTGTAATATGGAATCATCGAGTTAGACTGATCCACATGTGAGTCGTTTGCTTTGTATTGTACTCCGTGGCATGCGGACATGCATGCTCTGCTCACCAATAATACATATATATTTGATTCGTACAAAATAGTGGTAATATATATGTAATATGTATTGGGATTTTTTTCAGATAAAGGAATAAGCATTATCACAGTCTATATGAAATTATCGGGCCATTATTACAAAGAGAAGACATTTTCTTTAAGTAAACATGAATAAATCAAGGGGAGTTCCCGCACGCCGCCGACCACGGTTCACGGTGAGTGGATCATCTGCAGAGGGTGAGTGGATCATCTGAAGTGTTCATCAGCCACATTCTTTTATAGAAAAGCTCTGCATGATCATGTTTCAAATTTGTTTTAATCTGTAGCAACGTGCGGCTACCTTGGCTACTGTTCATTATAATTATCTCCTGACAAGATTCATGATGTATACATGTGCATTATGCAAATATTTATTAATGAAGACACAAATTTCACCAGGCCGTCGACCTCTGGAGGCCAGAAGTGTTACTGCTGCTGCTACTGCTGTCAACTTAACATCATCAGATGAGAGCAAGATCAAAATTAACCATGTGTTCTTCTCGTCAGACGACGGTGCCGGCAATGGAAATCTGGGAGCAGGGGAGGAGGAGAGACAAACAACACGCCGCCGTGTACAACATGTTGACATGCTGGACCGGATGTATGGTGTTCCTAAAAAGGTCCAAATTATTTAGCCTAAATAAGTATTTTTTTTGAGCGTTTTTTTAGTTTCTAAAAGTTTCGAGATGAAAACATTGCTGGCCCATCGAGTCACCTATCCAACTACCACCACCACATATTGCTATTTGGGTTGAGGTCAGTGAGTTATGTCATTTTCTTTCCTAATGTCTAAATTATAGTGAAGGATATTGTTTTTCCTTTGTATTGGATCTATATATTATAAGTTTGTTTTGTTTCATATTGTTCATTCATTAAATTATTGTCAATTTTTGTTAGAATTTTAAGACACTATAAAATTTATAGAATTTAACTCATTTAAAATACTTAGGATACTCTATATTTAAAATATTCTAATGTAAGAATGTGAAATTCAATACAATTTGTAAAAGACAAAATTCTTATTTACTATATTATTACTGTATATGGTAATCCCGTGCTATCATGAAAAAAAATGTAAAATCATGTTTAAATTACTCTCATCTTTCGTTATAATTTTAATAAACTATATAAAATTTAACTCATTTAAATTTAGATACTCTATTTTGAAAAGATTTATGTTTATCTAATACACGCGCGTGCCGCGCGTGCACTCTACTAGTATTTATAAAAATGCGTCAAAATGGGTTGAACCCTGATGTTGTCAGCTACAGCACAGTAATACATGGACTTTGCAAGATCGCCAGAGTGGATGATGCTATGTCCCAATTCGACCAGATGATCCAAGAAGGACTGACTCCTAACATCATTGTGTTTAGCGCCCTACTTCATGGTCTTTGTATCTGTAGCAAATGGGCGAAGGCTGAAGAACTATATTTTCAAATGATGAATAGAGGCATCCATCCTAACCATGTGTTTTTCAACACAATTATTAGCAACTTATGCAGAGAAGGAAGGGTTATGGAAGCCCAAAACTTCTTTGATTTGATGATACGTGCTGCTGTGAAGCCTGATGTTGTTTCTTATAACACACTGATGGATGGGTATTGCTTAGATGGAAAGATGGATAAAGCGAGGCAGCTACTTGAATGTATGGTTACTATGGGCTTGCAACCTAATGTTATTAGCTATAGTACAGTGATTAATGGTTACTGTAAAAACAGAAGGGTAGAGGATGGATTAGCCCTTTTTAGGGAAATGGTGAGCAAGGGTGTTAAGCCTAATGCTGTTACATACAGCACACTGCTGCAGGGGTTATTTCAGAATGGAAGGGCTGTTGCTGCAAAGGAACTCTATCTGGAGATGGTTAACAGTGGAATTTGCTTCGATATTACTACCTACAACATAATTCTTCATGGACTCTGTAAAAGTAACTCTGTCGCTAATGCACTTGAACTGTTCCAGAGGCTATGTTCTATGGATGTTCAGCTTCGTATTAGTACTTTCAATATTATGATTGGTGCATTGTTCAATGGTGGACGAAAGAATGATGCCATGAATCTGTTTGATTCTATCTCAGCCAATGGTTTAGTGCCAGATGTGGTGACCTACACTTTGATGATGGAAAATCTCATAAAAGAAGGGTTACTGGAAGGGTCAGACAATATGTTTCTAGACATGGAGAAGAGTGGCTGTGCTCCAAACTCACGTATGCTTAATGCTGTAGTTAGGAGCTTATTGCTTAGGGGCGACTTTTGCAGAGCTGGAGTTTACCTTTCCAGAATTGATGAGAAGAACTTCTCAGTTGAAGCTTCCACTACTTCAATTCTAATATCGCTTTCCTCGAAGGCAGAATATCGAGAAAACGTGAAGTCACTCCCTGAAAAGTACCATTTCCTTATGGAAGAAAGCAATGTATGAACCATCTTCAGCAATGGTTTCATGCCTGATAATACATACATGAGTCTTAGACGATAAATATGCGGTAAGATTGTTTCTTTCCTTCCTTTGCAAAACCACGAAGGGCAGGTCTTGAAGACAAGCTCAAATAAATGAGTACTTATGATATTTCGTGATACTTGTGCTTGTATAATATTGGGAGTCTGGTAGTAGCCTTAAGGTTACAAGCAATGGGGACAGTCTTTTTTGTCAGTAAACAAACCTTACCTAAGTAAAAGGCTATAAATGCTTTGGATAGTTTAGAAGGTGGATGATTTTACTTGAGTTGTTCTCGGGCATTTTTCCAAGTAAAACGTGTAGTGTTCTTGGTGTGATGTGTTCATACTAATTCTTCATGAGCTTCTACGATTGTTTTTCTACTGGTGCTACTGTTGATGTAGTTGGTGATATCCTGATTTGCATGTCCTGGTCCAACTTGAACTAGATAATTTTGTGGACGTCCTGATGGTTTTGCTTCTCAATTTTACTGAAACAAATTTGCTGTACTGCATGTTTGTCCTCTAGAGGAGCCAGTCCCAATATAGGGGTAGCTTTGGCTATTGCTAAAGAGGAGTCTGAACTTTGGGCTCTGGCAGGGGCTAAAAATTTGCCAGCGCTAACTGGGGTGGGCTAACTGCCTTAGTGGTTGGTATGGTCATGGTCCCTGCGCCCCTTTGGGGTGATCTGGGTTCTGTTCCCTCCTGGCAGGGTGTGTGAGTGAGTCCTGTGTGTGTGTGGGTGTGTGTGTGAGTCTATGTATGACTCTTCTTCTTCTATTAATATAATGATACGCAGTTCTCCTGCGTGTTCGAGAAAAATGTTTGTCCTCTAGCATTTGTTTTCTTATCTGATGACTATGCAGTAAGCCGAGTTCAATATCCTTGCAACAATGTTCCTGTAATCTTAGTTCTTCCTTTTACTGTCTGTCTGCTAAATTTGTCACTGTAAAATTGTGATGAAATGCAGACAAGGTATTTATTACCCACAGTTTTTTAAATGACCTTTATTACCTGTAAAAACATAATGATATTCCTATTTCTGAACAGGTTGCCTGACCCAATTCAAGAAATATTTCATCAAACAATGTGCATCTGAAGTTAATTGTGGAAACTTGGTTATGAAACTGATGTTGATCTCTGGACCTTCAATGTGGCAGTACTTTGGATAAATTTGGGGCCTGTACCTGATGTTCATTTCCTTTAGTGACAGCTTACATGTTCACCTGTGGGGATATTTAGTGCACAAGAACCTCCTGTCTATTGCACTTCAAACACATTTTAACGAGTGCTGATATTTAGCAGTTGAATACGGCAAATCAGTGAACTGGGTGAATGGGCAATACTCATGAAGCGGTTCCATGGAGAAATCGCCTGTCTATAAAGCTGATGGACGCAATGCATGCTAGTGCTGAAGCAGATGTAACTCATTAAGTGGCAGTGCGTACAGGTTAATTTTGAGCAACACCCGTTTTCCAGACAAAGTGACTGAGGTGCTACTCATCTCGTCCTGTTCTTGTGGCTGCATAGATGTTCTGTAGGTACTAACTATACTTCACCCTCGTCGATTTCGTATAAACTGTAAGAGCATGTGCCATGCTTTTATGTCAATTCATGAAGACGTGAACTGTGGTAGCCGGTGCTGCTATCAGTAATGCTGTTTATGCTTGAAGCGACGTTTCGTCCTGCTTGTAAACATGCAATATAAATAGTCCATGTTATATCACTATATCAGCATTTTGGTGCTGATGCAACGGCAAACGCTAGTGACTTGGGTCCAATGCAAGCCGATTCTCTGACAAGTTTTTGCTGCTCTCTGCTTGAGGTATTCCAATGTCATATCAGTGCTCATCAAGTATTTTCGTAATGACTATTCCAAGATGAGGAACGAGTATTAAGGTTACAAGCTCTCTCTCCCTGGTCTCCTTTGTGGAGACTGGAGAGGCGCGCTTGCACTGGGTCTGAAGATCATCATTGACATTCCTAACTACACGCAGACGTGTGCTTCTCGTCGATTTCATGAGCCGTAGTAGAAAGCATTGTGTCGATTAAGTATATGAATTATCACAAATGCAAATCAAAGAATCTACGAATTGCGTGGACTGTTACGATGAAAGGCAGTGCCGAATGCATATGTGATTGTCATTGCATTTCTGTCATAATATAGTATTCATGCAATCGTGCTCGAACCAACATCATTAATAATTAATGTGTAAGTCCAGTTAGTTCAACAAGTTGTAAAATGCTCAATTCAGACCAATAACTTAACAAGTGGGTGCAGATTGATCCAACAACTTGAAAAATGTTCAATTTAGTATATTAACTTGACATGTGGGGTGCAAATTGGTCCACAACTTGTAAAATATTCAATTTAGTGTAGTAGCTTGGCAAATTGATACACCTACTGTCCAAATTTTATAATGGTACCGTATTAAGCAAAGTAGATGGACTTGTGAATTTTATTTTGGTTATAATTCTTGTTTTTTCTATTTTGGTGTTGCTTCTCAAGTGTGTACATAATTTATTTGTCATCAATCAAAATTAAATAAATTATAAAATAGACTATTAGCATTACCAAAAGATCAAAGTTCATAAGAGAGACTTTAGGGCCTTATGTTTGTCTCATGTATTCAACAGTAGTAGAGGAAGTAATTTGGCTTATGTTCTTTTAGCTCATTTTCTATTTGTAAACAAGCATAGAAGACTTTAAAAATATTTATGCAACGTTTTTGAAAAGTATAGTTAATAGTTATCAATATATTGGTTTCTGCACAAAGATTTTTATAATCAAACATGTAGAAAACAACTAGGGCTGACTGCCTGACTTATAATTATTAAATCACTGCACAAAAAATAATTAATTTGAAGATATAACATAGTTTCCTAAACATCAAAGGTTCTTATCTTGGCCAAATAGGTTAACATCACCACGGGAATATTAGTGACCAAATAATACTTAATAATTTATTTCGACGTGAACATACCTTTATTGTGACCTAGAGTTAGTAATATATTGCTATGGTAACATTTGGGTCGTGGATGCACTAATTTACCAAGTTATTGCACTAAATTGAGTATTTTACAAGTTATTGGACCAATTTGCACCCACCCGTCAAGTTATTGTACAAAATTAAACATTTTGCAAGTTGTTGGATCAATATGTACCCACTTGCCAAGTTGTTGTATGGTGGGTGTAATTTACTCTTAATTAATTATGTTTCATCAGCTTATCGGTGAGCTAAAAGTGTGCGCGAGTACTCGTGAGATGGCTAGAGGCACGTTGAGGGGGTGTTTGCTTGCCGGCCATTAAAAGCCACGCCAAGCCTGTGGCGGCCACGGAGTTGTGGCGAAGAAATCAGTCGCCTAAGCTGCGGCAAAAAAAGTTACTACAAGGAAGCCAGGGTGTGCTAGCTATTTTGGTGTGGCAATCAACCAAACATCTCGTGTGGCGTGCCATATGATGGTGTGGTGGGTGGTGGCCTCAACCCAAACACGCCCTGAATTTGAAACATCTATAGTTTTTAGTGATAACCAAATTTTACAAGGGCTAGCTGATTAAACAGAAATTTAGAAATTATCACTTGGACCACAACGTTATTCAAAAAAAATATAGTGTAATTGTAATGAGGCATGACAGGTCCTTACTGAACAAGTCTTTTCTTATGGATCTCACAACTTTGGAGATCTTCCATTTGTCTAATTTGATGAATTTGCTTACAGTTTTTTTTGTTCCAGTTAAATCATTATATGATCAATTTATCTACAATCTGCCTTTCAGGCTAAATTGAAGTAGTTGGTTGGCCCGTCTTGATGTACTAGTCGTCCAATTCCAAGTTAGTCCTAGAGCATGTGCCATCAACTTTGTTCTGTCCTCGTTATGCTTTGTCTTCCTTCTTTTGTTACCATAGTATCTTGTCAGTGAGTTTAGGATAGCTAGGGAATTAGTCGTTTTAAATCGTCTGCATGGTGCTTCTTTGTTATTCTACATATAGAGTTATTTTTTTCTAATATCCCAATAATAATATCGGTGAACTAGAACGAACGCCTGTAATTTTCTCTACTATTGATCTGTGCTTTCCCGTAAAATTCTCCTGAATTTTGTAATGTTATGTATAACGATGGAGGCAGTTGTACATCTTTATTTTAAAAGAAAAACGTATTTGTACTAAAGTTTGTGTACTAGTACTTATACCTCCGTCCTCGTTACATTTTTTTGTTCTTTTTTGTTTGCCAACGGACACACATCAAACCTTTCGACTGACACGGAGGGAACCGTGATGACTGAACAAGTTACAAGCCTGAACGAGACCAACGAGCTGCGCGGGCGCCACCGGCCCACCGCCGCCGCCGGGAGGCACCCTCGACCCTTGCCGACCATCCCAGGCGCGACACGGATTTCCCACTGATCCACTCGCCGAACCTTCACACACGCCCGTTCTTTCCTCGCTTCAACGAGCGGGAGCTGTAGATCCCACAAATGGCCGCGTCCCGTGTGCCCTCCGCCGCGGCGGCTGCGAAGGGCGTGTCGCGCCGGGTGCGCGCTGTTAGCCATCCTTGCTCGGAGCTGGAGCGGGTCATCCGAGAGCGCCACCAGTCGGGAAGCCTCCGTCCCGAAGATGCGCTCGATCTGTTCGACGAATTGCTACCTCAAGCCAGGCCGGCCTCGGTGTACGCATTCAACCGCATCCTCACCGTCATTTCTCGGTCCCCAGTCACCTCCTCCATGCGTGACGGTCCAGCGCTTGCTGTCTCACTCTTCAACCGCATTGCCCAAGTCGGCGCCAACAAAGTGGCTCCAGACCTATGCACCTACACAATTATCATCGGCTCCTGCTGCCACATAGGTCGCTTGGACCTGGGATTCGCCGTTGTTGGCCGTCTCATTAAGGCAGGATGCCGCCGGCGAGCACCTTCTTCTTTCCATGTTCAATCTCCATGAATCCATTGTCTCCATGAATCCGTTGTCTACATAGAGCTGAGCACCTTCACACACCTGCTCAGGGCCCTTTGTGCTGACAAGAGGACAAACGAAGCAATGGACATTGTGCTCCGACGAATGCCTGAATTTGGCTGCACGCCCAATGTCTTTTCCTGCAACACTCTTCTCAAGGGGCTCTGCAATGATAAGAGAACTCAAGAGGCTCTCGAGCTGCTCCACATGATGGCTGATGATGGAGGGAGCTGCCTGCCTAATTTAGTGTCATATAACATAGTCATTGATGGCTTCTTTAAAGAGGGTGAGCCAGACAAAGCTTGCAGCCTGTTTCATGAAATACAGGATCATGAGATTTATCCAGATGTTGTGACCTACAGTTCAGTTATCAGTGGCCTATGCAAGGCTCAAGCAATGGACAGGGCAGAGGAGGTCCTTCAACAAATGTTTGATAAAGGTGTCCTGCCAGACTGCACCACATATAATACTCTTGTGCATGGATATTGCTTGTCAGGGCAGCAGAAAGAGGCTGTTAGAATGCTGAAAGAAATGTCCAGACATGGTCACAGGCCAAATGTGATTACTTGTAATTTGTTATTGGACTATCTTTGCAAGAATGGAAGATGCACAGAAGCTAGGAGGATTTTTGATTCTTTGGTACAGAGGGGTCTAAAACCTACTGCTGTCACCTATGGTATTATGCTTCATGGGTATGCTGCAAATGGATCTCTTGTTGATATGCAAGCTCTCCTGGATTTGATGGTTGGAGCCGGTATTTCCCTTGATCATCATGTTTTCAATATTCTAATCCATTCATATAGTAGACATGAAATGATTGATGAAGCAATGATTATATTTATAAAAATGCGTCAAAATGGGTTGAACCCTGATGTTGTCAGCTACAGCACAGTAATAAATGGACTTTGCAAGATTGGCAGAGTGGATGATGCTATGTCCCAATTCGATCAGATGATCCAAGAAGGACTGACTCCTCACATCATTGTGTTTAACACCCTTACACCCTACTTCATGGTCTTTGTATCTGTAGCAAATGGGCGAAGGCTGAAGAACTAGCTTTCAAATGGTCAACAGAGGCATCCATCCTGATTGTGTGTTTTTCAGCACAATGATTGGCAACTTATGCAGAGAAGGAAGGGTTATGGAAGCTCAAAACTTCTTTGATTTGATGATACGCGCTGCGGTGAAGCCTGATGTTGTTTCTTATAATACACTGATGGATGGGTATTGCTTAGATGGAAAGATGGATAAAGCGATGCAGCTACTTGAATGTATGGTTACTATGGGCTTGGAACCTGATGTTATTAGCTATAGTACAGTGATTAATGGTTACTGTAAAAACAGAAGGATAGAGGATGGATTATCCCTTTTTAGGGAAATGGTGAGCAAGGGTGTTAAGCCTAATGCTGTTACATACAACACACTGCTGCAGGGGTTATTTCAGAGTGGAAGGGCTGTTGCTGCAAAGGAACTCTATCTGGAGATGGTTAACAGTGGAATATGCTTGGATATTACTACCTACAACATAATTCTTGATGGACTCTGTAAAAGTAACTCTGTCGCTGAAGCACTTGAAGTGTTCCAGAGGCTATGTTTTATGGATGTTCAACTTCATATTTCTACTTTCACTATTATGATTTGTGCATTGTTCAATGGTGGCCGAAAGACTGATGCCATGAATATGTTCGATTCTATCTCAGACAATGGTTTAGTGCCAGATGTGGTGACCTACACCGTGATGATGGAAAATCTCATAAAAGAAGGGTTACTGGAAGAGTCAGACAATATGTTTCTAGACATGGAGAAGAGTGGCTGTGCTCCAAACTCACGTATGCTTAATGCTGTAGTTAGGAGCTTATTGCTTAGGGGCGACTTATGCAGAGCTGGGGTTTACCTTTCCAGAATTGATGAGAAGAACTTCTCAGTTGAAGCTTCCACCACTTCAATTCTAATATCGCTTTCCTTGAAGGCAGAATATCGGGAAAACGTGAAGTCACTCCCTGAAAAGTACCATTTCTTTACGGAACAAAGCAATGGATAAACCATCTTCAGCAATGGTTTCATGCCTGATAATACATACATGAGTATTTGCCGATAAATATGGGTAAGATTGTTTTCTTCCTTGGCAAAACCACAAAGGGTAGGTCTTGAAGACAAGCTCAAAGAAATGAATACTTGTGATATTTCTTGATACTTGTGCTTGTATAATATCGGGAGTCTGGTAGTAGCTTTAATTACTTGCAATGGGGACAGTCTATCTTCTCAGTAAACAAACCTTGCCTAAGTAAATGGCCATAAATGCTTTGGATAGTATAGAAGGTGGATGATTCTAGTTGAGTTGTTCTCGGTCATTTCTCTAAGTAAAACATGTAGTGTTCTTGGAGTGATGTGTTCATACTAATTCTTCATGAGCTTCTACAATTGTTTTTCTACTGGTGCTACTGTTCATGTAGTTGGTGATATCCTGATTTGCATGTCCTGGTCCAACTTGAACTAGATAATTTTGTGGAAGTCCTGATGGTTTTGCTTCTTAATTTTAGGGAAACAATTTTGCTGTACTGCATGTTTGTCCTCTAGCATTAGTTTTCTTATCTGATAATTATGCAGTAAGTCAAGTTCAATATCCTTGCAACAATGTTCGTGATCTTATTTTTTCCTTTTACTGTCTGTCTCTGCTAAATTTGTTACCTTAAAATTTGATGGAATGCAGACATGGTATTTATTACCCCCACAGTTTTTTAAATGACCTTTATTACTAGTAAAATCATAATGATATTCCTATGGCTGACCAGGTTGCCTGACCCAATTCAACAAATATTTCATCAAACGAGCATTTGGAGTTGATTCTGTAAACTTGGTCATGAAACTGATGTTGATCTCTGGACCTTGAATGTGGCAGTACTTCGGATAATTTTTGGCCTGTACCTGATGTTCATTTCCTTTAGTGACAACTTACATGATCATCTGTGAGGATATTTAGTGCACAAGAACCTCCTGTCTATTGCGCTTCAAACACATTTTAACGACTGCTGATACTTAGCAGTTTAATATGGCAAAGCAGTGAACAGGGTGAGTGGGCAATACTCATGAAGCGGTTGCATGGAGAAAGCGCCTGTATATGAAGCCGTTGGACGCAATGCACGTTAGTCTTGAGCGGGAGCCGTTTCCAGAAAAAGTGAAAGGTGCTACTCATCTCATCCGATTCTTTTGGCCGCATAGATGTTCTGTAGGTCCTAATTAAATTCACTCTCGCTCGATTTCGTATAAGCTGTAAGATCATGTGCCATGCTTTTCTGTCAATTCATGAACGACGACGTGAACTGTGGTAGCAGGTGCTGCTGTCGGTAATTGTTGTTTATGCTTGAAGGCAACGTTCCGTCCTGCTTGTAGATAGTACATGTATCAGCATTTTGGTGCTGACGCAACGGCAAAAGCTAGTGACCTGGGTGGCTACTGGCTGGGTCGAATGCAAGCCGGTTTTCTGACAAGCTTCTGCTGCTTTCTGCTTGAGGTATTCCAGTTTCATGTTAGTGCTCAATTCAATGACGTGTTCCTAGATGAGGAACGATTATTATGCCTACAAGCTCTCTCCCTTGTCTCGAGAGATCCATTTTGACAGAAACTGTCATAGAGAAATTCATTTTGACAGAAACTGTCATTATGTGGAGAAGTTTGCACTGGGCCTGAGGATCACCACCGGCATTCTCAACTATGCATTGTAGTACCACCAGCATTGTAGTACCACCGCTCTGTGCTCGCTGCTAGCCTGCACCCCCCTGGTGCCATTGAGTGTTTTTTCAACACAATTATCGATTCTACACACCATGAAGCAGAGTGCCTCAGAGCATGCTTTTGGAAGGTAAAACATCGATCAGCCACTGCTCAGTAGTACGAATGAGAAATATGGAAATCATTTTTGTGGGCGAAATAACCACAAATTATAGTATTTCTCAAGTCAAATAACAACCGTCGTAAGAACAGGGAACAAGGAATACATTCGCCCTAAAAACACCCAGAATTCATTCATAAAAAAAACACTCAGAATCCACGTACCAGCTACAGAGACACAGAGCACAAAAGGCTCTTGTTAATAGGAGTTTCATCATAGAGGGGAACGCTATTATTTGTCACACGTTATAACCTAATTTATCTTTGATCGCACGGTCAATGTAACAGCTATCTAGCCTTCCATTCCATCCAGCCACAAAGTTCCTGGGGAATCTGCTTTCCTCTGCCACGAGACCAGAAGCTAGCCCCAGCTTGGGTAGAGTGGGATGCGAGAGGACTGGGGTTGCTGCTGCGCGCTCCGGCTGTTCGCGCTAATGAAGCCCTGCAGGAGGCTCTGCGCGGCTTTCGCTTGGTCCAGCGTGCCCTGGATCTCCACTACTGACTCAGAAGAACTGGCATGTGCTTCAAGTAGCCTCAGTTTTGCACCAGAAATCTGGGACCAAGTAATAGATTCATGACTCATGAGAAAATACTAGATCAAAACAGAGGATGCTTTTCAGATAGCACTGCCCATGGAACAAAAGGCATAGCTTCTATACCTGACGAATCTCTGCTAGATTAACCCCGCCAACTCCAATAATAGATTCCAAGGAACTATTTGGGATCCTCAGTTCAATAGTGCTCGAGTACCTGCTGCCAAAGGACCCCTTTTTCAGTGAAATTTGTACTGGTAAAATTGAGTGCTTAGGAAGGAAGGAGGCCTCAAAAGTCATACCCAGCAACACTTGCCGGTCCTCGGTGATCCTCACGTCGATGCATCTGTACAGCAGCCTGACAAGAAAGAAATTTAAATCATTTTTTTCTGATAGGCATAAATAACATAAAGAATAAAGCAGAGAAAATCTGAGCAGCCAAATCTAGGATTCGCAAACAAATCAACACTGTTGCATCATCATGTCCACATTATAGAGTGAACATAGCTGCTGCCACAGAAGCAACAAATGTAAGGACGAAAGTCGATCACCAGAAGACAATAACTTTTTTTTTCTTATTCAGAAATATCACCCAATATGGAATAAAGTAGGATCAATTGATCAGTCGTTGGTAGTCTCAAGCTTCTAATGAAAAAATTAGGTGGTGGCCATTTCAAAAGGAGGGAAGCTAGCTCGTCAAAGATGTACCTCAGTATAGTCGTAAGCATTTGAATTTCCATCTCTTGTGATGCCTAATTGCTGTGTTCCCCTACTAGAGTAGCTATCAGTAGGCACATGGTCACGATAAGAACGATGGGACATATAATCCACACTGGGACTGAAAGAGGGAAGTTCTCTAGTACAAACACGTGCAGGTGCTGCATATCTCTCAGAAGCAGATGATGGAGGGCTAATAAATGGAGGGCTTCCACTGGGATATTCCCTTTTAGAGAAGTAATCTACAGGATATGGATGGGAAAGAGGATCATGAGGTGCACTTTCGTTCAGTCTTCCATATGGTACATTACTGGAAGGTCTTCCATATGGTGGATTAATGGCAGGTTTTCCATATGGTGCATCGTTGGCAGGTCTTCCATATGATGGATCATTGGTTGGTCTTCCATATGGCAGAACAATGGCAGGCCTTCCATACGGTGAATCGTTGGTCAGTCTTCCAAATGGTGGATCTATGGCAGGCCTTACATATGGGAGGTCATTGGTAAGTCTTCCAAATGGTGGATCAATGGCAGGCCTTCCATATAGTGTGAATTCTCTGCTAGGCAAATCAGCAGGAGGACCATGAAAAGGGGCAACAGGTGGAGGATTATTGGCAGAACCTGTATCTCTCAAAGTCCTAGTTCTAAGTCTGGAAGCAATCTCTGTGAGGGCTCCTCTTGCAATAGCTGGAGACCCAGAAACCTGAAAGCTTGGAACAAATATAACGGCACAACAAAAGTTAACATATAAAAGGTCTGGATATGAAAGCTATACCTATCTTGAAGTAGCTGTTAGCAAATATTAAATCACCTGAACAAGCTCATCATCAAAAGACAAGTACTTTGGTTTATCTGCCTTCGAGTAAACTCGAATTTCTGCCCCAGTTCGCCTTCTCATTTCAGTAATTATCTTCCCACCTTCCCCAAGAATACAGCCAACTTTGCTTGATGGTACAACAAGCCTTGTACTCAAATGGCGTTTCTCAGAGGGTGCACTTAGTTTATCATGGAGCAACATGAGTGCCTCAATTGTTGGGGATACTGGATCGGCCGGTATCTGGACAAATAAGGAGGTAGAATTGTGAGAATGCTGAAAGTTGGTTTTAGAAGAGGTTGGCAATTGGAACAACCATCTGCACTGTTACCTCCTTAGATGAAACAATAATCAGCCTTTCTCCAGAAGCATCTTTATCAACTTCTTGAACCTTGATGCGAGCACCAGTCTGCTGCTCTACCCGCTTAACGTTAGCCCCGCTTTTCCCAATAACTGAACCAATGAGCTCAGAGGCGCACAGAATTCTGACAGAAAACTCTTCGGTTTCAGCAACAGTTCGCAGTGGTCCATCTCTATATGGATCAACCAGGGGTATAGGTGGTGGATGATCAATATGCAGGTGTGGCAGCATTGGATTTCCATGTGGTAATGGTGGTGGTGACTCGTGTTTCCTTTGTGTGCTTGCATCTATTATTTCTTCAAGAGGTAGATTTTCTTTGCGAGGATGTTGATGGAGACGTGTAGATATTTCATAGAGAGCTTTTCTCACAAGAGAAGGTGCTCCAGATATCTAAAATGTCAGAAGCACAATATGATATTAACGTCCGAGAATGAAACTATGCATGTTAAAGACAAATTCAAGAGATGAGAACGTGACAGATTCAAAAGTTCACTTTACTTCATTTGATTAATTGACATAGAAATTAAGTTATTAAAAGCATGAGAAACTCGCCAGGTAGGACAACAATTGATGCATTTGTTTCACAAAAGTAATAAATTACTAGTTGAATACTGATCCAGTTAAAGAAGAACTATATGAGGCCACCGAAATTAATGGAAGAAAAGGGCATCATCAAGTTGAATAAGATAATAAAGGAATTTTTACTGCTACTATAACTTGCCTGCACCAGTTCATCACTTTTAAGTGCACATTGGGGAAGGTTTTCGGATGGCAAGACACGGATCCCTGCACCAGTATCACTTCGCAGTTGTTGTATAATTGAGCCACCTTTTCCTAGAAGGCAGCCAACTTGATTGCCTTGAACCAGAATTCGAGCAGTCACATCATCAGCACTTTCAGACTTTTTGTGGGCAGCTCCATCACGAACTTCATCTGCCACAATCTTATCATGTATCTTCAATAAGGCATCTTGGGCAGAACAATGGGGCTTCATGCCCCCTAAGCCATCACTAGAAATATTTTCAGCTGCTTCTTCAGCTCTTTCAGATTGATTTTGGTAGTTGAAGATGATAATTACTCTCTCGTCTGCTCCAGGAATGGAATCAGCAACCCTTATCTTTGACTTAGTTTCCTCTCTAAGGGCCTTAACAATATCACCACCTCTCCCCAAGACACTGCCTATCTTTTTTACCGGGCACAATATCCGGTAGATGGTTTCAATTGGCTCAGAGGACATAGATGTGTCATCATGCCTGGAGTTTAACCGCTTCCTCTTTCCATCATCAGAACTGGAATGAGTCCTTTTTTTGGAGTTACTTCTTCTAGAATTATCAAAATCCATAGAACTCAATGTTGTAGTCCGCCTTTGTTTACATAAAGAAATGGTCCATCAGCGTAAACAAACTGAATAAGAGGCTGATATGAACAAGGTAATGCAAAAATGAAATATGATGCTTGCACACAAGCCTTGAGCCCTTGACCGTCTCGAATGATGACACACGCATAAGCTTGTAGGTTATGCACATATCAAAATCTAGAAGCAGCTGTTAAAAGTTTATGTTGCTATTTTCTACTACAGAAAACTACTATAGGTAATCTGTACAACAACAGGCATTAACCATTCACAGACCAAGACACCCTGGCAACCACAAGCCACGCTGATTCAAGTTACAGTTACCTGTTATTTACTTTTCAATATCTGAATGAGCACTCTTGTATTAGTTAGTTTCCTTTAAATAAGAAGACTGATCAGAAAAAGAGAGTAAATAACAATGTTTGTGTGGAACAAAATCTAACGCCTTATGGCAAGGCAAATCCAGCCTAAGAGATACTCACAGGCTCATGGTAGGATATTTAAGTTGTTCTCTAGAAATGCAGGTGTAGTGGCAGATGAAGTTCACAGGCTCATTGTAGATTATCACGTAAGGTGCCACGCATAATTTAAATGCATAGATGAAAATGTTGTAAAGGGACAGGGGCTGTAGCAGAAATGAATGATTTCGACAAAAAAAAAGTGTTGCTTCATCAATGTTTTCACCAAAATAGAATAAAAGGATTCAAGGCATGGAAAATAATCCATTGTCATTCCATACGGACCTAAATGATCAAAGCATATATAGAATTACAACTATGTTGATTCCTCTACATAGAGTTCTACTAGCATGTGTCCAAAAAAACGAACCCAACACTTGAAAGGGTACTGCATAGGGCAGCTATTAAGGGCATGGGGGGCACATCGGCACGTGTGAAAGATAGTGCAGCAAATCTTCTTAAATAGCAAACACTAACACAATAATGCTGCAGTTTGCTACTTTGCCTTACATTTCAAGTCATTAACTACACAGATTTTAGCAGCCTCATTTTATGTTCAGCCAATTACACAAGAAAGATACCATTGCACATGAGCCCATTTACACGGGCATTCTCACAGATGATTTGACCTGTGGCGTGAAGCATAAACAATAATACGAGGATGGAATTGAACTGAACCCCTAATTTTCGAACAAAGTCACTACAGCCTAAAGAATTCGCTAGCGCCAATGGAATAACTTAACCTATCCTGACAAAATAAAACACAGTTTATTTTCTGTGGACCAGCAAACAAGATTTGGATACAATGGCAACTGGCACTGATTCTGTAACGTAATGTCTACAGTAGCTTGGCTTTGTGTCCATAAATGTCAAGGAATGACGTGGCAATCACACCTCATCAGGCCATTACCTAAAGCAAGACACCAAACTGCCAACTGCAAATCCTGATCTTGCTGCAATCTACTAGCATGTATTAATCCAGCACTCAAATGAAACACTGCTTAGGGAAAATCATTAAGAGCACATAAGCATGCACACAAAAACTCTCGACAAGCCTGCTCACACTAACATAGCTAAGCTGCAGTTTTGACCTCCCATGTCTAGCTCATAATATCATTCAAGCTCAAAATTTAATTACGCAGATTTCAGCAACCTCAACTCATGTTCAATCAATAACGCAAGAAAGATACCGAACTGGGCACACTACACATGAGGGCACTTACAGTGGTATTGACATAGATGGTTAATTTTACAGCCTCAAAATAACAGCATAGTAAAGATCCTATCCCACAAATTTTACTCTCGTAACAGTTGCCGTCGAGAAATCTAGGTCACACAATAAAAAACAACTTCAAGCTAGGATGGATCTCCAACCTCCACCCCGTCACACCAGTGGGGCAGAGGCAGAGGGCGCCCAGTATAGAACATGCAAATTTTTTTTTTTTGCCAAAACTCGAAGTTAGCGTGTATGATGCATGTATATACTAGTAATTGGCTCAGATCCGAACGCGCATAGCTTGTGGTGCTCGGTTCCGCGCAGCAGGAAGGGAAGAGAGAGGCAGGCGTGCCTAGTGGATGACCTTCGCCGATGAAGGTGTCGCCCAGTCGCCGCCGCTGACCCTAGAGCCGCTGCCGCCGGCGAGAGGCCACGACCACGAGACGGGAACGAGAGGATAGTTTGGGGAAAGAGAGGAAGTCTCTTGCCTCTTTGGTTCCCGGTCCGGACGAAGCGGCACGAATAAATTGGAGCTATATCGCAGTGAGGCCCAGTAAAGGCCCAGAGATATCCTCAACGATGACTTGTTCCCGGTCGTCGTCAACGCTCGGCCCCTCCATGCTAGCAACAGCGACAGGGACGACCGGGGGGATGGATCATCAAGCTCGCCTGCCTCGCCAATCACCAGTTCACCACACACCGCTCTCCTCTTTTTCTCTCTCGCCTGAACCCCTCCTTCCCCAATCAGACCAGCGGCCTCTGTTATCTCCCTCTGCTCTCGTCCATTGCCTTCTTTCTGCTGGAATGAGAAGCTCGGACCCACAGCCATTTTTCTACGTGATGCAGGAGGCACCAAAGCCGGGGTGGCACTTGCATGACAAGCTCGTTGACATGTGCATGATGCGTCGTGTGGAAACTTGATCAGAATTGAAAAACAGATGAACTTGTTCAAGAAAAGAGTGAGATCCTGGGATGAGTCAGCAAGTCTACGCCACGTGAGATCCTCGGCAGCTCTGGCGCGCGCACAAACAACCATGGAACCAGTAAAGGGAGTGATGATGTACTGGCGTCGAAAGATTTTGAGATTAACCGATGCCAAAATTTGAAAAGTGTCATAAATGTGATATTGTATCATTTCGTTTGTATTGGTAAATAATTGTCTAAACATTAATTAATTAGGTTTAAAATATTCATCTCGTAAAGTAAAATAAAACTATGTAATTATTTTTTTATTACATCTACATTTAGTACTTCATGCATGTGCCAACATTTTGATATGATTAGATTTTTTTTATAGTGAAATTTAGTGTGGAATTTGAGAACTAAACAAGACCCCATTAAACCACATGAAGAATTAAGAGACCAAAGTTGGATTTTCCCCGCTTTACTTAGGGGCAGTTTGGTCGATGACCACACCGCGTCACACCTCCATGCGCCACAACTGCGGCATGCAGCGTCAGTGTTTGGTTGGTGCTGTAAGCTTAGGCGTGCCGAACAACCACCACAGCGAGCTAGTTCATTGTACCCGCCACAGCTCGCCACACTCGCCTAGAGTGTGGCGGACGATTTGTCCGCCGCACTTGTGGCGCAGCCGCAACTATGACTCGGCAGTCTACGGCAACATCCAAACATACCCTTATACTGATGGGAACATATGTATCATCTGTCAACTTCTATACGTTTTATTTTTACCGCGAGCATCTTCACGAATATAATTATTTTTTAGTATTTAAGATTTGAAATAAAAGACTAATATGATCATAATTTAAAAGAAAGGGGAAGAGAGTAAATGTTTAGCATTCATGTAGAATAGGAAGACAATTTCTCTTTGGGAGAAAGACAATGGAGTAACAAGAAGGATTTTTTTTTTGTTTAGAAAGCACAAGAAAAAAGAATTGAATAGCCGAGAGGCTCCGGCTCTAGGGGGACATCGCATGATAAGATTTTCTAAGAAAAAAAAAATCCAACCCTAACTTCAGCATCCATATATCTAGCTTGGTGTACTCCCTTTGTTCTAACTTATTAGTCATTCTAATTTTATTAGAAAGTCAAAGCATCATTTATAATATTAAATAGAGATACTTTGAATATAAACTTAATAAAAATTGATGAATTATTTATTATCATAGATATTAATATTTTATTGTATATATTTTGTCAAACTTAATATGCTTTGATTTAAAAAATTAAAATAACTAATAATTTGAAACCCACGGAGTAGTCCCTAAGTCACGTGTACGTACTCTTTTTTTATCCCTCGAAACAAACTTAAAGTACACAACAGGCTAGAGCCACGGAGAGGCAGGCCAATGCCAATGTATTCCTATGCTTTTGTAGGTTGCCAGTATGGAGCTTTTTTTTTCTTTGGTCGGGATTTGAGCTCTCAAAAAATATAGAATAATATTGCTTCGTGACTTTTAATCTTTAACAAATACAAAAAAGAAAAAAAATCGAGAAACTAGAAACTAGAAAGCCTAACAAGACGCCGAGAACGATGAAGGAAAGCCAACTGGCTGTTGGCTTCCTTCCTCAACATTCCTTCTCCCTTCACCAAACAACTGGGGCGAACTTTTAGCGGTAGCGAAGAGGCTGCGGACGGGAGGATCTTGACTGCGAAGTAGGCAACCCGAATTCCTCTATCCCCCGCAGCGGGAGTCCAAGCTTTTGATGACGGCGGCCGTCGCAGATGGCCACCAAGCGAGCCTACAAGCTCCGTATCCTCCGAATTTCCGGTTTGGTGATTCTGAATCGGATTAATCGAAGTTGGATTGGTATTGCCTGCTTGTTTGAATCGGTGCAGCTAGGTTTTGGTTGGATTGGATTCGCTCGCGGTGATCGACTGCGGGCCTGCTTCTGGGTCTCGGGTTGTTCTGGTGTTCACTGTTCATGTTGGTTTTGTTTTTGCGAGCCTGTGAGAATTGGTGGAGCGCGGTGCAGGTGTGGCATTGGCATCTAGGAACCTAGTAGTGAAGCTGTGGTAGAATGAAATTTAGTGCTGCAATCGGAAACAGTATAGCGAAGTTTCAGACCTGGAATAATACAGTTTTCCGCTAAAGATCAAACTAATTTTGCTTGGCTGGGTTAACCCGAGAGAGGATACTAGTTCTATTGTCTGCCAGGAAATGTGACTTTGGTGCTCTGTAATTTGGTATTTGTGTGATAGGTTGTATCAGTTGCTGTAAATGGTATCATTCTGTAGGTTCTGAATTCTGATTTATGAAGTCCTCACATCTAGCATATGAAAATTTGAAAGGATCAATTCAGGATGTCCAGATGTCATACTTATTATTTCATTCCATCAAGAACTTAGGTGCTTGCACATAATGAATGGTTCAGCTAATGAATCAAAATTATGACACCACTAAAATGACTGATGCTTCTTGAAGGAGTGTTTGACTTCATACTAACTAGTTCTCTTCATTATCATGGATAATGCTGCTACTGGTATGAACTTAGTGTTACCCTGTAAATTGGTGATTGGTGTCATTTGATAACGATAACTGCAACCTATTATATGAAAGTTGGGAAGATCAATTCAGAATCTCCAGATGCATACTTGTTATTTCTTTCCATTGAGTACATAGGTCTTAGGTGCTTGCATAGAATGAATGGCCAGCTACTGAAATAAAATTATGGCACCACCAATAATTCATCTATTGTTTTTCCCCTTTATTCAAAGAGTGCTCAACTCCATAATAACTAGTTCTCTTCGTTGAGAATGTAGGTGCTATCGTATTCAAGAAAAAGAATGTAGATGGGCATAGCCTGGATAGTGCTTCTACTGGTATGAACTTAGTGTTAGCGTGTTACCCTATAAATCGGTGTCATTTGGTGTCAAGAACTACAAGAGTCATGCTGAGTATTCTACTCAAGATTTTCCATCAATATTTCCCTTGTGGAAAATGTGTATTTAGATACTTCAAAAGATGTATTATGAAATAAACTTTAAACATATTGTGATGCAATCATAGTAATCCAAAACATTATGTTATATCTTTGAATATCATCTGAAGAAAGTAAATTGTGAAAGAAGACTTTAAATTTTTTGTGGTAGTATGCAATCATCTATATATCTTGTTTCCTTGACAATGGTCAGAGGAGTTTGTTGCGCATGCTTCCAATGTCAATTGTGCCAAGTTTGGGAAGCGGACATCAAGGATCCTCATCACCGGTGGGGAGGATCTGAAGGTCAATCTTTGGGCTGTAGGGAAACCCAGTGCCCTCCTGGTAATTTCCTATAGAATCTTCTGCTAGTTGATGTTTAGCATCATTCTCGCTTTTTCTTGAGAGTCAACTATCTACTTCAAGTGATTGTATTTGTAAATTGCAGAGCTTATCAGGCCTTACAAGTCCAGTTGAGTCAGTAAGCTTTGACTCTTCTGAAGTTACGGTAGGTGCTGGTGCTGCAAGTGGAACAATAAAAATATGGGATGTTGAGGAGACGAAAGGTATGAACTGATACTTTGTACGTTGTTGCATTTCGCATTGAAAACATAAACTGCTTTGATATTGTGTACAATGCACAGTTGTTCGGACTTTCACTGGGCACAGATCGAATTGTGCATCGCTTGATTTCCATCCTTTTGGAGAATTCTTGGCCTCTGGGTCTTCAGACACAAACTTGAAAATATGGGATATTCGAAAGAAGAGATGCATTCACACATACAAGGGCCATACCCGGCGAATTGATGTGCTTAAATTTACTCCTGATGGTCGATGGATTGTTTCTGGAGGGGCTGATAACTCAGTGAAGGTAAAATTTTGAGCATGTCCAAAATATAATACATAAAAATCCAAAATCGTAGCACCGAAAATTTATTTTATGCCCACAACTTGGCTGTTGTCGAAAAGATGGACAATATCATAGCGTTATTAACAGAAAATATAGATCAGGTTTCCTAATCACTGAAACATTGTTTAACATGTCTTGCTAGGTCTGGGATTTGACAGCTGGAAAACTCTTGCATAACTTTAGTCTTCATGAAGGTCCAGTCAACTGCTTAGATTTTCACCCCCAAGAGTTCTTATTGGCTACAGGTTAGATTACAGGTTCTGTTTTATGAAGACTGTATATATTCACAGTGAATTTTTCCTGGGAAGACATTATCTCCTTATTTTTTTTCTAATGTTTTTTTTATTTTTTATTTTGGATTTTAAACCCCTCATGCTTCTTATTTGTACATCATCTGGAGATCTAAGTAACACATTGAGTGCTGTTCTTTTCAAAACTTTTGCAGGTTCAGCTGATAAGACTCTTAAATTTTGGGACCTCGAGACTTTTGAGTTGATTGGTTCTTCTGGACCTGAGGTACCATATATATATAATGACTTAGAAAGTGAATTTGTTCATGTCCCAAATTCAAGCTTTCCTATGTTTAAATTATGAATCAACATAGCGCTTGAACCCAAGGCCAAAAGTTTCTTCGAGAAGGTTACAATTTTAAAAGTTGTATTTAAGCACTAGGTGATTTAATCATGTGCTTGGATTAATGAAATATATTTGAACTAAGATATACCATTATGAATTTTTTTTTAAATAATGTGAACCGTTTTGAGCATTGGTTTGTCTGCCCAAATATGATCCGTTACAAGGATTCAAGGAATACATAAAGTCAGCATGAAGCACCAGTTTTTATGTATCTCTGGGGTTATGAAATAGTACCAACGGTGGAATAAAAGCGACCAATAATACAGCAGTCAGACCAAAGATTGCACCATACAAAAGACCTAGATGAAACAGCTATTATTAAGATTATATAGTGTAATTGTTTGTCTGTGAAACAACCTTTTAGATTTGAGGTCTACTGAAATAGGTATATTGGTACATATTTTTTGATCTTCTGTAAGATTATTCGCAGGCCAAATAGAGACACCTGTTGTATTTGAGTTTCATGCAGTAGATGCTAATTTTTCTGTCCATTCACTACTTTGTTTCTTTTCTTTCAAATAACTAACCTTTTTCAGCTTAATGCAGAACAGCCGAGAATACTTTGAGCCGGTATGGTTTCTGATCATCAATTTCTTCATATCATCATATTCTGGAATTTCTGTGTGGAAATGGATGAGAGTGCTTGTTGGAAACAAAGCAAATGAATACATGAAAGCTTAATGGTAGCTGTCCTCAATTTTCAGGCTAATGTAGTTCGTTCTATGAAATTCAACAGTGATGGTAAAACACTTTTTTGTGGATTACATGAAAGCTTAAAGGTAGATGCCATACTGATTAGTCACGCCCTCATTTCATTCTTCTGGATAATAGCAGAACAAAGGTCATTACATATTATCACTTTGCTTGTAGGTTCTTTCCTGGGAACCCATCATATGTCATGATGTGGTTGATGTAGGCTGGTCCACGTTAGCAGATCTAACTGTTGATGGAGGAAAACTTCTTGGTTGCTCATATAACCAAAATTGTGTTGGTGTATGGGTTGTGGATTTGATGGTATGATGTATGCATAATAATTTACTAAGTTAGCAGTTGAGTTGTTTCTTTCTGACATGGTACTCAAATAAATTTTCAGAGATATGAGCCATATGCTGATAGTAGTGCTGGATCGCACTTAAACGGAAGTGATGATAGGCTAATTCAATCGGATAATAGCATATCGTCGGTGTTTGGTAGACTTTCAGTTTCCAGAAACCCAGGTAGTTAAAGCAGCTACCACATTTCTTATTTTTATAACTTATCTGTTTGTTATCTTCTGCACTCTAAAACCATATGTACCTTTGTACTTCTTGAAACAGCCAGTGAAACTAGTTCAGATACCTTGCTTGAAGCCTCAATGTCTGCTTCAAAAGTTCCTGTCTCAGCTTCTTCTGCATTACGGAAGAGATTGGCAAAGCCACCTGCAAAAGGGGGTCTCCACCTTACGAGATCTGATTCTGCACCTCTCCTCTCTCCAAGAGTTAGATCGAACCCAAATTTCCTTGGCGGCCAGAACAGACAGCCAACTGTTTTTGTACCTTCGCCAGCACCAATAGTTCTCTCTAAAGTGGATCTCTCTTCAGATGCTGGAATGCTTTCTCACAATTCACATGCGCCGGCAGCCGCCATGTATACATCGAGGTCCCATATTTCAGGTTATGGCAGTGAGGAATCATCTTTTGTACCTGTTCTTGCCCCGTGTCATAGCTCTAAGGGAAATGCTGATCCCATTCTCAGTGGAGCTGCCACAAGTGAGTTACCAGTTATTGAGCCTCAAAATATAGAAAAAGTAGGTTTAGCTGCCAATCATGGCAAGGAAAGTGGCAAGTTGGTACCTATAATTGATTTAAGGAGCTCAAAGATGGTTGAAGAAGTTGTCCGTAGAAGAGTAACTGATGATGTAGGATATAAAAAAGTAGCCCCAGAAAATAATTTGAGAGGTAATCCAGATATTGACTATATAAGGAGGAGTCCAGAAAGCCCAAAGGAGCATGCGCATAGATTTCTGTCAAAGCCTGTTAGTTCAGAGAGGAAATTTATAAGAGAATCTTTGGGTGCTGGGGACAATAACTGTTTTGGCTCGGTATGCACTGAAAGTTTCAAGTCTAATGAAGTTGGTAGCTCATACAGCACGTCTTGTTTTGATAAACGGAATTCTGTTGCTGCCAACATAGACATAAATGAAGTTATTGGAACCAGCCACTGGATGGAATCAAGTGGAAGGCACGCTGTTGAACATCGTAAGTTATGTTGTGACTTAAATTGTTCTTTGGGTTTCAGTCTCCTTCAGAATTATCACCAAGCTCTTTGGTTGGAATAGGACCTTACTCTTCTAAATATGATAGCATCCAGAATGTGCCAACATCATACGGCTCGGTATGTTTACTTCCAAGATTGTGTCATTTGGACCAATGTTAATTTAGTTGATATATAACACATAATGCACCTTTTCTGTAGAGGTTGCACCTTTCCCTTCCTGGAAAACATAGAGATGAAGATGATATGTATGGTCTAATGGAAAACCATAAAGACTTTATTCATGTAATGACGTCTCGGCTAAGAAAAGTAGAGGTATAAAGAGGTCCAGAATAAGATCTACTCAGTAGTTATCAAGAATTCATTTTCTGGTGTGAGAATTATGTTATATATACTGCGTATGGTGTTGCTATGTGTTATACTGATATTTGCAGGTGGTTTATCGGTGTTGGCAAAGAGATGATATGAAGGGATCTCTTGATGCTACATGGAGAATGTTGGATTTTGCTGTCTGTACTCTTGACTACCCCCTCTTTGTTGTAGTTTTGTGCACTACAATTTCTGACATGTTCTCTACTCTTGTAGGTCACTGCTGATGTCGTTAACGCTCTAATGGAGAATAGTAATTGTGTCACTTTAGATATTTGTGTTTCTCTCCTTGGTCTTACCTCCAGTCTTCTTGAAAGCACATATGAAAGGTAATTTCTCATATTTACTCTTAATTTGTGAAATATTAGAATTGCGGGATTGTTAAGATTTGACCTTGCTATTGTATGTCGTTGATTATTTGAGTTCAACCTGACTAAATGCTTTGTGGAGATGTGATGGAAGGAGAATCTGACTATACCATCTCCCTTCCTGAAAAGGGTTGGAACTCTGAATATGCATATATCACATACTGTTCAAGGTTTAGACTTCAGTCGAATTGTAGCACTGGCTGGCCACTGTATTCTTGTCTATGACCACTTGTATAGAATTGTGCATCGCTAGAATAAAATATTTGCACAATTTATTTTTCCAATTCACATGAGTCATGGGTCCCATGGTTCCATGCATGAAGTCTTATGGGTTTTTGTAACCGAACAGTTTATCTATCATGTACCAAGATCAAGCGCTAATCTGTTATAAAAAAGAAAAGGCCCAATGCTGAACCTGACATGACTTCACTAATGGTAGCACCAATAGCATCATTTATCGGTGCACGCAATGGATTGTGCAATCTTTAACTGCCTTTCCACAGTTCTAAATTTGTTTTTCACAGTTTGTAGATGAGGTTGTAGTATGAAAAATGATTGCCAATATAAATTGCAACAGTAACCATTTTGTTAAAAAGGTGAAAGCTCATGGTTAACCAATGTGGATTGACATTTTCTGATACAGGCATCTGAGCATTGCCTTGGGGATGATTCTGAGTCTTGTTAAGAGCTTTGGGGCCACTATTTCTTCAGCTTTGTCTTCTACGCCGCTTGTTGGTGTAGACCTTGAGGCAGAACAGAGGTATTTTCCTCCTTTCATCTCATTGAAATGGATCCTGATTCCTGCCTCATTTTCATACAAGGAACTTTGCTTCACTAGTGCATATCTTGCTAGGTTGGAGCGGTGCATTATATGTTTCCAAGAGCTGAAGAAGGTAAGCGCCTGCCTCAAGTCGCTGACAAGGTAAACTTAACTTGCACTGAGTATCCCATGAAACCTGGAAAACATCATTCAGTTCAGTGGACTGAAATAATTGATGCCTCTGGGCATCCTTTTGCAGGCGGCAGGGCGAGGTCGGGAGATCAGCTCAGGAGCTCACCCTTTTTCTTCAGGATATCTTTCAACTGTCAAGCGTGTAAACAGTGACCGTGCCGCAACCAATAGGATTAACGACTATAAACAGAAGAAATATATAGAAATTTCACACAGGTGTAGAAAATCTAAGGTGTCATATATAGTTGAGTGAGTTTTGAAAATAGAATAGGATATAGCAGAGTGAAGCTTCCAAGTTTTATCTTTTCCCCCTCCATCTCTACGATATATATTCATAGGTTCTCAGTTCTCTGTACATATACTTCAACTTTCATATTTGTCAATTTGCTATGGTTTTGTCTTTTTTTCCCATTTTGTTTCGTTTATTAGCTGAGCAATACTATCGACTCTGTGTTCTACACCTGCAATTAGGAATAGTTCGTTCCAGTAATTGTTTGGTTGTACCAGCGAAATATTTTTTTTCTACAGAGATACACGCATATTAATCCCAACAATGAGTTAGAGACATGCTGAACGCTATTAATTTTTTTTTTGAGATCATGCTGAACGCTATTACTTGTAATGTTGGAACTCGAAAGTATACAAAGGCGGTGTTCACTTCCCTGAAAAGGGAATGTGAATTTGGGTGAAAATGTCACATCGAACACTGTAGCGCATTGTAGCACTTTTCGTTTGTTTGTGGTATTCATTGTCCTACCATGACCTAAGTAGGCTCAAAAGATTTGTCTCGTCGTGTACATCAAAACCATGTACTTAGTTTTTTTATTTACCTACATTTAATGCTCTATGCATGAGGAGAGAGATTTGATGTGATAGTGAATAGTGAAGTTTAGAGAGAGAAAGTTTGGGGGAAGTTTTGGATTTGAAGGGAAGTGAACACCACCAAAGTAGAAAGTGTTCCATGAGCAGCAGGCCCGTAGGCGCTGGGGAGGACGTAAAACCAAGCAGCCGCCACTGGATATGGGCCATTGGCCCTAAAAGGCAGGTCTCGTGCGGCCCGGATCTGTCGGGTGCGGAGCGGACGCGGAAAACCTATATAGCTTCCGGATGGGTTTTGATGTCTGAGATTCGTACGACTCGTCTTCCTCCTCGGGCGCGTGCTCGAACGCCGCCGTCGCCGGCGGGACGACGAGGCCGGAGGTGCAGTAGCCGGGCGGAGGAGTGGGAGGCGGGCGGGAGCGGGTCGGCAGGAGGCCGATGGTCGAGGCCGGCGGCGGTGGCAGCGGTTAGGGTTTCAGGATTTTCGGGGGTGCGGAGTTCCATGACTGTCGGACATAGAGAAGAAAGGGGCTAGGGGCAGCGGAGGACCGACGGTGGTGGCGGTTCGGCCAACGGCGGAGGCGAGACGGCGCGGAGCGCCGCCGGCCGGGCGAGGGCCGTACAACCGGCGGGCGGTGGACGTCGGCGAGGGCGTCAACACCCATCGGATTAGGAAGGGCGGGGAGGTAGAGCGGCGGTGGACGGTGGGTGGGCGGCAACAGAAGGGGCGGGGCGAGGAAGAAGACTATCGTCTTCCGCAAGCTAAATAGGAGCCCCGAGCGGACGTTACGACACGAGCGAGCGGGACGGGAGCAAAGTTTACATACCAAGGTACCGCCAGACGAGGAAAACTCAGAGAACCTTAGTCCTTCTCCAGTCATGGACGCGCTGGAGGAGAGAAAAGTTAGCCACGTAGGATTATGCGGGATTCGGTCTCTATGCTAATAGAAAATGCATTATCTGACAGCATGCAAGGAATATCACGGTGGATGCAGCCAGTAGTGAACAAGAATGCTTATAACCGTTCACCGATCCATTCTTTTATTGTTGAGGAATCGGTTCCTAAATGAGATTCAGATTTTCTATTGTCATAATATGCATCGCCTTCCGCAGTGGCGACGTTGGCCAGGCTTTGGCCACTGGCAGGGGCGGAGCAACATAGGGCCAAAGTGGGGCGGAGCAACATATGCCCCTGGCGCGTTTCACGCCGCCCCTCTAGGTTTTCTGCTTAGGTCCTTTTTCTTTTCTAATATGCCCCGTGGCGCATTTGATTTTGCCCCTTCACATTTGTAAATATCGTGTCCCTATAGCAGTGACGCGCGCATAATTCAAGATTCAAACATTAAAAGTTTTGATCTTTAGTTAATCTTCCATAATAAAAGCTTTATCTAACAAAAATAATACCATTAGATTTGTATTTAAAAATACTTTTATATAACTATGATTTTATTGCTATAAATATTATAATATTAGAGATATTAAGAGTCAAACGACGTTGGTATGGGAGACTGTGTCAAGTTTTAACCGTGTCTTATATTTTGAGATGGAGGTAGCACAGCCTAACCGGTACCACGATTCTTTTCATCCACATTCGGTAAGGATGTGCTTTACGCAAATCAGTCCCAGGGCGCTTGTACTTCCAGCTTCAATATTCTCTTTTGTTGCCTTTCTTTTGGCATATACTATACGCTCACGAAGCTAAAACAAAATCATGCATGTGCATGAACAGATCAGTGTTCAGACTTAAGATCACAATTAACATCTGTTTGAAACTATTTTTCGGTGAATTGTTTTTTTCAAGACAGAAGTATATCACCGACTAATGGCACACAAACAGCCATCCAGCACTAAAATTTCTGAAATCGAAACATTTCATTCAAACAGGACCAGTCATTGCATAATACAGCTCGTATCCAAAGGGGGCACCGAGGTGGCAGAAGTGAGCCATCCAATTCTCACAAGTTACATGCCAAAATGGTAGAATTACAATTTGCTCAATAAATTACCATGCAATTTTGGCAATACCCATCACTTTGTGTACAAAAACATCAAGTCCTGTTAAAAGATTGCTGTGAACCTGATGGAGGTTGTGCAGGTGGGGGTGGGGGGAGTGAAATCTGCATTTGCATTGCCATAGGCATCTGTGCTAGAATACCCCTTCCATCACCTCGATCTGACATGCCTGGATTCATGGAGCCATCAGGAATGCCCCCAAAACCAGGCTGAATGAAGGCCATACCACCACCACCCTGAGGATCACCTGCACCACCATCAGCCATTCCTTGCCCAAGGGCCATCGACTGAAATGGATTACCCACCAGTCCCATAGCCCATGGGCGCTGAAGCCCCTCAGGGAAGCTCATAGTACCGCCTGGAGGCTGGACACATGACATGGAACTTTGATCAGATCCAGTATCTGGTAGTTGCATCTGGAAAGGGGCAGCAAAGAACTGAGGGTTTCCATCTTGCTGGAGAGGGTAATTGAATGGTGCATTGGGGATCATAGGCTGATTCATGTTCATGGGCACCATAAAGTTTGCCTGATGAGGAGGAATAGGTGGAAACATAAAAGGAGAATTAGCCATCAATTGTTGCTTGTCCTGAGTACTGTGGTCAGATTCTTGGCGCAGCGGAGTTGCTGCACCGGGGCTCTCTTGGCGTGGCTGAGAAGCCCAGTTGTAGGGCCGGTCAAATCCTTGAGGTGGGTTGTTCTCGGCCTGACTATCCCCTGGCGGATATGAGTGACGACCATGGAATGATGGCGGTTTTGAAAGCGTTGGGGGCCTCAGTGGGGTTTGCTCCCTGGACTGGTGGTAGCGGGAGCGTTCTTCACGATCTTGCATGTGAGAAGCTGAAGTGGGTGAAACACCTGGCCTTGGAGGAGCCCGTGCAGTTGACATTTCAGGCATTTGAGATTGTCTTTGAGTATCCCCTGCAGAAGCACGGGAGATGTTAGGAGCATCTGACTCGTTACGTTCTTCCTTCTCTACATTAGTTTGTAGGAGGTTGGCATGGGCTTCAGGCACATGAGACTCAAAATCTGCTTTCTTAAGGAAAGACTTGAGACACATTGGTGCAGCACAGATGAAAATCCCTTCCATCATTTTCACACTCTGTATCTTCTGAATGCGCTCATCACATCTGCAGCAGTAAACAGAAGTTCCAAATAGACAGACTTAGACCAAGCTAAACTCTATAAGAGAAGCACAGTAACTATCTGTATAAATTAAGAATTGAAGGCACAACATTTCCAGCACTACATTTGATTATGTGTTTTAAGGGTAGAGGATATGGCAATTTTCAACCAATAACGGAATAACCATAACTATCAGTCCAAGTGAACAGAACATCTCATATGTGCGCACGGCAATAAACTAGGATAGAAAACAATTTGAACAGCACCACACAGCATGTGCATGCCGATTGTGATATCTTAAGAAAAGCAACACCACCATCAGTCAATGCTCAGAATTGGTATAGCAGATTTAATAGAGCAATTTCTATCATGTTTTGCTGATAAACCATTGAATTACTGCATGCTACCCTTACTGTGAACTACTGTGAATGTGAGAACAAGACAAAAGCAAGTTAGGAAAAGTTTGGGAGTAAGAACGCTTACAGATAGCAGCTGGAATCACTTCTTGCACAGGTTAAACAGAAAGCATGTTCACAAGGGATCTGAAACCAAGAAAAAGAAGTCATTAGACTACTACAGGGCCAAACTGCATATTGGAAAAGGAACTATGTTTGAATGGCTATATGTAGGCAGTTATTCAGGGAACAGGTAAAAACATACGTAGGAACATAAAGTAAGGAATACTGAAACATCACAGTAAGCAAGATGTTGCAAAACTATTTTACAGTGTCAAGGTTGCCTGACTTGCTTACGAAGTACTACAAAAATGAAAAGAAAGCAAACAGACTAGATATGACTAGTTCAAGGTTAAAAAACACACTACCAATTGATACGAAAAGCTTATTTCATTATGCAAATGTGTTGATAGTCCATTTGACATTATATAAATTCGGCTACTAAGTATCACCTAGAAGCAAACTGTGTGTAATCAGCTAACAGATAGATGAACTAGCACTGTAAGAGAACAGCCATACTGTCTTCATTCAGTCCAATACAGCTTTAAACTGGGCCAGTAGATCTTAGCTTCCCTTGTCTGCCTAACTTAGTAACTTGAACAAAAGCAGACAACATTGGCTCTCCTTACAGATGGAATTGCTAGACTACCAGGCCAAATAGCCAATAATCATTTCAGTGAGCTCTTACACATTAAATGCATTTGGTGTTTCGGTCACATTCAGAAATCTAATCTAAAACACTAAGGAGCATAACACAAAGACAATGTGCGTATGCTGCTCCATTTTTTTACATTATGTTAACGACTGAGAAATATTAGTGGCGTCCCGGTATTAAAAAATAAAAACAAAGCAAGGGTTTAGGAGTCCGTACGAGGCGACCGTAGATGGCGATGGGGAACTCGCAGCGGGAGCAGATATGGACGCGCTCCCCGAGCGGGCGGCGGGAGCGGCGCCCTATGGCACGCGCCGCGGCGGCGGCGGAGGTCGTCACGGCGCCTAGACTCTTCGCGACGGGGAGGTCCGCGATCACCAGGTGGTCGGGGCACGCCACGGTGACTGACTCCGGGACGCCGCTGCCCAGCGCTGCCGCCACCCCGGCCGCAGCAGAGGCGCCGCCCGCGGCCGCCGCGGCCGCCGCGCCGGCGGCGGCGGCGCCGGAGTCCGACGAGCCGATCTTGCTCAGGCGGATCTGCAGCATCGCTAGGGTTTTTTGTTTTTTCCCCACTCTTCTCGGGTGGGTTCTCCCCCTACCTCCGCCGTTCCGCACTTACGCTGCCTGCGCCGTTCCGCATCTTGGGCTTGGTCCGGCCCAAATGAAGCCCATAAAGCTAGTTTTTGTTTTATTTCCGCGCAGTTCGCTTCGCTTACCTCCTGTGCTTGACGTGGCTCATGAAGCTGGTTTTTGTTTTTTTTTTCTTCTGTTCAGAGCAACTCTAACGGCCTCTTTAAAATATTAGTTAAATATAGAGGTTTTTCTCCTTTCTATAATATAAAAAAGCCTTTTTTTTGGATGAAAACCAACGGACTCTGGAAACTACACTCTCTATTCTAATCGACCTCACATGTCAGAGCTTATCTTCTTCTCCCCTTTCTCCCCACCGAGATCTCCTCCCCACCGCTTGCCGTCTGCCCGTCTCGCCCCATCGCCTGCCCGTCTCGCCCCACCCCCCGCTCCAGCTCCGCGGCCGCCGCCGCCGCCGGCTCTAGCTCCGGCGCCCTCATCTCCCCTGCCTCCTCCGCCACCGCCGGGATCAAGACGCGCCACCGCCGGCTGCTGCGCCCCGCCGAGGCCGCGCCCGCCGTCCATGGCCGCCGCGAGCCCGGCGCTGACCGCCTGCCGCGTCGGCCGCCCGCCGAGCCGCGTGCACGGAGGGAGAAGGAGGGGCTCGCACGCGGAGGGAGAAAGAGGAGCTCGTCCACCTGGCCGTCGTCGACGTCCCGACCCCTGCCGTCGTCTGCACCAACGCCCAGCCCATCCGGTGCCACGCCGCTCCTCGCCGTGCCACCACCCCGCTCGGTCGCCCTGCTGCGCCTGGAGGACCCCGGGTGCCACGGCGGCGGCCATCGGCGACGAAGGCGCGCGGCGGGGGGAAGAAGAGGAGGGACGCGGCGGCGGGGAAGAAGAGGAGCGGGCCGTGGCGGCGAAGGGGGTGGCAGTGGGGAGCATGAGGCGCGACGCGGCGGCGAAGGGAGCATCGACAACCCGGCATCCCCAGCCGCGGTTGAACGAGGACGCGGCGGCCTATACATGGCGGCGGCGGCGACTCCGCGTCCTGCACGCGGCGGCGGCGAGGGCGGCAAGTGCGGCGGCGACTCTACAAGGGCGCGGGAGGAAGTGGGCAGGCGGGCGAGAGGGTGGCGCGGGAAATCGATTTCTACGAAGATGGGATGGCGGGAGGGCACGGCAGGGGGCGATAGCGAGCGGGGCGGGGCAGCCATCTTTGGCGAACGGAGGACGGCGGATTCCGAGCGAGATGACGAACGGGGGATTTGGCGATTCTTTTGGAAAGGGTGTTTGACGGGGGATTTTGTTTGTTTCACTTTCTTCCGCATTTATTCTCTTTCCTTCATTTTTCTCTGTGTTCTGTTTCTCTACGGTAACTTTTACTTTTAAATTTTTCTATTTACTTTTTTTCACGATAGTTTTCTTTTCCTACTTTATTTTCTACATTTTTCTTTATAATCTAAGGTCATGTTTATTTGCCTTGTAGAATATATAAATTGGATTATGAGCCATGAGTAGTATATTAAAAAACATCATAGAACCATAACTAATCTGAAATAATCTACTCATGTATAATCTACATATTTTTCTTCAACTATATAGTTTTATTTCATGCACTAACATGTTCGTCGTATTTACATATTTTGTTCATCTATTAGAACATTTTGTTCTAAAAATATTTGTTCTCTATGTAAAATATTTTCGTGTGTCATTTTATTCTTTACTCTAATTTGTTTGTGATCTATTCACTTTGTAGACTAAATTATCTATCATTTCATTATTTCTATTGTTTTTGCTTTTGCACACTTTGTTTGCGATGTGGATATATTTTAATACATGTAGACTAGTTTGTTCGTGTTGGGAGCCATTTTGTTCGTTCTATAAAGTAATTTGCTCATGATTTTAAATAATTTGTTCGTTTACATAATAATTTGTTTAGTGTTCTTGACCCGTTTGTTAAAGGGTGTACTCATTGATTATATTTATGTTTTCTTAGCATTTTTATTTCTTTATTTCTCTTTTATTTTACCTTTTTATTTTATTTTTTCCTTTTTTTACTAATAATATACTTTATTGCATGTACTGACTTGTTCATCATATTTACATATTTTGTTCATCTATTAGAATATTTTGTTCGCTATGTATAGGCATAATTTGTTCATAGGAATAATCTGTTTGCGCTGTTGAAATATTTGTTTCCTATGTAGGATAGTTTGTTCGCATATAGAGCTATTTTGTTCACTTTATAGGCTAATTTTATTTGTGTGGGTGGCTTCATTTCGTTTGTGTGTGCGCGATTAGGATATAGGCTAATTTCGTCTGTGTGGTTGGTTTCATTTCGTTTCCCACCTGCGGATAAATTTTATTCATTTATTTGGGAAGCTAGATGAAAATGGCTAGATTACGAAATCAATGCTGAAAACTCGGGTTAAGATCGCATTTACCCTGCTGAACAATCTAGTTTTTCGAAGCAACCTTTAACCGGTTGAACACTGAACACTGCTCTAATCTAGTACACGGCAGCTGAGTGACCCAGCTCTCCACGCCTCAACCACTGCAACTCAGTGACAGTGGAGAAAATTGCAATTTTGGTACTCGAAACGTTGCACTTCGCAGTTTTGTCATTTCCAACGTCGTCTTCGTAAAAATAGGCCTTAAAACGTTGTCCTCTCGTTTCTCATGCCATTAGGTGTATTTCTTCTTTATTTAATTACTAGCAAATATATCCGTGCGTTGCAACGGAACACACGGATGACGAACACCAACTATATGCTGCCAGATCTTGGCTCTCATGCATCCAACTGCTTAAGCTCTGACTCTGAATCTTATCTCCTCGCGGGAGATTTCTCCGCCCACTCTCCTCACGAAGATTTATCCGCCTGCTTCCACCATTTGCTGCTAAGCTCTCCTCCCTGTCCTTTGCACCCGTGCTCAAGCTCCGAGCTCTCATCTCCATCCGATTGGCGTCACAAACGACACGCCACCATTACACTCTACTGCCTGCTGCTTAGCGCTGGGTGAAGGAAGTGGAGCAGAGTACCACTCGGTGTTCTCTTCGATGCCCATGCATGTCAACCGGTCATAATGAGGCATATCCGAGGTTCCACTGTACTTTAGTACGTGGTGGTGGAGTCCTTGGTGTATCGCTGGGTACAACCATGGTCCAAATGTCAGCTCTTGGTTAATAGTCAACGAGTGATTTTGGTAGCGCGTGTAGAACAGTGGGAGAAGTAAATACAAAGGGATATAGGCCGCTTCCATGAAATTTAGGGATATGGGATGGGGGGTTGATTTGAAAAAATAGTAGAGGTTTTCTATAAAATTATGATGAACCGCTAAATTGATATTTGATTTGTTTATTTATATACTTTATTATTAGATAAAAATATAGGTAGAGACTTTTTAAAGGCCGAAAGATGATTAATTAAACACAAAATCACCCACTTACGACTTGCGCGTGTGCGAATTGGTAAAACAATATGCATCTGTACCATAACCCGTACCTCTATTCATTAGCGGAATATTATTCTTCAAAGAAGCTATCGCAAAAAAGTAATGTGTAATGATGTAGGTACAAATTTTTATAGATGTACACTTCTGTGCATTAAGTATGTGGCCACATAAAAAAATATCAAAGGTGCACACAACAACCAATAGTAATGGAGCTAATTAAGAAGTCGGAGCAAAATAGACCAAACCAGCGCCCACCATAGAGGCGCAGTACGCGCGCAGGCCCAGCTCAGATTGGATGGCGGGGAAACAGAGGAATCCGGCCGGTGCTCACACGTCCCACGGACGGGCCCACGCACAGTAAGTATTAGATACGGATTAGGAAATAAATTAAGGATGTTTTTATAAAATTATGACGTACCGCTGAATCAATCCTGTTTTATAATTAGATAGAGAAAATAGACTTATTCCATAAATAAAAGGATAATTTTGTCCGTCCGGTCAGGCTCCGCTTGTCCCCGGCATCGCGCCGCCCAACGAAGCTCTGCTCGTCGCCGTCGAGGCCGCGCCGCTCGTCCCCGATGGCCAGGATGTGGCCGCGCCGGCCGCCCAGGGTCTGGCCGCTCAGGAGGCAGCGTCCGAGGCGGTACGGGAGGTGGAGTCCATTGGGTACTTGCCTGAGCGTTCGTGCGGCTGGACTCGGTCCTCGAGCCTGGGGCGAGCGTAGCCGTCGTTCGCGGTGATGCGGTGCGCTGCTCCTCCTGTTGGCCGTCTTCGCCGTGGCCGCCGTGGTGAAGGTGAGCCCGGACCCGGATTCTTCTGCTCTAGCGGTCTCTGTCCTGTTCTCTCATCCAAGGCGTCAGGTGCAGTAGCAATTGTTTACCTGATTAGTTTTTCCCCCTCCGACTAAAACATAGCAAAGGGGAGTGACAGAGGAGAAACGTCTCGATCCGAAGGAAAAAAACAGCAAAGGGGCAAAATTGTCTTTTCATTTACAGAATACGTGTATTTTAATTAGAAAAGAGGGAAAATACACCTAATGACACAGAAAACGAGAGAACAATGTTTCGAGGTCTATTTTTACGAAGACGACGTTAGGAATGACAAAACTGCGACGTGCAGTGTTTTGAGTCCCAGAATTGCAATTTTCTGGTGACAGTGAGTGGCCACGGACCGGATCGTTCATGTCCAAACCAAATCAATCAACCCATCAATCAGCTGGCGCTGCCTGCACACGCATCCTCTAACTCCCGGCCTGTTCATCTGGAGAATGTTTCTTGACTCCCAATCAGAATGGAATTCAATTCTTTCCTCTTAGCCTATCGCGCATGCATTGCAATTGTGCAAAGCGGCTTATATTGCGTGTCTCTTCTTTGTAGAGTACTCCAGTTGCAATTAGCTACTTAATGACTCCGAGTTAGGTGACGCGGTGACGCCTGTTGAGCCTTCAGCTCTCATTCTGCCTCTCCCTGTAGAAGAACAGGCTTCACATCAAATCTTCAGCCCCCCATCATCGCCTGTCCCTGGCCACCGAACAATCCTGATCTGATATTTGCAACCCTCTCTCACTCATCTGAAAAAGGCAATAGTTTTCCAAATCAAAACCCATGCAGGTTTTGTGCCAGAAAATTACAGTCGGTCTCCGCGAGCAATCAAACGGTGCAAAACCGAAGAGATCGCTGAGCGCCCATCGTACCCTATAAGACGACATGCTTCAGTTACTCAGCCAGTGATTGCACACCAACTCTAGCCGCCTCCTGTCGACGGATCCACATGTATCCACATGCCATGCCGTGCAAGAGCACAAGAAAAAACAGGCCCCCGGGCTGCAAATTGAATTCCGAAACGCCGTGCCGAGGAGGGGAGCTCATGCTCATCAGCAGGCAGCATCTCCCCTCCCCTCACCTCACCTGTCAATGCAGCCAATTGAGTACGAGCGCCGTTGCTGGAGTAACTTCCAGCACCTAATCCTCGGCCAGAGCTGATGAGCAATGGCAACAAGATATTTCCCTGGACTCTGCCTGCCGAAAATATCTGCGAATCTTTGCCGAAGTTGCTGAGTTCGGGGCTGTTTAGTTAAAAAAGCAACTCCCAAATACACTATGCAAAAAAAAATCCACGTCACATCAAAATGTCATAACATGCATGGAGTATTAAATGTAGATGAAATCAAAAACTAATTGCACAGTTTTGTTGTACTCTGCGAGACGAACATTTTGAGCCTAATTAATCAATTTTTGGATAATTTTTCACAAATACAAACAAAATGCTACAGTAGCGCAATGATTACGAAGTGACATCTTACTCACAAATTCAACCTACCAATTCTAACATCTAAACACCACCTTGGCCCTGTTTAGTTCCCTTGAAAAGGGAAAAATTCTCTCTCCAAACTTCACTATTCACATGTCCCATCAAATCACATCAAACCTCTCTCCTCATGCATGAAGCACTAAACGTGGGTAAATAAAAAAACTAGTTGCATGGTTTTGATGTACACGACAAGACGAATCTTTTGAGCCTAGTTAGATTATGATAGGACAATGTTTACCACAAACAAACGAAAAGTACTACAGTGCGCTACAGTGTCCGATGTGACATTTTCACATTCCCTTTTCTGGGAACTAAACACCCCCCTTCATGTAGTGTCGCCCGCAGTTTCTTCACTTTTTTCTGCAGTACGGCCGCCGCGGTCGCCGTGTTTCACAACCGCTGGGAGAAAAATCTCTCAAAGGAATCCTGCATGCATGGAGTATTAAACGAAGTCTATTTACAAAACCCTTTTATAGATGGGTACAACTTTGCGCAACGAATCTAATGAGCCTAATTAGTCCATGATTTGCTATAATAGTGCTACGGTAACCATCCTCTAATCGTGCGGTCAAAGACCTCGTTAGATAGGTCTCGCGAAATAGTACAATGCTATGAAGGTAGTTTTGTAAACTGACTTGATTTAATACCGGTATTATTGGTCGAAGGGGCTGGAGAAATTTCTCCGGCCACATAGGAACACGGCCTAAGGAGTAAGTTACTGCCGCTGGCCGCCGCAATAACTTCGTCACGTGATGATCCACAACGAGCATCGATGAGCTCACGCGTGCTGGATGAGATGTTGAGCCCATCAACCATCATGCTGCCACTGACCCTGATCAGGCTACTAGCTCCTGCTAAGCACTGCTTGATCGCTCCGTCAACTGCTCCATCGCTCTGTGACGGGCGGCAGAGCCATGCCGGCGTCAGGCTCAGAGCAGCGGCAGCAATGAATCAGCCATGGTGGCGAGCAGTTTGGCCCTTAATGGCCATAACCATGCCGTGTCCTTTGCTCTCGTGTTCCTGTCGTAAAACTGCACAGTGTACAGTACGCCCTCAAGGGATCCATCCATCCACCGGCGAAATCTTCAGTACACGAGCTGTCTGTGCATCGTTGCCATTTATAGCACTGTTTTTTCAGACACCCACTGTTACACGAGAAGCTATGCTTGCTACCACTACCAGTACTATCTTTGGGTCCAGTCCATGGGGGATTGTTTCACCATGATAGTGCTGCCTAAAGAGAACACTCCGGCCTCTGTATAGTGAGACAGCCGGGAAAGATGAACAGTGGTTGAAACAGAGGAGTGCCATCCAGCTGCTGATAATATACAGTACATGCATCTTACTAGTGCATCAAAGAACACTCCAATACAGCTTCAAGCAGTTGCTACTTGCTACTATAACAACACGCATCCATATCACAGCACAGTTTGGTTCAGTTTCAGCTTCGAAGCCTTTTTTACCCTTCAGAGTTTCTTCAGGGTTGATCATATTCATCCGGCAGGCTGGCCACGTCCACCACGTACCCGCGGAGCGACGGCGCCCGGGTGGCCAGCTCCACCTTGCGCTGCCGCCGGTTCTGCACCCGCCGCCGCGCGATGTAGCCGCGCACCCAGGGGGTCACGTCCTCGCTGATCTTGATCATCACGAAGAAGAGGAGGCGGTAGATGACGATCATGCAGAACAGCACGGCCAGGTCCAGCCACTTGGACCGGTTCACGTCGATCTGGAACACGTTCTGCAGGATGTACTCCCCAGGGATCTTGGGCAGCTCGTCGTCCTGGTTGTCGAACACCAGGCCCTTGAGATCGTTCTGGTACTGCCCCTGCAAGATCGATCAACAGCACAGGCCATTGCGTCGCCATTTGTCATTCTGATCTTTCCTATAGATTACTAGTACGTATTTGATTTTTGAATCGAGTGAACTAGAAGCTTCTGCTAATCACTGTGAAAAAACGAGTCCCTTTTTTTTTTACCTGCAATGCCCAGTAGTGGAAGCTGATGTATGACATGGGGTACCTCCAGAAAGGCTTTGGGATGTCATGCGGAAGCCTGAAGTAACCTGATACCAGCATGAATATGCCCTGTCCATTTCAAACGATTGTTACACATTAAATGTGTGTTGTTACCATCAGAAGAGAATATAAGTATCAGCATTATGGTGTGGTTCCATGCACAGTATCGAAATTAATCCTGAATTTGCCTTTTCCTAACAGTGCCTGACAGATGATGGATAGGTTTAAGCTGTTGGGATGTTCAGTTTACCTGAATCCCTGCACCGATAATGATGCCCATGAGAAAGTTGGGGATCACGCTGGCGATGGCCATCATCAGGCTCTCCACGACTGTTACACTTGCGTAGAGGGCCAGCACGAAGAAGAGGTAGTGCATGAAGCCGGGGTGGAGGCGCACCATGAAGTAGCACAGCGTGCCCGACACGAATGTGATCAAGATCAGGAAGGGCATTGCTGAGAGGGTGTTGCTGATGACAAACGCCAGCACACCGTAGTGCCCGTTGAGCCTCTCCCTTTGAAAGACCTGAAAAGTGAGAACTCAGTTAGCACTGTTAGGACCTGATGAACTTTTCTAATTTCATTGATTCTTCAGTGGTTCCACAAACCTTCATGTCCTCCACAAATGATGGAAATCCTCCGATCGACATGAATGTGACAAAGCCAAATATGAAGGAAGCACATGCACCCCGAGCCTAATTGTTTCATCAGTTTTATCAGATCACCAACATCAGGTTTTCAGTTCCGGATAACTAAATACTTTCAGTGCCTAAGATCTAACTAAAGAACAATGTAAGTATCAACTGTAGAAAGAACTTTTACCAGAATGGAGCTGTATCGAGTGCCAACATTTAGGTAGATAGTCCCAATGCAGAGTGTCACGACAATGTAGATGATAAGCCTCAACCAGTAGTATCCAAAGTCCCTCGACATGTTGATGAACGATCGCTTCGTGAGTGTGAACGCTTGCATCGCAAAGCTAGCTTGGCTCCCTCCTAAGTCCAGCACTGTTCCTTTCTGAGACAGCAAACCACATGGGATCCTCTTAATTCTACTGGACTGGAGTAGCATAGTTTTAATTGTCACGAATCGCTGCAGAAAATCAAGTACTTACGACCCGGGCCATCTCATCCACTTTCTGTTGCGCATTGATGTAGTACTGTGAGTGCTGGTAGTAGCTAATCAGCCTCCTCATTGCCTCCGAAGTTGTGATTTTTTCAAGTGGATCGTCAGATCTTTCAAACTACATGTATGCAAAAGGATAGCAACGATTCAGTCAAAGACGTATACACCAACATATGGCAAATACTAGGGAGCTGACAAAATTCTGAAACTTACTCTCGTCTTCATTGATCCTTTTAGAGTGGCCTTCACCTTGTCAAAATCCGAATTTATGCACCTGAGAAAATGATCCGACGGGTTGCGCATCGCTGGGCAAGGGAAACCAGCTTGGGCGAAGAACTACAGAATGCACAAAAGAGCAGGATTCAGAGATCGCATTTCCATAGCAGAAATTAACACAGTTAAAAACAAGAGCAGCTTCAGATTGTTACCTCACAAGCCTCAGAGGCCTTCCCAAAGTAGACTGTTTTTCCCCCTGACAGAAGATACAGACAGTCAAAGAGCGTGAACACCTCACTGCTCGGCTGATGTACCGACGCAATGACGGTCCGGCCATCCCTGGCCAGCCCACGCAGTGTCTGCGTCACAAAGAACGCTGAAGCGCTGTACAATTTTTTTTGGGTTTGCAAATCAGTCATTTTGGCAGATGATAAGTACCCTAATAGACATAATACATACATGGGAAATGTAGTACATACCTATCGAGACCACTGGTAGGCTCGTCCAGGAAGAGCAGCCTGGGCCTCATCAGTATCTCCAGGGCGATGCTGACCCTCCTCTTCTCGCCGCCACTGATCCCCCTCAGGTGCCAGTTTCCAACGACTGTGTCAGCGCAGTCCTGCAGCCCCATCTCGACGATGGTGTCCTCCACCAGGGCCTGCTTCTCCTCCCGGGGCATCTTGTCCGGGAGTCGGAGGCGCGCCGAGTAGGAGATCGTCTCCCTCACCGTCAGTGTGCCGATCAGGTTGTCATCTTGTGTCACATACGCCTGAAATTGCAGATTGACCGTAGTTTTCAGTACCGACATGTAGATTCGTGGTGTGAATTGCAACGTGGCCAGGTTCTTAAAATGACATCCATCAAATGTTCATAAGCATGCCACGTATCGAAATACAGGATCATCACCTTTTTTATAGCTGTGAATTTATCTGTACATTTTCTTGGTACTAGCTAGTAAGTGTTTACTGGTGGTTTTACTTTATTTCGATTGAGGTACAATAAATATGAAAGCCATCCATCTTTTTATCGATTAAAATATAATAAAAGTTGATAAGAAAAGACCAACAGATCATGAGCTTATGATGACCCCATGTTGAGGAAACAGGTGAGCTACATCCTAACCTCAATTCCCCTTTCCAGGAAACATAACTGGCGTGTTCCCTCACCAACCAGTGATTGTTTAACTCCATCACCAAACGCACACCCAAAACCAGAATGATTCCATCTGAAAACAGACAGGGGACAGTGGAGGCAGATCGCCCGATCTTGACCGGTGACGGCTACTGATTCAACCACAGCCCAAAGGGTTTAGTGGAGTTGAGACAAGAACCCCCGATTCAGTATGGCTAGCGTCTGCTGAAAACGAGCAGATGCGAATGCGAAGGCAACTCCCAAAGGCGGCAAGGATACAAAAGCTGACATGTGACTTGTGGTGACTGATGAGTGAAGAGTGATTGAGTGAGCGACCGGCTTCTTCCTCCATACGAGTGCTGGAGTTCAGGTGAGGTGATGCAGGAAGATCCAAAGAGAATCCAAGATCACGGCCGATGGGGTTGTGGGAAAGAGACACCACCAGGGTGCTCCTCAGGACAAGGAAAGTGTGATGCGTGCTGCCAAATAGGCAGTACAGCAGCAGCCTGGTAGCTAGATGCCTAGAATATTGTACCTTTTGACATGTCCAAATCGGCTCCAAAATTCATGGGAGACACATGGGCAGTTGCATTTTTTTTTTCACACAGAAAACGTTCTCTCTGGAAAGGGAAAAACCTCTGCACTAAGAAATTAAAGGTTGTCTATTAGTTTATCCATCAGATCACCATCTAATAAGACAAGGCTGAAACATTCTATTCTACTACACGGTTTCTGTTATCCTTTTCAGTTTTCATAGCTCTCTCTCCAGATCAACTGCTCACTAAAATGACCATTTTATACATACGTTGTTGAAATGGATATTCAATATGCAGTCTTTTTTTAATAATAATCTACTCATGCAATTTGGATGTGCAAACAAAAACCAGAGTCAAGTCAATCCATGAGCGCATAGCAGGAAAAGGCCGGCTGGCGTGGCGTACCGCGGCGCCGAAGGAGAGGTTGGCCTTGCGGCCGTTGAGCAGGATGGTGCCGGAGAGGAAGGCGTTGGCGGCGAGGCGGCCGGCGAGGGCGTCGAGCAGCGTGGACTTGCCGGAGCCGGAGGGGCCCATGAGGGCGGTGATGGTGCCGGGCTCGGCGTGGCCCGTGAGGCCCTGCAGCACGGCCTGCGTGTCGCCGGTGCCGAGCGCGACGGTGACGGCGAGGTCCCGCCACGCGAGGCGCGCGGACACGTCCCCGAGGAGGTGCGCCGCCGCCGCCCTGTCCCGCCACAGCGTCTCGCTGAGCGGGCTCAGCACGGGCGCCGCCGCCGCCCCCGCCGCCTTCCCCGCCGAGTCCTCCAGCTCCGCCGCCACCGCCGCCGCCGCCGCCTCCCTCCCCATCGCCGCGGCCACTCCCCCGCCCTTCCTCATGCACCGATCGAGGAGCGACGGGCACACACACACACACACTCTCTCTCTCTCTCCTTGTCCTTGAAGCTTCTTCACGCGACAGGGGTGGGCGTGTCCGCGCTGCAAGTGAATGCACGCCCTGCCTGCGGGGGGTGGAGAGTTTTATGAGCGGGAAGCAGGGGGTGGATACGAGTGAGTAAATGGCCGAGGCCGAGCAGCAGCCAGTGGTTACTGGTTAGTCAGGGCGAGTGATAGATCGACGAGGGAGGGAGGGAGACGGAGCGCGGAAGTTATGAAGGGCGCAGGCAGGGGGTTTGGTTTGTTTGACCTCGGGTCAAGGCTCATGCAGGGCGGTGGTAGCATGCATGCGAATGCGATGCAGGCGAGGCGAGAGACCGAGGAGCGCTGTGTGCCGGGCGTGTCCGAGGGCCATGCGGTCCACGTCAACACCTAATCAGATGCCACGCAAGCAATTTAATGTGGGTAATAGAGATTTTGGACCACGGTTCTATCGATTAACAAGTTTATGGACCTTAATGTGCATTTTAGAAGTTTGAGGACCGTCAGCGCATTTTACTCGGTCGTCGGTGCACTCCTCCGGCCTGTTGCATGCGTGATGCGATGCGATGCACGCCGCGCGTGGACCGGGTGGGGTTGGTAAGGGGAAAGTGAGTTGCCGGTAGCTGTCGTGAACCGTGCTGTGCGTACTTACGTACGCATGTGTGTTGACTGTTGTAGTAGACCTGTAACGACGGATCAGATCGACTTTGGGCGATCCGTTTGTATATGCTCATGGAAGTTTTGGTTTCCCGATCAACTAAGTGTGGTTACGACTTGTTATATAGTATAAGACATTGCAGTATATGCAAGTAGTATACTTGTATGATGTTGTACGTTGGAAGTTGGCACACGGTATCTTACTAGACAAGGAGGTGATGACGTATTGTTGTGCAAAAGACAATGTGCCTAGACAAAAGCCATCCGTTGTCTCGGATCTTGGGACATATCTCGGCCGATCGCTAGCTTTTATATATTGGCTCACCAAACAGCAGTCCAATTTGCAGCCGCTCGCCTTCTTCAAGTAAAGATGGTCCAAGACAAAAGAGAAAGGGACTTGATTCCATCTTCATGCTCATTGCATGGAGCATCCGGAAAGAACGCAATGCACGTTACGTTTATTCAGAGATCACTCGTCTGACTGCCACCAGCTAATTCAGAATTAGGATGGAGGCTGAGATTTGGGTGATGGCGGGTGCTAAGCACTTAGGTTGTTTTGTTCGTGAGTAGTTGGAGTAGTTTACGACTTCGGCCAGTGGTTGTCTCTGCTTAGCAGATGTTGTTGTGAGTTCTTACTCCTCCGGAGTTCTTTGTAAATGGGATCACATTTTCCGTTCTTCTTGATATAATGATACGCGGCTCTCCTGCATATTCGAGAAAAAAAAGTAAATATGGTGTTTTGTCTTTCGTATTTCTTCTTCTGTACGGCACCGGCTTACATATACGTCCTGTTCGTCTGGCTTATCAGCCAACAGTCAGCAGTATTTTCTCTCCTAATAAATTAGCCACCAGCCAGCAGTACTTTTCTCTCAGAACAAATCAGCACTAGCCACCAGCCAAACGAATAGGACGAGCTTCCCACTTTTCTCTGCCTTTATATATGTTTGATGCTATCACCAACGTATTTAGATATGAACCTCCTCTTGATAAATTGATATAATCAAAAGAAAGAAGTGTTTCCCGCTAATTTTATTTGCCGGATGCTGGTTTTTTTCCTTCTAGAACTTTTGGGAAAAGCAATGAATGTATAGAGGTTACAAGGAAAAGTGAAATTTGTAGTAACAAAATGCCAAAAGTTTGCGATGCACCGTACCCTTAATCTGCGCGAACGTGCAACATGCTACGTTCCTCGCTCCATAAATATAAACCCAAATCCTTGAACAGAAAAACAATATGATTCATGCCTTGTGAAAACTTCCACAATGAACATACCGTGTGTTCCTCGATGCCGTTCCGTTGATCACTTTGATCCGGAAACTCGGTAACTTTAGATCATACGTACCCAGATACAAGCCAGGGGAAGCGAATAAAGTTGCTTTATGCTACTTTTATTGCACCGTCCAAAAGTACCCCCAACAATTAACCGGCTGGTCCACTTCGTAGGCGCGTCTGGTGCAGGCAACATGCTGGCATGGCATGTTTCATCCAGAAGAGATGAAATAAAAGCTGGACGGCATCCACGATAAACCCTCCGTTGAAATTGACCGGCTCTAGCTGGTAATTCACTCACGCCCTATCAGGGATGCTCCTGCGGTTATCTAGAGCATGTGGCGTGTTAAGTTGGAGATGCGAGGATTCTCGTTCTCCTCGTGTCCAGCCCGGATGTTGATGATGCATTATTCCAACTGAAAATGCTCGCTCGATCTTATATTATATATAGCATGTCTACTCGAACAACCGCCGGGGAGTCGGCCTCTTGCCCCAATCCACGTGAAATTCACACAACATTCGTTAAAAAAGAAAAAAAAACTCCTTTCAACCAGACTCTCTAGTTTTAAGGGTTGCTTTCAATCAGTTTCAAGAGGATTCTCATCATGGGCGCATTCCCTAACCAAAATTCCTGAAACAAAATATTCCTAAGAGCAGAAACCGGCGGTGACCCCCTGCTCCCGGCGGCCCTGTGGGCGCTGTGGCTGCTGTCAACGTGCGAGCCCATTGGCCGTGTTTCTTTGCCCCCAGGCAAAGAATTGCCAAAAAGAATCTACCATGCATGGAGTACTAAATGAAGTCTATTTGTAAAACCCATTTAGAGATGAGTGCAACTTTGCGCGACGAATCTAATGAGCCTAATTAATCCATGTTTTGCTACAGTAGTGCTACAGTGACCATTCTCAAATCGTGCTGTCAAAGACCTTATTAGATAGGTCTCGCGAAATAGTCCAATATTGTGAAGGTAGTTTTGTAAACTGATTTTATTTAATACCCTTAATTATTGGTCAAAGGGACTGACAATTCTTTGCCTGGCGCAAAGAAACACGGCCATTGAAATTTGAAACGAGCGGACCGGGTAGCTAGCGGCAGCGATCTATGATCTCTACTCCCATCTATCTACCCGAGTGGGAGGGCGGGAGCGGAGGAGGTAGCGGCGTCGCCATTGGCGGGTTGGTTTCACTTTCACCACCAGTGGTGGCTCATGGATGGATTCAGGGGTCCGTCGTCAGGCAGAGGCAGGCGCCGGTTGGATCTCCCCATCCCCAATCTCCCATGCAAACGAAATGGAACGAACGCGGATGGGACGCAGGCCCTCAGCTAGTCTCAACCGCATTCAAGCAGGGAGGGAGGCAGGTGGGTGGTGGTCGGCTGCAAGCGCGCATTTAGTGCGGCGCTGCCGCTGCGTCAAAAAAAGGAAAAAGAATCTTGCTGCCAGTACCCAGTAGCACAAGAGCAGGCAGCCCGTCGAGTAACTTGAGTACAGCGACTTGTCTGTGGTGAATTCGCAAGAAAGCATGCCTTTGGGGTGCTAGTAATTACTGCACATCTATCAGCTGACGGCATATGGAATTACGAGGATTACAGTATTGCTAATGCAGGATTCAGATTTTTTTGTATAGAGAAATATGCAGGAATGGACCCGTTTCTATATTGATTGGTTGATTCAGGAATCCTCGGAAAAGGAATGGATTGGATCCATGCTGCAGGAATGGAATGGAATCAGGACAGGACTGCTCCCGTCGACTGTTGTATTGTATGGTGCCCTGCCGCCGCGTTTCTCAGGCGCAGCCCATCCTTTCCTGTTGGCAGCTGCCCGCCGCCTGCAGGATCGAACAAGAGAAACCATGGGGGGAAAAATATTGTATCTTGACATCAATGGTGCTGCGCTATCATGCATGGGCAGATCGACGGGCTCATCCGCCCATATGCATGCACGGCAAGATACAAGAACCAAGCAGAGGGCGATATATGCATCTTTCACGGCGAGACGCAAGAACACTCTTCGATCATCCTCGATTAAGAACGGTCAGAGATACATGCATGCATGTATAGCAGTTTCTCCTGGTGTTGTAGCTCGTTTGGCTCACGTTGTTTCCCGATGGGCAGCATGCATGTGTCCGTGCTGCTACAGAGAACGAGCGGCAGCAGTACGTAGTATGTACCGCTAATTAATACTGCCGATGGTGGGTGTTTTCTCACGCTAATATATGCTGCTGCTCTGGGCCGTGTTTCTTTTACCCAGTAAATTTTTTTCCAAAAGAAATATTGCATGCATGAAGTACTAAATGAAGTATACTTGCAAAACCCTTTTAGGAATGAGTGCAACTTTACGCGACGAATCTAATGAGTCTAATTAGTCCATGTTTTGCTACAGTAATGCTACAGTAACTATCCTCTAATCGTGCGGTCAAAGGCCTCATTATATAGGTCTCGCGAAATAGTACAATGTTGTGAGGGTAGTTTTATAACTGATTTTATTTAGTATCCTTAATTATTGGTTAAACGGCCTGGCAAACTTTTTCCAATACAAAAGAAACACGGCCCTGTTATGAATAACCTGTCTTGTATTTTCTGCTATATTAATAGAAACACACTCGTCGAGTTTGTTCGTTCGAAAAAAAACCTGTCGTCCTGTTGGTTGACTACGGAACAGTCTCTCTAGTCTCTACTGGTTCAAGATTATTACCGACCAGTGGAACTGCCCATGCGTAGAACCCAATTAAATCACAGTGAGGCTGAGGGCATGCACACAGGTGCGCCGGCCACCACTCGCTCATCGTCCCTACTGCATTTACCACACCCTGCTTGCCTTGAGGTAGCTCTTTTCTTTATACAGTCTACTCTCCGGCATCCATGGATCTGCGTAGATCGAGCGAGGTCCCGGCCCGAAGATTCACTGTGATGCGAGCTTCACATGGAGCCGGCTGCTTGGGATGCTAGTATATATGCTACTGATCCCTGCGGTCGTGGTAGTACGTAGCAATTGATTAACCACTACTGACTACTGTAATGGTGGGCGTGGTGGAGTATCACCGTGTATCAGCTTCGCTGCAGCTTAATTTGCCTGACAGCTGAACGGCCTGGCCTGTACGTGCGTGCGTGGCGAGGTCAAGTCGTCGTCGAAGCGCTGCTGGCTGCTACGGCTACCGCTGCTGGATCGGAGCGGCGCAGGGGCATGCACAGCAGGGTTTATGGAGGAGCGAGGCAGTGCTGCCGGCTGCCACTGCAACGGCGAGCACCACCACCTACTACTACTCCTGGCAATTTACAGCGCCCATTCATGGTCGCGGGCAGCAGGGGGACTCGCGGGAGATGGAGGGAGATCGAGGCCGCCGTGGCCAGCGACACGCAGGCGCGAGCTTGCCGCGACGGCCGGCAGCAGCTAGGAGAGCGCGGCCAAGGTGTCAGCCGCCGCCCGCCGGCCCGAGGGACATGCCGACCCGGCCGCGGCCGGCGTGGCTGGTGTGGCGGCGCCGGCGTCATATCGCTCATTCTGTGACGAGCCGCTCCGAATTCGTGGAGGCATGGAGTGGGCCTGCGCCGTGCAACAACCCGTGACGCGTCCGTGTGTTAATGGACAAATCTTGTCTGGTCGCACTTGGCACCGCGCACTGAATGAAGGAATATTCGGTGAAAATCGATCAAACTCAGTGTTGACACCCAAAAGTGGCACGGACCGAGGGAAACCGGTCTGACCGGTTTGCCCAACCGGTCAGACCGGTTTGGATCTGTAATTCGAGTAGGTTTAGGATTCTGAGTTTTGTCCCATATTGTAAACCGACCTAAAGGGGTACGACTTCCCCACCCTATAAATATAAAGGGTCATGGCCGATTGAGAGAGACATCCAATCGAATCAAACATTACCTTTACTTTTTCCTTCAAACCCTAATCTCTTCCAACCTCTATGCTTCTCATCCGCTGATCTCCACGACCAGAGATGACGTCCTAAGGCTCGCTGGTCGACCTAGGGCACGCCGGCGACGTCCACGCCCTGACGGGGTCCCTCCCGGGCGAGAGCTTCGACGGCCTTTGCTAGTTTGCTCGTAAACTAGTCGTTCTTCACCACGTAAGTGAGTTGTTTATCTCTTTACTGGTTTGCTCGTAAACCTAGTCGTTCTCCAGCACGTAAGCTTGGTAGTTATCCTCACGAACAGTCAATTCTAGCAAAACCCTAGGAAACCGGTCTGACCGCTTTGCTAAACCGGTCTGACCGCTTTGTGCCCTGAAACTGGTCTGCCCGCTTCTCTGAACCGGTCTGACCGCTTTATGCGGTTTTGCTGCTATTCGGTCTGTTTGCGACCCGCGCGTCAAGCGCTCTCTCGTGTGTTGACCGAGATTTGCGTCAACACATTTTGGCGACTCCGCTGGGAACGATAATTCTAGTTGTTACAACCGAATTTTTCTACCCTAGCCTTATACTTAATTGATCTATTATTTTGATTCGCCGCTATAGTTGCATCTGGTCTTTTTGGAACGATTGCACCTATACCTGTGACTTTGCATCAGGTTGCTCAAACCGATTGCATTGTGTTTTGCTTGCTACTTCATATTGAAGATTAAAGTAGAAGCAAAGTCTTGGTCATTGATTGCTTGGATTATCTTGGATATCTGGATTTATCACAAGACTGGAAGCATCAAGACCTATTATGGCGGGATATTCATATACACCACAACAATATTACTACGCCACGCCTGAGGTACAGCATGTAAGTACATCATATGTTTCTAATTATTATTTTGCTAGTACCACAAATTCTCATGTTGATGTTGCTAGATGTGATACTAGTAGGCATATTGCATCGGCTAGTAATTGTTCAGATGGAGTTTCTTATGTAAATTATAATAAACCTGAATTTTATAAACTAGAGCCATTGCCAAATAATATGCATGCTTTAAATTTTAATGCTACTAGCAACATACAACATTATCCTAACACATCGACTGCAGAACAAGTTCACATGCCGATGAACAATTATCAAGGCCAAACTAACATGAGTTGGGCCAATCTTTATGAGACACCATGTGCTAATGATTTTAATATTGTTCAACAAGGTGTTTCATATACTTATTCATCGGCAATAAATTCAGAATATTTGATTCAAAGCACGCCGATGAATGAGAAAATTGGCCATACTGATTTCAGATATCCGGCCAATTATTCTCAACCATTATATGCTAGAGTGGAAGATGAATGTATAAATTCAGTATCATATACGAATGCTAATACTCATATTTTGGTTCCAAATGTTTCCAATACTTATAGCCGAATTAATGAGAATTCAGCAAGATCATATTCATCTCCACAAATTAATCATTCATGTGTTTCATCTCATGCATCATCGCATATTTTCGGTACTACTCATTCTTCGTTACCGAAAGTTCATGCTAGTGATTTTGCACAAAAGGCTACACCAAACAGTGTTTCTACTAAATTGCTAAAGCCAAATACTTTGTGGGATGCAAAATGTGTTGAGCTTAAGAATGACATGATTAAAAAGTTCAATAATGGTAAGCAGCTTGAAGGTGAGCTTAGAAAATTTGTAGAAACACAAATGAGGTTGTATAAATCTTGTTTCCAAGAAACAGAGCAAGGATTAGTTCAAGTAATGGAACTACCATCCATTGATGATATATTCAAGGAAATGAGATTTGCAATTACAAAGCCGGTTACATCATCGGTTGATGCTAAGAAGAAGAACGATTCAGATTTGATTAAAATTTGGTAATTACAACAACCGAACGGTCTGGATCTGTTCAAACAAAAGAAACAAGCTTGGCTGTACAAAACCTTGTCAGTAGCAAGAAAACAGCTGAACTTGAATTCCCACATGGAGTTGTGCATTTGTCTAGCGATTATTTTGTTATCAATAAATGCCAACTCTCGACTGGAAAAAATTCATCCAACCAAAATGATGAAGACCATGGCGTTGGAGGCAAAGAGGAGACATTCACATGTCGCGACTTGGTAATTTCCAGCGAACCTGGGAAAACCGGTCTGACCGATTTTACAATCCGGTCAGACCGGTTACAAAGCGGTCAGACCGGTTGCTTAAACCGGTCAGACCGGTTTCTTCGGACAGTGGCTGCTGTTGGCTGTCATCAGGAGAAATACGACACCATCTACATCAAGGTTCCACGCCTTTCCAAAAATTTCAGCAAGGTATGCTTTGCAAGTAACTCCCAATCAGATCATGCATTATTAATTAATTCATCTACTAGTGATGCTATTATGAATATTTCTAAAAGATCGATTGAGGATGGTAATTTACTTGCTAGCAGTGTCATACCTTCAGATTATGTCGGCCATTGTAATGTAAAAGTTAGAAAGGCCGATAATAGCAAGATTTTGACATTTAAAATCTCTCCATCATCATTGTCAAAATTTTTCTCTACATGGTTTACTTATGGTCATTCTGGGATTAAAAATAAGAAACCAAAACCGAAAAGCATTGTGAAATCCGATGATGATATAGTGATGAAATCTAAAGCATCGGATGTGAGAAGGACACAAAGAAGCATAGCCGAATGGGTTAATGAAAAATTTGAACCATTCGTTTGCTCGGCCTTAAAACCTTCTCCACAAAAACATCGGTTAGAGAGAATAAAATATACCTTTGATTTAACTTTGTGTGATGATTTATTTGATATTTTGCTAGAGAACAATCTTATTAAGCTATCTGATCACAAAGTTATTCCATCACCTCTTAAATTAGAACAGCGGAAGTATTGCAAGTGGCATAATTCTTTTGATCATAGTACAAGTGATTGCAATATGTTTCGCCAATTTATCCAATCGGCCATTAATATCGGACGATTGAGATTTTCTCAAACACAAGAGGATGACCAATTGTCTACAATTGGTTTTGATGTCAAAGGATCATTAAATCGGTTAGCATTGACCGATTTGTCTAAAGATTCAAATTTAATCGCTAAAGAGGAAGATTGTAAGCCCTCAAGTGGTATGGAAGATATCGTCCAAGTTGAAGACATGTTAGAGGACGATGAGCTTAATTCAGAAAACACTGGGGGGCAAACAATTTCTTCACAATCGGAACAAGAACTGGTTGCTCCTGCTGTGCTGGCCAAACCGGTCACACCGGTTTGCTTAACCGGTCAGACCGGTTCCAAAGCAGTCAGACCGGTTGTGCAAACCGGTCAGACCGGTTCTGACCAAGGACGCCCAAACATATTAAAATCAGAGTGTCCTAAGATGGATGGAGGTAAAGACCGTGTTAAGCACAATGGTAGAAGGCCGAAGCTCACTTTTGATGAACTTCTGGCTAAATATCAAAAAGAAAATGAGGCCAAGCGTGCTAATCGGTCAAATGGAGCTAACTCATCAAGATCACATCCTAAACATAATTCTGAGAATTGGAATTGGCAAAGAAAGGGTTTTAGTTCAGCAGCACCGTATTCTTCTTTTAGTCCATCAATGCCAGTTCCATGTGCTTCACATCCCACTGATTTTCATTTTTACTCATCACGGGGGTGGAATGATTTATGGGCACATACTCCTTCATGTTTTAGGCCATATTATATAGAGTATGTAGCTCCACAAGAATCATCATATGCAAGACAACCTTATGTTAAAAATGACCGTTTTGAGTATAAAGATCGGTCTAGAGTTCAAAATAAGAAAAAGGTTGTCAAGCAAATTTATGTGGTGAAAAAAGATGGTCGCAAAGCTACAAGTTCGGATCTGAATACAATTACTGAAAAGCCGATTAATGTGCTAAAGACTTCAGTTATTAATGGCAATGAAGAGAAAAATTCAGCTATTGATGTTCCAAATATTAAATCTGGGCAACAGAGGTTAAAGGAGACAGAAATCAAGAAAGAGTTGTCGTTGTCCAAAGCTCAAGCACAGCCGAAGCATTTACTTGGTTCATCGAGTTGGCAAAAGAAGAAGCTCCAGAGACTTAGTGCCCAAGAGCTAAAAGAAAAAGGCATGGCGTGGGTTCCTAAAGGAAGCATTGAAACTCAAGATGAAGACGATGTTTCCACAGAAGTTGCAATGCAAGTAAAGAAGAATAGAAGAGCCAAAGAACGATCTTCAAATATAAGGTTTGCACCAAATCATCAAAATTACTGGTCAATGCATCGTTTATTTGGTTCACAAATATCATATACGCCCATGTTCTTATGGATGAATTTACTATGGATGATAATTTGTGTCATCCTTGGCAACATATATGGCCGATGAATGTCTTTGATCATCGTCCTAAAGTGTTAAATTCCTGATAAGATATCACCTAATTATTTTAATGCCCGGGGGGCAAAATAATTCATCAGAGGAGAGTCGATCAGCTGATCAGGCGAAACCGGTCTGACCGGTTTGTACCAGAAATAATAGAATGAGCATTTTTTCCTTAATGGATTTGGTATTCTTGTTGGATCGACTTGAAAAAAGTTTTCAAGGAATTGGTGCTGTTTTGATCTCTCCAAGTGGTGCCATCTTTGAGTTTTCAAACCGATTGAAAGAAAAGTGTATCAATAATCAAGTTGAATATGAAGCTCTTCAATTCGGTTTAGAATTATTGCAAGATATGGGAATAAAGCATGTTGAAGTTTTTGGTGATACGCTCCTGGTGGTACAACAAGTGTCAAAGGTTCATATCTCATGGAGATGCAGGAATATGAGCAACACAGTGAATCCATCGTCTTGAAGACCAAGATATGTGGACAATTGGGTTTCTTCATCATTAGAGACAAGATGTGACTAATGTACGTGTGCTTATCATTGTTTCAGTGCAGTTTTTGGCTTGGAGAAATGTTTCTTGCTACGCAAGCTTTACCAAGAAACAGGGGGGCATATGTTGACTACCAAAATTGGCACGGACCGAGGGAAACCAGGTCTAGTTTGGATCTGTAATTCGAGTAGGTTTAGGATTCTGAGTTTTGTCCCATATTGTAAACCGACCTAAAGGGGTACGACTTCCCCACCCTATAAATATAAAGGGTCATGGCCGATTGAGAGATATATCCAATCGAATCAAACATTACCTTTACTTTTTCCTTCAAACCCTAATCTCTTCCAACCTCTATGCTTCTCATCCGCTGATCTCCACGACCAGAGATGACGTCCTAAGGCTCGCTGGTCGACCTAGGGCACGCCAGCGACGTCCACGCCCTGACGGGGTCCCTCCCGGGCGAGAGCTTCGACGACCTTTGCTAGTTTGCTCGTAAACTAGTCGTTCTTCGCCACGTAAGTGCGTTGTTTATCTCTTTACTGGTTTGCTCGTAAACCTAGTCGTTCTCCACTACGTAAGCTTGGTAGTTATCCTCACGAACAGTCAATTCTAGCAAAACCCTAGAAAACCGGTCTGACCGCTTTGCTAAACCGGTCTGACCGCTTTGTGCCCTGAAACCGGTCTGACCGCTTCTCTGAACCGGTCTGACCGCTTTATGCGGTTTTGCTGCTATTCGGTCTGTTTGCGACCCGCGTGTCAAGCGCTCTCTCGTGTGTTGACCGAGATTTGCGTCAACACTCAGATTCAGAAGAGAGAGCGAAGAGACAAGATATTGGGCTGCCACGGAGTTAGGCAGTCAGACGTATAAGCTAGCGGAACGGGGGGTTTTTTTTTAGGAGAGTACACACTACTCTCTCTAGTCTCTACTTAAAGAAGTACAAACGCCCGTAGGCGGACTAAGTAGCCATGTATGCCTCCCAACTGGATCGAAGAGAGAACTCCGAGCCAAGTTATGCGCTTCATAGTTCGCTTCTCGTCCTTCATGGACAAACTCCATCTTCTGAAACGAGGTCGCCCGTGCCTTGATCTCCTGGACGATTTGGCCATACACTCCCATCGACCCGGACTTAATGCTCCTGATAACATTGGCACAGTCGCTTGCAATGCGGACCTTGACCAGGAGAGTGTCACTGGCGAGTGCCATCCCTTCTCGGCACGCTAGGGCCTCCAGCGTCGCTGGCTCAGTGATACCGCAAGACACCACGGCTGATGCCCCGATGAACCTCCCCTCACTATCTCGAGCCACAGCTGCGACTGCCGCCCGACCTGAATTTTTGGACACCGCTGTGTCCACATTGATCTTCATATGTCCTTCAGGTGGGGGGATCCACCTCGAGAGGGCCCTCCTATGCTGCTGCCCCTCTCTTGGTCTCGGTGATGCCAAACCAAGTTCAGTCACGAACCTGTCGACGAGTGGGGCCAGGCCAGTGGGGCGCTTTCAATTCGGATTCCGGCCCGTCTCGCAACACCTAAAATGGGCCACGTACGTATGTCAAAGGCCCGGTACAGTAGGTGTACGGATCACTGTTCAGACTTCAGACCGGTCCCTTCTTGTTGTTTTCTTCATTAATTGTGATTTACATCCTTTTATTTATGCAGAGAACAGAGAAACCTTATCCATCAAACCTAAGGATGAGTGACGAGTTCAATATGCAGAATAGATGGATTCTAGGCCCATACCGATCGAATTCACTGATGCCCGGACACTCGGCTGTTGTTCGATATCCCTTATTATCCCAAACAGTGGAGGTTTTGGCAGGATCAACGTCAATACACATTGTTCCATAATATCTCTTGAAACTAATGCTAGCATATGACGCCAAAATCTTTCCTGCAGTGCAGATAAACTAGGATCCATCTCCCTCAACTTGTTCACACACACTGCTTTGATTTCAGCTAGGAATTTGTCCGGCTTTACTGGATTATCCTCAGTCCTGTGTACTATTTGCTACCTGCCTACCACGCCACTGAGCCTTCATCTTGCAGGCTACTATAAATACAAGAGGACAAGATGATACAATATCTGGCTAAAAAATCATACACCGTAGCAAGTTCTTGTTTTTTTTCCTTTTTAAAGCGGTAAGTTATTGCTGATACCACCATGCGCCATCATCTATCAATCTGGAAAAAGACTGACCGGAAGGAAAGTAAAAATGTTGCGCCGTGTAGGGCAATTTTTTTTTGAGGCGACTACACGGAGAGCCCTCTCCATATAGTCTTATCTGGAGAGCCCCCAAATATGGACGCCCGCACGTGCAGATTCCATTTAAGGAAAGACAATCCCGCACGTTGGGATGCCCGTCAACCACGGCCTGCCCCTCGGCCCCTCCACGACGCCGCGAAACAGGCGCAGGAAAATATACCGCCAGCCACGCGCGGGAGATAGACGTGGGAAAAAAATTGCAGGAAAACATCATGGATGAACAAGGAGGTGCACGCCATGTTACTCCTCCCACTCCTGATTTGTTTTCTTTACAAATTTCAAAGAAAGTTTGACAGAGAATATCTCTGAACTAGACAAAGATCCATTTCAGAATCATGGTATTGTGAAAATGTTACTTTTCATTTCAGAACTAGATGTTTAACAAGATCCATTTCAGAATCATTGTGCTGTGAACATGTTTGTTTTCTGCCCCGCTTTAACATGCTTGCAACTTCACCGGGAACAAAAATTTAGAGAGATTTGTACTTCCTTGTGTCAGTTTTGGCCTCCAATTTCATATATGTGCCTGTAAAAACATAAAACATAGGACAGATGGTGAGCACACATACCTGCAAAAAATAGAAGCATATTCAATTTGAAAAAAAGAAAGATATTGAGCCATAGTTGCAACAGATTATGTATGCTACATGATAGTTTCCATTAAACAAACCAGATCATCTTACATGTTTCATTCATTTTTCAAAATAGAGAATAAAATATCTGAATGTAGTGTGAAAGAATGTTACAAAATGACGAAAGTTACATTCTATTTACGGTCTATTTAAGGATAATTACTTTTTGTATACATAAGTTACTTACTGCATTTATAACTTAACTCAGTGTCATTTCATATTGAACTGCTACAAAATGGAGACATGCTACCATCAGCAACACTAAAAAGCAATCAGCAAAAAAACTTAGAAAAATCAGTCATAGTTATATTTTCTGCACTGTATTTTATAACTACTGACTTCATGTATGGATAAGTTACTTTCCTTTATTATGCAAAAACAATGAAGTTACTTTCTTAGCAATATGGAATATCGAATAGTTACTTCCTAAAATCAGGTGCACTATGACAAAGTTACTTGTGCAGTTGCAAGGATGAGCTTATTTCACCTCAGTATTGGTGCACCAGAAATCGAGACCATGCCGGGAATTACAGGTCAAGGGAACCTTAACAATTTCACCCATGACCGCACGACAATCTGTTGGATTTTTTGGCTAAAACAACGCAATTCAATCATCATTAGGCTCTATTTGGCTAGTCAGATCTAACATACCAAACTCACTAGATAGTCCATTGATTGAATGCTCTGGATAAATTAATTTTCTACTCTTTTATTTTGTAACTCACTACAGCATCAATGCACATATGCCAAAAATTAAGTTACTTCCCTATATTAAAACAGACTGGTCGATTTGCAACAGTGGTTTAGACAAATGCTATTGGACCTTGTTGCCTGAGGTATGCAGACAACAGACCTACTTATTAGACCACGGATGCCAACAAAACTATTTGAAAATGTGTGTGACCATAATTTTGTTCTTTGCTGATTTGAGAGAGATGCAATTAATCAATTTTTATAGTTTGATGGCGAAGAGATAATTCAAGTGGAAACCATTAAGTACTCAACTGTGATGATGCACACCAATATGCAAAACTGCAAACATGGAAAACCCATCTTAGTTCAGGCCTGTAGAATGGACAAAAGAATGAAGGTACAATTCATTTCGGTTCAAACTCCTAAAATGCAGATGAACATGACATACAAGAAATTGCATTCTTCCTTAAATTAGTAATAGTATCTACAAATTTTCAGGTAGTTTAGATACTGAAAAATTGACAGTAGGCCACAAGCATCACTGATAAAGCAACCATCACCAAACAAGTACCGTTATGCAGGCATACTATTCCTACAGAACTAAGGACACATGACACCATGATCAACACAGAACAATAATTATCAGCTCAAGGCTTAAGGCTGGAAAATTACAACATAACTACCATACTAGTAGTGGCTATAGTAACTTCAAATTCATGATGGTGGCTATGGTTGCATCAAATTCCAGATTTCAAGAGAAGTTACTTTCATTGTGTTTCAAACTCATGGCAAGTTACATTCTACCCCGTTAAATCAGTTTTAGGTTACTTCCTAAATAAAATAAAGTGACAAAATTACTATTACTTCCTAATTCAAAAACAGAAAAGGGAGGTATGTAACTTTTGTTAAATCAGATGACAAAAAGATCACAACAAAGCTTCCACCAACATTGTTTATTTGGTTTTTATCATTTTTAAGCATAGATAATCAGAGATCAATAAAGTAGGCATGGCAAAAAGTCCATGTGGATCAAAAATTTTCAAGTAAATGCAATGTCTCATTAGTACTAGAACTAAAAAATATGAGGGGAATGCAAATAACTGAACCTTCAAAGCAGGTGTAGATCAAACACCTATTGCACAAAACCCATAAAGTAAGAAACAAGTGAGGAAATCACACGAACACATAGTGAAACACTCATATAGAAATCCCAACTATAGTGACCAATCAAATAAGTTGCATCCTAATTAACATAGGAGAAAAAATATATTAAAAATACTTTTCTTCATGGTTGAAATAAGTGACAAGTTACTTTCTATATTATATAAAACACTGATAATTACTTTCTAAAAGAAACATAAGCAGTGACAAATTACTTCCTCATTCACATTACAAAAGGTGATGCGCTATGTCATTTGAAGCTATAATTAGCATATAATATAGAAGCATTCCTCCAAAAAAAGCTGAGATGATTTCACCCATGACCATATACAAATTGTTGGATTTTTATCAGTCAAGAGTCTACGATTCACACAATTATTAGGTTCTATTTTACTAGTCAGACCTACTAATCACTAATATAACAAGCTTCCGAAAGTAATGATTAGGAATAGTATAGAAATGCAGACTACATAAATTTAAAACGAAATTGACTAGACCTGATATTAGCCAAGAATCTTATCAATGTATAAAATTTAGCTATCTGCCTGCACAGATAGAAGCTCTTGCTGTTGTCCTTGCCCTGCACATAAAAATGACCATCAGTATATGTTGTAGCTGCACGTACACAAAATCACATAGTAGCACATGAAGCACTAGTCTCGCTAGTTATTAACTAGTCCAACTGCACATACCACTCAAAGTGGGAGAATATAGGGTTCTACTAGCTGAGATCATCATCAGGTTTACAAAAAGAGTGAAGACCCTAACAACTTCAACCCATAAACCACATACCACTTCTGTTTCAACTTAGTTGCAAGTTACTACCTAATTTGACATAGGAGAAAAAAATGAACATACTACTTTCATTTCGGTTTCAATAGTCACAAGTTACTTTCTAAACCATAAGGAACACTAACAAGTTACTTTCTAAATCGTATAAAACACTAACAAGTTACTTCATAAAGACACCTAGTAGTGACTAGTTACTTTGTAGTTCATAAAAAAATTGCCGTCACAGGTACTACTTATCAAATTTTGCTTGTTTATTCAGTAAAAAACAATACAGTTCTATTTGACAAATTTTGTTACACATTCAAGAACTGACCAAATATATAGTAACAAGACTATACTGATATAGATCAAACGACAACAATTTAAAGATGCCCTAAAACCACAACAAAAGGCATATTCAGGGTAGTAGCATAACTAAGCATATTGTTCTTAATCAAATAACCATTGCATTTCATAATAACAAAGATTTACTAAGCATGTAGAAAGGCACTACATAATTATGACCCAGCAAAGATACATTGTTTCTCCTTATAAACCGCAGAAAGGCCAAGCCTCTTTAAATACGTACAACATAGAAAAAAGAACAACAAATTAACTACAGAAGATATGCCATCTAACATCTAAACAAACATCAATCATAAAAGAAAATAAAAAGATTCAATAATAACCTGTACAAAGCAACTACCAGCCAGAGATTGGGCAGAAGGGGAGAAAACAAGCAGCAAGCTAGTCTCTACATGCTGCTTGAACACCCCCAGATGCAAACTAGTTACTTTATAGTTCTGATAAATAGATACTTAACGGGAAAATCTGAACACACATTAAAATGTTCATATTTAATTTAGCACACTAATAAAACTTAACACACTTTAGGCACTAAAAATATTAAGCCTAATGTACAGACTCCCAGAAACAACAAAGTACAAAATGCTTCACCTTCAATCCCCTACACAGTTCATCTAATTAGCACTCAATCTTAGTCAATAAGTACAAAATGATTGCTGCACCACCTAACTAAATCAACCATTTTAAGCTAGAAACAAGACTCAATTTCATTCAAATAGAGCACCAAACTTATGGTATAAGCATTGGAACCAAGCTAGACACAAAAAGATAAAATATATAAGTACAACACAAGTAGTAAATAAAACACATTAATAGATACCGCTCAACTATCATTTGGCATAAAGGTCAACTATGAAGTATGTTACTGAAAAAGTTACTATATGTACCACATAAATGTTCTACAATTTACTTCCTGTGTGTATTTAGTGATAAGATAAAAAAAGTTAGTTTATCAATAACATTACGATGAAGACCAAAATAACAAAAAAATGAGCCCTATTCTAACTTGTCAAGAGGATTCCAATAGTAGATAAACTGATGGTTTTACCTGCATGAGCACATACCAACTCTGATGGGTCTTGGTCAACCCCGCATACAACAGATAGACCTAACACTACACATAAACAGTTATCAATTGATAGCTCTAGGTGGTGAAAAAAGGAACAAAACACAAAGTTACTTATTGCAAGACTAAAAATATAAGAAAGTTACTTATTGCAAGACTAAGCATATAAGGAATTTAAGAACAAAAAATAGGATAAGTTACTTCATACAGATGGTATTAATTTCATATTAGGGGCAAAAAAATGTTACTGTCAATATTTTACTGAGTACTTAGTTACTTCATTAGGTGCCAAATATACACCGAAGCGACCATGAGTAAGAAGGGGCAATAGGGTATGGTGCCAATCAAACATCTAGTTGTGTAAATATAATAAATGCATTTCCATTCTCCACAATACATATTACAAACAGGAAAAATGGGTATAAAATCACCTTTGCTTGATGCCTGATGTACTTAAAGGAGTTAGAAAAACCTATTGGACACTCTTACTAGCTAATTACATCCTAACCACACACAGTCATATTCAACAAAATAACCACATGCATTTCTACCAAAGTCACTGCCATTTGCTTACAGATATACTTTTGTAAATAAACACTTGACAATCAATCTATGAAACAAGACACAGTCTGAATCCTTAGGAAGGAGGGGGTATAAAGCCTAAACAAAGATCCAGCAACGATATTCTTGGATTCATCGTATTCTATTTACACAGATCTAAAACTCCTAGAGAGGGAATAAGAACATAGATGCAAAAATACACACCTCTAGGCAATGTTCACGTCCTATAAGATCCCCATTGCTGCAACCACAAGTTGCCTGCTCAAAACTAGATAGTTAGGATTAAATTATGATCTGAAATGGTGACGGATTGTAGAGAACCCAGCACAAATTGATTAGGAAATCCCCAAACCGAACCCTAGCATACCTCAATCGAACAATCAGACTGAATCCCTAAATCAAACACCAACAAATCGAATCGAATGGGAACCCTCACGAACAACACACGCACACATACGATGAAAAAACACGACTCAACTGGTATCCCATCGGGGCAGCGGTAGAAGCAGGCTCGAGGAAGTGCAGCTCCGTGTCGCGGGTCCCGACGACGTTGGTGGCGGCGCGGGCGCAGCGTGGGGACGCGCAGGGGCACGCGGAATGTAAGGGCACCCGAGGTGGCCACACCAGAAGAGGCGCCACGCCATGATGCCCATGCCCTTAGGGACCCATGGCATGGAGGTGGGCGACGCCGGCGGTCGAGGCACGCGGGAGGAGGAGGAGGAGGTTGTGGTGGTGGAGGCGGCGGCGGCCCTCACCAGGATGTTAGTGTCGGCGGCGACGAGGTTGCCCAGTCTGCCGTCCGCGGCCGTGGAGGGGCGCGTAGCCTGCGCACAGGGTGGTGCTCGCCGTGATGCGCCGCCGGTCGTGGATCTGTTGTCCTCTCGCTGCGCGCGCCGCCCTCCACTCCCATCGCCTCCGCCAGATCGAGAAGGAACACCAGGAATGGATGGGGAAAATGAGATGGGGGAAATGAAGAGCCCCTCCCCCGTCTGCTCGTTCTAGAAATGGCAGGAGTAGCGTCGCCGACGTGTGGGACCGTAGAGACGTGCGTGGGCAAGCCTCGGATGAAAAAGGGACGGCGATCTGGGGGGCTCTCGCGATAGCTCTAGATGGATAGCCCTCTCGGTATAGATTTTAGGTTTTTTTTAGAATTACACAGGACAACCGTGTAGTGCAAATGGAAAAAGTCCATTCCACAACCCTCATCTATCGCTGTTGTCCGATTTGAGACCCTCAACCGCGAAACCAGCTGTTCAGGGCACCCCAACAATTGAAACCGTCATTTTTCAACCCTCGGTGGTTTTGATGGCTGTTTTGGCCTACGTGGCGCCACATATGCATGTCCGACGTGGAGTCGGGTCGAGCCCGAGTCGGTGTCGCCGCCCCCCTGACCGATGGCGCGACAGTGTCCTGGGTTGGCCTGGGTGCCCTGGCTGGCGGCGCGGGCGCCGCCCCCCTTCCCGCCGACTCGCCCCCACCTCCCCTCCCTTGTGCCCTCCTCTCCTCCGCCGGCTCCCACTCCCGAATCGACGCCGAGGACATCTTCGCCGCCGACATCGCCTCCATCTTCGACGACACCGACAACTCCTCCACCGCGCAGCTTCGTCCACCAGGAGGCATTTGCGCCACCCAACGCCACCGCGCCCTTGCTGCTCGTGCACTGCTAGCTGCGTGATGCCGCGCGCGTCGAGGTGGTTTTCGCGGCAGCGGGCGCTGCCAAGGCCACGAACGGGACGCGCGCTCCGCGGCGCCGCGGCGGCAACGGTGGCGGCTTCGCCCTGACGTGTTGTCGTTGTTCGACACGTTCTACGACCTGGGGGTGCTGGCCCTGATGCCTGCCGCCGCCCTAGCCACGCAGCGCTCACCGCCCGTTGTCATCTACCGCCCACCACCGTGCTGGGCGCCCACCGCGAGGAGCCACCGCCGACGCGAGATCTCCGCTATGGTGCTCATCCTTCGGGAGCCGCCGCACACGAGGGAGCGCAAGGCGCCGCCGACGCTGGCCCTCGCCGCCGGGAAGCAGCTCAGAGCTCACGCAGCCGCGGGGAGGGGGTTTGGATGGCCGGCCGCTGTCGGAGGGGACGATAGAGCTCCGCTTTGCCGGAGCTCCTCCCCGCCAGTACGCCGGCGTGGAGCGCAGAGGGCGGCAATGCACGTGGGCCGGGGAGGGCAGGAGAAGCGGCGGCGGTGGAGGGCTTTTGCGCGCCTGTCTCCTCCCCGCGCTTCCTTCACAGCCACCGCGCGCTCCGGCCGTCCTCCCGCTCCTCGCTGGCGCGCGCCACGGATGGCGTAGGGCGGCGCGAGTGGGATCCGGCGAAGGGGAGAAGGGCACAGGGGAGGGGAGGCGGGGGCGAGTCGGCGGGAGGGGGAGGCGGCGCCCGCGCCGCCGACCAGGGTACCCAGGCCAGGCCAGGCCACCGCCGCGCCGTCGGTCGGGGAGGCGGCGCCGCTGACTCGGGCCCGACCCGACTCCACGTTGGACATGTATATGTGGCGCCACGTAGGTAAAAACAGCCACCAAAACCATCGAGGGTTGTAAAATGGACGGTTTCAATAGTTGGGGGTGTCCTGAGCAGCTGGTTTCGCGGTTGAGGGTCTCAAATCGGACGACAGTGATAAATGAGGGTTGTGGAATGGACTTTTTCCAGTGCAAATTGGGATTCTAGTGGTGGGCCTGCATTGAAAAGGGCCCGACGGAAGAAGGCCTAGGGAGAGTTCTCACGTTGTAGCTAAAGGACGATGGCCCAATTTGAAGGCCAGAATAGAAAGACGATGGCCCAGAATTTGAACGTCGGCCTATCACGGCCCCTCACGATACGGTTTTCTTTTGTTTGGTCTCATGCGTACAAAACAGAGCAAATTTTGACAAGCAAATATAATGAGTAGTGGAAACCGTGTAGATCCAAAATTTTCCCGTCAAAATCAAGATACGATTAGAGCTTACCGTTCAAAAGATACCTTACAATCCAGCTCACCCGTCGTACTTTATTTTTTGAGAAATAAAGCACACCCGTCGTACTAGATCGCTTCAACGATTTGCTGCCTCTCGTGTATTGGAATTACCAACGAATTACCATGCATACAGCAGCCGATTCAAACACGTACGGGTTCGTAAGTCGTAACAAGTTACCGCGTTGATGAATCAAAACCCTACGCTGCATTTGACACGCTCTGTCAGTCGGCAAGGTAGATACACAGTTTTTCTGACGACCTTGAAACAACGTTCATCAGCTCAACACAGCAGCTACAACTACCACCGGCAGAGCGACAAATTAAATAACCATGCTGTGCGGTGACAACGCGTACTATATGACCTCCACATGCATATGATGGCTCCATCGATGACGAGCTCAACAAAAAAAATTACATAATGCACTGCCACAACCACTGGCAGATTCATTATTTATTAGTGCTAATACGTACGTACGTGTGATCTAGAGGGAAAACACACACGGTAATAATAATCACATGCCACGCGCGACACCAAGTCAGACCTGAAGATGTGTATTAGCAAAGGTCAGCACGGCGAGTTAAGAATCACGTGCGCTCGTGCTCGCCGGTTTTGACAATGTCTGTGATCATCGTGTCGAGCGCGCTAGGTCATCATATATTCCATTCATATCAGTGCAGCCTGCAACTGGCCGGTAAGTTCTACATGCATGTGCTGTGCTGCAAGCACGGTACGTACGTACGTCAATATATATAATGCGTACGTGCTACGACGATCGTACACGGCCGATCGAAGCTAGAGAGATATAGCCATGCAAATAAAATCGGGTCAACACGTGGAAATATAGAACCTATATGTACCCCATAAAACAACGTGTTCCGCTAGTAGTATTATACTGTGCTGCATGCGGTACGTGTACGGGCCCGCGTTGTTTACGTAATGTATGTACAAATTAATCAAATACAGCAGCTCTTGCTTGTTGCGCCGGACGTACACTGTGGACGACTCGATCTTCAAGGGCATGAGGTGGGCGCCATGATGCCAGCGTAGCAGAGAGCAATTGTTCCAAAGTCAAATTCCATGGGATTTAAGGCCATGTTCGCTTGACTTCTGCTGATGGCTTATACTGATTCGTTGTGGGAGAAAAATACTGTTGGCTGATGGTTTATGCTGATTCTACTACCTTGCTTACTCTCAGGTCCTACGTTTTTTCCTTTATCATCAATTGCTTATATCTAATCTATCGAGCCTAACATGACACGAAGCTAATTGAATGTGCTATATAACCAATCTGAGGTCCCATATTGTAACATCCCGTATTTTTATACGGAATGTTAACGTGCAAAAATGTGGATTTTCAAAAACTTTTTTTTGTGGATTGTTGCTAGGTAGAAAACCATAAGGATGTCTTCTTGTTTCCCTTCCTAAATTCCTAGATTAAATAAAACATTAAATGGAATTAAGGTGTATTTTTGCCTTAGTGTGATTTCGGGTCTTATTTGGTTTCTTGGTGTTTAATTGTTTGAGGCATTCGAATTTGAATCAAGATTCAAATTCGAATTCAAACACTAACTAAGCCTTAAACTAATTAGCCAAACCCTCTAACCTACCTTGGGCCGAAACCCTGCTAACCTATCTAACCCAGCCCACCTGCTAACTAAACCCCGACAGCCCAGCAATCCCGCCGGCCCAGCCTTTTCTACCGCGCCCCCTCTCTCCCTCTCTCTCTCTCACCCGCTGACAGGTCGACCCCGCCTGTCAGCTTTCTCTTCTTCCTCCCCCACAGCTCGCGTCACCCGCGCAGCCGCGCTCCGCGCCGGCGCTCCGCGCCAAGCCCGCCGCCCGACCGTGCAATGGTCGCCGCGTGTCCTAGGGCACGGACGCCGAGACCCAAGCCGTCCGCGCCCGCCCCGCGCCCCACTAACCCTAGCCGGCCGCCTTTAAATACCCCCGCCGGCCGCCACTCCCGGTTCCAGGCGCCTCTTCCCGTTGGGGTATCCCTCTCGCCAAAACCGCCGCCGCCGCCGCTGCTCCGGGAAGAAGGGAGGAGTCGAGGAGAGGAGCCGAGGAGGAGGAAGACCGGTGGACGCGCTGCCGCACGTCGCCGCCTTCGAGCCGTCCGCGGGAGGGGAGCCGCCGTCGCCGCACGTGGAGAAGAAGGAGGCGCCGCCGTCCCCGAGCACTGCAAGCCGACGACCGCGCCGTCCGCGAGCCCCTTCATCGAGCTGCCGCGAGCGACCACGCCACGCCGCGGTGAGTCGTCGCCGCCGCGCACCCCCCTTCCCCTGTTTTTCCCCTGTGAGCTCCGGCCGTCGTGCCGTTGAGCCGAGCTTGAGCCTCGCCGCCGCAGCCTCTGTGTGTCGCCGGCCTTCGCGCCGTGCTCCTTCTTGCAAGGACCATCGCCGCTATCCCGTCCCCGCAACCCGCCGTCGCCTCTCGCCGTCCCATGGCCGCGGCGCGCCGGGAACGCCCGAGCCGCGCGAGCGCCGCCGTCGCCGCGTCGCGCACGAGCCGCTGGCTTGTCGCGCGCGCACGTGAGCCAAAGCCCACGCCACGGCTGCGCCTTTGCAGTCGAGGCCGAACGCCCGAGCCACGCGTGCTCGCCTCGCACCGCCGCTGTGCGAGCCGCCCACGGCGCAACCCGCCGTGGTCAAGCTCGCCGGAGCCCTCTTAACCCTACCTGGCCACACCCAAAGCTTCGTCTTGCAGCCATCTCGCGAAAACCGACCCAGGGGTCGAGCCCCTCGCCCTCTAGAGTCCACCCCGCCGCCTCACCGCCATGGCCGGAGCCGAAGCTCCGCCGGCGCTCGTCGGCAGGCCGCCGCGCCGGCCAAAGGCCCGCCTTTCTCGGCCAAACAGCTCCGCGAGACCCGGCCGAACCTTTTTCCCCCTGTTCATCGAGCCTCGTTGGACCTTTCCCGGCCCTCGCCGTCGCCGCCGCCGCGGACACCAGCGCTAGAGCGCGCGCGTCGCGCACCCGAGCGCGCGCCGCGGACGCCGCACGCAGGGCCACACCAACGCGCCACCAAGCCGCCGCAGAGGATCCGGAGTCGGCCGCACCGAATCCCGTGCGCTCGGCTTATGTGGACCGCACACACGGTCCACGATGGACCAAGCCCACCGCGACCGTTGCGTATCAGGCCGGAAGCCCAGCGCTTCCTGGGCCGAGTCCCAGCTCCTGTTGGGCCGAGTCGGCCGTTTCGGCCCACGACCAGCCCAGCGCCCTTTTTCCCTTTTCCCTTTTTCTTTCTTTCCTGAGCTGCTGACCGCCTGGCCCCACCTGTCACTAACTGCCTTAGACTGACCTGTGGGCCTGCTGACCCCGCTGACCCTTGACCGTTGACTGGTCAAATGTTGACCGAGTCAACGCTGACGTCATCAGGGCCCACGATGACGTCAGCATACCCGGCCACGCTGATGACGTAAGCATGGCGTCATGCTGACGTCAGCAGTGATGACGTGGCGCCACCAGAGGCTGCCACGTGTCCCTGTCTGTTATTTTATTTTTTTCGAAATTAATTAAATAATTTCAGAAAATGATTTAAACTTCAAAAATTAATAATAAATCAACCGTAGCTCAGAAAAATATGAAACCAGTTTCATTATTTTTCTAAAATCATGACATACGCGTTAGAATAGAGTTTGGTGTTGTTTGGCTCTTCCTTGGTTCTCGTTTGGAGTTTTATTTGCTAGTATGACATGCTCGTAGTATGCTATGCTTTATTTATTCACATAAACTGCCTGGGATGATAAACCTTGCATAGCCTGTTTAATTACCATTTCCTTGATGTCCTACTACTTATATATATGCTGTTGAGAATGCTTCGCTTGCATGCGTGAAAGGAAAATGGATGTTTTAAACTGATTTTGGAGTGAGTGTGAAAACCGAGGAGCTGAAGGTTTTGAAAACCCTTTTGTTGAAGTGAGCGCACCATAACCCAATCCTCGGATTGGGGGCTTGGGAAGTACACTTGGGTACTTCCTGCGGAGTGCCTGTTGCGGGCACAAGTTTGATTTGATCTGATGAAGAGGAGTTGGCGGCAATACCTGTAATGGGTGCGACTGGCGGACCACCGTGGTGGATACGCATTTCGAGAGAAGAGCTCACTTCGACAGTTTGAGGACTGGTCGGACTAGCTGCTTCATTGGGACTTACCGTGCACTCTGTGTGTCCATTATGAGGGTGGGCCCGACCCGAGCCTAGCAAGTGCGGTGCCAAGCCTGCAGGAGGATAGTGTTTCAGTGTAAGGGGGACTGGTGTTGACCTTTGCTCCCTGATTTGCTTTGGCCCCCGATTGGCCCCGGGGGAGTGCTTCACAGTTCCGGGCGACCTACTGCGGGAGGCCGCGCCCAAGCCGGAAAAGCAGGATGGTGCCGTAACTACTAGACCTCCGTTCGGTGTGATGTTGTTCAGAAGGTTCGCGACCAACTGGGCGTATCTCGCACAGATTCCAGGTGTACACACTCTACAGAGTTAAAACTATACGTATAGCCGCGTCCGCGGTCATGGACAACCCCCTTTGAACTGCTCATTCTGTTAGTGTTTTGGTGACTAAAACTTCTACTTCTCCCCTTTTTAAACTAAGGATCCGGCATGGCCGTTGAGATGGGAGGAGTGGGAGTTCTCCCATCGAATAGACGTTGGAGACGGGAGCCTGTTCTGTCAGGATTGCCCGAGGAGGTGTGAGTTGGTGTTGGAAACTGATTTATAAACTTCTATTGCTGCTGCATAGGAAACCCCTGGCTATTCCTTGTCTATTTTATATACTAGACTAGTCCACCTTAAAGCTTGCACATCTATGGATGGTGACGTGGGACTGTTCCAATCCTTGGGAACAGTTCAAGGTCTTGCAGGTTACGAGTCCGACTTCGACAACAACGCTGACGGATGGTACGACTGAGGTGCGGCGCTACGCTCGAGTAGTTGCCTGTGGAGGAGATGAAGATGAAGCCCTGATGATTTAGCTACCGCTGCGTTGGCTTTCCTTTCTGTCGATTTAGCCCAAGTGGCTTGTACCCGTACTTCCATGCTGGGAGATGTAATAACCTAAATATTGCACTGTTTTATTCGATGTATGGATGTGATAACTTCTGGAATGAGGTCTGTACGTGATAGCTGTTGATTCTGGGACTATCAAAATGGTACAGGGAGTCGGATTCTCTTTTACGAAAATCCGGTTCGTTTCACATATATTGATATTGATAGATATATAGATACTCCATGGGTGGTGATGGTTGAGGCAACCTACGGAAACCCAACCTGGCTAGATGCATATATCTCCATGCCGTGTCTGACGGGCACGCGCGCAGGCGCAGTTGCGAACTTGCCGGCACTTGCGACCGGAGAATGCCATGGTCGAGCCTTCATGGGAGACGGGACCCCATTATGAGGAGCATGCTATTGTATGCTGCCGAGTGTGGAGTGGGCACCGCACTGACACTACTGAACTGAACCCACGCACCAACCTTATTCTGACGCTGCCTCATCTTTCTTGGCCTCCGAATCAGATGGTGAAGGCCACTTTGGAACACCCCAACTGTCCTTTTCGTTCTCCCTTCGCCTTCAATGCAACGGGAGGAAAAATAATATCTGCAGGGGTCTTCTCTCTTCACATCCATCGTGTTATTCATTCACACCGGCCTCACCGAGTAGATGACATGGGCGGCACTTTTCTATACGGGCATGCCGCGTGCGTAGGCGCGTAGCATTGTGCAAGACTGCAAGCAAGCTATATATGGACCGTGCTATCCACTCGTGTAAAATATATACAAATTGTTGTTCTTAAAGACTAAATGTGTACAGATTGGTGTTACCTATGCTAGGCAAGAGGTTGTTGGGGGTCAAATTCTATAGGAATCGTAGCGGGTGATCGAACTATCATTGGCAATTTGAAAATGTTCGTAAGATATGGTTCGCAGTACTTAAATTAAAGGGATTATATATTTCATCAGTAATTGTTATCCGCAAGTGTCAAAAATACGAGTTTCGATGTTTCACTAAAACTTCAATCAATCAGTAGCCCTTCTCTGACGTAGCTACAAATTCGATCAAATCTCTCCTCTCGTAGTCACTCCACCGCCGACTACAAAACAAAGTTCACCCCTAGTTTCTTCTTAAACACAATCATTTGATCCACAGATCGCACCAGCCGGGTGGACGCCGTCAGTTTCCACTGATGATACGACTCTTCACACAACTTTACGACAAAAAGCGCTCAAATTCTCCGAAATTTTAAAGTTGCGATGTTAGATTGCCCGCAAAGGGATATCCTTGGGATGTCCCACAAACCTCTGTAGCAAAAATTGACAACAATTGAAGGTCTCGGTAGGTCACTAAGCATGTGACTGGCTATTTGGCAAGCGGACAGCTGTGCTGGCAGGGACAGCGTTGTCAAGGTCTATTTTTCACATAACCTCCCGATCAGGACCCGGGGTTTATCTATGCCACGTCACTCCAACGCTGTCACTCTCATCTTAATGGCGTCGAGCAGCTGATGAGGGTGCTCCTGCTGCTGAACTGCCTAACCGCGCACAGACCTGAAGGTCAATTTTTTCAACCAGATTTTATCGTGAGTGAAGGGGTTCGGATTCTTGCTCTCAATATGCGCGGAATTCCAGGGTGATCCTAGCAAGAAGTCAAAGTTTGGGGGATTGCATTGGATAACGGATAACCGTTTGGATAGAAACACAAGTTAGGCAGAAAGTCCAAGACTATCCTGAAAAAAAGAAATGATACCAATGGCGACAGGGGAGCAGCTTGATCTTGAACTTTGGAATAATCGTAGGCACTCCCTCCGGCCATGCATAAAAACTTGGCTATTTGAATATGGTTTGGGTCAAACTTTTGTAGCTTCGGCTATTAATATCTTTTAGAATACTTGGACTAAAAATACGATAAGCTCTATGCATAGGTTTGTCTACGGTGACATTTTATAAATATATTAGGACACAGAATTACTTTATGACGAAAAGGACAAGGTGTATATATGTTTAAGCTTGGTCTTACTCCTAGTACATGTTAATGCCACAGCCGTTTAGAACATGAGGGTTATTTTCTCTGATTGTGAATGGTTTGTTTCCTAAAATAAGGCGTAAAGAGCCTAACATTGTGATTTCTCAAACTGATTAGAGTTTGGGCAAATATCTAAGGCTTCCCCAGAAGAGCTCTAATCAATGCATGTCTAACGAAATGTCCATAGCACTTACCATGTTTGCATTGTCAAGATGCCTCATTAGCATTTAGCCATTTACTAGATGTTTGTCTTCCTCCACCAATGGCCGACACCATTAACCCAATCCCCCAAGCGAGCTTTCACAGAAAAGGACCCTCCAATGCCCCGGACATGGAGCAATGGAGGGCACAAACGGGCAGGCCACGCGAATAAAGATGCTACTCCTACCACACTAAAAATTATTGTGGATGGCATCTTTTCTCAGTAGTATAGCATAGAGCATAGAGGCTACACGAATATATGATTTTTCAGGATCAAAATGGTTCTTGCAGCAAAATGAAACCAGTGACCCCCATTGAAGATACCCTCCCTCCCGTCACGTCAGGCCACACTTGGAAGGAACAATTGGGGGTGGGCCAGAGCCCTCTTGACTTCCACAGAAAACTAAGGTTGTGTTTGGATCCTGGGGACTAAAGTTTAGTCCCTCAAATAAGTGATAATTAGTAGCATTAAATATAAACTAATTATAAAACTAATTGTATAAGTCATATCTATTCCACGAGACGAATCTAACAAGCCTAATTAATCTATAATTAGTACATAATTATCAAATTATTACTGTAGCATCATATTGTCTAATCATGGACTAATTAGGCTTAATAGATTCGTATCGTAAATTAGTCCTCGCTTATATAATACATTTTGTAATTAATCTATATTTAATACTTCTAATTAGCATTCTTCCATTCGATGTGATGAGACTAAAATTTTAGTCCCTCAAACCAAACACCCCATAAAAAGACCTCCACTTCTGGCCTGTCACTCAAGGCAAACAGTATTTCCTTCTTTTTTGGCTTTATTTTGGCACTTGGTACAGGGCGTTCAGGTTCCAGCTTGGACATGACATTGGATGGGCCAGTGTTCCAACTGCCAACTAGGGTCCCATGCCAAACCATGCATATAGCCAAGAAATTCCATCGAATCTGTGGTCAAGACAGCTAATTGTTCTGGACCTTTGGTGGTCTGTGGACGATAGCAGCCTCAGCATGGACCAACTCAGCACGCCAATGGTGTGGTGCTGGGGAACATGCTGCTGCTTTGTGTTGATAGGACTATTAAACTTTTGCACCCACCTGGTGATTTTTAGGATGGTGTGTCTAAGTAATAAATGCCAAACAGCTTCCCTACTTTTTCTTAAAAAAAAAGACCGCAACATATTGGCGTAATTCATGCCAGCTTCGTTTGGTAATGGATAATTCTGATTTACGAAATAAAATATGTGCATTTTGATATTTATCCTGCACCCACATGTACATTTACAGCTCTGCAATTTATGAATGCAAATCTCTTATTAATAAATTACACACATACATATCCACCAAATCGATATTCAATCAAATTAATTACGATCCATATCATCTCAGGATCCATCTATATTAATATCCATTTCCTTCTGCTATATGCAGATGCAATTATGCAACTAAAACCATATCTACACGTTCAAGGTCCAGCAATTTTTGTTTTCACATGAACCCTTGACACTCGTGAACAAGAATTCTTTCGATAAACATTGACGTTGAAGAAGAAAAAGGCATAGGCCAAGGTTGCTTAAACTTCCTACACACCTGATACTTAAGCCAAAAGGCTTGCTGAAGCAACAAAAGAGTGCGCTTGGGATGAAACATCCCTACAAAATGCCTAAAGTAGTGTTTCGATCTGCAAGAGAAAAGGGTCAAAGGAATTGGAAATCCCTTTGCCAGTTGCTAGTTGCAAAAAGTCCAAGCAACTTTTCAAAAAACCCATGTGGTTGCATCCTTTTTGTATGGGGGTGCTTTGCAAAAAAGCCAAGAGTGTGACGCAGGGAAAGTCCTCGCTTGCAAAACTGGACACATTGAAGCGGTGTGACAAAGTTGGAAGTATGCCATTTAACGGGCTATCGGATCCACAAAAATTATAGCATGCATTTACACTTTTTTTTCATTCGGTTGAGTGGCTCCTTTCTTTGGATAACGAGTGGGCCCGGGGGGCATGACATGTTGGCAAGAGTCAAAGGTGGAAAGGAATATTTAACTGATATATACGATTTACAGTTGCAAAACAATGAGTTTGTTGACGCTTTTTCTTGTCAACCCACACGAGCGCTGAATCGCGCAGCACCAGAAATTTACACTTGCCGCAGCCCCAGACCGGTTTGGAGATCCGGTCAGACCGGATTTGTTAGGACTTCGGTGAAAACCTAGAATCACCACTTCGGGAGGGACCCCGTCGGAGATAGCACGTCTAGGGTTGCTCTGAGATCGGTCAGGCCACTCAGAACCTCCTTGAACGCCGTCGAGACAAACAAGGAAAGCAAAGGGATTGGAAAAGCTAGGGTTTGAAGATAAAAGTAGAAAATAGTATTTGATCGATTGGATGATAGGTCTCAATCGGCCACGGCCCTTTATATTTATAGGGTGGGGAGGTCTTGCCCCGCAAGGAATTCCATTACAATTTGGAAACGACTAGGACTCCTAATTCTACTCCAACTCAGAGTAAAACCGGTCAGACCGGATAGGGAAACCGGTCAGACCGGTTTCGGCCGTTGCCAAATCGGCTACAAGGAAACCGGTCTGACCGCTTTCTAGAACCGGTCTGACCGGTTTTCCTCGACCTGATAAGCAACTGCCAATTTTGGGTGCGAACATATGGCCCCTGTTTTCTAGCAAATTTTCATGCACTAGAAAATATGCTAAGGTCGATGTTACAGAATCCGCTGGCCATTTTATCCTAAGGGCGATTTTCAACCATAAATCGGCCATATCCTATCAAGCACTTTGCCAAACACTTGGATAAAATTTCTTCAAGTATCTCCCATTGAGAGCTCTAGGCAGCTGCTGTCCTTGCAAGGTCTCTACCATATAGGAATTTCCTGAACAAACCTTCACAATCTTGAAAGGACCTTCCCAACTTGGAGACCACTTACCAAACTTGCTGCTTTTCAATCCAATGGGCAAAATCGTTTTCCAAACCAAATCACCTACCTGAAAAGATTTGAATTTCACTTTCTTGTTGTATGCTCTCGCCACTCGCCTCTTATCTTTTTCAATCTCTTCTAAAGCTTCCAAACGCTTGTCGGTCACTTCATCAATATTATCCATCATCAAAGCATAGTATGTATCAACACCAAGATTATTTTGCTTTGCAAGTCTATATGCGCCAAGATTCACCTCTACAGGCAAAACGTTCTCTTGACCATACACAAGCTCAAACGGAGTAACTTTAGTAGCACCATGTCTAGAAATACGATGAGCCCATAAAGCTTCAGATAATACCTCATGCCATCTTTTAGGATGATCTTCTACCTTCTTCTTGATGAGCTTTATCAAGGTCTTGTTGCTAGATTCAGCTTGAACATTGGCTTGAGCATAATATGGAGATGAATTGAGAAGTTTAATACCATAGGAATTAACAAATTCACGCACCTCTTTGGATATGAATAAAGTCCCTTGATCCGTAGTCAAAGTTTGTGGAATACCAAACCTATGTATAATATGTTCTCTAATAAACTCAATCACCTCTCTATGTGTCATATTCTTCAAGGGAGTTGCTTCCGTCCACTTGGTAAAATAATCAGTCGCCACAATCACGAAACAATGACCCTTCGACGAAGGAGGATGAATTTTACCAACAAAATCTAAACCCCATCCTCGAAAAGGCCAAGGCTTAACAATTGGATGCATCAATGCCGCAGGTACCAACTGAATATCCCCATGTTTCTGACACTCCTCACATCCTTTGTAGTATTTAAAACAATCGGCTATCATATTGGGCCAATAGAAACAAGCTCGCCTAAAGAGCCACTTCATCTTGGGGGCCGATTGATGAGTACCACAAATTCCTTCATGAATCTCTGTCATAGCCAACCTAGCTTGGTCAGGACCCAAACATTTTAGAAGCAAATCATCAATAGTCCGACGATATAATTCATCACCATCTAGAATAAATTTAAGAGCCCATCGTCGGATTTTTCTGTCAACTGAATTGCTAGGATTTTGCAAATAATCCACCAAAGGCTTCCTCCAATCATCCACTTCGTCTCTATTAGAAATAGCGGCCGAAGTAGACTCGGTCTCAGGATACCGGTCAGACCGGTTCTCTGAAGCAGTCAGACCGGTAAAACCGGTCAGACCGGTCTGAGGAAGCGGTGCGACCGGTTCCTCCAGAACAGAACACTCAGCTTCTAAAAACATCGGTCTTCGTTCTTGAAAATTTCTTTTCTGAACATTATAACTAGATGCTTGCTGAGCCAGAGCATTCGCCTTTGGATTTCTTTCTCGTGGTACATGACGAATTACAAACTCATTTAAGCAAGATATAATATCGAAGCATCTATCAAGATAGGCATTCAAAAATCCATCTAAGCATTGACATACCTTAGAAACTTGTTGTACCACCAGTAAAGAATCACCATAAGCTTCTACATGTTTTACTCCCATGTCATGCAAAATTTCCAATCCGAATAGAAGAGCCTCATACTCGACTTGGTTATTAGTACATTCATGATCTAATCGGTTAAGTGCTTCAAAAACAGCCCCATGTGGAGAAGTAATAACAATTCCAATACCACAACCACTTTTGCAAACCGATCCATCAAAATGCAATTTCCATGGAGTAAAAGTAACATAACCGACACTTAAATCAAGTTGCTTATCTACTCTATGTTCAACAATAAAGTCGGCTATTATTTGACCTTTCATTGAAGTTAATGGCTCACAATGCAAATCATATTCAACTAAAGCGTAAGCCCATTTGCCGACTCTACCACTTAAAATTGCTTTGTGCAACATGTATTTGATTATGTCGGTTTGACATGCTACTACACAAGTACTTGGCAAAAGATAATGCCTCAACTTGGTACAAGTATGATATAATGATAAACATAGTTTTTCAATAAAGGTGTACCTTGTTTCGGCATCCAATAATCTTCTACTTTCATATGCAACCACATGTTCCTTTCCTTCGGTTTCTTGAGTCAAAACACCTCCAATGACATCTTTCTCAGCCGCCACATACAACTTGAATGGAACCCCACTCTTGGGCGCTTGAAGGACGGGTGGCGAAGATAAATATTGCTTGATCTCATCAAATGCCTCTTGTTGTTTTGCCCCCCAAGTGAAATCAATGTCATTCTTCAACCGAAGTAAAGGGGTAAAGGCATTCACCTTCCCGGACAAATTACAAATGAATCTTCTCAAGTAATTTACTTTGCCCAAAAACTTTTGCAAATCTTTCTTGCAAGTAGGAGCCTTTATATTGTTAATAGCTTCAATCTTTGTAGGATCTATCTCTATGCCCTTTTCATGCACAATAAATCCTAAGAACTTTCCAGCCGATACACCAAAAGCACATTTGAGTGGATTCATCTTCAATTTATACCGACGCATTCTTTCAAATGCAAGCCTTAAATCAGCCGAATGAGAATCTACTCCAGCTGATTTGACAACAATATCATCGATATAAACCTCTACTATAATGCCAAGCAAGTCATGAAAAATCAAATTCATAGCCCTCTGATATGTGGCACTAGCATTCTTCAAACCAAAAGTCATCACTACCCACTCAAATAGACCAACAAAACCCGGACATAGAAAGGCCGTTTTGGCTATATCCTCTTCGTCCATAAATATTTGATTATAACCAGCATTACCATCAAGAAAGCTAAGAATTCTATGTCCAGATGCAGCATTAACAAGAAAATCGGCTATAGGCATAGAATATTCATCTTTAGGAGTAGCTCTATTGAGATCTCTAAAATCAATGCAAACACGAAGCTTTTTGTTCCTTTCTTTTCAACAGGCACAATATTAGAGATCCAATTAGCATATCGACAAGGCCTAATAAATTTAGCATCTAACAACCGATTGATTTCTTCTTTCACTCGGTCATAAATATCAGGATTAAAGTTTCTGCGAGATTGTTTAAAAGGCCTAAAACCAGGTTTAATGGGTAAACGATGTTCAACTAAATCACGACTTAAACCAGGCATTTCATTGTAGCTCCATGCAAAACAATCAACATACTCCTTTAATAACTTTATTAACTCGGATTTAAACAAAGGATCAAGATTCTTGTTTACAAATGTCGGCCTAAGTACAGTGCCATCACCAATATCTACCTCCTCTAAAGGATCAGCCGACGTAAACCCTTGTCCTAACTTGCTCAAATCATCAAAATCTTCAATGGCCTCACACATATCGTTCTTATGCGCCCGATAGTGCTCACGCCTCTGCTGTAACCACTCTAGATTCGGATCCATTAAATCATAAGAGATGGTATGGCCAGATCTCCGATCGGCCTCATAACAGCAGTAGCAAAGCCATCCTTGGTACAACCAATGATCTCACAATCAGATAAATATAAACCAGATAAGCACTTAAGATTCTCATGACCATCCACAGTAGAACTATCGGCCACTACAACACAAGCCGACGTATCTCCATGAACGACCTCTACTTCATCATCTATCCATTGAATTAAAAATTGATGCAAAGTAGAAGGCACACACTGGTTTGCATGAATAAAATCACGACCAAGGATTAAACTGTAGTTACCTTGTGTCTCAGCGACGAAGAACGCAGTAGCCAAAGTCTTGCTTCCAATAGTGAGCTCCATAGAAGCAACTCCCTTGGCGCCCATAGGTTCACCTCCTCCAACGCCGCTAACGGTCATGTTGGTCTTGATCAATTCCTCATCTGAACCTCCCAGCTTCTTGAACAGAGAATATGGCATCAAATTAACTATCGCCCCTCCATCCACTAGCATGCGAGAGAAAGGCTTTCCATTGATATGACCCTTCATGTACAAAGCCTTCAGATGACTTTCAGTAGCTTTAGGCTTCTGAAAAATAGCTTCCTTTGGCCCAAAATCAAGATGAGCGATGTCTTCCTCTGATAACACATAACCATCCATAGACATATGAATTACATTAAGCTCAAGATCCATGCGCTCAGGAGAAGAACCATAATCAACAAGCTCTTCATCGTCCTCTGGAGCAGATATCGATGATAACTTGCTATCACGAACCATAGGAGTGGGAGAAGAAAAACCAGGTGGCGCATCGGGCAAAGCGGTCTGACCGCTTTCGGCAACCGGTCTGACCGGTTCAACCGGTCTGACCGACTCCCCAACCGGTCTGACCGGTTCTGTCTGGGAGCTGGTCTTGGCTCTCCACTCTTTCCCTTGTCGAATCATAGGCATGTACTTGTTGAATGCCTCGTCTCTCTGCTTCTCTAGCTCTTTCTCCTTCATCTCCCGAAACCTCAAGCGCTGAAGCTTCCTCCTTTGAGTATGAGATAAACCGGGAGGACACCATCTTGGCAAGAAGTACTTGGAATTAGAACTACTTCCACTGGCCTCATGATCATTAGCAGAAACAGATCCCTTCTGAATAGGTGTCTCAACCTTATTGTCTATGACAATCGGTCCTTTGCCACCATTTCCAAGGGGAACGTTCATCAACCCAATCTGAATAACATCTTGATTTGTAGTCCTCTCTGGGCCAATATCTATCTTATGCACCTCCTCCCTCTGCTTTGGCTTGTAAACTTGCTTCATAGGAGATGCTGCCGATTTCCCAGGGAAACCGGTCTGACCGGTTTGTGAAACCGGTCTGACCGGTTGGGTCTGGTGACCTTGACCAGATTGGCGAAGCGCCAAACGGTCCTGTCCAGGCCTTGAGATTCTGCCCAATACTGGCCTTCGCGGTCCTCCCCATCCATGTTGGAAAGGCTGCTGATATGGCACCCACATCACTCCATTATTATCATAAATTAGACGAGGTGGATATGAACCTGATGCCTCCCATCGCGGAGCAAAATTCCTCTTTGGCTGAAAACATTCTTCTTGGCGTGGAGGCAATCTCATTCTCTTTTTTACTGGACGATCGTTTGTAACGGCCTTTTGCTTGGAGTACTTGTCAAATAGCATATCAAAGGTGACCTTTGGCCTAAGAGTACTCCCCTGATTCTTTGCAATATTGAGCTTCCAGTTTCCAATCTCCGGACGGCTTGGTTTAATCATCTTTGGACGGCCCTGGGGAAAACCGGTCTGACCGCTTTCCCCAACCGGTCTGACCGGTTTGGCCTGCACAGGCTCAAACGGTCTCTGCTCGGCGGGAACGGACGACCCTTGCCCCCCATGTCCAGAGGCTCTCACAGTAACCTTGAATGTCTCCCTGCCATCTGGAGTTGTCTCACATGCAACTTCTCGAGTCAACTCTTTTCCCCTCAAATCAGGTTTTACTTCACCAATCACAACATTCTTCCCTTTGGTTGCTTCGGCTTGATGCGGCCGAACCAAGACCTTAGGCTGTTGTAAATCCATAGTATTTACAGGGAAAGGAGTTTTGTCCACTTGCATCTCATGAAATGTCAAACGACCTTCATTTATGGCCGATTGAACCTGTCGACGAAACACATTGTAATCATTAGTGGTATGAGAATAAGTATTGTGAAACTTACAATATGCACGCCTTTTCAATTCATCAAGTGGAGGCAATTTATGAGATAATTTAATATTTCCAGACTTAAGCAATTCATCAAAGATACGATCGCACTTGGAAACATCAAATGTAAACTTAACTTCTTCTTGCCGACCTTTGCTAGCCGGCTTAAGTGATGTACAAGAATAAGTTTTTTCTTTAGAGGGCCATACAAATTCAGCAGCAAGTATTTCTTTATCACTATCACTTGAATTATCAGACTCATAATCAATCATATGAACATTGGAACGACGTGATCTAGAAGTATCTCTATCTTTTTCCTTATTTATCCGGTTTTCAACAACTAAAGCTCTAATTTGAACTTGTGCAACTGAAAGAAAATCAGAACCCTCTATTCTATCTCTTATGGATGACCTTAAACCCTTTAGGCAAATATCGGCAAGGTCCGTATCAGTGATTGACAAATTGAAACAACGGTTCTTAGTTTCTTTAAATCTCTTAATGTAAGCAGAAACAGTTTCATCTCTACTTTGCCTAACCGATGTCAAATCTGTCAATTTCAATTGCAAACTCCCGCTATAAAAGTGATCATGAAATTTACGCTCTAACATATCCCAAGATATAATAGAACCAGGAGCAAGCGAAGAAAACCAAGCAAAAGCGGTGCCAGTCAATGATAAAGAAAATAAACGCACTTTGAGAGCATTATAAGCACCTGCTTCCCCTAGCTGAGCTATATATTGACTAATATGTTCCCACGTGGTTCGGTCATCATCTCCACTAAATTTAATCAGATCAGGCATACGCCAACCACGTGGAAGAGGAAAATTATCAAACTCAGCATCATATGGTTTTTGATACAAATTTGTGTTACCAATATCAACACCAAGTTTAGTTTTTACCACATTAGCCAAATCTTCTCTAAATTTGTTAAACTCAGCCCAGTTTGGATTATTTGACTGTTGTGGTTGCACATTTCCAAATTCATCTTATTTAAGTAGGGAGCAATCTTAGCTTGAGCTAGCCTATAACTTTCAAACACATCATCAGGTATAATGTTTCTTTGAGCAGATGTATTAACTGTTGTACTGTATTGCGGCCTAGCAGTACCCAAGGTATTAGTATGAGCATACATCATTGAATCAGGCACAACAGAAAGCGGAAAAGGTTGCTCATGCACTAATTCGAGCGCGTTGGTCAAACCGGTCTGACCGATTCCCTGATCCGGTCTGACCGGTTTAGCCATGTTTGGCCCGGTCGGTTGGAACGGCAGGGACTGACCAACGGCAAACTCAGGTGGCATACCATACATATATTTTTCATTATTAGCATTAGGTATAGGTGACAAGCTAGGAAAAACTACCCCACTAGCATTAATTTTAGGAGAGCTACTATTAGTTTCATTATTATTAAAGCAAGTAGCAGTTCTATCACTTTCAATATCCTCTAATCTTTCTAAAAGAGCAATATATGAGGCAAGCAATTCATCACTTTCTACACTATTTTTAGGAACTGTAGTAGAAGGAGTTTTTTGTGATTTACTTACAGTGGGTATTACCTCAACTTGATTGTCGTTTAACTTGATCGCCGGTAGCTCAAATTCTTTCAATCTTGCCACCTTGCCATGACGATCTTTCTTGACGCCAGCCAAAAATTGTGTCTTCATGTAATCTTGTAGCGCCTCAAATTTCTTCTGCTCCTCTTGAGTGAGATCTTCCAGCGTAGCTGTGATGATGTTCTCCATATCAAGTTCACATCGAGATCCCATCTTGCCTGGAGTTTAGATTGAACGGTCTTTGAAAACCAGATCTTCTATAATCCCCAGCGGAGTCGCCAAAAGTATGTTGACGCTTTTTCTTGTCAACACACACGAGCGCTGAATCGCGCAGCACCAGAAATTTACACTTGCCGCAGCCCCAGTCAAACCGGTCAGACCGGTTTGGAGATCCGGTCAGACCGGATTTGTTAGGACTTCGGTGAAAACCTAGAATCACCACCTCGGGAGGGACCCCGTCGGAGATAGCACATCTAGGGTTGCTCTGAGATCGGTCAGGCCACTCAGAACCTCCTTGAACGCCGTCGAGACAAACAAGGAAAGCAAAGGGATTGGAAAAGCTAGGGTTTGAAGATAAAAGTAGAAAATTGTATTTGATCGATTGGATGATAGGTCTCAATCGGCCACGACCCTTTCTATTTGTAGGGTGGGGAGGTCTTGCCCCGCAAGGAATTCCATTACAATTTGGAAACGACTAGGACTCCTAATTCTACTCCAACTCGGAGTAAAACCGGTCAGACCGGTTTCGGCCGTTGCCAAATCGGCTACAGGGAAACCGGTCTGACCGCTTTCTAGAACCGGTCTGACCGGTTTTCCTCGACCTGATAAGCAACTGCTAATTTTGGGTGCGAACATTGTTATTGTGTTTGTGCAACAGGAGGATATGGAGAGATAAGAGAATGTCTCTTTCCCTTACTTTGCTTGTGAATTTTGTAGGGCTTTGGCTAGAGGAGGACGTCTCTTTCAATAAGTTTGCTCGTGAATTTTGCCTAGCCACACGTTTTCCTTGTGAAAATGATTTCCTTCTCCCTATGCCCACAAGTATGAATTTGTGGAGATCGATCCAAAATACCGGAGAGATCATGCCATTATCCTGTAGCCATCATATCGACCACATTATTACCACACACAAAACAAACAAGTTTCTTTTCTATCTATATGGAGGAGGCATGCACATCTTTGTAGATACACACCACACATCCGTGCCAGAAATGAATAATAGGAAGCATGACATGCTCAAACGTCACACCCCGCCTATTGGTTTCAAAGAAAGCAGGAGTGTCTTATATGCAGGTAATTTCTAAGTAAAAAAAAAGGATAAAGTAACACGGACATTTTCTTGTGATTTCAGTAGATTTACAAGGAAAATTCCTAAAATGTAGCTTCCATCCATTGGCAATGCATGGCTACCTACTCCTACCATAAATGGCCTCCTAAGAAAAGGCGTATGGTAAGTAATAAATAACACAATACCCATATAGTACCAGACCGCTGAAGGAATCATACCTACATACATATACCGGGTCCGGGTCGCGCGGGCTACCGGGTCCGTCCTTCCAAGCCCACGGACCGGGCCTCCGTGACGTGGGGACGGGACTGCGAGGAGAGAGCGTTTGGTTTGGAGTCCGACAAGGCAAAGGGGAGAGAAGAGAAGGACACCCAGCAAAGCAAAGCAAGGCCGGCTTCATTCATACCCCCGCTCCTCCTCCTCCTCCCGGCCTCCGCTTCCCTTCTTCCACACCGCAGTCCGAGCAAGAAAGAGTCCCGTCCTCTTCCTCCTCTCCTCCGCGCTTCAACCTCCCCCGGCGCACGGCCCCGGTTCGAACGGAGGCGCCGAGTGCTGACGGATTCGGTTGGATTCCCTCCTCCCGCCGTTTCGGTTTCTTGGGGGAGTGCTTCTTGGTTTGCCCGGAGCGAATTGTTGTGGTGGTGGTGGTTGGATACAGAGAGAGAGAGAGAGAGAGAGAGAGAGAGAGAGAAAGAGGGAGAAGGGCCCGTGTGGAGAGAGAGGCGAGGACGGGAGAGGGGGCCATGGGCGGGCAGTGGGTGGAGGAGGGGATGCCGCCGTCCAACCTGCACTGCTTCTTGGACTGCACCACCCCGACCGTGGAGACGCACATTCTCCCCAAGGTGACGCAATTGCTCCCCGTCGAGTTCTCGCCTTTGGTGTTCTTGCTGGTCCCTGGCCTGCGTCGATCTGCGGTGTCTTGGGAGTTTCGGATTTGGCATTTACTCGTTTCTGTGCACCGCTTAGTGTGGTGGGGGGAAAGACGGGCTTTCTTTTACTCGTTACGGCTCGCCTTTTTACTGCTGCATCTTTCCGCGTCTTCTGATGGCAAATGTCTAGCTGGGAAATTGTACCGTGCCCTGTTTCACTAGCCGGGAAATTGTGATGCGGCTGTGGCGATTCCTGACATCTTGATTTTTTTTTTGATCCGATTGCCATCTTTGAATTGGACGTCGTTATGTCAATTTCGCCTGCTCTTCAACTGTTTTATTAATGCCCTTGGGTGATGGATCATATTAGGGTCGCTAGCTAGTAGCTACTGTTGGCATATTAATCATCGTCCTCTCTGAAAGTGAGACGCTGTTCATTTTGATCCAGACGAATGGACGATTGTCGACCGATGCTTGGAACCATGCTGAGATGGACAGCGTCGAGTACTTCAACCTTGCAGACCTCTGGGAGCAATACTACGAGTGGAGCGCTTACGGCGCTGGAGTTGCAGTCAAGCTCCCAGGAGGAGAGAAGGTAGTTCAGTACTATGTCCCCTATCTATCAGGGATACAGCTATACACTAACAAGGTCCTGACTGCATCTAGGTATGAACAAGATATCCTTATTAGCGCTGAAATTTGAGTTCAAGATCATTTTGAGCTGTAGGCCAATCCAATTCTCTGTTTTTTCATATAGGAGTTTTGGTGAAGATCAAGGCATGGATTTATGGAGTGATGATGAGGACAATGAGAAGATGTCCAGATCCTGGAGTTCGACGTCTGACGAATCATTGTTCAATTGTGATGTGTCAGGGGCCACTAGGAAGCGTCCAGGGCACCTGTACTTTGAGTTCTTTGAAGTAGGTTCACCTTATGGCCGGGTCCCTCTCATTGATAAGGTGAACATTTATGGCCTTTGCTGTGAGATTATCTCAGATGTTTTATGAATCATTCTTATATGATCATTGCCCTTTCTAGGTCTATGAACTATCCCAGGGCTTTCCTGGGTTGACATCACTGAAGAGTTCAGACCTTTCACCTGTTAGCTGGATGTCAGTTGCCTGGTATGTCAAATTTATATCAACTGCTTATGTTCTTTTGAAGAAATGAAAAGTTGGCAGATCCTTTTAGATAATGAACAGCATAAAAATGACATTTAGCCCATTATCTAGGATTTTTGTAAAACAGGGCCATGCCTTTTCTGCCTGCCTCACTGCAAATGGTTTCTAGATTGAAGCACTTGCGCCACACTTGATCTGTGCCTTAGCAGTTAAATGATAGATTTTTAGTGCTTCAATAACTTTTTTTAAAAATAGTAGCTGTTGTTTCTAGGTCATAAGTTGATTCTTGTTTGTTTTTGTTTTTACAAAAGCTACCATTATTTCACGTCTGCTGCTTTAACTAGGTATCCTATCTACCACATTCCTTACCAGCGCAACGTGAAGGACTTATCTGCATGCTTCCTAACATACCATACCATTTCCTCCTCATTTCAAGGTATGCTTTGTTGCATATCAGAGAGTACTTTGTACCATTTTGATCAACTCTCATGGCGCACGAATCATAATTTTGCTAGACTTCTGTATCAATGCTGCATGAACATGATACTATTATCAATATCAACAATCTTCATGCCTTTGGGTCTTTAGTTTATTTCCCTTGATGTCGTCTAGGATGTTGGTGTAGGCATACTGATTCAAAATTTACACTTGGGTTGCACCTGGAAGAGCATGACCACAGGATATAATGGCAGCTCTTTTCCTCTGATGCAATATTCTTATAAACATGTACAGATGTACTAGTCCAATACTTCTGTTCCATTGTGAGTTAGCACTCATTCACATAAAACATTAGGGCTTAAATGGATGAAAAAGTTCTCATTTTCACAAAGATTCACTTTTGTTAAATCACATGATATGCATTAGAACATTATTATTATTCACAAGGAGAAAGCATGTATAATGTCTGTACTGCGGAATTGAATCCCCTGAGTAATATATGTTAAACCCGCAGACTGTCTGGGAAAGGTGCAACTGATGCTTCTATATCTTGAAAGATGCCTCTCATATATTCTAATGATGTGCTTTTTACTGCATACCAGTCAGTATCCCACGCTATCTTAACATCAGTTGATGGCTTAGCTTACAAGAGTATGAATGTTTCCTTTAAGGGTTTGTTTGGCTTACTATTTTGCATCCAAATCGTCAACTTTGGTTCCAAAAGGCTTCATGTCTTAGCTTTCAAGTGTATGGTTAAGGAAACAACTTACGTACACAAAAGGTTGGTGGCAGCAGTTCTTTGCCCAGTAAAGAGGAGGAAAGAGACTGTCTTGTCATGTACCATGACTTTTATTACTAGACATGCAGTTGTTTCTTAGAGATTAAAAATACGCATGTTATATAACATGGAAGAAGACACATTTTTGGGGTAAGCTTGCTTGGATTGGAATATGTGCAAAAGCACCTAGGCTCACCAGCTGTCCACTTCAGAAGAGGGGAAAAAAGACAGTAGAGTCCAAATCAAGCTCAAGCCAGATCTTTGAGCTTGACAACAATCTGCATGTTAAGACTTTGACTTGAAAACTATTTGATACTATATACTTTATACTTAACCACAGCTGCACCAATGATGACCTTAGTACTGTTTTCATTCCACGGTAACCTGTGTTATGTTTCTTGTCCACAGATAATGCCCTTGAGACCATGACCAATGCTGGTTGCCATCCAGTCGCTGACGGGAAACAAAATGGCCATATGGACAAAAAGAGCAACACAGTATCACTCCCTCCATTTGGCCTTGCAGCACACAAGATACAGGGTTCTCTCTGGACCAACCGCATGACAGGGGATCATAGAACGATGGATTTCCTCTTTAGTGCGGCAGATTCCTGGCTGAAGCAGCTTGGAGTCCAGCACCATGACTTCAACTTCTTCATCACTCACCCCATGTGAACCAGTGAGCTGGAGTAGGTTGCAAAGAACCACATGGGTGCAGACTTGAAACTACTAAAATTACTTACACCATCAACAATGGTAGCAAAACGTTTACAGTACAGTTCACCGGTACAAGTGAGTCTAACAGTGGTAGGATAGGTTTTATACTGCTTGAGTTTATTGCAGCAAATACCAAACATGTCGGGACTTGAATGGTTTTCTGTTTCTTGTTTCTTGGCAGAAGATGTAACTGATCTGTAGTTTTGCAACTAATTTGGTATCCAATGTTGGGGTTGGATCCATATTGTAGATGTTGCCTTGTGAAGTTTGGTGCCCTAGAGAATGTCAGCCGAGGATTAATCTGCTTACGCAGACTCCAGTTGGACCTCAATCTGTTTATTACGATGTTTATTACGATTTCATTCTTTTGTACAATAAGCTAGTTCTATCCAGCCGTTTTCATTCTTATGCTGTATTATTGAGGCCGGAACAGCTAATTTAATTGCATAACTTCCTTTGTGGCAAACCCCAAACTGCAACTCAACATGACAAATATATACTGTACATGCTGTTTAGTGCAATAGAGCAAATTCGGACGAAAATATAGGAAGTCCAGTCTTTGAAGGATGGCTAGATTTGTAAATGTCATGCTCTGAAAAGAAACCTTCCATTTTATTTTTTTTGAACGAAATTTTTTTTTGAACGAAAACCTTCCATTTTATGAATGTAAATAATAAACATTTTCAGTGCTTCATTGGTCACGGGTAAGAATGTGAAGTTTCAGTGTAAAAAGGAGGCATGGCTGCAAGTGGAAAACGAACGAGTGAAGAAACAAGCAGCATATTCTTTGGAATACTTGGAAGAACAACCAATGTCTTCGGAAGATAGCACAGGGTATTCTGTAGTGCTGTCCGGCACATTTGAGTGTTGGTATTTCTCTGATGGAAGTTTAATCGACATATAATAATAGGTAAATTGTATGAGTTTATAATTGTGAAATACTGCAAACTTAAACCAACAAAAGAAAAGTTATTAGTTTTTAGAATAGTAAGTAATAGTAATGCTGTCCGGCACATTTGAGTGTTGGTATTTCTCTGATGGAAGTTTAATCGACATATAATAATAGGTAAATTGTATGAGTTTATAATTGTGAAATACTGCAAACTTAAACCAACAAAAGAAAAGTTATTAGTTTTTAGAATAGTACTTAAGTAATAGTAATGTCAAAAAATGTCAAAAAAAATTGGACCATTCTCTCTTTGTGCGTGTCATCCTTACGCAGGGGTCATGCTAATCTTCTCTGTATTGTTCCAATTTTAGAGGATGTCTCCGGGAAGACATTATAAGGCCACCTGAACAGCCTTACAAGTTAATCTATCCCGTTCTGTATTCTCGATAAGGTACTAAACTAACGTCTGTGACCCCGGAACCAGAGGCCGCTTGGAAACTAGTCCGTCCGATTCGCATCAAACGAGAATAACATGCACGGATTGAATCGCTAGGACTCTGGACTATTGTTCTGTGTTCCAGCGCAAGCAAGCGGCAAGCAAAAACGCAACGTGTGGAGTCGGACTGCACTGTGTTCTTGTTAATCGGGCTCTAATTTCTTCTCGGACTTGTTGTTTGGGACCTTTTAATCCCAGCCCAGCCCACGGGAACTGGGCTGTCCCAAAACAGGCCCGGACATGGTTACAGTAACTCGAATTTTATATATAACACAAAAACACTACAATGCATCGAACGTAAATAAAAGTTCCTCGATTGAGCTAGGATGGCCATAAATATTCTGGCTGGTAATGAAGTAAAGCTACAGAAGTGAACTATCAGACAGAGTGAACTATCAGACACTATCTGCTAAGGCAGCTTCACAGTTTCTTTCGCAGAAAAGGATCTGCTTCATAATGATCAGGGGAAAAAACTTTGAAATGCAACACATTTTTTCGTATACGACATAACGGATCACAACTCAACATATACAAGCCTTCCTTCGATAGTTCGATTCATCAACTATTTCCATGCTTTCAACTATATGTACAACGGGGTAAATTCACACCTTAACTAATGTACAAGGCTGAGCAACTACAGCGTGAATCATATGGCAGCCATCAATTCTATTTTTTCTCAGCTCCAAATAGGCACACAATGTACAAACAGAGGAAAGATTACCGATTTGTCCTTGCTAACCTTGCAGCGTGCGATGATCTAACCATGCCATCTAACCATGTTCAAGGAGCTGACAGAGCTTGTTTGGTTCTGCTCCAAGTCTCCAACTGATAGTACCTTTTCAATCTATACCTGCAATGGAGCACCTCTCTCCAATCCGTATAGTTCGGCCCTGAGTCTTCATGGCTCTACTTAATCTTCATATTCCTGTCTGGCTTCAATGAGTGGGTTATAGGTGCTGCATGCAGTGGCCAACCGCCTGTATGTGATAGACATCACACAAGTATGCGCTAACCTCTTACTTCTCGCCTACAATGGTTTTGTAGTTAACCATGTAGATGGCAACCAGTGTGAGAAGTGCACCTCCAATCTGTACAGGTGAGAAGGTCTCGTCAAGGTAGAGGTACCTGAACAACAAGTAGGTGGCAAAGACTGGTCAAGAGAACAACATAGTTTTACGGTCGCAAAAAGCCAGTAGCATAACCTATTCGGAAGATATAGCGACAACAAAGCTTTTCAGTCCCAACCAAGTTGGGGTAGGCATAACATATTCTGAAGGATCTTACCCGAAAATGGATGCAAACATGGGGGTCAAGAAAGTGAGAGAACTAAGGGTGGTTAAGCTACCTGAAATAATAAGAAAGTACTCATATGGGATATCTTAAAGAGTGAATTGTGGATAATACCAGCATGTCATAACAGCACTGTATTAGTAGAAAGCAATCATACCTCTAGTAGCATTGTAAAAGTATACACCGTAGCTGACAGCACTGCCAAATATAGAAGTATAGCCAAGTGCTAATATGTCGCTCCATGTAAGTTCTTGAATATGTCCACTCAGAGCAGGATCATGATTCAGAACAGATATAATCAGCAGAGGAAGCCCACCTATAATCATATGCTGTCATAATGTGGATGTTAGCATCGAACAATGATGTAAGACCAGATTTTAATATTGTGAGGATTATTAAAATTGTCACTGGAAAAGGAGTAAGTTATGATAAGCTGCAGTAAAGGTATCTCCATTCTCTTGTAACCATGGAACAAGTTGGAAGGCAAAGGTTCAGTTAAGGATGCCAAGAAATGCTGTTCTAAGTTGAAATCTATATATCTGCCTTTCACTACACCACGGCATGAGTAATATTTTCAGAAATATGCAATAAGCTCTGCAATAACAATAACAGAAAATGGCTATATACATTTTATCCGTGCAATAAACTACCTATCAGTTGCCAAAATGGACCCCAAAAATGGCTGACAACAACTGCAATTGTTGAGCCTTGGCGCATGTGACAGAAACTAAGATATAATATGGAGTGACTATTCATCCGTGGATATCATACCCATCCTGTTGCCATGATTGGATCACAGTACTTTGACACCCAGCGAACCATGATAGTTCCAACTGCCATGCTTTGAGCTGAGAGGAACATCAACCATTCTCCACTTCCCCAGATTGTTGTGTCATTTCCTTCAACTGACAATGCTGGAACCTAGAAAAAATGCAGGAGAAAATGATCAAAGGAGAAAATGCAGGAGACAGAAACATAGATATAGTGCTACACACCAATCCTGCTTTGGCTTGGCACACACAGTTTGAATTTCGTAAAGTTCAAAACGGCCAGAAACTACTTTCCAACATTTTACAGATGATATACGATGCTTACTATATACTTACCTTGAACATATCAGCAGTGGAAAAGAATCTAGAACATTTGCAGAAGAAAATTGTTTTAAACATGATTACTGAATTTAAAATCAGTTAAGTAGGAGTGGTCCAGAATGCTGCATGAGTAAATACTAAATAGCACACAACATTGCATAAACTTTCACTTCCACACAATATAAGTATGCATTTGACATGGAGAAAATGTTGTATTCAACAATGTAACTTGCCACCATAATCAACATTCAGGTCTCAAGATTGCTAACCTCTCTACAGTCTACACTGCATAGGAAAATTTCAAACTCGCATCGGCAGAAGGCAAACCTCGAGAAGCAAGAGACCAACGACACCCAGCACGAGCCCTCCAACACCTATCGCATCGATGGACTCTCCAAAGAGCAGTGATGCAAGGACAGCAACCGTCAATGGCTGTGAGTCAATGATGACCTGCAATGGAGATTCAGTTCTGTCAGGGCCATCAGCTCAGTGCACGGGAGGACAATCTAGTGCTTGCCTGAGGAGATAATGAACAACACAGGGGTTTGGATTTCGCCTTACACTCCCGAGGCCAGCCGACGTCTTCTGCAATCCTTCCGCGAGGAAGCCCTGCGAAAGCAAGCAACAACCAATGCCCCCAATTCATTCCAGAATCCAACACGCAGCCACACAATCAAAAAGGTCACGCACGCCTCTCAGCTGTAACTGTAAACATGTGCACTGCAATTTCGCACCTGGAAGCAGGCGGCGTCGATGAGCCCGAACGCGGCGACGGCGAGCCAGGCCTCCCATCCAGAGGGCTGCTTCCTGCCGCGCGAGGCGGCGAAGGCGACGAGCAGCGCGCCGGCCGGGAGCAGGCGCAGCGCGGCGACGAAGAAGGGCCCCGTCCGGGGGATGACCCCCTTCATGGCCACCATGGCCGTGCCCCAGAAGAAGAAGGGCGACACGAGGGACGCCCACTCCCAGAGCTCCTTCCCCGAGGGGGAGGCCAAGGCCGCCGCCGCCGCCGCCTCGGAGCCCGCATCGTCGGCCTTCGACGCGGCGGGGAGGAGGGGAGCGCCGTCCTCGGCGCCGGGGTCGACGAAGCACTCGACGTCGGAGCCGGTGCCGACGCAGTCGAGCGAGTCGGCGGGGGCCGGGGCGGGAGGGGACGGCGGAGAGGACTCGCGGCGCGCGCGCACGGCCGCGACGAGGCGGCCGGTGGGGGTGAGGGCGCGGAGGCTGCGGGTGGAGGAGAGGGGTGGGGTGCGGATGCGGGGAGGGGAAGGGAGCGGGACGAGGAGGAGGAGGCCGGCGGACGCGGGGCACGCGGCGGCGGGCATGGTGGCTGGAGCCCGGAGGCCTCGGGCGCGGGACGGTGGGGAGGGGGAGGGGTGGTGGGGGGTGGTGGGGTCGCAGTGGAGAAGTGGCCACGTCGCCCGTAGCCGTGTGAGCCCGTGACGCTGTTGGTGGGGCTCTGCTGTGCTGGCGTCACTCGTCTTCGCTCGGCGTGTGTGGTGTTTACGTGGCCTTTGGGGCCTCGCCCGTCCCGTTTGGCGTGGCAGCAGCGGCGGACGGGAGGGCGCCGAGGACCGAGGCCAAGTGAGCGCGGAAGACCCAGGCGAACCTCGTGAGAGTGTGCACGGTCACATTGGAACGTAATTCTCATGTGATTGTGCCTTGTGGCTCCGAGGATTTTCCTACCGAAGAATCAATCACAACAATCACTGCAGCCTGCAGGTGATTCCACCCTGTTCGTTCTTTCTTCGATCCCTCTCGATGCTCGTCGCTTTGGAGGCGCAGCGATCTTTATGGTTAGGCTGCATTCCTCTGTTTCACTCCTCTAAACGGAATATTCTGTCCTGGTCATCGAGATTCCTTCCTCTATCTCAATTTCTTCCACACTCGTATCTCCTCTATCATCCTCCTCTATCCCAACTACCACATATTTTATTCCCTCTCTTTTCTTTTTCTACTTTTTTTCCTCCCAACTACCACCTCCTCTTCTCTCTCTCCGCCTCCCTCCCCCACCACCGTCGCCCCCTCCACCCGCACCCTCCACCGACGCCCCCGCCTCATCCCCCACAGCCGCTCCCCTCTGCTCTCCTCTCTCCGCGCCTCCCGCCGACCCGGCCCGCCGCCGCTCCCCTCTGCTCTCCTCTCTCCGCGCCTCCCGCCGACCCGGCCCGCCGCCGCCTTCCCCCGGTCTCCCCTCGCTCCGGGCCAGCGGTCGGTGCGCGCAGCTCCGGCGCCCGCTCTCCGCGCCGGCCCCGCCGCCCGTGACGCCATCCGCGGTGGCGTCGCACGCGTCCGTCGCCGTCGTCGTCCCCGGGCTCTTGTTCCCGCGTCGCCTCGCCGGGGAGCGGCGGCGGCGGCCAGCGAGAGGAGCAGCGGCGGCGGTGGGCGGTTGGAGCGCGCGCGGGCGGGTCTGGCAGCAGGGCTACAACGGCGGCGCCATGGCAAGCTGGCGGCGGTGGCGGCGGGCCGGCCTCCTGCGCCTCTCCCACCGGCTTCCCATCGGCGCTGGCGGCGGCGGGCCTATGGCAAGCTAGCGGCGGCGGCGGTGGGCGGTTGGAGAGCGCGCGCGGGGGCAGTGCAGCGGGCCTACAACGGCGGCGCCATGGCAAGCTGGCGGCGGTGGCGGCGGGCCGGCCTCCTGCGCCTCTCCCACCGGCTTCCCATCGGCGCTAGCGGCCGCGGCCGCCGCCTCGGCGAGGGCCCCGCTCGACCGCATGGGCAGCTCCTCCCCCGCCGCCCCGCTGCATCCGGCTTCCCTCGTCGCCTTCTCCCCCGCCCTTCCTCCACGGAGCACGGCGGTAGCGGCGCGAAGCACGATGGCGGCGGCCCGCGCGGCAGGCTTCGGCGCCCCTCTCCCTCTCCCTCTATCTCCAGTGGTGAGCGGCAGGCGGCTGGGGATCATGACGGTGCTGATGAAGCGCGCGGAGTGGTGCCGTGCGCGCAGAGGGGGCGCTCTTCACGGGCCGGTTCGGGTACGCGTCATTCCGGCGTCTGGAGTTCTTCTTCGATGCGCTCAACGGTTGGAGCGAGCGGCGCGAAGCGGTTGGGCCTGCCGCCACGCTGGCAGCGTAGAGGAGCTCCGCTGCCTCCTCTGGATTTTGAGGAGGCAGGGGCCTCCGCTCCCATAGAGGAAGCGTTTCAGGAGCCCATTGCAGCTCCATTTCCCCTAAAAGCTTCCTGCAGAAGCCGGTGCAGGAAGCCAGTGCAGACAGCCTTATGAGCTCCGTGCTGTTTTAATGCGTTGCTCTTCGAGATGTGTCCAGGCTCCTGGCAGCATACATGCTTGGCTGAAGGATTCTCGGAGTTCATGTATTTCGGAGGAAAAATGACAAAGTTCACTACGAGATTCGGTGGTAAACAAGCCATGGTCAAACTCACTAGGCATTAGGGAAGCAAGTCCATATATTTTTGGGTCATTGGGTCGACCCAAAACTTAGAAAAATAAACTAGAGTGACATGCCATGTAAATAATTTAGAAGATGAAATGAACTAGAGTGACTGACCCAAAAAACACCATTGGATACCCGCTTGCATTCCTACTAGGCATGGATAGCGATTTACCGAGACCGTTAAATACGCAGAGATCGCAGAAATGAGAGAAGCCGTCAGTGGTGACTGACCCAAAAAACACCATTGGATACCCGCTTGCATTCCTACTAGGCATGGATAGCGATTTACCGAGACCGTTAAATACGCAGAGATCGCAGAAATGAGAGAAGCCGTCAGTGGTGCAAAATAAACAAAAAAATAGTGAAAAATTGCACCAGCCGGGAATCGAACCCGGGTCTGTACCGTGGCAGGGTACTATTCTACCACTAGACCACTGGTGCGGTTGTTGAATTCTTTGAGTACGCGTTATAAGTGAAAGGTACTAACAAACACGTCAAGAGTAGGTCCAAACCAAAGCTGATTTCAGGTTTGCTAAATACTTTATTCTACGCTAAATGTACATGTCAAGAGTGTTGTTCACAGAACCAATGCCACAATAGAAAAATTCTTTGTTTTTTTTATGTTTCATATGGAGTGAAGAATGGGAAAAAGTCTACTTCACCCCCAATCTATGAGGGATGGAATACATCACCCTAACCTATAAAAATGGATTTTTTACCCCCCTAAACTTTCTAAAACCGGACAAATCATCCCTGAAGCAGTTTTGAAAAATCATAATAAATCACAGAAAAAATAATAAAATAAAAAATCAAATTGTGTTGGACTTCAAATTAGTAGTTCTATGTAGTGAACATATAATATGGAACATTTTTTCCTGTAACTTTAGATCTATGCTTTTCTTCATAGCTGTAAAAAAATGTACTAAAGCATACCATATTATATGTTCACTGCGTAGATCTACTCATTTGGAGTCCAACACAATTTGATTTTCTATTTTATGATTTTTCTGTGATTTATTATGATTTTTCAAAACTGCTTCAGGGGCGATTTGTCCGGTTTGAGAAAGTTCAGGGGGTAAAAAATCCATTTTCAGAGCAACTCCAGCCAAGTGACTATCCAGATCCCTATTCAGCCTTTTAGTCAGCCTGGACCAAAAATCACCCTCCAATGTGGTGATTATCCAGGTGACTAAAATTAGTAGGCCACTAAATTTTGGGGCAAAGCCCACAAATGTAGGACCCCTCTATCTTTTCTCTCTCCTCTCCCTCTCTCTTCTCCTCCCCCATTGGCACATCCGCTCGCGCATCGCCGCCTACTTCGCCGACGCGGTCGTGTCTCGGCTGCTCCACCGGTCGCCCGAGACGGCGGCCTCGCCGTCGCCGCCAGCGCCGGCGCGCTGGGAGCAGTTTCTTGAGCAGCCGCGGCGAGCGCGCCTCCGCTCCTCGGCGACAGTGCTAACGACGGTGTCGAGCCCGCCGACACCATCATCGTGCTCTTCAGACAGCATCGAATGTCTGACGCTTCTTGGAGCTTCACGCACACAGCAAACCAAGCAGCCGATCCGCATGCTTGCAACACGCGCCACCGGCCAGCTCCGGCTTGCTCTCGCGCGATCTCGCAGATGCCCTGCAGCTCGCTCTCGCGTGGGCGCGGGCCAGTCGAGCTCGCCACGGAGGTCGTCGCTCCGACTCGGAGTTGCCTGCGCCGAGCTCGTCCGTGCTGCGACGTGTCGATCCCTGCAGCTCCAAGAAGCGCCACACAGCCCCACCCGCGGCTGCCGCGTCGCGCCGGAGCCCGCGGCGTCGAAGGGCAGCGCGGCCGACGCGTGTTGCGACAGCCGGAGCTCCCGCAGCGGCGGCGGCGCTGCCGTCAGCGCGCTCACCGAGCTGCCGGCGTCCAAGTCCTCATCGTCGCCGAGTTCTGCCTCCCGCGCGCACTCTCCGCTGACCGGAAGCGCACCTGCGTCGACGCCCTCGTCGACCCGCTCGGCCTCGCGCGCGCCGCCGCCGGCACCATCATCGTCCCTCGCGTCCTCCGAGTCCTTCTTGCCGCTCTCCTCGACGCCCCTTGCGTCCTCCGAGTCGTAGTTGAGCCCGGACGCGTCGATGCTCCCGGCGTCGTCGGCGGCGGCGTCGTCCAGCACCGTGTCGCCGCCGCCACCGGCCGAGGACGCCCCCGCGGCCGCGGCGATGGCATCCGCCTTACGCTTCCTGTCGTCGTCCTCCGCCCTCGCCTCCCCGCGTCGCCGACGCCGCGGCGGCTTCGCGAGGACGCCAAGAACGGCGGCGGCGGCGCCGCTCTTCTTCTCGCTCGACAGCGAGGTGCTGCACTGGGCCTCCGGCGGCGGCGGCGCCAAGCCGGAGCCGTAGACGGAGCTGGAGCAGCAGCACAGCGGCGGGTACGGCGGCGGCTGTGGCCCTACTGCGGCCAAGAGCAGAGCCCTCGCCCCTCTGCGGTCTTGGGGAGCAGCGCCTCCTCCATGGTCCGCTCCTCCCTCTCCGCCATCTCCCTCATCTTCCCCGGCGTGGCCGCGACGCCGCTGGTCATGACGACGACCCTCCCGACGGCGTCCCTGGTCTTGGAGGAGCAGCGGTGGTTTGGTGGACTGCGAGGACGGGCACCAGACGCGGAGCGTGGTGCCGCCGGGGAGGCGGAGGCGGAGGCGCGCGAGGAGGTGGAGCGACAGCGCGGCGAGGGCGGTGGCGGCGGCGGCGGCTGGCGCGTCGGCGACGGCGCCGTGGTCGGTGGCGAGGGCGCGCTGCGGCTCCTCGCGGCGGCCATAGAGGCGCCCAGGAGGGGAGGGGAGAGGGAGCCCGGCGACGCCGACGCCGTCAGCTCCAGGAGCGCCGCTGCAGCGAGCAGGAGGAAGGGGACGGGAGCGCAAGCGAGGAGGGAGAAGGCTCACGAAGTGAACAGTGGAGAGTCAGATGGATGGCCCCACTCGTCAGATGGATAGTTGGGCTGGAGCCCACATTTCTTTTGACCCTCTAGATTTTTAAATCTAGCCCTTAAACTGAAATATAGAGGCCCATTTTTAAAAATAATCCACTGGAGTTGCTCTCATAGATTGGGGTGATGTATTCCACCCTTTATAGGTTGACGGGTGAAGTAGACTTTTTCCGTCTGGAATGTAAGAGATCTCCATCTTTTCAACAGCCCAGTTGTGCGCGTGATAAAAGATGTAGACAAAAGTCAGGTGAACTGCCGGGAGGTGCTAAATGAACAGCTTGTGCTAGCCGATTGCCTTAGACACTTATCGCTTAGTGACCAGATGGATCTCTTCAGGTCTTCCGGCCTTGTTTGGTTAATCCCCAAATAGAAGGGAATGAAGGGGATTGGATCCCTCACTGCTGAGTGCTGACCCGGACTCCCTCCGATATGCAATGGGCATATGGCACACAAAGTTCGCCACCGTAGTCATGTTTTTCGGTTGGTTGATATGTTGCATGGCCGGTCCAACACTCGGGGGAGTAAAGACTATCACATCTAACATCTTCATGATTTGCACACAAATGCGGCAGCAGTATGGAGACGTATTGGCATTGCAAATGTCGAAGGGCGCAGCAGGCTCCCTAGCTGGCGGGGTTGTCAACTCCGGAGTTCGAACACATGTGATGCTCCTCGAACAGTCGAACGATATGATGATCATATGGACATGTATTTTGACAGCCTCCTGCACAAAGACATGTACCTAAGGACACTGAATTAGTAGCACTAGCAGATACCTACGGCGGCATGGATAGCCCTCAGCAGTTAGCACTATATTTACAGCAGCATGATGAAGGCGTCGCAGGAGCAGCACGAAATCTTCTAAACGGCATCAGTAGCAGCAGAAAGCGCATCCGCATCGCCTAGAAATTCTCCATTCACTGTGTTAGCTATGGCATCTCTGAAAAAAAAACGTAAACTGAATCAATCAACCATGGATCGCTGACAATAACTTGAGATATATTATTACCATCAATCGAGTAGATAGCACTAGTATAGAAAAGAACATTAAAGGAATTAAGCCACTATTCCTTTTTTGAACGGAAATTAAACCATCATATATTCACACCACAATCATTGACTACCAAAACAAAGGACTAAGTTTGAAAAGAACAAAAAACAAGACGGTCAAAACATAAGCAAACATACCTCGTAGTGTATCAATGATCCCCCAGAACGCTTCTCCCAGTATTATCGCTTCAAAACTTATCATAAGCATCATCCATAGAAAAAAAAGCAACGCTTCCATAATTCTCCGCTGCCGTAACGTACAAATTCGTATCAGAATTTCCCCACCGAAAAAATTCGCAAGGATTCGAGGAAACAGATGATCGTGTAGCGGAAACTCACAGCCCTGCGGTAGCACGGATATCCGGACGCGGTGGGAGCAGCCGTAGCCGACGACGAGCACCTCCTGCCCCCGGATCCTCGCGAGCCACCCCAGCGCGGCCGCCGCCCGCGCGGCGTCGTCGAAGCACCGCCGGCACTCCGCCGCCGTGCGGTCCCCCGCGCACGCGCGGCCGGCCAGCGTCGCCGTCGTGTTGGGCCCCGCGTAGAACCAGCCGCGGAAGGCGTCCTCGCGGGGCGACGGGGCCTCCGTGTCCGCGTACGCCAGGAAGCACTCCGCGCGCCACGCGCCGGCGCGACGGCTGCGGCCGCACCCGCCGGCGGCGTCCCTGGCCGCGGCGGACAGGCACGCGCGGCAGGCGGCGGCGGCGGCCGAGGCGGTGCGGTTCGCGCCGAAGCAGAGCGCGCGCGCGAAGGCGCGGTCGCGGTCGCGGCCCGCCCGGCCGCCGGACCGCGCGGCGGCGGAGGGGATGCCGCGGAGGAGGGAGAGCACGTTGGCGCGGAACGCCGCGTCGTCGCTCGCGGCGGGCGCCGCCGGCGCAGTCGACTAGAGGCGCGACGCGGCTGCGCGTGGTGACTGGCTCCGGCGCCGGCTCGGAGGCGATGCCCGGCACCGCCATCACGAGCACGAGGACGGCCAGCAGGACCTTCGGGCCCGGCATTGGAGACGGAGAGGGCGAGAGGCGGCGGCGCCAGTCAGGCTGATCAACCGAGCCGATCGAGCGTTACCTTGTTGTGGGAGGGCAGGAATCCCGCCACCTTTTTGGATTCCAACCACTGTCCACGTCCGTCTTTCGGCAGCTAAACTGGTGCGGTGAGAGCAGGTATTATGGCCGGCGGATAGCGGGCGCATGATTACGTGGAGGGGAGAGGAATTGGAAACGGGCGCGTAGCTCGTCGCCGGCTGCGGTGGGCGAAATTGCGCCGCGCGTGCTGCGATTAGACGAGGAGGGAATCTGAGCATTAAACAGCAGCGGGACCCGCCGTCTGGCGCGCGCCTTGCCGCCCGCAACCGCCGACGAGCGGGCGGAACTACAAAACATGCTCTGAGCCCCTACGACGGGTAGCTGGCTGACTGAGCGGGATGTCATGAACCATTCACCGGAGCCCAAGAACAACAGAGAGAAGGGAAGGCCCAAGAGGAACAAGAAGCCCAACACACGCTTTACTGGACCCGAGTGGATTAGCAAGTAAGTTTAGGCCCATGTAACGGGCAGCTGCTCCTGGCAGCGTGTATGGTCTTTGAACCATGAATCAGATCCTTGCACCTTTGCTCAGGAAATGTGTAGTTGTTTTTATCGATGATATACTGATCTATAGCAAGAGCTATGAAGAACATCTGCAACATGTAAGAATGGTCTTTGAACTGCTACAAGCCCATCAATCCAAGGTCAGACTTTCCAAGTGTTCTTTTGCAAAACAACAACTGAATTATCTGGGGCACGTGCTCAGCCCAGAGGGAGTTGCTACTGATCCTGGTAAAATAGCAATTATCAAGAATTGGCATGTGCCTACCTGTGTGAAAGAACTGAGAAGCTTCTTAGGTATGGCAGGGTATTACAGGCGGTTTGTCAAAAATTTTGGCCTGCTTGCAAAGCCCCTAACTGAACTACTGAAGAAGGGACAAATGTTCATCTGGACAGCTGCACATGATCAATCCTTTCAGTTACTTAAGACAGCTCTAGTGACAGCTCCTGTATTAGCAGTCCCAGATTTCAGTAAAACCTTTGTTGTGGTCACTGATGCATCAGATAAAGGCATTGGAGCAGTCTTACAACAAAATGGTCACCCTATTGCCTTTGTCAGCAAAGCTCTTGGACCAAAGAATCAAGGTCTATCCACATATGAAAAAGAAAGCTTAGCAATATTGATGGCGGTTGAATACTGGAGACCTTATTTACAATCTGCAGAGTTTGAAATACATACTGACCATCAAAGTTTAGTACATCTGGATGATCAGAGATTGCATACCTATTGGCAGCAAAAGGCCCTATACAAACTGATGGGTCTGCAATACAAAATATGTTACAAAAAGGGATCTACAAATTCTGTAGCTGATGCCTTGTCCAGAATCCCAAGCAGTGGTCAAACAGAAATACTAGCCATCTCTGTAGCACAACCTGCTTGGCTACAAAACCTTCAGGATTCTTATGCTCAGAACAGTGTAGCTCAGACCTTGCCAACTGAGCTGTTAACCAACCCCACCAAGGACAAATATTCATTGGTAAATGGAATAATTAAGTACAATGGGAAAATCTGGTTGGGACATTGTACTGAATTCCAACAGCAAGTGATGCAGGCAATACATTGCAGTCCGGTTGGGGGACATTCTGGAGTGTTAGTTACTTACATGAAGGTTAAGAAACTATTTATTTGGCCTCATATGAAAAATGACATCAAGGAGTTTGTTGACACCTGTCATATCTGTCAGCAAGCTAAAACTGAAAGAGTTGCTTATCCTGGATTGTTACAACCACTTGCAGTCCCTGACCATGCCTGGCAAGTGGTGACACTCGACTTCATTGAAGGTTTGCCAAAATCTGCTCAATTCAATTGCATATTGGTGGTGGTTGATAAGTTCTCTAAATTTGCTCACTTCATCAAACTGTCTCATCCCTTTACGGCATTGAAAATTGCTAAATTGTATATGGAGCATGTTTACAAACTTCATGGCATGCCTGAAGCACTAGTGTCTGACAGGGATAAAATATTCATCAGTCAGTTATGGCAGGAGTTGTTCAAGTTGTCTGGTACTGAACTACGCATGAGTTCGGCTTACCACCCTCAAAGTGATGGTCAGACTGAGAGGGTCAACCAGTGTTTGGAAACATTCTTAAGATGCTTTACTCATGCTTGTCCATCTAAATGGTCTGACTGGTTACACTTAGCGGAATTCTGGTACAACACCAACTTCCATTCAGCACTACAGAAGTCCCCATTTTTGGTACTTTATGGCCATGAACCAAGACATTTTGGCATTGAAGGCACAGATTCTTGTGCTATCCCTGATCTGGAAGTCTGGTTGAAAGATAGAAAGGTTATGACTGAGTTGATACAGCAACAACTGTTGCGCAGTCAGCAGCGCATGAAATATCAGGCAGATAAGAATCGATCTGAAAGGCATTTTGAAGTGGGGGATTTTGTCTGGCTGAAACTGCAACCATATGTCCAAACTTCTGTCTCTAACAGATCCAGTCATAAGTTGTCATTCAGATACTTTGGCCCCTATGAAATTGAGACCAAAGTGGGAACTGTGGCTTACAAGTTGAAGCTTCCTGTTACCAGTAGTGTTCATCCAGTCTTCCACGTGTCTCTACTGAAGAAAGCCACAGGTATTTCTAATCATAATGAGCCTACCTTACCACCAAATTCTACTGAACTGCAGATACCAGAAATGATACTGGACACACGTCTTAAGAAGAAGAACAACAGAGTAGTGTCTCAATGCCTGATCAAGTGGGAGGGGTGGCCAGCTGATGTAGCAACCTGGGAAGACGAAGATAGTGTACAACATCTCCTACAGAATACTACTGCTTGTGGTAAAGCAGTAATTCAAGGGGAGGGGGATGTCATGAACCATTCACCGGAGCCCAAGAACAACAAAGAGAAGGGAAGGCCCAAGAGGAACAAGAAGCCCAACACACGCTTTACTGGACCCGAGTGGATTAGCAAGTAAGTTTAGGCCCATGTAACGGGCAGCTGCTCCTGGCAGCGTGTATGGGTTAAAGGGGAACTTGGGGAAGGGCACGAAGGGATTTGGATCTCATCGGCTACGGCGGCGGCGAGCTTCGGCTCGAGGACTCCGGCGAGATTCCTTTCCACCCTTGTATCAAACCCTGACATCGTGATATCAGAGTGATCCGCAGTATCCTACCGTAGCATACCGTCTTGTGTGTTACACGGCATTTCGCGGCAACCGCGGGCGGCCCTCCGTCCCATCCCTGTGATTTGCCTTCGCGGCGTGTCTCTTTGCGCGTCTCGGCATGTTCCCTTGGTAAAAGGAGGACGCGCTCCGGTTCGGAACGCGTACGCCGATTCAGCTTGGTGTGTGGCCAGTTTGTTCGCGCTGCCTTCGGCGCAACTGCGCAAGCCCGTTCTCGGATGATCGTGGCCAGTGGCGAAGCCAGCAATCAAAGTTTGGAGGGGCTGAGTTTCTTCTTCTTCCTCCTCCTCCTTTCTTTTTCTTCTTCCTCCTCCTTCTTTCCTTCTTCCTCTTCATCCATGGTTACAAAATGTAGGGGGGGGGGGGGGGGGGGGGGCTTAGGGGGGGCTCCATTGGTTGCAAGGGGGTAGGGGGGGCTCCAGCCCCCTGCTGGCTCCGCCCCTGATCGTGGCTGCGGCTAGTGCACCAGCCTCGATCCATCGTGCCATACCTGGAACACCCAAGGACAAGGCTGCTCTCTCTGCTACTGCCTACTGGTTTCCGTTTTCCGTTGAAAAGCTGACGAGCTGCAGTAGCAGCGAGTAAGGCCTAAGGAAACAAGCATCCGTGCGGAAGCCGGAGCCAACGCACAATTAGGGCAATGCCCATCTGTTTGAAAATGGTTGTAGTTCTGAACGCGCTCAGTTACTCCTACGACAAGGTTTCGAATACAGCCCAGGAGCTATATAAACATAAGAAGTACTTCCAGTCGGAAGAACGTTGCAAACTGAATCCGAAGGATGGATGGATGGATGCCAGGAAGGAATTAATCCCACTGGCGTCCGGTTGTGACTTGTGAAGTTTACGCGCGATCTTTCGTAAAAATAAGGGGTCCAGGTTTTACGTTCAAGATGTATGTTGCAGTGGCCTGATGATTCAACAATTCTAGGTCTGTCACTGAATTCGATCTAGCACAGGTGCGTGCAGCAGCGACAACTGACCAACGTGGATGGCAGCGGTTCCTCTGCGGCTCTACTCGCCCGTCGATCTGCTATTGCTAGTAGTACATCTCTGGTCTTCTGCGGCCGGGGAGCGGGAGCCGGGCGCGGCGGGGAAGCAGATCGAGGCCGCGCACGAACGCGCGGCCGGGGCCGGGCACGACGGACCACCCGGCGGCGAACCCGCGGCGGCGGAGGGGAGGACGGCCAGCGCCGCGGCCAGGTTGGCGCCGATCGTGTTATCCTCCACGAATGCGACGACGCCGGCGCTTGCGACGAGGAGCAGGATGGCGAGCATATGGCCAATCGAGGGTGTAACACGTGGAGTGGACGATGAACAAGGGGAGGAGCCGACAAGGAGGAGGTGACCGGCCGGAGTGGTGGAGCCTGGAGGAAAGGGGAGGAGCATGGCTAATCGCAACTACCACCGCCTTGGGGTTTTTTGCTGCACGCTCCGTAGGTGATAGCCCCCCGATGAATCGAGAGGGCTTCCTGTTGCTTGCTTGTTTGGGATGCTCCTGTCGCAGCGCGTAGCTCCTGTCGTGGTCACCGTTCCGGTGCTTTGACTCTAGCTGCTCGCTCCGTGCCGTAACGTGCGAGATCAGCCGGGCGAGTGCGATCGATGAGACCCCTCGTTCTAGCTGCTCCGTGCGAGAATGATTTCCCGTAGGTAGTTGCAAAGGAGATGGTTAGAAATCTAGGCATTTTTCGGTACATTTTAATTCTAGAAATTATCAACAAATTCATGACTATTGTGAGTGCTCCAGTGAGAGCAAGACATGTGCTAGTGTTCAGGTTAAATCTTAAATAAAATATGAACAACAAGCATAACCAGAGAAGTTTTAGTATGTACCCAGGGAGGGAACCGGAACCGGAGGAACCAGTATCTCCGTTACCAGTCATTGTGACTAGCCTGCTTGAAGTAGTCGTTCTAATTCGGTGCAGTGACGAGATGCAGCAGTGCAGTCCCTCGAACGGCCTCCTGGAAGTAGACGTACAGGCCACCAGGAAGTAGTTGTTCGCTTGAGGAAGACGGACGCCGGGACGTAGTCGTTTGGGCTGACGAAGGTGCCACCAGGAAGTAGACGTTCACGGCAGCGAGCAGGCGCGTACGAGTACGCTCCCCAAAAACCTTATCGCCCGCCTATCCCGAGCAGGATCACTAGGCAGACGAGGTTCGGAGGCAACTACTCACGCAAACAGAGTGCGCGCAAGCTCTCAGGGAGGAAGGGAGGATGAACCTGGACGCGTTCAGGTACGGTTACTGATTCTTTGAATAATATCAGTACCGGCTATGACTTAATGATTATCATCAGTGGCAAAACGTTCATCACACAGCACACGCAGAGCGGCTCGTCACGCCACGGCAAGGCGAGCGAGCGAGCGCGCGTGTGGCACACCCTTCCCCTTTTACCAACTTCACAAGCGGTCCACATTTGGTCCACCATTTAAGTCAGTTAGGATTCCCGTTGACTCTCAATCCGGGATTTAGACCCCTAGCATTTATTAGTGGACTTTTAATTTCTTTTGATTAATTGAGACTAAAATAGGCCATTGGCCCAATTAATCCAACAGAGATGTGGTGATTTCCTACCAGACGCGGTAGCAGCGGAGCAGAGGAGACAGGAGAGGACGCCGGGCAATGGGTTACGAGGACCATCGGCCTGCGGAAAAAACTGCACGTACAAGCGACCGCGGGGCTTATTGCATGTCGCACTTAGAGGTTTTAAAATTTTTTGAAACTTTGCACACACAATAGTACCAAGTAGATGTGAAATATATCAAAAGTTGATATTCAAACAAATGTTGTAAAAATTCATATGAAAAAAACAAATCTCAGCCATCCTGAAAATTTACAACATTTAAGTGTGACATGCAAGATCATGCAATAAGCACGGCGGTCGCATATACGTTAGTTTATACGTTTCTGGGTTTCCTCTACGTTTCTACTGGTAAACACGTTGGATTTTCGTGTTGTCATGTCTCCACTAACAAACAAACAAACAAGCACCGAAGCACGCACAATGCCAATCGGTTCTATTCCCTACGTCTTCACCAGCAATAGGCAGTCATGCGTGACATGAGCATTACCGAACTAACATCAGCAGTTATCTTTGATGCATAGGAGTACATGTTAACATGTATAAGCAATGGCTTTTCTTTTAGAAAGACATATAAGCATGAAAATGAGGTTTCAGCAAACATCTTCTCATAACTGGGGAATTCTCCATGTACGACCTTGCAAGGCTAGCTACAAGTTCTGCAAAATCTGGAAAAACAAAAGCAGGCTGGAAAGTAAATACCATGATTCATGAAAGAATATATATAAAGGTACCATCGAATTTCACAGTCGTTAGTTACATACCCTGAAGAACGTTACTACGAGTATTGCAGCTGCAATTGGCATAATTCCGATCCACAATCCATATATAATGCCTCTTACCTTCCACTGCGACCGGCAGCATAGCAGATTTCGATCAAAACTTTTTTCCTACCTAGTAGTATATACTCACTCCGGTTTGATAAAGAAAACCGTTTTGAACAAGGTTTGAATCAAATAGTGAGAATAGAATCATAAATAATATTTAAGTCGTTGAGTTTGGAAATGTGAAAATTATATAAATAAATTGGTTTTAAAAATTACTTTCATAAAAGTATACATATATAATTTTTTAAGAAATATTTTTATAGAAAAGAGAAGTCAAAGTTATGCTCTGTGACCGTGTCGCTGTCCTAGACGACTTCCTTTAACAAATGGGAGCGAGTACTTCTGCCAAAATATTTTGCGAGGATTGACGAGGACATGGACATGAACGACAAGAACCGATGAACGAAGAGAGGGAACTCAGGCCAGCCAGGCCGGTCCCTGCGGCAGCTCGAAGATCTGGACCCGCAGGAAGCAGTTGTAGCCGACCACCACCACCTCCTCCCCGCGGAGCCTCGGCAGCCACCCCAGCGCCGCCGCCGCTCCGTCGGAGTCATCGAAGCACCGGCCGCACTCCGCCGTGCTGCGATCGCCCGTGCAATCGCCTCCAATCCCGCTCGCCGTCGTGTTCCCGTCGGCGTAGAACCAGCCGCGGAACGCGTCCTCGCGGGCCGACGGGGCGCCCGTGTCCGCGTAGGCCAGGAAGCACCCGGGTGACCCGGCGCGCCAGGCCCCGCCGCGGCGGCTCCCGGCGCGGCCGCAGCCGACGGCGACGTCCCTGGCGGCGGCGGACAGGCACGCGGGGCAGCCGGCCGTCGCCGTCAGCGCGTCGAAGCAGAGGCCGCGCGCGAACGCGCGGTCGGTGGCGGAACGGCCGGACCACACGACGGCGAAGCCGGCGCCGTCCAGCGCGGCGGCGGAGGGGAGCGCGCCGAGAGCCACGGCCAAGTTGGCGCGGAAAGCGGTGTCCTCGTCCGTGGTCGGCGCCGGCACCGGCGCGGGCGCGCAGTCTATCAGTGGCGGGAGGCGAACGCCGCCCGTGGCGTCCCCCGAGAAGGCTGCGCCGGTGTTGGCCGCCACGCCGACGAGGAGGGTGAGGAGGAGGAGGAGCATGGCTGATCGGCCGGGCGAGACGCGGAGGCGCTGAGCGGGCCGGTGGCGACTGGCGACTGCTAGGGTCTAGTCTTCTTGTCTTCATACTCTCCAACCTCCATTGAGGAGTACACATCAGACTTGACTTGTTTCCCGTTTGGGCCAATTTCTATCTTACCGCGCTGCTCGTCTTGTTTCCCATTTTGGTGCAGGTGATGCTACGGCCTTGAAAAACGGGGACGAGGCAAGATTCGAATGCGACCCGACTCCTCCGGTCCTGCCACTGCCACATTTCGTCACGGTTTCGTTCACCAGCAAAAAAGAAAGAGACCAATCAGTGTGTCTTCTACTCTTCTTCCATGATTGAGAGAGATTTCTCGAGCGAGCACACACACATGGCCCAAGTTTCTTGTCTGCCACAAGCCCAACGTTATAAAACTTGCGGCCTACTATTTTCAAAAAAAAACTTGCGGCCTGGTCATCTGGCCCGCTAACTACGAGGCTTTTCTAGGTGGGCCGACTAGGTTAGGCATGTGACCAATGGGGCTAAAAGTTGGCGACCCGTTGGATCGAGCGATCCAATTTTCAGGGGAATGCCGTCCGCCCAACTGAGGGCCCCTGATTAAAACTACCATCAATTCTCAGGAGTCAGGATCGATCTGACCCGCTCCACCGCGGTCAGACGGCGATCTGTGTGCAATGAGCGATGCGGATCGATGCGTTTAAATGGCATAAGGTTGGGAGTATGAATATTTCTGCCACTCTGAAATTCACATACTCGTGGAGATAGCGGTGGGCAAGCCAATTCTTATTGCTGCAACTTTCGTTACAAGCATTCAGTAATGCGCGCGCGCGCTGACATTTGGCGGCGCCTTAAATACACTTACAGATTACTACAGCTTATTTCTGCATAACACCCTTGTCTTTGTATTACCAAATGAGATCTTGTTTCCTGAATTCTTGCGAGCATATTCTTTTCCTGAATCCTGATCAAATGGCTGCATCCAACACTATGGATCCCACTCTTCTGTAAGTTAATTAGGCGTCAGAACATACATCTTGCAGTCATGAGGAGGCACTGAAGCTGACAGTTGGCCCTGAGCCGAGGAGGACGAGTGCTGCACAAGAAAAACGGAATATGAAATCTGATATCTGAACCATCCACGTTCATTGCTTGATTGTGATATGCAGTACGCGATCTGAGGAAAGCAAGCTTACCGCCCATAGATCACGAGCAGTGACAGCAGTGGATGAAGCAAGCCCAATGCTTGACCATTGCGCCGTGATGGTTGCCTGGTACCCCTGCCGGTTCCAGAGAACCACGGCCTTCCTGTTGTTGCTGAGCGGCCCGGCCCAGACCTATAAAAGAACACAGCACTGTTAACTTCACAATCTTGCTAGAGCTCTTTGTGGTTTTGCTGTGGAACAGAGTGCCTCATGGAAGGCGGGGATGCAGAGGTTGAGAAATACTTGCCTCCAAACCATTGTTGGATTGCACTTTCTTTCCTTGGACGCCTAGACTATCTGTTCAGAAATTTGTTGCATCAGTATAATGGAAACACATACAGCCATAGGTAAAAGTGCAAGAGAAGTCTTGCCTTGGTTGACAGCAATGACTTCCGAGTTGCTGAGTATGTCCTTTGTCTGCTGGCTCATCGAGCGTACATCGCATCCGATCAGAAGAGGGGCCTGCGAAGACAGGTTTGCAGTGATGAAATTGGAGAAAATTTAACATTGCAAGAGCACTGTTAACGTGCAGAAAATTCAGTACCTTGGCAAGTGCCCAGATGCTGAAGTGAGAGCGGTACTCCGCCTCAGACATACCACCGTTGCCCACTTCAAGCATGTCAGGATCTGATATTTGGATGGAAGAGGATCTATTCAGTAGTTGGTAGTTCACAAATGGTTAGGCACATACAAAATTGTCGTGTCTGAACTCTTACCGTTCCATCCACCAGGTCCGGCATAGGAAGCCCATCTATCATTCTGGTCTGCACGAGATGTCATGCTGAAATATCATGGTAACTATGGTTAGTTTTGTCAAATTCAGTAGTTATCCAAGTAGATTAAAATGAAATGACTGGCACCTGCCCCAGTTGTCAGAGATATCATCAGTTGTTCTCCAGCTGTTGCCCATGCTGCCTGCCCAGGTTGCAGGGTTTTCTCTTCCCCTATATAGAGGAGACACAGTTGAAGAAATCAGTACAGTAACATTCCTTCCCTGTTCCCTCTGGACAGAAGTATTGCTAGGAATAAACTCACCATTCACACAACGAGAAGAAGATGTTCTTTCCATATGTCTTCATGGCATTGCTCATTTTAGTATATCTGCAACAGCCACAAGAAGTTACTCAGCAATCTGGCAAGCAGTGCCCAATGCTTCAGTCACAAGGCAGTTTAAGGTATGTTCTCGTTTACCTCTCCGTTACACTCCTGCCAGCATCATTGCAGTTGTCATATTTCAGATAATCAATACCCTGTAGTTGAGAGAAGAATAGTTAGAAGAACATCAGAAAGTCAGAATCATCTGATGATCAGCCACTTCGTCACTGGCATCAGTCATCAGGCAAGAAATAGAAAGAGACTTACCCAAGATGAGAATGTTTTCACATCCTGCTCTTCATGATCAAGTGATCCTGGCATTCTTTGACTGCAGGTCCTTGTACTGCAATAAACCGTAACAGTTCAGTATAAGGTTCATTACCAGTTTGTTACTACAAATTATTGGTTTCCTTGGGTATTAAGGAGTAAGGACTACAATTACTCCAGGACGACAATAAATTAGCTCTTTGGTCATCATAAATTGATTTTTGATAGCTAGCAGCATACCCAGCATCGCTGTAGATGCCAAGCTTCAACCCTTTTGCGTGCACATAATCTGCGAGTGCCTTGATGCCAGAAGGAAAGGTTTGTCTATGTGCAACAAAGTTACCCTGAAAAATAATAATGAAACTTTGTCAATAACAATAGTACTAAAACATAGTCAAGTCGTCATATAATAGGAAACAAAAGTAGAGTATGATTTGGCAACTGGGTCACAAAACTTTGTCAAAACAGTTACTTCAAACTACTCGTTATATCTGCAACAGTCCACTCATAATAGTTCAGTATTTAAGTCCTCATTAGCATACCTTTCGCAAAAAAAAAAAAAAAAAGTCCTCATTAGCATAAGAAACACTTTTAAGCTCTCCTTAATCTAGTGGTTATTGATGAGTTCATCTCCATGTACTTTTGTGCTTTCTAGAATTTCTTCTCCACATTTTTTCTGCACTGATGTTAATGTTGAAAATGATGTGGTTGGTTAGTGGTTAGCGTGTTGCATCTGTAGGAAAATTTGATCTTCTTACCTGGTAGTCCCTGTCAGACTCTGCCCAGCAATCATCTGAAAGAAGATATGGAAAGCCTTTCAGCTACAAGCTACTTTGTGCATGATGTATCATGCGAGATTGGGTTTAGATCACAATCCATACCTATATTTACATATTCATAGCCCACTTTCGCCAGACCAGTGTTGACCAATGCATCAGCTGAATAAAAGCGAACCAGTTTGAGCAAATACTCTCTGTAACAAATATGTATGGAACAATGGAAAGTTCATAAATAGCGTTGAAAGTAGAAGTTTTACATAACAACTCCCTTGCATTATCCCAATACGACAACGCAACTACGGGCCATCTGTCCTTTATCAACTACCCACAACATGGAACTAGTCACTGAGTGGTTCAAGCACTAGCCACAGTTATACGGCAATAGAGACAGTCCAAGAGGAGCAGGTACATGATCTGCATATATCCTCTATACCCCTCCTGTTCGAACTTGTTAGTTAGGCTGCACCTATCGTTGTCTGACCCAACTTGTTGGCACAAACGTCCCTTTTCCAACACTTTCAACCATAAACAACCACATAGATTCTATAGACCATGGTGACACTATTGTCAAGTGATTGGTGCTGTGCATTGGACCACAAAGACTGAGAAAACTGATGAGGCGATTAAATGTATTCGATCGTAAAGACCTTATCTAGATTTGTTCAGAGATCTGCCCTGCACATGCCGATTGGTTCAGTTTTTTTATAATTCCTCTCCCAAGGGACAAGCGAAAGAATCAGTGGAGCCCTTTTGTCAACGATCAGCCTTATGGGTGTGGGTTCTCCTCACTAACCTAGAAAGTTTTGGTGTGCAATTTATTCAAGCAATGAACCCTCTCCCTTCATATTTCTGCTACCAAACTTTTCTGTTTCTGAAACTGAACCCCTTTCACTTTTTAGTGTTAGGATTGGGCCAAATATGAGAGAATGCTATTGCAGATTTGCAATAGCTATTGACACTGCACCAACACATTGTTCGTCTCTTTCTAAAAAAAAACAGCACATTTTCATACTTGTGCTGGACTTTCCCCTCTTCCTTACAAACTAACCCTGAATATTTTTTTTTTCTATCTATCAGGTTGGTCTGAACTCTGAAGCAAGCATGTAGGAGTAGCTGAGCAACAGCACTCCTACTGCACTGATCATTAGCGCGGAAGTCTAAGGCAAAAGCATCTCAGATCTGATCCGGCTGGTGCTGAAAGAATAAAAAATCAGCAAGAGATTTTGGAGGGCATGGGACTACGGGAGCGAGGGGCCGGGCGGCGTAGGGGAGAATCTGGCAATGTGCGGTGCAGCTATTCTGGCTGTCGCCTTCCTCCCCCGTCCATGACTTGCCGCTTCGATTCGCTGCCTGCGAGCTGTAACACCCAACAACTCCGCAGGAACAGAGGAACTGGAATTTCTGCCGGCCGACATCGATCTCCCGGGAGGAAAGCAGAGAGAGATGGAAAAAAAATCGTGGTATCCGATGGCCGTGTCCGGCCTGCACCGTACAGCCTCGGTGCGCGTGGATGCATGGGTGCCTGCACAGGAGCCTTGCACTTGCACCCCGTGCTCTGATTGGCTGGTCTGCTGACCTGCGTGCTGTCACTGACGGCAGCATGGTTAGCTCTGATGGAGCATGGTGGTTTACCATTACCGCCTGTTAAAAGGCCCTGCCTCTTACGTGAATTCAATCGCTCCTTGTGAAATTCATGTGATACAGGCATTTTTCGTGTTAGTACCTTTTAGGTGTATTTGGGTTCGCGCTAAAAGCAAATGTGGTGTGCTCTCCTAAATTGTTTGCAGCCTTATTTTCAGGAATGCCGTGTAAAACCGGGAAGAACGTAGAAGCCTCTCCCATCACACGTATCACCGACACCTCTTTCGAGCGTTCCCTGGCCTGCACACTCTTCTCCTTGGAGTGTTGCGAGCTTCTGGCTACCCACTCTCGGTGACGTTGATTCAATACAACTAGCACACAGGCACAAAACTGAAAAAAAAGGCTGGTTGCCCTTTTAAAGCAAGGGGATTTAAAGGGGCCCGAGACCGAACAAAATTCTCTTGTGCACAAGCGCGCGTCGGAGGATTTGCTGACGCTAACGTGCCACCCGATCCAACAGGATGCTAATCAACGTGAGAACGCCTAACCGATCGGATCTGCCAAACAAACAGGCTCCCAAAAGGCTGAAAGGGATAGACAACATGCAGCCCGGACTCGACCTCGCGGATAAGACGCCTTTCATCCCCTTGCAACATGCAAAAGTTTTTTCCCTACCTTTTTTCTCTCTCAGAGAACAGGAAATTTTTTTTATGTAATTTCACTTTTTGAGCAATCAGCCGAGAGTGAAAAATTGAAAATGGGGTGGAGGTAGGAGGTGGAGTGAGCAGGAAGAAGAGCAGGCGTACCTGTCTGCTTGATGAGGTCCTCGTTGATCCCGCAGCCGAAGTGGTTCCAGCTATTCCACCTAACGCACATTTCGTCACCAGAGAGACCAGAGTTAGTAATTAATTATTTGATTAATTACTGCAGAAATCAGTGTACACGTGATGCGAGCATGATTTGCAGACATGCTTAATTGACCCCTGCTGCTGTTGTCTGACTCTGACGCCATGGGCTCATGGCTATACCAGTAGCAGGAGCTCAAATAAACCCACCGCCATGTGAAAAGAAAGAAGAACCCACGGAAATTACCGAACCCAGAGTGATTGATTAACCGAAGCCCACAGCTACTTACTGCTTCTGTTTGATACCGCCTAATTACACTTTAACAACACGGTGAGCAGTAGGTTATCGTGTGGTACGTACGTCATGCACGGTGAGATGGCAAGCGAAGTGGCTCAAGAAATTGCACTTGTTTTTTCGCCAAGAACAGTAGGGAGTCGACAAGTAGCCCTGCGCACTCGAGAGTGGAGATTGGGGTAGTTGAACCATGCCGGCACGGTGGCAGAGGGCTGCTGTCCAAAGGCACGCAGGAAAGGCAGCAGGAAAAACAAAAGGGAAAGCAAGCAAAGAGACAAGAGAGGCTCTGCCGTCAAAAGCACCGCAAAAGGTTGGATCTTTTTCGCCATTTCCGTGGACGTGCCCCCGGCCTCTACGGCTGTATCTACCATCGGTTTCACCATCACCGTTTCACTCCCACGGTGTCAGTAAAACTGAATAGAAATTCTCTTAACCCTGACATGTGATCCGGTGATGTGGTAGCCTGCGAATTTCCTGTGCGCATTGAGCCAAGACCTCCGTGCGATGAAAAGGACGCGGAGCAAGCGCCTAGAGGAGGAAAGAAAGAAAAAAAGGTCACCACGTGCGCCGCGCTCACCTATTCCATTCACTAGCAAGTAATTAACCCTGCATGACACCGGCAAGCAAGCAAGAATCTATCCGCGGAGACGCCAGCGAAAGGGAAAGGCAGCAGCATGCAGGAAGAAGAAGAAGGCAAGGAACAAAAGGGGCTTTAACAATGGGCCTGCGGCGCCGAGCCGGCCATGATGAAAGCAAGCAAAAGCACTTGAGACAACGGGATTGATTGACCCAACCCAATCCCTCGCTTCCCACGCAAGCCAAGGACATGTCCCTTCCTTCCCTCCCCATCCCCACCAAAAGTTTCGCTCCCGCGAGCACCGGCTCGCCTCACTTTCCCTCGCTACCTCCGCCCATGGCGCCGCGCCGCCCCATCCTCGGAGCCATCGTTCTCCCCGCCCTTGGAGCTTGGCTGGTAACGCCATTCCGGAGCGATGAACACCATCTGCGGCGTGTAATGGCGCCGGCGAGGTGCCGTGTGTGTGTGTGTGTGTGTACGTACCCCATCTGCGGCGTCCGGCCGAGGCCGTTCTCGAACGCGCGCCGCCGGGAGCGCCACCCGCCGCGCCCGTGCCGGCGGGCCCAGCGAAGCTCCTCCGTCCAGTTGCCGGCGGCGGGGACCCTGGCCGCCTCCGACGCGGTCACGGCGGCCGTCGCCACGAGGACCGCCAGCAGCAGCAGCGACGACGAGGAGCTCGGGCCGCGCGCCATGGCCGGCAGCTCTGCTCTGCTCTGCACCTCCTACGGCAGGGCAGCGAGCGAGCGAACGGGCGGGGCGTCAGTTAATACGAGGGAGAGGGGGTCGGTGTCGGATGGGAGACGCGGTTACTGGGCTGGCGTTTATATAGCCGCGGGCCGGGCACCGTCGCTGTGGGCCCCGTGGTGTCAGTAAATTCTTTATATTTTTTCTATTTTCTTTTTTATACTGTACTTATTATATTTTCGTTTATGCTCCGTTGCTTCTTGACTTGTGTCGCGCGCCAGGCCAACTGGTCTCGCTCTCACCAATCAGTCTCCCGCATTAGTGGGGCCCGTATGTCAGCGGCAGTGTACCGTGCCATCAGGGGCAGGGTCGCATGGAGGGACGGCTGGCATTGGCCATGGCACACGCGAAGTCTTCTCCTCTTGGGTCATGTGGTGCTTCCGTGGCGTTTCTCACTGTTCATACTTGAGTTTGTCACACGTGAGTACAGTTCATGGACAGTCGCGCCGGTGTGTGAGACAGATATAACAATTCCGAATATCATGTTCTCTAATATAACATGTTTACTAGTAATACCGATCCCCGTTTCTATTTATTGGCAGTTTTAACCAAGACACAAAGCTCACGACAGCCGCTTGCTTTCGGTGGATTGGCAAGAATGGCTTTGAGTAACAAAGTGCAGCCATGTCTGCAGATTGGTGAAAAGAAAATTGATAGTGAGATAATGGGAGCTGTTGACAGCCAAAATTGGCAGTCACTCGGACAAACCGGTTAGGTCAGACCGGTTTGAGTTCTGTAATTCGAGTAGGTTTAGAATTCCGAGTTTGATCCCGTATTGTAACCGAATTGGAAGGGGTACGACTTCCCCGGCCTATATATATGAAGGCTAAGGCCGATTGAGAGTTAATCCCAATCGATTCAACATATTTGTCCTTTACTTTTTATCTCTCAAACCCTAATTCCTTTTCCAACCCTAATTGCTGTCCTTTGCTCGTCTCCGCGACGTACTAAGGCGTTCTAGGTGGCCTGCCGACCCCAGAGCAACCCTAGATTGCTTGAGCTCCGACGGGGTCCCTCCCGAGCTCGAGTTTCTAGGTCTTCACGACCTCCTGCCAGAAAGCGGTCTGACCGGTTTGCCCAAGGGAGGCCGGGTGTTGGCCGTGGTGACGGCCGTGCTGCGATCTCGAGTGTGTTGTCGCATCTTTGTGTCAACATACTTTTTGGCGACTCCGCTGGGGAAGATTAATCTGGTTCCAAGACCGATCTAATCTACCTCAAAGATGTCGGGTGCAACCAGTGAGCTCGACAAGAACAATATCATCACCGCTACGATGGAAGAACTCACGGATGAGGAGCGGAAGCGGTACCTGATTGCTGAGGAACACTTCAAAGCGCAATTCTTGAAGGGCTTCAAGAAGGATCGTGGAGGCTTCGTCAAGAGAGTTGAAGAGTTCGTCATGCCAACTTTTAAGTTGGCTAACGATCAAGTTGAGGAGCTTCCTAAGGTAACCGGTGAATCCTCTGATTTAATGCAACAAATAACTCGCATGATGGATGAAAAGTTGCATGCTGCACAAACTGTTAACAATGAGCTAATTATTGACATGGCTAATAAGTTTGAAGCGTTTAATAAGGGTAAAAATATTTTAGAAGATCCTAATGCATGCCCTAAAATTAATGCTAGCACATCAGGTGTACCAAAAAATATTATAGATCATAATTTGGGTATGCCACTGAATTTCTATCAAGGCCAGCCACCTCATCCTAGTTCGGTCCAAGAACCGGTCAGACCGGTTTTCCCAATCGGTCAGACCGGTTTGCCCAATTCAGTTGGACAAACCGGTTCTATGGGTGTAGGTGCAACAAATGCGATGGTTTTACCCAATACAGTTACTTCTGGTCCTGTTTTTACATTCCCTTACACTACTGTTGTAGGAAGTGCACCTATGGGATGTAGTGTTCCTTTTGGACCGATTCCAAATGCTACTCATAATACCGTATATGGTGCTCCTCGTTTTCAGAATACAACTAGTGCAAATTATCAAGCCGATTTCTCTAAGTTCAAGGAAGATCTGGCTAATACAATTAGAACAAAGCTTGGGATAGATATGAGTAACTCACGTTTATATCAAAAACCATATCCTCCTGAATTTGATCTAGTTACATATCCTAATGGTTGGCGTGTTCCTGAGTTTGTTAAATTCAATGGTGAAGATAATCGTACTACTTGGGAGCATGTTAGTCAATATATTTTGCAGCTAGGAGAAGCAGCCTTCTATGAGCCATTACGTGTTCGCTTGTTTTCATTAACTTTGACTGGAACTGCTTTCTCTTGGTTTTCTTCGCTTGCTCCGAATTCTATTCAAAGTTGGTCTCAATTGGAGCGTAAGTTTCATGAGCACTTTTTTAGCGGAGAAAATGAAACTAAATTAACTGATTTAACATCTATTAGGCAAAGCCGAGAGGAATCGGTTATGGATTATTTTAGAAGATTTAGGGATACAAAGAATAGATGTTTTAATTTGTCAATTTCTGAAAAAGATTTAGCAGACTTAGCTTTTGCGGGCTTGCGATCTTATTTGAAAGAAAAATTAGAAGGTTTTGATTTTCTTTCTATTAATCACTTGCAAATTAAGGTCATGAGTCTCGAATTAAAGTTAAAACATGTTAAAGAAAATGCTAAACCTCATCGTTCCAATGTTCATATGCTTGATAATGATTGTGATAGCTCGGAAGATGAGGATAATGAAGTTTATGCTGCTGAATTTGTTTGGCCATCAAAGGCTAAGCCTTGTTCTTGTCCTTCGTTAAAGCCGGTTCAGAAAAATCGGCGAGAGGAAGTTAAATTTACTTTTGATGTTGCCAAGTGTGATCATATTTTTGATGAATTGCTTAAAAATGGTTTCATTAAACTTTCTCATGCAATTCCACCAACCGATCAATTGAAAAATCATGCTTATTGTAAGTGGCATAATTCTTTTTCACTTGCTACTAATGATTGCAATGCTTTCCGACGACAGATACAACCGGCTATTAATGAAGGTCGATTGGTATTAGCTGAGATGCAAGTTGACAAGACTCCCTTCCCTGTGCATACCCTTAATTTGAATACTAAGGTGCTGATTCGGCCAGAACAAGCCGAAGGAGCTCAGGGGAAGAATGTGATAGTCGGAGAGCCAAGGCCGGAAAAAATTGATGATCAAATTCCGGTCAGAAAAGTGATACTTGAACAGACTCTAGATGGTAAAGAATCTCTGAAGATTACAATTAACACATCAAGGCTCGGGGGGCAAGAAAGTTCATCAATTGAGGCTCGGTCCGCTGATCAGGCGAAACCGGTCAGACCGGTTTGCTACTAGACCGACCAAGAACTTTCAAGCCTAGATGCCCGGAAGTGGGTACTTGGAAGGTGAATGAACCCAAAGTCAAAGGTATGGTTCTGAAGCAATGACCTACTTTTAATCAACTCCTAAACAAGTACACAAAGGCCGCTCAAGTCAATCGGCCAACAAAAAAGAGAACAAGATCACCACTGCGTTGGGATGATTCTTCAGATAAAAACAAGCAACGTGGTGATGTTACTACTGTGTTTCCTCCGCAGAAGATGTATGCTACTATGCCATGGGCACCTCCGGCGTCAAATTCTCCATATCCAACATGGGACCAAGGAATGTGGATGCAGTGCTTCCCCATGCCACGACCACCTCAAGATTACATGAGCAATGGTCCTAGGATACCAGTATACGACCGATTGAGTTCATATCAATCAAGTCCGACGCTAACAAGCAAAGCGGTCAGACCGGTTTTCAAACCGGTCAGACTGGTTCGGTCTGAACAAAAGCAATATGACCCTCCTCAGCAAGAATATCGTGTCAAGAAAAAGAAGGAGGTAGTGAAGCTTACAGAGGACCCAAAGCAAGCCAAGATTGATGGGTTTGTTAAAATTGGTGATGTTCCAGTGGCTATGCGAGAGTTGGGTAAAAAGCTGATAGTTATTGGAAATTCGGCTGTTGAAAAACCTATCATGGCTAATGATCATGAAGCAGGGAGTAGCAAGGCTGTGAAGAAACTGTTTCAACCAAGATGGTGTCCCTCCGGTTTGACTCATACACAAAAAAGGAAGTTGCAGCGCTTGCGAAACAAAGAGAAAAGGGAACAGGAAGCTGAGAAACTGAGGGATGAACATTTCAACAGATATAGGCCAATGATTCCTCAGAAGAAGATTTGGCAAGCCAGGTCAGTTGTGCAACCAGTAGCACAACCGGTCAGACCGGTTTCAGAATCCGGTCAGACCGGTTTGGGCGCGACAGAAGCGGTCCGACCGGTTTCTGGAACCGGTCAGACCGGTTTGGAACCAGAAGCGAAAAGTACATCTGTTCCTATTGTAAATGAAACTACTACGCCAGAAAATCCTCCAGTGGTTGAAGATGAGGAGATGGTTGATTTTGAAGCTTCTCCAGAGCATGGCAACATGGAAGTTAATACTGTCTATTTATCATTAGATTACTCAGTGGTGCCGGAGGAGGAAATATCTCATCTTCAGCTTGGACCTCGTGATGCTATATTTCAGAAGCCACAAGAATCAAACAATCACTTGAAGGCTTTATACATGAGAGGTCATATCAATGGGAAGCCAATCTCGCGAATGTTGGTTGATGGTGGGACAATTGTGAATCTTATGCCCTATTCTCTTTACAAGAAGATTGGCGGAAAGGACGAAGAATTGATCAAGACGAACATGACGGTCAGTGGAGTTGGTGGCGGTGATCCTATTGACGCCAAGGGTGTGGCTTCTATGGAGTTGACCATTGGAAGCAAGACTGTCGCTACGGCTTTCTTCGTCTCAGAAGTGCAAGGTAACTTTAGTGTAATTCTTGGTCGTGATTGGATTCATGCAAATCAATGCGTACCTTCTACCTTGCATCAATATCTTATTCAGTGGATCGGCGATGAAGTTGAAGTTGTACATGGTGATACTTCTTCCTTCGTTGCAACGGTCGATTCCGATTTTATTAGTGCAAATGAAAATATTAAGTGTTTATCGGGCTTAGATTTGACCGATTATGAGCTGATCAGTTGCACTAAAGATGGTTTCGTTGCTGCTACATTAAAGCCGATGGAGAATCGGTTGAATTACTTGCTGTAATTGATGGAGCAAACAAATCAACAAAGACAAACCGGTCAGACCGCTTCTGGAAACCGGTCAGACCGGTTTAGACCTGAACAGCGTCGATCAAGTCAAACCGGTCAGACCGCTTCTGGGAACCGGTCAGACCGGTTTACGTCTGGACAGTGGCTTCAAGAGCGAATTGAACATTTTCGAGAAAAAACAGAAGGTACGTTTGAAGCCATTGAAGATTTGGGTGATATGAATAAACTGGGTCAAGGTTTTACATCAGCCGACCCTTTAGAAAAAATAGATATTGGTGATGGTACTATTCCTAGGCCAACTTTTGTAAACAAAAATTTATCGGCTGAGTTTAAAGCCGAATTAATAAATTTGTTGAAAGAGTATGTTGATTGTTTTGCTTGGGAGTACCGTGAAATGCCGGGTTTGAGTCGTGATTTAGTTGAACATCGCTTACCAATAAAAGCCGGTTTTAGACCTTTTAAACAATCGGCTAGACGTTTTAATCCCGCTATTTATGATCGAATAAAAGAAGAAGTTAATCGTTTGCTAGATGCTGGTTTTATTCGGACTTGTCGTTATGCGGAGTGGATTTCTAATATTGTTCCTGTTGAAAAGAAAGATTCGGGGAAACTTAGAGTTTGCATTGATTTTAGAGATCTTAATAAAGCTACTCCGAAAGATTCATATCCTATGCCTATAGCCGATGTTTTGATTAATGAAGCATCAGGACATCGTGTTGTTAGTTTTCTTGATGGTAATGCAGGATATAATCAAATATTCATGGCCGAAGAAGATATGCACAAAACGGCCTTTCAATGTTCGGGATTTATTGGTTTGTTTGAGTGGGTGGTTATGACTTTTGGATTGAAGAATGCTGGCGCAACTTATCAAAGGGCTATGAATTTAATCTTTCATGATTTACTTGGTGTTATTGTGGAGGTATATATTGATGATATTGTAGTTAAATCAGATGGCTTGAATTCTCATTTAGCCGATTTAAAACTTGCTCTTGAGAGAATGCGACGGTATGGTTTGAAGATGAATCCACTCAAATGTGCTTTTGGTGTTTCATCTGGGAAGTTTTTGGGATTTATTATTCATGAGAATGGCATAGAAGTTGATCCCAAGAGAATTGAAGCTATGAAGAACGTTGAAGCTCCTACTTGCAAAAAGGATTTACAAAAATTTCTAGGCAAAGTGAATTTCTTGAGAAGGTTTATAATTAACTTGTCTGGAAAGGTAGATGCTTTTACTCCTTTACTTCGGTTGAAAGATGAAGCCGATTTTACCTGGGGGGCAAAACAGCAAGAAGCTTTTGAGAGGATCAAACAATACTTGTTTTCACCATCGGTGCTTAGGGCGCCTAAGAGAGGGGTTCCGTTCAAACTTTATGTGGCAGCTGAAGATAGAGTTATTGGAGCTGTTTTGAGCCAAGAAATTGATGCTAAAGAATATGTGATTGCTTATATAAGCCGACGATTAATTGATGCAGAAACAAGGTATACTTTCATTGAAAAATTATGCTTATCATTATATAATGCTTGTACTCAGTTAAGGCATTATTTATTATCTAGTACTTGCATCGTGTTGTGCCAAACCGATGTTATCAAGCATATGTTGCAAAAACCGATTTTAAGTGGTAGGATCGATAAATAGGCTTATGCTTTAGTTGAGTATGATTTGGCTTGTGAACCTTTAAAATCTATGAAGGGCCAAATTGTAGTTGATTTTATTGTTGAGCATCGGATTGATGATACTTGTGAATTCAACGTCGGTTATGTTGTTTGTACACCATGGAAGTTATACTTTGATGGATCGGTTTGCAATGATGGACAAGGAATTTGTGCTGTTTTGATCTCTCCAAGTGGTGCCATTTTTGAGTTTTCAAATCGATTGGAAGAAGAGCGTACCAATAATCAAGTTGAATATGAAGCTCTTCTATTCGGATTAGAATTTTTGCAAGACATGGGAATTAAACATGTTGAGGCTTTTGGTGATTCACTCCTGGTGGTACAGCAAGTATCTAAGGTATGCCAATGTTATAATGTTTTGTTAAATGCATATCTTGATAGATGTCTTGATATTATAGCTTCTTTTGATGAATTTACAATCAAACACATTCCAAGAGAAGAGAATGGCAAGGCTAATACTCTGGCTCAGAAAGCATCTGGTTATATGGTTGCAAAGAAGTATTTCTATCTCCAAAAACTGATGCAAACGAAAGCCGAGGTTCTGGTTCTGGACGAACCGGTCACACCGGTTTCAGAAACCGGTCAGACCGGTCTGACTGCCAGAACCGGTCTGACCGGTTTTGAAACCGGTCTGACCGCTTCGTCCCCTGACAGAAGCAAAAATCCTTTGAATATTGCTAATCAATCCAAAGTTGAAGATCAGGATTGGAGGGTGCCTATTATTACTTATTTGAAAGATCCTGGTCGCGGTGCAGAAAGGAATATTCGGCGAATATCGTTTAAATACGTTTTGCTTAACGATGAACTCTATCGTCGAACCGCCGAAGATTTGCTTTTGAAATGTTTAGACTCGGATCAGGCTAAAGTTGCCATGGGGGAGGTTAATGAAGGTATTTGTGGTACACATCAATCGGCTCCCAAGATGAAGTTGTTACTTAGACGAGCCGGTTTTTATTGGCCTACTATGATGGCGGATTGTTTCAAGTACTATAAAGGGTGTGAAGAATGTCAGAAATTTGGAGATTTACAATTAGTACCTGCTGCATTGATGCATCCTATTATTAAACCATGGCCGTTCCGAGGTTGGGGATTGGATTTTATTGGGCAAATTAATCCTTCGTCATCAAAGGGACATCGTTTCGTGTTGGTTGCTACATATTATTTACTAAGTGGACCGAAGCAATTCCGTTGAAAAATATGAAACATAGAGAGGTAATTGAGTTTATTACACAAAACATTATTCATAGATTCGGTATTCCTCAAACTTTGACTACGGATCAAGGTACTTCGTTTATGTCTAAAGAGGTACGTGAATTTGCCGAATCCTATAGAATAAAGTTACTCAATTCATCTCCATACTATGCTCAGGCTAATGGACAAGCCGAGTCAAGTAATAAAACTTTGATTAGATTAATCAAGGAAAAGATAGAAGAAAATTCTAAAAGATGGCATGAAGTTTTATCCGAAGCATTATGGGCTCATCGTATATCTATACATGGTGCTACTAAAGTTACTCCTTATGAGCTTGTATATGGTCAAGAGGTTGTTTTGCCTGTTGAGGTGAATCTGGACGCTTATAGGTTGGCTAAACAAAATGATCTTGATGCTGTTGATTACCGCAATTTGATGATGGACAACATTGATGAAGTGACCGACAAGCGATTAAAGGCTTTGAAGGAAATTGAGAAAGACAAACTTCGGGTTGCTAAAGCTTACAACAAGAAGGTGCGGGGAAAATATTTTCAGATTGGTGAGCTTGTGTGGAAGACGATCTTGCCTATTGGGACGAAAAGCAACAAGTTCGGGAAGTGGTCACCAAGTTGGGAAGGGCCATATAGAATTGTCAGAGTTAATTTTGGGAATTCTTATATGCTGGAGACATTGCAAGGAGATCTTTTACCTAGAGCTATCAATGGAAGATATTTGAAGAAATTCTATCCAAGTGTTTGGCAAGACGCGTGAAGATTAATGGCCTATAGATTTTTGATATCGTCCTTAGCATAAATTTTAGCTCCTGATTGGTAATTACTTGTATATTGCTTTTTAGTTCTCAAGTTCACTAAAAACGCAGGGGGGCATGTGTTGACAGCCAAAATTGGCAGTCACCCGGACAAACCGGTCAGACCGGTTTGTCAAACCGGTCAGACCGGTTTGTCAAACCGGACAGACCGGTTTGAGTTCTGTAATTCGAGTAGGTTTAGGATTCCGAGTTTGATCCCGTATTGTAACCGAATTGGAAGGGGTACGACTTCCCCGGCCTATATATATGAAGGCTAAGGCCGATTGAGAGTTAATCCCAATCGATTCAACATATTTGTCCTTTACTTTTTATCTCTCAAACCCTAATTCCTTTTCCAACCCTAATTGTTGTCCTTTGCTCGTCTCCGCGACGTACTAAGGCGTTCTAGGTGGCCTGCCGACCCTAGAGCAACCCTAGATTGCTTGAGCTCCGACGGGGTCCCTCCCGAGCTCGAGTTTTTAGGTCTTCACGACCTCCTGCCAGAAAGCGGTCTGACCGGTTCTAGGAACCGGTCTGACCGGTTTGCCCAAGGAAGGCCGGGTGTTGGCCGTGGTGACGATCGTGCTGCGATCTCGAGTGTGTTGTTGCATCTTTGTGTCAACAGGAGCCATCATACTCGAGGAGTCGAGGTCCAAGTTGACAAGTATATGATGCGTAGGGAGAATTGGACATCCCCAAATTATTTTCTAGTGATTCTAGCAATACCAATTTTACATTTTCAATCTACAAAGTTTGGCCAATGACACTTACAAAATGGCCTTGTGTTTGTGGTGTCAAGGATTTGTACATAGCGTACGCTCTTTTCCTGCCCGGACAAATTCGTCCGCTAATGACCTAATGTGGCAGAGAGGACGACGGATCAATCAAGGTATTGGGCAGCCCAGCTTTGCATGGCGAAGTGCACGCCAGCAACTTAAAAAAACGACAAGGTTGTTTAGGAGGCTCAATCACTAACCGGTTCGCGATTTCTTATGCGTTTGTCTTCTCATCATCTTGCGGTTAGTACTGGTGACTTAATTAGTGCCGGTGCCTTTGTTAATTCGGGAAATGCAGCAAAAGCCCACCCATTCCCTTTCCTGCGCACTCAAAGCAAAAGCGACGATTTCAAGCAACAATTCCCGACCCATTTCTGCGCCATGCATGCATGTGTTCCCCGCAGTTCACTTTTTCTTTATATCTGATCTTTTGGAGAGAAGAAAGTGGTCAGCTAAAATATCTCTAGGGCAATGTTTTTTATGTTGAGACCGCAAAATGTTTTCTGAGGACACGGCAACAGACCGTGTGACGACCGCTGTCTGATGAGTCGAGTGCTCAAAAAAGTTAACAAAGATTTAAAATGCATAGTAGGTTCTAACCACTCTGTTAACCAATTACAGTATGTTCATTAATCCCCCTCCGAATCTTTTTCTTATTTTCGAAGCAAGCAGTTAATGATAATAAAAACAAAAGCTTTGCGACCACTAGTGATGCCCAATGATCATGGGGGCGGCAATGCAATGCGTGCATATACGGCGCTGAAGATGGGCATGTAAAACCGGACGTTGACGCACAACATAGAGACAGGGACCATGCTGTCTCCCACTCAGCCTTGCATCCAATCTGCAATATGCTGCTGATACTCGAACGAGAGCCGGATATCCATGTAGCGTGTTCAGACTATCAGACGGCAACCTTCACCTTCAGAGAGATTCAGAGGTCTCGGACCAGCATTATCAGTGGCTCAATGATGGGTTTCGGTGCAGGTGCAGCTAGTAGGAGATATTGGACACTAATCGATGACGATGATCCCCTGTGGTCGCGTCGCATTAGTGGACGATGTCGTCATGTGATTGTGATCACCTGTTCGCTTGGCCTCTAATCCTTCTTCATTAACAATCCGAGAGTAACCATATCGAGCTGCTGGCAGGGCTGCATGATGGCGGTGGCTACCTCGCTAGCAGTGGACGTGACGTGAAACGAAAATGAAATGGGATTGGCAGAACATGGAGTTGGCCAACAACGCAGTGGATAAATAAATACGGTGCGCCACTGGACTCTGCTGGGAGAGATTGTTGACTCGGTTGCGTCGTGGGCGTCCCATTGCCAGCCGCCCAAAAGAAAAAAGAAAGTTCAGATAAGATGGCCTTGGATTGGGTGGTTTCTGTGTCTCTGAAAGCGTCTTGTGCTAGGTACTCCATTGGATGATAGCAAAACTGGATCGATCGGCCTTGTTTTCTCTCGAGAGCGATGTGGAGCTGTAACAATCAACCGATGCTTACCATCTCTCTCGAAAATCGAATTTTTTTTTTGGAAAAGATAAACTTCTTTATGTCTACTATCATTTGTGGATTTGTACATGAATGCACTTGGGCTGTATTTTCACCTCTGTACTCCCTCCGTTCTGAAAAAACTGACGTTTAGGACAAGGTTTGGGTCAAACATTGGAAATATAAATCATCAATAACTTTTAAATTGTTGAGTTTACAAATCTAAAAACTATATGAATAGATTTGTCTTGAAAAATACTTTTATAAAAGTATACATATATTACTCTTTGATAAATATTTTTAGAATAATAAGAGGTTAAAGTTGTGTTTTGGAGACCGTATCGCTGTCCTAAACGTCAGTTTTTTCAACAGAGGGAGTAATCTATATGACCGTGGGAGCCTGAGCACCGAAAGCGTGATCTTGGACGATTGGAGGGAGGCCAGGTGCTCCATGATTCGTTCCGACATTATCCTGGTCGAGATTGTAAGCACCACACAGATACGCCGACGTTCCCCTGATAAAATATCCTGCAAATAAAGTTGGAATAAAATCTGCTAAAATCGAATATCGTGGAAAATTAATCAATATTTTTTCCCATTTTCGATCAGCCCCCACATACTCGTAGAACATCATCGAGAATTAATTAATTTCCCATTTTTCGATGTTCAATATTTGCCTGGATCAGAGTCACTGCTGTTTGACGTGGCCAAAGATGGATGGAGGTTTGTGTAATTAGCGTTTAGGGCATCTCCAATGACTAGAAGACTATCTACATAGCTAGCTGACTAGAATTTTTGCCTACATGACAGGATAAATAAATGAATAAAGAAAGTGCACCGGCTCTTGCCTTCTCTCTAGCTAACACACTTCTTAGGTATGCACTGCCTGTAGTCATCCTATCAATAGAAGAGAGATGATAAGACAAACTCTTAAATATAGAATAAAATTGTGTTGCATATGGATCCTATAATATGATGTGGTATCAAATAGTAAGCAGCTGTTTATTTTCATTAGAGACCCACCTTGAGGTCAGTGAGGGCCGAAGCCCCTACCCCCAACACACACACACTCAATTTCTTTGTGTACAACGATGGTTCACAAATTCTGTCCATGGAAAGAAAACATAGAAGGAAAGGTGGAATCTTGTGGCGGCGGTCAGGCATATCTCCGCAATGTTAGAAGACATGGTCCGTTCGCGGCTTAATCTGGTGGTGAACATCGTGTCACCCCGGGGCCAATGGCAGCGACCACCTGAGGGTTGGCTTAAAGTGAACACGGACTCATCGTACTCCGCTGTGAACGCTTTAGGAGCAAGCGGGGTGGTGATGAGGAATGACCGGGCAAGTCCTAGCAGCTGCGGCTCGCGCTTACGGCAAGAGATGGTATGCTACTTGCATCTGAACAAGGAGCAACAAAGGTGATTCTAGAAGTTGATTGTTTGCAGGTGATGACTATCCTCCGATCGAACAAGGGCATCCGCAAAACTATTACTGGCATTTGGCATGAAGTCAGAGAGCTGAGTAGATTGTTTAATGCTTTCGAACTTTCTTTTGTGAATAGGGAGGGCAATGAGGCTGCTCACATGTGTGCAAGTATGCCCTCACTCCCATTTCCGCCCCTTACAAACGCAGCCAGCTGGGTGACCAACCGGTGACTGGGAACGTGGCTGTCTTGCTTGCACGAAACCTTGGAGCCAGAGGGGGGTTCATTGTTTTCTTTTTTTCCTTGCGTGTGTTGATGGGAGGTTTTGTCTCGTGGCGCGCCACGCCGTTGTCGCGGAGAGCGGGGCTGCGGGAGAGACGAGAGAACGGCACCGCGCACCGGCGCGCAGGCACACCGCGCCACTTGCTTTGCTCCTGGCGGGCGGCGGCGGGTGACGGCACGGCACGCCCATCCCGGCCGTACGGGGGGCGGGTCCCGGCGCGGCTGGCTTGGCATGGTATGGCAATGGCAATGGGCAATTGGGCATGGCAGCAGAGTCGGGGCAAGAGGTGCTGCGCTCTGTCTGCCACACCGGTCACCGTCGCGGCACATCCTTTTCGAGCCGGGTCCCTGTCCGAGATGGGCCGCGACGACGCAACCTCGCTTAATTGACTTGCTTGTGTTCGTTCGACGGAAGCTTATAAGACGACCCCACTCCACATCAGTCTCCTTATCCAGATATTCCAGGCACCCTAGCTACGTGGCAACGTACAGTCCCATTTGTTCCTACCTGCCTGCCTCCAATCAAGCGCATACACGCACGCCCAAGCTTGCAGAGGTTGGGTGGACCGACCAGCGTCGCCGACATACCTCCGCGCAAACAGTGAGCAGAGGCTGCACGAATTGAAGCGCTGTGCGTGCAACACCTGCTGCATATGAGCCCATGATTGATTCCACAGAACCGACCATGGATGGCTTCATGGCCAGGGGCCGAAGGATACGGCGCCCGTACATCACCTGCGCTACTTCCATGCATGTGATGATCGATCGGCGATGAGACCACACTTCCACGCTGCCTTCCATGTTATTATTACACTGTTATATCGTCTGTCGTTCATATGTAAATGTAATGTAGCACTGTTGGATTTAATTGTACTACCTCTATTCTCAAATATACGTCGTTTAGGACAACTTATTTAGTTTAAAAATGAACTATTTTTGCTTGTTCTAAACATCATATATTTAAGAACGTATGGAGTAACAGACAAATCAACTATGGCTTGAGGATGTTAACACCACATTAACATCCGCGTGCAATGTCGGAACTCTCCTAGCGGCCAAGGATAAGTTCCGCCATCTTTCTCAAAGAATGCCCATCAGCCATGAACTGATGATGCGATATGGTCCCAGCACAGCTACAACTGCAGCGAAAAATGATCCAAGGAGGGTTAATTCAACCCTGAATGCTATCTAGAAGACCTCCTATTTGAAACCACCAGCTGCCCCATTTGCTCTCACTATATAAAAGCCAGAAGACTCCTAGGTTAGGCTACTGGACACATGGAAGGAGACACCAAGTCACTAACCACCTAGGTTAGGCTACTGGACACGTGGAAGCAGTTTGGCATTAGCACAGAAATGCGGTGGCCCAAGGGCCAAGGCAGTTGGCGTGCGTGTCTCTGCTTTTGTTTGCTTCGAAGGAAAGGGGAAGCAGAGCAGAGCAATATGCTCCCGATGATCGTCGACTCTCTACTAACCTGCTGCTTGGAATTGAAAAGCATACAAATTGGCGAATGGTCTTGTAATCGAGCAGAGATGCTTTGTGCTCAATGGGATTCTCCATATCTCCCGCCACCCGCGAATTGGCTTGTAGTCCAATAATAAGACGGTCCAGTGGAACGCTACCCATCATGGTTCAAATTCTAGTGCTCGTACCTTTTTCTGTGATTTTCTCAGAATTTACCGGCGCTATGCATTAAGTGGTAAGCGGCGTTCCCGTCGACAACGAGGTGCCAATGGTGACTTCGGGAATCTCCAGATGTGCCGGTTGCTCAGTCATTCGAAGGTGCTCATAGGGATAGGGTTTGCGTGCGTGTATTATTTATAGGGGTGATTGTGCATTTGTGCGTGCGTGTGTGAGCGTCTGCGTTGTACTGTATCGTTCTCAGAAAAAATCTGCCGCCACCCTTCTTTTCTTAAAATGTCAGAAGCGAACAACTACTCGTCCTGATTGCCTGCGAGTCTTCCATCATCGAGTCGTGCTAATTGGCAAGTGACGACGACGCCCCGGTTTGTAGGAGCTGCACGTTTTCTTTTCCCAAGCACGAAGTAGTTAGTACGAGTACTGATGTAAATAATAATAATCATTTTATCATCTCGACTCGATCACGTAGAACGGAACAGAGCGGAAGGGATATGATCGTATGGAGTATGGACACCAGTGTCGTTGGGCTCCACAGGGTATGTACTACTACACGTAACTAACACGAGCTTTAATTTGCTCGTGACGGGTGATTATTAACAAGACGGACTGTGGCTGTCGAGAGGATAAGTACCGTCTCAGACGAAGATTGGCCACAGCAGAGGACATGGCCCACACAGGCACACAGCAGAACTGCTGGAGTGGAGTGATCAAGCTAGAACTCTTGTTCAATTTGAACATAATTTCGCCGTGCACCCCGAAACGTCCTTGATTGTCCGAGATGGGCCGCATGCATGCTGAATTAGTATGAACACTTGATGGACTGCTTCCACGCAAGCTTAATAAAAACCACATCGATCAGTCGTGTCGTCTCTTCCCCTCTTATCCAGACACTATGCCCACGTGGCAAATCGCAACGTCGTGGTCTACCGACCTGCATCCTGCTGGACCCAGCCGCGACACCGATCGATCTGCGTACGTATCCAACTGGCGGCCTCTATCTCCATGCATGGACATATTCCTCTGAACCTTCATTTTCAGTGGAACGTCTCCCTGCTCCCGAGTTGGCTACTGCTTAATTGGCTCCGATCGAGCGCATGCCTATAGCCACGAATCGAGATGTTTCTAGCCATGCCGGCAGAGGTTAGTTAGTTAGAGCATCGGCATCGATCGCCTACCTACCTTCATCCACTCGTAACAGTGAGCATGTAGTGATTGGACAGTGGAAACGCGCTCTACAGGTGTGTCCCTTTGCTGTACGTGCAACACCTGGCGCCTGATCGAGCCCATGATTCCATCGAACCGACCAGGGCTTTGTGGCCAAGGAATTATGGCTGCACGTACTAAACCTTGCCTGGAAGCTGCTCGCAGTCTCGCACCTGTCCCAACGCACGTACTCCCAATCGAGCGAACGGAAATGATCGTCACAACTCACAAGTTTTCTTCGTCTTTGCTGTCTCTGTCCTTGAGCTTCACATGGTCCGTACGTAACATACAGCAGACTTAATAATCTGCTCGCGACAGGAGATTAGCAATGGATTGGATGGGCTGCATGCTTATCCGCAAACGGGTATATGTTTCTTGCAAGGATAAACAAGCATATATCGTCCCGGAACATATTGCTGGATCCAGGGGCGGAGCTAAAGGGTGGGCCGTGTGGGCCTTGGCCCACCCTAAAATTTTGCTCCAACACTAGTTAGTTCCCAGTAAGTTTGGCCGGTGTTTCATCTGTTGACTTCCGTCGCTCACACTACGAGGAAAGAACCGTGTCATCGCCCCTTGTTGTTCCTCTCTCAATCGACGGGCAACGAGCAGCCAAGAGAACATCGTGTGGGCTTCCAACAGCGCCAGCAACACATTGGCAATTTGTACTCATGCTGACCTTTATCTCCCTCTCTACGGCTCACTTCTTTGCAATCTCGCATTGCTCCTAACTGACCGCCTGGTTTGGGATGGTATATTGAAACCTTGAACATTCTATTGTAGATTTATCGAAACATGAAGCGGAATGAAAGGGAGGGAGACATAATTCTCTTGTAGATTTATGTTTGATAAATTCTATATACTTATTCATTGGAATATTATAGTGTCAAAAAAAATTATGTTAATTGGACCACCCTAGCCTCAAATGCTAGCTCCGCCACTGGCTGGATCAGCAGCAAGTGGTGACAATTAAGGCAGTCAATCGTGGAGGTTGGTTTGTTAAAAGTGGTTGCTGCAACTGCCTACCCTTTGATGCTCCGAGGAACATAGTGGACAGGCTTTACTACCTGCCTATCGAGCTGCGAGCAACGAGCTTAGAAGTATTAAATATAGATTAATTAAAAAAACTATTACATAAACGGAGGCTAATTTACGAAACAAATCTATTAAACCTAATTACATCACTAGCACTTGGATTCAAACATCACCTTAGGCTGCCGGACACATGAAACAAACCACTAGCCACGCTTGAAGCAATGTCACTACTTGAATTGTGGTGTTGCCTGAAAGAATGACAATAGCGAGGGCAAAAACACCTCTTTGGTCAACAAGTATTTCCTTGTCAATAACGTGCATAAGAAATATTATTTTATATTTATCACACTGTACACAACAAATAAAGCTCATATGTTGAGACGAAAAAAGACGGTGGTTCGGTGTACGGTATCGGCCTCTGCCAAAATGTTTGTGCAAACTGAGATTCTTCATCTCGTCTCGTCACCTTTTTTTTCCTAAAAACAAAAACAGAACAAGACAATCTGCCGCCCTGATTGCCTGCGCGGTGTTGTCGATCACCCGTGGTGGTTGACAGAGTGATGGGCGATGCCGCGGTTCGCTACGAGCTGCCTTTGTTTTCTCATCAAGCAGTGGTTGGCACGCTGGACTTACACGAGCATTCTTAGGACTTACTGTATTTCGTCAGTATCCAACTAGCGAGCTGCAGTAGTATAATGCGGTGTGGTTGGTGATGACAAATTGGGTGCGTAGGCACTCTGCTCGCACAAATTTGCGCGAAATCCACGTGAAGCCGCAGCGGTTGGTGATTCCTAAACTTTGGCGTCCGAAATGGTCGGAGTAAGAGCCTGCTTGGCTAATTCCAACCGGCCCTCCCCGACGACGCAGCCAAAAAAAAACAAAAGAGAACTCGGCTTCGCTACAACAGCCCAAGTGCCGAGAAAACAAGGGGTTCTCGGCCTGGATTGGGCCGGACATTCGATTCATGGTACCCTCCATTTGTTAGCCTACTATACGTCGGCCCACCAGTGCAAAATCACGTAACAACCAGACAACATTCGCAAGTAGTACAAGCAATTCGCCGAGAAGAAACAATTCCAAGCAATTACAAGCAGTACCAAGCAATCCGCCGAGAAGAAACAAACGCCGCAGTGTCGCCGCCGGCCGGCCGGCAGCGTCCACGAGGCGCTCTGCTCCTCTTACCACCGGAGGCTGGGCTTGAGCACGAACATCCTGCACGACCGCGGCGCGACGTCGAACGCCATCTTGTCCGTGAACGCGGCGTCCAGCGTCTCGTGCTGCGATTTCGACAACAACAGCAACAAAGGCAACAAAAACACTATCAATCAGCGGGGCGGTCGCGCGGCGCGACGAGGCAAGAAAGACGAGGCGCGCGCGCGGCGTTCGCGTACGTACCAGCCACAGGTCCCGGGCCTCGACGGCGGTGCCGGCGGGGAGGCCGAGGTCGTCCCAGTGCGCGGTGATGATGGCCTCGTCCGTCGCGTGCCGGTTCAGCAGCACCACCGCCGTGCGGTACTCCGACAGCGGCGCCGCCCAGATCTCGCTGCTCCCCTCCATCCTCACCTTCTTCCCCTGCACGCCGAGCGGATCTGCGTGCCCAAACAGGACGTACGGGAGCTCATCGCCGTCAGCGAACTGAACTCGAGCACCGAAGCCGGATGAAATGCTGCTGCTACTATTACATTGCTCAGCGCTCACCTTGGTTGACGGCGATCACCTCCTTGTTGGCCAGGATGTCGTACGTCTCCTGCGACATGTGCCTCACGTCGCAGCCGATGATGAGCGGCGCCTGCACACGCATCGATCGGACGGGTTCCATGAGACGAACAGGTTCAGAGAAGAATCGAAATGTTCGGTTTTTTTTCTCTGAACAAGATGTTGCAGAAAAGGATTTGCCTGTCACCTTGGAGATCGCCCAGAGGCTGAAGTGCACGACGTACTCGTTGTTCGTCATCCCCCCGTTGCCCACCTCCAGCATGTCCGGATCTGCACCACCGAAGAAGACAAGACAACTAATTCATCCATGAACACACACGTTCTAGGATCTCAAGTGTAGTGTGGCTGGCTGCACCGACCGTTCCAGCCGCCGGGACGCGCGTACTCTGCCCACACCTCGTTCTGGTCCGCCGTCGCGATCATGCTGAAATGAGATGCAGGCAACGACATCCATCAGCCTCTCACCTCTCAGCAAGCAGAATCTGCTGCACGGGCACGGAGGGAGATGAGCAGAGCAGCTGACCTGTCCCAGGTGTCGGCGATGTCGTTGGTGGTCCTCCAGCTGTTGCCGTAGGCTGCGCCCCACTTCGCCGGGTGCATGTCGCCCCTGACCAACGATCCATCCATCACCGGCAACAAAATTTCAGTACATCCTTTTGTCTGACAAACCGATCACGGGCGATCAGTCAAAGAAGATTCAGAGTCAGATCGAGAAGTGTACCATTCGCACAGCGAGAAGTAGATTGCCCGGCCCGCCTTCATCAGGGCCTTGCTCATCTCGGGGTACCTCTCCAGCGGCTTGAGGTCGCCGTTGTTGCAGTTGTCGTACTTGAGGTAATCCACTCCCTGAAGAGAACAACACAACAAAGCCGATGGTCCGGGCACGAAACAGTATTCGAATCAAATATATCGCACATGATCCTCCGTTGAAAAGTACTAGCATCAGATGGTGACGTCCTGTCCACTCACCCACGCCGCGAAAGTCTTGGCGTCCTGCTCCTCGTGGCCGAGGGAGCCCGGCTGGACCTTGGCGCAGGTCTGGAATCTGCAGAGAAAATCAAGCAGAGAGAAGAGTGGTTTACAACAAGTGCCGGAGAAAGAAAAGTAGACAAAGGATAGACCGATTGCTTGACGACAAGAGGCCCAGCATCTCTTCTCACCCGGCGTCGGAGTAGATCCCCAGCTTGAGCCCCTTGCTGTGGACGTAATCCGCCAGCGCCTTGATCCCGTGCGGGAACGTCTTGGTGTTGGCCACAAGGTTGCCCTGCAACGGCCGGCGCAGGTGCAGTGCAAGCTTATCAGTTATTATCAGTACCAGTGTACCACCCTGGGGTAGTCGTGAGCTCTTGGAAGCAGTTCTATATATTCAGTTCAGCTAAGTTTAGATTTCAAACATGGGTGAATGAACCGTTTGTGCGTACCATTGCATCGCGTTTTGGCTCTGCCCAGCAGTCATCTGACAGAGAAGAACACGTAGCGATTCAGTTCAATCTCTTTTTTTTTTTGCGGAAAAGAAAAGGGTGAAGAACCGGGAGGCTAGGGTGGGTGAGGTGGCGCACCGATGTTGACGTATTTGTAGCCGAGAGCAGCGAGTCCGGTCGACACGAGCGCATCAGCTGATTGATGATCGGGAGACATGGGAGGGGAGGCAATCAAGCAAACAGAGAGTAAGTTGATCGATGAGTGAATTTCATGCCACCGATTCACCCAAGTGACTGATAGGAGCAACCGAGCAATTCAGCCAGTCACTGAAGAACCAGAAAAGGTACTTCTAGTCCAATTGAAATTTGAAATAAAGCCGAGCACCTACCGGTCTCCCTGATGACCTCCTCGCCGTTGCCGTCGCACTGAAAGTGGTTCCAGCTGTTCCACCTGCGGCCAAAAACGAAGCAGCAGATCAGCATCACGAAAGGAACAGGACGTGTAGACTGGTGTGGCTGAGCGCTTGTATATTACCCCATGGGAGGAGCCGCGCCGAGGCCATTGGCCAGCATGCTCCGCCGGTGCGCCTCCTCCACGTGCACCACCTTGCCCTCAGCCACGGCGAAAGCCGCCGCCGCCAGGAACACCAGCGCTAGCCTCGCCGCCGGCGAAGAACCAGCACGACGACGACCAGCCGCCATCGCTCCCTCTCCGAAAGCAACTGGGTCAAGAATAATCGCTCCTATCACCCGTGCCTTTTGTCTCGGACTTTCGCCACTCCCTGCCTTCGTGGATCAACACTTGTGCTTCCCCGGCTATTTATAGCCTCCCGGCTGATGATTGCCGGAGAGACGCTTTATTCCATCTTTTTTCCAGCATAGAAGCCGACCGATGGTGTCGCGCTCGCCTCGCCGGAAAATGGCACCGGCCACCGGAGCTGTCACAGAACAGAAGCGCCCAGACTGCCTCACACGTGCTTGGTCGCCAGCGGGTACACGTGGAATATATAAGCGCCTAGGCCCACTCGGCGTGGGCGCCCGGTCATCATCTGTAGAGGCCGGTGGCCTGTCAAGCCAGCGCGGGCCCGCCGCCGCGGCGGGTTAGGAATCTAGGCCCACGCAAAGTGGCGCAGAAGCGGGCCGGTACAAAGGACGAATGGAACCGACGAGAATACGAGATGGACCGGTTAATTCCCATCCAAATGTTTTTTTAAATAGATTCCCAGCCCAATGTTATCCGTAAGATGTGACGTGCGTATGGGCTTTTGGAGCCGTCGTCTTTCTGCTGTTGCTTCATTTGTCTAGGTTAATTAATTCTAAAATCGGTTGCCTCAAAGTTGTGAGCTCTTTCTCCACTGCTTACCTGCTTGTCTATTTTTTTTATGGAGGGGTGAAAATAGATTCTCCTTCAGTACGTGTGAATGGTGGAAATAGTTATTTGATCGGTCCAAGCATCTGAACTTATCGGAATGGTCACATTTTAGCTTGATGCAATAAAATACATTCATGCAAAATTTGGATACCAGTATGACGAGATTAACAACATAATAACTCTATATAACTATATTATTAGAGAATATGTAAGTTTTGGACGTAGGCCTCGTCGCGTAACTGAAGCAGTAGATCATAGAAGTCTTGAGAAATTAGTGGGCAACGCCAACAACTCTAAATAAAATATGTGTTGAATCCGGGTGATTTATTTGAAGAAAAATGACTAGCTACACCATCAATTTCCTCTTTGGAGAAGGGTTTTCTAAAGGCAATGCAATTAAGTGGACGGATGCTTGGTGAAGGTATTCCAAATCAATAAACTTATAAACACGTACGAGTACTGTATTGAAGTAGCTTCGCATTACTGACAAACTGACGGCATATATGCATGCATACACGCCATGCATCATGCATGCAAATTTTGGCCCCGAGTCCGACTCGAGATGACCAGCTCTCATAATAATATATTAAAGATGCCGTCTCCGAATCTGGAGAAAGCGTAGTTCTCATCATCGTAGGGCTATTCACTCGTCGTACTTCGTAGTTTAGACACATCCTTTAAAGGAAATATTCTGTCCCTTTATACCAACTAACAGCCCATGAGACCCACACGTCTTATTTATTTTCATTTTTTCTCCCTCCCTTTCTCTATTCTACTACCACTACGGGAGGCGCACGAGCCCGCGCAACAGGGCACCCGGCCTTGACCGAGTCCCGGCGGTGCTGACTGGCCACGAACTCACCGGCGGGGAGGGTGTACGGTGACGACGAGCACATGGCTCGACTCAGCACATTACGGCGAGCACGTTGGTGGGCTCCTTGACATGAGACGGTGGCTGGACGGCGGAGCCCGACGGCGACAGCGGCGGCGCACTGACGGCCATGGCGGCGGCGCTAGGGTTAGGCGTTCCGGTGAGGGCGCGCTTACTCTCAAACAACACGCGCAAGCAGGACCACCAACAGACCATGGTAAAATCATCTGTGCACTTGACCAGACGGAGATGGTCGGGAAGAGAGGTCTCACCATGGGGGTGCTCGGCGGCGGCTCGGACGGAACAGAGCAGCAACAACGTCGATGCTGCAGGGTTAATCGTCGAACAAGAACTGGTTGGGAAGGTTTTTGGGGGTGGTTATGGTGCTGTGGCTGAGAAGAATTGGACGGAGACTCGGCGATGATGACAAATTTCTGACGGCGATGAACTTGGCCCAGAATTGAGCAATTGGGGAAAAGAAAAGGGAGGAGTGCCTCGAGTTCAGTCCGGTTTATATCAGAAATTCTCATTGATTTACTGCTTGTCCATGTCTTCTCTGCTTTGCTCTGGATCAAAACTAAAACAGAGAGTAGCAGCACGAATTTTACCGCACCGCCGCGTGCCCCTCGAGGACGGCGCCGACCTCGCTGTCGCCGTCGCGCGCGAGGGCTCCGGCTGCTACGTCCTCGCCACGCTCCGCCGCTCCCACCGCGAGCGCCGGGGAGGCCGCTCCCGCCGCGACAAGAAGGCCGCCCCCGCCGCGCACGGCTTCCCGCGGCTTCTCCCTTCGGCACGCGGTCGGACGCCGACCACCGAACCGCGGCGGGAGCGGCGGCCGGCCGGCGGCCTCTTCACGTCGAGCTCGAGCTCGTCGCCGGCGTGCTTGAGGAACGGGGACCGCTTCACGTCGAGCTCGAGCTCGTCGCCGGCGTGCTTGAGGAACGGGGACCTCTTCACGTCGAGCTCGAGCTCGTCGCCGGCGTGCTTGAGGAACGGGGACCTCTTCACGTCGAGCTCGTCGCCCATGACGACGGAGCACCCTGACGCCGCGCGACGCGAAGGCGACGGCGGCGACGGGCATGCCTCGCGGCGGCCGCGGAAGTGGCTCACCAACCGCGCGAGCTCCTCATCGTCGCGACGCACTCGCCTTCTTGGGCCTCCGCGCCGGGGACCCCCTCTGCAAGAACGAGGTCGGCTGCGCGCATCTGCTTCTTCGCTTGACGGCCACCTTGCTGCTCGGCACGCGCAGCCGAGCACGCCGGCGTCCGAGGCCGCGGCGGCCAACCGGCGCAGCGGAGGCCTCCGTGCGCGTCGCGGCGGCGCGCGGGGCACGATGGGGAGCGCGGCCGGCGCGGGAGCGGAGCAGGCGCCGCGGCCAGTGCGGCCGCGGGCTCGTCTCTCCTCTGCGCTCGACCCCAAGGCGCTGCTGCGGTGGCCTGCGCCTCCAGCTCCCCCGCACGAGCCCCTGCGGCGAAGGGCGAGCGGTGCAGATCCGGGCGGCGGCGATGATGGTGCGAGCGCGGGGAGCCGCGGAGCTGGCGGTTGGCCCGCGGGCCCGCTTCCACCGTGGCGTGGTAGCGCTCGAACGGGACGACGCTAGATTTGCCGTTCGTCCTCGCTTTGGTACCCGTGCCGGTTGCTTTTGCGGATGCCGCTGCAGCTCATTTTCTTGGCTCCGTATCCCCTAAACACTGTAGCGGATCCTATCCCGTATACCAGTGCGGACAGCCTAAAGATTCAGGTTCGCCACGCAGGGTTGCCCTCGATTCAACAGTAGCCCGATCGACCAGTCGTCGCAAGAGGAAACTTTTGCGAGGGCGGAGGACATGCCGCCGCCGCCGCATGGGCATGCCGGCCGCGGCGGAGGCGGAGCGCTCGTGGTGCACGTGTGGGCCCACAACCAGGAGGAGGAGCTGGCTCGCATCCGCGACCTCACCCGCGGCTTCCCGATCGCCGCGGTGTCCGCTTCCCACGACGGCCCTCCTGCCTTCCTGCAGTTGCCCGCCGGCGGCCAAACCCGCCCCCGCACGCTGGAGAGCAGCTACGAGGCCGTCCGCGCCAGCGTCGAGCGCGCGGGTCGGCCTGGCGCTGGCCAGCCGCGACGGCGAGCTCGCCTTGGGCGGCCGCGTGTGGCTGTTCCACCTGGGCGCCGGCGCTGGCGCGGGCATCATGGCCCACGCCCGCGCCGCCATGCCCCGCGGCGCGCTCGTGACGTCGGACGGCGCCGAGGACGTGGCGTACCTGGTCAGGCACATCGCCGCCGATGGCGGCCTGCCGCGCCGGCGCGCCGAGTTTCTGCGCGCGTGCGGCCTGTGCTTCCCCGCGCTGTACGACCTCAGGGTGCTCGCGGAGTGGACGACGCCGGCGGGGCACCCGCCCCCGCTCGCCGCCGCCGCCAGCGGCTCGGGCGCCTTCCGCGCGTTCGTCGCGCTGGCGCAGGACAAGTGGTTCTGGGAGGTGACGGTGGCTTACAACGCGTTCCTCTACGGCCTCGGCGCGGCGGACAACGAGTACCTCGTCCGCTACAAGATCCAGGAGGAGGAGGACCACGGCGAGGCCTACGTCAAAAACTTACATATTCTCTAATTCGTAATAGCAATCTAATCAACAAGCTACCTTAATTATGATGAAGATGAACGGGGAGAGTCGTGATTTTTTCATATTGTATATCCATTTCGGAATATTATTTGTGTCGAATTTATTTTCTTGTCAATTTATTACTACAACTACAACGCTGTAGACCTTGTATAATCATCAGATGATAAAGTTGCTCATGTACCTGACCCTTTAAACCAGCTAGTATAATGTCTGTGCTAATGCCATGGTTGGGATTTTGTAGTGCAAATCAAACAACCAAATGAGACATGTGGAATGGAAATCTAATAATATAGAGTTATTATGTTGTTAATCTCATCACATACTGGTATCCAAATTTCGCATGAATGTATTTTATTGCATCAAGCTGCAATGTGGCCATTCCGATAAGTTCAGATGCTTGAACTGATCAAATAACTATTTCCATCGTTCACACGTACTGAAGGAGAATCTATTTTCGCCCTCCATAAAAAAGAATAGACAAGGTGAGCAGTGGGATTTTGGAGCTCACAACTTTGAGGCAACCAATTTTATAATAACCTAGGCGAATGAAGCAACAGCAGAAAGACGGCTCCAAAAGCTTTAGCTGCTTCTTGAGACTGTAAGGTGCAGTAGCTAGTAGTAACAAACAAACAGTCTAAAAAGGTCAATTTGTTTGAAACAGAAAACAAGAAGAACTACATGAAACATGTCCTAACACAGGACTGTCGGAACACAGAAGCCAGGACTGAACTTCAGAAACGAGCCACCTCCAAAATTCATGGATAATTAAGTCTCCAGAACAGAAGTAATAATTTGTTGAGTGTAAACCTCGGTCACTAAATAGAAGTCTGTGTGTGCTATTAAAATTTCGAAGATTAGTATTGATATATGTAAGAGCACATGGAAAGAGTGTCAACTGATACTTGCCATCTATAGATCCTGAATTGGACACCAGAACCTAAAACAACCAATAAGTTGCTGAAGAAGTACGCAAGATACCGATTTCAAGGCAACCAAAAGACAATATATGCTCTGATAATCAAACATAGAATGGGATAGATTTAAGATTCAGCCAAAACTATATAGTTTCAAAAATAACATCGCAACTTTTTCAGAATTTAAAAAATGCCTAAACTCCAAAGATACCTTCAATAGTATGGCTGGTGCATCGTATTGTTATTCTCTGGTTACTTCTTTGCATCATTTTACCACCTATTTTTCCATTTTATTCTACAAAGGAAAATATAATAGGAGTTAGAACTTACCTTCAACATCAAAAGATGACTCTGATAGTTAATTGCGAGACATGAGGAAATTGTCGTGTACATATGTAAACAGGTGAATGACAATAAGTTTATGTAAAAGGTGCACATCACCGAATAGCTTTTGAAAGATATTTAAACTTAGATTAGTAGTTCTGTAACTGTTTTAGATGATAGATTGATTAACCATTCCTCAACATGGACAAATTAGTTCCAGTGTACATAAATAAATAGAGCACAGACATCACCACATAGAAAATTGTAACACACAATTGAATGACTGCGCTGTAGTAAAGAATGATGTCATTGCTCTAAAATTGAGCCATGGCCCAGAGAATCATTCATTATCAGCCCACCCTGTAATATTGTGAAGGTAAAAATAAGTAATACCTCTTGGTTTAGCCAGTTAAAAGGATATAATAAGAATAAAGGCATGTTGAGAATCTAGACATACTGCCATACTCATCTGTTGCAGCAAATCAAAAGTTAGTTGTAGCCTTTGTAGGACCCCAAATTGAGAATCTAGTCGTATTTGAGTTACTGCCTGCAACAATAGTGAGAGTATTAACCACAATTGAAACTTGCTTTTTGTTCCATTTACTTTGGATCAGACCATAACTGCAAACACAAGCATCCCTCTACAGAGGCAACATACAGGGAACCATTTACTCTGTAATATCAATATTTTTTTCTAAGACCAGAGCATGTCAAAAGTAAAATTCATGTCTCAGAAAATTCATCAGAGCAAGTTGGAATTAAATAGGGAAAAAAAGAAGAAATAAAAATGCCCCTTTAAATCTCCTGCATTAGCAACAACTTTCAGCTGAAAAAACAACAGATCAATCAACTACGTACTGCTTAGGGTCCCATTCAGCCAACATCATTTATCTCAGTTATCTTAAGTACTGCGGTACTGGAAACTCATGTAGTTTATCCTTTTCCAAGCAACCAACAAAATCATGTTCATCCTTGACGACAAGCCAAGAGAAAGTCAACCTTTGACTTGCCTCCACCTCCACGAGGACAGACAACTATTCTTGTTCACAGCTGGTTATGTTGCTCCTGAATGAAAACATTCCAAGGAAGCATGAAGAATCGGTGAAATGAGCACGAAATTCTGCATGCAAAAATGCTCATGATGGCATGTCTGTTATTGGAGAATAGTTGACCAGAACAGGTACTAAGTACTAACTGAATACAACCGCTAGCACAGTAATTACATTGCTTCCTTTTTTTTTCCAATGCCCCGGTTTTTCCTTATCTCAAAGTAATCGCTTGAATATGTGGAAAAACACTGCAAAACTAAAAACAAAAATGGTTCCCTGCTTTTATATTAGAAAGCATATGAAAGGTTTGATACATAAGATTCTGGTGGATCGCCAGCTTACAACAGATAGCACGCAGACCTTGACAAAAGCATGGAGGCTTTGACAAGATAACGACGACAAAACAGAATCAAAGGCAGTATATCAGTTATCAGCTTTTCACAAAAGGTATTCCGGATTATTCATTCAGAGAGTGTTCTTGTAGGCGTCCAGCCAGCCTCTCACTTGATCGACCCAATGTTCCATCCTGGCCCGATCTTCAGGCTTCAGTAGAACACACCATCTTTTGCATTAAGAGAAAGGTTTTGTGCAGCACATCAGTTGGCGACCCGTGAGAAAATATGCTCAATTGACATCTTGTTCCTCGTTGTCCATAAGGACCAGACAAGAATTGCAAACATAAACAGCTTATCATAGAAATCACATCCCAGACGAAGCCAGGTTTCAAGAAAATCACTCATTGATGTTGGAACTTTGTCTGAGTTCAGTGATTCTTTAAAGCAATGTCAAATGAACCTGGAAAACACACAACGAAAGAAAACATGGTCCAATGGCAATCCATGTCTTCCTCTTCAGAGCAGGCCCCATTTGCAGTTTGTTTGGAAGCCCAATCAGACGAAAACCTTTAGTTCGAGTGGCATTTTATTCTTCCACTGTCTCTGTATTCTCCTACTGGCCACACCTCTGAAGGATAACATTCTGTACATCAACTTTGAGGAGTAAACATGGATTCTCCAGTAGCCACACTGGCTTGTTCTTGGCCTCATGAAGTTCCAGATAGCCAATTATGTTGTTCCATTAAGCTAACTCAGTGGGGGGCTAAATGTTCTTCTGAATTCAATGTTTCAGCCATCTTCCCATAAACTACCTCTCACCAAGTAGTCTTGATTTCTGCAGCATTGAAACAGTTTAGGGAAAAGGAGTTTCAGAGGGACCTCTGTGGCCCAACATCCTTCCTGAACAAAGTTTTTTCACCATTGTTCACTTTCAGAGCCAACCCGCATCTGATCTTCTCTTTCATTTGAGGATGAGGATCACCTGCCAGAAGTGAGAACCACCGGTATGAGCACACAGAGTAAAAGGACCACCAGTATCAGTATGAGTGCCACCACTTGGCAGGGAAGTTATGAATGGACTCCAATTTAGGATGCCCAAGCATCCAAGGTAATATTGCTGCTGTGTTGCAGAATGAAGAGTAAAACCATGAAAGAAAGCAATATGGTTCTACAGCAGAGCCAACCCGATGAAGGAAATATCAGCAGCAGAAGCTTCCAGATCAGCCTGAAATCCCTGCCGTGGTACCTTTTTTTTTTGCTGATATTGATATTTGCACCTGAAAAGAATAAGATTGTTGGTTCTACACTTGATCTATTGGTGAGTGCCTGAGTGGAGAGTAGTGGGTCACCTATCTCAGCAATGAGGCATATCGTCAAACAGATAATGTGCATTAAACAGCGTGAACAAAACAACTGCAGCGCAGCGTTAGGAATCAAGAGTAAATCGGACATGAGGGATCAAGCACAAACGACACCCAGAGGTGAGAGAGATCCTACAGCACCGAACCTTATGCTCGGGCTGGCTCTGCTTGCCTGCTCCACTGCCCGGCTAGGTGCAGGCCGCACCTCCCCAACACGCCACGGCTACCTCCCGCGGCTGAAGCCTGCTCGCCGCGCCCCCTGAACCATTCGCATTCGCCGGCCCTGCGCTCGGCCTTCGATGAGAAGTGCCCTCTCCTTGGGGATGGGACTGGATGATGCAGTGCAGGAGCAGGACTGCAGGCCTGCAGGGAAGGAGATGGCCGACGAGAGAGAGACCAGGCCCAACCTAGAAACCCGCTTTTCTACAGAGAAGGCGTAATCTTACAAATTCAAACTCTGAACCAAGCGAGCAGAGCGCGCTGCGCTGGAGAACTCGATGGGCAGAGGGCACCGCCGGCCCGCCGCGCTGCTTCCCTCTCCGTTCCTCTCCATCACCGGCGAGGCCAGATATTCCACGTCATCCATTTGACAGCTGGAGGCAGCTAGTTTAACTGAATTGGGATTCTAGAGTCGCATCGCCACGGGGAAATTCAATTCCCCCATCCCCCTCTGTACTATTCCCTTCCCTCCCCTCCCCTTCCCCTTTCCTTGGAACACGAAAACCCACCGACCTCTCAGCAGGCGCGGCCATGGACGCCTCCAGCCAACCTCCGGCTCGGTCCACCCCCTCCTGCGGCCAACACCCACCGCCTGGCCGCGCCGGGCTACGCCCTCTTCGGCGCGGCCGCCTACCCCCGCGCCGCAAACTTCCCCGCGGTTGGTTACGCCCCCGTGGCTCGTGGCCAGCCCTTCGGTGGCGACGCCACCGCCAACCCCCTCAGCGCGGGCAGCTACTCCAACGCCGGGCGCGTCCACCCCTTCCGCGCGGACGGCAGGCCGCTCGACCCCACCCGCTTCACCGCGCCCGCCGGCTCCTACGTCGCCGCGCACCAGCAGTTGGGGGCGACCGACCGCGACTTGGGCACGGGCGCTGGCGCGGCCGGCCACGCCATCTTCGGCGCGCCCGGCTACTCCGTCCACCACTTGGGCGCGGCGGCCGATCACCCCTTGGGCCCGGGAGCTGGCGCGGCCGGCCACGCCATCTTCCGCGCGCCCGGCTACTCCGGCGGTGATACCGTCCACCACTTGGGCGCGGCGGCCGATCACCCCTTGGGCCCGGGAGCTGGCGCGTCCGACCACACCGTCGCCGCGGACCACTTCGCCCCGATCGGCGCCGCTCCAGGAGCCCGCTCGTCGCGGTCAGCGGATCCATTCGCGCATATCTCTGAGGTCGTCGTGGAAAAAGTATGGATGGAGAACTCGGCGGAGGTGTTCACGACCGTCTTGAACAAACTCCGCCAGCCGCGGCGCCGCCTCTTCGTCGCGCTCGATCTTGAGTACGTGGCGGATGCGTCAACTGACGTGTTCTACAGGCCCATTTGCAATGCCGATTGGTACGACCATCTTCGAGACTATGTCAACAGAGGCAATGTCCTCCAGATTGGTCTTGCGCTTGCGTTCGATCAGGCAGGCGCAGGAGGAGTTCCATTGCCGGTTATCGCAATGGAGATCAATTTTCATTTCTTTATTTGCTGTCCCGCAACTACAATGCAGAGTCCGTTAACTTCCTGCGGGAGCAGGGCCATCGTCTCGATGATCACAGAGGCCGTGGCATCATACCTGAATGGGTTTTTGCCGGGTTCTTGCGTCATCTCCCTTTCGGCGATCACTCGGTCACCTGGATCACCTACCACGGCGACCGGGAGTCCGGGACATTGGCTTCTTTCTGCGCCTGCTGCAGGCCGGAGGCCGTGGCGAGCTGCCACCCGACCGCACCACCTTTCATCACCAGGTTCGGGAAAAGTTCCCCATCTTCTATGATGTTCGTGTTCTGGGCCAAATTGTGACCGAAGGCTTTGCGGGAAAGCTTACGAAGCTCGCCAAGGACCTTAGGATTGAGCCCATCGGCAACGCACATTTTTCGGCTTCGGTTGCACTCCTTACACTGTCCTGCTTCTCGGAGATTGCACAAATTTCAGGCCATAAGCTGGCTGCTCGACTGAGCTTGCTGTCAGGGGCAGAGGAACTCGATATGGCTATCAGATGTGCACGACATGTAAATGATGAGACTGTTATGACATTTGAGGTGAGAGAGCACAACTTTGAGGAGGAAGCGTGGAGAGTCAGAGAATTGATCATGAGCAACTTCAAGATCGTTGGGCTGAAAGTGCTGCTTCCTAAGTGGACCAGGCCCCACTGTGCAGTAGCTACTCCCCAACAGGAGTATGACCTGATGAAGCGAAGGCTCAGTGGGATCACCGGCTTTGAGATCGTTGTCGGCTTCATGAATCCCGACGGCATGATTGCCTACGGACGCATGTGGAAGTTTTGCTTTGGCTTCAAGACCAGTGGAAATGTACACCCGCAGCGGTTTGCTGAGCTTATTGCATCAGGGGGGGGGGGGGGGGGGGGGGGGGCGCTTCACATAACATAGAAGTAGCTTGGGTGACCTGTGGTGGACCACATGAGATCGGTTGCCTAATCAATTCTTTCATGGCCCCAGATGGTCTACCAAGGGATCTGGAATCCTACATGTTCCACCGTAGAGTTTGTTTTCCTGCAATTTACGACGTCAGATTCTTAGCACAGCAATTCCAGCACATTAGGCTGTTGCCCAGTGGATTCAATGGAGAGCTCGATCTTCTACCTTTTCTTCGATGCTATAGGAGAATTTCAGAGCATGTTCATTTCTGCAGCATTTCTTCAGCTGCACAGGGGAAGCTTATGGTAGGTTGATTTTTGTATAAACTCTGATAGTTTGGGATCTGTACATTGTGGAAGGATACTGACAAGTGGAAGAAATGAATGACTGACTAGTTGGAAGCAAATTTATCAAGTGGTTTCATAAAAGCAAGCTGAGTAATGCTGATAATAAATTTATCAAGAATCTGGGCTTGTTCGTGCAACCTGCGCAAGCGCCCGTCGTCGGAGTCGCGCCCATGGCACCGTGCGTCCGTGCCCCAAGCGCATGCCGTCCCCTTCCCCTTCCCCAACCCCACCTGTTGTGCAGACTGGAGGAGTTGGCAACATGGCACCGCACCTGCAGCACGTCGTTCAATTCAGATGTGTTGCGCCGTGAACCACGAGTTCGTGAACAAAATCGTGCGGCAATGCCTTGAGCCCTTGACACTGTAGTACGAAGTACTCTTCTACGCGCCCCCCCAACAATAACCTAAAGCCAAAAAAACGGGACACCCGGCCAGTCACCCAACGCCCCGTCATCAGCGGAGGAGGCCGCCGCACGAGCGCGCGAGCAGGCCGGTGGCCTGTCAAGCCAGCGCGGGCCCGCCGCCGCGGCGGGTTAGGAATCCAGGCCCACGCAAGTGGTCGCGATAGCGGCCCGGTACGAAGGACGAATCGAAACGACGAGATCGACCTGACCGGTTAATTCCCGGCCCAATGTTTTTACTTTTCGAAAAAAATCCCAGACAATGTTATCGGTAGGATGTGACGTGACGTGACGTAGACTGTATTTAGCATGCGTGATGCATATGGGTAGGATCTGTTTGTACCGTTAAAACATGGATTACGATAGCAAAAACATTTTTCTTGGTATCCGAAAAGGATCGCACGGCTCCGGTACTACAGGACTAGGACACGTAGCGTTAGCTGAGGTCGCAGATGGCCGGATGCGGCGGATTCGGCGGGCGCATGGTATCCCTGTCTCGTACGGATTCTCGAGGCTTTTGGGATAAGATAGGTAGGATAAACCCATTCCGTTACGCCTGTTCTAGATACATAGGCTGACGGACGGGTCGGGACGTCGTGGCGCCGGCGCGCCGGGTGCCGCTGGTCTCTCGCACCAATTAAAACTGTTGATTGCGCGCGATCTCATCCTGTTTTGGGGGCCGCGGCCCCGGCGCCAATGACAAACCAACGATGACACGTAGCAGGAGCTTACTACGGGCTTAGTGTTAGGTGCAGTTTAATTAATTATTAAGATGATGCTAAAAATTTATTAAGATGACCGATATATCATTGCCATCGGCTTGGAACACGCAAGTGCTCATTGCTTTTCTGCGTGCAGCCGGGACATGACACAAGATTCAGCGCGCGTGACCGAAGCGCGAACACCTCGCTAGTCGCTCTCGCGGCCCTGGTCTTCTAGATGGGTTTCGTGCTCGATCCAAGCCAGCGCGCATAAAATACTCCCGGGACACAAGCACGCGAGGCATTCTTTCACGCATGGACAAGACAGCTGGGGAGGCACGTTCAAGCCTCGCGCGAACGATTACTTTTATTACGAGTCCAAAGCGTCACCGGCTCGGTCCCGATCGCTTGGAGGGGGCTACTACTTGCTTGGTTTTATTTTCTCAAGTTGAGTTCCATTGAGAGAACAAACATCCCGGGTTCTATATTATGTTAACGAAGGTCACTGTTTCTATTAAAAAAAGGAGTTGACAACAAAGAACCGCACCTGCTGCAACACGCCATCCATTCCAGATGGGTTGCGCTCGCGCCTTGACGCACGAGTTCGTCAACAAAATCGTGCGGCAATTGACAGGGCATATATTGTATGTACTGCCCGACAGGCTTGGTCCGTTGGGTATGCACAGTACCACCCGGCACGCCTTGCAGGCTGCCCTGCCCTCGGGGTGGGTTGGGTTGGGCCAGCATGGCGCGGGGTCCCACCCGCCATCCACCGCCAATCCGACTGCCGCTCTCATCCGATGACGCGCAATGACCCCGTGTCGCGCGCGGCGGCGAATGATTAATTAGCCCGCCCAGCGCAGGCGCAGCGATAACCATCACGCGCCCCTCCCTAATGACCCGGATTATTTTACTATCCAATCCCGCTGTCCGTCTCGCCTCGCCTCGCCTCGCCCCCCACCCACCGCCCGCCCCGCTGCCACGTCGTCACCTTCCCCCCCACACCAACTCACCGGCGAGGTCAGGACCCCCCAAACCCAGCGCATCTCGCCAGCGGCGATGCCGTATATATCCGCGCGCCGAGCTCCAGCGTGAGAGAAGAGAAGCCTCCCTCTCTCCTCCTCCACCACCACCGCCCGCCGCCCCGGCCCCAACGCAAATCACCAAACTGCCCCTCGTTGAAAAAAGGAAGGGAAGGCGAGAGCAAGCCGAGGGGAAAGGGGAAAGGATTTTTCAGATTTTGCGGCAGCTACCATCCTTCCCTTCCTCCCCCGACATGACACCGCATCTGCCCACCACCGTCTCCTCCTCATCCTCCTCCACCACCTCCCGCGCCGCCGCCGCCGCGGCCCACCACCACCACCACCACCTGCTCGACGCCGCCGCCGCGCCGCCGTGCTCGCCGCACCACCGCCGGCGCCGGCGCCGGCGCGTGCCGGGCTGCCTCCGCCCCCGCGCGGCGCCCGTCCGCTGCTGCGCGGCGGCAGCGCCGGCCCCGCAGGCCGCCGTCCCGGCCGCGCGGGCGGGGGCGGCGGCCACCACGCGCGTCTTCGTCGTCTCCGACCTCCACACGGACTACCCGGAGAACATGGACTGGGTGCGCCGCCTCCCCGCCGAGGTCGGCGCCGGGGAGGGCGCCGGCGTCGACGCGCTCGTCGTGGCCGGGGACGTGGCCGAGACCAGGGACAACTTCGCGCGCACCATGGAGGTGCTCAGGGAGAGGTTCGGGGCCGTCTTCTACGTGCCCGGGAACCACGACCTCTGGCTCCGCCGCGAGGGCGGCCGCTACGTGAGTCGATTCTCCACCCCTTTCCCCTCCTGTCCGCCTTCCTTCGCCTGCAAGTAAGGTGTTCGACGGAATGCCTTGCCGTTGCTGTCCCGGCATAGGTTAGTGCTGACTTAGTCCACCTTCGACGATACAGCTAGCCGTAGCTGGATTTGATACAGCAGCACATTGTAACTGATTTGCTGCGGCAGCCTGGTTGGTGCTTGCTGCCCCCTGTTTAGTGAGCTGCCAGCTTAGAGGGCTAGAGGCCTAATTTTAGATGCGGCAAATTTTAGCGATGGGGGTTTTGATTTTACTAGCTGGTTCTACCATTCTGGCTGTCTGAGCTGTATTTCATTTGTGAATGTAGTTATATATGTTGACAGAAAGGGTTATCATAGCACATAGATAATTGCTGCTAACAGATTACTTCTTGTTGGGAGAGAGCTCTCTGACTAACTTGTGCAAATTGTTAGCTAGTTAGCTCATGCTTCAAATCATGTGGCACAGCTGAAAGGGATGAAATGGGATTGTATTCTTAGATAATCCATAGCTTAAGTTAGTACATTACACTCTTCTTTTGAGTACAGCATTTACCTTTTTTTAAGAAATCAATGCAGCATTAATGTATCATTGTTGAGGCTCTCTCAGTTACTCAAATTATTCCTTCCAGATGGATTCGCTGGAGAAACTGACTGCATTGCTTGATGCGTGTAGTGAGCTGGGTGTGGATACAGGCCCAAGAATTATAGGGGACTTGGGAATCATACCATTGTTCTCATGGTATCACAAGGTTGTTTAATTTTGCTTGCTACAATAACATTGAATATTCCTGTCATCATGTTATAATGCACCACATTCCTAGGATTATCCTGCTTTCTCACTTGCTTAATTGGTCTCCAGAGCTTTGACAAGGAGAAGGATGTTAACAGTGTGCGCGTCCCTTCACTAGAGATGGTAGGCTGGCCTTTCCCTCAATACATATTCCTCATTTGCAAATAACTGTTCCAGTGTTACCATCTGTAGATAATGAGCTGGTCACTACGAAATCCCGTCATGTGTTTTACATTTTTACATGACCTAGAGCCTATTCTTTGACCTGGATGGCAACACCATAATTAGATTTGCTTTTTTCTACAATGCTATGAGCATTCCATATCAGCAGTAGGCTCATATCACAAAAAACAGGTCTTCTAATCATGGCCACTTACAAACTCACTATCTGAGTATCCATAGTCTGATGCACAATGAGAAAGATTGCATTCACACAGACTGAAGCACAAATATTTAACGGTTAGGCATGCTGTCAGTGGCCTCTTTCTTAGTTTCTTCTTAATGAACTTGGCACAATTAATCCTGAATTTCCTTGTACCTATGAACTGATAAGTTCAGATTTTGTTTGATCAGGCTTGTAAAGATTTCCATGCTTGTAAATGGCCTTCAGACCTGGCAAATGATGATGAGTCTATTGCTCTTTACTTCGACAAATTGAATGACAAGAATCATGATGCTATTGAAGAAGTAAAAAATGGCAGCAAACAGTTACTAACATTTTCACACTTTGTACCAAGGTTAGTTCGTTTTCCTCCCATCTAGGCCTTCCATTTTCTGAAGCCCCTTCTAGTTTGTTTGAGCCCTAGTTCTGAGAGTACGCTTGATCGTTTTACTTAGTGTACATCAAATGATCTGTTCTATGTAAGCTCTCCAATATTTATAAATTGATGATAATTGCAGAGTAGACCTTAATTTAGGGTAAACATTCCTTCTGTTAAACAATTCACTGTGCATCTCTTTCTTGCTTAGTCATCATTCCTAACAAATGAGTCCCTTTCTTGTCGCATTTTTTTATTTATGATGAGAACACCTCAAACTGCTGTATCTTTCTTAGCAAATGCACTCTTGTTAAAGTGCCAATTGAGGGAACTGCACCAGCAATTTTCAATTTGATCAGTTTTTCCTGAACTAGCCATTTGGTGTGTACTATGCTCCATAATATAGATGAACAGAGTTTTTTTCAGCGTCTAATTACAGAAATTGCATAATTAGCTGCTATTTGAAGCATATCCTCGGTCTTCTGACTGTCATCTTTTGGGTTTCCCCAGTTACTTCAAAATTTCAGCACTAGAATTTAGCATCTAATATACAGCTTGTATGCTCTGGTCCAAAAGTGATGCCTTTTGTACAACTTTGCAGGCAAGAGTTGTGTCCAGAGAAACGGATGCTTTATTACCCATACCTTCCAAAGGTCATCGGCTCTGATTTCCTGGAGAGGAGGCTGAGAGATATACACAGTAACAGAAAAGATGGAGCAGCTTGCCATGTTTTTGGGCACACACATTTCTGTTGGGATTCTGTGGTTGATGAGATCAGGTACTGATCTGTCCATCTGTAAGATCAAGATGCAACACTTATCCTATTTTTAATGATGTAAAATTCCTCCACTGTAGGTACATCCAAGCGCCTTTGGCATACCCCCGCGAAAGAAAACGGAGGATGAATAGCGAAGGTTGGCTACCATTTTGTGTATACCGTGACGGCTTCAACCCTGAAATATATCCAGCCCTGTGGTCGGACTACTACAATAAGAACAAAAGGGAGCCCGAGAACACTCAGCTTGCGCCGTGGGTTGCCAGACATTTCGCGAAGTACCATAAGTTCCACTGACCCCTACTGGAGTTCATGTTTTGCCAAATTGGATGCAGTTCGTCCAAACAGGATGGTGTTGGATCCTGCATTTACCCGGAGGGAAAGGAGAGATTGACGTTTTACCTGTACATGATTTTTTTCCCACTCTTACAATAGACTGTTGGGCAAGGAAACGCCTGCCTGTGTTGAATTGTATGTTGCAGAAATCAGAATAATGTGTATAAGATTCTTCAAAGCCTTGCTGCAGGGATAGTGACATATAGCTTATTCTGTTCATCTAACTAGCCACATTTGACTCCACTCGTGGAGTTGTAATCTGTTAAATCACTGAGAAAAATCTGCTTCAATCCCCGCTGTTCTAGTATATAGTATGTTGAATCTCTGCATTTTTGGGATCACATTATCTGTTCGAGGGTGTGTTTGTATGGTATTTCCGGGAAGTGAAAAACCTGTTCGAATGAAGGGTATACTATCACTGCACGCGTCTACCACCATTCAGGGTTGACGTTGGCAGGTCGCCGGCGACCCGTACGGATCTCGTGGCGGGGGTTCGTTGGCCAGGATGAGCCATGGATTTTGGCGGGGGTTCGTTGGCCAGGATGAGCCATGGATTTTTACTTTTTAGCTGGCCCCTCTATTGGTGATCGTGGGTCGTGGTATGTTTACATATTTCTCCATTTCAGATGATATTTTCGACAATCCAAGTGCTACACAGAGAAATCTACGACATAGAAGGAGAGTAGGACTTCTAGTTCTATGTGTACACAGTACACACGGGGCACGAATGTGCCAAAAGCAGCGAGCAGACAAATCAGACACTGAGCGATGATATACAAGTAGTGTTGCTCTTTTTACCTCAAAGGACTTATTACACAAGTTGCTACTAACACCGTGAAATGTACATCGCCCGATTCACCACCGTCTCCAACACACTGGGGCAATCAACACACGGTACGTACAGGTACAGCCCCTTATTAACCAACCACTTCACACGACACACACAAAAACATAATGCAAACACATTGTTTCAGGCACACATGCATGACAAAACGACAGCAACACAAGCAAGGACAAGGAGACGGACGCCCACCGCGCCGCGGCGGCCGGCCGACCGACCGCCTAGTAGTCCTCCGGCGCGAGCGGCTGGTGCGCGTGCGGCGCGGCGTCGGCGGCCGGGATGACGAGGTACTCGTACACGATCCCGGCGATCCCCGCCCCGAGGAAGGGCCCCAGCCAGTACACCCAGTGGTGCCTCCACCGCCACCCGACGAGCGCCGGCCCGAACACCCGCGCCGGGTTCATCCCGGCGCCGTCGAAGGGGCCCCCGGCCAGCACGTTGGCGCCCAGCATGAACCCCACGGCCAGCGGCGCGATGGTGCCGACGCTGCCCCGCTTCGGGTCGATCACCGTGGCGTAGTAGGCGTACATGAGCCCGAACGTCATGGCGGCCTCCAGGAGCACCGCGTGCCAGTCGCCCACGCCGGACGCCAGCGCGAACCCCGGCGGGCGCATCCCGCCCGTCGCCAGCCGGAGGAGCAGCGTCGCCGCGATCGCGCCCAGCAGCTGCGCCACCCAGTAGAAGACGGCGCGGATGAGGGAGATGCGCCCGCCGACCAGCGCGCCGAAGGTGATGGCCGGGTTCACGTGCCCGCCCGAGATGTTCACCGCCACGGCCACCGCCACGGCTAGCGCCAGCGCGTGCGCCAGCGCCACCGCCACCAGCCCGCCCACCGTGCTCATGTCGTGGTACATCTTCCCTGCACGGGCCACACGTACATGTATATATTATATGCATCATCACCATCACACTTCCGGCTTCGCCATGAGGCCGTACATGAACTTGGCATACGTACGTACCGAGCGAGAGGACGGAGCCCTCGGCGGCGAAGACGAAGATGGCGGTGGCGAGGAACTCGGAGATGACGGCGCGGATGGTGTCGGGGTGCGTCGCGTCCTCGCTCCACCCCACCGTGAACCGCCGCCCCGGGCGCGCCCCCGTGCTCATCCCGGCGCCGGTGATCAAGCCCGCTGCTAGCCTGGTTGCGACCTCAATCTCCGATGCTTCGCCTCTGCCGCGCTGCTAGCAAGCTTCTCTCTGCCTGTCACCCACCAAGTGTGCTGTAGCCTTGCCGCGGTAGCGTTAAGAGGCGAGCGCCCGGTCAGGAGGTGCGGCGACGCGGCCGGCGCGCGTGGCTTATAACGTGGCCGGGCCGTGCGCGCAGCCGCGCCACGTGGGGGCGCCGCGGGCCAGCTGGGCGGCACGTCTCAGGGCCCGGCCGTCCATGCGTGTACGCCTTGCGAGCGCTCGTGCTGATCCCTATCCGCGCGGGGCCCGCGTGCCAGGTCACGGGCACATCGCCGGGGCGAGTAGGTGTACGTCTTCCCCACGGATACGTACGTACATGCTGCTCTCTATCCGTTGCCCGTGGCGATTGACGACAGAAATCCAGCACGTACCAGGAAACTTCACTGGTTTGCTTCTGGCTGCGCTCTGCAGTGCAGGTTTATTTGTGGTCGATCTGTGCGTGGAACATGCATCCTGATGCGATCGGCATTATGGAATCCGGAGCTAGACACTCGTGTTCGATACAGTGTTGTTCAGTTCCATATGGTCATGACGGTCTGTACGTTGATGCTTGCTGAAGCTGTGCGTGGTCGTGCCTTGACGGGCACTGCTTGGTCAGTTGGTCTGGTGCAGTGCAAGCATATATATCGATCTAGCAGATTACTTTGTCAAGGGAGTGAAGGAACCGGCTTAAATTGTTCGACGACGTTACCTGCGAATGGGTGGTCACTCAGAAAAATGGCTGTTGGGACGACGGTAGATGAGACGAAGCAAGCAAAATAGATGCAATGATTATGGAAAGGAACATGTACATTGTATTGTTTTTATCTATCCACTAATCTGCTCAACAAAATTTAGGCTCATTTTGCTTTCTCAAACTATTTTAGTTCGTCAAATGGGATTAGTTTAAATTCTCTATCCATATATATATAGGATTAGTTTTAATTCAAGTTTTATAAGGGGGTGGAGAATATGATATCTTATTTTATAGAAGTATATTAAGAATTTTGTATGGTTACTTTCATAGGTTATGAACACTTAATACAAATGAGATCCTAGAAATACCAATAGTATATGAAAAGTAATAGTGAAAAAATATTGTACTGATATGATATAGTACATCATGTTATAATCCACTTTGCAAATTTTGAACTCAAAATCCAATTACACAGATAAATAAAAACAGATATATTAGGGTAGATTGAAAATCATGTTATGATATACTACCTAGAAGAAGTATATTAGGGTAGATTGAACATCCGCGCAGAGGGAGAAGAGGGACATCCCTTACAAGCCGGCCCCACAAGTCAGGGAGTCCAACTGGACATTCAAGTCCAACTCAGCCTGCCACATCGGCAAAACCGCCTAGCAAAACCGCTACAGGGGTTAAGTGCACTACTTTGTAGACTTCTTCTTATACTACTTCCGTTCTAAATTATAGTTCGTTTGACATTTTTTACCACAAGTTTGACCATTCGTCTTATTTTTAAAATTGTATAAATATAATAAATTTAAGTCATTTTTGAAGAATTTTTATTAATAAAGCAAGACACCACGAAAAATATGATAATTTGCACAAAATTTTGAATAACACGAGCGGTCAAACTTAGAGTCAAAAAAAATCAAACGAACTATAATTTAAAACGGAAGGAGTATTAGGGTTGTTGGAATTAATTATTTGGCGGTCAATTTGGTCATATCTCTTCATAGAGAGACAATATCTCCCAAAGGACGCGTGGCGCGCCACGCTTTAGAGGCACTCTTTCCCCTACATACAAAAATATTAATGACTTTACATTGATTCAATCAATAAAATCATTTGTTCCATTCTAGTTTCTACTTTCATTCTGCCGGTCCAAGATGCTGGCGAGCATCATCTAAGCACTTGGATTGACGTGATTATCCACGTCAGCGGTCAGTACAGCTTGATTTGGAGCACTTGACAACATCTCTAAGCATTTGTACACACCGGTTGCCGCCGCGGATGGCAATCAGACGGCTCATAATTTTGTATAAACTGGTATAAGTTTCAGTAAGTACTAACAAATGAACTTTACATCCTTCTCTGTAATGCACCAAAGCAATCGATCAGGTAGCATTCACGTACTACTCCCTGCTCGATTACAATGTTACAATTGAAAAGGAGAAAAATAAGGCGAAACTGAATACGAGACAAAAATTATGCAAGTTCGAAACCAAGAAGATCATGCTGAGAGCTCAACGTCCGGCAAGCTCCGGCCCGTCGTCGCCGGCGTCGATCTCGTCGATCATCCTGACGACGTCCTGCACCTTGGGCCGCGTGTCGGGCTCGACGGCGGCGCAGAGCAGCGCGACCTCCGTGAGGCGCAGCATCTCCCCGTGGCGGCCCCGGTCGGCCACGATCTCCACGTCGAGGATGTCCGTGGACCACTCGTGGCTGAGCGCCAGCCGCGCCCACTCCGCCAGGTCGCCGTCCTCCTCCACGGGCACCTTCCCGGTCACCAGCTCCAGCAGCACCAGCCCGAGGCAGTACACGTCGGCGCGCGACGACAGCCGCCGCCCGCCGCCGCCGCCGCCGCGCGCGAACTCCGGGCACTTGGCCGCCGCCAGCCGGCAGTGCGCGTGGGCCGGGAGCAGCGGGTGGAACCCGTGGTCCGTCAGCTTCGTCACCGGCTGCTGCTGCTGCCTACCCTTGGCGGCCGCCGCCGCCGCCGCCGCCGCCGCCGAGAAGGAGACGAGCACGTTGGAGGACTTGAGGTTGCCGTGCGGCGGCCGGTGGAAGTACGGCAGCGACTGGTGCAGGTACGCCAGCCCGCGCGCCGCGCCGCGCGCGATCGACAGCCTCGCCGGCCACGGCAGCGGCGTCCTCCCCTCGCACCTGTTTCCTGCGCACGCGCGAGCAGAGCAACAAGGTTGTTTGTCATCGCGATCATGGCGTCGTACGGACGGGGTGGGCGGCGCGGACGCACCGTGGAGGAGCTGGAAGAGGCTGCAGCCGGGGACGTGCTCGTACACGGCGAGCTTCTCCTCCTTGGAGTAGAAGCAGGCGGCGAGGCCGACGACGTTCTCGTGCCGGAGCTTGCCCAGCAGCTGCATGGTGTGGCTGAAGTCCCTGCGCGACACGTGCGACATGTTGCGCAGCCGCTTCACGACGACGACGGCGCCGGCCTGCAGGGTCACCCGGTAGGTGATACCCAGCCGGCCCTTGCCGAGCATCTCCGCCGTGGACCGGAACAGCTCGTCGAGGTCGAATCGTGCCCTGTCGTCGTCGAGGAAGAACTGCAGCTCGGACCCCTTGCCGGAGGAGTCCGTGCTCCTGCTCCGGCTGCCGCTCCCCCGGCCCTGCTCCGCCTCCGCCTTGTCCTTGATGTCCCCTGCTCCTGTCACTTTTGCATTGCGATTGTACAAAACACGAGTCTCTGTCAGGAACAAGAACCTCGCCGCGGAGGAAATTAACAAAAGTGCTAGCGACTGAACTGCAGAGTTGTTGTCACCTGCGGCGGCAGCACGGCCGCCGAGACGGACCTCCCGGCTCTTCTTCCTGTGGTGCAGGAAGATGAGCACGGCCGCGAACGGCACCAGCGCGGCGATGAGGCAGATCGCCACGACGCTCCACGCCGCCAGCCTGAACCCCATGGGCCTCCGCGCCGCCCGATCCCCGCGACCCGCCGGCCTCACGCCCGGAACGTCGCCGCCGCCTCGAGCGGCCGGATCACCGGACGGCAGCGGCGGCGCCTCCCGGCACTCGGCGTTCACGGCCTCGCCGCAGAGCTGGAGGTTGTGGTCGAACGCGCTGGCGGGGAACCGGCGCAGCGCGCGGGTGGCCGGGACCTCTCCCTGGAGGAAGTTGTAGGAGACGTTGAAGACGACGAGGCCGCGCTGCCCGAACGCCGGGAGGGTGCCGGTGAGGAGGTTGTCCTGGAGCTCGAGGCGCGCGAGGTCCCGGAGCGACGCGGCGTACCCGCGCGGGATGGGGCCCGAGAAGCGGTTGCTGGAGAGGTCGAGGGCGCGGAGGCGCGGCAGGCCGTCGAGCCCCGGGAGCGCGCCGCGGAGCGCGTTCCCGCGGAGGGAGAGCGCCTCGAGGCGGGACACGCCGCGGAGCGCGCCGCGCGGGAGCGTGCCCGTGAGCTGCGCGCCGTCGAGCGCCACGCCCACGACGCGGCCGTCGCCGTCGCACGACACGCCGCGCCACCGGCTGCGCCCGCCGTGGCAGGGCGGGCCCGTCCAGTTGGAGTGCAGGTCCAGCGCCGACCGCAGCGTGTCGCGAAACACCAGCAGGTCGCGCCGCTCCTCGCGGCGCTCCTCGAAGTCCAGCTCCGTCACCTCCGCTCCCGCTCCCGCCGCCGAAACGAGCACACAAGAAACCACGACCCAGCGCCATAGCCGCCACCGGCGCTGGTCACGCCTGCTCCCGTTCATGGCGCCGTCGATGAGCTGGCGTCAAGCGACGTGCATGGGAAGGTTGAGGTTCCTTTTTCACCCGACGAGGGTGATAAACAAATCGATCCTTCTTGCAGGAGGAGGATGCTTGCCGAGATGTGCAAGGCAAGGGAGGCAGCGGGCGGGGGAGAGAACCATGATAAGATACGTGGAGACGGAGGGGCGCCGGGTGGTAGTAGGCGGCGGTGGTGCGTGCTGGTAGCAGGAGGGGGGGCTGGATTTTTGGTGGATTCGACGTGAACATCTCGGCGGCTCGGTCGCGGCTGCAGCGACGGGGCAACCGATCCGGATGGAGTGTGGGAGAAGAGCTGAGAGGCCCGCCCAAGTGGCCGAGTGCTGAATTGGTTGAGACTGGAGAGAGAGACGCATCATGCTCTTTACATCTGTCATCTGCTCACACAAAGAAATGTACTATATACGATTTTCTTTCACTGTTATACTCCTTATTTTCTCCTTTAAATCTTTATATTCCTATTTTTTTGTTATTTTTTCCAGCAAAACTCATGAAATCTAGTGCCACATAGACGTAGCCCGTAGTAGCCGTAGGCAACATAGGAATGGATGGCAGCGAGTAGGGTACCATGTGGTAGAGTAAATATCCGCCCGCAACACATTGGCTATCGGGTAAAATTCTATACACGTATCCAGTATCCTTACCCACGGGTAATTTTTTTTACCCATATCCACGCTTATCGGGTAAATACCCACGGGTACCCAATAGGTATAGGTATTTTATGTTATAAAGGAAAATGTCACCTACTTGCATTATACCGTGTGGGTGAAATTTTGTACCCTAACCCTTATATGCGAGTAGAATTTTCTTAATGTATATCTAGATACATATAAAAAACTATGAATTTAGAAAAGCTAAAACGATATACAATTTAGAACATATATAGTAATATTGTCTTATTGCACTTGCAGACCCCAGCATGCACTATCCCCCACCATCTATATTCTTGCCTCGACTTTATAATATATTCTTACGATATTTTAACTTCACAAATCTCAATACAATTTGACGGTGGTGATGATATCCATCCACTGGATGCGCATGGAAAAGCTGTTTTTGGTAATATGGGGTTGCACTAGTCTTAGTTAGCGCCCTAAAAAAGGGTGATTTTTAGTTTGCCTCTTTTATGTTTGGTGAAACAACAAAAGAGCCACTAAAACCGACAATTATTTTTCTAACTAAACTATTTTTTCCGAGGAACTAACTAAACTATGTTTCATAGGGAGTTACTACAGCGCAATTAGCGTACTACACATCAACAACAAATGACCCTACTTGGCCACTCCACTCTTAAAACACTTACTCAACATTTTATAATATAGCTTGTGATCCAAACACCTCAGTTTATGGTTTAGGTTCTACAATCCACTAATCACATATTATGAAATCCCACGAGCCGCCTTACTTTAGCTCTACTAGTAGGTGTAATCCAACCATCCCACGCCAATGATCCAAACAGTCTGTAACTTTTACAATCCAGCCAAACGACTTCTACGATTTGGGGGTAAATAGGCCCTTACACACGTTTGCTGCTTCGGAGTTCGGATACACTCGTGTTGATATATGCGCTCAGATTTCAAGCACTAACTTTATTCTTGAATATATTTAGTTTAGGGCAAGCAAACTAGTCTATTTCTAAACTAATTGACTTTATCCTAAACAACATATATTAAAGACAGACGGCGAGTACTAGTTAACAATGGCTAAATAAAAGAAAAAAAACTCAAAAGAGAGGAAAGGAACTTGCACCGGTACTAGATAAGATACGTCGCAGTCATTAGCAGATTTTAGCTTTAGTACCATCTGAAGACGCTTTAGACCTGCTTTTATTTATTTATTTATTTATTTATTTCGAATAAGATAGAGCTCTGTTGCTTAAGTCATATAGCATTGTTACAATCCTACAACGAGGGCTTCTAGACACAAGGCACCTGAGATAGTGATACGCAACGCAAGAGTGGCTACGTTTACTACTGTACTTCATCCGTTCCAAATTATAAGTCGTTTTGGCAAATCTAGATTCATAGTTAGTGATGGGGACGGGATGACCCGATCTTCCGTCAGGTGAAGGAAATTCGTTTCGGGCGGAGCGTAACACACCGATCCGGCTTCAAGTCAGCGACTCGAACCCCGCAATCTTAGCACCATGACTCCTCTGGTTATCAACCGTGTCACAACCCGGTTGACCTCGCCGAGAAGGCTAATCCCTACCTGTGAAACAAAGAACACAAGCAAGAACTCGAAAGAACGCAGCTCAATCTGAAGTGACTCTGCAGATGTATGATTAAGATCGAAAGTTGGGGTTCTACAAACCGATAGACGGCGAAACTGTTCTTGACAGAATAATCTAAGCAAAACCCCAGTCTCAACGACGGCGGCTACTGAATTTAATGTCGTGGGGCGAGCTAGGGTTGGGGCGCCGCGCCCATGACATGGGCCGAATGCCCGACACGATACAAAACCTAAAAAGACCCAAAACAGGTGACGCAGCACCTTTCATGGTCACACAGAATGATCCACGAATCTTCTGGAGCTAAAACCAGAACCAAAAGAAGCGTCTCGTCGTCACGGTTCCAACGCATCCAAGAACACCTTGATTGGACGTCGTATGAGGGAGATATCGCAGTTGAAGCGCAGACGTGTCGGCTGAATCCGAACCGAAGTTGTTGTCCGACGTGGTGATGACTTATACCCCGGGGAAGAGTCCGTCTCTTGTATGTCCAACGTGGTGATGTCCTCATCAGTTAGTAGTATGTATCTGACTATGAATCATGAAATGCCAAAACGACGTATAAATTGGAACGGAGAGAGTACCTAAATTTGACTCTCTAATTTAGTATATGGATGCTCATATTTACGGTACTCAGTATGAACTTTTGTTTTTTAGTTATTTATTCCTTGAGTGACAGATGATTGGATTCACCGATCTTAAGATCTGTTCATTCAATCTTTCAGACATAAATACTGTTCATCAATCTTTCAGACACAAAAATACAGTTTAGTTAGTCTCATTGACAGAGTGAACATACTTGCGTTTATACGAGTGTCCGCGACTGCATGGTATAACAAAAATCTCGTGGGGGAGATATCCCTCGATAAAATTTGGAAAGACTGAACTTACTTGCACCAAGTCACCAACCGATGGATGGTGGATCGTGGAGATTAGACGGCTGGGATCTGAATATCTGATATGATCTGCGGCGCTCGACTGACGAGACGCACCAAGAAGCTGACCTTTACAGCTTTACTCTTCCTACAAGCCATCAGCATAAATAGCAAAGCCTTCACAACTTTTTGGTAGCTGGCTGAATAAACAAACGAAGACGAAGACCAAAGGACAGTGCAGGGAATCAGAAACCGCCTTCCTCTTTATCTTTTCTTTTCCTTTCGTTTTTTGCAATCACGTCGTCGTTCCTTTGGAGCTTCTTCAAAGAAGCATCAGGCTCTCTGATTGCGAGGATCTTGTGTTTAAAGGCTAAAGGCATTCTGTGAGAAGATTATTAGGGCGTAAATCACTGTCTGATCCTTGAGAAATGGGCGCTGGAAAAATGAGCTAATGACATATTGACGCTGACATGTACTCCGTATGTAGCTGGGCGTCTTTGGTTTGGACATCGCGAGATCATGTTGAAAACGACCGGAGTTTGCAGGATGTGCAGGTGTGCACCATGTAACGTGGGGTGCCGCATGGCCCCCGGGAAACCTAAGACCCACTTGGGACTCTGTATCCTGCTCTCGGCCTCTCATTGACAAATGACAAGTGGATAGAGGATACTTCTTCCTTAAAAATAATATCACAATGACATTAATGAAGTTCTAAACTTAAAGTTTCTTTTGCAACGTTATTAAATTCCAGAAACACTTTACTCAAAAGTTTAAGCTAAAAAATTGGCATTCTGTTGATAGTTTGTTAGACAGTTCCGTTGATGTCTAAATATATCACAATGATGAAACAAAAAGAGGTTGTTATATAATCCAATGATCTTACTCGATACCAAGCGTAAGTTGGTGTAATTATGCACACCAACTTGAGTATGGAATTTGATGTTCTATCGACACATTTGTATCAAAGTTCAACCAATGTAATTAAGTGGAAGATGGCGGGATGAAATGATAAATAAAACACGATAAGGGAACACCGCTCGTACTCGTATCGTATCCTCAACGTGAAAAGGGAACGCAAGAAAACACCAAAAACATCACCAACCAAGGGGCTATAACCACAGGCGTTCAAGACAACGAAATCTTTTCGTGCACCCAGGAAGGAACCATAATTCCACGGCAAACGAAGCCAAGTCACACGCACCTAGCCGCGCGCGCACTATGCAGGTCCGGTCAAACGGCCCAACCGTGCCGGGCGACCGCAGCCAGCAAAGCGAGCAGACGGCCGTGTACCACGGAACCACGCACGGGACGGAGACCGCCTGAAATAGCCGAGGGGGAGGGATCGCCCCGTGCGCTCGAGCCCGCGCAACCGGCAAGGCAAGCAAGCAAACCCTTGGTCCAGCCGCCCCGCCGCACCAATCCCAGTATCATCCCACCCCGTCCCAACGCTATCCGCTGCCCTTCAGGCTCGCCCGCGCCGCGCCGCGCCCCGCCCCCTCCTCCTCTTCCCCCGCCGCCGCCGCCGAGGAGAGGAAGCCGCCCCCACACCACCCGCCAGGCAGGCAGGCAGCAGGGATCCCCTCGCCAGCGATGGAGCTGCCACTCGCCTCCGCGAAGCCCTCGCCCCGGGCGGCGGGGGCCTGCCCGCCGCTCCTCTTCTCGCCGCTTAAACCCTCGCCGCGGAGGCGGCCCACCGCGGCGCGGCTCCGCCTCCGCGCGGCCGCGGCCGCCGCGGGCGAGGCGGCGTCCCCAGGGGAGGCGGTGTTCGGCGGGCGGAAGGAGCTGACGGGCGTGCAGCCGCTGGTGGAGGCGCTCCCGCCCGCGGCGCGGACGGCGGCGGAGCTGGCGGTCGCCGCGGCGGCCGCGGCGGCCGGGTACGGCATCGGGCTCCGCGCGGGCGGCGGGTCGCGCGCCGTGGCGGCGGCGGGGGCGGCGGCGCTCGGCGCGGCCAGCGTGGCGGCCGCGGCCGCGGTGAACTCCGTCGTGCCGGAGGTCGCCGCCGTGGGTCTCCACAACTTCGTCGCGGGCCACGACGACCCCACCAACCTGGAGAGCGGCGAGGTGGAGGCCATCGCGAAGAAGTGAGTTGGTATTCTTTGCTGTTGCAGCATTGGGTTTATTGCTCGAATGGTCTGTATTGCTGCCGTGCTACTAAAATTATAGGGCTAGACCTGGTGTTTTTTTGTCAGCCATGTTAGCTTAGGGCCTGGATGACCAGTGGTTATTCTAATATTAGATGGTGGATTTGGTAGTGCTCCTGGTTGAGGTTTTTATCCTGTTCATGTACTAAGTAGTAGTGTTTACAAATAGATACCAGGCTTTTGATTATCTCAACCTTTTCTTGTGATATGCACTTTGTCTCTTCCAATTGCTGTTAACTTCCGCATCTGTATACTTACTGTGAAGCTCACATAGTCTCGTTTCTTGTTGGAATGCTAGGAAATTTTTGTTTAGCTAGTTATTTGTTATGGTAAAAGAAGATATATATATTTCCATGTGTGGAAGCCAATATTTTCTTTCAAGAATGTAAACTCGAATAATCAGTTCCTATTGTTTCTTTCGGAAGCTAATTATTGATGCTGCCGTTACTCCTTTATCCATGTTCTTATAATGTACAATTTTCGTTTTAGATATGGAGTTAGTACACAGGATGCAGCCTTCAAAGCAGAGCTCTGTGACTTGTATTCCAGGTGAGCTTCTTGATGCGTTTGTTGTTTTTCAGCTGGCACATATGCTTTGTGAACATGGGCTTGCACACAGCTGCCATAAAGTATTGTTTCTAGCGCCAGCATAATTGTATATGACATTAATTCTGTTGTGATCAAGGTGCTGTATTGGTTGGAGCAACAGGCAATTATTTAGACCCCCCCCCCCCCCCCCTAGCAATAAGAAAGTTTTATGTTTTACCTATCATACTATCTTGTATTAATTTTGGCAATTGGTATGTATTATAATACATTTATCAAGTACATGGATATATAATATTATGAACATTTGTCATGACATATGTACTGATATACTCGTATCATATATTGTTGGCACAAGTGATCGAGATTTAACAATACATTTGACAGTACCTGACTCCCTTAAATGAAACTCCCATATGGTAGTAAGAGTAGTTTTATGGTACTCATGTAGATCTATCCCTGGATGAACTTCCATCTTTTGGCAACTGCCTGTGCCAGTCACTTGTAGATTTCCATGGGTGTTGAAAGTTAACTTCCTCTGTAAACATTCTAATTGATGCCAGTTTTATTGCTTGATTATTTTACACTTGTCTCAACTTGCAATAAATTGTACATTTTATCTTCAAACTTTCTTCCCATTCCATGCCAGCTAAAAGTGTCCAAATGACATTCCTTAACGAATTATGTATTTTTTGTGAAATAAGTTTCACCAATAAGGTATGGAATCTTTAGTTGAGATATGGTTAATTGTTGTACTTGATTAAATTTCTATTTGTCAGCAAAAAAACATATTCAGGTTGTCAAATGATAGGATAATTATACCCTTCAAAAAATTACACTATTAGATGGCACAGACTTGGCCTGTAGCTTTTCAGTTCTAAATGGCAATATTAGGTAGCATAACTGGCATTATGCTACTCACTCTTTGCTACTTGTTGCCCCCTCCGTGCTACAACCAGTTGGAGGCATGAAGGTTGCTGCAAACAATTATAAGAGAAAAAAAGGAATAACCACAATCTTCTAGCTATTGACTATATATGAAGGAGCAATTAATCTTTGAATGTTTTTATTCTACACCAGGGGATTCATCAACTAAATAAATTTCAATTATGGAAACAAATTTGCAATTAACAGCACATAGGAAGGTTGATAACATGACTTGAAAGTGTTCACAAAAAAAACATGACTCGAAAGTGATGAAAGGGTATTAGAATGTAGATTAGACCAAGGATTGAGATGAGGGAACTAGAGTGGTTGAGGGAGACAAATATAGTATCATACTTTCCTGATACAGATATGCAATGCACCCCTTTTACATTGGACGTTCTTGCCCCCTTTCCTAGCTCCGTTAACTTTGATTTAATTTTCATATTTTCATCATACTATTATTAGCTACAAATCATGCTCTCTGACAATCTATGCAATACGTCTATTGCTCACAATTTTCCAACTTGGACATTAATCTCCTAAAATCCGTGCTGGATGTGGTATACATGCATATTAAGCTGCCAGATGCTGCTATACTTGTTGCTCTGTCCTGCCCAGCTTTGCAATTCCGGTGATGAACTGCTCTACCTGTCGTGCTTTGTCCTGCTGCAGTGTAACCATTAATCCAACATTTTCCTCTTAATTTCCTGTGGACAGAACTAACGTCCACAACACAAGCAAGTACCAATCATTTGGTTGTATTGGTACTTAGTAGTGATGTTTGTATTTGTGCGATGGGTCTGGGTTCCAACTTTGAATTGCAGCCTCCTGGTTTCGTGAATGGAAGTCAACAATCCTGCAATGGATGCACCTAAACTCACCCGTTATATTACCAAAAAAATAATAATTAAACTATATAATTCTCACGTATCAGTATTTTGTTCACAGCATTTTATTCCTCGACAGGTCTGATCAATCTAAACACAATTATGCTCATCCTTGTGCTGGCCATGCTCTTATATGCAGGTATGTTTACTCAGTACTTCCTCCAGGAGATGAAGATCTCAAAGGTAGCGAGGTTCAGGATATTGTAAAATTTAAAAGAGCTCTTGGGCTTGATGATGTGGATGCTGCTAACATGCATATGGAGGTATTGCCTCCTGATCCAAACCCCTTTTTTTATCTTATTTTCTGTCTCTTATGTTCTTATCTTTTGTCTCCGTTTTCTATGTTTCCTCTGTTTTATGACAATACACCTTTTCCTCTTACTTTGCTTGGTGTACTAGATTGGTAGACGCATATACAGAGAGAGGCTAGAAACAAGTGACCGTGATGCTGACATGGAACAAAGGCGGGTAAGTGTTTATGCTTTGATACATCAGTAAGATACTTAAACTTTCCGTTGACCCAGATTATAACCATGTATTTGTAGGCATTTCAAAAGTTAATTTATGTGTCAAATCTCGTATTCGGAGATCAATCTGCATTCCTACTTCCATGGAAACGTCTTTTCGGGGTGACTGATTCTCAGGTATTTTGTTAATAAAATAGCTGTTCTCTTCTGCATATCTTCTCTCAATTTTATGTTCTGATCTCTCAGAGAGTTATTTATTCTGAATTTAAGTATAGTTTTGTCCAATTTCTGACAATATTTCTTCACTAGTTGAAAAATCTTAGTATGATGAGCTTGCTCTTTGCATAGTATCGTGCTGCTCTTGATGCAGTGGATATTTCAGGGGGTCTGGATAATGTTCCTAAAGTGTCAATGCCACTACTCGGTCAGTCCAAATAGGAACGTCTTTTTTTTTGACTTACCATGGTTTAGGTATCATTATTAATTTGTTAGGTACAAAATATAACTTGTAACACTATTGAGGTATTTTGATAGAAAATATGGCTCGTGGCCGATTTTAATATGCACGGTTATATTGATAGTATATATTTGTGGGGCTTATAGACATCTCCCATTTTGTTAGAAGTGCATAAAATCGCCCACATCCTTCCAAACCAGAAAAAGGTAAAAAAGGATGAACATGGTGCATGCGATTATGTGATGTTACCTACACAAATGACATTTAAGACTCCACTTCGCAGGGGGATATAGGTTCCACATGCAATATAAGAATGCTATTCCTTTTTAAGTAGCATCAAAGTTGAAGTATTTGACTAGCATGGGTACAAATGAGAGGAGCCTTTCTGTTGATAATTTTACAATACAGGGTGTCTGGCACTTGTACTAGATGAATGTTTTTGTTCACATTTCGGAGCACTTTTTTGAACTGAGATGAATGTTTTTCTTTATAATTCGGATCACTTTTTTGAACTGCCTGTACCTTCTTTATAAATCAGGTGATGAGGCTTCTATTTTTCTATGTCTAGTTTGACATTATGTTCGTTTCCAGATCGACATTGCTATGAGGGAAAATGCCAAGAATTTATACTCATCGCAACTCAAGTCTATTGATAGAGGTACAGCTGGAACACATAATTTTGTTTAGGCGTTAGTACAGTACTGTTCTTATGATATGCTTTACCAAGTAGATTAGTAGTACGCTGTAAGATAGCAATAGCATTTTCTGTCGCTATGTTCATTGTTTGATCTCTCTCTTATTGCATCTCCTGAACATTCTGCCCTCAAAATGCTCTCTTTTTAGGTCTTGACATAGGTACACTCATTGATGTAAGGAGAGCGCAACTTGCATATAAACTTTCTGATGAGGTAACCATTTTTTTTCTTCTAAATATCTAATGGTCCTTACTTTCTATAACTTTGTTTGGGCTTAAATCTTCATCAGTACTTAGCACATTGCCTTTATATCCATGCCAACTATGTATTTACACCAGCCAAAAGTTTAGACAAAAACAAAAAGGTCACTATTTGTTATTGGTGTTCATCTAAGTATGCTGGGAAAAGATAAATGGGATCAACATAAGCATGTTTTGTTGCTGAGTAACGTCCTAAATTTCTTAGATTTCTTGCAGATTGCTGCTGAGATGTTCCGGGAGCACGCGAAGAAGCTAGTTCAAGAAAACATTTCATCAGCGTTGGATGTCTTGAAGTCACGTATCCCGTATGGAACCTACTTATCTAGTCTACTGCAAAACATGTTACCATATTAAATTTTTACTTTACTAGTTGTGCATGAAAACCTGAATGATTTTCTAAGCTAAATAGCCTATGGTTCGAAGGAAATGGCATATCCATTTTTTTCTAAAACATGACATGTCACTTCACAATTTGGTAGATATTCTTGTCATATAATGGAGAGAGCAACTTGTAAGTAGCAATCAGTAATAATCCGTCTTTTCTCCCCTATTTAAAACAAGAGGTGATACTTGTATTTAAGTGCCACCTTTCCCACACATGGCCCTGGCATGTTATGATTGCATGGTTGCAGGATCGTCTTGTCTATCACAGGAGCAACCACATAGGGTTCTGAAATCTCTATTTATGATCTGAACTTGAACTCCGCTCATATAAACTATTAGATAAACATGTTGCAAAGAAAAGTTGATTATGTTATTTTCGACATATACTTCCAATTTTATCTTACTGCTGAACCATGTGATTACAGGGATAGTCTAACCCAGGCTGTGAAAGAAGTGAGGAGTGTTATTAAATTTAATAGTTTGCTTACTATATTAAGCAAGCACCCTCAGGCTGATCGATTTGCTCGTGGTCTTGGCCCTATTTCGTTAGGTAAAATGGTGAAGCTTTTTGTAATAACATTTTAGTGAGCTGGACCTTGTTTAAGACTGTTTTGTTTGGTGCTTTGCATGCATAGCTGGGGAGTATGATCATGACAGGAGAGCTGATGATCTCAAGATACTCTACAAGGCCTATGCTACTGAATTACTTTCAGACGGAATTGTTGATGATGAGAAGGTAATTCCATATATATTTCATTTCTAAATGACTGATGCTGCATGTGTAATGACAAGTTTATATGACCCCCTTCTACTTCTGGTGCAATGGCAAATTGAAATAGGCCCCATCAGCATTAGCTTGACTTTACTAGATCAGTGAAACTCTAATGCCACATTGCTCCTCAAAATAATAGATCACCATTATTTTGTATTGTTTCTACACATGCCCTGTGATCATATCGATGTAAATTATTGGGTAGTATCTCAACAAAAGTTTTTTCGTGCTTAAAAAAATGCAGCTTGCTCCTTTGAGTGAACTGAGAAATGTATTTGGACTGGGGAAGCGTGAAGCAGAAGGAATTTTGTCTGATGTCAAAGCTCACATATACAGAAGGACACTTGTTAAATCGTTTAACACTGAATTGGCATCAGTGCCTAGCAAAGCAGCATTCCTCCAAATTCTTTGCGAAAAGTTACAATTTGATCCTGAACTTGCTAGCAAGATGCATGAAGGTACTATCTCGACACTCCTTCCTTCTTGCAAAACCAATTTCACAGCGTAGATATAGTAAATATATGTTTTGCTTAATGGTGTTATGAACCATGATCTTAAATGGCCCTGAACCCAACCAATGTGATCTCGCCAATAGGGTGGAACACATCACAAGGGAAGGATTGGAAAAGGAGACTGGGATAATAGATTGCTTTACTTCTTGCTTTCCTCGATTGATACATCTCCTCTCTTTATATAGAGAGGCTTACTTCACTTTTAAGGCTGAAATTTCTAATCTTATCACTAACTCAAACCCTGTGGGTCTGGCCTACCACAATGCCTAGCCAGCCCAATACTGCTCCATGACATTGGCAATACTGCTTCATGTTTGTTGTAGACTGCTGTTGTCAAAGCTATACCTTGGCTGTAAGAATATATTTTTTTGAAAGATAACTCTGTTTGGTTCGCCTGCAGTGTATTGCTTATGATCAGGGACGAATTACACTAGCAAAAGATCATGTAGAATATGTTTTGATGACCAAAAAAGAAGCCTGGCATCTATTTTCATAGCACTGAAGTGTTTAAATACCTGTACTAACACCATGCAAACTAACCCATTCTGAGACAGGCTTTAATTCAAAATAATTCTGGCCTTGCCTTTATTCATTTTATGTTCAGAATATCAATGTGTATTAATTCTACTTTGAACTTCAGAAATTTACAGACAGAAGCTTCAGCAGTTTGTAGCTGACGGAGAGCTGAGCAAGGAGGAAGTGGAAGCTCTGATGGCATTCCAAGTGCGTCTCTGCATCCCTCAAGAAACTGTGGATGCTGCTCATACTGATATCTGTGGCCAATTGTTCGAAAAGGTGACATTGAATCTTTTTGGTATCTAATTTTTTTCAACTACTCTGCATTTATTTGGCTTTCGCACCATATCCTGTAGAAGTAAAATTGATGGCTTCTATTCAGTGTTCTTACATTTGTGGACATTACAGGTTGTCAAAGAAGCAATTGCATCTGTTGATGGATATGATGCTGATAGACGAGAGGCTGTTAGGAAGGCAGCACAAAGTCTGAACATGAAAAAGGAGGCTGTCATGACCATCTTTAGTAAAGCAGTATGTATTTTTCTTTCAATAATGATAAATTATTATATATACCGGCTTATCTTCTCCTGATCATCTCTGATAAACTATTTATATTCTTTTATTATATTCCTTCAGCAAATTCTGTTCACAGTTCTAAGTAATCACATTCAAATGGTCAGGTACGGAAGTTATTCCTGAGCTACATTCAAAGAGCAAAAGCAGCTGGGAACCCCATTGAAACTGCAAAAGAGCTGAAGAAGCTAATTTCCTTCAACACAGTTGTTGTTAGCGAGCTTTTAGCCGACATTAAGGGAGAGCTGTCTCTAAGTGCTGAAACTGAAGCATCAAGCGTGGCCTCGGAATCTGAGGGAGAGGATGATGAATATGAATGGGAATCATTGGAGACATTGAGAAAGACTAGGCCTGACAAAGAGCTTAAAGAAAAGCTGAGAAAGTCAATCCAGAAAGAGATAACCGTCAAGGATGACATTGCATTGAGAGACAGGACTGAGCTGTATGAGACATACTTGAAGTTCTGCATCGCTGGCGAGACGACGAACGTATCATTTGGAACAGCAATCTCAACGAAGAAAGATGATTCGGAGTTTTTAATGCTAAAGCAATTGGGCGACATACTTGGTTTAACTCGCAAAGAAGTTCAAGATGTTCACATTAAGTTTACAGAGAAAGCTTTCGTGCAACAGGCAGAAGTAATTCTTGCTGATGGCAAATTAACAGAGGCCAAGGCTGACCAGCTTGCAAAAATTCAAAAACAGTTTGGTTTGCCTACTGAAAATGCACAGAAAATCATTAAGGGTATCACAACGACAAAGTTGTCTTCTGCAATTGAAGCTTCTGTTGCTCGGGGTCAGATTGGTATAGAGCAGGTCCGAGGATTGAGAGCAGCAAACTTCCAACTGGATAGCTTGATTGCGGAACCACTACGGGAAAGCATTTTCAGGAAAACTGTCGAGGAGATCTTTTCCTCAGGCACAGGAGATTTTGATGAAGAGGAAGTTTATGTAAAGATCCCAGCTGACCTCATCATAAGTGCTGAGAAGGCCAAATCAATTGTTCAGGATATTGCAAAAGTTAGGTTGGAGAACTCCCTTGTTCAGGCTATAGCCTTGCTTCGGCAGAAGAAGAGAGACGAAGTGGTATGTACTAAATGCCCCTTTATTTCTTCTTGATTCTGTGGAAAATTGATGAAATGAGGGATGTCTGCTAACTACAAATTACCTCTTGCAGCTTTCTTCTCTGAATGACTTGCTGGCATGCGACGCTGCTGTCCCTGCATCACAACCTCTGTCATGGCCCACACTGGGAGAGCTAGATGACCTGTATGCCATCTACCTGAAGAGCATCCCGAAGACCGAGAAGCTATCAAGGTTACAGTATCTTCTTGGCATAAGCCAAGAGAAGGCTAACAAGATCAGGGATGCGGCTTCGGAGGGAACTCTGCCGATTGCGCCTGAAGAGAAAGAGGAGTTGGCGTTCTAGGAAGGGGCGCAATTTTGTTAGGGTAGCCAGCAGAGTTGAGGTCCCTGCCAATGAACTTCGAACGAACTTGGTGCTGTGGACCTGTAGCCAACAGCTGCTATTGTAGCTAGGCGCATACATTTTTTTTTTTTGGAAAAGGAAAGCGACGCCTCATCCTGACATGCATAACTATCTGTATAGACAAGTCTCTGACACCAAATTTGGTGACACTTCTGTGGTTGCATTCTTCCAGACTACACTGAAGGCGTTTTTGTTCTGTTGGATGTTTTCCTCTTTTCGTTCAACATGTATCACAGTCAACCCTTGCTTATAATCTTGTTTTGTTGTTAACCCATCTGAAGTGCCCATGACAGTTTGGAGCCTTCTGTTGCTTATCATCGCAGTTCAGCACTCTGTTTGCAAAATGTGATATGTTAAACGTAGACGCCGAGTCTCCTGCGAGGTTACTGGAATCCATTTTTCTTCGGTATACACAGGCACCAGGTAAAATACTACAACCTGTCCTCGCAGCATTTTGGATTAAGATTTCAGAGCGCATCGTATTGTTAAAAAGCAGACAAAGCAAATTGTAAATTGCCAGAGCGGGCTGTTCTCCTGCATATTCTCAAAATATTGCAGTCATTCAAAGAGGCAAAACGTCACAAACTGCGACACCCTAAAGCATGCAAAATCTCGTCACCTTCAACACCGACTGCTTGAACTAATTAGCCTGACTGACTCTCCAAACATATGAAGCAACCTAGCAGCTAATCGACCATCTCCGCCGCGCTCCGGCTCTCGACGACGTAGGTGAGGCCGCACCTGCCGCAGGCGTGGCGGTCGGCGTGCGCCGCCATGAACGTGCCGGGCCCGCACTCGGGGTTGGGGCACTCCTTGCGCAGCCTCTCCAACTTCCCCGTCGCCTCGTCGACCCGGTACCTCCCGAGCATGCCGGCGAGCCCGACGTTCTTGTGCTCTATATAAAGCCAAGCAAACTAGATACTTTCAGCCACTCAGCAAGAGTTCCAAGTCTCAAGAGCTCTCACATAAACTTGGGAGGCAGATAGCAAGAGAAAAGAAATATGGTTGACACAAGAGTACTGGTTGTGTTTGCACTCTTGCAGATCATGTTCTTCCCCTTTACGAGGTCTGCAGCGACATGCCATGCCATTGGCTTCATTCATGGCAAGGGACGAAACTGTAACAAAGAGATTGGTTTGGACAGCTGCTGTGTCGCAGGCAAGCCCTATTCGCGGTTCACGCCTCCGGTGTCAAGACACCAGCTATCCTGACAGTCAACAGATTTAAAAACGAAGAAGATGAAGCCGGGAGGACATTCTGCGATATTCGCTTTCACAGAGACAAAAAACTGGTGGTCATATTGTCCTCTGGTTGGCTGAGACTTGACGGCATGAACCGTTGCAGCAAGAAGATCCGTGTCAGTGCAAATGGAAGGTCTGTCCTGGCCAAGGTCTTCGATGAGTGTGACTCATTTAATGGCTGTGATGAGAAACACGACTTTGAGCCCCCATGCCGCAACAACGTTTGGAACCCTTCGTCGGCAGTGTGGAAGGCTCTTAGGCTCAGTGAAAGCATCGGAGAGATGAAGGTCACATGGTCTGATGTCTAAGTTATGCCCCGGTGATGGCTGATGAGCATGCCATGCGTTGCAGTTCGCCTGCTTGTACTTAGGAGCTACTAAATAAGCCATGTCCTGGACTCTTGGTAAAGTATATGTCATTGCTCCAAAATTGTGCCCGATGTGAATCTATAAGCCCGTAAGTGGAATGGAATATAGCCCTGGCTCGTGTTGATAAAAAGCCTTCTTTTTTTAGCATTCTGAGCGGCTCAAATAGTTGAACGAAGACAGCAAGAGCATACAAACTGTATTACCCCGTCAAATATATTGTTTAGTACTCTCCTTCAATAAACACTGTGAAAGTTAAACAAAAGCAACTACCGATGAGTTGGGGCAATTTTGCAGTAATAGCAATTGGATTAATTATCATGGGCCCATTCAAATCTGAAACTCCTAATTTGTTCTCCTTTTGTCCATATGAAAACATTTATTCACAAATTTCTATTTCATCTGTAACAACTAACTAGAATTCAATCATATGTCTCCTTCTAGTTTTCTATGTCAGCAGATGAATGCAGACATAGAGATGAAAGCCCCAAACGATTTTCTCTTAACATTTCAAGTAAAAAAGGCATAAAAATTGCCGATGATCAGAAGAAATTCAAACAAATATGGAAACAGATGGTAAGCGCAGATACAGCACCCTATACGATACGTTAGCGTGTGTTTGTCCCACTGTCATCCTCAATGCAAATCCTGTTTTTTCTTCTTTTTTTTTCGGTGCCTTGTCCATATGCCGCCGCACCTCCCTGGGCGCAGACGCCCTCGCCGGCTGTTCGCAGCGCCGCTTGAGGCCGCCCCCGCCGACCGAGGAGCGCGCCCGCGGCGGAGCTCGAGCCGCCCCCTCGCTGGCCGAGGCGCGCGTCCGGAGTGCAGCTCGTGGCCCCGACGGTACTGAAGGCTGAGTCAATCTATTTCTCCACAAAGCAATCTTCAGCACTAGTGCTTCCACTACCAACTAGTCATGAACCAAATGAGATTTCTAACCCTTGCTTTGCCTCTGCCGCTCTTCACGTGACCCGTCGTCCTCGTCCTCTGCTCCTCCTCAGTCAGTCCTCTCCCCTGGAGGGTGGAGCTCTCAGCTGCTCGGGTCAGGTTCCAGCAATCGAGCCCTCTAGATCCAGCCACCTCCTCCTCGGCGGCGGCGGCCAGGGTCCAAGGGGTGATTCCCGAGCACGGTCGTCCTCCGCCGCGCACAATTAGCAGCAGCCGCCCCACCGCGCACAATTAGCAGCAGCACCGCCGCCGCCGCCCACCAGCCGTCTCCCGCGGCCGGCGCCGGGAATGTCGCGCCGGATGCGTCCCGGGGGCGCCCCATGGTCGAAGCTGAATCGGGCCGTTAGGGAGGGCGTCCCCACGGGAAGGAGACTCGGCCGCGAGGACGCACGCCAGCTCTGCGCCGAGTTGGTCCCGGCGATCCCAGGTTCGTCGCCACCACCAGCCGTGTCCGGCGAGGACAAGGCGCCTAGCAGGCGTCCCGCCGGTCGTCGCTCTTGCTTGGAGCTGGGCTGCTGGGGCGGATGATCGGAGAGCGCTACCGCTCGGGTGACCTTGGCCCCGAGGAAGCACTCCACCTGTTCGACGAATTGCTTCTGAAAGCCACGCCCGCCTCGGTTTACGCCTTAAACCAGCTTCTCACTGTCGTGGCCAATGCCCCGGCGTCGTCCTCGGTGGGCGACGGCCCTGCGCTCGCCATTTCTCGCTTCAACCGCATGGCCCAGGCTGGCGCCTCCAAGGTCGCTCCGGACATATACACCTACAGCATCCTCATCGATTCTTGCTGCCAAGTGGGCCGTTTGGACCTTGCCTTCGCCTCATTGGCCCTTGTTATTAAGACAGGATGGAGGGTGCCTGCCATCACATTCACGCCCCTGCTGAGTGCCATCTGTGGGGAGAAGAGGACAGGCGATGCAATGGACATAGTCCTCCGACGAATGCCCGAGCTCGGCTGCACACCCAATGTCTTCTCCTACAACACTCTTCTTAAAGGGCTCTGCAATGACAAGAAAAGTCAGGAGGCTCTCGAGCTGCTCCTCATGATGACCACTGATGAAAGCAAAGGCAAATGCACACCAGATGTGGTGTCGTATAGCACCGTCATTGATGGTTTCTTCAAAGAGGGCAAGGTGGCCAAAGCTTATGGCGTGTTTCGTGACATGCTGAATCGTGGTATTTCCCCAGATGTTGTGACTTACAGCTCAGTCATTGACGGTTTGTGCAAGGCACAAGCAATGCACCTGGCCGAAGAGGTCCTTCAGCAGATGCTTGGTAAAGGTGTTATGCCAAATACTACTGCATATACCACTCTTATCAGTGGCTATTGCTCTTCAGGACGGTGGAACGAGGCGGTTACAATGCTCAAGCAAATGTCCAGAGATGGTCATCGACCAGACGTTGTTACTTGCAATGTGCTCATGGACTGTCTTTGCAAGAATGGTAGGTTTGCAGATGCTAGAAATATTTTTTATTATATGGCTGCGAATGGCCCAAAGCCTGATATCACTACCTACTGTATTCTGCTTCATGGGTATGGTACTAAAGGTGATCTTGTTGAAATGAATGATCTCATTGATTTGATGGTACAGAATGGAATGCCACCGGACCATCATGTTTTCAACATATTGATATCTGCGTATGCTAAGCGCAGAATGATAGATGAGGCTCTGCTTATACTGGACAAAATGTGCCTGCAAGGATTGGACCCTGATGTTGTTTCGTATACAACAATAATGCATGGGCATTGCTTAGCTGACAGAATGGACGAAGCTATGAAACTCATGGATGCTATGGTCTCCATTGGCTTGAAACCCAATGGTGTCACTTATAACATTCTAATTAGTGGCTGCTGTAAGTCTGGGAGGTTACATGATGCATTAACTCTGTTCAGCCAAATGTTGAGCAAGGGAGTTAAGCTTGACACTATCTCATATCAGAGGACATGGCAAGCATTATTCGAGACTGTGGCAACTGCTGCTGGCCGTCTGCAAAGAAATGATTAGAAGTGGAAGTATGGAACATCCATGGAAATTTAACAATTATAGCATGGATTTTGAAGGTACTAATTTTCTTGCTGAAGGATTTGTGCATGAATCTTCGGGTTCTTGTCGTTATTGTTCAAAACTATGATTTTTCCATTTGCAGTATTATATGTTCTCACTGCACATTGTCCGTTTTGCTATGTTTCAAGAAACTCTGAAATGTTCGTATTTATATAGGAGCATCATCTTCTGCCTCAGGCAGTTAGTCCTAGTAATGCAGTGACTACTCTGACCAGCAGTTCTCCTTTTGCCATGAAATACATGAAGGCTCTTTACTTACTAAAGTTAGGCGTGGATTGAACCTTAATAAAGTCTATAGTGTGTTCCTTTAGAATTTATTCATTTTCTATATGTAGTCTTGTATGGGAACAGGTGTTGCTAGTTCACTGCCACGCGCGGTCGCACCCTCTCCAGAGGGTATTTGCTTCCCCTCCACATTTGATTCGTGTTGGTTCGAGTAGCGCGGTTATTTCTCTGGCCAGTTATTGTGTTCATATGTTGTGCTGTGTCATGGGGGAACGTCTAGGGTTTGACGGAATTTGTGAGCAGTTTTCACTCAATTTTTTAGTTAATATGATAATGGTTTCCATCCGATTTTTGGAGTTAGTTTTATGGATGTAGATGGGTGTGTAGGTTAGGCTTGTGCAGTATCTAGAATTTAAGATACCTCGAATACTGCTGTCAAGTTCTGGTGGATGTTTTAACGTAAAAACACTGTGCGCTGGGCATTTTTGCTTTTGCATGCTCTTGTTGGAGTTAGCCGGGTCTCACACGCAGCGGCCCAGGCTTTTTTTTTTAAAGACAAAGTGAGATCACCTTGCACCAAAACGGGAACAAAGACAGGCGCAGACGGTGGAGTAGCAAATGGCCCAAACGGGAAACTAGTAGTCCTCACTCCTCGGCTGGTGTCCTTATTTTCCTTTCGGATTCATAAAGTTTATTTCAAGAAGGATACTGAAGGCTGAGTCAATCTATTTCTCCACAAAGCAATCTTCAGCACTAGTGCTTCCACTACCAACTAGTCATGAACCAAATGAGATTTCTAACCCTTGCTTTGCCTCTGCCGCTCTTCACGTGGCCCGTGCCCGTCGTCCTCTGCTCCTCCTCAGTCAGTCCTCTCCCCCTTCACGCCAACCAAACCGCTCTCCTCCCTGGAGGGTGGAGCTCTCAGCTGCTCGGGTCAGGTTCCAGCAATCGATCCCTCTAGATCCAACCTCCTCGGCGGCGGCGGCCAGGGTCCAAGGGGTGATTCCCGAGCCCGGTCGTCCTCCGCCGGCAGAATTAGCAGCAGCAGCCCCGCGGCGCACAACTAGCAACAGACTGCAGTTCCGCCCACCAACTTGTCCCACCGGCGCCGGGAATGTCGCGCCGGATGCGTCCCGGGGGCGCCCCATGGACGAAGCTGAAGCGGGCCGTTAGGGAGGGCGTCCCCACGGCCACGGGAAGGAGGCTCGGCCGCGAGGACGCAAGCCAGCTCTGCGCCGAGTTGCTCCCGGCGATCCCAAGTTCGTCGCCACCACCAGCTGTGTCCGGCGAGGACAAGACACCTAGCAGGCGTCCCGTGGGTCATCGTTCATGCTTGGAGCTGGGGCGGATGATCGGAGAGCGCTACCGTTCGGGAGACCTTGGCCTCGAGGAAGCACTCCACCTGTTCGACGAATTGCTCCTTAAAGCCACGCCCGCCTCGGTTTACGCCTTTAAGGCTTTAACCAGCTTCTCACTGTCGTTAAGAATGCCCCGGCGTCGTCCTCCGTGGGCGACGGCCCTGCGCTCTCCATTTCTCGCTTCAACCGCATGGCCCAAGCTGGCGCCTCCAAGGTCGCTCCCATCATAAGCACCTACAACATCCTTATCAATTCTTGCTGCCAAGCGGGCCGTTTGGACCTTGCCTTCGCCTCATTGGCCCTTGTTATTAAGACAGGATGGAGGGTGAATGCCATGTCCTACAACACTCTTCTTAAAGGGCTCTGCAATGAGAAGAAAGTCAGGAGGCTCTTGAGCTGCTCCTCATGATGACCACTGATGAAAGCAAAGGCAAATGCAGACCAGATGTGGTGTCGTACACCACCGTCATTGATGGTTTCTTCAAAGAGGGCAAGGTGGCCAAAGCTTACGGCGTGTTTCGTGACATGCTGGATCATGGTATTTCCCCAGATGTTGTGACTTACAGCTCAATCATTGACGGTTTCTGCAAGGCACAAGCAATGCACAAGGCCAAAGAGGTCCTACAGCAGATGCTCGATAAAGGTGTTATGCCAAATACTACTACATATAACATTCTTATCAGTGGATATTGCTCTTTAGGATGGTCGAAAGAGGCGGTTACAGTGCTCAAGCAAATGTCCAGAGATGGTCATCGACCGGACGTTGTTACTCACAATATGGTCATGGACTGTCTTTGCAAGAATGGTAGGTTTGCACGAGCTAGAAATATTTTTGATTATATGGCTGCGAATGGCCCAAAGCCTGATATCACTAGCTACTCTACTCTGCTTCATGGGTATGGTACTAAAGGTGATTTTGTTGAAATGAATCATCTCATTGATTTGATGGTACAGAATGGAATGTCACCAAACCATCATGTTTTCAACATATTGATATCTGCGTATGCTAAGCTCAGGTTGGTAGAAGGGGCAATGCTTATATTTGAGGAAATGAGGCAGCATGGTTTGGACCCTAATGCAGTCAACTATTCAACGGTAATTGATACACTTTGCAAGATAGGCAGGGTGGATGATGCTATGTCCCAATTCAATCAGATGCTTGAACAAGGATTGCCGTCTGACATTAAAATATTTACCACTCTCATTTGTGGTTTTTCTACCTGCGGCAGATGGAAGGAAGCTGAGGCACTATTTAATGAAGCAGTACAAGCAGGTGTAAATATTGATATTGTTCTGTTTGCTGCAATGATACACAATTATTTCATAGCTGGTAAAATGGATGAAGCAACAAAACTTCTTGATACTTGGGTCTCAATTGGCTTGAAACCCAATGCTGCCATCTGGAATGCGTTGATTAATGGCTACTGTAAAGATGGTAGTAAAGATGATGCATTAGCTGTATTGACAGAAGCTTTGAGCAAAGTGAGTTAAGAATGGCTCTGCCAAACTGGATGGTCTGGTGTCGCAAAGGAACTCTTTCTCTGGATGGTCGAAAGTTGAAAAGAGAGAAATTTGAATGGATATAATAATTCTAGGAGGGATTTTGTAAAAGAATGTAAGTGTAGATGAGTGCTAATTATTTCAGAATCCTTGTTCATTGAATTTCATCTTCATATGTTACATCCAATAATATTAGTGAAGCTGTTCAAAGCTTGTGCGGGAAAAAAGATGTCTTCGATTCTGTTGCTACCATCTAGGCTAATCCTTCTGTTTCTAACGCCATGATCTACATATTAGTGGTAGAGAAATTGCAAAGTAGGTTAATTATCAATGCATTTGATTTGACTGCTTTTATTTCCCTAGTTCATGAAAAGAAAGCATATCCTACTCTTATGATTTTTCGATTGCATCTTAAAAACACAAGTTTCAGGTAATCAAGTTGGTCTAACATCTCAGGAGTTTGCAGGTGCAGCTGAAGTGGATCCAATGCGCTGTCACTAAGGTTGACAACGATTTTGATGGTGCTGCTACTGTACTACCAAATCCAATTAGTGTGAAATCATCATTTATTCCCATCAGCTCTAATACAGGGACAAGCTTATTCTTATTCGTAGGTACACTCATTGATGTAAGGAGAGCGCAACTTGCATATACACTTTCTGATGAGTTAACCATTTTTCTTCTTCTAGAATATCTAATGGTCCTTCATTTCTATAACTTTGTTTGGGTTTAAATCTTCATCAGTACTTAGCACATTGCCTTTATATCGATGCCAACTACGTATTTACACCAGCCAAAAGTTTAGACACAAACAAAAAGGTCACTATTTGTTATTGGCATCAGTGCCTAGCAAAGCAGCATTCCTCCAAGTTCTTTGCGAAAAGTTACAATTTGATCCTGAACTTGCTAGCAAGATGCATGGAGGTACCATCTCGACACTTCTTGCTTCTTGTAACACCAATTTCACAGCATAGATATAGTGAATATATGTTTTGCTTAATGGTGTTATGAACCATGATCTTAAGTGGCCCTGAACCCAGCCAAGGTGACCTCACGAATAGGGTGGAACACATCACAAGGGAAGGATTGGAGAAGGGGACTGTGGGATAATAGATTGCTTTACTTCTTGCTTTCCTCAATTGATACATCTCCTCTCTTTATATAGAGAGGCTTACTTCACTTTTAAGGCTGAAATTTCTAATCTTATCACTAACTAACTCAAACCCTGAGGGTCTGGCGTACCACAATGCCTAGCCAGCCCAATACTGCTCCATGAGCTTCATGTTTATTGTAGACTGCTGTTGTCAAAGCTATACCTTGGCTGTAAGAATATATTTTTTTGAATGATAACTCTGTTTGGTTTGCCTGCAGTGTATTGCTTATGACCAGAGATGAATTACACTAGCAAAAGAGCATGCAGAATATGTTTTGATGACCAAAAAAGAAGCCTGGCATATATTTTCATAGCACTGAATTGTTTAAATACCTGTACTAATACCATGCAAACTAACCCATTCTGAGACAGGCTTCAATTCAAAAAAATTCCGGCCTTGCCATTATTCATATTATGTTCAGAATATCAATGTGTATTAATTCTACTTTGAACTTCAGAAATTTACAGACAAAAGCTTCAGCAGTTTGTAGCTGACGGAGAGCTGAGAAGGAGAAAGTGGAAGCTCTGATGGCATTCCAAGTGCGTCTCTGCATCCCTCAAGAAACTGTGGATGCTGCTCATACTGAAATCTGTGGCCAATTGTTCGAAAATGTGACATTGAATCTTTTTGGTCTCTAATTTTTTTAACTACTCTGCATTTATTTGTCTTTCGCACCATATCCTTTAGAAGTAAAATTGATGGCTTGTTGTATTCAGTGTTCTTACATTTGTGGACATTACAGGTTGTCAAAGAAGCAATTGCATCTGTTGATGGATATGATGCTGATAGACGAGAGGCTGTTAGGAAGGCAGCACAAAGTCTGAACATGAAAAAGGAGGATGTTAGGAAGGCAGCACAAAGTCTGAACATGAAAAAGGAGGCTGTCATGACCATCTTTAGTAAAGCAGTATGTATTTTTCTTTCAAAAATGATAAATTATTATATATACCGGCTTATCTTCTCCTGATCATCTCTGATAAACTATTTATATTCTTTTATTATTTTCCTTCAGCAAATTCTGTTCACAATTCTAAGTAGTCACATTCAAATGGTCAGGTACGGAAGTTATTCCTGAGCTACATTCAAAGAGCAAAAGAGCTGAAGAAGCTAATTTCCTACAACACAGTTGTTGTTAGCGAGCTTTTAGCCGACATTAAGGGAGAGCTGTCTCTAAGTGCTGAAACTGAAGCATCAAGCGTGCCCTCGGAATCTGAGGGAGACGATGATGAATATGAATGGGAATCATTGGAGATATTGAGAAAGACTAGGCCTGACAAAGAGCTTAAAGAAAAGCTGAGAAAGTCAATCCAGAACGAGATAAACCTTCTGTTGCTTATCATCAGAAGTTCAGCACTCTGTTTGCAAAATGTGATGTGTTAAACCTAGACGCCGAGTCTCCTGCGAGGTTACTGGAATCCATTTTTCTTCGGTATAGACAGGCACCAGGTAAATACTACAACCTGTCCTCGCAGCATTTTGGATTAAGATTTCAGAGCGCATCGTATTGTTAAAAAGCAGACAAAGCAAATTGTAAATTGCCAGAGCGGGCTGTTCTCCTGCATATTCTCAAAATATTGCAGTCATTCAAAGAGGCAAAACGTCACAAACTGCGACACCCTAAAGCATGCAAAATCTCGTCACCTTCAACACCGACTGCTTGAACTAATTAGCCTGACTGACTCTCCAAACATATGAAGCAACCTAGCAGCTAATCGACCATCTCCGCCGCGCTCCGGCTCTCGACGACGTAGGTGAGGCCGCACCTGCCGCAGGCGTGGCGGTCGGCGTGCGCCGCCATGAACGTGCCGGGCCCGCACTCGGGGTTGGGGCACTCCTTGCGCAGTCTCTCCACCTTCCCGGTCGCCTCGTCGACCCGGTACCTCCCGAGCACGCCGGCGAGCCCGACGCTCTTGTGCTCGTGGCCGGCCTTCTTGGGCGTGGTGAACGTCTTCTTCTTGCGCTTCTTGCCGCCGCCGCGGAGGCGGAGGACCAGGTGCAGCGTCGACTCCTTCTGGATGTTGTAGTCGGCCAGCGTGCGCTCGTCCTCCAGCTGCTTCCCCGCGAAGATGAGGCGCTGCTGGTCCGGCGGGATCCCCTCCTTGTCCTGCACCTTGGCCTTCACGTTCGCCACCGTGTCCGACGACTCCACCTCCAGCGTGATCGTCTTCCCCGTCAGCGTCTTCACGAAGATCTGCATCTTGATCGGTTGCGATCCCCTGGCCTCTTCTTCCTCGGCGGCGGCCGGAGTCGATCGAGATTGAGAGAACTCGGCGGCGGGTTGTGGCGAAATTGATGTGGTTTGTTGTGGGCCGTGCGGAATATATGTAGGCCTGGCTCGTTCTCCTGGGCCCGTGTGCGACGTCGGATCGGGAACGGGCGGTCGTTATCGAGCCTGGGTCGGAACCGACTCGACAGCCAGGTCGGCGGCCCACGAGTCTGAGCCGCGCACGGCACGGCAAGGGCCCGAGCCCGACACGGGACGCGTCGGCGGGCCGCGGTCAAACAGGAAATTGAGACATCTGAAACAGAAAAAGGGAGGAGAGAGAGAGAGAGAGAGAGAGAGGAGCGGAGAGCGGCGCGGCGGCGGCCCGGGCGCCGGAGGTGAGGAGAGGGGAGGAGGGCAGAAGAGGCGATGGCGGCCATCGGGTCCTCCAACATCGGATTCCAGGTCCGTGCGTCGCCTCATCTCCCGCGTTGCTGGTATTTCGCTGATTCCCCGGCACTGTTGCTTAGGGTTTGATTCGTTGCTTGAACTTGCTGCAGCTGCTAAAGAAGTCGGGGTGGAAGGAGGGCACCGGCCTCGGAGCGCAGGAGCAGGTGCGTGTCTCGATTCTCGCCCCCTCCCGCGTCATGATTTCATATTTCCATTTCCCCCAAAATTTGGTTTCGATCGATTCTAGTGGTATCGGTTTGTAGTTATGGAACTGTAATGTGGATACTGATGCTTGAATCCGTGTGTTTTCGAAGTGTTATTGCCTTTTTGTTACATTTATTGTTGAATTGTGAGATTGATTAGACGGTCTAAATTATGTAAGCTTTTGGAGAATCAGGGCAAAGGGCTAGGTGATTATATGGATTTTGTAGCCTAGTTCATTCCCATAGCTAGTACTCCGTAGCTCCAAAAGCTCAGAAGGGTCTTTTTTAAAGTAGTTGTATGGTTCTAGCTGGAGCAATAATGTTTCTCACTGATGGTCCTGATCGAGAGTTGTTGTTTGGTAATCTTACTTAAGAAATTAAGATTTACATGGGATTTGATTTAGCCTGCGTGCAGTGGATATACACAGCTGCTCTGTTCGGTTCCTCTCTGTCTACTCACTAGCTCCTATTGTTTGTGGAACAGGGAAGGTTGGAGCCTGTAGAGACTCGTGTTAAGAACAACAAGCGTGGTATAGGTTCTAAAGAACCCAAACTAAAGACAAAGGTGGAAGATGATGTTGAAAAAGATCCAAAAAAGCCCAAGGTGAGGCAATGATGAGATTCTAGTGCATCCATTTTATTATTGCATCATTGCAGCTTCTCATTTCTTGTAAATCTTGATTGGTACTTATTAGTCCACAATATAGCTGGCTTTGCCATTTCTTCTACTTGCTGAATTCTGTTGTGTAGCTAGTCAGGTTACCTTTTTTATAGACAGAATTAACATGGTTCCTTGCATCGCTTTAATGGAATGTTATTTTTTTTAGACAGAATTAACATGGTTCCTTGCATCGCTCTTATGGAATGTTATTTTTCTTAGTAAGATAATCAATAGTATTGCTGTGTTCTTAAGCCTTCAATTGTCCACTTTTAACTGTCACATACTCACATTGCCAGAAGGGGTTCTAACTGAACTGTTTCAAACATGTCACTACTGCAGCAGGAGATGCAGTCAAAGAAACGAGCAAAGCTAGCTGCAAAGAGGATAAGAAAGATGCAAGAGGAGGAGAAGCGATTGCAAGAGAAGGAATTCGAGATGGCTTTCTTTAGGGAATTTTGGCCTGATAATGTGTAAACAGAGCTACTGACCTTGGCTGATAACACGAATGTACAGGTTGTTAAACGCTTAGCAAGTTTTGCGACCACCATTCTGTTATCCGATTAAATCTGTGCCGGTGTCCAAAATGTCACCAATTACCATTCAATTTGTGCATTGTTTCTCACTAATGTGCTGTTGTATTATATCTGATTGATGGTTCTTGAAAATATGATTTGGGTTGTTCGTAATATACAGTTTCGTTATCCTTGTGTTACTTTATACCGTTTGAACTTATTTCTGAAATTGCATGCTTTGGACCCTACCCTAACATCTGCACTTTTACAGTGTTCAGATCAGTTTAAGCCTTTAAGGTAGCTGTGTCACGTGATGGAATTGACCAGTTAATAAAATTTTACCTACTCCATCAAGATTTGGTGTTTCCACAACTTGTCATGTTCTGTCTTATTACCCAAGAAAAATACGCATTTCACCATGGATGGCTACAAAGGGCCTGTTCGGCTTATCCAATTTTGGCTGCTGCTGATGCTGAAGCTGATGTTGGCTGTTCAGCCAGCAGCCATAAGCCAGAAACCAGCCAACATTCAACAGCCAACAACAGGGATATTCAAATTCAAAAACTGCCAACCTATAGCACAACAGCCACATTTAAATTCAAAAATTTTGGCGCCAATGCACTGAAAAGCTTGCTTAGCGGCGATACAACTTTACATACTACAAATTCTAGGTGCAACAATTCGCTGATCCTACATATAGATACAATCAACACTTCTGTTGATCCTACTGCACCATACTACCCCCACCACCCAATTCTCTGAATCAGATTAAACACCATCATCAGAGCCAGAAACAAAATTTTGGGGAGCACAACCTTGATAGCAATTCGACGGCCGGATTAAGTGACCTACAATTGTGACAAAGTAAGGTCATATCCAAACATAAGCAATCAGTAGTTAATTGATTCTATAAGCTGATAGATAGATGTAATATAGAGTTGAACCTGTAACTGTGTAGTGGTTCTCATGCTTCTGGTCCAAGATGGACACTGTCAGTTCAATCATCACTCATTAATGGGAGTATGGGCACTTGCATAAGTTACGTGTAATCGTATGGCAATTACATGTAACTTATGCAAGTGGATCGGAGGATCTGTCCCATACTCCCATTAATGAGTTCGATCTAAATATGAAGCACAACATGCAAACTTACATCAACCGCCGTACTTGGCCTTGTAGTCTTGCCACAGCTGTTGGACGTCCTTTCCCAGGATATCTTGGAAGAAACCATCGCTGTACCCATCCTTCATCTTTGGGTTCAGCTTCGCCACGAACCCTATGAACAATGTATGGCAGGCGATAAAGAAAGACTCTTATGGGACAACAGGCGGTAAACGCCCTGTTCGGTTGGCTGGTAGCTGGTAGCTGGTGCTGGTTTTTGCTGAGAGAAAAACACTGCTGGCTGGTTGGTGGCTGGTGGCTGGTGTTGGTTTTTGCTGAGAGAAAAACACTGTTGTGTGGTGGCTGATAATCCAAGCGAACTTCAGAATGAAATCATGCGACTAATATTGTGATTGCAAAAACTAATGCATTCATGACCACGTGCGCCCATATCCACGCAGATGGCTGGACTATATACGTTGTGGCGGAGCCAAGTTTGGGAGTTAACTAAAGGGGGGGCTTAGTTCTTCTTCCAAGTCCTTTCTTCGTCATTTTCTTCCTCTTTTTCTCTATCCCCCTCCCCCCAGATTCGCTAGTAAACATCTTCTTTTCTCTTTGCCGTGAGACCAGGGAAGCACGACGATCAGGTCAATCGAGAAATATATATAGACTTGGCCCTTGTTTAGTTTCCAAATTTCACTATGCAAAAAAAAAATTTCCATCACATCAAAATGTCGGCACATACATGAAGTACTAAATATAGATGAAATCAAAAACTAATTACATAGTTTTGTTGTATTTTAGGAGACGAACATTTTGAGCCTAATTAATCAATATTTAGACAATTATTCACAAATACAAACGAAATGCTACAATGACGCAATGATTACAAAGTCCCAACTTTAACATACCAAAGTTGAACTAAACAAGGCCTTGGAAATTCCTATTTAATTTATAGAAAAAAAACATTATTGGTTACATACTTGTGTGGCAATAAAACTCGTACAATGATGGAGGGGTTGCCTCATAATCCTAAAATTTAGCTTATGAGATAGTTGTTTCGCGAAACAACGACATTATTATCTCATCAGCTCGCTCTCTCTCCTCCACCTCAGTAAAAAGTCGACCTATTATCTGCCCTTATAGACAACAATACAAAAAAAAAGGCACGTCCAATTTATTTTTGTAACTTTATTTATTCCATAAGTCCACGATATAGTACAATAGACTATATAGGAGTATATATGCACCTCTACGTTAACCTCCGTACTTGGCCTTGTAGTCCTGCCACAGCTCCTGAACGTTCTTGCCAAGGATCTGCACGAAATAGTCTTCGTTGTACCCGTCCTTAAGCTTGGCGTTCAGCTCGGCCACGAACCCCTGCTTCAGCGAGTCGCAGTAGTCCAGGAACCTCGCCGTCACAGAGTACCCCTCATCCCACCGGTCTCCCTGCCCCGGCTGCACCCAGTGCCCCGGCGCCGGGTACCCGGCCTTGAGCCGCACGTAGTCGGCGATGCCCTCGAAGATCCCCGGGTGCGCCCCGTAGTCCTGCAGCCCCCACTGCCACACGTGCACCACCTCGTGGTACAGCACCCCGGTCACCTGGTCCTTCAGGTCGTCGCCGGTGATGCCGTCGACGTAGCGGGCGCTGAGCTCGATGGTGCTGCCGCTGGTGGCGGCGATGCCGTCCGTGTCGCGGACGGCAAGGAGGACGGTGTCGACGGACCTGCGGTCGGCGGGGTCCGGCTGGTTGAAGATGTTCCAGGTGAAGGTGGAGGCGTCGGAGAGCACCTGCCTGGCGTAGTCGGCGCCGTAGTCCCGGTCGAAGCGCTGGCCGCCCGGGGTGCTCGCCGCCTCGTTCTTCACGTCGAACGTCACGGCGCCGGCCGTGGCCAGAACCAGGAAGGAGGCGATTGCCACGGTGTGAAGCTTCATCTTAGTAGTTCTTGTGATAGCAAGCTACGAGTTTTTGATGACATGCAATAGCTCTGGCGTGCGGGCTGAATTTATAGGCTGATCGATCAGTACGTGTTTGGTATACGTTGTTAAGGAATAATGAGTCAAGCTGGTTGGCTTCATTTCTGGACACGGTCAGATCAAATTGCATGACTTTGACTGTTCCAAATGTGTGAACCCAGGAAATTTAGAGTGTAGTTTGGTGTCCTTGTGTGTCCTTTTCTTCACTGTGGTTCACGGGACGCCACGGCAGTACATCGTTCCATTGAAGAAAGCGGAAATTAGGGAAGAAAAATGCTGATAGCCGCAGATTATTCCAGATGGAAGATATAGTCTCCTGCCGTGTTTGATCAGTCACCAGTCAATTATACTAAAACTTACTCGCAAAAAAAGTATATACCAAAAGTTTGCTTCATAAAACGGCACTGTATGAAAAATTGGATAGTGTTTGTTAGAGGGCATTTCCAAATCGATAATTTCGGCAAATATACTACAAATGGATTCCATTCATAAAAACTATAAATTATTGATGACAAATTATGCTCCTTAATGAACAATGCAAGGAGTGTTTAAAATTGGATCATCTATTGCTCACTAAAATCAGCTGGCAACATGACATGCTGAGGCACACAATTACAGCATAAAGGGGCAATCCAAACGCGGTGCCTACAATTGCGAACAAACTACTAAGGTTCATTATGGTGGAACCTACCCACCTAGGTTTGAGTCGTCGACACGGTACATATGCTTTGCATTTTTAGGATTTAATGTCGTTATTCTTTCCGTGGCGTGTCCGTCAACAACGAACCAGATGTGGTGGTTTTCTCAATCTCATGATGAAGCCAACTCGGTCTCTTGGAGGTGCTCATAATTGTAAGGTTACGTGCATGTAGTCATAGGGTGAATGTATGATATAAGTATCTACGTTTGTATTATGTTTCACAAAAAAAGGCACGGTGTCTAGAATTGTTTCTGTAAAATTAATTAACCTACCAAGTAAGCAATTTGCTGATGTGGCAAGAGAGTGAAAGAGAGAAAGAAATGATTTCTTATGTAGATAACTATGTCTAAAAGAGAACCAAGGAAGAGAGAAGGGGGTTAGACATAGGAAGCGAAAGAGAAGGGATTGGACAAGAGCTTATTACGAAGCCAACCAATGATAATATAATTTCCATGTGTAGTGTGTACCACATGGCAAATATGTAAATTTTTGGGTAGTGTCTAGATTTTAAAATGCCCTAATAACCAATATTAACACCAATATAAGGGCCAAGATAATTTATTTTTAACATCTTTAATATATTTGTTGTTCATTAATATTTTAATAAAACCATGGCATATATTTTCAGAAAAAATATATGCTTCATATAACCATTATGTTACTTACTAAATTTTATTCTTATTTTTATAAAAAAAGGAATCATGCCATGGGCTTTGGTGTGCCAGCCAATCTGCTTCTTAACACGCTAAGGTCCATTGCATGCCCTAGATGAGCCTTTTTATATGAAAAGGGTTATATATGAGGGGTTACTATAATAAATAGAGATTTAAAGTTTAAAAGGATGAGGAAATGGCCCCCTTAAGATGTCGACAAGGAGAGTCAATATTCCAAGCATTTGAAAAGAAGCAATTCCGTTTAACGTTTGCAGCCTTTTAGATTCTGTGGCCTTTTCGCAAAAACAAAGTAGAAAGATTATATAACTGTGGTCTAGATGCCTCTGTCCTTCTTGATGAATCACTCCGAAGCAAAACTAAAAGTTATTAGGGTTTAGGATCAATGGCCAAACATATAATCTTGTTTCCTTCGCCGATTCACGCCGCCGCCGCCTCTCCTTCGGCCCGAACCACCGCAGGAGGTGCGCAAGGAGGTAAGGAACCCTCCCGTGCCGCCCGCGCTTTGTTTCCTTCGCTTTGCCGCGCTAAATTGGCTCGCCGTCGTTGTAGCAGCACCGCCGTCCGCCGTCGATCGTCGCCGGCCGCCGTCGTCGCTCTCCCGACGTCAAGAACCCCCGGGGTGAGCTCGCCATCCTCCCCTCTTCCTCCCCGGCCAACTCCCGTAGGGTCTAGTGCACCGTAGCGCGTTTTCGAGGGACGCCGGTGAAGCTCCGCCGCGGGAGCAAGCGGCGCCGCCGCGTCCGTCGTCGCCGGCATTCACCCCTCGGCCCGATCTGATTTGGACCATCAGATCGAGATCCAATGGCCCGGATTAGATCCCGTCCCAAGTCAAACCGGAGTTGTGGCGATTTTGCTAAAGAGCCCCTGAGTTTTCTGGAAATCAACCCGCGGTCCTAGTTAGTTCAAAAATAATTCCAAATAGGTCCTTTTTCTTCTGTTTTAGCCCCTGGAAGTTTTAAAATTATGCCCGAGGTCCAAGTTTTGTTATTTTATGGTTTAGCCCTCGAGTTTTTATACAAAATTATGTTTTAGCCCCTGGTTTTTCGTAGTTAAGCCCCTGGAACTTTTAAAATTTTGCCAGCAAGTCCCTGAACCTTAGAAAAGCCATATCTTTTGTGTTTTAACTCCGATTTTAGTGATTCCCGCGCTCACGCGTTCGTTGTAACGTGTAGATTAGTTTTGTGCTGTTGTTTTCTTCTGTTGGAATTGTTTGGTGTACTGTTTCTTATTTGTTGTATTGTTTACTTGTATGTGAATGTGTGATGTGATTAGGAAACGACCAGTTTGAGGATTTCTCTGAAGAACCAACTGTTGGAGAAGGATTTGAGCAGCAACCGAGTTGGGAAGAAGGCAAGTGTATTATGTCATGCAAATGTCCTAATAATTATTAATTTCACCACCCATGCATGTGTCTTAATTTGATGGGTTCCTATTTAAGGATTTGCCTAGCCACTATATTTTCCTGTCCCTGAAACTGGGTTATTTAATTAACTTTGATGGTAGATGATGCTTAGCTTGCTCAACTGGATTGGTTAAATGAACCCCTACTCTATGTTCCATTACTACCTTTTTAATCAATTAATGGACAAGATCATATCTTTTTAATTGGAACATGGAGATCACCCCGCCGCTGCTTCACCAGGCCACCGCGTCCCGCCGCGCGCCGCGCCGCGCACGAACACGGCGGGGGCCTCCGCGCCGTCGTCCTTATCGTCGCCGTCGCGGCCGTCTTCCTCCTTGACCGCCGCCGCCGTGTTCGCGGCGCGCCGTCCGGTGGGAGGAGGCGGATGCGGGGCAAGCGAGGAGGGAGGGAAGGAAGAGAGCCCTGCCGCCCGGCCCGCCGTCGCGCGCCGCCTCCCCACGGCCGCCGTCCGCCACCGGGACGACGAAGGAGACGGAGAGGGGCTGAGCTGCCGGCGGAGAAGACGAGGACGCCGCCGCTTGATTCGCCGCCGTCCCGCCGCCTCCGCTCGATTCGCCGCCGCCACCGCTCGATTCACCGCCGTCCCGCCGCCTCCCTCTGGAGCTGCTGCGGCTGGTGGAGCGCGTCTGGAACACGGACGGCGGGAGGCGCTTGGGGTCGTAGCCGTCGACCACCACGCGCGCGGCGGGCTGGTGGCCGCCCCTCGCATAGGCCGCCGCCGTCCGCCGCGCAGGCCCCGCTGGTGCACTGCTCGCGCGCGAAGCCGACGCGTCCGTTGGGCACGTCGAAGAGGACGCGGTGGTTCTGCTGCTGCATGCTGGCGATGACGTTGAGCACGGTGTCGCGCACCGCCCGCCCGCCGCCCGGTCTGTCGTCGCGCCCGCGCAACGCCAAGATCCATGCCTGGGAGTCGGGGAGGTGCCGCCGGCCTGCTCTGCGGCGCCAGATCCGCGCCGCCGCGGCCTCGCCGACATGCTCCGCCGGCGCCGGGTGGCTGCTTGAGGCGCGGTGGAGCGGCGGAGGGGGCGGCCGTCAGTGGAGGCGGAGGGGGCGCCGAGGCAGCCGCCGCGACTGCTGCTCGAGCCTCGCCGCCGTCGTTGGCCCGCCGCCGGAGCGCCGCTGCCGCGTGTGTCCGAGGCCCCCGCGCAGGCCTGGCGTGGCCTCCTGCTCGTGCCGCCTGGCCACCACCGCGCGGAGACGCCGCCGCCGCCGATGGGTTGGGGAGGCGCCGGAGGTGGGGATATGGGGACGGAGGGAGTGAGGGAGGGAGTGCGCCGGGGAGGGAGGTTGCCGGAGGTGGGGAAGATGGAGTCCCCTCGCCGCCCGCTGGGGAAGCCGGCCCCGCCGCCTTGGCACTTCCGCCGCAGGAGAGAGGGGGGATAGGGAGGAGTTGGTCGGCGGTGGGGAAAAAAAGAAAATGTGAGGAGAGAGAGAGGTGATGGTAGTTGGAATGATGGATTAAAATATGGTGTAGTTGGTATAGAGCATGGGATATAAAGAATGACGAGTGCGGAAAAATTGGTACTGAAGTAGAGAATCTCGATGACTAGGATGGAATATTCCTTTTAAAGGATGTGTTTAAAGTACGACGAGTGCGGATAGCCTGAGAGCGCAACGGTGAGGGGTTTAAATTAATTGCGGGCAATGCAAGATAACATGGCGTACCGAGGATTTATCTGTTGGCCGGGTTGCGTGTCAGCCATTTTGGTTGACTCGGCCCGAAGTCAAACACTAGCTCAGTTGGGAAATGTTAAAAGTAACTTTTCTAGAACCTTTTTCATAACTCATGATACAATATATGATATTTTCCATCAAGACACTGGATGTTGTTGTCATAAAAAAATTAGAACAATATAGAATCTAGATTTTTCTCAAGTTCTAGAAGGCGCGTTTTGCTCTGCGTTCCAGGGTCGCGGCCGTGCATGTTGGACGGGTGACCTACGGCACGAGTAGCTGAGTACTGATCTCTACATCTGGCACAGCTTTCGGCGCTCGCTGTCTCTCATGCCTCTTCTCCCTATGCAACATAAACGGTGCATCTTAAGACAAGTATAACCGTGTAGACAGCTTGCTGTCTTTTTACATAAACACAGCTTAAACAGACAGTTTGTACAATAGATTGTCTATTTGATTGTCTATAGAGTGTTTAATTAATCCTTTGACACATAAATTATGATGATCCAGTGCATACTTGATCTTTGTAGTCATTTTGTTGCCTACGGAGTACAGAGACAATATGCACATGTTCACAGGCAGCCGTGGCCCAGCCATTTTCACTCACGCACTCCACTCATCCCGTGACAAGCAAAAGCAATCAAGAACCAACCCCATCTCACCGCCACCGCCAGCTCCAGATTCCCCTCGCTCACCGCCCAGTCCCATCCGCAGCGGCCCTCAGCCCCCGGCTCAGCGCGTACCGGCAGCCAGCCATGTGCGGCGACGCCGTTCTCTCCAACACCATCCTGCCCTCGCGGCGGGCCGCATCTGGCCGGAGAGCAAGAAGCCGGCGAGCACCGCGGCAGCGAGGATGGGTGAGAGAGACGAGCACGAGTTTAGAGGTACGAACGTACTTGATTAGAAAACATTGCTTCTTTATGCTTTGTTTAGATCCAAACTTTGGTGCTAAACTTTGGGCCAAAGTTTGGAATCTATAATAAATGCACCTGTAGCATTTCGTTTGTATTTGTAAAAAATGTGGAAAATTGTTCAAATATTGATTAATTAGGCTTAAAATATTCATCTCGCAAAATACAATAAAACTGTGCAATTAGTTTTTGATTTCATCTATATTTAGTACTTCATGCATCTGCCGATATTTTGATGTGATGAAAATCTTTTGCATAGTAAAATTTGAGAGCTAAATTTGAAATCTAAACCAGGACTTAGTGATAGTGGATCGACTTCGATTGGTTCCACGTCGCTTCCCGTCACATTCGCGAAACGCATCGAATGGAGGACGCATCATGTTGCAGACACTCACCTCTTCTCCTCACTCTTTTCTTCCGAATAATACGCGGTGGCTTACATCTAGTGATGCCTTTAATGGTGGAGCAAGCAGTTAGAATTTACTGTAGGCCGGTGAGATAGAACATTGTATTAGGATAAGTACATTGCTATACATCAGCGGTCTGATAGGTTGTCTCATACGATGTCATACGATGCTACGTATGATTTTGCTGATCTGGAGGAGAGAGAGGGAGGTGAGAGAGTGAGGTCGTTGTTTCGTGAAACAACTAACTCATGAGCTAAATTTTAGGACTATGAGACACCTTCTCCACCATTATATGAATTTTATTGCCCTACAACCAAAAATATTTTTTTATTTCCTCATAAATTAAGGGATTTTAATTACTACGAGACCACTAAAACAACAAGATTGTCTGATAAGTCGTCTCAAGAGGTAATCTATATTTAATACTTCTAATTAGTATTCTTGCATTCGATGTGACGGGACTAAAAATTTTAGTCCCAGAACCAAACACCTCCTTAGCTTCATGTTTGCGGCTTGCAGTTGCAGCCACGCAGAAAAGATGCTCGCTGGCTCACCCTGATAGCTGCACTCCGGCACTCCCACGCACGGCTGCCTACACGGCATGCCGGACGCCACTGTGCGGGATCGACCCATCGGGGTGAAGGAGAGACGATGCTGGCCAAGGCCTTCTCCTCATGCCAGTAAATTGGCTGGAAAAATATGTTGCTACCCATAGCAATGCACTGGTATTTAATCAATCCACAATACCTTACCTCCTCTCTCTATCTCGCACTCCTTCGTCGTCTCACATCATTCGCATCCCCGTCGTCGACCCGCTGTCATTTCTGCGCGTAGTGTCTGCTAAAGATCTCTCATTTGTTATGCTTTCCATCAGATGTGGAATCGGTGGCGTCCATGGTTTTCACTCGCCTTCGCTAATGAAGTTTTGTTCACCCGTAGCATCGCACGGGCATATTTGCTAGTTGTTATAAAGTAGTGTCAGTACATCTACATAATCCCATATATATAGTTTTGCAAAAAAAATAATATAAAAGAGTCCCAACGCCAATCGAAATTCTAAAGAACCACGTGTCCACGTCCCAAATTATTACAGACAGTAGCATTATGCTACATCATCCCATATATAGTTTTGTAAAAAAAAGTTAAAAGAGTCCCAAACGCCAATCTGAAACTTAAAGAATCATACATGGGACGTGAAGAAATATAAGGTGATCATCTCCGAAGAACGATATGACCACTCTGAAATTCCCGCTCACATTTCACTGCAACTTGGCCCAAAACAAGAGCGGTAGGCTCAGTACCTCAAGAAAGTTTCCGGTACAGAGTTGCTGTCCGTGTAGATTTGGTTTTAGACCTCCTGTTTTGTCCAGTTCCAAAAATATCAGCTGAAAACCTTATTGAACAGCTTTATTTTTATCCTTTTATTCCCTTTTTTTCCACAGTACAAACGTCAACAGCACATTTTTTTAACATCCATTAGTAAGCAAAATACTATAGTATCCTGAGATGGTCAACAAACACCTTATTCAACTGTCACATAATGCTAGAGCATTGACGCGTTGATGACGGACCACCGATCAACATCAACCCCCGTACTTGGCCTTGTAGTCCTGCCACAGCTGCTGCACGTTCTTGCCCAGGATCTGGGCGAAGAAATCGTCGGTGTAGCCGTCCTTCATCTTGGCGTTGAGCAGCGCCACGAACCCGGGCTTGAGCGAGTCGCAGTAGTCCAGGAACCTCGCCGTGACGTCGTATCCCTGATCCCACTTGTCTCCCTGCCCGGGCTGCACCCAGTGCCCCGGGGCGTACCCGGCCTTCAGCCTCACGTAGTCGGCGATGCCCTCGATGAGGCCGCCGTTGGCCCGACCCTGCCCGTCCCACTGCCACACGTGTGTCGTCTCGTGGTACAGAACGCCGGTCACCTAGAACACAGCACGGCGCACAGGTCGAGATGCTCATTCAGAAACAGAGACGATGTCCATTCAGAAACAGAGACGCCTCACGAGCTTAGTTACAAGGCAGAGTATATAGCTACGTGTGTTAGTGTGTTACCTCGGTCTTGACGTCGCCGGAGTAGCCGCCGACGTACTGTGCGCTGAGGTGGATGCCGTTGGCGCTCGTGAAGGCCACGCCGTCGATGTCCTCCACGACGAGGGTCACCGCGTCGACGGGCTTGCGGTCGGCGGCGCTGGGCTGGTTGAAGGTGTTCCAGATGAAGGTGGAGGCGTCGGAGAGGACCTGCTTGGCGTAGTCGAGGCCGACGGCCTGGTCGAAGCGCTGGCCGCCGGGGGTGTTGGACGCCGTGTTCGTCGCGTCGAACGTGACGGCGCCGGCCGTCGCGGCCAGGGCCAGGGCCAGGAGGGATGCGACCGTGGCGACGTGAAGCTTCATCTTGTGCTGGGTGCTGCGTGCTTCTTGCTCCGGTTGTTAGCTGCTTGTGTTTATATAACAGGCAGGGAAGATGTGATGAGAAGTTTCTCAAAACAGATTGAAGCTGATGTAGTAGGGTTTGGTATGGTCAAATGTACTGGGTTGGACTTGTTCCAGTTTGGCTATGCTTTCTGGAAGTTTGGTGTGGAAGAAAGCCCCTATATATGTCCTTTTTTTCTCCATGGACGGCAATAGGTATGTCGTGTGTAATTTGCCGAAATGAGTCAACCAATGCACACGCACAACCAAGCAATTTATTCAGCTATTGGCCTATTTCCTCTGCACCTGGATAGAGCCATTTGACTATTAGCATACAGCACAATATATATCTCTGTCATTTGTGGATTGCAACCATGACTCATTGCAAGCAGAACTGGGGATATATGTTTTTGCATTTGCGTGTCAACAACATAGATCATGCGTGACTAGTACATTCCGTGTTGATGCAGACATCGCAAGAACCTGGAGCTCTGGAGGTGCCAAATGTCTGAACTCTGAAGGTGCTGCGCCTGACGCGTTTCGTATAAACAAACATATTTCCAGAACACTACCGGGAAAATATCTGTCTACATGCGCAGATAATGGGATTCTACAAAGTAATGATCAGATTTTCGGTTGGAGAAACAACATTACTGATCAGATTTTCGGGTTCAAAAAGTTTTGCATGGCGCAAATTTGATGCTGATGGGTGATGCAAGCATATGGGAGCTTTCCTATCTACAGATAGACGGACTCGGCACCTCCTTTTCTTTTTTCTTGCCGCGTGATTCCGGTTTCTAAACTCACGAGCACCGGGTACATACAGGTGCTAACAGAGCAAACGAACCAGCTAAGACTACCATTTTCCATTACAAAGTTCAAAAGGGTTAAACGGGCTAAGGTCACGGCACTGACACTAGATCAAATCACGGCAGTACATAGAGTTGTTCAGAGGTAGAAGAAAGAGAACAGGACCCATTGCATAATCCTAGGGGATGCATTAGCCTAGATACACTAAAACGAGCAAAAGAAATACAGAATGGGCCTGAGTTAATTGATCCAGTCTTCCCCTCGCAGACGCTTGTTAGGATTCTGCAGTCGAGTGGACTCCGACCTTGACTCTGCCATGTTAGCGCCGCCCTCAGGGACAGGCTCCTCCTTGCATTGAGTAGGGATTGCCGCCACCTTAACGCTGCACTCATGGACATGCTCCTCCTTGCATTGAGTAGTGGTTGCAGAAGGGATTGCCACGTTGATGCTGCCCTCAGGGACAGGCTCCTCCTTGCATTGAGTTTGAGTAGTGGTTGCAGCAGGGACTGGCACGCTAACATCGTCCATGATTGACCTCACCGAGAAGCTCTTGCACCCGTACTTGTCGAATACTTGGAAAGTGTGGGTCGATCCAAGAAGATCCTCGATTTCTTCTGGCAGGGTGTACCACTCATCATCATCCTCGATCTCTTCAACGAGCTCCTCTGCAGAGACACCGACCAGCTCCTCAGCCACCTCACAGAAGATCATCAAGTTCATTGTGCCGGTGGCATCCTGCACCTTCGTCTTCAGCTTGTACCTTACGTGCCCAGAACAACGGAGCGATAATTAGTGACTTATGAATTGAGCAATAAGTAAAAATTGAGAAGCAATGTGGCAATGACAGCATACCATTCAATTGGTCTCTTAATTGGGCCACATCGGCCACACTTGTATTTTCTTGGGGCCTTGTTGACTTTTGGCAGGTGTCACATCCAGGTAACACCAACCACTGCTGCAATCTATATCTATTAGGGTGACTCTGCACAAAAACGAGGTATCCTGCAAGTGAAGACAGATATGTGAGTAAAACATAACTTTGCACATGAGAAGAGCAGCAACTTAATTTACCTCGTCGTACTCCTCTGGATCAAGGTTTTTTAGCTGTTCAATTGTTCGCCAACTCTCGGCTAACTTCTGAGCTGGACTTTTTTCTGGAACAGGGTTTTCTTGCTGGACGTGCAAACTGCATGCATATGAGCCAGTTAGCAATTTACTAACACAGCTTAAATCAATTAACAATGTAGGAATAAACTAATGAAGATCACTCACTTCGCACAAAATTCTTGCACCTCTGGTATTTCCAAATCTAGATAGTACATTGACGATGTTGTAGAGCAAACTATAACACCAAAATATCACGATTTTAGAACAATGGCACCAAAAGATTTCACTACACACTATAATTAAGCTGACAAAGGAATGGGCGGATCAAGGATTAACCTGAATGTGAGGATTCAACACGCATTGCTGCAAATACAGCAACAACTGAGGCTTCTTCGCCTTCCTCGAGCATATCCTCAGCAAACTCGGAAGCAATATCTCCATACAATGTGACACTCAGTTCCCTTCCTCTGTAAATGGTAACTCCACCAGTGAGGAGCTCAAGGACGTCAATCATCCAAAAGAATGAACTGTATTACATTACCTCAGATTCCGAATTCTTGCATTGCAAATTTTTATAAGGCGGAATCTTTTCCAGACCTCCTCTAGATCCCCAACATATACTACGTGGCCCAGAATGTCTGCATAATTTATATCAGCACATGTAACAAAAATAATAGGATATAGATGTGGCAGGTCCTCTGATGAAGTTTCTGGTTTAAAAAGAACCTACCTGTCAATAAGCTATTGTCGTCACACCTAGAACGGAGATCCTTAAAATTAATGAACTCAAAGCTGTGGTGTGGTATCGAGTCACTATCTCCTTCTACCTCATTGACCACTGTCTGCCTTCCAAAGTAAATAGTCAACTCATTGCTACAGGACATGTAGCTTTCCCTCCTTTCCTCAACTGTAAAACCTGACAAGTCATAGACCTTCCCTTCAACTAGCTGCTCCTGAAAATGATCTATATCATTGGGAAGTACACGCGCCTGCATAGTTTCACCCTGAAGGTACAAGTGTAGAACTACTTCAGTGCATTGAAAACTCAAAGGACGGTAACTTAACATTAGTAGCCAGCAAGCAATGTGATCAGCCATTTGGTGTTTAACTTAGTGTACGGAATGCATCACCTGATCATCGATCAGAAGACTGTCAAGCCCAAACGACTCGTCATTTTTTTGGATTGAAGGACTCCCACAGCCGCGAGATGCGCACACGGACTCTACATTTGTTCATTCCAACGGTTAGCTGAGACAGTGGGGTGAACTCATCATCAGCTGAATCCATTTTGGCCTTGATCGCCTGAGGCTTATGCTACATATATAATAAGTGATGCTGCAAGTTAGCATAGAGACAAAGACAAAATAAATGGAGAAGCTTGCGAATTCCTAGTAATAAGTTTTCACCATGAATCGAAAATCTGAAACCTTATGGACTATAATTGCTTTCCCATCATAAATTGCTAACTAAACAAGAGTTTTAACTTGTTGAAATATCTGAGTTTTGTGGTGTGTTTTTTTGTGATGAAACGGTATCAGTTGTAAATCTATTTCGGGATGAAATTTCTTCTATTTCTCATGTAAACATTTGCAGCGATTTTGCATTGAATGCTGAGCTTGGAGAAGGAGATAATAAAAGTGCTAATGTGAGTTCCACTACTGCTGCCACCTGCCAGCATGTGCATAAGAAAATTAGAATGACCAGATTTTCAATCAACAAATGTTGTTATATCTCAATACGATATGGCATCAGCAACTAGAATATGATGCAAAGAAACAGTGATTTTAACATTAAAAACCCTAGCTGAAAATTCCGCACATTCAGAAAATCACTATAACTGTTTCGTCAAAAAGAAAAACCACCATACGGAAAGTGCTACAACTAGGTTTCTCTCCGTCTACACGATGCAAACATATCGGATTATAAAACGACCTGATCGAGTACAAGTCCTGGAGGAACAACAAAAACAGATCCGAAAAAAAGGTTCAGGTCATAACTCGGTAATCCACCCACGTAGGCCAACTCAGACCTCAACAGCGTAGTAGAACCTTGAAGCAGTTCAAGAATGGGAAAGCACTACTCAAGGCTTCAGGATCGTTGGAGGAAGAATCGTTCATATGGACATCCGCAGAAGTTGAAGCTGAGAACAGGAGAATCGATATGAAAACTAGTAATGCAGGTGCTAAACAAAAGAAGGCTGCTCTTCCCCCCTTGGTCGGTTGGTCCTCTTCCTTCTCCAGCAAGCTCGTTCTCGGCGACGGGAAGGAGAACATCAGATCCACCACCACTCCCGTCCAGGAGGTAAAGTAGCCCAGGTGGTCTTCGTCCAGGAAGGGGAAGAGAGACGGCGGTCTTGGACGGAGTGCAAGACTTGCCGTTGCAGAGCGATGGGGTGACATGTGGGGCCAATCAAACCTGGGCCAACCTGGGCCGTATCTTTGTGCTTTTTCCTCCCTTTTTGCTCTAGCAGAAAGTTTGTACAGTACTTATTTGGAATTGGACCCAAAGGATATTTCTCAGGAATAATATAGAGGCTTGTGTCCACCTGTATTTAGCGAATAAACCCATGTTTGATCCATCCATGCCGCTCTCTCTGACGACTCTGCCTCACGTTTTGCTGGGGCTGGGGCGGGAGCCGCCGAGATAATGAAGGTGGGCCGTGGCCCGTGGGTCTTCCCCTCTACATTTGCATTTCATGTCCCCTGCATCTACGCACTACGCTGAAGCTCTCTCTGTCTATGTCACCTACTAGAGGTGTAAGGGCGTGCCCAACCCTCCATATCAGCTGATGTTCGTAGAATTAATTAGAGTGTCGACTAACATAAATCTAATGTGATATAGCAATTAAAGAAGAGAGAGAGGAAAAATCGCGGACACTGGCTCGCATGCACAATTAAAGAAGAGAGAGAGGAAAAATCGCGGACACTGCCTTGCAGGACATCGTTTCGGTGGGCGCTAGGAAACCGGTGTTTCTCACGTTGGACCCGACGACTCGTTTCTCCCCTCCCTGAATTTCCGCCCCCTTCGATCCGGTGCGCCAGCCTCCCTCCGCCATGGTTTCCGCGCACGGCAGCTTCTCCCGCTTCTGGATCTCTCGCGTCGTCACTCGCCGTGGCAGTCGCCGGTGCCGTACCTCTTCGGCGGGCTGGCCGTGATGCTGGGGCTCATCACGCTGCCGCTGCTAGCCCTGGACTGCTCCTACGGGAAGCTCTCCGGCAACCTCCTCGCCGCCGGAGAGTCCGAAGACGCCGAGCGGTAAGGGCGGCACGGGGAGCCGGCGCGGCGACGGCGATGGCAAGGCGAGGCCGCGGCGGCCGGCGAGGCCGGGTTCGGCGGGGACTGTTGGCAGGAGCGCACGTGGTGGTCATCATGGCCGGCGACGAGAGGTCGACGTTCCTGGCCACGCCTGGCGACGACGTGGCCGGACGGAGACGTGGGCTGCGGCGGCGGCTCCGATGTGGCTGACGGCAAATTTTTTTTGTTCTGTGATAGCGTTTACCTTTTGTTTTGTATATGTATGTAAATTTCCGGGTGCTGGAGCTGTAGTCTGTAGATTATCGAGAGCATTAGCTTGAACATGATTCAGATAGTTTGGAAACTTGGAAAAAAGAACGGAGAAGAGTAACGAGTGAAAGAGATGAATGATCTTTGACGCATGGCAGCTTGAAATTTGAACAGATGACATTTCAGTGAAAACACTTCAATTCTAGTGGTGAATGGATGCAAATTCGTGAATTCCAAACAGAGCCAAAAGGGGTGGCATGCGAACAAACTTGCAGCCGGACCATTTGACACAGATGATCCTTGTACATGGATGAAAATAATTAATGTTTTTCTCTATGGAAACTACTATAGAAATTGTGGGTTGGATAAGTTAGTGTATCATATACATTTATTGCTCATGGACACTACCCATGGACACATGGGTTGGGACTGCCCTAATAAAGCAAGGATTGTGATGAGTCTATATAACAGTGAGGTTACAACTAAAATTGTCACGCGACTGTTATTATGAGACAATTCCGCAATTCGACGTTGTCATCCTACAAGATGTCTTTCATGTGTCTATTGTATATCTATTGATAAGGGATAGTTTAGTATATTTTTTTTGTCTTTTATAACTTTTTAGTTTGGACAAAACTAAGTCTTAGATTATTTTAATGACTTTCTTTTTTGTAAATTTTGCTCAAATCACAAAAGTTTGAGTTCGACAAAACTACCCCTTATTATCTTTTAAAATGAAGTTAGGGTAACAAATAAAGCTGTTCTTTGTCCTTTAGAAATGAATTGTTTGACTCATGGCGTTGTTCTTGCTGAACTCCGATGGTACCACTTTCTGTGTCATTATTGTCAATTTGTCATTCCTGCTGTTCCAATCCCGCTTTTCAACCAGATTAAGCCTGTTTAATTGTGTCGTTGAATTAACATTTGGACTACGAAAGCAGCAAACTCTGTCAAATTCTTCTACCTTACGAATCACCGCACGTACTGACGTACCTTTATCCGCTTTTATATAATTTCTTTTTCCACAATTCACACTGATGATAGAAACGTCAACACATGGCATGTATATTAATCATTCAGTAAGCAGAACATAGTGTTATACGACGTACGTGGTCAATATAAAAACCTTATTCTATCATCACACCATGCTAGCTAGAAACTGACGTGTTTGAGTGTTGACGACCATATAGACGACCTCCAATCCATATCAAGCCGCGTACATAGCCTTGTAATTAATCCTGCCACAGCTGCTGCACGCTCTTGCCCAGGATCTGGGCGAAGAAATCGTCGCTGTAACCGTACTTCATCTTGGCGTTGAGCAGCGCCACGAACCCCGGCCTGAGCGAGTCGCAGTAGTCCAGGAACCTCGCCGTGACGTCGTAGCCCTGATCCCACCTCTCGCCCTGCCCCCGCCGCACCCAGTACGACGCTACATAGCCCGCCTTGAGCCGCACGTAGTCGGCGATGCCCTCGATGAGGCCGCTGTTCGCCTCGCCCTGCCCGTCCCACTGCCACACGTGCGTCGCCTCGTGGAACAGCACGCCGGCCACCTACATACAAACATTCATCGATCAATTATTTGTTTGCCTGTCCCCAGCTGGGACATATATATGATCGAGCAGAGAGTTAGTTAAAACTAACACACTGGATGGGATGCCCCCTCATTGATCGATCACCTCTATTCTGACATTGCCGGAGTAGTTGCCGACGTACTGGGCGCTGAGCCGCTGAGGGTGATGATGTCGCCGCTGGCGACGGCGACGCCGCCGACGTCCGCGACGACGAGGGTGACCTTGTCGACGGGCTTGCGGTCGGCGGGGTTGGTCTGGTTGAAGATGTAGTACCAGATGAACGTGGACGCGTCGGAGAGGATCCGCTTCGGGAAATCGAGGCCGACTTCCCGGTCGAAGCGCTGGCCACCGGGGGTGTTGGACGCCGCGTTCGTCGCGTCGAACGTGACGGCGCCGGCCGTCGCGGCCAAGGCCAGGGCCAGGAGGGAAGCGATGACGACCGTGGCGACGTGAAGCTTCATCTTGTGCTGGTGCTGGTGCTGCACTTCTTGCTATGAGATTAGCTACTCGCGATTGCGCTGTTATATATAGTAGGCCAAGTAGCACTACCGGATGACATGTTTCTCAGTGAAGCCGAGCTATTGTAGAGTTTACTCAAATGAGCTGAATCGGACTTCGCGCGGTATAGTCTGGTCGTGGACAGTAATATATGATCTTTTTGATGTTATGACTGCTAATCAATCGATGCTTGACCGTTCGTTTGCAGAAATATATGTGTCAGTGAGGAACATTGACGAATAATGTTGGGCTGTGTTTAGTTCCAAAAAGTGGATGGAAGAGTTCGGTGAAAATGTCACCTCCGACACTGTAGCGCACTATAGCACTTTTCGTTTGTTTGTGGTAAATATTGTCCTATCATGACCTAAGTAGGCTCAAAAGATCCGTCTCGTCGTGTACATCAAAACCATGTAATTAGTTTTTTTATTTACCCACGTTTAGTGTTCCATGCATGATGAGAGAGATTTGATGTGATAGGTGAATAGTGAAGTTTGGAAAGAGAATTTTGAGAAGTTTAGTGATGTGATGGAAACTAAACACAACCTTGGTTCTATGAGAAGTGGTGACTCGAAAGCGCGCTTCGGAAACACCCGTGCAAAAGAGTCTTACTAGGAAGTGATGACTAGCATCGACCAGATTTCCCCGGTTGGAAAAGTTTGCGTAGTACTCTCTCCGTTTTGTGATACAAGACGTTCTAGAGTTCAAAATATATACTCAAATATAAGATATCTTAGCTATATTTAAACTATTTTTCTTTTAATTATTCTTGGAGTTAGTGTGATTTGTTTGGCTGATTGGTGAATAAATACAAGTTGGCTCATTGGTACTTGCAACTGTAATTAAAACAACCAAACAATATAACTTTCCACGTAATAACTCAGGGTTACATGCATCTTTTGTTAGTCTTTCTAATATGTTCTAAAAACTCTATGATGTCTTGTATTATAGGATGGTGGGAGTATGCTAGAATAATATGAAATTTATAAATGAAAATTATGAAGTATGCAGGAAATTAAATCTGTCTTGTCCAAGTCAAGCCTTATGAACATTTACCAAACTAGCATTCTTTTTGCGGAGAATCAAACTAGCATATTTGGTAATACAGGTTAATTAAACCATCAAAATGTGATGTATGTTTTGGCAATCAAGCATAGAATGTGTTAGATTATTTTATTAGTTCAAGTAGAACAACTAAATATTATGCATCCTTGGTATATATGTGGCATGCAGCAGATCCGGCGGTGGTGCGGCGGAAGTGAGCGTCGTAGTAGTGGTTAGTGAAGGGCCGGGTGAAGGCGATGGGGCGGTTGGTGGGCGGTGGTGCCGTGGGGAGTTTGCCACAGACCGTGGGAGGTGGAGGCCGGCAGTGGGTCGTCGCTTTAATTTATAGTTTAAGGTAACTACTATGGGATACGTATGCCAATAATCTCAAATAGGAGTATAACTTAGATTTTATCTTCTTTTGTTTATTTGGGTTCTTGGTATCCTTTCCTCATGTGTTAAATCTTGAGTCCACCAGATTATCCAAACAAACACCAAGGATTCAAGAGTCCTTTGCGTAATCGAGGATTCAAGGCCGACAGACTAGTTGAACCGCTGCCCGTCGGGGGACGCCGCCGTGTTCGTTGCATCGGACATTTATGGCGCCAGCCCTGGCGCCTGGCGGCGAAAAAGGCCAAGGGCTTCACATGTACGGAGTATATGGTATAGTACGTAGATCCGTTGGTTCACAATCTAAAACTAAAGCGAGTTTTGATTGGAACGATCAGCTTAGCTTGCTCTAACATGAATTCTATTTGAAGTGACTGAACTCAAAAAGTCATAACTCAAAATTGTACTTCGGAAATACTGACCTCCGTAGGAAGTGATGGCTCATCTTCAACAGTGACAGAATTAATTTCCCCCGGTTGGAAAAGTTTGTGTAGTACTCCTATCCTAGAATAGCCTACGTGAGGATTGGTCCTAATCTTCCGATTGGTGAGGATGACTACATGTGATCCGGCTTTGAATTAGCGCGATCGCTTCATCACAATACAACCGTGCCAGCGGATTGTTTCAAACGTGACAAAACTTGGTCTATACGTACGGCTATGAAGAACTTTCCACTTAGAAAACAACTATACGCAAAACCTAAAGTATTGGCTGCGGCCAATATTTATTTTGAACTATACACAACGTAGCAGCTTAGCGTGGCTGTGGACCATGGGCCCACCAGAAAAGTGCACGGCCATCCGGCGAGTAAAATGTGACGCACAGCACCTGAGCCACTCATGCACGAAATCCGAAATTGCATATCATACTTGGATTTCTGCTTTCTTCAAATAGCTTAGGACAGAAACTGGCGCAGCTAGAATTCATTTAAGTGTGTGGCAGGATTTGCTTGGATATAATGGAAACCTAATGGGGCCTTGGTTAATTTGCTTGCACATCACGTGAGATGGGCTGGCCAACTCGTGATGACGTGCTGTAGATAGTGCCTTCCTGCTGTACACTACCAGAATCATTCACATCCGTCCGCCTCCTCCGCCTCGGTCATTTTTGGACCCGGTGCTGATGGGGCTTCAGCACCGGGTCCAACGGCTAGGAGCGGGGGCGGCGCTGCGGGGTGCCAGGACGAAGACATTAGCATCGGGTCGTGGCAAGACCCGGTGCTAATGCGCCCCCTTTAGCACCGGGTGCAGCCAGCAACCGGTGCTAATGTGCCGAGGCCATTTCGCACCGGTTGCTGGCTGCACCCGGTGCTAAAGTGTGCACATTAGCACCGGGTCTTGCCACGACCCGGTGCTAATGTCTCCCTCGGCCGAGCCAGCTGAACACTTAGGCGCTGTGTTCATGCTGCTCGGCCGTCACCGGGCGCACACGAGCCACGTCACTGGATGAACAAGAACAATTTTTCTTTTTAATCTCTGTATAAAAGTTGTAACTAGTCGTTCTCCCTCGTACAAACTTCAAAAAAGATCATTTTTCTTCCTAAAAATTCCTAAAATCATACTCTATCAAATTATGAAACTTATTAATGTTATTATTTTGAAAAATCTTCTCGTGTGAGACTGTTTGAACAATCCAAATTTTGAATTAAAAATGACAACTACAACCAAGGTTTTTTTTCACACTAGGTGATGTCAAATGAAAAAGTGATGAATACCAAAGTTTCATATTTCATCATGATCTACAATCTTTATTTAGGTCATTTTGTCATTTTCAGAAGTGGTAATAACATGTAGTACAAATTTGACAAGTCTCTAACAAAGTTTTAGAAACTATGAGAGTGAATCTAGGATTAATGAACAATGTATACTACCACTTTCTCAAATGCAAGAATGACTTAAATAAAGATTGTAGATCTTGATGAGATATGAAATTTTGGTATTCATGACTTTTTCATCTGAGACCATTTAATGTTCCAAAATCTTTCTTTTAGTTATCAATTTTTGTAATTTATAAGATTTTCTAGTAATTTATAAGATTTTCTAGTAATTTATAAGATTTTCTAGTAATTTATAAGATTTTCTATTAATTTATAAGATTTTCTATTAATTTATAAGATTTTCTATTAATTTATAAGATTTTCTAGCATTTTATATTGATTTTCTAGTAATTTATAAGATTTTCTTATTTAATATATATTTTTAATAGGTATTAATAACTGAATTAAAACAAGTATTAATAACTATATATTTTCCACCGGTGCTAAAGGCTGGTTTGGAAACTGGCGCCAAACGAAAATTGGGGGCCTTTAGCACCGGGTTGATCTAAAATCCGGTGATAAAGGCCCCCAATTTTCGTTTGGCGCCAGTTACGGCCTTTAGCACCGGGTGTTGTATAGACCCGGTGCGAAAGGGCCTTTAGCACCGGGTCGTGGCTGCACCCGGTGCTAAATGCCCCGGATCAGCACCGGGTCGTGGCTGCACCCGGTGCTAAATGCACCGGATCTATATAGCCTCGCGCCGCCCTCCGCCCCGCAGCACTTCGTCTTCCCCCAAACCGCCGGCCCTCCTCCTCGCCTCGCCCCCGCCGCCGTCGTGAGGCGCTGGCCGACAGAGCCCTCCGTCAAGGTACGGTAGCATGCCCACCTCACCTGATTCGGCTTGATGCGAGGGTAATTTGGGATCTGTTGCTGTGGGCGATCGATCCTTCCCCGTGGATTGGTTCTTGTTTGCAGGCCGATGCGTTCGATCTTGTTGGATTACCCATGATCCAGAACACCCTGGCCGGATTCAACACGTCCCTCGTCTGCTACGGTCAGCGGGCCAGGTACTTTGCTAAATGCTAATCCAAAGGAGTCGGTTTCCTGTTCTCTGCTTTTCTATTCCTGTTTTCTGATGCAAATATGTACGTGTTGTTGAATGCTTCTAGTGTGGCACTCGCATGGGGAGCGGAGGCAGCTGGGAGTGGATCGAGGCACACACTTTTCTTTTCTTCTTTTGTTGAACTGGCGGAGGCTTCTCTTTTTCTAATCTCTCTGTAATCTAAATTTGTATGTTGAATCTACGTTGAATCTTGAATGTTGTAATTGTTGGATCTTAAATGTTGTGATGTAAATTAAGATATTTCTACTCTTAATTTCTTTCTTTCTCCTCTTATTTATCTACTCGCACCTTCTTCTTTTTTCTGTTCTTGAAGAATAAGAACAAAAATTTTGTTCTTGTTCTTGAAGGACTGAGAGAAGACGACGGTGAGCTAGAAAAGAGAGGAGAGGGAAAGAGACGAGAGTAGAAAAAATATTTATTTTTTTGCGCGTAAAAATTTTTAGCACCGGGTTGTGTCTGGACCCGGTGCTAAAGGCCCTGCTAAAGGCGCTGCGGGGCAGGCCCTTTAGCACCGGGTCGTGGCTGCACCCGGTGCTAAAGGGACCCTTTAGCACCGGTTATTCAACCCGGTGCTAAAGGGGTACCCCTTTAGCCTCGGATTAGTTGCACCGGGTGGGAAACCCGGTGCTAAAGGGCTTTCCCACCCGGTGCAGATGTCGATCATTCTGGTAGTGGTAGAAGAGCTTCTGTAGGTGTGATGGTGCGTCTAGCTAAGCTTCTGTAGGTAATTTCCGAAAGTGATGACTTGAAATTGTACTTCGGAAACATTGCTTACTTGTGAAAAAACAACTGTGTAGAAAGTGACGGCTCGTCTTTAACAGTGACCAGACTTTCCCGGTAAGTAAAGTTTGTTTAGTGTCCTAAAATAATCGAACTGAGGATTGGTGTCTCACACTTCGATTTTATTATGGATGAAATCCGGCCTCTACATCCATAAATAAATGGATATATACAGCCAAAAATTACATAGAGTACTTAGACTCAAATCCTCAACAACGAGGAGCCAACACAAGAAAGAAAACTTCTAAGATAGAGAAACAAACTCGAAGACTAAACTTCATCATTTTTCACCATCCTTGCTTCATTCTTGCATTGTCATCGTACTCCACCAAGTCACATCTTCTGTCTACTTAGAAACCTGATGTCGAACTTGAAAACTTGTCTTCTCATACTTGCACAACAAACTCCATTGTAGGTATTGAAGATCGGGCTAATAAGACTTCTAGAGCGATGCCTCCATGAAGGACTCGACGTCAAGGACGCCGTCGCCGCCCATCCGGCCAGCCGGATACAGTTTTTACCTAGAAGACCAAAACCCCTGCACATAGCTTCACAACAAACGCCTCAAAGGAGTTAAACGACGCCCAAACCGCCGCCGCCGTTGTTGACACCGACACCAATCGGGTAAAGCTTTCGCTCGTAGCTCCTGCACGACCACCCAACACCCCAAACAGAGAATCTGCAGCAATCTTGTGACCAAACCTGTCGTGTAGCCCTGCTAGAACTGACAACACCAGGAGGCACCGAAGACATGGACCATGGCATCTGGATCCGGACGACTCCACCCCCTTCGGCGAGGACGCCTGGAATGGCGCCCTCGCTGGTCGCCGCCACCTCCGATATGGGGCAGTAGCAGCTTGTTGGGCACTAACCCCGCCACCACCCTTCATCCGCCCACTCCGTCGGCACACTTAGTCATCGACGAAGGTACGAGTTCGGGGGAAGCGGCTCGGTGGTGTCCAGCAACGGTCCAAGACGGTTTCCTGCGCATGTGATGCTTAGATCCATGGCCAGGGGCGCCGCCGCCGCCGTCCATGGAGGAGAAGGTGGGGAGCACCCCCAAACTCGCTGTCCCGGCCGCCGCCGCTGGCCGCTGCCCGCGCATGGCTGCCGCGGCGAGCCGCAGCTCCCGCGCCAGATCACCGCCGTCGGCCGGCCGGCGCCTGGCACGCGCATGGCCACCCCGATAAACGAGGTTAACTTTGATTTAGTGGCCATTTTAAATTGTAAATCACTACTTTTTGTAAAGTCAAATAATTATGTTCATCCAAAATTATAGAGAAGATTACAAGGATTTATGATACCGAATAGATATACTACGAAAATATATCTCATAAAGAATCTAATAACAGTTATTTGATGCTATAAATGTTAGTACTTTATTGTATAAACTTGGTCAAATTTGAGATACTTTAACTCTCCAAAAATATTAGAATGACTTAAAATTTAAAACATATGGAGTTATATGCGGGAAATTACATCAGACTTGGGCAAGTTAAGAGGAACCGTTACTTTACGGGCGCCTGAAAGGATGCCATCTTACGGTCGATTCTCCGACATGAGATGTTGGGACCGGCATCCTCCGCGCACATGTACACCGATGCTCAGTTCCCTTCTAATAAAATAAAAAATATATGCAAATAATATATATATATATATATAAATATAAATATAAATTTATATACATAAAATTTTGTATAACAACTTTTAATGCAAATTGATTTACATACACGATTTGTCACTAAATCTTTCGTTAAAAAAATATATACTAACAAATTTAAATAATTTTTTTGCAAAACAAACATACAGGTCAAAAACATTTTGAAATAGAATTTTGGAAAAAAATGTTTAGACAAATTTTAAGAAAAAATATAGATGATAAAATTAGAAACAAAATTCAAAACAAAAGTTATAGAAAAAAAACTTTAGGAAAAAATCTTGAACAGAACTACATGGAACAAAGTTTTACAAAACAAACTTTGGAGAAAAGAAAAAACAAATCGCCACTCCAGCACATATCTATCCGGTGATAGCTCACCGGAATCAGGCTGCTCCGGCCCGCCTACCACCGCTCCTGCTCGCTATGCCATGCATTCACTGTCGCTCGCTGCTCCCTCGCGCCGGCTGCTGCACCCTAGGCTAATGTAATTGTGATGTTTGCCGATAAAACATATTTGGTTGGACATTATTTGTGCCGCAGCTAAGGTTAAACAATGTATGGCTTGCCATAAAAGTGTGACCAGTAAATTCTTAGCCATAACTATAAGTGTGGCAAAGTTAGTAAGAAAAATAGAAAGTATATATGGCGAGTAGGCTAGGGGGCTAAGGAAGTGTGGCCAAAATAATATATGTCTTGACTAAAACATGACCATGTTAGGCTCTAACCCAGGGCGGAGCCAGGCTTTGGCAAAAAAAAGGAAAAAAAAAAGAAAGAAAAACAACAACAACAACAACTCACAAAACAAATAGAGGGATTAAGCTCTAGTTTTGACACTTTCATGTGTACTAATTGCCTTAGCCCGGGGCCTAGCCTGATCTTGGCTCTACCCCTGCTCTAACCAAAAGGTGATTTATGGTTTGGTAATTAATCAAACACAGAATGTGAAAGGTTTAAAATTCAAATAGAAGAATAATGAAGCAGAGATTGTTCTTGCTCAACATAACATTACAATAACATTACGGGGCGTATTAGTGTTCCAATGCCAATTTGTTATTGCAATCTTTGTTTCATTGGTTGTATTGTCTAGTCTGAATTTATTCTTTTTTTATGTAATCGGCAACTCTTCTGTTCGATTCTTTTAGAAAAACACTTAAATCATGATGATTCAAGAAATTCTTATATAATTTCATGAATATTATCTTTGCATTCAACCAAGTTATGCTTCAATTTGTTGTAGGTAACCTTGCAGGCGGGATCAGCCACAAATTCGCGAAGCTTGCCGCTAAACTTGTTTAGCGGGGTTTGTAGTTAGCAAGGACTTCAACAATACTGCTAGCATATATTTTGTGGGCTTGGTGGATGAACATAATAGTTTTCACAAAAGGAATTATTAGTCCGAGAGATTTGATAGAAACTGGTCACCGGAACACCGCTCCGAATGTGACTGCCCATTGACTTGTGGTCCTTCGTCCGGTGGCTTTGAGAAGGAGACCACTCAGCTTGACATGCGTCAGGAGACCGGGCACCACGAGGCAAAATCGGAAGTAGGTGATGAAATTAGTCGTGATGAGACAGCATGACAACGGAACATGCGGTTTTTTTTTTTTGAGGAAAGGAACATGCGGGTTTTTTATTTTGAGGAGGCAGGCCAATGCTCATGGGCATTTGCCCATGTCCGGTGGGCTTAACAGGCAGGCCAATGCTGGGCCACAAGTTATTTGCAGCTGGGTGTGGCTACCTGGGTCGTTTAAGAACCCGGTCCACCTGCAGGCCTAGTCGTAGTAGTTTGATTACCCGGCCCACCTGCCAAAGGAACAAAATGTTTTTAACCTTCATTTCAGCCGTTTTTTTACGCAAGAACCTTGCAAGTAGCTTTATCTTCTTTACATACTTTATTATATTTTTTCTCACACTAATAACGCCAACACATGAGATGTACATTGATCATCTAGTAAGCAATAGTTATGCGAGGTGGTCAACACACATAAACACCTTATTCCATCATCACACCATGCTAGACATTGACATGTTGCGTGTTGACCATGTCATCATCATATCAGCCCCCTTACTTAGCCTTGTAGTCCTGCCACAGCTGCTGCACGTTCTTCCCCAGAATCTGCACGAAGTAGTCTTCGCTGTACCCGTCCTTGAGCTTGGCGTTCAGCTGCGCCACAAACCCCTGCTCGAGCGAGTCGCAGTAGTCCAGGAACCTGGCCGTGACGTCGTACCCCTGATCCCACCTGTCGCCCTGCCCCGGCTGCACCCAGTGCCCCGGCGCGTACCCGGCCTTGAGCCGCACGTAGTCGGCGATGCCCTCGAAGATGCCCGGGTGCGCCCCGTAGTCCTGCAGCCCCCATTGCCACACGTGCACCACCTCGTGGTACAGCACCCCGGTCACCTAGTAGGTCAAATGTTCATTTAGAAACAGAGACGACGCGTCGTGATGTAGAGAGAGAGAGAGAGAGAGAGAGAGAGAGAGAGAGAGAGACGGAGAGCTAGGCGATAGGCGGCGTCACCTCAGTCTTGACGTCGCCGGAGTAGCCGCCGACGTACTGGGCGCTGAGGTGGATGTCGCTGCCTATGGTGAAGGCCACGCCGCCGATGTCCTCGACGACGAGGGTGACCGTGTCCACCGGCCTGCGGTCGGCGGGGTTGGGCTGGTTGAAGGTGTTCCAGACGAACGCCGACGCGTCGGAGAGGACCTGCGCGGCGTAGCCGAGGCCGATGGCCTGGTCGAAGCGCTGCCCGCCGGGGGTGTCGGACGCCGTGTCCGTCACGTCGAACGTGATGGCGCCGGCCGTCGCGGCGGCCAAGGCCAAGCAGGCCAGGAGGGAAGCGGCCGTGGCGACGTGAAGCTTCATCTTGTGCTGGCTGGTACTGTGCGCTTGATCTGGGATTTGCTACTTATGCAATATGCATGGTTGGGTACGAATGTACGATATATATAGGGAGGAAGTGCAGGACAGGGAGGGAAGATAAGACGAGAATTTTCCCAAGATGAAGATGAGAATTTTCGCATATGATTGAATCTGATGTAGGGTTAGGTATGGTCAAATGGGCTGACTTGGACTTCGTCTAGTTTGGTTATGTTTCCTGGAAAATTTGTGGAAGAGAAAGCCCGGCCGGAGATGTCTTGATCGCTTCTCTCCATATAAGGCAATATATTTTTTGATGTTATGACTTGATCTAGGTTTTGAGAACGTGTACGCTTGCACCTTGCAGAAATGTGCCAATGAATTGAAGAACATCATTGACGTGTGCACGTACGTTGTGCAAGTAATAATCTTATTCAATTCGATCTTTGCTGTACAGCTATCGATTTGATAACCTGACCAGTGACCACAAGGCGTCATAAGCGAACAACAAACAAATGCACAATATATCCCTGGCATACGCAATTACATTTTGTAAGAGAATCTGGATGTGCAACTTTTGTCGTAACAACTTCATTTGATCGTGCGTGATGGCTGTGCAGATCGTGTTGTTGTACACAATGCATGGGACTGGATCGGAGGTGCCACAAATGTCTGTACTTCTGATTGGTGTCCAATTCCACGATGAACATAGGGAAACTCGTATCTTCTAGCTGGAGCAAGGTGCGCAGATTTATTAGAGAAGAACTCAAGTCATATGTTCCTAAAAGTTATTATAAGGGACTATTTGGACCATTTGATAGAGGTGATTTTCCTATGATTAAGAGTTGGAAGAATGCATGGTACAGCATACATCAAGCCTTCTTAGGCTGATCATAATGATATGATACACTCACCGCATAATTTCTGGACTAAGAGTTTACAAAAACAATCTCCCATATACAACAACGCTCCGTCCCAAAATAAGTGTCCATATAACATTTAAATTTTGTCCTATAAAGAGTGTTCATTTAACTTTTAGAGATGCACACATCTCTACCTAATTATAAAGTAAGGATTGATTCAGCGGTACGTCATAATTTTATAAAAAGACCCTTAAAATTTTATAGAATTAACCCTACCTTCTGTAATTGGTCCGTCCGTAACCGCAATTAGACACCGACACGGTTTCCTAGCCAACTTCTTCCCGGCTTTTGCCCTCGCCGGCGCTCGATTTATTACGCGTCACGACGTCAACTTTCATCAACTTTCCCACTCAAATTTGTAACGCACACGTCAGATCGCATCCATCCTGATCCCGGTGTGTCCTGCCGGGGACAGCGCTTGCCACTCTGCCGGTGTGTTGATTAAAAAGTAATTCGGATTAGACTGGGTGCGCGCGGCTTTCAGTATTGAGTTTAGGCCAAAAACTTTGTACGCTGTAAATATATGTTTGGAAGGTATTCATGATTAAATAAAGTCTTGTTATCAAATATTTATATACATCCTTGTTCGGTTAAATGAAAACCGAGGTAGCATAGAATTGCCATGCTAAAGAGAATACATGCAACCATGCGTGATTTTTTGTGCTCACTCTTTTCATTATTTAAAATTTCTATCTCTATTAATATTAAATCAATGATTAATTCAACGGTACGTCATAATTTTACGAAATTTTACGAAACCCCTTAATATTTATAAAAAACAACCCGCTATATCCTTTAATATATTGTATTTTTTGGAAAAAACCCCATAATGTATCATCTGTCACGTAGTATGTCGTCTTCTTTCACCTTCCCGTATCATTGCGCGCACCCCATCATCTTCTCACGTCGCTTGCATATGTGCTCTCATCGTCCTTTCCAAACACGATGTTTACCGAGGATATTTCCTTTTATCATGCTTCTAACTTGTAGTGGCTCATCTTCTCTCGTCGTCCCACACCGCCACGTGCACCTCCTTTGTCTTCTCGTGTTGCTTGCAACTCCGTTGTCGTTTCCAGGCGCAACATATACCAAAGATTTCTCATTTGTCCTCCTCATTGGATGTGGAATCGGGCGGAGGGTGTGTGTGTAAACGTATGGACATTTATCTAACCGTGGTACCTTATCACCTCTCGTCTTCCTGCACCGTCATACGCATCCCTTCATCTTTACACGTTGCACACATCGCTGCCGTGTTGACTCATCGTCCTTTCGAACATAACGTCTACTGATGATCTCTCTTCGTCGTGTTTCTCATCGATGCGGAATTAGCGTCATCCATAGCTCCCACTCTGCGTCACTTACGAAGTCCCCTTCACCCACTGCACTGGTATTAATCAACACACAATTCTTCATCTCATCTCGATGTCTTGCATCGTCGCACACACCCCTTCATCGTCTCACATCATTCGTATCTCCATCATCGACCCACTGTCATTTTCGGGCGTAGTATCTGCTAAGGATCTCTTCTTGGTTATGCTTCGTATCTAGAATAAATATGGTGTCTATGGCTCCCACTCGCTTTCACTAATGAAGTCTTTTTCACCCGTAGCAACGCACGGGCATATTTGCTAGTTAATACAAAAGTGAATAGAGAAACACATAGATTATAGTTCCAATGACTAATAATCTGTCTTAAATTTTCCAAACGAAACACTTTTTTTGGGACGGAGGGAGTAGAACACAACAAATTAAAGCCTTATATTTTGGGACGGAGGGAGTAGACCTGATCATGTTTGGCCAAAAGGGGTCCATACACACGGTAAAAAAAAATAACAGACAGGTATTGATGAGAGGATCAGTTAATACAAAGTGACGTCTGCATTGAGTGAATCACAGGTGATCAGTTAATACAAAGTCGACGTCTTGGCTATATTTATGTCACTATGATATTGGGTGTGTTTAGATCCCTGAAAAAGGTGATCAAAAAGTCACATCGGACACTATAGTACACTATAACACTTTTCGTTTGTCTGTGGTAATTGTTGTCCTACCATGACCTAACTAGGCTCAAAAGATTCGTCTCGTCATGTACATCAAAACTATGGAATTAGTTTTTTTATTTACTTACATTTAATGCTCCATGCATGCGTCATTTGCTATATTTAATGTTTCGATGTGATGGAAAGTTTGAAAAGTTTGGGAAGTTTGGTGGAACTAAACACACCCATTCAAAGGAAGTCACTATTGGCAATCATCGAATCTTATGAGAAATTTTAAAATATTTAGGATTAATTACATCTATCCGTTTGGAGAAATCGGACGGTGGAAACAAAAGGAGTACCCAGAGATACACTTGATAAAACAATAGAAAATTGTAATGTTAAAAACCGTTAGCAATGAGCAGTGAATAAAAATAAAAGGCAGGATCATCAAAGTATTCGTTCAAATCTTACAGGCAATATTTTTGCCGGTGGAGGCAACGTGGGTGGCTCTCCTCATCGTTCTGGTGGGTACTACCACCATGTCAAGCATGAGGGCTACAACGATGTACGATTGTGGCCCATCAGAGATGCCATAACGCTGAGGCACAATAGAGCAATGTCTCCGGCGACAATTTCACATATCTGCCAACAGCGTCCTTAACGATGACTCCCTTATGAAAGGACCTCTGGTCTAATAGTTAGAGCACCTGAGTAGCACACTGCAGATCCAGGTTCGACTCTCCGTAGAAGTGAATTAACTGGGTTTGAATTTGGAATAAAAATTATAAAAAAATAGGTAGGGACTTCCCCTGCTGACTTCGGTCAAAACAAACGATGACTCCCTTTAGCAAGAATGAGGCCAATAATAGAATCACCACTGCCTCCAAAACAAAAGGCACAACATACATGATTTTGCATCTAAAAATAGATCAGGAAAAAGGAAAGACCTATTTCCAATGAAATTCAACGCAAGAAGAAACTGAACACTAATTTTGCATCCAAATGAAAAGCATAAGACACAAATATAGAGAAACATAAGAGATAAATATAGGGAGACAAGGAAAGTCGTACCTGATGCCACCATTGACATCTAGCTAGATCTGTGACTTTTCCTCTGATTGATGAGCTTTATCTTTTAAAGTCATGGACATATTATTTTCTAATCGTTTGTTTCACTTTTCTTATAGTGGTGTTTTCAGACAACAACGTAAAAATAATATATTAAATAGTGATAAAATAGTAAAAATATTATTTTAAAAGATAAAGCTCACTGTTATGAACACGTGATCGCAAGAATTACCTAAATCAGAGGTACGAGCAAAAAGTAATAATCATTTTAAGATCTAAGGACTAAATTATAAATAAAAAAATTAAAATCACCCATCAAAACCGTCCCGATGGCCAAATTTAAACTATTTTGATAGTTGGATGGCTAAAGATACCCGGTTTTGGTGTTTGATAGTCAAAACCAAACTAAGACAAGAGTTGAATGGTCAAAAATGGACTTTTTCCTTGAACTGGCCGTCGCTGCAACATATATATTGCTTCGAATGCTAACATTAACGTTTCTTTTTTGCGAAAAATGGCAATATTAACATTAGCAACATATTTTTGCCTGTGCTGTATCTTTAATTCTTTATATCAGCTCATCTTGATCTCCACGAAGATCTGGGAAATGAATGAGCACAGTTTTGTACGGGGTGTCTCGATACCAATGTGACCCATATTCTGAAATGGTTGTCCGATGAAGGCAAATTGCAAAGTGCTTGCGCAGTGCGCTAGCAAATGGTAATGGCAATCGAGCACCAAAGGTCACCTCTGGACGAACTATGCAACGGCACAACCGTCACGACAAATGGAAATATTGCTTCCAACACCTCTATCCTTCTGAACCAGCAATAACACGGTTGGAATTTGAAAAGGGAAGGGGCCAAAAAAAAACACCGAAGCAAATGCATGTATTGCTTAAAACATCTACGCTCCTACGCATAATTCTTCTGAACTAATGCATATTGTAAGCTTTAAATAACTGTCAACATTCACCGAGCACTATCTCAACACCAAAAGTAGCTTGTTGCAACATCTGCGAGAAGGGAAACAAAGATCTCGTCTAGATATGAAGAATACCCAGAAAACAAAGTCATCAACAATTTGAAACAGACTAACATAATTCTTCTTGACAGTTTACACAAAGACAAAACTTTCTTCTCACCAAATCAACAAAAGAGCATCTGGAAACGCCTAGCACGACGTTGTGAATGAAACATGGTAGGACGTACCTGCAAACAAGCAGTGAAACGGATGCGTCACGAGCAAGCCATCAGCCGCCGAAGCGAAGTAGCTTGGCACATACGCGTACGCGGCTGGCATCCGGATCTGTTGGTTGCTACAGTTACACGGGCGAGGGTCGATTTCGACTCGAAGTCGATTTTCAAAGCACCGGCCGGCACGCTCTGGTACATGGCGTCGGAGATGCTGCTGGAGAAGCCCGACTACGACGCGCTCGTGGACACCTCGTCGCTCGGCTGCGTCATGGCGGAGCTCATCAACGGGAGGACTCTGTTCCGGGGCTTCGACGATGAGGACCAGCTCTGCGCCATCTTCGACGATCTCAGCATGCCTGACGACACCACGTGGCCGTGGTTCTCGTCCACGGCATTCGCCGCCGAGGTGGCGCCGGAGCTGGAGATACAGAGGGACAGCCACCTGCGCTTGCAATTTCCGGAGACGAAGCTGTCCAAGGAAGGATTCGAGGTACTCAGAGTCAGTGGCCTCCTCACGTGCAACCCCGACAAGCGGATGACGGCAGCCGCCGCGCTCAAGCACCCATGGTTCTCCAAGATGGGCGAGCCGGAGCTGCCAAAGGAAGAAGAAGTGGTGTCGCCGTTGCCAAAGAGACCGAAGCTTGCTGTGTGTGCGTGACTTAAAGATTGTAATCTATGCATGTAAAATTAGTCTGTTCTTCAGATCGGAGCTTGTGATGGCTGCTGTAATGTTGTCAGTACCAAGGTGTAAACTGCATTATTTGAGCTGAATCTGTTGCTCCTGTGCTTCCCAATGAATGGTTGGCCTCTTGCCTACGCATGTCACGCTGAGCCCTGAGCTGCCTAGGAATTTTGCGACGCCACAATCGAATAGTTGGAGGTACATGGCAGCATCAAATCTGAATATGTTTAACTCACACTGAAAAAAATGATACTTGATCAAGCGACACAATGGTCACTATATAACAGAAGCAAGCAAGACGATGGGAATTCGACACACGAACATTCTTTTTGTAGTCAAATACGAAAATTGAACATATCTATGCAGTTGTCTGAACTTCGTCAGTGCAATTCAGCTGCTGTTTATCAGCTCCCATTTATAGTTCCTATACTCAATTTCTTGCCTTGCAAATTTTTCCTAATTGTCAGTTCCTCACATTGGTGAAGATGATGGAGACCTTTGGATTCCGGTCAAATGGTAATCACTTCCTATGCTGAATCAACCTAATTGGTGTACACTGTACTTCTGTTGCAGGGATAAAGGGTCTTGCATCAAATTCTCTGAAATTTAGTGAAAGCTACCTATTTTCTCTCTCTGTTTTTTTTAAAATCGGAAAAACAACAGTTGGGGCTGAATATCTAAAGCAAAAGTTGGAAAAATCTTTTATTTGGGGGGGTGGCCTGCGAATAAAAAGTAGCAAGATGTGTTTTCTGGATATTCTTGGTGAGCACATCATTTTAATTCATCTCTGAACTATTGATATAGGCTGATCTCGCCTTGGTTGTCAGGAACTCTGAACATTGCATATTCAGTTTCGTCAGTCTTCAGGCTATAGCCATTCAGTTTCCTTAGTTAGAGCAAGCAGAGTAGGAAGTCGGCGAAGTAACGCATGAACTGTCAAGCGACTTCACCGGTGCTGTCCATCACACATCCGACGCCCATCATCAAACACTGACTTGTTTAGTGCCTAAGCAAGTTCTCTGTTATCAGACGCTAAACAGTGTTTATTTTCATTTACTCTTCTTGAATCTAATGACCAAGCCACTTTCTATTAGGTTCTGGTGCAAATCTGTAAGAGGGTTATCGAGATGCTGAACCGGTAAACCCTAGAGTAGAGTAGCAGTAGGTGTAGGACGCAAACTCCGATTTAACTGATGTTTATCTGCTCTGATTTAGTTCTTATACCCAATTTTTGCCTTGCAATTTTTTTCTCAATTATCAGTCCCTCACATTGGTGAAGATGATGGATACCTCTGGATTCCGATCAAATGGTAATCACTTCCTATGCTGAATCAACCTAGTTGGTGTACTTCTGTTGCAGGGAGAAAGTGTGTTACATCAAATTCTCTGATAAGTGAATTTATTTACTACTAGCACTTTTCTCGATAATATGCTCATCAATGTAAAGGGACAATTGCTCACGTACTTGTAAGGCCACTCAACAGCATGATCGCCACGGGAGATCTGTTGTTGCTGGAAATGTAAAGAGTGTGAGAAATTATCTCATCAATGAAGAACACACCATATATGCGATCTTATCAACCATTCCATCTGGTACATCATCTTTGTTGCTTTCAGCTTATAATTCAGTTATGCATGATCTGCTTAGCAAGTTTGCACCTAAGCTTAGTGATTTATCATGTGATTTTGTCGAAGATCATTGAGGCTTCAGCAAGGCACCGAATGTATGGAAATTTCAAAATTATGAAGAATGACACCATAGTAATACACAGGTAGTCTTTACACATCGATTTCAGATATTCTTTTCAACAGTTATCCCTCGAGTTCAACTTTTCAGTCAAGTGTCTTTCAGAACCATGTCGATGAAAAGCAAAACTAAATCCTTTTGCTTTTATCTTCCTCCACTGACAGAAGTTGGATGGCAAAAATAGTTCTCTGTGATCCCGCAGCAACTGGCAGGTAATTGAGATTGTTGCTTGTTCCAACATTAACATTAGCAACATATTTTTGCATGTGCTGTCTCTTCCTTGTTCCAGGTTTAGGAACTTGATGGCCCTCTGGAGCGTAGGAATACCATAGCAGGTCTATAGTGATCTGAAAAATTGAATCGTACCGTTAAAACAGAACTGAGAAAGCGAGAACTCATATGCTATAGAGAGACTCTCTTTTGTAATGCTTTGTAACTCTTTGGATCTTTTCTTTTTCTAATATAATTAATCAGTAGGGGAATTCCCCTCCTGTTTCTTCAAAAAAAAAAAGAACTCATATGCTCTGGTGCTCTTGCAGAGCTTTACCAATGCAACCCATATTCTGTAATGGTTGACCGGTGAATGCAAAGTCATCATTCCTGCTGAAATTGCTCCGCACATAGCTGTGAGGACAAGGGTAAAAGTTCCAAGGCAAGATGAAGGGCAAGATCAATCGGGAGGCTGGTGTTTACTGACGAACCACACCAATTTCAGGATACAAGGATCACCGTGAAGTCCGTCCCAAATTTGCACCCCAAATTCACTATGCAAAACGAAAATTCCCATCACATCAAAATGTCATAGCATGCATGGAGTATTAAATATAGATAAAATTTAAAACTAATTGTACAACTTTGTTGTACTCTGCGAGACGAACATTTTAAACATAATTAATCATTTTTTGAATAATTTTTCACACGAACAAACGAAATTCTACCGTGCGCCAATGATTGCAAACTCCCAAATTGGGAGCTCCCATTTTGGGATCTAAACAAGGCCGAACACGTAGCAGGTTCTGACTTCTGACTGCAGGGAACATGCGAGTAAACAGGCCATGACGAAATTCGCCAGGCGAAGCACATAGCTAGACGCGTTACGGGCACGGCATCAACCAACGAAGACCTTTCCTAATTAGGATCGATTACGAATTTACTCCGATTGACGCAGCGATCAACTCAGTCGGATTCACTCCGGTAATATATACTGGACTCGCGCCACCATTAGTCAAAACGCCATCGACTTCGCCCACCCCTCCCCCGCATCGCGCAGCCGCCGCCTGCCCCTGCCGAGGGCAACCCAATCCGCCGCTGAGCCATCTTCCCCTCGCGATGGCCGCCTCCGTAGAGCCCGCCGCCGCCGTCCGCAACCACGCCGCCGCGGGGCCCGCCGGCCTCAAGAGGAAGCGCGTCGCCGTCGGCACCACGGAGCAGTACGAGGAGACGACCTGCCGCCTCGGCAAGGGGGCCTTCGGCGCCGTCGTCAAGGCGCGCCACGGGCCAGATCGTCGCCATCAAGCACCTCGCCACGGCCCACGGCGGCGGCCCCGGGGCGGCGCTGCGGGAGGCGTGCTTCCTCGAGGAGGCGAGCGGCGGCGGCGCCAACCCGTTCGTCGTTGGCTTCCACGGCGTCGTCCGCGCCCCGGCCACCTTGGACCACCGCCTCGTCATGGAGTTCGTCGGCCCCAGCCTCCACGACCTCCTCCGCCAGCTCCCCCGCGGGAGCCCGCCGCTTCCGGAGGCCACGGTTCGCGCCGCCATGTGGCAGCTGCTCAGCGGCGCCGAGATGATGCACGGCGCCCGAATCATCCACCGCGACATCAAGCCCCAGAACATCCTCGTCGGCGACGGCCACAGCGTCGTCAAGCTCTGCGACTTCGGGCTCGCCATGTCGACGGACGAGCGGCCGCCGTACAAGCCGGCCGGCACGATGTGGTACATGGCGCCGGAGATGCTGCTGGAGAAGCCCGACTACGACGAGAAAGTCGACATCTGGTCCCTCGGCTGCGTCATGGCGGAGCTCATCAACAACGGTAGGCCTCTGTTCCAGGGATTCTACGACCAAGGGCAGCTCTGCACCATCTTCGACGTCCTCGGCACGCCTGACGACATAACGTGGCCGTGGTTCTCGTCCACGGCGTTGGCCACCGTGGTGATGCCGGACCTGGACAGGCAGCGGTATAACCTACTGCGGGAGCACTTCCCCGAGACGAAGCTGTCCGAAGAAGGATTCGAGGTCCTCAGTGGCTTGCTCACGTGCAACCCGGAGAAGCGGATGACGGCAGCCGCAGCGCTCAAGCACCCATGGTTCAACAAGATCGACGCGCTGGAGCTCCCAATGAATGTGCAAGTGGTGTCGCCGTTGCCCAAGAGACGAAGGATGCATGCTGTGTGCGTGATTTGAGAGTCCTTCGTTTGTTGGTCCAGTCATCAGTGTAGAATTAGTATGTAGTTCTTCGGACAGAGTTTGTGATGGCTCCTGTAGTGTTGTCAATATTATGCAAACATCGATGTAGTATATTCTTTAGAGCAGAGCTTCTGTAGGCTCTTGTAATGTTCTGAATATTTCGAGATAAATTAGTCCATTCTTGAGATGACAGCTTCTACTGGCTCTTGTAATGTTCTGAATGTTGCCATTTTTATATAAATTGAAGTATGTGAATTTAAGCCTTTCTAGTGTGCTTTTCAATGAATTTGTTTGGTTGTGCCATAAACATCTCACTGGAGCCCTAGCAAGGTGGTCCGCACAAACAGCGCGGGTAGCTAACCAGTTTTTATGGTAATATCTTAAGTATTTATAAATTTTATAAATATTTTTAGTCTTTATTATATATTTTTCTTTTGTTGTTTAATTTTCAGTTTTGTCGTAAGAATTTTTCAATCATTTATTGTCATTTTACTTTAAAAGTTACAGATGAATCAACAATTTTTAAGTGTACATGATTTTGGGTTTGGGTCCAATGGTTACATATTTTATAGAATAAGTTTTTTAGTCCAAACTTCATATAGAATTATTAATGTCTAAATTTTTCAGCATATCTTAGTCATATATCTTATATTTAGATTTGTCAAAGAGGACCTATATGTATTCTATTTTTATTTTAGTTGTTTTTCATGTCTATTTTGTTTTTTTCTCTATTTACTTTTATGTGTCCAAGCGTGTCATAATTTGGGCCTACTTTTTTTTAATCTTTTGAGGTATTTTTTTACGTGTTCGGTATTGCTTTGACTCAAGATACGTGCAGAGGCACTTCAATTTAAGGTTATTGAGTTGAATATCTAATATTTATCCAAAAATATGTTTATATAGTATGTGCAACATGTGTGTTTAAAAAATAAAGAATGACACAAAATAATATACTAAAAGGAACTCAGCCCGAACAAAAAGAGTAGCACACATCTTTCTCTCTGCCTACCCCCACTCTTAGCCCAGTAACCAAGTGGTCCATTTTAGCCTCGTACGCATTAATTCAATTTTCTAGCCCCTACATCTAAATTGATCCACTGAGCGACACAATTCCTACACCTTCTCCCATCTATATCACAGTCGTTCTCGTTCTAGAAACGTAAGAACAATTTAGTCCAACTTTGTAAAATATTTGTTACCACGATTTATATTTCTTAATCTATTGATCTCGAACTTTGTGAGTTTGTATCTTGTTCCTTTCTCCGTTGGAACCGAAAGCGAGCAAGCGTCGTGGTGGTGTCTTAGTAGAGGGCACATGTGTTAAGGCCTCAAGGGTTGAGGGCAGCGGGTACACAATAAGGTGGCCCCAATATTGTGCCTGGCCCTACTCTAGATGTCTTCTTCAGTGGCATGACGATTTTTGGTTTTATGGTTTAAAGTTTCTTGCATGTGTTGTGATTCCATCTAGATCTTTATTGTGCTTAGTACGGATTGCCTCTGTGACTTAGAATTTATGCTGCTTAAATGGATAATAGTTTTTGAGAGTTTAATTTAAGCCTAATTTATTGTTCTTTTGTTTGAATTTTACTCCATATATTTTTTATGCCAAAACTTTATTATCCATATGTGTAGTCTTTCGATCTTTGTGCATGTTCGGTTTACTACACTGTAAATCCATTGGACTTACATCAGATGATGCTTTCATTTTCATTACATAAGTCTGCAAGAATGCAATAATCTTTGACTATATATATTTGCTAGATGTCTAACGCTGGGGTGCAACTGTACCTATCTACCGCTGACAGCTTTCCGCTAAACTGCACCGCGCACTTGCTGGAGATCGATGAAGGTAGTATATAAGAGATGGTGATGGAAGGTGGAAGCTGAGCTCTACTTCTCGTAGAGGCTCGAAGTTTAATCTTTTTTTGGAACATGTAGTCTACCTCTTTCCACTACATGTATTTGTTTTTCCATCTATATCGAGAGATGTAGAATTAAATTCTATCTCTAGTCATATGTACAATAATCAACAACTCATTTTTCATTTGAATTTATATTATTTATTAGTCTTATTCGATTTGGACTATATGGATTCCTCTATATCGTTGGATCATCATAAAATTCAATTGCCCATATTATTTATGTATACATATTTATTAGTTGTATTCTATATTAATTGGACTCTTTAGATTATTATCGACCGTTAGATTTTTATAAAATCCTACGGCATATATTCTTCTCTTTTTTAGATTAACGTGAAAATTTCTTGATCTTCTCGACGAACATGGTGGCTCCTTTCAAATATAATAGATAGACTGGTGACAGATTTACTAGTCATCCATCATCCATGTGATGAAAATCAAGTTTTATTTGAAATACCAAAGTGATGAACGCACTTTGACAAGAGTATATACAATGGTCTTACATATTATGGGGTGTAAAGAGTATACGAGGTTGATTTGTTCTCGCTCCTTTGTCTTCACCTCATTCATTTATTTCTAGAAGTAGCAACAATGTTTTGCCCGTTGGAGGAACTGGATTGCAAGCTTGCGGGCCGGCTGTTGAATGGGTCGATGAAACTACGAAGAACCAGCAAGTTACACTATATATATCCAAGTCCATGCCTCCCTATTACTATACAAAGCAGTTGAGCGCTACAGCACTAGCGCAACGATGAAGCTTCATCACGCAGCCGCAGCCGCAGCCGCTTCCCTCCTGCTTGCCCTTGCCGCGACGGCCGGCGCCGTCACTTTCACCGCGACGAACCCGGCGTCCAACACCACCGGCGGCCAGCGGTTCAACCAGGCCGTGGGCCTCGCCTACGCGAACCAGGTGCTCTCCAACGCGTCCGCCTTCATCCGGAGCGCCTTCAACCAGACCAGCCCCGCCGATCGCAAGCCCGTCGACGCGATCACCCTCCTCGTCGCCGACGGCGCCGTCGGCGGCGCGGCCTTCACCAGCGACGACGTCATCACCCTCAGCGCCCAGTACGTCGGCAATTACTCCGGCGATGTCAGAACAGAGGTTGTTGACACGAGACCGCGCCAACGAAGTCGCCGATGCCTTGGAGCGAAACCGGTCAGACCGCTTGGTGAAATCGGTCAGACCGCTTTCCTTGAGATGAACCGGTCAGACCGCTTTTGAGACCGGTCAGACCGCTTTTGTTGTGTCGACGATAAAACATAGAACCTCGAGCTCGGGAGGGACCCCGTCGGAGCTTGAGAGTCTAGGGTTGTTCTAGGATCGGCAGGCCACCTAGAACGCCCTCAAACGTCGTCGAGACGAGAGAAGAACAGAAGATATGGGGTTGGAAAAGCTAGGAGTTGGAGATAAAAGTAATGCAGAACAATAAAGTAAAGAAAACGATAAAAGATAAATAAGATAAAAAGATAGATTCGATTGGATGTTGGATAGATTCATCTCAATCGGCCATGACCCTTTATATTTATAGGGTGGGATGGTCTTCCCCGTCGGGTTGGTTTACAATATGGGATAAAACTCTAAAGTTCTAAACCTACTCCATCACGACAGAAACCGGTCAGACCGCTTCTAGGAACCGGTCAGACCGGTTTGGCTGTTGCCAGATCAGCTACAGTAAAATCGGTCTGACCGCTTCCTAGAACCGGTCTGACCGGTTGCCCTGTCTTGATAGGCAACTGCCAATTTTGGTCGTCAACATATGCCCCCCTGTTTTTTAGCAAAGCTTGCGTGCTAGAAAACAATCTTCTGGACCAAAATTATCTAAGGACGATGATGAATAATACATCGGCCATATATAAGTTCTAAGGGCGATATATAAATTATCGGCCATACCTTGCTTTATCTCAAGTTGATGATGAAACAACTTGTTTTGGCTTCCATACTTGCTTGATTGTCGCTGATCTTGTTGGCACCATCTTTGCAAGTTGCTTCACTGATTCTTGTTTGTTTATTGACTTCTTCTGACATCGCTTCGCATCTTTGACTTTGTTCTGATGCTTCTTTTGTTCCTGAGCAGCCCCTATCTTCTTATATTTGGCCAAGAGCTCTTCAAAGCTTGGCCTTGCTTTGTTTCTGTTTTTTCCATGTAAACCGGTCAGACCGGTTCTGGAACCGGTTAGACCGGTTTGTGCAGGACCGGCGTTTTTGTTCTTGTTTTGCCCCCCGAGTGTTTGAGTCTTCAACTTGAACCGAGGGGTCTTTTCTGGAGGCATCTTTGAACTTGTAGGTCTTTCTTCACCAATGATCACATTTTTCCCTTTAGCTTTTTCGGCTTGATGCGGCCGAATCAACACTTTCGGATTTACCAATTCAACTGTATGTATAGGAAAAGGGTTTTCATCAACCTGCATCACATTAATCATCAATCGTCCTTGATTTATGGCCGATTGAATTTGTCTACGGAAAACATTGCAATCATTGGTAGCATGAGAATAAGTATTATGAAACTTGCAATAAGCTCGCCGTTTCAACTCATCATTCGGCGGTATAGTATGAGAAAATTTCAATTTTCCAGCCTTTTCAAGCTCATCAAAGATCCTATCACAGTTGGTTACATCAAAAGTAAATTTTACTTCTTCGTGCCGATTTTTCTGAATCGGCTTGAGAGAAGAACAAGTGCTAGGATTATCTTTAGATGACCATACAAATTCAGCAGCATAAACCTCTTTACCCTCATCGTCTGAAGAATCATAATTGACAACATGCACACCAAAACGATCGGGCTTGGGCTTAACATCTTTACTTCGGCTTTCCTGAGCCAAAGCTCTTTGCAACACTTGATTAATGGTTAGAAACTCATAGCCTTCTAATCTTTCTTTAATATGAGATCTCAAACCATTAAGACATAATTCAGCAAGATCCTTCTCAGAAATAACCAAACTATAACATCGGTTTTTTGTATCTCTAAATCTTCTAACATATTCAGAAACAGGCTCATCACTCTTTTGTCTAACCGATGTTAAGTGGGAAAGCCTCAATTCATTATCACTATTGTAAAAGTGTCCATGAAACTTTTTCTCTAATTGAGACCATGTATGAATGGAATTAGGGGATAATGCTGAAAACCATGAGAAAGCAGTACCAGATAATGACAAAGGGAACATTCGGATTTTTAAGTGATAAAGATTACCATGAATGCCCATTTGTGCATTAAATTGGCTAACATGCTCCCATGTAGTTCTACTATCCTCCCCAGTGAATTTAACAAATTCAGGTACCTTGAAATTGTGAGGATATGGTATAGCATCAAAACTCTCAGGATATGGCTTTTGACACACTAGAGTTTTATCTTTAAGCTCTACACCGAAAGTTTCTTTAAACATGATGGCCAAATCTTTTTTGTATTTTTCAAGCAACTGATCATGATAAGCATCATTTGGCCTTTGCATACTAGAATTATTCGGTGTATAATGTGGCACCTGGTTCGGCTGTACATACGATGCCTGTTGCGAATAAACATTGTGTGGCATTGCACCGTATGAATAACCTGAACTCTGGGGAGGTATAGGATAATATGTAGTTGCATATGGAGGAACAAAATTACCAGCAAACCCATTTGTTCGGCTAGGATCAACCTGAACATGAGGTATACTAGCAATTGGTTCAGGGGATGATTGATAAGCAACTACAGTACCAGAACCGGTCTGACCGGTTTGAACCGGTCTACCAGAACCGGTCTGACCGGTTTGTAAAACCGGTCTGACCGCATTGTTCAGACTGTGTGGTTCTGGAATTGTTTGACCTTCAAAATAATTCATCGGCATGCCAAATTGAGGCGTGGGTGTTGCCGATGATCCAGGAGGCATTACATGATTTTGTGAAGTACTAGCAACATCAAACTTAGGAGCATTACTATCATTGATCAAAGATTGCTTGCCTAACGAACTATCAATCATGTTTTGGACAGTAGCAAACATTTGTTTTTGACCATTGACTAATAATTGATTAATTTGCTCCAAAGTAACAGGTGGTGCTGTAGTACTCACAGTGTTTCTTTGTTCGTCATGTTCGTCTTCGCTTGAAACGAAGACTATCTCTTTGTCCTTGGAGATATCGCCCTTCCGATTCTTGGAGAAGTGAGATAAAAACCACTGAGTGGCTTCTTCATCTGCTGCTGCTTTGCGTCGGGCTTCCTTCTCCTCACGGTCCTTCATGAAGGCCTCATAAGCTTGACGATCCTCAGCCGATAATTCATCAACGATCGGCTTAACAATATTAGCAGAATCAACATCACTAGGTTTTGGTAGATTAACCATAGTAACAGATCCCTTTGCTTTCGTCCCCAGCGGAGTCGCCAAAATATGTTGACACGAGACCGCGCCAACGAAGTCGCCGATGCCTTGGAGCGAAACTGGTCAGACCGCTTGGTGAAATCGGTCAGACCGCTTTCCTTGAGATGAACCGGTCAGACCGCTTTTGAGACCGGTCAGACCGCTTTTTGCTGTTTCGACGATAAAACCTAGAACCTCGAGCTCGGGAGGGACCCCGTCGGAGCTTGAGAGTCTAGGGTTGTTCTAGGATCGGCAGGCCACCTAGAACGCCCTCAAACGTCGTCGAGACGAGAGAAGAACAGAAGATATGGGGTTGGAAAAGCTAGGAGTTGGAGATAAAAGTAATGCAGAACAATAAAGTAAAGAAAACGATAAAAGATAAATAAGATAAAAAGATAGATTCGATTGGATGTTGGATAGATTCATCTCAATCGGCCATGACCCTTTATATTTATAGGGTGGGATGGTCTTCCCCGTCGGGTTGGTTTACAATATGGGATAAAACTCTAAAGTTCTAAACCTACTCCATCACGACAGAAACCGGTCAGACCGCTTCTAGGAACCGGTCAGACCGGTTTGGCTGTTGCCAGATCAGCTACAGTAAAACCGGTCTGACCGCTTCCTAGAACCGGTCTGACCGGTTGCCCTGTCTTGATAGGCAACTGCCAATTTTGGTCGTCAACAGAGGTGATGAGAGGCATCCAGTGTGTCAGTTTAACTCTCATGTCTTCGGGACAAGAAAACAAATAAAATGGAAGTTTTTTAGGTGACCGGCGTGCTGTTCCACGAGACGACGCACGCGTGGCAGTGGGACGGGCAGGGGCAGGCCAACGGCGGCCTCATCGAGGGCGTCGCCGACTTCGTGCGGCTCAAGGCGGGGTACGCGCCGGGGCACTGGAGGCAGCCGGGGCAGGGCGACCGGTGGGATCAGGGGTACGACGTCACGGCGAGGTTCCTGGACTACTGCGACTCGCTCAAGCCCGGGTTCGTGGCGCTGCTCAACGCCAAGATGAAGGACGGCTACACCGACGATTTCTTCGCTCAGATACTGGGGAAGAGCGTGCAACAGCTGTGGCAGGAGTACAAGGCCAAGTACGCGTGAATTCTCTGATGGAGTGGTAAAATGCTTGTTGTGGACTGGCACACAAGGAAAACGAGTCATGTGTTGAAGTTTGTACCATGTACTGTCAAAAGAAAACAAATGAAAGCACGGAAGCTGTGGCCTGACCGCCTGAGCTTCTGAATTGATATCATGTTTCCTAGTTTGTGTTAAAACCGAAGCTCTTATAAGGGCTACTAAGTCTTAGAGGTCAATATGAAGCAAAAAAATTGAGCAGTGAAGAAGTTTGTTCCAATGAGTCTTCGCAAAAAAAAGTTGTTACAATGGAAAGATAATTACTCCCTCTGCTTCAAATTATAGTTCGTTTGATTTTTTTACTCTAAGTTTAACCGCTCATCTTATTCAAAATTTTATGCAAATTATCATATTTTTTTGTGGTGTCTTGCTTTATTAAAATCAATTCTTCAAAAAAACTTAAATTTGACTATATTTACATAATTTTCTTAAATATGATGAGCGGTCAAATTTATGATAAAAAAAGTCAAACGAACTATAATCTGAAACGGAGGCAGTAGCACTCAAAATTCAAGGTCGAGCCCGCTAGTTTTGAGCCGACTTTATGGGGGGGGGGACACTTGGCCTAAGCAGATTATGGACTCAATTCCTACTGGGCCCAAATCTACCATCCCATTTTGCCTTGAATCTCAAATCTTGCCCGCGTGGGCCTTTGCCATGGCAGGGGCCCCTCATGCCGCATTTATCCTTTTTTTTTCCTCAACTTTTTGCAGCTCCCGAGTCTGAAACTCTGAATACTCTGATCGATCGTTTCCCTCTCGCCCTCTCTGGTAAACTCTGGAACGCTGAAAAAAAGATTGCCTGCCTTTCTTAGTTACTGCAAGAAACGAAGTTATAGAGACAATTCACAGCAAAAACCGAAGAGAGAAACACCAGGGACAACTGGGGCATGCCAAATGACCAATGGATGGATCACCAATGAGCCAGAGAAGACAAATGAGCAAACTTGGATTCCTACATCATTGGACGGATAAGAGACGGTACTTGGATTCACGTGTCTCGGGAGATCAAGGTGTATATCTTGGAATCTCATTCACTCGGATATTCAGACAAGACAAGGGGCGTGATTGCTGGGAACAAGGTGACAAGGACTAGGACCGGAAGCATGAAGCAGGACAGAAAAATACGTGGAACCCATGGTCCAAATAAAGCTCCATCTGAAGCTCTTACCCGATTTCAGGTAGCTGTACGTGTTCAACAATGTTCAGCTTGCGTCACCTTCATCTCTGATTGCAAATGGAGCAACGTGTAGAGTGTAGACTCGAGTTACCAACTGAATTCTGGAACAATCAAGCACGAACTATGTGCGCAGAGTTTGTTCCGGAAAAAAGAGAGAAATCTTTGTACCCGGCCAAAAGTTAGATGTTTAGCACAAATTTGCCCGTGCAAAGACAACGATGTGGCGCCGTGGCGGCATGGACCAATCCACGACAGTTCCAGTACCAGTACGTCTTTCACCGCCCAAATTCAGAGTCTACTATCAGCCAACCAATCAAACAACATAAGGGGTTGTAAAACCAAGGAATGGTTCACTGTAAACTTGTCCAGTAAAATCAAACTCCATAGCACTCTTGAATCTTGTGATGTTGTCGTCGAGCTCTATATAAAGCATCCGGTCCCATACACCTCACGCACCGGCAAGAGTTCACTGCGATCAGCGTTCAGCAAAGCAGCCGGCATGGCGAAGACGAAGCTACTAGCTGTCCTCGCCCTCTTGCAGGTCCTGTCCCTCCACGTCCATGCCGTCTCGGCGGCAACCAAGCACAAGCCCGGCGCCGCAGCCGGCACCTGCCGCGTTAGCGGCTTCCTCCACGGCAAATCCGGCAAGTGCGACAAGGAAAACGGCTCGGATTGCTGCGTGACCGGCCGCAAGTACCCGCAGTTCCGGTGCTCGCCGCCGGTGTCCGCCGAGACGCCGGCGACGCTGACGCTGAACAGCTTCGAGAAGGGCAAGGACGGCGGCGGCCCGTCGGAGTGTGTAACGCCCGTGTTTTAATCTCTGGGAAAACCACCTAAATAAATCACCGGTGAAAAATCTTTTCAAAATCTTTTACCACCCGAGCTCCCGTTTCCGCCAAACCCTCCCGCCTGGTTATCGCCGCCCCCTCTCTTTTCCTGTTCGCCTCGCTGTCACCGCCCTCTCTCCCGTCCCCTCCCGCGTCACCCGCTCTCGGGTCGACCGCCGGGCCCGACCGTCGCTGGCCGACCGTCGTCGACCGCCTGTCAGTTTTTCCCGCCGCGAATCCCGCCACCTTTCCCCTCCCCCCTTCTTCCCTCCTTTTCTTTTTCCCCTCCTCTTCTTTTTCTTCTTTTCTTTTCTCTCCTCCTTTTTCTTTCCCCTCTTTTTCCTTCTCCCCCTCCTCTATTTCCTCTGCTCCCACCCGACACCGACCGCCACCGCTCTGCCCTGCCCGTCGCCGACCGCCCCGTCCTCCGGCCGGCTCCACCCTCCGCTCGTTCCGCTGCTCGCCGTCGTGCCGCGTCTCACCGCGGCCCCACTATCACTCTCGCCACGCCACTGCGCCGACCAAACTGCCGACCACCGGCGCCGTGCACGCTCTGCTCCGCCCGTCGCGCACGCCATCACCGCCGAGCTACCCCGCGCCGTGACCCCGCCACCGCAGCCGTACCTCACTGCCGCACGCGCTTGGGCCACACGCACGCGCTAGGCCGAACTCCACCGCGCGCCGCCCCACGAGCTCACCCGAGCCCCTCGACCATCGCGCCGCTGCTACCGTGCCGCGCACCGCCGACCACCTCGCTTCGCCCGCACGCCACCGCCCGTCCTCGCCGCGGCCCCATCCACTCGAGCGCGCACGCCATGTCGCGACGCACGCACGCGACAAGAACAGCGCCGCCGTACCACCAACCCGCCGACCACCATTAACCCCGCCGCCGGCCGCTCCTACCGCCCGCCGAGCGCCTCCTCCCCATCCGCTTGTCGGCCCGCCTCTCCAACCGTCCTCCGCGCCTATAAAAGGGGCCTCGGGCACCAACTCCACCCCCACCAGCTCACGAGCCGCCGCAATCGCCCTCTCCGCCGCCGCAACACCGCCGCCTCCGCTGTCAGTGCCGCCGCCGCCTCCGGCCCTCGTGGGCAGCCCTCCCCACTGCACCTCTGCCTAGGGTAAGAGCACCAGTAGACTCGCCGTACTCTCCTCTCCCTCTTCCCCCGACCAATTCCACCTGAGCTGCCACGGTTCGCCGGCGATTTCGCCGCCGCCGACCGCCGTTGCTCTCCCCCCCCTCGGTACTGTGTCGCGAAGAGGAAAGGGCATTTTGCCCACAACCCCCTGCCCTTTTCCCGATTCAAACCCGCAACCCAAATAACTAAAACCCCTCTCTCTCGGGCACCTTGCACATGACCCCCTGAGCTTTAAACAAATTAACCCGCGGTCCACAGTCACTATTCTCTCTCTCTCTGTCTATTACGCCAGAGGCCCTCGGACTTTTCTGTAATTACAGACATGTCCTTATTCTTTAAAAATAGCAACAAAACACCCCTAAACTCGTCATTTCATGCGCCAAATTAATCCCGTTTGACCCCAAACTCCAGCACAAGAATCACCAGTATATTTCCGCCAAATCCATCCAGTCCATATTCAAAAATGACCATGTCATTATCATCCGCTCTCACTTCCCGTTCTTTCTTTCGGAGCTCAATAAAAGCTTTTCTTTTATTTATTGTGTGTTTGTTCGTGTGTGCCATAGACGCTGTTGTGAACGAGGAAGGACTCGAGGAGGAGCAGGGTTACGAGCAGGAGCTTGGAGACCAAGACCCCGGGCAGGAATCCCCCGAGGGTTGGGAGAACGGCGAGTGCAATCCCACCCTTTGATGCATACTTTCGTCCTAGATTTTTATAAACACAACCCATGGCCTGTTTTACAAAACTTGCATGATTTTACTGCGAAACCCGGTTGGATAGCCATTCCTTGATTGTTGTGACTGTTTCCTTGACAACCCAGATTAATGTTTAAATATGACAGTGCTCTATTTGAATGTTAATCACCGCTAGAAATGCTTAGGAATATTTTACTATTACATGCCCCATTACACTCATCTGGTGTTTACAAAAGCAACCGTGTGCGTGTTTTAAAATAAAAGAGTTGGGTTTATGAATAAAATGAGTACCCGTGTGGGATGAGACAGACGGTATTTCTGTGTGAAATACCGAGGTGAGCTCGAACCTGTGTGGTTGAGCATGGTGGGAGTTGTCTATCCTATCACAATTTTTGGGATGATGTTGATGTGTCATCTAGCCTAACCCATTTTATTGTACCGCCACTCGACCGTTGTATGTGGCAACGGCCTAGCATAAATCCCACTAGTTAAGCTGTTGGTTATGTGGTGCGCTGGTGAGCAACAGAGGGCCATGGAGCCAGGGATACGATCTATGTGAGGTATGCCCCTGGGTAGAACCTCGTTGGTAGGTTGCTTACCCCCTGGTCGCGTCTGTGATAACTTGTCAGTTTAGCTACGGTGGGTAATGGCTTTGATAGGAGCTGCACTGGCACTAAGGTGTTCATGTTGTGGTAGCCTGCTTGTGGTTGTGTACACCTCTGCAGAGTTAAAACCTATCCGGATAGCCGTGTCCACGGTATTGGGCGAGTTACGACTTGGTCACTTCACTAGTCCCCTGTTTTGGTGTAAGAAAGTGTTTTGGTGTTTGTTGAACTGAGAAAAGTCTTGACTTGGGCTACGACAGATGGGAAATCTGGTAGCATTAAAATCCTGTGTGTACAAGTGTTACATTTATTGATCCTATTAAAAGAAATAATTGTGAAAACCCATTGCGAAAACCAACCCCTTGCATGTGTAAAAACTCGCTTTATTGCAAAAATCAGCCATAAGCCTGTCCTTGTTATTACCCCTTTGCATATTTCTGTGGTATCCTGTCTGTGGCTGTGGTTGTGCTTGCTGAGTACGTATGTACTCACCCTTGCTTATTTTTGTTACAGAGGCAGACCCGGACTTTGTGCCTGAGGACATCATTTAGAGGGGTTCGTTCTGCACCCAACCTTTGCCTGTGTGTTAGGGTCACCCGCTGGAAGCCGCATGCGTTGCCACTCTGATGAAGACCTCTATGTTATCAACCTTTTTATCTGGAGCTTAGTGTTAGTTCTGTTTGTCATGGCCCTGCAATGCCACCGTTTCCCGTGATGTTGTTTATGTACTGAACTATCTATTGTAATAATGTGAACCAGCATCCTGGGACTGGTATTTGTATCACATTAAGTTCTCTCTTTCGAGGGGACGCTTCAGAGTGCGACCACCGCTACCACCCGGACAGTCCGATGGTGGTGGCGCTGTCCTCCGGGTGGCTGCGGCTCGACGGCACGCGCCGGTGCGGCAAGATGGTCCGCGTCACCGCCAACGGGCGCTCCGTGCTGGCCAAGGTCGTGGACGAGTGCGACTCGGTGAACGGCTGCGACGAGGACCACAACTTCGAGCCGCCGTGCCCCAACAACGTCGTGGATGGGTCGCCGGCGGTGTGGAAGGCGCTGGGACTCAAGCAGAGCCTCGGGGAGGTCAAGGTCACTTGGTCCGATGCCTGATCGCCGTCCAACACACTGCTCAAGTTGCCTGCTTCAACATGGAGAGAAAGAATGTGTGATGCAGTTATGCTAGTATTCGTGATGGAGTATACCCACTAAATAAACCATCACCTAGTAGTATTCGTCGTCTTCCTAAAATTATGACCACCTGTCATATGTTTCCTTTGATATCGTTCTTGTTTCTCCCAAAGTAACTCATGCATATGTGTTCAATGTGCTATTGTTAGTAATGATATTATGATATGTTATTCTTGTGTCTTACTTTCCTACATGGGTGGCGGTTTAGCAACAGAATTTGTTATTGATGCAGCCAGACCCTTGCTTTTTATGGTGAAAATTGTCTATTTGTTAGGCATAATTTTATCTGACCTTGTTATAAATTTGCTATGAAAATCTCAGGCCTTGTAATATGATTTATGTAGTACCAAAAAGAACTAGTTTAAACAGTCCCAAAGAAGAAGGGATTAAGTGGTACTATTCTGTCACTGAAAAGTGAAGCTCAGCTCAGCTCACTGGTGAGTTTTGTATTACATTTTGGGCAGACTGCTACAAGAGCAATGATCCAGACTGCTGGATCCATGGCAAATAATATCATCAGTACCACTGCTCCCCACCCGTGTCGTCAAACACTAGAGCAGTGCTGACGCTGAATATCTTCGATGCAAGGACGGAGATGACCCGTCAGAGTGTGACGACTCCTACCTCAGAGATGATGAGGAGATGGTGGTCGTGCTGTCTGCCGGCTGCTTCATTTACATACTCCGTGCACGCCACAGGACGATGAAGCCAGCTTGGTCCGCAGAACCCTTGTATCCCTAGCAGTAGCTTTCCCTACCATGTCCTGTACCCTGTCTAGTCATGTGAGCCTTGTTGTAACCCCCCCAAGTGTTGTACCCCTCAGCTGTTGGAATGAAACCTCGTGTGCTTGTTTGTTAGTTGTGCTGTGTGTGCCTCGGCAGAAGTGTTCTGCCTTTTCTTAAAATGCGAACTAATCAACTTAAACATCATCTTAACCCAATCTCACAAAGGCCTTGCGTAATCTGCAGATGGTGAACACGCGTGCAAGCGCCTCTCAGAGACGCGCCCCCCCCAGCTGGAGGAAAGCCACCAGAAGGAAGGAGAGAGAACCCTGAGAACCAGGAAGTGGATCAGCAGGACCCTATGGGTGAAAACCAGCCTGAGGGACAAGCACCTATAGGAGGCAGACCAGAAGCAAGTCATCCAGGGAGTCAGAATGAAGGATCGTTTGTTGTGCCCCCGCTTCCGCCAGATTTCAACTTGGCACAAGCTTTGTACCACCACACTCTGTTCATGCAAAATGTGTGGAATGCCAGTCGCCGTCAGGAGACAGCCCGTAGGCTCAATGCGGGTGACAAGTTGACCAACTTCCTGAGAACCAGACCGCCCACCTTTGGAGGGTCCAGCAACCCCTTAGAAGCAGATGACTGGCTGAGAACCATCAAGAGAAAGCTGGAACCATTTGGATGTGGAGACCGTGACAAAGTTCTCCTGACATCCCACCAACTCACTGGAACTGCCTTAGCATGGTGGGACGCTTACTGTGCAGCTTCCCCAAACGAGTCTGCAATCACCTGGAAGGAGTTTGAGGAAGAGTTCCGTCGCTACCACATCCCCGATGCCACCATGAGGCGTAAAGCAGATGAGTTCCGCGCACTGAAGCAAGGGAACAAGACTGTAGAAGAGTACACCCACGAGTTCACTGAGCTAGCCCGTTATGCACCAGACGAGGTGAAGACAGATGCAAAGAGGCAGGATGCTTTCATCAAAGGGCTACACCCAGACCTTCGAGCCCTGTTAGTCTCCCACAGTTTCCCTGACTTCAATACACTGATGAACAAGGCCATTGTCACAGAAAATGCCAGGATGGATGCAAGGCAAGAGAACAAGCGCAAGTTCCTGGAGAGCAAGAGCCGCCAGCTGGACCGCTCACAGAAGCCCAGGAGCTCTGGTTTTGCTGCACCTAGACCCCAGGCCCCCATACAGTATAGGACCCAATTTCAGGCTACAAGCTCCCAGGCTCCCAACAACTAGTACAAGAGCCAGAACACCTCAAAGCCACCACAGAGCAAAGTCAGTCAAGTCACAACCAACAACAGCAATGCGAGAGCCTGCTTCAATTACCGTGAGACCGGACATTACATCGCGGATTGCCCGTACCCTAGGAGCAAGCCTGCGATATCGGTCTACTCCAACTCGGTGAATGGGCCCAAGCCACCAGTGTTTGGAGCCAACCGTGTACCCGTCCGCAACACCAACACCGGCAGCAACAACAACAACGACATCCAGCAGTCATATGGACGAGCCCGCGTCAACCACATCGACGCGCAGGAAGCTCTAGGAGCACAAGGAGTAGTACTCGGTGAGTACCTAGTCAGTTCAGTTTTGGCAACAATATTATTTGATTCTGGAGCTTCGCATTCCTTCATATCATCAAGTTTTGTGGAAAAACACAAAATACCTACAGTACTACTAAAGACACCCCTACTAACCCGTACGCCTGGAGGTGATATTAAATGCCAACTAGGTTGTTCACGGGTACGGATTCTTTTAAGTGGGGTAGAGTTTCTAACAGACCTAGTAGTACTAGAGTCCAAAGGAATAGATGTGATCCTTGGAATGGACTAGTTAGGCAAGCACAATGGTCTCATAAGTTGTGCTGACAAGGTAGTGCACCTAACCAACCCAGACGGAATGCAAGTGACCTGTCACACCAAAGGAAAGGGGCCAGACCCTATGATCTTTAGTATGGAGACAAAAACTATCGAAGGAGTCCCGGTAGTCAGTGAATATCCCGATGTTTTCCCTGAAGTTCTACCTGGAATGCCACCGGATAGAGACATAGAGTTTGCTATTGAACTTGTCCCTGGAACCTCTCCTATAGCCAAGAGACCCTATAGGATGGCAGCCTCAGAATTGGCAGAATTAAAGAAACAACTAGAAGATTTGCAACAGATGGGATTTATCAGACCCAGCACATCCCCTTGGGGAGCCCCAGTACTCTTCGTAAGAAAGAAGGATGGAAGCATGAGGTTGTGCATCGACTATCGTGCACTAAATGATGTCACTATCAAGAATAAATACCCACTCTCTAAAATTGATGACCTTTTTGATCAGTTGAAAGGAGCCAAGTACTTTTCCAAGATTGACTTAAGGACCGGGTATCACCAACTGAAGATTAAGGGGAGTGACACCTCAAAGACCGCATTTGTCACCCGTTACGGGCAGTATGAGTTCACGGTGATGCCATTTGGGCTCACCAATGCACCAGCTTACTTCATGAATCTCATGAACAAAGTGTTTATGGATGAGTTAGACAAGTTTGTCATAGTCTTCATTGACGACATACTCATCTACTCCAAGAGTGACGAAGAGCATGAACAACACTTGCGAGTAGTGTTGGAAAAGTTGAGAGCGCACCAGCTCTATGCCAAGTTCAGCAAGTGTGAATTTTGGCTGGAGAAAGTAGCCTTCCTAGGTCACGTCTTGACCGCAGAAGGGGTAGCAGTAGACCCTGAGAAGGTAGAAGCAGTCTCAAACTGGCAACAACCCACCAATGTGGGTGAGATTAGGAGTTTTCTTGGTCTAGCTGGATACTATCGGAGGTTTATTGAAGGATTTTCCAAGATAGCTAGACCCATGACAGAACTGCTCAAGAAAGAGAGGAAATTTGTTTGGACCGAGTCGTGCGAGAAGAGCTTCCAAGAGTTGAAGAAAAGACTGACCGCCGCCCTAGTTTTGACCCTACCAGATATTCGCAGGGATTTTGTCGTTTACTGCGACGCGTCCCGTCAAGGATTAGGGTGTGTCCTTATGCAAGATGTGAAGGTTGTAGCATATGCCTCCCGACAACTTAGACCTCATGAGCAGAATTACTCAACACATTACTTGGAGTTTGCAGCCGTAGTGCACGCACTCAAAATCTGGAGACATTACTTAATTGGGAACAAGTGTGAAATATACACGGACCATAAGAGCTTAAAGTATATTTTCACCCAACCAGATCTGAACCTTAGACAGAGAAGGTGGTTAGAGTTGGTTAAAGATTATAATGTGGAAATTCATTACCACCCTGGCAAGGCTAATGTAGTGGCAGATGCCCTGAGCCGGAAATCCTACAGACCCAAGAGTGCCCACCTGCAAGAAGAAATGGCACGGCTAAATGTGCACATCGTCCCCCGGAATAATAGCCATCAACTGGCGATCCAGTCCACCCTGGAGGATCGGATCAGAAATGCCCAAGGAACGGACAAGGATTTAGTGCAGATCTGCAAGCATACCGGAGAAAATAAGGCACCAGACTTCAGAGTCGACAGTAAAGGAACACTGTGGTATAAAGATAGGATTTGTGTGCCTAAGGAAGGAGATTTTAGACAGGTAATTATGGACGAGGCTCACAACTCGCCATATTCCATCCACCCAGGATCCACCAAAATGTATTTGGACTTGAAACATAAATATTGGTGGAAGGGAATGAAAGCTGACATAGCTCAATTTGTCGCTCATTGTGACACCTGCCAAAGGATTAAGGCCGAACACCAGAGACCGGCAGGCCTATTACAACCTTTGCCTATCCCAGTTTGGGAATGGGATGAGATAGGAATGGACTTCGTAGTAGGTCTACCCAGAACACAGAAGGGACATGACTCTATATGGGTAATAGTGGACTGACTCACCAAAGTCGCTCACTTTCTACCTGTACGGATGAATTATGGCGGAGAAAAACTAGCCAAGCTTTATGTGGAGAATATAGTAAAGTTACATGGAGTGCCCAGTAGAATTGTTTCGGACCGAGGGACCCAGTTCACCTCGAGATTTTGGAAAAGTTTGCATAAAGCCATGGGCACCAAGTTGGATTTTAGCTCCGCATATCACCCACAGACCGATGGCCAGACAGAAAGAGTGAATCAGATTATGGAAGATATGCTGAGAGCATGTGTCCTTACCTATGGTAAAGACTGGGAGCAAAGTTTACCCTATGCAGAGTTCTCCTACAACAATGGTTATCAGGCAAGTTTGGGTATGTCTCCGTTTGAAGCCCTCTACGGGAGAAAATGCAGGACTCCTCTGATGTGGTCAGAAGTGGGAGAACGTACACTAGTGGTACCCGCGCTCATAAAAGAAGCCGAAGAGAAAGTAGCGGAAATTAGAGAGAAGTTGAAAGCAGCTCAATCCAGACAGAAGAGTTATGTAGACAAAAATAGACGAGAATTGGAGTTTAGTCCAGGGGATTTTGTCTACCTTAAGGTTTCACCCATCCGGGGAACCCGTAGATTTCAAGTCCATGGAAAGTTGGCCCCTCGGTACATCGGACCATACCCGGTGCAAAAGAAGGTTGGAAAGGTGGCCTACCGATTGGAGTTACCCGAAGCAATGTCAGATATACACCCGGTATTCCATGTCTCCCAGTTGACAAAATGTCTGAGAGTGCCGGAAGATGAACACATACCGGAGGAAGAAATAGACCTGCAAACAAATCTACAGTATCAGGAGGTGCCGGTCAAAATTTTGGACACCGTCACCAAAAGAACCAGAAACTCCGAAGTGCGGATATGCAGAGTACAGTGGAGCAGGCACAATGCAAAGGAAGCTACGTGGGAACGAGAAGATGCTTTAAAGAAGGAGTTCCCCCACCTTTTTAGGAGCCAGCCGAATCTCGAGGACGAGATTCCTTTTAAGTGGGGTAGGTTTGTAACGCCCGTGTTTTAATCTCTGGGAAAACCACCTAAATAAATCACCGGTGAAAAATCTTTTCAAAATCTTTTACCACCCGAGCTCCCGTTTCCGCCAAACCCTCCCGCCTGGTTATCGCCGCACCCTCTCTTTTCCTGTTCGCCTCGCTGTCACCGCCCTCTCTCCCGTCCCCTCCCGCGTCACCCGCTCTCGGGTCGACCGCCGGGCCCGACCGTCGCTGGCCGATCGTCGTCGACCCCCTGTCAGTTTTTCCCGCCGCGAATCCCGCCACTTTTCCCCTCCCCCCTTCTTCCCTCCTTTTCTTTTTCCCCTCTTCTTTTTCTTCTTTTCTTTTCTCTCCTCCTTTTTCTTTCCCCTCTTTTTCCTTCTCCCCCTCCTCTATTTCCTCTGCTCCCACCCGACACCGACCGCCACCGCTCTGCCCTGCCCGTCGCCGACCGCCCCGTCCTCCGGCCGGCCCCACCCTCCGCCCGTTCCGCTGCTCGCCGCCGTGCCGCCTCTCACCGCGGCCCCACTATCACTCTCGCCACGCCACTGCGCCGACCAAACTGCCGACCACCGGCGCCGTGCACGCTCTGCTCCGCCCGTCGCGCACGCCATCACCGCCGAGCTACCCCGCGCCGTGACCCCGCCACCGCAGCCGTACCTCACTGCCGCACGCGCTTGGGCCACACGCACGCGCCAGGCCGAACTCCACCGCACGCCGCCCCACGAGCTCACCCGAGCCCCTCGACCATCGCGCCGCCGCTACCGTGCCGCGCACCGCCGACCACCACGCTGCGGCCGCACGCCACCGCCCGTCCTCGCCGCGGCCCCATCCACTCGAGCGCGCACGCCACGTCGCGACGCACGCACGCGACAAGAACAGCGCCGCCATACCACCAACCCGCCGACCACCATTAACCCCGCCGCCGGCCGCTCCTACCGCCCGCCGAGCGCCTCCTCCCCATCCGCTCGTCGGCCCGCCTCTCCAACCCTCCTCCGCGCCTATAAAAGGGGCCTCGGGCACCAACTCCACCCCCACCAGCTCACGAGCCGCCGCAATCGCCCTCTCCGCCGCCGCAACACCGCCGCCTCCGTTGTCAGTGCCGCCACCGCCTCCGGCCCTCGTGGGCAGCCCTCCCCGCTGCACCTCTGCCTAGGGTAAGAGAACCAGTAGACTCGCCATACTCTCCTCTCCCTCTTCCCCCGACCAATTCCACCTGAGCTGCCACGGTTCGCCGGCGATTTCGCCGCCGCCGACCGCCGTTGCTCTCCCCCCCCCTCGGTACTGTGTCGCGAAGAGGAAAGGGCATTTTGCCCATAACCCCCTGCCCTTTTCCCGATTCAAACCCGCAGTCCAAATAACTAAAACCCCTCTCTCTTGGGCACCTTGCACATGACCCCCTGAGCTTTAAACAAATTAACCCGCGGTCCACAGTCACTATTCTCTCTCTCTGTCTATTACGCCAGAGGCCCTCGGACTTTTCTGTAATTACAGACATGTCCTTATTCTTTAAAAATAGCCCCAAAACACCCCTAAACTCGTCATTTCATGCACCAAATTAATCCCGTTTGACCCCAAACTCCACCACAAGAATCACCAGTATATTTCCGCCAAATCCATCCAGTCCATATTCAAAAATGACCATGTCATTATCATCCGCTCTCACTTCCCGTTCTTTCTTTCGGAGCTCAATAAAAGCTTTTCTTTTATTTATTGTGTGTTTGTTCGTGTGTGCCGTAGACGCTGTTGTGAATGAGGAAGGACTCGAGGAGGAGCAGGGTTACGAGCAGGAGCTTGGAGACCAAGACCCCGGGCAAGAATCCCCCGAGGGTTGGGAGAACGGCGAGTGCAATCCCACCCTTTGATGCATACTTTCGTCCTAGATTTTTATAAACACAACCCATGGCCTGTTTTACAAAACTTGCATGATTTTACTGCGAAACCCGGTTGGATAGCCATTCCTTGATTGCTATGACTGTTTCCTTGACAACCCAGATTAATGTTTAAATATGACAGTGCTCTGTTTGAATGTTAATCACCGCTAGAAATGCTTAGGAATATTTTACTATTACATGCCCCATTACACTCATCTGGTGTTTACAAAAGCAACCGTGTGCGTGTTTTAAAATAAAAGAGTTGGGTTTATGAATAAAATGAGTACCCGTGTGGGATGAGACAGACGGTATTTCTGTGTGAAATACCGAGGTGAGGTCGAACCTGTGTGGTTGAGCATGGTGGGAGTTGTCTATCCTATCACAATTTTTGGGATGATGTTGATGTGTCATCTAGCCTAACCCATTTTATTGTACCGCCACTCGACCGTTGTATGTGGCAACGGCCTAGCATAAATCCCACTAGTTAAGCTGTTGGTTATGTGGTGCGCTGGTGAGCAACAGAGGGCCATGGAGCCGGGGATACGATCTATGTGAGGTATGCCCCTGGGTAGAACCTCGTTGGTAGGTTGCTTACCCCCTGGTCGCGTCTGTGATAACTTGTCAGTTTAGCTACGGTGGGTAATGGCTTTGATAGGAGCTGCACTGGCACTAAGGTGTTCATGTTGTGGTAGCCTGTTTTGGTGTAAGAAAGTGTTTTGGTGTTTGTTGAACTGAGAAAAGTCTTGACTTGGGCTACGACAGATGGGAAATCTGGTAGCATTAAAATCTTGTGTGTACAAGTGTTACATTTATTGATCCTATTAAAAGAAATAATTGTGAAAACCCATTGCGAAAACCAACCCCTTGCATGTGTAAAAACTCGTTTTATTGCAAAAATCAGCCATAAGCCTGTCCTTGTTATTACCCCTTTGCATATTTCTATGGTATCCTGTCCGTGGCTGTGGTTGTGCTTGCTGAGTACGTATGTACTCACTCTTGCTTATTTTTGTTATAGAGGCAGACCCGGACTTTGTGCCTGAGGACGTCATTTAGAGGGGTTCGTTCTGCACCCAACCTTTGCCTGTGTGTTAGGGTCACCCGCTGGAAGGCGCATGTGTTGCCACTCTGATGAAGACCTCTATGTTATCAACCTTTTTATCTGGAGCTTAGTGTTAGTTCTGTTTGTCGTGGCCCTGCAATGCCACCGTTTCCCGTGATGTTGTTTATGTACTGAACTATCTGTTGTAATAATGTGAACCAACATCCTGGGACTGGTATTTGTATCACATTAAGTTCTCTCTTTCGAGGGGACGCTTCAGAGTGCGACCACCGCTACCACCCGGACAGCGCGATGGTGGTGGCGCTGTCCTCCGGGTGGCTGCGGCTCGACGGCACGCGCCGGTGCGGCAAGATGGTCCGCGTCACCGCCAACGGGCGCTCCGTGCTGGCCAAGGTCGTGGACGAGTGCGACTCGGTGAACGGCTGCGACGAGGACCACAACTTCGAGCCGCCGTGCCCCAACAACGTCGTGGACGGGTCGCCGGCGGTGTGGAAGGCGCTGGGACTCAAGCAGATCCTCGGGGAGGTCAAGGTTACTTGGTCCGATGCCTGATCGCCGTCCAACACACTGCTCAAGTTGCCTGCTTCAACATGGAGAGAAAGAATGTGTGATGCAGTTATGCTAGTATTCGTGATGGAGTATACCCACTAAATAAACCATCACCTAGTAGTATTCGTCGTCTTCCTAAAATTATGACCACCTGTCATATGTTTCCTTTGATATCGTTCTTGTTTCTCCCAAAGTAACTCATGCATATGTGTTCAATGTGCTATTGTTAGTAATGATATTATGATATGTTATTCTTGTGTCTTACTTTCCTACATGGGTGGCGGTTTAGCAACAGAATTTGTTATTGATGCAGCCAGACCCTTGCTTTTTATGGTGAAAATTGTCTATTTGTTAGGCATAATTTTATCTGACCTTGTTATAAATTTGCTACGAAAATCTCAGGCCTTGTAATATGATTTATGTAGTACCAAAAAGAACTAGTTTAAACAGTCCCAAAGAAGAAGGGATTAAGTGGTACTATTCTGTCACTGAAAAGTGAAGCTCAGCTCAGCTCACTGGTGAGTTTTGTATTACATTTTGGGCAGACTGCTACAAGAGCAATGATCCAGACGGCTGGATCCATGGCAAATAATATCATCAGTACCACTGCTCCCCACCCGTGTCGTCAAACACTAGAGCAGTGCTGACGCTGAATATCTTCGACGCAAGGACGGCGATGACCCGTCAGAGTGTGACGACTCCTACCTCAGAGATGATGAGGAGATGGTGGTCGTGCTGTCTGCCGGCTGCTTCATTTACATACTCCGTGCACGCCAAGGTGACAGATGAGTGTGACTCTTCATGGTTGCAGTGATGAGCACAATTTTGAGGCACCATGCAACAACATTGTCGATGCTTCACCAAGAGTAAAATGCACGGGCGGTACATAAACTTGGCAGCCTGTGTCATCTAGGTCCCTCTACTCCTAAAATGCACATCTACCTACATAAACTTGGCAGTCGGTGTCATCAAGGTCCTAACGGGCGTCGCCCAGACCCGCATGCCTACGTGGCCTCCCATATGGGCCGAAAGCTGGCCGCCCCAGTCCAACTTCTCCCCTTCAACTTTTTCTCTAACCCACATCTGCCCCTTCAACTCTTCCTCCCATCTCAACTCACCACCTTCTTCCTCCTGCTGCGCGACGTGTGCGCCGGCGCGGCGCTACGCCGGCTATCACCAAGCTCCTCTTCGACTTGGCGCTACTCCAACCTCTTCCCTACATGCTAGAACGCGTACCAAGCCACTCCTTCGCCTCCCACTCTTTCTCCTCTATTTTCCCCCTTTGCAAGCTCACTCGCCGGTCATGGGGACGGCGAGGCTGCGGCGGCGGCTCCGTCTCGTCTCTCTCTCTCTCTCTCTCTCTCCGCCGGCTCGCCTCCCCTCCTCCCGCACCCCATCCGGCGAGGAGACCACGCGCTGCATCGGTGCTGGCGGCCTTCTTGCGGCTGAAGGTCCTTGTTTGGTTTTGGTAATTGAGTGACAACTTAGGTGGACTAATATGTGTTTAAGTGAAATACACAGGTGATTATGTGATGAAGGAGCTCATTGCATATGGGACATGACATGGAGTCATGTGACTAAGTGGAGAAGATCAAGACAAGACTTGGTTTGATGGACCGGTTGCAAGTGTGAAGGGCAAGTCAGAGGCTAAGCGCTGGACCGCATGGCGGGATGCTTGATTAATGACTTGGCGCCGATGGACCGTTGCAACGGTGAAGAACAAGTGAAGTCAAGATCAATGGACCATTAAGTCACATGATGATATGAAGTGGATCATATCATTTGTGATTATGTTGGTGTATGAGTTGCATCAACATTGGAGAAGATGAATGGAATGCGCAAGGCAAAGGTATAACCGATAGGCATTTCATTTAACCGGTCATAGGAGATTAGAGAAGTTTATGACCGGATTTAAGATAGATGGCCGTACTATCAAGAGGGGCAAACTTGTTTTCATATCGGTCATCTAGTGCCACTTGAGCGATCTAACATTGCGATGTTGCTAGGATCGAGTGGCGACTAACTTTGAGAAAGAGCGTTGTTGAAAATCTTGTTGAAACAAGTGCTGACTAAGTGGGCGGACTGTCCGTGGTCAGGGCTCGGACAGTCCGTGGCTTGTGAGTTGAAAAAGAAAATAGATTTCATGGGAAATTCCGTTCGGACGTGTCCGATCGTCCCTCAGACTGTCCATAGTTTGGATTGGACAGTCCGTGGTTTGTGCACTATGAGAGGACCCACTTTGTCGATCTCTTGAGCGTTGTGATGTTGCTAAGATCGAGTGGCGTGGTAAAGAGAGTGAAAAACTCTTTGAGAAATATTTGTAAAAATGCTAACTCACTCACACATAAGATGGTACACTTATGGAGTTGACACATTTGCAAAGGGGTTGAAGTTTGGATGATGGTTATGGCTTGGTGTGATTTTGGTTTGCAATTCTGCTTTTATCCAAAGTATTTTGGGTCAAGAATTCAGTTGGGTTGGATAGCCCTATGAATGAGCTTTCCATAGAGTCCAAGATCACCTAATTTGGACATCGGAGCTAAAAGTTATGGGCGTTTTACCGAGTGCCGGCTGTGCTGAAAATAGAGTGGCGGACCGTCCGCGATCAATGGCGGATAGTCCGCGGATAGGTCGGACGGTCCGCGGAAATGGGTCGGACAGTCCGTAAATTCGCCCGGTTTTACCAGAAGGTTCGGGGGTTCATGATCCAGGGGGTCGGACAGTCCGCGGATGACTAGTTTTTGACCGTTTGGATCTCAACGGCTAGTTTTTTGAATGGCGGACGGTCCGAGAATGAACCGCGGACGGTCCGAGGTAGCCGTTAGAGCTCGGGAAAAGAGTGTAACGGCTAGTTTTCCCCTCCCCTCTATAAATAGAAGGGTGCCCGGGCCTTGGGAGGGTTTGAGCACCTTGGGAATGTGTTTCCCATGGTTGTGCTTGCCTTGGGAGTCCACTAACTCACTTCTTGTTGCAAGATTGCGAATTCATTGTGAGTGAGTGCGAATCTAGTGCATTGCTTTGAGAGATTGCATTGAGTGGCACTAGGTATTCGTGTTGCAAGTCGGTTTGCTTGTTACTCTTGGAGGTTGCCACCTCCTATACGGCTCGGTGGATTGAGGCTCCGTTGAAGCACGCAAGGAGATTGTGCGGTGCTCCGGAGAAGGATTTGTGAGGGGGATTGTGCTCACCCCGTGGGGATCACGAAGATCAACTCTAGTGGAGCGTGTCATTGAGTTACCTCACTTGCGAGTGGTGTCTTGGAGTGCCTGGAGTGGCCAGCGGCTTGCGAGCTTTGCCCAAGAACCATCGAGGTGTTGGTCGACACAACGAGGATTAGCTTGGTGGCAAACAAGTGAACCTCGGGATAAAATCACCGTGTCAACATTGTCTACTCTTCTCGGTGGTTTACATTTCTCAATCACAAGCATTGTATTTACATCCTTATATATCTTGTGCTTGTATGGTTGCTCTCATAATTAGTTAGCTTGTGTAGCTTGCTAATTATCTTCTTACTTGTGTGGCTAGAAGTAGTGATCTTGTAACTAATTAGCTTGTGTAGCTTAATTAGTATCTTTACTTAGTTTGTGTAGCAAAGTAATTTGAGCCTTTGGATTAGGCTTGTGTAGTCTTATTCGTTGAGCATTGCTAGTGAGCTTAGGAGCTTTGTGCTTTTGCTTACTAGTTGTGTAAGAGCTCCCCGGTGTGTGAAGTACTAGTGGCATAGGTTTGTGTGACCTTGCTCCTAGAATTGATTAGGTGAGCTCGTGCTAGCTTGGCACCTTATTGCTTATTCAGGATCTTTTATAAGGTGCTAGTGAACATAGATAGAGGGGTGAAGTCTTGGCTAGACCGATAGTTTTAATTCCGCTGTTGTTTCGGTTAGCCGGTGAGTTATGTTTTTAGAAAGGACTATTCACCCCCCTCTAGTCCGCCATCTCGACCCTACAACGGCCTCCTCCCGCATGCTCCCACGTGCGCGAGCAAGCTGCCGCTGCGCCGCTCGCCGCTGCCAAGCCGTGCGCTCCGCCCGTCGCTGCGTCTCCAGCGCCCGCGCGCCGGCCGCGTCAAGCACCGCAACAGCGCCGCTGTGAGCCCCGGCTGCCATAACTCCCCGCCGCTGGCCTCCTCTGGCGCCAAGCGTCCCTCCCGTCGACTCGACGCCTCAAGCCCCAACCGGGCCTATAAATAGGCCCCGCAGCACCTTCGCCGACCCCCCCACCAGCTCACCTCCATGCCACCACAGCGCCACCGCCTCGGCCAGTGCCGCTGCCGCCCGCACGTCGTCGTGGGCAGCTCTCCCTAAGCTGTCCCCGCTCGAGGTGAGGACGGGAGCGAACTCCCCTCTCTCTTTCCTCTTGTTCCCGACCGCCATCACCGCCCAGAACGCCGGCACGGCCGCCGCCGTCAGCCGCCGCCGCCCTCCCCTGTTCCCCCTTTCTGTCTCTGTTCGCCAAGAAGAAGGGCACTTTGCCCATAACCCCCCTACCTTCCTTCATTTCAACCCAGTCAGCTTGCGGGTCCATCTCGAGACCCGTTAGGACGCGTGTTGACGCCTAGGCCTAGATGTTGTACCTGGATGTGCATTTTGAAAGTATATGGACCTGGATGACACTCGTTGCCAAGTTGATGTACTGCCGGTGAATTTTACTCCTTCACCAAAATGTGGAATGCTCTGGACTCTGGGGCTTGACCAGAGCATTGGCGAGCAAAAGACATCAACTGGTCTGATGATGAGTGGACAGCTTGACTGCAAAAGCAAACATACAACAGCATTCCACATTTTGGTGGAGGAGTAAATACGACATGATTCTTACTCTAGGATTCTATTAAGGATTACTCGCATGTAAACAACAAACATTACTCCATGTTTTGGAAATAAGTGAGTCATTCTTGCACTACTCAATGTCTATCCTTAGCAGCCTTGTTGAAAAAACTACAGCCAACCTATACGAGCCTTTGCTACAACATAGATTTAGCGCTGTACTGAATTAGTGTGGTGATTCAAGACATATAAGAAGCATCACTATCTGCCTAAGATGCGAAACATCTCAGCAACTCCTTAAATTATCAAATATTGATTTTCGATAGAAGTTTTGCACTCAGAGGAAAATAGGTAAGTAGTTACTTGACTAGTGCTCTTTCCCTGGGCATTTTGAATACCACTCATGGGAACAATAGATCTCTACTTTAAAACAACATTACTGGATCAGACAAAGGGCATTCCATCTTGCGATTATCCACAATATCACTTAAAACAGAACTAAGGAAAATTAACATATAGCAGTACATGATGTTACCTGCTTTGTCTTCAATGTACATGACTATAATCTTAATCTAATCACAAAAAAATGTCTTCAGAGCTGACAGACTTGGGATAGAATGTTGCGTTCCAAAGGTGAAACTATTAAAAATGGATGGCCACAAGACAGACATATTTCCAGAGAACACAAGACTAGCAGACAGAAGCCAACCTGAAAAGGCTAGGGCAAAGACAAAAGAACGGGGTCTTAGCTTCACATATCAAAATAAGAAAGACACTTCGGTTGAGCTTCCCTAAGTGCGCATATTGGCCGGAATCCCAAATACATCCAAGGATGGTCTTCTTTATTCTTGTAACAGTTTTTCTTTTACGGAAACTAGCAAGAACGCATGTGCGGCACACACGTTTATTGATGACATGTAGGTACTAAAACAATATCACTTCACTTTAGTGCAAAGCGCTTTTAAAAATACTTAATATTCGCTCTCTCATGTATGGAGAGCTTTAGGTATTCTCAAAACTCATGATAGTTGGCATTTATTTATATGGAGAAAACTCTCTAATTTATTGTCTTTTAGCAATACGGGATAATTGTGTATAGACGTGGGTACAAATGTGGGTATATTTAGGTGGGCCCTTTTTTGGGTGAAAAAAGTTTTGGGTTTAGAGGGGGAAATCAACATAGGAATGTCCCTCCCCCCCCTCTTTTTTGACCATTCATCAACCAATTTTCCCGATAGGTGGGTCCTATGTGAGGTGGGTGTGGGTTTTTTTGTTGGTGAGAAGTGTTTTCAAATCTAATTCTCTTTATAGTATAGATATAGATGTCTTCTATGTATTATTCCATCTGGTGCAACATAGAGATTATAGGAACCATAAAGGCATCAGATTTTATTGGTAAAATTATGCCAATTATTGTTTACTTGAAAAAAAGAAACACTAATATATACCAAAGCTAGAAGAAGTAACATTGGACTCAAACATTAATGGGTAATGCAGTTATCCGCCGTACACAAACAAAAAAGGTGTGATGGTCAAGGCAAACATGAGGTGATGAACCAAGAAAAAGGGCATCATGTGACATGCCAAGTTAAACAAGAGGCATAGCAATTGCTGTCATGTTGCTTCCACAGCTCTATATAAACCCAATCAAACTAGATACTTTCAGCCACTCAGCAAGAGTTCCAAGCCTCTCAAGCTCTCACATAAACTTGGGAGGCAGAAAGCGATATAAAAGTAATATGGCTGACACAAGAGTACTGGTTGTGTTGTGAAAGGGTCTCTAGTCTAGTGGTTAGAGCACTTGAGCAGCACCCTGCAGACCCAGGTTCGATTCCCCGTGGGAGCGAATTAACTGGAGTTTAGAATAAAGAAAATTAAAAAAATAGGTAGGGGCTTCCCCTACTGACTCCGATCAAAAAAAAAGAGTACTGGTTGTGTTTGCACTCTTGCAGATCATGTTCTTCCCCTTCCATGAGGTCTCTGCAGCGACATGCCATGCCAGTGGCTTCATTCATGGCAAGGGACGAAACTGCAACAAAGAGATTGGTTTGGACAGCTGCTGTGTCACAGGCAAGCCCTATTCGCGGTTCAGATGCTCGCCTCCGGTGTCAGCCAAGACACCAGCTATCCTGACAGTCAACAGATTTGAAAATGGAGAAGATGAAGCCGGGATGACATTCTGCGATATGTGCTTTCAGAGAGACAAAGAACTGGTGGTCATATTGTCCTCTGGTTGGCTGAGACTTGACGGTATGAACCGTTGCAACAAGAAGATCCGTGTCAATGCGAATGGAAGGTCTGTCCTGGCGAAGGTTGTCGATGATGTGACTCATTTAATGGCTGTGACGAGACACACGACTTTGAGCCCCCATGGCCCCATGCCGCAACAACGTTTTGAACGCTTCGCCGGCAGTGTGGAAGGCTCTCAGGCTCAATGAAAGCATCGGAGAGATGAATGTCACATGGTCTGATGTCTAAGTTTGGCCACGGTGATGACTGATGAGCATATATGCCATGCGTTGCAGTTCGCCTGCTTGTACTAGGAGCTACTAAATAAGCCATGTCTTGGACTCTTGGTACAGTATATGTCATTGCTCCAAAAATTATGTCTGATGTGATGGCCCTTGTCAACCGCTGTAAATCTATAAGCTCATAAGTGGAATATAGCCCTGGTTTATAATCTCGTGTTGATAAGAAGCCTTTTGTTTTAGCATTCTGAGCAACTCAAATAGTTGAACGAAGACAGCAAGAGCATACAGTCATATTACCTCGTAAAATATATGGTTTATTACTCTTCTTCAAGAAACACTGTGAAAGTTAAACAAAAGCAACTACTGATGAGTTGGGGCAATTTTGCAGTGATAGCAATTGGATTAATTATCATGGGCCCATTCTAATCTTCAGCACTAGTGGACTACCAACTAATCCTGAATCCTGGCTGCTCCGCTGGCTGCGCAAACCATTTGCACACGGCAGTTGCAAATGAGATTTCTTTGCCTCTGCCGCTCTTCACGTGGCCCGTGCCCGTCGTCCTCTGCTCCTCCTCAGTCCGCTCTCTCCCTGGAGGGTGGAGCTCTCAGCTGCTCGGGTCAGGTTCCAGCAATCGAGCCCTCTAGATCCAGCCACCTCCTCCTCGGCGGCGGCGGCCAGGGTCCAAGGGGTGATTCCCGAGCACGGTCCTCCTCCGCCGCGCAGAATTAGCAGCAGCAACCTCGCCGCGCACAACTAGCAACAGAGTGCAGTTCCGCCCACCAACTTGTACCGCCGGCGCCGGGAATGTCGCGCCGGATGCGTCCCGGGGGCGCCACATGGTCGAAGCTAAAGCGGGCCGTTAGGGAGGGCGTCCCCACGGCCACGGGAAGGAGGCTCGGCCGGGAGGACGCACGCCAGCTCTGCGCCGAGTTGCTCCCGGCGATCCCAGGTTCGTCGCCACCACCAGCCGTGTCCGGCGAGGACAAGAAGCCCACCAGGCGTCCCGCGGGTCGTCGTTCATGCTTGGAGCTGGGGCGGATGATCGGAGAGCGCTGCCGCTCGGGTGACCTTGGCCCCGAGGAAGCACTCCACCTGTTCGACGAATTGCTCCTGAAAGCCACGCCCGCCTCAATTTACGCCTTGAACCAGCTTCTCACTGTCATAGCAAATGCCCCGGCGTCGTCCTCCGTGGTCGACGGCCCTGCGCTCGCCATTTCTCGCTTCAACCGCATGGCCCAAGCTGGCGCCTCCAAGGTCGCTCCCACCATATCCACCTACAACATCCTTATCGATTCTTGCTGCCAAGCGAGCCGTTTGGACCTTGCCTTCGCATCATTGGCCCTTGTAATTAAGTCAGGATGGAGGGTGCCTGCAATCACATTCACGCCCCTGCTGAGTGCCATCTGTGGGGAGAAGAGGACAGGCGATGCAATGGACATAGTCCTCCGACGAATGCCCGAGCTCGGCTGCACACCCAATGTCTTCTCCTACAACACTCTTCTCAAAGGGCTCTGCAATGAGAAGAAGAGTCAGGAGGCTCTCGAGCTGTTCCTCATGATGACCACTGATGAAAGCAAAGGCAAATGCACACCAGATGTGGTGTCGTATAACACCGTCATTGATGGTTTCTTCAAAGAGGGCAAGGTGGCCAAAGCTTATGGCGTGTTTCGTGACATGCTGGATCGTGGTATTTCCCCAGATGTTGTGACTTACAACTCAGTCATTGACGGTTTATGCAAGGCACAAGCAATGCACAAGGCCAAAGAGGTCCTTCAGAAGATGCTTGATAAAGGTATTGTGCCAGATACTACTACATATACCACCCTTATCAGTGGATATTGCTCTTTAGGATGGTGGAAAGAGGCGGTTAGAATGCTCAAGCAAATGTCCAGAGATGGTCATCGACCAAACGTAGTTACTTACAGTACGGTCATGGTCTGTCTTTGCAAGAATGATAGGATTGCAGAAGCTAGAAATATTTTTGATTATATAGCTGCGAATGGCCCAAAGCCTAATATCACTACCTACTGTATTATGCTTCATGGGTATAGTACTAAAGGTGATCTTGTTGAAATGAATTATCTCATTGATTTGATGGTACAGAATGGAATGTCACCAAACCATCATGTTTTCAACATATTGATATCTGCGTATGCTAAGCTCGGGTTGGTAGAAGGGGCAATGCTTATATTTGAGGAAATGAGGCAGCATGGTTTGGACCCTGATGCAGTAAACTATTCAACGGTAATTGATACACTTTGCAAGATAGGCAGGGTGGATGATGCTATGTCCCAATTCAATCAGATGCTTGAACAAGGATTGCCGTCTGACATTAAAATATTTACCACTCTCATTTGTGGTTTTTCTACCTGCGGCAGATGGAAGGAAGCTGAGGCACTATTTAATGAAGCAGTACAAGCAGGTGTAAATATTGATATTGTTCTGTTTGCTGCAATGATACGCGATTATTGCGTAGCTGGTAAAATAGATGAAGCAACGAAACTTCTTGATACTTTGGTCTCAATTGGCTTGAAACCCAATGCTGCCATCTGGAATGCGTTGATTAATGGCTACTGTAAAGATGGTAGTAAAGATGATGCATTAGCTGTATTGACAGAAGCTTTGAGCAAAGTGAGTTAAGAATGGCTCTGCCAAACTGGATGGTCTGGTGTCGCAAAGGAACTCTTTCTCTGGATGGTCGAAAGTTGAAAAGAGAGAAATTTGAATGGATATAATAATTCTAGGAGGGATTTTGTAAAAGAATGTAAGTGTAGATGAGTGCTAATTATTTCAGAATCCTTGTTCATTGAATTTCATCTTCATATGTTACATCCAATAATATTAGTGAAGCTGTTCAAAGCTTGTGCGGGAAAAAAGATGTCTTCGATTCTGTTGCTACCATCTAGGCTAATCCTTCTGTTTCTAACGCCATGATCTACATATTAGTGGTAGAGAAATTGCAAAGTAGGTTAATTATCAATGTATTTGATTTGACTGCTTTTATTTCCCTAGTTCATGAAAAGAAAGCATATCCTACTCGTATGATTTTTCGATTGCATCTTAAAAAACAAGTTTCAGGTAATCAAGTTGGTCTAATATCTAGGGAGTTTGCAGGTGCAGCTGAAGTGGATCCAATGCGCAGTCACTAAGGTTTACAACGATTTTGATGTTGCTGCTACTGCACTACCAAATCCAATTAGTGGGAAATCATCATTTATTCCCATCAGCACTAATACAGGGACAAGTTTATTCTTATTCGTAGCCGTGTTGCTGTAAATCGTACTTCTACTGTTGTTCGTCGCCCTAGGAAGTAGGACTCTCCATAAAAAAAAAGGAAGTAGGACTCGACTCCGAAGAAATATCGTACGATATTTGCTAGTAGTAAACACAAGTGTTTTCTGAAGAACTAATGATTCTCTCCTTGGTCGTCAGCTGTGGAATCTAGAGAAATATGTTTGCGATGGTGCCATCAAACAGTAAAATACCTATTGTGAATCCAGCAGTACAGTACACTATTGTTATCTGTACCTTAGGTTGATAGCTATTGCTGCCTGTTAAAATTGTCCTTAATCTGTTGGTCTTCTCACAATTGATTTGCGAACTTTTTTTTCAGGATTGTACAAAAGCACACCGCTTGACAAATTGAGGAAAATACTGTGCAAATGTGGCAACAGCTACATTCTCTGAAAATGGGTAATCTTTGACGCCACTAGAACGATAACACAACGGCCCCATGAAGCATACAATGACAATAGGAAGGCGCAAAGTTTTTTTTCCCTGAAAGCGCAAGAGCGTAATTTAACCAAGAAAATCCAGCCAAGCAAATTAGTGACTTGCAACAGAAACAGTCGCTGAATTTTCTTTGGATTTTGCAGCTCGAGGTGCAACTGCCTAGCTATTGCCAATCGTATACCGAACAGCGGGTACCGGTTCTACCACGTGCTCTGCACCAAGTGTACATGCAGGAGCAGGAGGTGCATGAAAGGCGCATAGCCTTGCAGTCGTGTGCCTGTCTCCTGCTTTTCTGTGAATGTTTGCTGCAGAAATCAGTAGTAACGGCTAATGTTTGGGGCAGATGAGTCCTGCTGCAATTCTTTTGGAAAATAGATGAACTGGTCGGAGAAAATGCTAGGATCTTCTACTAGGCCCGCTGGAATCTGTGAGAACATTGCATTTTCACTGATGATTCTCTGAGCTTTTCTATAATAGAGAAAGCAGTTGTGCAGTAATGCCGCTTCCTGATGTGGTTTTTAGGCTTGTAGCAGAGTTAAGACATTTTTGTGCTGTAGCAGACTAGCAGTGGATGACGCAGTGGTTTTGATGCATACTACTAACAATGTGATGGTGTGAGATTAGTTGAATTAGATGTGTCCTCTATTTTGACACTGATCGTACCTTGAAGATACTGGTTTGATAAGTACTGGTTCATGCAGCCTTCTGATGCTAGTATTTGTCTATTTCCTTTTGATAATTGTACTGCATATGGTGTCCAATTATCTCACTGTCTGTTTTGCTTTTGCCACTGAAAGAGGAGCACACTGATGTTGTTTGCCAGTTCTCTGATGGGTTTCTGTGGTTTTTGGAACAAATTAAGCAGTCTCATGTTTGTGCACTATTGTCTCTTTCTGTTTCTAATTGGTTTTTAGCCTTTTGGGTAATGCTAGCATTTTGGGTAATGCAACGGTTAGGTGTTTTGATAAATTTAATTGTGTCATGTGGATTCTCTGTTTTCACATCAATCATCATCGGCCAATGCTGGTATGAAAAGTATAATAATTTACTAGTTCATTCAGGCTTTTGATGCTATTTGTCTGTTATTGTGAATTCTGAATGTGAAGGTTAATTTCCTATGGCGTCCAATTATCTCACTGTCTGTTTTGTCACTGAAAAGAGGAGCGCACTAATGCCATTTGTCTTTCTCTGATGGGTTTCTGTGGTTTTTGGAACAGATTATTTGGTCATCATGTTTGTGCAGTAGTTATCTCTTTCTGTTTCTGACAGGTCTTTAGACTTCTGTCAGAGTTTGCAATATAGTAGCATTTTGGGTTATGCATAGTTTAAGTGTTTTTGATTCATGTAATTGTCGCATGTGGATTCTCTGTTTTCACATCAATCATCACGACCAATACTGGTCTGAAAAGTATCATTTACTGCACTTTATGATGCTATATGTGTGTGAGAGAATGTGATTTCTGATTGTTTAATTTCGTTTTTATTGCATAGCTGAATTCACTTCTTGGCACTGAAAAGAGAGTACAGCTTTGATATTTGCCAACTTCGTATACAGATCTTGAATTCCTGGTGATTTCTCCTTATGGAACGAATTCAGTTGACAGGCCTTGGCGAGTAGTTTTCCTCAATCCTTCTCTTCCGGATATGAGTTGCAAACTTGCAATCCTCCCAGTGTCACTCATCCGAGTGCACTGGTGTCAAGTCTGAAGAGTGCAGTTACTGAAGAAGAGTAATTCCAGTAAAGTTCAGAGAAGCGCCAAGACTAAGTTCAGTGTATGTGGGAGTGATTTTGATGAACGGTCCATCATCCATCCGATGGCCACAATTTAATTATGTTCTTTCATACTAGGCTTTAAGCCTGTTTTCGGATTGTAAACATCACCTAGTTGGCTTTTAAGGTAGAACTCTCAACTCTGTATGGATTCAGAACAAATGAGCAAGAACCATTGCCGGGGCGCAGTCGAGCAGCGGCGGGAAGTTTCTGCTCGTGCCGGCTGGCTCCAGATTCAAGGCGGTTGTAGCATCACGAGGACGAGGAGGATGAGGGAGGGGAGCTTCGCGCGCGCCATCGGCGACGTCGTGACGGGAACGGCGCTGGTGATTTGAGCCGGCGGGCGGCGGCGGCGGCGAGCGGTGGAAACTAGAGCGTTAGGCGTCACTGCGACTGCGAGGGAAGAACCCGAGCCTTTTTGGATTCCAACCGGCAACCGCCATTGTTCATATCCGTCGCGGCAGGCTTCGGGCATTCGGCAACTTTCGTGGCGAGGGCGATGGATGAATCGAAATGGAAAAAATTTTGGCAGCCCGTCTTGGTTAGGCCGTGGACGCGTTGCGACGGCTAGCTTAGCTGCGCGTCTAGCCAAACATGTAGTGTAGCCTTGAACGTTCAAATCTGCGGCGGGGCATAAATGATTCAGATTTGAGATCCCTATCAAAATTTCCGTCCTTTTTATCCAAAACGATTGATTCCATCAACAAGGTTTTGCAAGGATAGAGATCGGGCAAGGGAGGAACTCACGGCCGGGCCCGGCTCCTGCGGCAGCACGTTTATCTGGACGCGGCTCGACGCGGGCTTCGGTGTCCGTGAACGTGCTCCTTTACCATTTGGGCCAATTGATATCCTACCGCGCTGGCGCTGCGTCTCTTTTCCTTCCTGTTCAGTGTAGACGATCACTGAAGAAGGCATGTGGCTAGGGATAGCGTGAGTGAGACCAATCAGTGCGAGCGTCGAGTGCGAATGATCAGTACCATCTAGGCAAACTCTGTTGGATTAATTGGGCCATTGGCCCATTTTGTCTCAATTAATCAAAAGAAATTAAAGGTCCACTAATAAATGCTAGGGTCTATATCCCGGATTGAGAGTCAACGAGAATCCTAACTAACTTAAATGGTGGACCAAATATAGACCGCTTGTGAAGTTGGTCCATCATCCATCCGATGGCCACCATTTATTGTCTTTCCATTATTAGCACCTAATTATGTTCTTTCATACTAGGCTTTAAGCCTGTTTTCGGATTGTAAACAGCACCTAGTTGGCTTTTAAGGTAGAACTCTCAACTCTGTATGGATTCAGAACAACTGAGCAAGAACCATTGCTCGTTAGGTTAAAAGTAGAGTAAACTAGTTGCCTGTACATAGATCATATCCATCTATCCAACACCACACTATGATGCTGATTGCCTTGTGATTGCAAAGCTGATTGCAGGTTCCGAAAAGTATCGTTTACTGCACCTGCACTCTATGATGCTGCATGTCCCTGAGTTTCTGATTTTTCTAATTTCCTTCTGATTGTAAACTTGAATTCACAAATTGCGGTGTTTGACGCGCTTTGTCACTGGAACCGCACAGCTGAATGCAACTGATATTTGTTTCGTTGCCTGAACCTGAAGGTGTGAAAGGAAATGTATGTTTAGATCTCGAATTCCTGAAGAATTTTCTTCCTTGTGGATAGAATTCAATTGGCAAGCCTCGTCGGGTAGCTTTCTTCAATCCTTCGCGTCCGGATGTGAGTTGCGTTCCTCCTAGTGTCTGTCACTCACCCCGATAGTTTCGACAGTAAGTCCAGAGTCCAGACTTCAGAGAAGCTGAAGCACCAACGAAGTCGCCGCTGCTGTGAACTTTTATCGCCAAAACTAGATCGCGCAGGAACCCTTTTTGAAGAATCGTGCTACTATTACCTTTCCTTTCCTGCACTTGAGCCTGTTTTCGTATTGCAAACAGCACTTGCACTTAAGCCTTGAAGCATATAAAAATTCTAATGATGGGGTCTGCTCTGGTGTCGATTCTGAACAAGAATTACCCCGTAGACTTGAACCCTAATGTATATCTATCCAACACATCGGTTGAGCCGTTGAGTTTCTCCACTGAATTTCCTTGTTCGTCACATTCTTCCTTGCATCGGCGACCCTGTCGTGGACGCGCGCCGCGCAGCCAGTTCGATGGCTTGTGATATTCCGCGCAGTCAGTTCAATGTTTTGTGATATTCATATTCCTATGCTGCACTGTATTGGCCAGTGTTTGCACCTATCCGGCGTCGACAGCCGTGACAACGAGCTGCCATGGCGACTTTGACTCGAGAGGTTAATGGGCTTGTAACAAAGCTTTCAGCCCAGTCGTTTGCACGCAAAAACATGTTCTGTTATTATATAACTCGGTACAGTTAAAAAAAGAACAGAGTAGAAGTAATAGCGCAGAAATTTCATACTACGCACGATTCGAAATTATAGATCTTTCATTTTAGTTTTTCTGGATACATTATTTTTAGCATAGTGTCGGTGCCGGGATCGGTCGGTCAATCCCCGGCGCCTAAACAGAACGCGCTGTGTCCCGTCCCTTGACGGTTGATGCAAGAGCTAGCACGATGAGACGAGGATTTATCCTGGTTCCGACCGTGAGGTCGTACGTCCAGCGGGGTGCGCTCGGGGCGCTGTACTATCTTGCACCGGATTGCTTGCAGAGGGGGAGGGCTACAAGCAAGGCGGGAGAGGAGGAGGAGTCTCCAAGTCCCTGAGGGCGAGTGTTGGGATGTAGTCGAATTGTCCCTCGTGTCCCTCTTCCTTCTTCCTTTTATAGACCAAGGAGAGAAAGGAGGGGGGGGAAGTTTACAAGTACGAGTGGGATGTGCGCTACAGGGATATGTACTGGGGAGCATGGCGCCGGGCGTGCCATCGTCCTTGACCCTGGAGGGGGATTTACGGCGTCCCCGTCTTCCGGGGGCGTCGTAGCCGTCCCTGTGCTTGTCCTGGAGTGTCTTCGAGGGGCGGTGCTGCCGTAGCCCGCGTCCAGCTGTCCGCTCGCTGGTTGACTTCGAGGGCGGGGCAGGTGAGGAAGGACCGGAGTTGGCGGCACAGGGGTCGGTATGGTGGCTGCCGTCAACCACAGTGCGCGGTGTGGTCGGTTCACCAGGGGATGGTCGAGAGTTGGCGGATTTGACCCGGCGTTCGTCATCACCAGGCCACGCTTGACCGGAGTCTGTATTCGGTCGTCGCCCAGATATTTGTTCGAGGGCCCTCCATACCCATTCGAGGGCTCCCCACCGGGGGGAAGGACGGGAGTGGGTATAACAGTGGCTTGGAATGACGCCTGCCAGTCAGCGCAGGACCTCGTGCAGTTCCCCGTGCGCCCGCACAGCGCCGGTGAGGACGCACAGTGACTGGAGCAGGTGGAACAGTGAGCTCTGCGGTGTCAGTGGCGCGGCATGGGGAAAGATCGCCTTTTGACTTTGGCACCCGCCTGACGGGGCGGGCATTAAATGCCGTTGTCGGGCAGGGAGCCGGAGTGCGCCGTGTTAAGCAGAGAGTTGGCCTCGAGCGAGGCGGAGTCGACTCGCCCGCTCGAGGGGCCGCGCAACCCTCGAGCGAGGCGGGTTTTGCGTCGCGCCTGCTCGAGGGTGCGCGGCCCTCGAGCGAGGCGGGTCTTGCGTCGCGCCTGCTCGAGGGTGCGCGGCCCTCGAGCGAGGTGGAGACGGGGGGTAGCGACTTTGGCCCTCCCGACAGATGAGCTCGGACGACCGTTCTTGGGCCGCGATAGGCTGCGACGGGCCGAGCTGCCTGGCCGGGCCTTCCGGGCTATTGGTGATTCGGCCTTTCGTGGCATATCGTTTTTTGAGGGTGATTACCCCGATGATTAGGGGACCCCCTGGGTGTAGCCCCCGAGCCCTTGGAGGAGTGGATTCACTCGTGCAAGGGCTTTATTTTGTGTCGGTCGCTCTACTTCCAACGCGGTGGGGATGAGACCGGGCTATGCCGAATTCGAGGGGCGGACCCTGTACGGTTTCGAAACGTTTCGCGCATAGGAGGATATGTTGCGGGGAGATGCTGCAAGGAGCCCCCGAGCTCCTGGCCCACGCGGAGGCGATCGGAGGGGCTTCTTGTCTTTGAGTCGCGACCCTCGCTTCCCCTTCGCGGGGGAGAGGGGTGAGGTCATCCGTGCAACCCTCGAGTCGGGCAGCGTACACGGATGTCTCGGTGAGCTGTTAGCGGGTAGTTCAAGTGGACGTCCGTGCCCCGTTCGCTAGGGGTCGGCTCGTGGTCCGGAGACACGTCCATGTAGGTGGGGCTCGGTCCCTTTCGTAGGGACCGAGGGCGCGAAAGCTCTCCCTCGTTGGGATCCCCCCGACTAGCTGCCTTTGTCTGGCCTTGAACACGACAGGAGCGTCCCTAAACTTCGCGTTCGGGGTAAGGTCCGTTCGACACGCCCGAATCGTCCCTGACTCTGTTGATCTGGAGCGCCTGTCGAACCCTTTCGAGGGCCAGGCTTCGTACTCCTGATTAGTAGGGCCTTGCGTAAGATGCAGGTTGCCCCCGAGCTCCTGGCCCGTGTGGAGGCGATCGGAGGGGCTCCCCGTCTTTGATTTTCGACCCTCGCTACCCCTTTCGCGGGGGAGAGGGGTGAGGTCATCCGTGCAACCCTCGAATTGGGCAACGTACGCGGATACCTCGGTGAGCTGTTAGCGGGTAGTTCAAGTGGACGTCCGTGCCCCGTTCGCTAGGGGTCGGCTCGTGGTCCGGAGACACGTCCATGTAGCGCTTGCAAAGGTTTGCTAGGTGGGGCTCGGTCCCTTTCGTAGGGACCGAGGGCGCGAAAGCTCTCCCTCGTTGGGATCCCCCCGACTAGCTGACTTTGTCTGGCCTTGAACACGATAGGAGCGTCCCTAAACTTCGCGTTCGGGGTAAAGTCCGTTTGACACGCCCGAATCGTCCCTGACTCTGTTGATCTGGAGCGCCTGTCGAACCCTTTCGAGGGCCAGGCTTCGTACTCCTGATCAGTAGGGCCTTGCGTAAGATGCGGGTTGCTCCCGAGCGGCGGGCTCGAGGCTTGGCCGAGCGCGATTGGTGGCCTTCGCATTATTCGGTCCGGGGCACCCTTTGAACCTTTTCGAGGTTCGGGCTTCGAATCCCCGATTAGTCGCGTCCGTGCCTAGGGAAGGAGGAGCGTTGCAGCTTTACCCGGGGGGAACCCAACGGTTGGGTCGTTTCGGCTCCGCGGGCCCGCGCACAACCGCTGGCGGGCGTGGGCGGGGCTGACGCGTCGCGGAGTGGGCGAGATGGGCGTAGTGGGCGCGCCTTTTTAGGCGGAGTTGGCGTGTGCCAGGGGGAGGCGAGGCGACGTGCAGTTAAGCATCGCAGGCGCGCCGCTTCCGCTTACCGTGCCGCAGTAAATGCCGCCGCCCACGCGCGTCGGTTGTTTGGCGATCCTCATCGTGCGCCTGGCCCGGGTGTCAGTGAGTTGGCATGCCGCCGCGCTTAGCGCGCGGGCTCGATGGCGGCACGCGCGGGCTGGCGTGGCGCGGCCGGGGAGAGCCCGTTCCCTATAAAAGGGGAGCAATGGAAGGGGATTTTTTACCTTTGCCATCTCTCGCTCCAGCTTTCGCCCGTGCCTAGTGCTTGCCTCCAGCCTGCGCGTCGTGCTCCGCTCGCATCTCGCCACTTTCGCCCCGCGCCTAAGCTCCTCTTCTCGCCATGGTTGTCCTTGAGGGTGCCACGGAGTGGACTCCATCGACCGCCACCGAGCACCTCCTGGAGGGCTTGGTGAATGGTGGGCAACTGTCGCCCCGGGGCGATTCAGCGCAGCCGGCGTGGATCGTTCCGGCGCTGGCGGCCAGGGCGCCGAATCCGCCGGCGGGCTACGTGGTGAGCTTTATTCGCTTCCACGAGCGGGGCTTCAATGCGCCCGCAAGCCAGTTCATGCGGGGGCTCTGCCATTACTACGGCGTGGAGCTCCACAACTTCTCCCCCAACGCAATCTCGCAAGCGGCGGCGTTCGTCGGCGTCTGCGAGGCCGTCCTGGGGGTCGAGGCGCACTGGGACCTATGGGTCCACCTCTTCCGCGCCGAGCTCAGCACGTCCGGCGCGGGGAGGGGGGTGCGCCGTTCTTCGTGCGCGGGTGGCCTCACGCTCGCGCCGGTGGAGTCCAGGAAGCGCATCTACCCGGGCTGCAAGATGACAACCAACAACAGCGGGTGGGCCAAAGGGTGGTTCTACTTGCGTAATGACGGCCTGGGGCTGCCGGAGTACACCGGCAAGGTCCTGACGGAGAAGGCCGACTGCTGGGGTTTCGGCGTCTCCGGCGACGCCCAGCGGCAGAGGCTTCGCCCGATCGTCGACGTCCTTCGCTCCCTGGAGGGGTCAGGATTGACCGTGGCGCACGTGCTTGCACACTGCCACCGCCGCCGTGTGGTCCCTCTCATGGAGAGGCCACTCCCTCTGTTCAGGATGACGGAGGGAGCGAACCCGGCGGCGCTGGCGGCGTCGCGCATGCTGGCGGAGCCGCTTCTCGAGGAGTACGTCGTCACGCGGGTGCAGACGGCGGTCCACCCCGACACCATGCCGAGTGACCTCCGGTCGTTCCGGCTACGCCCCGATGAGGGCCATATCCTGTCGGTGAGTCCTCCTTTCTCCTCTTTGTCGTCTTTTTTGGAACTTCCTTTTGATTTCGTCGTGATTTCAGGGGGTGGACTGCGGCCTCTACCGCTCCGTAGCGCCAACTCCGGAGGTGCGGGCCGTGAATCGCGCCCGCCGCGACCGCGAGAGGGAGGCGAAGGAGGCGAAAAGGGCCAGCAGTCGTAGGAGGCAGGCCCGGCGGGACGCGCACCAAGCGGCGCTCCGCCGGTGGAGGAGGGAGGGCGGGGAGACGCCGTCGTCCCCCGAGGACTCTCCGAGCGAGGAGGAGGGCGAGGAGGAAAGCGAGGAGGAGATTGCCGGCGGCGGGGGGGGACCCGCCGTCGAGGCAATAGAGGTGGCCGCGCCGCTGCCTGACGCGGCCGCGGCGGTGCCCAGCGACGTCGCCTCAGCGGCGATGCGGGCGATGGCCGCGTCGGCTCAGCGCGCGGCGCCGCGCCCGAGCGTCGAGGGTTCGGGGGGTTCGCAGCCCCAAGCGATCCGAGGGGGGCCTCGAGTTCGGGGAGGGCCCCTTCTTCGAGTGGCTCGAAGCGGAAGCTGCGAGGTTGCATCCGGTGAGCTCTTCCTCGAATCTCTTTCGATTTCGTTTTTCCATACGATTTCTTTTTTGACCTATGTTTCCCTTTTCTTGGTCCAGCGCTCGGGATGTCACCAAGGCTCCCCTTAACCTTGCGCCTAAGAAGGCGCTGAAGGTTGGGGGGTCAGATTCCCCTCATGCCGGGGTGGTGCGCTCGCGCGGGGCTCCGCGTCCCGCAGCGGCGCACGGGGCGACGCCGGCGGAACCGGCGCCGGAGGCGCGAGGCTCCGGGCCGGCGGGGGAGGAGAGGACGCCTCCCACGATGGAGCCGGGGCAAGATGCCCCGGTAGTTGAGGTGGGGCCGACGCATGGCACCCTGGCGGCGGAGGCAGGCGGTCGTGGAGGTCGTGCCACCGCTTTGGTTCCTGCCGGTCGAGGGCAAGAGGCGGTCGCCCCGCCAACTTCAGGCGGTGGTCCGCGCGTTTCCCCCATCGGGGCCTCTGCTGCCGAGGTGTCGGCGGCGCGGTTCCTATCTCAGGGGCCGCCGCAGATGCCCGCGGGCAGAGGGACGCCTGAGTGGGATGCGGCCGAGGCGGCGCAGCTCCGGGATCGGCGCACGTCGGGCGAGTGGCCGGAGGGGCCCGGCGTCCCCGCTCAGGTCTGGCGGAGCGCGGCCGAGGAAAACGAGATATGGGCTCAGGCCGAGCGGATCGGGACGGATCTGGAGCGGGCCATCTCGGCCGCCGCCGACCTCCACTCCAGGCAAGCGCTGGAGGTTTTCGAGGTATTCTTGCTTTCATCTTTAGTATTTCGAGACGTTTTTGGTTTCTTGGCTTAATCTTGGTGATTTTTCGGGTAGGTCCTTCGGCAAGAGGCGGCGGTCAATACCGCATGCATTGCGGGCTTGCACACCGACCTCCGCCGGCTCCGTCAGGCGAATGCCGATTTGGGCACGGACGTGACCCAGCTCACCGTCCGAGCCAGGGAGGCGGAGGCGGCGGCCCGAGCGCACGAGGAGGCCAAAGCGCATGCGGAGAGGGAGCGCGACGCAGCGACGGAGCGGGAGGCCCGGACCTCGTCCGCGGCGTTGGAGCGTCTTGAGCTCGAGCGCCGCGCTCGTGAGGCCGCGCAGTCCCGGCTCGCGGAGGCGACGGCTCAGGCGGGGCAGAAGGCCCGGGAGGCCGAGCAGCTGAGTCGCGCGCTCTGCGAGAAGGAAGCCGCGCTGGCAACCGCGGACGGCCTGCTCAACGAGGCGAGAGCCCTGGTGGACGGTAAGACTTCATGTTTCCTTCGGCTTTTCCTTGTGTCGAAAACTACTCTCTGATATGCCCGAGCTTTTTGTCAGGGTTGCGGAGGGCCGAGGCCCAGAAGGCGGACGAGGTGACGGCCCTCCAGGCTGCCTACTCCGCGGCCCAGGGGGAGCTCGAGGCGCTGAAGGCCGCGGCCGACATGGCGTGCCGAGACGTCCAATGCGTCGACGCGCAGTCGGGGTCGTCGCTGTCCAGCCGCCTGAGCTCCCTGAAGGGCTGCGTGGCGGAGCGTCTCGAACACGCGCTTCACCTCGGGGTGAAGAAGGCACTTGGGGTGGTGTCGACGCACTACGACATCGACCTCGCGGCGGTGGGGCGCGGGTACTTCATTGACGCTGACCTGGATGATGACGCCGCCCTCGCCGCCCTCGAGGAGGCTGATGACGGTGCCGAGAGCGCCGCAGCGGCCTTGACCCTCAAGTTCCGGTACGATCTTTTCCCCGAGGAGGAGGAAGATGCGCCTGCCGACGCCGAGCCAGGGACCGCGACCGTTGCTGAAGTCGAGGCCGACCCGGAGGCCGACGCCGTGGCGGCCCTCGAGAACGACATTGCTTCGGTGAGCGGCGAGGAGAGTGGTCCCGGGGCGCTTTCGTCTGTCCCCTCGACCCTTGCTGCCGAGTCCATCGAGCCCTCACAGGGGGATGGAGCCTGAAGAATTCGGGCTTCAAATGTATCTTATATACATATATATAAAAACTAAATTTAAAAGTCGATTGCCTGTTTCGCACTCGTTTGGTTGTTCTGATGTGCTACTCTTAGCTCTTCGAAAGATTGTGGCCGGGTACTTCGGATTCGTGAGTAATTAAAGCGTGGGGTGGTGAGGGAGGCGCTGTAGCCTTTCGCGGGCATAAGCAGTCTCACGACTCGACCGGCTCCAGCTTTGACTAGCTCACGCCCCGCCTCTCTCTAAGCGTTTCGAGTTTTAGCACAACTTTCGAAAAAACCGGGACGATTAGGGGGGTTAACCCCCCTGCAGCCCCCGAGGGGGCTTGGCTTTATTAAAAATAAAACCAAGTCCCCCTTGTTTGTGTTGTTAGCAACAATGTTTTCATGTTTTTCGCAAACTCTTTATTATTGTTAACTAAGAACACGAAGTATTTACAAGAAATACTGAGAGTTTTAAGGATAGAAGCGACGTAGCTGTTGGATGTTCCAGGCGTTGGTGAAGACCTCGCCCTTCTCGTTCGTCAGCTTGTAAGTGCCGGGTTTGAGGACCTTGGCGATGATGAACGGTCCTTCCCATGGCGGAGTGAGCTTGTGGCGCCCTCGATTGTCCTGGCGTAGTCTTAGCACCAGGTCCCCTTCGTGGAGGTCCCGACGCCGTACCTTCTGAGCTTGGTATCGCCGAAGCGATTGTTGGTAGCGTGCTGAGTGAAGCAACGCTACGTCGCGAGCCTCGTCCACCTGGTCCAGCGAGTTCTCGCAGTCCCGCTGGTTTTGGTCTTCCTGGTAGGCCTTAAGCCTCGGAGACCCGTACTCCAAGTCTGTTGGGAGGACGGCTTTGGCGCCGTAGACGAGGAAGAATGGGCTGAAGCCTGTGGCCCTGCTTGGGGTTGTCCTGAGACTCCAGATCACCGACGGCAGCTCAGCAACCCACTTCCGGCCAAACTTGTTCAGCTTGTTGAAGATCCTTGGCTTCAGGCCTTGTAGTATCATGCCGTTGGCACGTTCTACTTGGCCGTTCGTTTGTGGATGTGCCACGGCCGACCAATCAACGCGAATGTGATGGTCGTCGCAGAACTCCAAGAACTTCTTGCCGGTGAATTGGGTGCCGTTGTCAGTGATGATCGAGTTGGGTACCCCGAATCGGTGGATGATGTCGGTGAAGAACATTACGGCCTGCTCAGATCTGATGCTGGTGATGGCCCGGACCTCGATCCATTTCGAGAACTTGTCGATGGCTACCAACAAGTGGGTGAAGCCCCCGGGCGCTGGGCGGAAGGGCCCCACGAGATCCAACCCCCAGACCGCGAAAGGCCATGTTACAGGGATGGTCTGCAGGGCGTGCGCCGGGAGATGCGTCTTTCGTGCGTAGAACTGGCACCCTTCGCAGGTGCGCACGACCTCGTTTGCGTCGGACACGGCGGTGGGCCAGTAAAAGTCTTGCCGGAATGCGTTACCCACGAGGGTACGCGGCGCTGCGTGGTGTCCGCACGCCCCGGCGTGGATGTCGCGGATCAACTGCCTTCCCTCGGGGATGGGGATGCATCGCTGCAAGATCCCTGAGGCACTGCGCTTGTACAGCTCGCCGCCGACCGAGACGAAGGCCTTGGCCCTTCTGGCGATGCGGCGCCCCTCGGTTCGGTCCGAGGGCAGTTCTCCACGATCGATCCATGCGAGGTACGGATCACGCCAGTCTTGTGGTCGTGTGTCTGCGTCGATTTCCATGGCCTCGGCCAAAGAGATTTCAGCGTTGAGGGCTTCGAGCCCCTCTTTCGAGGGGTCCTCCTCCATGGGCTCGACTCCCGCAGCCCCCGAGGGTTTCCCGTGGGCTCCGGCCTTTGATTCGAAGCTGACAGAGGGGCGGTCGAGGTCGCGGGCGAAGACGTTCGGAGGAACGGTGATTCGCTCTGACGCGATCTTGGCCAGCTGATCCGCTTCCTCGTTGTATTTGCGCACGATATGGTTCAACTCGAGACCACAGAATCTGTCCTCGAGACGACGAACCTCGTTGCAATACGCCTCCATCTTTTCGTCGCGGCAGCTTGCGTTCTTCATCACTTGGTCGATGACCAACTAAGAATCTCCCCGGACGTCGAGGCGTTTGACGCCGAGGTCGATGGCGATGCGGAGCCCAGCGAGGAGGGCTTCGTACTCCGCCATGTTGTTCGACGCTGGGAAGTGCAAGCGAACCACGTACCGGATATGTTCTCCGAGGGGTGAGACGAAGAGGAGGCCCGCGCCTGCCCCGGTTTTCATCACCGACCCGTCAAAGTACATGGTCCAGCATTCGGCCTGGATCTGCGGCGGCGGAAGTTGGACGTCGGTCCACTCAGCGACGAAATCCGCTAAGGTTTGCGATTTTATCGCCTTTCGCGGTGCGTAGGAGAGAGTTTCCCCTACGAGTTCCATAGACCATTTCGCTATTCTACCCGAGACGTCAGGGTTGCGGACTATCTCCCCCAAAGGGAAAGATGAGACCACGGTGACCGGGTGGGCCTCGAAGTAGTGTCGCAGCTTTCGACGCGCGAGCACTATGGCGTAGATTAGCTTCTGGATCTGTGGGTACCGCATCTTGGTTTCGGTCAGCACCTCGCTGACGTAGTACACCGGCCTCTGGACCGGCAGAGCGCGGCCCTCCTCTAGCCTTTCCACAATGATGACGGCGCTGACAACTTGCGTTGTCGCAGCCACATATAGGTAGAGAGGCTCACCGCTCCGCGGCGGCGTGAGGATGGGTGCGCGCGCGAGCGATGCTTTTAGCCCGTCGAGGGCTTTTTGGGCTTCGGGGGTCCATGAAAAGCGTTCGTGCTTTTTTAGGAGCCGGTACAAAGGTAAGCCCTTTTCACCAAGTCGAGAGATGAAACGGCTAAGCGCTGCAAGGCAGCCCAGTACCCTCTGCACCCCCTTCAGGTCCCGAATCGGCCCCATTCGTTCCAGGGCCGAGACTTTTTCGGGGTTGGGTTCGATGCCTCGCTGGGAGACGATGAAGCCCAACAGCATGCCTCGCGGCACCCCGAATACGCATTTTTCCGGATTCAACTTTACCCCGTTCGCCCGGAGGCAACCGAACACGATTTGCAAATCGTTGACCAGATCGTTCGCCTCTCTGGTTTTCACAACGATATCGTCGACATATGCCTCAACGGTCCGCCCGATGTGGCTTCCGAAAACGTGTTGCATACATCGCTGGTATGTAGCTCCAGCGTTTCGGAGGCCGAAGGGCATAGTGACGTAGCAAAACATGCCAAACGGGGTGATGAAAGAAGTCGCGAGCTGGTCGGACTCTTTCATCTTGATTTGATGATAACCGGAATAAGCATCAAGAAAGCATAGCAATTCGCATCCAGCGGTGGAGTCTACTATTTGATCTATTCTAGGCAGAGGAAATGGAACCTTAGGGCATGCTTTATTTAAACCGGTATAGTCTACGCACATGCGCCATTTTCCATTTTTCTTTTTAACTAGAACAGGATTGGCAAGCCAGGTTGGGTGAAATACCTCTTTGATGAACCCAGCTTGCAGGAGCTTTTGCACCTCCTCCCCGATGACGCGGCGCTTTTCCTCGTCGAACCGCCGCAGTCGCTGTACCACCGGCTTGGAGTGTGGCTTGATGTCGAGGCTGTGCTCGGCGACCTCCCTCGGGATCCCCGGCATGTCCGAGGGTCTCCACGCGAAGATGTCGGCGTTGGCGCGGAGAAAGTCGACGAGCACTGCTTCCTATTTGGGGTCGAGGGTGGTGCTGACCCTCAACGCCTTGCCCTCGGGGGCAGCGGGGTCGAGGGGCACCGCTTTGGTGTGCTCCGCAGCCTCGAAGGTGCCTGTGTGCCTTTTGGCGGAGTCGGCGGCCTCGTTCGCCATCTTCTTCAAATCCGCCACCAGGGTTTCGCTGTAGGCGAGCGCTTCCGCGCCCTCGACGCACTCGACGTCGCACGCATAGGCGTGCTCGTACGACGATCCCACGGTGATGACGCCATTTGGCCCTGGCATCTTCATCTTGAGGTAGACGTAGTTAGGGACCGCCATGAACTTGGCATAGCACGGTCGCCCGAGAATAGCGTGGTACGCTCCCGGGAATCCCACCACCTCGAAGGTGAGGGTCTCCCTCCGGAAGTTCTCGGGAGTACCGAAGCAAACGGGCAAGTCGATCTGCCCGAGGGGTTGGACCCGTTTTCCCGGCGCGATGCCGTGGAACGGTGGCTTGCTTGGCCTCAGCTGGTCCGTGCCGATGCCCATGAGCTCTAGGGTGTGGACGTAGAGGATGTTGAGGCTGCTGCCCCCGTCCATCAGCACCTTGGAGAATCGCGTGTTGCCGATGACGGGGTCGACGACAAGCGGATAGCGCCCTGTATTCGGGACATAGTCCGGATGGTCCTCGCGGCCGAAAGAGATGGTCTCTTCCGACCAGGCGAGGTAAGCTGGCGTTGCGGGGTGAACGGAGAAGACCTCTCGGCGTTCACGCTTCCGTTCCCGGGATGTTGCGTTCGCCGCGGGCCCCCCTATGATGAAGAATACGTTCTCCACATGAGGGAACTCGTCGTTGCCGCCATCGCCCGTATCCTTCCTCGGGCCATCCTCCTTCGCGGAGATGCGCCTGAAGTAGCCCTTGATCATCCCACACTGCTCGAGGGTGTGGGTGACAGGGCCCTTGTGGTACAGGCATGGCTTCTTCAGCATCTCGTCGAACAGGCCTCCCCCCTGAGGGGGGCCCCGAGGGCCTTTGCGGCCCCGCTCGACCACGAGGGCGTCGTCAGAGTCCTAGCCCTGCCGCTGCTGCTGCGCGGCCTGCCGAGGCCCCTTGCCTTTACCGCCCCGTCTCTGCTTTTTGGTCCTCGCCTTGGGTTTGCTGCCCTCCGCGGGCAGCTCCTCCGCGCACTTTCCCTTGGTCTTGCCGTCGAAGATCGCCCCGACAGCCTCCTCTCCAGAGGCAAAGTTGGTGGCGATGTCGAACAAAGCGTTGACACTGGTGGGATGGTTTCGCCCCAGCTCGCGCACCAGCTCTCGACAGGTCGTCCCTTCGAGGAAGGCATGGATGATTTCGGAGTCACCCACGCTCGGGAGCTCGGTGCAGCGCATGGAGAAACGGCGGATGAAGTCCCTCAGCGGCTCGCCGGCCGCCTGCCGGCACCCGCGCAGGTCCCAGGAGTTTCCAGGGCGCACGTATGTGCCCTGTAAGTTACCCACGAACATCTTGACCAGGTCGTCCCAGTCGTGGATTTGGTTCGCGGGTAGGTGTTCGAGCCACGTCCGCGCCGAGTCCGCGAGATGAAGCGGAAGGTTGCGGATGATCATGGCATCATCGGTGGCCCCGCCCAACTGGCAGGCTAGGCGATAGTCGTTGAGCCACGTCTCGGGTTTCGTCTCACCCGAATACTTGGTGATGGTGGTTGGCTGGCGAAAACGCGGCGAGATGGCGGCCGAACGGATCTTCCGGCTGAACACCGGGGTTCCCGGGGGTTCCGGCGTCGGGCTTCTGTCCTCCTCGCTGTCATAGCGGCCTCCCCGTCGGGGGTGCCTGCTGCGGGGAGGCGCCGCGTCCTGCCTCTTCCTGTTCAGGACGTTGCGCGCGTCGCCATCGTCGACGGCGCCCCGCGTGTCCACAAGTCGGTCCTTCGCGGACCTCCTCGTTTCGCCCTCGCCGGCCACGAGCGCCCTTCCGTCGTTCGTTGGACGGTGAGGCGTCCACGCGCCCCTGGGCGGGGTGTGGACGGATTGCTCCTTATCCCACTTGCCGCCTCCAGCTCTTGAACTGTTTTGGTGGCGCATGCGGGAGGCGGAACTTTCCGCTTGTTGCACGGCCGCTTCTTCGACAAGGGCCTGCACCTGGTGCCGCATGCTGCGCGCTTCAGGTGTCGATGGTTCGGGCATGGCCCGAATCAAGGTTGCTGCGGCGACGAGTTTCTGGCTTGCTCGTGGCGGCATGGCAGGACCGGCGTCGTCGCCGTCGCCCATGATGCGCGCTTGAGCAATACGCCCGGCAGCTCGCGCGCGTTCGCCGCGTTTGGGCTGCTGGGCTTCCAGAGCTGCGCGCAGCTCCTGTACCTGCTGGCGCTCCTGTTGGAGCTTGGCTTCCAGCTCTTGCACCTGCGCAAGCTGTGCCTGCGCGAGTGCGGCATCGCTCGCTGGCTCGGCGGGCGTCGATGGTGGTTCGGGGTGTTCGGCCCCGTCGCGCGTCTCTTCGTCCTCTCCCACGGACTCTACTTCGCCGTCGAGGACGAAGCATTCCCGCGAGGGGTCGTATTCCCCGTCGCTGGAGTCGTCGGAGCAGGTGAGGCAGAAGTCCGCGACGGCCTGGAAGGAGATGAGGTTTTCGCGGTTGCGCAACTCGGTGTAATCCAGGTCCGGGTGTTCCTGGCCGCGCACATCTTCTTCGTCCTCTGACTCGGAGTGGAGCCCGCCGGGCGAAGAAGTGCCGAGGTCGCGGATTGGGGCCTGCCGATGTCTTGGCGAGTCTCCACGCGCGCCCAGGATGGTGCTGATCGCCATGGAGTGGCTTGCGGCCGCGTTGCTCATCCCGAACGGGAGGCGTGCTAGCCTGGCCACATTTTCCCGGTGCGTTCCCTCCGCGGGAACTGCCGGTGGGAGTCTGCCCCCCTGCAATGTGGCCGCGGGCTGAAGCAACAAGTGGGCGTCCCAATCGGGGAGGACGACGCGCGGAGCGACGCGCTGCTCCGTATTAATCCGAAGCTCGCGAAGTCTCCGCCGTCGCCTGAGCTGGACTGGCGTCGGCGATGTCGGGGTGTCGGGCGTCACGCTTGGTGACCTGGAGGCGAGCCGCATGAGAAGGCCCTCACCGGTCGCTTCGAACTCCAGGCTCCCAAACGCGATCCGGTATCCGCGCGGAAGCGGACCGGGGGACCCCGTGGCGGATCGAGGTGACATGGTCTCGTCGCGACCTGCCGTCAAGGGAACTGATCGGGCGAGGTTGATCACAGCGCAGCCCCCTACCTGGCGCGCCACTGTCGGTGCCGGGATCGGTCGGTCAATCCCCGGCGCCTAAACAGAACGCGCTGTGTCCCGTCCCTTGACGGTTGATGCAAGAGCTAGCACGATGAGACGAGGATTTATCCTGGTTCCGACCGTGAGGTCGTACGTCCAGCGGGGTGCGCTCGGGGCGCTGTACTATCTTGCACCGGAGTGCTTGCAGAGGGGGAGGGCTACAAGCAAGGCGGGAGAGGAGGAGGAGTCTCCAAGTCCCTGAGGGCGAGTGTTGGGATGTAGTCGAATTGTCCCTCGTGTCCCTCTTCCTTCTTCCTTTTATAGACCAAGGAGAGAAAGGAGGGGGGGGAAGTTTACAAGTACGAGTGGGATGTGCGCTACAGGGATATGTACTGGGGAGCATGGCGCCGGGCGTGCCATCGTCCTTGACCCTGGAGGGGGATTTACGGCGTCCCCGTCTTCCGGGGGCATCGTAGCCGTCCCTGTGCTTGTCCTGGAGTGTCTTCGAGGGGCGGTGCTGCCGTAGCCCGCGTCCAGCTGTCCGCTCGCTGGTTGACTTCGAGGGCGGGGCAGGTGAGGAAGGACCGGAGTTGGCGGCACAGGGGTCGGTATGGTGGCTGCCGTCAACCACAGTGCGCGGCGTGGTCGGTTCACCAGGGGATGGTCGAGAGTTGGCGGATTTGACCCGGCGTTCGTCATCACCAGGCCACGCTTGACCGGAGTCTGTATTCGGTCGTCGCCCAGATATTTGTTCGAAGGCCCTCCATACCCATTCGAGGGCTCCCCACCGGGGGGAAGGACGGGAGTGGGTATAACAGTGGCTTGGAATGACGCCTGCCAGTCAGCGCAGGACCTCGTGCAGTTCCCCGTGCGCCCGCACAGCGCCGGTGAGGACGCACAGTGACTGGAGCAGGTGGAACAGTGAGCTCTGCGGTGTCAGTGGCGCGGCATGGGGAAAGATCGCCTTTTGACTTTGGCACCCGCCTGACGGGGCGGGCATTAAATGCCGTTGTCGGGCAGGGAGCCGGAGTGCGCCGTGTTAAGCAGAGAGTTGGCCTCGAGCGAGGCGGAGTCGACTCGCCCGCTCGAGGGGCCGCGCAACCCTCGAGCGAGGCGGGTTTTGCGTCGCGCCTGCTCGAGGGTGCGCGGCCCTCGAGCGAGGCGGGTCTTGCGTCGCGCCTGCTCGAGGGTGCGCGGCCCTCGAGCGAGGCGGAGACGGGGGGTAGCGACTTTGGCCCTCCCGACAGATGAGCTCGGACGACCGTTCTTGGGCCGCGATAGGCTGCGACGGGCCGAGCTGACTGGCCGGGCCTTCCGGGCTATTGGTGATTCGGCCTTTCGTGACATATCGTTTTTTGAGGGTGATTACCCCCGATGATTAGGGGACCCCCTGGGTTTGTCCCCGACACATAGCAAACACCAAACCCTAGATACGTAGCGAGAACAATCTATATTTATAATTTATTAAAACAGAATTGTATTAGTACAATTTGACTTAGAACAGAAGAACTTTTCTTTGGAAGGCTGGATGCAAAGTTAGAGCTTGAGAAAACACTCTTGTTTTGGAAAGCTACTGATCGTTTGGATGCAACAACGCTTCTGGTTTAAAAGCATGGTATTAAACCTTAATCCTTCTTAGGTTTTATAAAACTTCACTTGGGACTGTTTTTTCCTAACTACGGTTTGACACATCCTTCTTTCAAAACTACACGCTTTATTGATTACATGCACACAAAGCCCTAAAACGCCATCACGCTAGATTTCCAGTTTGAGTGGCTGCTATAAAGCTACCCTTTCTTCCAAGGGAAAAGGTTGTAATGCATATTAGAGCTAATGTACTTCATGGGTTAGTGTTACTACAACTCCTACTATAGCGCACACAGTTTCATGGAGCATGACGACCAACACACAGAATCCACAGGGAGAGCAGAGGGGAAACACGATGCAGAATACAGCATCACAAGGAATGCACAAATTTCAATATATCCTAAGCTGTTTGAATCAGGTCGAAGCAAACCGCTGGAAATGCATTCTCTTGTCGGTACCTGTTCAGAGATCACAAAAATGAGAAACGGAAAATGAACAGTCACGGTTGGGATGAAGCTGGAAACCTGTAACGAGGCTAGTGTTTTACCTCTACTAGTCAAGCAACGCAAGGAATGGGTCAGCATCAGTCATCGTCCTCATCCTCCTGGTTATAACCATGGTTGATCTTTTGGGCCCGGTACATGTCAGCAACCTGCAAAATTTGGGGACAATCAGTATTGACTATACAAAACATCAAAAACCATAAAAATTAGCATGCAGCAGAAAAAATTACTTGCTCAGAAGTGGTCGCCTGTTCTGGGCTTTTATCGTCACGCAATCGCAGCAAACGAGGAAACCTTAAGGAGATACCCTAGTTCAATTTGACCTTTAGTCTTCCTCATATATGCATAGCACTATCTAGAATAGGAGGAATAGCGAGGCGAAATAGAACTACCAACCTTGCTTGGATCGACTATACCATTAGCAGCACGATGCACAGGACTTATGCTCAGATCTGCAGCTTTGACCTCCCACACCTGAGGAAAGACACAAATCAAATTAAATTACACTATAACCGCCTTGACCCCCTTCCACCATGATTGCAACCAGCAATGAGCAATCTTCAGGGCAAACATGAAATGTGTTAAGCATACAATAGCAACCATTCAAGGGCTGATTTGAGATGAACAGAAATCAGATGGTTCAGATTTGAAAGCATATACAAAGTCTCCAAAGAAACTAAAGAATAAAGTGAAACGAAAATAAATTAAGAATAAAGTGAAACAAAAATAAATTATCAAGGTTCAATGTGCACGCTACCTCTGATGGCTCAAACCACACATCAGGGTCCATTGTGTCAGCAAATCTGTAGTATGCCTGTACAAAATGAAAGCATTACTATGTAGAACAACAGAACACAGTAACAGATTATAAACAAGAAACTCCCATTTAATAGCAAGCTGAAATAATGTATCACCTTTGGTTTTTCTATCACTTTACTTCGAAGGCTCGAAGAACATTCTTCAAGCTGCTGTTCAGAAAATCCAGTACCTAAATGCATCAAGATGTAAAGCATGAATAGAAATTTGTTGCAGCTTGAGTTTTTCTTTCTTAAAAAAATATTCTACCTATGTTGCATATTGTTTGATATTCTTCGTTCTGCTCATCATAGCATGCCAGGAGGAATGATCCAAAGACACCTGATAGGCACAACAGGGGAGAAGAAACATGCATTAGCAGAAGAGAAAGCAATTGAGCTTCATAGAATTGCTTAACGAACACAGACGTAGGAAGAAACACTAATAGAAACATTTACATTTAGTTCATTTTATCAGTATGCAATGATGGAAAAGAACCATCTACCTGTTCGTTTTCCTCTCCCATAAAAGGCAGCAATAGGTACCAAGTCCAAAGAGTCTCCAATGCTGCCAAAAAGGAAAGGGATATACCACTTTAAAAACACAACTAATAATGATTCTTTTTGAAACAGAATAACGATTTATTTATAAATCTCTACTAAAATACAGTTAACATGGACCCAGATATATTAACAGAAAGTAAAGACAGCTTGAAATATATGAAGCTTGGAGATTTGGAGTTTGACTGTAGCATAAGAAATATATGTATATATTTGTTCCAGAAAAAAGAAATATATGTATATATATCATACATATCCTGGCCACTATGAAGAGAAAGAGTTAAACCAGTATGGCTTGCAATGCACTAACCTATCCATGTAGTCCTTCTTCAGTTTCAACCAATTGTTTGATCGCTTCGCTGGCTCATATGTAGCGTCTTTATCCAATGTCTTGATAATCAACCCTTCACAACTTCAGTAACTGAAAGCTTAGTAGAAGGAAAATATCTTGGCAAAGAAAAAGGAAAAAAGATCTCCACAACAGAAATCATTCAATCAGAATTTATATACATCAATAAGTTATGATAAATGGACAACAAGAGGGTAGTTTAAAAGAATATATATGTTTCCCAACATCACTATACTGATAGTTTCATGTAAACTTTCCCTGCACAGAAAAATTGTTTCACTAGAGTGTTGTATACATGCTACAGATAATATAGTTCAATCAGCATTTTTTTTGCACAGACCCAAGGTGGATACAGATCTGTAAGCTTTAGAATGGTCCATGTGATACTCAAGGAAAAGTTAGGCAAAGCATAGCAAGTATATCATAAGATGAAATGTACTGTGTACAACCAAACTCTCTGTTCCATCAACCCCAAAGAAAATATTTGAGGACTAAAGAAATGGCTTATGTGGGAATGCCTTTTTAAAACAATTCTCCCATAGAATTTACTATAACTTCTGCGCTTTCAATCCAAAATCAATGCTTCAATTAAATGCTGAGATAAAGTGTTTTGTTTATCACTAACATAATTTTATTCAACACTTATAACCTTGGAACCATTGAATTTTGTAGAAGATATTGTGTTAATAAGCTGGCTAATGTATGCTTTGTAAATTTCAGTTACCTGGAGTTGACAGCTGTGTCAAGAAATTTCTGTATCTCCTCCAGGTCATTTGATGTAATTGCAGTTGCCAATTGAAAAACACCTGGTACTTCCTCAAAAGAGTTGTAAAGATGCTGCCAGATATTCAATGCAAAGGAAAAATTAGACCTCTAGAGAGAGAAAATGCATCTGTGTGTTTTGTATGATTCAACACCACAAAATTTTGTATTTAACAGCTTCAGAGTACCCCGCTAGTTTTCTGAATATACATGTGCCATAGCCACACATTCAAGGAAAAAATAATGCTCCCTACATTTTGAAATATATTATGCTTTGGACAGCCTAATTAGCATCGTATATTTTAAAACAATGCGAGCAATAGTTAATAGGATCTGCTAAGCCGGCTCAAACATTTCAATTGAATTATAAATTGTTGAAAATTGACTGCAACCTTGGATAGCACAAATAATGCATTCAGTGGCAGAATGGAATGATATTGGACATTAAGAGTCTACAGGACAAAAGTACGGTACCTCTCGACGAACTTTGAGTTGTTCCTGGAGGAGAGGTTTCCCGTTTATGTAAAGAATATCAAAGCCAAAAGTGCACACTGAAACTTTGATGTCATTTATGGTAACACCCTTGCGGGCCCTTGTGCTAAGTATCTGCAGATAAGGAGAAACAATTCACTGGCCCTTAAAAGCTCATAGCTAGCAATAGCAAATACACAAGATTGCCAAATTAAAGGGGTTAGTTTTTTTATAACATAAAACAGCTCTAGTTTACAGAATCTAGTTTGTATGTTCAGATAAGTACGACAGTCACTTTGAAAGAGACCTAACTCAGAATGAAATACAAACCTGAAAAGGCAGGATTTGCTGTTTTTCACGATCATAGGCAACAATTTCACAGTCCAAGACAAATGATTTGACTGTAGGCTTCCGGAACCTGCGCTCAGATGCTAAAGAATAAGATGGATGGGAACTAAATGTGCAGGAGAAAAAACACTACATAATTCTTGAGCCAGCAACTAGATTAACTTTAAAAGGCTGGTATGAGTGCGTGTACATATGAGAAAATCAGAAGGAAATGGCTTCAGCTTAAATGAACACATCCAAAATTAACTCAATAACACCAAGATAAGGAATCCATCACCGACAATGTCAGGTAAAAGATTTCATAGGCTATGGAAGTTGCCTCAAAAGCAGAAAAGAACAATGGTGGAGAAAGCAAATCTGAGGCGTCCTACATTCAAAAGATGATGAAAGGAATCTCAACCGAACCACAAAAGACTTAGAAAACCATTAAACTATATGCAACCTGACAAAATTTATACCATGACAATTGCATCTGCATGGTACAAATCTCAAGCACAGGGATACTCTAAGGTTATAACTAGAATCCCATTGTTTTCTATGCTTCTTCAGATGGAAACTATAGAATCACAATGGCAGGAAAAAATATATGAAATTAAGTATACCTAGAAACGGCATCAACGACATCTGGATACTTGCCGGTGTTTCTTTCAGCATTCCGGCTATAAATCTCTACTGAACCATCCTCCATGCAATGTATCTAAATTCCAGGTTATAACTAAAATATTAATGAGACGAACATGGGTCAAAATATAACTATATAAGAAGGGCTATACAGACATGAGGCTTGATAATACCTGAGCCCTTTCACCATCATACTTGTACTCGCAAGTGTACTCAAGACCCTGAAACTTGTCAATGATCTCCGAGACAGATTTTGTTGCTTTTGCTAACATAGGGCCAACAGGGACACCTATGGAAAATTTGCATGTCTCGGGAAGCTTCCAAACTCCACCTTCAAGTAGGGCTGGGACAATTTTATCGTAGATTGGAAGAACTGAATATACTTGTTTAATTATTTTTGCAGCCTTCAAGAATACAATAAAATCAGTGACCATTCACAGTCCACATTCATGCAAATCCTTTAATACAGGAATAAAGGCCTTTAATACAATATTAGGAATAAAAGTGTTGACCTTTTTACATCAAATCAACAATCCTCCACATATAAGCAACAGAAACTTGGATAAGTTAAGATGTACAGGTTACATATTATGCACAAGATTAACTATCTGATGCCCCTATAGGAGGATTAAAAAACCCTGGAAGTCACAAAAACTTTGTTCATGACCATTTCCAAGTAACAAGGTAGCAACAGTACTGCATTTGATTATTCTAAATAGCCACCCCCAAGCATTTACATGCTCAAGATTAGCTAAAAGTTGATTTCTAACAGGACAAGAAATAAGGATACTGAAGAAAGACATGCAGAGCATTGTGAGTTAAACCCATCCCCAGATCATGCTAGCATTTTTCATTTCACATGACTTTCCCTATATTGCATAGTTGCATGCAACAAAGGCTGCAGAGTTGATTAAAAAACAAACAAAGAGCTTGTGTGCAGACCTTGAAAGAATTTCAATGCCAATCCTACCAAATCAACTATAGAACTTATGTGAATAAAAGCCCAAAACAGTGTAGTCACCTCTTCAAAAGGTGATTGAACTTTTGGTGGTGAAGATTTTTTGTCAGAATATACAGCAGCTTGCCCAAGAGCCATTTGGACAGTTTTCTCTGCCAACCCGATCCTCATCTTTGACTGCAACAAAAGTAACAATTTCAGGAAGACATTGAACACACACCATGCAAAGTAAACTGAATGAATATTCCACAATTTACCTGAAGAAGACGTGTGATGTATTGAGGTTCACAGTCAGTTGCAGCAACAAGAAGTCCCTTCATATGGTTTCTTTTTTTATCTTGACTGTCTTTGCCTGACTCCTGGATAAAAAATTACCTGGTAAATGATTTCTTAAGTGAAACAGCGTGCTAATGCATTATGGAACCAAATCACCCACTGTGTGCACTCTAATCCCGGGCTGACTATATATCATTATTACTTAAGCTAGTGCATACTTCAATATCAGCATATCACCCATTGTCCCAATTTGCAATTCAATTTCATGTCCAAAATATCAAGTCCTGCAGGCTGGTTGAAATTTTCAGCATGTGAAATGCGAGAAACGATATATAACCTTTGCGATTGTCCGGAAAGTGCTAAGCACCCGAGATATTGTCAGTGGTTTTGGTTTAAACATCATCTTCTGCGATGACCTGCTTGCTTTTGCCACAAGTCCCAGATCACCCAATTCCTACAATCACCAAGAGAAACAGCAAATAAATGTATGGCTCCGATTCCATAGCGGTTGACACATTCACCTAACTTTGTTACCTTAAGATCCTTCTTAACATGCTCCTCTCTGCGTCCGTATGCTTCTGCAAGTGCACGGATGACCGATGCGTCCCCAATTCCAAGCTCAATCCCCTCATGAGGAGGCGCAATCCGATTGGCTGAGAGGTACACTGTTGCAAGGAGATCATCTGGCGTTGTTGCCATCACCGTCCGGAACACATTTGATAAGATTTCAGTAATGACAATCCGGCCACTCTCATTGGAGATGAGATCAAGTGCCCGAGCCAGAAACAGGAACGGCACGGGCTCACCGGGCTTCCAAAAGGCAGCAGTCATGGGGTCGAACTCACTGCCTTTCTTCTTCAGCTCTAGGGTGGTATTCTTCTCTGTGGATTTTGGGGAATCTGTGGGTTTGGCCTTCTTCAGTGTAGCGGGCTGCTTCTCCTCCTCAGGTTGGAGGGCTTGGGCTTCAGCCTTGGTCGGTGAGGGTGACCTCTTCTTCTTATCATCCGTCTGAGGTACAGTGTCGGATTTGGCCCCTAGGGTTTTGGACCTCTTTGGCGACGGGGAAATGTCCTTCGCTCCATCCAATTGCGCGGCCTCTGCTGGACCCTTGGACTTCGCCGGCGACGTGGACCTCTTCTTCTCGCCAGTCGCCCCATCAGCCATCGATTTGGGGGACTTAGCAGGGGATGACGCCCGCTTGGACTTCACCGGCGAAGCCACCGCCGCAGCCTCCGGTTCGGCCTCAGCGGCGCCGGGCTGCACCCGGGTCTTCTTCGGGGACGGCGCCCCCTTCTTCGCCTTGCTGGCGGCGGCCCGCGCGTTCCCCATCAGCACGTCCGCCACCGTGCGCTTCCCCCCGGCGCCGCCACCGGAGGCCGACATTCCGGCCGCCGCTGCTGCTGGCGCAGGCACCGCGCAGGCCCGCTTCGCCCTCGCGGCCGGCGGCTTCTTCTCCCCGGATTTGGCTGCGGCGGTGGCCGCGGCCGCGCGGCGGTGGGGAGATGCGGCGGATGCGGATGCGGAGGAGGAGGCGGCGAAGAGGCGGGGGCGGAGGCCGAAGGGGAGGAGAGGGTGAGGCGGGGCGAGGGCTAAGGTTTTAGGCGAGGGGGGCGGGCGGCATCGGAGGAGGAGCGGGCAGGTGGTGGCGGAGGTGGCTCGGAGGAGGAACATGAGAACAGGGGAGGGTTTTAGCCCAGGCGAGCCGGGGCGGGCGGGCTGGGTTGGAGGCGGGCGGGCTGGCGGGACCCGCCGGAGGGGAGGGCTCGCGCGGGGCGGGAGGCGAATTGGTCGGAGCACCGCGGACCGCGAGAAGCCGAGAGCTCCTGGATTTGCTTTTTCTTCTGCACGTGCTACAAGGGGAAGGGAAGAAAAATCTATACTATAAGGATGGGATTCACTACTTTTGAAAACACTTCTCACTCAAAAAAATCCTACCCACCCCTCACAGAGGACCCACGTGTTAGGTCCAACGGAGAAACGACGTGGAAAGTTTTCATAAAACGATGTTTCTAGAGAGTTTTCTACCGTTTTGTCATTACTTTTCTCACCATATAATTTCTTTACCCACCTCGCGTACCCACCAATCAAATAGTCTAAAAATAATGTATCACGTGGCCGGCTAGGACTCGACGCCCCCTCTCTTTCCCCGCGTGCCTTTGGCCGACTCCCGCAAAAGAAAAAGGCACGTGAATCAAGTGGATCATCAAAACACGAAGGTTATACCGCCCTCTGATTGATCACATCCCCTCCCAAATCCACTCTGAAACCCTCGCCGTCGGCGCGGCCGCCTCGTCTCCTATGAAGAAAAACCCTAGAAAAGCAGCGGCAGCGGCATCAGCAGCGGGAGGGGGAGAGGATCTCTACCACCGTTGGAATTTTTTTGCCAGGATTCGTGCATCGAGGTGCCGTTGTTTGGAGTAGCTTGCTTCGGGAGCTTGCAGGAGCTTATTGCTCTTCTGGAATTCAGGATTACGGTTCATATGCATATAGCTTCATCTTCTCTCATGTTGGCGCGCTGTGGCAAGACTAACATCTCGTGTATGCGGCAAGTTAGACAGACCGTGGCTGCAATTGCGAGGGTTCCTGAAGTAGGAAAATCACCATCAGTTGGAGTCTGCGCCCTCCCGATCAGATCAAAGGGAGAGCTTGCCTTTTGTTTCCCTTTTGTTGACGCTTCCGTTCCGAATCTCCAGTTTTTTCTGTGCCTCGATATATATATTCATCTGCCTGTTGTTCCTACTCTAGCAATGAAGTAAATATTTGGTTACTGTCTTGGCTTTGGAAAATCTCAACCCACGAGAAATTAAACGGCACAAGGCAAGGGAGAAGGGCAGGGCAAGATAAGCAAGACTGAGCAACGGGCAGAGGGAACAGAACAATGCAAAACGAATGAAAAATAGTCGTAAAAAGGCTGGGGATGATGTAAACAATGAGACTTCAGGAGCTCGTGCCAGGTGGTTTGCTCAAATCTACATAATATGGACGTATTATATTATTGTGTCTCATGCTTATATCTACATTCGATTTTATGTGTATGCGGCTATAATTTGGTTTGATCAGGAACTGGTGCTTCTGTCGTAATCATTGGGACTAACAGGAGACCTGTGGAGGTTTGTTTGTCAGCTCGAGATAGTTTAATTTATTAATAATTTTACCTATCATTCACTATTGCTTGTTTTTATTAGGGCTAATACCCATAAACATGTTACACCAACTAACAGAATTATATATGCAGCAGGCTACAGCAGCGTGCAAGGATGCAGGTGCACGAGACCGGATGTGCTGCTTCTGCTTGGCCGTCGGCGGGGGACACTTGCTGCGGAGTGCTCTCCACCTCAAACGATTTGGTCATTATCTACTTAATATCATGGTTTTTTATTTGATTTCTTTTTATTTAGAGGATTCTAAATTATCCTATGTAAGATTGTTTATTTGACTGTATTGATATCCGGAAGCTGGCTAAAAAAATAGCAATCTTCTTTTGACCTCAATAATAGAAAAAAATCTATATGCATTATATATTTCTTTAAATCTAATGTTATTGATTTTAGATCTATGTAGTATAAAAAAGATTATTTTATATTTGCAGCCATATAAAGATAGCCCGCGCGACACGCATTGTTACTAGTTATATATAGGATCGAGGTCATATTGATCTTTCTTTGGAAAAAAAATGCCTCCATTGCGGACGTGATTGTTAAAAAAGATTTTGCTCCGGATGCTTTGTTTATCTGTAATCTATACTATAAAGAGAATTATCTATCCATACTATAAAGAGAATTAGATTTGAAAACAATCCTCACCAAGATTAGGCTGACCTCCCGTCTCACAGAGGACCCACCTGTCAGGCTGAAAGTTACATGAATGGTGGAAAAAAGGGGAAGGACATTTATGTGTTGATTTTCTCATCGAAACCCAAAACTTTTTTCACCCAAAAAAGGACCCACATAAATATACCCACATTTGTACCCACGTCTATACACAATTATCTCGTATTGCTAATAGACAATAAATTGAAGAGTTTTTCTCCATATAAATAAATGCCAACTATCATGAGTTTTAAGAATACACTAGTAGAGTGCACGCGTGTGTATTAAAAAATATAGTAAACAAGAATATTATCTTTTTAAATTGAATTAAATTTCACATTCTTACGTTAGAATCTTTTCAAAACAAAGTATACTAAGTTTGTTGTTATTAGTTTTATTGTGGCACGCACGTGTTTTCTTAGATAAACATAACAAACAAGCAATAATTTAAATTTATTAACCAATAATTTGCACCACAGATTAAAATTATATAAAAGAACATAACACGTGCTAGAAATTAATGTGCTTGCCTCAATCACATAGAAGATCTAGCATGCAGAACACATTAACTCACTGATATTCTCCTCTGGATGAGAACACATCAAACTTGCTCCCTACAATCTAAATAGTTCATATGAAACAACTAATAAGATATTATATAATATCAACATGGAATAGCTGCTCCTTCAATATTTTTTAATGATAAACATTGCCAACAGACATAGAGCATATTAGCAATTTTTTAAAAATAGAGTCCACCATCATGAACTATAAATAATAAATCAGGGCTAGGGATGGCCAAAATCCAGTAAAGAAAAAACTGATTAAGGATAAATAATTAGGAAAATTAGGAAAATTACGAAATTTTTCCTGCTCGAGTGACGATGCTGGGTCCTGCCGTTCATCCATCTTGGAATCCTCAGAAACGCCCACAGAACCATATTGCCGAAGAAGTCCATGGGCACCTTATTAGTTATTAGGGCTCACCCTGCCCCTGCAATTCACTCCGTGAAGTGCAAGGTAAGTTTCTTGATCTTGCCCAATCCGATGCCCAAAATAAACAACCTAATTGAACAGTAAAATATACGCCTTCCGCCGCGCCAACGTCCCCCTCGTTATCTCCCAGGTCCTGGTACATATGCATCCCTATGCCTCGTGATCGAGCTTCTTACGTTGGGTGCATGCGTGTGTCCATGTTGTGTCACAATCCATTTGCTGGAGCATTTGAATCGATTAGCTAACTGCACAGATATGCATGCACAAGCCGGCGTGCTGCTTGGGCCGTCGTTCCTCGGCAAGGTGCTCCGCCCGCACGCCAACGAGCACTTCGCGTCGCTGGAGGACTGGGTGCAGATTAACACAGTCGGGGGCCATGCCTTATGTTGACACAAAGATGCGACAACACACTCGAGATTGCAGCACAGCCGTCACCACGGCCAACACCCGGCCTCCCTCGGGCAAACCGGTCAGACCGGTTCCTAGAACCGGTCAGACCGCTTCCTGACAGGAGGTCGTGAAGACCTAGAAACCCAAGCTCGGGAGGGACCCCGTCGGAGCTCAAGCAATCTAGGGTTGCTCTAGGATCGGCAGGCCACCTAGAACGCCTTAGTACGTCGCGGAGACGAGCAAAGAACAGCAATTAGGGTTGGAAAAGTGTGTAGGGTTTGGAGATAAAAAGTAAGGAACAATTGTGTTTGATTCGATTGGAATAACTCTCAATCGGCCTTAGCCTTCATATATATAGGCCGGGGAAGTCGTACCCCTTCCAATTCGGTTACAATATGGGACAAAACTCGGAATCCTAATCCTACCCGAATTACAACTCCAAACCGGTCTGACCGGTTCGGTAAATCGGTCAGACCGGTTTCCCTCGGTTGCTGCCAATTTTAACTATCAACACATGCCCCACTGTCTTTTTAGTGAGCTTGCAAACTAAAAAGCATGTATCTAGACAATTACAACTCAGTAGCCAAAATTTATACTAAGGGCGATATCAAAAAATCTATCGGCCATTTAATTTTCATGCATCTTGCCATACGCTTGGGTAATATTTCTTCAAATATCTTCCGTTGATAGCTTTAGGTAAACGATCCCCTTGCAATGTCTCCAGCATATAAGAAGTCCCAAATATAACTTTGACAACTCTATACGGCCCCTCCCAACTTGGCGACCATTTACCGAACTTGTTGCTCTTCGTTTCAATATGCAAAATTGTCTTCCAAACAAGCTCTCCAATCTGAAAATATTTCCCTCTCACCTTTTTGTTGTAAGCTCTAGCAACCCGAAGCTTATCTTTCTCAATTTCTTTGAAAGCTTTTAATCGCTTGTCGGTGACTTCATCGATATTGTCCATCATTAAGTTATGATAATCAACAGCATCAAGGTCATTTTGTTTAGCCAATCTATAAGCGTCCAGATTCACCTCAACAGGTAAAACGGTCTCTTGACCATACACAAGCTCAAAAGGAGTAACTTTAGTAGCACCATGCCTAGATATATGATGAGCCCATAATGCTTCGGATAATACTTCATGCCATCTCTTACGATTTTCTTCTAACTTTTTCTTGATTAATCTAATCAAAGTCTTATTACTTGACTTGGCTTGTCCATTAGCCTGAGCATAGTATGGAGATGAATTGAGCAACTTTATTCTATAAGATTCGGTAAATTCACGTACCTCTTTAGACATAAACGAAGTATCTTGATCCGTAGTCAAAGTTTGAGGAATACCGAATCTATGAATAATGTTTTGTGTAATAAACTCAATTACCTCTCTACGTGTCATATTCTTCAAAGGAATTGCTTCGGTCCACTTAGTAAAATAATCCGTAGCAACCAACACGAAACGATGTCCTTTTGATGATGGAGGATTAATTTGTCCAATAAAATCCAACCCCCCAACCTCGGAACGGCCATGGCTTAATAATAGGATGCATCAATGCAGCAGGTACCAATTGTAAATCTCCAAATTTCTGACATTCTTCACACCCTTTATAAAGTATTTGAAACAATCTGTCATCATAGTAGGCCAATAAAAACCGGCTCGTCTAAGTAACCACTTCATCTTAAGAGCCGATTGATGTGTACCACAAATACCTTCATGAACCTCTCCCATGGCAATTTTGGCCTGATCCGAGTCTAAACACTTCAAAAACAAATCTTCGGCGGTTCGACGATAAAGTTCATCATCAAGCAATATATATTTAAATGATAATTGCCGAATATTTCTTTCTGCACTACGACCAGGGTCTTTCAAATAAGTAATAATAGGCATTCTCCAGTCCTGATCTTTAAACTTGGAGTCATTAACATCATCCAAGACTTTCTTGCCGCTGTCAGGGGACAAAGCGGTCAGACCGGTTCTGGCGGTCAGACCGGTTTGTGAAACCGGTTGGACCGGTTCGTCCAGAACCTGAATCTCGGCTTTTGATTGCATCGGTTTTTGAAGGTAGAAATACTTCTTTGCAACAATATAACCAGATGCTTTCTGAGCCAGAGTATTAGCCTTGTCATTCTCTTCTCTTGGAATATGTTTGATTGTAAATTCATCAAAAGAAGCTATGATATCAAGGCATCTATCAAGATATGCATTTAGCGAACCATTATAACATTGGCATACCTTGGATAATTGCTGTACCACCAGGAGTGAATCACCAAAAGCCTCAACATGCTTCATTCCCATGTCTTGCAAAAATTCCAATCCAAATAGAAGGGCTTCATATTCAACTTGATTATTGATACGTTTTTCTTCTAATCGGTTTGAAAACTCAAAAACGGCACCACTTGGAGAGACCAAAACAACACCAATTTCTTGCCCATCATTGCAAACCGATCCATCAAAGTACAATTTCCATGGTGTACAAGCAACATAACCGACGTCGAATTCACAAGTATCATCAATCCGATGTTCAACAATAAAATCAGCAACAATTTGGCCTTTCATAGATTTTAAAGGTTCACAAGCCAAATCATACTCAACTAAAGCATAAGCCCATTTACCGATTCTACCACTTAAAATCAGTTTTTGCAACATATGTTTGATAACATCGGTTTGACATAACACGATGCAAGTGCTAGATAATAAATAATGCCTCAACTGAGTACAAGCATTATATAATGACAAGCATAACTTCTCAATGAAAGTATACCTCGTTTCTGCATCAATGAGCCGTCGGCTTATGTAAGCAATCACATACTCCTTAGCATCAATCTCTTGGGTCAAAACAGCTCCAATAACTCTATCTTCAGCTGCCACATAAAGTCTGAAAGGAACCCCTCTCTTAGGCGCCCTAAGCACCGGTGGTGAAGACAAGTACTCTTTGATTTTCTCAAAAGTTTCTTGTTGTTTTGCCCCCCAGGTAAAATCGGCTTCATCTTTCAACCGAAGTAAAGGAGTAAAAGCATCAACCTTTCGAGACAAGTTAATTATAAATCTTCTCAAGAAATTCACCTTGCCTAGAAACTTTTGCAAATCCTTTTTGCAAGTAGGAGCTTCGACGTTCTTCATAGCTTCAATTCTCTTAGGATCAACTTCTATGCCATTCTCATGAATAATAAATCCCAAAAACTTCCCAGACGAAACACCAAAAGCACATTTGAGTGGATTCATCTTCAAACCATACTGTCGCATCCTCTCAAGAGCAAGTTTTAAATCGGCTAAATGAGAATTCAAGCCATCCGATTTAACTACAATATCATCAATATACACTTCCATAATAACACCAAGTAAATCATGGAAGATTAAATTCATAGCCCTTTGATAAGTTGCGCCAGCATTCTTCAATCCAAAAGTCATAACCACCCACTCAAATAAACCAATAAATCCCGGACATTGAAAGGCCGTTTTGTGCATATCCTCTTCGGCCATGAATATTTGATTATATCCGGCATTACCATCAAGAAAACTAACAACACGATGTCTGGATGCTTCGTTAATCAAAACATCGTCTATAGGCATAGGATATGAATCCTTCGGAGTAGCTTTATTAAGATCTCTAAAATCAATGCAAACTCTTAGCTTTCCCGAATCTTTCTTTTCAACGGGAACAATATTAGAAATCCACTCCGCATAACGACAAGTCCGAATAAAACCAGCATCTAATAAACGATTAACTTCTTCTTTTATTCGGTCATAAATAGCGGGATTAAAACGTCTAGCCGATTGTTTAAAAGGTCTAAAACCGGCTTTTATTGGTAAACGATGCTCAACTAGATCACGACTCAAACCGGGCATCTCACGGTACTCCCAAGCAAAACAATCGACAAACTCCTTCAACAAATTTATTAACTCGGCTTTAAACTCAGCCGATAAATTTTTGTTTACAAAAATTGGCCTAGGAATAGTACCATCACCAATATCTATTTTTTCTAAAGGGTCGGCTGATGTAAAACCTTGACCCAGCTTATCCATATCACCCAGATCTTCAATGGCTTCAAATGTACCTTCTGTTTTTTCTCGAAAATGATCAATTCGCTCTTGAAGTCACTGTCCCGACGTAAACCGGTCTGACCGGTTCCCAGAAGCGGTCTGACCAGTTTGGCTCGACTGGCACTGTTCAGTCCTAAACCGGTCTGACCGGTTTCTGGAAGCGGTCTGACCGGTTTGTCTCTGTTGATTTGTTTGCTCCATCAATTACAACAAGTAATTCAACCGATTTTCCATCGGCTTTAATGTAGCAGGAACGAAACCATCCTTAGTGCAACTGATTAGCTCATAATCGGTCAAATCTAAGCCCGACAAACACTTAATATTATCATTTGCACTAATAGAATCAGAATCGGCCGTTGGGGAAGGAAAAAGTATCACCATGTACAACTTCAACTTCATCACCGATCCACTGAATAAGATATTCATGCAAGGTAGAAGGTACGCATTGATTTGCATGAATCCAATCACGCCCAAGAATCAAACTAAAGTTACCTTGCACTTCTGAGACGAAGAAAGCTGTAGCAACGGTCTTGCTTCCAATGGTCAACTCCATAGAAGCCACACCCTTGGCGCCAATAGGATCACCGCCACCGACTCCACTGACCGTCATGTTCGTCTTGATCAATTCTTCGTCTTTTCCGCCAATCTTCTTGTAGAGAGAATAGGGCATAAGATTTACAATCGCCCCACCATCAACCAACATTCGCGAGATTGGCTTCCCGTTGATATGACCTCTCATGTATAAAGCCTTCAAGTGATTGTTTGATTCTTGCGGCTTCTGAAATATAGCATCACGAGGTCCTAACTGAAGATGAGACACCTCCTCCTCCGGCACCACAAAGTAATCAGATGACAAATAAACAACATTAACTTCCATGTTGTCATGCTCTAGAGAAGCTTCAAAATCAACCATCTCCTCATCTTCAACCACTGGAGGATTCTCTGGTGTAGTACTTTCATTTATAATGGGAACAGATGTGCTTTCTGCCTCTGGTTCCAAACCGGTCTGACCGGTTCCAGAAACCGGTTAGACCGCTTCTGTCGCACCCAAACCGGTCGGACCGGATTCTGAAACCGGTCTGACCAGTTGTGCTGCTGGTTGCACAACTGACTTGGCTTGCCAAATTTTCTTCTGAGGAAGCATTGGCCTATATCTGTTGAAATGTTCATCCCTTAATTTCTCAGCTTCATGTTCCCTTTTTCTTTGTTTCGCATGCGCTGCAACTTTCTCTTTTGTGTATGAGTCAAACTAGAAGGACACCACCTTGGTTGAAACATTTTCTTCACAGCCTTGCTACTCCCAGTTTCATGATCATTAGCCATGACAAGTTTTTTAACAGCCGAATTTCCAATAACTATGGGCTTTTTACCCAACTCTTGCATAGCCACTGGAACATCACCAATCTTAACAAACCCATCAGTCTTGGCTTGCTTTGGGTCCTCTGTAAGCTTTACTTCCTCCTTCTTCTCCTTGATACGATATTCTTGCTGAGGAGGAGCATATTGCTTCTGTTCAGACCGAACCGGTCTGACCGGTTTGGAAACCGGTCTGACCGCTTTGCTAGCTGGTGCCGGACCTGATTGATATGAGCCCAATCGGTCATGTACTGGGATCCTAGGGCCATTGCCCATGTAATCTTGAGGTGGTTGTGGCATGGGAAAGCACTGCATCCACATTCCTTGCTCCCACAACGGATATGGAGAATTTGACGCCGGAGGTGCCCATGGCATGGTAGCATACATCTTCTGTGGTGGATAAATAGTAACAACATCACCACGACGTCTATTGTTCTCTGCATAACCATCTCCACGCATTGGTGATCTTGGTCTCTTTTTTACCGGCCGATCAACTTGAGCGGCCTTTGTGTACTTGTTCAAGAGCTGATTAAAGATAGGTCCTTGCTTCAGAACTGTACCTCTGACTTTAGGCTCATTAACTTTCTAAGCACCCACTTCCGGGCGTATAGGCTTGAAAGTTCTAGGTCGGTACAGGAGCAAACCGGTCTGGCCGGTTTCGGTCTGACCGGTTTCGCCTGATTGGCGGACCGATTCTCTGTTGATGAACTTTCTTGCCCCCCGGGCCTTGATGTGTTAATTGTAATCTTCAGAGACTCTTTACCATCCAGAGTCTTTCCAAGCATCACTTTTCTAACCGGAATTTGATCATCAATTTTTTCCGGTCTTGGCTCCCCAACTATCACATTCTTTTCCTTAGCTCATTCGGCTTGTTCTGGCCGAATCAACACTTTAGTATTCAAATCAAGTGTATGGACAGGAAAGGGAGCCTTGTCAACTTGCATCTCAGCTAGTACCAATCGACCTTCATTAATAGCCGATTGTACCTGTCGTCGGAAAGCATTGCAATCATTAGTAGCATGTGAAAAAGAATTATGCCACTTACAATATGCATGATTTTACAATTGATCGGCTGGTGGAATTGCATGAGAGAGTTTAATGAAACCATTCTTAAGCAATTCATCAAAAACACGATCACAATTGGCAACATCAAAAGTAAATTTAATTTCTTTTCGCCGATTTTTTTGAACCGGCTTCAACGAAGGACAAGAACAAGGCTTAGCTTTTGATGGCCAAACAAATTCAGCAGCATAAACTTCATTATCCTCATCATCCGAACTATCAGAATCATTGTCAAGCATATGAACATTAGAACGATGAAGTTTAGCATTTTCCTTAACATGTTTTAACTTTAATTCGAGACTCATGACCTTCATTTGCAAGTGATTAATAGAAAGAAAATCAAAACCCTTCTAATTTCTCTTTCAAATAAGATCGCAAGCCCGCAAAAGCTAAATCTGCTAAATATTTTTCAGAAATTGACAAATTAAAGTATCTATTCTTTGTATCCCTAAATCTTCTGAAATAATCTATAACCGATTCTTCTTAGCTTTGCCTAATAGATGTTAAATCAGTTAATTTAGTTTCATTTTCTCCGCTAAAGAAGTGCTCATGAAATTTACGCTCCAATTGAGACCAACTTTGAATAGAATTAGGAGCAAGCGAAGAAAACCAAGAGAAAGCAGTTCCAGTCAATGTTAACGAAAACAAACGCACTCGCAACGGCTCATAAAAAGCTGCTTCTCCTAATTGCAAGATGTATTGACTAACATGCTCCCAAGTAGTACGATTATCTTCACCATTGAATTTAACAAGCGCAGGAACACGCCAACCATTAGGATATGTAACTAGATCAAATTCAGGAGGATATGGTTTTTGATATAAACGTGAACTACTCATATCAATCCCAAGCTTTGTTCTAATTGTATTAGCCAGATCTTCTTTAAACTTAGAAAAATTGGCTTGATAATTACTACTGGTTGTATTTTGTGTATAACGAGGCGTATTATACATCATATTTTGAGAAACATTCGGAATCGGTCCACAAGAAACACCGGATCCCGAAGGTGCACTTCCTACAACCATAGTAAGAGGGGGTGTAAAAACAGGACCAGAAGCAACTGTATTGGACAAAACCATCGCGTTTGTTGCACCAACACCCATGGAACCGGTCTGTCCAACTGAATTGGGCAAACCGGTCTGACCGGTTTGGAAAACCGGTCTGACCGATTCTTGAACTGAACTAGGATGAGGTGGCTGGCCTTGATAGAAATCTGGTGGCATACCCAAATTATGATCTATAATATTTTCTGGTACACCTGACGTGCTAGCATCAATTTTAGGGCATGCATTAGGATCTTTTAAAGTATTTTTACCCTTATTAAATGTCTCAAAATTACTAGCCATATTAACAATTAACTCACTAGTAACAGTTTGTGCAGCATGCAACTTTTCATCCATCATGCGAGTTATTTGTTGCATTAAATTAGATGGTTCACCGGTTACCTTATTAGGAAGCACCTCAACTTGATCGTTAGCCAACTCTCTTGACGAAGCCTCCACGATCCTTGTTGAAACCCTTCAAGAATTGCGCCTTGAAGTGTTCCTCAGCAATCAGGTACCGCTTCCGCTCCTCGTCCGTGAGTTCTTCCATCGTAGCGGTGATGATGTTGTTCTTGTCGAGCTCACTGGTTGCACCCGACATCTTCGAGGTAGATTAGATCGGTCTTGTAACCAGATTAATCTTCCCCAGCGGAGTCGCCAAAAAGTATGTTGACACAAAGATGCGACAACACACTCGAGATTGCAGCACAGCCGTCACCACGGCCAACACTCGGCCTCCCTCGGGCAAACTGGTCAGACCGGTTCCTAGAACCGGTCAGACCGCTTTGTGACAGGAGGTCGTGAAGACCTTGAAACCCAAGCTCGGGAGGGACCCCGTCGGAGCTCAAGCAATCTAGGGTTGCTCTAGGATCGGCAGGCCACCTAGAACGCCTTAGTACGTCGCGGAGACGAGCAAAGGACAGCAATTAGGGTTGGAAAAGTGTTTAGGGTTTGGAGATAAAAAGTAAGGAACAATTGTGTTTGATTCGATTGGAATAACTCTCAATCGGCCTTAGCCTTCATATATATAGGCCGGGGAAGTCGTACCCCTTCCAATTTGGTTACAATATGGGACAAAACTCAGAATTCTAATCCTACCCGAATTACAACTCCAAACCGGTCTGACTGGTTCGGCAAACCGGTTAGACCGGTTTCCCTCGGCTGCTGCCAATTTTGACTATCAACACCTTCATGCTCCAGATCTTCGTCATCGGCGTCAAGACGGACCTGGGCATGATCGTCTTGTCCGGCAGGAAGGCCGTCGCCATCGCCTTCTTCGGCACCGCCTCGCCGCACCTCGCCATATACACCGCCGGCGCACGGTTGAGCACAGGAAGCTGGGCGAGGAGCTCCGTGTGCTGGCGTGCGTGCACTCGCAGGCGGACGTGGGAGCCCATGCTGGCGCTGCTCGACGCGTCCAGCTAGCCCGTCGTCGCCGGTCGCCGTGTACCTCCTCCACCTCGCGCCGCTCGCCGAGCTCCGTGCTCCTCGTAGTCAAGCCCGGCGACCGGAACTCCGTGCATCGTAAACTATTTGTTTACGTGAAAATTATTCCCACGTGGCCACGTTTGGGTATCGTAGACGGAGGTATTGGGTATTTGTTTACGTGAGAATTATTCCCACGTTTGATTAATTGATTTAGGTCCGCGCGGATTGCCGTCGTCGTGTGCATTTGGAAAGGTTACGTTATTTTGGACTATTTGATTGGTGGGTACGTGAGGTGGGTAAAGAAATTCTATGGTGAGAAAAGTAATACTCAAAACGGCAAAAACTCTCTACAAACATCGTTTTGTGAAAACTTTCCACGTCGTTTCCACCGTTGGACCTGACATGTGGGTCCTCTGTGAGGGGTGGGTAGGATTTTTTTGGGTGAGAAGCGTTTTCAATTCTACTATATCCTTATAGTATAGATAGATAGATAAAGCTCTCTATGCATGAGAGAGCGAATATAAAGTATTTTTAAAAGCTTTTTGCACTAAAGTAACATTATTTTATTACCTACATGTCATCAATAAACGTGTGTGTCGCACGTGCTTTCTTGCTAGTAAGTCAACAAAAAATAGATTAATTGAATTGATAAGCAAATTATGTTTTGTCTTTTTTGTCTAAACTACGTATTACATTTTGTTAGGACAAGTTTTTAGCCCATACTAATTTTGTTCCATGGGGAAGGGTTTCTTTTCAGTGGATGGAAATTTGTGAAACTGCAGGTTTTTTAGGTACACTACAGTTTAATGTACTATGAACTTGCACCTTAAATTGTAGTACTATGATATAACCACTTTTTTGTTTTGAAAAACTAGCATAGCCGTTTTGTTCCATGGGGAAGGGTTTCTTTTCAGTGGATGGAAATTTGTGAAACTGCAGGTTTTTTAGGTACACTACAGTTTAATATACTATGAACTTGCACCTTAAATTGTAGTCCTATGATATAACCACTTTTTTGTTTTGAAAAACTAGCATAGCCGTATCATTTAAGAAGGAGAAACAAAACTAGGTTTACAAAGTTGTGATTAATAAAAATTAAAGCAATTTGCCTCTAAGCAACAAACATAAATTAAACATTAAACTAAAACTGCTCTGGATTCCAGCAGCACTGATACAAAATGATATATAGTTTTGTGATAACTATACAAATAACTAGTAAGAACGCGCGTGCGACACACATGTTTATAATAGAAAATGAGATTGCATAATAGATAATTGGCCGCACACCGTATTGATTACGAACTCGAGATCCTATACTACGGTGAAAAGTTTGACGAAAAAACGCATGAAGTGGTTCAATGACGGGTGGGTTCGTCGGGTGTCAAAAGAGTTTGACGAAAAAAGAGCCTGACAGGTGGGATCGTAGGAAGGATAATGTTTCAATGATTTGTGGGCCCGTTGGCCGTCGAAAGTTTTGGATCTTTTTATAGTATATAAGTATAGATGTGTGGTTTTATTCTAGAATAAAGAACATTTTACCCCCTGACCTTGTCACAGAATTTGGTACAGTTCCAGCAAAAATAGCTCTGGCAGCTGCCAAGGAGCCTTACCAAAGGGGCCCTACTGCCCTAGTGTTCCATGTGACTGTGTCCCTGCCGCACGCGCCTATTTAAACCGCTCGCGGGCACGTAGCTAAAAGCACACCCACGCCAAGTCAAGTGCACGGCTAGCTAGTGATCGAGCCGGCTAGTACCATGGCGAGCACCAAGGTAATAATTGCGTTCCTTGCCGCGGCCGTCCTGCTGCTGCAGACGCCGTCGCGCGCCGTGGCCCGGCACCACCACCGTACCACCCCGAGCCAGCGGACCCGTGCCGTGACGCTGCCGCCAACGCCGACGCCTCGGGCCTGCTGCGGCACAAGGACCACCGCTGCTCGTCCCCGGCCGTGACGCCCCACGGCGGCGGCGGCGGCACCCGCGCGGTGATGACGGTGAACGGGTTCGAGAAGGGGCAGGAGGGGGGCGGCCCCGCGGCGTGCGACGGGCACTGGCACAGCAACAGCGAGATGATCGCGGCGCTGTCCACGGGGTGGTACGGTCCGGCCCAACCCTACCTGCCCTACCCGACCCGACGCCCTCTCCCAGTCCCCCCGCGCGCCGCCGCCCCCTTCGCTGCCTCCCCCCGCGCCGCCGCCGCCCTCTTCGCCGAAACCCTCCTCTCCCAGTCCCGTCGCGCCGCCGCCCCCTTTGCTGCCTTCCCCGCGGCGGCCCGGGTCCCCTCGTCGCGGCGGCCGGGTCGCCATGGTGCCGCCACCCCTGCCTCCTTGCCCGCGCCGCCCCTGCGCCGGGTCCCCTCGTCGCGGAGGCCAGGGTCCCCCTCGTCGCGGCGGCCGGGTCGCCGTGGTGCTGCGGCGGCCGGGACCCCTCGGCGGCTGGCTCCCCCTCGGCCCGTCATCCCGTCCGACCCCACGGTAGCTGCCGTCTCTCCCTCCCCCATTCTCATCTCTTCACCACTTCTCTCCCTTGCTCTGACTCAGATCCGAGCCGCGGGGGAGCTCTGATTTGCATCAGATGTGCAACGCGGCCCAAATCTCAATCTGAAATTTATTTCCCTGCGTTCTGATTCACAGCAGCAGCTAGCGGCGGGACCTTGGACAACTCCGGCGTTGCGTGCGCTCGTCAACAGCATGGTTCAATCCAGACTACGGCGACCGCGGCCCGCCATCGGTCTGCCGGTGTCCTAACCTCCACGGCTCCCCCCTCACTTGCAGGAAGGCTGCGGCGCAAGGGATTTCCAATCCGGCGGTCGAGTACCAGAATCAGCGTGGTCTCCGTCCTCTAGCATGTGGCTGCTCCTGCGAACGGCGGTCAGGCAGGTAGCGATGATGCGGATGGAAGTTTTCTCCCAGAAATTTCAGTGCAATTCTCTCTTTTCTTTTCTAAAAAGGGTTTCGAAGCAATTCTCATGTGGCAATGGATCCGCAGCAGCAGGCCAGGCAGCACTCAGAGGCCAAGCTCCCAAGCAACCAGGTACACTATCCAATTACTCTTTCGGGTACGATGCTGGGTAGATTAATTAACTATGCTTCAATCAATTAGCTGCTGCATCCGCTCTTGCTGTTCTCGTGGTGTCGTGGTGGTGCATTCATCGTTCTAATGGCTTTAGCCAGGTGGCCATGGTATATTTGTTGTTGTCAGTAATGCCTCATGCTTGATGCTCAATGTGGTGTTCTGTGTGAAAAATCTAGCAGGCAGTGAATTTGTCTGCAGCAATAGTTCGATGAGATAACAGCAGCACACCAGCAGTAAACATTCTTGGCTGGTAGAATGTACAGACTTACAGTTCCCTTCTGAACTTTTTGACTTACAGTTCCCTTCTGAACTTTTATCTCAGTTTCTGAACATGGATTAAGAATTTTGTAAAAAAAAAACCCCCGTCTTGCTAACTAATGGAGAAGACAACATTTCCCCCGTCTGATTGAATTTTAACTCAGCTTGATATTATTTTACCCATGTTTATGTATGGGCAGCTCCTTTCTGATTGGATTTTGCTTCAGCTTGATTGTTTTAACTCATATTTTTGTATGGGCAGGAAGCTAGGTGGACCAACACTAATTGGATAACTGCATATGGGGATATCAAGGCAGTCTTGCTCTCGCTCTTGCATTTTTCATGCTATGATACTATACTCTTTATGTGTGATGCAACTCAAAACATTTATATCTAAGTGATCTTCTTTTATATATATTAGAAGACTATAGAATAGAATTTGGTGCCAACCATCACAAGAAAAACCTAGGCCAAGGTACAAGTTACGCACACTTTTCATCCAGATGTCTAATTGTTTAGATGGCTAGCAGACAGGTATGCACAGCAGCTATAGCCTATAGGTCTTTTCATAAAAGAAAAAATAATAAAGGAGAGCAGTATGAAACAAGGTACCCTAACCAGATGTAACCATATTTCCCAAACTAATATGATCAGTAAAAGAAACAACCATATTCATTGTTCAAACAATGTGTGTGGAATACTGAATCAGACAAGTTCTGGTGCTCTTGGGAGAAGATTGACCGGCTGGTCCTTTAGGGGTCTTTTTGTTCTGTTGGTTGTGGTTTGATCTGTTGTCCTATGGCATGTGATTGGGGATGGATATGCTAACAAGGATTCAGTGAGATGGGCATCTGTACATAAAGCATACAGTAAAAGAACTTAAGCTTCAGTTAGATTAAAACAATGTCTAGGCTGAAACTTAAGTTCAAAATCCAGGACATACGACGCATCAGTTCAAAATCCAGGAACACCACCTTCAAATCATCAGATAAGAGCCAAGTGAAAGCAATATCTCCAGTTTGGTGCTTTTTATTCAAATGATCAGGTTCTGCTCTGCGTGTTAAATTTCTTTGGGTTTGAATACTGCAGGGACCTATCTTTAGTTTAAGCATCATGATTGGCACACCATGTTTGCTGTGGCTGCGAGAAGAACACTGGTGATGGTGCCAACATCCCGATTGTCTTGCAACAAGTCTCAAAGAGGTAACCAACTTCTCAAAAAATAACATAAATAAGATACGGCACACCATGTTTGCTGCAGCTGCGAGAAGAACACTGGTGATGGTGCCAACATCCCGATTGTCTTGCAACAAGACTCAAAGAGGTAACCTACTTCTCAAACAATAAAAAAAAGATACGCATACAAAAAAAATTGACAGAGTTATTCAAGGTTTTGATTTGGTGTTTCTACAGGCCACAAAGGATGCTGGCTCCCAACTGTTTTGCATGAAATTCAGAGATAATACCTCGGCAACAGGAATCTGTCATCTTTACTAGGCTGTATCCCCTCCACTGTACCATTTTTTTGTTTCATGTGAACATGATCCGCTCCATATTCTTATGTTGTTTATATTTTCATGGTCCAATGATAGTACTTGCTGAGATATCAGATTATTGGACAAGCATTATACTATTTTCTTTGGTCTTCTAGAATTTTGTGGGCAGCTGGGGTAGGATTATAAGCATGGTTGCATCTAACCAGTGAAGTAACTTTTCATGGAGAAGATGACGTGAGGGCTTCAGATCGGAGAAATGAAAAGATTGAAAATGAAAGGCACTCAGCCAAGGCCCAAAGGTGGCAATTGTTTGTCCATTTATGCTGTAAAAAATGTTGATTTCATATGATTGTAGCAGCTATGTACTTTTTTGCCAACAAATAGTACAAAAGAAAATATTACTCGGGGTCATATTTTAGCTGGTGTGAGACATGAAAACAAGTATTTATTGATGGTCTGTTTTAGCTGTTGCGATAGGGCGCGCAAAGCGCGCTAAATGTTCTAGTCGTTACTAAATAGGCGATCAAAATTGACTGTGCTCGATTGGGAATCTGGGATCTGTTTACGATGCCAACCAGTTAGAGCAAGGCCAGCAACTGTAGCTGACGCCGGACACATCAGATTTATCCATGAGTTGGCGGAGAGAGAAAGGTAAGCTTGGCGCTGGTTTCATCGACAAGCTCGACATGGACTCCAAGACTGCTGCGTCAGGACGTCAGGTGAGTGGTGGGAGATAAAAACATCCAGAGTATGACCGGTAGGCCCAAATGCCCAATACAATAAATATTGCGTATAGAAGTACATGAACAGCCAAGTTATTGTATGAGTAGGCTCTAAACTTGTCTATAAGTCAAGTGCTTGTCTCAACTATTAAACTTGCTCTTACATAACATTTGCCTTAACGTAACCTTTTAATTATTAATTGTACCATACTTAAGTAAGAGACCCTATTTTTTTATAACAGACGTGAAAAATACATCGGCGCGTGTGCACTCTGCAGGCTCTCTAGTAGTATATATATACATACCCTGCCTGGTTCACTTACAGAATCCAGATCGATACATGCACCTCCACCTACCTGGCGATGGCCACCGTCTTCCTCCAGCTCCTCCTCCTCCTAGCCACGCGTACAGCCGTCGTCGCTAGAAACGTGTCTCACGCGCCCGCGCCCGCGCCCGCGCCCGCGCCGTCGTCACCCTCCGCTCCCTCCGCTGCAGCGGTCAGCTTCCTGCGCGCGTCTTGCGCCGCCGTGGACCTCCCGGAGGCCTGCTACGACAAAACTCTCCTCCCGTACGCAGACTCCTTCCACGACATCATCGCCAGGGCCGCCCGCGCCGCCGCCGCCGTCGCGGCGGCTCGATACCATGGCTTCGCCGGCGAGCTCGCCCGCTTGAAGCTTCGCGGCACAGGCGCCGGACGCATGACGGACATGACGCTGGCGAGCTGCGCTGAGAGGGTAGCGTCAGTTGACATAGATGCCGACGAGGCGCTGGGCCGCCTCAACATGCTGGTCGCCGGCGTGAGAAGCAGGGATGAGTTCGACTGGGAGCAATATCTGGTTGTGCAGTGGCTCACCACGGCGTCGTGGAGCATGGAGGAATGCACTGATTGGTTTAACGATGCCGGCAAAGCCGCCTCCTCTTCTCCGGCAGGGAAGGAGGTGATAGCTGGGTGCACGAAACTATCCGCGTACATCGAAACCGCCATGGGCCTCGTTAGTGTTAAACATGCGTGTCACATGTGCATTCTTGCCAGTTAGTGTTAAAGAAGGCACCATATGTTTCCTCTCAAAGGCTAGAAATTACCATGTTATAACAGAAAAAAACTAAGAAATTGAGAATACAAATGTGGACAGTCTTGCAAGAGAGGGTTAGGGTGTTGTAAGACAAAAAAATTTCTAGAAATGATATTCAAATTTGCAAAAAGAAGCAGTGAAACGAAAGCAGTGCATGGACACAAAAAGAGGAGCGTGTTTATCGCATGCAGAGATAGAGGAAAGAGAATGTCATTCTCTATAGAGAAATGAATGAACAAAATATATAATAAAAAACTACAACATGTAGGACCCACAATATGATGTGGTACTCAAAGAGCCAGGAACTAACTATTATTGTTGGAGACGCCCTTAGCTATTAGCCAACTAACTATTAGCACTGATTGGATCCGGAAAGGATTTAACAGAACTGCTAATAAAAGCTACTAACTTTTCCTAGTTAAATGATACTAACTATTAGCTTGAGGATCCAAACGGAGCACATTTAATAGATTTTTTTAAAAAGAAATTATTAGATGGCTTTCCTCAGCTAAATGATGTTAAGTGCTCTCTCCTTTTATTTTTATAAGACTGTGCACTTATAATAAGATTTAAACTTTACAAACCTTACAAACTTTGATTAATAATTTAAGTAATAAAATTTAATTTTTATAGTGTAAATTTAGAATTGTTAAATTTGTACTCCGTAATAAACAATACTTTCTAATGATTATAAATGTATAATCATAAATAATATAAAATAAATAAATAAATAAATCGTCGAAATATAATTTGAAAGATCGTGTCAAATCAAGTCATGACTTATAAAAGCAAAAATGAGGAAGTAATAGCTGTAGGATTCAAATGGATACGGTAATAGCCAATATATCTAGCTGTAATAAGAAACAATTAGCTAAATATTGCCAACTACTACTAATTTGAGGATTGAAACTGGACACAATTAATCGCTAACTTAATGGACGGAATTGGTAACGAGAAGTTAGACCCAGCTAGCACCTAGTAACAATTAACACCTGTATCGGTGTATTCAAACGGGCTCAAGTAGGTAGCCTATATATATGTACCGAGGCGTGAGGGTTGCTTATGTGTGCGTTCTCACTCATAGTCCAATTTAGATTGTTGGTCGAGCAACATCAGGCACGCCGCACGCCAAGATCCGATCCTCAAGTATGAGGGCCATGACCATACTCGTGATCACTGTGGCCTTTGGCTGCCTCGCTCTGTCAGCCCATTGTATACTCGTGATTATTTTTACTTTATACTCTATCAAACAGATGAACACAAAATAAATAATGCAATTATTCAGGTCGTCATCAGCTGCTTGGACCCCTGGAGTTATCGAGAGGAACCCAAATAGTCGTACCAACACAACTACTGTTGCTTCCTCGTTAGATGATGATGAGATAAAGATAAAGTTGAGTTTTTGCCGTGAAAAAAGTTTTTGTGATCGCTCGCCCTGCTTCTGCTGCCCAAACCCTAATAAATGTTACAACACAATGGAGGAATGCCGGGTAAACTGTATTGTGTGCAACCCTCGATGCTAGCTTTAGGAAACTTATATCCAAGGACCAAGGTTGACTCTTAAACTAATAAGAGAAGTCATGTAACATTTTTCAAATCTATAGAGCTTGAGTGGGCGTGTATATGCGAATGTCTACATCTATACTGATGTTTCAAAAAGAAAAAAAAAGTTTTAGAAGCTCTGAATCAGGAAAGCTTTAGATGTTTCGGACGTGCGATGCTTGTGCATTTGGCTGATCAACCGATGCTATCACGTCCACACGTGTGATGACTCTGAGAACTAGATAGTGACGAACGAACTTGTTCCAATTTAGACGAGGGAGTTGCGTTGGCCGTCGTGTTTCCTGGTCTCAAATTTTTTGCTATGTTTCGGTATTAACTAAAAAAATTGTGGTAATGTTCGGTATAAAAGCATACACTTGTATACATGCACGTATATTCACTTATATAAATGGTAAAATAGGCACTTTCGCCTCTCAATATTTTCATCCCTCAACTTTGTAATTGGCCAATTTAGTTCCTTAGTTTACGTTTTTGGATCAAACTCGTCCCTCAACTTTCAAATCCACCAATCTAGACCCTCAACTTTTGTTTTTGGGTTAAATCCATCCCTAGAGAACTCAAATTTTTTTATATAAATATATTAATTATCTCTATATATACACTTGCGGATATGTTTGCTACAAAAGTCGTATGCTATTATTTTACTATCTAGATAAATATTCAGATTAAGTTTGAAAAGAATAATTGGTCTACAAGTCTGACTAATCATTTAAAATTCCTCTATAGGAGGACATAATTATATTTTTAAAAAATAATTGGCCCAACCAGATAAGTATAGTGGTCACTTTGGCAAAAGTAGTGACTCGTCTATACTTGTTGTGTAAACAAAACTGAGTTAAGCATACAAATACACAGTATATACGATGAATATAAGCATTGATTAGTATAATTAATAGACGAGATGGTAAAAATAAATTATTGAACCACACGTATTTAAATATTAGCTGCATATAAAAAAGATGGTGCTGAGGAATAGTGAAATAAATAGAAAAATAAAACTTGAAAGGTTGATTTGATTTAAGAACTAAACTTGAGGGACTAGATTGGCTGATTTCAAAGTTAAGGGATAAACTTGACCCTTGAGGCAAAGTTGAGGGACTAATATGCCTATTTTACCTATATAGATACACGCATATAATCATATTCTTAAGAGCATCATCAACAGACTGCTGATTTCAAAATTTATAAAGTCATTATAGGAACTATCGATAGGTATGTCGCTTACTACGACTAAGCTATGCTCAGCTTGAGGTGGTGCTCTCTGTTAATCATCTGAAAAGCAGGCATGCCGACACCACCAGGCATCCTGCCTCCCCTAAAGTCTGACAACGGAGAAACCCACCCACGGCACAGTCACCGATATTGATCTCTTACTATCGGAACTTAGAACCGGCGGTTCCTAAGTGGCAGCTAGATTTATAGGAGAGAGATCGCCGAGTTAGCAAGCTTGATGGTAACATGAGACACAAGGTTTAGACATGTTCAGACTATCCGGAGGTATAATACCATATGTCCTGTGTGTTCGATAATGTTTGTATTGCTGGTGCTAGACAAAGTTTCAGAAAATTAAGGCAAACTTTATGGTTACAATAAGACATCCCTTGTCCCTTAGGGGTCAATCTAGGCCGCCTTATATATGCCGACATCCTAGGGTTAACAAGTGGATTTCAATCTAAACCTACTATATTACAATAAGGAATCTTATCCAACTAGATTTCTACTTTATATTCTGAGATATTCGGACTCCATCCATAGACAGTCTGCAATGCCTACTCACCACGCGTCTTTACCAAACTTGTCCAGCAAATCGGTGGTTCCTTATGGACCACCTTAGTGTCGGCCCACAACCGTCAGACGTGGGCTCAAGCAGGCTGTCTCCCTACCGATGGTGGGCTCAGAAGTACCAATATCTGACGCTTACTATTGACTCAGATAAATATACATATCAACCACCTCTGCTCCGCCCGCAGTATATGAACATGAAAAATTGTAGCCGCATCAAAATATCTATACATGTAAAATCTAGTAGCACAGACTTTACACCAATGGATCGTAGAACTTAGTTCTTGCAATGAGTAATACCTTATGAACAGTTAAATTAAACAATTGTTTTAGAATAATTAAATCAAAGTGACTGTATGTTGGATTTAAAATTAGTAAACCTTATTAAATTTAGGAAAACCAATGACTTAGGACTTCAAAGTCAATCTCTACTATATGGGTGTGGGGCGTGCCATGAATATCTGATCCTTTTGATCCTTTCAAAGCCCAATAACGTGCTTAGTTCCTACACACATCTCGTCACGCTTCATCTACAGCGGTGCCAACACCGTGGCGCAAAACTCTTGTGACGAACCGGATTCCCAATGACGAGAATCCGACTCCCTGTACCCTCGAGATAGTCCCAGGAATAGCAGCTATCTCGTACAGAACTCATCTCAGTCGAATATCACATCCAGACAACGGTGAAAGATTCAATACATGACATATATAAAACGTAGCGTCTGGTACAAGCCCTCTGGGCTAAATCGACAATAAGAAACATCTGCGCAGCGGTAGCTAGATCATCGGGGTCCACTCCTCCACAGGCATCCTTGAGCATAGCGCGCACCCTTCAATCGTACCACCCGTCCTGGTTGAACTCGTGGTCGGGGTCTTCACCTGTGAACCCAAAGTCTGTCCCCAAGGAAATGGGACAAGTCCACGTCACCAACCATAATATGACGCAAGCTTAGTGGCCTATTCTAGGGTATAGAAATAATCAAGGTTTGAGCCAGAGTTTTTCTTATGCAAGCAGCAGCAAAGCCCAATTTCATCTCATCACCAACTCATTCCCTCACACGCACATCCACTCTCCAAATCCACCCGCCAGCCTCACATTCCCATCGGGCTCGTCCTGCCACAGCAGGTTCCCGCAAACATTATCCACCAATGCCTTTCACTCACTAGTCGACTCGGTGAGCTCCCTCCCCACCTTGTCTCATCAGCAACGCTGGACCAATCTCTCATAACCCAATTCAAAGGATGAGGTAAGAAAGCAGATTCCCATGCTAGTCGGAACTTATCAGAAATGGGTCGTCCATAACCGTGGACACGGCTATACGTATAGTTTACACTCTGCAGAGGTGGCACTCCAGGAATCCATCCGGGCTGCAAGGCTAGTCCGCAACCAACCTGAGACACAGCCCACAGCAAAGACCCTAAACAGTAACGGCGCCAATCCTGTCTCCCTGGGCTCGGGAAACATCCGATCTAACATCTGCCCCAGGGTCGTGAAACCTTCCCACCGGGGCCAGTCGGGGGCCGTGGTAAATCAGGGAGAATACGCCGCAACGATTCCCCCCTACACATATCAAGCTCGATTCTCCTACAGTCTCGGCGCCGCACTAGAGTAGGCTTGCTGGAACCCTCCCCATACTGGGTAGATGGTGAGCACGGTATTCCCACGTCCAAAGTTGGAACTCGACTCGGTCCTTAATTGTCGGTAAAGCGAGTATCTGCGTCATAAGCGATCCGCCGCAACGGTCCGCAATCGGTACCCATAACAGGTATAGCCGCCCAAACTCCTCAGGTACTCCCCGAGTACCAATCCCCAAGAAACCATGTACCCGCAACAGGTACCCCATAGGGACTGCCCGAGTACAGTCCCCAAGCACCTCGGTCAAACGATCGAGTTGTTATTACTCGCTTACACCGCCTAGCTGCACTACTCCTCCCATACCACCCACAACTCACGCCAAGAGGTTCAAATCACAACCATCCCAACACATGCATAGCATAGCATATTTCATAAAGTGAGTAGTAGGTAGCAAGGTAACAGGATATTAACAAAGGCAGTGCAGGTCTATCAAGCGAGTAAAGTAAAGCGCTAGCATACTAGTTTGCATGTCTAATAGGTATTTCAGAGAATGGTCGGGCGTGAACCTGGGCAAAAGTCTTCGTCTTCGTCAAAGCAGTTGTCGTAGTGGTCCGGCTCCTCCTGACTCTCCGGAACTCCTAGGGTTGCGGAAAATAAAATAAGACGCGACTACTAGCAAAGAAACACCAAAATAGTGATGAAAGAAGTCCCAAATAACACCAAACTCTACACTAACGCGTAGGTCATGATTTTAGAAAAATATAGAAACTGGTTTCATATTTTTCTGAGCTACAGTTGATTTATTATGAATTTTACAAGTTTAAATCATTTTCTGAAAATATTAAATAATTTCCGAAAAAGAAAAACAGACAAAAAATTAGCCCGCTGACGTCAGCATGACGTCATGTTGACGTCACCAGTGGGGTCCGCCTAGGATGACGTCAACAGTGGGCCCTGCTGACGTCAGCGTTGACTGGTCAACGGTCAACGGTCAACGGTCAGCGGTCAACGGTCAGCTCTGGTCAGTGGGCCCCATGTGTCAGTGACACACAGTGTATGACATGTGGGTCCCATACGTCAGCGCGGTTAGAGGAAAAAGAAAAGATTAAACGATGGCTGGGCTAGAACTGAGCCGAAAGGTGAATGGGCCGGAAAAGTTCAGGGGTGCAAACCAGACTTAAAGTTCGACTTTAGGCCCACGAGGGGGCGCTGCTGGATCCGCTCTGGTGGACTAGGTCCACCGTGCGCCGTGCGGTTGGTTCACGTGAGCCGGGTGTATGGGATCACTTTGTGGCCGACTCGGGATCTTTTGTGGCTACGCGTGCGGCGTGTTGGTGTGGTCCCCGGTGTGGCCTCCCGCGGCGCGACGCGAACGCGCGCGCGGCGCGCACCAGGGCACGCCGGTGGTGATGATCGGCGGCGGAACTCGCCGGAAATGGCTCGGCTGGGTGCAAGATGCGGTGTAGAAGCTCGGCTAGGGCTCGGTGGACGCGAATAACGAGAAAAGGGGATGGCTTGGCCAGCGAAGCGGCTCCCCGACGAGGCACGGGTGCTCCGGCGAGCCGGCTCTGTGGCGACATGCATCGCAAGGCGAAACGGTCGGCTTGGTGCTCCGAAACAACTCAACGAGATGTGCTTAGCTGTGCGTGCGGTGTATGGGTGAGTTCGGCACGCGCGCGCGCAGTTCAAGCCACGGGCTTGACCGCGCCGCGGCCATGGCGCTCGCGCCGGCCGAGCATCCTCGGTGTGCGGTGGCATGGCGGCCAGGGTCAAAGCTAGGGCGTCGGCGGTTGCGGGTCGGCTGCAGCGGCACGAAGAGTCCCTGCAGAAGATACACGGCTCGATGGCCGGTGCACAGAAGGCTAGCACGAGCGGCGGTGGCGCTCCGGCCGGAGACAGGGGAGAAAAAGGGGAAGACGACGGCGCTCACCTAGGGGCTAGTAGTGGTTCGCTGCAGCTCGGGGTAGTGCTCGACGTGGCTTGGCGAAGCTCCGGCGTCCACGTTCGTCCCAGGTCCGGCTCCTCCTTGGCACCTCCACGGACGGAGGCGTCGGCTTCGGCGGCGGCGACGCGGGGAAGAGGATCGAGCCCACCTCGGCTCGCTCCCGCTCCAGTTCTTCCTTCCCCAACCCTTCCTGCACCTTCCCCCTCCCTCGCACCCTCGATTTCAGGCAGAGAAGAAACCCCAAAGGGGCGGCGGCGGCTTGGAGGAGGAAGAAGGGCCGGCGGCGGATTTTATAGGGCGGCTGCGCTAGGGTTCGGACTTGGACGGCGAGATGGGGGTTGTGGGCGGCCTCGGACACGCGTTCGCATCGCATTGGGCCGCACGGGGTTGATGGGACCGGCTCGGGTGCTCACGGGCGGCGCGGCAGAGAGAGGGAGAGGAGCGGCGCGCGGGGGAAGAAGGAGAAGAGGAAGAAAGCTGCCAGGTGGGGTCCGCGCGTCAGAGAGAGAAGAAGCGACGCGGTGGCGACGTGGAGGAATGGGCTGACAGCCCGGGTCCACACGTCAGCAGGAGAAGGGAAAGGAGAAGGGGGCGCGCGGGAGGAGTTGGGCCGCGCTGGGCCGAAAGGCCGGCTGGGCCGCTTGGTTTGCTGGCTCGGGAAAAGGAATTCGAGGGGGTTTCTCGGACTTGGCTACGGGTTTCGGCCCACGACAGTTAGTTTAGGTTTTGAATTAGTTTAGCCAATTAGAGTTTGAATTCAAATCCAGAATTTGAATTCAAACCAACCAAAAATCCAATTAAATCCAAATAACTCCAAATCACACTATTTCATCCTTAGCACTTCAAATTGATTTTAAATTTAAATTGCTTAAGAATTTGGGAGCACAATAGAATTAATTTTAAATATTGGTTTGCATGCACAAAAATTCACCAAAAATTTTTGAAATCCAAATTTTTGCACTCAACAAATCCTAGGGAAATTTAGGGTTGTTACAAATCTGGTGCCAAAGATGTAGCGATCGAGAAAATACGCTACAAAGCCATGGCACACCGAAGACTGGAAACCAACCAAACATATGACTTTGCAGGCATGGCGGGTTGTGATTGTGACTGCAAACCAAGCACTCCCCAGCCACGTCACTCCATATTTCCCAGGCTGCTCTGACGTGACTTTCCAGCTTGTTTGCCTTCTAAGTTCTAACCAAGCCTCGAGGAAATTAACCAAACCAAATACGGTACCACTCTCTTAGGCTAGTCCCAGTGGGGATTTTATTTTTGTGTTTCCAAAAATGACACATAAGCAAGTAGCCAATTAATTTATAGATGAAATGGTCCATGCAATGCATTGTTTCATTTTGGTGTTTCATAGGCAATGCATGCAGGACACAAACTAGTTGGAAACCGTGTATACAGAGTTTCATCTAGATGAAACCCATTTAATCTCTCTCCTCATTAACTCTTTGCCACATCATCTGAAATGCTGAGTTGGCACCCTATTTAATGTGCATGAAACTCTATGAAACCTTGCACTGGGACTGGCCTTAGCATCTCCAACAATAATAGTTAGTACTCCCTCCGTTCCAAATTATTGATCGTTTTGGCAAATCTAGATTCATAGTTAGTAGTATGTATCTAGACATAAGTATGTAGATACATACTACTAACTATGAATCTAGATTTGTCAAAATGACTTATAATTTGGAACGGAGGAAGTACTAGCTAGAAGAGTTCCATGCCATCTTGTAGGTGATCTTGCTTGTAAGATATTTTTTTATCCTTTTATTTTATTAAGGCCCACTAATTTATTCTCTCTTCCTCTAATCTACATCCACCCGTTCATTGTTGTCTTGATTGACGTGCTTCTAGCTAGCTAGGAACTAAGAACTGTTGATGACTGAAACGAACCAGATTCTCAACGACGAGAATCCGACTCTCTGTACCCTCGAGATAGTCCCAGGAATAGCAGCTATCTCGTACAGATCTCATCTCAGTCGAATATCACATCCATACAACGATAAAAGATCCAATATATGACATATATAAAACATAGCGGACTGGTACAAGCCCTCTGGGCTAAATCGACAATAAGAAACAGCTACGAAGCGGTAGCTAAATCTTCTGGGTCCACTTCCCGTAGGCATCCTTGAGCATAGCGCGCACCCTTCAATCGTACCACCCGTCCTGGTTGAACTCGTGGTCGGGGTCTTCACCTGAGAACCCAAAGTCTGTCCCCAAGGGAATGGGACAGGTTCACGTCACCAACCATAATATGTAGCAAGCTTTAAAGTGGCCTATTCTAAGGTATAGAAATAATCAAGGTTTGAGCCAGGGTTTTCCTATGCGAGCAGCAGCAATAGCCCAAATTCATCTCATCACCAACTCCTTTCCTCGCAAGCACATCCACTCCCCATACCCAACCTTCAACCTCACAATCACATCGGGCTCGTCCTGCCACCTCAGGTTCCCGCAAACATCATCCACCAACACCTTTCGCTCACTAGTCGACTCGGTGAGCTCCCTCCCCACCTTGTCTCATCAGCAACGCTGGACCAAACTCTCATAACCCAAATCAAGGATGAGGTAAGAAAGCAGATTCCCATGCTAGTCGGAACTTATCAGAAGCGGGTCGTCCGTAACCGTGGACATGGCTATACATATAGTTTATACTCTGCAGAGGTGGCACTCTAGGAATCCATCCGGGCTGCAAGGCTAGTCCGCAACCAACCTGAGACACAGCCCACAACAAAGACCCTAAACAGTAACGGTGCCAATCATGTCTCCCTGGGCTCGGGAAACATCTGATCTAACATCTGCCCCAGGGGTGTGAAACCTTCCCACCGGGGCCAGTCGGGGGCTATGGTAAATCAGGGAGAGTACGCCGCAACGAGTCCCCCTTACACATATCAAGCTCGATTCTCCTACAGTCTTGGCGCCGCACTAGAGTTGGCTTGCTGGAACCCTCCCCATTCTGGGTAGATGGTGAGCACGGTATTCCCACGTCCAAAGGTGGAACTCGACTCGGTCCCTAATTGTCGGTAAAGCGAGTATCAGCGTCATAAGCGATTTGCCGCAACGGTCCACAATCGGCTCCCATAACAGGTATTGCCGCCCAAACTCCTCAAGTAACCAAGTATCCAAATAACCATGTACCCGCAATAGGTATTCCGTAGGGACTACCCGAGTGCAGTCCCCAAGCACCCCAATCAAACGATCGAGTTATTATTACTCGCTTACACCGCCTAGCTGCACTACACCTCCCATACCACCCACAACTCACGCCAAGAAGATCAAATCACAACCATCCCAACACATGCATAGCATAGCATATTCCATAAAGTGAGTAGTAGGTAGCAAGGTAACAGGATAATAACAAAGGCAGTGCAGGTTTATCATGCGAGTAAAGTAAAGCGCTAGCATACTAGTTTGCATGTCTAATAGGTATTTCAGAGATTGGTCGGGCGTGAACCTGGGTAAGCTTCTTCCTCCTCTTCAAAGCAGTTGTCGGGGTAGTCCGGCTCCTCCAGGTTCTCCGGGGCTCCTAGAGTCGCGGGAAAGAAAATAAGACGCGGCTACAAGCAAAGAAACACCAAAACAGCGAGGAAAGAAAACCCAAGAAACACCAAACTCTACACTAACGCGTAGGTCATGTTTTTAGAAAAATATAGAAACTCATATTTTTCTGAGCTACGGTTGATTTATTATTAATTTTTAAAGTTTAAATCATTTTCTGAAAATATTAAATAATTTCCAAAAAAGAAAAACAGCAGAAAATCAGCCTGCTGACATCATCATGATGACAGGTGGGCCCCGCATGTCAGTGACTGCCAGAGTATGACAGGTGGGCCCCAAGCGTCAGCGCTGTTTAAAAGAAAAAGACGAAAGGCGCTACTGGGACGACGAGATTGCTTCGCTCACGACGCACGCTGGGCGTTGTTGCTGCTGCTGCTGTCACCAATGTACTGTAGAGTCTAATTAATAAGACTCTCTCTGTGTGCCTGTCACTACGAGAACAACAAAGCCCGCCGGTGCTACTATTCCGGTGCTAAAGGGTGTCAGGGTGCCACCTTTAGCACCGGGTCAAATAACCGGTGCTAAAGGTGTGGGCACTAGCTAAAAATATTTGCATATTTGCGTGTTGCGGAATTCGAACTCGAGACCTCTTGGCTCGCGCGCACCCACCTAACCATCTCACCTACGCAGCACACGTGATAGGATTAAAGATCCGCTCCTTTTGAAGTAGCATGTGATACCTACATTAGCACCGAATCGTATTTACGAACCGGTGCTAAATGGCCTTTAGCACCGGGTCGTAACACCACCCGGTGCTAAAGGGTGACCCTTTAGCACCGGGTCGTAATACCACCCGGTGCCAAAGGAGGGGGACCCTTTAGCACCGGGTTGTAACACCAACCGGTGCTAAAGGGTCCCCGGGGGCATCCCAATTTTACGCCCGGTGCTAATGTTGCATTAGCACCGGTTTTTGAGTGCGCCGAGTGCGGAGCGGATGATGAATTTTCTGGTGGTGTGTACATGTCTTGAGGACGGTACGGTTGATGTGTGTCGATGTCGAGTGCTGCTCTTTCGAGGCATACTAGGACCAGTAGAGTGGCAAAATAAAACTAGTTGCATGTGTGTGCCGTGTGCGACTTATCCTGTAAGTGTAAGGGTCAGTCAGCTGTTGCTGTCAGTCCCAGTCTAAAACGTGTCCTTGTTTTGTTGATTAGGTGGCATGCGCTCGACGTGCGGTTCGTTAGTAAAAACTATGGCAGGCAAAGCTGATTGTTGAATGGAATTTTGGTTACGATGCCAACCAGCAAAATGATAAATAATGAGATAGTGAAATCGTCGTCGTCTGGTCGCGCGAGCTCTGCTGAATATCACCGGCCTATCTACAACTAACAAGTATACCATCTTCCGGTTGCAAAATCTCTCCTAAGATTTATTGTCTATATGTTGTAATATGACTTCTCGAGTGTTTCATTTTGATCATCATCGTTAACAAGAGGAATTTTAGGTGACAGCCAATTTATTTCCTATCATGATACAACTTCAAGTGTTTCATTTTGACCATTGTTGGTGGCAAGAGGCACGGGGTGAGTAACCACACACTAGATCCAACATGGTCGATTTTCAAAGACTTAGGCTAGCTTTCCGCAATGTGATCTTGAAGTAATACTTGAAATTAAAAGTGAAATTAAAAGAGAACGACACAACTTTATTCTCTACGTTGCAGTATGTAGTACCTGAAAACAAAATTTATAGAGCGGGGCAAGAACTTGCCTCGGTGCCCTCCCTCTAACTCGAGGAAGGGCGCAGAGGAGAGGGAGAGAGAAAAATAGAAAGCATGGTGGGCCCATTATTGGTACATGAGGAGTGATTCTAGTTTTCAAGTGCAAACCTTATTTTTATAGTTTTGTGGCGTCACAATGTTGTGGAGGGCCTTACGCCTTCTCCAGCAATATATGGATGCAGTGTATGGTAGAAAAGAGCTCCATGTAAACAATCTGTTGGAATCGAATCCTAGACAAAGGATCCACGAGCTAATAAACAAAACAATGTAGTATCCTATTAAATTGGCCATGTGTCCTATTAAAGAGAGTAGTAGATCATAATATTCTAAACCTATTGAAAATTTTAATTCTATCCTATATACAACCGGTTTGGGCAAGACGTTCTTTTTGTAAAACATATTACATATACTATATGAGCATATCCAAAAGACTCACTAACATACCTTGAGATTAATAAAATCATCGAAAAACACTAAAAACATCGTGATAATTGTCCTTGTCTACGTAGAAGCAAGAGCATGAGTAGCAACTAATCTCAACGAAGTCTTGTATTTATTGTCCTAGGTCAAACAAGTCCACTAAACATGCATATTCTTTTACATGAAATCCATTTTTTTGACCCAAAAGCTTTTACCTCTACCACTGAGAAGAAACACAATCATCTCGTAGTTTGCACGCATGGTTCCATACGTTATCTAATTAGTGCAGGAGCATGGACTCCATATCCTCTACCATGACTTATTTTTCTGTATTTTCATTATGGTTACATGATATTCGCTTTATGTACGGTCACTCGGTATGGTTGTATGCCTCTAAAGACAAATCCGAAGTATATGCATGGATACATGACACTCATCGATGCGTGACATTATGAAAGCCATTACCATCTCAAGACAGACATTTTTTTAGGGCATTACAATCTAAGACATTGAGCACGTACATAACTACATATAACTAGGACCAGGTGATCGATCTACTGGTCTTGACAAACACACAACGGCGGACTGGCCACTTTTATTCTGGCCCTTTATTCCTTATCACGAAAGACAAATTATTCTACCTAGTCTAGCAACCAGCTAGCACAGCACACAGCAACCGCACACGCCGCCGCCGTTCAGGCGTCGGACCACGTCACGGGGGCCTCGCCGGCGACGGTGTCGAGCCCGAGCGCCCTCCACACGGCGGCCGACGAGTCCACGACGTTGTCGCGGCACCCGCGCCGGGAGTCGCACTCGTCCACCACCCGGGCCTCCACGGAGCGCCCGGTGCGCGCGCTCGTGATGCGGATCGGCTTGTGGCACCGCCGCCCGCCGGCGTACCACCTCGTGGACAGCGCCACGATCATCTCACCGTCGCTGTGGAAGTGGCCGTCGCACTCCGACGGGCCGCCCTCCTCGCTGCGCTGGAATCCGTTCACCGTCATCACCGCGGGGGTGCCGCCGCCGTGGCGCGACGACGCCGCCAGCGTGCCGCGGTAGCCGCATGGCAGGGCGGTGTCCGCGTCGCACGGGCCCGGCTTGCCGTGGCGACGGGCGACGGCGCCGCAAGAGACCTGAAACAGAGCAAGGACTACTGCGAATAGCGCAGCAACAACTTTCGCGTTCGCCATTACAGAAACTCAGCTCTAGGCGGTGAGCGCGCTTGGAGAAATTGGGATTTGAGTGGGATGCACTGGCCGTTGTCAGCAGAAGCTTATATAGGCGCGCTGCCGGCCGGAGGTGCATGACAGCACGTGTGTGCCAGTGCGCCGAGCCGGCCGGCCTGTGGGTTTCTTGAGATCGATACGAGGTTAATGGCTCTTATCCGAGAGACAACTGCATTGGAGTAATATCCGAGACAACATCGATGGTAAGCCTTTGTACATGACGGTGATGGTGTCATCTGCGATGTTACCACGCGCGCGCGGTAATATCTGTGCAAGAACAACGAGCGCCGTTTCCGGAAGCCGAAGCTGGAAAACTCCAGATGTTTCATTCAGTGGATGTGCTTCACCGTCGAACTCGAACCATTGGCTGATCAACCGAAGCTATCACATCCACAACAACGGCTAAAAGTTTGATGCCCACTAGAGGCCTCACCAGGTGTTGATTGGACCTAGCTAGTCCCCACACCGAAGAATGAGTTCATTTCCGTGCCAAGGCCAAGGGCAGGGAATTGGTAGTTTGTGACGACCTGGGCCGTGTTTCTTTGCCCCCAGGCAAAGAATTGCCAAAAAGAATCTACCATGGAGTACTAAATTAAGTCTATTTGTAAAACCCATTTAGAGATGAGTGCGACGAATTTAATGAGCCTAATTAATCCATGTTTTGCTACAGTAGTAGTGCTATAGTAATCATTCTCAAATCGTGCGGTCAAAGACCTTATTAAATAGGTCTCGCGAAATAGTCCAATGTTGTGAAGGTAGTTTTGTAAACTGACTTTATTTAATACCCTTGATTATTGGTCAAAGGGACTGGTAATTCTTTGCCTGGGGCAAAGAAACACGGCCCTGGTCTTTTGTGGTTTTGCTTTTTGAGCACTCCTTTTTTTTCAGGCATCAGTGGTTTACATCGGTTCCAGTGGCTTGTTTATGCATATGTTCCTAGCTAGAAGAGTGGGGTGTCTGCTTAATTCAGTGAAAATTTCTTTGGATCTATCTCAAATGAGAAAAAAGAGGGACATTATAAAAGGTTATTTAGTTTAATGGACCCACCAAAAAAATATAGATCGCAGGTTGGAAGAAAAATTTGGGAGTGCAACATATTTCGACGGAAATTCGGTCTGGCGTATCACAAGAGATTTGCATAGAAGTTCAGAATTGAAACGGTAGGCTAACGTTTGTTTTTCTTTTAGAGCCATGATAAATTCAGACCATGATTTCATTGGGGTGTAATCTAAAGTATGTAACACCCCGTAAATTATTTTATAGCAACCTGCAGATATTCCAAGATAACAGCTGTATGAAACATACTGCAATGATATGGAGTAGTATTAGTTGCACTACTACACAAAAGGCCAAACGCACCAGTGTGCACACAGATATATATTTGCCCTCATTTGTACAATATAATCTGGCCGGGCTGTGGACAGGAATGGATTAGACAAACGTCATGACCAGCCAAGAAAGAGACTTTGCCTTTTCTTTTCAACTTATTATTCGCTTACTGATTTTTTAACGCCCTTGATCACAATCTGTGTTGATGCATAGTTTTAGTTTTTTTTCTTGCCTCTATTGAAACTGTTTTAGCTAGTTATACACAGGCGCACAGATGCATTTGAACTAAATCCTTTGAAAAAAAATAGTGCCCATCATACTCATTTTAAACACGGATTACATTTGCTTTACTCCCACCGACTGTAATTGTGGATGAACCAGCTCCTCTGCAGTAGTTACCTGCAGTTGAGTGTCTGGCACGTGGGCCTGATAAATGACTCAACTGCAAATAACTCAACTACGACTCATCCAATATGAACGTAACATTCGAGAAAACTTCTATTGAACTTTTGATATCATTTAACTTTCAATATAGTGATTAGAAGCATAAAAACTGGATGAGTTGATTAATCTTAAAACGATGCACAATTACATTATTATAATGTTATTGGATTTTATAAACATGTTCCAATAGAAAATAGTAGTAAAAGCTACATTTGAAGAGCGTGCCATTGTTCCAGGTGTGAAGTATTTACCCGATTTCAATACCTTCAATAAAAGAAAGAGTGCTAGATCTCTGTTGGTAGATTTAGAGGGAGAAAACCTGTCGAATTTATTATTCTGTGGTGTGTGCTCACAGCATCTTCGCCAGCATGCTGATACCAAGTTTTGACTCAAAATGGCATGAACTATTGAAATCACGATTTATTCTTTGCCCTATATATACTCTCTCCGTCCCTCCCAAATTACAAACCATTTAGACTTGTCCAGCAAAACGAGTTGTAAATTGCGGGAATAGTCCACGCCGTCAGGCAGTGAGCCGGAGGGTAGCAAACTACTTAGAACTGCCGGTCAAAGCACGAGCAATCCATATCATGCAGTTGTGCATCACGCGAACGAACGCCAACTCTGCCGCGCGCGGCCACCGAGCTGGAAGACGGGCTAGCTCAGGCGTCGGACCACGTGACGGGCACCTCGCCGACGTCGGTGTCGAGCCCGAGCGCCCTCCAGACCGCCGGCGACGAGTCCACGATGTTGCGGCGGCACCCGCGGCGGGAGTCGCACTCGTCCACCACCCGCGCCTCCACGGAGCGCCCGTCGCGCGCGCTCGTGACGCGGATGGTCCGGTGGCACCGGTTCCCGCCCGCGAACCACCCCGTGGACAGCGCCACGATCAGCTCGCCGTCGCCGTGGAAGTGCCCGTCGCACGCCGACGGCCCGCCGCCGCTCTCGCCGCGCCTGAACCCGTTCACCGTCATCACGGCCGGGGTGCCGCCGCCGGCGTGGCGCGCCGGCGCGCAGTGGTGGGGCGTCTTCTTGTGGCGCAGGCCGCCCGGCAGGTCGGCCAAGCCGGCGTCGCACGGGTCCGGCTTGCCGTGGCGCCGGGCAGCGGAGCTCGAGACCTGAAGGAGCAGAGCAAGGACCGCGACGAGCACCGCAACCTTGGTGTTCGCCATCGTCGTCAAGCTCGAGGTGGGCGCTCGCTTGAGGTGCTCTGGCCATTCGCTCATGGTGGACGCGCGCATTTATATAGGCCGCAAGCGAGAGGTACACGACAAGGTTGTGGTGCCCTTCGTGAGCTCGTGTGCTCTTTAATTTTAGTGGATTAGCAAGTGAGATTTCAGACGTGTCGTTTTGTGGAATTCTCGAACGGAGAGCTCGATACGAGGTTCATGGCTCTATCTGGGGACAATCGCAGCGTGACAGAGATGCTCTGGTATCCGATGGTGTCAGCTACGGTGGTTACCACTGATCACAGGGGAGCGCGGTAATACCTGGGCAAGAACAAGCCGCCTTCTTTGGTTTCCTTACTCTGGGCTGATCAATCGAAGTTACCAGCAAGTCCAAAAGTACGGCACCACCGTTCCAGAACGGCGCGCTTACTTAGTTAAATAAATCGTTCTAAACTTCTAATCTCTTTAATAAATAATAACCTGATTAAATTACAAAATAGAATTGGGATACAACCTAAGAAAACAGGTGGGTGATCCAAATTGCCCGGCTAATACGAAGACAGAATCTAAGTGTTCATATATAAATTGTACCGTATCCTAGTTTTATTATCTTATTTTATTTTTCTTATAATTTGTAAGATGACATTAAAATATATCCTATCACAATAGTGAAAGTAAATGCTTAATTTTCTTGGAAACTCAAAGAAACTGTCTCATTTTTCTTGCTGGGCCTAGTGAAATTGCCAAGGAATATATATTTCCTACTGTTTACTGGCACTGCCGAGGAAACTACATTTTCCTTGCAGTTTTATTTTGGCAGGCAAACAAATTAGGCGGTAATTCTAGTTGGGTACAGTGCCTACATATATATTGCTCTCCCATTTGGATAACTCCACGATTTTGAGGTATGGGGTCTAAGCCGATCATGCATAGCAGCCACATGTATCCTCCATATACATGCATTGTATTCATTGATATTGGTGGTCGTACGAGTTGCTGAGCTTCTCGTTCTTTGTTCTGCCAATCTCTGCCTTTTTTTTTCATCCTCCTCGTTTATATGCCTTTGGCTGCACGATCTGAGTTCGCCTCCCAATTAACCACACTAGCTACTATGTTTTTGTGACATTCTTAACGTCAAAATCCTCCTACCCAATGCATGTATATGCATGATCTGGGAGGAATCTAGAGATAATATGTTGTTACACTACTTATTTTTATATATTTATCTGAGTAGAGACTTGTTTTTTCAATGTCAGATATAGCTCAATTTCCTCTTATATCGGGTTCTATCATTGTTTTTCCTGCGCTTAGCTATATATGTGTCTATTTTTGTTTCATTTTACATCAAATGGCCATGCAAATTGCACAAATGGCCTCTTAAATGCATTCCTGAAACAAATTTATGCATTAACTAATTAAATTGCGCCATCTTCTTTTCTCCTGTACTTGGCATCATTTTTTTTAAAAATAGTAGAAGTGAATAGTAGTACCATGCGTGTATATGGCTATTTTGAGTAAGCTTTTACTATGGTAGTGGTGGGTCGTTTACAAATAGATATAGGTGTATTTTGGTTAATGTTACATAGTTGAAGTGGTGAGAAGTTTATAGATAGGTCTAGGGGCATTTTGGGTTAATTCTTCCATAACAATAGTGGTAGGTAATTTATAAATAATTTTTAATAACAATGCTAGGTAATTTAATTTTCTTCGATCAACATGGTAATTCCTAGGCCAAGAGAAAATGTCGAGCGTTTTTTCTTGGCAAAATATGATTGTATGAATGACGACTCCACTGAAATTGATCCTGCACCGAAGGGCTGATGCTGATCAATTGGAATTGTACGCCTAGGGAAGTGGCACATGATAAACTTAAGTTAGGCCCCATTTGAAAGGACGCCGTCCAGTGCAGCCCAGCTCTGTGCTATAGCAACACTGTAGTACAGAGCCAAAACATCCCCGAGTTGCTACAATCAACTGCTTAGATGGAGGAGTAAAAAAACGTGGCTCTCCCGCCTCTGCTCCCAGGGTGCTACAGTACTCCACAGTACTGCGCTACGGTATCAGGAGCCAGAGCACATGGAGCCCTCCCGAAGAGCGAAGAGGGCCTTAAAGAGAATTCTAACTTGGGTGATCACCTTCTACTCCACTCAGTTAAGCTAATCTCACTTTCTAAAAGTACTATATGCCAGCATATCATTTTCTCTGAAACTGTATGTCTGATGTATGTATCATCAAAGATTTGTATCCATGTTCACCTATCGATCAAACGGTTGGCTTTTCGTTCCTATGTTCTTTTTATATTTATGAGAATTCTTGTATTCGATGGGGAAGGCATCGATCAAAGGCCATAAAAAATCACTCTAGTTATATTTCCAAAGATCGTAAAAACCTCAGCTTGTAGATCTTTCGTGGAGAACAACTGAATGGAACATACAATTCTCCAGTAGAGACGTAGAGTATTCTATCAGTGGCACTAGCACCCAAAACATACACACATACAGACAGCGTACGTCGAAAGACATAAAACTAATGCACGTAGACATAGTCAGCTACGGACTGCGCTCTGTGTCCTGAGTCAGAGAATATAATCATCATTACTAGCCGGCCGTGGACAGAAGATTAGACTAATAACGCCATACACGGCCAAGAAAGAGAGATATTGCAAGGAATTAGCTTTGTCTCAAGAGAAACCCGTGCTTAGCAATGCAGCTTGCAAACATCTTTCAAGGGAAATGAATAAGCTAGTACGGAGTATATATGAGCAGACCGAATGTGGTGTTTCAGCCTTTCAGGTGCTGTGAGGTTAAAACCTTAAACAAGCAAGAGTGTATATATATATATATATTCTATGACCTGGTAATTACTAGCCTGCCTCTGCTATATTATCTAGTGAGAGCAACATTTTACAAAGGAAGCACAGGAGTGCATGTCCTCCCATATGGATATATATAAGTCTATATAACCTTTACTTATCTACCCATCAAGCTGAAAGGAAACATATCAACAAATTGCAGAACAAATTTAGCATAAACGTTTTCTGAAAACAGTAACGTTAACACGACAATATCCAGGTGAGTCTTACAGGGACGCTAATTTTATTTATAATACTGCTACCACCAACAAGCTAACACACATACAGCGTCCGATTTGCTTACGTATATCACGCGTTCTACGTAGCATGAACACAAAGCATCACGTTAACCCTGTCATCACTGGCTCTCGCTCATCCTGCGGCAACCTCCACGTATGCCAGTACGTGCCATTCGAGCGCGATACGCCAGCTCAGGCATCGGACCAGGTGACGGGGACCCTGCCGACGTCGGTGTCGAGCCCGAGCGCCTTCCACACGGCCGCCGACGAGTCGACGATGTTGTCGTCGCAGCCGCGCGACGAGTCGCACTCGTCCACGACCTTGGCGAGCACGGACCGCCCGCCGCGGCTCGTGATGCGGATCATCCGGTTGCACCGGCGCGTGCCGTCCAGCCGGAGCCACCCGCTGGACAGCGCCACGATCCTCTCGCCGTTGCTGTGGAAGTGCCCGTAGCAGGCCGCCGCGCCGCCGCCGCTGCCCCCGCGCTGGAACCCGTTCACCGTCATCACCGCCGGGGTGTGCGCCGACACGGCCGGCGAGTGGCGGGCGCATGCCAGCTGCAGCAGGGCTAGAACGGCCAGGAGTGCGGCCAGAGGCTTGGCGGCGTTCGCCATTGCTTGCGCAGATTTTCTTGCTCCTGCCTTGCTCGATCTGCTGCCGTGCCAGAGCCAGAGCCAGTGCCAGGCTATGTGCATCTCTACTCTATGGTGTTTATATAGAGATTGCTGCAGCCTGCAGGCTACCCAACAATATCAAAACCGCGCCTTCTGCTGTCCTGATCTGGTGACTCGGCGTCCTTTACCAAGGTAATTGCTTGGGAGACTTTAGTAATTATAGAAAGGAAACTGCGGTTTTTGGAATTGATTCGCCGGCAACGGTACGCGGTAAAACCAGAGCGAAGAACAAGTCGTTGATGGGGCTGGAATTCCAGTTTACATGTGGACGCAATTCACACTCCAGATGCAAGACCAACCATGACATCCAAGTAAATAGTAATGTAGAACGTTATGAAAAAAAACGTCAAAAGGAAATAGTAATTTAGAACATTATGAGAAAAAGTCAACAACACTATTTGGACATTTAGATATGCTACTTGAACAGTTAAAGTATAATCTAAAATTAAACAAAAACTACATCATTTCATTTGATGCAGGCGATTGGAAATTACACATAGGCTAATTAATTAACACTGAAGTGTTTGTGGGAAATTAAATGATATATAAAGAGAAATGGAGGTAGTATACACACTACAAGAATCTACATATTTCCCGAAAGCTTGTAGCAACTGGCCAACAGTGTTAGCACACCAATTTTTTTTTCTAAATGTCCCACGGTGTTTGCAGTATAAGTTTCTATCTTTTCCAACACTTTTGTGCGATATTTAATTAACCTAGAGTAGGAAAAACATAAAAAGAATAAAAGGAACTTTCTTCAATCATCTATATAAAATTCCAAGTTCTCCACAAAGGATCGGGCTGACAAAAAGAAAGTCCAAAGGGGCTTACAATTTGGTACTGAGGATAAATATAATAACACAACATACTAGTATATAAGTACTACTAGAACTAGTACTTGATAGCTTGTAGTCACTAATTGATTCACATTGTCCCCTAGCTTCCCAAGCACATGTCTAGTATTAACCCAAAGAATTAGAGATTCCTCCAACAAATTCCCTTATAAGCACATGAGCAACTCTTCTTGCATAGGGTCATCCTCATCATCAGCCCACAACCCCATCAAAACCGCAGGGCAACTTTTAGCCACAAGCTCAACTAAGCCGTCGTCGTCGTTGATTGCCATGACCGCTTGGAGTACAGTAGGATCTTCAAGAAACTCAATGCAAGCGTCCCTGAGCAAACAACAGTGGCGTTGTTCAGCAAATCTCCATAGTTCTGCAATGGTGTCTTCATTTATATCTTCGCACAGTTTCTGCTCACAAATCGTCTTGAGCTCCTGCATGTCGAACCTGTCCGCCGCTAGCAACAATGGCTCAATCATCATAGATTCTTCTTGCTCAGTCATCTTCGGCAATGAATCTGTGTACACGAATTGTAGCAAGCTCTTGAACACCTGAGGTAGAATACCATCAATCCGTACGCAATCTCCAGCCGTGGCACCCTCGCTCGTCGCGTTAAAGAGCTCTGCTTCCAAGACCGGTGATCTTTCGGCAAGAACAGACCTGTGGACTCTGAACACCTCGCCGCCAACTAGCAACTTGACGTCGGTGTCCAAGGCATGCTGCTGCAAGCCAGACACCACGGAGACGTGCCACCTGATAGTGAAGCAGCTGCGAAAGATATGCTCGGACCCTTCCACGCGAAACAGATGCTCGGACCCTTCCAAAAATTTCTTCCTGATGAAAAGATCGAAACCGTACCGATCACCAACTTCAGAGTACTCCCTTACGTCTGTGTATACGGAGTGACCTGGCACAGGTTCCATGTCCTGATCAAGCAGGCTGAACCCAGCCCATGCCTTGATGGGCATGGAGACTCTGCTGTCGAGAGCCATGAAGATTGATATGTAATCTTTGCAGGAGGAGGAGACGCCGTTGGGGTAGTAGTGGATGCGCCAAGTGCAACCCCCAGCCTCGAAGCGGGCAGATGTGATCCGCTGCCCGTTGGGGTGCAGCTGCTTTATTTGCCAGTAGTCATCGACGTAGAGAAGGTAGCTGTCCACCGCGCCCTCGACGTTGGCCGAGGCGAAATCTAGCGTCGGCATGGCGGCGAGTGATTCGGCGCAAATCACAGATGCAAACCTCGCAGCGACGGATAAGGGAGGTGGACACGCGTGTTGTTTGGGGATCGTACAAAGGGCAACATGGATGGCATCATGGCAATAGGCTTTATATGTGTCTCGGAGATTATTGCCCAGACCCATCCCAGCGATCGGATTGGTACCGTCTCGCCGGAGTCGGTATTGGATTCGTTTCGGATACCGACCAGTCTCGGAGTTGACGGAGTACTATAGGAAATTCGGAATAGCAGTTGGCGGCCCCACCAGCCGCATCTGCATGAAGAGGCCAGTCGCCGGATTCGAGTCCGGTGCCCCACTGCCCCAGCATCACTGCATCAGCATCCGGTGTGGGGCTCTGGGCTCCCGCCGGGTTCCTGCCGGAGCTGCAGGTGCCCTTCCTGGCGACGGCCGACGTGCGGTTTGCTCCTTCAGTATCTTAAGGTTTCAGGGTCAACAAATCAACATTGCGTTCTTCCCAATTCCTGTCAGTGAATGCTGTCGGTCTTGATTTCCCCTTCAGCTGCTTCTGCTGGCTGCTGCTTCGCTTTTGGAACTGATTGGTCATGTTTCTGCAGTAATTGCCTCTTTCTGATGGTTTTCTAGGCTTATGTCAGAGTCAGTATGTTTGCAATGTTATAGCGTGTTGTATAATGCAGAGGTTAGGTGATTCTGTGCTAAAAGTATCACGAACATACACTGTGTTAATTTTCTTGTGACTGTGAATTCATTTATTACTGTCAGTCTATCACTGAAAAAGGAAGCACAATTATGATATTTATAAAAATATGTCCCTGTATTCTGTAACTGAACAACCGATATTCGTTTCTGTGCATGAAGGTGATATTTGGTGGTTAGAATTGTAGGTGAGGAGGCCCCATATTCTCATCTCTTGTCCACTCTCTCACTGAATTTATGAATCGCAGTGTACGTTCGTACAAGGATCTCGAATTTCCTGGAGAAACTTTTCTCGTTTTTCTTATGGAAACCAAATCCATTTTTTTTTGGAAAAATTCTACTGAAAAGCATCATCGAGCTGTCTTCCTCAATTCTTGTTATTAGGAACGTTAAGTCTGAAGAAGTGCAGTTACAACTTATTAAGAGAAACGCCAAGACGAAGTCGTGTTTCTGTGAACTTGTGGCCGACTATCATCGTGCTAGGAACCAGTTTGAAGAAGAGAACCGTCCATCAGCCATCCGACTAATACATTTAATTTCCTTTTTTCTTAGCATATAATGCTGTTCTTTTGATGGCTGAAAGCCTTTTTTTAGAACTTTCCTTGGCAAGCATTTCATTGAGAAGAAGAGAAAGTTTACAACAAGAAAAACGACCACTCACCTAAAGGATTACACTGTTACGAAACAGCGAAAGAGAAAAAACGACCTAGAACTAAACAAAAAAGGAAACTAGCCATTGGAAACTATGAAAAGCAACAACTCCTCCATTCCTGCCATGATCCAACAACGACCTTCCTCAGTGACACTATCGATGACGCCTCGCACAGTATCCGCCTGTCCCCGGAAAACCCTGTCATTACGGTACAACCAGATTTTCCATACAGTTAGAAAAACAAAAGAGTCGAACCCTTTTCGACCCGCCTTTGCGACCAGTTTATGCGATTGGAGCCACCAGTCTAGTAATTCTGCCTCAGGAGACGGCATTAGTGATTGATGGCCCGATGCGCGTCATAGTTTAAACCAACATTCCCTGTTGAATGCAGATCCAAGGAGGAGGTGGTCTACCGTTTCGGGTTATTGGGAGCATTATATATGCGCAATTGCCATGGCTTGGAAGGCCATGGCGGTTAAGGCGATCCGAGGTCCAACACTGTTTGTAAACAGCCAGCCAAAAGAAAAACTGGCATCTCGCGGGTGCTTTGGATTTCCAAATTATTTTACCACCTGCTAGATAGATCCGATCATGGAAAAAAGCTTTATAGGTGCAACTTGCCGAATATTCTCCTATAGGCGCCCACTTCCAAATGAAACGGTCATCAGGGGTTAGGTTGATGTCCAAGAGGCGGTCCCATAAGCGAAGGTATTGCACCAACACATGTACCGTGATTGCTCCTTGTATGTCACGGATCCAACGCCACTCTTTTAACGCATCATGCATTGTCCTGGAGTTACGGCAACATGTTATGGTTTGATAGAGATCGGGTGTGAAATCTTTAATGGATTTTTCCCCAAGCCATTTATCCGACCAAAAAAAGTGCTTAGGCTCCGTTGCCAATGGCAACCGTGAGCGAGGCATCACACATCGCCACCACCTCCTTGTCTTGAGATAAAAGCCTGTTTTCTGATTGTAAACAGCACTTAGTTGGATTTTTTAAGGTAAAATTCTGTACTCTGCTATGCTTATGATTCAGAAAAACCGTAGCTCAGTATCCTAAAAGTAGACTAAATTAGTAACATGTACTTGAATCCTATCTGCTATCAAATTATCAATCCAACACCACATTTGTTCAGGCAGCTTCTTGTGTGTTTTCTTCACTTTCTTTCTGAATTTCTTAGCCATGTCTCCTTGTTCTTGGATGGAGTATGAGCATCCCATGCAAGAGGCTGTTTCAGTTTACATATATATCAAATCCTTTAGCAGCTGTCACTTTAACTATGGGACAGCGGCTATTTTGCACTGGTTTTGACTGCAGACTTAGCACTAATAAAAGATGCATCACTTCCACTTGTCTGCTATGCAGTTACAATTTTGCACCACTTTTCAGCAATTGGATAAATATACTTGTGTTGCTGATGGCATTGACTCCAAGCCATTATTCCAAAGCGCAACATATACTGGTGTCGAACTGTCGATCAATTCTAAAGGCCTACATATCTAAAATATTCAAGAAAAGAAGTCATTCTGAATTTTTCAAGTCAGGCCAGTAGACTAAAAACTTTTAGGCCTGCTGGTACCCTATGAGACAGATTGCATCCTCTGTTATGTTTCTCGGAGCTTTTTAAAATAGATTAAGCAGTTGTTACGTCAGTAATGCCGCTAGCTGATGTGTTTTTGGACTACTTCTAGCACAAGTTAAGATGTTTTCTGCTACATCAATGGATAATGCACACTACATCAAATGTGATGCTCTGAGATTAATTAACTCATCTGTGTCCTCTATTTTGACATAAATCATATCTTGCAGTTGCATATGCTGGTTTCAGAAGGATTGGATCATGTAGGTTTTTAATGCAGACTGTAACAGCATATGTGATAATGTGATATTAGGATTGTGTTTTAGGTGTTTAGTTGATGTTAGGATAGTGTTTTAGGATCTGCAGGAGCTAGAAGTACTAGCCCTGGAGCCATGATCGTCTTCAACTTGCCCTTTTTGTTCGTGGCGCTGTTTGGACTTCGGAGCACCACCAAAGTATGAAACGAAGCAGCTGCAGCTCGAGAAAAGGGGAAATCAAGACTGAAAGCATTCGCTAACAGGAATTGGGAAGAACACAATGTTGACCCTGAAACCTGTCGTTACTGAAGGAGCAAACAAATCAGGATAACATCAGGGCTGCGCACTGAACAGATGGCCAGGAGGGAAGGAGGGCAGGGGGCAGGAACTGCTGCGCAACTGATTTTTTTTTTAACGGCTGACGCTGGGGCTGGGGCCGCCAACGGCAACTGCTACTCGGAAAGTACTCCTCCAAGTCCGATACAGATCACAATGCCGACTCCGACGAGAGGAGCCAAACCGATCACGGTCGATCGGCAGTAATCTTATGAGCCATATAAATGATTTTTTTGCTATCCCTGTGCCCTTGTTCTCCATCCCCAAACAATCCGTGCATCCGCCTGACTTCGTTGCTGCCATTCAGAATTGCATCTCTGTGATTTGCGCCGAATCACTCGCCGCCATGCCAACGCTAGATTTTGAAGGGTAACGAGGAGGCTACGCTAGCACACACAAAAACTCGTTCACCCAAAAATAGGAACAGCAGCAGTTATAGATCACAGATTGTTACCACTAGACGCGCAGTTGCAGCGGAAGCCGTCTTGATGTAGACAAACGCGTCGAAGTGGCAGTGCAGTGCAGTTGCTTATGTCCGTCTGGTCCTGCACGTGCGGTTCGTCCTTGTGCTGCAAGCGCAGCACCTCCGAGGTATCCACACGTACGAGGATTGAAACGTCGCGCACCGGACTGCTAGGTCCGCGAGCACGATGGGGAGAAAAGCAACTATTGCTCGGAAGTCTTGTCTTTCTCAGGAGGGGTTTGGTCTCTATTTATTTGGATGAAATTCTCCACACCATATTCCATTAGCAATATGAGACTAATAAATAATGTACCCCTTCCCCTGGTAATGGGCTTCACAACATTTGTGGCCCATTAAGACTAGCGGATCGAATCCTGTTGGCTCTTGGGCATATTCCCAACAGTCTCCCACTTACACTAGAGACAATCACATAGGCAAGCTTTCAGTGTTCCAAAACTCTTAAGTGTGTGACCCTATGGGTTCACGTACACATAGACATGGTTCGAGTACTCCTACTCGGTCCAATAGTTGATAGCGGCCTCTAGCAAGACGTGTCAACTCCCATGCGTACGTAAAGATCATGTCAGACGAACCACCACAACATCACGTACAAGCTATTCCCTTTGCCTCACGATATTTGGTCTAACTCCAAGTAAGACCTCCCTTTCTCGAATCTGTGAGTCAGATCCTTCAAGAGGTTAACACTTAACCTAGCACGGCCATGCATTTCTTGATCCGATCACTTGAGGGGCCTAGAGATATCTCTCTCGTATAGAGAGGGGCAAATCCCATCTTGATTGACCATGCCTCACAGCATGCTTCCTGACAAACCCGAAAACCACCTTTATAACTACCCAGTTACGGAGCAGCGTTTGGTAGTCCCTAAGTAGGTCAATTCACATCTTGAGTACATACGACAATCTCAGGTCTAAGGACAAAGCATACGCGTTGTGAAGAAGGGATAAACAAGTCTCAAACTGGGTCAGTCCAGCCCCATGTCATACATGTGCCCACATTATTAGTTTGACATCTCCATGTCCATGACTTGTGAAACATAGTCATCAACTAATACATGTGCTAATCAAATTAGGGACAACTTTTGAATAACCATACAAGTATAGAGTTTCACAAACAATTCACATAATTGCTAATCATATACAAGTTGCCTTTCATGGATATTCAATAAATAAACAATATGTCATAGATACAAAACATTGTCCACTCACACTAGAGCTAATCTAAATGATATCTAATACCCATAGCTCTCGTGTGTGATTCATGTTTAGGCTGTGGAAGAGCCTTTGTCAAAGGATCAACAATATTCAAATCTGTATGTATTTTGCATATCTTTATCTCACCACGTTTAACGAACTCTCGAATGAGGTGAAACTTCCGCAGTACATGTTTGTTTTTCTGGTGATTCCTCGGCTCCTTAGCCTGTGCAATTGCCCCATTGTTGTCACAATAGAGTTCCAATGGGCTAGATGCATTGGGAAACACACCAAGCTCAATGAGAAACTTTCTCATCCAAACACCTTCCTTCGCCGCTTCCGAAGCTGCGATGTACTCTGCTTCCGTTGTAGAATCAGCCACAGTATCTTGCTTAGAACTTTTCCAGCTTACAGCACCACCGTTTATCGTGAACACGAATCCTGATTGCGACTTTGAATCGTCTGGATCAGTTTGGAAACTAGCATCAGTGTAACCCTTTACAATGAGCTCTTCCTCACCTCCAAAGACTAGGAACACATCTTTAGTCCTTCTAAAGTACTTAAGAATGTTTTTCACCGCTGTCCAGTGACTTTCACCTGGATTAGACTGGTGTCTGCTCGTAACACTTAGAGCATATGAGACATCTTGACGAGTACTTATCACGGCGTACATGATGGATCCAATTGCTGTAGCATAAGGGACCTTACTCATGCGCTCCCGCTCATCAGTCGTCGTAGGACACCGAGTCTTGCTGAGGTGTACGCCATGTGACATAGGCAAGAACCCTTTCTTGGACTGTTCAATGCTGAACCGATTCAGCACCTTGTCAATATAAGTATCTTGACTTAATCCTATAAGCCTCCTTGATCTATCCCTATAGATCCTTATGCCCAGAATGTATGCAGCTTCCCCTAAGTCCTTCATAGAAAAACTATTTTTCAGCGAAGTCTTAACGGATTCTAGCATAGGAATATCATTCCCAATCAACAATATGTCATCCACATACAAGATTAGAAATACAACAGAGCTCCCACTTTCCTTCTTGTAAACACAAGCCTCTTCTTCATTCTGCCGGAAGTCAAACCCTTTGACTACCTCATCAAAATGAAGGTTCCAACTCCGAGATGCTTGCTTTAATCCATAGATTGATTTCTGAAGCTTGCATATTTTTCCAGCATTAGTTGGATCGACAAAACCTTCAGGTTGTATCATGTATACATCCTCCTCTAGGTTCCCATTGAGGAAAGCTGTTTTGACATCCATCTGCCATATCTCATAATCGAAATACGCAGCTATTGCTAGAATGATCCGGATAGATTTAAGCATCGCTACTGGAGAGAATGTCTCGTCGTAGTCAACTTCTTGAACTTGTCGAAAACCTTTTGCAACAAGTCGTGCTTTGTAGACGTTAACATTTCCATCTACATCTCTCTTTCTCTTAAAGATCCATTTGCACTCGATGGGTCTCACACCATCAGGCGGGTCAACTAAGTTCCAAACTTGATTTTGCCCCATGGAATCTATCTCGGATCTCATGGCACTTTGCCATTTCTCGGAATCTGGGTCCATCATAGCTTCCGCATAGGTCCTAGGCTCATCGTTGTCCATCAACAATATGTCGCGCTCTCCCGCAACTAGGAGATTCATTTTCTGTGTTGCGCGACGTGGCCTTTCCGACCTTCGTGGTTGTGGCGGTTCTTCTCTTACCACAGGTGCCTCAACTCGTTCTGCTACATTAGCATCACTCGTAAAGTCTTGCCTCATAGGCTCATCTCGAATTTCTTCAAGATACACCTTCTGTCTACTTTTCTCGCTTTTGAGAAACTCTTTCTCCAAGAAAACACCGTTCCTAGCGACAAACACTTTGCCCTCTGATCGGTTGTAGAAATAATATCCAATTGTTTCCTTTGGATATCCCACGAATATGCACTTGTCCGATTTTGGTGTAAGCTTGTCCGACTGAAGTCGCTTGACATATACCTCACAACCCCAAATTTTTCAGAAAAGATAAACTGGGAGTCTTGCCAGTCCATATCTCATATGGTGTCTTCTCCACGGACTTAGATGGTACCCTATTTAGTGTGAAAGCTGTTGTTTCTATAGCGTAACCCCAAAATGATAACGGAAGGTCTGACTGGCTCATCATTGATCGCACCATGTCTAACAAGGTTCGATTACGTTGCTCGGACACACCGTTCCTCTGAGGTGTTCTAGGTGGCGTTAGCCGTGGAACAATTCCACAACTCTTTAGATGAGTGCAAAACTCGTGGCTCAAATACTCGCCTCCACGATCTGATCGCAAGGCTTTAATTTTCTTACCACGCTGATTTTCAACTTCATTCTGAAACTCTTTGAACTTTTCAAAAGTCTCTGACTTGTGCTTCATTAAGTAGACATAGCCATATCTACTAAAATCATCAGTGAAAGTTATGAAGTACTGAAATCCACCTCGAGCTGTCGTGCTCATTGGTCCACATACATCAGTATGTATGAGTTCCAACAAGTCTTGCGCCCTCTCAGGAAAACCTGTGAAAGGTGCCTTGGTCATCTTGCCTAGCAAACAAGCTTCGCACGTCTCGTATGATTCAAAATCAAACGAAGTTAAAAGTCCATCAGAATGGAGCTTCTTCATGCGCTTCTCACTTATATGACCCAAACGACAATGCCACATACAGGTAGGATTCAAATCATTTAGCCAAGGCCTTTTAGCAATTATATTACATATAGGTGAATCATCAAGATTTAAAATAAACAACCCATTCACAATGGATGCAAGAGCCACAAACATGCCATTCTTTGAGATCATACAACCATTGTCTTTACTCGCGAATGTATAACCATCCTTCATCAAACATGAGGGAGATACAATGTTTCGACTCAAACTAGGAACAAAATAACAATTATTCAATTCCATGATAAATCCTGATGGAAGGTGGAGTTGCATCGTCCCGACGGTCAAAGCAGCAACTCTTGCATTATTGCCCACGCGGAAATCAACTTCGCCTCTTTCCACGCTTCTACTTCTTACTAATCCCCGCATCGAATTGCAAATATGAGCAACCGATCCGGTATCAAATACCCAGGAATTAATAGAAGATTCAGCGAGAAAAATGTCTGTAATATTAATGTCAAGTGTACCTGATGCGGAAGTGCTCTTACTACCGCCTTTCTTCAGAGAAGCCAGGTACTGCTTGCAATTCCTCTTCCAGTGACCAAGTTCCTTACAATAAAAGCACTCCTCTTTTTTTGCATCTTGTCCAGACTCAGTCTGGGGCGTTGGGTTTGGCTGAGAGATCTTATCTTTAGCCTTGCCCTTCTTCTTCCAAGATTTGCCCTTCTTCTTAAAGTTAGGCCTGTTTTGGATGGCCATCACATGGCTGCTACTAGCGCTTTTCTTAATGTCAGCCTCTGCTGTCTTGAGCATGCCACACAACTCATTCAATCCCTTCTCCGCCCCATGCATATGGTAGTTCGAAATGAAGTTCCCAAAGCTAGGCGAAAGTGATGCTAAAATAAAATCGGTGGCTAACTCTGGGCCAAGTGGGAAGCCTAGCTTCTCCAACCTCTGGGAGTAACCAACCATCTTGATCACATGCGGCCCTACAGCTGCGCCTTCTGCTAGCTTTGTTTCCACAAAGGCCTTTGAGACATTGAACCTTTCAGTCCTGGCCTGAGTTTGGAACATATCCTTGAGCGCCTCGATCATATCATGCGCCTCATGGTTTGTTTCAAACTGCATCTGCAGCTCGGGTTCCATGCAAGCAAGCATAAGGCAACTCACTTCAAGATTACCATCACATGCCTTCTTGTAAGCAAGTTTCTCAGCAACAGTTGCGTTATCACCAGGCTCATCTGGTAATGGGGTGTCTAGAATATCTTCCTTTTTCTCAGCCCTGAGAACAATTCTAAGGTTTCGGATCCAATCCGCATAATTTGTTCCATTCAACTTATCCTTCTCAAGGATCGAACGCAAAGAAAACGGTGTGCTAGGTGCCATTGATCTACAACAGAAAATAATGCAAAATACTAAGGCAACATATCTATGACTGAGTAAAATACATTAAACAATTTAACGGAATTTACTTCCACTAAAATCAATATCCCTCCATTGATACTTAGTGATTCAGGATCCACAACTAACAAGTCGACTAGTGAGCTTTAGCATCACCGCTAGAAGACATGGTAGATCGGTAAGTAACTTTTGCTAATCATATCATATATGACTCCTGTTGTTGGTTGACATCTCTATGTCTTGGCGTCCAACCTTTATGTCCCAAGGTCCTTAACCGTTAAGATGACCTTGTTTAAGTTAACCAACCCTTTATGCGAGTAAGTATCCGATACAAACCCATCTAGTCAAGGAAAACTAGTGGCACCCTAATTTCATAGACCCACCACTAATTGTACAAGACATGTGATGGTGCAAGATTTAGTTGGGAGGACATTCAAAACTTAAACATTTCTGAGGGGTCGTTTTCAAAATTTTAATTTCGCCGGACTGTCCGACGTTCCCTGCGGACCGTCCGCCGTTTCCTTGCGGACTGTCCGACCTGCTCTGGGAGACCGTCCGACCCTCTAGAACGCTAGATAACGTCTCTGTAAGATTCTTGACCGAATTTACGGACTGTCCGCCGTTCTCTCGCGGACCGTCCGCCGTTCTCTCGCGGACCGTCCGCCGTTCTCGCTCCCGGCAATTTACCTAAATTCGATCCGACCAATCACATTGATCTCTATCTCACCATGCCTGGGTTTACGTGTATCACTTAACTCCGATGGCGGAATTCCGACCGGTAGGAGTAATTCGTTACACTACCATCATAGTGGATCCAATCAACACCGTCGTGTACCGACAAGCGACGCGGTCAGTGATCTAAGTTCGATTCGACCAATCCGATTGATCTATATCTCACCATGCCTGGGTTTACGTGTATCACTTAACTCCGATGGCGGAATTCCGACCGGTAGGAGTAATTCGTTACACTACCATCATAGAGAAGATCACGAACCGATCAGAGACAAATCTACATCCAAGCATATCTCCATATGCATACATCCGAATCTATAACGAAACAGCTACGGCTCTGGTACCACTGTTGGGAATGAGGAGGCTACGCTAGCACACACAAAAACTCGTTCACCCAAAAATAGGAACAACAGCAGTTATAGATCATAGATTGTTACCACTAGACGCGCAGTTGCAGCGGAAGCCGTCTTGATGTAGACGAACGCGTCGAAGTGGCAGTGCAGTGCAGTTGCTTACGTCCGTCTGGTCCTGCACGTGCGGTTCGTCCTTGTGCTCCAAGCGCAGCACCTCCGAGGTATCCACACGTACGAGGATTGAAACGTCGCGCACCGGACTGCTAGGTCCGCGAGCACGATGGGGAGAAAAGCAACTATTGCTCGGAAGTCTTGTCTTTCTCATGAGGGGTTTGGTCTCTATTTATTTGGATGAAATTCTCCACACCATATTCCATTAGCAATATGGGACTAATAAATAATGTACCCCTTCCCCTGGTAATGAACTTCACAACATTTGTGGCCCATTAAGACTAGCGGATCGAATCCTGTTGGCTCTTGGGCATATTCCCAACAGATTTCGCCTCGGCCAACCTCGAGGGCGCGGCGGACAGGTACCTTCTCTACGTCGATGACTACTGGCAAATAAAGCGGCTGCACCCCAACGGGCAGCGGATCACATCTGCCCACTTCGAGGCTGGGGGTTGCACTTGGCGCATCCACTACTACCCCAACGGCGTCTCCTCCTCCTGCAAAGATTACATATCAATCTTCATGGCTCTCGACAGCAGAGTCTCCATGCCCATCAAGGCATGGGCTGGGTTCAGTCTGCTTGATCAAGACATGGAACCAGTGCCAGGTCATTCTGTATACACAGACGTAAGGGAGTACTCTGAAGTTGGTGATCGATACGGTTTCGATCTTTTCATCAGGAAGAAATTTTTGGAAGGGTCCAAGCATCTCTTTCGCGTGGAAGGGTCCGAGCATATCTTTCGCGGCTGCTTCACTATCAGGTGGCACGTCTCCGTGGTGTCTAGCTTGCAGCAGCATACCTTGGACACCGACGTCAAGTTGCTAGTTGGCGGCGAGGTGTTCAGAGTCCACAGGTCTGTTCTTGCCGAAAGATCACCGGTCTTGGAAGCAGAGCTCTTTAACGCGACGAGCGAGGGTGCCACAGCTGGAGATTGCGTACGGATTGATGGTATTCTACCTCAGGTGTTCAAGAGCTTGCTACAATTCGTATACACAGATTCGTTGCTGAAGATGACTGAGCAAGAAGAATCTATGATGATTGAGCCATTGTTGCTAGCGGCGGACAGGTTCGACATGCAGGAGCTCAAGACAATTTGTGAGCAGAAACTATGCGAAGATATAAATGAAGACACCATTGCAGAACTATGGAGATTTGCTGAACAACGCCACTGCTGTTTGCTCAGGGACACGACGGCTTAGTTGAGCTTGTGGCTAAAAGTTGCCCTGCGGTTTTGATGGAGTTGTGGGCTGATGAAGAGGATGACCCTATGCAAGAAGAGTTGCTGATGTGTTTATTAGAATATTTGTTGGAGGGATGTTCCAATTGCTTGTGTTAATACTTGGCACATGTGCTTATGGGAAATATGGGAAGTTATTGGTAAATTGGGAATCAGTTAGAGCTATCAAGTATTCTATTAGTTTTATACTAGCATGTTGTATTATCCTTAGTAGAAAATAGTATGTAAGCCCCTCCGGAATTTATCTCTGTCAGTCTGATCTCCGATCCTTTGTGGAGAACATGAAATTCTATATCTGGGCGAAGAAAGTTCTATTCTTTATTGTAATGGCATTCACGATTACAAATTATCCTTTATAAACACATGAAACCTAAACCTTGTCTGTACAATATCCTGTAATCATATTATTTGGTTTCCTTAGGCACATGATCTGAAAACCCATCTAATTTCTAGTCGTATTAGTAACACTAAGGTGGATTCATACATGATATGAAGTGCAACTTTCTATCAATTTGAGTTGTACACGTAACCACCCGAACTGTAAACTACATTACAAACTTTTACCGTTCTATTCTTTATTGTAATTGAAACGAACCGAATTCTCAACGACGAGAATCCGACTCCCTGTACCCTCGAGATAGTCCCAGGAATAGCAACTATCTCGTACAGAACTCATCTCAGTCGAATATCATATCCATACAACGATAAAAGATCCATTACATGACATATATAAAACATAGCGTCTGGTACAAGCCCTCTGGGCTAAATCGACAATAAGAAACAACTGCGCAACGGTAGCTAGATCATCAGGGTCCACTCCTCCACAGGCATCCTTGAGCATAGCGCGCACCCTTCAATCGTACCACCCGTCCTGGTTGAACTCATGGTCGGGGTCTTCACCTGAGAACCCAAAGTCTGTCCCCATGGAAATGGGACAGGTCCACGTCACCGACCATAATATGATGCAAGCTTTAAAGTGGCCTATTCTAGGGTATAGAAATAATCGAGGTTTGAGCCAGGGTTTTCTTATGCGAGCAGCAGCAATAACCCAATATTCAACTCATCACCAACTCCTCCCTCACAATCACATCCACTCCCCAAATCCAACCATCAGCCTCACATTCCCATCGGGCCCGTCCTGCCATAGCAGGTTCCCGCAAACATTATCCTCCAACACCTTTCTCTCTCTAGTCGACTCGGTGAGCTCCCTTCCCACCTTGTCTCAGCAGCATCAGCTGGACCAATCTCTCATAACCCGAATCAAGGATGAGGTAAGAAAGCAGATTCCCATGCTAGTCGGAACTTATCAGAAGCGGGTCGTCCGTAACCGTGGACACGGCTATACGTATAGTTTACACTCTACAGAGGTGGAACTCCAGGAATCCATCCGGGCTGCAAGGCTAGTCCGCAACCAACCTGAGACACAGCCCACAGCAAAGACACTAAACAGTAACGGCGCCAATCCTGTCTCCCTGGGCTCGGGAAACATCCGATCTAACATCTGCCCCAGGGTCGTGAAACGTTCCCACCGGGGCCAGTCGGGGCCGTGGTAAATCAGGGAGAATACACGGCAACGATTCCCCCCTACACATATCAAGCTCGATTCTCCTACAGTCTCGGCGCCGCACTAGAGTAGGCTTGCTGGAACCCTCCCCATACTGGGTAGATGGTGAGCACGGTATTCCCACGTCCAAAGTTGGAACTCGACTCGGTCCTTAATTGTCGGTAAAGCGAGTATCTGCGTCATAAGCGATCCGCCGCAACGGTCCACAATCGGCACCCATAACAGGTATAGCCGCCCAAACTCCTCAGGTACTCCCCGAGTACCAATCCCCAAGAAACCATGTACCCGCAACAGGTACCCCATAGGGACTGCCCGAGTACAGTCCCCAAGCACCTCGATCAAACGATCGAGTTGTTATTACTCGCTTACACCGCCTAGCTGCACTACTCCTCCCATATCACCCACAACTCACGCCAAGAGGTTCAAATCACAACCATCCCAACACATGCATAGCATAGCATAATTCATAAAGTGGGTAGTAGGTAGCAAGGTAACAGGAAAATAACAAAGGCAGTGCAGGTTTATCATGCGAGTAAAGTAAAGCGCTAGCATACTAGTTGCATGTCTAATAGGTATTTCAGAGGATGGCTGGGCGTGAACCTGGGCAAAGGTCTTCGTCCTCGTCAAAGCAGTTGTCGTAGTGGTCCGGCTCCTCCTGACTCTCCGGAGCTCCTAAGGTTGCGTAAAAATAAAAATAAGGCGCGACTACTAGCAAAGAAACTCCAAATCAGCGATGAAAGAAGGCCCAAATAACACCAAACTCTACACTAACGCATAGATCATGATTTTAGAAAAATATAGAAACTGGTTTCATATTTTTCTGAGCTACGGTTGATTTATTATTAATTTTACAAGTTTAAATCATTTTCTGAAAATATTAAATAATTTCTGAAAAAGAAAAACAGACAAAAAAAATTAGCCTGCTGACGTCAGCATGACGTCATGCTGACGTCAGCAGTGGGGTCCGCCTAGGATGACGTCAGCAGTGGGCCCTATTGACGTCAACGGTCAACGGGTCAACGGTCAACGGGTCAACGGTCAACGGTCAACGGTCAACTCTGGTCAGTGGGCCCCAGCGGTCAGTGACTCGCAGAGTATGACATGTGGGCCCCATACGTCAGCGCAGTTAAAAGAAAAAGAAAAAAGATTAAACGATGGCTGGGCTGGAATTGGGCCGAAAGTGACTGGGCCGGAAAAGTTCAAGGGTGCAAACCAGACTTAATCGCGAACTTTAGGCCCACGAAGGGGCACTGCTGGATCTGGCTCTGGTGGACTCGGTCCACCGTGAACCGTGAGAGGGGTGCACGTGAACCAGGTGCACAGGATCAGTTGTGACCGACTCGGGATTTTCTGTGGTTGGCCGTGTGGCGTGCGGGTGTGGTCCGTCGTGTGGCTTCGCCACGGCGTGACGCAGCGCGCACGCGGCGCGCACTGGCGCGCGGCCAGCGGCTTCGGTCGACAGCGGCGATCGCCGGAGAAAAGTCGGCAAGGCCCTAGAAGCGGTGCTACGGCTCGGCTTGGTGCTCGCGAGCAGAAACGGCAAGAAAAAGGTGGGGGCTTGGCTGTGGTTTGGGCTTCCCGACGCAAGCGGCGGCGACATGGCTATGGCGCCACGGCGGCCGGCGGCGCTCACGTGGTTGTGGGAGACACGACGGTGAACGAACGAGCATGGGGATTAGGCTCGGCTAGGGGTCGGTTTGGTCGGAGCGACAAGGTCGCGCTTGGCGCACGCGAGCGCGGCCCGAGGTCTTGGCTCGTTCGCGCCACGGCCATGGCGCCCGCGCGGCCCGAGCATCCTCGGCGCGCGGCGACGGCATGGCGGCCGGGTCAACAACGGAAAGGGCGACGACGGTTTGCGATTCGACTGCAGCGGCATCGACGAGACCCTGCAGAAGATGCTCGACTCGATGGTCGGCTCACAAGGGGTAGCATGCGGCGGCGATGGCGATCGGCCAGAGACAGGGGAGAACAAGGGGAGCAAGACGGCGGCGCTCACCTAGGGGCTAGTAGACGTTCGCTGCAGCTCGGGGAAGACTCGACGTGGCTTGGCGAAGCTCTGGCGTCCACGGTCGTCCCGGGTCCGGCTCCTCCTTGGCACCTCCACGGACGGCGGCGTCGGTTCCGGTGGCGGTGACGCGGGGACGGCGCTGGGCTCCTCCCCGACCCGCCTCCTCTCCTCCAGGGCCCTCCTTGACCTCTCCTGCACCTCCCACTCTCCTCACCCTCTCGATTGGCTGGCTGGGAAAACCCCAATGGAGCTGCGGCGGCGCTGGAAGGGAAGAGAGCCGCGGCGGGGATTTTATAGGGCGACCGTGCTAGGGTTCGGGCTTGGACGGCTGGGGCGGCTTGGCGTCCGTGCCAGGGCCACGCGTCGCGATCGCGACGGGCCGCAACGGCTCGGGCGCAGGGATTGGCTCAGGTGGTTGGGGTCATGGGCGCGCGCAGCCGCGAGAGAGAGGAACGGCGCGCGGGGGAAGAAGATGAGAGGAGGGAGAGAAAGCTGACAGGCGGGACCCGCCTGTCAGTGGGAAAGGAAGCTACGCGGAGGCGACGCGGTGAGGGAAGGCTGGGCCGCTGCTGGGCCGCTCTGCTGGTTGGCTCGGGAAAGAAAGTTGGAGGGGGTTTCTCGAACTTGGGCTACGGGTTTCGGCCCACGACAGTTAGTTTAGGTTTTGAATTAGTTTAGTTAGTTAGAGTTTGAATTCAAATCTAGAATTTGAATTCAAACCAACCAAAAATCCAATTAAATCCAAATAACTCCAAATCACACTATTCATCCTTAGTACTTCGAATTGATTTTAAATTTTTAAATTTAAATTGCTTAAGAATTTGGGAAGCAATAGAATTAATTGTAAATATTGGTTTGCATGCACAACAATTCACCAAAAATTTTTGAAATCCATATTTTTGCACTCTACAAATCCTATAGGGAATTTTAGGGTTGTTACAGTAATGGCATTCACGATTACAAATTATCCTTTATAAACACATGAAACCTAAACCTTGTCTGTACAATATCCTGTAATCATATTATTTGGTTTCCTTAGGCACATGATCTGCAAACCCATCTAATTTCTAGTCGTATTAGTAACACTAAGGTGGATTCATACATGATATGAAGTGCAACTTTCTATCAATTTGAGTTGTACACGTAACCACCCGAACTGTAAACCACATTACAAACTTTTACCGTTCTATTCTTTATTGTAATGGCATTCACGATTACAAATTATCCTTTATAAACACATGAAACCTAAACCTTGTCTGTACAATATCCTGTAATCATATTATTTGGTTTCCTTAGGCACATGATCTGAAAACCCATCTAATTTCTAGTCGTATTAGTAACACTAAGGTGGATTCATACATGATATGAAGTGCAACTTTCTATCAATTTGAGTTGTACACGTAACCACCCGAACTGTAAACCACATTACAAACTTTTACCTGTATAAAGAGAACGATTTCATTATCATGCAAATATGTTTTGCCATCCTCTCATATATGATGTGGTGGTTGCTTACTGCCTCTTACTATTAGTAACCAGAGACTCTTTTTGAAACCTCCGGTTAATGCTCACGAGATGCTCTAAAAAAATATTCTAGAATTTCTCAATAAAATCAGAAAGCCAGCCATCAGTTCCATGTCAACTACTTTTGCAGAGGATCATCCTATATGTTCAGTGTGACCTTGACTTCTAGACCATTATGCTCAATTCACAGATTGTAAATGAAAAGCAGTACTGCTATTTCGGCTGGCTCGAAACCATAGTAGCAAAGAGGGCCCTTTGATCTAAACCTGAAACTTATGTTATTGCTTACTAGATTAAAGCCACTGTAAATAACCACTTATGGTGCTCTGGATTTAAAAGAGGGAACATATGGGAGAGAGAATTCTAATCATCAAGAATTCTTTATCGCATTAGCAATAAAGAACAAAACTGATGCCATGTAGATTAAATAAAGCACTTATCGTGAAGGCTGTTGATGTGCGTCCTTCGTACTACAGAGGTCAATAACGTTAAGGATTGTATTTCTATTTCTTCCTCGTGCTTTGCGGCTGTGAGTTCTGATTGGGAGTGTCGTCTGTATAGCTGTGTGACCATTTACTTTTTTTTTGTTCTTTATTTCTCATTATTTACACCTTACTGTTATGTTGCGGATATCAAGTGGTGAAGCTTTGTAGACTGGCTGTTCAGGAAGGAATGAAGGATACGGAGTACTATATAGTGTACGGTGTACGTTTACCTCGCTGCAAAGTATTTAGTATACCTTTTTAATCATTTCTCCATGCCTCTTCAATATCCATTCCTCTTCCGTATGCAGTGTCAACTCTCTCAGAAGCAAGATCAGTTTGATTTTCATAACCTTTTACCAGACAATGGTGGTGTGAATGGAATGGCACCCTTTGAGAATAAGCCCAACAGGGTTTAAAACACTTGGGTTGGCAAGTGTAATTCACTAATTTGTCACCCTAATTTAAATAGGTAATTTGTTTCTAATTTCTTCATACTTGTCAAGTGTGATATATATCACGCAAAAAAGCTATTTTAGTGACACACAAGGTCTTCTTCAGTTGTGACATATTCAGTTTTAAAACTGCTCTAACATATTATTTCAACAATTTTAGGGGTGATCGTTTAGTTCTCTGATCTTTTTTCTCTCCCGTAGCAACGCACGGTCATATGTGCTAGTAGCAAAACACAAAAATTGATACGGAAGGCAGTATTGCTCCTTTTGGAACACCGATCAGACCGTCGGCCGAATCGTCATATGATTCACCAAGACAGCACGTCATCATTGACCAGGGCCTGGGTCTCTCACGACTCCAAGCCTCTCGGAGCCGCTACAGTGTACACACCACTGGCACCAGTGACGTCACAGCTATGGGAGCTTCTCCTCTAGGGTGGACATGCGCCACCTGCTGCGACACTTTGCTGCGGAACACAGATGTTATGGACTTGGCAAGGAACCGGAGAGTCTCGTCCCTGCAGGCTGCAGCTGCCGTGCTGGGGTCAGAGGTACTGGAACTTACGCACACTGGCAGATGGGAGTATGGGACGTGCCGTGGTACGGTGGTAGAGGCTAGCACCACTTGGCTCTGTCACTGTGGCAGGCTGGCGGACGGGTTCTTGCCTTCTTGTGTCGACGTCAGATCCTGCCGAGAAATTTCAAGTCGCTGCTCCTCCTCGGTTGGAGGAGGAGGCCGAAGAAACGACGGCATCCTACCACCGATTTCAGAGAGAGCTCTCTTGTTCGCTGCTTTCATATCGTAGATGTCAATCTCGCGCGCCTCCTGGTTAGGCTGCTTACATACTGCAAAGAACGAAGCAAGATTTCCAGCGTCATTGCCCAACAACGAGCCGAGAGGCAATAGACCCCAGGAAGGAAGCATTGGGCACTTTTCTTTGATTCGGCACTAACCTGAAGATTTCGCAGGTGCAGCGGGGTCCTGGCATGCTCTCCTACGAAGTGGCGACGCTCCCTTGCGACCAGCGCCGTCGCTCCCATCGTCTGCAAGAACGAAGAGAGATCGATCCCCTGGACCCACATCACCATGAACCGAGAAGACGAAAGGATTAAGCCGGCGCTAACCTGGACGGATCAGGGAGACCTTCCCAGCGGCTGGATTATTGCGGACGGGGGCCTTTCCGCGGCCTGACGGCAATGGCAAATCATGGCCTGCGACTTTGCGGCCTTCATTTCCTGCAGCAAAACCAACCAAAAGTTCAGAACCGCGCAAGAAGAGTGGAGGCGAGCAAGAACAAGGCGGGAGTCTGTTATAAACGCGCAGCCGATTCGGCCTAAGCCCGGGTATCTACGGGCCAGCGCGACATTAAACCCAGGTCCAATGGAGCAACGACCAACAATGCTCAGGCCTAACTCAACCCAAAAGACTAGTCTAATAGGTGAGGACTGCCCTCGCCTTATATGTTGTGCTCTCCCATCATCAATTTCCGATGTGGGACTAAACCTAACAATCTCCCCCGTCACACATTCGGACCCAACTCTTCCATCAGAAGAGGTTATTATAGGCCCAGAGTTTAAATCCTCCGGTTGCAGCACCTGGAGGCGTTCACGGGCTAAGCCCAGTGACGATAACGGGCTCCCCCGTCAAATGTGACCACTGAGATTTTACAGGTTCCTTAACCTTCGGCTCTGATACCACTTGTTATAAACGCGCAGCCGATTCGGCCTAAGCCCGGGTATCTACGGGCCAGCGCGACATTAAACCCAGGTCCAACGGAGCAACGACCAACAATGCTCAGACCTAACTCAACCCAAAAGACTAGTCTAATAGGTGAGGACTGCCCTCGCCTTATATGTTGTGCTCTCCCATCATCAATTTCCGATGTGGGACTAAACCTAACAATCTCCCCCGTCACACATTCGGACCCAACTCTTCCATCAGAAGAGGTTATTATAGGCCCAGAGTTTAAATCCTCCGGTTGCAGCACCTGGAGGCGTTCATGGGCTAAGCCCAGTGATGATAACGGGCTCCCCCGTCAAATGTGACCACTGAGATTTTACAGGTTCCTTAACCTTCGGCTCTGATACCACTTGTTATAAATGGGCAGCCGATTCGGTCTAAGCCCGGGTATCTACGGGCCAGCGCGACATTAAGCCCAGGTCCAACGGAGCAATGTTGTGCTCTCCCATCATCAATTTCCGATGTGGGACTAAACCTAGCAATCTCCCCCGTCACACATTCGGACCCAACTCTTCCATCAGAAGAGGTTATTATAGGCCCAGAGTTTAAATCCTCCGGTTGCAGCACCTGGAGGCGTTCACGGGCTAAGCCCAGTGATGATAACGGGCTCCCCCGTCAAATGTGACCACTGAGATACCTGAAAATCCACTGAACTGCCATCCAATGTTCTTTACCAGGATTAGACATATATCTACTAACCAAACTCATAGCATATGATAAATCTGGACGAGAGCAAACCATGGCATACATCAAAGACCCAACAACACTAGAATAAGGAACATTTGTCATGTATTCAATCTCCTGATCTGTACTAGGACACTGTGCAGCTGACAACTTAAAGTGAGATGCAATGGGGGTACTAACAGCTTTAGCATCTGTCATGTTGAAACGCTGAAGAACTTTCTTGATATAATTTTGTTGACTAAGAAATAGCAAACCAGATTTTCTATCTCTACTAATTTCCATACCAAGAATTTTCTTAGCAGCACCAAGATTTTTCATGTCAAACTCACTATTCAACAATTTCTTCAACTTAGTGATTTCTATCTGACTCTTGGCAGCAATCAGCATATCATCAACATATAACAGAAAGTATATAGGTGATCCATTAACATGTTTGATGTAGACACAGCTATCAAATTTCGACCTTTTAAAACTGTGTGACATCATAAATGAATCAAACCTCTTGTTCCACTGACGAGGGGACTGTTTTAAACCATACAAGGATCGCTTCAACTTGCACACATGCTTCTCCTTGCCTGGCACTATGAACCCTTCCGGCTGGTCCATGTATATGTCCTCCTCTAGCTCTCCATGTAAAAATGCAGTTTTCACATCTAACTGCTCAAGCTCAAGATCATGTGATGCAACAATACTAAAGAAAGTACGGATCGAACTGTGTTTTACAACTGGAGAGAATACATCATTATAATCAACACCCGTCACACATGAATTGAATACATGAATTGTTAGGTTTAGTCCCACATCGGAAATTGATGATGGGAGAGCACAACATATAAGGCGAGGGCAGTCCTCACCTATTAGACTAGTCTTTTGGGTTGAGTTAGGTCTGAGCATTGTTGGTCGTTGCTCCGTTGGACCTAGGTTTAATGTCGCGCTGGCCCGTAGATACCCGGGCTTAGGCCGAATCGGCTGCGCGTTTATAACAAGTGGTATCAGAGCCGAAGGTTAAGGAACCTGTAAAATCTCAGTGGTCACATTTGACGGGGGAGCCCGTTATCGTCACTGGGCTTAGCCCGTGAACGCCTCCAGGTGCTGCAACCGGAGGATTTAAACTCTGGGCCTATAATAACCTCTTCTGATGGAAGAGTTGGGTCCGAATGTGTGACGGGGGAGATTGTTAGGTTTAGTCCCACATCAGAAATTGATGATGGGAGAGCACAACATATAAGCCGAGGGCAGTCCTCACCTATTAGACTAGTCTTTTGGGTTGAGTTAGGCCTGAGCATTGTTGGTCGTTGCTCCGTTGGACCTGGGTTTAATGTCGCGCTGGCCCGTAGATACCCGGGCTTAGGCCGAATCGGCTGCGCGTTTATAACAGAGTCGATATTCTTGGGCACCCACCTCTGCCGAGCAAGAACAAGGTGGGAGCAGATGGCCCCGTCGCCGTCCTCGCCTTCTTCCTCAAGCCTGGCGCCTGATGCCGCTCAAGGCCGTGGACATCCGCTTGCGCAGCGACATCACCAACCTCTGGTAGACACCATACACCAACCAGAATTTCATGCAGCAAAACAAGAGATTAACTGAAATTCAGAACGGCGCAAGAAAAGTAAGATGCGCGCGTCAGTTTTGTTGGGCACCCACCTCGGACGGGCAGTGTCCCGGCCGTGTTGGCAGAGCGGTTGCCAATGCCGTCCCCGCGGGCATATGCCATCCTGCCGAAGATTCTGCGCGGCGGATCGTTGTCTGCAGCAAACCAAGTATTCAGAACGTTAGAACTCCAAAACAGCCACAAAGGCGCGCTCGCGAAGGGATCGCATTCACCATGTGTCCCCGGGGGCTGGTCCTGGAGCTGTGGCACGCCGGCACCGTGTTGAGGCGCGGCGGTTTGCTGACGGGGGTAGCACACCTCGCACACGACGAGGCGGCAGAAATGGCACGCGCAGACATGCGGCCGTGGTTGAGAGTTGAGACAGCATCTCCGCCGGACGCGCACGACAGCCCCAGCACAACCCGGGGGCGGGGCCAGGCTGGCCGCCAGCGGCGTGGAGCACTGGATGTGACTGCGGTGGCGCCTGAAGGCCGGGGTTCTCGACTTGGACGGGGGGCGCCGCCTCACCGTGCTGTCCCACCGGGTTGTTGGCGACCACGGGCTGGTTCAGGAGCTGCGGCAGGCCGGCACAGTGTTCAAGCAGAAAGGCTTCATGATCGGACTCGCTGAACCAACACGCCTCGGCGCGGCAGGTATCGCACGCGCAGACATGCATGACTGGCTGCGGCCGCATCTCCGCCGGACGAAGATTGCAGCCCCAGCACAGCCGGACGCAGGGACGGGAGGCGCTCCCTCCGACTCCGAGCGCGTTGCCGGGCAGCGGTCCCGTCGGCGACCGCTCCAGAGCTTGCGAAGTCGTGGCCGGGGTTCTCTGCAACAAATTAAACCGAGTAACCACTCGAGAAGCCCACAACTCCGAATCTGCGAGAAGAGGGAACCAAGCAAGAACAATGCACGCTCGCTCGATTTTCTCAGGCACAAACCTCGGATCCGCGGCGCCCCGGACGCCTCCCCGCGAAGGAGCGTGAAGCCTGGCTCGCGGTGCGGCAGGTTGACGACAGGAGATGCGGAGTGCGGGGACGGGGCGTCCTGGTCAGGGTTCTCTGCAGCGAAATCGAGAAGTCAGAACCAGGTTGAAGAACCAAACCCCCAACAAGAGGGAGGAAGCAGCAAACAAGGCGGGCTCGGATTTTCTCGGACACACACCTGGTCCTGGACCTGGCACTACGGGAAACCCGGAGCAAACCCCGAAATACACTCGGCAGAGCCTTTGCCGAGTGTAACACTCGGTAAAGAGGACTCGGCATAGCTAGTGTCGGCAAACAGCCCCTTTGCCGAGTGTCTTTTGTCGGGCACTCGGCAAAGGTTTTGCCGAGTGCAAAAGCCGACACTCGGCAAAATAAAGCACTAACAGACGGCCGCGGACAGCACGGCGACGTTCGCGGCCGTCCGTTAGTGCTAACGGGGCCTTTGCCGAGTGCCACACTCAGCAAAGACTTCGAGTTTTGCCGAGTGTCGCACTCGGCAAAGGTGGTTGGGGCCGACACTTGTTTGCCGAGTGTCTGTCCTAGCACTCGGCAAAAATTTAGGCTATGACAGCAGAAACGCCCTGCGCTGCTGCCCGGCGTCGACGGGCATCGAAGTCGCCCACACGGTGCATGAGGCATTGGTCCTCGACGACTTCGCCATGGAAGAGCTCCGATTCTACGAGGAAGGGGACTACTACAACCAAGGCCTCAAGCTCCATGAGGACGAGAGCTACTTTTTCAGGAGTAGCTCTCGTCCTCATGGAGCTTGAGGCCTTGGTTGTAGTAGTCCCCTTTCTCGTAGAATCGGAGCTCTTCCATGGCGAAGTCATCGAGGACCAATACCTCGTGCACCGTGTGGGCGACTCAGATGCCCGTCGACGCCGGGCAGCAGCGCAGGGCGTTTCTCCCGAAAAAACAAAATAGGTTACGTGACACAGTTGTGCACAATGGCCTGCTGTATTTAACTGTACGGTATGAATTTTTTGTCATGTCTTTGCGTATCCTACAGTAAATAAGATGTTATGACATCTTATTTACTGTAGGAAACGCAAGAACATGGCAAATAAGCCACACGGTAAAGATAAATACGAGAGATGAAGAAGGTACACAACTTAAATATGAATCTACGAATTAAATGCTGATGGGGTATGGTTTTGCATGTGCTCACCTACGGGCTCGACGTCGGGCGAGTCGGTGACGCTCATGTCGGTGCAGACGGCGGGGAACGGCTACGGGCTACAAGCCGAGGACGGGCTACAAGCTGAGGACGGTGCAAAGGGCCTCTCCCTGAAAAAAAACGAAAATGTTGTCAAATTAAAAATTCGGCAGCACCTCCCCTGCACGGGGAGGTTTCTGAAACCCCATCCTTCAAAAAAAACACGGCACGAAGGCCGACAACCACATACACAAGGATATCCACGGCACGAAGGCCAACAACCACATACACAAGGACAATGTAGAATCAAAATTGACAAGCATTTGATATTAGCATCAACCCAACCTATCAATCAAATTTGGCATTTTGATTTGACATACATTTCATATTACCATCAACCTAATCTAGCAATCAAATTTTTGTCAAATAAAAAATTCGGCAGCACCTCCCCTACACGGGGAGGTTTCTGAAACCACACGTCATGCAGAAAACCACGGCACGAAGGCCGACAGCGACATATACAAAGATAACCATGGCACGAAGGCCGACATATACATCCACATTGTTCAATATTTGGAATAATTCAAACATTAAATATTGTTGGTCCCATGTTCACAATCTGCATTCACAATCACATACCACATACACATTCACAACTATAAATCGTCCATTCCTATAACAATTTGCATTTATTTATGTTGGATTCAAGAAATTGAAAATGTCTATATGGAAACAATCATCGATTTGCATTGGAGACAGATCAAGGAAGAGGAGCAACGCACTCACCAATAGAAGATGAACGGGGCGGTGTCGGCGTCGCTCGTCGGGGCCGGAGAGGCGTCGGAGGCCGGGGCAGGACGGGCGGAGAGGCGCCGGCGGCCGGGGCGGCGTGCCTGCGAGGAGGCCGGAGGCGTCGGGGTGGAGCGGCGCCGGCGGTTGGGGCGGCCGGCCCTGCGAGGAGGCCTGCGGCGTCGGGGTGGAGCGGCGGCCGGGGCAGCAGTGGCGGCGCGGCACGGGTGGTGGGCGGCCGCGGGGCAGATGGCGGGCGGGGCGGGGAGCGGCGGAGGGCGGCGCGGCGAGCCGCGAGCGGGGCGTGGTGCGGCGGCGGCGTGCGTGTGTGCGAGCGGCGTGCGTGTGTGCGTTGTGTAGGGTTGGGGCCGCGCGTGGGCAGTTAAGTCCCCCGGCGCACCCCCTGTTTGCCGAGTGTCTTGGATCTGACACTCGGCAAACAGATCCAGCACTCGGCAAACATGCCACGTCGGCCAATGACGTGGCCCGCGCGTCCGCCGTCCGGCCAGCCCTCGTGGCCTCTTTGCCGAGTGCCCCCGAGCAGGCACTTGGCAAAGGTCCTCTTTGCCGAGTGTCCCCGAACTGACACTCGGCAAAGGTGCTGTTTGCCGAGTGTAGCCCTCGGCAAACATTTCCCGGAACATTTGCACCATACCAAATTTTTCAAATTTGATCTAATACACATCAAAATATCTTGTCAAATACATTCAAAAATGCACATTCTATGCTTCAATGAAATGTTTTCATTATTTTATGCCTATATAGCTCATAATTTCTCCATAACTTTCATTATTTCATGCGGAGAAGGGCGTAGAAATAATTTAAAAAATATCAAATGGGTCCGGAAAAATATGATAACTTCAAATGAAGCAATCTACGTCATCTATTGCCTATAGAAAAAGTTATGAACTCAAAGTCTAATTCAACTTCACTTCGTTTCGAAATCCAGCTGTCTCCTTCTCAACTCTCCGAAACTTCTATGGGGATATGCTCCGATTGGAAAGGGTCGTATATATAAACTTTTCAAAATCATCTCAACTTTTTCCCACAGGCTCCACATAAGATATAAAGAGCATTTGACAAGTATCACTAGAAAAAAATAAAGTTTGGACCCCAAAAACATAAGTTTAAAAACTAAGGTCCTGACTTTGCCGAGTGTTTACCAAGAAACACTCGGCAAAGGCTAGCTTCGCCGAGTGTCGAGTGGTGAACACTCGGCAAAGGCTAGCTTCGCCGAGTGTTGCTTGGTAAACACTCGACAAACCCACCAAGTTTTACAAAAATATTTTTAAATTTTCAAACTTTTATGTTTGAATTCCAAGTTTTTTAAGAATATTTTCAAATTTTTTTGCCGAGTGTCCAAGTAGACACTCGGCAAAAGTCCAACCCCGGGCCTGGCTGGACATGTGCAGTGCACGTGCCACCTCTTTGCAAAGCTGTGACAATTCAGCAAAGGTGCTCTTTGCCGAGTGTCTTTGACCCGACACTCGGCAAACTAGGGGCCTCCCAAACGGCTACGGACGGCCGCGGACGGCCGTAGGCGGGCGTGTCGCCTGACGAGCACGTGCGCCTTCTTTGCCGAGTGTCTCCGGCTTGACACTCGGCAAAGCTATGATTTGCCGAGTGTCGCTGGCCTGACACTCGGCAAAACACCTCTTTGCCGAGTGTCCCCTCTATGCCGAGTGTCTTGCCAAGGGCACTCGGTGTCCGACAGAATGCACTCGGCAAAGGGCTGGACACTCGGCATATACCCGGTTTCCCGTAGCGTGGGATGCGCAGTGCCAGTTCCCCGGGAGACTCGGCCGTGGAGGTGTTGCCGTACTCACTGCCATGCGTCCCGGTTGACACCCTCGCCCTCGTCGAGTCGTCGTCCTCCTGCTGGATGGCCGCCGGGCCCTCGTTCTCCTGCTGCAGAGCACAAAGTGCGGCGGCGGCTTCGGCTGCGGCTTCAGCTTCAGCAACAAAGTGCGGCACGGTCCTATTGGCTTTGCAAACAGCCTGCCATTGTTTGTCCGGCAGGTCGTCTCTGCCAGCACCTGCAAAAGCGAAGAAGCCAAACCCTCAAAATCGTGTAGCAATGGGAGAATTAGTAAGCGATTCGCATCGTTTGATTTTCCTGGGAGCTCACCTCCCCGAAGCCGCAGAGGAGCACGGAGCAACTCGTGCTGGATGCCGCCGCCTTCCTCCTGCGGCGTCTCCTCCCCTGAATCCACGCCGGGACGGGAGGAGGCGCTCCCTCCGACTCCGATCGCGTTGCCGTGCATCACCTGGCCGGCGATCGCTCCAGAGCTCGCGACGTCGTGACGGAAGCTAGCTGCTCCCTCCGGCGCATCGCCGTGCGGCTGGTTGACGATCGGAGATGTGGAGCGCGGGGACGAGGCGTCCTGGTCACCGTTCTCTGCAGCCAAACCGAGAAATCAGAGCTAGGTTGAACCGTTGAAGAACCAAGCCCGCAACAAGAGGGAAGCAGCAAGCAAGGCGAGCTCGGATTTTCTCGGGCACACACCTGGTCCTGGCCCAGGGATGCGCTGTGGCAGTTCGTCCCTGGAGGTGTTGCCGTCCTCGCCGCCATGCGTCCCCGTCGACACCCTCGCGCTCGTCCAGTCGTCGTCCTCGCTCTCGGTCATCTTGCACTTGCGCTTGCGGTCCTGCTCGGGGTTCTCTGCAGCGAATCCGTCCGAGAAATCAGAACAATGGCTTCAATCGAACCCGCAACATCAAGAGGGGCGCGCGGGCTCGGATTTTCTCGGGCACGCACCTGGTGTTGGCCCTGGGATGCGCGGTGCCCCGGGCGCGCCCGCGGAGGCGGCGGAGGTGTTGCCGTCCCAGCCGCTACTGTATCGCCTCACCCGGTCCATCGCCATCGCCCTGGTGGCCGGCGTCGACTGGTACTCGGGCACCTTCTGCTTGCCCTTGCCCTTGGGGTCCTCCTGGTCGCCCATCTCGCCGGGGCGGGGCCTTGCAATCAGTCCAACTCGAGCACCTCCTTTGCTTCGCCGCCGAAGACCTCCTCCGCTTGAGACCCAGACGAGGTGTTCAAGGAAGGGAGATAAGAGAAGGGGATGGAATGGGAGGGGGGGAGGAGGTGGAGAGGCGCTGCGGCGGCGACGACGACGAGGGAGACGAGACTTTATACAAGGGGAGACTGGGAAGAGGGGGTGCGGCTTGCCCAGTTGCCGTTTGCGGGTTGGCGGTTGGCTGGCGCTGCGTGGAATGGGATTTCTGTTTAGAAGCGAAACGGGATTTTGGCTTGTGGCGGAAGGAGATGGCCGGACGGAAGGAAGCTGGGCCGATGGGCCGCAGGGGAGCCCGTTAAGTAACTTCTGTTGAAATGGGAGCTGGGCCGTGCTTATTTATCTGTGTCCTTCTCTCACAATGTCAGGGCCTAACAGAAGTTTTGAATTACCTGCACTCTGTAAGGTATGGCTATAATGAGCACTTCACCTGCTACACCCACATCAAGTATGCAAAAGGACACATGAAAAGAACGCTGGCATGATTTTTTCCAGCCTGACTTAACGTCTAGCAGTGCAATGAGAGTTTCTAGAGAACACTAAAGAAGTTGTAATCTTCCTGTAAAGAAAGTTGCTTTGTCTAATACTGTAACTAATAACAGAACTGAACTTTGAATATGCCTCTCATATATCTATCGATTTAATGTATCATTTCAGCTCCAACTAAAGTCTGAATGGAAACGGATGAGGAAAAGGATTTGACGGAAGCTTTTCAATTGAAATTCAGTCAAATTCAGGCAGAGAAATGAATATCAGTTGCATTTCATTTGTTTAGTTCCAGTGATAAACTGTAACAAATATCATAATTGTGCTTCTATTTTTAGTGGCAAACTAGCAGAAAGTGAATTCTCAAAAACTACAGAAACCCATCAGAAGATTTAAATCATTCTCACAGGATTAAAGGGCCCTTTGTAAATTCAGTATGGGGCCTCTTCACCTCCAGGTAACCAACCACAACCAAATACTTACATTGACATAAAATTGTCATTACGTTAATTATGCTTCTCTTTTCAGAGGAGGTCTTGTCAAACCATCGAACTGAAAAACCAGCAAAATGACTTATTCTGTTACATTATCACAAAATTACAAATAACATCAGTGTGCCCCTTTTTTCAGTGGCACAACAGTTAATGTTATAATTGGACGCCATACGTTACACATTCAAAAGGAAATTAACCCTTAGAACTCATAAATCACAATTACAGACATATAACATCAAAAGCCTGCATGAACTAGTACTTCTGAAGCCCACGAATCTTCTTTTTGCATAGTGGAATTTGGAGTTGAAATTTGGGAACTAAACAAGGCCTACTGGATATATGAAACGCAGTGTATGTTTGTATAAGGATCTCAAATTTCCTGGAAAAACTTTTCTCATTTTTCTTATGGAAACCAAATCCAATTTTTTGGAAATTCTATTGAAAAGCATCATCGAATAGTCTTCCTCAATTCTTCTTTGTTAGGAACGTTAAGTCTAAAGAAGTGTCGTTACAACTTCAGAGAAATGCCAAGACGAAGTCGTTGTTGCTGTGAACTTGTGGTCGACTTTCATTGTGCACAGGAATCCGTTTGAAGAAGAGAATCGTCCATCAGACATCCGACTGCTACGTCCTACCATTTAATTTCCTTTTTGCTATCTTACTATTACTAATTGGAGGCTCCTTTTGGAGACTCCACGTTAATCCTCACGAGACGCGCTAGGAAAAAAGATAAATCCTAGAAATTCTCACAAAAAACAGAAACATCCGGCCATCAATTCATCATTGTTGACAATAATAGCCATTAGATCTATTATATCCTTAAAAAATTACCCACCTTTGCCATTATAAAAATTAAATAAAATAACCCCCTAATTTTGCATTTAAATTACCCACCTTTGCCATTATAAAAATAACAAAAATTTGACATCTAATAATACTATAAAGAATTAGAGATTAAGCTAAAGTATATCCCTTGAATACATTTGATTACATATGACAAGTCAACATATAGGGTTTGGATTTCCTGGCTATTTTCTCATTTTCTCATAGACCGTAGCATTAGCTTTTTTTTTAATACGAGTGCACACATAAAACTAGCTCACAGGTCACGGTTGATCGTCGGCATAGAACATGTTTGCGCCGCTGTCATGCCGGCACGCACTACAGACCGAGCGTGCGTGTCGGCTGGCTTCCCCATGTCCAAGCTCCAAGTCACTAGCATGGAGGGACATGCGCGCTGGAATCAACGCATCATGATGACCGGCCTGCAGGTAGTATATATTGCAGATGATATGCTTGCCGCAGGGTCGTGTAGGCGATGGCGAGGCAATGCAGAAATTCTACTGCGGCATCGTGAGATTGCCAAGGTTATCATCATGGTTAACTCTTGCAGCAGACGTGGGAGTCCCTACCAGGGCAAGGAACTTCGCTACGAGAATGACAAACTCGACTCTCCATGATGACAGAAACCAACCAGGAAAATGGCAAAGCCCTTGATCTCCTAGCAAATAGTGCTACCATATATTATTTTTTTAGCTTATTCATATGAGATTTAATTCTTTCCTAGAAAAGTGACACATGCTTATATATATTGATTGGTCATGTACACGAGTAAATACAGTCAACAGTATCTCTTCCATCCGTATTAATTTTTGTTTACCAGGTTTGGGAATTAGGGTGCCAAAGTGATAGCTAAACTAATAAATTTCTTCTACTATTTATAGATTATACTCCCTTCGTTCCATAAATATTGCACTTCTGAGATTCAAAAAAATCCCATAAAAGAGTGCTTTTCTAGCATTTCACCACTTATGAGTTCATGTTATCATTAGTGCACTGAAAACGAGACGTCAAATAGTATTTTTAGCATATGTGTCATTAACTAGCATATCTCTCCAGAAAATGAGGTGATGGCCACAAAACCGATAAACCAACTAGCTAGAATTAACGTGATCCTTCAATTAATAATAGTATTATGGTCATTTGTCCCTTCCACTAATTTGTCTGAGAATACCTAGAAGTGCAATCTTTATAGGACCGAGGAAGTAAGTAGATATAGGAAAACATTATGTTGCACGATAGGTTTATTGAAGAAATGAGAAGGGGATTGATTCAGCTTTGGACTTGGTCAGTATACATATGGATCAAAGGAGATTAGTATATATCCAAACAAGGTCTAAAGAGGATGGAAACATATGGAGCAATTTTAGCTGAAATATATATGTCACAACTAGATAAACATATTAATTTAAATGGGTATTGTATGAGAGAGAGAAAAGATAAATATTTTTAATTGGCTGTAAACCCTAAAGTATAATTCACAAAATTTATAATATATGTTTATGAATATGTAAAGTACTTGCCTCCTAAAACTGCTAGCCCGTGCAGGAGCACGGGTTGATTGACTAGTTAGCATATAATAATGCTGTTCTTTTGGTGGCTGAAAGCCTTTTTTGGTACTGAAGTTGGCGATCAGTACGGTTGCGACCTTTTCATCCGGAAGAAGTTCTTGGAGGCGTCGAAGCATCTCTTTCACGGCTGCTTCACTATCGAGTGTGAAATCTCCGTGGACCGGGCAATGCCGCTGCAGCAGCATGCCTTGGACACCGACGTCATGTTTCAAGTCGGCGGCGAGGTGTTCCGCGCCCACAGGTGTGTTCTTGCGGAAAGGTCACCGGTCTTGGAAGCAGAGCTCTTTAGCGCGACGAGAGAGGGTGCCACTTCAGGAGATTGCATACGGATTGATGGTATTCTACCTCAGGTGTTCAAGAGCTTGCTACAATTCGTATACACAGTTTCGTTACCAGAGATGACTGAGCTAGAAGAGTATGTGATGACTGAGCACATACTGCTAGCAGCGGTCAGGTTCGACATGCAAGAGCTCAAGAAGATTTGTGAGGAGAAACTGTGCCTATATATAAATGAAGAGTCGGTAGGTAAAATATTAAGATTTGCTGAACAACACCACTGCGATTTGCTCAAGGGCTCTTGCATCGAGTTCCTTGATGATCCTCCTGTACTGCAAGCGGTCATAGCAACCGACGATGACGATGGCTTAGTTGAGCTTGTGGCTAAAAGTTGCCCTGGGGTTTTGATGGAGTTGTGGGCTGATGATGAGGATGACCCTATGCAAGAAGAGTTGCTCATGTGCTTATGAGGAAATTTCTTGGAGGAATGTTCTAATTCCTTGTGTCAATACCTGACACGTGTGCTTATGGGGAAGCTAGTGGTGAATGGGAATCAATCAGTAAAGCTATAAGTACTAGTTCTCATACTGCATATTGTATTGTTGTATTATCCTCATACTAAATAGTATGTAAGACCTTCTAGATTTCCTTTCTGTAAGTCTGGTCCGTTGTGGAGAACTTGAAATTCTGTATATATGGTGGAAGAAAGTTCTTTATATTCTAATAGCCTTCTCAATCAATTATCCTTTATAAGCAAATGAAACCTTGTCTGCGTATCATTCATAGTCATATTCTTTAGTTTATTTAGACATATGAGATTGCACTATTATCCTCAAATCCGACCATGCATGTATGATTTCTAGTAACACCAATGTGGGCACATAAATGGCATATGAAGTACACATTTCTATTACTTTTGAGTTGTACATGCATGTAACAATCAAAACTGAAAACTGCATTACAAACCTTTACATGTAGAAAGTGATCATTTGATTACCAAGCAAATATGTTAGTCTTCCTGTCATGGTGTGGGCTCAATGCCTCATTAATTCTATGTTACAGTTACTAGGCGGTGGCTCGTTTTGAAACCTATAATTAATACGTACACATGAGACATGCAAGAAAAAAAAAGTAGAAAGTTGCACAAAAACCAGAAATGTCTAGCCATCAATCAGGTAATTATTCTCTAACCATCATCATAAATAATAATAATAATAATAATAGCCATTTTTCTATGTTTTCTAGAACATTGCAACTGTGGTCATAATACAAGTAGTAAAAAATAACCTCTTAAATCTATATCTAAATTAGCAACCTTTGTCATTGTGAAAAATAACCTAAAGTAAATGTGTGATCTTTATCCAAATATTCTATTATAAAATAATATAAACTTATCCTCTAATTTTGCATCTAAATAATCCATAACTGCTTTTATTAAAGATAACCGGAAGTAACCTCATTCAATTACCTTTCATCGGGCATTATAGAAATTCCCAAGGTACACCAATATAAAATTTTAAATTATCTATATATGTCATCATTAATATAGGAAACGCTAACTCTAAATATACATGCATTATGTGTTTTGGTCTCATGATATTCGTGAAATGTTGTGCTTTCAATGGTAAACAAAAGTTTGGACAAGTTTGTTTTTTTTCTTTTGCGCTGGTTGTCACGCTTAATTTGCTCCGTGCAAAGAGGTTCTTGGACCAGTTCCTCCTTGTCCACTCCATTGACCAAATTTATTGTCTAACAAGTTGGCTCAATTGTGAAAGGGTCTCTAGCCTAGTGGTTAGAGGACCTGAGTAGCACCCTGCAGACCCAGGTTCGATTCCCTGTGGGAGCGAATTAACTAGGTTTAGAATAAAGAAAATTAAAAAAATAGGTAGGGGCTTCCCCTACTGACTCTGGTCAAAAACAAGTTGGCTCAATTGGTAGAGTGGGAAAACAAGTGGAACAAATCGGGGGATAGGGTAAATAGGGGATCTGAACTTATGGAGAGCGGGGAAATAAGGTAAACATGCAATTTGAATGGGACACAGGAGACCTACCATCTCTTTTAAGATTTTTTTTAAAATTTTTTTTGCCCTATTTAATCTAAAATTTTAAGAATAACCCCTCCAAACTAAAATTTCAAGAAGTAGCCCTTTTGGTTGCGCCACCCCATGCGGCACAACTCCTTGTTGAGTTACGCCACATGCAGTTGTGCGACTGTATCGCCACATCGGCACGATTCTTTCACCACGGACGACGTGGTTGCCATACCTTGTTTTTCCATGTTCCCTCATTCTCCAGCTATTTATGTTTCTCTTCTGCTATATAAACAGTTGCCATGGGAATGCATATTAAGCATCTAGTAGCTTGCAACCATAGGAGGCAAGTGTCATGCATATTTAAACATCCTCAGTGCAAATGGAATATCGATTTATTTGAGATCAACGGACTCTGCCACACCTTAGTTTTTGTCCTTCCTCCGCCACTGCATGGTTGCAAACATGTTAGGTTGCTAGGGAGTCACGGCGTTGGTCGTGGCGTGACTCAGACTTGAGTCTTGTCGCTAGTGATGGGTGATCTAGATTGTGCATATGAAGAGTAAGTATACATGATGATGAAAAAGGCGTTTGTAAAGTCAAGAAGGATGGCAATGGTAAGATCTTGTAGGATGCCCAGGCATGGGAGTGCAAAAGACTTGAAGATGTTGGTGCGTCGACATCGGTAATTCATGTCGTGCATGGCGTGCAAGAGAGTTTTGACTAGTTTGGCCATAACATAGGCGGTTAGTCATGTCTTGATGACTGTGCAAGGGTTTTGACTGGTTTGGCCTAAAAATGAAGTGAGATGTGACTTGCGATGTGTGCAAGCGGGTCCGCCAGTTTGGTCCTCAAAATCGGGCATTGACGGGTTTGCCAGTTTGGGCCTCAAGATCGAGTGTCGATAGGTTTGCTAGTTTGACCCTTAAAAATGAACGGTGATGATTTGGAGGACACATGGAACCATCTCGAAGCTTGTGTTGAGGCAAAGCAAATGTGTGAAGGTGTTGGGTCCGTTCGATGCCGTGAGAAAAATAACTTGAACGATTTTCCCATGGGTATTCAGGTGCTGTGCTTCATATAAGGGTATTTTTGTCATTCGCCAGCTACCTATATGTGTGGTGGAATCGTTGTTGGGGAATCCATCTCTCTACTAAGTGACTCTGATTTGTGTGATTGAGAATTTTTATTTGGTTTATAGAGAGGAAGAGAGGAGAGGCTCTTTGTTCATGAGCTTTATGTCATCCAATACTCTGTGTAGGCTAGGAGTAGCTTGTAACCTAACATCTTAGCTAATCCAAGTGTCAAATTCATGCAAGATTAACATTAACCTTCTAGATCTCGAATATGTTATTTTCCTATTTTTGGTGGAATTTTTTATCTCTTGATTGGCTGCGTTTTGGGTGAGTTCCTTGGGCCAAATTGAATCTAGATTATGTGCAACAACATCTAGGGTGATTGAATTTTGGGTTTCCGTGGAAAATACCATTTTTCTAGTGCTCTTGACCAAATCCGTGAAATTCGAGGTGAAATTGTGATCTTCTTGGATAGATATTTTGAGCAAAGATTCACCATATATGTGTAAATTTGTAGCTAAGTTTCACTGGATTTGAACCTCATTTCATTGGACTTCAAGTTTGATTCCATGAGGTTTTTCTTGAGTTTACCTTGCCCTTCTCTAATCCTTTGGATCTGGGGCAAATTCTTGAGCTTTTTGATGTGGGCCTTTTAGAATAGCTTTGGTGTGTCATCGCGAGCCTATTCTTCAAAATTTGTGACCTTTTGGAGATTGTTTGATCGAGTTTTGGATATTTTTTTCAAACTCTTCATGAAGTTTGTTTTTGGGAGCCACGGGAACTCCGAAGAATTTTGTGGATTCTCCGACGATTCTTTTCAAAATCTAATATTAGTGTGGAATCTCCGCAAGTTACAATCTTCATGGATTTAATTATCCAGACTCTCCGGAGTTTCATGTTGATTTTTTGAATCTTGCTTCTGACACTTGTTTTGGGTTTATTCTTGCTTCCGTTAGTTTTCGACTTGCATGCATCCTAACAACACTCCTAGGTCCAGTATCTGATCCATAGCCAAGTGGACGTGATGTACTAGAAGATAGCAGGTCCTATTCATCTCCCTCTAGTCTCCATTTATGTTCACGACTAGTGGTGGAGCGTGATCTAAACTCAAGGGGGGGGGGGGGGCAATCGGGCACACAATCACAATTTACAAGAGAGAACGCCGAGTTAAGGACTTGTAGATGTGGCCTCCACTGGGCTCCGCCCCTGTTCACGACAGACCTACACTTGGTACTCCTTGGGACCACATTGATCTAGATTGGCTTCACCACCACCTTATACACAAGCTCTACCAAAAGGAAGGTACCAAAAGTGCTTTGGGGTAAAAGCATCGCAAAAGGCGAGAGCAAGTTTGCGCATGGGTGGAGAAGTGAAGAATCAGTGTTTATTCCAGCTCATCCCCTTTCCCAAATGAGCAAAGACCCTTCTGCTTCTAGCACTTCTTGAAAATTACATGGTCATGCCAATGGGCCTTATCTGCCTGAATGAAGTACGTGCGTGTTGAAGGAAATAGAAGAAAGATAAGGATGGGAGGGAAGGAGAAAAATGTGGAGGAAGAAAAAAGTATAAAAGAGAAAAGAAATAGTAGAAAATGGGAAAAAGAAAGAAGAAAAAATAAGAATATTATGGAAATTTAATATATTCTAACCCTTCCAGAGCTGTTCTAACAAATGATTTCCCAGCAAAATAAGCATGAGCCATGAAAAATTATTTTTTTAGTGAGCCAGAGCTAGAGTCGTATGCATGTGTGCTCTGCCCGAGCCACACTGTGGTGCGCTGAGAACCTGAAATGCAAGAACATTTGTGTGCCTTATATTTTTATGATGAAAAACGAGGCTAGGCGTGTACCTGTACCTGTTCTTCTTTGAAAAAAAAAGCACTTGCATAAACATTACACACACTTCATACGAGATTGCAAGGCGACGCTTACATGTATGCACGATCTTATTCCTACGTACTTGCGTACTTGCGTTTACTACTTCTTTTTTGAGGGCATACGTTTACTACTACTGATAATCGATGACAGCGACAGCGACGATGGCATTATAAAGAGAGCGTGCATATTACAATTTCTAGCTGCAAATTCCTCAGGCGTCGGACCAGGTGATGGGCACCTCCCCGTCGTCGGTGTCGAGCCCCAGTGCCTCCCACACCGCCGGCGACCCGTCGACGACGTTGTTGGCGCACGGCGGCTCGAAGTTGTGCTCGCCGTCGCACCCGTGCAGGGAGTCGCACTCGTCCACGACCTTGGCCGTGACGGACCTGCCGTTCCTCGCCCGGATCACGACGCTCTTCCTGCACCGGCTCCTCCCGTCGAACCACCCCGTCGACAGCGCCACCACCCTCTCGTCGTCGCCGAAGAACGTGCCCGTGCAGCTGGCCGCGCCGCCGCCGTCCCCGTGGTCGGCGAAGCTGTTGAGCGTGAGCGTGGCGCGGGTGCCCCGCCCGCCCGCCGCGACGGGCGGGGAGCACGCGAACGTGGTGTAGCGCTTGCCGTCCTCGCAGCACACCGAGTCGTTCTCGGTGTTGCAGCTGCCGGACTTGCCGGGGATGGAGCCGTTGGGCCGGCAGGCCTGGAGGAGCGCGCGGTGCGGGAAGGCGGCCAGAGCTAGGGGAAGGATGGTGGCGAGCGCGAGGATCGTGTACGGGAGACGACGGGCAATGGTTGTGCTAGCCATGCTTCTTCTTCAGTTTGGGTGTGGGTTCAACTTCTCCTGCCGTCTCCTACTAACCACACTGAGCTGCACTTGAGAGTGGAGACTAGCTAGCTAGAGAGGATGTGCTGTGTCTGTGTGTGATGCTGTGAGCCTGTGATGTCCCATATGCAGCATGGTCGCATGTCCTTATATAGCAGTGAGGAATTGGAATATTAAGCATGGTTTAGGGTTCTGATTGGTCACCTGACCAACCAATCAGTGAAGAAGCTTTGCAGTCTTCTCCCGGGCCCCGGCCAGTTGAATATCTGATTGTTTTTGCCGTTCCAAGATTCACATTTTTTACGCAAGCAAATGCTGATCGCAGGATGCATGTTCTGCACACAGTTTACAGATTCTTAGGGAAGCAATAAGGCCCTTGGAGAACAAATAATGTTGGTTCTATGATTATATCTTTCTGTCAAGTGGAGGCCCAAATTAAAGGCCACCTGACCTGACAACATCAACATTACATGGATACGACGATGACGGGCATACGATTATCCAAAAAGTAAGGCCAGGCCCGTATATGAGACCAGTGTTTTCTAGTCATCTGACTAATCGCGATTAATCGTCCTAGTCGGTACTGAGACGACTAGGTAACACTACCAGAATGATCGATATCTGCACCGGGTGGGAAAGCCCTTTAGCACCGGGTTTCCCACCCGGTGCAACTAATCCGAGGCTAAAGGGGTACCCCTTTAGCACCGGGTTGAATAACCGGTGCTAAAGGGTCCCTTTAGCACTGGGTGCAGCCACGACCCGGTGCTAAAGGGCCTGCCCCGCAGCGCCTTTAGCAGGGCCTTTAGCACCGGGTCGTGGCTGCACCCGGTGCTAAAGGGCCTGCCTTTAGCACCGGTTGTTGTCTGCAACCGGTGCTAAAGGCCCCGGATTTCTTTTTTTTTGCTTTTTTCAGTAGCCATGCGTGCAGGTCTATATACGTATATATTCTAATACGTGTATTCTAATGCGTATTCGGCCGACTCTATATTCATATTAGCTGACATTTCATCAAAATAGAAGACATATATATTACAAAAGTAGATATTCATGCATGTCAACTCGAGTTATATATATTTAAACTGTATTTTCTACTTAATTAAGATTGACGACTAGCTTGTTGGACTGTCCGGCACGTCCTCCAGTACTGGCGAGTAGAATTCTCCTCGGGGATTGACGACCTTGTCCCAGATCCATCCGACGAGCTGTTCTGCAATTGCGTCAATTCTTTCTAGCTCTAGGGACTCTTCCTTCAGGTTGAACATCTGTAATTTACAAATAATTAAAAGATATTTAATCCGCCGAGTTGGAGACAATAATTGTGCACTTAATAATAATGGAAATGTGTTTATTATTACGTACCATAATATCCTGTTGTGTAAGCTTTTTATGTCCTCACTTCCACATGAAATCGCAAACATAGTATGCACATAAATTATTTCCCGGCCCATGTTTGGCACACTGTCGATCAAAAGAAATTAAGTAAAATTCATATAATATATTAGCCGAGGCCTACATGTACAAATTACTTGCTTACCGGAAAGCCAATGTTCCATTTTAGTGTTTCATGTTGAATTCCCGGGTGTTCTTGACGAAATTGAATCCAGGCCCTGCGAACAAAAAAATTGAGTTAAGTCATTGCGAGTGTAAGGGGTGAATTAAGTAGGGGAAAATATACATCACCTTGTCATCATGTCCATGATGTTCTGTAGTTTTTCTTTTGGAGTGTGCAACGAATCAAAGACGTTCACGACACCCCGGTCAGGACACAATATTATTAGCAACCAGTGGAATCTGTGCACATGTATACATTATAATCAGAAATGAATTAGTACACAGACAGTATAAGAAGAAGCCTGTGTATGTACTCACTCGATGTTGTACGGGATTAGTATGGAGTCGCAGTAATTTTGTTTCTTAATATACTTGTATAGGTTTAAATATGTTTCCTCAGGATTGTGCAGTATCATTGCTTCACTTATCCTTCGAGGATCAACGAAACCAACGTCATATATATTGTCTCTCCGACATTTTTGAATCTCCATTCTGCATATGTTAAGCAATAAATAAAGCCCGCGTCAGCATAGATTGGAATTATTGTTTTCAAACTGTGAATTATAAGCAACAACAAAGTACTTACAATGTCCAACAGGTGATCAAATCTACGTCCATGACGTCGCGGTGGTACAACTCATATATATCCTTAAACCTCAGCCACACCCAATCCTCGTCACCATTGTAGAAATCATGGTCCTTCACGCCTACTTTGATCATGCGTCGTTTATTCCTTCTTGATTCTTCCAAGTACCACTCATGGAATCGGCGCATCTTCGTCTGTAGCTTGCTCTCCATTTCAGGAGGGACCATAGGCTCGCAAAGCTTAAACGGCCACCTCAGCGTTGTGTTTACAGGCACCTCTTCTTCCCCCAGGACTTGCACTCTGGTTAGTCCAGTCTCGGCCATTACTCGTTGCACGTTAAGCTCGTCCAGAGATGGCAATGGACCCAAGGGCCGCTGAGGTTGCTGGCCGAGCTGAGGAACCTATTTGGATGGGCCCGCCTCCTTATCTGCAGCCTTCCGCTTCCAGCGAGATTTCAGTAATGAGCGGTCATAGTCTGTTACTATTACTTCCTTCTGTTGACCCTTGCTCAAATTACCGAGGAATGACTTGACGACGGTGGGATCAAGCTTCGGCTCCGGCTCAGGTTTTTTCCTCCACTCGGCCATTTGCATCTTTGTGTCTGCTTTGACCGAGGCTTCGAGCTCCTCTAGAGTCTTCTCACCCGCTCTTTTCTCTGGTGCGGGCTTCTATCTGGTTTTCCGCGCCTTCTTCGCTGGTGGAGTGGGGGCAGAGGCTTTAGTGCGGCGTCCCCTCTTTGGCGGAGGGGGCGGAGACCTCCGCGGCGGAGGAGACGGAGACCTCTTCGGCGGAGGAGACGGAGACCTCTTTGGCGGAGGAGACGGGCTTGCATCAAGAGCTCCCGGAGAATCGTCACGATCCTGTGGATTTCTTGGAGGTGACGGAGGCTTGTTGGTAGCCGCAGGTGTACCGGGTATGACGACGTCTGCCTTGCTCCATAGAATGATGCAGTGAGAACACTGACCGAGTTTTGTTTCTCCGTCACCTCCGGGGATGTCAAGTTCCAAGTCTTCCCAGTTGGTGACGACTTGCTCCACCTCAACAGGTACGTAACCATGTGGAATGTCATTGCAGTGCCATTTTTGCCCTTCTTCCACACGTTTGGTCATACCGTATGCGACCTGATAAGTTAGTAGTCACAAAGAAAGTTAGTAAATGAATGATATTTACAGTGAAATGTATGCAGTACGAACTAAGGTCGCATACGTACCACCACAGCTAAGTTCTTCTGCCTGACGACAAGCTCGCACGCGGTCCGTTGAGTTATTTCATCCACGGTGTAACGGACCGCTTCGGCGGCCTATGTGGAAGCGTGACTGCTTTGATATTGTTGTGGAGGGCTAATAAGGGCCGCATCTTGGAGAGGTGCATGCTCTGTGGAACCGGTCCCGCCTGCGGCTTGTTGGAGAGGTGCAGGCTCTGTGGAACCGGTCCCGCCTGTGGCTTGTTGTATCTGTAGCCATGCTACCTTCATCCGTCGCTCCATCTCTGACTCCATTTCTTGGAGCTTTGAGCCCTGGGCGGCAACCGTTTGCTCTAGGTCCCTCACCCTCTGCTCATATTCGGCCTTCTTCCTCGAACGGCTCCTATAGGTGGCGGCGTGCTCTTGGAAACCTTTCTTCCATGAGATGCTTGTGACTACGCCGCGCGTCCGTCCAGGATGCTCCTTGTTCCCTAAGGCATATGTTAGCTCATCTCTGTCTCTATCAGCAACAAATTCTCCCCTATCAGATGCCCTGAGGATATCGAGGAGACGCTGAGCTAGTTCTCGCAAGTCCTCGGGAAAAACTAAGGAGTCATCGATTGGGCTTAGGGTGCCTCCATGACCATAGTACCAATGCTTGGTCCTTGTGGGCCAGTCATGTGTCGCTGGAGTGATGCCTCTAGCATATAGATCTTCTTCCATCTTCTCCCATTTAGCGATGCTTGCCTTGTAACCTCCCGAACCCATCTTATGAGAGTACTTCTTATTTGCGGCGTTTCCAGTGTTTCTAGCGCTAGCCGTTGCACCCTCTTCGGAGGTTTTGTACTCAAGGAATGCTTCCCACTCGTCATTGGTGATCTTCTTATACTTCTCAGGATCCGGGGCCTCTCCGGTTTTAAGAAAATGCGAGTACAACTTCTTTTTGAAATCCTGAAACAGAACTGCCATCTTCTTCATTGTCCAATCCCTCAGTTCTGCTTCATGAGTGCTAGGCCAGTCGAATATTGCCTTTAATTCCCTCCATAGCATCTCCTTCTCTGTATCGGGGAGCACGTACTCCTCAGTGAGGTCCGTGGACTTCCATTTTCTGATACTAATGGGCACATTGTCCCGTACAATTACCCCGCACTGAGATACAAATTTCTTGGCCACTTTTGGGGGCTCAACTGGCTCCCCGTCATCCTCCACTCGGGTGATGTGTAACTTGACATCCTTCAGCTTCTTCGTGGTCGATCGTTTTGATTTCTTAGCAGAGGCGGCCTACACAAATTACATATATACGAGATGATATAGAGATGGTATACATAATTGACATGTACAGTACAAATTTATGTTAGCTATATACACACCTGACTAGACGAGGGCTCGTTACCGGCCCCTTCAATAGTTTCGGCCCTTGCAACATTGTCGCCCTGGACATTGGCGGCCCCTTCAACATTTTCGGCCCTTGCAACATTGTCGCCCTGGATATTGTCGTCCCTTCCAATGATCCCCAACACATCATCCATGGACATTGGTTGGGTTACAATATTGAAAAGTTGATTCGCAAAGAACGTGCCGTTGTCCTCTTTCATGGGTGGGACAGGGGTGTTGTTGTCCTCTTGCATGGGTGGGACGGGGTTGTTGTTGTCCGCCATCTATAGAATTAAAAATAATTGATAAGAAATATATACAAAGCATACATATTCCCAATATTTCTAACATTTTCGCTAAGGGGGTCGGTGCGTGAAAAACGGATTCGCCAAGGGGTTCGGGTGCGCGGTGTGAATTGATTCGCTAAGGGTTCGCTAAGGGGGTCGGTGCGCGAAAAACGGATTCGCTAAGGGGTTCGGGTGCGCGGTGGGTTCGAGTACGCCATAGAATTTCCGATAATAAACATTTTCGATAGTATACATTATACAAACATATAACATTTCCAATATACATTTAAATGAAGCACATATATTTCTAATATACATAATTTTAAAAATAATTGATAAGAAATATATACATTTAAATGAAGCACATATATTTCTAATATACATAGAATTTCCAATATACATTTAAATGAAGCATTTTCCAATATACATTTCAAACATATAACATTTCCAATATACATTTAAATGAAGCACATATATTTCTAATATACATAGAATTTCCAATATACATTTAAATGAAGCATTTCCAATATACATGAGGAATATCAGGGAGCCTCTTCAAGTCTTCAAATTGGCTAGGCCCATAGCTTGACTATATTTACACAATTCTTTTGAATAAGACGAGCGGTCAAACTTGTGGTAAAAAGAGTCAAACAAACTATAATTTGGAACTTACATTTCATATGACTAGGCCCATAAAAAGAGTGGCCAGCATAAAAACTCATCAGCAGTACTAACGTTTCAGTTAAATCTTGGCAAAGATCAAAACGCACATCTTCCTTTTGCTTCTTTTCAGATCCAATTATAAAGATAGAGCTAAAATCTACCTAAATGAACACTAATCACCTGTCAGGGAATCCATTGGAATTGAGAAATACCTAGGAAGGACAAAACAACTATAGCTCCTAAATCACAATCTTGACATTTCCTAATAAATTGCTGCACAAAACAATATACATCATCGATGAAATGGGATCAAGCTACATCATCGATCGCCACCATTGCCCATCGCCACCATTCCTCATTTACCTGCGCGGGGACGACGGGCGCGGGGACGACGACGGCCGGGCGGCGGCGGCGAGTGGGCGCGGGGACCACTGGTGGCGGCGGCGTGGGCGCGGGGACGACGGCGGCGGCGGGGACGACGGGCGCGGGGACGACGGGCGCGGGGACGACGACGGCGGCGGGGACGACGGGCGGCGGCGGCTGAGGAGACGAGGCGGCAGTTTCGATCTGAGGAGACAAGGGCGAAGTGAGGGGAGAGAAGTCCCCGGCCTATATAGGTCCGGGGCATTTAGCACCGGGTGCAGCCACGACCCGGTGCTAAAGGCCCTTTCGCACCGGGTTTGTACAGCACCCGGTGCTAAAGGCCCCCCCTTTAATATATATTTTCGTTTGGCGCCCAGTTTCCAAACCGGCCTTTAGCACCGGGGGCTACTATTTGGGAATCTTATAAATATAGTTTTTAATATATAGTTATTAATACTTGTTTTAATTCAGTTATTAATACCTATTAGAAATATATATTAAATAAGAAAATCTTATAAATTACTAGAAAATCAGTATAAAATTCTAGAAAATCTTATAAATTAATAGAAAATCTTATAAATTACTAGAAAATCTTATAAATTAATAGAAAATCTTATAAATTAATAGAAAATCTTATAAATTACTAGAAAATCTTATAACTTACTAGAAAATCTTATAAATTACTAGAAAATCTTATAAATTACAAAAATTGATAACTAAATGAAAGATTTTGGAACATTAAATGGTCTCAGATGAAAAAGTCATGAATACCAAAATTTCATATCTCATCAAGATCTACAATCTTTATTTAAGTCATTTTTGCATTTGAGAAAGTGGTAGTATACATTGTTCATTAATCCTAGATTCACTCGCATAGTTTCTAAAACTTTGTTAGAGACTTGTCAAATTTGTACTACATGTTATTACCCATTTTGAAAATGACAAAATGACCTAAATAAAGATTGTAGATCATAATGAAATATGAAACTTTGGTATTCATCACTTTTTCATTTGACATCACCTAGTGTGAAAAAAAACCTTGGTTGTAGTTGTCATTTTTAATTCAAAATTTGGATTGTTCAAAGACGAGAAGATTTTTCAAAATAATAACATTAATAAGTTTCATAACTTGATAGAGTATGATTTTAGGAATTTTTAGGAAGAAAAATGATCTTTTTTAAAGTTTGTACGAGGGAGAACGACTAGTTACAACTTTTATACAGAGATTAAAAAGAAAAATTGTTCTTGTTCATCCAGTGACGTGGCTCGTGTGCGCCCGGTGACGTGGCCAGCTGCCGCACGGCCTCCGTGGCCAGGCCGGTCTTTGGCCCCGCCGCACGGCCCCCGCGGCCCGGTCGTGGCCTTTAGCACCGGGTGCAGCCACGACCCGGTGCTAAAGGCCCTTTAGCACCGGGTGCAGCCAAGACCCGGTGCTAAAGGCCCTTAGGCCCGGTCGGTGCTAGAAAATCTTATAAATTAATAGAAAATATTATAAATTACTAGAAAATCTTATAACTTACTAGAAAATCAATATAAAATGCTAGAAAATCTTATAAATTAATAGAAAATATTATAAATCTTATAAATTAATAGAAAATCTTATAAATTAATAGAAAATATTATAAATTACTAGAAAATCTTATAAATTACTAGAAAATCAATATAAAATGCTAGAATTAATAAAAAAATCTTATAAATCAATAGAAAATCTTAGAACATAGGTGGAACATAAATGCAAATATAGTTATTACAAATTGGGTGGAACATAGTGCAATTAAATTACATGGCATCATCGTTTACTCGGACACTAATAAACTTCCTCTTTACAAATGTTCCTTGATTGTGATCACGCCGTAGATACGGTGTCTCCTCCGCCGCTAACAGGATGCTTGGGTCATCAGCCACTGAGAATGGAGGCCGGCCATCGAGCATATCATAATCTTCATCCGTCTTGTCCTCAACTCCTATGATTTTTCTCTTTCCAGGAAGAACTATATGACGCTTTGGCTCGTCTTGTGATGGGTCCAATTGCTTACCCCCACCTTTCTTATCCGCCCCTTTCTTCGGTATGCTAGCCATGTCCTTCACATAAAAAACTTGTGTGACAGCTTTGCCCAGGACGAACGGTTCGTCTAGAAAGCCAATCTTGTTTAGGTCCACTAACGTCATTCAATAGTCCGCTTCAACTTTAACACCTCCTCCAGTCAGCTTCACCCATTGGCACTTGAACAGTGGGATCTTCAAAGGTCCGTACTCTAGTTCCCATATCTCCTCTATGATTCCATAGTATGAGTTTGTATTGCCATTGGTGTCTGTCGCGTCGATCCGGACACCACTGTTTTGGTTGGTGCTTTTCTTGTCCTGGGCTCTTGTGTAAAATGTATACCCATTGATGTCGTATCCTTAGAATGTCAAGATCGTGCTCGATGGACCTCTAGCTACAAAAGCTAGCTGCGCATCAATGCCCTCGACACCCATAAGACGTCTTCGCAACCAATCGGCGAAAGTACTATTGTGCAGACGCTGAATGAAGGCCGCAGACTTTGTTGAGTTTTCGTCCCTGAGAATCTGCATGTGCTCCTCGATGTACGGAGCAACTAAGGTTGATTGTTGCAAAACTGTGAGGTGCGCTTTACGAAATGTCTCAACGTCCTTGATCACCATCGATCTTCTCCCTAGTGTGCCCTTTCCACCAAGTCTCCCCTCGTGATGGGATTCGGGCACACCAATCGGCATAAGATCGTCGACAAAGTCAACACAGAATTCAATGATCTCCTCCGTTTCGTATCCCTTAGCAATGCATCCTTCTGGACGAGAACGATTACGGACATACTTCTTTAGGACAGCGAAGAACCTCTCAAATGGGAACATGTTGTGTAGAAATACTGGGCCCAATATACGAATCTATTTGACGAGGTGAACCAATAGATGTGTCATGATATTGAAGAAGGATGGTGGAAATATCATCTCAAAGCTAACAAGACATTGCACCACGTCGTTCTGTAGCTGATCTAAATGGTCTGGATTGATCACCTTCTGAGAAATTGCATTGAGGAATGCACATAGCTTCACAATGGCTTTCCGCACGTTAACTGGTAGCACACCCCTGAATATGACGGGAAGCAGCTGTGTCATCAACACATGGCAGTCGTGAGACTTCAGGTTTGTGAACTTCTTCTCTTTCATATTTATTATTCCCTTAATATTGGAGGAGTAGCCAGACGGAACCTTGATACTGTTCAAGCATTCAAACATGCTTGCCTTCTCTTCTTTGCTGAGAGTGAAGCTGGCAGGACGCAAGTACTGGCGTCCTTTGTCTCTCTTTTCTGGATGTAGATCAGTCCGTTGCTTCAATCGTTTCAGCTCCTGACGTGCTTCCAGTGTATCTTTTGGCTTCCCATAAGTACCCAGGAAGCTTATCAAGTTCACGCAAAGATTCTTCGTCAGATGCATCACATCAATCGCGTTACGGACCTCTAAACGTTGCCAATAAGGTAGCTCCCAAAAGATAGACTTCTTCTTCCACATCGCGGCACGACCATCCTCGCCCGTCAGAGCAGCCTGGCTTCCGTCTCCCTTGCCAAACACCACGTGTAGGTCCTTCACCATATCAAATAGCTCTTCTCCACTCCGGTGTCTCGGCTTTGTACGGCGGTCAGCATTCCCGCCAAAATGCGCACATTTCTTTCGTAGCTCATGCTTCGCCGGAAGGAATCGACGGTGACCCATGTACACAACTTTACGACAATGTTTCAAATACATGCTTTCGGTTTCCTCTAAACAGTGAATGCATGCTTTATATCCTTTGTTTGATTGTCCTGATAGGTTACTTAGTGCAGGCCAGTCGTTGATGCTTATGAAAAGCAGTGCTCGAAGGTCAAACTGCTCCTGCTTGTCCTCATCCCACACGCTAACACCTTCATTCTTCCACAGCTGCAAAAGTTCGTCAACCAATGGTCTTAGGTACACATCAATGTCATTGCCAGGTTGCTTTGGGCCTTCGATGAGCACTGGCATCATAATGAACTTCCGCTTCATGCAGAGCCAGGGGGGTAGGTTGTAGATACAAACAGTCACGGGCCAAGTGCTATGACTACTGCTCATTTCACCAAAAGGGTTCATGCCATCGGTACTTAAACCAAGCCTAACATTCCTCGCATCAGCATCAAACTCTGGGAATGCTCTGTCGATGTTCCTCCACTAGGATCCATCGGCGGGGTGTCTCAACATGCCATCCTGCTTACGTTCTTCTTTGTGCCAGCGCATCAGTTTGGCATGGTCTTTGTTCCTGAACAAACGCTTCAGACGGGGTATCAGAGGGAAATACCACATCACCTTCGCAGGGATTTTTTTCTTAGAACGCTCTCCCCCAACATCACCAGGGTCGTCCCGCCTGATCTTGTATCGTGCGCAGGTGCAAACCGGACAACGATCCAAGTGTTCGTACTGTCCGCGATAGAGGATACAGTCATTAGGACATGCATGTATCTTCTGCACCTCCAAACCGAGAGGGCAAACAACACGTTTTGCTTGATACGTCGTCGATGGCAATTTGTTACCCTCTGGAAGAATCTTCTTTACGAGTTTCAGTAGCTCATCGAAACCCTTATCAGTAACACCATTTGCTGCCTTGCACTGCAGAAGTTCAAGTGTGCTACCCAACTTCTTTAGCCCCTCTTTGCAATCTGGGTACAGGTCAGTCTTGTGGTCCTGCAACATGCGTTGTATCTTTTTCAGTTCCTTATCATTGCCGCAGTCTTTCTCAGCATCACGCAACATTTGCCCGAGTCCATCAGTAGGTTCATTTTCCTGAGCAACATCTTCCTGAGCATCGCCTTCCCGAGCAACATCTTCCTCATCGGCATCACCCATTGCAGCATATGCAAAGGAACCGTAGTATTGAGCCAATAACGGAATGTCGTCATCGGCCTCGTCTTCTTCATCTTCATCCATTAGAATTCCTCTTTCACCGTGCTTCGTCCAAACAGAATAATTCCTCATGAAACCGTGCCTCATCAAATGCACCTAAAGACAACCTCTTTGTTTGTACGATTGTATATTTTTACAATGGGTGCATGGGCAGAACATGAAACCGGACGGTGTCCTGTTAGCCTCGGCGGCATCGAGAAACGTCCTTAGGCCATCACGGAACGCCTGAGCGTGGGGGTCCCCGTACATCCATTGTCTATTCATCTGCATTATTAACCAATACCAAATATACAATACAATTTAAAGATAAAAAAATTTAATATATAAATAAATACAAATTATAATATATATTCCATTATATAAATAAATTTCTAAAACTACATTACTATATTCATTAAATATAACATTACTATAAGCCTTATAAGATTTATAAGATTTTCTATTAATTTATCAGATTTTCTAGCATTTTATATTGATTTTCTAGTAATTTATAAGATTTTCTATTAATTTATAAGATTTTCTATTAATTTATAAGATTTTCTAGCATTTTATATTGATTTTCTAGTAATTTATAAGATTTTCTAGTAATTTATAAGATTTTCTATTAATTTATAAGATTTTCTAGTAATTTCTAAAACTACATTACTATAACCCTTATAACTATTCACAAGTCATACAAAACAAAATACTAACTAGCTTGCCTTCTCTCTCCATTTAAAACACAACATGAACACTCTCTCCACCATGAACTCAAGCTCTCTCCTCTCTCTCCTCCAAGAACACAAGCTCTCTCTAGCTAGCTTTACTTTGATTCACAAATCCCTCTATTTCTAAATTATAGAAGGATTACAAGCTAAATAAAACATTAGAGAATGAAAGAGTGTACCTTGTAGTGCTCCTTAGATGAGTAGAATCTTCACAAATTTTGAAAAAAATTTGGGCAGCACCTCCCCTCCCACGGCCGAGCAGCATGAACACAGCGCCTAAGTGTTCAGCTGGCTCGGCCGGGGGAGGAGGAAGCCCCTATATTCAAACACATTAGCACCGGGTCGTGGCAAGACCCGGTGCTAATTCGCACCCTTTAGCACCGGGTGCGGCCAGCAACCGGTGCGAAATGGCCTCGGCACATTAGCACCGGTTGCTGGCTGCACCCGGTGCTAAAGGGGGCGCATTAGCACCGGGTCTTGCCACGACCCGGTGCTAATGTGTCCGCCCTGACACACCTTCGCGCCGCCTCCGCTCCTAGCCGTTGGACCCGGTGCTGAAGCCCCATCAGCACCGGGTCCAAAAATGGCCGAGGCGGAGGAGGCGGGCGGATGTGAAGCATTCTGGTAGTGTAAAATCCTGATTAGTTAGACTTATCGCCCGATTAATCACGATTAGTCGTCCGATAAGGATTTTATCGGTGCCATGGCGACTAGGCTCGAGATGACGGGCATACGATTATCCAAAAAGTAAGGCCAGGCCCGTGTATGAGACAAGGAATCGGAAGATCTCACCCTCACGAGATGTTGGAGCCGATCACAGAAGGGGCCCAGGTAACAGATTGCATCGTATAAACAACTAGCAAGGTGGCCCGCGCTAATTAGCGCGGGTAGCTAGCCTTTTATGCTAACATTTGGGTTCATTTTACTTGAAAATAAATATGTTTACATGTTTTTGTTTCTTTTTAAATTATTATTTGTTTCCCCATATTTCCCAGACCAAGGTATGTCTCTTTTATCATCATATTTCCCAACAGGATCTTATGAATTCGTAACAAAAGAGATTGCATTCCATAAAAAACATATAGGTTTTGCTTTTATCGAAAATAATATAAGTTTTTCTTATAATTTGAATTTTTGTTAAGAGTTATAGTTATGGTGAAAAATTATGCTTACATTGTCAAATAAAATGTGGGCGAGTTAGCTGTTGTTATCTAGTTCTTTGTTGATAGCAACTGGAAGTGGGCTCTTATAGACCAAGCAAATAGTATGTCTAGATTTATTATTTTAAATAATTTTTTATGGGGACATTGTAAACTTGCAATTAGTGAGTACACCGGATCTTTTAATGTATTTATAAAATACACTTGCGTATGACTTTCTACTGCGCAGCTTCATTTTTATTTGTATTGATAATTCATTATTAGTGTCCAAGGACATATCCTGAAATTAGTAGAAATATGGAAAAAGAAGATTATGTTTTAATTCAATTCATCAGTACTCCTGCTAATCCCCACTTATGTAGCTAGTGTCCCTTGCTTTTTCCCACGTTATATTTGATATATTCATTTTTCTAATTTTCATCTATATTTAGCTATCATGAATTCTATTTTATATCTACATACATATTTGTTTAGCTTTACTAAAAAACCTATGTATTTATTTATGTATCTATATGGCATAGAATATTATTTGGTTATTTAAATTCCAAAAGCCACATGCTTATCAAATTGTTAATTTTACTTAATTCTATTATCTACTTAGACTCACTGTCGATGTTTCAGACATTGGCGGTTTATTTAAATCGTGCTGCTTCCGGTCTCGATGGTAAATACTCAGGCACGGGGAATTATCCAGGCAAATGCCCTACGTCCAGTCGAGAGCTGTTCGTGTTCCTCGTGGGGAATGTCTCATGCGGCTTATAATGGGGGTATCGTAAATGGTGTGAGTGTTGACGTGTGTTGTGGGAAAATGGGTTAGCTCGTGTCCTTCTAAGGGACGCCTACTCCCCTTATATAGGTTTTTGGGGCAGGTGACAATGCGGGAGATGAGGAAATAGGTACCCATCGGCCTTGACCTTGCTGGCTTCGTGGTCTCAATCATCAGAGTTGTGCGTTCCACCCTGACCCCTCTGTTGGCTGTCTGGCACGGTCGGGATCTTTGTTGCCGTACGGGTACTTATGTTAGGATCCTGGCTGGGGCCATACCGCAGCCTCAATCCTGGCATCGAGGATGATTCATGGCATCCATCATGGGTGAAGGCCCTTGCTGTGATCTTCAGTGTCACTGTCCCTGTCACCACATCGTTGACCATGCATGTACTAGTTCCTGTTGAAAATAGGGTTTGTCCGATCGTTACTGTGATTGACGTGCGGCACGTCACTTCTGCCAGGTTTGAAGTGCCTCTATAGTCTTGGGGCTCCGTCCTCTCTACCTTTATTGCAGGGCCAGGAGGGCGCCACGTGGCACCCTCAAAGGGTCTTGTCATTGACCTCTCACGCCCCATTGGCTTGGGAGATGGCCACTTGGGAGTCCGCCCCGTCAGGCGGCCATGATACGGTTAGCGCGGTCGTGCGTGTCTTGTCGATGTCCCTAGGCATGGGCCCTTCTCCGAGGTGGGGCCAGGTGTCCTTCCATCGTGCCCCCACTCTGGTGGGAGAGGCCAGGGAGGGGTCGGGTGCCTGGCTGGTCGGGGCCGGGCCACACGACTTTGGGATGGTCGGGGCCTTCCCATGTGGCTCAAGTCGGTCGGGACCTCGCATATGTAGCCTAGGTCGGTCGTAGCCTTGCCACATGGCTTGGGTCGGTCGGGACTTTGCCACGTGACTTAGGTCGGTCGGGACTTTGGCACGTGGGTTAGGTCGGTCAGGTGTTTTGAGCGGTTGTTGGCACTCCTTACGGCCTACAGATAAATCCGCAAGCGGACGGATACCGATGTAGCTTTCACCCGGGAGTATTCCAAGGTATCGATTTCCACGAAGAACGAGAAGTGGACTGATTCTAAACTAAGTTGTCCTAGGTAGATGGAATGGAGTGAATGGTATGGATGAGGTGGATGACAACAACAAAGAGAAGAGGAGTGATAGAAGGGTAGAGAGGGTACGAGTCTGGTAGAGGTATTCAACTGATTGATCGAGCAGATCAGAGGATACAGATAGATACTTGTGCGGGACAAGGGAACCGGTGGACACACAGAAAGGGATGAGAAGGGGTGCCACTATTTCCCAACTGGGGGATCCTACGGACCAGAACTAACGTGATGGGCTACGAAGACCGGAAGGGTTGTCACCACCTTACGGCTACCACCTCCGTTGCGACGGGAATAAACTAAGTTAGTCTCAAGTATAGGCACCACGCCTACACTAGTCAACTAATACTTATCTCCTATAGAAAGATAAGCACCCAAGCTAAGCAACCAGTATACAGTTATACCAATCAACTAAGCATTGAACGAAGAACCAGCAAGCATATAAAAGTAAGAACTGAATGCTCAATTAATCAGAGAGAGATACAAGAGTTACCAGACAAGACCCGGATGTTACTCGAAGTGAAGTCGCATACGTAGAGGTACAGCGGGAAGAGGGGCCGACACTTCGGCTCCTCTCCGGGACGCTCACCTCTCCTCTCTCCCTATCTCTACTGATGCAAGTGGAGAACTAACAGTGCTTCGCCTGCACTCTACTCTTGTGTTGTGTCTTTTGCAGGTGAAACCGGGCCTCTATTTATAGCAAGGAAGGACGGTGGGGGCAGAGTAGCAGCCAAGGCAGCTGGGAGGCGGTGCCGGGCCGTTCGGCCGAATTCCCCGGTTCGGCCGAACTGTCCAGTTCGCCCGAACCGGTGGATGCACCGCCTCAGCAGCCAACGGCCAGGATCGCACCCTGGAGGCGGTTCCTGCCTTCGGCCGAACGGGCCACTTCGGCCGAAGTGGGCCCGGCCCAGTACTGCACCGCCTTTGCCTTGCACATGTGTTTGTCCAGCTCCTGAGGTCGGTTGGTAGGTCGGTTCGCGTCTTGGGCTGGCCTGGAGGGTCTCCGGTGGACTCGTGGGCTCCGTCGGGTTGGATATGGGCCACCGGTCTTCTGGATATGGGTTGAGCCGGCCTAGAGTGGCGTGGTCGTGGTCCACAAGTCTTGCCCAGCTAGGGGGGCAACCGGCCGAACGGAGTCGTTCGGCCGAAACGGTCATTTCTGACCCTTATAGCACGTGTTTCTCCATTTTGTACCTGCACAGAGGACAATCACTAAAACTTGTGGAAATAGTCAGTGATAGGCCCTATAGCTATGGTGTGTGTCCCCATTGTGTTTGTTTTATACTTGGTTGGAGGTCGGAAATCGGTCTGTAACGACCGCCAACAAGCTCCCCCAAACTTAGATCTTTGCTCGTCCCGAGTAAAGAATTTAAAACATGAGCAAGACTAAAGTAAGGGTTCTTTTATAATCATGAATACTTGCATATTGAGTATTTCAAACCTTTCTCATACCTGTGAATTTGTAGTGGCTACTTCCCGGATCTTAGGCGGTTGATGAATGGAACGACTCTTACAACAAGGTCCTCTTGCTCATCCTGCATTCGGGGTTTTCTGGTTTTCGCAATTAAATGGCTCGTCTCCCTTCATCCCTGACACTCAGCTCTCTGGAGCTCTCTCCTTTCACTCATTCTCTTTTGTATTTCTCTTTGTCTCTCAGGTGGTGGCCTTGTCATGTCGAGTATTTCGGTCAAGCCAAAGATTGGCTCCTAGAGCTTCTCATCACTGCCCTTGGTCATGTTGCAAGTTAACGATAGAGAGTTCATGTTGTTCCTCAGCCTTTTTGACCCTTTTTTTCTTTTCTTTTCCCTTTTTGGGACTTTTTTTTCTTTTCTTTGGACTTTCATGAGTCCTTTATTTCTCTCTTTTTTTTAGGGTATCATCAAGGCATGAGGGCTTCCGCTACACTCTGATGATAGATTTGCTTGCAACAGACCTCACACAATGTGATCCATTCCAAGAACACAACTTTCAACAAGACTTCATACAGAATATGACAAGTTTCAAGAGTAAACTCTCAAGCATATGTGGTATTTGTGGATAGGATGAAGGGATAGAGCAGGATTTTCATCTTTTCATAAATTAAATTCTCCCGAATGTTGGTGTGAACAAGTGGTTCATTTTATCGAGTCATATCACAAACATCAACAACTTAGATCAGGGGGTCCTATCATGATGAATTTTTCACAAGTACTAGATACTGAGTTTGAAATAAACAACAGGCAGCAATCATGATATAAAAGAGAACTGAGTTTGTTTCGTTTATGTAAGGCATGCATTTTTAATTTTTCAAAACGAGACAACACAGGAAAGTAAACATGGAGGAAAAAGTGCAAACCAGCGTGCAGGTGCGCGAGAGGGGGCAGCCGGGCTGGTTTGGCCGAACCGGTCAGTTCACCCGAACTGCCTGGTTCGGCCGAACTGGCCCCCGGGGCTCGGTCCATCGTGCCATGCGTTCCTGTGTCGTTCCTGTACTCGTGCAACTCTCTGTTAAACAGGGCATTCTCCGGTCGGCTCAAATGCACCGACCGGAGCGACAATTTTATTTTCTTTCTTGCAAACAATTCAAACTTTATTTATTCAACGAACTAAGATTGGAAACAAATATTTGAAAGGGAAATTTCAGAGCACCCTAAACATTCATCTAAACAAATAAATAAATCAAGCAACTAGCAAACCAAACTAAACTAACGGTGCTCTATCTAAAAACGGGACGACCGCGGGACACTATTCTGAAGGCGGTCCATAGAGATCTTCGTGTCCCGTGGCCTTGAAAAGCCTCTTGAGCTTTGCGCACAGGGCCTTGCGGAGGAGTTCCATCTTGTCCTCCCATTCCATACGTGCGAGCTCGCCCTCCGCCACCTTCTCGTCCAGGTGGTTGATCCTCTGCTTTGCCAATGCCAGTTCCTCTTTCAGACTCTCCACGGTGGGCGGCTTCTCTTCCTCTTTCTCATTGTCCTCCTCATCGGAGAACTCCATGTCCCCGGGCAGCCCTTTGATGGATGGGGGCTTCCTGTGGCGCCGGACTCTAGGGTGGCGCTGTGGCGGAGAGGACTGGGATGAGTTAGCCAGCCCCAGCTCGTTCCGGTTGAGCGGCGGGACGAGGACTTTTCTGTATCCTCCTCCCGGGATGTGCTCTCCCTTGATAACGAAATGCGGTGGGCTTTCCGGCGTGTAGTCCGGCTCCTCCCCGATCTTCTCCTTGGGCAGCAACAACGCCAGATCCGACACCCTCGAGGAGGATATTGATCTCGGGCGTAGCTGCCCTTCGTTCGGCCTTGGTGATGGCGAACGAGGCGGTTTCTTGATCCCTTTTAGTGGGGCGAGGAGCTCGTTGAGTGCTGAGCGGTGACGAGAGTTGCCGCGCCTCACCGGGCTACGTCCCGGCGTCCTCCCCCGGTGCACGTCTCCCGCTGCGTCGACGTCGGAGATGCGGAAGGCGTGCTCCTGCCGGGAGGAGTTGGCGTTCCGGCTACTGCTGCTCGAGCCCTGGGCCGGTGATGTACCCTTGGAGGAAAAGGAGGCCATGGTGGCTGTGTTCTATGGGATGGAGTTGGCTTAGATGAGATGGGAAACGACGACAGAGAGTCTCTGTTTTTATCGGGGATTTCAGATCGAAAAAACGGAGTTTCCCGACGATTCCCTCGCGACTCTCAGGATATTTTCAACTGCAGATGTATCTGGGCGAGCATATCCGTCCCTGGGGCCTGGGAGGCCAATTCGCCCGAACCACCTGGTTCGGCCAAACTGGGCCTGTTCGCCCGAACAGGTCCCTGGGCCCCCAGGTGCGTGGCCCGTGTCGTGGTTCGAGGTTTTGGTCATGGGAGATTCGGGTCGAGGAGGTTTTCAAGGTTCAGGAGGTTTTGGCCCAGAAGGATTTGAAAATGATGGATTCGGTCCGGGGTTCCACGGACGGGGTTCAGAGTTCTATGAACTCGACGACGTCTAATTCGTCGAGTGTCGGAGGCTCTGGTTCTAGGAAAATCTTCAACCATTGTCCGTTAACCTTGAAGGTGTTTCCGTCCTCGCTTTGCAAAGTGATGGCCCCATGAGATGCAGCATTGATTACTGTGAATGGGCCGTCCCACTTGCTCCTCAATTTCCCGTGACCGAAAAGTTTGACACGGGAGTTGAAGACGAGAACCTTGTCTCCTGGCTTGAATGTTTTGACCTTGATTCTCTTATCATGCCATCTCTTGGTCCGTTCTTTGTATAGCCGGGAGCTGTGGTATGCTCTCTCCCTCATCTCATCTAGCTCGTCCAGCTGGATCTTCCGTTTGAGGCCGGCAGCTGGAAGGTCCATACCCCACTTCCTAATGGCCCAGTGAGCTCTAAACTCCATTTCTACAGGTAAATGGCAGGTTTTGCCATAGACTAGTTGATATGGGGTCATGCCTATGGGCGTCTTATAGGCCGTGCGGTAAGCCCAGAGTGCATCTGGAAGTTTATCCTTCCACTGCTTGCCCATCTCATTTACGGTCTTTTGCAAAATATTTTTGATTTGCTTATTGGAAGTTTCTGCTTGACCGCTAGTTTGGGGGTGATAGGGTGTGGCTACGTTATGCTGCACCCCCAAACTTGAGAGATACTTATGGAAGGATGAATCTATGAAGTGGGAGCCGCCATCACTAATGACTATTCTAGGAACGCCGAAACGGGGGAATATAACCTCATGAAATATTCGTCTTGCGCTCTTAGAGTCAGTAGCTAAGCAAGGCAAGGCTTCTACCCACCTAGAGACGTAGTCCACTGCTACTAGGATGAATTGACAACCCTCGGAGTTTCGGAAGGGACCCATGAAGTCTACCCCCCAGACATCAAAGATTTCTACTTGAAGATTGCTAGTGAGTGGCATTGCGTCTCTAGTATTGATGTTCCCGTGTTTCTGGCAGCGGGGGCACCGCATGACAAATGCTCTCGCATCCTCATACATGTTGGGCCAGTAAAAACCACACTGCCAGACTTTAGCATTGGTTCGGAATGCACCGTAGTGTCCTCCGTACGGGGCTGCGTGGCATCTCTCCAGGATTTTATAAGCCTCATGTGCGGGTACGCACCTTCTGAGGAGTCCGTCGCTACAAATCCTAAAGAGGTACGGGTCGTCCCAAAGGTGAAGTCGGCTCTCATAGGCTAGCCATTTCCTATTCTCTCCAGGGGGGACATAACCTGTTACCATGTAGTTTACTATGTTGGCATACCATGGATCACCAGTGGTGACCTTAAGGAGGGTGTCATCCCGTAAGTAGTCGTCGATTGGGAGATCGGACGGGACTTGCATCCGGGACAAATGGTCAGCCACTGAATTCTCTACTCCTTTCTTATCTTTTATCTCAATGTCAAATTCTTGGAGTAGAAGAATCCAGCGGATGAGTCTCAGTTTTGCATCCTTTTTGGTCAGAAGGTACTTCAGAGCAGCGTGATCTGAATAGACTATAACCTTGGCCCCAACTAGGTAGGACCGGAATTTGTCTATAGCAAATACAACTGCTAAGAGCTCCTTCTCCGTGGTTGCGTAGTTGAGCTGGGGGCCAGTGAGCGTTTTGCTAGCATACGAGATAGCATAATGCTTCTTGTCCTTAGTTTGGCTCAACACAGCTCCTACAGCATAGTCGCTCGCATCGCACATGATTTCGAATGGGATGCTCCAGTCGGGAGGCTGGATGATGGGAGCGGAGATGAGTGCCTTTTTAAGAGTGTGAAATGCGGCATAGCACTCCTCATCGAAAACGAAGGGGGCAGCTTTGGCTAAGAGATTGGTCAAGGGCCGAGATATCTGGGAGAAGTTTTTGATGAAACGCCTATAGAATCCGGCATGGCCAAGGAAGCTACGGATCCCCTTAACATTTGTGGGAGGTGGAAGTTGCTCGATCACTTCTATCTTCGCTTTGTCTACCTCGATCCCACGTTCTGACACCCTATGTCCTAGGACAATCCCCTCTCGCACCATAAAATGGCACTTTTCCCAGTTCAAAACAAGGTGTTTCTCTTCACACCTCTGGAGGACCTTGTCCAGATTTTTCAGACATTCAGTAAAGGTCTTTCCTGTAAACTGAGAAATCGTCCATGAACACTTCCATAATCTCTTCAATCATATCGGAGAAGATGGACATCATGCAACGTTGAAAAGAGGCAGGTACGTTACAAAACCCGAAGGACATTCGCCGGTAGGCGTACGTCCCGTAGGGGCATGTGAACGTGGTTTTACTCTGGTCTTCTGGGTGGATAGGAATTTGGTGGTACCCAGAGTAACCGTCAAGGAAGCAGAAGAAAGAGTGTTTGGCTAACCGTTCAAGCATTTCGTCTATGAATGGAAGGGGGAAATGGTCTTTCTTGGTGGCCTTATTGAGTCGACGATAGTTGATGCACATACGCCAACCAGTAACAGTGCGCTGAGGGATGAGCTCATTTTTGTCATTGTGCACTACCGTCATTCCTCCCTTCTTAGGAACGACTTGAACGGGACTAACCCATTCACTGTTGGGGACAGGGTAGATGATCCCCGCGTGAAGGAGTTTGAGAACTTCCTTTTTCACGACCTCTCTCATGGCATTGTTTAACCGTCGTTGAGGTTCCCGAGACGGTGTTGCTTCAGAATCGATCGGGATGCGATGAGTGCAAAGATTTGGGCTAATCCCTTTCAGGTCTTGGAGAGAATATCCTAAGACCGATCGATTTTTCTCCAGGATAGTGATGAGTTGCTGGGTTTCTATCTCGGAGAGTTTATCACTAATGATCACTGGAGTTTGCTTATCCCCAAAGAGGAAAGCATACCTAAGTCCAGGCGGAAGAGGTTTGAGCTCGATTGGAGATGGTTTTGGAGTTTCGTTTGTATCAAGCTCAATCGGAGGATGAGTTTCCTCCTCCTCCGTAAAGAATGGAATATCCTCTTCTGGAATAGGTTGCTCGAGGTCCAGCAAAGAAGCTGACCTGACTTCCTCTAACGGGTCAGGATCGGGGTCTGCCTCTATTGGAGTATTCAAAGATTGGGCATAGGAGACAGGGATAAGTTCTTTACCGATCCTAAGCTCTACTAGCTGGTTTATTGGTGCTTTTTCCAGAATCTTCAAGATTGGCCTGCCTATGAAGATGGGATGTGTGGTAGTGCTAGGTAGGTCGAAGATGTGGAAATCCATGAAGAGTTCAGGGTCGTTGACCTTGACGGGTGTGACCCGTAAGATCCCCAAACAATCCAGGATTTTCCCTGAGGTAAACTTAAGTCGTTTTTGAGAAAACGGCCATGAGTTACCAGGGAATTCGGTTCGCACCAAAGAGCTAGAGATTATGTTGATTCTGAGGCTTGGGTCGTACCCAATCTCTCGGTCAAGGCCCGTGATCTCACAGAATATCCTTTTGGTTTTTCTGGGCATCTTGACCACCTCGGTCGAGGCTTCGGCCTCATCTAGCCACTCCCGACTCATGATAGCAGAGAGACGTCTCAAGTACTCCCGCTGGTATTCCAATTCTTCTTTGTCGGGGGCCCGATCCTTTTGCTCTACACATCGTTCCCGTGGGAAACTTGTTGCACTCCCGATGTCTTTGAATAGATCATCGTCGAAGTCATAAAGAGTGGTGTAGAGTGAATCATAATGGTCTGGGCTAGAATATGGTCGTGGTTTGAAATGAGCTTCAGTTTCTGATGGACTGGAAGAGCTAATGGATTTGGATTGGACTGGTATTGGCTCTTTAGGTTCAGGTTCAGGCTGCTTCTCTTCTTCATCGGGGAGTTCATCATAGATTCCAGTGTAGGGAGTGTTGTCTAGGATACGATCCAGGACTATCCTCGCTTCACTAGGAACCAAATGAAAGAACGACCCTCCAGAAGCAGAGTCCAAGAAAGTGGCGGCTACGGGACAGAGGCCAAGACTGAAGTGTTGTAAAACAACAGGTTCTGGTAAGCTTAGGTCCGGTCCTGAGGCCAGTATTTGCTTGAAACGAGCCCAGGCAGTTCCGAGCGATTCTCCCTTTAATTGCTTAAAGTTAATGATTTCCGCTCGGAGACTGGCTACCTTGGAGATTGGGAAGAAGTTTAGGCAGAATTTTTCCTTGAGAACTTCCCAGCTCCCGTCCATAGTACTGACAGCCAGAGAGTACCATTTCTTTGCTCCTCCCGCTAGTGAAAACGGGAATAGCTTCCATTTGAGTTGCGGTCAGGCATGAGCAGAGTTGCTCAAACTCGCGCAAATGCGCGTATGGACTCTCGGCCTTCGTTCCTGAGAATGATTGCTCACGAACCATGGCTATGAAGCCGGGGCGTAGCTCATAGCCGGGTGTGGATATGGGATGTGATGATGGTGGTGGCTCCAAATAATCGCCCTTTGGAGCCGAGTGTTGGCGTAAGGTGAGGGTGGAATCCATATGATGGATGATGGTGGGATACACGGACAACTTGGGTTCGGAATCAGAACAGCTACCGTTCCCCGGCAACGGCGCCAGAAAGCTTGTTGGCACTCCTTACGGCCTACAGATAAATCCGCAAGCGGACGGATACCGATGTAGCTTTCACCCGGGAGTATTCCAAGGTATCGATTTCCACGGAGAACGAGAAGTGGACTGATTCTAAACTAAGTTGTCCTAGGTAGATGGAATGGAGTGAATGGTATGGATGAGGTGGATTACAACAACAAAGAGAAGAGGAGTGATAGAAGGGTAGAGAGGGTACGAGTCTGGTAGAGGTATTCTACTGATTGATCGAGCAGATCAGAGGATACAGATAGATACTTGCGTCGGGACAAGGGAATCGGTGGACACACAGAAAGGGATGAGAAGGGGTGCCACTATTTCCCAACTGGGGGATCCTACGGACCGGAACTAATGTGATGGGCTACGAAGACCGGAAGGGTTGTCACCACCTTATGGCTACCATCTCCGTTGCGACGGGAATAAACTAAGTTAGTCTCAAGTATAGGCACCACGCCTACACTAGTCAACTAATACTTATCTCCTATAGAAAGATAAGCACCCAAGCTAAGCAACCAGTATACAGTTATACCAATCAACTAAGCATTGAACGAAGAACCAGCAAGCATATAAAAGTAAGAACTGAATGCTCAATTAATCAGAGAGAGATACAAGAGTTACCAGACAAGACCCGGATGTTACTCGAAGTGAAGTCGCATCCGTAGAGGTACAGCGGGAAGAGGGGCCGACACTTTGGCTCCTCTCCGGGACGCTCACCTCTCCTCTCTCCCTATCTCTACTGATACAAGTAGAGAACTAACAGTGCTTCGCCTGCACTCTACTCTTGTGTTGTGTCTTTTGTAGGTGAAACCGGGCCTCTATTTATAGCAAGGAAGGACGGTGGGGGCAGAGTAGCAGCCAAGGCAGCTGGGAGGCGGTGCCGGGCCGTTCGGCCGAATTCCCCGGTTCGGCCGAACTGCCCAGTTCGCCCGAACTGGTGGATGCACCGCCTCAGCAGCCAACGGCCAGGATCGCACCCTGGAGGCGGTTCCTGCCTTCGGCCGAACGGGCCACTTCGGCCGAAGTGGGCCCGGCCCAGTACTGCACCGCATTTGCCTTGCACACGTGTTTGTCCAGCTCCTGAGGTCGGTTGGCAGGTCGGTTCGCGTCTTGGGCTGGCCTGGAGGGTCTCCGGTGGACTCGTGGGCTCCGTCGGGTTGGATATGGGCCACCGGTCTTCTGGATATGGGTTGAGCCGGCCCAGAGTGGCGTGGTCGTGGTCCACAAGTCTTGCCTAGCTAGGGGGGCAACCGGCCGAACGGAGTCGTTCGGCCGAAACGGTCATTTCTGACCCTTATAGCACGTGTTTCTCCATTTTGTACCTGCACAGAGGACAATCACCAAAACTTGTGGAAATAGTCAGTGATAGGCCCTATAGCTATGGTGTGTGTCCCCATTGTGTTTGTTTTATACTCGGTTGGAGGTCGGAAATCGGTCTGTAACGACCGCCAACAGCGGTCAGAGTAGATCGTGTGAGCTTCCTCTGCCCTCTCTACCATCGGTTGAGTGGCTTGATCATGTTTGCTTTTGTCTTCCATATAGGTACTCTAGGGCATGGGTACCCGTCACTCACTATGAATCTTTGATTTTACTTAAATTTATATATTATTTATTTCCCGTACTTTTATGAGGACCCTTTATTTCTAAAGTTGTTTGTAAAAAATAGAGAATATGGCCTCAGGAGTAGAGACACATATTAGTCATCTTCTTCCCTATGAGCGGATTTCTCATAGATTAATGATCGAATTTGTGTAAGTTGAGACCTATAATAAGTGATCTATGACTCTGCTCTGCTCCTCGATTACATATATACACACACACACTAAGTTGAGACCTATATATAATACCATTGCAGTGCAAAGATGCATCACAGTGACCTTCTTATAGATTATGTAGTGGCTAATACGGTATGTCTTTTAGGAAGATAGGGAGTGTGCTCTAGACGGTGACCCGATGATTATCGTCTAGGTGACCATGAAGAAGCTTTTGGTTGCAGACCTCAAATTGATGCTCTGACATGACATGCCCATCCATCATCCTTATAAACTCTACCATCCCTGGTTCTTTACTTCCCTTGGCCATATAGCGTGGTGAAGGGACAGGGCCATAAGCAACTCTATTGGACTGGCTGCCATGGGAAGAGATATTCTAGAATTTATATGTTCAACTGATTTGCGAGCTAATTCACGGCATTTGTCATCTAATTTGCACGTCTTTTAATTTGTTACCTTCCATCTCACATGCAAATTTGTTCTATTTTAGAACGTGTCATGTGTATTATCTTATTAATAGAGTTTTAAAACCATCACTTTGTCAAGAGAGTCTATATGATAAGTATTTGTAGGACACAAAGAGATGGGACGGTGTTAGCCTAACGGAAGAAGAGGAATTGTAGCAGTAATTTGGTGATCCGGGTGACAAATATCGCAATAGTGTTTGTGATGTTGGCCATAAGTTAATCCGGCACTCTAGTTGATTCGATCATGTCAAGATCCCAGTAGATTTCAGCTAGCGATCTAGGCAAGTTGAGTGTTTTTATCGGTGAGTCGAGCGATCCAGCAAGAAAAAGTTGAGGGAACCCGACAGAAAAAGGGCGAGCGACCGAACAATGATGCCAATCATCCTTAATTAAAGGTGCTTGGATCCAACATCTTCCCAGCATCGTGGTGAGCCTGCTGCTCATAGTCGTCATCAAACGAAGCTCGCTGACATCTTACAGATGGCCACATACTACATAACAACAACGTCCACAGGCACCTGAGTCTGCCACACATGAATTTATTCACAGGCTGTGTTGTTCCGCCGGTCATCGGATACATAACAACGGCACCGAACGCTTCTTACCTTTTCTCCGTACTGCTAGCTGCATCCTCAGTCCTCATCCTCAACATTCGTCATGTTCGTTTGGCTGGTGGCTGACGCTGGTTTTCGCTGAGAGAAAAACACTGTTGGTTCGCTGGAAACAATCGTGTTCGCGGCAAGAAAAATCGTTGCCCAACCGGTACATGCTGTCCGGCACTAACGTGTAGGCCAGGCAGCCGGTACTAACTTACTTAATTTAGTGCCGGTTGGTCGGTGTTACCGACCGGTGAACTATCTGACGCCGTCGCCGTCCCCGTTCGTTTCTATTCTTCTTTTTCCTTCTTTGTCTTTTCCTTTTCCCCACTACTTCTCGTAACATATTCACACAAATTTCACAATTACACATGTTCACAATTACATAGATCCGCAATCATCTATTCACTCATATGACAGATTTACATCAAGAATCAATGCACACAAATCTACATCAAGAATCAATGCACAAGAGATGAGAAAAGGGAGAAGAATCAATCACAAATCTCACAACGACTGAGATTTATTACATCAAGATTTACATCAACGCAGAGACTGGCCCGTCCGCCGGAGGCCTCCGCCTCCTGCCCCGGCCCGCGTGCCGGGAGGCCGGGCGACGCCCCCGCCTGGCCGCTCCAGGGCCACGCGCTGGCCGCTGCGCCTGCCTCAGCTCGAGCGCCACGGCCTGGCCGCCGCGCCTGCCTCGTGCGCCGAGGCGCTGGCTGGCCACCGCGCCGCCGCCTGCGCCGACCCGCGCGCCGGGAGGTCGGGCGCCGCCCCCGGGCCGCGCGCGCCACGGCTTGGAGGCCGTGCCTGCCTCGTGCGCCGAGGCGCTGGCTGGCCGCCGCCTGCCCCGACCCGCGCGCCGGGAGGCCGAGCGCCGCCCCCGCCTGGCCCCTAGAGAGATGAGATGGGGATGGAGAGGGAGAGGGATAGAGATGAGGCGTGAGAGATGGAGAGATAGAGATAAGAAGATGATGAGAACTGTGTGTGGAGAGGGCCGGACGAGTTAGTAAATAAAGAAAACGAAGGGCGCGGGTGCCGAGGTGAGGTGTTAATACCGGGTGAAGCGTCTACCCGGTACAAAAATTCTCCTTTTGCATACTAATTGGTTTTTTCGACTTGGATGGCGTTCTTTAGTTCAGCCGGTACTAAAGTTCCTCCACGAGTACTGTGCTGTCAAATCGATACCCGGTACTAACGTCGCCGGTATCTATGTGAGTTTTTTTCGTAGTGGTTGCTGCACTCAGTGAAGTCATCACCACATGGATTGGCCGCACCATCATTGCCCTTAAGATACTCCGCAGTCGCTTGATTACCCTGCATATTGATGCCCCCGCGCTTGGTGTTTCTCTCCATCTATCTTTTCCTGCTCTCACTCTTGCCGCCTATGCGAAGACGATTGGCCAGCTAGCTCCAAAATCTCCATTGCATGCATATTTAAATAAGATGCAACATTAGAGTACCTCATGTTCACGTTCAAGGTAAAACATCGGAGTCCTGTTTATTTTGATGGCATGGTTTCCATCGATGACTCATATTAATAGTCTTTTTACTTTGATTTCCAATTTAAATTTAGCTAGTTATTGATCGTAATTGACATGGATTATTTGTTATTTTGATTATTTTTTCATCATTTATTATCTTAGGATTTTAATTCACATAATTTGTTTAAATTTAAATAATGGAGTTACACTTGACGTTAGATTAAAAAAAAGCAAACACATGACGGTTAGCTACAGTACCGCGGGTACTGTAGTCGAGTCCAAGTCCAACTCAGCTATGCTCAATAATTCCTTATTAATTCTATTTATTTTCTTTTTATTAATTATATTGAATATGGATTCTTTGTGTTAGTTTAGACCGTCGGATCTTCATAAAATCCGACGGTTCATATTCTTCTTTTTTTAGATTAACGTGGGAATTTCTTGATCCTCTCGGCGAACGTGATGACTTCTTTTAACTCTGTTGTATTAATATAAATAGCAAGGTGGCCCGCGCAAATTTACGCGGAAAGCTAGTTTTTTACACTAATATTTAGATTTCTTTAATTTAAATATCCATTATTTTATTGTCAATATAGTTTATCCAAGTGTGCATAAACTTATCATTTTTTATCATCATGTATGTGGCATATGTATGAATTAATGATGCAAACTTATATTTACTAATTGTATTTGATATTAATTCTTTTATCCAAGGGTTAATATAGATTGTTAGATCTTACAAAAACCATCGGTGTTTATTATTTTTTTCAATTAATATGGTAATAAAATTATATTATTAAGATTAACTCCACCAATACCTCTCAGATCAGATTCTCTAAATAATAAATGGAGGTCACCTCTATTTTTTAAGTGCCACAAAAATGCTACAACTCCAGCAATAGCCCTCATAAATATAGGGCTTTGTATAGACCCCTGAGAACAGAGGGTGGATTTGGGATAGGGGCTTGTTGGGTCTAGAGTGCAACTTTTTTCTGGACTCTCTAAACTTAGGACAGGGGCTTGTTAGGTTTGCTGGAGTGCAACTTTTTTCTGTACCCTCTAAACTTAGAATAGGGGCTTGTTGGGTGTACTGGAGTTGCTGGACTGCTATTTTGCTACTTATGCAATGAGAACCTAGGCTGCAGTAACCAATGGGTGCCTATCACAGTTATTGATCAATCTTTTGCCTCTTTCCTCCTTCAATAAATCATGGAGTAATATATAGACATGGTTGATGCCCGGTCTAGTGAACGATCGACAATAGTTTTACAGATGCATCATTATATCCACATTAAGAGAAGCATTTCTTTGCCCAGCCCGTTGTTACTCAACTTCCATGTCAACACATGTGCACGTCAAGCACGTCCATCATCAAAGTTGTACGACACTTGAGTTTCTTCGCTTTGTTTTTTCGTAAATCTGCTTTTGCTTCTTGCACTGACTCGTTAACGAAGACCATCAAACGGGTTTAAGTCTGGACAAACCATTTGATGATCTTCCATGCGTGCTGAGCATGGCCATGGTGATGACCAATCCCGGCAGCGATTCACTCCTTTTAGATATGAACATTTTTCTCTCTAGCTTGTTGTGCTCACAACCTCGATGAACGTCCTAAATCTAAACACCTTTCATCAGTTACATGTACGAATCAACGTGATGTCCTCTGCTCATTGTTGAACCCTACACCACCTTCTCCCCTTTGGTTTTCTTCTCTCCGCTCCTTCGTGCACAAAGACCATCAAAAGGGTTTGACGCAGGTAACCCGTTTGATGATCTTCCATTTACGTTGGCAAAGACACTAAGTGCTGAGCGTGGCCATGGTGCTCAATTCCGGCAGTGATTCACTCCCTTCGAACGGGGAGAATCGTTCTCTCCTGCTGTGCTCACAACCTTGTTGAACGCCCTAAATTTGAGCACCTTTAATCAGGTACACGTGCAGATCGATGTGTTGTCCTCCGCTCATTGTTGAATGTTGCCTCCTATATAGAGGAACGTGGAAGGACATAGGTTCAGGTTGTCTACACTCGTTGTACTCTATTCTCATTCTCTAAAAGAAATATTTCTGATTTTCTCCTCTATATCAATTTCTTCTGCACCCGTTATTCTCTATATCTCATATTCTATACTGATTACCTGCACGTGAGCCCACCCATCTCTTTTTTTTCCTTTTCTTTCACAGACGCCACCACTTCTCCCCTAACTCTATATCCTCTCCCTCTATTCCCCCCTCTAATGGCAGCGACGGGGGGTGCCGGTCTCCCCGGCTGGCAGCCTTCAGCCTCACCGTCCTCCAGAAGCGCGGGGAGTGTCCAGACTCCGAACTCTGAAGGCGCACGGGCGGCTCCCGCGGCGGTTGACGACGAAGGACTCCTGCGGCGGCCACGGACGGCCGGTCGACGGCGGTGGAGGGCTCCTGCGGACGGCCTCGCGGCGACGGTGGAAGCCTCCTACAGCGGCCACGGATGGCTGCGCAGCGGCGGCGGCCACGAAGGGTGGCCGCGGACGGCATAATATAGACCTTTAGATCTTCATCAAATCCTATGACGTATATTCTTATCTTTTTTAATAACGAAATAATGTAGACCGTTAGATCTTCATAAAATCCGACGGCTTATATTCTTTTTATTTTTAGATCAACAAAATAATATGAACCATCTTCATAAAATCCGATGGTCTAGATTCTTCTCTTTTTTAGATTAACGTGAGAATTTCTTGGCCCTCTCGGAGAACGTGGTGGCTTCTTTTAACACTGTTGTATTAATATAATAGATAGATGTGTTACGCAGCAAACCGGCAGAAGAACGCGGGGACAGGAGGGGCCGGCCGACCGGCTGGCCAGTCCACCGAGGCGGCGAGGCAAGCGATTCTTTTAATCATACTTTGTTAATGCATGCAGTCGCAGATTAGTTCTAGCTCTATATGCAGATTATAGTTCTATCTCTATATGTTTACTGTGCATGATTCCTTACCTCTCTACGTCGATTATACTACATGCCATGCTCTGCCCCATCAGGGCGAGCTACATGCTTACAGCATGCAGGCTTCAGGTAAAACAAGCAAGCAACAATCATCAGTATAGAACATCGATTATTCCAGAAACTTGACCGGAAACGTCGATTACTCCAGTTGATTAAAATGTCGGCCGGCTCTCAAGTTGTATCCGTCTGACTGCGGGCACATGCATCGTGTTCGCGTGTAGCTGCCATGACCATGAGCGATAGTAAGAAATTCAGAGGCGACCGGAACACATGCGTCCCCGACTCCCCTACCTGGCTACCTGCTCCGGCGTACGCGGGAGCCCGGATTCACCCGAGACGGAGCCGCGATGGATTTCGCCTGAAAATGGTGTGACTGTGTGAGTGATCGCTGTGGGGGGCCGCATTTTGATTTGGATCCCGGTGACGTGCCCATGTGGGGAACTGGGGAAAGGGCCGGACCGAATCGTATCGGAAATCGTGCAGTGAGCGCGCGCGCGGCAGGCCGGGGGTGTGACGATCACCACTCACTATGGGCCGTATTGGGACGGGCTTGGCGTGTAAAGGAAGTTGTTGGGCCAGCCATCCGGACGAGGCCGCGGAGCCCGCCCGGCCTAGCTTCTGTCTGACTGAAGATCGACATGGCACTGAACAAGGCAACTTCAGGGCAGGCAAGGCATCGTTCACTCGAAGAACATGAGTAGTCTCGCAACGCTAGATCAACAATAGCATGAGTATGAGGACACAAATCGAACCAGCAAACTGTTTACCAAAGACAAACATTCACTAATAGAGCTGTCACTACATGGGGTTTTCTTCTGCCGACCAGGTTCAGGCGCTGGCCATCATCAGGCCACTCCTTCCACCAGTAGAAGCAACTGCACTTCAGCTCCTCTGTTCGGAGCCTGCTTGAATTCACACGAATCTGCCAAAGTTGAACGCAACGGTTGACAGTCAGGGCGTCATCATGCACTGCGTTACGCTACGGTATAGATGAACACGTACGTACCCACCTCCTCTCCTCCTCATGCTGGATTGAACTCGCGGGCCGTCTTGATGCAGAACAGCACCCCGGCTACTTCGATGAGCACTATCACAATCACCTCAAAAGATGCCGAGGAATTCGAAAACTGCAAGGGTAGGGTACAGACACCACCGTCATTCATCACCGCCTGAACGTCTAGTTTCCCTGGACAGATCGACGAAGAGGCCCAAAACGTACAGAGTTGCTCCGACCGCGGCTCCGGAGCGACCAGCGGGACCCGCAGGTAGCAGGCGTAGCCGACCACCACCACCGCGTCGCCGTGCGCCTTGGAGAGCCTTTTCCCGTCCTTGAGCGCCGGCACCACCAGCGCCGACTCGTCCAGGCACCGGGAGCACTCCGCCGCCGTGCACTGGCTCCCCAGCGCCGCGGTCGGCGCGTCGTCGCCGTCGTCGTAGAACCAGCCGCGGAACGCGTCCTCGCGGGCCGTGGACGCGTTCGTGTCCGCGTAGGAGAGGAAGCAGCCGGCGCGCCAGACGCCCGCGCGGCGGCTGGCGCCGCACACTCCGGCGACGTCCTGGGCGGCGGCGGACAGGCACTCGATGCAGTCGCCGGTGGAGGGCCCGCGCGGCGCGCCGTAGCCGAAGCAGGCCCCGCGCGCGAAGGCGCGGTCGGGTCCGAGGCCGCCGCCGCCGGACCGCGTGGAGGCGGAGCCCGTGGGCGCGGCCGCGGCGGCGGAGGGGAGGGCGCCGAGGAGCGACCGCACGTTGGCGCGGAACGCGGTGTCGTTCGTGGAGCGCGGCGGTGCCGGGGCGCAGTCGAGCAGCGGCGGGAAGTGGCTGCTCGTGCCGGCGGGCTCCAGCTTCAGGGCGGTCGCTGATTCTGCGGCGGCCATCACGAGGGCGAGCAGGAGGATCAAGGAGAAAAGGCGGCCCCGGGCCTTCCGGAACGCCATCGGCGACGCGGCGACGGAAACGGAGGCGGTGGTTTGCAGATGTGGCCTGCAGCACCAGTTGATCAGGCGTGCGTCAGTGCGCGTGGCTGTGGAATCTCGCATCCTGAAAACTTGGCGACGACGCTCATCGGTTTGGCTAGACGCATCTGCATCTTGCACCGATTTGGTTAGACGTGTGCGCGTAGTGAAGCCCTACGGGCCTAGCCATTCGCCACCTTCCCTTCGTTGGAGGAGGCAGATCACAGACGCTGTGACGCGCTCCTTTCCCCGTCTAGCACCGATTCAGTTTGGCGCGGCCGCGTACGTGGAGGGCCCGAACGCGTTGCGGCGCGATAGTCGTTGCGATCCGTTTTGTCTTCAGCTACACACCTCATGACATCTCCTTCAGAAAAATATAAATTTTATGTAAATTTTATATTTGTGAAAATATATAAATAAAATTATACAAATAAATTTACGTAAACACAAATTTATGTTACAAATTTTACATGATAAAGTTTCACAAATAAATATATAATAGTTTTTTAAAAAAAGTGTTACATCAGATAATTCAACCCAATAAAAATTTAGATACAAATAAAATTCGCAAAAGAGTTGAGAACAAAAAAAACGAAAAACGAGAAAAAGTTTGGAGGAAAATCTTTAGGCAAAGAAATTTGGATAGAAAATAGTAACAAACATATTTTTAAAGATAAAATTTGGAAACAAAATTCAAGAGAAATGTTTTCCAAAAACATATAATCAAAAGGTTCAAAAAAAAACTTGGAAGAAAGTAAGAGGCATAAGTTGTCCTACAGAATTTGTGTGGAAAACAATGTTAAAAATTTTATCAGAAAAACTGTATGAACAAAAATTCTCATATTTGAGAAAAGAAAAAACAAGAAAAACTAGTCAGGAAAAAAGGAGAAAAACACAAAAGCCACGCCCCTACGCGGCAGCTGCCAGCCCGCTGCACCTCCACGCAGTTGGCGAGAAGGCAAAACTTCATCTGTCTCTGTCTGATCACCATCTAGTTTTATAACGCCAGCGGGATTTGTAGTTTTGGACACGTTGATGTTCAACATCGCGAAGGCAACCCGAGGTTAACTTATAATCACTTCCACGAAGTGCATCCTGAGGCGAGGGCGCCGATGTACTTGCAAGCGAGCAGAGCACCCCGTGTTGCTGCCGTCGGTCACTCGTCAGACCAGGTGATGGGCACCTCCCCGTCCTTCTTGTCGAGCCCCAGTGCCTCCCACACCGCCGGCGACCCGTCGACGATGTTGTTGGCGCACGGCGGCTCGAAGTTGTGCTCGACGTCGCACCCGTGCAGGGAGTCGCACTCGTCGACGACCAGGGCCCTGACGGACCTCCCATTTGCCGCGCGGATCACGACGTGCTTCCGGCACCGGCTGCGGCCGTCGAACCAGCCCGTGGACAGCGCGACCACCTTCTTGCCGTCGTCGTAGAACCTCTCCGTGCACTTGGCCGCGCCGCCGCCGTCCCCGCCCTCGGCGAAGCTGTTGAGCGTGAGGACGGCGCGGGTGCTCCCCGTGACGGGCGGGGAGCAGGCGTAGGTGTCGTAGCGCCGCCCGGCCTCGCAGCACTCCGAGCCGTGCTCCGTCCTTCTTGCCGAGGATGGAGCGGCTCGGGCGGCAGGTGGTCTGGAGGAGGGAGCGGTGCCGGTGCGGGAAGGCTGCTTCTGCTGCGGGGCCTGGTTTGTGAAGGGTCAGGAGAAGCAGCAGCAGCAGCTGAACTGCGGCGTAGAGAGCACGGGCACCCATCACGGTAGCCATGGCCAGCTGAGCTCCTGCGCCTGAGCAATTGGTGAATTGGGTTATCTTCCTGGACTTGGGTTGGCGACTTATATAGGGCAACAAGAAACTGGGAGGGAACGTGTGGCACGGGGCGGGTAAGCGTTGGGTATTGGTTGAATCGACTGCTGCTCATAGCTTGACGATGGTGATCATTGATCAACCCTCGCAATGGCAACCATATGTCTCAGGTCTCAGTTGATTTGAGAAGGCGCTTGCTTTTGCCTTTTGACGTCGATCTCCTTTGGGCACGCAACCCAGACGGAGCATCATATCGTCAAGAAAGTTGTCTCTGATGACATTGGGCATCCAGTAGATTGTAGCTAGGCATGCATATCCATGTTTGTACACACACGAACGCTAGCTCACACTTCGTTTCAGCGTTATTATGCTGCCCGTCAAGGGGAGCAATTAACTTTATCATTGACCTGATCCGGTACCCTGACGTGCGGTACACGGCTACACGCGCATTGGCGATTCACCTCTCTCAGCTAGCCAACTTGGCAGCAGAGTAATTGCCTTCTGAATCTGTGATTCTGCTACTAGTAGAGTGTCCTAAAAATCACAGGAAAATGATTTCTGATCATTGGACTTTATCTATTTCTCTTTCCTCTCATGACTCCATGAGCATACACAGCCAGGTACTGTACTGACATCGACTTCCACAAGTCTTTTTTTTTTGAGAAACGACTTCCACAAGTCTTGTGCCATCAATTTGTGCTCTTAGAATAACACTAGCACCACCTCCTCAGTCAGTTCATCTCTCAGCCTATTCAGCGCATAGGCTAGCCTAACAACTCCAACAAATTGTCGTGCAGTCATGTCTCCAGCAACACCCAACACGACGCAGGCACAATGTGAGATACTAACTCTAGATCCTAAGTCTTCTGCAATAACAGGGCATGCATGAACATACTGACCCAACCAACAGTGCCAGTTACCTTTGATCTACTTAGATCCTAGTGCATACGTATAGCATGAAAATATAGGTGGTGTTTAGACGTTAGAATTGGGAGGTTGTATTTGGGAGTAAGATGTCACTTCGTAATCATTGGGCTACTCTAGCATTTCGTTTGTATTTGTGAAAAATTATTCAAAAATTAATTAATTAGGCTCAAAATGTTCGTCTCGTAGAGTACAACAAAACTGTACAATCAGTTTTTGATTTCATCTACATTTAATACTCCATGCATGTTATGATATTTTGATGTGATGGGGAATCTTCTTTTTGCATAGTGTATTTGGAGTTGCTTTTTGCATCTAAACAGGCCCATAGTGAAGTGACATGAGCAGCACAACGGCCCTGTTTCTCTCTATTTCGGCCGGGCTTCGTAAGGCTCCGGACTCCGGAGACTTGTCTGATTTCTTTGGTGAAGACTGAATATGAGCAAACCGTGATGGCTTCAACTTCAAGCTGCCACCTGCCAGCCAGGTATGCATGCTTGGATCTTGGGCGGACGACGTTCAGGGTTCAAGACCTTCGACCGCAATGAGACTTCCTGCGACAACAAAATCGTCGACGCGTCGCCGGCGGTCTGGGACGCCCTCGGCCTCGACCAGAGCCTCGGCATGGTGGACATCACCTGGTCAGAGGAGTGAGAGGCAGTTGATGGTTGTGTTGTGTCTGCTCAGTGCTCACTCTGTTGGCATATTCTGTTCTGTGTATGTATGAGTATGACTAGAGGATACAGGTCGTGGGCTCACTGTTCTGCACGAGCATGTCACTACTGCGTATTGAATAAACAGTTCGTGCTGAGCGTATAGCGAACACTAGTGAAGCTAGCAACGCGCTTGACACCGGTATATATAGGTCCTGTTGAGTGGGCCCTTTTGCTACTTTTCTCGATCTATCAGCCTTTCTCCTCGGCGTGGGCCTCGCCCGTGTCCCGGGAAGAAATTGCCGTTGTGTTATTGGCTCCCAGCCCACCACAGCTTCCCAGCAGCGTAACTTCCGGCTCCAAAAACACAGACAGACAGCTTTGACTACACAGCTGTAACTGCAACATCAAAGGAAGGCCTAGCTGTTCCAACACCTCTGAAAACAAAAGCCCATAACAATTCAGATTACAAACAAACAAAAATCGCATGAACCTAAGCATACACTAGCAAAGGCACAGCGAAGCGCGCTAGCTTACCTAGTTACATACATCACGGGATGGTATGTGTGATTTTAAGCATGCGCATGCCCAGTAAGAACCCTGACAGAGTAGCATACATAATCTAATACTATTGCATTAATTTTCATGAGTAAATATCAGAGCAGACGCCAAAGGGCAATTGAACTCCACACAGATTGTAATGTTGAGTTCTTGGTATAACACAGAAATATCACACCGAGACCTGAGCGCAAAATTAAACTCAGGTTCAAATTTTCATATCAATTTTAGCATTGAGCAGGTCAACAAGAACTCAGATTGCACAGAGGAACAGCATCTTCTTGTGTTGCCATTCAATATTTGAAGTCGAATCAGACAAGAGCAATCCAGTGGATTCCATGATGGTAAATTAGCTAATGTGTCTGCTTGATGAGTACATACATAGCAGTATCAGGTGGACTCTTTGAACTGACTGGAGCTCTCTCATACGGCTTCTACAAGCCTTGCCCGAACTGAATTCTGGTCTGTTATAGGTTCAATGCTGCCAAGGAAAAGAAAAAACATCTGTTAGCATTCCCTTGAAAATATCACAGAAGAAAAAGGGATGCTTGCTAGTAACACCAACTAATACAGCTTTCCCAAGGACGTATGCAAACTTGCCTGTAAAGTATTTCTCCTCTGTTTATCACCTTAGATATCCAATCAGGAGCCAGATCCTGTAAAATATGCAGCTGCTCCTCTATCTCCCCTATTAAGTAAAAAAGATAACACACAGTCAGCATAGCTCAGGAAATATCAACTACAATTTGGAGTTGTTAAACTGATAATCATTACCGGTCTCTTCGATCTCCAAGTTGTTGGCAAGAATATTGTGGAAAAGTTCTTGTTTCATGATTAGCGAATTCTTGGTAGAACGAGAAATATCAGACAATGTCAAATGTGGTACGAAGTGAAGCTATCTTTTCCTGGGTATCCTCTGGGTCTACTTGATTGGTTTTGTCTTTGTCAGTGAAGGAGACAGGATTCTTTTCCTGCAAGGAATCAAACAAATGAATTAGCTTATAAACTTCAAGTCTGTATGTATTTTATAGGTAAAATTCTTCAAGTCTTCCAACTATTTAACAAAAGGAATAAAAAGAGCAGGAAGCAAGACATCTATCAGTCATACACCATGGTATACCTATAAAATTGAGAGTACTAGTGCATTTGCACAGAAAAAGAAACAGCCATTCCATCTTTACAAACCTATCACTGTGCCTCAGGGTAAAAAATTAGTTTATTGGTAAGCTACCGCTGGCTACTAGTAGTCACTGCCAACATTCTAGGTATTATTGAATGAAGGTAGTTACAAAGTCTTTTTGATACAACCCACATCAACGCTATTTACCAATCCTATGATGAAAAACAGAGTTCAATGCAGAAAGAGCTGCCTGCAGTTGTTCTATTGCACATTAGGTTTTTCTAGAAATCAGAATCCAAGCACAAACATTTGTCATCTTATTTAAGCTGCTCCCTCTGTTCCAAATTATTGGTCACTTCAGCTTTGTCCTACATCAAACTTGTCTAATTTTGACCAAATTTCAAATAAATATAGTTTTCTATAAAAATAAATTGGAATGAAGGGAGTCTTGATTATGGCATCTTTGAACTTCTAGCACGTAGCTATGTGCCCAATCCATGTAAAAAACAATTCTATGTGATGGATAGAAATCAGATCAGTACCTCTAGTAATTTGTTGGAACTAGATGAATCTTCTGAGAGGATGCCTTTTCTAGCTGTAGCCTCATGTTCCAATTCTTCATGATAAGACAGGTTTCCTCCATCAAATTTTAATGATGTATTCAGTGATCTGCGGGCTGAACTGGCTGAACGTGGTTCAGAAATATGTCCACATGTGGCCTCAAGTTTCTCAAGTGGAGTCGGCAACGGCCTTTTTGGTGTCTACATTACTGGTGTTCCAACCAAAAATGGTGACTCTGTCTTTTGTTTTGGCGTACTCTCTTGATAAGAAGAGATCATATTGCGGCTTGGAGTAGCAGAAATTTCAGAGTTACAGGAACTGGAGCTTGCTTATTAGGTCTTCTGTTTGGGCCTTCTGTATCATAAGCACTCACAGAGCTCAGTTCTGCTGGATCAGATAGTAACTGAGTTTTTTCAGTTGCATTGGCAACAGATTTCTGTGACATGAGTTTTTGAAAAGATTGTGGGAAGTGGGAAGCATGTGACAATTCATCCTCAGTGGTACCCTGCAAAGGTGACTCAGTAGCATGTTCTTCTTTTTTTTTTGAGGAACAGTAGCATGTTCATTAGGCGCCTCAAGATATATCTCCCTTGACATTGAATTAAAGGGTTCTGGTAGGATTGCCTCAGGAATGTCTGTAACCTGCATATATAACAATCGCAACGAGAATGCTCAGTGAATTATCATGGTCTGAAGACTAATGTAATCATAAGTGCCAATTAATTAACAATTACCGAGCAAGGCCTAGTTAAATTAATAGTACCTTATGATGACCATCCAAAAAGCTCAAAAGTTTTGACTAAAAAGCATCGCAAATTGCCATGGATGGAGACTGATCAGGACTTGTGCATTCCACAACATCCATGACAAGTGTGATCTTCATATCAGCATAGATGCATAGACTTTTCTCATCATGTAACAGTATCCTCTTTATCTGGATTGCTTCAGGAAATAAATGCATCATTTGGGCCAAATGACTGTATGAGAACTCCCTGTAATGCAGAAAGTTTATCATCTAAATGCAACAAACAAACAAATAAAAAGTAACAATATTCCACACTGATACATTTGTTGTCATTACTACTTCTTTGTAAGCACTTCCACTTGGGTGGCAATATTCTTAAATGTAGTCATCTTCCGCAACCGTAGCAACCTTATAGAAGTCTCCATTCTATAGAATAGATTCAGCAAATCCTTGTGTCTGCCATTGTGAATAAGAAAGACGAGGTGAATAATCATGGCTAGGCAGCAGACAGATGCATCAGTTATTGAGATCAAAATTAAAATGGCTCACTTATCAAGGAGTTCAATGCTTCCTGAAATCAAAGATCGGCTACCACCAAGCGAAACAGTCACTATAGTAGTCGTCATCTCTGCCATCCTCATCTTCACCCAGATGATTTGAAAATCTGTCTTTGTACCTTTCCGCAAGCAAATTCCTTGCCAGTGAACTCACAACGACCCCTTTGCTTCTAGATCAGCTTCTCTGGAGTGGGTGATTCAATTTTGCTTCCAGAATCTTCTGTGTCAATTTTCATCCTGTGTGTAGTTGCAGGACTACTCGAATCACTGTCATTAGACATCTGAGGCAATCCTTTCTCAAGGTCAAGCTGAGTAGTATTCCCTCACTCTTTTTCATCTCCAAACACTGCAATAGTGGGATTGTAAATAATATGCTCCAAACTAAATAAAAAAAAACACAAAATGCATAAAAATACATGAGTGAACTGCAGACAGTAGTATGATACATTGTTATCCAAGAGTAGCAAACATCGACTTGTATGGTTCATACTCATACATGTATTCCCTAGTAACAGTGCCAAGGTATTTCACAACCATCTAACTACGATCACTCCAGTAAAAGAATTTATTATAAAAGATAGAAATCACAAACTCTCCACTCAAGGAAGTATACATGAATTTAGGACCAATCTGTGAAAGAAACATCTAGGGTTTTACATCCACCAGAATTTAGGAACAACAGTATTGCAGAATACAACCTAACTTAAATCTAGATACTATACAGTAAGCCTAAACCCTATCCATGAATTAGGACCAATATGTGCAGGTAACATCTAGGATTTTACATCCACCAGAACTTGACAGCAGTATTCGAGGTATCTTAAATTCTAGATACTGCACAAGCCTAACCTACACACCCATCTACATCCATAAAACTAACTCCAAAAATCGGATGGAAACCATTATCATATTAACTAAAAAATTGAGTGAAAACTGCTCACAAATTCCGTCAAACCCTAGACGTTCCTCCATGACACAGCACAACATATGAACACAATAACTGGCCAGAGAAATAACCGCGCTACTCGAACCAACACGAATCAAATGTGGAGGGGAAGCAAATACCCTCTGGAGAGCGCGCGACCGCGCGTGGCAGTGAACTAGCAACACCTGTTCCCATACAAGACTACATATAGAAAATGAATAAATTCTAAAGGAACACACTATAGACTTTATTAAGGTTCAATCCACGCCTAACTTTAGTAAGTAAAGAGCCTTCATGTATTTCATGGCAAAAGGAGAACTGCTGGTCAGAGTAGTCACTGCATTACTAGGACTAACTGCCTGAGGCAGAAGATGATGCTCCTATATAAATACGAACATTTCAGAGTTTCTTGAAACATAGCAAAACGGACAATGTGCAGTGAGAACATATAATACTGCAAATGGAAAAATCATAGTTTTGAACAATAACGACAAGAACCCGAAGATTCATGCACAAATCCTTCAGCAAGAAAATTAGTACCTTCAAAATCCATGCTATAATTGTTAAATTTCCATGGATGTTCCATACTTCCACTTCTAATCATTTCTTTGCAGACGGCCAGCAGCAGTTGCCACAGTCTCGAATAATGCTTGCCATGTCCTCTGATATGAGATAGTGTCAAGCTTAACTCCCTTGCTCAACATTTGGCTGAACAGAGTTAATGCATCATGTAACCTCCCAGACTTACAGCAGCCACTAATTAGAATGTTATAAGTGACACCATTGGGTTTCAAGCCAATGGAGACCATAGCATCCATGAGTTTCATAGCTTCGTCCATTCTGTCAGCTAAGCAATGCCCATGCATTATTGTTGTATACGAAACAACATCAGGGTCCAATCCTTGCAGGCACATTTTGTCCAGTATAAGCAGAGCCTCATCTATCATTCTGCGCTTAGCATACGCAGATATCAATATGTTGAAAACATGATGGTCCGGTGGCATTCCATTCTGTACCATCAAATCAATGAGATCATTCATTTCAACAAGATCACCTTTAGTACCATACCCATGAAGCAGAATACAGTAGGTAGTGATATCAGGCTTTGGGCCATTCGCAGCCATATAATAAAAAATATTTCTAGCATCTGCAAACCTACCATTCTTGCAAAGACAGTCCATGAGCACATTGCAAGTAACAACGTCTGGTCGATGACCATCTCTGGACATTTGCTTGAGCATTGTAACCGCCTCGTTCCACCGTCCTGAAGAGCAATAGCCACTGATAAGAGTGGTATATGTAGTAGTATTTGGCATAACACCTTTACCAAGCATCTGCTGAAGGACCTCTTCGGCCAGGTGCATTGCTTGTGCCTTGCACAAACCGTCAATGACTGAGCTGTAAGTCACAACATCTGGGGAAATACCACGATTCAGCATGTCACGAAACACGCCATAAGCTTTGGCCACCTTGCCCTCTTTGAAGAAACCATCAATGACGGTGCTATACGACACCACATCTGGTGTGCATTTGCCTTTGCTTTCATCAGTGGTCATCATGAGGAGCAGCTCGAGAGCCTCCTGACTTTTCTTGTCATTGCAGAGCCCTTTAAGAATAGTGTTGTAGGAGAAGACATTGGGTGTGCAGCCGAGCTCGGGCATTCGTCGGAGGACTATGTCCATTGCATCGCCTGTCCTCTTCTCCCCACAGATGGCACTCAGCAGGGGCGTGAATGTGATGGCAGGCACCCTCCATCCTGTCTTAATAACAAGGGCCAATGAGGCGAAGGCAAGGTCCAAACGGCCCACTTGGCAGCAAGAATCGATGAGGATGCTGTAGGTGTATATGTCGGGAGCGACCTTGGAGGCGCCAGCCTGGGCCATGCGGTTGAAGCGAGAAATGGCGAGCGCAGGGCCGTCGCCCACCGAGGACGACGCCGGGGCATTGGCCACGACAGTGAGAAGCTGGTTTAAGGCGTAAACCGAGGCGGGCGTGGCTTTCAGAAGCAATTCGTCGAACAGGTGGAGTGCTTCCTCGGGGCCAAGGTCACCCGAGCGGTAGCGCTCTCCGATCATCCGCCCCAGCAGCCCAGCTCCAAGCAAGAGCGACGACCGGCGGGACGCCTGCTAGGCGCCTTGTCCTCGCCGGACACGGCTGGTGGTGGCGACGAACCTGGGATCGCCGGGACCAACTCGGCGCAGAGCTGGCGTGCGTCCTCGCGGCCGAGTCTCCTTCCCGTGGGGACGCCCTCCCTAACGGCCCGATTCAGCTTCGACCATGGGGCGCCCCCGGGACGCATCCGGCGCGACATTCCCGGCGCCGGCCGCGGGAGACGGCTGGTGGGCGGCGGCGGCGGTGCTGCTGCTAGTTGTGCGCGGCGAGGTTGCTGCTGCTAATTGTGCGCGGCGGAGGACGACCGTGCTCGGGAATCACCCCTTGGACCCTGGCCGCCGCCGCCGAGGAGGAGGTGGCTGGATCTAGAGGGCTCGATTGCTGGAACCTGACCCGAGCAGCTGAGAGCTCCACCCTCCAGGGGAGAGGACTGACTGAGGAGGAGCAGAGGACGAGGACGACGGGTCACGTGAAGAGCGGCAGAGGCAAAGCAAGGGTTAGAAATCTCATTTGGTTCATGACTAGTTGGTAGTGGAAGCACTAGTGCTGAAGATTGCTTTGTGGAGAAATAGATTGACTCAGCCTTCAGTATCTTTCTTGAAATAAACTTTATGAATCCGAAAGGAAAATAAGGACACCAGCCGAGGAGTGAGGACTACTAGTTTCCCGTTTGGGCCATTTGCTACTCCACCGTCTGCGCCTGTCTTCGTTCCCGTTTTGGTGCAAGGTGATCTCACTTTGTCTTTAAAAAAAAAGCCTGGGCCGCTGCGTGTGAGACCCGGCTAACTCCAACAAGAGCATGCAAAAGCAAAAATGCCCAGCGCACAGTGTTTTTACGTTAAAAATCAACCTCTAGCAGAATGCGCAAACAAGAGAGGCATTTTGCCTCCGCGTCCCACCGCGAGCCAAAACTACCTCACCTCTCTCCACCGAGGCAAAATTTCCGTCCTTTTCCTTTCTCCCTCTTCCATCCGGTGGCCCCGCTCCCTTCTTTCCCCTCCCTGCGTGGCGGCCAGGTCCCTCGTCTGGGACCACGCCACCGGCGCCTCCCGCCTACCTCTCCGCCGCCGTCGAATCCCTGTCCGTTGGGCTGCCCTGCATCGACTCCCCGCGCCGGATCGCGTCCCCGTCCGCAGCCCCGCGCGCCACGGCTGCCGCTCGGCATCGCCGCAGCTGCTCGTGTCGACGCCGATGAGCTGGCCATCGAGCTCGACGAGAACCCGCCGTCTCCTCGAATCGAGGCCCCACCCGGCGCGCCCCCAACCTCCTCGAATCAAGGTCCCGCCCGCCGCCGTCCATCGACCCCGGTCTTCTCGCCCATCGAATCGACCTCCGTGGACGGGCGGGTGGGGAGGTCATCGGGCACGGGCGACCCACTCGGCGCTGCCGGCGAGCACGTGGACAAGCAGGAGAGGAGGAAGATGCCGCCGGCTGACAGGGAGAAGAGGAAGATGACACCGGAGATCCGCCGCCGCGCAGCAGCAGGTCGTCGTCCACCTCGCGCTGCGGCTGGCCACTCGGTCTTCCTCAATCTCTCCGCCGTTGTCTTCAGGGCCACCGGCGAGGGCGGGGGCGGCCGGATCTCGACACCACGCGGAGGAGGAGCAAGGGAGGGACTCTGGCGGAGGATGGGAGGAGTGCTGCGGTTTGGATTTTGCTTTTGCCTCATGCGTTGTTGGAGACGGCCAATTTTGCGCGCGCGATGTATCCACTGTGCGCAATGCAAATGAACGAAATGCACTCCCATTTTGCCCATCGTTGTTGGAGTTAGCCTGTACGAGCGCCGAGCACGACCACACACTCATGCTCCTTGCAACAACCGGCCAGCTTGGATCACCGATCTACGATTCTACATGCACGCGTGATTATAAAATGACATGACACTAGGCGCGTGATTAAAAAGGAATTTGTTGTTGGTCACTAGTCACAAACTCACAAATGACCTGATCCGATGATGTGTGGCCGGCCGAGAGCTGTGGGCTGCTCGGTTCCCCCGTGCATTTTCTCACCAAACAAGGCTGTTTCTGTCTGTTTCGGCCGTGCTTCGCAAGGCTCCGAGACTTGTCTGATTTCTTTGGTGGAGACTGAATATGAGCAAACCGTGATGGCTTCAAGCTGCCACCTGCCAGCCAGGTATGCATGTTTGGATCTTGGGCGGACGACGTTTCAGAGTTCAAGAGCTTTGACCACAATGAGACTTCCAAACAGCCCAAATTTACGAGGCGGCTTAGTTCAATTTGTGATGCAAACAAACCGTGGTCGCTGAGTACTGATGTGATGTGAGAACTGTGGCGATGGACATGATCTCGGAAAGTGCGTGCTATCTCAGTTCATCTCTCAAACATCCTTTTGCAGGTAGCCAACTAGCAGAGCAGCTGCCTGCCTATCAGTGTCTCTGTCACTAGTGGAGGGTTTTTGAAGCGTCCCCTCGAAAAAGAGAACTTAACATGATACAAATAACAGTCCCGGGATGCTGGTTCACATTATTACAATAGATAGTTCAGTACATAAACAACATTACGGGAGGCGGTGGCACTGCAGGGCCACGACAAACAGAAATAACACTAGACTCCAGATAAAAAGGTTGATAACGTAGAGGTCTTCATCAGAGTGGCAACGCATGTGGCTTCCAGCGGGTGACCCTAACACACAGGCAAAGGTTGGGTGCAGAACGAACCCCACTAGACAATGTCCTCAGGCACAGAGTCCGGGTCTGCCTCTGTAACAAAATAAGCAAGGGTGAGTACATACGTACTCAGCAAGCGCAACCACAACCACGGAGGGGTATAACAGGAGTATGCAAGTATTATAACAAGGATGGCTCATGGTTTATTTAGCAGCAAAGCAAGTTTTATTACTCATGCAGAGGGTTGATTTTCGCAATGGGTTTTCACAAATATTTCTTTTAATAGGATCAATAAACGCGACATTTTTACACACACGAGTTTAATGCTACCAGATTTCCCATCTGTCGTAGCCCATGACAAAACTTTTCCCATCTCAACCAAACACCAAACGCTTTCTTACACCAAAACAGGGGACTAGTGAAGTGACCAAGCCGTAACTCGCCCAATACCGTGGGCACGACTATCCGGATAGGTTTTAACTCTGCAGAGGTGTACACGACCACAAGTAGGCTACCACACCATGAACACCTTAGTGCCAGTGCGGCTCCTAACAAAGCCATTACCCACCATAGCTAGACTGACAAGTTATCACAGATACGACCAGGGGGTTAGCAACCTGCCAACGAGGTTCTATCCAGGGGCATACCTCACATAGATCGTATCCCCGGCTCCATGGCCCTCTGTTGCTCACCAGCACACCACATAACCAACAGCTTAACTAGTGGGATTTATGCTAGGCCGTTGCCACATACAACGGTCGAGTGGTGGTACGATAAAATGGGTTAGGCTAGATGACACATCAACATCATCCCAAAAATTGTGATAGGATAGACAACTCCCACCATGCTCAACCACACAGGTTCGAACTCACCTCGGCATTTCACACAAGAAACACCGTCTGTCTCATCCCACCCGGATACTCATTTTATTCTCAAAATCCATCTCTTTTATTTAAAGCACGCACACGGTTGCTTTTGTAAACACCAGATGTTTGTATAGGGGGTGTATAACCGTAAAATATTCCTAAGCATTTCTAGTAGTGACTAACATTCAAACAGAGCATTGTCATATTCAAACATTAATCTAGGTTGCCAAGAAGCAGTCATAGCAATCATGGAATGGCTATCCAACCGGGTTTAGCAGTAAAATCATGCAAGTTTTATAAAACGGGCCTTGGGTTGTGTTTATAAAATCTAGGACGAAAGTATGCATCAAAGGGTGGGATTGCACTTGCCGTTCTCCAAGCCCTCGGGGGATTCCTGCCCGGGGTCCTGGTCTCCAAGCTCCTGCTCGTAGCACTGCTCCTCCTCGAGTCCTTCCTCGTTCACAGCGGAGTCTACGACGCACACAAACAGACATCCAATAAGTAAAAGAAAAGGCTTTTGCTGGACTCCGAAAGAAGAACAGGGAATGAGAGAGTGAGGGCGGCGAAATGATTATATTTATTTCTTTTTGAAACAAAGGACCGAATGAATTGGCGAAAATATATTGGTGATTGTTGTGGTAGAGTTTGGGGTCAAACGGGATTAAATTGGCGCATGAAATGACGCGTCGTTGGATTACGGTGGATGACTTAAAAGGGGAAAGATTTTATTTAGAACCTTCTGGAAATGGCTAGGGATTTATTTAAAAAGCGTAAGGGTACTGTTGTGATATTTCTGGGTGTTGGGAGGGATCCATATGTGAATATACAAAAGGTGGAGGGTTTAGGCGGAAAAAGAAAGGGGATTAGGAGGGTTTAGGGGCTGTTTACCAAGTATAAGGACCTACTCGCAATTATAGAAAAGGTCAGGGGTTCCGGGGAAATCAGACAGAGAAAGAGCGAACAGTTAACTGGACGGCGGGTTAGAAAAGCGAAAAAGGCAGGGGGTTTTCCATAAAGTGGTCATCTCCTCCCTCGCGAAACAGAGCAAGGGGGAGAGAGAGAGCGACGGCGGCGGCGGTCGGCTGGCTCGCCGGCGATTGCGGCGGCGAAGGGTCAAATTGACTGGGGGAAACGAGAGAGGACGCCATGGCGAGTTCACTGGTGGCCTCACCTCGGGCGGAGGTGAAGTGAGGCGGCCGGTCCACGAGAGCGGCGGCGGCGACGGTACTGGAGGTGGTGGCGGCGGCGTTTGCAGCGGTGGGGAAGGTGGAATGGGTGGCGCTCGAGTTGGTGGATGTGGAGGGGATGCGGGTGAGCCTATTTATAGGCGCGGAGGAGCGGTGAGGGGGCGGGCCGACGAGAGGCCGGTCGGGCGGCAATGGTGGTGGCCGGCGGGCGGAATTTAAGACGGCCGGCGCGGTGGGTTGCACGGGAATCGAGGGCGGCCCTGAGGCGGAGCAGTGTGATGTGGTGCCTGTCGTGTTGTGGCGTGAGCGCGGTGTGGTGGCGACGGGACGGCGGCGGGGCCGGCGGTGGCGTGGTCGGCGCGGGAGCTGCGTACGGTGGTCGGAGCGACGGCCGGGGTGTGGCGTGTACGAAGGGTGGCTTGGCGTCAGCGTGCTCGGATGGCTGTGGCGGGGCCGCGGTGATGGGCGGCACGGCAGAGGGACGGCCGGTGGCGTGGCGTGGTCGGCGGTCGGCGCGAGCGCGGCCGGGAGCACGGCGGTGGTCGGCCCGGCAGTGTTGGCGTGCGCGAGGGCAGCTGCCGCGGTGGAGCGATGGCGTATGCGCAGTCGATGCGGTGAGTGCTGGCGGTGCTAGAGCGTGGAGCAGGGGGAGAGGTTCGGCCGGTGGTGCGGGGTGAGAGGAGGGGGGGGGCGACCGGCGGCGTGCGGAGCAGAGCGGAGGTGTCGGGCAGAGGAAGCAGAGAAGGGGAAAAAGAAAGAAGAGAAAGGAAAAAAAAAGAAAAAAAAAGAAAAAGGGAAGGAAGAAAAGAAGGGAAAAAGGAAAAGGGAGAGGGGAAAAAGGGGAGGGGACGGCGGGATTCGCGGCGGGAAAGACAGGCGTCGACGGCGGTCGGCCAGGGATGGTCGGGCCCAGCAGTCGACCCGAGAGCGGGCGACGGGGGATGGGACGAGAGAGAGGGCAGTGATTGCGAAGCGAACCGGTCAAGGAGAGAGGGGGGGTAACAAGGCGGACGGGGGATGGGACGAGAGAGAGGGCAGTGATTGCGAAGCGAACCGGTCAAGGAGAGAGGGGGGGTAACAAGGCGGACGGGGTTTGGCGGAAGCAGGAGCTCGGGCGGTAAAACATTTTGAAAAGATTTTCACCGGTGATTTAATTAGTGATTTCCCAGAGAGAAAAAACGCGGGCGTTACAGTTTTACAAGGCCAATATCCGCAAGAACAACTAATTGGTTTTGGTTTATTGTTTTACTCATGTCTCCATCAGCACACAGGCACGATACAGACCTGTGCTTTCCCAGTCTCCTACGTACTGAAACTGAAGTAATGGTGGCAGTTAATCATCTACGGCATGGATAGCATGAAGATGTTGTTGCAGAACCAGCAGAGCCCCCTTCTAATGACATCAATGGCAGAAGTGTCGCCCCGAAATTCTCCATTCGCTGTATCAGCTACGGTAATTCTGCACGAAAACAGAGGGAGGCTAGTAACCATGAAAACAAACTCGTAGTATATCTTCAGCCCAAACTATATGCTACGAACCGAACATAAGCAGCAACTTCTTCAATGCTAAGAATGTTGCAAACCGAATCAGGCGCCAAGTCAGTAGCCGCAATTTGAGAAACCGTAGAAATTTGCCAGCGCATTTTCATTAAGGATATCACGATTATTGCTAATCAAAACAAGCAGACTAGCTTCTCAGAGATAAGCGTACCTCGTACAGTCTCGATGATCATGATCAACATCATTCCGATTACCGCCAATTCACTCATTGTCACCATAAGTATCAATAGCACAAGAAAAAGGTCTCGAATCTGCCCAAGTACTGCAGGGAAAGCATATTTTGCGAACGCGGCGATCAAAAGATTGTTAGGATCGACCAAGCAATGGAGAAAGGGAACTCACCGCTGCGCGGCCACTGCCCCTGCGGTGGAACGGACACTCGGACGCGCACGCAGCATCTGTAGCCGACCACCAACACCTCGCCACCGCGTAGCCGCGGGAGCCACCCCACCGACGCCGCCGCCGCTCGCAGCGAGTCCTCGAAGCACCGGGCGCACTCCGCCGCCGAGCGGTCGGCGGCGCGCGCGTGGTCCGGCGTCGCTGCCGTGTTCGGGGCGACGTAGAACGCGTCCTCGCCGGCCGCCGCGGCGTCGGCGTCCGCGTACGCCAGGAAGCACCCCGCGCGCCAGACGCCGGCGCGCCGGCTGGGGCCGCAGCCTCGGGTGACGTCCCTGGCGGCGGCGGAGAGGCACGCGCGGCAGGCGCGGGCGGCGGCCGGGGAGGAGGCGTTCGCGCCGAGGCAGAGGCCCCGCGCGAAGGCAGCACGGTCGCGGCCGGCCCCGCCGGACCGCGCGGTGGCGAAGCCCTTTGGCGCGGCCGCGGCGGCGGAGGGGAGGGCGCCGAGGGCCGAGGCCAAGTTGGCGCGGAACGCGCCGTCGTCGTTCTTGGACCGCGCCGTGGAGCAATGGAGCAGAGGCGGGTGGTGCGCCTGGTACTAGAAGATCGTCGTGGTGTCCTCCGCGAAGACGACACTGGCGCTTGCCGCCACGACGAGGAGGAGCACGGCGACTTGTCGAGCGGGCAACAAGGGGTCACGGCCTCACGGGTGGTTACAGGAAAACAGGGAGGAGAAGCCGAACAGTCTAGGAGGTCTGGTCGGCGCTGTGGATGAGGGAGAAGGAGAGGCCGGAGTGAGGAGGCAAGGGCCGGGGTACTCCATAGGCAAGGACGAGTTTCCAGTTTGGGCGAATCGCTAAGCCACCGTCTGCGCCTGTCTTCGTTCCCGTTGTGGTGCAAGGTGATCAGTGATCACTCTGCCTTTAAAAAAGTCTGGACCGCAGCGTGTGAGACCCGTCAGTGCGAGCGCCGAGCATGACCACACACGCACTCGTGACTCGTGTGCTCCTTGCAACAACCGGCCAGCGTGTATTGTGCGTATATTGTTAGCCATCTATCAAGGATCATTTATCTTAACAACTGACTAATGCAAACAAAAATCTTAACATCAAGCAAAAAAAAGAATTCCATCTCATAGCAGGATCTGAAAAGCCAAGAAAGAAAATATTAATGAATCGATCGGGTATGCCGTATGCATGCTTGGGACTCGGGTGGACAGCTAGCTTTCAGAGTTCAAGAGCTTCGAAGGCAATGAGACCGACTTCCATCCCCAAATTTACGAGGCAACTTAGTTCAATTTGTGCTCCAAAATGGCAAAAACCCATGGTCGCCGAGTACTGATGAGATGTTAGAACCATCGCGACAGACATGGTCTCGGAACGTGCTACCTCGATTCATCTCTCAAACATGCTTTCGAAGGTAGCCAACTAGCAGAGCAGCTGCCTGCCGATCCGTGTTTCTGTCATTAATTAGTGCAAGGTTTTACAAGGCAAATATTCACGAGAACAACTAATTGGTTTTGGTTTATTTCTTCCTCATGTCTCATCAGCACTGTTTCCCAAATCTCCTGCACAGCAGCACAGGACATAGCTATATATATATAGTTGAGCGGTAACCCGTGTTGACGTTCCAATCCAACTGAGTGAGTTTGTTGTTTTTCTTTCTTTTTTTTCCTGCCTATAGCCTCCCAGGACCGTAGTTGTATTTTTCTGCTATATCAATAGAAACGCAGTCGTCGAGGGTAGTTCGTTCAAAAAAAAAGTAACGGTGGCAGTTAGTCATCTACGTCATGGATAGCATGAAGATGTTGCAGAACCGGCGGAGCCCCTTCTAATGGCACCAATGGCGAGAGTGGCGCCCGGGAATTATCCGTTCATTGTATCAGCTACGGTAATTCTGCAGAAAAACATAGGGAAACTAGTAACCATGAAAACAAACTAGCAGTGTATCTTTAGCTAAAACTACAGCCTACGAACTAAACATAAGCAGCAACTTCTTCCATTCTAAGAATGTTGCAAACTGAATCAGACGCCAAGTCAGTGGCCGTAATCTGAGAAACCAAAGAAATTTGCCAGCGCATATTCACTAAGGATATCACGATTCTTGCTAACCAAAACAAGACTAAATTCTCAGTACCTTTTACAGTGTCGATGATCATGAACAACGTCGTTCCAATTACCGCCAATTCACTCGTTGTCACCATAAATATGAACAGCACAAGAAAAAGGTCTCGAATTTGCCCAAGTACTGCGGGGAAAGCATATTTCGATCAGAAATATCCGTGTTTTTGCGAACGCGGCGATCAAAAGATTGCTAGGATCGACCAAGCAATGGACAAAGCAAAGGGAACTCACCGCTGCGCGGCCACTGCCCCTGCGGTTCCACCTGGACCCGCACGCAGCAGCTGTCGCCGACAACCAACACCTCGCCACCGCGTAGCCGCGGGAGCCACCCCACCGACGCCGCCGCCGCTCGCAGCGAGTCCTCGTAGCACCTGGCGCACTCCGCCGCCGAGCGGTCGGCGGCGCACGCGCGGTCCGGCGTCGCCGTCGTCTTCGAGGCGACGTAGAACCAGCCGCGGAACGCGTCCTCGCCGGCCGCCGCGGCGTCGGCGTCCGCGTACGCCAGGAAGCACCCCGCGCGCCAGACGCCGGCGCGCCGGCTGGGGCCGCAGCCTCGGGTGACGTCCCTGGCGGCGGCGGAGAGGCACGCGCGGCAGGCGCGGGCGGCGGCCGGGGAGGAGGCGTTCGCGCCGAGGCAGAGGCCCCGCGCGAAGGCGCGGTCGCGGCCGGCCCCGCCGGACCGCGCGGTGGCGAAGCCCTTGGGCGCGGCCGCGGCGGCGTTGGGGAGGGCGCCGAGGGCCGAGGCCAGGTGAGCGCGGAAGGCTCTGTCGTCGCCCGTCGTGGACGGCGTTCGCGGCGGGGCGCAGTCGAGGAGAGGCGGTTGGTGGCCGCTCGTCATCGTCGTGTCGTCCTGGACGGCGGCGACGAGCCTCGCTGTCGTGACGAGGAAGAGGAAGAGGAGTGTGGCTCGGCGAGGGTGCGCCATGCGCGGCGCCGGTGGCAAGGAAGAATATGGAGGAAATGGGAGGAGGTGGTGATCAGTAATTCAGTACGCTGTATGCGCCAGTAGCCGGGGCCTTATTTCTTGCACACGGTGTACACACACATCTAGCCTCCAAGGCTCTGTTTAGTTCCCAAAAGTTTCCAAAAAATTACACCCAAATTCACTATGTAAAAAGAAGATTCCTCATCACATCAAAATGTCATAACATGCATGGGGTACTAAATGTAGATGAAATTAAAAACTAATTGTACAGTTTTGTTGTACTCTGCGAGACGAACATTTTGAGCCTAATTTATCAATTTTTTGGACAATTTCTCGCACATACAAACGAAATGATACAATGACGTAATGATTACGACATGACCGATTACGACGTGACCCTCAACTCTCAAATTTGCACTCCCAATTTTGCATGGCCTTAGTTTGCCTTTTGCGCGAATCGCTATCCTACCCACTACGCACGCGGCTTCGGGCTTCTGCCTTCGTTCCCGTTTCGATGAGAAGGTGATCGCTTTGTCTGAAAAAAAAAGCTGCCCGGGGAGTAACCGCGTGAGAACCGCCATTGGAGTGCCTAGAGCGGCACACGCGCTCTTGCTCCAGTGTGCCATAACCTGCCAGTGGGCTCCGAACACCGGCCGGCGGCCGAGCTCGCGTGCGCCCGCGTTGTGCGTAGATGACAACACACAGAATGACACAAACACGTGTGTCTGGATCTGAAAGAACGGTAAGTTATTGGCAAGACGTCGTACACGGGGACAGGGACGTCTCGATCTCTTTTGTTCTTCATTCATCCATGGAAACCTCAACAGGGTGTGCACGGTCACGTCCTCGATCACATGCCTTCAGCTGTAGGAATGGGACCTCACGGACATCTTTCTTTGATCCTTCTCATTGGCTCATTGCTCGTCGTTTGGAGGCTGGAAGTCTGGAACGCCGCCGCCGAGGTCGTTTCAGTAACACGGCCTTCTGATTCATATGGGCTCGGTGCATTTTTTAGTTTAATTCCGTGTCAAATCATCTCTCACATAGTACTACCAGAGGATTTTACAACTCATAGGCTATTGGAATGGTCGTGTAGCACGTAGAGGCGCGGAGCTGGCCCGTGGCAAGTGCCACTGTGCTGGGGGTTCCCTTCACAGATCAGCTGACTTGACTTGTTTCCGTTTGGGGCCAATTCCTATCCTACCGCGCTGCTTATACTGGTTCCCCGTTCAGTGCAGGTGAGGTGATGTGCCTTTGAACCTGTGTGCGGGTGCCATACTCCTACATGCTGTTGAGTACGTTCTATGGTTCATCATCCCTCCCGTCACATGTACGTAGATGTAGCCTATTCATCCTCTTTCTTCTTGTCAGTAATTAGCTGACAAGAATTTCCTACACAAGACTGTAAGACATGCCTAAGGATTCTTGCCAGTAATTAGCATGGTTTTCATCCTCTTATCTCTTGTCAGTAATTAGATGTGGTCATATGGACTTGTATTTGTGGAATCTCCTACATCACAAGACTGTCAAGACATGCCTAAGGATTCTGAACACGCACTTGCACGTATAGAACCTAGCATTTAGCAGCATGAGACGTAATAGGACCAGTACAAAATCTTCTAGACGGCTTCAGTGGCAGAAGCACATAAACATCGCCAGAATGCTCCATTCACCGTGTCAGGCTCTCAGCTATGGCATATCTGGAAAAACATAAACAGAATCAGGTGGAAGGAAAGCGTTTAGCGTAATTTGGGCCGGTTTCCTCTTCGGCAATGGACCCTTCCACGAGCGCAATGCGAAACCTTTTGGTTTGACAACGTGCTTAGTGATAGCGGTATGCTGCATCGTTACGGGGGTGACTTGATCAATATACGCCGTTTTTTCAGACGTCTGATCATCCTCCCACCATCTAGTCCCTTTCGGGAAACCAACTTGGTCCCAAAAATTTTCAATTAACTTCTCGTCACATTCTCGAGACGAATGGCCATTTAAAGCCTTCTGTCTAGTTTCAACGTGTTCCTTCGCCTCATCTGGAGTGAATCCTGCCATGATGCACTCATGGTAGGCCTCCTCAAATGAGCCATCAAGATCAGAATTGTCATCTTTCGCTTCTCGAGCCAAAGAACAATGAGCCTTGACACCAATTGACTCTGCGGCAAGGTCACTGCTACTTTCAGAATGAAAATCCACCGTGACACTTTCATGAGCGGCTATATCCTGACTTGAATAGGTCGCATTTCTCTTCGTTGGCGACAACCTCGAAGAGTTCAGCGAAGTATCGCCATGATCCTCATCTGCAAACTTGTCAGTGAACAAAGAATGTACCTGGGTTGGCGCTAGAGTAAGTCGCCGACGACGGCCTGCAACTGTACCCTCCTCTTGTGCCGATGAAGATTTCCGGTTGTTGTCGGACCCGCTACAGTGGACGACGTCCTCCACCGAATCGCTGCACTCCGACGCCGCCGATGAAGATTTCCCGCTGTTGCCGGATCCACTACAGTGGATGACGACCTCCACCGAATCGCAGCCCTCCGACGCCGGCCGTTCATCGTCGCCAAACCAGAATCTTGAAGAGCTGCGCTTGTCAGCGAGGGGGTCGGATCCCCCGCGTAGTTGACTCGCCTGCTGCGTCGCCACCGGCGTCCCAGCTTCTTCCATCAGCGAAAAGCCATGGCCGACGAGATGCCCAGAGGGAAGCGATCACACACTGCCAGCCCTTGCCACGGACGGCAAGACCCGCCGGCGAGGATGCCGACGGGCACCGGCACGGATGGAGCCGATCGCCTGTCAATCGTCCGTCCGGGAAAACCGGGATTCAAAATTCAAAAGCCTCCGGGAGGTATCTACGCATCATTGCTGCCGGGCATAGTAGATTTCTATCAGAATTTTCTGCCTTTTTCTAACAATTTTTTTTAAATAAGTCATCAAACAATTTGCAAGGATCGAGAGGCAGGGATCGTGTAGGAGAACTCACGGCCCTGCGGTAGCTCGGATATCTGGACGCGCAGCGAACAGCCGTAGCTAACCACGAGCACCTCCTGTCCCCGGATCCTCGCGAGCCAGCCCAGCGCGGCCGCCGCCCGCTCGGCGTCGTCGAAGCACCGGCCGCACTCCGCCGCCGTGCGGTCCCCCGCGCACGCGCGGTCGGCCAGCGTCGCCGTCGTGTTGGGGCCCGCGTAGAACCAGCCGCGGAAGGCGTCCTCGCGGGGAGACGGCGCCTCGGTGTCCCCGTACGCCAGGAAGCACCCGGGCCGCCAGACGCCGGCGCGCCGGCTGGTCCGCCGGTGGTGGTGGCGTCCCTGGCCGCGGCGGACAGGCACGCGCGGCAGGCGGAGCGGTCGGCGCCGAAGCAGAGCGCGCGCGCGAAGGCGCGGTCGCGGCCCGCCCTGCCGGACCGCGCCGCGGCGAAGCCCGTGGGCGCGGACGCGGCGGCGGAGGGGATGCCGCGGAGGAGGGAGAGCACGTTGGCGCGGAACGCCGCGCCGTCGCTCGCGGCGGGCGCCGCCGGTGCCGGGGCGCAGTCGAGCAGAGGCGCGAGGCGGCTGCGCGCGGCGCTGCTTGTTGGGTCCGACTCGTAGGCGATCCCCGGCTCTGCCATCACGAGCACGAGGGCGAGAAGCAGGGGGGGAAGCCTGGAGAGCTTGGGGCGCGGCATTGGAGAGAAGTGCTCTGAGGTCTGAGCCGGCGGCGGCGAACGCTGGACCCTACAGCAACAGCAACACGACTACACCAGCTTGATCAAACGAACATCACTGCGAGGGCAGGCAGGACCCGTGTCACCTTTTTGAATTCCGACCACTGTTCACATCACGAGTACAGTAGGCGAGTAGTTGACTACACTTGACTGAGCTTCCGCGGCAACCGCAGGCTCGCCGTCCTCCCTGGAATTCCCGTTCCCCGTGTCTCTTTGCGCGTCTCGGCATGTTCGGTTGGCAGAAGCCAGAAGGAGCATGCGCTCCGGTTCCGGTTCAGTTTGGCCAGCCCGGTGTCTTCTGGTTTTGGGTAAGCTGGTACAGTGAGTCAGTGACGGTGTGAGGTCAGTTTCGCTTGCGGAGCTGAGCCTTGGGCGCAACCTCTCCACGAATAATTTCGCCGACTTCACATGGAAATACGAGTATTCTGGACGGAATCAACGGATGCCATGTATGATTTCACGTGCCAAAACCGAGCTTACTGTTACTGACGAGATGAGACTGAGAGTGCTCCGTAACCTGGATCGCTAGCTGCTCTGCTACTCGTTTCTGTTTTCCGTGTGTGATGGTCTCCGTGTGGTCGATCTGTTCGTTGGAAAGCTCGCAGTCTAGTATGCCTAAGGTGAGGAGCGACGAGGCCAGAGCCGGGGTGTTTAATTTCTTGCACATCGCGTAGCGCGTAAACACACACCCGGGGCTTGTTTCCCGTTTGGGCGAGTCGCTTTCCCTGCGCGGCTTCTGCCTTCCGTTCCCATTTCGATGCAGGTGATTGCTTCCTCTGAAAAAGGCCACATGGCCGGGGACGGCGTGAGAGAGACACGCCAGTGGAGTGCCGAGTGCTGCACGCGTCGTGCACAGGACACACGCATGCTTTGAACCCGGAAGCACGGAGAAGTTATTGGCACGACATCTACACTGGCAGGGACAGCTCTCTTTTGTTCATCCAGGCAAACCTCAAGAGGGTGTGCATGGTCAGGGCGCACGTTTCCCATCTCTCTAAGGACTAGGAGCTCATGTGATTGTGACTAGCTCCGAGGATCTTACTATTACTAATTGGAGGCTCTTTTTGAAGCCTCCACGTTAATTCTCACCACAAGCGCTAGAAAAATAGAATTCCTAGAAATTCCAAAAAAAAACAAAACATCTGGCCCTTAATGCTCCTCTAATGTCAAATTAGAACGATATCTGGCCCTTGATTGCTGTCGGGCCTCCATTAAAACTTTGGTATCAAAACAGAGTCTATCACACGGGTTACGCCCATCGTGAGATCTCTCTGCCATATGTGGTGGACGTATAGGAAATAATAATAATAGATCGATCTGATGAGCAACGAGACGTGGCCGGCGATGGGTCTTCAAAGAGGCTTTTCCTGGTTCTGCGCGCGCGCATGGCCATGTCGTTGCCATGCATATGGATCGATCTGATCAGGCCGGAAGACATGTACCCAATAAGCCACGGAGAGTTTGTCTTTGTCATAGAAGTGAGGAGCTGCGCATGGCCATGCTCGCCGTCGTCAAAAGGTTTGGGGGTTGCCCAGCTATATCATCTCACATCATCAGTTATTGGATTGATGGGTCTTGCCATGGCATGCATGCAGGAATACGAGGGATTAATCTGCCCTTGGCCATATAAGTCGATGATGCTAGATCTTGCAAATGGCTCTGCCACCTCGATCTGGCTAGGTTAATTAATTCATCAAGGCCTACTTTCTCAATTAGGAGCTCAGCACGGGATTGTTGGACTGGCCAACAAAAATAGCGATGAAGTAGTGGAAGCACTACTGCACTAGACACAGAAGAAACACAGCCGTCGTAGGACTTTCTGTTCTCAGAACAAAGGGATGACTGCTCTCCATTGTCGGCTGTCTGTTTATTGGTCTCATCTTTCATGCAGCACCATCCACGGTGAGATAGGAGGCCCAACTGCCCAAGATGGATGGCTATGAAGGAGGATCGAGGCTTTGCTTCAGAGGCCCCAGGTATATGCAGTCAATCCCTTGCACGTATACTCATCAGGTCGTGTGCACGACGAGAGCTTTCTGCCCTCCTACGTGCATGCATGGTATGCTTTAGTATACTATTCCAAACCCGACAAATTAAAAAACAAAACAGTTATATATGATAATGCTAGAGAGCATTTTGTCTCCGGTCAAAAAAAGAGAACATTTTGTCCTTCTTTTATAGATAGACTAGCAAATGTGTCCGTGCGTTGCTACGGGAGAAAAAATATTGAGTACATTTTCTGTATGCCATTAAAAATTATACATATCTCTTATATGCCATCATAAATACAACGATCTCTTCATTGCCTTTGTTTTTATTTTTTCATCCTTCTATGCCATTTCGTTAGATTGGGCCGTTACATGTGATGGATAGTCTATGGGGCCCATGCGTCAGTGAGAAGAAAAACAAACATGTTTCCCATCTTCTTTCTTGGTTATTCCGTCCGCGTGAGAGATAGAATCGGGATTGTGCCGCTCCCATGAGCGGAGGGGCTGAACAGACCGGCACCACTCCATCGGCGGAAGGACTGAGCCAAGGACGCCACTTCTTCCTATCCATCGGAGGAACCGAGCACTGCGGCAGCTCTCCCATCCACGGAGAGCTGGGCCAAGGGCCATGCTCCACGGTAGAGGCTGAGCATGCGGCGCCGCTCACATCGGCGGGAGGAACCGAGCCGATACGAGCAAGGCGGCGGCGCCCCTATCGGCGGAGAGCTGGGTCAAGGGTCGTGGTTCCCATCCCCTGGTGGGGTCGAGCATGCGGCGCCGCTCACATCAGCGAGACGAGCAAGGCGGCGCCGCTCCCGTCCGCAAGGCATCCTTGCTCCCGTCTGCGGGAGGGCCGGGCCGAGCAAGGCGGTCACACTCGCATTCGCGGGAGGGGCTGACCCGAGCAAGGCGCCGCTGCTCCCATCCACAGGAGGGCCGGAGCGAGCAACGCGGCGCCGCTTCCGTCCGCGGGAGGGCCGGGCCGAGCAAGGCGGCCACGATCTCGTCCGCGGTCCACGGCCCATGGTTAATCAGGGTGACGAGACGACAATCAGGCGTACAAATCTTTTAGATAAAACTCACGAAGCAGTTCCGATTCTAACATGCTTGGCGATCGAATATGTAAGCGTATCGTATCAGTTGAGGACTTCAACCGTGCGGCATAGGAGGAGGGCGAGAGCGTCCATGATAAGTCCTATAATTATCAGGGACGTCTGATTCTATCATGCCTCTCTTTATTATTAGATAAATATTAGGACGTACCGCAGAATCAACCGTTTCCTAGGTACCGTGGAAGCAATCCTTGCTTTATAATTAGGTAGAGATTGGGTGCCTGCAGCACCATACCTACTAAATTTTTCGCACAACATTATTAGACCCCTAATGTATGCCAATAAATTATTATATATTATCTACTTTTCACCATTGTTATTATAGAAAAAACTAACTTAAGATAGGCATATGTGCTAAAGTGTCTCACCATGTATATATGTATGCAGCAAGTGATAAGGATAACGATTATTAGATAAGAACTATATCTTTATACTAAATCTATTTGAAGACAAATATCATATCTCATTTGTACTAGCCTTCGTGAGTATTTTTACTTGGACATGTAGGTTCATGTCTTCAAACCAAATACTAATCACCGGCTACTTTTCGATTTCGTCCCGGTCATGAGGTTTGTACTGTTGGAACATGAAAGCTTATAGTTATATACAGCACACATGCATCAACGTAACAATGAAAAGACATCATTCAACATAGTTAAGAATTAAAAAATATATATCATAGAGCCATCTCTAGAAATCGTTGACTAGATGATGTAGGCGAGAACCTACAACACATCCATCTCCAGCATGTGAATGAAGTACAAATGCAACAACTCATCAAGTACTCATATCACCACCAAGCTGCAGGTACGCTACTCTCACTCACACGCCCTGCCATGCACTTCCATCATCTCTATTAGACAACATAGGATTTACGACCCATACTGTCGTATAGGAGGAGGAGGTCCTTGAGGGAGCTCTTCCACAGACGAGGGACAACATAGGTTGTCCAAGACAACATGCGCGCAGCCGGCGATAAAGATCGACTTGCATGACTCTATCCAAGTTAGAGTTTGATTTTTATGTGAAAGTCCTATTCAGAACCCATTATATGTTCCCTCAAAAAAAGAACCCATTATATGAATAGCTATTGTATACATAAGTGTCCAATTAAACAAAGCCGAAATCATCAATAATATTTTGTAACATGCATTCTTCGCCGATGATAACCTAAGACAAATTCCTCAAGTCTTTGGAATGATAAGCAAAGAATTTAATATGCTATTCATTTTTGTATATAGGAAACCCACACATTACATCCTAATTGCTAATTAGCATTTTAAAAATGTATTTTTATATGTACAACCATAGTGGATTCATCGCCAAATATATATATAATACACATGAGTGGAGTGCCGTTGAAAGTTATTTCTTTGAATTTTTATGAGATTCAGACACAAACTTCTAAACTTCATGTTTATATCTATGATTAAAGGAGGTAAGTGGTAAGATGAGCCATTTTATAATGTAATATAACTTGGAAAGAGCATCATGAGGAAATATACATGCAAATCATTGATTGGAAGTTGGAATAATGAACTCATGTTTAATCTACATTAAAGTTTTCTTGAAGAGCAAAGAATCATGCATGGATAATCCAAACTTATATTCCTATATTTTGTTGGCACATAGAGTTACTTTAAAGATCAGACACCTTTTCAATACCTATTTCCATTCATGAAGAGGCAATATTCAAAATATATTATTATATGGCATGTTTAGTGATCCATGTAGAATCCATTATGCAAATATATTGATAATGAATTGTTTTTTCCAGTGTAGGAACATAATACATCATGTAAATTTCAAGAATAGTAAATAATAATATGAAATATTTACATCAACTTAAAGTTATGTAAACTGCTAGCCCGTGCAATGGCACGGGTTGATGGACTAGTTTTCCTAATTGATATGATCCATCTCATTGCTCGTCGCTTGGAGGCGCAGCGATTCGTATGGGCTCGTTGCTCTTATGCTTCGAGGTGGTTCTTTTCTATCATTGCATACTGATAAAAACGAACTAAATTTAAATGTTTTTATTAGTGTCTCTTCTTACATCTCTCTGTTAATTATGCAATTCTACGAAGCTCAATTGTTTTCTCTGCTGCATGTTTCTTCTGCCCATGTGTTTATCAGGAGTCTTTGAATCATTTCTCCTGGCATGCTATGATGAGCAGAACGAAGAATACCAAACAACTAGCAAGGTGGCCCGCGTAAACAACGCGGGTAGCTAGCTTTTTTTCTAACAATTCGATGGTTTTTTACATAATAATATATTTATCCGAATGTTTTTTATTAATATTTATCCGAATGTTTTTTTTATTAATATTATTTTTCTATATGGCCCAAATTCTGTTTTACCACCATATTATGTGGCGCGAAACATGAATCCATGATAAAAGAAAACATCTCATATACAACACAGTTTTTGGTATTTATTCAAAGTATTATAACTTTATATTGTCTTATTATATAAATTTATGTCACGGAGTTTCACACATGGTGATAAATTATTTCTTATGTTTTACACCCGTGTAGAGTTTTCTTATGACAGTATACAAATAATTAGAACTACTATACATACCCTTAAATCTACGGCGGCAATGGCAGAGGACGGTCACGCGGCGACGGCGAGGATTCCCGCGGCGGCCACGGACGTCCGCGCGGTAGCGGTGGAGGGCTACTGCGGCGGCCGCGCGCCAACGGTGGAGGCCTCATACGACGGCCACGGATGGCTGCACGGCGGCGGTGGCGGACGGAATAATATGGACCTTTTAATCTTCATGAAATCTGATAGTATATATTATTGTCCTTTTGAATTAACGGAAGGCGGCGCGGGGAGCTGCCGGACCCTAAACTCCGAAGGCGTGCGGGCGGCTCCCGCAACGACGGCGGAAGGTCGCGCGGCGACGGCGAGGACTATTGCGGCGGCCACGGACGACAATACGACGACGGTGGAGGGCTCCCGCGGAGGACGCGAATGGCCGTGCGGTGACGGTGGAGGCCTCATACGGCGGCCGCGGATGGCTTCCACGATGGCAACGGCCGCGGACGGTCGCGCAGCGACGGTGAGGACTCCTGCGGCGGCCACGGACGACAGCGTGACGACGGTGGAGGGCTCCCGCGGAGGACGCGGATGGCCGCGCGGCGACGGTGGAGGCCTGATACGGCGGCAAATGGCTGCACGGCGGCCACGGCGGACGGAATAATATAGACCGTTAGATCTTCATGAAATCCGATGATATATATTCTTCTCTTTTTTAAATTAACGGAATAATATAAACCGTTAGATCTTTATAAAATCCGACGGCATATATTCTTCAATTTTTTAGATTAATGGAATAATATAGGCCGTTAGATCTTCATAAAATCCGACGGCATATATCCTTCTCTTTTTTAGATTAACGCGGGATTTTTTAGGCCCTCTGGTGGCTCCTTTTGCTTCTATTGTAATAAGATATAAGAGATAGATATTCAACATAGGTAGGTGACTTTTTTTTTACAAAAGAAAACTCAATCTGCGACTTATCGCATAGTCACATAACACAAATTTAAACCATCTCATACGGCACGGCAAAAGTCATCTAATTCACCTGACTGAACGCACAAGTGAGTTGAGTGATTGGATTGCCGTCTCAGTAAACACGAACGCCATCTATCAAACCATTTGGTACGGCACGGGCATTCCATGCGAGTTCATATGCATGTACCAAGTGGAAAGATCACTATATAAACCCATGCACTGGTAACTTCAAACCATCAAGCAAACCAACCAGAGCTCGGGAAGAGCAAGAACGGAGTGAGAAGCAGGGGTTCGAGCATTTGACGAATCAAGGAGAGTCCGAGAGATGGCCACTGCCAGAGCTGTAGCCGCCATGGCGATGTTCCTCCTGGTCACGCTCTCCGCCTCCCACATGGCGTCCTCCCTCCGCCCCGGCGCCGGCCTCGGCGTGTGCCGCGCCAGCGGCTATCTCCCCGGCCGGTCGGGCAACTGCGAGAAGAGCAACGACCCGGACTGCTGCGAGGACGGCAAGGAGTACCCGCAGTACCGATGTTCGCCGCCGGTGACGGCGAGTACCAAGGCCGTGCTGACGCTCAACAGCTTCGAGAAGGGCAAGGACGGCGGCGGCCCGTCGGAGTGCGACAACGCCTACCACAGCGACGAGGAGAAGGTGGTGGCGCTCTCCACGGGGTGGTTCAGCGACATGGCGCGCTGCGGGCACCGCATCAGGATCAGCGCCAACGGCAACTCCGTGTACGCCAAGGTGGTGGACGAGTGCGACTCCGTCCACGGCTGCGACGACGAGCACAACTTCGAGCCGCCCTGCGACAACAACATCGTCGACGCGTCGCCGGCCGTCTGGGACGCCCTCGGCCTCGACCAGAGCCTCGGCATGGTGGACGTCACCTGGTCAGAGGAGTGAGAGGCAGTTGATATATGGTTGTGTCTCCTGTATGGCTGTATCTGTTGGCACGTGCTGTGCACGTATGATTAGAGGATTGCAGAGGTTCCTAATATGCCTATAGGCTATAGTTGTCGTTGGTTCATTGCCCTGTACCAGTGTATGTATCGTATATTTGTGTGCAATGTGTTTTTTTTTTGAAGGAAATATTTGTGTGCAATGTTGTTACTGCAGATGGAATAAATGGTGCAAGGTATAGTTATAAGTGATGAAAATCTGAAGTGGTGTGAATCATGTTAAGCATCAGGACCAGGATAACGCGCGATCCGTCGCGGATTAAACTCAACGCGCGACCCCTTTCCGACCAATCATGTTTTAACAGAAAGAGAAATAATATACGCCAACGCCCTATTATAGTCACAAAAAATCATACGGAAACTGCGGAAGTACTGCATGCACGGCTGGTAAACACGAGCGTCGCTTTCAAGCTACATTGCCGGTGAGAACGTGAGATGAGCACCAAAAAATGTTAGCACGTTTTTTTCTAAACGGCCATAACTATCTCATCAAGCACCCATTTTCAAATCCGTTTGCACCATTATGTTTCTACCGACGAGATCTACAAAACAAGACCAATATTGTATATGTTTTAAAGTTATTTTATTGTAATATCAACTTATATAAAGTGACATGTCATCCTATATAGAGATCATGTATCAATTTATGAAGATGTTATATGACAACCTGTATATATCAACCTATGTAGATACAATGTATCAATATGATAGTTCAAATAATGCATTATACTAAACAAGATTGTGTATCAACATATTAATATCGATATATGTATAGAATACGTGACAACTTTTACGTTGTCACAACTGATATAGTGGTTCTATCAATTTATATGACACAACACAATCAACTTCTATAACTATGTATAAACTTAATTATAAAAAAGATAATGTATCAACTTATGTAGAGATTGCATAGAAATTCCTTGTCAACATCTTATACGTGCAATAATACTGATTTACACACAATGATTTTATCAATTTATATTTCTAGGTATTTAAATTTATATAGAGACTATGTATCAACTTATATAGATATTTTAGATTATGTAACAACTTATATTATGTATCTATTTGTCAATTCCTTCATATGTGTGGTAGTGCTATCAACATATGATCATATCAATTCATATTCCTTCGTACTTTAAAGATTATGTATCAACTTATATATGTATCAAACTTATGTAGAAATGATGAATATCGTTATTAATATATAGACAATATATCAATTTGTATACAATTGTATTATCAACTTACTCAATAAAATTGTACTATCAATATAAGTTGATAAGTTTCTACGTAAGTTGTTACATAATTAATATAGAACTAGCTACTATACATTCAATATAAATTGTCAGCACATAAAATTATTTTAAAATATATGCATCATGAATCTAATTTTATAGATTTCATCGTAAAGAATATATTGGTGCAAACGGAATTGGAAACAGACACTTGTGACGTAAGTTATCACATTTTTTTAGAGACCAAACAAATAGAAATATACGTGGGCAGCAACAACCCACCTCCCTATCCAGTCCTAACAGACCACACAGATTAGGACGCGCAAAATGCTCTGCCGTACACCCAGCTTAAAACAATGGGCCGCGCAGGGTCGCGCGCTCCCGCGCGAGCGCGACTCCTCGCGCCATAGCTTTATCGTAAGCATTAGCTTTAGCTTGCTCAGGATTCAGGAATAAGAAACTGACAGAGCAGCAAACAAGGGCCGAAAAAAGAAATAGCAACATGGGCCGTCACAGCTTTGCTATTTGTTAACAGCTCGGCCCATAGGATATCCGATACTGCCCGGCCACGTTTTGCACCACGATGCAAAGAACATGGAGGTGTCTCATGTCCATCATCTCATCTGCCTATCCGATACACATACACTTAAGGTAGGAACCAATTTATTAACGTAATCAACAATATTCATTATCCGTCGTTCGTCTGCATACTACAATACCGCATTATGAAGGGAGTCTTGATTATGGCATCTTTGAACTTCTAGAACGTAGGTGGCTTCATGATCGGTTTGGATTAGTTTGAGTTGTTTGCTTAGATAAGAGGGTTGTTTGCTTAGATAAGATTTGTTAGCAAGGGAGGGAGAGAGTTAGTTGAGATTTGGATAGATGGCTATATAGCCTGAACTCGTGTATTTGATCTGTTACGCAAGAATTGAACACGTAGTGTTCCTGCGCTTGCGCGCTCTCTGTCTCTCGCTCGTTCCTCGGCGCCAAGCACGGCGCCGCCGCCTCGCCGCCGGGCGTTCAAGCCCCGGCCACCCGTCCGACCTCCCTACAACCTCCGGAGCCTAGTCGGCTCTATCAAACAACCTTATAGAAGTCTCCATTCTATTGAATAGATTCAGCAAATCCTTGTATCTGTCATTGTGAATAAGAAAGACAAGGTGAATAATCATGGCTAGGCAGCAGACAGATGCATCAGTTATTGAGATAAAAATTAATATGACTCACTTCTCAAGGAGTTCAATGCTTCCTGAAATCAAAGATCGGCTACCACCAGGCGAAACACTCTCACTATGGTCGTTGTCATCTATGTCATCCTCATCTTCACCCAGATGATTTGAAAATCTGTCTTTGTACCTTTCCGCAAGCAAATTCCTTGCCAGTGAACTCACAACGACCCCTTTGCTTCTAGATTCAAGCTTCTCTGGAGTGGGTGATTCAATTTTGCTTCCAGAATCTTCTGTGTCAATTTTCATCCTGTGTGTAGTTGCAGGACTACTCGAATCACTGTCATTAGACATCTAAGGCAATCCTTTCTCAAGGTCAAGCTGAGTAGTATTCCCTCACTCTTTTTCAGCTCCAAACACTGCAATAGTGGGATTGTAAATAATATGCTCCAAACTAAATAAAAAAAAACACAAAATGCATAGAAATACATGAGCGAACTGCAGACAGCAGTATGATACATTGTTATCCAAGAGTAGCAAACATCGACTTGTATGGTTCGTACTCGTACATGTATTCCCTAGTAACACTGCCAAGGTATTTCACAACCATCTAACTACGATCACTCCAGTAAAAAGTATTTATTACAAAAGATAGAAATCACAAACTCTCCACTCAAGGAAGTATACATGAATTTAGGACCAATATGTGCAAGAAGCATCTAGGGTTTGACATCCACCAGAATTTAGGAACAACAGTATTGCAGAATACAACCTAACTTAAATCTAGATACTATACAGTAAGCCTAAACCCTATACACGAATTAGGACCAATATGTGCAGGAAACATCTAGGATTTTACATCCACCAGAACTTGACATCAGTATTCGAGGTATCTTAAATTCTAGATACTGCACAGTAAGCCTAACCCACACCCCCATCTACATACGTAAAACTAAATCCAAAAATCGGATGGAAACCATTATCATATTAACTAAAAATTGAGTGAAAACTGCTCATAAATTCCATCAAACCCTAGACGTTCCCCCACGACACAGCACAACATATGAACACAATAACTGGCCAGAGAAATAACCGTGCTACTCGAACCAACACGAATCAAATGTGGAGGGGAAGCAAATACCCTCTGGAGAGCGCGCGTGGCAGAGAACTAGCAACGCCTGTTCCCATACAAGACTACTTATAGAAAATGAATAAATTCTAAAGGAACACACTATAGACTTTTTTTTAAGGTTCAATCCACCCCTAACTTTAGTAAGTAAAGAGCCTTCATGTATTTCATGGCAAAAGGAGAACTGCTGGTCAGAGTAGTCACTGCATTACTAGGACTAACTGCCTGAGGCAGAAGATAATGCTCCTATATAAATACAAACATTTCCGAGTTTCATGAAACATTGCAAAACGGACAATGTGCAGTGAGAACATATAATACTGCAAATGGAAAAATCATAGTTTTGAATAATAACGACAAGAACCCAGAGATTCATGCACAAATGCTTCAGCAAGAAAATTAGTACCTTCAAAATCCATGCTATAATTGTTAAATTTCCATGGATGTTCCATACTTCCACTTCTAATCATTCCTTTGCAGAAGGCCAGCAGCAGTTGCCACAGTCTCGAATAATGCTTGCCATGTCCTCTGATATGAGATAGTGTCAAGCTTAACTCCCTTGCTCAACATTTGGGTGAACAGAGTTAATGCATCATGTAACCTCCCAGACTTACAGCAGCCACTAATTAGAATGTTATAAGTGACACCATTGGGTTTCAAGCCAATGGAGACCATGGCATCCATGAGTTTCATAGCTTCGTCCATTCTGTCAGCTAAGCAATACCCATGCATTATTGTTGTATACGAAACAACATCAGGGTCCAATCCTTGCAGGCACATTTTGTCCAGTATAAGCAGAGCCTCATCTATCATTCTGCGCTTAGCATACGCAGATATCAATATGTTGAAAACATGATGGTTCGGTGGCATTCCATTCTGTACCATCAAATCAATGAGATCATTCATTTCAACAAGATCACCTTTAGTACCATACCCATGAAGCAAAGTAGAGTAGCTAGTGATATCAGGCTTTGGGCCATTCGCAGCCATATAATCAAAAATATTTCTAGCTTCTGCAATACTACCATTCTTGCAAAGACAGTCCATGACCGTACATTTTCTTGAGCACTGTAACCGCCTCTTTCCCCCATCCTAAAGAGCAATATCCACTGATAAGAGCGGTATATGTAGCAGTATTTGGAATAACACCTTTATCAAGCATCTGCTGAAGGACCTCTTCGGCCATGTGCATTGCTTGTGCCTTGCACAAGCCGTCAATGACTGAGTTGTAAGTCACAACATTTGGGGAAATACCATGATCCAGCATGTCACGAAACACGCCATAAGCTTTGGCCACCTTGCCCTCTTTGAAGAAACCATCAATGACGGTGTTATACGACACCTGTATTAGTGCTGATGGGAATAAATGATGATTTCCCACTAATTGGATTTGGTAGTGCAGTAGCAGCAACATCAAAATCGTTGTAAACCTTAGTGACTGCGCATTGGATCCACTTCTGCTGCACCTGCAAACTCCCTAGATATTAGACCAACTTGATTACCTGAAACTTGTTTTTTAAGATGCAATCGAAAAATCATACGAGTAGGATATGCTTTCTTTTCATGAACTAGGGAAATAAAAGCAGTCAAATCAAATACATTGATAATTAACCTACTTTGCAATTTCTCTACCACTAATATGTAGATCATGGCATTAGAAACAGAAGGATTAGCCTAGATGGTAGCAACAGAATCGAAGACATCTTTTTTCCCGCACAAGCTTTGAACAGCTTCACTAATATTATTGGATGTAACATATGAAGATGAAATTCAATGAACAAGGATTCTGAAATAATTAGCACTCATCTACACTTACATTCTTTTACAAAATCCCTCCTAGAATTATTACATCCATTCAAATTTCTCTCTTTTCAACTTTCGACCATCCAGAGAAAGAGTTCCTTTGCGACACCAGACCATCCAGTTTGGCAGAGCCATTCTTAACTCACTTTGCTCAAAGCTTCTGTCAATACAGCTAATGCATCATCTTTACTACCATCTTTACAGTAGCCATTAATCAACGCATTCCAGATGGCAGCATTGGGTTTCAAGCCAATTGAGACCAAAGTATCAAGAAGTTACGTTGCTTCATCTATTTTACCAGCTACGCAATAATCGCGTATCATTGCAGCAAACAGAACAATATCAATATTTACACCTGCTTGCACTGCTTCATTAAATAGTGCCTCAGCTTCCTTCCATCTGCCGCAGGTAGAAAAACCACAAATGAGAGTGGTAAATATTTTAATGTCAGACGGCAATCCTTGTTCAAGCATCTGATTGAATTGGGACATAGCATCATCCACCCTGCCTATCTTGCAAAGTGTATCAATTACCGTTGAATAGTTGACTGCATTAGGGTCCAAACCATGCTGCCTCATTTCTTCAAATATAAGCATTGCCCCTTCTACCAACCCGAGCTTAGCATACGCAGATATCAATATGTTGAAAACATGATGGTTTGGTGACATTCCATTCTGTACCATCAAATCAATGAGATGATTCATTTCAACAAAATCACCTTTAGTACCATACCCATGAAGCAGAGTAGAGTAGCTAGTGATATCAGGCTTTGGGCCATTCGCAGCCATATAATCAAAAATATTTCTAGCTTCTTCAAACTTACCATTCTTGCAAAGACAGTCCATGACCATATTGTAAGTAACAACGTTTGGTCGATGACCATCTCTGGACATTTGCTTGAGCATTCTAACTGCCTCTTTCCCCCATCCTAAAGAGCAATAACCACCGATAAGAATGTTATATGTAGTAGTATTTGGCATAACACCTTTATCGAGCATCTGCTGAAGGACCTCTTTGGCCTTGAGCATTGCTTGTGCCTTGCACAAACCGTCAATGATTGAGTTGTAAGTCACAACATCTGGGGAAATACCACGATCCAGCATGTCACGAAACACACCATAAGCTTTGGCCACCTTGCCCTCTTTGAAGAAGCCACCAATGACTGAGCTGTAAGTCACAACATCTGGGGAAATACCACGATCCAGCATGTCACGAAACACACCATAAGCTTTGGCCACCTTGCCCTCTTTGAAGAAGCCGTCAATGATTGAGTTGTAAGTCACAATATTTGGGGAAATACCACGATCCAGCATGTCACGAAACACGCCATAAGCTTTGGCCACCTTGCCCTCTTTGAAGAAACCATCAATGACAGTGTTATACGACACCACATTTGGTGTGCATTTGCCTTTGCTTTCATCAGTGGTCATCATGAGGAGCAGCTCGAGAGCCTCCTGACTCTTCTTCTCATTGCAGAGCCCTTTAAGAAGAGTGTTGTAGGAGAAGACATTGGGTGTGCAGCCGAGCTCGGGCATTCGTCGGAGGACTATGTCCATTGCATCGCCTGTCCTCTTCTCCCCACAGATGGCACTCAGCAGGGGCGTGAATGTGATTGCAGGCACCCTCCATCCTGACTTAATTACAAGGGCCAATGATGCGAAGGCAAGGTCCAAACGGCTCGCTTGGCAGCAAGAATCGATAAGGATGCTGTAGGTGTATATGGTGGGAGCGACCTTCGAGGCGCCAGCTTGGGCCATGCGGTTGAAGAGAGAAATGGCGAGCGCAGGGCCGTCGCTCACGGAGGACGACGCCGGGGCATTTGCCACGACAGTGAGAAGCTGGGTTAAGGCGTAAACCGAAGTGGGCGTGGCTTGCGGCAGCAATTCGTCGAACAGGTGGAGTGCTTCCTCGGGGCCAAGGTCACCCGAGCGGTAGCGCTCTCCGATCATCCGCCTCAGCTCCAAGAAAGAGCGATGACCCGCGGGACGCCTGCTAGGCGCCGTGTCCTCGCCGGACACGGCTGGTGGTGGCGACGAACCTGTGATCGCCGGGAGCAACTCGGCGCAGAGCTGGCGTGCGTCCTCGCGGCCGAGTCTCCTTCCCGTGGGGACGCCATCCCTAACGGCCCGCTTCAGCTTCGACCATGGGGCGCCCCCAGGACGCATCCGGCGCGACATTCCCGGCGCCGGCGGGACAAGTTGGTGGGCGAAACTGCACTCTACTGCTAGTTGTGCGGCGGCGGGGGACGGGGGTGCTGCTGCTATTTGTGCGCGGCGGAGGACGACCTGGCTCGGGAATCACCCCTTGGACCCTGGGCGCCGCCGCCGCCGAGGAGGTGGTTGGATCTAGAGGGCTCGATTGCTGGAACCTGACCCGAGTAGCTGAGAGCTCCACCTTGCGGTTTGGTTCGCGTGAAGGGGAGAGGACTAGAGGAGGAGCAGAGGTGAGAGGACGACGGGCACGGGGCACGGGAAGAGCTGCAGAGGCAAAGCAAGGAAGGATTAGAAATCTCACTAGAATAGCGAGGCGTTGCCTCGCTTGGGCCTGTACTGGGCCATAGTGAGTAGGGTGAGTCCATTCTGTTTGTGTCATTGTTATTGACTATGAAATACTAGTTTCATGGGAACGTTGATTAGTATCCCGTATGTGTATGAGGCATTTTCTCTGTTATTTTTATGGGATAACATGCTTCCAGTGAAGGCTTACATGTAATGTCGATCTGAGCTCTGCAATATATGCATTTTTATATCAAGTATAAGCAAACAAAAGTATGTTTAGAATTATGTCAATCAGATAAGTAAAATCTTTTATCACAAGTAGTATTTTTTATAAAATTTAGCAAAATGATTTCCTTTTTCAAGTTTGCTATATTTTTCTTAAATCAACATCTGAGATAGTAAATAATGTTGAGAAATGGATGTAGGACTGCTATCACCAAATGGTGCCTATGAAATTCGTGTTGATGTAATATACAAAAGTTTGTTGGTCAGAACGAAAGTAAGTTTATGTTATCTAATGTGTATAATTATGGATGTTATGGAACGGATACAAGAATGAAGATTGAATAAAAGATTGAGCAATTTAAAGATTAAGGAATTTATTCTGAGACAATAATTTATGAACAAAGATTGTCCACTTGATAATTATTGTCTCAAGCTTTAGTTTCAGTTACCTTTGATTTGTCAGTGTCGATCACTCTATGGGAGTACTCGTATTGAATACAGTCTAAGTGTTCTAATTTATGAATAAAGAGCTTGATTGATGATCACTAAGTTGTAAGTGTTCCTGTCCATTGTGTCAATGGACAAAAAGGCAAATTACAGATAAAGCGACAAATGTCAATGGAGTACGGAGTAATTACACAAAGGTACAAAAGGCAAGCTGCATATTATTACATCAAAAGGGTAATTTTCGGTGGAAGTTTCTGTCATTCTTTTACTTTGTCATGACTTCATCAGATCAATGATTTTTTGGGCAAATGTTGGAGATGCAGTGTTCTGTTTACGGTGCATTGCTTCCAAATGCATTTCATGTCTTTTTTCCTCCTTTTTTTTTCTTCAAACCAAGCTGATGCATCATTTCCAAACTATCTCAGTGGCTTGTAATTGTGGTCTGTCTCCTGGATTCCTCCGCAGGCAGTGCCTTGCAAATTCTTGAGCTGTTGGTTTGCTAAACGAATATGGGGAGAAACGAGTCTAGATCAGATGGAGTTTTGCCGGGCTGTGGTGATTTCAATGGTGAGCCGTAAAGATGCGAGCTCTTAGCTGAATATATTTGACTTAGGGTTTACATAGATTACTCTCTAATAAACGCTGCCGCTCCATATCTCGCGAGACTAGCGATGGCTGTGCGGCGAGGGATATAGGGCGTCGCGCCACGTCGTGAGAGGACCGAAGGGCCCGTGACCTGCCACCTCCGGCGTGAGAACCGAGCGTTCGCATATGGATGGCCCGATTGAAACTCTCACGGGAACGAACAACTGAGATTTTTTCAGTGAGAGAGGCAGTTGATGGCAGAGGAGCGAGAGAGGCAGTTGATGGTTGTGTTGTGTCTGCTCAGTGCTCACTCTGTTGATGGTTGTGTTGCGTCTGCTCAGTGCTCACTCTGTTGGCACATGCTGTATATGTATGATAGAGGATACAGGTCGTGAGCTCATTGTACTGCATGAACATGTCATTACTGCATATTGAATAAACAGCTCGTGCAGCGTATAAAGAACACTAGTGAAGCTAGCAACGGGCTTGACACCGGTATCTACATACATCACGGAATGGTGTGCGTGATTTTAAGCATGCGCATGCCCCAGTAAGAACCCTGACAGAGCAGCAAACATCGAATACTATTGCATTTTCATAATGAGTAAATATCACAAGAGCAGATGCCAAAGGGCAATTGATCTCCAGAAAGATTGTAATGTTGAGTTCTTGGTATAACATAGAATGATCACACTGGAGACCTGAGCGCAAAATTAAACTCAGGTTCAAATTTTCATATCAATTTTAGCATTGAGCAGGTCAACAAGAAATTAGATTGCACAGAGGAAACCCATCTTCTTGTGTTGCTACTCAACATTTGAAGTCGAATCAGACGAGCAATCCAGCGGATTCCATGATGGTAAATTAGCTAATGTGTCTGCTTGATGGGTACATACATAGCAGTATCAGGTGGGTTCTTCAGCTTTGAACTGATTGGAGCTCTCTCATACGGCTTCTACAAGCCTTGCCCGAACAGAATTCTGATCTGTTATAGGTTCAATGCTGCCAAGGAAAAGAAACACATCTGTTAGTATTCCCTTGAAAATTTCACAGAAGAAAAAGGGACGCTTGCTAGTAACACCAAATAATATAGCTCTCCCAAGGGCATATGCAAACAAAAAGGGGGCACTCATGGAAACTTGCCTGTAAAGTATTTCTCCTCCATTTACCACCTTCTTAGATATCCAATCAGGAGCCAGATCCTGTAAAATATGCAGCTGCTCTTCTATCTCCCCTATTAAGTTCGGTAAAAAAGATAACACACAGTCAGCATAGCTCAGGAAATATCAACTGCAATTTGGAGTTGTTACACTGATAGTCATTACCAGTCTCTTCTATCTCCAAGTTGTTGGCAAGAATATTGTGGAAAAGTTCTTGTTTCGTGATTAGCGAATTCTTGGTAGAACGAGAAATATCACAGACAATGTCAAATGTGGTATGAAGTGAAGCTATCTTTTCCTGGGTTTCCACTGGGTCTACTTGATTGGTTTTGTCTTTGTCCGTGAAGGAGACAGGATTCTTTTCCTGCAAGGAATCAAACATATGAATTAGCTTATAATCTTCAAGTCTATGTATTTGATAGGTAAAATTCTTCAAGTCATCCAACTATTTAACAAAAGAAATAAAAAGAGCAGGAAGCAAGACATCTATTAGTCGTACACCATGGTATACCTAGAAAATTGAGAGGACATTAATTTTTTAATAGTGCATTTGTACAGGGGAACAAAGAAACCAGTCATTCCGTTTTTACAAACCTAACACTGTGCCTCAGGGTAAAAAAATAGTTTATTGGTAAGCTATGCTGGCTATTAGTAGTCACTGCCAATATTCTAGGTATTACTGAATGAAGATAGTTCCAAAGTCCTTTTGACACAACCCACATTAACGCTGTTTACCAATCCTATGATGAAAAACGCAGTTAAATGCAGAAAGAGCTGCCCACAGTTGTTCCTATTGCACATTAGGTTTTTTTCTAGAAATCAGAATCCAAGCACAAACATTTGTCATCTTATTTAAGCTAAGCAACTCCCTCTCTTCCAAATTACTGGTCACTTTAGCTTTGTCCTGTGTCAAACTTTTCTAATTTTCACCAGATTTATAGGAAAATATATTAATTTCACAATATCAAATAAATATATTTTTCTATAACAATAAATTGGAATGGAGGGAGTCTTGATTATGGCATCTTTGAACTTCTAGAACGTAGCTATGTGCCAATCCATGCAAAAAATAATTCTATGTGATGGATAGAAATCAGATCAGTACCTCTAGTAATTTATTGGAACTAGATGAATCTTCTGAGAGGATGCCCTTTCTAGCTGTAGCCTCATGTTCCAATTCGTCATGATAAGACAGGCTTCCTCCATCAAATTTTAGCGATGTATTCAGTGATCTGCGGGCTGAACTGGCTGAACGTGGTTCAGAAATCTGTCCACATGTGGCCTCAAGTTTCTCAAGTGGAGTCGGCAACGGCCTTTTTGGTGTCTGCATTGCTGGTGTTCCAACCAAAAATGGTGACTCAGAGGTCCCTTGTTTTGGCGTACTCCCTTGATAAGAAGAGATCGTATTGCAGCTTGGAGTCGCAGAAATTTCAGAGTTCACTGGAACTGGAGCATGTGTATCTTGCTTTTGAGGCCTTCTGTTTGTGCCTTCTGTATCATAAGCACTCACAGAGCTCAGTTCTGCTGGATCAGATAGTAACTGAGTCTTTTCAGTTGCATCGGCAACAATTTTCTGTGACATGAGTTTTTGAAAAGATCGTGGGAAGTGGGAAGCATGTGACAATTCATCCTCAGTGGTACCCTGCAAATGTGACTCAGTAGCATGTTCATTAGGCGCCTCAAGATATATCTCCCTTGACATTGCATTAAAGGGTAGGATTGCCTCAGGAATGTCTGTACCCTGCATATATAACAATCACAACTAGAATGCTCAGTGAATTATCATGGTCTAAAGACTAATGTAATCAAAAGTGCACTCTGAGCATATTAAGGGAAATGTTGTAAAGTCTACTTTACAGCTATGAAGAAAAGCATAGATCTAAAGTTACAGGAAAAAAAAAACATACTAAAGCATTCCGTATTATATGTTCACTGCATAGAACTACTAATTTGAAGTCCAACACAATTTGATTTTCTATTTTACGATTTTTCTGTGATTTGTTATGATTTTTCAAAACTGCTTCAGGGGATGATTTGTCCGGTTTTAGAAAGTTTAGGGGGTAAAAAATCCATTTTCATAGGTTGGGGGGGTGATGTGTTCCACCCCTCATAGGTTGGGGGGTGAAGTAGACTTTTTCCAACTCTATTAATTAACAACTACCGAGCAAGGCCTATTTAAATTAATAGTACCTTATGATGAGCATCCAAAAAGCTCAAAAGTTTTGAGTAAAAAGCCTCGCAAATTGCCATGGATGGAGACTGATCAGGGCTTGTGCATTCCACAACATCCATGACAAGTGTGATTTCCATATCAGCATACATGCATAGACTTTTCTCATCATGTAACAGTATCCTCTTTATCTGGATTGCTTCAGGAAATAAATGCTTCATCTGGGCCAAATGGCTGTATGAGAACTCCCTGTAATGCAGAAAGATGATCATCCAAATGCAACAAAAAAACAAATAAAAAGTAACAATATTCCACACTGATACGTTTGTTGTCATTACTACCTCTTTGTAAGTACTTCCACCTGGGTGGCAATATTCTTAAATGTAGTCATCTTCTTCCGCAAGCGTAGCAACCTTATAGAAGTCTCCATTCTATTGAATAGATTCAGCAAAGCCTTGTGTCTGCCATTGTGAATAAGAAAGACAATGTGAATAATCATGGCTAGGCAGCAGACAGATGCATCAGTTATTGAGATAAAAATTAAAATGGCTCACTTCTCAAGGAGTTCAATGCTTCCTGAAATCAAAGATCGACTACCACCAGGCGAAACACTGTCACTATAGTCGTCATCATCTGTATCATCCTCATCTTCACCCAGATGATTTGAAAATCTGTCTTTGTACCTTTCTGCAAGTAAATTCCTTGCCAGTGAACTCACGACGACCCCTTTGCTTCTAGATTCACGCTTCTCCGGAGTGGGTGATTCAATTTTGCTTCCAGAATCTTCTGTGTCAATTTTCATCCTGAGTGTAGTTGCAGGACTACTCGACTCACTATCATTAGACATCTGAGGCAATTGTTTCTCAAGGTCAAGCTGAGTAGTATTCCCCTCACTCTTTTTCAGCTCCAAACACTGCAATAGTGGGATTGTAAATAATATGCACCAAACTAAATTAAAAAAACACACAAAATGCATAGAAATACATGAGTGAACTGCAGACAGTAGTATGATACATTGTTATCAAAGAGTAGCAAACATCGACTTGTATGGTTCATACTCATACATGTATGCCCTAGTAACACTGCCAAGGTACCATCTAATTACGATCACTCCAGTAAAAAGTGGGATTGTAAATAATATGCTCCAAACTAAAAAAAAGAAAAACACAAAATGCATAGAAATACATGAGTGAACTGCAGACAGTAGTATGATACATTGTTATCCAAGAGTAGCAAACATCGACTTGTATGGTTCATACTCATATACATGTATGCCCTAGTAACACTGCCAAGGTACCATCAAATTACGATCACTCCAGTAAAAAGTATTTACTACAAAAAATAGAAATCACAAATTCTCCACTAAAGGAAGTATACATGAATTTAGGACCAATCTGTACAAGAAATGTCTAGGATTTTACATCCACCAGAATTTAGTAACAACAGTGTTGCAGAATACAAGCTAGCTTAAATCTAGTTACTATACAGTAAGCCTAAACCCTATACATCAATTAGGACCAATATGTGCAAGAAACATCTATGATTTTACATCCACCAGAACTTAATGACAGCAGTGTTGCAGAATGCGAGCTATCTTAAATTCTAGATACTGCACAGTAAGCCTAACCCCACTCATCTACTCCCGTAAAACTAAATCCAAAAATCGGATGGAAACAATTATCATATTAACTAAAAATTGAGTGAAAACTGCTCACAAATTCCGTCAAACCCTAGACGTTCCCCAACGACACAGCACAACATATGAACACAACAACTGGCCAGAGAAATCACCGCGCTACTCGAACCAGCGCCAATCAAATGTGGAGGGGAAGCAAATACCCGCTGGAGAGCGCGCGTGGCAGAGAACCAACAGCGCACTGACTAGAAGAAATTAAAAATAAAATCGCAGAATTCGCAAAGCACAAGCCGGCAGAGGACCAGATCTTGAAGGCTTACCCACGCTAGAGCGCCGGCGTCTCAGATCCGGAGGAGGCCGGCGCTTAGGACGCAGGATCTCGCCGCGGGAGTCGGCCGGCGGCGGCGGGAGTGTGCCGTTGTGGAGGATAGGGGAAGCGAAAAGGCGAAGCGGAAGCAAAGTGCGGGTGCGGCGTGCGGCACGGTGCGCTTCAAAAATGGCGAGGCAACGCGAGTGAACGCACGCACGCCCAAGCCGCCGAGCCCAACGGCTATATTTCTGGCCCTTTTATACATCAGCGTTAACGAATCACATGGGCCGTTCTGTGTTTGACGCTTTCAGCCCACTTGCTCTACTCCATCTGGGCCGGCCTGTTCCGACCCACGAACCTCATGCTAGTAAAGGGCCTCCTGTTCCGGCCTGTTCTCCCCACCGCTGCCGAACCCGGATCGCAGCGGAAGATGGCCGCCGACTCCGGGCTGGAGCTCGCGCGGGCGCGGTGCGGCGCGCTGCACGGCCGCCTCGCGGCCTCGCCGGAGCTGCCGCGCCACCCCGCGCTCCGCTCCCTCCTCCGCCTCGTCACCGCCGAGCTCGGGTTCCTCACCTCGGCCCACCCGGACCCCGCGACGCCGCTCTCCTCCAACCTCCCCCACCTCGCCGCGCTCCACCTCCTCCTCACCCACCCGGCCGTGCGGAGCCCGTCCCGGCTCTCGCCGCTCCCGGGGGTCGACTTCTCCTGCGCCTTCCGCGGCCGACCCGCGTGGGCGCTCGTATCCGCGAGCAACCCCGCCAGGCTCGCGTGGGCCCCGTGCGGGGGCCTCCGCGCCCGCGTCGCGGCGGTGCTGGATGCCGCGCGCGGTGCTCCGCCCGCTACACGGCCGGAGAAGCTGCTCCTCGTCTTCTCCCGCGGTGTCGGCGCGGACATCGCGCTGGGGCTCGCGGAGGGGTTCGGGGCCGTGGAGGCCGACTTGCTCGAGGAGTTCATCGGCGATTCCGAGGAAGAGGATGAGGAAGGGTGGATTGGCGTCAGCTTCAACCCGAGCGAGGAGCTTAAGAGCTTCAGGGCGTTCGAGATTGACGTCTTCGAGGGACCTGGCGAGGCTTTGCTGCCACCAGCGGCCACCGTGGCTGAGGAAAGTGGTGAGGAGGTGCTGTCGGGTTTTGATGTAACATTTGGTGCATTCATGGGGAAGATGAGAAGGGAATCGAGGGAGCTCTTGAATTTGGACACAACGGCGATAGTCGCTATAGTATCAGGGATCAGCAACGGTGGGGTGGGGAAGCTGATGGCTGCACCAGAGGCAGAGACTGGGGCGAGATTCAAGTGCAACTACAAGTTCGTCATGGATCAGGTCGCCTGGAAATGTTCCCTTTACAGTCTAGACGCTATTCTTTCATCTACCAGTTCTAGTTTTGATTGTTAACTGTACACAGATTTGATTGTTTTTCATCGTGATTTCTGTAAGGAAGCTCACATCAAACACTTAAATCTTAAGAAATATGCTTCTGCAGTCCAAATTGACAATAGAAAGAGTGAATTACTACTCCGAGAACTTGTATTGAATCATTTCATGCTTGCTTTGTAGGCACAATCCGAATTGCAGTGTCCAATACTCATAGAATTGGGGAAAGCGGTGGAGGGGAAGCAATGTATTATATGTGAAACTGTCAACTCGGAGTTCAAAGAAATTGTTTCGATGTGTGGTGGGCCTGAGGAGAAAACCAGAGCAAGACACTTACTGAAACAACTCACGTAAGTTCTGTTACTAAGCTAATTTATTTACTTTTGAATCCTGAGCATGATTCTTCTGTTACCATATATTAACATTTAAGACATAACACGTTATCGGGTTTCGTTTTGAGAACTAGCACATGATCATTTTTATGAGAGGCATACTTTTGCTCTTTCTTCCTGTCTTTATGTGGATCTCATCTGTTAGGTACATGTAGTGCCAAATGGAGCTCTCAGATGATTTCCTTTGTTCATCTAATCCCTATATTGAGTGATATGTAGATGCACTGGGGTACTCCAAGATTGTTAGTGGTGAAGTATCTGATAATTTCTCATTTCACCCTTATATTTTGTGGACGTGAACTCCTTTACTGGCTGCCCGATAAAAATTTTGTAGTAACTTGCGAGGCCGATGGATCCAATATAAATTGGTAGAATCGGTATTGTATTGTGATCTATATAATTATTGCACTGGATTTGCTAAATCGGTTGATAATTGAAAACTGCTTTAGCTTCCTGTAACTACATTCTGCAGTGGACAATTGTGGGCTGTTTTGCCTGCATTCTTCAGTTCATTCAAAATACTATAATATCCCACAAGTACTAGAACCATGCTAGAGTGCTAGTGTGTTGGTGCCTGCAAATGGCCTTGAATTTGTGTTTAACAAATATGCAATCCATATGTTACATTGATACTAACCAACACCTTTTGGCCCTGCAGAATTGTCCCAGACAGCCCTTCAGCACGTATGATGGATCTTCCCACCACAAGGAAGCTTGCGATGAAGAACAAGATTGTGTTTGGTACAGGTGACATCTGGCGTGCTCCCACTTTGACTGCTAACATGGGATTTGTAAGGGCTGTTTCACAGTCTGGTATGCCTTTGCTAACCATCGAGCACAGACCCCGGGCATTGATTGGTCTATGACGAACGGGTAGGCATAAAGGTATAGGTGTTTGAGAGTTGTAATTCTGCCCTTCTGGACTTGAATCTATCAGAAGCTGTAGTAATTTTGATTGTGCTATTCCTAGAACTAAAGTGCAGTCGTATGATCGTATCTACTCATGTCCTGCTTGCTTTGTACATACAAATGTATATGGTCCTGATCCACTGGGGTTTATTAGAGTCAGAATGGTTTGTCATTTATCGTGTTCCTAGCATCTTACTTTATACTTTTTCCGTACATCCCTGTGATGTCAAAACCTAAGAATGTGTTGGGCCAGTTTTCAAGTCTTCAGCATAGTTAATATTTGGAATGGCTCGTCAGCGTGAATTGTTGTAACAACCTTATCAAGTGGATGCTGACCTGCGGTAGATACGTAGATGTGGGTAGTATCATAAATTAACTGACCGTACAAGAGTTCCAGCTCACTAATCAACACCAAAAAAATCTAATTATGTTGCGTCAACCCTACCACTGTCAGTGGAGACGTCTTGTGATACTTTTGATTCATCTAGCAAGTAAAACATTCTTTAGTTCAAGAAATTGATGATTCAAGCGTACAGATGAACATGGATTTTATTTCCACACCAAAACTAGGACTGGCATATCAAATAACACAACTTGATTCTTTCCAACCCTGAGCTATTAGCTGTTAAAATTGTACATAAGCATTGAATAAATGTTTTCACAGACGTCCTCTGAGGCCCACCCAGGGAAGTGCTCAAAATCTAGAATCCTCCTCTGAAGCCCATCGACTGAGTAGTGTTCAGAAAAGGAAGGCACGAACTAGTAGGATTTTCCACAGTGAATCAAGCTGCCAGCCCCCAAGAAAAGCCCAAAAATCGCAGCGCTGCCAACAGTGGTCTGTCCAATGTATCTGATCTTTAGCAATCCAGGGATCTGTGGAACAAAATACACACTGATTAGCACTCACAATAACCCTAGAAACAATTATAAACTTCTATTCAGATATGTTCTCTCTTGTAAGTAAACTAACAAAAGCTACACTTTGTGATGATAATTGAATGGACAAACAAGGCTTAGTGGCAAAACATCAGTAGCACTATGGTAAGTAGCACCTTTCACATCATGAAGGATAGGCCAATCAATTTATTTCCTTTCTACTGGTTTGATATTTAATCACAATAATAACCCTAGAAACGATTATAAACTTCTATTCAGATATGTTCTCTCTTATAAGTAAACCAACAAAAGCTACACTTTGCGATGATAATTGAATGGACAAACAAGGCTTAATGGCAAAACATCAGTAGCACCATGTTGTAGCACCTTTTACATCTTGAAGGATAGGCCAATCAATTTATTTCCTTTTTACTGTTTTGATATTTAATAGTTTATGAATGTTGACATGTTCATCAAGGATACCACAAAACCAAATATTGAAAGGGAAATCAGATAAAAGCACTACCACAAAGCAGTTTGAACATAAGTAAGCAAACAATGTATGCATACCTTGTATCTGAATGCCTCAAACGTTCCATAGCAAGCACCTGCACAGAAAGAAGCAAAACATGCCAATTATTAACTTGATACTCATGTCCAACCCTAAGGCAGCAGAGAGAAGGAAAGGCATGTCATTTATTTTGGTGATATTCATATCCTAGGAAACACATGGGCTCAAGAAAATTTTGAGAACAAGTTATAAGCAACTTTCTGTTAGAGCTACACCTTGAGATCAACCATTGTATAAGAGTTATTGCCCAGAAGAAGTAAAGAAGCCAAGCATGATAGCTAGAAGCACTGGCCCTCTTAACACATGCCGTAAAAAATTAATAAAAGCAAAACTTTCCAAAGGGTGTCTGCCTTATACAAAACTCAAAAGCCAACTATGGAAGTTGAAATGCCAGAGACAAATAGCCTAATACAACAACAACCATCTACAACTACAACACTTTCAACCTTGAGGTCACTGTTATCTCCACGAGTAAAATACAAAACCACCAAAGGAACTATAACTTTTCAACGGCAGATACCAGCAAGTCAACATACAAACAATCCAAATACTGTCATCTTTCCACTATAAAGTGCAAATCAGCAATAAAAACCAAAATCTAAATATACTAATCGGTACATTCCACAGAAGCACTGAACGGCTTTTGACCCTACGTAGTCATTCAGTCAAAACCAACTAGAAAATCTTACATTTTTCATCCCAAGTCTTAACTACCACCAGCAACAAAGCTAAGAGCACACGTCCACACGCGATTGGGCGAACAAACTCTAACAACAGCTCAACGATCTAGTCCCCTCAGACGTCTAGTACTTCCACACCCAGCTGCTACCTGAACTTGAACTCTTAACAGCTGCCTGGGCTCGCACATCTGAGGCCGCAGAGCACCCCCAACTAACCAGACAAACCACGGATCAGCAGCTAGCTCAAGAAGATTCCTCAAATCGCACGCTAATACACTTCTACCAACCGCATACCATGGGCGAATTCGGACCAGTTAGCGCGGATTGATACAGAGCTAGGGTTTAAGGTTTTAGGGAGGGAAGGGGGTTTACCGACGGCTCCGCCGACCGCACCGCCGATGGCGACTCCGGCGCCCACGCGCGCCAGGCAGCTGTCGGTCCTCGCCATCACCTCCTCTCGTCCTCTACCGCCGCCCAGCCGCCGCCGCCGCCGCTCTCGGCCACCTCTTGCTGCCTCCCTGACTGACTTCCTCGCAGAAATTCTTCTCGTCTTTTTTTCTTTTCTTGCGTGGAGGATCTATCCGGGTCGCCCGTTCGCAGCTCACGTTTATGGGCCGGGCTGCGCTCGCCGGCGTCTTTCGCAAGTCTTTGGTCGGCCTCGTGTTTCCTTTTCCTTTCTCGGATAGGAGTTTTTTTTTGACATGGATCTCGGATAGGAGTTGGGCCGGGCTGTCGTAGGGAAGTAGGAGAATCAAACACAACATAAGCCACCCGATTCGCGTTACGCACGGCTAGGATCCAGCTGAAGTCGCAAGAAATTGATCCAAGATTGGCGCTTTTCAAACTTTCATAAAAAAAAAGATTGATACTCTTCAACACGTATCAGCGCAGTAATTGGGAAAGCTACCCGGAGACGTTTTCTTGGATTAAAAGTTAATAGCGCAAGTTAATTGTAACCCAAGAATTAGTTAAAGCGCAAGTTCCCCTTGCAATGAATTACCGTGGCTAGCTCCTGTGGGCGTCTTTGTTGGGTTTGTCTTCGAGAATTTGGGACTTGGTCACTTGGGCCTTGGGCCATGTAAACTGCATTTTTTTAAGGGCAGGTAAACTGCATATTGACTTATGGCTTCTTCAAAGAGAAAGAGAATGCATTCGTAAAACATTGTACACCTGTACCATCTCGATCGATCAATTATGCAACCTTCCGTTTTGTAGTTTTGTGGGTATGCTGGAGACTGGAGACTACAACTTGGGGTTGGGGGCAGGTGAAACGTGTTGACTTTGCAGGTTGCAGCACATATACATGGCACAAATTAGCTTCACTTTCCTCACTTCGCCATCGCTTTTAGGTGGAGCGGTTGAGCATTGGTGCACTTGTAATTTTGTAAATGACCGTGCGTCAGGGTTCAGTGCCTAGCATTATCAAAGATCGCTTGTTGCAAGGGACAAATCTGTGGATGATCCTGGGCCTAACATTGTCAAGCTACTTGTAAGCTCTCCTGTCGAGCAATGGTCGCGACCAATGTTCTCCAGCTGTTGTGATAATCCCTCTCACGGAACAGGTGGAGGAATGGTGAAATTAACTCCAAGTAAATACGTAGAAATCTAGCCATGCATATTATTCCTCTCTAACAGTAATATGATAGTACACTCTGTACACGAGATGAACACGACGCTGTTGGCGGGAGTGCGCCTGTGCAAAACACGGCCAGCACTTCGCCAAAAGAATCCAACGCAACAGCTGTCTCACTCTCTCTCTCGCTAAGAGAGATAAAAAACCAAAGAAATCTAGTACGTAGTAGAACGCAGCGCAGCAATGGCGAATAAAATCACAGCTTGAAGCTGAACTTGCAGTTGCTGGCCTTGATCTTGATGGGGCTGCTGAGATCCATGAGCCTGTCGACGACGAGGTCGCATCGCACCCTGGACGTGACCTTCCACAGCTTGAGGCTGCCGAGCTCGACGCGCACGGGCACGTCGGCGCGGAACACCAGCGGCACGGCCCCCGCCCGCTGCGCGTCCTGGAGCCCCGACACCACCGCGCTCCCCAGCTGCACCTCCCCGGCCATGGCCAGCGCCAGCACCGTCGTGTTCCGGTGGCCCTGGTAGAACGCCGGCAGCGCGCCGCGCGCCAGGCGGTAGGACTGGTACCAGACGCTCAGGCTGGACCCGCGCTCGTAGTAGATCCCGATGCGGGTGTTGGGGTTCGCCGCCGTCACCGACACGTCGAACGCCGCCCGCGCCGTGAGCGTCGACGGGTCGACCTGGAACGCGGACACGGCGAGGCGGTCCACCGAGTAGCGCGGCGCCTGGGGCTTGAAGACGAGGTACAGCGCGGCGGCCGCCGCCGCGGCGAGGACGGCGAGGACGACCGCGGTGGCGAGCACGCAGCAGAGGAAGCGGCAGCAGCAGCCGCGCCCGCCCCGGCGCTTCCGGGGAGGCGGGAGGGGCGCCGGCGGCGCGACGCGGCGCGGCGGCGGGGGCAGAGGGCCGTGACCACGGTGCTGCTGCTGTTGAATGTTCGCGGCGCGCTGCTGCGCCGGGTCGCCCTTGTCGGAGCGGAACGAGCCGCCGGGCACCAGCGGCGCCGACTGCCGGTTGCCGGCCTCCAGGTCGACCGGGTGGATCCTCTGGTGATCCGCCATGACCGAACTCCGCAGCTACGTGCACGGTGCACCACCTGCCACTTCTCCGCGGTACAAGCAAAGGCGAGGCAAGATCACGCACGCTAGCTCCTCCACTCGCCCTGCCCCTGCGTGCCGTGCCTTTGCTTGCTGCCTGGTATGCGTATGCGCGTGCGTGCTCCCCCTCCGTCCGTGGCAGCAGAGCCCCGCGCGGCTCTGTTTCTATATAGGATGCGGCGAGGCGGAGGACTAGGCGTCACGCCACTACGGGCCGAGGGCGACGGCGAGGAGGTGGAAAGGCGGTGGACTTGTGAGGCCCGGACCGGGAGGCTTGTCTGTGAAGAAGGCCGCAGGCGAGAGGGGTTTTATGCGTGCGTGCGCGTGTCGGGGGAAGGAGACGGGAAGAGGAGGCCACGAGGGGATGCGGGGACGTGAAGTCTCCACCTGCCCCCCAACGGCACGGGCGCGGCGCCAGGGACTACTCAGGATGCAGATTCTCGTGGGTCAACCCAATGACCCACTACCCAAAAATCAAAATGGGGCCTAATTACCCATTAAATTGACCCATCCAACTTTAGTGCCAAATAGTATTTAGTGTTTTGGGTTGCCGGGTAACCCGATTAGCACACGGAGCTTTATCCCGAGCTTCTACCAGGTGCGCCGCCGCCACGGGAAAGGAAGGGGACCGGCCCGCACCGCAAGGCCGCACACCTTGGGTTGCTGCCGCTCCTCGCTGGCGCGGGGACCCACCCCGTTGAGAAGCCGCCCCGCCACCGCACGCCGCCGTCGACGAACCGCCCGCCCCTCAAGGCGCACCAGGCCCCGGGGTGGGAGATGCCCGGGCGTTCGCGGAGTACTCCCTGGCGGAGCTCCGTGCGGCCATGGGCGGGTTCGTGCCCGCGAAGATCGTCTCCGAGAGCGGCGAGAAGGCGCCCAACCTCATCTACAGGGGACGGCTGAAGAGCCCCGGCGGCGCCCCGCCGCACGCGATTGCCATGAAGAAGTTCGCCAAGCTCGCGTGGCAGCATCGTCGCCCACCTCGCGCTGCCACCTGTGCCTCGTTCTTGGCCTGCGCCCCCGTCTGCCTTCTCCGGCACCGTCGCCCACCTCGTTCGTAGCGCGCCTGTGAGGATCCACAGATCACAACAGCAGCAAGGCAGCCATTTACAGGGGGCACGACTGTCTTCCTCCCCTCCTGCCGTAGCTAGCATCCACACACGACGAGAACGCAGGATGACGGCGTGGACGCCTTGGCGCTGGCGCTTGCGAAGCAAGGGAGGCCGTTCTTTTGGTGTAATTTGGGTTAAACCAGTTACCCAAAACCCAATGATGCAGAGGATTGGGTTGACCCAGAACCTAAAAATAATTAACTGGGTAGAATGGGTTGGTTTTTGGGTCAACTAAATGCAACCCACTTACATCCTGAGGGCAGTCCCAACCCAGTGACTAGGATGGTGTCCATATAATTAAATGAACTGTCACCTATGATAAAAGATGATGTGACGAGTGATTAAATGAAGAAACAGAAGGAAACCGGGTCTTGCATGAGACATGGTGTCTACGCACCATCCAAGACAAGATGCGAGAGAACTAGCATTAAATTAAAATATAGAAGAGTGGTGTTTGCATTGGGAGTGTAGTGTCTACTACTAGTTTCTTAATGACGTGGAAGCTATGGAAATCATGTATAATGTTTTGGGTTGGGACTGCCCCAGGGACTACGCGTCGTCGAAAGGGTGCGTGGTGTGTGCTGCGCTTTTCGCTTATTTTACTGCGTTTTCGCGGCGGGGGTTGCTTGGGTTGGGTTTGGAGAGCGCCGGTGGTTGGGGTGGCGCGTGGAAGCCAGGGAGCAGGGGAGCGGCTGGTGGCTGCCGAGACGCGTCAGCGCGGTGCGGCGCCGGCGCGGGCGCGGCGGCCCTTTTTTGGCAGACGGCTCGATGCCTGATGCCGCACATGGGGCACACGGAAATGGGCCGTCGGAGGATGTGTCAGGCAGGCGGAGGATTTTCCTGCGGGGGCACGTGACTGTACTGTGATCGGGACGCTGCAGCCACCGCTCCGGCACGCGGCGAGTCGGCAGAGCTGCCTGCCGTGCCTGCTCACGCGGTGGCTTCACTCTGCCGCTCCGCGTTACGCCGTCGACGTGCCGTCAGAACGGTAGTTTGTATGTTCCTCCGCCGAAGCTGGTTCAAGGTGGCTGTTAGTGCCGAGCATGTTGACAATGCAAACCGCGCAACCACTTGCGAGATAGTACATAGCTGTGGTTTTCTTTAACGGGAGATTAAAATGTAGGCAGTTTGGCGTAGCTTATGGCCATATAGTCTCTGTGCTTTGTTTAGGGGACAGTCTAATAATAATACTCCTGCGTGTCGTATATATTAGGATAGCATAACATAAAAAACCAGGAGGTAGGATGCAACGGATACGTCTTTTTTTTTCTTCTTTTTTGCTGCAGTGCAGGACTGCAGGCACGTTTTCCTCGTCACGCGTACACCACGGCGACGTGTGGGGCTCGTTCGATCCACTGATGATGTTCCGGTGGGTGTCATTAAGAAAAGACACTTGGCTGAAGAAAACGGAAAGCAGGAGAAGGAAGGAGAGGAGAAAGATACGTCGCGAGCATCTCTGTCCAACGGTGGTTGAGCGATGCTGAATTGCTGAAACACGCTACAACCTACAATACACGCCGATGAGGCCTGATCGAGTAAACAAAAGCGATGAGCAGGAAAGGATGTGACTGGTATGTTTAGTCAAACGAGTGTCGGCAAAGCTCTCTCACGGATACACAGAGATCGAACCAATGATTCGATCTACCGCAAGATCGGTAGGAGGAGGGCTAGCTCGGTCGATCAGTTTCAGCTTCAGTCGTGCTAGTAGGCGACGGGCGACTTTTTATTATCTCTACCTTGGATGGACTTCTCCTTTATTTAACTTGTCAGGAACTAAAAGAAATGTTTAGTTGAGCAGCACGGTGGACATAACTCAGACGGCCTGCTTGTCAATTGGACTGGATCTGGGTTGGTTTCGCTTAATTTGGTCATGGGAAGGCTATCATTTTGATTGCAGTATTTGATATCCACATCACCGTCTCTGACGACTGAAGAGAGGATTTAAATAAGGCAAGCAAGCTTTGAGCCGGTGACAACTGCAGACAACTACGACAGGGACAGTGTTTAATAAAAAAGCGAGGGAGGGAATGTAGCGCGACAAGGACAACAGATCGACAATGATCTCAGTGCATCGGATATTATTGCCTTCCGTTGTGTTAACACTTAAAACAGCTAAATTGATCCTTTTTAGAAGGATGGAGGAACTAATTAAATTGTTCGTGGTCCTTCAATGGTTCGTTGATCTTAGTAGGGTTTGGAAAACTCAATTTTGGCATGATCCTTAAATGGGCATGGTTGAAGTGAACTAATTCTCCTCTACAAATATCAGATCGTCAGTTTGTTGAAATAAATAAATAAACAGTTCCTCAGTCATTCACTCCATCAGTTTGGCAGATTGCTAGTGGCAAAATTATGAATGGGCTGTCAGAGATGAACCAAAATAAAACTACACCACGGATTATATGGAACAAAAGATAACTTAATCGCAATAAAAAATTTTATGTGATGAGTTCGGATGATTTCGATCTCGAGTTCAAGAGTTTGTATCAGAGAAATGGCAGATGATCTTTTCAAAAAAAAAGAGAGAGAATACAATCGAGATTTGGATAACTATTGACGTATAGAACATTTATTTGATACGCGAACAATGAGAGAAGAAGTGAACATATAAGATGAGGTGTATGTATTGGTTTTTTATTTATTTTATCACAATTACGCATAAAGTTGTTACATTATTTCATCTAACCGTAATTCATTCTTTGGGGCAGTTCCGCTCACATTCAAGCTTTGTCTTATAGCAAACGCTCATACCCTTGCTACAACAATAGCAATACGGGAAACTTCCTGAGCATTCAATTGTTGAGTAGCAGAATCCTGATGCGTGGATCTTTGGTTACTCCTTTCATCAGTGGTTGATCGGCCTGTGTTTTTCAAGCATGGAAATTAACCCCATTAAGGTGCATACACATAGATCATAGAGTAAGCAACAAGGCAGTGTCATGAAACTACACACATTCATTAGTGTGCCTCTCAACTAATAAGCAGTGGGTTTTAATTATATGAAAGAGCCAGATATGATGGCAATATGTTTTTATTGAACCAGCAGAAAGTAAGAAGTATTCTCTACTACATAGTAATTAGCCTCGTGACACAATGGAAACAACATTTTTTATTGATTTCACTTACATTCCACATGAATTGTGATGCATCCAAGAAGCAGCAATGAAATCAGCACTAGTGCATCAATGTTTCTTGAGTGCCTCTCCATTTTGTGGACAACAGATGTTTTGTTATCTTGGGAGAATATATATGTTCTGCTGAAGTGAGATGCATTGAGAATGCAGACAATGTTCATATATATAGGACAAACATAAAGCATATGGAAGACATATAATTAGCTAGAATTTATCACCCTAGGTTAATCATGGATAAAGTTCTTTTCAAAGTTAGTAATTCTAATTTTCTAATATTTAAAATGGAGGGAAAAGTTACTAAAATAATTGCATTGGTCATATGGATTTATTGCTTGCTTGATCCAACTATATTTGACACCTATCAAAGCGTTGCAACACTAGAATAGATTAACATTATAGCAAAAGTTCATTGCTTCTAGCCTTTTGTGTAAATATATTTATATGTGTCTGTTGATCCCATTGTAGATAGTTGTCACTGAGTTATTTCCTTTTCTCTTAAAACAAAGCTCTTTAAATCCTAGCAGAATGGCTACTTCTAAAATTGCTACCTTTGAAGATCCAAATTATTTTAGTAAGTATAATGGCTATGCTAGAACTATGGTGAAATGATTTGGTAGCGCAAATCAAACAAGCAAATGACACATGTGGAATTCAAAAAAGAACAATACAAAGAGTTATTACATTCTTAATTTCATCACTCTTGTGGTGAATAACTGAATATTGTTGGGCTTGGGACCATCTTTCAAAAATTGCTGGGACAAAAAGGATCTATCATATTTTAGGTTATGGGTTGACAGAGGTGAATGTGCTGTTGCTTGAGGTGCAAACATCAATGGATCTAGGTCCGAGAAATGGAACTTGATTCTATTACTTGCTAAACTCGATTCCAATTGATTAAAAGACTGTGATAATGAGATGGAATGAGGATAAGTACGTGTAGTGGTAGCTACTCAGTTCGGGACTGGTAGGGCCTTGCATGTCGGAGTGAGACTGGTGTAGTTGCAGCTATATGGTCTAGGACCAGTAGAGCTTTGCACCCGTAACCGTTGTGGGGTTTTTTTTTTTTGATGACCGGAAGATGACGGAGAAGTTTGCCACGTAAGGATCTGGGAGCCTTGTAAAATGATTGTTGCACTTCTCGGTTATGGACACTGCATGTTCACAGTGCCGCATTGTAGTAAGCAAGTGAACGAAGGATAATGAATATTGTTGATTACGTTAATAAATTGGTTCCTACCTTAAGTGTATGTGTATCGGATAGGCAGATGAGATGATGGACATGAGACACCTCCATGTTCTTTGCATCGTGGTGCAAAACGTGGCCGGGCAGTATCGGATATCCTATGGGCCGAGCTGTTAACAAATAGCAAAGCTGTGACGGCCCATGTTGCTATTTCTTTTTTCGGCCCTTGTTTGCTGCTCTGTCAGTTTCTTATTCCTCAATCCTGAGCAAGCTAAAGCTAATGCTTACGATAAAGCTATGGCGCGAGGAGTCGCGCTCGCGCGGGAGCGCGCGACCCTGCGCGGCCCATTGTTTTAAGCTGGGTGTACGGCAGAGCATTTTGCGCGTCCTAATCTGTGTGGTCTGTTAGGACTGGATAGGGAGGTGGGTTGTTGCTGCCCACGTATATTTCTATTTGTTTGGTCTCTAAAAAAATGTGATAACTTACGTCACAAGTGTCTGTTTCCAATTCCGTTTGCACCAATATACTCTTTACGATGAAATCTATAAAATTAGATTCATGATGCATATATTTTAAAATAATTTTATGTGCCGACAATTTATATTGAATGTATAGTAGCTAGTTCTATATTAATTATGTAACAACTTACGTAGAAACTTATCAACTTATATTGATAGTACAATTTTATTGAGTAAGTTGATAATACAATTGTATACAAATTGATATATTGTCTATATATTAATAACGATATTCATCATTTCTACATAAGTTTGATACATATATAAGTTGATACATAATCTTTAAAGTACGAAGGAATATGAATTGATATGATCATATGTTGATAGCACTACCACACATATGAAGGAATTGACAAATAGATACATAATATAAGTTGTTACATAATCTAAAATATCTATATAAGTTGATACATAGTCTCTATATAAATTTAAATACCTAGAAATATAAATTGATAAAATCATTGTGTGTAAATCAGTATTATTGCACGTATAAGATGTTGACAAGGAATTTCTATGCAATCTCTACATAAGTTGATACATTATCTTTTTTATAATTAAGTTTATACATAGTTATAGAAGTTGATTGTGTTGTGTCATATAAATTGATAGAACCACTATATCAGTTGTGACAACGTAAAAGTTGTCACGTATTCTATACATATATCGATATTAATATGTTGATACACAATCTTGTTTAGTATAATGCATTATTTGAACTATCATATTGATACATTGTATCTACATAGGTTGATATATACAGGTTGTCATATAACATCTTCATAAATTGATACATGATCTCTATATAGGATGACATGTCACTTTATATAAGTTGATATTACAATAAAATAACTTTAAAACATATACAATATTGGTCTTGTTTTGTAGATCTCGTCGGTAGAAACATAATGGTGCAAACGGATTTGAAAATGGGTGCTTGATGAGATAGTTATGGCCGTTTAGAAAAAAACGTGCTAACATTTTTTGGTGCTCATCTCACGTTCTCACCGGCAATGTAGCTTGAAAGCGACGCTCGTGTTTACCAGCCGTGCATGCAGTACTTCCGCAGTTTCCGTATGATTTTTTGTGACTATAATAGGGCGTTGGCGTATATTATTTCTCTTTCTGTTAAAACATGATTGGTCGGAAAGGGGTCGCGCGTTGAGTTTAATCCGCGACGGATCGCGCGTTATCCTGGTCCTGATGCTTAACATGATTCACACCACTTCAGATTTTCATCACTTATAACTATACCTTGCACCATTTATTCCATCTGCAGTAACAACATTGCACACAAATATTTCCTTCAAAAAAAAAACACATTGCACACAAATATACGATACATACACTGGTACAGGGCAATGAACCAACGACAACTATAGCCTATAGGCATATTAGGAACCTCTGCAATCCTCTAATCATACGTGCACAGCACGTGCCAACAGATACAGCCATACAGGAGACACAACCATATATCAACTGCCTCTCACTCCTCTGACCAGGTGACGTCCACCATGCCGAGGCTCTGGTCGAGGCCGAGGGCGTCCCAGACGGCCGGCGACGCGTCGACGATGTTGTTGTCGCAGGGCGGCTCGAAGTTGTGCTCGTCGTCGCAGCCGTGGACGGAGTCGCACTCGTCCACCACCTTGGCGTACACGGAGTTGCCGTTGGCGCTGATCCTGATGCGGTGCCCGCAGCGCGCCATGTCGCTGAACCACCCCGTGGAGAGCGCCACCACCTTCTCCTCGTCGCTGTGGTAGGCGTTGTCGCACTCCGACGGGCCGCCGCCGTCCTTGCCCTTCTCGAAGCTGTTGAGCGTCAGCACGGCCTTGGTACTCGCCGTCACCGGCGGCGAACATCGGTACTGCGGGTACTCCTTGCCGTCCTCGCAGCAGTCCGGGTCGTTGCTCTTCTCGCAGTTGCCCGACCGGCCGGGGAGATAGCCGCTGGCGCGGCACACGCCGAGGCCGGCGCCGGGGCGGAGGGAGGACGCCATGTGGGAGGCGGAGAGCGTGACCAGGAGGAACATCGCCATGGCGGCTACAGCTCTGGCAGTGGCCATCTCTCGGACTCTCCTTGATTCGTCAAATGCTCGAACCCCTGCTTCTCACTCCGTTCTTGCTCTTCCCGAGCTCTGGTTGGTTTGCTTGATGGTTTGAAGTTACCAGTGCATGGGTTTATATAGTGATCTTTCCACTTGGTACATGCATATGAACTCGCATGGAATGCCCGTGCCGTACCAAATGGTTTGATAGATGGCGTTCGTGTTTACTGAGACGGCAATCCAATCACTCAACTCACTTGTGCGTTCAGTCAGGTGAATTAGATGACTTTTGCCGTGCCGTATGAGATGGTTTAAATTTGTGTTATGTGACTATGCGATAAGTCGCAGATTGAGTTTTCTTTTGTAAAAAAAAAGTCACCTACCTATGTTGAATATCTATCTCTTATATCTTATTACAATAGAAGCAAAAGGAGCCACCAGAGGGCCTAAAAAATCCCGCGTTAATCTAAAAAAGAGAAGGATATATGCCGTCGGATTTTATGAAGATCTAACGGCCTATATTATTCCATTAATCTAAAAAATTGAAGAATATATGCCGTCGGATTTTATAAAGATCTAACGGTTTATATTATTCCGTTAATTTAAAAAAGAGAAGAATATATATCATCGGATTTCATGAAGATCTAACGGTCTATATTATTCCGTCCGCCGTGGCCGCCGTGCAGCCATTTGCCGCCGTATCAGGCCTCCACCGTCGCCGCGCGGCCATCCGCGTCCTCCGCGGGAGCCCTCCACCGTCGTCACGCTGTCGTCCGTGGCCGCCGCAGGAGTCCTCACCGTCGCTGCGCGACCGTCCGCGGCCGTTGCCATCGTGGAAGCCATCCGCGGCCGCCGTATGAGGCCTCCACCGTCACCGCACGGCCATTCGCGTCCTCCGCGGGAGCCCTCCACCGTCGTCGTATTGTCGTCCGTGGCCGCCGCAATAGTCCTCGCCGTCGCCGCGCGACCTTCCGCCGTCGTTGCGGGAGCCGCCCGCACGCCTTCGGAGTTTAGGGTCCGGCAGCTCCCCGCGCCGCCTTCCGTTAATTCAAAAGGACAATAATATATACTATCAGATTTCATGAAGATTAAAAGGTCCATATTATTCCGTCCGCCACCGCCGCCGTGCAGCCATCCGTGGCCGTCGTATGAGGCCTCCACCGTTGGCGCGCGGCCGCCGCAGTAGCCCTCCACCGCTACCGCGCGGACGTCCGTGGCCGCCGCGGGAATCCTCGCCGTCGCGGCAGCAATCATGCGTACTGAAGTTGCCTTTTATTTATGGATGATGTTTATGATATCTGCCATATCAATGTCATTGGCAGCAACCTTCTGGATGATCATCGTTACTCTACGAGGTATGTTTGTTTATCATCTTTCGATAGTCTTGCTTTCTCTTTCTGAAACTTAAGTAATACCATTGTTGAATTTCCGTTCAGAAAAAGAGCGATGGCTTCATATAATTCGTTTTCTTTTCCATACTAGTAATTGACTATAGTACTCTTAGAGCAACTCCAATACATCCCTTTTCTCTTTTACTCTTTCTACTTTTATAGGGAATCACCTTTCACAATTTCACAGTATTGGTGAGAGGTGTTCCAGCCACCTTTCTTTTTTACCATCCATCATTTCTAGACGTCTGAGACCTACACATGTCACTAATCGATATATTTTTACTTTTTTTTCTCCCCTATCTCTTCTCTCCCCTTGCACCACTCTCGGCTGGCCGCGCCCAACCTTAGTAGGGGCCACGATGCTCGCACGAGCTGAGGCGATCGTATATATGGCGAGCAGTGGCATAGCGGCGCGTGCAGAGATGAGAGGAGAGAAAAGAGAAAAGGGAATTAAGATAAAAGAGCCTAATCAGGTTTTAAGAGAGAGGGGAAGGAATAAATGGATTTGAGAAAAAAACTAAAAGGAAAGAGAAATAGAAAAAGAATCTGGTGAAGCAGCATTATGTTATTCCTTTTCAATCCACTTTAACTAGAAATATAAACAAAGGGGATGATTTTTCTCCATCTGGTGGAGACGTAGAGTTACTCTAATATTGCTCAAGTTAAGTTACCGTCAGCATGCAATTCATGGGTTACCTGATTCTGTTTATGTTTTTCCAGATATGCCATAGCTGAGAGCCTGACACGGTGAATGGAGCATTCTGGCGATGTTTATGTGCTTCTGCCACTGAAGCCGTCTAGAAGATTTTGTACTGGTCCTATTACGTCTCATGCTGCTAAATGCTAGGTTCTATACGTGCAAGTGCGTGTTCAGAATCCTTAGGCATGTCTTGACAGTCTTGTGATGTAGGAGATTCCACAAATACAAGTCCATATGACCACATCTAATTACTGACAAGAGATAAGAGGATGAAAACCATGCTAATTACTGGCAAGAATCCTTAGGCATGTCTTACAGTCTTGTGTAGGAAATTCTTGTCAGCTAATTACTGACAAGAAGAAAGAGGATGAATAGGCTACATCTACGTACATGTGACGGGAGGGATGATGAACCATAGAACGTACTCAACAGCATGTAGGAGTATGGCACCCGCACACAGGTTCAAAGGCACATCACCTCACCTGCACTGAACGGGGAACCAGTATAAGCAGCGCGGTAGGATAGGAATTGGCCCCAAACGGAAACAAGTCAAGTCAGCTGATCTGTGAAGGGAACCCCCAGCACAGTGGCACTTGCCACGGGCCAGCTCCGCGCCTCTACGTGCTACACGACCATTCCAATAGCCTATGAGTTGTAAAATCCTCTGGTAGTACTATGTGAGAGATGATTTGACACGGAATTAAACTAAAAAATGCACCGAGCCCATATGAATCAGAAGGCTGTGTTACTGAAACGACCTCGGCGGCGGCGTTCCAGACTTCCAGCCTCCAAACGACGAGCAATGAGCCAATGAGAAGGATCAAAGAAAGATGTCCGTGAGGTCCCATTCCTACAGCTGAAGGCATGTGATCGAGGACGTGACCGTGCACACCCTGTTGAGGTTTCCATGGATGAATGAAGAACAAAAGAGATCGAGACGTCCCTGTCCCCGTGTACGACGTCTCGCCAATAACTTACCGTTCTTTCAGATCCAGACACACGTGTTTGTGTCATTCTGTGTGTTGTCATCTATGCACAACGCGGGCGCACGCGAGCTCGGCCGCCGGCCGGTGTTCGGAGCCCACTGGCAGGTTATGGCACACTGGAGCAAGAGCGCGTGTGCCGCTCTAGGCACTCCAATGGCGGTTCTCACGCGGTTACTCCCCGGGCAGCTTTTTTTTTCAGACAAAGCGATCACCTTCTCATCGAAACGGAAACGAAGGCAGAAGCCCGAAGCCGCGTGCGTAGTGGGTAGGATAGCGATTCGCGCAAAAGGCAAACTAAGGCCATGCAAAATTGGGAGTGCAAATTTGAGAGTTGAGGGTCATGTCGTAATCGGTCATGTCGTAATCATTACGTCATTGTAGCATTTCGTTTGTATGTGCGAGAAATTGTCCAAAAAATTGATAAATTAGGCTCAAAATGTTCGTCTCGCAGAGTACAACAAAACTGTACAATTAGTTTTTAATTTCATCTACATTTAGTACCCCATGCATGTTATGACATTTTGATGTGATGAGGAATCTTCTTTTTACATAGTGAATTTGGGTGTAATTTTTTAGAAACTTTTGGGAACTAAACAGAGCCTTGGAGGCTCAGATGTGTGTGTACACAGTGTGCAAGAAATAAGCCCCGGCTACTGGCGCATACAGCGTACTGAATTACTGATCACCACCTCCTCCCATTTCCTCCATATTCTTCCTTGCCACCGACGCCGCGCATGGCGCACCCTCGCCGAGCCACACTCCTCTTCCTCTTCCTCGTCGCGACAGCGAGGCTCGTCGCCGCCGTCCAGGACGACACGACGATGACGAGCGGCCACCTCCCGCCTCTCCTCGACTGCGCCCCGCCGCGAACGCCGTCCACGACGGGCGACGACAGAGCCTTCCGCGCTCACCTGGCCTCGGCCCTCGGCGCCCTCCCCTCCGCCGCCGCGGCCGCGCCCAAGGGCTTCGCCACCGCGCGGTCCGGCGGGGCCGGCCGCGACCGTGCTGCCTTCGCGCGGGGCCTCTGCCTCGGCGCGAACGCCTCCTCCCCGGCCGCCGCCCGCGCCTGCCGCGCGTGCCTCTCCGCCGCCGCCAGGGACGTCACCCGAGGCTGCGGCCCCAGCCGGCGCGCCGGCGTCTGGCGCGCGGGGTGCTTCCTGGCGTACGCGGACGCCGACGCCGCGGCGGCCGGCGAGGACGCGTTCTACGTCGCCCCGAACACGGCAGCGACGCCGGACCACGCGTGCGCCGCCGACCGCTCGGCGGCGGAGTGCGCCCGGTGCTTCGAGGACTCGCTGAGAGCGGCGGCGGCGTCGGTGGGGTGGCTCCCGCGGCTACGCGGTGGCGAGGTGTTGGTGGTCGGCTACAGATGCTGCGTGCGCGTCCGAGTGTCCGTTCCACCGCAGGGGCAGTGGCCGCGCAGCGGTGAGTTCCCTTTCTCCATTGCTTGGTCGATCCTAACAATCTTTTGATCGCCGCGTTCGCAAAATATGCTTTCCCTGCAGTACTTGGGCAGATTCGAGACCTTTTTCTTGTGCTATTGATACTTATGGTGACAATGAGTGAATTGGCGGTAATCGGAATGATGTTGATCATGATCATCGAGACTGTACGAGGTACGCTTATCTCTGAGAAGCTAGTCTGCTTGTTTTGATTAGCAATAATCGTGATATCCTTAATGAAAATGCGCTGGCAAATTTCTACGGTTTCTCAAATTGCGGCTACTGACTTGGCGCCTGATTCGGTTTGCAACATTCTTAGCATTGAAGAAGTTGCTGCTTATGTTCGGTTCGTAGCATATAGTTTGGGCTGAAGATATACTACGAGTTTGTTTTCATGGTTACTAGCCTCCCTCTGTTTTCGTGCAGAATTACCGTAGCTGATACAGCGAATGGAGAATTTCGGGGCGACACTTCTGCCATTGATGTCATTAGAAGGGGGCTCTGCTGGTTCTGCAACAACATCTTCATGCTATCCATGCCGTAGATGATTAACTGCCACCATTACTTCAGTTTCAGTACGTAGGAGACTGGGAAAGCACAGGTCTGTATCGTGCCTGTGTGCTGATGGAGACATGAGTAAAACAATAAACCAAAACCAATTAGTTGTTCTTGCGGATATTGGCCTTGTAAAACTGTAACGCCCGCGTTTTTTCTCTCTGGGAAATCACTAATTAAATCACCGGTGAAAATCTTTTCAAAATGTTTTACCGCCCGAGCTCCCGCTTCCGCCAAACCCCGTCCGCCTTGTTACCCCCCCCTCTCTCCTTGACCGGTTCGCTTCGCAATCACTGCCCTCTCTCCCGTCCCATCCCCCGTCGCCCGCTCTCGGGTCGACTGCTGGGCCCGACCATCCCTGGCCGACCGCCGTCGACGCCTGTCTTTCCCGCCGCGAATCCCGCCGTCCCCTCCCCTTTTTCCCCTCTCCCTTTTCCTTTTTCCCTTCTTTTCTTCCTTCCCTTTTTCTTTTTTTTCTTTTTTTTTCCTTTCTCTTCTTTCTTTTTCCCCTTCTCTGCTTCCTCTGCCCGACACCTCCGCTCTGCTCCGCACGCCGCCGGTCGCCCCCCCCCTCCTCTCACCCCGCACCACCGGCCGAACCTCTCCCCCTGCTCCACGCTCTAGCACCGCCAGCACTCACCGCACCGACTGCGCATACGCCATCGCTCCACCGCGGCAGCTGCCCTCGCGCACGCCAACACTGCCGGGCCGACCACCGCCGTGCTCCCGGCCGCGCTCGCGCCGACCGCCGACCACGCCACGCCACCGGCCGTCCCTCTGCCGTGCCGCCCATCACCGCGGCCCCGCCACAGCCATCCGAGCACGCTGACGCCAAGCCACCCTTCGTACACGCCACACCCCGGCCGTCGCTCCGACCACCGTACGCAGCTCCCGCGCCGACCACGCCACCGCCGGCCCCGCCGCCGTCCCGTCGCCACCACACCGCGCTCACGCCACAACACGACAGGCACCACATCACACTGCTCCGCCTCAGGGCCGCCCTCGATTCCCGTGCAACCCACCGCGCCGGCCGTCTTAAATTCCGCCCGCCGGCCACCACCATTGCCGCCCGACCGGCCTCTCGTCGGCCCGCCCCCTCACCGCTCCTCCGCGCCTATAAATAGGCTCACCCGCATCCCCTCCACATCCACCAACTCGAGCGCCACCCATTCCACCTTCCCCACCGCTGCAAACGCCGCCGCCACCACCTCCAGTACCGTCGCCGCCGCCGCTCTCGTGGACCGGCCGCCTCACTTCACCTCCGCCCGAGGTGAGGCCACCAGTGAACTCGCCATGGCGTCCTCTCTCGTTTCCCCCAGTCAATTTGACCCTTCGCCGCCGCAATCGCCGGCGAGCCAGCCGACCGCCGCCGCCGTCGCTCTCTCTCTCCCCCTTGCTCTGTTTCGCGAGGGAGGAGATGACCACTTTATGGAAAACCCCCTGCCTTTTTCGCTTTTCTAACCCGCCGTCCAGTTAACTGTTCGCTCTTTCTCTGTCTGATTTCCCCGGAACCCCTGACCTTTTCTATAATTGCGAGTAGGTCCTTATACTTGGTAAACAGCCCCTAAACCCTCCTAATCCCCTTTCTTTTTCCGCCTAAACCCTCCACCTTTTGTATATTCACATATGGATCCCTCCCAACACCCAGAAATATCACAACAGTACCCTTACGCTTTTTAAATAAATCCCTAGCCATTTCCAGAAGGTTCTAAATAAAATCTTTCCCCTTTTAAGTCATCCACCGTAATCCAACGACGCGTCATTTCATGCGCCAATTTAATCCCGTTTGACCCCAAACTCCACCACAACAATCACCAATATATTTTCGCCAATTCATTCGGTCCTTTGTTTCAAAAAGAAATAAATATAATCATTTCGCCGCCCTCACTCTCTCATTCCCTGTTCTTCTTTCGGAGTCCAGCAAAAGCCTTTTCTTTTACTTATTGGATGTCTGTTTGTGTGCGTCGTAGACTCCGCTGTGAACGAGGAAGGACTCGAGGAGGAGCAGTGCTACGAGCAGGAGCTTGGAGACCAGGACCCCGGGCAGGAATCCCCCGAGGGCTTGGAGAACGGCAAGTGCAATCCCACCCTTTGATGCATACTTTCGTCCTAGATTTTATAAACACAACCCAAGGCCCGTTTTATAAAACTTGCATGATTTTACTGCTAAACCCGGTTGGATAGCCATTCCATGATTGCTATGACTGCTTCTTGGCAACCTAGATTAATGTTTGAATATGACAATGCTCTGTTTGAATGTTAGTCACTACTAGAAATGCTTAGGAATATTTTACGGTTATACACCCCCTATACAAACATCTGGTGTTTACAAAAGCAACCGTGTGCGTGCTTTAAATAAAAGAGATGGATTTTGAGAATAAAATGAGTATCCGGGTGGGATGAGACAGACGGTGTTTCTTGTGTGAAATGCCGAGGTGAGTTCGAACCTGTGTGGTTGAGCATGGTGGGAGTTGTCTATCCTATCACAATTTTTGGGATGATGTTGATGTGTCATCTAGCCTAACCCATTTTATCGTACCACCACTCGACCGTTGTATGTGGCAACGGCCTAGCATAAATCCCACTAGTTAAGCTGTTGGTTATGTGGTGTGCTGGTGAGCAACAGAGGGCCATGGAGCCGGGGATACGATCTATGTGAGGTATGCCCCTGGATAGAACCTCGTTGGCAGGTTGCTAACCCCCTGGTCGTATCTGTGATAACTTGTCAGTCTAGCTATGGTGGGTAATGGCTTTGTTAGGAGCTGCACTGGCACTAAGGTGTTCATGGTGTGGTAGCCTACTTGTGGTCGTGTACACCTCTGCAGAGTTAAAACCTATCCGGATAGTCGTGCCCACGGTATTGGGCGAGTTACGGCTTGGTCACTTCACTAGTCCCCTGTTTTGGTGTAAGAAAGCATTTGGTGTTTGGTTGAGATGGGAAAAGTTTTGTCATGGGCTACGACAGATGGGAAATCTGGTAGCATTAAACTCGTGTGTGTAAAAATGTCGCGTTTATTGATCCTATTAAAAGAAATATTTGTGAAAACCCATTGCGAAAATCAACCCTCTGCATGAGTAATAAAACTTGCTTTGCTGCTAAATAAACCATGAGCCATCCTTGTTATAATACTTGCATACTCCTGTTATACCCCTCCGTGGTTGTGGTTGCGCTTGCTGAGTACGTATGTACTCACCCTTGCTTATTTTGTTACAGAGGCAGACCCGGACTCTGTGCCTGAGGACATTGTCTAGTGGGGTTCGTTCTGCACCCAACCTTTGCCTGTGTGTTAGGGTCACCCGCTGGAAGCCACATGCGTTGCCACTCTGATGAAGACCTCTACGTTATCAACCTTTTTATCTGGAGTCTAGTGTTATTTCTGTTTGTCGTGGCCCTGCAGTGCCACCGCCTCCCGTAATGTTGTTTATGTACTGAACTATCTATTGTAATAATGTGAACCAGCATCCCGGGACTGTTATTTGTATCATGTTAAGTTCTCTTTTTCGAGGGGACGCTTCAAAAACCCTCCACTAGTGACAGAGACACTGATAGGCAGGCAGCTGCTCTGCTAGTTGGCTACCTGCAAAAGGATGTTTGAGAGATGAACTGAGATAGCACGCACTTTCCGAGATCATGTCCATCGCCACAGTTCTCACATCACATCAGTACTCAGCGACCACGGTTTGTTTGCATCACAAATTGAACTAAGCCGCCTCGTAAATTTGGGCTGTTTGGAAGTCTCATTGTGGTCAAAGCTCTTGAACTCTGAAACGTCGTCCGCCCAAGATCCAAACATGCATACCTGGCTGGCAGGTGGCAGCTTGAAGCCATCACGGTTTGCTCATATTCAGTCTCCACCAAAGAAATCAGACAAGTCTCGGAGCCTTGCGAAGCACGGCCGAAACAGACAGAAACAGCCTTGTTTGGTGAGAAAATGCACGGGGGAACCGAGCAGCCCACAGCTCTCGGCCGGCCACACATCATCGGATCAGGTCATTTGTGAGTTTGTGACTAGTGACCAACAACAAATTCCTTTTTAATCACGCGCCTAGTGTCATGTCATTTTATAATCACGCGTGCATGTAGAATCGTAGATCGGTGATCCAAGCTGGCCGGTTGTTGCAAGGAGCATGAGTGTGTGGTCGTGCTCGGCGCTCGTACAGGCTAACTCCAACAACGATGGGCAAAATGGGAGTGCATTTCGTTCATTTGCATTGCGCACAGTGGATACATCGCGCGCGCAAAATTGGCCGTCTCCAACAACGCATGAGGCAAAAGCAAAATCCAAACCGCAGCACTCCTCCCATCCTCCGCCAGAGTCCCTCCCTTGCTCCTCCTCCGCGTGGTGTCGAGATCCGGCCGCCCCCGCCCTCGCCGGTGGCCCTGAAGACAACGGCGGAGAGATTGAGGAAGACCGAGTGGCCAGCCGCAGCGCGAGGTGGACGACGACCTGCTGCTGCGCGGCGGCGGATCTCCGGTGTCATCTTCCTCTTCTCCCTGTCAGCCGGCGGCATCTTCCTCCTCTCCTGCTTGTCCACGTGCTCGCCGGCAGCGCCGAGTGGGTCGCCCGTGCCCGATGACCTCCCCACCCGCCCGTCCACGGAGGTCGATTCGATGGGCGAGAAGACCGGGGTCGATGGACGGCGGCGGGCGGGACCTTGATTCGAGGAGGTTGGGGGCGCGCCGGGTGGGGCCTCGATTCGAGGAGACGGCGGGTTCTCGTCGAGCTCGATGGCCAGCTCATCGGCGTCGACACGAGCAGCTGCGGCGATGCCGAGCGGCAGCCGTGGCGCGCGGGGCTGCGGACGGGGACGCGATCCGGCGCGGGGAGTCGATGCAGGGCAGCCCAACGGACAGGGATTCGACGGCGGCGGAGAGGTAGGCGGGAGGCGCCGGTGGCGTGGTCCCAGACGAGGGACCTGGCCGCCACGCAGGGAGGGGAAAGAAGGGAGCGGGGCCACCGGATGGAAGAGGGAGAAAGGAAAAGGACGGAAATTTTGCCTCGGTGGAGAGAGGTGAGGTAGTTTTGGCTCGCGGTGGGACGCGGAGGCAAAATGCCTCTCTTGTTTGCGCATTCTGCTAGAGGTTGATTTTTAACGTAAAAACACTGTGCGCTGGGCATTTTTGCTTTTGCATGCTCTTGTTGGAGTTAGCCGGGTCTCACACGCAGCGGCCCAGGCTTTTTTTTTAAAGACAAAGTGAGATCACCTTGCACCAAAACGGGAACGAAGACAGGCGCAGACGGTGGAGTAGCAAATGGCCCAAACGGGAAACTAGTAGTCCTCACTCCTCGGCTGGTGTCCTTATTTTCCTTTCGGATTCATAAAGTTTATTTCAAGAAAGATACTGAAGGCTGAGTCAATCTATTTCTCCACAAAGCAATCTTCAGCACTAGTGCTTCCACTACCAACTAGTCATGAACCAAATGAGATTTCTAACCCTTGCTTTGCCTCTGCCGCTCTTCACGTGACCCGTCGTCCTCGTCCTCTGCTCCTCCTCAGTCAGTCCTCTCCCCTGGAGGGTGGAGCTCTCAGCTGCTCGGGTCAGGTTCCAGCAATCGAGCCCTCTAGATCCAGCCACCTCCTCCTCGGCGGCGGCGGCCAGGGTCCAAGGGGTGATTCCCGAGCACGGTCGTCCTCCGCCGCGCACAATTAGCAGCAGCAACCTCGCCGCGCACAACTAGCAGCAGCACCGCCGCCGCCGCCCACCAGCCGTCTCCCGCGGCCGGCGCCGGGAATGTCGCGCCGGATGCGTCCCGGGGGCGCCCCATGGTCGAAGCTGAATCGGGCCGTTAGGGAGGGCGTCCCCACGGGAAGGAGACTCGGCCGCGAGGACGCACGCCAGCTCTGCGCCGAGTTGGTCCCGGCGATCCCAGGTTCGTCGCCACCACCAGCCGTGTCCGGCGAGGACAAGGCGCCTAGCAGGCGTCCCGCCGGTCGTCGCTCTTGCTTGGAGCTGGGCTGCTGGGGCGGATGATCGGAGAGCGCTACCGCTCGGGTGACCTTGGCCCCGAGGAAGCACTCCACCTGTTCGACGAATTGCTTCTGAAAGCCACGCCCGCCTCGGTTTACGCCTTAAACCAGCTTCTCACTGTCGTGGCCAATGCCCCGGCGTCGTCCTCGGTGGGCGACGGCCCTGCGCTCGCCATTTCTCGCTTCAACCGCATGGCCCAGGCTGGCGCCTCCAAGGTCGCTCCCGACATATACACCTACAGCATCCTCATCGATTCTTGCTGCCAAGTGGGCCGTTTGGACCTTGCCTTCGCCTCATTGGCCCTTGTTATTAAGACAGGATGGAGGGTGCCTGCCATCACATTCACGCCCCTGCTGAGTGCCATCTGTGGGGAGAAGAGGACAGGCGATGCAATGGACATAGTCCTCCGACGAATGCCCGAGCTCGGCTGCACACCCAATGTCTTCTCCTACAACACTATTCTTAAAGGGCTCTGCAATGACAAGAAAAGTCAGGAGGCTCTCGAGCTGCTCCTCATGATGACCACTGATGAAAGCAAAGGCAAATGCACACCAGATGTGGTGTCGTATAGCACCGTCATTGATGGTTTCTTCAAAGAGGGCAAGGTGGCCAAAGCTTATGGCGTGTTTCGTGACATGCTGAATCGTGGTATTTCCCCAGATGTTGTGACTTACAGCTCAGTCATTGACGGTTTGTGCAAGGCACAAGCAATGCACCTGGCCGAAGAGGTCCTTCAGCAGATGCTTGGTAAAGGTGTTATGCCAAATACTACTACATATACCACTCTTATCAGTGGCTATTGCTCTTCAGGACGGTGGAACGAGGCGGTTACAATGCTCAAGCAAATGTCCAGAGATGGTCATCGACCAGACGTTGTTACTTGCAATGTGCTCATGGACTGTCTTTGCAAGAATGGTAGGTTTGCAGATGCTAGAAATATTTTTTATTATATGGCTGCGAATGGCCCAAAGCCTGATATCACTACCTACTGTATTCTGCTTCATGGGTATGGTACTAAAGGTGATCTTGTTGAAATGAATGATCTCATTGATTTGATGGTACAGAATGGAATGCCACCGGACCATCATGTTTTCAACATATTGATATCTGCGTATGCTAAGCGCAGAATGATAGATGAGGCTCTGCTTATACTGGACAAAATGTGCCTGCAAGGATTGGACCCTGATGTTGTTTCGTATACAACAATAATGCATGGGCATTGCTTAGCTGACAGAATGGACGAAGCTATGAAACTCATGGATGCTATGGTCTCCATTGGCTTGAAACCCAATGGTGTCACTTATAACATTCTAATTAGTGGCTGCTGTAAGTCTGGGAGGTTACATGATGCATTAACTCTGTTCAGCCAAATGTTGAGCAAGGGAGTTAAGCTTGACACTATCTCATATCAGAGGACATGGCAAGCATTATTCGAGACTGTGGCAACTGCTGCTGGCCGTCTGCAAAGAAATGATTAGAAGTGGAAGTATGGAACATCCATGGAAATTTAACAATTATAGCATGGATTTTGAAGGTACTAATTTTCTTGCTGAAGGATTTGTGCATGAATCTTCGGGTTCTTGTCGTTATTGTTCAAAACTATGATTTTTCCATTTGCAGTATTATATGTTCTCACTGCACATTGTCCGTTTTGCTATGTTTCAAGAAACTCTGAAATGTTCGTATTTATATAGGAGCATCATCTTCTGCCTCAGGCAGTTAGTCCTAGTAATGCAGTGACTACTCTGACCAGCAGTTCTCCTTTTGCCATGAAATACATGAAGGCTCTTTACTTACTAAAGTTAGGCGTGGATTGAACCTTAATAAAGTCTATAGTGTGTTCCTTTAGAATTTATTCATTTTCTATATGTAGTCTTGTATGGGAACAGGTGTTGCTAGTTCACTGCCACGCGCGGTCGCGCGCTCTCCAGAGGGTATTTGCTTCCCCTCCACATTTGATTCGTGTTGGTTCGAGTAGCGCGGTTATTTCTCTGGCCAGTTATTGTGTTCATATGTTGTGCTGTGTCATGGAGGAACGTCTAGGGTTTGACGGAATTTGTGAGCAGTTTTCACTCAATTTTTTAGTTAATATGATAATGGTTTCCATCCGATTTTTGGAGTTAGTTTTATGGATGTAGATGGGTGTGTAGGTTAGGCTTGTGCAGTATCTAGAATTTAAGATACCTCGAATACTGCTGTCAAGTTCTGGTGGATGTAAAATCCTAGATGTTTCCTGCACATATTGGTCCTAATTCATGGATAGGGTTTAGGCTTACTGTATAGTATCTAGATTTAAGTTAGGTTGTATTCTGCAATACTGTTGTTCCTAAATTCTGGTGGATGTAAAACCCTAGATGTTTCTTTCACAGATTGGTCCTAAATTCATGTATACTTCCTTGAGTGGAGAGTTTGTGATTTCTATCTTTTATAATAAATTCTTTTACTGGAGTGATCGTAGTTAGATGGTTGTGAAATACCTTGGCACTGTTACTAGGGAATACATGTATGAGTATGAACCATACAAGTCGATGTTTGCTACTCTTGGATAACAATGTATCATACTACTGTCTGCAGTTCACTCATGTATTTTTATGCATTTTGTGTTTTTTTTATTTAGTTTGGAGCATATTATTTACAATCCCACTATTGCAGTGTTTGGAGATGAAAAAGAGTGAGGGAATACTACTCAGCTTGACCTTGAGAAAGGATTGCCTCAGATGTCTAATGACAGTGATTCGAGTAGTCCTGTAACTACACACAGGATGAAAATTGACACAGAAGATTCTGGAAGCAAAATTGAATCACCCACTCCAGAGAAGCTGATCTAGAAGCAAAGGGGTCGTTGTGAGTTCACTGGCAAGGAATTTGCTTGCGGAAAGGTACAAAGACAGATTTTCAAATCATCTGGGTGAAGATGAGGATGGCAGAGATGACGACTACTATAGTGACTGTTTCGCTTGGTGGTAGCCGATCTTTGATTTCAGGAAGCATTGAACTCCTTGATAAGTGAGCCATTTTAATTTTGATCTCAATAACTGATGCATCTGTCTGCTGCCTAGCCATGATTATTCACCTCGTCTTTCTTATTCACAATGGCAGACACAAGGATTTGCTGAATCCATTCTATAGAATGGAGACTTCTATAAGGTTGCTACGGTTGCGGAAGATGACTACATTTAAGAATATTGCCACCCAAGTGGAAGTGCTTACAAAGAAGTAGTAATGACAACAAATGTATCAGTGTGGAATATTGTTACTTTTTATTTGTTTGTTTGTTGCATTTAGATGATAAACTTTCTGCATTACAGGGAGTTCTCATACAGTCATTTGGCCCAAATGATGCATTTATTTCCTGAAGCAATCCAGATAAAGAGGATACTGTTACATGATGAGAAAAGTCTATGCATCTATGCTGATATGGAGATCACACTTGTCATGGATGTTGTGGAATGCACAAGTCCTGATCAGTCTCCATCCATGGCAATTTGCGATGCTTTTTAGTCAAAACTTTTGAGCTTTTTGGATGGTCATCATAAGGTACTATTAATTTAACTAGGCCTTGCTCGGTAATTGTTAATTAATAGACACTTTTGATTACATTAGTCTTCAGACCATGATAATTCACTGAGCATTCTCGTTGCGATTGTTATATATGCAGGTTACAGACATTCCTGAGGCAATCCTACCAGAACCCTTTAATTCAATGTCAAGGGAGATATATCTTGAGGCGCCTAATGAACATGCTACTGTTCCTCAAAAAAAAAAGAAGAACATGCTACTGAGTCACCTTTGCAGGGTACCACTGAGGATGAATTGTCACATGCTTCCCACTTCCCACAATCTTTTCAAAAACTCATGTCACAGAAATCTGTTGCCAATGCAACTGAAAAAACTCAGTTACTATCTGATCCAGCAGAACTGAGCTCTGTGAGTGCTTATGATACAGAAGGCCCAAACAGAAGACCTAATAAGCAAGCTCCAGTTCCTGTAACTCTGAAATTTCTGCTACTCCAAGCCGCAATATGATCTCTTCTTATCAAGAGAGTACGCCAAAACAAAAGACAGAGTCACCATTTTTGGTTGGAACACCAGTAATGTAGACACCAAAAAGGCCGTTGCCGACTCCACTTGAGAAACTTGAGGCCACATGTGGACATATTTCTGAACCACGTTCAGCCAGTTCAGCCCGCAGATCACTGAATACATCATTAAAATTTGATGGAGGAAGCCTGTCTTATCATGAAGAATTGGAACATGAGGCTACAGCTAGAAAAGGCATCCTCTCAGAAGATTCATCTAGTTCCAACAAATTACTAGAGGTACTGATCTGATTTCTATCCATCACATAGAATTGTTTTTTACATGGATTGGGCACATAGCTACGTGCTAGAAGTTCAAAGATGCCATAATCAAGACTCCCTTCATTCCAATTTATTTTTATAGAAAACTATATTTATTTGAAATTTGGTCAAAATTAGACAAGTTTGATGTAGGACAAAGCTGAAGTGACCAATAATTTGGAACAGAGGGAGCAGCTTAAATAAGATGACAAATGTTTGTGCTTGGATTCTGATTTCTAGAAAAACCTAATGTGCAATAGAACAACTGCAGGCAGCTCTTTCTGCATTGAACTCTGTTTTTCATCATAGGATTGGTAAATAGCGTTGATGTGGGTTGTATCAAAAAGACTTTGTAACTACCTTCATTCAATAATACCTAGAATGTTGGCAGTGACTACTAGTAGCCAGCGGTAGCTTACCAATAAACTAATTTTTTACCCTGAGGCACAGTGATAGGTTTGTAAAGATGGAATGGCTGTTTCTTTTTCTGTGCAAATGCACTAGTACTCTCAATTTTATAGGTATACCATGGTGTATGACTGATAGATGTCTTGCTTCCTGCTCTTTTTATTCCTTTTGTTAAATAGTTGGAAGACTTGAAGAATTTTACCTATAAAATACATACAGACTTGAAGTTTATAAGCTAATTCATTTGTTTGATTCCTTGCAGGAAAAGAATCCTGTCTCCTTCACTGACAAAGACAAAACCAATCAAGTAGACCCAGAGGATACCCAGGAAAAGATAGCTTCACTTCGTACCACATTTGACATTGTCTGATATTTCTCGTTCTACCAAGAATTCGCTAATCATGAAACAAGAACTTTTCCACAATATTCTTGCCAACAACTTGGAGATCGAAGAGACCGGTAATGATTATCAGTTTAACAACTCCAAATTGTAGTTGATATTTCCTGAGCTATGCTGACTGTGTGTTATCTTTTTTACTTAATAGGGGAGATAGAGGAGCAGCTGCATATTTTACAGGATCTGGCTCCTGATTGGATATCTAAGGTGATAAACAGAGGAGAAATACTTTACAGGCAAGTTTGCATACGTCCTTGGGAAAGCTGTATTAGTTGGTGTTACTAGCAAGCATCCCTTTTTCTTCTGTGATATTTTCAAGGGAATGCTAACAGATGTTTTTTCTTTTCCTTGGCAGCATTGAACCTATAACAGACCAGAATTCAGTTCGGGCAAGGCTTGTAGAAGCCGTATGAGAGAGCTCCAGTCAGTTCAAAGAGTCCACCTGATACTGCTATGTATGTACTCATCAAGCAGACACATTAGCTAATTTACCATCATGGAATCCACTGGATTGCTCTTGTCTGATTCGACTTCAAATATTGAATGGCAACACAAGAAGATGCTGTTCCTCTGTGCAATCTGAGTTCTTGTTGACCTGCTCAATGCTAAAATTGATATGAAAATTTGAACCTGAGTTTAATTTTGCGCTCAGGTCTCGGTGTGATATTTCTGTGTTATACCAAGAACTCAACATTACAATCTGTGTGGAGTTCAATTGCCCTTTGGCGTCTGCTCTGATATTTACTCATGAAAATTAATGCAATAGTATTAGATTATGTATGCTACTCTGTCAGGGTTCTTACTGGGCATGCGCATGCTTAAAATCACACATACCATCCCGTGATGTATGTAACTAGGTAAGCTAGCGCGCTTCGCTGTGCCTTTGCTAGTGTATGCTTAGGTTCATGCGATTTTTGTTTGTTTGTAATCTGAATTGTTATGGGCTTTTGTTTTCAGAGGTGTTGGAACAGCTAGGCCTTCCTTTGATGTTGCAGTTACAGCTGTGTAGTCAAAGCTGTCTGTCTGTGTTTTTGGAGCCGGAAGTTACGCTGCTGGGAAGCTGTGGTGGGCTGGGAGCCAATAACACAACGGCAATTTCTTCCCGGGACACGGGCGAGGCCCACGCCGAGGAGAAAGGCTGATAGATCGAGAAAAGTAGCAAAAGGGCCCACTCAACAGGACCTATATATACCGGTGTCAAGCGCGTTGCTAGCTTCACTAGTGTTCGCTATACGCTCAGCACGAACTGTTTATTCAATACGCAGTAGTGACATGCTCGTGCAGAACAGTGAGCCCACGACCTGTATCCTCTAGTCATACTCATACATACACAGAACAGAATATGCCAACAGAGTGAGCACTGAGCAGACACAACACAACCATCAACTGCCTCTCACTCCTCTGACCAGGTGATGTCCACCATGCCGAGGCTCTGGTCGAGGCCGAGGGCGTCCCAGACCGCCGGCGACGCGTCGACGATTTTGTTGTCGCAGGAAGTCTCATTGCGGTCGAAGGTCTTGAACCCTGAACGTCGTCCGCCCAAGATCCAAGCATGCATACCTGGCTGGCAGGTGGCAGCTTGAAGTTGAAGCCATCACGGTTTGCTCATATTCAGTCTTCACCAAAGAAATCAGACAAGTCTCCGGAGTCCGGAGCCTTACGAAGCCCGGCCGAAATAGAGAGAAACAGGGCCGTTGTGCTGCTCATGTCACTTCACTATGGGCCTGTTTAGATGCAAAAAGCAACTCCAAATACACTATGCAAAAAGAAGATTCCCCATCACATCAAAATATCATAACATGCATGGAGTATTAAATGTAGATGAAATCAAAAACTGATTGTACAGTTTTGTTGTACTCTACGAGACGAACATTTTGAGCCTAATTAATTAATTTTTGAATAATTTTTCACAAATACAAACGAAATGCTAGAGTAGCCCAATGATTACGAAGTGACATCTTACTCCCAAATACAACCTCCCAATTCTAACGTCTAAACACCACCTATATTTTCATGCTATACGTATGCACTAGGATCTAAGTAGATCAAAGGTAACTGGCACTGTTGGTTGGGTCAGTATGTTCATGCATGCCCTGTTATTGCAGAAGACTTAGGATCTAGAGTTAGTATCTCACATTGTGCCTGCGTCGTGTTGGGTGTTGCTGGAGACATGACTGCACGACAATTTGTTGGAGTTGTTAGGCTAGCCTATGCGCTGAATAGGCTGAGAGATGAACTGACTGAGGAGGTGGTGCTAGTGTTATTCTAAGAGCACAAATTGATGGCACAAGACTTGTGGAAGTCGTTTCTCAAAAAAAAAAGACTTGTGGAAGTCGATGTCAGTACAGTACCTGGCTGTGTATGCTCATGGAGTCATGAGAGGAAAGAGAAATAGATAAAGTCCAATGATCAGAAATCATTTTCCTGTGATTTTTAGGACACTCTACTAGTAGCAGAATCACAGATTCAGAAGGCAATTACTCTGCTGCCAAGTTGGCTAGCTGAGAGAGGTGAATCGCCAATGCGCGTGTAGCCGTGTACCGCACGTCAGGGTACCGGATCAGGTCAATGATAAAGTTAATTGCTCCCCTTGACGGGCAGCATAATAACGCTGAAACGAAGTGTGAGCTAGCGTTCGTGTGTGTACAAACATGGATATGCATGCCTAGCTACAATCTACTGGATGCCCAATGTCATCAGAGACAACTTTCTTGACGATATGATGCTCCGTCTGGGTTGCGTGCCCAAAGGAGATCGACGTCAAAAGGCAAAAGCAAGCGCCTTCTCAAATCAACTGAGACCTGAGACATATGGTTGCCATTGCGAGGGTTGATCAATGATCACCATCGTCAAGCTATGAGCAGCAGTCGATTCAACCAATACCCAACGCTTACCCGCCCCGTGCCACACGTTCCCTCCCAGTTTCTTGTTGCCCTATATAAGTCGCCAACCCAAGTCCAGGAAGATAACCCAATTCACCAATTGCTCAGGCGCAGGAGCTCAGCTGGCCATGGCTACCGTGATGGGTGCCCGTGCTCTCTACGCCGCAGTTCAGCTGCTGCTGCTGCTTCTCCTGACCCTTCACAAACCAGGCCCCGCAGCAGAAGCAGCCTTCCCGCACCGGCACCGCTCCCTCCTCCAGACCACCTGCCGCCCGAGCCGCTCCATCCTCGGCAAGAAGGACGGAGCACGGCTCGGAGTGCTGCGAGGCCGGGCGGCGCTACGACACCTACGCCTGCTCCCCGCCCGTCACGGGGAGCACCCGCGCCGTCCTCACGCTCAACAGCTTCGCCGAGGGCGGGGACGGCGGCGGCGCGGCCAAGTGCACGGAGAGGTTCTACGACGACGGCAAGAAGGTGGTCGCGCTGTCCACGGGCTGGTTCGACGGCCGCAGCCGGTGCCGGAAGCACGTCGTGATCCGCGCGGCAAACATATAACCTTTTGATTATATGTTTTTGGAAAACATTTCTCTTGAATTTTGTTTCCAAATTTTATCTTTAAAAATATGTTTGTTACTATTTTCTATCCAAATTTCTTTGCCTAAAGATTTTCCTCCAAACTTTTTCTCGTTTTTCGTTTTTTTTTGTTCTCAACTCTTTTGCGAATTTTATTTGTATCTAAATTTTTATTGGGTTGAATTATCTGATGTAACACTTTTTTTAAAAAAACTATTATATATTTATTTGTGAAACTTTATCATGTAAAATTTGTAACATAAATTTGTGTTTACGTAAATTTATTTGTATAATTTTATTTATATATTTTCACAAATATAAAATTTACATAAAATTTATATTTTTCTGAAGGAGATGTCACGAGGTGTGTAGCTGAAGACAAAACGGATCGCAACGACTATCGCGCCGCAACGCGTTCGGGCCCTCCACGTACGCGGCCGCGCCAAACTGAATCGGTGCTAGACGGGGAAAGGAGCGCGTCACAGCGTCTGTGATCTGCCTCCTCCAACGAAGGGAAGGTGGCGAATGGCTAGGCCCGTAGGGCTTCACTACGCGCACACGTCTAACCAAATCGGTGCAAGATGCAGATGCGTCTAGCCAAACCGATGAGCGTCGTCGCCAAGTTTTCAGGATGCGAGATTCCACAGCCACGCGCACTGACGCACGCCTGATCAACTGGTGCTGCAGGCCACATCTGCAAACCACCGCCTCCGTTTCCGTCGCCGCGTCGCCGATGGCGTTCCGGAAGGCCCGGGGCCGCCTTTCCTCCTTGATCCTCCTGCTCGCCCTCGTGATGGCCGCCGCAGAATCAGCGACCGCCCTGAAGCTGGAGCCCGCCTCGTGATGGCCGCCGCAGAATCAGCGACCGCCCTGAAGCTGGAGCCCGCCGGCACGAGCAGCCACTTCCCGCCGCTGCTCGACTGCGCCCCGGCACCGCCGCGCTCCACGAACGACACCGCGTTCCGCGCCAACGTGCGGTCGCTCCTCGGCGCCCTCCCCTCCGCCGCCGCGGCCGCGCCCACGGGCTCCGCCTCCACGCGGTCCGGCGGCGGCGGCCTCGGACCCGACCGCGCCTTCGCGCGCGGGGCCTGCTTCGGCTACGGCGCGCCGCGCGGGCCCTCCACCGGCGACTGCATCGAGTGCCTGTCCGCCGCCGCCCAGGACGTCGCCGGAGTGTGCGGCGCCAGCCGCCGCGCGGGCGTCTGGCGCGCCGGCTGCTTCCTCTCCTACGCGGACACGAACGCGTCTACGGCCCGCGAGGACGCGTTCCGCGGCTGGTTCTACCACGACGGCGACGACGCGCCGACCGCGGCGCTGGGGAGCCAGTGCACGGCGGCGGAGTGCTCCCGGTGCCTGGACGAGTCGGCGCTGGTGGTGCCGGCGCTCAAGGACGGGAAAAGGCTCTCCAAGGCCCACGGCGACGCGGTGGTGGTTGTCGGCTACGCCTGCTACCTGCGCGTCCCGCTGGTCGCTCCGGAGCCGCGGTTGTAGCAACTCTGTACGTTTTGGGCCCCTTCGTCGATCTGTCCATGGAAACTAGACGTTCAGGCGGTGATGAATGACGGTGGTGTCTGTCTGTACCCTACCCGTGGGATATGCATCCCCGGGTACGCTCAAGATAGAAGACCGAGTCCTAGTAGAACTACTCGGACAACTACTCGTGTACTCATACTAGGACTAGGACTCTCAATTATAAACCGACTAGGATACTTACCATGTAAACATTGCCCCCTAGATATATAAAGGAGGGCAGGGGTCCTAGTTCGGTAGATCAGACAAGAGATCAGACAACCACACGTGCAATACATTCAAGCACACATGACGTAGGGTACTACGCTATTCGCGGCCCGAACCTGTCTAAATTGTGTTGTTCGTGTACTTTCGTTCCTAGAACTCGGCGAGACCCACACAAATCTACTCCCTGGGGTATCCCCAGTTAGACGTGCTCGACATAATTCGTCGACACTTGGCGCCCACCGTGGGGCTCTCTCGCTGAAGTTCAACATTAGGCACGATGGGATCAAACTTCAACTTTCAAGAATACAAGATCAATCTACTTCGCAATCAACAAGTCGCCGATTTCCAGCTTAAAGCAAGTCGCCTTGTTCTGTTCGTGCGCGCCGGAAGAACTGGTCGAGTCGGACTCTGATGTACTCGTTCGATTCGTGAGGAGACATCTGCGTCACGTGGCTCGCTTTGAAGATGGAGTTCGAGACAGAGTCGAATTGCAAGTCAAGACTGAGGCGGCATGCACCAGCCAGATTAAAGTTCCGTGGAGACGTGCATGCAATTCGTCAAAAGCAATTTGATGCAAATATTACTACAAGCACACGGGAAAACTACCAAGAGGCTACAAGGACCAAGATTTTCGCTTGCCGCACCCGGGAAGATGTACACGAGTAAGACTACATCGACGTCCGGCTACATCGACTTGACGACGACTACTTCGACTACTCTCGACTAATTAAAACTAGTCGGGATTGGCTGCATCAACTCGACAACGTCTACGACTTCGAAACTCGACAACGTCTACGACTTCGATTACTTGACTAGTTAAAACTAGTCGGGATCGGCTACATCGACTCGACGACGACTACATCGACTACTCGACTAGATAAAACTAGTCGGGATCGACTTCATCGACTCGGCGTACGGCTACTTTGACTACTCTCGACTAGTTAAAACTAGTCGAGAGCGGCTACGGCTTCATCAACAACTAGTCGGAATCGACTCCGACTAGTCGGCTTCATCGCCAACCGCCACGGCTTCGTCGACAATCGTCCGCGAACAAAGCTAAGTCTTACTTAATAATTATTTTATTTTTCTTCATATTAATTTTATCAGTTTGTTTAAAAACATACTTGGCCATGAGCCGACTACTCTAAAAGAGTACATCCCTCAACAATAATAATTTTCGCCGATGGGTTACAATTCCTCGCGCGACCTCTCCTACAGGAGACAGTCCTAACCGACTACTTTTTTGTGCACTGCGCATATTTTTGTCGCATGTCGACTACTTTATGCTTGTTGTCATCTCTTAATGACCAAACCCGCTCGGTAGCATGTACCTTAATTCGTGAAGCTTCGGCTCCTTTGCAACACCTACGCACCTACACGTCAAAGAAGACACCAGTCTCGCGTTACGGGCTATGGTTAAACGAGACCAAGTGTTTAAACGTAACAGGGCTACTACTCGAGTGGTTAAAAGTATAACAAGAGCACGAGCGAAAACCTTTACATGCATTACAAGTGCTATTATTTGCTTTGCAAGCATTACAAATACTATTATTCACTTTTTCTTGATCGGATACTACTCATCCTATATATTTAAATTGCAGGGTTCACAGCTGGGTACTCACACCAGTGAGACTTGGCACCACTTCACCTCTTCATGACGCTGCGGAGCCAATCGAGTACTTATACTACTCGGTGCTCACATGCCGAGTACTTTAACTAGTCACTTGAAGCTCGGGGGCTACACATCACAAGCTAAGACATGAAGACGAGTACTGGCACCAGTCGGTACTCATACGACGAGGCGCTACAGTGCCAGCCGAATACTTTAAACAAGTCGATACTTTTGAAGATTATGTTCTTGACCCTCGGATCGAATGCAAACCATTCGCTTCGAGGCTCGGGGGCTACACTCAAGGGGTACGCATTTTTTGTGCCTATTGTTGATCAATTCAAGACCTTCGACTAGTTTTCATGAAACTACTCGAAGCTCGGGGGCTACACCCAATGGATGCACCTACTAGGTGCACGCCATTGAACTACTCAAGATGAAGACTGCTTTTGAACCTCCGACTACGTATAAAGTACTCGGAGGCTCGGGGGCTACACCCATTGGGTGCATCATCAGATGCACACCAATAAAACTACTCGTCAGAGAAGATCAAAGCGTCTTGGATTTAGCTCCAAGTACTCAAAGATGTTAAAGCAGATTCAAGACTTGAAGCGAAGGTGCAAGATGCTCGGGGGCTTGTGGGATATGCATCCCCGGGTACCCTCAAGATAGAAGATCGAGTCCTATTAGAACTACTCGGACAACTACTCGTGTACTCATACTAGGACTAGGACTCCCAATTGTAAACCGATTAGGATACTTACCATGTAAACCTTGCCCCCTGGATATATAAAGGAGGGCAGGGGTCCTAGTTCGGTAGATCAGACAAGAGATCAGACAACCACACGTGCAATACATTCAAGCACACATGACGTAGGGTATTACGCTATTCGCGGCCCGAACCTGTCTAAATTGTGTTGTTCGTGTACTCCCACACAAATCTACTCCCTGTGGTATCCCCAGTTAGACGTGCTCGACGTAATTCGTCGACACTACCCTTGCAGTTTTCGAATTCCTCGGCATCTTTGAGGTGATTGTGATCGTGCTCATCGAAGTAGCCGGAGTGCTGTTCTGCATCAAGACGGCCCGCGAGTTCAATCCAGCATGAGGAGAGGTGGGTACGTACGTTGCGTTCAACTTTGGCAGATTCGTGTGAATTCAAGCAGGCTCCGAACAGAGAGCTGCAGTGCAGTTGCTTGTACTGGTGGAAGGAGTGGCCTGACGGCCAGCGCCTGAGCCTAGTCCTATGTAGTGACGGCTCTGTTAATGAACGTTTCTTATTTGATGAACAGTTTTCTGGTTCGATATGTCTCCTAATACTCATGCGATTGTTGATCTAGCTTTGCGAGACTCGTGTTCTTCACAAGTGAACGATGCCTTGCCTGCCCTGAAGTTACTTTGTTCAATGGCATGTCTCTCTTCAGTCAGACAGAAGCTAGGCCGGGCGGGCTCCGCGGCCTCGTCCGGATGGCTGGCCCAACAAGTTCCGTTACACGCCGAGCCCGTCCAGTGGATACGGCCCATGGTGAGTGGTGATCGTCACACCCCCGACCTGCCGCGCGCGCGCTCACTGCACGATTTCACGATACGAGTCGGCCCGGCCCTTTCCCCAGTTCCTCACCGATCACTCACACAGGCCCATTTTCGGGCGAAATCCATCACGGCTCGGTCTCGGGTGAATCCGGGCTCCCGCGTGAATTTCTTCCTATCGCTCATGGTCATGGCAGCCAACCCGATGGCCGGATATATGCAACTTGATCGAGAGCCGGCCGGCATTCTAATCAACTGGAATAATCGACGTTTCCGGTCATGGCATGCGGCCGGCCGGCCTTAGCTTCCATCTGAAGTTCTGCGCTGATGATGATTGTTGCTTGCTTGTTTTACCTGAAGCCTGCATTCTGTAGCAGCTGCGCGTAATGGCGTGGCATGTAATCGACGTAGACAGGTTAGAAAGCATGCACAGTAAACATACGTACAGTATATACAGTAGCTACAATTAATCTGCGCGCGTCTGCATGCACTAATAACAAGTAGTAATTAAAAGAATCGCCTGCCTCGCCGCCTCGGTGGACCGGCCGGCCTCTCCCTGTCCCCCCGTTCTTCTGGTTTGCTGCGTAACGCATTGTTTACGATGCAATCTGCTTCCTGGGCCCCTTTTTGTGATCGGTTCCAACATCTCGTGAGGGGCAAAACCTTTCGATTCCTTGTCTCATACACGGGCCTTATTACTTGTCATGTTCATCACCTGTGTGGCTGTGTTACGGTCTTTGGATCGACCTCCACTTGACAGGGAGATATAATCATATAGCGAGAGGCAATAATAAACATACGATATGATGTCGCACAAGTTTTTTCAATCTATTGTAGTTTGTTCTCCAGGGGGCCGGGCCTTGCTTGCGCAAGAATCTGTCAACCGTGTGCATAACATCTTGCAGCATTTGCTTGCGTAAAATTGTGAATCTTGAAACAGCGAAAACAATCAGAAATTCAACCGGCCGAGGAGACGACTGCAATCACTCAACGGTCAGCTGACCAATCAGAACCCGAGGCCCGGCTTTACATTTCCATTCCTCACGGCTATATAAGGACATGCCACCATGCTGCTTATAGGCATCACAGGTTCACTGGCTCACAGCATCACACATTCACACAGCACGTACATCCTCCCCAGTCTCCGGTGTGGTTTAGCAGGAGTACGTAATTAATCAAGAGAAACTCAAGAAGCATGGCTAGCACGACCACTGCTCGTCGTCTCCCCTACACTATCCTCGCGCTCGCCGCCATCCTTCCCCTAGCCCTCGCCGCCTTCCCTCACCGCGCGCTCCTCCAGTCCTGCCGGCCCAGCGGCTCCATCCCCGGCAAGTCCGGCAGCTGCAACACCGAGAACGACTCGGTGTGCTGCGAGGACGGGCGGCGCTACACCACGTTCGCGTGCTCCCCGCCCGTCGCGGCGGGCGGGCGGGGCACCCGCGCCACGCTCACGCTCAACAGCTTCGCCGACCACGGGGACGGCGGCGGCGCGGCCAGCTGCACGGGCACGTTCTTCGGCGACGACGAGAGGGTGGTGGCGCTGTCGACGGGGTGGTTCGACGGGAGGAGCCGGTGCAGGAAGAGCGTCGTGATCCGGGCGAGGAACGGCAGGTCCGTCACGGCCAAGGTCGTGGACGAGTGCGACTCCCTGCACGGGTGCGACGGCGAGCACAACTTCGAGCCGCCGTGCGCCAACAACATCGTCGACGGGTCGCCGGCGGTGTGGGAGGCGCTGGGGCTCGACACCGACGACGGGGAGGTGCCCATCACCTGGTCCGACGCCTGAGTAATTTGCAGCTAGAAATTGTAATATGCACGCTCTCTTTATCAGTAGTAGTAAACGTATGCCCTAAAAAAAAAGTAGTAGTAAACGCAACTACGCAAGTAAAGTACGTGTAGGAATAAGATCGTGCATACATGTAAGCGTCGCCTTGCAATCTCGCGTATGAAGTGTGTGTAATGTTTATGTAAGTGCTTTTTTTTAAAAAAAAGAACAGGTACAGGTACACGCCTAGCCCTGCTCGTTTTCCATCATAAAAATATAAGGCACACAAATGTTCTTGTATTTCAGATTCTCAGCGCACCACAATGTGGCTCGGGCAGAGCACATACGACTCTAGCTCTGGCTCACTAAAAAAATATTTTTTCATGGCTCTTGCTTATTTTGCTGGAACCAGTCATATCTCACTTCATATTTAGGCCAAACCAGTCAAAACCCTTGCACAGTCATCAAGACATGACTAACTGCCTATGTTATGGCCAAACTAGTCAAAACTCGATCTCTTGCACGCCACCCACGACATGAATTACCGATGTCGATGTATGTCCGGCGGCATCCGCCGTGACTCCAACATCTTCAAGTCTATTGCACTCACATGCATGGGAATCCTACAAGATCTTACCATTTGTCATCCTTCTTGACTTTACTAACGCCTTTTTCATCATCATGTATACTTACTCTTCATATGCACAATCTAGATCACCCATCACTAGCGAGGAGACTCAAGTCTGAGTCCGCGCCACGACAACACGCCGTGACTCCCTAGCAACCTAACATGTCCGCAACCATGCAGTGGCGGAGGAGGGACAAAAACTAAGGTGTGGTGGAGTTCGTTGATCTCAAATAAATCGATATTCCATTTGTACGGAGGATGTTCAAATATGCATGGCACTTGCCTCCTCTGGTTGCAAACTACTATATGCTTAATGTGCATCCCCATGGCAGCTGTTTATATAGCAGAAGAGAAACATAAATAGCTGGAGATTGAGGGAACATGAAAAAACAAGGTATGGCAGTTGTCATACCTTGCCATGTTGGTCCTCCGCCACTGCAACCACGTCGTCCGTAGTGAAATAATTGTGCCGATGTGGCGATACAGTCGCACAACTACATGTGGCGCAACTCAACAGGGAGTTGCGCCGCATGGGGTGGCGCAACCAAAAGGGCTACTTCCTGAAATTTTAGTTTGGAGGGGTTATTCTTAAAATTTTAGATTAAATAGGGCAAAAATTAAAAAAATCTTAAAAGAAATGGCAGGTCTCCTGTGTCCCATTCAAATTGCATGTTTACCTTATTTCCCCGCTCTCCGTAAGTTCAAATCCCCTATTTACCTTATCCCCCCATTTGTTCCACTTGTTTTCCCACTCTGCCCAATTGAGCCAACTTGTTAGACAATAAATTTGGTCAATGGAGTGGACAAGGAGGAATTGGTCCAAGAACCTCTTTGCACGGAGCAAATTAAGAGTGACAACCACCGCAAAAGAAAAAAACAAAGTTGTCCAAACTTTTGTTTACCATTGAAAGCACAACATTTCACGAATATCATGAGACCAAAACACATAATGCATGTATACTTAGAGTTAGTGTTTCCTATATTAATGATGACATATATAGATAATTTAAAATTTTATATTGGTGTACCTTGGGAATTTCTATAATGCTCGATGAAGGGTAATTGAATGAAGATATAGGGTTACTTTCGGTTATCTTTAATAACAACATATATGGATTATTTAGATGCAAAATTAGAGGATAAGTTTATATTATTTTATAATATAATATCTATACTATAAAGAGAATTAGATTTGAAAACACTTCTCACCAACAAAAAAACCCACACCCACCTCACATAGGACCCACCTGTCGGGAAAATTGGTTGATGAATGGTCAAAAAAGAGGGGGGAGAGACATTCCTATGTTGATTTCTCCCTCTAAACCCAAAACGTTTTTCACCCAAAAAAGGACCCACCTAAATATACCCACATTTGTACCCACGTCTATACACAATTATCCCGTATTGCTAAAAGACAATAAATTAGAGAGTTTTCTCCGTATAAATAAATGCCAACTATCATGAGTTTTGAGAATATCTAAAGCTCTCCATACATGAGAGAGCGAATATAAAGTATTTTTAAAAGCGCTTTGCACTAAAGTGAAGTGATATTATTTTAGTACCTACATGTCATCAATAAACGTGCGTGTCGCATGTGCGTTCTTGCTAGTTTGGATAAAAATCACGCATTTACTTTAGGCTATTTTTCACAATGACAAAGGTTGCTAATTTAGATATAGATTTAAGAGGTTATTTTTTACTACTTTTATTATGATCACGGTTGCAATGTTCTAGAAAACATAGAAAAATGGCCAGTTGCAGAGCCAAGAGGGGCTGGCAGGGGCCGTGCCCCCCCCCCCCCCCCCTAAGCGATGCATGCATGGGAGCAAAGCTAAACACACATAAGTCACTAACACACAAGCACTAAAGCGCAATATCTCATAGGAATAGGACCAACACGTGTGAACTGGAGTATATAAGACGAGCTTGACCATGTTTGCAAATAAATTAGTGGAGGGAGGACAGTCATTTCTTTTGTGATCACGTGTGAAAATGCAAGCCTAGCATTGTGTGCCTCTTGGCCCCCCTTATCGCTAAATCTTGGCTCCGCCCCTGAAAATGGCTATTATTATTATTATTGTTAATGATGGTTAGAGAATAATTATCTGATTGATGGCTAGACATTTCTGATTTTTGTGCGACTTTCTACATTTTTTTCCAGCATGTCTCATGTGTACATATTAATTATAGGTTTCAAAAAGAGCCACCGGCAAGTAACTGTAACATAGAATTAATGAGGCATTGAGCCCACAGCATGACAGGAAGACTAACATATTTGCTTGGTAATCTAATCACTTTCTACAAGTAAAGGTTTGTAATGCGGTTTTCAGTTTTGATTGTTACATGCATGTACAACTCAAAAGTAATAGAAATGTGTACTTCATATGCCACATTTATGTGTCCACATTGGTGTTACTAGAAATCATACAGTGGTCGAATTTGAGGATAATAGTGCAATCTCATATGTTTAAACTAGGTGATACCCCGCGCGTTGCTGCGGGAATTTGTTAAACAAAATTTTAAAGTGAAATGTAAAAGTAGAATTTGCAGGGCAATTTTCAAAGATTAATCCATTCCTTTGTTTCCATATCTGCCATGTTGCATTTATGAATATTTCCATGAAGAAGCTATGATTGAAGTCTCTTCTGGCCAGTTCAAGCATCTGAAAGAAGGGTCATCCAATTTGCCACTGAATACCAATCAACTGCCAACAACTATTTGCAAAAGGACAAGTGAAGAACAAGTGGAATGCAGTTTCTTCTCTATTGGATCCACATAGGACACAACTATAATCCTCTCCTTCAATCTTGAAGTTTTTCCTTTTCAGTACATTTCTAGTATTTAATCTATCCATCAGTAAGAGCTAAGAGAAAACCCTTAGCTTATTGCAACATCTTGAGTTCCAGATCCAAAGAAAAGGCCCTGGTGGCTGGAAATTCTTGTAAATATGATTGTAGAAATTTTTGGATGTGTATTTATGAGAACCCCAAATATAATGCCATCGATCTTTTTCTTCATCACTCACTTGAATGCTTTGCACAATTTCGTTAAGTTCTTGAAATTCTTGGAATGCATGGTCTGAGAGAGGAAGATGAAAGTGTTCTGTCAAATCAGTTGCTGTAAGAAAAGCAGCAACTGAGATTTTTTGATTCCTAGCAAATGTGAATAATCTTGGTAATTTTTCTTGCAAGCAATGACCATTCCAAACATCAAGCCAAAACAAGACAGTTGTACCAGGCCCTACTGTACAAGCTGTCACCCCTCTGAACTTATCACAGAGATGTAGTAAATCTTTCCACCAAAAAGAGCCTCTGTCAGCAGTGGCATGAGGTATTCGCCCTTGAGAGTAGTATGAGTGCCAAATCATGTTTACCCAGGGAATGTCCATTTTGTTGTAGAATTTATCAAGGTGCTTGAGGAGGAGGGCTTCATTTTGAGTTCTCAGTTCAATAACTCCCAAGCCACCTTTGTTCTTGGGTTTTGTAACTTTTGGCCATGCAACCAAAGATTTGTTCTTTGCATTAACATCAGATCCTCTCCACAAGCAATGTCTTCTAGCTCTATCAATGAACTCTAAAACTGCAATTGGAACTTTTAAACTACACATTGCATAGGTTGGGAGGGAAGATAAGACAGAGTTGACAAGTTGAAGTCTCCCAGCTTGAGTGAGGAAAGAAGAAATTGATGTGAGTCTCTTTTCAGTTTTGTCCATGAGGGGCATGTAATCATCAACTCTGGGTTTAGTTGTACCAAGGGGAAGTCCAAGATATGTGAAAGGGAGGGATCCAAGCTGTCATCCAAATGTATTTGCAAGATTCATAGCTTGCTCTTGTGTCAAATTCAGTGGGATCATTTGTGATTTTGCATAGTTAACTTTGAGGCCAGTTGAGTCAGAGAAGGATTGCAAAAGCCCTTTGAAACAGAAGAGTTCTCTTTGTGAGGCCTTCATTATCAAGATGGTGTCATCTGCATATTGAATAATGGGGAAATTATTGCTAGGATCAGCATTAATGGGAAGAGAAAAAACCCCTTGATTGTGAGCTTTATTTACGATATGTTGAAGTAGATCTGCTGCCAAAACAAATAGAAGCGAGGATAGGGGATCCCCTTGCCTAACTCCCTTTTTGCACTGAAATTGTTTTCCAGATATCCCATTGAGCATCACAGAGGTAGAGCCACTGTCTAGAATTCTTTGCACCCACCCAATCCAAGTTTCAGTAAATCCAATCCTTTCCATCATCTTCAAGATAGTATCATGCTCAATGGTATCAAAAGCTTTCTCGAAATCCAGTTTAAGAATGACAAGCTCCCTTTTTGACTGCTGACATTGATGAATATATTCAAAAGTCCAAGCAAGGCAGTCTTGAATTGTCCTTGTTTTGATAAATCCATATTGGTTTGTATGAATGAGAGGAATTATGATAACCTGAAGTCTATCTGCCATTAGCTTTGTGATCAGTTTGAGAATGGAGTTTAGAAGGGAGATTGGCCTAAAATCATTGGGAGTTATTGGGTTGTTATTTTTTGGGATGAGAGTGATGAAAGAGTTGTTGATGGCTTGAAGGCTCACTGATCCAGAGAAGAAGTCATCACACAGTTGATAAATATCCTCCTTAATTATGTGCCAACATTTCTTGAAGAACATTCCATTAAATCCATCAGGTCCTGGGGCTTTGTCCACAGGCATGTGTTTCACTACATTGTCAATCTCTTCTTTGGTAAAAGGAATTGAGATATGTTCAAAGCCTTCCTGCTCATTGATTAACTCATCCAGATTGTATTGCATCTGTGGATCAACTGATTGCCCCATTCTGGCCTTGAAACTTTCCAATAGCAAGGCTGCCTTTTCAAAGTGATCATATACCACTCTCCCATCTTGAGCCTGTAGACTTATGATTGTGTTTTGCCTATATCTCTCTGTGGCTGCAGCATGAAAATTTTTTGTGTTTTCATCTCCAAATTTTGTCCATTTAACAGTGTATCATTTTTTCCAATATTCTTGTTTAAATTTTAGAAGTTGTAGAATATGTTTCCTGAGAATTCTTCTGAAATTGGCTTCCTGAATGAATAGATACCTTTGCTCTTCAAGCTTGTCCATGACACTAAGAACATCATTGCATTGGGTAATCAGATTGTTGATTCTCGAGATGTTTTTACTCCATTTTTTCAATACTCTCCTGAGTAGCTTGAATTTAGCAGCAATTTTGGTGGCACTGTTAGAGGCTCTAACTGTTGTATTCCATGCATTTTGGACTATATCAAGAAAATCAGGTTGTTCTACCCAAAAGTTCTCAAATCTAAAGACATCTGCCTTTGGTATTGTTGTGTCAATTTGCACCATGCATGGTATATGATCAGATGTTGGTTTTGACAATGGTAGAAGAAGTGTGTTGGGATATTGGGAGATCCAGTTGCTAGATGTAAAGCACCAGTCAATCTGCTCTAGCAGAGGCTCATCTTGCATATTGCTCCAAGTATATTTTCTTCCTTTTAGAGGAATTTCCTGAAGACCCACATTACTGATTATTTCATTGAAAATAAAAACATCATTGATATTGCCTCCTGGTCTATTTCTGTCGTTTAAGGACCTATAAAAATTGAAATCCCCAAGGATCATCCAGTTATCAGTATATTGTATCTGAAGATTATTCAGCCAGTGGACAAACTCATCTCTTTCATGTCCTTGACAAGGTCCATAAACAGTGGTGAGTGACCAAGTCTCATTATTGTGTATTGAGGTGAATTTCACAGTAACTGCATATTTCAAGTTGTGAATGATTTGACCATAGAATATAGAGCTGTTCCAACCTAGAATGATTCCCCCAGATAGTCCTTGGGAAGGTGAAAAGGCAAATTGATCATATCTCTTTGGGGCAAACTTCTTGATGAATGAATGGTCAAAATGTTCTCTCTTAGTTTCTTGAATGCAATAGACTGCACAGTTACTCTCTTCCAATTTCTGATGAATTGCATTACACTTGTCATTAGAGTTTAAGCCCCTAATGTTCCAATTTAGCACATTCCAGCATTTTCTGTTGTTTGAACTATTCATTGTTCACTTCAATTCCATTGTTGTCACTCTCCCCAATTATTTGTGCTTGTTGAGCTTCAATGCTAGCAAGGAGGAGTTCTGTGGTGACCTCCAAAGGAGACAACCCACATCTGGAAGTTGCAACTTCTTGAATCATGTTAATGCTCATTTAAGGAAAAGGGGGATTGTTCTCAATATCAACAAGACCAGGGAAGTCTTTTGGGATTGCAGGTGGCCGAATAAGTTTGTCAGCCAACTCAGCTAAGCTAGCAATCTTTCGTTTTTTTATGCTCTAAGGCTTTTGTTACCAGCTGAGTCAACTAATGACCTGTTCTTGCATCCTTTGAACTTATTCTTGATTCTGGAACTTCTTCTGAGGGAGTGAACTGAGACTTGTTCAATGCTTCTTTTTTTTCTTTTACTGGTGTTGTTTTTTCCTGTTTTTTCTGAATTGTGATTAGGAGTGCTTTGCTCATCTTGTTTCGTGCTTATATCCTTCCTTCTCTTTCTGATGTAGAAATGCTTGATGGACTGCTTGGAGAATGCTGGGGTTATTTGGTCTGTGCCATTATTGGGGAGATGGTCCTCCGTTGATTTATCAACCATCATTAAGTTGTTAGTGACAGAAACTCCCAGAGTTTGAATAGCTGCTCCTGGTGTAATATGAACAGACTCAATATTGGTGCCCACCAGATTGATTTTGATTTTTGAGGCATCTAAGTTAAAAGTTTGCTTGAGACTGTGTCCTATGTTTATTGGCAAATGTTGTATGAGAGATCTTACGCTTTTCTCAAGAATCTGGCTGAATTCTGAAATCTTGATGCTAGTGGCCATCAAATGATTTTCAGAACTGACATATTCAGGTAGACTTTCAGAGCTGACTCTGCTGTTAGGGGTTTGGGCTACTTTAAATTCATGTTCAGTGCTGGCAGTATCCGTATTTGATTCTTGTTTTTCATTGGTCTCATGCATTTCCATGTCCTCATTCAGCATTTGAATTTCTTCTTGATGAACATTATTGGGACAGACACTTATTTCTGGAATTGTAACCATTTTCTCTTTCTCAACTCCAGCACTAGCAAAGAATGTCTCCTGCCCAAGAGAGGCTTGATTGACAGAGCTATTGTTTGAGTCCTCACCCTCATCTGCACCATCTGGAAGCTGTCCATTTTGGTTGTCCTGATTAGTATGAGCCTTTCCTTGCTGCTGCTGATGCAAGAGTGGAGAGCGATCTGCAGTTCTAATCTGTTGAGATGGTGATGTTGCTCTAGGAGGCATGCAGGTAGAGCCAGTAGGGATAGCTGAGTTAATGTTGGCCCCTCCGTGAATTATGTCATGCTGTAAATTTCTACACACCTGTTTAGGCATCCATGCAAAATTGCGACTTGAAATCCGCCGAAAGCAAGCTCGAGCTTTATGTCCATAATTAAAGCAAAACATCCATCTAATGCTCTCCTTGCAATCTCGAGCGAAATGACCCTGCCCAAGACAGTTGTAGCAAATCACAGTTCTGACCCCTTTAAAGATTGGTCCATCCAGTCCAGAGGGGGGCGCATGCTCCATTTTCGTAGGCTCTGGTGCGACCGAGGAATTGATGCAGAGATCGCGTTTGAGATTGACAAAGACTCTTTCCATTTGAATGTTGTCTTCAACCTCCCGCTCATGGCGACACATGCTGCCATGGAAGATGTCTGAAGAACTAGCAGAAGTTCTTCCTTCTGATTGGTGCTGTGTCTCGACTTTTTTTGTTGACAGTAGCTGCTCAGGAATCCTGCAATCAAAACTTCCGATCCGAATGACTTTAATTTGATCAGTCTCCTTGCATTTGAGTTTGCTTGGTGATTGCTGAACAATAGGATTTCTGAAAGTAACCCTTTTTTTGGAGACGCCTTTTGCTATTTTCTGCTTCTTGTAGGAAACTTCAGTCCAACTTTGCGCCTCTTCTCTTAGGAATCTTTGTTCCTCACGAACCCAGCAATCCCCTCCATCTCTCCAGAGATGGAAGTAAACATCGAAGTGCTCCGTGGTGATCCTTTTGAGGCCACAGACCATGAAGGCAACCAACTTGGAGGAGACCACAAATCGGAAATGTCTATCATTCACAAAGGAAACATGGAAGCCAGCCGGAGTTCCACCAAGACAAGCATGAAGAGCCAGGCTAACAGAGTCTTCTGTCAGCCGAAAGGTGAAACGCCGAAACACCGCAAGAAGCGAGAAGGATCCACGAGGAGAAGAGGAGGGGTGATGAACCGAGGTGTTGAGAGAAGCAAGAACCTTGGATTGGAAAAGTCTGCCAGCGTCGAAGTTCCAGTTGCTCACCAACTTGGCGAGATCTACATCCTGCTCAAGCTCCACCAGCTTGGGCGGCGCCATGGAGCCCAAGCGGAGGAGTGCGCTGGGATCTTCTCACGCGGTGAGGACGCCGAGCATCCGCGCCCTGCGTCGGCGGAGAGCGTCTCCGCCAGCGGCCGGGAGCCAAGGGGCGGCGACGGCGGCGGCGGCGGGAGGGACTGCAACCTAACAACTTACCACACACCCTTTGTCCCCTCGTGCTCACCTCACTGGCGTGTCACCGGGCGGCGGCGGCGGCGGCGCCCATGCCGACGCTGTCGTCAGCGTCGCGGACCATCTCACTCCACTCTGTCTTCAAACAGCACATTGACTAGTCCAAACAGTGCCACGAGCAAAAAGGGCAAGGTGAAGATGACGACGGCTCCAGCGCCAGTATTTCTAGGCCCCTAGATCCTAAAACACAATCCTAATTGTTGACGTAAAATCTGCACCTCACGCCAAGCACACAGCAAGCCGAATTAGCTGGCTTCACACGTGGCCCGGGCTTTTGAATCCGGAAGCGTGCCAGTCAGTTTGCCTGAAAACTAACAAAGGGACAAAACGTTTAGATCAAAACCTGGAACGTGCCGGGTGAGACCAGACAGTTCCATATTTGCGGCTATGGAGCCAATTTCGAACGACAAATAGCTACAGAGAAGCTATCTGTCGGCAGTTAAAGCCTCATTCGGCAATCGGCAAGGCACGTAAGGAACGCACTGCCGAATGCGTGATGTAAGCACGACGAAAGATCGGCTTTCAACCAAATGAACATTGTAGCAGATACTCATAGCCGATTAACGAGAAGCAGAGCATGATAAATAAATAAAAGGGTGAAACATGATCATAAATTCGTAGTAAACAAGGAATGCATAGGCCGAAAGCAGCACCCGTCAAGCATGATAACAAAACAAGTTAATCCACCGCATGATACGACTTGTTTGAGGTCACACCACCAATCAGATTAGATCAATCCACCGCATGATACAATCTAATCGTGAAAGGCTAAAAGCATTCATTGTCCAATGCAAACCCACGAACACACGTTCACTCGTGAGAGCACTGCCGAATACGGCTACTTAACCGAATCGGGGTCCGCGGCGAAGGAACAAACGTAATCAGTAAAGATAAATCTATCAGATCGAATCGAATTCTAATCCACCGGATGATTAGCTCTAAGACGACCCAAAAACCTGCATCTACCGCATGATACCCGGTTCTGTCAAGACCGACACGATATCGACAAGTTCGAACCCGCGACGCGTGGCAACCTAGATCGGTTTCGGATTCGGCTATGAGAGGATAAGTCATCGCACCGTAAAGCAAAGCCGATTCTAGCCGATCTAGATTGGGCAAAGGTGTGTTGCATGAATTAAACACATAGCAAAAACGAAGCAACACGGGGTAACTTAATGAATCTGTTAGATCTTGCCGAAATCTAACAGAGCCGATAACTTGGTCCATACTAGATCTTAGCCCACCGCATGGCTCATGACCTAACAGAGGAACCTTCTTGAGACCACAACTTAAATCCACCGGATGATACTAAGCATGGTAACAAGACTACTTGCATTAAAGCTTAAATCCACCGCATGATACTAAGCATGATACAAGGTTGCCGGTACTTACGGAGGTCGACGGATCGATGACTCCTCTCGAAGAACTCGACGACTCGACTAAAGGACTCGATGTTGGCACGGGGCCGGTTTGTTGTATGATTGATTCCCCTTTTCTACAGATGCCATGGGTTTATATTTATACCCAGGTCTTGATACAACTCCTAGTCGAACACGACTACAACACTTGTTTCTAAAAATAAATGACGGATCTTCGTGTCCATATTGCATTCCTTGTTCGAACCGGCCTTTTCCTTATGATTTTCCACGTCATCGCGCCTTCCCGAATGCTACCGCTTTTACCTGCGGAATCATGCCTCTGCCGAATGACGACGCATTCCCGACCGCAGAACGTCTTTGCCGAATGCCTCTGGGGAAAAACTCCTTTGCCGAATGACATTTCTTCGACGACTCCGGCCCACATGTCAGCCTCTTCCTGGTGCCAATTTTTGGTGTCAACACATGCCCCTTCAATTTCGGGATAAGAGGTAACTTTTATCTCGGAATTGACCAGAAGCACTTTAACATTTCCAAGTTAGTTCTGCTCGGCACCCGCTTCTCCTTTTGAATCTTCAGAGCTCTCATCCGGATCCGAACCCTAAGTCATCGTCTTCCAAGATCCAACCTTCAAAATGGCGGACCAAGATCTTGCTCTCCAGGTAAACTTCAATCCCCTCAAGCATGTTCGGCATTCTTCTTTCGATTTGCATTTTAAATTTCTTCTTATCCCTTTTCATTCTTGATAGGCCCTAGCTACCGAAATCCTCATCCCTGTTGAGGAAAAATCTCCATCCTATTTCCTTGGTCCCGTAGGAGATTCAGATCCTTCTGAAATCATTGCGGCCGAATCTCAGCGGATTCCTTTTAAGATTTCACTGACAAAACCTCATGAGTGGCAAGACGCCTTCAAGAACTGGCCTTTGCCCCCAATCGCCGGATGGAGAAATTGGTACAAAAGGATTTCTGACGATAAAAGTCCCCAGACGCAGAATTGGGACAGTCTTCGTATTTCTCATTGCTTGGAGCTATCTCTAGCTGAAACACCAAATAATGAGAACCTTCTGATCGCAGCTTGCCACTTCTGGTCCAATGGTGCAAATGCTTTTCTTTTCGGCCATGGCCCAATGTCCCCTACCTTAGCCGATGTCTACATGATGACCGGCCTGAATGTTACAGGAACTGTGTACCCATATGACCATAAAGGCTCCTCCAAGCAGACAGGAGTAAGAACAGGGGTTGGATACAAGAGATATATCCAGAATCATATGTCTGATGGTCCTCTGACTGATGTCGAATACAGAGCTTTCCTGAACATGTGGCTATGCAGATCAGTCTTTTGTGGCAAAGCCAATGAGCCAACCTTGAATCATATCGTGATGGCCGAAGAGCTGGCTGCTGGAAAAGTCATCCCACTTGGGAAATACCTCCTGGGAAGTGTTTACCATATGCTCAACCAAACCACCCACCTGATGCACACTAGCAAGAAGATCCCCTGTGTCAATGGTCCCTGGTGGTTTGTCCAAATGTGGCTGCAATTATACATGCACCAAATCGTTGCTATTGATCTCAACAGCCGAGACTTCCCTTCAATCAATTATAAAGAAGGAGAAACCCGGAGAACCAAAGGTTGTCAAACCTATGGAGAAGCTGCCTCCACTGTACCTATCAACAAGAACATTGGTGAACTGTTTGAGCTCTTCTTCAGAGGTTTTGCCAATCCTCTTTGGTTCCCTTATTTGGACAATGACAATCTTACTCTCCCTTGCGAATTCAGCTTTGAGACTGGATGCACTGATGTACAATCTGTAGCAATTTTTAATGCCTTCATCCAGCCCTGCATCCTGCCAGCCGAATTCTGTGGAGGGAGGCTAGTCCAAAGCACTTATGAATATTATCAGCCAAACATGATGGCTAGACAGTTGGGATGTGGCCAAGTGCCCCCTAGGCTATTTCTCCATGAATTCCTCAAGCCCAGGGAAATAGTCAAGGATTCCACAGAAACAAGAAGGATTTTCACCTATAAATGCTGTGGAACTATTTATGCACCTGATCCTTTTGTGCCAACAATATCTGCCCATCCTTCCTTCACTCTCTGGTGGCAAGAATTCCATGATCATATCTTCAATATGCCAATCCATCCCTTCTGCCTTGAGTTAATGCCTGATTATCAGCCAACTGCAGAGGTAACATGCTTATTCCTTTATCTGTCTTCATAACATTAACTCCAATCGATTCTGACTCTATTATTTTGCAGGACATAACACCTGCCCCCCTTGCCAGAGTAATCTTATACAAAACCGCAGGCCCAATATCTGCTTTGGGGCATCAATCTCCTACCTTGGCTCGGCTGATGGCTAGACAAGCTTCTTCAGATCCAATACTCACTAGACCATCATCTGTCAAGAGGAAAACCCTCCTTATAGCTGCTCCCTCAGTTGTAAAGAAGAAAAGAACAAGTAGCAAAATCAAGGTCAGAGTCTTTTTTCTTTGACTATAATGCTTTTGGTGTTTTTGCTCAGCTTCATTTCTTTTTGATTTCAGGGCAGAGAACAGCAGCCAGCAATCAGTACAGGTCCTGCCGATGCTTCAATGATTGGTAAAATTTCTCACTATCTCGTCTTTAAAGTTCCTTTCCATCGGCATTGATTCTTTTTACAGTTTCAGAGCAAATCTCAATAGACCCAATCTTGGAGAGTTCTTCTCATCAAGAACCAGCTTCAGCTTTACTTGATGTTCCTCAGCCAGAAGTCTCTTCTCCACCAAAAGATCTTCCAAGCCCTCCTTAGCATATCACACAAGAACCTTTGCCTGAGCTTGAGCTGCCTTCTCTCTCCATTCAAGAAATCAGGAATGAGGTAGAGATAATTACCCAGTTTTCCCAGTTCTTTATTCAATGGATCATCAATAATTCGGCAGAATCTTCTTTCAGGATAAAACCACTTCTTCACCCAGCTATTCATTTGCTGTGGATGATCTAGTTGCCGAACAAGGAGAAGAAACTTCTTCTGGTCAAGCTTTATCAGAGGAGAACCAAGCAAAACTGAAGGAAATCCTCTCTTTTCTGCATAAGGACACTCGAGAACAAGTTACCAACGCTGATCTTTTAAGAGACTTGCTTGAATCATTCGACCAAGATCTTCCTGCCGATATCAAGACTTCTTTAGATCCAATTTCCAGATTGGATGATCATTTTATCGCAGTGAAGCAAGCTCTGAAGAATCAATCTGCTCAACCAGCCTTGGAGCAAAGGAGAATTCTGGTCAAGCAATCTGTAAAAGACCTGCATACTCAAGTCCAGAATGACAAGGAATCATTGACCAAATTGGAATCTGAACTTGAAATGAAGGAAATCAGAAAAGCTGCACTTGAAGCCGAATTGAGAGATCTATCGGCCGAAATTGAAGCTGACAAGAAGAAGATAGTCGAGCTTCCCAAGTTAACAGAGAGGAGGCGAAAGGAAGCCTTAGCAGCTCTAAACGAAGACAAACAACTCAAGGCGAAGCTTGCTGCTCTGGCTAGAACCCAAGAAGCTGACAAAAACTTATTAGAGAACATTAGCAATATGATATCAAATGCCAAAAATGTAATCTCAAAGTTCTTGGGTGTGTAAACTGTGTCAAAATAGTTTGATAGCCGAATGTTTTATCAACCCCGTAATTTCACCAATCTTTGCTTTCCCTCCATTGTGGATAACTCATTCGGCAAAGCTGGTTTAAATAGCGCCAGACCCGAAAACACTTCAACTATGACATAGCCGAATCTCATCCAGTCAAAGCCGAATACGACTTGATAAGAATCCCAAACGACATGAGAACCGATCAGCTGGAAAATCCTTTCCACCTTCCGAACTCTTCGGAATACGCGCCACGATCTTTGGCCACGATTTCCTCTGCGGGTTCTATAAATAAACACCCAGGCAGCCCACAGTTTTTTCACCAAGTTCTTCGTCTTCCAAGTCCTTGCCGGCTCAAGTCATTCTTTTCCCCATCCACAGTAACTCCGAGGAACTCTCAATGGCTGACAACAACAGGAGGCGCCCGGCCGTCGATGAGGCCGAAGGAAGTCGCGCCGGCGCTCGCCGCAGGTGATTGGCTGCTTGCTTCTCTCTGTTCTTCTCGAGATTTCCTTTCTCTTTCTTGACGAATCTTCTTTGTCCTTTCAGGGTAATCCAATGGATTGCCGGCGCTGGTGCGCCAGTTGTGGCTCCAGCCGCTGCTCCTGCGGCGCCCAACTCTTCGAGTTCGTCCAATCGGACTCGTTCATCGGACGACCCCCGCTACTCAGATGGCGATGCTCGCCGATTCAAGGCGGAGCGCGACGACTCTCGTCGCGAACTGGAGATCATCTCCAAGCAAGCTGGGATTGCGGACCTCGAATGGCAGGCCGAGCGCAAGCAGCTGCTTGAAGTCATTGATGGTGAATCCTGCAATCTGCTTAATCTCAATTCTCGTCCTCCAAATGATATTAATCTGTCATCCCCTTGCGACTTTGCAGCGCGTGATGTTGAACTTGATCGACTGAAGGCGCTGGTGGAGGAGCTGGCGGACAAGGTGAACGCCCAAGGGGACACACCTGAAGCACGCCTTGGTGCGGTGGCAGGTCGTGTCGACGAAGTGGCCTCCCATGGCGTTCGCCTGGGCGTCGCTGCGGGTCTCGTCGCTATGTCGACGCACACCGGCACCGACTATTCCAGAATGCCGGTTGGTTTTGCCAACAACAACCCAGAAGACATCGACGACATTGACGCTTCCATTGATCGTCTTGATGGCCATGGCACTGCCATTGCCGATTCCATTCACCCCCAGTCTGTTTTGAACAGGCTTTTCCAGTAGTTTGTACTAGGGATTTATGGAATTTCGGCAATAAAACTTATCTTTTGTGATTTTGCATGAACTCTTGATGTAATATATTTTCTGCTAAGGGCAATACATTCAGTACTGGCCATTTTTCTTTTTCTCCAACGTTTCTGTCAATTTTTTGTTCTGAAGGCGATTTCTTCCCGAATATCGGCTGTTCGGCAATTTGATATATCAATCATCGATCGATTTCAATACTGGGATAATATCTCTTCAAATATCTTCCATTTATAGCAGAAGCAAATTCTTCTCCCAATAATGTCTTCAAAATATATGCATTTCCAGGCACGCATCTAACCACTCTGAAAGGACCTTCCCAATTTGGAGACCATTTGCCGAATGCTGCATATTTGGTTCCAATCGGCAATATCGCTTTCCAAACTAGATCACCTTCTGTAAATTGCTTAACCTTCACCTTCTTGTTGTAATACTTAGCAACTCGCATTTTGTTCTTCTCAATATTCTCCAAGGCCCTGAGACGAATCATATGCAAATCTTCTAATTCGTCCATCATTAAATTTTTATAATCCTTAGAACTTAAATCCTTTTGCAACTTTATTCTCCTTGAGTCTAATTGTATTTCCCATGGCAAGATAGCATGATGCCCATACACCAACTCATAAGGAGACGTCTGTGTAGCCCCATGTGGAGCCATTCGGTAAGCCCATAAAGCCTCATTGAGTACCGAATGCCACTTTCTCGGCTTCTGATCAATCTTTTTCTGTATAATTTTAATCATAATCTTGTTAGAAGCCTCTGCCTGACCATTAGCTTGGGCATAATAAGGAGAAGAATTTAACAATTTGATGCCCATACTTTCAGTGAAATTTTTGAACTCTGAAGATGTAAATTGAGCCCCTTGATCTGTGGTGATTGTTTGAGGAATCCCAAATCTGTAAATGATATGTTTTTTAACAAATTCAACCATATTCTCCGACGTCACCTTCTTTAATGGAATTGCCTCAACCCACTTGGTAAAATAATCGGTTGCCAAAAGCACAAACTTATGCCCCTTGCTAGATGGAGGATTTATTTGGCCAATCAAATCTATTCCCCATCCTCTGAATGGCCATGGCTTGACAATGGGATTCAAAACCGATGCTGGAACTCTCTGAATGTTTCCAAATCTCTGACAGTCTTGACATCCTTTATAATATTCAAAGCAATCTTCCAACATTGTCGGCCAGTAATATCCCGTTCTTCTAATAACCCACTTCATTCGGTAGGCCGATTGATGTGCTCCACATAACCCATCATGTACTTCACTCATCAGCCTTTTTGCTTCTTCATGATTTAAGCAATGTAACAGCACCCCATCCAAGGATTTATAATATAAACTATCATCAAGAAGAACAAACTTTAAAGCTTTATACCTGAGCTTTCTAGAAACCTTTCGGGATGGGTTTTCCAGATAATCGGCAATCTCTTTTCTCCAATCATCCTCTGCCAGATTATTCCCGAATGCATATACATCATTAGCAAAAACTTCTCGAAGTTCTTTATAACCTGATGCACTTTGGGCCAATCTATTTGCCTCTCCATTATCCCCCCTAGGAATGTGTTGTAGAATTACTGACCGAAAGCTCTTCAATATTTCTTTGCATTCTTCATAGTAATTCCTCAAGGTATCACTTTTGCACTCATATTCTCCATTCAATTGTTTTATGACCAATTCTGAATCTCCAAAAATTTCAACCGCAATGGCCTTTGCTTCTTTCAAATATTGGAGCCCTTTGAGCAATGCCTCATACTCAGCTTGATTGTTAGTAACAGCAGATTGAATGGGAACAGCAAACTCAAATGTTTCCCCTTTGGGTGAAATTAATAAGATACCTGCTCCACCACCTTTGTTGCATGAAGATCCATCGAAGAATAACACCCAAGGAACAATGTTAAGCAAATTTATCGATATATCATGATGTTCAGTAATGAAGTCGGCAATAATCTGTCCCTTAACAGCCTTTGCCGATTCAAACCTTAACTCAAATTCAGACAAAGCTAAAATCCATTTGCCAATCCTTCCGTTCAAAATTGGCATAGACAACATGTGTTTTATCACATCAAACTTTGAATACACAATGCATTCGGCATGTAGTAAGTAGTGCCGAAATTTTGTACAGGAGTAGTAAACACATAAGCAAAGCTTCTCTATAGCCGAATACCTTGTCTCTGGATCTAGTAACTTTCGGCTAAGGTATGCAACTACTCTTTCTTTCCCTTCAAATTCTTGAATGAGGGCCGATCCAATAGTTTGGGCATCGGCCGCCACGTACAACTTGAAAGGCTTGTTCAATTGTGGAGGTACCAATACTGGTGGCTTCTTCATGTACTCCTTTATTTCATCAAAAGCCTTCTGTTGTTCGTCACCCCATACAAACTTTTGATCCTTTTTTATTTTCAACAGTGAGGAAAAGGGTAACACCTTTTGTGACAAGTTTGATATGAACCTTCTCACAAAATTTATCTTGCCAAGCAGTGATTGTAGCTCTTTAAGATTAGTTGGAGGAACAATTTCATCAATTGCCTTCATGCTTTTCTTACCAACTCCTATTCCTCCTTCATGTATCAAAAATCCCAGAAACTCTCCAGCCGAAACTCCAAAAGCACACTTGTTCGGGTTCATCTTAAGCCCATGTTTCCTGGTGCATTCTAGAGTTTTCCTTATGTCGGCTAAATGAGACTCATGATCCAATGACTTGATCATCACATCATCAATATATATTTCCACAATCTTGCCGATCAACTCATGAAAAATATAATTCATAGCCCTTTGATAAGTTGCACCGGCATTTTTCAATCCAAAGGTCATGACAACCCACTCAAACAACCCTATGTGTCCAGGACACCTGAAAGCTGTCTTTACTATATCTTCCAATGCCATATAAATCTGATTGTATCCTGCGTTACCATCCATGAAACTGAGCACTTTGTATCCAGCAGCAGCATCAACCAATGAATCAGCAATAGGCATTGGATATCCATCCATGGGTGTAGCCTTGTTTAGGTCTCTAAAATCTATGCAAACCCTCATCTTTCCATTTTTCTTATAGACAGGAACAATATTAGAGATCCAATCCGCGTATTTACATGGCCGAATGAAATTTGCATCTAGTAATCTTTCAATCTCCTTTTTCACATCGGCCAACACTTCTTCCTTGTAAATTTTTCGGGGTGGTTGCTTGTAAGGCCTGTATCCAGGTTTGATTGGCAACCGATGCTCAACAATAGAACGGTCTAGACCAGGCATCTCCGAATAATCCCAAGCAAAGCAGTCCTTGTATTCTTTTAACAATGTCACCAACTTTTCTTTGAAAACCGAATCCAAGTTAGCACTGATAAATGTCGGCCTTGGCTTGTCACCATCTCCAATGTCCACTTCTTCTAATTTATCGGCCGACACAAATCCACGTCCTAATTTTCCATCAGTTCCATCAATTGGATTTTCCATCAAAAATTACTATGAGAGCCGACTGCTTCGATCGGCTGCTGATCACTGCTGGCTGGTGCCACAGGACCTTCTCCCCAGTCTTTGCCTGAGAAACAATCTATGCCTTGATATTCCCAGAAAGCTGGTTCCATATTTGCCACGCTTATTGAATCATCTGCTTGGACAATCTCCACTTCATCATCTATCCACTGAATAAGCTGTTGATGCATAGTAGATGGAATACAACAATTTGCATGAATCCAATCTCTTCCAAGCAGCAAGCTATATGCCCCTTTGCCCTCAATGACAAAGAAAGTCGTAAGCAGAGTCTTGGACCCAATCATCAGATCAACGTGCACGCATCCCTTGGTGTCCGAAGGATTTCCAGCAAAATCATTCAGAATTATGCTCGTTGGTGTCAAATCTCTAGGGCCCATACCAAGCTTCCTGAATGTGGTATATGGCATTACATTGACAGCAGCTCCTCCATCGACAAACATCTTGGTCAATGGTTTGCCATTAACATATCCCTTCAAGTACAGTGGCTTCATGTGCCGATTCTGGGTTGGCTTCTCAAAAACAGCTTGTTTGTTCAACATCAATTGTGCCATTAACCCAAATTGTTCGGCATCATCTATATCGGGCAATATCTCTTCCTGTACAATTTGGTTAGCTGGAGCCATGAATTCATTCGGCAGAAAACATACCATACATGTAGGAGCCGAATGACTATGTTCGTCAGGCCTGTCTTTTGGGAGCCATATTGATTTCACCTTGACCTTTGCTTGCTTCAATTCCCGATTCCTCAGGCGCTGTACTCTTCTCTTCTGGCTCTTCCTCAAACCAGGTGGGCACCATTGTCCTTCTTGCCAAACATGAGCATGATCTTCTTCACAATCAACCCACTTGTAATCAGCATGTCTCTTTCTTGGTTGATCATTAAAACGCCGATCATCACTAGGATGCATCCTGCCAATTCTTTCATGGACAGATCGGCGATTGACAGTTCCCTGCCTATATTCATCATACCTATTATTGCATTCAGGACAACTATTCCATGTGGGAAGCTTCAAACCTTCGTTCCAACAGTGTCTGAAGAATGCACACCCCCAATGCGCACGTTCCTGCTCTCGAGCATACTCTTCTTGTTCTTCTTCAAACCTTTCTTCTTCGCGCCTTCTTTTCTCCTCCTCGTATTCATGCCTTTGAAAACGCTCTTTTTCTTGCTGACGCTGCCATTTGTTGAGGAGAATACGTGTAGTAACTCTAGGTTTAAAGGATTCTCCCACTTCAAATCGGCTATTCGGGAACCGAAGATTTTTCTGGCGAATCTGTTCAATTGTGATCTGCCGAGTGGGATCAACTGAACCATCCTGTCTTGCCTTCTTTGAGGTTAAAACTTTCAATCTTCCCTTTTCTCCAGATGGAACAGCATTCACCATATTAACCGAGAATCCGATCATATTCTGAGGGAAAGGGTTACTGTCCAGTTTCATCTTGTTGTCGAATTTCAGATGTCCTTCTTGGATAGCTTTCTGAATCTTCATCCTAAAGACTCTGCATTCATTAATGGAATGAGAATTTCTATCATGAAACCCACAGTACCTCTTATCTTTCACTCCATCGGGCCGAAGCATAGAATGCCCCTCTGGCAATTTGATTCGGCCTTCTTTCACCAGGAACTCAAACAATTTATCCGCCTTAGTCACATCAAAATCATATGTTCCCTTCATCTGTTTGATCCATTTTTGAGTCATTGTAACTGGTTCTTTGCTCCACACTATCTCTGCTGCGGCTATCTCCTCGCTATCTTCATACCCATCTTCTTGATCTGCTCTTTCAAGGAATTGGTTATAGATGTCAGCTACATCATTATTTTTAGCAAATCTGGCATCTTTCTTGAAACCATATGCCTGGTTACTCATCAAGGCCAATCTGTGCGACAACTGGCCCAGATCATCAAACTCCATCCCGAATAGCTTCTCCCGAATGGCAGGCAACATGCCAGCTACAGCCATACCAGCCAGTTGATCATCAGGTATGTTCAGAGAAAAGCACATACTCTTTGTTTCCCTAAATCTCCTGAGGAACTCCGTAGGTGTTTCATTATTCCTCTGCCTTAAGCTGGTCAAATCAACCAACTTTTTCTCGGTACTGCCAATGTAGTAATGAGCATGGAATTTCTGCTCCAGGTCTTTCCAAGTACAAATCGACTGAGCAGGCAAAGAAGCAAACCATGTAAAAGCTGGACCCGTCAGTGACAAAGGAAAGTATCTGATTCTGAAAGCCTCATCTGCCGAAGCCTCTCCAAGCTGCATCAGATATCGAGCTATATGTTCCACAGTGCTAGTATCATCTTGTCCTGAGAATTTAGTAAACTCTGTAGGCACCTTGACTCTATTCGGCAATGATACCCTTTGGTACCATTCCGGGAAAGGAGACGAGTACATGTACCCCTGATTTTTAGGCTTCAGACCGAATTGATTTTGCAATACATCGGTCATTTTTTGCACCATGAGGTCAATACTGGCATCTTGATTCCCTGGTCTCCCAGCAAGCATGCCTGCAGTACCAACATATCCAGGATTCGGGAGAGCGTCGATAGCATTGTAATCCATAAACTCTGAATATCCGTTTCCATATAAATCCCTCTGCAGTCTGTTGTTCAAGGGAGATATCTTGTAAGCAGAAGCAGGCGGATTCCCTGTGGTGCCGAATGCCATATCACCGTATGTGCGAGTTTTCGGCAGTGCAGGCTGAGGATCTTGCCGAATCGGTTGTCCATTTGTATCTTTAGCACCAGAACCTCCAGTTTCATCAGCATTTCCTTTACCATGTGGTTTCTGAACTGGTGCTTGAACATTGAAGTATGTCGGACCACCCAATTGCCCATGTATCTGCTCGAAGGGTTTATCCACATACTGACCAAAAATGCTTACCATTATATGCCGAAAACTGTTCAAGAACGCAGCATTGTGATTGGTCATTGCTTCCCCCAAAGCTTTGTATAGCAAGCCCGAGAATCTCTCCCTTTCTTCTTCTTCAGTAAAATCAGACTGCCCAGGAAGGAGAACTCTTGGCAAGTCGGACTTGAGAAATGGTGCACCACTCCTGTTCTTGGCGAAAGACAGTAAACATTTGTTAATGAATTGGCCAGCAGCAGCCTTTACCATCTGTTGATGCTCTTCAGACAACTCTTCCAAAGTGACATCCATGATGTCGCTCAACTCAGGCATCTTGAAAACTTGTGTGTGTCCCACTGGGCGTGCCAAAAAGTGTGTTGACGTAAAATCTGCACCTCACGCCAAGCACACAGCAAGCCGAATTAGCTGGCTTCACACGTGGCCCGGGCTTTTGAATCCGGAAGCGTGCCAGTCAGTTTGCCTGAAAACTAACAAAGGGACAAAACGTTTAGATCAAAACCTGGAACGTGCCGGGTGAGACCAGACAGTTCCATATTTGCGGCTATGGAGCCAATTTCGAACGACAAATAGCTACAGAGAAGCTATCTGTCGGCAGTTAAAGCCTCATTCGGCAATCGGCAAGGCACGTAAGGAACGCACTGCCGAATGCGTGATGTAAGCACGACGAAAGATCGGCTTTCAACCAAATGAACATTGTAGCAGATACTCATAGCCGATTAACGAGAAGCAGAGCATGATAAATAAATAAAAGGGTGAAACATGATCATAAATTCGTAGTAAACAAGGAATGCATAGGCCGAAAGCAGCACCCGTCAAGCATGATAACAAAACAAGTTAATCCACCGCATGATACGACTTGTTTGAGGTCACACCACCAATCAGATTAGATCAATCCACCGCATGATACAATCTAATCGTGAAAGGCTAAAAGCATTCATTGTCCAATGCAAACCCACGAACACACGTTCACTCGTGAGAGCACTGCCGAATACGGCTACTTAACCGAATCGGGGTCCGCGGCGAAGGAACAAACGTAATCAGTAAAGATAAATCTATCAGATCGAATCGAATTCTAATCCACCGGATGATTAGCTCTAAGACGACCCAAAAACCTGCATCTACCGCATGATACCCGGTTCTGTCAAGACCGACACGATATCGACAAGTTCGAACCCGCGACGCGTGGCAACCTAGATCGGTTTCGGATTCGGCTATGAGAGGATAAGTCGTCGCACCGTAAAGCAAAGCCGATTCTAGCCGATCTAGATTGGGCAAAGGTGTGTTGCATGAATTAAACACATAGCAAAAACGAAGCAACACGGGGTAACTTAATGAATCTGTTAGATCTTGCCGAAATCTAACAGAGCCGATAACTTGGTCCATACTAGATCTTAGCCCACCGCATGGCTCATGACCTAACAGAGGAACCTTCTTGAGACCACAACTTAAATCCACCGGATGATACTAAGCATGGTAACAAGACTACTTGCATTAAAGCTTAAATCCACCGCATGATACTAAGCATGATACAAGGTTGCCGGTACTTACGGAGGTCGACGGATCGATGACTCCTCTCGAAGAACTCGACGACTCGACTAAAGGACTCGATGTTGGCACGGGGCCGGTTTGTTGTATGATTGATTCCCCTTTTCTACAGATGCCATGGGTTTATATTTATACCCAGGTCTTGATACAACTCCTAGTCGGACACGACTACAACACTTGTTTCTAAAAATAAATGACGGATCTTCGTGTCCATATTGCATTCCTTGTTCGAACCGGCCTTTTCCTTATGATTTTCCACGTCATCGCGCCTTCCCGAATGCTACCGCTTTTACCTGCGGAATCATGCCTCTGCCGAATGACGACGCATTCCCGACCGCAGAACGTCTTTGCCGAATGCCTCTGGGGAAAAACTCCTTTGCCGAATGACATTTCTTCGACGACTCCGGCCCACATGTCAGCCTCTTCCTGGTGCCAATTTTTGGTGTCAACACTAATATCACATTATCACATATGCTGTTGCAGTCTGCACTAAAAGCCTGCATGATCCAATACTTCTGAAACCAACATCTGCAACTGCAAGATAAGAATTTATGTCAAAATAAAGGACACAAATGAGATAATTAATCTCAGAGCATCACACTTGTTAGTAGTGTGCATTAATCTCATAGTTGTTAGTAGGCCCTCTCAAGAACTATTTTTAGAACTGACCGATGGTTCGACACCAGTAGATGTTGCGCTTTGGTATAATGGCTTGGCGTCAATTCCATCAGCAACACAAGTATATTTACCTTATTGCTGAAAACTGTTGCAAAACTGTAACTGCATTAGCAGACAAGTGGAAGTGATGCATCCTTTATTCGTGCAAAGTTTGCAGTCAAAGATCAGTGCAAAATAGCCACTGTCCCCAAAGTTAAAGTGACAGACTGACAGCTGCTAAAGGAATTGCTATGTGCAGTGAAACAGGCACTTGCATCGGATGCTCATACTCCATCCAAGAACAAGGATATATGACAAGGATATATGAAGAACACACAAGAAGATGCTGCCTGAACCGATGTGGTGTTGGATTGATAGATAGGATTCAAGTACAAGTTCCTAATTTAGTCTACTTTTAGGCTACTGAGCTACGGTTTTTCTGAATAGTATAAGCAGAGCAGAATACAGAGTTTTACCTTAAAAAAATCCAACTATGTGCTGTTCACAATCCGAAAAAAGGCTTTCAGCCACCAAAAGAACAGCATTATTATATGCTAATAACAAAAAGGAAATTAAATGGTACGACGTAGCAGTCGGTTGCCTGATGAACGGTTCTCTTCTTCAAACGGATTCCTGCGCACAATGAAAGTCGACTACAAGTTCACAGCAACAACGACTTCGTCTTGGCATTTCTCTGAACTTGTAACGGCACTTCTTCAGACTTAACGTTCCTAACAAAGAAGAATTGAGGAAGACTACTCGATGATGCTTTTCAATAGAATTTCCAAAAAATTGGATTTGGTTTCCATAAGAAAAATGAGAAAAGTTTTTCCAGGAAATTTGAGATCCTTATACAAACATACACTGCGTTTCATAAATCCAGTAAGAGAGTGGACATGAGATGAGAGAATATGGCGCCTCCTCACCTCCAGTTCTAAACCACCAAATATCACCTTCTGGCAGAGAAACGAATATCGGTTGTTCAGTTCCAGAAACATATATTGTCATAAATATCATAATTATGCTTCTCTTTTCAGTGATAGTCCGACAGTAAGTGAATTCACAATCACAAGGAAATTAGCCGATCAGAAATCACAATCCATCGCCGTAAATGATGCTTTTAATTTGACACCAGCATTGGCGTATGATGATTTATGTGAAAGCACAGGATCCAAAGAGACAATAGCATGCATCAAAATCACCTAACCTCGGAATTATCCAAAACACTATAACATTGCAACCATACTAATAACTCTTACAAGAGCCTAGAAAACCATCAGCAAGAGGCATACTGCAGAAACATGATCAGTGCCTAATCAGTTCCCAAAAACAAGCAGCATCAGCTTAAGGGGCAATCAATACCGACAGCATTCGCTGACAGGAATTAGGAAGAATGCAATGTTGAGTTGTTTACCCTGAAGCCTTAAGATACTGAAGGAGCGAACCTTATACTCCGTAGTAATTGGGAAGGCTATTAGAATAAAAAGAACTTTCTTCCATCATATCCATGTTCGCCACAAAGGATCTGACTGACAGAAAGAAAGTACAGAGGGGCCTACATACTGAAGTAGTACTACTTGATAGCTTATACTCTGTAGCAACTAACTGATGTACATTGACCACTAGCTCCCCCATAAACACATGTCTAGTATTAACAGTTTAACGCAAGGAATTAGAACATTTCTCCAACAAATTTCTTCATAAGCACATGAGCAACTCTTCTTGCATGGAGTCATCCTCATCGTCAGCCCACAACGCCATCAAATGCGTAGGGCAACTTTTAGCCACAAGTTCAACTAAGCCATCATCGTCGTTGGTTGCCATGACCGCTTGTAGTACAGGAGGATCTTCAAGAAACTCAATGCAAGCATCCCTGAGCAATCGGCAGTGGTGTTGTTCAGCGAATCTCAATAGTTCTGCAATGGTGTCTTCATTTATATTTTCGCACAGTTTCTCCTCGCAAATCATCTTGAGCTCCTGCATGTCGAACCTGTCTGCCACTACCAGCAGGTGCTCGGTCATCGCAGTCTCTTCTAGCCCGGTCATTCTGGCAAAGAATCTGTGTATATGAAGCGTAGCAAGCTCTTGAACACCTGAGGTAGAATACCATCGATCCGTATGCAATCTCCTGCAGGGGCACCGTCTCTCGTCGCGCTAAAGAGCTCTGCCTCCAAGGCCGGTGACCTTTGAGCAAGAACAGACATGTGGGCGCTGAACACCACGCCGCCGACTTGGAGCATGACGTCGGTGTCCAAGGGATGCTGCTGCAGCGGCGTTGCCCAGTCCACGCAGATTTCCCACCTGACTGTGAAGCAGCTCTGGAAGAGATGCTCTGACGCCTCCAAGAACTTCTTTCGGATGAAAACATCGCAACCGTACCGATCTCCAACTTCAGAGTACTCCATCACATCTGTGTACACGGGGTGACCTGCTACTGGATTCCCGGCCAGATCAAGCAGACTGAACCTAACCCATGCCTTGATGGGCATGGCGACTCTGCTGTCGAGAGCCATGAAGATTGATATGTAGGAGACTTTGCGTTCAAGTAATATTTCGCCCCCCCCCCTCTCCCCCTCGCGAGGCGACTCGAGGGTCCCGGACCCCCCGCCGCAAAAGCACCCGCGCCCACCGGCGTCCGGCCGCCGCCGCCGCCGTAGGAGACGCCGCGGCGGCGGCGGCCAGCGGCGGCGCCGAAGCCGGCCCCGTTCGCACCCCTCTCCTTCTCTCCTACCTCCTAGCTCCTCCCTTTCCTGCTCTCGGTCGCCACCGCCGCCGCCGGCGTCGTCCGGCCCGGATCCGGCAGCCCCTGACGCCGCCGACTGCGCATTGCTCGGATCTGGCGTCCCCGCCACCGCCGGCTGCGCGTTGTCCGGATCCGGCGGCCCTAGCCGCTCCGGCCGTGCCTAGCCCGGATCCGGCAGTCCCAGCTGCTGCCGGCTACGCCCCAGCCCGGATCCAGCGGTCCCCGTCGCCCCGGCGGGTCGCCCCCGTCCGCCGTCGAGGCGTCGCACATCTCGGGCCTGGGCCTCGCCACCAGCAGGCTTCTGCCTTGGCGTGTGGTGCGTGACGTTGCGGTATTGGCGGCCAGTGATGCATAACCGTGCTCGGCGAGTGCACCCACATGGGGTGAAGGGGTCTGGGGAGTGCTTGGAGAAATCCATGCACGTTCCTGTGCAAACGACGGCAACGTCCGCGGGCGTTGCTCCCCTCCTTGGAGGCGTCGTGACCACTCCCCGCCCTACGAGGGCTTCCTCCGGGTGAAAACCCAACTCTAGTTTACCAGACCGGCGACGACGGCGTCGAGGACGTCGCATCCTACCTGTAGGCGTCGCCGTGGAGGCCCTCCCCGCCGGCTCAGCACCATGCCCCCCTTACAAGGTTCATCGCTAATCCTCCCTCGATGGGTGCACAAGATGCTTGTTGGAGAGTGTTTGATGCCGGTGCCTTTGCTCCGCTGGCTTCCAAGTTCCTTGATTGTGTTGTCTCATCAAATGCCGGATTGCGAGACCATGATCCCCTCTCTTGGATCTCCTCGCTCTCTAGTCGTCGGCCCTCCCTCTTTGGGGCTTCCTTCCCCCAAAGGCGTTGGTGGGCGTCAGCTAGATCCTGGAGGTGCTCATAGACGAAGCATATCACGACTGTCGTCTGTCTACTTGACTCAAAGCTTTACATTTGCCTATGGATTGGAGGCTACCGGAATTCAGTCACTTGGGATGACAATATCCAATAATCAACAACATGCCTCTACCGCGGGAGTCTATGTCGTGGCCTTGTAGTTCTGTATTTCTCTCCATGCTCGTGTGTGCTTGCATGTGGATGTATGCGGATGGTGTTTGTATTCTTTCATCTCCTGTTTTCCTCCATTGCTAAGATGTAATGGCTCAGGCCCTGAAATGAAATTCGGGTGGGGAATCCGCCCCCCCCCCCCCCCCCCCTCCCCCGTGACCCTAAAAAAAAAGATTGATATATAATCTTTGCAGGAGGAGGAGACGCCGTTAGGGTAGCAGTGGATGCGCCAAGAGCAACCCCCTGCCTTCAAGGGGGGCGATACGGTCCGCTGCCCATTGGGGTGCAGCTGCTTAATGTGCCAGTAGTAAACGAAGTAGAGCTTGTGCCAAGTCACCGGGCGGCCGGCGGTGGCAGAATCGAAATCCAGCGTCGGCGGCATGGCGGCGCGTGATTCGGCGGAAATCACAGATGCAAACCTGGCAGCGACGAAGTCAGGCGGACACGCGTGTTGTTTGGGGATCGCACGGGGAGAATAAGGGGCAACATGGATGGAAAGGTTTTATATGTGTATCGGAGGATTATTGCCGAGACCCATCCCAGCGATCGGATTGTGCCGATTTCGTTTCGAATACTCGACCAGTATCGGAGTTGACGGAGTACTATCAGAAATAATTCGGAATAGCACATTGGCGGCCCCAGCGTCAGGCGTTCGCAGAAAACGTGCTGGTGAAGCAGCTGATCCTGGCCATCAGTACGCATGCCTGATGTCATCCTGATCGGTTTGCTCCTTCCGTATATTCACTATTCAGCAGTTGCCTCTTTCAGATGGTGTATTGGACTGTCATTTTTTTAAGGAAAGGCTTCTGTCATAGTACCATGTTTGCGATATAACACCCTTTTGGATAATTCCGAGGTTAGGTGATTGTCTGTGATGCTATACTTGAGCGTGTGCGCTTGTGTGTGTAATTTCTGACCGGCTAATTTCCTTGTGATTGAGCTTACTGTCAGCCTGTCTCTGAGAAGAGGAGCACAATTATATATGATATGTAACAATATGCCCCAGAAACTGGACATTGATATTCGTTTCATTTCCTGAAGGTGATTTTTGCTTGTGTATGAATGACAATGTTTTGTTTGTATACAGATCTCGAATTCCTGAAGAAAAGTTTCTCCTTTTTCTATGGAATGAATCTATTGACAAGCCTCATCGAGTAGTCTTCCTCAATCCTTCTCATCAGGATGCTAGTTGTGTTCCTACCAGTGTCACTAATCCAAGCGTCATGATCCTGCTCAGATTACTGCTAGGTGGCCGGTACAGCAGCTCCTGATGCCCCTCGCTGTTCCTTCTTTGTTAGGAACATCAAGTCTGAAGAAGTGCAGTTACTGAAAAGATGCAGTTACAATAAAAGTTGAGACACGCACCAAGACGAAGTAGTCGTTGCTGTGAACTTGTTGCCGACTTCCATCGTGTGCAGGAACCATCGTTCATGTGCATTTATTTGGTGCTTGAAAGCCTTCTTTCGGATTGTAAACAGACAGCACTAAGTTAGATTTTTTAGGTAAAACTCTGTATTAAGCCTTTTTGAAGTATAAAAGGCTATCCATGGGAATATGGGATCTGCTCTGCTTATGATTCAGAAAAACTCTATTTCAAGCCTAAAAGAGTAAATTACTATAATGTACATGAATCGTATCTTTTAATGAATCTAACACCACATCGGTTCAAGCTGCTGTAGTACATATATATCCTTGTCCATTAATACAAGCAGAAATCCTTGCCATATCCAACACCACATCGTATCTGAAAGCTGCTTGTTCTTTGCCATATATCCTTGTTCTGTAGTACATATAAAAATCCGTTAGCAGCTTCCACTTTAACTTCAGGGACAGCGGCTATTTTGCACTGATCTTTGACTACAAACTTAGCACTAATAAAGGATGCATCACTTCCACTGTCTACTAATGCAGTCACAATTTTTTCACCAGTTTTCAGCAGTTGTGTAAATATGATTGTGTTGCCAATAGCATTTATGCCAAGCAATTATACCATAGCGCAACATATACTAGTGTCGAACAGTTAGTCAATTCTAAAATAGTTCTTGAGAGGGCCTACATATTTAGAAAATATCCAAGATAAAAGCCATTCTGAATGTTTTGAGTCAGGCCAGTAGCATTTCAACTTCTTTCTCTTATGTTTCTCAGAGCTTTTTAGAATAGATAAGAAGTTGTTACTTCTGTGCAGTAATGCTGCTTTCTGATATCTTGCAGATGCCGGTTTCAGAAGTACTGGTTCATGCAGGCTTTTGATGCAGACTGTAACAGCATAAGAGATATTTTGGTTGTTTGGCAGTTCGATGGTTTGAGTCTTTGAGAAGACAGCCTCTGAAAAGAGAAGCACCATAACGGCAAATTTATGTCAGTGTGACCGTATTTGGCTGTGGTTGGTTGCCTTGAGGTGAAGAGGTCCCATACTCCCATTTCATTCCTCCCTCTTGCTGATGCAGCCTATCGCGATGGATGGTTGGGCTCTGATAGCTTGTGCTATTTCAAACGTAATATGCGTCAATCAACGAATGGACTCGAGTGGATTGATAGCCCGACGTACGCCCGCATACGTGTGTGTTTTGGTTTGTCAGCTCAAGAATTTGCAGTGCCCCTGTTCCTTCTTTGTCAGGAATGTCGAGTCTGAAGAATTGCAGTTACAGTAAGTTCAGAGATGCGCCAAGACGAAGTCGCCGTTGCTGTGAGCTTGTTACCGACTTCAGTCGTGCACATGAAACGATATTACAAACATGGTCTAGAATATTCACGACTTGCCTCTGCTAATTAGACCTAAGGTTAACTCCATTTACAATGACTTTTGATAAGTATTCATTTTCCTTTCGCAAAAAAAAAAAATCATTTCCGTGACAACAGTCAAGTAGTCAACAAGGAAGCTGATTGTGTTTATGGAATCAAAATGGAACGGTTCTCTAAGATGGTTCTAGATGTACTAATGGTTTTGTAGAACACAGACAATATGTGTACGATGAAAATGTAAGCTGAAAGATTCAGTTCTAGTTATTAGACAAACAAATTTCCTCTGCAGGAAGTTAAAATGTTTTGGTATTCTCAAGAAACTTGGACGCAGGATCTTAAGTCAAGCTGGAAAAAATCATGTCAGTGTCCTTTTCATATGATTTTTGCAAACTTGCTAGGTGCAGCAGATAAAAGTGCTCACCTATACGAAAACAAGAACACTCTGCCAATACAATTTAAGTCACATCATGTGCAATCATAATTTTGGCCCGTCGAACACATACGGCCCACATGAGAGGGGCGTCCAACTGCTCTGGCCCGTCGAACACATCCAGAACCATACGGCCCATAAACAAGCCCACACACACAGGGAAGAGAAAAGGAGCGCTGCTTGGTGCGATTCCAGTTTCCAGAAGCGGAACCGAATTTTTTTTGAAGCCAAAAAAATCCGGTTCCGCTTTTGGGGAACCAGATGAACGCACGGGGGGGCTGCGCCACGCGCGAGCGCGAGACCTGTTCGGCGGATGGTCCACAAGGCTAGAACGAGAAGGAGTGGGGGCGACGACGAGCTCGCCTAGCACTGGCTCCCTCGTCGTCGCAGCAGCACGCCAGCACCTCTCCTCCCATTCCTCTCGTTCTCGCCCTTCCCGAACCTTCTGGGCTCAGCTGTTCGTCTCAAGCAGAGGAGGTCTTCGGCGGCGAAGCCAGGAGGTGTTTCGAGTTCGACGGACTGCACGGCCCCGCCGTCCCGTCGGTGGGAGGAGTTCGAGCGGAGCGAGATGGGCGACCGGGACAGCAAGCGCAAGGGCAAGATGGCGGAGTACCGAGACGACGTGCCATCGCCCGCCCGGACGACGAGGGCGAGGACGACGGGGGAGTATGGCGGCGAGGACGGCATCACCTCCGCGCGCGCTTCCGGGGCCCCGCGCATCCGACCAGGTGCGCACCCGAGAAAATCCGAGCTCGCCTGGTCGCCTGGTTTCCTGCTCCCCTCTTGCGCTTCTGAACTACTAGTCCATGGTTTCGGTGCAGTGCAGAGAACCCTGAGCAGGACGCCCCGGCCCCGCGTTCCGCACCGGTGTTCGTCAACCAGCCGCACGGCGAGCCCGGCGACGCGCTTGGGAGGGACCAGCAACTTCCGTCACGGCGGCGAGGGTCGCCACGGCCAGCAGCCAGGCGTCACGCTTCTTCGCGGCGGGCATGGGCACGGTGGCCCGGCGTGGGCACGGTGGCCCCTCCTGGGCGGCGTCCGGGCTGCCGCAGAACCGAGGTTTGTGCCTTGATTCCCACTTCTCGCAGCTTCGGATTCGTGGGCTTCAGAAGTACTAGTTCATGCAGGCTTTTGATGTTATATGTGTGTAATTGTGATTTATGAGTTCCAAGGGTTCTCCTCAAAAAAAAAAAGAGTTCCAAGGGTTAATTTCCTTTTGAGTATGTAACGTATGGCGTCCAATTATAACATTATCTGTTGTGCCAATGAAAAAAGGGGCACACTGATGTTATTTGTAATTTTGTGATAATGTAACAGAATAAGTCATTTTGCTTGTTTTTCAGTTCGATGGTTTGACAAGACCTCCTCTGAAAAGAGAAGCATAATTAACGTAATGACAATTTTATGTCAATGTAACTGTATTTGGTTGTGGTTGGTTACCTGGAGGTGAAGATGCCCCATACTGAATTTACAAAGGGCCCTTTAATCCTGTGATAATGATTTAAATCTTCTGATGGGTTTCTGTAGCTTTTGAGAATTTACTTTCTGCCAGTTTGCCACTAAAAGTAGAAGCACAATTATGATATTTGTTACAGTTTATCACTGGAACTAAACAAATGAAATGCAACTGATATTCATTTCTCTGCCTGAATGTGATGTTTGGTTCTTTAGAATGGGAGGTGAGGAGGTCCCATATTCTCACCTCATGTCCCCTCTGTTACTGAATTTATGAAAGGCAACTGATATCCGTTCCAGTTTGTTGATTATGCTACAATTTTTGGGCACCAAGCCATTTTGATTCAGTTATTGCATTTCTTAAAGGGGGTCCTACAGTCCCATTTCATTCCTCTCTTACTGAATTTACCATCGTATAAAGAAGCTCAAATTTCAGAAGAATTTCCCTTTCATTCAGTGACTGAATTTCAATTGAAAAGTTTCTGTCAAATCCTTTTCGTCATCCGTTTCCATTCAGACCCTAGTTGGAGCTGAAATGATACTTTAAATCGACAGATATATGAGAGGCAGATTCAAACTTCAGTTCTGTTATTAGTTACAGTATTAGACAAAGCAACTTTCTTTACAGGAAGATTACAGTTTCTTAGTGTTCTCTAGAAACTCTCATTGCACTGCAAGACGTTAAGTCAGGCCGGAAAAAATCATGCCAGTGTTCTTTTCATGTATTCTTTTTGCATACTTGATGTAGGTGTAGCAGCAGGTGAAGTGCTCACTATAGCCAGACCTTACAGAGTGCAGGTAATTCAAAACTTTTGTTAGGCCCTGACATTGTGAGAGAAAGACACAGATAAATAAGCACAGCCCAGCTCCCATTTCAACAGAAGTTGCTTAACGGGCTCCAGTGGCGGACCCAGAATCATTTGTTTGGGTAGGCATACAGTGTAGGAACAGTGCTGGACAGTATGCTACAGTTCCGGTACAGCGATTTGTTACATTGGTCATCAGGAACTTAGGGTAGTCCTGGACTACCGTGCTACCCTGCTGGGTCCGCCAATGACGGGCTCCCCTGCGGCCCATCGGCCCAGCTTCCTTCCGTTCGGCCATCTCCTTCCCCGGAAAGCCAAAATCCCGTTTGGCTTCTAAACAGAAATCCCCATCCCACGCAGCGCCAGCCAACCGCCGACCCGCAAACGGCAACTGGGCAAGCCGCACCTCTCCCCTTGTATAAAGTCTCGTCTCCCTCGTCGTCGTCGCCGCAGCGCCTCTCCTCCTCCTCCTCCTCCCCCTCCCATTCCTTCCCCTTCTCTTCTCTCCCTTCTTTGAACACCTCGTCTGGGTCTCAAGCGGAGGAGGTCTTCGGCGGCGAAGCAAAGGAGGTGCTCGAGTTGGACTGATTGCAAGGCCCCGCCCCGGCGAGATGGGCGACCAGGAGGACCCCAAGGGCAAGGGCAAGCAGAAGGTGCCCGAGTACCAGTCGACGCCCGCCACCAGCGCGGTGGCGGTGGACTTGGTGAGGCGAAACAGTAGCGGCTTGGACGGCAACACCTCCGCCGCCTCCGAGGGCTCGCCCGGGGCACCGCGCATCCCAGGGCCAACACCAGGTGCGTGTGCGTGCCCGAGAAAATCAGAACCCGCGCGCCTCGTTTGTTGCTTCCCCTCTTGATGTTGCGGGTTCGATTGAAGCCATTGTTCTGATTTCTCGGCCGGATTCGCTGCAGAGAACCCCGAGCAGGACCGCAAGCGCAAGTGCAAGATGACCGAGAGCGAGGACGACGACTGGACGAGCGCGAGGGTGTCGACGGGGACGCATGGCGGCGAGGACGGCATCACCTCCACGGGCGCGTCTCCCGGGGAACTGGCACTGCGCATCCCTGGGCCAGGACCAGGTGTGTGCCCGAGAAAATCCGAGCTCGCCTTGCTTGCTGCTTCCCTCTTGTTGCGGGCTTGGTTCTTCAACCTTAGCTCTGATTTCTCGGTTTCGCTGCAGAGAACGCTGACCAGGACGCCCCGTCCCCGCACTCCGCATCTCCTGTCGTCAACCTGCCGCACGGCGAGCCCGGCGAGGCAGACGTCACGCTCCTTCGCGGGGAGGCGTCCGGGGCGCCGCAGATCCGAGGTTTGTGCCTGAGAAAATCGAGCACGGCAGCTGCAGCCTTCAGGGACGAGACTCTCCGGTTCCTTGCCAAGTCCATAACATCTGTGTTCCGCAGCAAAGTGTCGCAGCAGGTGGCGCATGTCCACCCTAGAGGAGAAGCTCCCATAGCTGTGACGTCACTGGTGCCAGTGGTGTGTACACTGTAGCGGCTCCGAGAGGCTTGGAGTCGTGAGAGACCCAGGCCCTGGTCAATGATGACGTGCTGTCTTGGTGAATCATATGACGATTCCTTCATATTGGTGAATCATATAGTACTCCGTATCCTTCATTCCTTCCTGAACATAACAGTAAGGTGTAAATAATGAGAAATAAAGAACAAAAAAAAAGTAAATGGTCACACAGCTATACAGACGACACTCCCAATCAGAACTCACAGCCGCAAAGCACGAGGAAGAAATAGAAATACAATCGTTAACGTTATTGACCTCTGTAGTACGAAGGACGCACATCAACAGCCTTCACGATAAGTGCTTTATTTGATCTACATGGCATCAGTTTTCTTCTTTATTGCTAATGCGATAAAGAATTCTTGATGATTAGAATTCTCTCTCCCATATGTTCCCTCTTTTAAATCCAGAGCACCATAAGTGGTTATTTACAGTGGCTTTAATCTAGTAAGCAATAACATAAGTTTCAGGTTTAGATCAAAGGGCCCTCTTTGCTACTATGGTTTCGAGCCAGCCGAAATAGCAGTACTGCTTTTCATTTACAATCTGTGAATTGAGCATAATGGTCTAGAAGTCAAGGTCACACTGAACATATAGGATGATCCTCTGCAAAAGTAGTTGACATGGAACTGATGGCTGGCTTTCTGATTTTATTGAGAAATTCTAGAATATTTTTTTAGAGCATCTCGTGAGCATTAACCGGAGGTTTCAAAAAGAGTCTCTGGTTACTAATAGTAAGAGGCAGTAAGCAACCACCACATCATATATGAGAGGATGGCAAAACATATTTGCATGATAATGAAATCGTTCTCTTTATACAGGTAAAAGTTTGTAATGTGGTTTACAGTTCGGGTGGTTACGTGTACAACTCAAATTGATAGAAAGTTGCACTTCATATCATGTATGAATCCACCTTAGTGTTACTAATACGACTAGAAATTAGATGGGTTTTCAGATCATGTGCCTAAGGAAACCAAATAATATGATTACAGGATATTGTACAGACAAGGTTTAGGTTTCATGTGTTTATAAAGGATAATTTGTAATCGTGAATGCCATTACAATAAAGAATAGAACTTTCTTCGCCCAGATATAGAATTTCATGTTCTCCACAAAGGATCGGAGATCAGACTGACAGAGATAAATTCCGGAGGGGCTTACATACTATTTTCTACTAAGGATAATACAACATGCTAGTATAAAACTAATAGAATACTTGATAGCTCTAACTGATTCCCAATTCACCAATAACTTCCCATATTTCCCATAAGCACATGTGCCAAGTATTAACACAAGCAATTGGAACATCCCTCCAACAAATATTCTCATAAACACATCAGCAACTCTTCTTGCATAGGGTCATCCTCTTCATCAGCCCACAACTCCATCAAAACCGCAGGGCAACTTTTAGCCACAAGCTCAACTAAGCCGTCGTGTCCCTGAGCAAACAGCAGTGGCGTTGTTCAGCAAATCTCCATAGTTCTGCAATGGTGTCTTCATTTATATCTTCGCACAGTTTCTGCTCACAAATTGTCTTGAGCTCCTGCATGTCGAACCTGTCCGCCGATAGCAACAATGGCTCAATCATCATAGATTCTTCTTGCTCAGTCATCTTCGGCAACGAATCTGTGTATACGAATTGTAGCAAGCTCTTGAACACCTGAGGTAGAATACCATCAATCCGTACGCAATCTCCAGCTGTGGCACCCTCGCTCGTCGCGTTAAAGAGCTCTGCTTCCAAGACCGGTGATCTTTCGGCAAGAACAGACCTGTGGACTCTGAACACCTCGCCGCCAACTAGCAACTTGACGTCGGTGTCCAAGGTATGCTGCTGCAAGCCAGACACCACGGAGACGTGCCACCTGATAGTGAAGCAGCCGCGAAAGATATGCTTGGACCCTTCCACGCGAAAGAGATGCTCGGACCCTTCCAAAAATTTCTTCCTGATGAAAAGATCGAAACCGTATCGATCACCAACTTCAGAGTACTCCCTTACGTCTGTGTATACGGAGTGACCTGGCACTGGTTGCATGTCCTGATCAAGCAGACTGAACCCAGCCCATGCATTGATGGGCATGGAGACTCTGCTGTCGAGAGCCATGAAGATTGATATGTAATCTTTGCAGGAGGAGGAGACGCCGTTGGGGTAGTAGTGGATGCGCCAAGTGCAACCCCCAGCCTCGAAGTGGGCAGATGTGATCCGCTGCCCGTTGGGGTGCAGCTGCTTTATTTGCCAGTAGTCATCGACGTAGAGAAGGTACCTGTCCGCCGCGCCCTCGAGGTTGGCCGAGGCGAAATCTAGCGTTGGCACGGCGGCGAGTGATTCGGCGCAAATCACAGAGATGCAATTCTGGATGGCAGCAACGAAGTCAGGCGGATGCACGGGTTGTTTGGGGATGGAGAACAAGGGCACAGGGATAGCAAAAAATCATTTATATGGCTCATAAGATTACTGCCGATCGACCGCGATCGGTTTGGCTCCTCTCGTCGGAGTCGGCATTGTGATCTGTATCGGACTTGGAGGAGTACTTTCCGAGTAGCAGTTGCCGTTGGCGGCCCCAGCCCCAGCGTCAGCCGTTAAAAAAAAAATCAGTTGCGCAGCAGTTCCTGCCCCCTGCCCTCCTTCCCTCCTGGCCATCTGTTCAGTGCGCAGCCCTGATGTTATCCTGATTTGTTTGCTCCTTCAGTAACGACAGGTTTCAGGGTCAACATTGTGTTCTTCCCAATTCCTGTTAGCGAATGCTTTCAGTCTTGATTTCCCCTTTTCTCGAGCTGCAGCTGCTTCGTTTCATACTTTGGTGGTGCTCCGAAGTCCAAACAGCGCCACGAACAAAAAGGGCAAGTTGAAGACGATCATGGCTCCAGGGCTAGTACTTCTAGCTCCTGCAGATCCTAAAACACTATCCTAACATCAACTAAACACCTAAAACACAATCCTAATATCACATTATCACATATGCTGTTACAGTCTGCATTAAAAACCTACATGATCCAATCCTTCTGAAACCAGCATATGCAACTGCAAGATATGATTTATGTCAAAATAGAGGACACAGATGAGTTAATTAATCTCAGAGCATCACATTTGATGTAGTGTGCATTATCCATTGATGTAGCAGAAAACATCTTAACTTGTGCTAGAAGTAGTCCAAAAACACATCAGATAGCGGCATTACTGACGTAACAACTGCTTAATCTATTTTAAAAAGCTCCGAGAAACATAAGAGAGGATGCAATCTGTCTCATAGGGTACCAGCAGGCCTAAAAGTTTTTAGTCTACTGGCCTGACTTGAAAAATTCAGAATGACTTCTTTTCTTGAATATTTTAGATATGTAGGCCTTTAGAATTGATGGACAGTTCGACACCAGTATATGTTGCGCTTTGGAATAATGGCTTGGAGTCAATGCCATCACCAACACAAGTATATTTATCCAATTGCTGAAAAGTGGTGCAAAATTGTAACTGCATAGCAGACAAGTGGAAGTGATGCATCTTTTATTAGTGCTAAGTCTGCAGTCAAAACCAGTGCAAAATAGCCGCTGTCCCATAGTTAAAGTGACAGCTGCTAAAGGATTTGATATGTAAACTGTGAAACAGCCTCTTGCATGGGATGCTCATACTCCATTCAAGAACAAGGAGACATGGCTAAGAAATTCAGAAAGAAAGTGAAGAAAACACACAAGAAGCTGCCTGAACAAATGTGGTGTTGGATTGATAATTTGATAGCAGATAGGATTCAAGTACATGTTACTAATTTAGTCTACTTTTAGGATACTGAGCTACGGTTTTTCTGAATCATAAGCATAGCAGAGTACAGAATTTTACCTTAAAAAATCCAACTAAGTGCTGTTTACAATCAGAAAACAGGCTTTTATCTCAAGACAAGGAGGTGGTGGCGATGTGTGATGCCTCGCTCACGGTTGCCATTGGCAACGGAGCCTAAGCACTTTTTTTGGTCGGATAAATGGCTTGGGGAAAAATCCATTAAAGATTTCACACCCGATCTCTATCAAACCATAACATGTTGCCGTAACTCCAGGACAATGCATGATGCGTTAAAAGAGTGGCGTTGGATCCGTGACATACAAGGAGCAATCACGGTACATGTGTTGGTGCAATACCTTCGCTTATGGGACCGCCTCTTGGACATCAACCTAACCCCTGATGACCGTTTCATTTGGAAGTGGGCGCCTATAGGAGAATATTCGGCAAGTTGCACCTATAAAGCTTTTTTCCATGATCGGATCTATCTAGCAGGTGGTAAAATAATTTGGAAATCCAAAGCACCCGCGAGATGCCAGTTTTTCTTTTGGCTGGCTGTTTACAAACAGTGTTGGACCTCGGATCGCCTTAACCGCCATGGCCTTCCAAGCCATGGCAATTGCGCATATATAATGCTCCCAATAACCCGAAACGGTAGACCACCTCCTCCTTGGATCTGCATTCAACAGGGAATGTTGGTTTAAACTATGACGCGCATCGGGCCATCAATCACTAATGCCGTCTCCTGAGGCAGAATTACTAGACTGGTGGCTCCAATCGCATAAACTGGTCGCAAAGGCGGGTCGAAAAGGGTTCGACTCTTTTGTTTTTCTAACTGTATGGAAAATCTGGTTGTACCGTAATGACAGGGTTTTCCGGGGACAGGCGGATACTGTGCGAGGCGTCATCGATAGTGTCACTGAGGAAGGTCGTTGTTGGATCATGGCAGGAATGGAGGAGTTGTTGCTTTTCATAGTTTCCAATGGCTAGTTTCCTTTTTTGTTTAGTTCTAGGTCGTTTTTTCTCTTTCGCTGTTTCGTAACAGTGTAATCCTTTAGGTGAGTGGTCGTTTTTCTTGTTGTAAACTTTCTCTTCTTCTCAATGAAATGCTTGCCAAGGAAAGTTCTAAAAAAAGGCTTTCAGCCATCAAAAGAACAGCATTATATGCTAAGAAAAAAGGAAATTAAATGTATTAGTCGGATGGCTGATGGACGGTTCTCTTCTTCAAACTGGTTCCTAGCACGATGATAGTCGGCCACAAGTTCACAGAAACACGACTTCGTCTTGGCGTTTCTCTTAATAAGTTGTAACTGCACTTCTTCAGACTTAACGTTCCTAATAACAAGAATTGAGGAAGACAGCTCGATGATGCTTTTCAGTAGAATTTTTCCAAAAAAAAATGGATTTGGTTTCCATAAGAAAAACGAGAAAAGTTTCTCCAGGAAATTCGAGATCCTTGTACGAACGTACACTGCGATTCATAAATTCAGTGAGAGAGTGGACAAGAGATGAGAATATGGGGCCTCCTCACCTACAATTCTAACCACCAAATATCACCTTCATGCACAGAAACGAATATCGGTTGTTCAGTTACAGAATACAGGGACATATTTTTATAAATATCATAATTGTGCTTCCTTTTTCAGTGATAGACTGACAGTAATAAATGAATTCACAGTCACAAGAAAATTAACACAGTGTATGTTCGTGATACTTTTAGCACAGAATCACCTAACCTCTGCATTATACAACACGCTATAACATTGCAAACATACTGACTCTGACATAAGCCTAGAAAACCATCAGAAAGAGGCAATTACTGCAGAAACATGACCAATCAGTTCCAAAAGCGAAGCAGCAGCCAGCAGAAGCAGCTGAAGGGGAAATCAAGACCGACAGCATTCACTGACAGGAATTGGGAAGAACGCAATGTTGATTTGTTGACCCTGAAACCTTAAGATACTGAAGGAGCAAACCGCACGTCGGCCGTCGCCAGGAAGGGCACCTGCAGCTCCGGCAGGAACCCGGCGGGAGCCCAGAGCCCCACACCGGATGCTGATGCAGTGATGCTGGGGCAGTGGGGCACCGGACTCGAATCCGGCGACTGGCCTCTTCATGCAGATGCGGCTGGTGGGGCCGCCAACTGCTATTCCGAATTTCCTATAGTACTCCGTCAACTCCGAGACTGGTCGGTATCCGAAACGAATCCAATACCGACTCCGGCGAGACGGTACCAATCCGATCGCTGGGATGGGTCTGGGCAATAATCTCCGAGACACATATAAAGCCTATTGCCATGATGCCATCCATGTTGCCCTTTGTACGATCCCCAAACAACACGCGTGTCCACCTCCCTTATCCGTCGCTGCGAGGTTTGCATCTGTGATTTGCGCCGAATCACTCGCCGCCATGCCGACGCTAGATTTCGCCTCGGCCAACGTCGAGGGCGCGGTGGACAGCTACCTTCTCTACGTCGATGACTACTGGCAAATAAAGCAGCTGCACCCCAACGGGCAGCGGATCACATCTGCCCGCTTCGAGGCTGGGGGTTGCACTTGGCGCATCCACTACTACCCCAACGGCGTCTCCTCCTCCTGCAAAGATTACATATCAATCTTCATGGCTCTCGACAGCAGAGTCTCCATGCCCATCAAGGCATGGGCTGGGTTCAGCCTGCTTGATCAGGACATGGAACCTGTGCCAGGTCACTCCGTATACACAGACGTAAGGGAGTACTCTGAAGTTGGTGATCGGTACGGTTTCGATCTTTTCATCAGGAAGAAATTTTTGGAAGGGTCCGAGCATCTGTTTCGCGTGGAAGGGTCCGAGCATATCTTTCGCAGCTGCTTCACTATCAGGTGGCACGTCTCCGTGGTGTCTGGCTTGCAGCAGCATGCCTTGGACACCGACGTCAAGTTGCTAGTTGGCGGCGAGGTGTTCAGAGTCCACAGGTCTGTTCTTGCCGAAAGATCACCGGTCTTGGAAGCAGAGCTCTTTAACGCGACGAGCGAGGGTGCCACGGCTGGAGATTGCGTACGGATTGATGGTATTCTACCTCAGGTGTTCAAGAGCTTGCTACAATTCGTGTACACAGATTCATTGCCGAAGATGACTGAGCAAGAAGAATCTATGATGATTGAGCCATTGTTGCTAGCGGCGGACAGGTTCGACATGCAGGAGCTCAAGACGATTTGTGAGCAGAAACTGTGCGAAGATATAAATGAAGACACCATTGCAGAACTATGGAGATTTGCTGAACAACGCCACTGTTGTTTGCTCAGGGACGCTTGCATTGAGTTTCTTGAAGATCCTACTGTACTCCAAGCGGTCATGGCAATCAACGACGACGACGGCTTAGTTGAGCTTGTGGCTAAAAGTTGCCCTGCGGTTTTGATGGGGTTGTGGGCTGATGATGAGGATGACCCTATGCAAGAAGAGTTGCTCATGTGCTTATAAGGGAATTTGTTGGAGGAATCTCTAATTCTTTGGGTTAATACTAGACATGTGCTTGGGAAGCTAGGGGACAATGTGAATCAATTAGTGACTACAAGCTATCAAGTACTAGTTCTAGTAGTACTTATATACTAGTATGTTGTGTTATTATATTTATCCTCAGTACCAAATTGTAAGCCCCTTTGGACTTTCTTTTTGTCAGCCCGATCCTTTGTGGAGAACTTGGAATTTTATATAGATGATTGAAGAAAGTTCCTTTTATTCTTTTTATGTTTTTCCTACTCTAGGTTAATTAAATATCGCACAAAAGTGTTGGAAAAGATAGAAACTTATACTGCAAACACCGTGGGACATTTAGAAAAAAAAATTGGTGTGCTAACACTGTTGGCCAGTTGCTACAAGCTTTCGGGAAATATGTAGATTCTTGTAGTGTGTATACTACCTCCATTTCTCTTTATATATCATTTAATTTCCCACAAACACTTCAGTGTTAATTAATTAGCCTATGTGTAATTTCCAATCGCCTGCATCAAATGAAATGATGTAGTTTTTGTTTAATTTTAGATTATACTTTAACTGTTCAAGTAGCATATCTAAATGTCCAAATAGTGTTGTTGACTTTTTCTCATAATGTTCTAAATTACTATTTCCTTTTGACGTTTTTTTTCATAACGTTCTACATTACTATTTACTTGGATGTCATGGTTGGTCTTGCATCTGGAGTGTGAATTGCGTCCACATGTAAACTGGAATTCCAGCCCCATCAACGACTTGTTCTTCGCTCTGGTTTTACCGCGTACCGTTGCCGGCGAATCAATTCCAAAAACCGCAGTTTCCTTTCTATAATTACTAAAGTCTCCCAAACAATTACCTTGGTAAAGGACGCCGAGTCACCAGATCAGGACAGCAGAAGGCGCGGTTTTGATATTGTTGGGTAGCCTGCAGGCTGCAGCAATCTCTATATAAACACCATAGAGTAGAGATGCACATAGCCTGGCACTGGCTCTGGCTCTGGCACGGCAGCAGATCGAGCAAGGCAGGAGCAAGAAAATCTGCGCAAGCAATGGCGAACGCCGCCAAGCCTCTGGCCGCACTCCTGGCCGTTCTAGCCCTGCTGCAGCTGGCATGCGCCCGCCACTCGCCGGCCGTGTCGGCGCACACCCCGGCGGTGATGACGGTGAACGGGTTCCAGCGCGGGGGCAGCGGCGGCGGCGCGGCGGCCTGCGACGGGCACTTCCACAGCAACGGCGAGAGGATCGTGGCGCTGTCCAGCGGGTGGCTCCGGCTGGACGGCACGCGCCGGTGCAACCGGATGATCCGCATCACGAGCCGCGGCGGGCGGTCCGTGCTCGCCAAGGTCGTGGACGAGTGCGACTCGTCGCGCGGCTGCGACGACAACATCGTCGACTCGTCGGCGGCCGTGTGGAAGGCGCTCGGGCTCGACACCGACGTCGGCAGGGTCCCCGTCACCTGGTCCGATGCCTGAGCTGGCGTATCGCGCTCGAATGGCACGTACTGGCATACGTGGAGGTTGCCGCAGGATGAGCGAGAGCCAGTGATGACAGGGTTAACGTGATGCTTTGTGTTCATGCTACGTAGAACGCGTGATATACGTAAGCAAATCGGACGCTGTATGTGTGTTAGCTTGTTGGTGGTAGCAGTATTATAAATAAAATTAGCGTCCCTGTAAGACTCACCTGGATATTGTCGTGTTAACGTTACTGTTTTCAGAAAACGTTTATGCTAAATTTGTTCTGCAATTTGTTGATATGTTTCCTTTCAGCTTGATGGGTAGATAAGTAAAGGTTATATAGACTTATATATATCCATATGGGAGGACATGCACTCCTGTGCTTCCTTTGTAAAATGTTGCTCTCACTAGATAATATAGCAGAGGCAGGCTAGTAATTACCAGGTCATAGAATATATATATATATATACACTCTTGCTTGTTTAAGGTTTTAACCTCACAGCACCTGAAAGGCTGAAACACCACATTCGGTCTGCTCATATATACTCCGTACTAGCTTATTCATTTCCCTTGAAAGATGTTTGCAAGCTGCATTGCTAAGCACGGGTTTCTCTTGAGACAAAGCTAATTCCTTGCAATATCTCTCTTTCTTGGCCGTGTATGGCGTTATTAGTCTAATCTTCTGTCCACGGCCGGCTAGTAATGATGATTATATTCTCTGACTCAGGACACAGCGCAGTCCGTAGCTGACTATGTCTACGTGCATTAGTTTTATGTCTTTCGACGTACGCTGTCTGTATGTGTGTATGTTTTGGGTGCTAGTGCCACTGATAGAATACTCTACGTCTCTACTGGAGAATTGTATGTTCCATTCAGTTGTTCTCCACGAAAGATCTACAAGCTGAGGTTTTTACGATCTTTGGAAATATAACTAGAGTGATTTTTTATGGCCTTTGATCGATGCCTTCCCCATCGAATACAAGAATTCTCATAAATATAAAAAGAACATAGGAACGAAATGCCAACCGTTTGATCGATAGGTGAACATGGATACAAATCTTTGATGATACATACATCAGACATACAGTTTCAGAGAAAATGATATGCTGGCATATAGTACTTTTAGAAAGTGAGATTAGCTTAACTGAGTGGAGTAGAAGGTGATCACCCAAGTTAGAATTCTCTTTAAGGCCCTCTTCGCTCTTCGGGAGGGCTCCATGTGCTCTGGCTCCTGATACCGTAGCGCAGTACTGTGGAGTACTGTAGCACCCTGGGAGCAGAGGCGGGAGAACCACGTTTTTTTACTCCTCCATCTAAACAGTTGATTGTAGCAACTCGGGGATGTTTTGGCTCTGTACTACAGTGTTGCTATAGCACAGAGCTGGGCTGCACTGGACGGCGTCCTTTCAAATGGGGCCTAACTTAAGTTTATCATGTGCCACTTCCCTAGGCGTACAATTCCAATTGATCAGCATCAGCCCTTCGGTGCAGGATCAATTTCAGTGGAGTCGTCATTCATACAATCATATTTTGCCAAGAAAAAACGCTCGACATTTTCTCTTGGCCTAGGAATTACCATGTTGATCGAAGAAAATTAAATTACCTAGCATTGTTATTAAAAATTATTTATAAATTACCTACCACTATTGTTATGGAAGAATTAACCCAAAATGCCCCTAGACCTATCTATAAACTTCTCACCACTTCAACTATGTAACATTAACCAAAATACACCTATATCTATTTGTAAACGACCCACCACTACCATAGTAAAAGCTTACTCAAAATAGCCATATACACGCATGGTACTACTATTCACTTCTACTATTTTTTTAAAAAATGATGCCAAGTACAGGAGAAAAGAAGATGGCGCAATTTAATTAGTTAATGCATAAATTTGTTTCAGGAATGCATTTAAGAGGCCATTTGTGCAATTTGCATGGCCATTTGATGTAAAATGAAACAAAAATAGACACATATATAGCTAAGCGCAGGAAAAACAATGATAGAACCCGATATAAGAGGAAATTGAGCTATATCTGACATTGAAAAAACAAGTCTCTACTCAGATAAATATATAAAAATAAGTAGTGTAACAACATATTATCTCTAGATTCCTCCCAGATCATGCATATACATGCATTGGGTAGGAGGATTTTGACGTTAAGAATGTCACAAAAACATAGTAGCTAGTGTGGTTAATTGGGAGGCGAACTCAGATCGTGCAGCCAAAGGCATATAGACGAGGAGGATGAAAAAAAAAGGCAGAGATTGGCAGAACAAAGAACGAGAAGCTCAGCAACTCGTACGACCACCAATATCAATGAATACAATGCATGTATATGGAGGATACATGTGGCTGCTATGCATGATCGGCTTAGACCCCATACCTCAAAATCGTGGAGTTATCCAAATGGGAGAGCAATATATATGTAGGCACTGTACCCAACTAGAATTACCGCCTAATTTGTTTGCCTGCCAAAATAAAACTGCAAGGAAAATGTAGTTTCCTCGGCAGTGCCAGTAAACAGTAGGAAATATATATTCCTTGGCAATTTCACTAGGCCCAGCAAGAAAAATGAGACAGTTTCTTTGAGTTTCCAAGAAAATTAAGCATTTACTTTCACTATTGTGATAGGATATATTTTAATGTCATCTTACAAATTATAAGAAAAATAAAATAAGATAATAAAACTAGGATACGGTACAATTTATATATGAACACTTAGATTCTGTCTTCGTATTAGCCGGGCAATTTGGATCACCCACCTGTTTTCTTAGGTTGTATCCCAATTCTATTTTGTAATTTAATCAGGTTATTATTTATTAAAGAGATTAGAAGTTTAGAACGATTTATTTAACTAAGTAAGCGCGCCGTTCTGGAACGGTGGTGCCGTACTTTTGGACTTGCTGGTAACTTCGATTGATCAGCCCAGAGTAAGGAAACCAAAGAAGGCGGCTTGTTCTTGCCCAGGTATTACCGCGCTCCCCTGTGGTCAGTGGTAACCACCGTAGCTGACACCATCGGATACCAGAGCATCTCTGTCACGATGCGATTGTCCCCAGATAGAGCCATGAACCTCGTATCGAGCTCTCCGTTCGAGAATTCCACAAAACGACACGTCTGAAATCTCACTTGCTAATCCACTAAAATTAAAGAGCACACGAGCTCACGAAGGGCACCACAACCTTGTCGTCGTGTACCTCTCGCTTGCGGCCTATATAAATGCGCGCGTCCACCATGAGCGAATGGCCAGAGCACCTCAAGCAAGCGCCCACCTCGAGCTTGACGACGATGGCGAACACCAAGGTTGCGGTGCTGGTGCTCGTCGCGGTCCTTGCTCTGCTTCAGGTCTCGAGCTCCGCTGCCCGGCGCCACGGCAAGCCGGACCCGTGCGACGCCGGCTTGGCCGACCTGCCGGGCGGCCTGCGCCACAAGAAGACGCCCCACCACTGCGCGCCGGCGCGCCACGCCGGCGGCGGCACCCCGGCCGTGATGACGGTGAACGGGTTCAGGCGCGGCGAGAGCGGCGGCGGGCCGTCGGCGTGCGACGGGCACTTCCACGGCGACGGCGAGCTGATCGTGGCGCTGTCCACGGGGTGGTTCGCGGGCGGGAACCGGTGCCACCGGACCATCCGCGTCACGAGCGCGCGCGACGGGCGCTCCGTGGAGGCGCGGGTGGTGGACGAGTGCGACTCCCGCCGCGGGTGCCGCCGCAACATCGTGGACTCGTCGCCGGCGGTCTGGAGGGCGCTCGGGCTCGACACCGACGTCGGCGAGGTGCCCGTCACGTGGTCCGACGCCTGAGCTAGCCCGTCTTCCAGCTCGGTGGCCGCGCGCGGCAGAGTTGGCGTTCGTTCGCGACTCGCGTGATATGGATTGCTCGTGCTTGGCCGGCAGTACGTTCTAGCTAGTACTAGTCCTACGACGAAGTAGTTTGCTACCCTCCGGCTCACTGCCTGACGGCGTGGACTATTCCCCCAAATTACAACTCGTTTTGCTAGATAAGTCTAAATGGATTGTAATTTGGGAGGGACGGAGAGAGTATATATAGGGCAAAGAATAAATCGTCATTTCAATAGTAGCAGAATAAATGGCTTCTGTGTGTGCATCTCTTGTAAGACCACACCCTGTGACCCTGATCATAGTTCATGCCAATTTGAGTCAAAACTTGGTATCAGCATGCTGGCGAAGATGCTGTGAGCACACACCACAGAATAATAAATTCGACAGGTTTTCTCCCTCTAAATCTACCAACAGAGATCTAGCACTCTTTCTTTTATTGAAGGTATTGAAATCGGGTAAATACTTCACACCTGGAACAATGGCACGCTCTTCAAATGTAGCTTTTACTACTATTTTCTATTGGAACATGTTTATAAAATCCAATAACATTATAATAATGTAATTGTGCATCGTTTTAAGATTAATCAACTCATCCAGTTTTTATGCTTCTAATCACTATATTGAAAGTCAAATGATCAAAAGTTCAATAGAAGCTTTCTCGAAATGTTACGTCCATATTGGATGAGTCGTAGTTGAGTTATTTGCAGTTTGAGTCACTTATCAGGCCCACATGCCAGACACTCAACTGCAGGTGACTACTGCAGAGGAGCTTGGTTCATCCACAATTACAGCCGGTGGGAGTAAAGCAAATGTAATCCGTGTTTAAAATGAGTATGATGGGCACTATTTTTTTTCAGAGGATTTAGTTCAAATGTATCCGTGCGCCTGTGTATAACTAGCTAAAACAGTTTCAATAGAGGCAAGAAAAAAAACTAAAACTATGCATCAACACAGATTGTGATCAAGGGCGTTAAAAAATCAGTAAGCGAATAATAAGTTGAAAAGAAAAGGCAAAGTCTCTTTCTTGGCTGGTCATGACGTTTGTCTAATCCATTCCTGTCCACAGCCGGCCAGATTATATTGTACAAATGAGGGCAAATAGGCCCTGTTTGGAACATATTGTCTTCAGACCAAAATAAGTTGAAACTAAAAGTCAAACGACATGCTTTTTTGCAGCTTTTTTTGGCCACGCTTCTCCCCATCGCCCCCATTTATACTAAAACGCAGAAGCTGGTTCAAACCCGCTTCTCAAATAAACATTATTTTCATATTCATACAGCTTATCTGAGAAGCGATTCTCCATACCGCTGTTCCAAACAAGGCCTATATCTGTGTGCACACTGGTGCGTTTGGCCTTTTGTGTAGTAGTGCAACTAATACTACTCCATATCATTGCAGTATGTTTCATACAGCTGTTATCTTGGAATATCTGCAGGTTGCTATAAAATAATTTACGGGGTGTTACATACTTTAGATTACACCCCAATGAAATCATGGTCTGAATTTATCATGGCTCTAAAAGAAAAACAAACGTTAGCCTACCGTTTCAATTCTGAACTTCTATGCAAATCTCTTGTGATATGCCAGACCGAATTTCCGTCGAAATATGTTGCACTCCCAAATTTTTCTTCCAACCTGCGATCTATATTTTTTTGGTGGGTGCATTAAACTAAATAACCTTTTATAATTTCCCTCTTTTTTCTCATTTGAGATAGATCCAAAGAAATTTTCACTGAATTAAGCAGACACCCCACTCTTCTAGCTAGGAACATATGCATAAACAAGCCACTGGAACCGAAGTAAACTACTGATGCCTGAAAAAAAAAACAAGAGTGCTCAAAAAGCAAAACCACAAAAGACCAGGTCACAAACTACCAATTCCCTGCCTTTGGCCTTGGCACGGAAATGAACTCATTCTTCGGTGTGGGGACTAGCTAGGTCCAATCAACATCTGTCAAGGCCTCTAGTGGGCATCAAACTCTTAGCCGTTTTTTATGTGATAGCTTCGGTTGATCAGCCAATGGTTCGACGGTGAAGCACATCCACTGAACCACATCTGGAGGTTTCCAGCTTCAGCTTCCGAAAACGGCGCTTGCTCCTGCACAGATATTACCCTGCGCGCGTGGTAACATCGCAGCTGACACCATCACCGTCACGTACAAAGGCTTTACCATCGTCGCTGTTACTACTCCAATGCAGTTGTCTCGGATAATAGAGCCATTAACCTCGTATCGATCTCACCGATCTCAAGAAATCCATAGGCCGGCTAGGCGCACACGTGCTGTCGTGCACCTCCGGCAACGCGCCTATATAAGCTTCTGCTGACAACGGCCAGTGCATCCCACCCAAATCTCAATTTCCAAGCGCGCTTACCGCCTAGAGCTGAGTTTCTGTAATGGCGAACGCGAAAGTTGCTGCTGCGCTATTCGCAGTAGTCCTTGCTCTGTCTCAGGTCTCTTGCGGCGCCGCTGCCCGCCGCCACGGCAAGCCGGGCCCGTGCGACGCCGACGCCGATCATCTGCCATGCGGCTACCGCGGCACGCTGGCGGCGTCATCGCGCCACGGCGGCGGCGGCGGCACCCCCGCGGTGATGACAGTGAACGGATTCCAGCGTAGCGAGGAGGGCGGCCCGTCGGAGTGCGACGGCCACTTCCACGGCGACGGTGAGATGATCGTGGCGCTGTCCACGAGGTGGTACGCCGGCGGGCGGCGGTGCCACAAGCCGATCCGCATCACGAGCGCACGCACCGGGCGCTCCGTGGAGGCCCGGGTGGTGGACGAGTGCGACTCCCGGCGCGGGTGCCGCGACAACGTCGTGGACTCGTCGGCCGCCGTGTGGAGGGCGCTCGGGCTCGACACCGTCGCCGGCGAGGCCCCCGTGACGTGGTCCGACGCCTGAACGGCGGCGGCGTGTGCGTTGCTGTGTGCTGTGCTAGCTGGTTGCTAGACTAGGTAGAATAATTTGTCTTTCGTGATAAGGAATAAAGGGCCAGAATAAAAGTGGCCAGTCCGCCGTTGTGTGTTTGTCAAGACCAGTAGATCGATCACCTGGTCCTAGTTATATGTAGTTATGTACGTGCTCAATGTCTTAGATTGTAATGCCCTAAAAAAATGTCTGTCTTGAGATGGTAATGGCTTTCATAATGTCACGCATCGATGAGTGTCATGTATCCATGCATATACTTCGGATTTGTCTTTAGAGGCATACAACCATACCGAGTGACCGTACATAAAGCGAATATCATGTAACCATAATGAAAATACAGAAAAATAAGTCATGGTAGAGGATATGGAGTCCATGCTCCTGCACTAATTAGATAACGTATGGAACCATGCGTGCAAACTACGAGATGATTGTGTTTCTTCTCAGTGGTAGAGGTAAAGCTTTTGGGTCAAAAAAATGGATTTCATGTAAAAGAATATGCATGTTTAGTGGACTTGTTTGACCTAGGACAATAAATACAAAACTTCGTTGAGATTAGTTGCTACTCATGCTCTTGCTTCTACGTAGACAAGGACAATTATCACGATGTTTTTAGTGTTTTTCGATGATTTTATTAATCTCAAGGTATGTTAGTGAGTCTTTTGGATATGCTCATATAGTATATGTAATATGTTTTACAAAAAGAACGTCTTGCCCAAACCGGTTGTATATAGGATAGAATTAAAATTTTCAATAGGTTTAGAATATTATGATCTACTACTCTCTTTAATAGGACACATGGCCAATTTAATAGGATACTACATTGTTTTGTTTATTAGCTCGTGGATCCTTTGTCTAGGATTCGATTCCAACAGATTGTTTACATGGAGCTCTTTTCTACCATACACTGCATCCATATATTGCTGGAGAAGGCGTAAGGCCCTCCACAACATTGTGACGCCACAAAACTATAAAAATAAGGTTTGCACTTGAAAACTAGAATCACTCCTCATGTACCAATAATGGACCCACCATGCTTTCTATTTTTCTCTCTCCCTCTCCTCTGCGCCCTTCCTCGAGTTAGAGGGAGGGCACCGAGGCAAGTTCTTGCCCCGCTCTATAAATTTTGTTTTCAGGTACTACATACTGCAACGTAGAGAATAAAGTTGTGTCGTTCTCTTTTAATTTCACTTTTAATTTCAAGTATTACTTCAAGATCACATTGCGGAAAGCCTAAGTCTTTGAAAATCGACCATGTTGGATCTAGTGTGTGGTTACTCACCCCGTGCCTCTTGCCACCAACAATGGTCAAAATGAAACACTTGAAGTTGTATCATGATAGGAAATAAATTGGCTGTCACCTAAAATTCCTCTTGTTAACGATGATGATCAAAATGAAACACTCGAGAAGTCATATTACAACATATAGACAATAAATCTTAGGAGAGATTTTGCAACCGGAAGATGGTATACTTGTTAGTTGTAGATAGGCCGGTGATATTCAGCAGAGCTCGCGCGACCAGACGACGACGATTTCACTATCTCATTATTTATCATTTTGCTGGTTGGCATCGTAACCAAAATTCCATTCAACAATCAGCTTTGCCTGCCATAGTTTTTACTAACGAACCGCACGTCGAGCGCATGCCACCTAATCAACAAAACAAGGACACGTTTTAGACTGGGACTGACAGCAACAGCTGACTGACCCTTACACTTACAGGATAAGTCGCACACGGCACACACATGCAACTAGTTTTATTTTGCTACTCTACTGGTCCTAGTATGCCTCGAAAGAGCAGCACTCGACATCGACACACATCAACCGTACCGTCCTCAGGACATGTACACACTACCAGAAAATTCATCATCCGCTCCGCCTATATGACTCGGCGCACTCAAAAACCGGTGCTAATGCAACATTAGCATTGGATGTAAAATTGGGATGACCCCGGGACCCTTTAGCACCGGTTGGTAACACCAACCGGTGCTAAAAAGTCCCCTTTAGCACCGGTTCGTAAATACGATCTGGTGCTAATGTAGGTGTCACATGTATCAAAAGGAGCGCATCTTTAATCCTATCACATGTGCTGCGTAGGTGAGATGGTTAGGTGGGTGTGCGCGAGCCAAGAGGTCTCGAGTTCGAATCCCGCAACACGCAAATATGCAAATATTTTTAGCTAGTGCCCCCATCTTTAGCACCGGTTATTTGACCCGGTGCAAAAGGTGGCTTCCCAACCGCCGGTGCTAACGTTTGTTGTTCTGGTAGTGACAGGCACACACAGAGAGAGTCTTATTAATTAGACTCTACAGTACATTGGTGACAGCAGCAGCAACAACGCCCAGCGTGCGTCGTGAGCGTGTTGTCCTTGCAGCCGTGCCTGGAGTCGCACTCGTCCACGACCCGCGCCTCCACGGTGCGCCCGTTGTGCGCGCTCGTGATGCGGATCGGCTTGTGGCAGCGCCGCCCGCCGGCGTACCAACGCGTCGACAGCGCCACGATCATCTCGCTGTCGCTGTGGAAGTGGCCATCGCACTCCGAGGGGCCCCCGCCGTCCTCGCCCTTCTGGAACCCGTTCACCGTCATCACCGCGCGCGTGCCGCCCTGCGGCGACACGGCCGGCGACGAGCACCGGTGGTCCTTGTGCCCCAGCAGGCCCGACGAGGCGCCGTCGCGGCACGGGTCCGGCGCGTCGTGGTGGTGCCGCCGGGCCACGGCGAGCGACGACGCCTGCAGCAGCAGGAGGACGGCGACCACGGACAGGAACGCAAGCTTGGACCTCGCCATTACTGCCCAAGTGTTGAGCTCCTGCTTATTTCCTCTGGACCTGAGACTCGCCGCGACGGGTAGTGCTTGAGGTGTGCGCGCCTCGAGCCGTTTAAATAGGCGCGCTCGTGCGGCGGGCGGAGGCAAGGGACAACAGCGTCTCTTGCTTGCGGATTGCGAAACGAATCCATTTTTCTTAGAGGAGCACGATACACTCTTTGGTGCACTCGGTACAGAGACAAGTGCGTGGTAAAAACGATGGATTTGTTTGGATTTCGTGGTGTCGTCGCTCGTGTTACAGCGGTAATACCCGAGGGGAAGAAGTGACGCGTGACAAGGTCGGCCGTCAATTGCGACAGATCAAAGTTTGTATATACGTACTACAGTAAGCAAAAGAGAGGACACTGACGAAATTGACTCGGTACTAGCTACGGACATGAACAAGCCTCGTTTAGATGTTCAATTTGGGAGGTTGAATTTGGGAGTTTGATGTCACTTCGTAATCATTGTTTCACTGTAGCATTTCGTTTGTATTTGTGAAAAATTGTCCAAAAATTGATTAATTAGGCTCAAAATGTTCGTCTCGCAGAGCACAACAAAATTGTACAATTAGTTTTTGATTTCATCTATATTTAATACTCCATGCATATTATGACATTTTGATGTGATGGAGAATCTTCTTTTTTATAGTAAATTTGGGAGTTGCTTTTGGAATCTAGATGAGACCAAAGACAGGAATGACGTCCATAACCAAGGGCGGAGTCAGGGCCCGTGCTGGCCACGCTGTAGCACGGGTCCTAGGCAGTTCGTACCAAGCAAATATATATAGCTTGTAGCTTCGAATCAATAGAATTTAACTTAAATTTAGTTGATTCAGCATTTATCCATAGATCCAACCCCGGTTGGAAACCATTCCTGACTTCGCCCCTGTCCATAACTCTATATGAATGTGCTTCTCATCAATATCCTAATAATAACAGGGTAAGGGCGTCCCCAACAGATCTATTTGAGCTAGCTATTTGATGATGTGGATGAGAGAAAAAGAAGAGGCAAAAACTAAGTCATTGTAACAACCCTAATTTTCCCATAGGATTTGATGAATGCAAAAATGAGGATTTAAAATTTTTTGGTGAATTGTTGTGTATGCAAACCAACATATAAGGTTGCTCTCTATTTGCTCCCTTTGCTCTTAGGCAAAATTTAAATTAATTAAAAATAATTTGAAGTGCTAAGGATCAAATAGTGTGATTTGGAGTTCATTTGGTTTTATTGGATTTTTGGTTGGTTTGAATTCAAATTCTAGGTTTGAATTCAAACTCTAATTGGCCAAACTAATTTAAACCCAATCTAACCTTCGCGGGCCGAATCTTCCTTCAGAAGTCCGAAAACCACCCCCGAACTCCTTTCCCGAGCCAGCCAACCAGTCAGCCCGGCCAGCCTTGCGGCCCAGCAACGGCCCGGCCGTTCTCCGCGTCGACTCCGCGTATCCCTTCCGTCGCTGACACGCGGGCCCCGCTTGTCATCGCCTACCCCCCTTTCTTCCCCGCGCCCGGCGCGTCTCTCAGCCGTGCGCGCGCCCGTGATCCCCCACTCCCACCGAGCCGGTCCCATCAACACCTGTGCGGCCCGTCGCGATGCCGCCGCGTGTAAAGGGGCGTGGAAGCCTTCATCTCTCGCCGTCCGTGCCCGCCGAGGCCTAGCGGCCGCCGCCCTATTAAAACCTCCACCGCGGCTTCTCCCAGCCCTAGCCGTCGTAAGCCCTTCGGGGTTTTCTTCGTCACCAAGTTGAAGTCGAGAGAGAGAGGAGGAAGGAGAAATTGGAGGAGGAGGAGAAGGCCGAAGCCGACGCAGGACGCCGCGCCGCCGCGGCGCCGCTGCTCGAGGGAACGCCGGAGGAGAGCCGGATCAGAGCTGTTCGAGGGGGCGCGAGCACCGCCACGGCAACGAACACCTTCCCTGAGCTGCTGAGTACGACAACGTGACCCAGGGTGACCGCCGTCGCCGAACCCCTTCTTCTCCCCTGTTCCGGCCATGGCGCCGCCGCATCGCCTTGCTAGCCTACCTCTGGGACCCGGTCTTCGAGCCGTGGCCACCTCCGTGTGCAGGACCACGTCGCGCCGCTCTCCACACCGCAAACCGCCGTCGAACGTGTGCTAACCCAGGCCGTCATGGCGCCGTCGCGCACCGGGGTTGCCGGCCGGCGCGTGCGCCGTGGCCGCGGCGCGGTCAAGCCGCAGGCTTGCACTGCGCTCGCGAGTGCCAAATGCCCACCCTTGCGAGCCGTTGAACACGCTTTCTGGTTCCCTTCGTGCGAATCGGAGTGCGCCGCCGCGGAGCCGGTTCGCCGGAGCACCCGGGCGAGCGCAGCACCGTCGCCGAAGCGTCTCTCCGCCGTTGCGCCGCCACCGCCGCGGACTTGGGACGCTAGGACCCCGCGCGTGTGTGTGCAGGCGAGCCGAGCCTTCCTCGACCCTTCTCGAACCTAGCCGTGACCCAGGAGCGCCTCGCCGGAGCGTCGTCGCCACGCTCTGGCCGCGCCGTCGCCGCGACATCGTGCGCGCGTGTGCGGGGGCACTGAGCCGCATGAGCGACCACAGCAACACGCCGCACGCACAGCCGTAGGAAATCCCGTGGCGGCCACAAAGTGATCCCGTGCACCCGGTGCACGTGAACCACCCACACGGCGCACGGTGGACCAAGTCCACAGCGCCGGTTCCAGCCGCGTCCCCTTCGTGGGCCTAAAGTTCGCGCTAAAGTCCAGTTTACCCCCCTGGACTTTTCTTTCGGCCCAACTCCGGCCCAGTAGCGCCTTTCGTATTTTTCTTTTTCTTTTAAACAGCGCTGACGCTTGGGGCCCACCTGTCATACTCTGGCAGTCACTGACATGCGGGGCCCACTGACTGACTTGACCCGTTGACCGTTGACCAAGTCAATGCTGACGTCAGCAGGGCCGCTGCTGACGTCACCCTAGGCGGACCCCACTGCTGACGTCAGCATGACATCATGATGACGTCAGCAGGCTGATTTTCTGCTGTTTTCCTTTTTTGGAAATTATTTAATATTTTCAGAAAATGATTTAAACTTTGAAAATTAATAATAAATCAACCGTAGCTCAGAAAAATATGAAACTAGTTTCTATATTTTTCTAAAAACATGACCTACGCGTTAGTGTAGAGTTTGGTGTTTCTTGGGTCTTCTTTCCTCTCTGTTTTGGTGTTTCTTTGCTTGTAGCCGCGTCTTATTTTCTTTCCCGCGACTCTAGGAGCCCCGGAGAACCTGGAGGAGCCGGACTACCCCGACAACTGCTTTGAAGAGGAGGAAGAAGCTTACCCAGGTTCACGCTCGACCAATCTCTGAAATACCTATTAGACATGCAAACTAGTATGCTAGCGCTTTACTTTACTCGCATGATAAACCTGCACTGCCTTTGTTATTATCCTGTTACCTTGCTACCTACTACTCACTTTATGGAATATGCTATGCTATGCATGTGTTGGGATGGTTGTGATTTGATCTTCTTGGCGTGAGTTGTGGGTGGTATGGGAGGTGTAGTGCAGCTAGGCGGTGTAAGCGAGTAATAACAACTCGATCGTTTGATTGGGGTGCTTGGGGACTGCACTCGGGTAGTCCCTACGGAATACCTATTGCGGGTACATGGTTATTTGGATACTTGGTTACTTGAGGAGTTTGGGCGGCAATACCTGTTATGGGTGTCGATTGTGGACCGTCGCGGCGGATCGCTTATGACGCTGATACTCGCTTTACCGACAATTAAGGACCGAGTCGAGTTCCACCTTTGGACGTGGGAATATCGTGCTCACCATCTACCCAGAATGGGGAGGGTTCCAGCAAACCTACTCTAGTACGGCGCCAAGACTGTAGGAGAATCGAGCTTGATATGTGTAAGGGGGACTCGTTGCGGCGTACTCTCCCTGATTTACCACAGCCCCCGACTAGCCCCGGTGGGAAGGTTTCACACCCCTGGGGCAGATGTTAGATCAGATGTTTCCCGAGCCCAGGGAGACAGGATTGGCGCCGTTACTGTTTAGGGTCTTTGCTGTGGGCTGTGTCTCAGGTTGGTTGCGGACTAGCCTTGTAGCCCGGATGGATTCCTGGAGTGCCACCTCTGCAGAGTGTAAACTATATGTATAGCCATGTCCACGGTTACGGACGAGCCGCTTCTGATAAGTTCCGACTAGCATGAGAATCTGCTTTCTTACCTCATCCTTGATTTGGGTTATGAGAGTTTGGTCCAGCGTTGCTGATGAGACAAGGTGGGGAGGGAGCTCACCGAGTCGACTAGTGAGCGAAAGGTGTTGGTGGATGATGTTTGCGGGAACCTGAGGTGGCAGGACGAGCCCGATGTGATTGTGAGGTTGAAGGTTGGGTATGGGGAGTGGATGTGCTTGCGAGGAAAGGAGTTGGTGATGAGATGAATTTGGGCTATTGCTGCTGCTCGCATAGGAAAACCCTGGCTCAAACCTTGATTATTTCTATACCTTAGAATAGGCCACTTTAAAGCTTGCTACATATTATGGTTGGTGACGTGAACCTGTCTCATTCCCTTGGGGACAGACTTTGGGTTCTCAGGTGAAGACCCCGACCACGAGTTCAACCAGGACGGGTGGTACGATTGAAGGGTGCGCGCTATGCTCAAGGATGCCTACGGGAAGTGGACCCAGAAGATTTAGCTACCGCTTCGTAGCTGTTTCTTATTGTCGATTTAGCCCAGAGGGCTTGTACCAGTCCGCTATGTTTTATATATGTCATGTATTGGATCTTTTATCGTTGTATGGATGTGATATTCGACTGAGATGAGATCTGTACGAGATAGGTGCTATTCCTGGGACTATCTCGAGGGTACAGAGAGTCGGATTCTCGTCGTTGAGAATCTGGTTCGTTTCAGTCATCAACAGTTCTTAGTTCCTAGCTAGCTAGAAGCACGTCAATCAAGACAACAATGAACGGGTGGATGTAGATTAGAGGAAGAGAGAATAAATTAGTGGGCCTTAATAAAATAAAAGGATAAAAAAATATCTTACAAGCAAGATCACCTACAAGATGGCATGGAACTCTTCTAGCTAGCACTTCCTCCGTTCCAAATTATAAGTCGTTTTGACAAATCTAGATTCATAGTTAGTAGTATGTATTATGTAGATACATACTACTAACTATGAATCTAGATTTGCCAAAACGATCAATAATTTGGAACGGAGGGAGTACTAACTATTATTGTTGGAGATGCTAAGGCCAGTCCCAGTGCAAGGTTTCATAGAGTTTCATTCACATTAAATAGGGTGCCAACTCAGCATTTCAGATGATGTGGCAAAGAGTTAATGAAGAGAGAGATTAAATGGGTTTCATCTAGATGAAACTCTGTATACACGGTTTCCAACTAGTTTGTGTCTTGCATGCATTGCCTATGAAACACCAAAATGAAACAATGCATTGCATGGACCATTTCATCTATAAATTAATTGGCTACTTGCTTATGTGTCATTTTTGGAAACACAAAAATAAAATCCTCACTGGGACTAGCCTAAGAGAGTGGTACCGTATTTGGTTTGGTTAATTTCCTCGAGGCTTGGTTAGAACTTAGAAGGCAAACAAGCTGGAAAGTCACGTCAGAGCAGCCTGGGAAATATGGAGTGACGTGGCTGGGGAGTGCTTGGTTTGCAGTCACAATCACAACCCGCCATGCCTGCAAAGTCATATGTTTGGTTGGTTTCCAGTCTTCGGTGTGCCATGGCTTTGTAGCGTATTTTCTCGATCGCTACATCTTTGGCACCAGATTTGTAACAACCCTAAATTTCCCTAGGATTTGTTGAGTGCAAAAATTTGGATTTCAAAAATTTTTGGTGAATTGTTGTGCATGCAAACCAATATTTAAAATCAATTCTATTGTGCTCCCAAATTATTAAGCAATTCAAATTTAAAAATTTAAAATCAATTTGAAGTGCTAAGGATGAAATAGTGTGATTTGGAGTTATTTGGATTTAATTGGATTTTTGGTTGGTTTGAATTCAAATTCTAGATTTGAATTCAAACTCTAATTGGCTAAACTAATTCAAAACCTAAACTAACTGTCGTGGGCCGAAACCCGTAGCCAAGTCCGAGAAACCCCCTCGAATTCCTTTTCCCGAGCCAGCGAACCAAGCGGCCCAGCCGGCCTTTCGGCCCAGCGCGGCCCAACTCCTCCCGCGCGCCCCCTTCTCCTTTCCCTTCTCCCGCTGACGTGTGGACCCGGGCTGTCAGCCCATTCCTCCGCGTCGCCACCGCGTCGCTTCTTCTCTCTCTGACGCGCGGACCCCACCTGGCAGCTTTCTTCCTCCTCTCCTTCTTCCCCCGCGCGCCGCTCCTCTCCCTCTCTCTGCCGCGCCGCCCGTGAGCACCCGAGCCGGTCCCATCAACCCCGTGCAGCCCGATGCGATGCGGACGCGTGTCCGAGGCCGCCCACAACCCCCATCTCGCCGTCCAAGCCCGAACCCTAGCGCAGCCGCCCTATAAAATCCGCCGCCGACCCTTCTTCCTCCTCCAAGCCGCCGCCGACCCTTTGGGGTTTCTTCTCTGCCTGAAATCGAGGGTGCGAGGGAGGGGGAAGGTGCAGGAAGGGTTGGGGAAGGAAGAAGTGGAGCGGGAGCGAGCCGAGGTGGGCTTGATCCTCTTCCCCGCGTCGCCGCCGCCGAAGCCGACGCCGCCGTCCGTGGAGGTGCCAAGGAGGAGCCGGACCAGGGACGAACGTGGACGCCGGAGCTTCGCCAAGCCACGTTGAGCACTACCCCGAGCTGCAGCGAACCACTACTAGCCCCTAGGTGAGCGCCGTCGTCTTCCCCTATTTCTCCCCTGTCTCCGGCCGGAGCGCCACCGCCGCTCGTGCTAGCCTTCTGTGCACCGGCCATCGAGTCGTGTATCTTCTGCAGGGACTCTTCGTGCCGCTGCAGCCGACCCGCAACCGCCGACGCCCTAGCTTTGACCCTGGCCGCCATGCCACCGCACACCAAGGATGCTCGGCCGGCGCGAGCGCCATGGCCGCGGCGCGGTCAAGCCCGTGGCTTGAACTGCGCGCGCGCGTGCCAAACTTACCCATACACCGCACGCACAGCTGAGCACATCTCGTTGAGTTGTTTCGGAGCACCAAGCCGACCGTTTCGCCTTGCGATGCATGTCGCCACGGAGCCGGCTCGCCGGAGCACCCGTGCCGCCGCCGTGCCTCGTCGGGGAGCCGCTTCGCCGGCCAAGCCATCCCCTTTTCTCATTATTCGCGTCTACCGAGCCCTAGCCGAGCTTCTACACCGCATCTTGGACCCAGCCGAGCCATTTCCGGCGAGTTCCGCCGCCGACCATCACCGCCAGCGTGCCCTGGTGCGCGCCGCGCGCGCGTTCGCGTCGCGCCGCGGGAAGCCACACCGGGGACCACACCAACACGCCGCACGCGTAGCCACAAAAGATCCCGAGTCGGCCACAAAGTGATCCCATAAACCCGGCTCACGTGAACCAACCGCACGGCGCACGGTGGACCTAGTCCACTAGAGCGGATCCAGCAGTGCCCCCTCGTGGGCCTAAAGTCGAACTTTAAGTCGAATTGTGTGTCACTGACACATGGGGCCCACTGAACAGAGCTGACCGTTGACCGTTGACCAGTCAACGCTGACGTCAGCAGGGCCCACTGCTGACGTCATCCTAGGCGGACCCCACTGCTGACGTCAACATGACGTCATGCTGACGTCAGCAGGCTAATTTTTTGTCTGTTTTTCTTTTTCGGAAATTATTTAATATTTTCAGAAAATGATTTAAACCTGTAAAATTCATAATAAATCAACCGTAGCTCAGAAAAATATGAAACCAGTTTCTATATTTTTCTAAAATCATGACCTACGCATTAGTGTAGAGTTTGGTGTTATTTGGGACTTCTTTCATCGTTGTTTTGGTGTTTCTTTGCTAGTAGCCGCGTCTTATTTTATTTTCCGCAACCCTAGGAGTTCCGGAGAGTCAGGAGGAGCCGGACCACTACGACAACTGCTTTGACGAAGACGAAGACTTTTGCCCAGGTTCACGCCCGACCATTCTCTGAAATACCTATTAGACATGCAAACTAGTATGCTAGCGCTTTACTTTACTCGCTTGATAGACCTGCACTGCCTTTGTTAATATCTTGTTACCTTGCTACCTACTACTCACTTTATGAAATATGCTATGCTATGCATGTGTTGGGATGGTTGTGATTTGAACCTCTTGGCGTGAGTTGTGGGTGGTATGGGAGGAGTAGTGCAGCTAGGCGGTGTAAGCGAGTAATAACAACTCGATCGTTTGATCGAGGTGCTTGGGGACTGTACTCGGGCAGTCCCTATGGGGTACCTGTTGCGGGTACATGGTTTCTTGGGGATTGGTACTCGGGGAGTACCTGAGGAGTTTGGGCGGCTATACCTGTTATGGGTGCCGATTGCGGACCGTTGCGGCGGATCGCTTATGACGCAGATACTCGCTTTACCGACAATTAAGGACCGAGTCGAGTTCCAACTTTGGACGTGGGAATACCGTGCTCACCATCTACCCGGTATGGGGAGGGTTCCAGCAAGCCTACTCTAGTGCGGCGCCGAGACTGTAGGAGAATCGAGCTTGATATGTGTAGGGGGGAATCGTTGCGGCGTATTCTCCCTAATTTACCACGGCCCCCGACTGGCCCCGGTGGGAAGGTTTCACGACCCTGGGGCAGATGTTAGATCGGATGTTTTCTGAGCCCAGGGAGACAGGATTGGCGCCGTTACTGTTTAGGGTCTTTGCTGTGGGCTGTGTCTCAGGTTGGTTGCGGACTAGCCTTGCAGCCCGGATGGATTCCTGGAGTGCCACCTCTGCAGAGTGTAAACTATACGTATAGCCGTGTCCACGGTTACGGACGACCCATTTCTGATAAGTTCCGACTAGCATGGGAATCTGCTTTCTTACCCCATCCTTTGAATTGGGTTATGAGAGATTGGTCCAGCGTTGCTGATGAGACAAGGTGGGGAGGGAGCTCACCGAGTCGACTAGTGAGTGAAAGGCGTTGGTGGATAATGTTTGCGGGAACCTGCTGTGGCAGGACGAGCCCGATGGGAATGTGAGGCTGGCGGGTGGATTTGGGGAGTGGATGTGCGTGTGAGGGAAGGAGTTGGTGATGAGATGAAATTGGGCTTTGCTGCTGCTTGCATAAGAAAAACCCTGGCTCAAACCTTGATTATTTCTATACCCTAGAATAGGCCACTAAGCTTGCGTCATATTATGGTTGGTGACGTGGACCTGTCCCATTTCCTTGGGGACAGACTTTGGGTTCACAGGTGAAGACCCCGACCACGAGTTCAACCGGGACGGGTGGTACGATTGAAGGGTGCGTGCTATGCTTAAGGATGCCTGTGGAGGAGTGGACCCCGATGATCTAGCTACCGCTGCGCAGATGTTTCTTATTGTCGATTTAGCCCAGAGGGCTTGTACCAGACGCTACGTTTTATATATGTTATGTATTGAATCTTTCACCGTTGTCTGGATGTGATATTCGACTGAGATGAGTTCTGTACGAGATAGCTGCTATTCCTGGAACTATCTCGAGGGTACAGGGAGTCGGATTCTCGTCATTGGGAATCCGGTTCGTCACAAGAGTTTTGCGCCACGGTGTTGGCACCGCTGTAGATGAAGCGTGACGAGATGTGTGTAGGAACTAAGCACGTTATTGGGCTTTGAAAGGATCAAAAGGATCAGATATTCATGGCACGCCCCACACCCATATAGTAGAGATTGACTTTGAAGTCCTAAGTCATTGGTTTTCCTAAATTTAATAAGGTTTACTAATTTTAAATCCAACATACGGTCACTTTGATTTAATTATTCTAAAACAATTGTTTAATTTAACTGTTCATAAGGTATTACTCATTGCAAGAACTAAGTTCTATGATCCATTGGTGTAAAGTCTGTGCTACTAGATTTTACATGTATAGATATTTTGATGCGGCTACAATTTTTCATGTTCATATACTGCGGGCGGAGCAGAGGTGGTTGATATGTATATTTATCTGAGTCAATAGTAAGTGTCAGATATTGGTACTTCTGAGCCCACCATCGGTAGGGAGACAGCCGGCTTGAGCCCACGTCTGACGGTTGTGGGCCGACACTAAGGTGGTCCATAAGGAACCGCCGATTTGCTGGACAAGTTTGGTAGAGACGCGTGGTGAGTAGGCATTGCAGACTGTCTATGGATGGAGTCCGAATATCTCGGAATATAAAGTAGAAATCTAGTTGGATAAGATTCCTTATTGTAATATAGTAGGTTTAGATTGAAATCCACTTGTTAACCCTAGGATGTCGGCATATATAAGGCGGCCTAGATTGACCCCTAAGGGACAAGGGATGTCTTATTGTAACCATAAAGTTTGCCTTAATTTTCTGAAACTTTGTCTAGCACCAGCAATACAAACATTATCGAACACACAGGACGTATGGTATTATACCTCTGGATAGTCTGAACATGTCTAAACCTTGTGTCTCATGTTACCATCAAACTTACTAACTCGGCGATCTCTCTCCTATAAATCTAGCTGCCACTTAGGAACCGCCGGTTCTTAAGTTCCGATAGTAAGAGATCAATATCGGTGACTGTGCCGTGGGTGGGTTTCTCCGTTGTCAGACTTTAGGGGAGGCAGGATGCCTGGTGGTGTCGGCATGCCTGCTTTTCAGATGATTAACAGAGAGCACCACCTCAAGCTGAGCATAGCTTAGTCGTAGTAAGCGACATACCTATCGATAGTTCCTATAATGACTTTATAAATTTTGAAATCAGCAGTCTGTTGATGATGCTCTTAAGAATATGATTATATGCGTGTATCTATATAGGTAAAATAGGCATATTAGTCCCTCGACTTTGCCTCAAGAGTCAAGTTTATCCCTTAACTTTGAAATCAGCCAATCTAGTCCCTGAAGCCTCGTTTTTAATCGAATTTGCCCTCCCTCAACTTTCGAATCACCCGATATAGTCCCTCAAGTTTAGTTCTTAAATCAAATCAACCTTTCAAGTTTTATTTTTCTATTTATTTCACTATTCCTCAGCACCATCTTTTTTATATACAGCTAATATTTAAATACGTGTGGTTCAATAATTTATTTTTACCATCTCGTCTATTAATTATACTAATCAATGCTTATATTCATCGTATATACTGTGTATTTGTATGCTTAACTCAGTTTTGTTTACACAACAAGTATAGACGAGTCACTACTTTTGCCAAAGTGACCACTATACTTATCTGGTTGGGCCAATTATTTTTTAAAAATATAATTATGTCCTCCTATAGAGGAATTTTAAATGATTAGTCAGACTTGTAGACCAATTATTCTTTTCAAACTTAATCTGAATATTTATCTAGATAGTAAAATAATAGCATACGACTTTTGTAGCAAACATATCCGCAAGTGTATATATAGAGATAATTAATATATTTATATAAAAAAATTTGAGTTCTCTAGGGATGGATTTAACCCAAAAACAAAAGTTGAGGGTCTAGATTGGTGGATTTGAAAGTTGAGGGACGAGTTTGATCCAAAAACGTAAACTAAGGAACTAAATTGGCCAATTACAAAGTTGAGGGATGAAAATATTGAGAGGCGAAAGTGCCTATTTTACCATTTATATAAGTGAATATACGTGCATGTATACAAGTGTATGCTTTTATACCGAACATTACCACAATTTTTTTAGTTAATACCGAAACATAGCAAAAAATTTGAGACCAGGAAACACGACGGCCAACGCAACTCCCTCGTCTAAATTGGAACAAGTTCGTTCGTCACTATCTAGTTCTCAGAGTCATCACACGTGTGGACGTGATAGCATCGGTTGATCAGCCAAATGCACAAGCATCGCACGTCCGAAACATCTAAAGCTTTCCTGATTCAGAGCTTCTAAAACTTTTTTTTTTCTTTTTGAAACATCAGTATAGATGTAGACATTCGCATATACACGCCCACTCAAGCTCTATAGATTTGAAAAATGTTACATGACTTCTCTTATTAGTTTAAGAGTCAACCTTGGTCCTTGGATATAAGTTTCCTAAAGCTAGCATCGAGGGTTGCACACAATACAGTTTACCCGGCATTCCTCCATTGTGTTGTAACATTTATTAGGGTTTGGGCAGCAGAAGCAGGGCGAGCGATCACAAAAACTTTTTTCACGGCAAAAACTCAACTTTATCTTTATCTCATCATCATCTAACGAGGAAGCAACAGTAGTTGTGTTGGTACGACTATTTGGGTTCCTCTCGATAACTCCAGGGGTCCAAGCAGCTGATGACGACCTGAATAATTGCATTATTTATTTTGTGTTCATCTGTTTGATAGAGTATAAAGTAAAAATAATCACGAGTATACAATGGGCTGACAGAGCGAGGCAGCCAAAGGCCACAGTGATCACGAGTATGGTCATGGCCCTCATACTTGAGGATCGGATCTTGGCGTGCGGCGTGCCTGATGTTGCTCGACCAACAATCTAAATTGGACTATGAGTGAGAACGCACACATAAGCAACCCTCACGCCTCGGTACATATATATAGGCTACCTACTTGAGCCCGTTTGAATACACCGATACAGGTGTTAATTGTTACTAGGTGCTAGCTGGGTCTAACTTCTCGTTACCAATTCCGTCCATTAAGTTAGCGATTAATTGTGTCCAGTTTCAATCCTCAAATTAGTAGTAGTTGGCAATATTTAGCTAATTGTTTCTTATTACAGCTAGATATATTGGCTATTACCGTATCCATTTGAATCCTACAGCTATTACTTCCTCATTTTTGCTTTTATAAGTCATGACTTGATTTGACACGATCTTTCAAATTATATTTCGACGATTTATTTATTTATTTATTTTATATTATTTATGATTATACATTTATAATCATTAGAAAGTATTGTTTATTACGGAGTACAAATTTAACAATTCTAAATTTACACTATAAAAATTAAATTTTATTACTTAAATTATTAATCAAAGTTTGTAAGGTTTGTAAAGTTTAAATCTTATTATAAGTGCACAGTCTTATAAAAATAAAAGGAGAGAGCACTTAACATCATTTAGCTGAGGAAAGCCATCTAATAATTTCTTTTTAAAAAAATCTATTAAATGTGCTCCGTTTGGATCCTCAAGCTAATAGTTAGTATCATTTAACTAGGAAAAGTTAGTAGCTTTTATTAGCAGTTCTGTTAAATCCTTTCCGGATCCAATCAGTGCTAATAGTTAGTTGGCTAATAGCTAAGGGCGTCTCCAACAATAATAGTTAGTTCCTGGCTCTTTGAGTACCACATCATATTGTGGGTCCTACATGTTGTAGTTTTTTATTATATATTTTGTTCATTCATTTCTCTATAGAGAATGACATTCTCTTTCCTCTATCTCTGCATGCGATAAACACGCTCCTCTTTTTGTGTCCATGCACTGCTTTCGTTTCACTGCTTCTTTTTGCAAATTTGAATATCATTTCTAGAAATTTGAATATCGTTTCTCTATAGAAGAGGAGGCGGCTTTGCCGGCATCGTTAAACCAATCAGTGCATTCCTCCATGCTCCACGACGCCGTGGTGAGCCACTGCACAACCAGATATTGCTCCCAGTCGAACTCATCCCTGCTTCTCACGCCGGCGACCAGCATGTTGAGGCGGCCCAGCGCCTCGTCGGCATCTATGTCAACTGACGCTACCCTCTCAGCGCAGCTCGCCAGCGTCATGTCCGTCATGCGTCCGGCGCCTGTGCCGCGAAGCTTCAAGCGGGCGAGCTCGCCGGCGAAGCCATGGTATCGAGCCGCCGCGACGGCGGCGGCGGCGCGGGCGGCCCTGGCGATGATGTCGTGGAAGGAGTCTGCGTACGGGAGGAGAGTTTTGTCGTAGCAGGCCTCCGGGAGGTCCACGGCGGCGCAAGACGCGCGCAGGAAGCTGACCGCTGCAGCGGAGGGAGCGGAGGGTGACGACGGCGCGGGCGCGTGAGACACGTTTCTAGCGACGACGGCTGTACGCGTGGCTAGGAGGAGGAGGAGCTGGAGGAAGACGGTGCCATCGCCAGGTAGGTGGAGGTGCATGTATCGATCTGGATTCTGTAAGTGAAACCAGCGCCAAGCTTACCTTTCTCTCTCCGCCAACTCATGGATAAATCTGATGTGTCCGGCGTCAGCTACAGTTGCTGGCCTTGCTCTAACTGGTTGGCATCGTAAACAGATCCCAGATTCCCAATCGAGCAGTCAATTTTGATCGCCTATTTAGTAACGACTAGAACATTTAGCGCGCTTTGCGCGCCCTATCGCAACAGCTAAAACAGACCATCAATAAATATTTGTTTTCATGTCTCACACCAGCTAAAATATGACCCCGAATAATATTTTCTTTTGTACTACTTGTTCACAAAAAAGTACATAGCTGCTACAATCATATGAAATCAACATTTTTTACAGCATAAATGGACAAACAATTGCCACCTTTGGGCCTTGGCTGAGTGCCTTTCATTTTCAATCTTTTCATTTCTCCGATCTGAAGCCCTCACGTCATCTTCTCCATGAAAAGTTACTTCACTGGTTAGATGCAACCATGCTTATAATCCTACCCCAGCTGCCCACAAAATTCTAGAAGACCAAAGAAAATAGTATAATGCTTGTCCAATAATCTGATATCTCAGCAAGTACTATCATTGGACCATGAAAATATAAACAACATAAGAATATGGGGCGGATCATGTTCACATGAAACAAAAAAATGGTACAGTGGAGGGGATACAGCCTAGTAAAGATGACAGATTCCTGTTGCCGAGGTATTATCTCTGAATTTCATGCAAAACAGTTGGGAGCCAGCATCCTTTGTGGCCTGTAGAAACACCAAATCAAAACCTTGAATAACTGTCAATTTTTATCTTTTTTTTTATTGTTTGAGAAGTAGGTTACCTCTTTGAGTCTTGTTGCAAGACAATCGGGATGTTGGCACCATCACCAGTGTTCTTCTCGCAGCTGCAGCAAACATGGTGTGCCGTATCTTATTTATGTTATTTTTTGAGAAGTTGGTTACCTCTTTGAGACTTGTTGCAAGACAATCGGGATGTTGGCACCATCACCAGTGTTCTTCTCGCAGCCACAGCAAACATGGTGTGCCAATCATGATGCTTAAACTAAAGATAGGTCCCTGCAGTATTCAAACCCAAAGAAATTTAACACGCAGAGCAGAACCTGATCATTTGAATAAAAAGCACCAAACTGGAGATATTGCTTTCACTTGGCTCTTATCTGATGATTTGAAGGTGGTGTTCCGGGATTTTGAACTGATGCGTCGTATGTCCTGGATTTTGAACTTAAGTTTCAGCCTAGACATTGTTTTAATCTAACTGAAGCTTAAGTTCTTTTACTGTATGCTTTATGTACAGATGCCCATCTCACTGAATCCTTGTTAGCATATCCATCCCCAATCACATGCCATAGGACAACAGATCAAACCACAACCAACAGAACAAAAAGACCCCTAAAGGACCAGCCGGTCAATCTTCTCCCAAGAGCACCAGAACTTGTCTGATTCAGTATTCCACACACATTGTTTGAACAATGAATATGGTTGTTTCTTTTACTGATCATATTAGTTTGGGAAATATGGTTACATCTGGTTAGGGTACCTTGTTTCATACTGCTCTCCTTTATTATTTTTTCTTTTATGAAAAGACCTATAGGCTATAGCTGCTGTGCATACCTGTCTGCTAGCCATCTAAACAATTAGACATCTGGATGAAAAGTGTGCGTAACTTGTACCTTGGCCTAGGTTTTTCTTGTGATGGTTGGCACCAAATTCTATTCTATAGTCTTCTAATATATATAAAAGAAGATCACTTAGATATAAATGTTTTGAGTTGCATCACACATAAAGAGTATAGTATCATAGCATGAAAAATGCAAGAGCGAGAGCAAGACTGCCTTGATATCCCCATATGCAGTTATCCAATTAGTGTTGGTCCACCTAGCTTCCTGCCCATACAAAAATATGAGTTAAAACAATCAAGCTGAAGCAAAATCCAATCAGAAAGGAGCTGCCCATACATAAACATGGGTAAAATAATATCAAGCTGAGTTAAAATTCAATCAGACGGGGGAAATGTTGTCTTCTCCATTAGTTAGCAAGACGGGGGTTTTTTTTTACAAAATTCTTAATCCATGTTCAGAAACTGAGATAAAAGTTCAGAAGGGAACTGTAAGTCAAAAGGTTCAGAAGGGAACTGTAAGTCTGTACATTCTACCAGCCAAGAATGTTTACTGCTGGTGTGCTGCTGTTATCTCATCGAACTATTGCTGCAGACAAATTCACTGCCTGCTAGATTTTTCACACAGAACACCACATTGAGCATCAAGCATGAGGCATTACTGACAACAACAAATATACCATGGCCACCTGGCTAAAGCCATTAGAACGATGAATGCACCACCACGACACCACGAGAACAGCAAGAGCGGATGCAGCAGCTAATTGATTGAAGCATAGTTAATTAATCTACCCAGCATCGTACCCGAAAGAGTAATTGGATAGTGTACCTGGTTGCTTGGGAGCTTGGCCTCTGAGTGCTGCCTGGCCTGCTGCTGCGGATCCATTGCCACATGAGAATTGCTTCGAAACCCTTTTTAGAAAAGAAAAGAGAGAATTGCACTGAAATTTCTGGGAGAAAACTTCCATCCGCATCATCGCTACCTGCCTGACCGCCGTTCGCAGGAGCAGCCACATGCTAGAGGACGGAGACCACGCTGATTCTGGTACTCGACCGCCGGATTGGAAATCCCTTGCGCCGCAGCCTTCCTGCAAGTGAGGGGGGAGCCGTGGAGGTTAGGACACCGGCAGACCGATGGCGGGCCGCGGTCGCCGTAGTCTGGATTGAACCATGCTGTTGACGAGCGCACGCAACGCCGGAGTTGTCCAAGGTCCCGCCGCTAGCTGCTGCTGTGAATCAGAACGCAGGGAAACAAATTTCAGATTGAGATTTGGGCCGCGTTGCACATCTGATGCAAATCAGAGCTCCCCCGCGGCTCGGATCTGAGTCAGAGCAAGGGAGAGAAGTGGTGAAGAGATGAGAATGGCGGAGGGAGAGACGGCAGCTACCGTGGGGTCGGACGGGATGACGGGCCGAGGGGGAGCCAGCCGCCGAGGGGTCCCGGCCGCCGCAGCACCACGGCGACCCGGCCGCCGCGACGAGGGGGACCCTGGCCTCCGCGACGAGGGGACCCGGCGCAGGGGCGGAGCGGGCAAGGAGGCAGGGGTGGCGGCACCATGGCGACCCGGCCGCCGCGACGAGGGGACCCGGGCCGCCGCGGGGAAGGCAGCAAAGGGGGCGGCGGCGCGACGGGACTGGGAGAGGAGGGTTTCGGCGAAGAGGGCGGCGGCGGCGCGGGGGGAGGCAGCGAAGGGGGCGGCGGCGCGCGGGGGGACTGGGAGAGGGCGTCGGGTCGGGTAGGGCAGGTAGGGTTGGGCCGGACCGCGGGTTGATTTCGTCGATGTTGAGGGTGTTTTTTGCAAAATTACCCCGCAAAACGCGGGCGTGCGAGAACGGGGGTACGGAGTGCCTCTCGTGCGAGGAGGATGGGTTGTCTTTTAAGGAACCCGATGTGTCGGGCCTACTAGACGTGTATTAGTCCCTGTCGAAGCTAGATCAAACGACGCGCGTGACGAACACATGTCCATTGCCACTGACTCAACAGACCAACGTTTTCAAACTGGCTTGACAGCAACAGCCAACAGCTGATCCTTGTACAGGATGAAGTTACGAGTACACGACCGTGCAACTAGTTTTATTCTCCCACTCTACAAGGCTACAGGCTGCCTCGAGAGTAGCGACCAAACACACGAACTGTTCCCTCCCGAGCAGGAACAATCACAGTCACAGGCTTCACCTTCGTGACAACACACCAGCAATCACGTGACTCGTAGACGATCCTTTGGCGGCGGCCTTGCTGGCCGTACGTCCGATCATCATGCGTCGGACCAGGTGACGGGCACGACGCCGGCCACGGTGTCGAGCCCGAGCGCGTCCCAGACGGCCCTGGACGTGTCGACGATGTTGTCCTTGCACCCGTGCCTGGAGTCGCACTCGTCCACGACGCTGGCCACCACGGAGCGCCCGGTGCGCTCGCTCGTGATGCGGATGGGCTTGTGGCACCGCCGCCCGCCGGCGAACCACCCCGTGGACAGCGCCGCGATCATCTCGCTGTTGCTGTGCCAGTGCCCGTCGCACGCCGCGGGGCCGCCCCCCTCCTGCCCCTTCTCGAACCCGTTCACCGTCATCACCGCGCGGGTGCCGCCGCCGCCGCCGTGGGGCGTCACGGCCGGGGACGAGCAGCGGTGGTCCTTGTGCCGCAGCAGGCCCGAGGCGTCGGCGTTGGCGGCAGCGTCACGGCACGGGTCCGCTGGCTCGGGGTGGTACGGTGGTGGTGCCGGGCCACGGCGCGCGACGGCGTCTGCAGCAGCAGGACGGCCGCGGCAAGGAACGCAATTATTACCTTGGTGCTCGCCATGGTACTAGCCGGCTCGATCACTAGCTAGCCGTGCACTTGACTTGGCGTGGGTGTGCTTTTAGCTACGTGCCCGCGAGCGGTTTAAATAGGCGCGTGCGGCAGGGACACAGTCACACAGAACACTAGGGCCCCTTTGGTAAGGCTCATTGGGCAGCTCCTAGAGCTATTTTTGCTGGAGCTGTATCAAATGATTGTGGCGGTGAATCACTTCTGGGGGTGGTTGTGAGAGGTGGAGCTGTTTTGTATATGGCACAAGTGAAGCTGGTGGAGTAAAAAAAATCAGCTCCTCCACTCTAACTCCAACTCCACTCTAATATTTGCACATGTGTCCACGTTGGCGTTGTCAATCATCGCTGCTCTAATATTTGCACATGTGTCCACGTTGGCGTTGTCAATCATCGCTGCTCTTCTTGTTCGAGGACTGCGATACGAATCTTTGTTTTCGAGAAGTACGATACTCTTTCGGTACATTCGATTGTCCATACCAGGACAAGTGCGCCGTGAAAACGATTGTTTTGGATTTGATGGTGCCGCTAATGTGTCACACACACGTCCAGCGGTATTATCGGAGGGGTAGAATATGTGAGAAGGTCGGCCGTCGACCGTGAATGATGACACAAGTAGTCCAAGCAAAAATGGCCCGGATGGGCATAACATGTTTAATGGTTTGATAGCATGCTTTCCAAATTCGGTATAAGCGCCCACAAATCATAGAGCCTTATTTACTAATTATATTATGTTGAGAATTCCATTCATTTTTCTCCGCCAAATGAACAAAAAGCTACACCTTACGAGCTTATGCAAGCACCATATCGAGACTCCCTCCTTTTCTGTTTTAATGTGCATGCATATATTAACATTCAAATTTATTAACCTTTGCCCGACAACCAGTCTAATAATTTGAAAATTATACCATAATACAAATTTAGTATAGTTGATTCCATATTTTTTTAATTTTTTTTGAGAATGCCATATTTTTTAATTAAAAGCAACACCATCATCTTATGTAAATGGATACAATAAAAAGTAAAGTTCATTTTACCCCTAATATTGTCACGAAATCTGAAAAGCCCCCCTGAACTCAAAAAGCGGACATTGCACACCCCACTTTTTAAAACCGGACAACCTACGACCCGGGACAACATATAGAAGTGGTTTTTTTATGGTGGTCTTGCCCTTTTTAGTTCAAAAACAAATCTAATAAACAAAATATAGGTTTTAAATCCCGAAAATTTCTCTATGCTAAACAATTCCAAGAAAATTATAGAGACATATTAGGACATGAGAAACCCAAATATAATATTTAAAGCTTGTGAAAATATATCCAGACGCTTTTAAAAGGTAGATTTAGCCCTAAAATAGAAAAGTATCTAGAAAAAATCCCAAAATATTTTTAACGATGATTAAATGCATTTTGAGGACTTATATATACAATGATAAAAACACAAGATCAAACCAGCTTGAATGCAACCAATACCTATGTGTGTTGCATTCATGCTAGTTTCATGTTGTTTTTTGTTGCGCAAATATATCAAAATCCATTTAAACATTAATTAGAATATTTTGGGAATTTTTTAGATATTTTTCCAGTTTTGTCAGGGCTAAATTCAAATTTTGGAAGCAATTTAAGATATTCTCATGAGCTCCAAGTATTTTATTTGGATTTTTCATGTCCCAATATATCATTAGGATTTTTTAAAAAAAGTTTGGAGGCCAAAAGTTTTTTTATTTAAAAACCTAGCATGAATCTTTTTGAACTATAAAATGGTCAAAATCACCTTAAATCACTTTGACCTAGAGCGGGGGTAGTTTGTCCGGTTTGAAGAGTTGAGGGTGTATAAAATCTGGTTTTCAAGTTCAGGGGGGCGTTTCCAAATTCTGTGACAAGGTCAGGGGGTAAAATGGACTTTATTCTAGAATAAAACCACACATCTATACTTATATACTATAAAAAGATCCAAAACTTTCGACGGCCAACGGGCCCACAAATCATTGAAACATTATCCTTCCTACGATCCCACCTGTCAGGCTCTTTTTTCGTCAAACTCTTTTGACACCCGACGAACCCACCCATCATTGAACCACTTCATGCGTTTTTCGTCAAACTCTTCACCGTAGTATAGGATCTCGAGTTCGTAATCAATACGGTCTGCGGCCAATTATCTATTATGCAATCTCATTTTCTATTATAAACATGTGTGTCACACGCGCGTTCTTACTAGTTATTTGTATAGTTATCACAAAACTATATATCATTTTGTATCAGTGCTGCTGGAATCCAGAGCAGTTTTAGTTTAATGTTTAATTTATATTTGTTGCTTAGAGGCAAGTTGCTTTAATTTTTATTAATCACAACTTTGTAAACCTAGTTTTGTTTCTCCTTCTTAAATGATACGGCTATGCTAGTTTTTCAAAACAAAAAAGTGGTTATATCATAGGACTACAATTTAAGGTGCAAGTTCATAGTATATTAAACTGTAGTGTACCTAAAAAACCTGCAGTTTCACAAATTTCCATCCACTGAAAAGAAACCCTTCCCCATGGAACAAAACGGCTATGCTAGTTTTTCAAAACAAAAAAGTGGTTATATCATAGTACTACAATTTAAGGTGCAAATTCATAGTACATTAAACTGTAGTGTACCAAAAAAACCTGCAGTTTCACAAATTTCCATCCACTGAAAAGAAACCCTTCCCCATGGAACAAAATTAGTATGGGCTAAAAACTTGTCCTAACAAAATGTAATACGTAGTTTAGACAAAAAAGACAAAACATAATTTGCTTATCAATTCAATTAATCTATTTTTTGTTGACTTACTAGCAAGAAAGCACGTGCGGCACACACGTTTATTGATGACATGTAGGTAATAAAATAATGTTACTTTAGTGCAAAGTGCTTTTAAAAATACTTTATATTCGCTCTCTCATTCACAGAGAGCTTTATCTATCTATCTATCTATCTATCTATCTATCTATCTATACTATAAGGATATAGTAGAACTGAAAACGCTTCTCACCCAAAAAAATTCTACCCACCCCTCACAGAGGACCCACATGTCAGGTCCAACGGTGGAAACGACGTGGAAAGTTTTCACAAAACGATGTTTGTAGAGAGTTTTTGCCGCTTTGGGTATTACTTTTCTCACCATAGAATTTCTTTACCCACCTCACCTACCCACCAATCAAATAGTCCAAAATAATGTAACCTTTCCAAACTGCACACGACGACGGCAATCCGCGCGGACCTAAATCAATTAATCAAACGTAGGAATAATTTTCACGTAAACAAATACCCAATACCTCCGTCTACGATACCCAAACGTGGCCACGTGGGAATAATTTTCACGTAAACAAATAGTTTAAGATGCACGGAGTTACGGTCGCTGGGCTTGACTACGAGGAGCACGGAGCTCGGCGAGCGGCGTGAGGTGGAGGAGGTACACGGCGACCGGCGACGACGGGCTAGCTGGACGCATCGAGCAGCGCCAGCATGGGCTCCCACGTCCGCCTGCGAGTGCACGCACGCCAGCACACGGAGCTCCTCGCCCAGCTTCCTGTGCTCAACCGTGCGCCGGCGGTGTATATGGCGAGGTGCGGCGAGGCGGTGCCGAAGAAGGCGATGGCGACGGCCTTCCTGCCGGACAAGACGATCATGCCCAGGTCCGTCTTGACGCCGATGACGAAGATCTGGAGCACGAAGGTGTTGATAGTCAAAATTGGCAGCAGCCGAGGGAAACCGGTCTGACCGGTTTGCCGAACCGGTCAGACCGGTTTGGAGTTGTAATTCGGGTAGGATTAGAATTCTGAGTTTTGTCCCATATTGTAACCAAATTGGAAGGGGTACGACTTCCCCGGCCTATATATACGAAGGCTAAGGCCGATTGAGAGTTATTCCAATCGAATCAAACACAATTGTTCCTTACTTTTTATCTCCAAACCCTAAACACTTTTCCAACCCTAATTGCTGTCCTTTGCTCGTCTCTGCGACGTACTAAGGCGTTCTAGGTGGCCTGCCGATCCTAGAGCAACCCTAGATTGCTTGAGCTCCGACGGAGTCCCTCCCGAGCTTGGGTTTCTATGTCTTCACGACCTCCTGTCAGAAAGCGGTTTGACCGGTTCTAGGAACCGGTCTGACCGGTTTGCCCGAGGGAGGCCGGGTGTTGGCCGTGGTGACGGCTGTGCTGCAATCTCGAGTGTGTTGTCGCATCTTTGTGTCAACATACTTTTTGGCGACTCCGCTAGGGAAGATTAATCTGTTTACAAGACCGATCTAATCAACCTCGAAGATGTCGGGTGCAACCAGTGAGCTCGACAATAACAACATCATCACCGCTACGATGGAAGAACTCACGGACGTGGAGCGGAAGCGGTACCTGATTGCCGAGGAACACTTCAAGGCGCAATTCTTGAAGGGTTTCAACAAGGATCGTGGAGGCTTCGTCAAGAGAGTTGAAGAGTTCGTCGTGCTGGCTTTTAAGTTGGCTAACGATCAAGTTGAGGAGCTTCCTAATAAGGTAACCGGTGAACCCTCTGATTTAATGTAACAAATAACTCGCATGATGGATGAAAAGTTGCATGTTGCACAAACTGTTACTAGTGAGTTAATTGTTAATATGGCTAGTAATTTTGAGACATTTAATAAGGGTAAAAAATACTTTAAAAGATCCTAATGCATGCCCTAAAATTGATGCTAGCACGTCAGGTGTACCAGAAAATATTATAGATCATAATTTGGGTATGCCACCGAATTTCTATCAAGGCCAGCCACCTCATCCTAGTTCAGTTCAAGAATCGGTCAGACCGGTTTTCCAAACCGGTCAAACCGGTTTGCCCAATTCAGTTGGACAGACCGGTTCCATGGGTGTTGGTGCAACAAACGCGATGGTTTTGTCCAATACAATTGCTTCTGGTCCTGTTTTTACACCCCCTCATACTACGGTTGTAGGAAGTGCACCTTCGGGATCCGGTGTTTCTTGTGGACCGATTCCGAATGTTTCTCAAAATATGATGTATAATACGCCTCGTTATACACAAAATACAACAAGTAGTAATTATCAAGCCGATTTTTCTAAGTTTAAAGAAGATCCGGCTAATACAATTAGAACAAAGCTTGGGATTGATATGAGTAGTTCACGTTTATATCAAAAACCATATCCTCATGAATTTGATCTAGTTACATATCCTAATGGTTGGCATGTTCATGAGCTTGTTAAATTCAATGGTGAAGATAATCGTACTACTTGGGAGCATGTTAGTCAATACATCTTGCAATTACGAGAAGCAACTTTTTATGAGCCGTTGCGAGTGCGTTTGTTTTCGTTAACATTGACTGGAACTGCTTTCTCTTGGTTTTCTTCGCTTGCTCCTAATTCTATTCAAAGTTGGTCTTAATTGGAGCGTAAATTTCATGAGCACTTCTTTAGCGGAGAAAATGAAACTAAATTAACTGATTTAACATCTATTAGGCAAAGCCGAGAAGAATCGGTTATAGATTATTTCAGAAGATTTAGGGATACAAAGAATAGATACTTTAATTTGTCAATTTCTGAAAAAGATTTAGCAGATTTAGCTTTTGCGGGCTTGCGATCTTATTTGAAAGAGAAATTAGAAGGTTTTGATTTTCTTTCTATTAATCACTTGCAAATGAAGGTCATGAGTCTCGAATTAAAGTTAAAACATGTTAAGGAAAATGCTAAACCTCATCGTTCTAATGTTCATATGCTTGACAATGATTCTGACAGTTCGGATGATGAGGATAATGAAGTTTATGCTGCTGAATTTGTTTGGCCATCAAAAGTTAAGCCTTGCTCTTGTCCTTCGTTGAAGCCGGTTCAGAAAAATCGGCGAAAAGAAATTAAATTTACTTTTGATGTTGCCAAATGTGAACGTGTTTTTGATGAATTGCTTAAGAATGGTTTCATTAAACTCTCTCATGCAATTCCACCAGCCGATCAATTGAAAAATCATGCATATTGTAAGTGGCATAATTCTTTTTCGCATGCTACTAATGATTGCAATGCTTTCCGACGACAGGTACAATCGGCTATTAATGAAGGTCGATTTGGTACTAGCTGAGTTGCAAGTTGACAAGGCTCCATTTCCTGTCCATACACTTGATTTGAATACTAAAGTGTTGATTCGGCCAGAACCAGCCGAAGGAGCTAAGGGAAAGAATGTGATAGTTGGGGAGTCAAGACCGGAAAAAATTGATGATCAAATTCCGGTCAGAAAAGTGATGCTTAGAAAGACTCTGGATGGTAAAGAGTCTCTGAAGATTACAATTAACACATCAAGGCCCGGGGGGCAAGAAAGTTCATCAACAGAGAACCGGTCCGCCAATCAGGCGAAAACGGTCAGACCGAAACCGATCAGACCGGTTTGCTCCTGGACCGACCTAGAACTTTCAAGCCTATACGCCCGGAAGTGGGTGCTTAGAAAGTTAATGAGCCTAAAGTCAGAGGTACAGTTCTGAAGCAAGGACCTATCTTTAATCAGCTCTTGAACAAGTACACAAAGGCCGCTCAAGTTGATCGGCCGGTAAAAAGAGACCAAGATCACCAATGTGTGGAGATGGTTATGCAGAGAACAATAGACGTCATGGTGATGTTGTTACTGTTTATCCACCACAGAAGATGTATGCTACCATGCCATGGGCACCTCCGGCGTCAAATTCTCCATATCCGTCGTGGGAGCAAGGAATGTGGATGCAGTGCTTTCCCATGCCACAACCACCTCAAGATTACATGGGCAATGGCCCTAGGATCCCAGTACATGATCGATTGGGCTCATATCAATCAGGTCCGGCACCAGCTAGCAAAGCGGTCAGACCGGTTTCCAAACCGGTCAGACCGGTTCGGTCTGAACAGAAGCAATATGCTCCTCCTCAGCAAGAATATCGTATCAAGGAGAAGAAGGAGGAAGTAAAGCTTACAGAGGACCCAAAGCAAGCCAAGACTGATGGGTTTGTTAAGATTGGTGATGTTCCAGTGGCTATGCAAGAGTTGGGTAAAAAGCCAATAGTTATTGGAAATTCGGCTGTTAAAAAACCTGTCATGGCTAATGATCATGAAGCTGGGAGTAGCAAGGCTGTGAAGAAAATGTTTCAACCAAAGTGGTGTCCTTCTAGTTTGACTCATACACAAAAGAGAAAGTTGCAGCGCTTGCGAAACAAAGAAAAAAGGGAACAGGAAGCTGAGAAATTAAGGGATGAACATTTCAATAGATATAGGCCAATGCTTCCTCAGAAGAAAATTTGGCAAGCCAAGTCAGTTGTGCAACCAGCAGCACAACCGGTCAGACCGGTTTCAGAATCCGGTCTGACCGGTTTGGGTGCAACAGAAGCGGTCCAACCGGTTTCTGGAACCGGTCAGACCGGTTTGGAACCAGAGGCAGAAAGCACATATGTTCCCATTATAAATGAAAGTACTACACCAGAGAATCCTCCAGTGGTTGAAGATGATGAGATGGTTGATTTTGAAGCTTCTCCAGAGCATGGCAACATGGAAGTTAATGTTGTTTATTTGTCATCTGATTACTTTGTGGTGCCGGAGGAGGAGGTGTCTCATCTTCAGTTAGGACCTCGTGATGCTATATTTCAGAAGCCGTAAGAATCAAACAATCACTTGAAGGCTTTATACATGAGAGGTCATATCAATGGGAAGCCAATCTCGCGAATGTTGGTTGATGGTGGGGCGATTGTAAATCTTATGCCCTATTCTCTCTACAAGAAGATTGGCGGAAAAGACGAAGAATTGATCAAGACGAACATGACGGTCAGTGGAGTCGGTGGCGGTGATCCTATTGGCGCCAAGGGTGTGGCTTCTATGGAGTTGACCATTGGAAGCAAGACCGTTGCTACAGCTTTCTTTGTCTCAGAAGTGCAAGGTAACTTTAGTTTAATTCTTGGGCGTGATTGGATTCATGCAAATCAATGCGTACCTTCTACCTTGCATCAATATCTTATTCAGTGGATCGGCGATGAAGTTGAAGTTGTACATGGTGATACTTCTTCCTTCGTTGCAACGGCCGATTCTGATTCTATTAGTGCAAATGATAATATTAAGTGTTTGTCGGGCTTAGATTTGACCGATTATGAGCTAATCAGTTGCACTAATGATGGTTTCGTTCCTGCTACATTAAAGCCGATGGAAAATCGGTTGAATTGCTTGTTGTAATTGATGGAGCAAACAAATCAACAGAGACAAACCGGTCAGACCGCTTCCAGAAACCGGTCAGACCGGTTTAGGACTGAACAGTGCCAGTCGAGCCAAACCGGTCAGACCGCTTCTGGGAACCGGTTAGACCGGTTTACGTCGGGACAGTGGCTTTCGAGAAAAAACAGAAGGTACATTTGAAGCCATTGAAGATCTGGGTGATATGAATAAGCTGGGTCAAGTTTTACATCAGCCGACCCTTTAGAAAAAATAGATATTGGTGATGGTACTATTCCTAGGCCAACTTTTCTAAACAAAAATTTATCGGCTGAGTTTAAAGCCGAGTTAATAAATTTGTTGAAGGAGTACGTCGATTGTTTTGCTTGGGAGTACCGTGAGATGCCCGGTTTGAGTCATGATCTAGTTGAGCATCATTTACCAATAAAAGCCGGTTTTAGACCTTTTAAACAATCGGCTAGACGTTTTAATCCCGCTATTTATGACCGAATAAAAGAAGAAGTTAATCGTTTATTAGATGCTGGTTTTATTCGGACTTGTCGTTATGCGGAGTGGATTTCTAATATTGTTCCCGTTGAAAAGAAAGATTCGGGAAAGCTATGAGTTTGCATTGATTTTAGAGATCTTAATAAAGCTACTCCGAAGGATTCATATCCTATGCCTATAGCCGATGTTTTGATTAACGAAGCATCCAGACATTGTGTTGTTAGTTTTCTTGATGGTAATGCCGGATATAATCAAATATTCATGGCCGAAGAGGATATGCACAAAACGGCCTTTCAATGTCCGGGATTTATTGGTTTATTTGAGTGGGTGGTTATGACTTTTGGATTGAAGAATGCTGGCGCAACTTATCAAAGGGCTATGAATTTAATCTTCCATGATTTACTTGGTGTTATTGTGGAAGTGTATATTGATGATATTGTATTTAAATCGGATGGCTTGGATTCTCATTTAGCCGATTTAAAACTTGCTCTTGAGAGGATGCGACGGTATGGTTTGAAGATGAATCCACTCAAATGTGCTTTTGGTGTTTCGTCTGGGAAGTTTTTGGGATTTATTATTCATGAAAATGGCATAGAAGTTGATCCCAAGAGAATTGAAGCTATGAAGAACGTCGAAGCTCCTACTTGCAAAAAGGATTTGCAAAAGTTTCTAGGCAAGGTGAATTTCTTGAGAAGATTTATAATTAACTTGTCTCGAAAGGTTGATGCTTTTACTCCTTTACTTCGGTTGAAAGATGAAGCCGATTTTACCTGGGGGCAAAACAGCAAGAAGCTTTTGAGAAAATCAAAGAGTACTTGTCTTCACCACCGGTGCTTAGGGCGCCTAAGAGAGGGGTTCCTTTCAGACTTTATGTGGCAGCTGAAGATAGAGTTGTTGGAGCTGTTTTGACCCAAGAGATTGATGTTAAGGAGTATGTGATTGCTTAAATAAGCCGACGGCTCATTGATGCAGAAACGAGGTATACTTTCATTGAGAAGTTATGCTTGTCATTATATAATGCTTGTACTCAGTTGAGGCATTATTTATTATCTAGCACTTGCATCGTGTTATGTCAAACCGATGTTATCAAACATATGTTGCAAAAACTGATTTTAAGTGGTAGAATCGGTAAATGGGCTTATGCTTTAGTTGAGTATGATTTGGCTTGTGAACCTTTAAAATCTATGAAAGGCCAAATTGTAGCTGATTTTATTGTTGAACATCGGATTGATGATACTTGTGAATTCGATGTCGGTTATGTTGCTTGTACACCATGGAAATTGTACTTTGATGGATCGGTTTGCAATGATGGGCAAGGAATTGGTGTTGTTTTGGTCTCTCCAAGTGGTGCCGTTTTTGAGTTTTCAAACCGATTAGAAGAAAAGCGTACCAATAATCAAGTTGAATATGAAGCCATTCTATTTGGATTGGAATTTTTGCAAGACATGGGAATTAAGCATGTTGAGGCTTTTGGTGATTCACTCCTGGTGGTACAGCAAGTATCCAAGGTATGCCAATGTTATAATGGTTCGCTAAATGCATATCTTGATAGATGCCTTGATATCATAGCTTCTTTTGATGAATTTACAGTCAAACATATTCCAAGAGAAGAGAATGACAAGGCTAATACTCTGGCTCAGAAGGCATCTGGTTATATTTTTGCAAAGAAGTATTTCTACCTTCAAAAACCGATGCAATCAAAAGCCGAGATTCAGGTTCTGGACGAACCGGTCCAACCGGTTTCACAAACCGGTCTGACCGCCAGAACCGGTCTGACCGGTTTGGAAACCGGTCTGACCGCTTTGTCCCCTGACAGCGGCAAGAAAGTCTTGGATGATGTTAATGACTCCAAGTTTAAAGATCAGGACTAGAGAATGCCTATTATTACTTATTTGAAAGACCCTGGTCGTGGTGCAGAAAGAAATATTCGGTGATTATCATTTAAATATATATTGCTTGATGATGAACTTTATCGTCGAACCGCCGAAGATTTGCTTTTGAAGTGTTTAGACTCAGATCAGGCCAAAATTGCCATGGGAGAGGTTCATGAAGGTATTTGTGGTACACATCAATCGGCTCCCAAGATGAAGTGGTTACTTAGACGAGCCGGTTTTTATTGGCCTACTATGATGACGGATTGTTTCAAATACTATAAAGGGTGTGAAGAATGTCAGAAATTTGGAGATTTACAATTGGTACCTGCTGCATTGATGCATCCTATTATTAAGCCATGGCCGTTCCGAGGTTGGGGGGTTGGATTTTATTGGACAAATTAATCCTCCATCATCAAAAGGACATCATTTCGTGTTGGTTGCTACGAATTATTTTACTAAGTGGACCGAAGCAATTCCTTTGAAGAATATGACACATAGAGAGGTAATTGAGTTTATTACACAAAACATTATTCATAGATTCGGTATTCCTCAAACTTTGACTACGGATCAAGGTACTTCGTTTATGTCTAAAGAGGTACGTGAATTTACCGAATCTTATAGAATAAAGTTGTTCAATTCATCTCCATACTATGCTCAGGCTAATGGACAAGCCGAGTCAAGTAATAAGACTTTGATTAGATTAATCAAGAAAAAGTTAGAAGAAAATCCTAAGAGATGGCATGAAGTATTATCCGAAGCATTATGGGCTCATCGTATATCTAAGCATGGTGCTACTAAAGTTACTCCTTTTGAGCTTGTGTATGGTCAAGAGGCCGTTTTACCTGTTGAGGTGAATCTGGACGCTTATAGATTGGCTAAACAAAATGACCTTGATGCTGTTGATTATCATAACTTAATGATGGACAATATCGATGAAGTCACCGACGAGCGATTAAAAGCTTTCAAAGAAATTGAGAAAGATAAGCTTCGGGTTGCCAGAGCTTACAACAAAAAGGTGAGAGGGAAATATTTTCAGATTGGAGAGCTTGTTTGGAAGACAATTTTGCCTATTGGAACGAATAGCAACAAGTTCGGTAATGGTCGCCAAGTTGGGAGGGGCCGTATAGAGTTGTAAAAGTTATATTTGGGAATTCTTATATGCTGGAGACATTGCAAGGGGATTGTTTACCTAAAGCTATCAACGGAAGATATTTGAAGAAATATTACCCAAGCGTATGGCAAGATACATGAAAGATTAAATGGCCGATAGATTTTTTGATATCGTCCTTAGTATAAATTTTGGCTACTGAGTTGTAATTGTCTAGATACATGCTTTTTAGTTTGCAAGCTCACTAAAAAGACAGGAGGGCATGTGTTGATAGTCAAAATTGGCAGCAGCCGAGGGAAACCGGTCCGACCAGTTTGTCGAACCGGTCAGACCGGTTTGGAGTTGTAATTCGGGTAGGATTAGGATTCCGAGTTTTGTCCCATATTGTAACCGAATTGGAAGGGGTACGACTTCCCCGGCCTATATATATATATGAAGGCTAAGGCCGATTGAGAGTTATTCCAATCGAATCAAACACAATTGTTCCCTACTTTTTATCTCCAAACCCTAAACACTTTTCCAACCCTAATTGTTGTTCTTTGCTCGTCTCCGCGACGTACTAAGGCGTTCTAGGTGGCCTGCCGATCCTAGAGCAACCCTAGATTGCTTGAGCTCCGACGGGGTCCCTCCCGAGCTTGGGTTTCTAGGTCTTCACGACCTCCTGTCAGAAAGCGGTCTGACCGGTTCTAGGAACCGGTCTGACCGGTTTGCCCGAGGGAGGCCGGGTGTTGGCCGTGGTGACGGCTGCGCTGCAATCTCGAGTGTGTTGTCGCATCTTTGTGTCAACGGAAGGCATAGCCCCCGACTGTGTTAATCTGCACCCAGTCCTCCAGCGACGCGAAGTGCTCGTTGGCGTGCGGGCGGAGCACCTTGCCGAGGAACGACGGCCCAAGCAGCACGCCGGCTTGTGCATGCATATCTGTGCAGTTAGCTAATCGATTCAAATGCTCCAGCAAATGGATTGTGACACAACATGGACACACGCATGCACCCAACGTAAGAAGCTCGATCACGAGGCATAGGGATGCATATGTACCAGGACCTGGGAGATAACGAGGGGGACGTTGGCGCGGCGGAAGGCGTATATTTTACTGTTCAATTAGGTTGTTTATTTTGGGCATCGGATTGGGCAAGATCAAGAAACTTACCTTGCACTTCACGGAGTGAATTGCAGGGGCAGGGTGAGCCCTAATAACTAATAAGGTGCCCATGGACTTCTTCGGCAATATGGTTCTGTGGGCGTTTCTGAGGATTCCAAGATGGATGAACGGCAGGACCCAGCATCGTCACTCGAGCAGGAAAAATTTCGTAATTTTCCTAATTTTCCTAATTATTTATCCTTAATCAGTTTTTTCTTTACTGGATTTTGGCCATCCCTAGCCCTGATGACAACCGTTCAAATTCTTGTACACATATTGTTTTCTCGATGACTATGTATACACGATATAGGAAGCATGATTTTGGTACTGAGAAACGTAAGAAACAAAGACTAGCAGGCATAATTGAAGATTTCATATCAAGATACATATACTAGATGGTTTACTTCAAGAAAAAGATATACTATATAGATGGTGCTTTTTATTAGAAAACGTGAGATCCTTCCCCTTTCTTTAGTATTAAATATTCGATGTATTTCTAAATATTGGACACAAGAACGCGTATTAAATTTCAGACGCTTTATATTGGTATTGGCGTGTAAATGACATTTGTTGAAGTATGTGGCATGACCGACCTTCTCGGTAAATCAGAGTTACGGTCTATTGCAGCGAAAACATTATGGTGGCCAGTGAGTTTTTTTCATTATCTTTTCATGTAAATATTGTTTTCTTTCTTTGAAGGACTGAATCTGTTCTTTTATTTTTGTATTATATTTATTATTTATAGTTCATGATGGTGGACTCTATTTTTAAAAAATTGCTAATATGCTCTATGTCTGTTGGCAATGTTTATCATTAAAAAATATTGAAGGAGCAGCTATTCCATGTTGATATTATATAATATCTTATTAGTTGTTTCATATGAACTATTTAGATTGTAGGGAGCAAGTTTGATGTGTTCTCATCCAGAGGAGAATATCAGTGAGTTAATGTGTTCTGCATGCTGGATCTTCTATGTGATTGAGGTAAGCACATTAATTTCTAGCACGTGTTATGTTCTTTTATATAATTTTAATCTGTGGTGCAAATTATTGGTTAATAAATTTAAATTATTGCTTGTTTGTTATGTTTATCTAAGAAAACACGTGCGTGCCACAATAAAACTAATAACAAACTTAGTATACTTTGTTTTGAAAAGATTCTAACGTAAGAATGTGAAATTTAATTCAATTTAAAAAGATAATATTCTTGTTTACTATATTTTTTAATACACGCGCGTGCACTCTACTAGTGTATTTTTAAAACTCATGATAGTTGGCATTTATTTATATGGAGAAAAACTCTTCAATTTATTGTCTATTAGCAATATGGGATAATTGTGTATAGACGTGGGTACAAATGTGGGTATATTTACGTGGGTCCTTTTTCGGGTGAAAAAAATTTTGGGTTTCGAGGATAAAATCAATACATAAATGTCCTTCCCCTTTTTCCACCATTCATGTAACTTTCAGCCTGACAGGTGGGTCATCTGTGAGGCGGGAGGTGGGCCTAATCTTGGTGAGGATTGTTTTCAAATCTAATTCTCTTTATAGTATGGATAGATAATTCTCTTTATAGTATGGATAGATAATTCTCTTTATAGTATAGATTACAGATAAACAAAGCATCCGGAGCAAAATCTTTTTTAACAATCACGTCCGCAATGGAGACATTTTTTTCCAAAGAAAGATCAATATGACCTCGATCCTATATATAACTAGTGACAATGCCCGCGCGACACGCGCGGGCTATCTTTATATGGCTGCAAATATAAAATAATCTTTTTTATACTACATAGATCTAAAATCAATAACATTAGATTTAAAGAAATATATAATGCATATAGATTTTTTTCTATTATTGAGGTCAAAAGAAGATTGCTATTTTTTTAGCCAGCTTCCGGATATCAATACAGTCAAATAAACAATCTTACATAGGATAATTTAGAATCCTCTAAATAAAAAGAAATCAAATAAAAAACCATGATATTAAGTAGATAATGACCAAATCGTTTGAGGTGGAGAGCACTCCGCAGCAAGTGTCCCCCGCCGACGGCCAAGCAGAAGCAGCACATCCGGTCTCGTGCACCTGCATCCTTGCACGCTGCCGTAGCCTGCTGCATATATAATTCTGTTAGTTGGTGTAACATGTTTATGGGTATTAGCCCTAATAAAAACAAGCAATAGTGAATGATAGGTAAAATTATTAATAAATTAAACTATCTCACAAACAAACCTCCACAGGTCTCCTGTTAGTCCCAATGATTACGACAGAAGCACCAGTTCCTGATCAAACCAAATTATAGCCGCATACACATAAAATCGAATGTAGATATAAGCATGAGACACAATAATAATACGTCCATATTATGTAGATTTGAGCAAACCACCCGGCACGAGCTCCTGAAGTCTCATTGTTTACATCATCCCCAGCCTTTTTACGACTATTTTTCATTCGTTTTGCATTGTTCTGTTCCCTCTGCCCGTTGCTCAGTCTTGCTTATCTTGCCCTGACCTTCTCCCTTGCCTTGTGCCGTTTAATTTCTCGTGGGTTGAGATTTTCCAAAGCCAAGACAGTAACCAAATATTTACTTCATTGCCAGAGTAGGAACAACAGGCAGATGAATATATATATCGAGGCACAGAAAAAACTGGAGATTCGGAACGGAAGCGTCAACAAAAGGGAAACAAAAGGCAAGCTCTCCCTTTGATCTGATCGGGAGGGCGCAGACTCCAACTGATGGTGATTTTCCTACTTCAGGAACCCTCGCAATTGCAGCCACGGTCTGTCTGACTTGCCGCATACACGAGATGTTAGTCTTGCCACAGCACGCCAACATGAGAGAAGATGAAGCTATATGCATATTGTTGACGACCAAAATTGGCAGTTGTCTATCAGACCAGGGCAACCGGTCAGACCGGTTCTAGGAAGCGGTCAGACCGGTTTTACTGTAGCTGATCTGGCAACAGCCAAACCGGTCTGACCGGTTCCTAGAAGCGGTCTGACCGGTTTCTGTCGTGATGGAGTAGGTTTAGAACTTTAGAGTTTTATCCCATATTGTAAATCAACTCGACGGGGAAGACCATCCCACCCTATAAATATAAAGGGTCATGGCCGATTAAGATCTATCCAACATCCAATCGAATCTATCTTTTTATCTTATTTATCTTTTATCGTTTTCTTTACTTTATTGTTCTGCATTACTTTTATCTCCAACTCCTAGCTTTTCCAACCCCATATCTTCTGTTTTTCTCTCGTCTCGACGACGTTTGAGGGCGTTCTAGGTGGCCTGCCGATCCTAGAACAACCCTAGACTCTCAAGCTCCGACGGGTCCCTCCCGAGCTCGAGGTTCTAGGCTTTATCGTCGCCCCATCAAAAAGCGGTCTGACCGGTTCGCATCAGGAAAGCGGTCTGACCGGTTGCACCAAGCGGTCTGACCGGTTTTGCTCCAAGGCATCGGCGACTTCGTTGGTGCGGTTTCGTGTCAACATATTTTGGCGACTCCGCTGGGGACGAAAGCAAAGGGATCTGTTACTATGGTCAATCTACCAAAACCTAGTGATGTTGATTCTGCTAATATTGTTAAGCCGATTGTTGATGAATTATCGGCCGAGGATCGTCAAGCTTATGAGGCCTTCATGAAGGATCGTGAGGAGAAGGAAGCCCGACGCAAAGCAGCAGCAGATGAAGAAGCCACTCAGTGGTTTTTATCTCACTTCTCCAAGAATCGGAATGGTGGCATCTCCAAGGACAAGTAGATAGTCTTCGTTTCAAGCGAAGACGAACGTCATGAAGAAAACGACACTGTGAGTACTACAGCACCACATGTTACTTTGGAGCAAATTAATCAATTATTAGTCAATGGTCAAAAACAGATGTTTGCTACTGTCCAAAAAATGATTGATAGCTCGTTAGGCAAGCAATCTTTGATCAATGATAGTAATGCTCCTAAGTTTGATGTTGCTAGTACTTCACAAAATCATGTCATGCCCCCTGGATCATCGGCAACACCCACGCCTCAATTTGGCATGCCGATGAACTATTTTGAAGGTCAAACGATTCCAGAACCACACAATGCGGTCAGATCGGTTTTACAAACCGGTCAGACCGGTTCTGGTAGACCGGTTCAAACCGGTCAGACCGGTTCTGGTCCTGTAGTTGCTTATCAATCATCTCCTGAACCAATTGCTAGTATATATCCTGTTCAGGCTGATCCTAGCCGAACAAATGGATTTTCTGGTAATTTTGTTCCTCCATATGCAACTACATATTATCCTATACCTCCCCAGAGTTCAGGTTATTCATACGGTACAGTGCCAAACAATGTTTATTCGCAACAAGTACCGTATGTACAGCCGAACCAGGTACCACTTCATACACCGAATAATCTTACTTCTAGTGTGCAAAGGCCAAATGATCCTTATCATGATCAATTGCTTAAAAATTATAAAAGGGATTTGGCCATTATGTTTAAAGAAACTTTCGGTGTAGAACTTAAAGACAAAACTCTAGTGTGTAGAAAACCATATCCTGAGAGTTTTGATGCTATACCATATCCTCACAATTTTAAGGTACCCAAATTTGTTAAATTCACTGGGGAGGATAGTAGAACTACATGGGAGCATGTTAGCCAATTTAATGCACAAATGGGTATTCATGGTAATCTTGATCATTTAAAAATCCGAATGTTCCCTTTGTCATTATCTGGTACTGCTTTCTCATGGTTTTCAGCATTATCCCCTAATTCTATTCATACATGGTCTCAATTAGAGAAGAAATATCATGAACACTTTTACAATAGTGATAATGAATTGAGACCTTCTCACTTAACATCGGTTAGGCAAAAGAGTGATGAGCCTGTTTCTGAATATATTAGAAGATTTAGAGATACAAAAAACCGATGTTATAGTTTGGTTATTTCTGAGAAGGATCTTGCTGAATTATGTCTTAATGGTTTGAGATCTCATATTAAAGAAAGATTGGAAGGCTATGAGTTTCTAACCATTAATCAAGTGTTGCAAAGAGCTTTGGCTCAGGAAAGCCGAAGTAAAGATGTTAAGCCTAAACCCGATCGTCTTGGTGTGCATACCATCAATTATGATTTTTCAGACGATGAGGGTAAAGAGGTTTATGCTGCTGAATTTGTATGGTCATCTAAAGATAATCCTAGCACTTGTTCTTCTCTCAAGCCGATTCAGAAAAATCGGCACGAAGAAGTAAAATTTACCTTTGATGTAACCAAGTGTGATAGGATCTTTGATGAGCTTGCAAAAGCTGGAAAACTGAAATTTTCTCATACTATACCGCCGAATGATGAGTTGAAACGGCGAGCTTATTGCAAGTTTCATAATATTTATTCTCATGCTACCAATGATTGCAATGTTTTCCGTAGACAAATACAATCGGCCATAGATCAAGGATGATTGATGGTTAATGTAATGAAGGTTGATGAGAACCCTTTTCCTATACACACACTTGAATTGGTGAATCCGAAAGTGTTGATTCGGCCGCATCAAGCCGAAAAAGCTAAAGGGAAAAATGTTATCATTGGTGAAGAAAGACCTACAAATTCAAAGATACCATCAGAAAAGACCCCTCGGTTCAAGTTGAAGACTCAAACACTCGGGGGGCAAAACAAGAACAAAGACGCCGGTCCTGCACAAACCGGTCTAACCGGTTCCAGAACCGGTCTGACCGGTTTACATGGAAAAGGCAGAAACAAAGCAAGGCCGAGCTTTGAAGAGCTCTTGGCCAAATATAAGAAGATAGGGGCTGTTCAGGAACAAAAGAAGTTTCAGAATAAAGTCAGAAGTGTGAAGTCATGTCAGAAGCAGTCAATGAACAAACGAGAATCATTGAAGCAACTTGCAAAGGTGGTGCCAACAAGATCAGCGACAATCAAGCAAGTATGGAAGCCAAAACAAGTTGTTTCATCATCAACTTGAGATAAAGCAAGGTATGGCCGATAATTTATATATCGCCCTTAGAACTTATATATGGCCGATGTATTATTCATCATCGTCCTTAGGTAATTTTGGTCCAGAAGATTGTTTTCTAGCACGCAAGCTTTGCTAAAAAACAGGGGGGCATATGTTGACGACCAAAATTGGCAGTTGCCTATCAGACCAGGGCAACCGGTCAGACCGGTTCTAGGAAGCGGTCAGACCGGTTTTACTGTAGCTGCTGATCTGGCAACAGCCAAACCGGTCTGACCGGTTCCTAGAAGCGGTCTGACCGGTTTCTGTCGTGATGGAGTAGGTTTAGAACTTTAGAGTTTTATCCCATATTGTAAACCAACTCGACGGGGAAGACCATCCCACCCTATAAATATAAAGGGTTATGGCCGATTAAGATCTATCCAACATCCAATCGAATCTATCTTTTTATCTTATTTATCTTTTATCGTTTTCTTTACTTTATTGTTCTGCATTACTTTTATCTCCAACTCCTAGCTTTTCCAACCCCATATCTTCTGTTTTTCTTTCGTCTCGACGACGTTTGAGGGCGTTCTAGGTGGCCTGCCGATCCTAGAACAACCCTAGACTCTCAAGCTCCGACGGGGTCCCTCCCGAGCTCGAGGTTCTAGGTTTTATCGTCGCCCCATCAAAAAGCGGTCTGACCGGCTTCAAAAGCGGTCTGACCGGTTCGCATCAGGAAAGCGGTCTGACCGGTTGCACCAAGCGGTCTGACCGGTTTTGCTCCAAGACATCGGCGACTTCGTTGGTGCGGTTTCGTGTCAACACATATGAACCGTAATCCTGAATTCCAGAAGAGCAATAAGCTCCTGCAAGCTCCCGAAGCAAGCTACTCCAAACAACGGCACCTCGATGCACGAATCCTGGCAAAAAAATTCCAACGGTGGTAGAGATCCTCTCCCCCTCCGGCTGCTGATGCCGCTGCCGCTGCTTTTCTAGGGTTTTTCTTCATAGGAGACGAGGCGGCCGCGCCGACGGCGAGGGTTTCAGAGTGGATTTGGGAGGGGATGTGATCAATCAGAGGGCGGTATAACCTTCGTGTTTTGATGATCCACTTGATTCACGTGCCTTTTTCTTTCGCGAGAGTCGGCCAAAGGCACGCGGGAAAAGAGAGGGGGCGTCGAGTCCTAGCCGGCCACGTGATACGTTATTTCTAGACTATTTGATTGGTGGGTAAAGAAATTATATGGTGAGAAAAGTAATGCCAAAATGGTAGAAAACTCTCTAGAAACATCGTTTCGTGAAAACTTTCCACGTTGTTTCCCCGATGGACCTGACACGTGGGTCCTCTGTGAGGGGTGGATAGGATTTTTTTGGGTGAGAAGTGTTTTTAAAAGTACTGGATCCCATTCCTGTAGTATAGATTTTTCTTCCCTTCCCCTTCTAGCACGTGCAGAAGAAAAAGCAAATCCAGGAGCTCTCGGCTTCTCGCGGTCCGCGGAGCTCCGACCAATTCGCCTCCCGCGCCCGCGCGAGCCCTCCCCTCCGGCGGGTCCCGCCAGCCCGCCCGCCTCCAACCCAGCCCGCCCGCCCCGGCTCGCCTGGGCTAAAACCCTCCCCTGTTCTCATGTTCCTCCTCCGAGCCACCTCCACCACCACCTGCCCGCTCCTCCTCCGATGCCGCCCGCCCCCCTCGCCTAAAACCCTAGCCCTCGCCCCGCCTCACCCTCTCCTCCCCTTCGGCCTCCGCCCCCGCCTCTTCGCCGCCTCCTCCTCCGCATCCGCATCCGCCGCATCTCCCCACCGCCGCGTGGCCGCGGCCACCGCCGCAGCCAAATCCGGGGAGAAGAAGCCGCCGGCCGCGAGGGCGAAGCGGGCCTGCGCGGTGCCTGCGCCAGCAGCAGCGGCGGCCGGAATGTCGGCCTCCGGTGGCGGCGCCGGGGGGAAGCGCACGGTGGCGGACGTGCTGATGGGGAACGCGCGGGCCGCCGCCAGCAAGGCGAAGAAGGGGGCGCCGTCCCCGAAGAAGACCCGGGTGCAGCCCGGCGCCGCTGAGGCCGAACCGGAGGCTGCGGCGGTGGCTTCGCCGGTGAAGTCCAAGCGGGCGTCATCCCCTGCTAAGTCCCCCAAATCGATGGCTGATGGGGCGACTGGCGAGAAGAAGAGGTCCACGTCGCCGGCGAAGTCCAAGGGTCCAGCAGAGGCCGCGCAATTGGATGGAGCGAAGGACATTTCCCCGTCGCCAAAGAGGTCCAAAACCCTAGGGGCCAAATCCGACACTGTACCTCAGACGGATGATAAGAAGAAGAGGTCACCCTCACCGACCAAGGCTGAAGCCCAAGCCCTCCAACCTGAGGAGGAGAAGCAGCCCGCTACACTGAAGAAGGCCAAACCCACAGATTCCCCAAAATCCACAGAGAAGAATACCACCCTAGAGCTGAAGAAGAAAGGCAGTGAGTTCGACCCCATGACTGCTGCCTTTTGGAAGCCCGGTGAGCCCGTGCCGTTCCTGTTTCTGGCTCGGGCACTTGATCTCATCTCCAATGAGAGTGGCCGGATTGTCATTACTGAAATCTTATCAAATGTGTTCCGGACGGTGATGGCAACAACGCCAGATGATCTCCTTGCAACAGTGTACCTCTCAGCCAATCGGATTGCGCCTCCTCATGAGGGGATTGAGCTTGGAATTGGGGACGCATCGGTCATCCGTGCACTTGCAGAAGCATACGGACGCAGAGAGGAACATGTTAAGAAGGATCTTAAGGTAACAAAGTTAGGTGAATGTGTCAACCGCTATGGATTTGGAGCCATACATTTATTTGCTGTTTCTCTTGGTGATTGTAGGAATTGGGTGATCTGGGACTTGTGGCAAAAGCAAGCAGGTCATCGCAGAAAATGATGTTTAAACCAAAACCACTGACAATATCTCGGGTGCTTAGCACTTTCCGGACAATCGCAAAGGTTATATATCGTTTCTCGCATTTCACATGCTGAAAATTTCAACCAGCCTGCAGGACTTGATATTTTGGACATGAAATTGAACTGCAAATTGGGACAATGGGTGATATGCTGATATTGAAGTATGCACTAGCTTAAGTAATAATGATATATAGTCAGCCCGGGATTAGAGTGCACACAGTGGGTGATTTGGTTCCATAATGCATTAGCACGCTGTTTCACTTAAGAAATCATTTACCAGGTAATTTTTTATCCAGGAGTCAGGCAAAGACAGTCAAGATAAAAAAAGAAATCATATGAAGGGACTTCTTGTTGCTGCAACTGACTGTGAACCTCAATACATCACACGTCTTCTTCAGGTAAATTGTGGAATATTCATTCAGTTTACTTTGCATGGTGTGTGTTCAATGTCTTCCTGAAATTGTTACTTTTGTTGCAGTCAAAGATGAGGATCGGGTTGGCAGAGAAAACTGTCCAAATGGCTCTTGGGCAAGCTGCTGTATATTCTGACAAAAAATCTTCACCACCAAAAGTTCAATCACCTTTTGAAGAGGTGACTACACTGTTTTGGGCTTTTATTCACATAAGTTCTATAGTTGATTTGGTAGGATTGGCATTGAAATTCTTTCAAGGTCTGCACACAAGCTCTTTGTTTGTTTTTTAATCAACTCTGCAGCCTTTGTTGCATGCAACTATGCAATATAGGGAAAGTCATGTGAAATGAAAAATGCTAGCATGATCTGGGGATGGGTTTAACTCACAATGCTCTGCATGTCTTTCTTCAGTATCCTTATTTCTTGTCCTGTTAGAAATCAACTTTTAGCTAATCTTGAGCATGTAAATGCTTGGGGGTGGCTATTTAGAATAATCAAATGCAGTACTGTTGCTACCTTGTTACTTGGAAATGGTCATGAACAAAGTTTTTGTGACTTCCAGGGTTTTTTAATCCTCCTATAGGGGCATCAGATAGTTAATCTTGTGCATAATATGTAACCTGTACATCTTAACTTATCCAAGTTTCTGTTGCTTATATGTGGAGGATTGTTGATTTGATGTAAAAAGGTCAACACTTTTATTCCTAATATTGTATTAAAGGCCTTTATTCCTGTATTAAAGGATTTGCATGAATGTGGACTGTGAATGGTCACTGATTTTATTGTATTCTTGAAGGCTGCAAAAATAATTAAACAAGTATATTCAGTTCTTCCAATCTACGATAAAATTGTCCCAGCCCTACTTGAAGGTGGAGTTTGGAAGCTTCCCGAGACATGCAAATTTTCCATAGGTGTCCCTGTTGGCCCTATGTTAGCAAAAGCAACAAAATCTGTCTCGGAGATCATTGACAAGTTTCAGGGTCTTGAGTACACTTGCGAGTACAAGTATGATGGTGAAAGGGCTCAGGTATTATCAAGCCTCATGTCTGTATAGCCCTTCTTATATAGTTATATTTTGACCCATGTTCGTCTCATTAATATTTTAGTTATAACCTGGAATTTAGATACATTGCATGGAGGATGGTTCAGTAGAGATTTATAGCCGGAATGCTGAAAGAAACACCGGCAAGTATCCAGATGTCGTTGATGCCGTTTCTAGGTATACTTAATTTCATATATTTTTTCCTGCCATTGTGATTCTATAGTTTCCATCTGAAGAAGCATAGAAAACAATGGGATTCTAGTTATAACCTTAGAGTATCCCTGTGCTTGAGATTTGTACCATGCAGATGCAATTGTCATGGTATAAATTTTGTCAGGTTGCATGTAGTTTAATGGTTTTCTAAGTCTTTTGTGGTTCGGTTGAGATTCCTTTCATCATCTTTGGAATGTAGGACGCCTCAGATTTGCTTTCTCCACCATTGTTCTTTTCTGCTTTTGAGGCAACTTCCATAGCCTATGAAATCTTTTACCTGACATCGTCGGTGATGGATTCCTTATCTTGGTGATATTGAGTTAATTTTGGATGTGTTCATTTAAGCTGAAGCCATTTCCTTCTGATTTTCTCGTATGTACACGCACTCATACCAGCCTTTTAAAGTTAATCTAGTTGCTGGCTCAAGAATTATGTAGTGTTTTTTCTCCTGCACATTTAGTTCCCATCCATCTTATTCTTTAGCATCTGAGCGCAGGTTCCGGAAGCCTACAGTCAAATCATTTGTCTTGGACTGTGAAATTGTTGCCTATGATCGTGAAAAACAGCAAATCCTGCCTTTTCAGGTTTGTATTTCATTCTGAGTTAGGTCTCTTTCAAAGTGACTGTCGTACTTATCTGAACATACAAACTAGATTCTGTAAACTAGAGCTGTTTTATGTTATAAAAAAACTAACCCCTTTAATTTGGCAATCTTGTGTATTTGCTATTGCTAGCTATGACCTTTTAAGGGCCAGTGAATTGTTTCTCCTTATCTGCAGATACTTAGCACAAGGGCCCGCAAGGGTGTTACCATAAATGACATCAAAGTTTCAGTGTGCACTTTTGGCTTTGATATTCTTTACATAAACGGGAAACCTCTCCTCCAGGAACAACTCAAAGTTCGTCGAGAGGTACCGTACTTCTGTCCTGTAGACTCTTAATGTCCAATATCATTCCATTCTGCCACTGAATGCATTATTTGTGCTATCCAAGGTTGCAGTCAATTTTCAACAATTTATAATTCAATTGAAATGTTTGAGCCGGCTTAGCAGATCCTATTAACTATTGCTCGCATTGTTTTAAAATATACGATGCTAATTAGGCTGTCCAAAGCATAATATATTTCAAAATGTAGGGAGCATTATTTTTTCCTTGAATGTGTGGCTATGACACATGTATATTCAGAAAACTAGCGGGGTACTCTGAAGCTGTTAAATACAAAATTTTGTGGTGTTGAATCATACAAAACACACAGATGCATTTTCTCTCTCTAGAGGTCTAATTTTTCCTTTGCATTGAATATCTGGCAGCATCTTTACAACTCTTTTGAGGAAGTACCAGGTGTTTTTCAATTGGCAACTGCAATTACATCAAATGACCTGGAGGAGATACAGAAATTTCTTGACACAGCTGTCAACTCCAGGTAACTGAAATTTACAAAGCATACATTAGCCAGCTTATTAACACAATATCTTCTACAAAATTCAATGGTTCCAAGGTTATAAGTGTTGAATAAAATTATGTTAGTGATAAACAAAACACTTTATCTCAGCATTTAATTGAAGCATTGATTTTGGATTGAAAGCGCAGAAGTTATAGTAAATTCTATGGGAGAATTGTTTTAAAAAGGCATTCCCACACAAGCCATTTCTTTAGTCCTCAAATATTTTCTTTGGGGTTGACGGAACAGAGAGTTTGGTTGTACACAGTACATTTCATCTTATGATATACTTGCTACGCTTTGCCTAACTTTTCCTTGTGTATCACATGGACCATTCTAAAGCTTACAGATCTGTATCCACCTTGGGTCTGTGCAAAAAAAAATGCTGATTGAACTATATTATCTGTAGCATGTATACAACACTCTAGTGAAACAATTTTTCTGTGCAGGGAAAGTTTACATGAAACTATCAGTATAGTGATGTTGGGAAACATATATATTCTTTTAAACTACCATCTTGTTGTCCATTTATCATAACTTATTGATGTATATAAATTCTGATTGAATGATTTCTGTTGTGGAGATTTTTTTCCTTTTTCTTTGCCAAGATATTTTCCTTCTACTAAGCTTTCAGTTACTGAAGTTGTGAAGGGTTGATTATCAAGACATTGGATAAAGACGCTACATATGAGCCAGCGAAGCGATCAAACAATTGGTTGAAACTGAAGAAGGACTACATGGATAGGTTAGTGCATTGCAAGCCATACTGGTTTAACTCTTTCTCTTCATAGTGGCCAGGATATGTATGATATATATACATATATTTCTTTTTTCTGGAACAAATATATACATATATTTCTTATGCTACAGTCAAACTCCAAATCTCCAAGCTTCATATATTTCAAGCTGTCTTTACTTTCTGTTAATATATCTGGGTCCATGTTAACTGTATTTTAGTAGAGATTTATAAATAAATCGTTACTGTTTCAAAAAGAATCATTATTAGTTGTGTTTTTAAAGTGGTATATCCCTTTCCTTTTTGGCAGCATTGGAGACTCTTTCGACTTGGTACCTATTGCTGCCTTTTATGGGAGAGGAAAACGAACAGGTAGATGGTTCTTTTCCATAATTGCATACTGATAAAATGAACTAAATAAAATGTTTCTATTAGTGTTTCTTCCTACGTCTGTGTTCGTTAAGCAATTCTATGAAGCTCAATTGCTTTCTCTTCTGCTAATGCATGTTTCTTCTCCCCTGTTGTGCCTATCAGGTGTCTTTGGATCATTCCTCCTGGCATGCTATGATGAGCAGAACGAAGAATATCAAACAATATGCAACATAGGTAGAATATTTTTTTAAGAAAGAAAAACTCAAGCTGCAACAAATTTCTATTCATGCTTTACATCTTGATGCATTTAGGTACTGGATTTTCTGAACAGCAGCTTGAAGAACGTTCTTCGAGCCTTCGAAGTAAAGTGATAGAAAAACCAAAGGTGATACATTCCTTCAGCTTGCTATTAAATGGGAGTTTCTTGTTTATAATCTGTTACTGTGTTCTGTTGTTCTACATAGTAATGCTTTCATTTTGTACAGGCATACTACAGATTTGCTGACACAATGGACCCTGATGTGTGGTTTGAGCCATCAGAGGTAGTGTGCACATTGAACCTTGATAATTTATTTTTGTTTCACTTTATTCTTAATTTATTTTCGTTTCACTTTATTCTTTAGTTTCTTTGGAGACTTTGTATATGCTTTCAAATCTGAACCATCTGATTTCTGTTCATCTCAAATCAGCCCTTGAATGGTTGCTATTGTATGCTTAACACATTTCATGTTTGCCCTGAAGATTGCTCATTGCTGGTTGCAATCATGGTGGAAGGGGGTCAAGGCGGTTATAGTGTAATTTAATTTGATTTGTGTCTTTCCTCAGGTGTGGGAGGTCAAAGCTGCAGATCTGAGCATAAGTCCTGTGCATCGTGCTGCTAATGGTATAGTCGATCCAAGCAAGGTTGGTAGTTCTATTTCGCCTCGCTATTCCTCCTATTCTAGATAGTGCTATGCATATATGAGGAAGACTAAAGGTCAAATTGAACTAGGGTATCTCCTTGAGGTTTCCTCGTTTGCTGCGATTGCGTGACGATAAAAGCCCAGAACAGGCGACCACTTCTGAGCAAGTAATTTTTTCTGCTGCATGCTAATTTTTATGGTTTTTGATGTTTTGTATAGTCAATACTGATTGTCCCCAAATTTTGCAGGTTGCTGACATGTACCGGGCCCAAAAGATCAACCATGGTTATAACCAGGAGGATGAGGACGATGACTGATGCTGACCCATTCCTTGCGTTGCTTGACTAGTAGAGGTAAAACACTAGCCTCGTTACAGGTTTCCAGCTTCATCCCAACCGTGACTGTTCATTTTCCGTTTCTCATTTTTGTGATCTCTGAACAGGTACCGACAAGAGAATGCATTTCCAGCGGTTTGCTTCGACCTGATTCAAACAGCTTAGGATATATTGAAATTTGTGCATTCCTTGTGATGCTGTATTCTGCATCGTGTTTCCCCTCTGCTCTCCCTGTGGATTCTGTGTGTTGGTCGTCATGCTCCATGAAACTGTGTGCGCTATAGTAGGAGTTGTAGTAACACTAACCCATGAAGTACATTAGCTCTAATATGCATTACAACCTTTTCCCTTGGAAGAAAGGGTAGCTTTACAGCAGCCACTCAAACTGGAAATCTAGCGTGATGGCGTTTTAGGGCTTTGTGTGCATGTAATCAATAAAGCGTGTAGTTTTGAAAGAAGGATGTGTCAAACCGTAGTTAGGAAAAAACAGTCCCAAGTGAAGTTTTATAAAACCTAAGAAGGATTAAGGTTTAATACCATGCTTTTAAACCAGAAGCGTTGTTGCATCCAAACGATCAGTAGCTTTCCAAAACAAGAGTGTTTTCTCAAGCTCTAACTTTGCATCCAGCCTTCCAAAGAAAAGTTCTTCTGTTCTAAGTCAAATTGTACTAATACAATTCTGTTTTAATAAATTATAAATATAGATTGTTCTCGCTACGTATCTAGGGTTTGGTGTTTGCTATGCTAAAAATAATGTATCCAGAAAAACTAAAATGAAAGATCTATAATTTCGAATCGTGCGTAGTATGAAATTTCTGCGCTATTACTTCTACTCTGTTCTTTTTTTAACTGTACCGAGTTATATAATAACAGAACATGTTTTTGCGTGCAAACGACTGGGCTGGAAGCTCTGTTACAAGCCCATTAACCTCTCGAGTCAAAGTCGCCATGGCAGCTCGTTGTCATGGCTGTCGACGCCGGATAGGTGCAAACACTGGCCAATACAGTGCAGCATAGGAATATGAATATCACGAAACATTGAACTGACTGCGCGGAATATCACAAGCCATCGAACTGGCTGCGCGGCGCGCGTCCACGGCAGGGTCGCCGATGCAAGGAAGAATGTGACGAACAAGGAAATTCAGTGGAGAAACTCAACGGCTCAACCGATGTGTTGGATAGATATACATTAGGGTTCAAGTCTACGGGGTAATTCTTGTTCAGAATCGACACCAGAGCAGACCCCATCATTAGAATTTTTATATGCTTCAAGGCTTAAGTGCAAGTGCTGTTTGCAATACGAAAACAGGCTCAAGTGCAGGAAAGGAAAGGTAATAGTAGCACGATTCTTCAAAAAGGGTTCCTGCGCGATCTAGTTTTGGCGATAAAAGTTCACAGCAACGGCGACTTCGTTGGTGCTTCAGCTTCTCTGAAGTCTGGACTCTGGACTTACTGTCGAAACTATCGGGGTGAGTGACAGACACTAGGAGGAACGCAACTCACATCCGGACGCGAAGGATTGAAGAAAGCTACCCGACGAGGCTTGCCAATTGAATTCTATCCACAAGGAAGAAAATTCTTCAGGAATTCGAGATCTAAACATACATTTCCTTTCACACCTTCAGGTTCAGGCAACGAAACAAATATCAGTTGCATTCAGCTGTGCGGTTCCAGTGACAAAGCGCGTCAAACACCGCAATTTGTGAATTCAAGTTTGCAATCAGAAGGAAATTAGAAAAATCAGAAACTCAGGGACATGCAGCATCATAGAGTGCAGGTGCAGTAAACGATACTTTTCGGAACCTGCAATCAGCTTTGCAATCACAAGGAATTAGCCAATCAGAAATTCAGTGTGCGGATACTTTTCAGAACCAGTCAACCAGCATTGACCGGTGTGAAAAAAAGAGAATCCAAACAAGAAAACATACACCAAAATCGCCTAACCTCTGCATTATCCAAAATGCTAAAGCATCGCAAGTGTACAGACTCTGACAAAAGCCTAACAAAATCGATCAGAAAAGAGGCTATTACTGCACCAACATATGCCTGCTTAACCTGTTCCCAAAACCACACAAACCCATCAGAGAAAACGCAAACAGTCCCACGATCTGATCGCCGGGGAGCAGCTGTGGCGGCTGAAGGCCGTGATGCCCTAATTGGGCTTCGGACCCTCCCGGCGCCACGCCACCGTGCTGTCCCACCGGGCGGTTGGTAGCCGCGGGCTGGTTCCGGACGCTTGCACCGGCGGGTGGTGGAGGTTGCGGGTGTTGTTGAGGCCGGGGGCGACGGGTTGCTCATGGTGGGGTTGAGGAGGAGGAGGAGGTCCCATGCTCGCCGCCGGGACGGCCGGCGCCCACGAAGAGACGCAGACCGGGCACACCCTGGCGTGGAAGAAGCGGCAGACATCGCACCGGCAGACGTGCCGCCACGGGCCGTCCGCCGCCCGCCCCGCGAAGACACGGCAAGCCGGGCACCTCTGGTCCTCGGGGATGGGGCCCGCCCAGACCTTGTGGACGGCGGCGGCACAGGCGCAGAACGCGCAGACAGCGTTGCCGACGAGGAAGGTGTTGTGGCACACCGGGCACGCCGTGGGCGGAGGCGGGCCGACTCCAGAGTCCTGCGGCGCCTGCCCCTGGAGGCCGTGACGACGGGAAGTGCTCCCTCCGAGCACGACGCCGCGCTGCTGCCCCGTCTGGCGGCGCGGCGGCTCGTCGGCGACCGGTGCGGCGCGCGGGGCGTTCTGCCCGGGGTCGTCTGCAGCGAACCATCAAATTAGTAAGCGAGAATTCCGACTTCCGAGATTGCGCGAGAAGAGGGGAGCAGGAGCAAGGTTCCATGGGCACCCACCTCGGATTGGCCGGGTCCGGAACGCGCCCACGGAGTGGTCGCCGTCCTCGCGGGAAAATGGCGCCGTCGCCGTCGCCCACGCCATCGCCGTCCTCCTCTCCCTGGCCATCCGGGCCCTCTCGCCTGGCCAATCGTTTCTCTCGTGCTCCATGAGACTCTTGCCCTTGCGGTCCTCCATCCCCGGCTCCGCGAACGCCTCCTGCCGAACGATCGAGCCGACGGGGCGGCGCAGAAGAACCGGTCGAACACCTTCTTTGCTTCTCGCCGAGGCGGTGCTGAGGGAAGCAAGGGCACGTGTGGAGGAAAGCCCGAGGGCGAGAGGAATTCGAAGGGTAGAGGCGCTGGGACGAGGAAGACGAGGCTATATAGAAGGCCGGCCGCCGGCGCTGGGCTTGCCGTTGCGGCATGGCGGTTGGCAGCTGGCAGTCTGGCACTGCGTGCGCTTCCAGAAACGAAACCGGATTTGAGTTGAGGAGGACATGAGCGAATGGGACCTGGGCTAAGCGAAAACAATACCGGTTTGGCAAAACGGCTGGGTGATGGGCCAGGAGCCCATTTACGAACTTCGGGACGATTCAGCAACAGGAGGCTATAGTGGTTTGATCCCTAACACAAATATGCAGTGTGACTTTTTCCTCAAGAACTATTTTCAGAATTAACCCACAGCTCAAGGCCAGTGTATTTTGCGCTATAGTGGTTTGGCGTCGATGTGATTGGCCACTGAAGATGACCTTGGTGCCAATCAAATAGAAGGGAACTTGATTTTTATGATGTCACACTGAAGATAAAAAATTTTCCCAAGGCATAGAAGGGATTACTACATCTATAGTTTTTTTGCAGGTCTCAAAGATCATATCCAGAATATTTTGCAACGTCCTTAAATCCTAAATCCTAATTCATGCTTAATAAGTATATAAAGTCAAACAAATTTCCTTTATCGTACTAGTTAAGAATGCGGAGGATACTGCAGACTCTGACAAGAATGATCAACCCACTACTGAAACACACCAAATCTTAACATTTCCATGCATGCTATTCAAGGTACAGATTCAGCAGCTTGTATATTAACGCTATTCAGGAACAATGATATCTTGCAAAGAAATTAGGAGAAGAAACTGAAGAACACACAATAATTTGCCACTTGAATCGATGTGGTGTTGGATAGAAGATGGATATGATTTATGTACAGGCAACTAGTTTACTCTACTTTTAACCTAACGAGCAATGGTTCTTGCTCATTTGTTCTGAATCCATACAGAGTTGAGAGTTCTACCTTAAAAGCCAACTAGGTGATGTTTACAATCCGAAAACAGGCTTAAAGCCTAGTATGAAAGAACATAATTAAATTGTGGCCATCGGATGGATGATGGACCGTTCATCAAAATCACTCCCACATACACTGAACTTAGTCTTGGCGCTTCTCTGAACTTTACTGGAATTACTCTTCTTCAGTAACTGCACTCTTCAGACTTGACACCAGTGCACTCGGATGAGTGACACTGGGAGGATTGCAAGTTTGCAACTCATATCCGGAAGAGAAGGATTGAGGAAAACTACTCGCCAAGGCCTGTCAACTGAATTCGTTCCATAAGGAGAAATCACCAGGAATTCAAGATCTGTATACGAAGTTGGCAAATATCAAAGCTGTACTCTCTTTTCAGTGCCAAGAAGTGAATTCAGCTATGCAATAAAAACGAAATTAAACAATCAGAAATCACATTCTCTCACACACATATAGCATCATAAAGTGCAGTAAATGATACTTTTCAGACCAGTATTGGTCGTGATGATTGATGTGAAAACAGAGAATCCACATGCGACAATTACATGAATCAAAAACACTTAAACTATGCATAACCCAAAATGCTACTATATTGCAAACTCTGACAGAAGTCTAAAGACCTGTCAGAAACAGAAAGAGATAACTACTGCACAAACATGATGACCAAATAATCTGTTCCAAAAACCACAGAAACCCATCAGAGAAAGACAAATGACATTAGTGCGCTCCTCTTTTCAGTGACAAAACAGACAGTGAGATAATTGGACGCCATAGGAAATTAACCTTCACATTCAGAATTCACAATAACAGACAAATAGCATCAAAAGCCTGAATGAACTAGTAAATTATTATACTTTTCATACCAGCATTGGCCGATGATGATTGATGTGAAAACAGAGAATCCACATGACACAATTAAATTTATCAAAACACCTAACCGTTGCATTACCCAAAATGCTAGCATTACCCAAAAGGCTAAAAACCAATTAGAAACAGAAAGAGACAATAGTGCACAAACATGAGACTGCTTAATTTGTTCCAAAAACCACAGAAACCCATCAGAGAACTGGCAAACAACATCAGTGTGCTCCTCTTTCAGTGGCAAAAGCAAAACAGACAGTGAGATAATTGGACACCATATGCAGTACAATTATCAAAAGGAAATAGACAAATACTAGCATCAGAAGGCTGCATGAACCAGTACTTATCAAACCAGTATCTTCAAGGTACGATCAGTGTCAAAATAGAGGACACATCTAATTCAACTAATCTCACACCATCACATTGTTAGTAGTATGCATCAAAACCACTGCGTCATCCACTGCTAGTCTGCTACAGCACAAAAATGTCTTAACTCTGCTACAAGCCTAAAAACCACATCAGGAAGCGGCATTACTGCACAACTGCTTTCTCTATTATAGAAAAGCTCAGAGAATCATCAGTGAAAATGCAATGTTCTCACAGATTCCAGCGGGCCTAGTAGAAGATCCTAGCATTTTCTCCGACCAGTTCATCTATTTTCCAAAAGAATTGCAGCAGGACTCATCTGCCCCAAACATTAGCCGTTACTACTGATTTCTGCAGCAAACATTCACAGAAAAGCAGGAGACAGGCACACGACTGCAAGGCTATGCGCCTTTCATGCACCTCCTGCTCCTGCATGTACACTTGGTGCAGAGCACGTGGTAGAACCGGTACCCGCTGTTCGGTATACGATTGGCAATAGCTAGGCAGTTGCACCTCGAGCTGCAAAATCCAAAGAAAATTCAGCGACTGTTTCTGTTGCAAGTCACTAATTTGCTTGGCTGGATTTTTTTGGTTAAATTACGCTCTTGCGCTTTCAGGGAAAAAAAACTTTGCGCCTTCCTATTGTCATTGTATGCTTCATGGGGCCGTTGTGTTATCGTTCTAGTGGCGTCAAAGATTACCCATTTTCAGAGAATGTAGCTGTTGCCACATTTGCACAGTATTTTCCTCAATTTGTCAAGCGGTGTGCTTTTGTACAATCCTGAAAAAAAAGTTCGCAAATCAATTGTGAGAAGACCAACAGATTAAGGACAATTTTAACAGGCAGCAATAGCTATCAACCTAAGGTACAGATAACAATAGTGTACTGTACTGCTGGATTCACAATAGGTATTTTACTGTTTGATGGCGCCATCGCAAACATATTTCTCTAGATTCCACAGCTGACGACCAATGAGAGAATCATTAGTTCTTCAGAAAACACTTGTGTCTACTACTAGCAAATATCGTACGATATTTCTTCGGAGTCGAGTCCTACTTCCTTTTTTTTTTATGGAGAGTCCTACTTCCTAGGGCGACGAACAACAGTAGAAGTACGATTTACAGCAACACGGCTACGAATAAGAATAAACTTGTCCCTGTATTAGTGCTGATGGGAATAAATGATGATTTCCCACTAATTGGATTTGGTAGTGCAGTAGCAGCAACATCAAAATCGTTGTAAACCTTAGTGACTGCGCATTGGATCCACTTCTGCTGCACCTGCAAACTCCCTAGATATTAGACCAACTTGATTACCTGAAACTTGTTTTTTAAGATGCAATCGAAAAATCATACGAGTAGGATATGCTTTCTTTTCATGAACTAGGGAAATAAAAGCAGTCAAATCAAATACATTGATAATTAACCTACTTTGCAATTTCTCTACCACTAATATGTAGATCATGGCGTTAGAAACAGAAGGATTAGCCTAGATGGTAGCAACAGAATCGAAGACATCTTTTTTCCCGCACAAGCTTTGAACAGCTTCACTAATATTATTGGATGTAACATATGAAGATGAAATTCAATGAACAAGGATTCTGACATAATTAGCACTCATCTACACTTACATTCTTTTACAAAATCCCTCCTAGAATTATTATATCCATTCAAATTTCTCTCTTTTCAACTTTCGACCATCCAGAGAAAGAGTTCCTTTGCGACACCAGACCATCCAGTTTGGCAGAGCCATTCTTAACTCACTTTGCTCAAAGCTTCTGTCAATACAGCTAATGCATCATCTTTACTACCATCTTTACAGTAGCCATTAATCAACGCATTCCAGATGGCAGCATTGGGTTTCAAGCCAATTGAGACCAAAGTATCAAGAAGTTTCGTTGCTTCATCTATTTTACCAGCTACGCAATAATCGCGTATCATTGCAGCAAACAGAACAATATCAATATTTACACCTGCTTGTACTGCTTCATTAAATAGTGCCTCAGCTTCCTTCCATCTGCCGCAGGTAGAAAAACCACAAATGAGAGTGGTAAATATTTTAATGTCAGACGGCAATCCTTGTTCAAGCATCTGATTGAATTGGGACATAGCATCATCCACCCTGCCTATCTTGCAAAGTGTATCAATTACCGTTGAATAGTTGACTGCATCAGGGTCCAAACCATGCTGCCTCATTTCCTCAAATATAAGCATTGCCCCTTCTACCAACCCGAGCTTAGCATACGCAGATATCAATATGTTGAAAACATGATGGTTTGGTGACATTCCATTCTGTACCATCAAATCAATGAGATGATTCATTTCAACAAAATCACCTTTAGTACCATACCCATGAAGCAGAGTAGAGTAGCTAGTGATATCAGGCTTTGGGCCATTCGCAGCCATATAATCAAAAATATTTCTAGCTTCTTCAAACTTACCATTCTTGCAAAGACAGTCCATGACCATATTGTAAGTAACAACGTTTGGTCGATGACCATCTCTGGACATTTGCTTGAGCATTCTAACTGCCTCTTTCCCCCATCCTAAAGAGCAATAACCACCGATAAGAATGTTATATGTAGTAGTATTTGGCATAACACCTTTATCGAGCATCTGCTGAAGGACCTCTTTGGCCTTGTGCATTGCTTGTGCCTTGCATAAACCGTCAATGACTGAGTTGTAAGTCACAACATCTGGGGAAATACCACGATCCAGCATGTCACGAAACACGCCATAAGCTTTGGCCACCTTGCCCTCTTTGAAGAAACCATCAATGACGGTGCTATACGACACCACATTTGGTGTGCATTTGCCTTTGCTTTCATCAGTGGTCATCATGAGGAGCAGCTCGAGAGCCTCCTGACTCTTCTTCTCATTGCAGAGCCCTTTAAGAAGAGTGTTGTAGGAGATGACATCGGGTGTGCAGCCGAGCTCGGGCATTCGTCGGAGGACTATGTCCATTGCATCGCCTGTCCTCTTCTCCCCACAGATGGCACTCAGCAGGGGCGTGAATGTGATTGCAGGCACCCTCCATCCTGACTTAATAACAAGGGCCAATGAGGCGAAGGCAAGGTCCAAACGGCCCGCTTGGCAGCAAGAATCGATAAGGATGCTGTAGGTGTATATGTCGGGAGTGACCTTCGAGGCGCCAGCCTGGGCCATGCGGTTGAAGCGAGAAATGGCGAGCGCAGGGCCGTCGCCCACGGAGGACGACGACGGGGCATTTGCCACGACAGTGAGAAGCTGGGTTAAGGTGTAAACCGAGGCGGGCGTGGCTTTCGGAAGCAATTCGTCGAACAGGTGGAGTGCTTCCTCGGGGCCAAGGTCACCCGAGCGGTAGCGCTCTCCGATCATCCGCCCCAGCTCGAAGCATGAACGACGACCCGCGGGAAGCCTGCTAGGCGTCTTGTCCTCGCCGGACACGGCTGGTGGTGGCGACGAACCTGGGATCGCCGGGAGCAACTCGGCGCAGAGCTGGCGTGCGTCCTCCCGGCCGAGTCTCCTTCCCGTGGGGACGCCCTCCCTAACGGCCCGCTTTAGCTTCGACCATGTGGCGCCCCCGGGACGCATCCGGCGCGACATTCCCGGCGCCGGCGGTACAAGTTGGTGGGCGGAACTGCACTCTGTTGCTAGTTGTGCGCGGCGAGGTTGCTGCTGCTAATTCTGCGCGGCGGAGGAGGACCGTGCTCGGGAATCACCCCTTGGACCCTGGCCGCCGCCGCCGAGGAGGAGGTGGCTGGATCTAGAGGGCTCGATTGCTGGAACCTGACCCGAGCAGCTGAGAGCTCCACCCTCCAGGGAGAGAGCGGACTGAGGAGGAGCAGAGGACGACGGGCACGGGCCACGTGAAGAGCGGCAGAGGCAAAGAAATCTCATTTGCAACTGCCGTGTGCAAATGGTTTGCGCAGCCAGCGGAGCAGCCAGGATTCAGGATTAGTTGGTAGTCCACTAGTGCTGAAGATTAGAATGGGCCCATGATAATTAATCCAATTGCTATCACTGCAAAATTGCCCCAACTCATCAGTAGTTGCTTTTGTTTAACTTTCACAGTGTTTCTTGAAGAAGAGTAATAAACCATATATTTTACGAGGTAATATGACTGTATGCTCTTGCTGTCTTCGTTCAACTATTTGAGTTGCTCAGAATGCTAAAACAAAAGGCTTCTTATCAACACGAGATTATAAACCAGGGCTATATTCCACTTATGAGCTTATAGATTTACAGCGGTTGACAAGGGCCATCACATCAAGCATAATTTTTGGAGCAATGACATATACTGTACCAAGAGTACAAGACATGACTTGAGGGAGATGGACGCCGGGACGTAGTCGTTCGTGCTGACGAAGATGCCACCGGAAGGTAGACGAGGTAGTCGTTCACAGCAGCGAGCAGGCGCGTACGAGTACGCTCCCCAAAAACCTTATCGCACGCCTATCCCGAGCAGGATCACTAGGCAGACGTGGTTCGGAGGCAACTGCTCACGCAAGCAGAGTGCGCGCAAGGCTTGCGTTGGGGATGCGAGAGAGCAGCAAACAACAGGGAGAAGAGAGTGGTCTCCTGAAAGGAATACTAGAGAGAGGGTTGTGTCGCGTGTGTTGCTTGAGAGGAGATGCCTCCTCTTATAGGCGCCCAGCAGGAGAGGGAGGATGAACCTGGACGCTATTGTCCAGCCATAATGCCATTTAAGCGTCAATTACAGGATTCATGACAGTAACGGTCGTCAGTTACTCTCCTCATGAAGACTGCAACGTCTCTAGCTTCAATGTCATTAACAACAAAAACGGAGCGGCTCGGCGCGTGGCATGCCCTTCTCCTTTTACCAACTTCACAAGCGGTCCATGTTTGGTCCACCATTTAAGTTAGTTAGAATTCTCGTTGACTCTCAATCCGGGATATAGACCCCTAGCATTTATTAGTGGACCTTTAATTTCTTTTGATTAATTGAGACAAAATGGGCCAATGGCCCAATTAATCCAACAGAGTTTGCCTAGATGGCACTGATCATTCGCACTCGACGCTCGCACTGATTGGTCTCACTCACGCTATCCCTAGCCACATGCCTTCTTCAGTGATCGTCTACACTGAACAGGAAGGGAAAGAGACGCAGCGCCAGCGCGGTAGGATATCAATTGGCCCAAATGGTAAAGGAGCACGTTCACGGACACCGAAGCCCGCGTCGAGCCGCGTCCAGATAAACGTGCTGCCGCAGGAGCCGGGCCCGGCCGTGAGTTCCTCCCTTGCCCGATCTCTATCCTTGCAAAACCTTGTTGATGGAATCAATCGTTTTGGATAAAAAGGACGGAAATTTTGATAGGGATCTCAAATCTGAATCATTTATGCCCCGCCGCAGATTTGAACGTTCAAGGCTACACTACATGTTTGGCTAGACGCGCAGCTAAGCTAGCCGTCGCAACGCGTCCACGGCCTAACCAAGACGGGCTGCCAAAATTTTTTCCATTTCGATTCATCCATCGCCCTCGCCACGAAAGTTGCCGAATGCCCGAAGCCTGCCGCGACGGATATGAACAATGGCGGTTGCCGGTTGGAATCCAAAAAGGCTCGGGTTCTTCCCTCGCAGTCGCAGTGACGCCTAACGCTCTAGTTTCCACCGCTCGCCGCCGCCGCCGCCCGCCGGCTCAAATCACCAGCGCCGTTCCCGTCACGACGTCGCCGATGGCGCGCGCGAAGCTCCCCTCCCTCATCCTCCTCGTCCTCGTGATGCTACAACCGCCTTGAATCTGGAGCCAGCCGGCACGAGCAGAAACTTCCCGCCGCTGCTCGACTGCGCCCCGGCAATGGTTCTTGCTCATTTGTTCTGAATCCATACAGAGTTGAGAGTTCTACCTTAAAAGCCAACTAGGTGATGTTTACAATCCGAAAACAGGCTTAAAGCCTAGTATGAAAGAACATAATTAAATTGTGGCCATCGGATGGATGATGGACCGTTCATCAAAATCACTCCCACATACACTGAACTTAGTCTTGGCGCTTCTCTGAACTTTACTGGAATTACTCTTCTTCAGTAACTGCACTCTTCAGACTTGACACCAGTGCACTCGGATGAGTGACACTGGGAGGATTGCAAGTTTGCAACTCATATCCGGAAGAGAAGGATTGAGGAAAACTACTCGCCAAGGCCTGTCAACTGAATTCGTTCCATAAGGAGAAATCACCAGGAATTCAAGATCTGTATACGAAGTTGGCAAATATCAAAGCTGTACTCTCTTTTCAGTGCCAAGAAGTGAATTCAGCTATGCAATAAAAACGAAATTAAACAATCAGAAATCACATTCTCTCACACACATATAGCATCATAAAGTGCAGTAAATGATACTTTTCAGACCAGTATTGGTCGTGATGATTGATGTGAAAACAGAGAATCCACATGCGACAATTACATGAATCAAAAACACTTAAACTATGCATAACCCAAAATGCTACTATATTGCAAACTCTGACAGAAGTCTAAAGACCTGTCAGAAACAGAAAGAGATAACTACTGCACAAACATGATGACCAAATAATCTGTTCCAAAAACCACAGAAACCCATCAGAGAAAGACAAATGACATTAGTGCGCTCCTCTTTTCAGTGACAAAACAGACAGTGAGATAATTGGACGCCATAGGAAATTAACCTTCACATTCAGAATTCACAATAACAGACAAATAGCATCAAAAGCCTGAATGAACCAGTAAATTATTATACTTTTCATACCAGCATTGGCCGATGATGATTGATGTGAAAACAGAGAATCCACATGACACAATTAAATTTATCAAAACACCTAACCGTTGCATTACCCAAAATGCTAGCATTACCCAAAAGGCTAAAAACCAATTAGAAACAGAAAGAGACAATAGTGCACAAACATGAGACTGCTTAATTTGTTCCAAAAACCACAGAAACCCATCAGAGAACTGGCAAACAACATCAGTGTGCTCCTCTTTCAGTGGCAAAAGCAAAACAGACAGTGAGATAATTGGACACCATATGCAGTACGATTATCAAAAGGAAATAGACAAATACTAGCATCAGAAGGCTGCATGAACCAGTACTTATCAAACCAGTATCTTCAAGGTACGATCAGTGTCTGTTGACACCAAAAATTAGCGCCAGGGAGAGGCTGACATGTGGGCCGGATTTGGTGGAAGGATGCCATTCGGCTAAAGGGTTTTCTCTGAAGCATTCGGCAAAGATGCTCTGCGGTCGGGAACGCGTCGCCATTCGGCTAAGAGGTTTCCTCTGAAACGTTCGGCAGAGATACTCTGCGGTCGGGAATACGTCATCATTCGGCAGAGGCATTGTTCCGCAGGCGAAGAGTGGTAGCATTCGGGAAGACATGATGACGTGGATCAATATAAGGAAAAGGCCGGTTCGAACAAGGAACGCAATATGGGCACGAAGATTCGTCATTTATTTTTAGAAACAAGTGTTGTAGTCGTGTCCGACTAGGAGTTGTATCAAGACCTGGGTATAAATATAAACCCATGGCAGCTGTAAAAACAATCGAATCAATCAATACAGCAAACCGGCCCCGTGCCAACATCGAGTCCTTCAGTCGAGTCGTCGAGTTCTTCGAGAGGAGTCATCGATCCGTCGACCTCCGTAAGTACCGGCAACCTTGTATCATGCTTAGTATCATGCGGTGGATTTAAGCTTTGATGCAAGTAGTCTTGTTACCATGCTTAGTATCATCCGGTGGATTTAAGTTGTGGTTTCAAGAAGGTTCCTCTGTTAGGTCATGAGCCATGCGGTGGGCTAAGATCTAGTATGGACCAAGTTATCGGCTCTGTTAGATTTCGGCAAGATCTAACAGATTCATTAAGTTACCCCGTGTTGCTCCGTTTTTACTATGCGCTTAATTCATGCAACACACCTTTGCCCAATCTAGATCGGCTAGAATCGGCTTTGCTTTACGGTGCGACGACTTATCCCCTCATAGCCGAATCCGAAACCGATCTAGGTTGCCACGTGTCGCGGGTTCGAACTTGTTGGCATTGTGTAGATCTTGACAGAACCGGGTATCATGCGGTAGATGCAGGTTTTTGGGTCGTCTTAGAGCTAATCATCCGGTGGATTAGAATTCGATTCGATCTGATAGATTTATCTTTACCGATTAAGCTTGTTCCTTCGCCACGGACCCCGATTCGGCTGAGTAGCCGTATTCGGCAGTGCTTTCATGAGTGAACGTGTGTTCGTGGGTTTGCATTGGACAATGAATGCTTTTAGCCTTTCACGATTAGGTTGTATCATGCGGTGGATTAATTTAATCTGATTGGTGGTGTGGCTTCAAACGAGCTGTATCATGCGGTGGATTAACTCGCTCGTTGCCATGCTTGACGGGTGCTGCTTTCGGCCTATGCATTCTTGTTTTCAATGTAAATTCGTGACTGTGTTGTGGGTTCGTAACTAAACATTGAATGCTTTTAGCTTTTCATGGTTAGATTGTATCATGCGGTGGATTGGTCTAATCTGATTAGTGGTATGGTCTCAAACAAGTCGTATCATGCGGTGGATTAACTTGTTTTGTTATCATGCTTGACGGGTGCTGCTTTCGGCCTATGCATTCCTTGTTTACTGCGAATTTATGATCATGTTTCACCCTTTTATTTATCTATCATGCTCTGTTTCTCGTTAATCGGCTATGAGTATGTGTTACAATGTTCATTCGGTTGAAAGCCGATCTTTCGTCATGCTTATGTCACGCATTCGGCAGTACGCTCCTTGCGTGCCTTGCCGATTGCCGAATGAGGCTTTAACTGCCGACAGATAGCTTGTTCATAGCTATATGTCTTTCGAGATTGGCTTCAATGCCGCAAATATGGAACTGTCTGGTCTCACCCGGCACGTTCCAGGTTTTGATCTAAACGTTTTATCCCTTTGTTAGTTTTCAGGCAAACTGACTGGCACGTTTCCGGATTCAAGCCCGGGCCACGTGTGAAGCCAGCTAATTCGGCTTGCTGTGTGCTTGGCGTGAGGTGCGGATTTTACGTCAACACACTTTTTGGCACGCCCGGTGGGACACACACAAGTTTTCAAGATGCCTGAGTTGAGCGACATCATGGATGTCACTTTGGAAGAATTGTCTGAAGAGCATCAACAGATGGTAAAGGCTGCTGCCAACCAATTCATTAACAAATGTTTACTGTCTTTCGCCAAGAACAGGAGTGGTGCACCTTTTCTCAAATCCGACTTGCCAAGAGTTCTCCTTCCTGGGCAATCTGATTTTACTGAAGAAGAAGAGAGGGAGAGATTCTCGGGCTTGTTATACAAAGCTTTGGGGGAAGCAATGACCAATCACAATGCTGCGTTCTTGAACAGTTTTCGGCATATAATGGTAAGCATTTTTGGTCAACATGTGGATAAACCCTTTGAACAGATACATGGGCAATTGGGTGGTCCGACATACTTCAATGTTCAAGCACCAGTTCAGAAACCACATGGTAAAGGAAATGTTGATGAAACTGGAGGTTCTGGTGTTAAAGATATAAATGGACAACCGATTCGGCAAGATCCTCAGCTTGCACTGCCGAAAACTCGCACGTACGGTGATATGGCATTCGGCACCACAGGGAATCCGCCTGCTTCTGCTTACAAGATATCTCCCTTGAACAACAGACTGCAGAGGGATTTGTATGGAAACGGATATTCAGAGTTTATGGATTACAATGCTATCGACGCTCTCCCGAATCCTGGATATGTTGGTACTGCAGGCATGCTTGCTGGAAGACCAGGGAATCAAGATACCAGTATTGATCTCATGGTGCAAAAAATGACCGATGTATTGCAAAATCAATTCGGTCTGAAGCCTAAAAGTCAGGGGTACATGTACTCGTCTCCTTTCCCGGAATGGTACCAAAGGGTATCATTGCCAAATAGAGTCAAGGTGCCTACAGAGTTTACTAAATTCTCAGGACAAGATGATACTAGCACTGTGGAACACATAGCTCGATATCTGATGCAGCTTGGAGAAGCTTCGGCAGATGAGGCTTTCAGAATCAGATACTTTCCTTTGTCACTGACGGGTCCAGCTTTTACATGGTTTGCTTCTTTGCCTGCTCAGTCGATTTGCACCTGGAAAGACCTGGAACAGAAATTCCATGCTCATTACTACATTGGCAGTACCGAGAAAAAGTTGGTTGATTTGACCAGCTTAAGGCAGAGGAATAATGAAACACCTACAGAGTTCCTCAGGAGATTTAGGGAAACTAAGAGTATGTGCTTTTCTCTGAACATACCTGATGATCAACTGGCTGGTATGGCTGTAGCTGGAATGCTGCCTGCCATTCGGGAGAAGCTGTTCGGGATGGAGTTTGATGATTTGGGCCAATTGTCGCACAGATTGGCCTTGATGAGTAACCAGGCATATGGTTTCAAGAAAGATGTCAGATTTGCTAAAAATAATGATGTAACTGACATCTATAACCAATTCCTTGAAAGAGCAGATCAAGAAGATGAGTATGAAGATGGCGAGGAGATAGCTGCAGCAGAGATAGTGTGGAGCAAAGAACCAGTTACAATGACTCAAAGATGGATCAAACAGATGAAGGGAACATATGATTTTGATGTGACTAAGGCAGACAAATTGTTTGAGTTCCTGGTGAAAGAAGGCCGAATCAAATTGCCAGAGGGGCATTCTATGCTTCGGCCCGATGGAGTGAAAGATAAGAGGTACTGTGGGTTTCATGATAGAAATTCTCATTCCATTAATGAATGCAGAGTCTTTAGGATGAAGATTCAGAAAGCCATCCAGGAAGGACATCTGAAATTCGACAACAAGATGAAACTGGACAGTAACCCTTTCCCTCAGAATATGATCGGGTTCTCGGTTAATATGGTGAATGCTGTTCCATCTGGAGGAAAGGGAAGATTGAAAGTTTTAACCTCAAAAAAGGCAAGACAGGATGGTTCAGTTGATCCCACTCGGCAGATCACAATTGAACAGATTCGCCAGAAAGATCTTCGGTTCCCGAATAGCCGATTTGAAGTGGAAGAATCCTTTAAACCTAGAGTTACTACACGTATTCTCCTCAACAAATGGCAGCGTCAGCAAGAAAAGGAGCGTTTTCGAAGGCGTGAATACGAGGAGGAGAAAAGAAGGCGCGAAGAAGAAAGGTTTGAGGAAGAACAAGAAGAATATGTCCGAGAACAGGAACGTGCGCATTGGGGGTGTGCATTCTTCAGACATTGTTGGAACGAGGGTTTAAAGCTGCCTACAAGGAATAACTGTCCTGAGTGCAATAATGGGTATGTCGAACATAGGCAAAATGTTGCCAATCGCCGATCTGTCCATGAAAGAATTGGTAGGATGCATCCTAGTGATGATCGGCGTCTTGATGATCAACCAAGAAAGAGACATGCTGATCACAAATGGGTTGATCGTGAAGAAGAAGAAGATCATGCTTATGTTTGGCAAAAAGGACAATGGTGCCCACCTGGTTTGAGGAAGAGCCAGAAGAGAAGAGTACAGCGCCTGAGGAATCGGGAATTGAAGCAAGCAAAGGTCAAGGTGAAATCAATATGGCTCCCAAAAGACAGGCCTGACGAACATAGTCATTCGGCTCCTACATGTATGGTATGTTTTCTGCCGAATGAATTCATGGCTCCAGCTAACCAAATTGTACAGGAAGAAATATTGCCCGATATAAATGATGCCGAACAATTTGGGTTAATGGCACAATTGATGTTGAACAAACAAGCTGTTTTTGAGAAGCCAACCCAGAATCGGCACATGAAGCCACTGTACTTGAAAGGATATGTTAATGGCAAACCATTGACCAAGATGTTTGTCGATGGAGGAGCTGCTGTCAATGTAATGCCATATACCACATTCAGGAAGCTTGGTATGGGCCTTAGAGATTTGACACCAACAAGCATAATTCTAAATGATTTTGCTGGAAATCCTTCGGACACCAAAGGATGCGTGCACGTTGATCTGATGATTGGGTCCAAGACTCTGCTTACGACTTTCTTTGTCATTGAGGGCAAAGGGGCATATAGCTTGCTGCTTGGAAGAGATTGGATTCATGCAAATTGTTGTATTCCATCTACTATGCATCAACAGCTTATTCAGTGGATAGATGATGAGGTGGAGATTGTCCAAGCAGATGATTCAATAAGCGTGGCAAATATGGAACCAGCTTTCTGGGAGTATCAAGGCATAGATTGTTTCTCAGGTAAAGACTGGGGAGAAGGTCCTGTGGCACCAGCCAGCAGTGATCAGCAGCCGATCGAAGCAGTCGGCTCTCATAGTAATTTTTGATGGAAAATCCAATTGATGGAACTGATGGAAAATTAGGACGTGGATTTGTGTCGGCCGATAAATTAGAAGAAGTGGACATTGGAGATGGTGACAAGCCAAGGCCGACATTTATCAGTGCTAACTTGGATTCGGTTTTTAAAGAAAAGCTGGTGACATTGTTAAAAGAATACAAGGACTGCTTTGCTTGGGATTATTCGGAGATGCCCGGTCTAGACCGTTCTATTGTCGAGCATCGGTTGCCAATCAAACCTGGATACAGACCTTACAAGCAACCACCCCGAAAAATCTACAAGGAAGAAGTGTTGGCCGATGTGAAAAAGGAGATTGAAAGATTACTAGATGCAAATTTCATTCGGCCATGTAAATATGCGGATTGGATCTCTAATATCGTTCCTGTTTATAAGAAAAATGGAAAAATGAGGGTTTGCATAGATTTTAGAGATCTAAACAAGGCTACACCCATGGATGGATATCCAATGCCTATTGCTGATTCATTGGTTGATGCTGCTGCTGGATACAAAGTGCTCAGTTTCATGGATGGTAACGCAGGATACAATCAAATTTATATGGCATTGGAAGATATAGTAAAGACAGCTTTCAGGTGTCCTGGACACATAGGGTTGTTTGAGTGGGTTGTCATGACCTTTGGATTGAAAAATGCCGGTGCAACTTATCAAAGGGCTATGAATTATATTTTTCATGAGTTGATCGGCAAGATTGTGGAAATATATATTGATGATGTGGTGATCAAGTCATTGGATCATGAATCTCATTTGGCCGACATAAGGAAAACTCTAGAATGCACCAGGAAACATGGGCTTAAGATGAACCCGAACAAGTGTGCTTTTGGAGTTTCGGCTGGAGAGTTTCTGGGATTTTTGATACATGAAGGAGGAATAGGAGTTGGTAAGAAAAGCATGAAGGCAATTGATGAAATTGTTCCTCCAACTAATCTTAAAGAGCTACAATCACTGCTTGGCAAGATAAATTTTGTGAGAAGGTTCATATCAAACTTGTCACAAAAGGTGTTGCCCTTTTCCTCGCTGTTGAAAATAAAAAAGGATCAAAAGTTTGTATGGGGTGACGAACAACAGAAGGCTTTTGATGAAATAAAGGAGTACATGAAGAAGCCACCAGTATTGGTGCCTCCACAATTGAACAAGCCTTTCAAGTTGTACGTGGCGGCCGATGTCCAAACTATTGGATCGGCCCTTATTCAAGAATTTGAAGGGAAGGAAAGAGTGGTTGCATACCTTAGCCGAAAGTTATTAGATCCAGAGACAAGGTATTCGGCTATAGAGAAGCTTTGCTTATGTGTTTACTACTCCTGTACAAAATTTCGGCACTATTTACTACATGCCGAATGCATTGTGTATTCAAAGTTTGATGTGATAAAACACATGTTGTCTATGCCAATTTTGAACGGAAGGATTGGCAAATGGATTTTAGCTTTGTCTGAATTTGAATTAAGATTTGAATCGGCAAAGGCTGTTAAGGGACAGATTATTGCCGATTTCATTACTGAACATCATGATACATCGATAAATTTGCTTAACATTGTTCTTTGGGTGTTATTCTTCGATGGATCTTCATGCAACAAAGGTGGTGGAGCAGGTATCTTATTAATTTCACCCAAAGGAGAAACATTTGAGTTTGCTGTTCCTATTCAATCTGCTGTTACTAACAATCAAGCTGAGTATGAGGCATTGCTCAAAGGGCTCCGATATTTGAAAGAAGCAGGGGCCATTGCAGTTGAAATTTTTGGAGATTCAGAATTGGTCATAAAACAATTGAATGGTGAATATGAGTGCAAAAGTGATACCTTGAGGAATTACTATGAAGAATGCAAAGAAATATTGAAGAGCTTTCGGTCAGTAATTCTACAACACATTCCTAGAGGGAATAATGGAGAGGCAAATAGACTGGCCCAAAGTGCATCAGGTTATAGAGTGCTTCAAGAAGTGTTTGCTAATGATGTATATGCTTTCGGGAATAATCTGGCAGAAGATGATTGGAGGAAAGAAATTGCCGATTATTTGGAGAATCCATCTCGAAAGGTTTCTAGAAAGCTCAGGTATAAAGCTTTAAAATTTGTTCTTCTTGATGATAATTTGTATTATAAATCCCTGGATGGAGTACTGTTACATTGCTTAAGTCATGGAGAAGCAAAAAGGCTGATGAGTGAAGTACATGATGGGTTGTGTGGAGCACATCAATCGGCCTACCGAATGAAGTGGGTTATTAGAAGAACTGGATATTACTGGCCGACAATGCTGGAAGATTGTTTTGAATATTATAAGGGATGTCAAGACTGTCAGAGATTTGGAAATATTCAGAGAGTTCCAGCATCGGCTTTGAATCCCATTATCAAGCCATGGCCATTCAGAGGATGGGGAATAGATTTGATTGGCCAAATAAATCCTCCATCTAGCAAGGGGCATAAGTTTGTGCTTTTGGCAACCGATTATTTTACCAAGTGGGTTGAGGCAATTCCATTAAAGAAGGTGACATCGGAGAATATGGTTGAATTTGTTAAAGAACATATCATTTACAGATTTGGGATTCCTCAAACAATCACCACAGATCAAGGGACCCAATTTACATCTTCAGAGTTCAAAGATTTTGCTGAGAGTATGGGCATCAAATTGTTAAATTCTTCTCCTTATTATGCCCAAGCTAATGGTCAGGCAGAGGCTTCTAACAAGATTATGATTAAAATTATACAGAAGAAGATTGATCAGAAGCCGAGAAAGTGGCATTCGGTACTCAATGAGGCTTTATGGGCTTACCGAATGGCTCCACATGGGGCTACACAGACGTCTCCTTATGAGTTGGTATATGGGCATCATGCTATCTTGCCATGGGAAATACAATTAGACTCAAGGAGAATAAAGTTGCAAAAGGATTTGAGTTCTAAAGATTATAATGATTTAATGATGGACGAATTAGAAGATTTGCATATGATTCGTCTCAGGACCTTGGAGAATATTGAGAAGAACAAGATGCGAGTTGCTAAGTATTACAACAAGAAGGTGAAAGTTAAGCAATTTACAGAAGGTGATCTAGTTTGGAAAGCGATATTGCCGATTGGAACCAAATATGCAGCATTCGGCAAATGGTCTCCAAATTGGGAAGGTCCTTTCAGAGTGGTTAGATGCGTGCCTGGAAATGCATATATTTTGAAGACATTATTGGGAGAAGAATTTGCTTCTGCTATAAATGGAAGATATTTGAAGAGATATTATCCTAGTATTGAGATCGATCGATGATTGATATATCGAATTGCCGAACAGCCGATTTTCGGGAAGAAATCGCCTTCAGAACAAATGTTGACAGAAAAGGAAAATGGCCAGTACTGAATGTATTGCCCTTAGCACAAAATATACTACATCAGATGTTCATGCAAGATCACAAAAGATAAGTTTTATTGCCGAAATTCCATAAATCCCTAGTACAAACTAATGGAATAGCTTGTTCAAAACGGACTGAGGATGAATGGAATCGGCAATGGCGGCGCCATGAGCATCAAGGCGATCTATGGAGGCCTCGATGTCGTCGATCTCCTCCGGGTTACCATTAGCGAAGCCGGTCGGTAGCCTGGAGTAGTCGGTGTTGGTGTGCGTCGACATGGCAACTAGGCCTGCGGCAGTGCCCAGACGGATACCGTGCGAGGCCACCTCATCGATGCGGCCCGCCACCGCACCGAGGCGAGCTTCTGGTGTGTCCCCAGGGGCATTCACCTTGTCCGCTAACTCCTCCACCAGCGCCTTCAATCGATCGAGTTCAGCATCACGCGCTGCAAAAGTCACAAGGGGATGACAGATTAGTATCATTTGGGGGACAAGATTGAGATTGAGCAGATTGCAGGACTCACCATCAATGACTTCGAGCAGTTGCTTGCGCTCGTGCTGCCATTCGAGGTCAGCAATCCCGGCTTGCTTGGAGATAGCCTCCAGTTCGCGACGAGAGTCGTCGCGCTCCGCCTTGAATCGGCGGGCATCGCCGTCCGTGTAGCGGTAGTCGTCCGATTCGAGAGATCGATTGGACGAACTCGAAGATGCCGCAGGAGCAGCGGCTGGAGCCGCAACTGGCGCACCAGCGCCAGCAATCCATTGGATTACCCTGAAAGAACAAAGAAGATTCGTCAAGAAAGAGAAAGGAAATCTCGAGAAGAACAGAGAGAAGTAGACAGTCAATCACCTGCGGCGAGCGCCGGCGCGACTTCCTTCGGCCTCATCGGCGGCCGGGCGCCTCCTGTTGTTGTCGGCCATTGGAAGTTCCTCGGAATTACTGTGGATGGGGAAAAGAATGGCTTGGGCCGGCAAGAACTTGGAAGACGAAGAACTTGGTGAAGAAACTGTGGGCTGCCTGGGTGTTTATTTATAGAACCCGCAGAGGAAATCGTGGCCAAAGATCGTGGCACGTATTCCGAAGAGTTCGGAAGGTGGAAAGGATTTTCCAGCCGATCAGTTCCCATGTCGTTTGAGATTCTTATCGAGTCGTATTCGGCTTTGACTGGATGAGATTCGGCTATGTCGTGGTTGAAGTGTTTTCGGGTCTAAGTGCTATTATGGCCAACTTTGCCGAATGAGTCATCCACAATGAAGAAAAACAGAGTTAAGAGATGACAAGATTACAGGGTTGATAAAACATTCGGCTGTCAAACTATTTGACATAATTCACACACCCAAGAACTTTGAGATTACATTTTTGGCATTTGATATCATATTGCTAATGTTCTCTAATAAGTTTTTATCAGCTTCTTGGGTTCTGGTCAGGGCAGCAAGCTTCGCCTTGAGTTGTTTGTCTTCGTTTAGAGCTGCTAAGGCTTCCTTTCGCCTCTTCTCTGTTAGCTTGGGAAGCTCAACTATTTTCTTCTTGTCAGCTTCAATTTCGGCCGATAGATTTTTCAATTCGGCTTCAAGTGCAGCTTTTCTGATCTCCTTCATTTCAAGTTCAGATTCCAGTTTGGTTAATAATTCCTTGTCATTCTGGACTTGAGTATGCAGATCTTTTACAGATTGCTTAACCAAAGTTCTCCTTTGCTCCAAGGCTGGTTGAGCCGATTGATTCTTCAGAGCTTGCTTCACTGCGATAAAATGATCATCCAATCTGGAAATTGGATCTAAAGAAGTCTTGATATCGGCAGGAAGATCTTGGTCAAATGATTCAAGCAAATCTCTTAAAAGATCAGCATTGGTAACTTGTTCCCGAGTGTCCTTATGCAGAAAAGAAAGGATTTCCTTCAGTTTTGCTTGGTTCTCCTCTGATAAAGTTTGACCAGAAGAGGTTTCTTCTCCTTGTTCGGCAACTAGATCATCCACAGCAAATGAATAGCTGGGTGAAGAAGTGGTTTTCTCCTGAAAGAAGATTATGCCGAATTATTGATGATTCATTGAATAAAGAACTGGAAGACTGAGTAATTATCTCTACCTCATTCCTGGTCTCTTGGATGGAAAGAGAGGGCAGCTCGAGCTCAGGCAAAGATTCTTGTATGTCATGCTGAGGAGAGCTTGGAAGATCTGTTGGTGGAGAAGAGGCTTCTGGTTGAGGAACATCAGGAGAAGCTGAAGCTAGTTCTTGATGAGAAGGAGGACTCTCCGAGATTGGGTCTATTGAGATTTGCTCTGAAACTGAAAAGGAATCAATGCCGATGGAGAGGAACTTTAAAGACAAAAATGTGAGAAAATTTTACCAATCATTGAAGCATCGGCAGGACCTGTACTGATTGCTGGCTGTTGTTCTTTGGCCTGAAATCAAAAAGAAATAAAGCTGAGCAAAACACCAAAAGCATTATAGTCAAAGAAAAAGGACTCTGACTTTGGTTTTGCTACTTGTTCTTTTCTTCTTTACAACTGAGGGAGCAGCTATAAGGAGGGTTTTCCTCTTGACAGATGATGGTCTAGTGAGTATTGGATCTGAAGAAGCTTGTCTAGCCATCAGCTGAGCCAAGGTAGGAGATTGGTGCCCCAAAGCAGAGATTGGGCCTGCAGTTTTGTATAAAATTACCCTGGCAAGAGGGGCAGGTGTTATGTCCTGCAAAATAATAGAGTCAGAATCGATTGGGGTTAATGTTGTTAAGACAGATGAAGGAATAAGCATATTACCTCTACAGTTGGCTGATAATCAGGCATTAATTCAAGGCAGAAAGGATGGATTGGCATGTTGAAAATATGATCATGGAATTCTTGCCACCAGAGAGTGAAGGAAGGATGGGCAGATATTATTGGCACAAAAGGATCAGGTGCATAAATAGTTCCACAGCATTTATAGGTAAAAATCCTTCTTGTTTCTGTGAAATCCTTGATTATCTCCCTGGGCTTGAGGAATTCATGGAGGAATAGCCTAGGGGGCACTTGGCCACATCCCAACTGTCTAGCCATCATGTTTGGCTGATAATATTCATAAGTGCTTTGGACTAGCCTCCCTCCACAGAATTCGGCTGGCAGGATGCAGGGCTGGATGAAGGCATTAAAAATTGCTACAGATTGTACATCAGTGCATCCAGTCTCAAAGCTGAATTCGCAAGGGAGAGTAAGATTGTCATTGTCCAAATAAGGGAACCAAAGAGGATTGGCAAAACCTCTGAAGAAGAGCTCAAACAGTTCACCAATGTTTTTATTGATAGGTACAGTGGAGGCAGCTTCTCCATAAGTTTGACAACCTTTGGTTCTCCGGGTTTCTCCTTCTTTATAATTGATTGAAGGGAAGTCTCGGCTGTTGAGATCAATAGCAACGATTTGGTGCATGTATAATTGCAGCCACATTTGGACGAACCACCAGGGACCATTGACACAGGGGATCTTCTTGCTAGTGTGCATCAGGTGGGTGGTTTGGTTGAGCATATGGTAAACGCTTCCCAGGAGGTATTTCCCAAGTGGGATGACTTTTCCAGCAGCCAGCTCTTCGGCCATCACGATATGATTCAAGGTTGGCTCATTGGCTTTGCCACAAAAGACTGATCTGCATAGCCACATGTTCAGGAAAGCTCTGTACTCGACATCAGTCAGAGGACCATCAGACATATGATTCTGGATATATCTCTTGTATCCAACCCCTGTTCTTACTCCTGTCTGCTTGGAGGAACCTTTATGGTCATATGGGTGCACAGTTCCTGTAACATTCAGGCCGGTCATCATGTAGACATCGGCTAAGGTAGGGGACATTGGGCCATGGCCGAAAAGAAAAGCGTTTGCACCATTGGACCAGAAATGGCAAGCTGCGATCAGAAGGTTCTCATTCTTTGGTGTTTCAGCTAGAGATAACTCCAAGCAATGAGAAATACGAAGACTGTCCCAATTCTGCGTCTGGGGACTTTTATCGTCAGAAATCCTTTTGTACCAATTTCTCCATCCGACGATTGGGGGCAAAGGCCAGTTCTTGAAGGCGTCTTGCCACTCATGAGGTTTTGTCAGTGAAATCTTAAAAGGAATCCGCTGAGATTCGGCCGCAATGATTTCAGAAGGATCTGAATCTCCTACGGGACCGAGGAAATAGGATGGAGATTTTTCCTCAACAGGGATGAGGATTTCGGCAGCTAGGGCCTACCAAGAATGAAAGGGGATAAGAAGAAATTTAAAATACAAATCGAAAGAAGAGTGCCGAACATGCTTGAGGGGATTGAAGTTTACCTGGAGAGCAAAATCTTGGTCCGCCATTTGAAGGTTGGATCTTGGAAGTCGATGGCTTAGGGTTCGGATCCGGATGAGAGCTCTGAAGATTCAAAAGGAGAAGTGGGTGCCGAGCAGAAAACGGATGTCGAACAGGCTCAGCCTGGAAATGTTGGGGATTCCTGGTCAATTCCGAGATAAAGTATCCTTTATCCCGAAATTGAAGGGGCATGTGTTGACACCAAAAATTAGCGCCAGGGAGAGGCTGACATGTGGGCCGGATTTGGTGGAAGGATGCCATTCGGCTAAAGGGTTTTCTCTGAAGCATTCGGCAAAGATGCTCTGCGGTCGGGAACGCGTCGCCATTCGGCTAAGAGGTTTCCTCTGAAACGTTCGGCAGAGATACTCTGCGGTCGGGAATACGTCATCATTCGGCAGAGGCATTGTTCCGCAGGCGAAGAGTGGTAGCATTCGGGAAGACATGATGACGTGGATCAATATAAGGAAAAGGCCGGTTCGAACAAGGAACGCAATATGGGCACGAAGATTCGTCATTTATTTTTAGAAACAAGTGTTGTAGTCGTGTCCGACTAGGAGTTGTATCAAGACCTGGGTATAAATATAAACCCATGGCAGCTGTAAAAACAATCGAATCAATCAATACAGCAAACCGGCCCCGTGCCAACATCGAGTCCTTCAGTCGAGTCGTCGAGTTCTTCGAGAGGAGTCATCGATCCGTCGACCTCCGTAAGTACCGGCAACCTTGTATCATGCTTAGTATCATGCGGTGGATTTAAGCTTTGATGCAAGTAGTCTTGTTACCATGCTTAGTATCATCCGGTGGATTTAAGTTGTGGTTTCAAGAAGGTTCCTCTGTTAGGTCATGAGCCATGCGGTGGGCTAAGATCTAGTATGGACCAAGTTATCGGCTCTGTTAGATTTCGGCAAGATCTAACAGATTCATTAAGTTACCCCGTGTTGCTCCGTTTTTACTATGCGCTTAATTCATGCAACACACCTTTGCCCAATCTAGATCGGCTAGAATCGGCTTTGCTTTACGGTGCGACGACTTATCCCCTCATAGCCGAATCCGAAACCGATCTAGGTTGCCACGTGTCGCGGGTTCGAACTTGTTGGCATTGTGTAGATCTTGACAGAACCGGGTATCATGCGGTAGATGCAGGTTTTTGGGTCGTCTTAGAGCTAATCATCCGGTGGATTAGAATTCGATTCGATCTGATAGATTTATCTTTACCGATTAAGCTTGTTCCTTCGCCACGGACCCCGATTCGGCTGAGTAGCCGTATTCGGCAGTGCTTTCACGAGTGAACGTGTGTTCGTGGGTTTGCATTGGACAATGAATGCTTTTAGCCTTTCACGATTAGGTTGTATCATGCGGTGGATTAATTTAATCTGATTGGTGGTGTGGCTTCAAACGAGCTGTATCATGCGGTGGATTAACTCGCTCGTTGCCATGCTTGACGGGTGCTGCTTTCGGCCTATGCATTCTTGTTTTCAATGTAAATTCGTGACTGTGTTGTGGGTTCGTAACTAAACATTGAATGCTTTTAGCTTTTCATGGTTAGATTGTATCATGCGGTGGATTGGTCTAATCTGATTAGTGGTATGGTCTCAAACAAGTCGTATCATGCGGTGGATTAACTTGTTTTGTTATCATGCTTGACGGGTGCTGCTTTCGGCCTATGCATTCCTTGTTTACTGCGAATTTATGATCATGTTTCACCCTTTTATTTATCTATCATGCTCTGTTTCTCGTTAATCGGCTATGAGTATGTGTTACAATGTTCATTCGGTTGAAAGCCGATCTTTCGTCATGCTTATGTTACGCATTCGGCAGTACGCTCCTTGCGTGCCTTGCCGATTGCCGAATGAGGCTTTAACTGCCGACAGATAGCTTGTTCATAGCTATATGTCTTTCGAGATTGGCTTCAATGCCGCAAATATGGAACTGTCTGGTCTCACCCGGCACGTTCCAGGTTTTGATCTAAACGTTTTATCCCTTTGTTAGTTTTCAGGCAAACTGACTGGCACGTTTCCGGATTCAAGCCCGGACCACGTGTGAAGCCAGCTAATTCGGCTTGCTGTGTGCTTGGCGTGAGGTGCGGATTTTACGTCAACAGTGTCAAAACAGAGGACACATCTAATCTAATTCAACTAATCTCACACCATCACATTGTTAGTAGTATGCATCAAAACCACTGCGTTATCCACTGCTAGTCTGCTACATCACAAAAATGTCTTAACTTTGCTACAAGCCTAAAAACCACATCAGGAAGCGGCATTACTGCACAACTGTTTTCTCTATTATAGACAAGCTCAGAGAACCATCAGTGAAAATGCAATGTTCTCACAGATTCGAGCAGGCCTAGACGTAGTAGCTGCCCGGTTGCAAGGTGGCTGCGCAAACCTGACACACAATGCCGTTCGAGCGGCAGGCCTGGCACATGCAGACATGCTGTGGAAGGGGCACCATCCACGCCGGATAGGAAAGGCAACCCGGGCACCTGGTGGTGTGGGCGGGGGCCTCCCACGGCATCTGATCAACGGGCGGATTGGTGCGGGGCTGTAGATTCACCGGCGGCGGCACCCAGGGCGCTGGCAGGTTCGCACCGGCGTGATGAGGTAGCTGCTGGAGTTGAGGCCGAGGGAAACGAACAGGGTCGGCGGCGGCGTTGCGGCCCGGCGGCGGCGGCGTTGCGGCCCGGCGGCGGCGGCGGTGGCCTGAGACTGAGCGTGGTGTCAACCGACCCGAGGCTGAGCATGGTGTCGAACGCCTGAAGGGCGCTCCCTCCGATTCTGAGCGCGTTGCCGGTCAGCGGTCCCGTCGGGCAGCCCTGGTCGGCGACCGCTCCAGAGCTTGCGAGACGTCGTGGCCGGGGTTCTCTGCAACAAATTGAACCGAGTAACCACTCGAGAAGCCCACAACTCCGAATCTGCGAGAAGAGGGAACCAAGCAAGAACAATGCACGCTCGCTCGATTTTCTCAGGCACAAACCTCGGATCCGCGGCGCCCCGGACGCCTCCCCGCGAAGGAGCGTGACGTCTGCCTCGCCGAGCTCGCCGTGCGGCTGGTTGACGACAGGAGATGCGGAGCGCGGGGACGGGGCATCCTGGTCAGCGTTCTCTGCAGCGAAACCGAGAAATCAGAGCTAGGTTGAAGAACCAAGCCCGCAACAAGAGGGAAGCAGCAAGCAAGGAGGGCTCGGATTTTCTCGGGCACACACCTGGTCCTGGCCCCGGGATGCGCTGTGCCAGTTCCCCGGGAGACGCGCCCGTGGAGGTGTTGCCGTCCTCGCCGCCATACGCTCCTGTCGACACCCTCGCCCTCGTCCAGTCGTCGTCCTCGCACTCGGTCATCTTGCACTCGCGCTTGCTGTCCTGGTCGCCCATCTCGCCCCCCTCGAAGGCCCTTCTCACCGGATGTTGGAGCCGACGGGCCGGGGCAGAAGAATCGGTCGAGCACCTTCTTTGCTTCCCGTCGAGGCGGTGCTCAAGGAAGGAAGCGAGGGCGCTTGTGGAAGAAATCGTGAGGGGGAGAAGGAATTAGAGGGATGAGAGAGGCGCTGCGATGCGACGAGGAAGACGAGGCTATATACAAGACTGGCACTGGCTGGCTAACCGTTTGCAGCAGGTGCCAGGTTGGCGGCGGTTGGCGCTGCAGCGTGCGATTCCAGAACCAGAAGCCAAGCCGGTGGATTTGGGCATTGGGGAGAAGGATCTCCTGGGCCAAGCAATAAGTAACAACTGCTGACTGATGGGCCGCAAGGGAGCCTGTTTAGGAGCATGGGCCGGTTACGATTCTGTTGCTCGGCTTACAAGGTCCATCATTTTGGGGTTTCATGCCTTTTTTTCTCTCTCACGCCTTAACTTGTGGGCTGTGGCCCTATTAAACCTTGACATAATGTGCTAAAAAAGTTAAACCTGACATAAATATTCAGTACGACTTTTTTCTTGATTATTTTAAAATTTTAATATGCAGGCCTTGTCAGAAACAACTTTCATCAGAATGTAAACGCACAGTCAAAACCAGTGTATTTGCGATGTGGTATAATGGCTTGGCGTCATTGTCATTATATTGGCCACTATTTTGCCGATGGCATGTAGAGAATCTTAAGTTTTCCAGTGGCATAAAAGGAGTTTACTTTGAGATTATTGGGAAGTTTCATATCTCAAGTAAACTTGCTCTTTTACCTCCTACTATATTGATAAGCTTGAAGATCTAGTTGATTGGTCTGGTGAGATAAGAATAATCGCTCCCCCTTTTCCGCAGGGTCGAGAAAATGCCACGAACCCCCGCTACCCAGGTCGTGCCACTGACGGCACACTACAACCGTCGGTGGACCACGTATATCTTTGTTAGCGAGTAGCCTTTTCCCCACAAATTTGAGGGGAAAACCCCCCTTGGTGCGGGGGTTCGAACCCCCGCCGGCTACCTCCCGACGTGGGAGCGTTGCCACTGGGCCACCCGTCCGCTCCCCCCGTCTGGTGAGATAAGAATAATCCCTCCCCCTTTTCCGCAGGGTCGAGAAAAGGCCACGAACCCCCGCTACCCAGGACGTGCTACTGACGGCACGCTGCAACCGTCGGTGGACCACGTATATCTCTATTAGCGAGTGGCCTTTTTTCCGACAAATTTGGGGGAAAAATCCCCCTTGGTGCGGGGGTTCGAACCCCCGCGGGCTACCTCCCGACGTGGGAGCGTTGCCACTGGGCCACCCGTCCGCTCCCCCCGTCTCGTGAGATAAGAATAATCCCTCCCCCTTTTCCGCAGGGTCGAGAAAAAGTCACGAACCCCGGCTACCCAGGACGTGCCACTGATGGCATGCTGCAACCGTCGGTGGACCACGTATGTCTTTGTTAGCGAGTGGCCTTTTTTCCCATAAATTTGGGGGAAAAAACCCCCTTGGTGCGGGGATTCGAACCCCCGCCGGCTACCTCCCGACGTGGGAGCGTTGCCACTGAGCCACCCGTTCGCTCCCCCTAGGGGTGGTAAATGGCCCTCACTTTTGTACTAGAAATTTTAAGGATCGGGCCGGATTAGGGCCGGACCAAAATAATACTAGTTTTTGAGCTAAATTTTGTTAGGGCCAAGATAGATTGTGAAGGAACAAACGGGCCATGATCCGTTACCACCCCTACTCCCCCTGATTAATACATCCGTACATAGATTGTATCCATAATACGGAGTATCTTACAGTGTACCTAAACGATAATTCATGCTAAAGTTTGTAAAGATAAACAATTTCCCCTGCCGTTATCGTAGAAATTGTGGAGGATGCTTCAGACTCTGACAACAATGATCAACTCACCGCTGAAAACATACCAAGGCGGTATTCACTTCCCTGAAAAGGGAATGTGAATTTGGGTGAAAATGTTACATCAAACACTGTAGCGCAATGTAGCATTTTTTGTTTGTTTGTGGTAATCATTTTCCTACCATGACCTAACTAGGCTCAAAAGATTCGTCTCGTCGTGTATATCAAAACCATGTACTTAGTTTTTTTATTTACCTATATTTAATGCTCCATACATGAGGAGAGAGATTTGATGTGATAGTGAAGTTTAGAGAGAGAAAGTTTGAGGAAAGTTTTAGATTTGAAGGGAAGTGAACGCCACCCAACTCTTTACATCTCCATGAATGCTATTCACGGTACAAGTTCAGCTGCTAGTACATTTACACTATTGCAGAAAACTGGCATCAAAATTGCAATAGCATTTAGTAGACAGCGGAAGTGATGATGCACACGATCAGTCGAAGGCTCAAAGCTCAACGCAAAATAGCCACTGTCCCCGAAGTTTAAGTTGCAGACTTGCAGCCGCTAATGGATGTGATATGTATGGTGAAACAGTCGCTTGCATCAGATGCTCATGCTCCATCCAAGAACAAGGACACCTCACAAAGAAATTCAGAAAAGAAACTGAAGAAAACGTGGGAAGCTGCTGCCTGAAGTCCTGAACTTATATTGTGTTGGAATGATAGAAAGGATTCATGTACAGGCAACTAACTTCCTCTACTTTTGGTCTACCGAGCAAGGATTCATGCTCTGGATAGATACCAGCGCAGATCCCATCGATAGCCTTTATACTTCAAGCTTAATAAAGACTTTTACCTTAAAAAGCCAGTTAAGTGATGTTTACAATAGGAAAACAACAGTATTATGTGCTAATGGAAGGGAAGTTAAATGGCCACCATCGGATGCATGATGGACGGTTCTTCAAAAGCGTTTTCACAGACAATTGAAGTGGACAAAAATTTAAGAGCAACGCCGACTTGGTCTTGGCGCTTCTCTGTATACTGCTGAAACTGTATCTTCAGAAGAGACATTTCCTTTCTGTTGCTGAAAGTGTTTGGGGACATACATTTCTTTCGTAAATTCAGTAAGAGAGGGGCATGTGATGAGAATACATCTCCCAATTGTAAACAACCAAAAATCACCTTCAGGCAAAGAGACATATATCAGTTACGCATCAGCTGTGTAATTGCAGTGACATAACGTGGCAAATATCACATTGGTGCTTCTCTTTTCAGTGACAAGAAGTGGATTCAGCTATGCAATCACAAGGAAATTGGGCAATCAGAAATCACATTCACACACATATATCCATATAGCCATATAGTGCAGCAAACAATACTTTCCAGACCAGCATTGGCCGATGATGGTTGATGTCAAAACTGAGTATCCACATTACACACAATTACATGCATCAAAATCGCCTAACCTCTGCATTGGCCTATAAACTCTGACAGAAGCCTAGAAAAAACAATGAGGCCATTACTGCACAAACATAATGACTGTTTAATCTGTTCCGAAAAACACATAAACCCATCAGAGAAGACACAATTCTGAATCGAATGGCCTTTGCATGAACGGGCCAAGAAGTAGTAGCTCCCTTGCAAGCTGGCTGCCTGTGCCTACTGGAAGGAGCACACCGGGCACACGATGCCGTCGACATAGCGGCAAGTAAAGCACACGCAGTTATGCCTCCATGGTTGAAGCAGCGTCCACGCCGGATAGAAACGGCACGCCGGGCAGCAGTCGTCGTCGGGGCCGGGGCCGAGTACCACGGGATCGTAATGGAATCCAACGGGCTTGTCGGCGGGGGGCACTGGATGTGTCTGCGGTGGCCGCTGGAGGACGGGAAGCCCCAGTTGGGCGGCGGACCACCCTCCGGCTCCGGCCGCCACACCGCGCTCTCCCACCGGAAGGCGTGCGGCAGCTTGTCCCGCCATGTGCTGGAGCTGATGCTGCGCGCCGGCACCAATCGGTGGAGGTTGCGGTTGTTGTTGAGGCCGAGGGGAGATGGTGGGCAAAGCCTCCATGAGTTTTGCCCACCCCCACGTGGGGAGGGGAGCGTCGTCGCGGGGCGCTGGATGCGCCTGCGGCGGCCCCGCCTGAACGCCGGGACGCGAGTTCTGGATCGCCGCCGGCCCTCGACCGGGCGCCCCACCGCGCTGCTGTCCGATCGGGCGGTTGGCGACCGTCGCCATGTCCTGGTGCGGGTCGTGGGGACGTTGCTGCCGTTGAGGAGGCAGAGGGGGTGGACGAGGGCCGGGGCCGTCCAAGACCTCGGGTGCCTCGCAGCCGCAGTGCCAGCAGGCGGTGTTGGAGAAGACGGGGTTGTGGCACGCCGGGCACGCCCGGATCTGAGGCGGCGTGCTTCCCGAGCCCTGCGCCTGCCCCCAAAGGCCGGGAGCGATCCCTCCGGGCGCGGCGGCGTGCTGCTGTCCCATCTGGGGGCCGTGCGGCTGGTTGGCGACCGGGGCGAAGCGCGGGGCATTGGTGGAGCTGCCCTCGTCCCCGTCGCTATGCGTCCCCGTGCTCCAGCTCCAGGAGGTACTTTCGCTGGACCGCGGGGCGTTCTGGCCGGTGAAGGCTGCAGCAAACCAAGAAATTAGCCCCAACTCCAGATTGCAGAACGGCGCAAGCTAGGGGAGGAAAGCGAGAACAAGGCGCGCCTCGAATTTCTCGGGCACCCAACCCACCTTGGATGCGCGGGGCTCCGTACGCGGCCGTGGAGCTGCTTGCGTCCTCGGCGCCATACGTCCCCGTTGCCCTCGCCCCCGTCCTCCGGGTACTTCCGCGCGGCGACTCGCTGATCTCGTGCTCCTTCCGCTTGCCCTTTCGATCATCCATCCGGCTAGGCGCGCGAACGCCTCCTGCCGAACGACCGAGCCGGCGGGGCGGGAGCGGGACAGAGCAATCGGTCGAACAGCTTGTTTGCTTCTCGTCGAGGGCGGCGCTCGAGGAGAAGGGCACGCGTGGGAACTGGAAAGAAGCGCGAGGAGAGAATGGGTGGGAAGGGAGAGGCACTAGAAACATATAACCGAACTTACCGGCGACCGCCGTACTGATTGTTGGTCTTGTATATCGCACTTAAATGTTATAATTTTTTTGAAACTTTGCAGACATAATAGTAACAAGTATATGTGAAACATACCAAAAGTTGAGATTCAAACAAATGTTATAAAAACTCATACGAAAAAAACAAATTTAAGCCACTAGAGGACAAAACTCAGGATGGCCGAAATTTGTTTTTTTCATATGAATTTTTACAATATTTGTTTGAATCTCAACTTTTGGTATGTTTCACATCTACTTGGTACTATTGTGTGTGCAAAGTTTTAAAAAAATTTAAAACCTCTAAGTGCGACATGCAATAAGCCTCGCGGTCGCTTGGATGTGCGGTTTTTTCCATCTGGGAGAGGCACCTGGCTATATAGAAGGCCGGTGGTGACTTAGATTAGTTGATAAAGTTTTTCTATAGGTATAAAACCTGTCCAAGTCATTTGGTTCTGAGTTCTTGATTCGGGGTTTTGTATTTTTTTGGGATATATTTTAGAATTAGCCGGTGCTATTTTTTAATGATAAACTATGTCACCGCTGATAATGAGATACCTGTGGTAACCTCATGGGTCTCAAGATTGAATCTGCTAGTCTAATCTCTTGAAGGTATTCATAAAGATAAGGTTTTATATACGAATATCCATATAGGTGAATGTGCGTGCATTTTCTGTACTATTATAATGCTAGGTTGTCGTCTAAGGCATCGCAGCTGGTGCTGCGCTGTGCGCAAGAGTCCATTTATCAATGTTTACTTACAAGGATCATAAATAAAAAGGATATTTGGGAAGATCTTTGGATAGGACGGGAAACACTCAGAAATAGATATCCATCATTGTATAAACATTGTTAGAAAGAAAATGCTACAGTAGCAAGTGTGCTAGGAACTGTCCCTCTGAACATCTCTTTTAGAAGAGCTCTGGTAGGGAAGAACCTAAGGAGGTGGTTGGCTCTTGTGGAACTGTAGTTGCTGTTCCTTTGTGTGAACAGAGGGACCTTTTTCTTTGGAAGCTGAGTAAGCATCAAGTCTTCACGGTAAACTCTATGTCAAATAACATTATAAAACAAGAGGGGGTTCAGGTAGACAGTGCTGCATGGAAGGTAAAAATCTCTCTCAAGATCAATTTTTTTGTGGTATCTGAAACAAAGGGCAATTTTAACAAAAAACAATCTTGCAACGAGAAACTGGAAGGGTAACATCAAGTGTAGTTTCTGTTGTAGCTCTAATGAGACTATTCAACACTTGTTTTTTGATTGCCATATGGCAAGACTTTTTTTGAAATATCATATCTGTCTCGTTTGGTTTCAAACCTCCTCCAAGTGCTTCAGCTATGTTTGGATCTTGGTTTAAAAGCTTTCATGGAAAGCATAGAAATCAAGTACTAATTGGTGTAACAGCTTGTTGTTTGTCTATTTGGTTGAGTAGAAATAATATGGTTTTCAAAAGATCTAGTACTTACAACTCTTTGTAGGTAATATTTAGAGCGACGTATTGGATCAGAGTTTGGGCAAAATTGTCTAAGAAGAAGAGAGAGAATATTTTGAAGGAAGGATGCGTTAAGTTGGAAGTTACCGCAATGGAAATTTTTAGTAAGTTCGGGTGGACCAGCAGGAGCAGAATAGAAGCTTAGTGTCTTCTTTATCTAGTCTCTTGCTTATTCTTGTTTCAGTTGTGTGTTGCCAGACCCTTTGTTTTGGCAAGCTTGTAGTTTGTGTCTGTTTCTTTTCATGAGGCCATTTGGCGTGTGCGGTGTGCTTGAAGGTCTAGGACCTATGTCAAGACTAGTCTTTGTAATCTGTGGTCGTAGGCACTCACTCGTGAATGTTGAGACCGATTTCCCATATCTAAAAAATAAATAAAAGGATATAGTTGGGATTGGAGTTAGTACAGATTGCTTATTAGGGCTATACGTTGAGAACGAATTTCATATATTTTTGCATAGTTCTCACAAGAAACAAAGAAATTTTCGCATTCCAATCGGGGAAATTCTTCTTTTTTTTTCTGAACCAATCGGGCAAATTCTTGCGCCACCGTACCGACGCTGTTGGCCATGTGTTCACTTCACGGCAAGGCCCACCCGGCTGATTTCTTGGGCACGGGCCTCGGTGGTCATCACTCATCACGCCGCTCTCGCCAGTCGCCACGTCTGGCGCAGCACAAGGCCTCTGCGACGTCGCGCCGCCGCTGCCCGAGCTTGTCCCCGCGGCGAAGGCGGCGGCGCGCGCCACGCGCATCCTTGCCTCCTTGGCTTCTGTCTTGGCCCTTCACCAATCACCACCAGCGCGAACAACACCTACTGGAATTTCTGCACTGACAAACTGAAACACATGTGTCACGTTCATGTATGCGGGCGTCAGGTTTGTCAGTCCACTAGTCAAAAAGTCCATTCATCGAATGAAATAGAAGCCATCTGTCAAGCCACGCTTCGCGATCAGCTCCATCATCCGGGGCTGCTGCTGCACTCCCAGGCCGGCATGTACATCTGAATATACGAAATTAAATACGTAGTAGTATCGTAACTGCAACTGCAACCCAGTTTTTCCACAATTAATGCTTCTAATGGATATACGAAATTAAATACGTAGTAGTATCGTACTCCGTAGCTTCAAATGCGTCCCTGCGCATGGCCATGCTGGCAACAGGTTCACAATGACACGGCAATGGGAGGCGTCGAAGCGCTCGTATGATTGACACTGGGAGGAACGAAAAAATGTTCAGAAATTCGAGATCTGAACGTGGATTTCCTTTTCCGCCTTGAGGCGTGAAGCAAATATCGGTTGGATATCAGCTGTGCAGATTCAGTGACGTAGCGCGGCAAAAATTACAATTAGCATCTCTTTTCAGTGACAAGAAGTGAATTCAGCTATGCAGTCACGAGGAAATCAGCCAATCAGAAATCAAAATCATACACATATAGCCTCATAGACAGGAGCAAATGATACTTTCCAGACAAACATTGTTCGATGACGATGATGATTTAGGTGAAAACAGAGAAAACAAACGAGGACAAATACATGTATCAGAATCACCTATCAGAATTCAGAAAATCACATTTACTCACATATATCAGGGATAATTTTCAGACCATCATTGGCCGATGGTGATTGATGTGAAAATAGAGAATCCACATGAGACAATTACATACATACATGTATCAAAATCGCCTAACACTGCATTATCCAATGAGCTACTACATTGCAGACTTAATTACAAACTCTGACAGAAGCCTAGAAAAACCGAACAGAAACAGAAACCCATCAGAGAAACGCAATCGTTCCCACAGATTCGAAGGGCCTTTGCATGAGCGGGCCAAGAAAGTAGAAGCCAGCCGTGCGCCTACGTGGAGGAGCACACCGGGCACACGATGCCGTCGGTGTCGCGGCAAGTATTGCACACGCAGTCATGTCTCCGTGGTTGAAGCACCGTCGGCGACTGATAGAAACGGCAAGCCGGGCACCAGCCGTCCTCGGGGTCGGGGCCGGGGCCGGGCACCACGGGATTGTAAAGGAATCCAACGGGCTTGTCGGCGGGGGGCACTGGATGTGCCTGCGGTGGCTGCTGAAGGCCGGGAAGCCCCAGTTGGGCGGCGTCGGACAGCCCTCCGGCTCCGGCCGCCCCGCCACCAAGCTCTCCAACCGGGTCGCTGGCAGCAGCTTCTTGTGCCATGTGCTGGAGCTGCTGCTGCTGCGCGCCGGCACCGACGGGTGGAGGAGCTTGCGGGTTTTGTTCGGGCCGAGGGGGCGCCGAGGGCGCTGGGATGGGCATGGGCTGTGGCGGCCGCTGAAGGCCGAGAAGCCCCAGCTGGGCAGCGAGCCGCTCTCCGGGCGCCCCACCGCGCTGTCCCATTCCCGCCGGCCGCGTCGTTGCGGCAGCTTGTTCCGCCATGCGCTGGAGCTGATGGAGCTGCAGCGCGCCGACAACGGCGGGTGGAGGAGGTTGCGGTTGGTGTTGAGGATGAGGGGGGGCCGATGGCGCTGGGAAGGGATCGCCGCCGCGGGGCACCGGATGCGCCTGCGGCGGCTCCGCCTGAACCTCGAGACGCAAGTTCTGGGTCGCGGGCGGCCCTCGGGGCGCCCCGCCGCTCTGCTGCCCGATCTGGCGGCTGGCGGCCATCGCCATGTACTGGTACGGGTCGTGAGGACGTTCCTGGGGTTGGGGAGGCGGAGGGAGTGGGGGTAGGGGTGGACGATGGTGCAGCATGGCCTGGGCGGCCTCGCTGACGCAGTACACGCAGAAATCGTCGGAGAAGGCGGGCCTGTGGCACACCGGGCACAGGCGGCGGGTTGGAGGAGGCCTGCTTCCGGAGTCCTGCGCCTGGCCCCGAACGCCGGGGCTATGTACGCCATGACGAGGCGTGCTCCCTCCGGGCGCGGCGGCGAGCTGCTGTCCCATCGGGCGGCCGGGCGGCTGGTCGGCGATCGCGGCGGGGCGCGGGGCGTTCTGGCCGGTGATGTCTGCAGCAAACCGAGAGATTAGCCAGAGCTCCGAAATCGTGCAAGAGGAGGGAAGCGAGAACAAGGCGCGCGTCGATTTTCGTGGACAACCTGAGGCCCCAGACGCGCCCGCGGAGCTGCGGCCGTCCCCGCCGCCATGCGCCCCCCTCGCCCTCGCCCTCGGCCCCGTCTTCCGGGTACTTCCGCGCGGCCTCTCGTTGGCCTCGCGCTCCTTCTTCCGCTTGCCCTTGCGATGATCCATCCCGGCTCCGCGAGCGCCTCCTGCTGAACGACCGAGGCCGCGGGGCGGGGGCCGAGCAATCGGTCGAACACCTTGTCTGCTTCTCGTCGAGGGCGGCGCACAAGGAGGCGCGAGCGCGAGAAGGAGAGGGGAGGGAGGGGAAGAGGCGGTGGCTTGGCTTTGCCCCGACGAGGGAGACGAGGCTATATAGAAGAGAAGGCCGCCGCTGGGCTTGCTGTGTACGGCTTGGCGGTTGGCGCTGCGCTGTGTGCGATTTCAAGGACCATCCAGATCCAGTTATGCCATTTGTTTTTGGATGTTATTAATGATGAAATTAAAATGTTTGCTTACAAGAATCCATAAGAGAGAGATATTTTGGATTGGAGTTAGTAGTTGCTTATTACGGGCTGGGTATATGTTGAGGACGAATTTCATATATTTTTGCATAATTCTGACAATAACCAAAGAAATTTGGGCCATGCCACGCCAGATCATGAGATTCGTGTAGGTGGACAAGGAGGCCGACTACTGCAATCGAGCAAATTCCTGCGCCACAGTACCAACACTGCGCCCTTGCTTCTGTCTTGGCCTTTCACCAATCACCACCAACACCTGCTAGAATTTCTGCACTGACAAACTGAAACACATGGACCGACATGTATAGGGTCGTTTAGGTTTATCAGTCCATTACTCCATTCAAAAGTCCATTCCTCGATTGAAATAGCACAAGCCATTAGCTAAACCACGCATCGCCATCTGCTGCATGATCCGTGGTGCTGCACTCTTGGGCCGCGGCATCCATATCTGAACTTACTGTAACTGCATTTCTTCAGGGATATTGTAACTGCACTTCTTCAGGCTTATTGTAACTGCACTTCTTCAGACTTGAGACTTCAGACAGTTTCTTCAGGAATTCGATATCTGTATATGTTAGGTTTAGTCCCACATCGGAAATTGATGGGGGTGGAGCACGACATATAAGGCGGGGGCAGTCCTCACCTATCAGACTAGTCTTTTGGGTTGAGTTAGGCCTGGGTCTTGGTTGGTTGTGGCTCCGGTGGACCTGGGCTTGATGGGGCGCCGGCTCATGCATGGGTATAGCGGGCCGGGCCGGATTCCGCTGCGCCACTCTAACAAGTGGTGGTACCAGAGCCAGAGCTGTGAAGATCTTCAGAGAGGTGCGATGAATATGTTTCCACACGGCGTCAGAGTTGCACAATGTCCGTGAAGGGACATGGCGCAAGGTGGAGCATGGTGGCGATCGACAATTCGATCAGTGGAGTCGGACACTTCGAGGAGGAGACTCGAACCATCCGATAAGCAAGACATCAGCGGGATGCGTCCAGACGTGGAAGATCGGGGCTGATTGAGCTGTTTGGCTGTTGTTCGATAGGGTCGATCAGACGTGACGACCAAGTTCGACGGAGCTGTTTGGCTGTTGTTCGATAGGGTCGATCAGACGTGACGACCAAGTTCGACGGAGCTGTTTGGCTGTTGTTCGATAGGGTCGATCAGACGTGACGACCAAGTTCGACGGTGCGGCTAGAAGACGTCGTGGACGAGGACGACAACTTCGGTGGCGAAAGCCACGATGGACTCGGCAGATTACTGGAGGTGTTCTTTTGTTTCTCGGAGTTACCTGATTGGCACATGGCGTCGGATCAATATGTCCAAAGGCGTGTCGCAGGAGGTCATGCAGCATGGGCCACACGTGAGGAGTCAAATCTGAATTTGTTTTTCACGTTGTTTATTTGGTGGGACCCAAGGACATGCATGGTATATTTGTATGCATGGGCTGGTGCTTGGTGGCAGTAGGAACTGCATCCAAATCAAAATCGTATGTGGCCAGGATGACGGCATGCATGGCGTGGCCGATTAAGACTTGGAGATTGATTACGATCGGTGTCGCAGAGAGTCAGGTAAGGAAAAGAAATAGAGAAAGGATACGGTGTCAGAAGAAGTCCGATACTGTTTGGACTTGTGTCGCGTGTCCGGTCTCCATATAAGCAAACAGAGGAGTCCATGGGATTGCATCAAGGCAATTGAGCTGTTCAGGACCGGTGTTTGCGGCGGTTGAGGACGGACAGCGGGCGGCGTTCGAGCAGGGTCAACATCGTCGACGTGCAACGGCGTGGAGTTTGACGGGAGGCTCGGAGGCTGCGTGATCGGAGCTTCGAGGAGAAAGCTTCGTGGTGCACGGGCTGTGCACAACAAGGCTCGGCGGCGTTCGTCGGCGGTCAGCGGCGAGGAGGCGTGCACGAGCGAGGGTGCTGCGATCTAACCGGGTTATTCAGCTGGTTTAATTGCAGGTCGACATGACGTCGATGGCTTCCAAGTTCGAGGTGACGAAGTTTGACGGGACCGGCAACTTTGGGCTGTGGCAAACAAGGGTCAAGGATCTGCTAGCTCAGCAGAGGATCCTGAAGGTGCTCAACGGGAAGCAGCCGGCAAAGGTGGACGATGATAAGTGGGAGGAGATGCAACAGCAAGCGACCGCGACAATTCGGTTGTGTCTCAATGATCGTATCATGTACACTGTCATGGAGGAGTCTGGTCCTGAAAAGATTTGAAAGAAGTTGGGCGATCAGTTTATGTCCAAGACGTTGACCCAGAAGGTGTATCTGAAGCAGAAGTTGTATGGCTTGAAGATGCAAGAAGGGTCAAATCTTGCGGAGCACATCAATGTCTTCAATCAAGTTATCGCGGATCTTGTGAAGGTCGAGGTAAAGGTTGATGATGAAGACAGGGCTATTATTCTTTTGTGTTCTTTGCCCGGGTCATATGAGCACTTGGTCACCACATTGACGTACGGCAAGGAGAGCATCAAGGTGGAGGATGTTGTTGCTGCGTTGCTTTCACATGAGGAGAGGAGAAAGAACAATGCAACTGGGGAGTCTTCTGGAGATGCTTTGCTGATCAAGTATGATCGAGGCGGAGAGACCGGCAAGAAGAAGAAAAAGAAGGGGCCGCAGTGCTATGGATGCAAGGAGTATGGACATCTGAGGAGAGATTGCCCTGAACTGAAGAAGGGAGGAACTGCTAGTGTTGTGTTCTCAAAGAGGAAAGATGACTCGGATAGTAGTGATGGTGACGTTCTCACAGTATCAAGTGAACGGTCTTGTGGAGCGTGGTTATTGGATTCAGCTAGCTCGTTTCATGCAACATCCAAGAAGGAGTGGTTCTCGTCGTACGTTGAACAAGATAAAGGTGGATCTGTTTACATGGGAGATGACTCACGTTATCGGGATATTGGTGTAGGCAACATCAAGTTCAAGATGTATGATGATCAAGAGATATTACTCAAGGGTGTGAAGCATGTGTCGGCGCTGCGGAGGAATCTAATATCGCTGGAAATTTTGCATGATGAAGGCTTGTTATATCAGGCAGCTCCTGATAAGAAGACTTTGAGGGTTATGCAAGGTGGCAAGACTGTTATGATTAGTGAGAAGTCAGTAACTACACACCAGTACAAGCTGAGAGGAAGCGTTGTTGAAGGTGGAGTCATGGACGGGAGAGCAACTGCAGCTGTGTGCAGTTCCGATGATGAGGAGGTGGCCTCATCGGGCTGTTTTGAATGAGCAGCCAAAGGAGTCAACTCAAGTTCGATACACGGAGGTTCGGCATCGACAACTTCAAGGTGTGGCGAGCATATTCGCCAAGGTGGAGTTTGTTAGAGTTGTGTCGAATATGTGTATGTTTGGTTATGACGTGGACTTGTGTTGTAATTGGTAGGTTAGGGATAGAGTTCTGGTCGTACTCTGTATCCTAGGGCCCATAAATATGAGGGCACTACCGTGTAACCGTGAGACGACTTGGCGGCTGGTGTGGGCGGCGGCGTGGCCGCGGTGGTGCCCGGATGCCGGTGTAGCTGCTGTTTATGGGGAGGAGCGCCCCGTAGTCAGGCCCCAAGGATGTAGGCACATGGCCGAACCTCGTTAAAAAATATCGTGCCTCGGTGTCGTTCTCGTGTTGATCTTTGTGATGGCGTTTGTGATCTTGTTGTTTCCGCTGCGATGGTGCTAGTCGATCCGTCGGGATCTCGACGCTAGTGCCGATTTTATCTAATTTGTTAGAGTTATGTCGAATATGTGTATGTTTGGTTACGACGTGGACTTGAGTTGTAATTGGTAGGTTAGGGATAGAGTTTCTGGTCGTACTCTGTATCCTAGGGCCCATAAATATGAGGGCACTACCGTGTAACCGTGAGACGACTTGGCGGCTGGTGTGGGCGGCGGCGTGGCCGCGGTGGTGCTGAAGCGTTCCCTCGAAAGAGAGAACTTAATGTGATACAAATACCAGTCCCAGGATGCTGGTTCACATTATTACAACAGATAGTTCAGTACAACAACAACACTACGGGAGACGGTGGCATTGCAGGGCCACGACAAACAGAACTAACGCCAAGCTCCAGATAAAAAGGTTGATAACATAGAGGTCTTCATCAGAGTGGCAACGCATGCGGCTTCCAGCGGGTGGCCCTAACACACAGGCAAAGGTTGGGTGCAGAACGAACCCCACTAGACGATGTCCTCAGGCACAAAGTCCGGGTCTGCCTCTGCAACAGATTAGGCAAGGGTGAGTACATACGTACTCAGCAAGCGCAACCACAACCACGGAGGGGTATAACAGAGTATGCAAGTATTGTAACAAGGAAGGCTTGTGGTTATTTAGCAGCAAAGCAAATTTTATTACACATGCAGGGGTTGGTTTTCGCAATGGGTTTTCACAATGTTTCTTTTAAAAGGAACAGTAAATGTAACATTTTCTCATGCAGGATTTTGTTGCTACCAGATTTCCCATCTGCCATAGCCCAAGTCAAAACATTTCTCAGCTCATTCAAACACCCACATTTTCTTACACCAAAACAGGGGACTAGTGAAGTGACCAAGCCGTAACTCGCCCAATGCCATGGACACGGCTATCCGGATAGGTTTTAACTCTGCAGAGGTGTACACAACCACAAGTAGGCTACCACAACAAGAACACCTTAGTGCCAGTGCAGCTCCTATCAAAGCCATTACCCACCATAGCTAAACTGACAAGTTACCACAGACGCGACCAGGGGTTAGCAACCTACCAACGAGGTTCTAACCAGGGGCATACCTCACATAGACCGTATCCCCGGCTCCATGGCCCTCTGCTGCTCACCAGCACACCACATAACCAGCAGCTCAACTAGTGGGATTTATGCTAGGCCGTTGCCACATACAACGGTCGAGTGGTGGTACAGAAAAATGGGTTAGGCTAGATGACACATCAACACCATCCCAAAACTTGTGATAGGATAGACAACTCCCACCATGCTCAACCACACGGGTTCGAGCTCACCTCGGCATTTCACGCGGAAATACCGTTTGTCTCATCCCACACGGGTACTCATTTATTTCCACAAATCATCTCTTTTATTTTAAAGCACACACACGGTTGCTTTTGTAAACACCAAGAATTTGTAATGGGGTGTGTACCAGAAAAACATTCCTAAGCATTTCTAGCAGTGACTAACATTTAAACAGAGCATTGTCATATTCAAACATTAATCTAGGTTGTCAAGAAAATAGTCATAGCAGTCAAGGGGGTGGCTATCCAACTGGGTTCAGCAGTAAAATCATGCAGGTTTTATAAAACAGGCCATGGGTTGTGTTTATAAAAACTGGGACAACAATATGCATCAAAGGGTGGGATTGCACTTGCCGTTCTCCCAACCCTTGGGGGATTCCTGCCCGGGGTCTTGGTCTCCAAGCTCCTGCTCGTAGCACGGCTCCTCTTCGAGTCCTTCCTCGTTCACAGCGGAGTCTACGGCACACACAAACAAACACCCAATAAATAAAAGAAAAAGCTTTTATTGAGCTCAGAAGGAAGAATGGAAAACGAGGGCGAATGATGATGACGTGATTATTTTTGAGTAGGGACGGGTTGGATTTGGCGAAGATATATTGGTGAATATTGTGGTGGAGTTTGGGGTCAAACGGGATTAATTTGGCGCATGAAATGACGAGTTTAGTGGAGTTTAGGGCTGTTTATAAAGAATAAGGACCTTTCTGTAATTATGGGAAAGTTCAGGGGCCTCTGGCAAAATAAATAGAGAGAGGGGGAATAGTGATCGTTGGACTGCGGGTTGATTTGGTGAAAGTGCAGGGGTTTATGTGTAAATGTGTCTGAGAGGGGGTTTCCTGTTCAAGTGGACCGCGGGTTCCAATATGAAGAATGACAGGGGGTTATGGGCAAATGTGCCCTTCTTCTTTCGCCCGACAGAACAGAGAGAGAGAGAGGGGGGGATCGGCGGCGATGGCGGCTGAATCGCCGGCGACTGGAGCGGCGGCGGTGGACGGGAACAGGGGGAAAGGAGGGAGAGGAGTATGGCAAGTCCACCAGTGAGCTTACCACGGCCGGAGGTGCAGTGGGGAGGGCTGCCCACGAGGGCTAGGGGCGGCGGCGGCGCTGGCAGTGAGGTCGGCGGTGCTATGGCGGTGGAGGGGGCGATTGCGGGGGTGGGTGAGTGCGAGGTGGCGGAGGAGAGGCCGACCGGCCTATTTATAGGCGGGGATGAGCGGCGAGGAGGTGGGCCGACGATGGAGGGGTTCGGCGGGCGGTAGGAATGGCCGGCGGGGGAAAACTTAATGGCGCCGGCTTGGTTTGCGACGGACGGGATGGTTCGGGGGTGGGCCAGCGGCGGTGCGTGCTGCTGTGCTCGTCGCGACGCGGCATGCGCGCGGCCCGGTGGCGAAAGGACAGCTGCGGGGCCGGTGGTGGCGTGCACGCGCGCGCAGGGCGTGCTGCGGCGGTCGGCGCGTTCGGGCGGTGGTGGAGACAGTCGGCGGCGATGGCGTGCGCGGCGAGCGGAGGCGGTCGGCGTGGTGGTGCAGGGGTGACGTGCACGCTGGGGTGGAGGACGGCGGGCTCCGGTGGCGCTGGGCGCAGGCCGCACGGTGGCCGGGTGAGGGCGGCACGGCAGCGGTGCGAGGTGAGTGAGCGAGGGGGCAGTCGACGGCGTGCACGGCGGCGACAACGATGGCGTGGCCGTGGTGTGGCGACGAGACGGCAGCGGGCTGGCGGTGGCGTGCACGCGCGCGGTCGTCACGGCGGGGAGCGGGATGGCGACGACGAGATGGGCAGCGAGTGGGGTTCGGCCGGCGGCGAGCGGAGCACGGTGCTCGTGATGGGGAGCAGGAAGGTGAGCGGAGGTGGGGCCGGGCAGTCGGCGACGAGCGACGCGGAGCAGAGCGCGCGGGAGCTGGGCGGGGTGTCGGTGCCGGGGAAAAATAGAGGAAGCAGAGGAGGGAAAGGAAGGGAAAGAAGGGAAAAGAAAAGAAGAAAGAGAAAAAGAAAGGAAGGGAGAAAGGAAGAGGGAGGGGGGAAAAAGGGGAGAGGTCGGCGGGATTCGCGGCGGACGGTCGACGACGGTCGGCCAAGGATGGGTGGCCCGGCGGTCGACCCGAGAGCGGGCGATGCGGGATGGGACGGAAAGGAGGCGGTGACAAAGAGGCGAACAGGGAAAAAGAAAGGCGGTGATAACAAGGCGGGAAGATTGGCGGGAACGGGAGCTCGGCGGAAAAGGTTTTGAAACGATTTTACCGTGTTTGTTATTTTGGTGATTTCCCAGAGATTAAAACGCGGGCGTTACAGGTGCCCGGATGCCGGTGTAGCTGCTGTTTATGGGGAGGAGCGCCCGTAGTCAGGCCCCGAGGATGTAGGCACATGGCCGAACCTCATTAAAAAATATCGTGCATCGGTGTCGTTCTCGTGTTGATCTTCGTGATGGCGTTTGTGATCTTGTTGTTTCCGCTGCGATGGTGCTAGTCGATCCGTCGGGATATCGACGCTAGTGCCGGTTTTATCTAACAAGTGGTATCAGAGCCGAAGGTCGGGAAACCTGGAAAATCTCAGTGGTCACATGGCGACAGGGGAGCCCGTGAACCTCTCCGGAGGGTCACATGGCGAGTTGTGACTGGAGAGTTGGACTCGGAGCCTGGGATAACGTCTTCCGGGAGATCACATGGGTTGTATGTGATGGAAGAGTTGGGCCCGATGTGTGACGGGGGAGATTGTTAGGTTTAGTCCCACATCGGAAATTGATGGGGGTGGAGCACGACATATAAGGCGGGGGCAGTCCTCACCTATCAGACTAGTCTTTTGGGTTGAGTTAGGTCTGGGCCTTGGTTGGTTGTGGCTCCGGTGGACCTGGGCTTGATGGGGCGCCGGCTCGTGGGTATAGCGGGCCGGGCCGAATTCCGCTGCGCCACTCTAACGGTATACGGCATTTTATGATCAGATTCATCAAGTAAAAAATATTGAAACCCACTGGCCCTTAAATCCCCAGCAACCACAAGAACCCTGACACTAAACCTAATTTGGATCTGCCTCTCACATCTGTACCAAGTTGTTAGTGTATAATATCAGCTCCTATCAGAGACCCAATGGGATCGACAGGAAGGCAATGGACAACTGGCTGATGAGGAACAGGACTTGGAGAGGCCTTCCATTTGAACAGGACTTGGATCGACAGGAAGGCAATGGACATTTTTCTTTGGAAATTCAGTCAGAGGGGAATGAGTCAATTACTCTCCCAGCACCAGATAGTAGCAGTACGCATCAAGACTGCTGCATTATCCACATGCTACAACACAAACATCTAGCTCTGCTAAAAGCCTAAAAATCCATCGGAAGAGGGAATGAATTACTGCACAAACGTAGAAACTGTTCAACCCTGTTCTGAAAAACTCAGAAAACAATCAGAAAAGACGCAATCGTTCTCAACGCATCGAATCCAAGCTAGAGCCTTCGCGACGAGCTGGCCTAGGAGCCGCCGCCCCCTTGCGAGGCGGGCGTCTGCGCAGAGGGGCAGAAACGGCACGGGACGCTGAATAAGCGGCAGACATCGCACAGGCAGACATGGTGCGGCCAGTGAGCCGTGATCCATCCCCAATAGGTATGGCAACCCGGGCACATGAAATCAGAGGGGATGTACGGGGATGGCTCGGGCAGAAAGACCGACACGACCTGGCTCTGGTTCTGGTTCTGGACGGGCACCCACACAGAGGCGCACACCAGGCACAGGACGCGGAAGGCGTAGCAGCAGATTATGCACGGGCACACATGCCGCCATGGGAAATCATTGATTCGCCTCGCATTGTGACCGCAATTCGAGCACCTTTGGTCCTGGGGGAGGGGGCTGGGGAAGAACATCACGTTCTGCAGATGCTGCTGCCGGAGTTTTTGCCGGTTAGCTTCGTCTGGTCGGGAATCCCTCGCCATCCTCTGTCACGCCCGGTGCAAAGGAGCCATTGAAGCAGTGAAGACGGGAAATGTGGATTACGCTATAGTCTAGTTAGAGCTGTGGTGTGTGTGGGCCAAGGGCGCCGCCTGTGGGCCCTGGTGGTCAGTGGGAGAGCTGTGAGGGGTTATCTGTATCGAGTTGTAACAGACAAGGCATGAACTCATTTCTTCAGAAAACGAACTCGTCAGGTTCAGGGAGAAAGGCGATCGCCCTCTCCGCCCTCCTGGATCAATATCGTTCATGTGCTGTGTAATTGCTCACATCTCCGGCCGATCCTCCGGCGATCTACGAGCGTTACATCCTCTCCACCCACTGCCACCACATCCTCTGCCCTTCTCGGCTGTCTGCAGCAAACAAAACAAGTAATCGGAATTCAAGTTGAGAGCTACGAGACTGCAACAAGACGGAAGCGAGAGAACAGATTAAAGGCGCGCTAGATTTTCTCGGGCACACACTTGGAAGATGCACCGGAAGTTTGAAGGGCGCTTGCGGCAGCGGCTGCTGGAGGCCGGGACGCCAGTTCTGGAAGGCGGGTGGCCCTCGGGACGAGGACGACGCTTCGCCGCCGGGCACGTACTGCTGTCCCATCGGGCAGTTGGCGAACATCGCCTGGGGCTGGGGCTGCTGCATCGCCCTCTGGGAATATGGCAGCGGCTGCGGTGGGGGACGCTGATTGTTGTCTGCAGCAAACCAAGTAACCAGAAGTTGAGAACTCCGAACTAAAACTGCAGAAAGACGGACGGAAGCAAGAACGACGGATTGGAAATTTGCAACGCGAGAAGGCGGCGCGCTCGATTTTTGTCAGGCCAGAACGCACCTCGGAATTGCAGGTGCAGCGGCCCGCCCGCGACGAAACAGGCGCAAGCGTCGAATGGTTTGCTGCACGTCGGGCACTCGATAACTATCTCTGGTCCTGGGAGGTGCAGTGCACCCGGCGCGGCGGCGAGCAGCTGTCCCTCCGCCGGGCGTTGATGCGGCTGGTTGGAGACCGGGGCGGCGGAGCGCGGGGCGTTCTGGCCGGGGTCCGCTGGTCCTGGGATGCGCAGTGCCCCGGGCGACCTCGCGGGGCGGTCCCCGCCGCCATGGAGCTCCGCCAACATCCTTGCCCTGTTCTCGGGGTCCTCCTCGTACTCGAGCAGCTTGTCCTTGCCCTTGCGCTTGCGGTCCTGGTCGCTCATCTCGCCTTCCTTCGGACTCCTCCCACCGACGGGGCGGCGGGGACTTGCAATCCGTCGAACTCGAACACTTCCTTGCTTCGCCGCCGAAGACCTCCTCTGCTTGGGACGAACGGCAGGCGAAGAAGATGTGTTCAGGAAGGGCGAGAAGGAATGGGAGGAGGGGGGAGAGGCGCTGCTGCGACGACGAGGGAGACGGGTTTTATAGGCCAGCACTGGGATTCGCCTGGCGTTTGCCGTTGGCGGTTGGTGCTGCCTGCAAGCGAAACCGATTTGGGGGAAGGAGATGAACCGAGCGGGGGGAGGCCGGCAGCTGGGCCACGGAAACGTGATTGACTGATGGGCCACGAGGGAGCCCGTTTAGCAACTTTATCGTATTCATTCATGGCCAGGCCTTGGTTTTGAGCCTACTAGCCTGACACAAAAACATTCAGTATGAATGACTATTTTTCAGAATGGTTGGCTCACAGTTCAGCACCATTCGCACTAACATTAACGCACGACCTCGGTGCCAATCAATTACGGTGCTGAGATGTGACAAGAAAAGAAACAGTGGAATTTCCGCATTCGAAACAGGTGGGTTTTATGGTTTCAGAATTAAGATAGTCCATGGCCATCCTGCCATAAAAACTTCAGACTGTGAGCATCATATAGGCGAGTTACGTAGGTATGGCTATAGTAAGCAATTTACCTGCTGCATCTAGCGAGAATGCAAAAAAAATCACATGAAAAGAATTAAAGAACGCTGACATAACTTTTCCAGCAAGAATTAAGCATTGAATCTCTTGCATGCAAGTTTCTAGAGGACACTAAAAATTAATCTTTCTGCAAAGCAAATTTGTTTAATAAGTACTCCCTCGATTTCAAATTATAGTTCGTTTTGACTTTTTTGACTCTAAGTTTGACCAGTCGTCTTATTCAAAATTTGCAAATTATCATAATTTTTGTGGTTGTTTGATTTATTAATAAAAAATCTTTAAAAATGTCTTAAATTTGACTATATTTTCACAATTTTTTTGAATAAGACCAATGGTCAAACTTATGGTAAAAAAAGTCAAACGATCTACATTTTGGACTAGAGGTAGTAGAACTGAACTTAAGCTTACATTTTCACCATACACATTGTTTGTTTTTTACAGATCCATAAGTACATCTAAAACCATCTTAGAGTACAGTTGCTTTTTATTCCACAAACAGCTTTCCCTGTCACTGTCGTGGAAACGAGTAATTATCGAAAGACATTGCATTTGTAAATGCAATCAGACTTAGTTCTAATTAGCAGAGGCAACCCGTAAACATTTCTAGACAACTCGTCCATATATCTGAAGTCAGCAGAATAATGAAGACCTAAATATCATATCGATGTTAAAGAATATGAAAATCTATGAATACATTCAGTAGAAATAAAAGGGTAAAGAACTGGCCCTCAAGCATCCTGACACTAGACCTGTTTTGGATCTGTCTCCCATATCTGTACCTATTTAATGTACGAGTTAAGCTGCAATCAAAGTCTGAATGGGAACGAAATGCACATCCGTCCAATGATAAAAAGGACTTGACAGAGGCTTTTCAATTGAAATTATCGCTAATAGAAAGGAAAGTTCTTCAGGAATTTGATCAGTCTTTATACTAGCATAAATTCAGAGAAGTTTAGTAAGAGGGGCATGAATTGGGACTGTAGGACCTCAAATTTCTGTTATACAGCATAAAAAAGAAATTATGGTAGTTATGCTTCTCTTTTCAGAGGCTGAGACAAACAGCAAAACACCATTTATGCAGTTTCAGTATAACAACATGGCAGATAAAAATATTGTACTACTCCTTTCAGTGGAAAAACACACAGATATTATTAAGAGAATTCAGGGCCATATACAGTTCATGTGAAACCAACATTTTCGGACGATGATTGTCATGTCAAAACTCAAAACAGAGGACACAATTGAGTCAGCATCACGGCGTCAAAACTACTGCATTATTATTAACATGCTGCAAGCCTACAACTCGAACATCTAACTCTGCTAGAAGCCTGAAAACCCACCAGAAAGAGACAACTGCTGATACTGAACAAACTAACAACTGCTTAACCTTGTTCTAAAAAGCTCAGGAAACAATCAGAGAGGACGCAACCGTTTTACTGAATCCATCCAATGACCAATGGCCTTTGCGACGAGCGGACGAAGCAGGTCTAGAAGCCCCCTCGCGTGTCGGCCGCCTGCGCAGGGACGCAAACCCGGCACACAACGCCGTAGAAGCGGCAGATATCGCACAGGCAGACATGCTGCGGCGAGTCGATCGCGATCCATCCCGGATACGCACGGCAAGACGGGCACCTGCGGTCCTCGGGGACGGCCACGGGCTCGGGCAGGAAGAATCCCGTGGCGCCCCACCCCCCGGGCACGGCTGGCTGATCCGGATCCGCCTGCGGTGCCGGCTGAAGGCCCCCGGGATCACCGCTCGGGTGGCCGGCGGCCCCTGCCAGATGATGGAGCTGCGGCACGCCGGCGACGCCGACGGGTCGAGGAGGCTGGCGATCGGGAAAATGCGGGTGGTGTTGTTGCTGAGGCTGAGGCTGAGACTGATGAGGGGGGCCCTGATCGGGGTTGATGAGAGCCCATGATGGCGAGGAGGACATCAGAGAATGCGCCGGAGGTCTGAAAGGCGCTTGCGGCGGCTGATGGAGGCCGGGACGCCAGCGATGGAAGGCGGATGGCCCTCGGGACGACGCTTCACCGCCGAGCACGCGCTGCTGTCCCGTCGGGCGGTTGGCGAACATCTCCTGGGGCTGGGGCTGCTGCCCCACAGCGACCTGACGAGAAGTACTAGCGACGCCGTCACCGGGAGTGCTCCCTCCGGTGGTGACGCCGGGACGCCAGCTCTGGAAGGCGGATGGCCCTCGGGACGACGCTTCACCGCCGCGCACGCGCTGCTGTTCCATCGGGCGGTTGACGAACATGCCCTGGTGCTGGGGCTGCTGCCCCACAGCGACCTGACGAGAAGTGCTTGCGACGCCGTCACCGGAAGTGCTCCCTCCGGATTGCCGTCGGCGCCTTCGCGGCTGTGCGGAAGGCGGGGCGCTCTGGCCGGGGTTGTCTTCTGCAGCAAACCAAGAAACGATAACCACAAGTTGAAAACTACGCAATAACAAGGGAGCAAGATCGAATGAACAAGGCGCGCGTGTCGATTTTGTTGGGCTCGCACCTCGGTAGCGCACGCTCCCGGTGCTCATCGTCAGACTCCTTCCCCACTCCATCGCTGTCTGGGAATAGGGCTGCGGTGGGGGACGCTGATTGTTGTCTGCAGCAAACCCAAGTAACCAGAAGTAGAGAACTCCGAACTAAAACAGCAGCAAGGCGGAGGGAAGCAAGTACAACGAATTGCAAATTTGCAACGCGAGGAGGCGGCGTGCTCGATTTTCTCAGGCCAGAACGCACCTAGGAATTGCAGGTGCATCGGCCCGCCCTCGTCGAAACAGGCGCAATCGCCCAATGGTTTGCGGCAGATCGGGCACTCGACGGGCTTCGGCAGAAGCGGCAAGCTTCCCAAGGTCGGTGCCTGCTGCTGAAGACCGTGGAGATCCACGCCGTGACGAGAAGTGCTCCCTCCGGGCGCGACGGTGATCAGCTGTCCCTCCGGACGCCCATGCGGCTGGTTCGGGACCGGGGCGGCGGAGCGCGGGGCGTTCTGGCCGGGGTTCGATGGTCCTGGGATGCGCAGTGCCCCGGGCGCGGCGGCGAGCAGCTGTCCCTCCGGGCGTCGATGCGGTGGGTTCGGGACCGGCGGTGCGGAGCGCTGGGCGTTCTGGCCGGGGTCTTCTGGTCCTGGGATGCGCAGTGCCCCGGGAGCCCTCGCGGGGCGGTCGCCGTCCCCGCCGCCATGGAGCTCGGCCGCCAACATCCTCGCCCTTTTCTCGGGATCCTCCTCGTACTCGAGCATCTTGTCCTTGCCCTTGCGCTTGCGGTCCTGGTCGCTCATCTCGCCTTCCTTCGGACTCCTCCCGCCGACGGGGTGGCAGCGCCTTGCAATCCGTCGAACTCGAACACCTTCCTTGCTTCGCCGCCGAAGACCTCGTCTGCTTGAGAGTTGAGACGAACGGCAGGCGAAGAAGAGGTGTTCAGGAAGGGCGAGAACGAGAAGGAATGGGAGGAGAGGGGAGAGGCGCTGCCGCGACGACGAGGGAGACGGGGTTTTATAGGCCAGCACTGGGATTCGCCTGGAGTTTGCCGTTGGCGGTTGGTGCTGCCTGCAAGCGAAACCGATTAATCGGGGAGGCGGGCAGCTGGGCCACGGAAACGTGTTTGACTGATGGGCCACAAGGGAGCCCGTTTAGCAACTTCATCGTATTCATTCATGGCCAGGGCCTTGGTTTTGAGCCTACTAGTCTGAGTATTTTTCAGAACCACTGAATGTTGCGCTACGGTATTGCCGTATTGGCTTGGCGTCAATGCCATTCGCACTAACGGTAACACACGACCTCGTTGCCAATCAATTTCGATGCTGAGATGTGATAATCTTTCTACAAAGCAAATTTGTTTAATAAGTAGAACTGAACTGGAGCTTACATTTTCACCGTACCCATATTGTTTGTGTTGTACAGAGCCATAAGAACATCTAAAACCATCTTAGAGTACAGTTCCTTTTTATTCCACCAATAGCTTCCCTGTCACTGCCGTGGAAACGAATAATTATTGAAAGACATTGTAAATGCAATCTGACTTAGTTCTAATTAGCAGAGGCAACCCATGAAGATTTCTAGACAACTCGTCCTCGTCCATATATCTGAAGTGCACAGAATAATGAAGACCTAAATATCATCTTGATGTTAAAGAATCTGGAAATATATGAATAGATTCACATTCAGTAGAAATAAAAGGGTAATAAAGAACTGGCCCTCAAGCCTCCTGGCACTAGACCTTGTTTTGGATCTGTCTCCCATAGTCCCATATCAGTACCAATTTAATGGACGAGTTCAGCTGCAATCAAAGTCTGAATGGGAACGCAATGCACATCCGTCCAATGATAAAAAGGACTTGACAGAGGCTTTTCAATTGAAATTATCGCTAATAGAAAGGAAAGTTGATCAGTCTTTATACTAGCATAAATTCAGAGAAGTTTAGTAAGAGGGGCATGAATTGGGACTGTAGGACCTCAAATTTCAGTTATACAGCATAAAAAGGAAATTATGGTAGTTATGCTTCTCTTTTCAGAGGCTGAGACAAACAGCAAAACACCATTTATGCAGTTTCAGTATAACAACATGGCAGATAAAAATATTGTGCTACTCCTTTCAGTGGAAAAACACACAGATATTATTAAGAGAATTCAAGGCCATATACAGTTCATGTCAAACCAACATTTTCGGATGATGATTGTCATGTCAAAACTCAAAACAGAGGACACAATTGAGTCAGCATCACGGCGTCAAAACTGCTGCATTATTATCCACATGCTGCAAGCCTACAACACAAACATCTAACTCTGATAGAACCCACCAGAAAGAGGCAACTGCTGATACTGAACAAACGTAACAACTGCTGAATCTTGTTCGAAAAACCTCAGGAAACAATCAGAGAGGACGCAACCGTTTTACTGAATCCATCCAATGACCAATGGCCTTTGCGACGAGCGGACGAAGCAGGTCTAGAAGCCCCCTCGCGTGGCGGCCGCCTGCGCAGGGGCGCAGACCTGGCACACAACGCCGTAGAAGCGGCAGATATCGCACAGGCAGACATGCTGCGGCGAGTGGATCGCGATCCATCCCGGATAGGCACGGCAAGACGGGCACCTGCGGTCCTCGGGGACGGGCACGGGCTCGTGCAGGAAGAATCCCGTGGCGCCCCACCCCCAGGGCACGGCTGGCTGATCCGGATGCGCCTGCGGTGCCGGCTGAAGGCATCCGGGATCACCGGCTTCACCGCTCGGGTGGCCGGCGGCCCCTGCCAGATGATAGAGCTGCGGCACGCCGGCGACGCCGACGGGTCGAGGAGGCCGGCGATCGGAAGGCTGCGGGTGGTGTTGTTTCTGAGGCTGAGGGGGACGCTGATCGGGGTTGAGGAGAGCCCATGATCGCGAGGAGGACATCAGAGAATGCGCCAATGCGGCACAAGGATCGACTCGATCGTCCAGGACTCCAGGGCAACGCGCGCACGGTTGGCCCAGCAGGTCGGTCCTGCCGGAGCTTCTCCTCCAGGCCAGGGGCCAGGGCAGACACGTATTGGCGGAGCTCCGGCCCATCGCACACGTATCCGTGTCCCTGCCGTGGCGCCATGCGCGGCGTCCCTGCCTTCTGCCTTCTGTCGATGACCTGGATCAACCGGGACCGGGACTGTGCTGCCGCCGCGCAAACCATGTCCAGGTGGAACGGCGGCGCATGCAGACCGGCAAGCGCGCATCTCGAGCACATCCGGCCGATGAGAAGCTGGACTCTTTTTGATCGAAAAATGTCTCGCAGGAAATGCCGAAATTTCATCAATAATTTTTTTCACTGGAATGACCGGCCTGTATACCAACATGCATTTCGTTTTGTAAATTCAGTAAGAGGGAAGCATGAAATGCGAGTATTAGACATCTTCACCTGACGTCAGCCAACACATTTAAATACAGTTATACTGGCATGGCATCAAATTACCATTACTGTAATTGTGTTCCTCTTTTCAGAGGCTGTCTTCTCAGACGATCGAACTGACAAACAATCAAAATATCACTTTTGCTGTTAAAGTATATCACAAAATGACAATTAACATCTGCATGCTCCTCTTTTCAGTGCCAAAATAGATAGCGTTATGATTGGAAACTGTATGCAGTATGATCAAAAGGAAATTAATCCCCAGCATTCAGAAAATCACAACCAAACACATGTAGCATCAAAAGCCTGCCTCAACCAGTACTTCCCAAACCAGCATCTGCAAGATATGATTTATGTCAAACTGAGGACAAAAAACTGACCACGAATCTCACAGCATTACAATTGTTAGTAGCACTAATTTACTCTACTTACTTAGCTAGGGTGGTTGTTCTGAATGTAAGCAGAGCGTGCTCGCATCGACAGCCTATTACAGAGTATACTTTTTCTTGCGAATCCATTACAGAGTATACTTCAAGGCTTAATACAGAGTTTTATAAAGCCAACTAAATGTGCTGTTTGATATCCGAAAACAGGCTTTAATAAGCCACCAAAAGATCAGTATGCAATCGCAAGGAAATTAGCTAATCAGAATCACATTTACACACGTATAGCATCATAGGCTCAAGTAAACGATACTTCTCAGACCAGGACTCGCCAGTGATGATTCATATGAGTATACACTATACAGAGAATCCACATGAGACAATTACATGTATCAAAATCACCTAACCGCTGCATTATCCAAAAATGTTACCACTAGCTAGTATATTGCAAACATACCAACTCTGACAGAAGCCTAAAAGACCATCGGGAAGAGGAAATTACTGCAGAAACTGTTCCAAAACTCTAACACAAACCCATCAGAGAAAAAGCAATGGTTCTCACAGAATCGAAGGGCCTTTGCATGAGCGAGCAGAGTAGAAGCCCCGCCTTGCCAGCCGGTAGCCGGCCTACATGAATTTGCACACCAGGCACGCAACGCCGTCGACGGACCTGCAGTTATCGCACACGCAGACATGCCACCATGGTTGAAACAGCGTCGGAGCCGGAAAGAAACGGCAGGCCGGGCACAAGGCGGGGCCAGGTAGAAGGGGCAGGAAATGGATTCCCACAGGGTTCTCGGCGCGGGGCGCTATATGTGCATGCGGTGGCCGCTGCCCGCTGGAAGCCGAGTTGGGCGGCGGACCCTCCGGGCGCCTCGCCGCCGCGCTCTTCCACCGGGCGGATGGCCATGTGCTGGAGCTGCTCTGGCACGCCAGCACCGCCGGGTGGTCGTGGTGGAGGAGGGCGCTGATCGTTGGGCTGAGCCTGAGGAGGGCCCGCGATCGCCGGGACGGCCGCCTGCTGCCCATGGGCGCAGACCCAGCACACGGCGTCGTACATGCTGCAGATATTGCACGAGCAGATTGCCACACGGCACACCAGGCAGCTTCGGGTCTCGGGGATGGGCATGGGCTGCTTCAACAGTGTTCCCGGCCGATGCGTGGAGAGGAGCTCGTCGGCGAGGGGAGCCGGATGCGCCTGCGGCGGCCCCGCTGCCTGAAAACTGGGACGCAAGCTCTGGATCGCGGGCGCCCCACCGCGCTGCTGTCCGACCGGGCGATTCGCGACCAGCGCCCCGAACGCTGGCCACCATTGCACCTGAAGGCCGTGACCGTGAGGACCACTGGGCGGTCGGGCGGGTGGTTGGAGACCGGTGCGGAGCGCGGGGCATTCGTCGAGCTGCTCCGGTACTCCTCGCCAACTCGCCATGCGTCCCCGGCCCCGTCGCCGTCGCCCCCGTGCTCCCGATGCTTTCGCGCGTCGAACCATTGTTCTCGTGCTCCATGATGCCCTTGCCCTTGCGATCGTCCATCCTGGCTTCCGCGAACGTCTCTTGCCGAACGACCAAGCCGGCGCCGGCGCCGGCACGGGGACGGACAATCGGTCGAACACCTTGTCTGCTTCTAGTCGAGGCGGTGCTCAAGGAGGAGTGGAAGGGATGGGAGGGGGAGTCTTTTACCTGTATGCCATTAGGAAAGATGGCGGTTACCTGTGTGCCATTAAAAAGTTTGTAGACATCTGTATGCCATCGATCGAACTTTCTTTTACCTGCACGTCATTCCGTCCATGTTATGTTAGATTGTTGCATCTGACATGTGGGCCCCACGTAGTGAAAAGACCATTTTACCCTGGGAAAAGATTGAACACTATCTCATCCTCTTCCCGTCGCCCCTCCGCGTCCGGCGGTCCCAGCCTTCCCCCCGCGGCCGCGCGTGCGCCCCTCACCGCCGGCCCCAGCGCTCCACGAGCTTGGTATTCCGCGTTGACCTCCTCCTCGGACGCACGCAGTCGAGCAGGACGCGCTCTCCGTCGCCCCACGCGGCGGCGCACTCCTCGGCGTCGACCCTGCATCGGTCGGCGGTCGTGCTCGACGGAGGCGGAGCGGAGCCCGGATTGCGCACGGCGCTGGCTCCGCCTCGGCCTGGCGCGGGCGGCGGTGCGGCTCCGGCGGCGCGGGCCGGTGGTGGCCCCGGCTCCGGCGGCGGCGGCGCAGCGCGGCCCGTGCCGGGCGGCGACGCGGGCAGGCGTTGACACGGCTCCGGCTTGGGTGGCGGCGCGGCAGACGTCGGCGCGGCCCCGACGCGGGCGGCGGCGCGGCACAGGCAGTGGCTGTCCCGGCTCCGGCGGGCAGGCTGCAGCAGTGAGAGAGGGAGGAGATGGATGGAGATTAGGGATGACAGGTGGGCCCCGCATAAGGGTAAAATAGTCTATTTTTAACTCTGTTAGCCTCCATCCGTCCAAAATGGCACACGGGTAAAAGAAAGTTTACGCGATGGCACACAGGTGTTTATAAACTTTTTAGTAGCACACAGGTAACCACGAACTTTTATAATGGCACACGGGTAAAAGACTCGAGGGGGAGAGGTGCAGTTGGCTTTTCCACGACGAGGCTATATAGAAGAGAAGGCTTTGCCGTCTACGGCTTTGGCAGTTGGCTCTGCCTCTGAGTGCGATTGGGGTTAGTAGTTGCATTGCATATAATAAGGGCATGTTCAGAGTTCAGAGCAAACGGATTTCATATATTAGAACTTTCCTGGAAAAAGTTTATTTCCGTAATTCTCACGACAAACAAAGAAACTTTCGCATTCCAGTCTGTGGCCATCCCACACTGTGCTCAGATCGTGAGATTGGTGTAGGTGAGCTAGGACGCACTAGGCTAGGTCTGGAAGAGGTTCGCTACTGCAATGTGTGTGAAAGATGCATTGGTAACTTGCGCCCCGATTAGAGCGGTAGTGCTCTCAGTTAAACACGGCGGCGAGAACTGCATTTGCCGGAACACAACTCACTCGAGCACTTGAGGCACGCATCGTTGGACACGTTTTGATCCAAATTTCCACTGAAGAAAAGGCGAAATTACCCCCGGCCTGTAAGATGGGGTATTGCTCGCTCTAAAAAAAGGTGAGATGGGGCATCACATAAGAGTTATCAGTATGGGACATCTTCGCCTCCAGGTTATCAACCACGGTCAAATGCAGTTAACACTGACATAAAATTGCCATTATGGAAATCGTGCTTCTCTTTTCAGAGTTTTGTCTTTTCAAACCACCGAACTGTCAAACAACCAAAATATCACTTATCCTGTTACTGATTCAGTACCACAAAATGACAGAAAACATCAATGTGCTCCTCCTCGTTTCAGTGGAAAAACATAGAATGAGACAATTGGACGCCATACAAAATGCAATCATCAAAAGGAAATCAACACACAGATTCAGAAATCACAATAACAGACAATAGCATCGAAAGGATGCAGGAAGGAGTCAACAAATCTCACAGCATGATATTATTGGTAGTATGCATCAAAAGTCAAAATCACTGCAGTATCTCAACTTCTATAGCAGAAAATGTCTTAACTGTGCTAGAAGCCTAAACACGCATCAGAAAGCTGCATTACTGCACAGAGGCAACAACTGCTTGACCTTTTCTGAATTTATTCAATGTCTTTTCTGAATTTCTTTGCCAGAGACAAAAGAACACACAGGTAGTTGCTGCATGAACTTATGCGGTGTTGGATTGATAGATAGGATACAAGTACAGGTTACTAATTTACTCTACTTATATGCTACTGAGCTAGGATTGAGTATACTTGAATGCTTAATACTAATTCTGACAGAACAGAAGCCTTATAAACCATCAGAAAGAGGCAACTAAATGCTGCTTACAATCTGAAAACAAGCTTCTCTGAACTTCAGTAAGTGCACTTGAAATTGTATCATATCAGTAAAGAATATGGCATTCTACGATTTGATTCATCAAGTAAAGAAAAAGTGAAAACCACTGGCCCTCAACAGCAAGCACCCTGACATTAAACCTTCAGGATCTGCCTCTCAGATCTGTACCAATTTATTACTGTACCATATCAGCTCCAATGAAAGTCCTATGGGATCGAGAGAAACGCAATGGACATCTAGCTGATGAGGAACAGGACTTGAAGAGGCTTTTCATTTGAAATTTTGTCACTAAAAGAAACAAAAAAAATCTTCAAGAATTTGACCAGTTTTTATGGGAACATACATACATTTTCTTTGGTAAACTGAGTTAGAGGGGAATGAAATCGGACTGTAAGACCTCAAATTTCAGCTATACAGTTACACAAACATAAAATGGAAATTATGGTAGTTGTGCTTCTCTTTTCAGAGATTGAGATAAACAACCTAAATACCATTTCTGCAGTTTCAGTAAAAAAACATGGCAAATAAAAACAATGTGTTCCTACTTTCAGTGGGAAAACAGGTAGTAAGAGAATTTAATGTGGCTACTGAGCTAGGGTTCTTGTTCTGAATTGTAAGCTGATCAGATCCCATTGATGTCATTTTATACTTGAACATTTGATACTAACTCCGACAGAAGCCTAAAAACCATCATAAAGAGGCAACTAAGTGCTGCTTACAATCTGATCAGTAAGTGCAGTTGAAATTGTAACAAATATCAGAATTGTGCTTCTATTTTCTGATAGATTGACAATCAAAAGGAAATTAGCTGATCAGAGATCAGAAACACACATACACATACAGGTAGCATCACATACAGAGTGCAGTAAACGATACATTTGAGAACTGAGACCAGCATTGGCTGATGATGACTTATGTGAAAACAGAGAATCCAAATTCCAAAGAGACAATTGCATGCATCAAAATCATGTAACCTCTTCAAAAGTCAAATCACTGCAGTATCTCAACTTCTGTAGCAGAAAATGTCTTAATTGTGCTAGAGGCCTAAACACGCATCAGAAAGCTGCATTACTGCACAGAGGCAACAACTGCTTGACCTTTTCTGAATTTATTCAATGTATTTTCTCAATTTCTTTGACAGAGACAAAAGAACACACATGAATTATAATTTGGAACGGAGGTAGTAGGATTCAAGTACAGGTTACTAATTTACTCTACTTATATGCTACTGAGCTAGGATTGAGTATACTTGAATGCTCAATACTAACTCTGACAGAATCCTTAAAAACCATCAGAAAGAAGCAACTAAGTGCTGCTTACAATCCAAAAACAAGCTTCTCTGAACTTCAGCAAGTGCACTTGAAATTGTATCATATCAGGAAAGAATATGCCAATCTACGATTAGATTCATCAAGTAAAGAAAAAGTAAAAACCACTGGCCCTCAACAGCAAGAAGCACCCTGACATTAAACCTTCAGGATCTGCCTCTCAGATCTGTACCAATTTATTTTTGTATCATATCGGCTCCAATCAAAGTCCTAATGGGATTGAGTGATGAGGAACAGGACTTGAAGAGGCTTTTCATTTGAAATTTTGTCACTGAAAGAAACGAAAAATCTTCAAGAATTCGACCAGTTTTTATGGGAACATACATACATTTTCTTTGGTAAATTGATTTAGAGGGGCATGAAATTGGATTGTAGGACCTCAAATTCAGTTATACAGTTACACTAACATAAAATGGAAATTATGGTAGTTGTGCTTCTCTTTTCAGAGGTTGAGATAAACAACCTAAATACCATTTATGCAGTTTCAGTAAAACAACATGGCAAATAAAAACAATGCGCTCCTACTTTCAGTGGGAAAACAGGTACTGAGAGAATTTATTGCGGCTACTGAGCTAGGTTTGTTCTGAATCGTAAGCTGATCAGATCCCATTGATGTCATTTTATACCTGAAGGCTTGATACTAACTCCGACAGAAGCCTAAAAACCATCATAAAGAGGCAACTAAGTGCTGCTTACAATCTGATCAGTAAGTGCAGTTGAAATTGTAACAAATATCAGAATTATGCTTCTCTTTTCTGATAGATTGACAATCGAAAGGAAATTAGCTGATCAGAGATCAGAAACACACATACACATACAGGTAGCATCACATACAGAGTGCAGTAAACGATACATTTGAGAACTGAGACCAGCATTGGCTGATGATGACTTATGTGAAAACAGAGAATCCAAATTCCAAAGAGACAATTGTATGCATCAAAATCATGTAACCTCTTCATTGTCCAAAACGCTATTACATCGCAAACATATTAACTCTGACAGAATCCTAAAAACCATCAGAAAGCAGAGGCAAATACTGCAGAAACATAACCACTGCCTAATCAGTTTCAGAAACCACAGAAACCCATCAGAGAAGACAAAATCGTTCTGACAGCAGAATGGAAGGGCCCTAGCAGGCCCCTAGTGATCGTAGGCGTAGAAGCACACCTGGCACACAACGCGGCGGAGGTAGCGGCACACAAAGCACACGCAGGGATGCCGCCTTGGTTGTTACCGCACCCACGCCGGATTATCGCCGCAGGATGAGCACAAGCCACTTTGCGGGTCGGGGAGCACTGGATGTGCCTGCGGTGGCGCCTGAAGGCCGGGATTCTCGAGTTGGGCGGGGGGCGCCGCCTCACCGTGCTGTCCCACCGGGTTGTTGGCGACCACGGGCTGGTTCAGGAGCTGCGGCAAGCCGGCACCGTGTTGAAGCAGAAGGGCTTGCCGACCGGGGTTGCAGAACCAACAATACTTAATGCGGCAGGTATCGCACAAGCAGACATGCGTGCATGGTTGATACCGCATCTCCGCCGGAAGCTCAAAGCAGCGCCAGCACAAGCCGATTGTATAGTCGGGGACGGGCACAGAATGTGCGGCGGCGGCCTGTGCCTGCGGTGGCGGCTGAAGGCTGGGATGCCCGAGTTGCACTTGCACGGCGGGCGCTTCAACGTGCTGTCCCATCGGGTGGTTGCCGACCGCGGGTTGGTTCTGGAGCAGCTGCACGCCGCCGGCGCCGTGCTGGCTGGGAAGCAAGTTCTGGAAGGCGGGCGATCCTCGGGACGCCTCACCGAGCTGGTTCTGGAACTGCTGCACGCCGGCAGCGACGGGTAGTAGAGGAAGTGCCCACGGCGGATTGTTGCCTGCAACAAACCGACTGAGTAACCACAACTCGGAAACTGCAAGAAGACGGAAGCAAGAACAAACAACAAAGGCGTGCTCGGTGTTGTCAGGAACACACCTCCAAATTGCTGCGGCGCGTGCAAGACCCCTCGGGCGTCCCGATTCCAACAAGCGCAAGCGTCCAGAGGATCGTGGCACTGTACGCACAGTATCGGCGGCAAGTCGCTCAAGGTCAGCTGATGAGGCCACGGAAGGCCATGGAGATCCACGTCCTGATGGAAGCTGCTCCCTCCAGCCTGCTGTCCCATTCCCGTCAGGAGGCCGTGCGGCTGGTTGGCGGCGCGCGGGGCGTCCTGCTCGGGGTTATCTGCAGCGAATTCGGCCGAGAAATCAGAACAATGGCCTCAATCGAACCCGCAACATCAAGAGGGGAAGCAACAAACGAAGGAGCAACACCCCGTTCAAGCTCTGCCTAATCCAGACTGTTCCAAAAACTACAGAAACCCATCAGAAGATTTAAATCGTTCTCACAGGATTAAAGGGCCCTTTGTAAATTCAGTATGGGGCCTCTTCACCTCCAGGTAACCAACCACAACCAAATACAGTTACATTGACATAAAATTGTCATTATGTTAATTATGCTTCTCTTTTCAGAGGTCTTCTCAAACCATCGGACTGAAAAACAAGCAAAATGACTTATTCTGTTACATTATCACAAAATTACAAAGAACATCAGTGTGATCCTTTTTTCAGTGGCAAAACAGATAATGTTACAATTGGACGCCATACGTTACACATTCAAAAGGAAATTAACCCTTGGAACTCATAAATCACAATTACACACATATAACATCAAAAGCCTGCATGAACTGGTACTTCTGAAACTAGCATCTGCAAGATATCATTTATGTCAAAACAGAGGACACCATTGAGTAAACTAGTCTCACAGCATCACAATTGTTAGCCGTATGCATCAAAACAACTGCATTATCCACTGCTACATGACTAAACATATCAACTCTGCTAGAAGAAAAAAACACACATCAGAAAGCGGCATTACTGCACAGTTGTACAACTGCTCAATCTCCTCTGGAAGTTCAGAGAAACATCAGAGAAAATACAATGTTCATATAAGCATCAGTGACAAGTGAATTCAGCTATGCAATCACAAGGAAATTATCTGATCAGAATCACAATCACAAACGCATGTGCACACACGTAACATCACAGGCAGAGTGCATTAGACGATACATTTGAGACCAGCATTGATGATTTATGTAAAAACAGAGAATCCAAAGAGACAATTGCATGCATCAAAATCATGGAACCTCTGCATCATCAAAAATGCTATTACAAGGCAAACGTACCTACTCTGACAGAAGCCTAAAAAAACCATCAGGAAGAGGCAATTACTGCAGAAAGTAACCACTGCCTAATCAGTTCCAAAAACCCATCAGAGAATACTCAATCGTTCTCACAGAATCGAAGGGCCTGGCTCCTGTGCATGCCCCTACAGATCGTGGCTGCACACCTCACACACGACGAAGCAGCAGGTATCGCACGCGCAGACATGGCTCCATGGTTGAAGCCGCATCCCCGCCGGGCGCACACCGCAACCCCGGCACCAGCCGAATTCATTGTCGGGGTTGGGGACGGGCACCGGGCCGGGGCTGGCAACGGGCTGGTCGGCGGGGAGCACTGGATGTGCCTGCGGTGGCGGCTGAAGGCCGGGATGCCCGAGTTGTTGGACCGCGGGCGCCTCGCCGTGCTGTTCCACCGGGCAGTTGGCGACCACGGGCTGGTTCAGGAGCTGCGGCACGTCGTCACCGTGTTGAAGCAGAAGGGTTTGCTGATCGGGGTCGCAGAACCAACACACGGCGAGTCGGCAGGTATCGCACGCGCAGACATGCATCAATGGCTGCGGCCGCATCTCCGCCGGACGCAGACCGCAGCCCCAGCACCAGCCGATTTCATTGTCGGCGTCGAGGTCGGCGGGGGCGGGGGCGGGGGCGGGGGCGGGCTGCGGCTGCGCCAAGTTCTGGACGGCGAGCGGCACGCGGGACGCCTCGCCGTGCTGCTTTCCCCTCGGGCGGCCGCGCGGCTTTCTGACGACCGGTGCGGAGGGCGGCGCGTTCTGGCCGGGACTATCTGCAGCAGACCAAGGAATGCACCAGAAGTTGGAAAGCGCGCAGTAAAGATGAGGGGAGCAAGAACAAGGCGCGCGTCGATTTCCATGGGCACCCACCTCGGACGCGCTTGGTCCTGGTCTTGGCCGTGCCCGCGCGGCGGGCAGATGGCTCCTTCGCCGTCGTCGCCTTCTTCCTCGAGGCAGGCGCCGCCTTCCGCTGACGGCCGCGGAGATCAACGCTGTGACTCGAAGCGCTCCCTCCGGGCGCGGCGGCGACCAGCTGTCCCTCCGGGGGTCCATGCGGCGGCTCGTTGGGGTTGGGGTTGGGGACCGGCGCGGAGCGCGGGGCGTTCTGGCCGGGGTTCGCTGCAGCGAAACCATGAATCACAAACTTCGAGAGCGCGAGAAGGGGGAAAGCCAAGGAACAAGGCGAGCTCGATCGGATCTTCTCGGGCGCACACCTGGTCCTGATGGTCCAGGGTTGCGCGGTGCCGGTGCTCCGGATGCGCCCGCGGAGAGGTTGCCTTCCCAGCTGCCGTATTGCCTTGCTAGCCCACTCGACCAGCGAGCATACACCGAATCCATGCTCTCGGGCTCGGGCACCTTGTCCTTGCCCTTGTTGCGCTTGCGCTTGGGGTCCTGGTCGCCCATCCCGCCCCCACGGCCCTACTCCCCTCGAACCGCTCGAGCCGCCGGCCGGGGCGCGGGGCCTTGCAATCGGGCGAAGCCTTCAGGAAGCGCGAGAACGAGGAGGAATGGGAGGGAGGAGAGGCGGTGCTACGACGAGGACGGAGACGAGGCTTTATAGAAGGGTGGCCACTGGCGAACATGCGGCTGGCCAGCCGGTGCCGTCCGCGCCTGGCGGTTGGCGCTGCTGCCTGCGATTCTAGAAGCGAAACCGGATTATGGGAAGGAGATGACCGAACGGGGGACCTGGGCCAAACGATACCTGTTCGGCAGATGGGCCGGCCACAAGGGAGCCCGTTTAGCTACTTCATCGGATTTGGAGCCTTTTTCTCATGGTCAGGGGCCCGTTTTGACTTTTGAGACTACTAGACTGACACGATTAATTATACATGATATGTAGAATTGTCCCTGAGTTATTTTAGAAATTCAAATTTTCAAAATTGCTTGAACCTGTTCTTAATAAAAAATCTAGAAATTATATGATTTTACCCTCTTTTTTGGCAAAATGAAATCGAAACTGGAACTACCTTGAGTAGAGCCCCAAAACACAACCATCTCTCCATCTTGCAAAAAAACAAAAAAAACAATAATTAACAGACAGGAACTGACTGACGGCATACAAGTACATACTAATGGTTGTAGGAGATACGAGAATATTACAGACAATGTTGCCTCATTGAACCAGTGCAGCTTTAGAAAATGACAATAATAAGGAAAACAAAATGCAAAGATGCCAGTTTACTGAACAGAAATAGAACCTACTCTGTATACTGAACCAAATATCTAATAGAGTGTGCAGTAGTAAATATTTATTAAATGAACACAATTTAGCTGTCATAACCACGGTTTTCTATTGACGCATGCAAAAATGCAATATGTATGCAAGCTCCATTCAGGGTTCAGCAAATAACCTCCTACCAAACGAAGATGAACATGATGCCACTTTAAATTAAGCTAGCAGAGTGTTCTTCTTTTCCTATAGTGAGCACTTTATCTGCTGCATCTAGCAATTATGACAAAATCACAGGAAAAGGGCACCTTGCAAAGTTGCAATGCTCATCGAGTAGTATGTCCGAGGTTCGGAACAGCCCACATAAGACTTTGTTCGCTCACATAAGGCTTTGTTCGGTTTGGGGATCTAATCCCCCTCCAATCCTTTCCATCGGGGGATTAAATGAATATGGCCTAAATGGGACCAAGCCTGTTTGGATTGCGTACCTAGGACTGAAGGTGTTTATCTCAAAAAAAAAACTAGGACTAACAGGTGGATGAGTGGATTTTTTTTTTTTTTTGAGCTCGGTGGATGAGTAGATTTTTGCACGCCACACCAGCACTTGAAGCTAGCCTTGCCTTGTGCTTGTTTTTTTAGAACTCTGCACATGGTTGTTACTTGTTAGGATATGGTAGGAATGATACTACTAGAATGTTACGATCCTGATTATTATCTGAAGGAGTAGCATATCCTATGTTTCCTATCTCGATGAGGTATAAAGGTATGAATAGATAGAATAATAAATTAAAATGATGAATGAGAAAAAGGAAAACAAATCCTTTAGAGGAATACGGGGCGGATGCAGCTAAGCGGATAGGTAGAGAACTAGAGATTGTCAATCCACCATGCAAGGGTTCAATTTCTATCATGGATGAACAAATAAAATAATGATGAATGAGAAAAAGGAAAAACAAATCCTTTAGCGGGATATGGATGGATGTAGCTAGGCGGATCGAGACAGAGGATTGTGAATCCACCATCCACAGATTTAATTCCTTTCGTCCACGCCATTGTATTTATGTAAATTCCATAAATATAATTTTCCACATTCCTATTCCTACACCACAACACCGAAGCGTCTCAGATTCCATCGTCAATCCTAAATTCCTAATTTCATAGTATCAACTATCATGAAAGCCTGCTAGTATCATGATCTTATGATGGGTATTCAGTATTCTGTATGTGATCCTATAATCTTGGCAATATGCCATCATCTAGACTTCAGTTATATCTATAAAAGAAATTACTACGTATGTTTTATCAATTTAATCTAACATGTTTTACTCTTTTTATACGTGGCAATATATTAAGAATAATTCAATATACATTTGACCTTTCAATTTGCTTAAAACTTAGTTGGATTAATGAAATAACGTGTAACAAATTTTACAAAAATAAATTAAGTCAAATGAATAAATAGTAAGCGCATCAAATTTTATAGCGTATGTCAAGTTTGATATCAAATATATATGACTTTAAAATATTAATAGGGTCATGATCCTAATTTCTATGACTTGATCCTACCAGACAATATGATGAAGATCATAAAGAACACAATGTGACACAAATGGCAAATATTCCGACCAAAAAAGTGTGAATACCATAGACAAAACAAGAGAATTTCAACTCAAATGGTGCAGTCATCACATATATGGAAACACAGCATATGACATATAGCATACACATGAATCGATGGACCGATAGCACTCCTGGTCGCAGTCAGTATTTGTTAGCCACTGAACGACGATTGCAATGTCAGAGGAAGAAAATTCACAACGTTTCCTAAGGGTGGTGGTCATGGACTCATAGTCTACCGGATTTGGGAAAGACAGGGCAACGACGGATGGGCCGTCGGGCTAAGCTGCGAAGGCCTGACTTCTTCGGAAACAGCCCACAAATAATGCTTCTGCTAAGCGGTGGGGAATTCTAGCCCATATGACCATGGGCTGAAAGTTTATTCCTCTCGTGTGGGCTATCTGTATCGTGAAATGGTACCCAGCATTTTTCCGGGAAACCTGTATAGCTTCCGAAAATCTTTTTACCTAGTTGAGTTGGCTTCCAGTGTTTGAGATCCGTGCAATGATGGTTTATTCGGATCTGAATGAAGCAGGACGGCAGCGCACGGGTGATAGCTGGCGAAAGCTGTACGACGTCAGCGGTGAATGACGAGAATCTAACCCCAAGTTCCAACATTAAAATGTGATTTTCTCCTAAACGGTTAACCCTTTTTCGAATCCGTTTGAACTACCGTGTTATTTGCAATTAATGCGACAGAATAAGATCCAATATGAATATATTTTTATTTTATATATGTATTTTTTAGAATCAACACTTTCAATATGCTATTTCAATATTTTGAATAACTATCTCAACATCTTGAACTTACTGCTTCAACATTTTCGCACAAAATGTTGATTTAGTTTATCCGAATTGTTGAACTAAGTTTGAGAAAAATGTTGAACCTAGTATATGAAAATGTTGATTGTATTAGTTTAACACTTTGAGCATGTTAGTTTAACTTTTATGTGAAAAATGTTAAAATGGTATAATCAGAATGTTGAACTGCTATTTTTGAATATCAACTGCAACATCGTACCTCTTATAACTGCATGCGGAGTATTTAGTAGTGATAATTGAAAAATAAAATCTGAAGACCGCACGCCTCTGTTTTTCTCCTCACGCACGCTCTGTTGATGGGCTTTATTGGGCCCTAACCTAACTCGCTTAACTAGTGAACGGAAGCTACATGGAAGCCCCGCAATTTTTTACTGTCTCTAATAATATAATTCATGGAGTCAGACATATAGACTTTGCGTGCTTATGCTCCAAGCGAATAATTGTCCACCGGTGGATCTTATATAGATTTTGCCGTTTAAAGCTTATTAAGTAATAACTCTTGCAGTGTCAACATTTTGCCCATGAATTCGACTCGTTAACTAGTGACCGTAAGGAAGCGGGAGGAGGTCCGGGTGGCTAGCAGCTCTGGGGGTGGAGCTTATAGTCTGGTTTTAAATCCCGCTCCGTGTCTTCGCTAGAGTGGAAGGCGATCCCGGCTAGTGCCCTGTAGAAGATTTGAGCCAAAGCACCACTATTGATTTGGGAACATATACATCACGTGAAATTATGAACACAGAAGACTACATCACTACGAATTTTCCAACAGGGTACTCTAACGATAACGGAAGAGGACACCACGTCTAAGGCCAAAGTCCGAACGGACAGTGTTGGCGGCAACAAAAGGAGGTTCCTCGTCTTTGGATGGCCGGCGGAGCTTACCTTACCTCAGCTCCTCCACAAAATGGACGGCCACGACGAGATGGGCCCCTCAGCGAGGCGCGGCGTCGACGGCCGCCTCTGCCCGTGCAGCGGCGCAGCGCGGACACGCGATGGACGGGTCGCCGTGCCAGGCGTCCAAGCAGTGGCGGCAGAGGCAAAGGTGCTCCGGCAGGAGCACCACCGTCGCCGGCCTGACCCAGCACGCCGGGCACAGGAGGCTGGCGCCCGCCGGGTACGCGGCGTGCTGCGGCAGCTAGACCTTTCTCTGCTCCCCCACCAGCTCTTCGCGGAACGACGACCACACCTGGCGACGGAGCTCCCCGTTCACGGCTCTCAGCACGCCCACCTCGGCCGTCGCCACCTCCAAAAGGCCGCGGTAGAAGCTGCACACGCCGCAGCGCTGCCGTCTCGTCGCCCCGGCGGCGTAGCCCGGGCCAATGGACGTCACGTTCCGGGGAGTAGCTGATGACCGCGGCCAGAACGGCGGCAATGGTGCCGCCGCGCTGCCCGCCGCCGCCTGAACCGGCTGCTGTGGTACGCGACCGGAGCCCGAGCCACCACGACCAAGTGGGGGATGGGACGAATCGCCATGGCCGTGGATGGTGGCGTTCGCCGGGCGATTCTGCTTCTCCTGGTCCTCCTCGGACCCCACGCGGAGGCTCAGCGCCAAAGACGGCGGCGGCCGGGCACTCCTGCTCTGCGGCTTGGCGTCGCCTTTGAACTTGTACAGCAGGTTCCTCTCCACCGGCGGCGGCGCCACCGTATCCGTGCCGCTCCTGCGTGCTGAAAAACAAGCAGGGTCAAAGAACATTATGCTCGGACCGGCTGCCAATGATATAGTAGTACGGAGTATGAACTATGAGGAGTGAAGTGCTTCCGGGTGACTTTCTCCAGCGTCCTCCGAATCATACTGACATGCCAGGGGCGGAGCCAGCAATTGACCAGGGGGCCATGAACAAAGTAAAGCAGAATCAATGGTCATATGAGTTTATTTTAGTCATATATAATAGTAACATGTTTCACAAGTTTTAACTAAGAGAAAATTACATATCTATTATTTTAAATTTAGCTCTACAGTTACGACCATAATAATATCATCAATACTAATTGATGCAGCCAAATCACTAAACAATCTTGCAGAAATCCATCTCCCATTGTACATCAAAGACATCTTCACAAGTTTCATAGCTAAGAAGCAGTGGCGGAGCCAGGAAAAAAAATTAGCTGGGGCGATTCTAACGACGTACCAAACCAAAATAAAACACACACCAGTTCACACATCTATATACTGCAATTGCACAAATTTTATAAATTTTATGTGAAGTTTAAAGATGTATCCTCAAATTTGAAGAATAAAGACATAAATTAGCAAGTAATAAGAACTTACTAGCCATGACGCCATCTAGAAATGCTGATGAAGCTTAGAAATATCGTCGGATAAGAAGGAATATACTGGAACTAGCACAAATTTAGCTGGGACGGCCGCCCCGGCTCGCCCCAATGTGGCTACGCCACTGCTAAGAAGCATATCTTGGTGGTCTTAACAACCTATCCACCATAGAATGATGAATATTTACCTGTTTTAAATATTCCACTTGTTAGATCAACAAGTGTTTAAAATCCCTAGATCACGAGAAGAGGTTATCTCGCTGGAGACTAGAAGATGGGAATGAACCTGAGCATCTCCAAGAGTGGCTAAAAAATAAAGCCCCAAAATCTAGGACCCTGTAAAAAATGGAAAAAATACCCTTCCATCTAATAGTTCCCAAAAAAATTAAACCCAAAAACAGCAACATCATCAATTATGGGGCTGTTGCTTGATTTTTTCTACCGTGAACAGTAAACCGTGAATTTTTTGTCCGCTCTTTTTTCAGGGTGAACAGTAATTCACGATTTATTTTTGTCAGCTTTTTCCCCTGAGGTATTGGGAGGTCAGAGAGGGGGTAAATTTGGCTTAGAATGGAGTCAGTATGGGGCACACGGAAAAAATTGGGACTAGAATTGGACACTGTTGGAGCACTATTTTTCATTTTACGTCTAAAACTAATTATTGGGAGTGTTTATTGGGTACTCTTAGGTTAGGAGGGGTGAAGATTTGGCGAAAAAATCGAAAGTGAAGGCGTATGAAAATATCCGGGCATCATATATCACTTTCTTTTTTTTCCCTACTATGGACAAAGAGGACTAGGAAAGGAATAAGATGAATACATGAAGAGAAAAATCAAGGAGATCGAAGAGCCCCTATCATCCCTGGCATTACCTAACCATCGATCCTCTATCCCATCGAATCCCAAAACTAAAAGGAGCTTCACAGCCTGACTTCCGATTCCAAGTACTGAAGTACCTCATACAAATCCATAAAACTTGCTCTCGTTAAGAAGACAAGCCAAATAGCATCGTCGACGGTTAAGAGAAAATTAGAGTAAGAAAAATGGGACAAATCCTTCGACGGATTGAAAGAAAGACGGCTTGTCCGTACATCGATTAACTTAGCACCTACCTCCACCAAGTAGAGAGGCGGCGCGGAGCAGAGAGCCTCCGTCGCTGGGTGTCGCCGGCGGCGGCGGCGGCGGCAGCTCCGGATGCGGCTGCCAGCGGACGGGAGCGTTGGCCTTCCGCTTAGACCCCATTTCTCTCTCGCTTCCAGAGACACGAAGGGATGAACGGAGAGTTATGCTAGCTCGATACGAGTACGAGAAGTCGAGAACTAGAGAAGGGAGTCAAGGGACGCAGCGGCAGCGCTGAGCAAGACGCGGGATTTTGTAGGAGCACGCGCACGCTGCGGCGCTTGTACAGCAAGGAGTACGTGCAAGGTACTCGTGTGGGAAACTTCCTTTTCAGGACAGCTAGAGCAGCATGCAGGACTGCAGGAGCGCTCTGGATACGCTTCCTGCATGCGTATCTTTTGCTTCCCAGCAGCGAGCTTGGGTGTGTTTAGGTGGTGTTTAGATGTTGAATTTGGGTGAGTGAATTTGGGAGTATGATGTCACTTCGTAATCATTGCGTCACTGTAGCATTTCGTTTGTATTTGTGAAAAATTGTCTAAAAATTAATTAATTAGGCTCAAAATGTTCGTCTCGCAGAGCACAACAAAACTGTGCAATTAGTTTTTGATTTCATCTATATTTAGTACTCCATGCATGTTATGACATTTTGATGTGACGGAGAATCTTCTTTTTGCATAGTAAATTTGGGAGTGGAATTTTGGAACTAAACAAGGCCTTAGTTTCCCAACTTTTTCAAAAATTCTCTCTCCAAACTTCACTATTCACCTATCACATCAAATCTCTCTTCTCGTGCATGGAACACTAAACGTGGATAAATAAAAAAACTAATTGCATGGTTTTGATGTACACGATGAGACGAATCTTTTGAGCCTAGTTAGGTCATGGTAGGACAATATTTACCACAAACAAACGAAAAGTGCTACAATGCGCTACAGTGTCGGATATGACATTTTTACCAAACTTTTCCTTCCACTTTTTGAAACTAAAGAGCACAACTACTGGGAGTTCGCTTCCTGAAAAGAGGGTAAAAGTTTGGTGAAAATGCCATATCGGACAATGTGCGTACTGCAGCACTTTTCGTTTGTTTGTGGTAAACATTGTCCTACCATGACCCAACTAGGCTCAAAAGATTTGTCTCGTCGTGTACATCAAAACTGTGCAATTAGTTTTTTTATTTTTTTATTTATCTAGGTTTAGTACTCCATACACGAGGAGAGAGATTTGATGTGATAGTGAATAGTGAAGTTTGGAGAGGGAAAGGGAGAATTTTTAGGAGTGAACAAGGCCATCATTTAAGAATCGCTGTAGCAAGACTAGGATGTAGCACTCTAGGCTAGACCCTAGGGCTAGAGGTAGCTAGCTAAGCGCTCTGTGAGCCTATGGCGAAGTAAATCCGGCGCCCATAGATCCTGTCGCCGGCGCACCCGACGTTTGAGGGCCACGGCGCCACCATCGTCGGCGCCGCCTGCGCTTCTAGCGCTCCGATCGTGCATCTCGGGCCGTGTTCGGATCCTAGGGACTAAAGTTTAAAGTTTAGTCTCTCAAATAAGTGATAATTAGTAGCATTAAATATAAACTAATTATAAAACTAATTGCATAAGTCATATCTACTCCGCGAGACGAACCTAACAAGCCTAATTAACCTATAATTAGTACATAATTATCAAATTATTACTGTAGCATTATATTGTCTAATCATGGCCTAATTAGGCTTAATAGATTCGTATCGTAAATTAGTCCTTGCTTATGTAATGCATTTTGTAATTAATCTATATTTAATACTTCTAATTAGTATTCTTCCATTCGATGTGACGGGACTAAAATTTTAGTCCGGGGAACCAGACACCCCGGCAAGGCATGGGGATCCCACGCCAAGGCCTGGCCCTGGATCCGCTACCGGATTGGATGCGCGCGGTACGTCACCGGCGAGCAGGCGTAGCAGGTCGGTCTTGGGCCGCGTTTAGATGCCGAATCGGCACCCCCGATTCGGGCGTGCAGGGGCCTGGCCGGTCTGACGCGCGTCAGGCCGGCCACTGTAGCGTTTTGTTTGCATGTGCGAAAAATTGTCCAAAAATTTATTAATTAGGCTCAAAATGTTCGTCTCGCAGAGTACAACAAAACTGTGTAATTAGTTTTTGATTTTATCTATATTTAGTACTCCATGCATGCTATGACATTTTGATGTGACGAGAATCTTCTTTTTGCATAGTAAATTTGGGTGTGGGAATTCTGGAACTAAACAAGGCCTTGGTCGATCAGGTCATGCAGTCATGCGCGCTCCCGCTACTTGCTGTCGTCTGAAGCCACCCCACCATCTCGCTCCTTCCAAAGAATCCAAACCGGCCTCCGCGGTCCGCGCTGCTCCAGCTTCTTTTGTGTCCATCTATGTCTTCCAGTCTTCCTCTTCAACGACAAGCAAGCAGGGAGAAACTTGCCTCATCACGCCACGCCTCTGCGCCCTGCTCTCTATGAAGTCACGTTCTCATTTCCTATGTTTCTCAAGTCAAGGACCATCCATATATTCGTAGGTCGCAAATTGTATGGCAAGACAAACTAGATAATGGCTGTGTTTAATTAGTTCCAAAAAGGAGATTGTAAAATTTGATGAAAATGTCATATCGGTCACTGTAGCGCGCTGTAGCATTTTTCGTTTGTTTGTGGTAATCGTTGTTCTACCATGACCTAACTAGGCTCAAAAGATTCGTCTCACCGTGTACATCAAAACCATGCAACTAGTTTTTTTATTTACCCACGTTTAGTGCTCATACATAAGGAGAGAGATTTGATGTGATAGGTGAATAATGAAGTTTGGAGAGAGAATTTTGAGAAGTTTGTGGAAACTAAACACAACCAATAAGTGAAGTAAAGTACCAAATTAAGAAACATATAAACTCAAATCTAGCTGGCCACGAAAATTGATGCTCTTTCCAATCCTCACTCTTCATTGCTATGGCGTTGCCTTTTCTCTGTCTTGCAGACTACTAGCTGGGAAAGTCTTACTCTTGGATTCAGCTTGAGTACATATATAAACTCTCTTGCCGGGAAGCCCAGTAAGATGTTTCGATTTGCACCCTATTATACCTTATATATAGTGTCTACACATCGTTAATTGATATAGTTGCTTCGATGGCCAAAAAAGATAGAAATTATGATTTATGAAGAAAACATGGTCTACGGGTGACATCAAGTTTCATATTGCGTTAGTTCTTGACGATGTTTTAATACCGACGTAACTGTGGGAAAGAATCATGATCTTATATCTTCTTCATAATCTCTAGTTAATTATAAAATAATGATTATTTCTACGGTACGTCATAACTTTATAAAAAGATCCTTAATATCTTTAAAAATTAACCGGCAGTCCTCTCTCTCTCTAAAAAGTTCGAATCGAACTCGACAGAGTACATAGCCAGCAGCGCCCCCGCCTGCACAGACTCCTGCTTCTCCTACACGCGGACTCCTCGTGCCCCACTGCCCCGTCCCTATGCGTTACGGCCGTGAATAATTATTGGCAAGTGCAAAAAACCGTGTGGCCCAGCAAAATCAAACCAGTACGGGTTCTTCCCGCGCGCCTCCTTTCAGCAGCGTCACTGCACATGGACCCCGCGCCCACCCTTCTATGCTAGCGCTATCCCTTTTCACTGCTAGGGGTGTTTGGATTCGTGGGTGACTAGAGACTAGAGACTAATTTTAGTCACAAAGGACTAAACCTCCAAACACCCCTGACTAAAGGGTGACTAAAACCAGTTTAGTCTCTAGTCACCCCTAACCCAACTTTTACTTAGTAAAGTCCTCCTCCCTCTTTCCTCTAATTAATTGCATGGGCCACGTCACCTAGGAAAGAGAGGCATGCAACGCGGGAGGGGCAGAGCACCAGTGCGGGAGGGGTAGAGCGCGTGGGAGGACGTGCCGCATGGGGGAGAGAGAAGGGAGGAGAGGAGAGAGAAGGGAGGAGAGGAGAGAGAAGGTGAAACGAACCGGATTCTCGAAACTGAGAATCCGACTCCCTGTACCATTGTGATAGTCCAGAATCAACGGCTATCACGTACAGAACTCATTTCAGCCAAATATCACATCCATGCAACGATAAACCTGACTTCAATCATTATTTACATATCAGAGTACGAGGTTAGTACATGCCACTTGGGCTACATCGACAAGATGAAACATCTACGCAGCGGTAGCTAGGCCTTCAAGTCTTCATCTTCAATCTCCACCACAGGCATCCTTGAGCGAAGCACGTAACCCTCCAAAGCAGCATACATTAGAGTTGTAGTTATCACCTGAAAGCTCCAGAACTGTTCCCAAGGAAATGGGACAGGTCCACGTCACCAACCATAATATGATGCAAGCTTTAAAGTGGCTTATTCTAAGGATATAAAAATAATCAAGGTTTGAGCCAGGGTTTTCCTATGCAAGCAGCAGCAATAACCCAATTTCATCTCACCTCCAACTCCTTCTCTCACACGCACATCCACTCCCCAAATCCACCCGTCAGCCTCACATTTTCCCATCGGGCTCGTCCTGCCACAGCAGGTTCCTGCAAAAACATCATCCACCAACACCTTTCACTCACTAGTCGACTCGGTGAGCTCCCTCCCCACCTTGTCTCAACAGCCTCAGCTAGACCAATCTCTCATAACCCGAATCAAAGGATGAGGTAAGAAAGCAGATTCCCATGCTAGCCGGGGCTTCTCAGAAATGGGTCGTCCGTAACCGTGGACACGGCTATACGTATAGTTTACACTCTGCAGAGGTGGCACTCCAGGAATCCATCCGGGCTGCAAGGCTAGTCCGCAACCAACCTGAGACAAAGCCCACAGCAAAGACCCTAAACAGTAACGGCGCCAATCCTGTCTCCCTGGGCTCGGGAAACATCCGATCTAACATCTGCCCCAGGGTCGTGAAACCTTCCCACCGGGGCCAGTCGGGGGCCGTGGTAAATCAGGGAGATTACGCCGCAACGAATCCCCCCTACACATATCAAGCTCGATTCTCCTACAGTCTCGGCGCCGCACTAGAGTAGGCTTGCTGGAACCCTCCCCATACTGGGTAGATGGTGAGCACGGTATTTCCCAAGTCCAAAGTGGGGGCACGACTCGGTCCTTAATTGTCGGTAAAACAAGTATCTGCGTCACAAGCGATCCGCCGCAACGGTCCGCAATCGGCACCCATAACAGGTATTGCCACCCAAACTCCTCAGGTACTCCTCAAGTACCAATATCCAAGAACCATGTACCCGCAACAGGTACTCCATAGGGACTGCCCGAGTGCAGCCCCTCAGCACCTCGATCAACGATCGAGTTGTTATTACTCGCTTACACCGCCTAGCTGCACTACTCCTCCCATACCACCCACAACTCACGCCAAGAGGATCAAATCACAACCATCCCAACACATGCATAGCATAGCATATTTCATAAAGTGAGTAGTAGGTAGCAAGGTAACAGGATAATAACAAAGGCAGTGCAGGTTTATTATGCGAGTAAAGTAAAGCGCTAGCATACTAGTTGCATGTCTAATAGGTATTTCAGAGAATGGTCGGGCGTGAACCTGAAGCAAAGTCCTCTTCATTCTTCACGTAGTCGAAGACGAGGTCGACGAAGTCGTCCGAGTCTTCCGAGGATCCTAACAATCGGATTACAATAACAACGATAACTAAGCAAATGAACTCCAAAAGAAGAAGCAAAGAAGAACCAAATAACACCAAACTTTGCACTAACGTGTGGATCAAGATTTTAGAAAAATAATGAAAGTTGTTTCATATCTTTCTAAGTTAGAGTCAATTTATTATGTATTTTTAAATATTGAAAGACCATTTGGATTTAATTAATGACAAAAAGGAAAACAGCATAGACATGTGGCATCACCAAAGCATGCCACATGTCGGCTCTAGGTTAGTTCTGCTGACGCTAACAGTGGGCTCTGCGTACGTCGGTGTTGACCAAAAGACAGTCAACAACTCGTTACGAAAGAAGGGTCAGAGGGTCCCATATGTCAGCATTGTGGATCCCTACATGTTAGTGGACCCTGGATTCATGTCAAGTTAGTGGGTCCGATGGTTAGTGGGAAAGGCTACACGGGCGAGGATCACTTGCGGACAGCGAGGAAGGGTGTAGGTTTGTCCCAGGGACTGTCTCAAGGCTTGCGGCCGAGGTTGGCCAGCTATGGCCAAGCATAGCCAGCTATGGCCGGCTTTGGCCAGGCAATAGCTAGCTGTGGCCGGCTGCAGCCAGGCTGCTGCTGGCCGCGGCCAGGCTGAGGCCGGCTGGGGGTAGCATCGAGTGGCCAGAGGTGGCTACGACGTGGCTGTTGCTGGCCAAAGGTGGCCACAACAAGCTGGGGCAAGGCCGAAAGCATCTGAGGCTTAGATGGGTCAAGAACTGGTTGGTTAGGAGCTTGGACAGGAAAGCGCACAAGGTGTTCGATAAAATGTCGCGACAACATGTCATTGCGGCGAACAGTGGCAATGCGGAGCTGGGTCTCAAAGCGACACGGGCAAGGGAGAGCTTGAACGTGTGGGCACCTGGCTGACCAGGGCCGCAGCGTCCATGGCGGCGCAAGTTGGCGACGAGGGTGCACACGGCTGGCGAACAGAGACAGCAGCACGGGCTGGAGCATGGTGACAAGGCGAAGGACGCGCTCGCTCATGACGTCGTGGCACTCCACGGTCATGGCGAGGCCACGGTGTCTCATGTTGATGCGGCGACAGCGCGGCTGCTAGGCAGAAGCAAAGGCAGCAGCAACGGCTCGGCGAGGGCGACACGAAGACCGGCGATCAGGCATGAGAATAGGGGGTTTGCTGGACGGGCAGCTCACCATGGGGCTCGCGTCGGTGACAAGGTGAGGCAGGGAGACGTTGGGGCCGTGGCGAGGAGACGCAGGCAGGCTCGCGGTTTGACTTGGACATAACGTCGAACAGGTCGGGGGCGAGGTGGACGACGGTTGAAGACGGCAGCTCGCGGTTCAGCTCCTCCGCTCGCTCGGCGTTGGCGTCGGCGTCGTAGTTCAGCTCGGCCTCCTGGTGCTCGCGGTCATCGACGTAGTTGTTACCGGCGCACAGCTTCAGCCCGGCGGCCGCAGTGCTCCTCTTCCTCGGCGTCGTCGGCGCGGCGCTCGACGCGGTCGTCGTGGTCCGGCCTCCGGCTTGCGGTCGTCGGCGGTAGAGGCGCCGCGCTCGGCTCCTCCTTGCTGCAGCTCCGGCCTCCGGCTTCGTCGGCGGTGTTTCCCTTGTCGACGTCGTTCAGCTGCGGCTCGCGGCGCGGCTCGGCACCACGGCTGCAGAACGGGGCCTCCTCGACTTCGCGGCGCCGGCCTCGTCCCCTCTCTTGGATGGCGCAGCGTCTGGTGGAGAGGAGTGGATGGGGCTAGCCCCTGGCGGCGGCTAGGAAGGATGGGAGAAGGGGTGCGGCGCGCTGGAGTTTTATACAGGAGAGCTAGGGCATCCGGGGCTGGTTCCCATGGGTGGACGGTCGACGATCGTTGGCTTCCGTGCCTGGGGGCACGCGGCATGCATCCGAGGGGCGAGGGCAGAGCGGAGCAGGTGGGGGGTAGCGGTGCGGCTGGCTTTGTCGCCGCGTGAGAGGCTTCGCGAGCAGCTCGCGTGAGAGAAAAAGCGAAGGAGAGAGAGAGCTGCGTGCGAAGGAAGAAAGAAACCAGAGAAAGAAAGCGACAGGTGGTGGCAGCTTCGCGTGGGGAAGACGCGACCTGCTGGTGGGCTCCATGCGTCAGCGATGTAGGAAAAAAAAGAGAGCTGGCGCTGGTTGTTGCGCATGCAACAGCGGTGGGCATGCTGGGCCGGATTAGAACAGCTAGGCTGGGCTGCACGTCAGGAAAAAGAAAAGAAGATGAGAGTGCTGGGCCGAACTCCACGCAAGGTGCTGGTTTGGATTTGCCAGCCAGCAGGATTATTAGTTGGGCTAGCTGGTTTCTGACTTTTGTTCACGTAGGAGAAAAGTCGTAAAAGGGAAAAGAGGGTGACCTGAGGTTCTCGTGAACAGCAGCATGCAAAGGGAGATAGATATTGGACCAAATAATCTTAGCTCACGAAATAAATTTATTTCGTAAACTCGGTACAAATGATTTAGACTAATTCTCCGGTAACGAATTAATTAGAAGATAATTAATTCGAAAAGCCGAAAAATATTGTCATAATTCAAATGAAGCTCATAGAAGTTTAATACAAATGAATTAGACTGTTTCCCGAAATCAAATCAATTAGCATGGAATTGATTCGAAGAGTCGGAAAATTATGTCGTAATCCATTTATCAATTTTCCAGAGCACTCATAGATTGAGCTGGCTGAGAAAGTTAGCGGGTCATGTTAGTTGGTTAATTAGCAGGCTGAGTTAGAGGGCTGATTGAAGTTAGATAGAGCAGTTAGCGGTTAGAGCCCAAGAATTAGTTGTTAGCGTTAGATTTAATTTGAATTTAGAATTCAAATTAAACCACAAAGAACCAAGAAACCAACTAAGAGCCAAATCACACTAACATTAAATGGTCCTTAGCACACAAGGCAATTTAATTAGTTTATTACTAAGAGTTTAGAGAAAGCACAAGAAGACAGTCTTATGATTATGAGCAAATCACATCAAGCACGAAATTTTTTTAAAATCCACATTTTTATCATTCCGGAAAAATCCGGGATGTTATAGAAGGAAAGGTAAACTTGTATTAAATGTTCTTTAGTCTCATCTTTCAAACAGCAGGTGACTAAAATTTTTTTAGTCTGACTAAACTTCAGTCACCTGACCGAAGGATCCGAGCACCCTTTAGTCAGGTCCACGCAACTCAGCAGTCCGCATGGCCGGGCAGGTCCAGGCAAGGGTGCGCACTGACCAGTGCAAGCAAGCAAAACAACTAATCTTCCGTGCTCACATGCTACTGTCCACCAGGCCACGATTGCGTCCTTGTGTAGAAAGAAGCATCATGCTGCGCATGTGTTGACATCATCAGTTACCTTCTAAACCTTTTATACCCATATTTGGAATTGGGAATTAGGCAAATAATATATGAATGATTATGCTGTAATCCAGTGTGAGTTTAGAGTCCTCTTTAATAATGTCTTACTTGAGTTTTATTTTTACGTTCATGTGTTCTAAAATTATATATACTTCAGCCATTGTCATTTTTAGAAAATTCTACCATGTAACCCTGCTAGTTGTACGAGATTTTAGTTTGCACTCGGATTTAAGTTGGATTTGTGAAAGGAAGCATGAAATAATATTGACACACATATATATACTCTCTAATATCTTGAATAAATGATGCAGCTTTGATTCTGTTGGACTCTTGTAGTATAAAGGATTTCATCAACTCGTTTAAGGTTGTATGTGAGCAACATTACTAATCCCCAAATCTCCTCCTACATGCCACTAGCTATGATACAAAGGCTTTGGCTTTCCTCTTGTATTGCATGATCGAGGTTTTATAAATGATCAATTTGATCTTTTCAGAATCACAAGTAGTATTTAACCCTAACAACATATAGTCGTCCGTGACAACGCACGGGCACAATTGCTAGTCTAATTTAATCATAATTAATTTTAGCTAAAAATAAATAGCATTTTAATCCAATTTTAATTAAATATAATCCTTAAAAATTTTAGTATAGAATTTACCGTCTTTACGTACTTCCTCTGGTTTGGTAAAAGAAGTCGTTTAGGACAGCGATACAGTCATCAAAGCATAACTTTGACTTCTTTTTTATATATAAATATTTCTTAAAAAGTTGTATATGTATATTTTTATGAAAGTAATTTTTAAAATCAATCTATTTATATAATTTTTATATTTTCAAACTGAACGACTTAAATATTATTCATGATTTATATTTCTAATGTTTAACTAAAACTTTCCAAAACAACTTATTTTACTAAACCGGAAGGAGTACCGTCCATCTACGGTAGACGCTGCTGGGTCATCTACTTGTAGTTGTATACAGTACAAGGAGTGCATGATCCGTCTTGTCTTTGTCGGTTCCCTCTTGGATCAGGAGAGCTGGAGAGGGGTGTGGTCGACGCCGCTTGCACGGCATACCGGCGCCTGACCCGACGGGGATAGATGGGATAGATATACGGTCGGCTTCAAGCGAGACCACGTACAGCGCCTCTCCTTGTCCCCCGCATCACCAGCTCCTGGGGCCCGGCCGGGGCACGACAGCTGTTTGATCTGCCACCATTATTACCACATTAATTCAATGGCGCGTTCGGCAGAAGCAGAACACGTCGAAGCAACAGGTTGGACCGGGGTCGTGTTGGCGCTAGCAGGAAGAAGGCCCCATGGTCACTCCGGACGCCTGCCTGGAAGTTGCCGGCCGGCCGCCGCCTGAGCCTGCTGGGCGGCGCTTTGAACCGTGCAGCCTGCGGCCCTCCCTGCCTAGGCTACGACTCGCTCGAAAATCAGAAGAGCCCAGCAACAGTATTCTTACTTGGGCTGATCTACAAAACCCACGAGCCCAGGTCATCGCTTATCAACAGCCCAGCCCAAAATGGCCCATGATGGGAGGACCATACAGCTCGATTGATGGGATTGACCGGACCTGGGCCGCTGGCCACAGAGCTCGATCTCAGAAAAAAATTGAATGAAGTTCAATGCTAATCCAATAATCGGATTGTAATAATCAAACTTCCAGCTGATCGCAGAACACATACATCTTCGTTTTTTGTTTTTTTCAAACTCCCTCCGTCCCAAAATAAATGCAATTCTAGGGTTCAAAATTTGTCCCACAAATAATGCAACTTTGACCTTCCAACCACAAAAGACAAGAGTCTCTGAAAATTTCTCATACGAAAGACAAGCCAATGTCTAAAAGACAAGAGGTAATTTTGTAATTTTATATCTAGCATTAATTTGCGTGTCCGGTCCTAGAATTGCATATATTTTGAGAGGGAGGGAGTATGCATATGTTGGACTATCTCAAACATCTCACTGACAGGTTTAGTGGCTCAGTGCTGCACACAGAACGCGAAAGACCGCATCTACGTCACTTTTTGACCCGACGAGCAAGACGATCAATCTGTCTACGGTAAAGGCAAAAAAAAACGTAAAATTTGGTGAAAATGTCACATCGGATACTGTAGCGTACTTTAACACTTTTCGTTTGTTTGTAGTAATCGTTGTCGTACCATGACCTAATTAGGCTCAAAAGATTCGTCTCGTCGTGTACATCGAAACCATATACTTAGTTTTTTTATTTATCTATATTTAGTGTTTGATGCATGAGGAGAGATATTTGATGTGATAGGTGAATAGCGAAGTTTGAAGAGACAATTTTTAACATTTGAAGGGAACTAAACAGGGAAAAAAGGTATCTACAGCCAAACTGCGAGGGTCTGTGATCATCGCACCATTACTCGGTGGTGACCGTCTCGTCTCTGCACGCTGCACGGTCCGGCGTGCCTCAACTCCGCCTCAAAAATCTGGACGGCCACGACGACGAAGCCGGCGGGGGCCTAGCCACTGCCTCGGCGGGCCCTGTCCCTGTGCCGGCGCCGCCGCGGCACACCGGGCACGCGGCGACCGCGCCGTCGGAGCAGCGCGCGCAGAGGCAGAGGTGATCGCGCGGCGCGAGCGCCACGGTCGCCGGCCTGACCCGGCACGCCCCGCACCGGAGGTCCAGGCGCGCCGACGACGCGGCCGGGCCCGGCTCCGCCGCCGCCGCGCGCTTCAGCCTGGAGCGGAGGCTCTCGTTCTGGCAGGTCAGCAGCGCCACCTGCGCCCTCGCCCTGTCGAGTTCGCTCGAGAGCCCCTGCAGGAGCTGGGCGCTGAGCCCGCACGCCTCGCAGCGCTCCTGCCTCGCCGCCGCCGGCAGCGGCGGGCCGGCGAGCTGCAGGATGGGGACCGGGGCCGGCGTCGGAGGCCGCTGCGCGTGCCCGGCAGGCGAGGTGCGCGGCGCGCACGTCAAGCCGGCGCCTGCCCGGAGATTGTGGCGCCGCTCGGCCACGGGGTAGCCCGGCACCACGACGACGGACGCCGCCAGCCGGTCGGGAGCGAACGGCGTGCGCGACGTCGTCGGCAGCGGGGTCACCATGCTGGGCGCCGGCGCCGGCGCGTGGACAGTGGCGTCCGCCCGACGACCCAGCCGCTCCGCCGCCGACCCCAGGCGGAGGCTGAGCGTCGGGGACGGTGGCGGCACGGGATCCTGGCCCTGCAGCGGCCGCCGCTGGACGCGGTCCCCGGTGACCCGGGACAGCAGGTCTCGCTCCATCACCTCGTCCTCCTCCCTCCAGGCTCCAGCTCTCCGCGATGCTCCTGCTAGCACCAGCAGCCCAGCAGCAAGGAACAAGAAGGAAGTGAGAGATGATTGACCACCACCCCTGCCCGTTGAAGTAGTACGTCGTGGAATCTATGCCACTCTGCTCTCTGCCAATTTTTCAGCTTCTCGTGTGTCGCTATCTGTCCCTGGATTACGTCCACATCATCAAGCAGGGAGAAAGTGTCGTTACGCCAGCACCCTGCGCGGGACAGTGAGCGTCAGGGGGGTCCAGGATTTCTTTGTCTTTCTGAGAGGTTGAGATCATATCATCATGCATTCATACACCCGGGAAAAGGTTCGATTGAGAAGCGACATGGAAAACTACACAGGACAGAATCCTAGAAGACAACCTGGGTCTCGCATCGTACGTTGTGGAGTACACGGTCTCGGCCTTCGGTTTCATATCGGGCTTGTTCCGCTGCAGCTCAACACTTTGCATGTAAATGCCGTTCCGTTCAATTAAGGCGCAAGAAGATTTTGTATCTATTACCATGTGAATGGTTATCACGGCTTCTACCTGTGGTTCAGCAGCAGCTGGACAGGGCAAAAAGATTTTCTTTCCTTTTGAAATGCAAAGCAAGTGAAATTACTGCTGCTGTTATTGCTGTGAAAAAGATGCAACTACGAACTACCCCCGGTCACTGCCTCACTGGTGAGCCAGTATTATAACAGGCTGCAAGCTGACTGAATCCTACGTGGAGGAGACGAGAGAGAAGAAAAGACTGAATCCTAAGAGAAGAAAAGGAGACGAGAGAGAAGAAAGCGGGCGTTTTGCTTACCGCCGGCTGAAACCTTGGCTTGGACCGCTGCTTGTGGGCCTGTGAAATGCCAGCCGCTAGCTTGCAGCCGGCAGCGGGCGCAGCAGCAGGCGCATGGCCTGGCATACAGCCGGCCAGCCGGCTAAACTATTATTTTTTTTGAAAGTAAAGGCAGGAGCACTGCCGATTCATTTAAGAAGAAGAAGCAATTGTACATCACGCGCCGAAGCGAACACCACCACACACAAACAACGCACGCGAACAACGCACACAACAAAACACTACACCACCACCTGGGAGAAGAGTCAAAGTAAGCCGTCGCAACCCGCGCCGTCGTCACCAACGCTGTATTACAGCCAAAGCCATAACCCGCTGCAAGCTCAAGAGGCCACCTGACACCTCCACCATGAGCTATCACCACAAGCTGCACACACACGATCGTCGATCTCTCTGCTCCGACTTTGCTTCGATAGAACACTCCCGTCACAGTACCAATGAAACCACCGATCCTGGCCACTCTGCGTGGGGGCCTCGCCACATCCACCGCCTCACTCCTCTGCCAAGGACTCGGATATCTAAAACCGCTATGAGAGCGACACCTCCGCCTAGCCATCACCGAGATCACAACAGCACCAAGCGCGCCAGCCCGAGGTTACACCCCCATGGGCCCTCTGCACCTCCCATCCAGCACGGACCAAGCGCACCACCATAGCCGCAACACACAAGGCAACCACCCCAAGCCGACCACCACCACTGCCATCGGTTGAGACGGTTCCAGATGCGGCGCCTCCAAGAAGGGCACGACGCCAATGGCGCCGTCACCGCACGTCCACAGAGGACGGGTTTTATCCCCCGGAACCCCGTGCTGCAAGGACATGGTGATCCTCAATGGTGCCCTCAGCAGGGAAGAGCGACGCCCCGAGGGCGCCGCCACCATTGCCACCAGCGTGGAGGCTTTCGCCCGGACATCATTCCTGCCACACACTCAACCATTGATGGAATCCTGCAACTCATCGCAACCACCAACCGGAAAAAGCCCGGCACAGCCGGGGGGACCATCGCGGCACCACCAGGAAGCACCGGACGGCCCCGACCCCACCGGGCGGCGCCGAACCAGCATCGTCGTCGAGGAGAGGAGCACCACCAACCTGCCGAAGACTCCCGTTGCCCGCGCGAAGGATCCCCCAGCCCCGCCAGCACCAAGCCGCCAGGCTCGGGCAGCAGGCCCAGGGGATCCCGGCTGCCGAACCGGCGCCACAGCACCGGCCACAACCACCGCCGGCCTCCACCTTGCGCACCCACGTCGACCGCTGCCGCCGCCAACACGCCGGCCAACCGTCGCCGTCGGGGACCCGCGCCAGCCACTGCCGTCGTTCCCATCGGACCGCCGGCCCCCGCCCCCGCCACCCACAGCTCGCGCCTCCCGCCGCGCGGCCTCCAGATCTGGCCGGGGCGGCGCCGGATCTGGGGCCCCAAGCCTCCGCCGCCGCCAGGCTGCCGGCGAGAGGCGCCCCGGCCACCCAGGCGGCCGCGCCCGCCCATTCCGCCAGAGGAAGGGAGAAAGGTGCCCGTCGCCGCCTTCACCGCGGCCGCGCGAGATGCCGGCGAACCGCTCGGGCGGCGGCGCGGCTGGAGGAGGCGGGGAGAGGGGCGGCGGCGGCGGCTAGGGTTGGAGCCCGCCCCGGTGACGGGGCGGGGGCGACACGAACGGGTTTAGTTCGATTATGGCGTTTGATTGTTTGAACTTATAACTCAGCTTTACGCTAAACTATTAACCATGCTCTAAAGAGGAACACAGTACGAGACGACGAGACCAGGGCGCCAGCAGCCCAGCACCGCTCCAAGTCAACACGCCAACGCCACGGCAGGCGGTGTCAGCCAGTCGGGAGCGCGAGATCGCACGCATCTTTTGCCTCCCCTCTTCTCCGCGCGGCTTCCCCTGGCGGCTGCCGGCTGGAGTGCCCCTGGTCCCGAGGCAGTGTCCCGTCAGGGGCAGCAACACTGAACGCCTGACGCAGTGACGCAGAACCCCATCGGCTTCCTGCCACCTCATTGATCATCTTCGAGTCCTCGCAGTCTCGCGCACGTTTCCATCGCTCCCTCCTCTCCCGCTCTAGGCCTCTAGCTCAGACAAAACAGAACTCCATTCATTAATCTTTCATACGACCATATGCCCAAAAATCTCAAGTCTTGACACACAGTTCTTACAAAGAATGGACATTATTCTAGTAAGCAAAGCAACAATGTAATGATGTATCAACTACAATGTCAATAAATTCTGTACTACTCTGGTCAACATGTAGTTTCGTACGTGTCAAACAAAAACATGTAGTTTTGTATGTTCCGTTCGCCAATCAATTGGGTACAATGGATCATCAATGTTTGGAGCCAGGTATTTTCATACCAATCACAAAGGTTTCCTACAAATACAAAATCTTAACACCAAATGACACTCCATTCTGATCTATGCGCGATCACGACGCCCTACCGCAAGCCAGAGTGCTCCAAAATTGCAATGGCCAACAAAGGTTCATGATGCGCAACAATAGGCTGGAATCTATTAGAAAGAACATTACTTTGTTTATGAAGTTTCTCCGCATTATCGCATCACGGATTCTTTGACATACCATTGATCACCAGTACTGCAAAAAACACGTGGAACAGAGTTATAACAAGCTTCCAGGTTAACAGAAGACATGCGAAAGCTGACAGCAGGATAGCACCAGAACAAGAAGACTCACAAATATTTCAGACAGATGTTAAGGAAGCGAGCATGTTGCTGGCTCTGAGATATGGTAACAGAACCTTCAATGTTCTGGTCTTTGTTTAGTTCTATAGGTTCAAATAAATGCAATAGGGTCTGCAAAATAAAAATAACAGTCAGTATTGTGGTTCTTAACATTCAGGTCTGCTGGAAATATCAATCTATAACCACATATATATGAAACAAGAAAAGGTGGGTACTACAGAAAACAATCACCTGCTGCCAGTGAGTAGGGGCATCCTCTGGTGCAGTTGAGAGAACAATGGACACGTCTTGTTTTTTCTTTTTAGTGCTCTGGCTAGCATTTTGGGTGTTCCCATCCAAGGATTGGTTTGCTTGCTTCTTGGATTTCTGACGAATTGGTCCATTGAACTCAACATCGAACCAAAATGCAAAACCATGTAAAGGAGCTACGCAAACGTAAAATAAGACATGGAGAGAAAATTTAGCACAATCTTCTTACACAAATTATAGAAACACAAGCTTGACAGATATTGAGTACACAAAATCAACATAACTTCCAATGACAATTTGCTACGCAGAAGCTAAAATCAATGCAACTGACAGATTGATAGAGGGAAACAGCTAAGCAAGACGAAGACATGACATCGAAAAAAAGATCAACCAAACAATAAGACTCTAGATAAACAGTCATTTAGATCATGACAGGGTAGCAAATGTGCACTTGTTCCCATTAGGGGGTAACAATGAAACTTAATTGTACATATATCATAACATGCATCACAATGTAGCAAACTAACTTGTAAGAATGTGAATATTGTATTCTTGCAACCATGGTAAAACTGGCAGGACAGTGGATAAGCAGTCACAAAAGTACAACATAAGCCAGGTCAATTATATATTCACATGTCCATGGTAGGCTGTAAAGCCTAATTGATTTAGTGTCACTTCAATTTAAGGCAAGTGTAATAGTGTACAGATTCGATATTAGTTTCTCTCTACTGCCATTGTTCCATTCAGTCCCAAGCATTAAGCCATTAAACCATTAAAGCACTTGATAGAAGGGCAGTCTAGTCATCATCCCATTTTCCTGGTTTAGGCAATCCTGCTTAGTCAGACTACCTCTTGATCATAAATAATACATTCAATCAATCTTCCTTGGAAGCAAGGAAGAAAAGAAGACTGCTTTGAGCCTTTGACCAAAATTGATTAGAATCAGCCAAACAGTCTAGTAGAATAGGCTCATATACTTGCTGGCTACCTGAAGGCTGAGGTTGCTTATCACCTTATGGTAACAGTGTTGCAAGCAAGAAATAAACACTCTCACAATAAGAATACAAGTTGCGCTTCACCCATAAGCCTAATGAATCAGCCAATTGGGTAATGACGGTTCAGGGTAGTCTTAATCAAAACATCGTAGTGGTTTATATAAGTAGTTACCTCCAGCAGGAGCAAAAAAATCTCAGACCTCCCAAATAGGGATGAGGTATGATTATGGATTTATGACATGCTATTATCTCACTATATGGACTTTATTGGTGAAATCATTAGCCAAGAAAAATAGTTGTGTAAATCTAAATCATGGACTCATTAGCCGTTTGTCTTATCACCAGATATAAAAAAAGAAGAAACTAGTACAATTTACCTTGCAACATTGATGTAAATTTAAATGCAGCAGTAATGGTTTCAAGCTCCTGAGCTTGTATGGTATAACAATCCACCTGTGCCACCTGCAACAGGAAACCAAGTAAATTGTACTTCAGACAAAAAGATAGGATCACTTTACACAGAATAATAAAAAGCAGAACTAAATCAATATTTATTATATACTGAGGCGTGAGAGTGGTCTGCAAATAAAACATAAGGCAAGCAGACAATAATACACACTTCTGACAAAATAATTGGGACTCACCACAGTTGGCCATGTCAATACATTCTCTCCGCTAATTGTCTCAACAGATGGCTCCATGAATGCACATTGTTTTGCAAGAGGCATCATAGAGGACACTGAAGTCAAGTTAAAAAAAAATTGGAATCTGCAATAGTTAAAAAGAAAGCTTATATATTTTCAGAGACAATGGGACAACATGACTCACTTTTTATACCATATACATCCCGCCAGAAGTACACACTATCATGATATCTCTGAGAATTTGTTATAGGTGCCATGTAAAGCTGCAATAAAAATTATGCCTTGTATGTCAGCTACAAAATGGTCAAACCAACTTCAACTACCCATATCTCAAATTCATACCGATGCATGTGATGGAAGAATAAGACCTCCTGGCTTAAGCCATTTATCCCTAGCAAAAATTACACTCCCAAGCATACTCTGCATCAACATAACTAGATTTAAAACTCCAACTCCACGATTGCAGCGTAAACATTGAATTAGCCCAATATTGTCCAAACTATATGGATATTTAAAGATACCTCATAAAGAAGCATGTACCCCATCCATTCAGATATGATTATATCAACTTTTTCTTCAATAATTACATCCTGGAATTGAATATTCAAATAATAGTATTTTGTAGCACATTTAAGGATAATGAAAAATTAACAAGATAGAATTTATGGCTTTGATCCCAGAAGCATGGTAAGATCAAAACCTCACATGAACATAAAACAAAGCTTTGAGTATGCGCAAATGGTGGCAGAATGGCAAAGTCTAGATAGAAATACAAACCTCAATCCGGGCGTGTAAAACTACAACCTTATCAGATAGCTCATTCTCTCTTACAATATCCATAGCCTTGAAAAAAAGAATATTCAGAATCAGTAATAGAATTTATAGAAGCTAATAACAAAATCCGGAAAAGTAAAACCACAGATGGCATATCAGCAAAAATCGAAAAGCCATTTGAAGGATAAGGACAAACATGATACTAAAAGAACTCGAGGCTTTATCTTAAAAGAGGGAGTACCGAACCCTTTAGGGAGGTACTCACATGACCAGCAAGCACCTGGGTTCGAGCCTGGTTGGGCGGCCTCCTAAACTATTTCCCAGTTCTCCATGTGCACTTCACTAACAATGTCGGAAGGGTGGACCATCCTTGGTCTGGCACCCTTCCTACTGGGATCACCAAGAAATGCTAAAAATAAGCTACCCTAAGCATGGACAGTTTTAGTTATGAGTTGTTAAGCAGGCACAAGGGAGGGCTGGGAGGTTGGACCTTTTCAGTACAAGGTTTATTCTCCAATTGGACAACCTCAATCAGTATATAGGTGCAGGAAAAAAAAAACTATGTCTCAGCAAAATATGATAATAGATTGAGAATCTCAACTGAAAGGGAATAGAAGTATTGAGAAAAATCTACCTGTATTGCAATATCACTTGCATCAACAGCATAAACCTGCAAACACAATAAACTGATCAAGGAGATGAATTATACATGTACACAAAAATATTTCATCTATATTAGAAAATAAAGTACCACATACAGATAACTAAAGAACAATTTACACAGCACATGCAAAAAAGAGTCCACATTACACTACAACCTACTGCATGTGTTCTTAAAATAAGAAAGGACCAATTTCTCTGCAACAAATAGAAAGCTTCAACAAACAAAAAGAGAAAAGATGAATGCTGCTAGTATTTGGTATGTATCTAGTGCTAGAGATACTCTTGTACAGGTCAAACGATCAATACATTCAAACAACTTCATATCTTACTGAAATGAGAAAACGCACAATTTCTCAAGCCAAATATCTAACTGTTACTTGCAGATCAATTCAAGAGTGAAGTAAATTATGTCAAAGTTCAACAAATTTAATTGCCATACAACAAAGTGACAGGACTTGACAGAACACTAAGTATACAGAGGATCTTTCATTTCCTGGAACAGCAACAGTGGAAAGCAACAACAATTTTGCCCTGTTGAATAAAAGAAGTATAATTTCAGTACATTTCCTTATATGCCACTGGAACATGCCATTGATTTGGATCAATAACATGTGAGCCCAGGGCCCATATTTCAGACACAGGCAATGGCGTATCTGGGGCAATGGCGTATCTGGGACTATAACACTTCCCACTGATATGTGATGGTATACGGGAAAATACTGTGTTTGCCACTGGATTCTCTCACTGAGATTCAGCGTATCCCACCTGTCAGAGTGCGAATATAATGTAACATCAAGAACCTATATAATCTTGGAGTCTTGGTTAGGCATATGGTTTTTCAAATAGACAGTAATGGCACAAATAACTGGAATTCGTTATCCTACAAATGATCAATACCTCCCTGCTAAGTACCAATTCACCTCTATCCAAAAAAACGGTTAACAATTCACCAAGGTAGTGGTTCTTAAGGAATGAATTTTTAGGTGGATGGATGATGCAGGCGCAAAAGCAACAGATATAAGGGGTGCAACAAACAACTATAGAGTAAGCTAGGGATACAAAGAAAGCCCAGTCCTGATTACAAATATCATCAGCAACACACAAGCGCACAGTTAATGACTAATATGAAGTTACCCGAGTGGCACCAGCCTTAGCACAAAATATGGAAAGAACACCAGTGCCACAGCCCACATCCAAAACAACCTGAAAATTATCATTTGGACAGATACACAAGAGTTAATGAATGGAACAGATAGATATATGCCTATATCACATACAGTATCAAGCCAAGAGTATCATTTGCTCCAGAAAACAAATAAATCCAGAACTGCTCTTACCTTGCCTGAAATTAGATCTTGATGATGCATAATAGCATTTCTATAAGTAATAGTTCTCACATGATCCTGCAATCATCAACCTAAAAATCAGTACTAAATTAGAAACAAATGATTACACATACCATTATCGAGATATATATTTCCATCTCTGCATGCCTCTTTTTTTCAGAACTGAATAATCTATACACGCTCTAAATCACCAATACAACATAAATCATAAGGAGTAACACAAGTACTGAGTATCAGTGGGTAAGGAGAGGCAACACTTCACATTAGGCTTTATATGAAGGATAAGCATAGAAAATGAGTGTCATTCAGTGCCAGAAATGCTAGCTACAGTCAATGTCCTACTCATCAAGAACATACTTGGACAGATGGGCACCGTACCAGACATGAGTTCCATGAAATTCGAGACTAAACAGACTATGCAGGTTTATATTTTAGCTCAAACCTTCAAATAATACGGGGATCCTAGACATCGCCATTAGTCTCGAATTCCGATCCACAAATTGTCGCACGTGCCAAACAGAACAGAACCCTAACCCCACCGACGTAACAGGCAACACATCCACCCAATTGTCCACCAGTACGAAGCTAAAAACGAGGGTAGAGAGTGTGGGGGTAGAACCTTGAGCATCTCCTCGTGGACGCTGATGTGGGAGTAGGCCTTGAAGTAGGCTATGTCGTAGTCGGTGCAGGGCGGGGCGGCGGGATGCGATTGCGAGCCCGTAGCAATATGTCCCTGCAGAGGTCCCATGCCGCCGCCGCCGCCTACTCCGCCGCGCCGGGGCCTGCGCGGCCGTGGCAGGTGGCCGTTGCCGTCCGCACCGCCGCTGAACATGAGGGGGGAAGGTGTTCAGAGCTGGGTGGCGTCGCGGAGGTACAGACTAACTGGGACACTGGGTGTGTCTGTAGTTGGGCCCGTCAGCCCCCAAGGCCTTTGGGCTTCGAAGAGTCTGGGCTGTTGTTTCCAAAGGGGCTTCGAAGAGTCGGCTCGGCACTGCTTGCTTGGCGCGAGCCTTGCGTGTGAGCGCGTGAAAAACTGGTTCCCGTCGGCGACCGACGACATACTGCTCACCGAAGCCTGCGCGAAGACGAGAACAGTGAACAGAGAGAGAAAAGAAAAAAAAGTAACAAGTTCCAAAACGCAACTCCCAAATACACTATAAAAAAGAAGATTCTTCATCACATCAAAATATTATAACATGCATGGAGTACTAAATGTAGATGAAATCAAAAACTAATAACATGCATGTGTTACTAAATGTAGATGAAATCAAAAACTAATTGCACAGTTTTGTTGTACTCTGCGAGACGAACATTTTGAGCCCAATTAATTAATTTTTGGATAATTTTTTTACAAATACAAATAAAATGCTACAGTAGCGCAATGATTACGAAGTGACGTCTTACTCCCAAATTTAACCTCCCAATTCTAACATCTAAACAAGGCCAAAGAAAAGAAATCGAGAATGATGTGGTTTGGCAACTGATTGTGAATGCCCAACTCTGGTCAAAATAGTTCGAAAGATTAAGGCCTTGTTTAGATGCAAAATTGGGAGTGTAAATTTGGGGGTTTGGGGTCATGTCGTAATCATTGCGCGTACTATAGCATTTCGTTTGTATGTGTAAAAAATTATCCAAAAACTGATTAATTAGGATCAAAATATTCGTCTCGAAAAGTAAACACAAAACTGTGCACTTAGTTTTTTATTTCATCTACATTTAGTACTCCATGCATGTTATGACATTTTGATGTGATGGAAATCTTTTTTTTCATAGTAAATTTGGGGGTGTAAATCCGAGAACTAAAGAAGGTCTAAGGAGTACTCCCTCTGTCCCTAATTAAACGTCGTTTTGGGTTTCCGTGTCACACATTGAATTGAATTTGTAGAAAAAACGTGCAACATTTGCATCTTGTGAAAGGGTCTCTAGCCTAGTGGTTAGAGCACCTGAGTAGCACCCTGCAGATCCAGGTTCGACTTCCTGTGGGAGCGAATTAACTGGGTTTGGAATAAAGAAAATTAAAAAAATAGGTAGGGGCTTTCCTACTGACTCCGGTCAAAAACATTTACATCTTCAACTAAATTTGTTAAAAAACTAGATTTAAATATCTATCTAATGATATTAATTTTGTACTATAAATATTAATATATTTATATATATATTTAATCAGAATTATTTCTTGATAAGCGAAAACGATAAACATCTAGGGACCGAGGGAGTAGAGACGAAACTATGTCACACCACAAGCGCACTTTTTTTTTGTTCGGTAATGCTCTGTATCGAGCGTCCGACGCGTGCTCTCCTCCGAACGGTACGTGGCGCTATCCAGTCTAATTTTCATTTCTCTGTCCCACGCGTTGGTTTCCTCGCCCAGCACATATCACCACAACCGCCGCTTCCCTGCACATCCTTCCTGATGCGACCGCCCATACTCAGAAACGCCGCTCCTCCGTGTCCGCCGCTACGCGCTCCTCCGCGGCCGCCGAGACGCTCTTCCGCCGGCGCCGGCGCCGTCGCTGCGCTCCTCCGACTCCGCGCGCCGACAAGGACGTCGTCGCCGCCCTGCCCGCCGCCGTCCGAGCTCCGCCCCGCGCATCGCCGCGGACGCTGCAGCCCCGGCCGTCGCCGTCCGTGCGTGTCGCCGCGGCGGCCGCCTCACGCGTCGTTGCGGGCACCGCGCTCGCGTGGGTGGCTCCGTTGACGCCACCATGGCTGCCGCGGAGGAGCTCCTTGCTCATCGTCCTCTCCATCTTTCTCGTCCTCTGCACCACCTGTTTTTGCTAGGTTTTGTTCCATGATGTTGCAAGCGTATATTTCTCGTGTTTCAGATGTTTTTAAAAAGTGTCGCAACTGTTTTATGTGAATGTTACAAAAATAGATCTGGATGCTATGATGTTACATATATGTTTGATAAGCACGTTGCAAGTGTTTTATCCAGATGTTGCATTTTATCGAGAGGTTTTGGGTGCGGCCATGCCTGACTGAGAGTTGGGAGCGCATCGTCTTTTATGTTGCAAACGATGATTATTCATGTTGCGGCTACTATTGTTTGATGTTGCATACACTGTTTTTGGATGTTGCAAATTTTTTATATGTTGCATGCGACATCTTACCCATGTTGCGTGCCGCCGGGATTTTCCTGTGCTACAGGACGAAAGCCATAATGTTGCATGTAACATGGGTGTAATGTTACGGTGGGAGTTTTTCTAGGTTAATCAGACGGTTGCTGCTACTTCGATCAGACCGGCGCTAGCAAGACCGTTTTTTTTTAAGTCATCTATGCTGTGGATTCGACCAGTTCTGTTACTTGGAATCTTGGATCTCAGGATCTGGTATGGGGTAGGTACTAGAAATACTGCGAACTGAGTGTAGCTCCTGGTGAAACTTGTTCGTATGAACTCGAGTCATGCGACTTGGTACGGGGGCTCGTATTTTTTAAAATACCGAAAGTGCTAATGCATGTCTACGTTCCTTCAACCATTACTGATCGCATCTTCAAAACAAAGGATGAGATCTGAAAGAGGGTCAGTGCCTCTATCAACATTTGGCCCGTGCTCCGTATATACCTACCGTCCAAGCGCTTATAAAAAAAATACCTACTGTCCAAGCAAAATTGCAACTTACCCCTTAGTTCGGTTCAAAGGAAAATGAAATCATTTATATTTTGCGCAGTCAATATTGATGTGTAATGGACCTGCCACCTGTGATAACAAAAGCGGCAAAGTGCAGATACAATATCTCTCTACTATACCATAATCTCATTATTCATCAATCATCAACAATATTAAACCAAACATGGGATCTCGCAAGACAGCTAACACTAACACCACTGCCTTCTTTTCAGAGCAAGATCGCCTTTCTGACGGGGCTCTGCATAGGTTCCACGTACGTTAGGTCAACACCTGGCATGGAAAACGGAGTTGAAACCTGGAACAAAAGAGAGATTATGATACCATTGAACCAAGTCCGGATTAGCGGAAAGCGAGCAGTTTTACACATCAGATTACAAGTCCGAGCCCATCACCTGGTGGGGCGCACCATGTTCTTGAACCATTGATCTGGCAGGGAAGTAGTTTTCTGAGTTTGTTTAAGATTCTGAATGATTCTAAACACAAAGAGGTGCAACCGAAAAGCACACGGACAATTGGGAACCACAACTAAAAGGGAGATCTTAAGCCGAAAGGATCAGCATAATAGATTTCTTTTGTTTTGCACTGATCAGCAATATACTGAAAAGAAGTTCAAGATTTAAGTAAACAAACCGACGAGCTCAGGAGCCAAGCATGGCGTTATTGCCGTTATGAAGCAGCCAAAAATGCCAGATAGTCAACTTATTATACCATGGACGAACAATGATATACAGAGATGAAAAGGTACAGTTAGCGCGTTAGCAGAACCCATGATATGAAAGCATTTGTGCATTTCCTTCTGAACCCGATTACACGAACACGCAATGGCAAGAACACATCCGAAATCATCTTTTTATTGCTTTGACTCTTCTGTTCCATACTTAGTATCAGATTATCAAACCCACATCTTCCCCAGACAGGTGCCATTAATCTTGTCATGTACACGTGGCATGTGCACATTTTCTAGCTCGAGATTCCTAACAACATTCTCCACAAAAACGTGCGTGAAAGTCACACATCAGACATGCATGCACCGAAACCAAATGCATACGGGTGGTTTGGTTTGAAGTTTGAATAAACCACGTGTTTGTTTTTATTTCCTCTGCACTCTCCACGAACCGACCATTTCCCACAATAGGAAGAATTAAAAGAATCAGTTATGCACTTCGTGTCATAAACTATATAGAGTTCAAATGTTCATCGTTATTAGGTGCAAAGCCTACATGCTCTCCCATCAGGACCTTCTAAAGCATGCCATCAACTACCTCGCCAACACAACTCGTACAAAGCAATAGGAAGTGCAGTAGGAAAGCAAAGCATCGATGCCCCCTCATTAGCTGGGTTGAAAGCTCCAAGTGTTCTGCTCGTGCCCATTCCTTTAGTCAAGAAAGCAGGTTCCTGATGAGGCGATGGTGAGTATGCAGCATCATGTGCTGATTCGGTTACACCACATTGTTCCCCGGAATAAAGTTGCCTTTTTGGTAGCTTCATAGCCTTATAAAAGCCACACATGTGGTTCAGACTCCGAGCACTAGCACTAGCAGGCATCAACTTCTCAGAGTCAGGCAAAGAGGAACTCCCAGCATCCAAGCATAACTGCAGATTGAGCTGCTCCAAACAATGGAGAGTTTTGCCCAGGAGCATGTCATCGGAATTCCTTTGGCTTCGTATGCATATGCCCAAGAGGAAACGCAAGGAAAACCTTCCTGTTCTGCCTTGATTCATAAGAAGAGTAAGGATCTTCTTCCTCAGTTCTGCCTTTGCAACAACTTTGCTTTGTAAATCAATACTGATCTTTCATCCTTTGAATGATTCAGACAAGAAGAGTTCCTTCATTTATCGGATAAACAAATTGAGCCAGAAAACAGATAGCTACATGCAAGGGTTCAAGGAACACTGTAAGAATCCAACCATCGTCCTTTCTTGAAGATGAAAGTTGTGTTATGTTAAATAGTTAAAAGTTCTCATCACTGATAAATCTTTTTTCCTTGCAGTAACCCTGGGACCAAAATTTTCAGAAACCATCAAAGGGAAAATAAGCTTTGGTGCAAAGGTTCTACAAGCTGGCAGCATGGATAAAGTCTTCAGAGAATACTTCGTAGTCGAGAAAGATGAGAAATTATTGAAGGCTTTCCAATGCTATCTTTCAACCACAGCTGGTCCAATAGGAGGAATGCTTTTCATCTCAACTGTGAAGATTGCTTTCCATAGTGATAGGCCTCTGAGTGTAGCATGTTCCAAGGGAGGCAGGACAAGGGTACCCTACAAGGTAATTGAAGCAAAATCTTCATCACAATAGAGTACCTGAAATTTATCAGATATAATAAAATGCAGTTCAAAGATATTTGCATGTCACAAGTTAAAGCTAATGCAATTTGTACCTTCTGCAGGTGCTGATCCCCACAAAAAGGATAAAGAGTGCTTCGGTGAGGGAAAATTTGTACAATCCTGACGAGAAGTATATTGATCTGGTTACTGTTGATGGCTTTGATTTTTGGTTTATGGGTTTTATTAGCTACGAGAAGTCATTCAGATATCTTCAGCATGTAATTTCAGAGTTGCGATGATACATGTAGTTCTAAGTCTGAAACATACAGCATACCATGTCGATATGGTATATGTATATGTACATTGAACAGATAGAATTGATCAATCAGATTGAATTGAAAGCAATTTTTTTCCAGTGATGTTCTTGAAGGATAAAGCATTCTCAAATCCATATTTTTTATGAGAGCACAAGGGGAGGGCCATATTGTACAATACTTGTATAAATCAATAAGGTTGTTTATGTACACAAGTTTGCACGACCAAACTACAGAATCAAATACATTGATCAATCACATTGATTGTTCAAGTGGGAAAGAAAAAGATTGTGCCCCTTCCTCATGCAGGATGAGATTTTCAGGCAACCACAGTGGACTCCTATTCTATACTGTCATCGGTTGATAGTTGTAGACGGATGAACAGAATGCAAAGCTGGCTTAGCTTGGCTCATGTAGAATAGAATGTACTTGCCACATGTCAGACGAAAAGTGACAAGTGCAGATACAATATCTCTAACGTCATATCATTATAAACCAATCATCAGTATTACAACCTAAAATAGGGATAGCAAGACAGTCAATACTAATGTCTCTATCGAGCAAGATCACCTTTCTGGCAGAGTTCTGCATAAGTTCCACGTATGTCAGGTCAATACCTGGCATGGAAAATGGATTTGAAATCAGGAAGGAAGCAATATTGTGATATGCTTGAATTAAATCAAGATTAGCGGAAAGCAAAAAGTTTTACTCCAGACAATTCTCATTCCTCCAGCATTCACAAGTCTGCCCATCACCTGGGTCAGCATGTTCTTGAACCATGAATCTGGCAGGGCAATGTTTTTCTAAGTTTGTTTAAGATCCTGAATGATTCTAAAACATAAGGCTGTGGCCCACAAGTACAAGTGAAAAAGCACACAACAAATTTGGAGCCGCAACTGAAAAGATCTTATGATGAAAGACTTAGAATAAGGGTATTATAACTCGCAAAAAAAAGAATAAGGGTATTATAGAAAAGAAAAACATAATGGCATAAATTGAAATGGTATTTAGCACATTGGCAGGACTACTGTAACTGTGACTGATAGTATGGGTAGTATGGAGGGAGTAGTATAGGCATATAAGGGTATTATAGAAAAGGAAAACATAATGGCAGCCATGTACTTCCTCTGTCCGGGAAAAAACGCAACTCTAGCGTTTAAAACTTGTCCGAGAAAGAATGCAAATCTGCAACAACCCGCTAGTGTGGGACCTATCAACTGTTGGTGATCCATTAATAAAAACGATATACAGAAGAAACAAGAGAGAGAAACACCGTGATTCTATTTTCTACCGCCTGCCCACAACGAACTATCCAGACTTCTCCGATCTTGTAGTATTTACTGTTTGAAGTTAACAAGGGTATATACGTCATTTTACATGTTTATTGGTTTGCGCGTAGAATGCTAGAATTACATTCTTTTCCGGACGGAGGGAGTAATTTTAACATATCTTTAAATTTTTATTTTTTGTTCATATTTCCATAAACTTCTCATTTTCATTTCAGTTCAATACTTCAATTCATTTCGTTCCAATGCTTCATTTATCAGTCTCTCCCTCTTTCCTCAATATTGTGAGTCGCGACGGCGCCGGCGGGTGGCAGCTCCCGGCTCCCAGTTCAACGGTGGTGTCGCGGCGGTGGGCGCCTCGGACCTCCCAGCCCCGCGCCGAATTAAGTTGCGCGGGCGTCCAGTGCCTAGGGTCGATGGCCGTGGCCAGAGCTGCGTGGCGGCTGCTGATGTCGTCGGCGGCGAATGGGATCCACCGGGATGACTCGGCCGCTGGCCAAACCCGGTGCTGATGCGGCCGGGCACGAGCGCCCAGTGTTAGTAATAACAGAACACTAGACACAGATCTAGAAGGGAAAAAGTTGAATCTTGACAGTAAAAAAAACATGACAAACAATAACAAGAACATGATGAACGAGTAGGGTTATACCGTCGCCTCCGGTGGAGGAAGCCATCTCGGGTTCTGTCGGTGACGATCTGCGCAAGGCAGCGACGCGCAGTGCAGGAGTCGTAGGTCGCGGTCGTAGATCACGCCGTCCCTCTGGTCGCCACCGGCTTTGGCCTGGAACGGCGACGGAGGACGTCGTGGTGGCGGTGGTGGGTCTTCCCGTCACTGCCGGCGCTAACCCTAGATCGGATTGGTATGTCGGTGGGTCTGACGGCTCACGTTCAACCTCGTGAGTAGAGCCGGCGGCCCCCACCTCTCTTTATAGCGCAGGGTGACAGGGACCCACCAACCATGGGTTGGGTTGAGCGCCCCCGATCAGGGCGCGGATCAAGGCCCACGGCCTTTGGACCGTGTGGGCTGAGAGATCAACCTAACAATCTCCCCTTTGATCTCACATTCGCTTTCCTTTGACTTTTACTATTTCCTTATCTCATCCTAGATTTGTGTACAGAGCATATTTCATCGTCACGATCAATTATCGATGGAATCAATAGCTACAATACACGTCTCTATTCAGAAATAGATTCTTTATTCCTTTTGGGCCATGTGAATCCAGAGATCATAGGCAATACCTTAGTCCCATGCCGGCCACGTGTTCCTTGAACACGTTGGGTGGTAAGCCTTTCGTTAGCGGATCCGCGAGCATCTTCTCTGTTCTAATATGCTCGAGACTTATGGTGTGATCCTGAATTCTATCTTTTACAGAATAAAATCTTATCTTTATCGACTTGGTAGCTGTACTTTTCTTGTTATTATGAGCATAGAACACTGCTGGCTGGTTATCGCAGTACATCTTTAGTGGTCTTTCTATACTGTCTACCACTCTCAATTCTGGTACGAATTTCTTTAGCCATTCAACTTGGCAGGATGCCTCGTAACATGCTATAAATTCAGCATACATCGTAGATGTTGCTGTCACTGTTTGCTTGGAGCTTCTCCACGATATAGCTCCCCCTGCGAGAGTAAAGATGTAGCCTGTCGTGGATTTACTATCATCTCCATCTCCCGCAAAGTCTGAGTCTGAATACCCTTCAATCTCAAGGGAATCAGTTCTTTTATATGTTAACATGAGACCTTTTGTGCCTTGCACATACCGTAAAGCTTTCTTCACTAATTTCCAGTGCTCGAGGCCTGGATCTTTCTGATATCTGCCAAGTATGTTGGTAACAAATGCTAGGTCAGGGCGTGTGCACACTTGTGCATACTGTAAGCTTCCGACAGCTGAAGCATATGGAACTGTCTTCATTTGTTCCCTTTCATAACTGTTCTGAGGACTCTGAAAATCCCCAAATCTATCGCCCTTGACTATTGGCGCAGGAGTAGGCTTACTCCTCTGCATACAGAACTTTTCTAGAACCTTTTCCAGGTACGTCTGTTGAGATAATCCTAATACCCCATCTGATCTATCTCGGTGAATTTCAATTCCCAAAACGAATGAGGCTTCACCAAGGTCTTTCATATCAAAGTTCGAGGACAGGAACTTCTTCGTTTCCAATAATAGGTTGACATTGCTACTTGCCAGTAGAATGTCATCCACATAAAGGATGAGGAAAATGTAACTGCCTTTCTGGAATTTTGCATAAATGCAATTGTCCTCAACATTTTCATTAAACCCGAAACTCTTTATCGTTTCGTTGAACTTCAAGTACCACTGTCTCGAAGCTTGTTTTAACCCATAAATGGATTTCTTTAGGTGACATCCCATGTGTTCTTTTCCTTCCACGACAAAACCTTTGGGTTGAGCCATGTAAACTCTTTCTTCAAGATCCCCATTAAGGAATGCCGTCTTTACATCCATCTGGTGCAATTCGAGATTGAAATGCGCCACCAATGCCATTATGATTCTGAAGGAATCCTTACATGAGACCGGAGAAAAAGTCTCATTGTAATCTATTCCTTCCTTTTGTGTAAAACCCTTCGCCACAAGACGCGCTTTAAACCTTTCTACATTCCCTTTGGAGTCACGTTTCGTCTTGTAGACCCATTTGCAGCCTACTGTTTTGGCTCCTTTAGGAATTTCTTCTAAGTCCCAAACACGGTTGGTACTCATCGATTTCATTTCATCTTCCATGGCCTCAAGCCACTTGGATGAATTTTCGCTTCTCATGGCTTGTTCGAATGAAATAGGATCATCCTCCATTCGAAACTCTTCTGTGTTATACACTTCATAATCATCAGGAATTGCTGACTTTCTTGCTCTTTGAGACCTTCTAGGGGCCTCTACATTTGGAACATTTTCTATTGGAGACTGTTGATGCTCCCCCTGATCTGCAGTAACATTTTCTATAGGATCCTGAGGGACAGGTTCCACATTTGCATTCGGTGTTGCCACAGGAGGAACCACCACAGGAGCTGGAGCCGCAGTGTCTGGCACCGTCGGCGTAGGCTCAATAGGTAGTTCGAAGAATGGCTCCTGAATCATTGGATTGGGTGCGCACACCCACCTCTCCTCAAGATCAATCTTTCGAGCTTCCATGCTCCCCCGCATCATCTCTTCTTCAAGAAAAGCAGCATGTCTCGTTTCCACAAACTTTGTGACTTTGTCAGAACAGTAGAAACGATATCCTTTTGATTTCTCTGTGTAGCCAATAAAATGGCAACTCACTGTCTTGGGATCTAGCTTCCCAATGGTCGGGTTGAATATCTTTGCCTCAGCAGGGCTCCCCCACACCCGTAGGTGATTCAATGAGGGTACTCTGCCTGTCCACAGTTCATACGGTGTTTTTGGCACCGCTTTACTGGGAACTCTGTTGAGAATATAGGTGGCGGTTTTTAAAGCCTCCATCCATAAGCTCACTGGTAGTGTAGAGTAGCTGATCATGCTTCGCACCATATCCATAAGGGTACGGTTACGTCTTTCAGCGACTCCATTCTGCTGAGGATCGCCCGGCATAGAGTACTGGGCAACTATACCTTGTTCCCTTAGGTACCTCGCGAAAGGTCCTGGAACTTGGCCATATGGGGTGTGCCGACCATAGTATTCCCCTCCACGGTCGGAACGTACTATCTTTATCTTTAAATTATGTTGATTCTCAACTTCAGCCTTGAATATTTTAAACTTATCCAACGCTTCTGATTTTTCTTTTATTGGATAAATATATCCATAACGGGAATGATCATCGGTAAAAGTAATGAACGAGTCAAAACCATCTATGCTTTTAACTGAAAACGGGCCACAGATGTCTGTGTGAATTAACTCTAAAACACCTGCGGTGTGTTCAGCATTTTTCTTTGTAATCTTTATGTATTTTCCTTTTATGCAATCAATGCATTTCTCTAAGTCTGAGAACTCTAGAGGAGGAAGAATGTCATTCTTAACCAGCCTTTCTATTCTCCCCCTCGAAATATGGCCTAAACGACAATGCCATAATTTCGACGACGTGTCTTGTGTTCTCTTTCGTTTTCTATTATGAGCTGTAGGTGGGGATACAAGTGTATTCACATCACATACGGAATTCACACTTTCACGTAGCGATAATAAATAAAGATCATTTTTCTTAAAAGCAATAGTAGTAACTGTATCTTTAAATTCTATCACACACATGCCATTTCCAAAATGACATCCATATCCATCATCATCTAGACGAGATACACTTATTAAGTTCCTCTGTAAACTAGGCACAAAGAAAACATCTCTAAGAAATAAATCAAATCCGGTGTCGAGCTCTAAGAGAAGGTCGCCCACCGCCTTCACTTCTGCTTCGACTCCGTTCGCGACTTTAATTCGCCTTTCGTTTCTTTGAGTAGTTCTCGTCGAACGGAATCCCTGTAAAGAGTTTGCAACATGAATTGTTGCTCCTGAGTCAATCCACCAAGTAGATGTGGAATAATCTATATATAGAGATTCATTTATGAATGAAATAACATTCTCACCTTTCCTTTCCATGATCATCTTTAAGTAGGCGGCACAATTTTTCTTGTAGTGCCCTTTCTCCTTGCAGTAGAGACACTGATCTTTCTCCACTGTGGTTTGCCCATCCTTAGGCCTGTGCTGCTGGGAGTGCTGAATTCCTTTTCCCTTAGAGGAGGAGGGATTTCCTTTTGCGCTGTTAGACGCATTGTTGTTATTTTTCTTCTTTTGCACTTGGTTAACAGTGTTACCACGTGCTATCTTTATCCTTTCCTCCTCTTGAGCCAACATCGCTATGGTCTTTTCTATGTCCCATTTCTCAGAACTAACATTGTAGTTAACAACGAAGTTCTCAAACTCATCTGGCAATGAAGCAAAAACCAAATGAATGATGGTACTCTCTTTCAAGTCCTCATCCATTGGCTTGAGCTTATTGTTTATGTGAATTAAGCGATGTATGTGCTCTCTGATGCCGCCTGTGTACTTGGTGTTGATCAACTGCTTGATCAACTGAGAGGCGTAGGTCTTTGAAGAGCCAGTGTACTGACTCTTTAACTTCGCCAAGTACTCAACGACATTATGACAATCCTTAATTGCCCCAAAAACAGAGGGCTCTATGGTGTTCTTGACCACTGCCAAACATTTCTTGTTGGCAGTGATCCATTTGGCATTATCTGTATCAAACTTCTGTTTGCTGACCGTATAGGCCTGCTCTGTCTGCTGCCAAACAACATCTGTCATATCAGCCTCTCTGACTGGCTTCACAGGTTCAGCCGGAACCGGTGCCGTGAGAACCCAATCCAGCTCTGTCATGGTGAAAAAGAAATCCACCTTCTTGTACCACTCATTGTAGTTATCTCCTTTTAGAATCGGAATGTCCTTGATGGAAACCATCATGGAACTCGTAGCTGAAATTAAATCATATCAAGTGAGAACATTATAACATAATAACAGTGCCTTTTACATTAAAACTTTAACACCTTTGGGCAGAAAAAGGTAATAATGCAACAATAAACATCTATAAAATTATAATATTGTTATTATCAACTTTGGTCAGAAAATAACAATATCACAATGAATCTGAAATTTTTATCTGTGACTTGAAATTAAATTATCCCTTTGGTTCAAATTTAAATACAAGTCAAAATAATCATCTATGCAGCGGAAAACATGTAAATTAAATTATCCGTTTGGATCGCATATGCGGCCCAGCTGCCAACTCGGCCTGCCTGTGCAGCCTCTTGGGCTCGGGGCCCAGCAACCAACGGCCGGGCCGTAGATTCGGCCCGCGCGCGCGCTGCCTCCCTGCCCGCCTGCTTGGGCCTTTAGCCCGCAGCCAATGGCTGGGCCGCCGAAGTGGCCCAGCGCTGCGGCAGCGCGTCGCCCGCGCAGATCACAGCCGTTCAATGAATCCAACGGCTGAGCGTGGAGATCGGTGGTATAAATACCTCCCCGGCCGGCACAGTGAAACCCTAGTCTCATTTTCTTCTCTCTCTCGCGCAGCTGCTCTGTTCTTGTTGGTTTGGCGCCGTCGCACACACGGCCGGTGCCCTGGTGCTGCGCACCGCTCTGTCGCCGTCGGCCCCATGGCCCGCCGTCTTGGTGCTGCGCGCCGCTCTGTCGCCGTCGGCCCCATGGCCGGCGGTCGTTCTCTGTCTCCCCCTTTCTCCAGGACCCTCACGGTCGAAACCGCGGCCTGCGGAAGGAGAAAAGCACCGCCGTGGGCCCCTTCGCCGACGCGCGCGTGCACCCACTGGTGCGCGCGTCGCCGTCGATGGGCTCCATGGTGGTGTTCTTTGCCCCGCGGTGAAGACCACAAGGTGAGTTAGGGTTAGGTTTTACTTTTGTTGCCCCCCGCGGTGCGGTGGTGATTTCTGTCCGATCCATCGAGATCGAGTTTGTGTTGGGTGTTTCGATCCAAAACGGATCTATTTGTTTTCTGATTTCTATCCCAAAGTCTAGATCTATGCGCTAGTTAGGCGACTGATACCATTGTTAGTAATAACAGAACACTAGACACAGATCTAGAAGGGAAAAAGTTGAATCTTGACAGTAAAAAAAACATGACGAACAATAACAAGAACATGATGAACGAGTAGGGTTATACCGTCGCCTCCGGTGGAGGAAGCCATCTCGGGTTCTGTCGGTGACGATCTGCGCAAGGCAGCGACGCGCAGTGCAGGAGTCGTAGGTCGCAGTCGTAGATCACGCCGTCCCTCTGGTCGCCACCGGCTTTGGCCTGGAACGGCGACGGAGGACGTCGTGGTGGCGGTGGTGGGTCTTCCCGTCACTGCCGGCGCTAACCCTAGATCGGATTGGTATGTCGGTGGGTCTGACGGCTCACGTTCAACCTCGTGAGTAGAGCCGGCGGCCCCCACCTCTCTTTATAGCGCAGGGTGACAGGGGCCCACCAACCATGGGTTGGGTTGAGCGCCCCCGATCAGGGCGCGGATCAAGGCCCACGGCCTTTGGACCGTGTGGGCTGAGAGATCAACCTAACACCCAGGAGCCCAGTACTAATCCGACGGGCTGCAATCGTCAGTGCACGGCGAGACCTGCCAGCGGCGGTTGTGGACAGGAATCACCGGGTTTACCGCCGGCTCAGCCCGGGGATCACGCGCCTGGGCAGCGGCCCCCTTGGACGGAGTCGGCCGGTCGCTGGTTCGGCGGCTTTACGAGGAGGAGCTCGCGGCACACAGAACAACCGGCGATGGGAGGCGGCGGCCACGACGCGAAGAATGGCGACGAACCAGATCGGGCTTCGGGAAAACTGGAAAAGGCCGGCTAGAGGAGGACCGAGGAGCCGCACTGGGGATGTCGGATTATTATTTGAAACAAAAATACCAAATTACCCTTCAAAACGAATGGTCTATACTATATACTCCCTTCGGTTTGGTAAAACAAGAGTCAAACATTATAAATATAAATCATGAATAATATTTAAGTCGTTGAGTTTGAAAATGTGAAAATTATATAAATAGATTGCTCTTAAAAATTACTTTTATAAAAGCATACAAATATAACTTTTTTAGGAAATATTTTTATAGAAAAGAGAATACTCCCTCCAGTTTGGTAAAAGAAGAGTCAAACATTAGGAATATAAATCATGAATGATATTTAAGTCGTTGAGTTTGGAAATGTGAAAATTATATAAATAGATTCGTCTTGAAAATTACTTTTATAAAAGTATACATATATAACTTTTTAAGAAATACTTTTATAGAAAAAAGAAGTCAAAATTGTGTTTTAGTGACCGTATCGTTGTTCTAAACGACTTTCTTTACCGAATCGAAGGGAGTACTACGGAGCCCGTAAAAGATCTCGTCTGCTCGAGTTGCTCCGAGAAAATAAAACTTGTGGCTGAACGGGGAAGTCCAAACCTGCCCACGGATGAGGGTTTTTCTAGCCATAGCCAGCTCATTTGTAAAGCCCGACTTATGATTTGTAAATTTGGAATACCAAGGCCACCCAGATCATGTTTTTTTTTTGAGAAATCGGGTTGATTTTTCATTCATAATTTGGTGATTACATCATATAACTTACAAAGACATCCCACAAAGAAAATAAAATTACATTCTAGTCCTTGTAAGCATCTCCCGATGTTCCTCACCGCCGGCAGACGAAGATTGAAGCCTCAAGCCGACTGACTCCCTGGCGAAGAACAATAGATTTTGGACGTCGTCTTGAGCAGCATATAAAAAACGACATGCTTTGTTGACGTTGAACGACCCGACATGGAAAGATGGCACGTGACCATCGCATCAACATGCAACGAGGAGTCCGACGCCTCCCACACAGCCAGAAACTCCAAATCACCGGACGACAACGAACCCCGGAGGGTGGCTGAACCACCTGAACAGGTGGGAAGCAAAGACCAACCCAATCTCTCAAGTTGGTAGAAAAAACTTCTCCGACCTCCCGTAGCTGCGTTGATGGTTTCCAGGCTGATGAGGCTACTGAGAGCATGGGCACACTCGGCAACAAGAAATCCATGGAGAATTTGAACACCGACGCATAAGAAAGGACTAACAAAATCGTCATCGGTACCAAATCCTCCAACTAAAGTACCGAAGTATCGCTCCACACACTCATCAACCAACACCAGATACCAGTCACCACCATCTGCCACCAGAGAATCCAAGAAGGAAGCATCACACAAGCCCATCGCCAACACCGAAGAGACGACGAAGTGGAGAGAGGGCCTGCGCACTTTATTCCTCTGCGACACCGGCGCCTCCACCTTGCGCACGTCGTCAAGAGCAAAAGAAAACCTAACAAGATCTGAAGCATCGAGATCTCCAGATCCAGCAGGGGCACACCTCTTCAGCCCTTCACTGGCAGTAGAGCACATACCAGCGAGACGGAGAAGAAGCTGAAAAAGATTATTCCGTCGTCGCAGTGTCACCTCCGCCCTAAAGACACTGCCTGGACCTAAACTACTCAAACTAAGAAAGATTATGTACACCGGCCGCCTCCCTCCCCGTTCCCCATCCCCTCCGGCACTAGAACGGCCGCCGGAGGGGGCGAAGAGCGGAGGAGATCGACGCCGAAAGGAAGTCGCCTCCGCTTCGCCCTCTCGCACCTGTAGCTGAGGAAGGGTCGGGAAAGAACCACGACTGTGTGCCACCCAGATCAAGTGGTCGTGCAACTTTTTCCCAAGCCACCAAATAGCAGCCACCCTGTACTTCTTTTCTTCCTTTCCTTAAGAAGGATCTTCAAATTTTATTAATTTGCTTATACACCAGTCCCAGTTCGACTCTTCCCATCGGATTGGAGTATACTGACGTGTTTACAGATGGCTTCGATTTTTGGTTTATGGGTTTCATCAGCTATAGAAAGTCATTCAGATATCTTCAGCATTTGATACCATAATTGACATGATACACGCAGTTCTGTAGTCTGGAACATACTGCATGCCATGTCGAAGGGTGCATGTACACTGAAAGGATTCATCTATCACATTGAATGGAAAGCAAACTTTTGATATTCCTTGAAGGATACATTATTCTCAAATACATTTATCTAGGCGAACAGTACAGGAGGACCCTATTAAATATATTGTTTATAAGATGAAACTACATGATTTAATGAGTCGATCGTTCAAGCTTTAAAAGGGGAAGAAAAATTGTACCCCTTGCTCGTGCAGGGTAGGATTTCAGGCAACCACAGTGGACCACAAGTCCACAATCCTATACCGCCATCACTTGTCAACAAATGGTTACTATTTACTTGTGTGGCTACATATATTGCTCATCGCATCATGTTTCATATGACATATGGATGAATAGAATGCAGAGCCGGGCAGCTCGAGTGGGTCTTAGTCATAATTCGTGCACAATGGACTTGCCACATGTCAGATCAAAAGCGACAAAGTGCAGACAAAATATCTCTAACATAAAATTGTAAACCTCATCAATTTTTAAACTAAACAAAGGATATCACAAGGCAGCCAATACCAGTGGCTTTATCGAGCAAGATCACTTTTTTGAAGGGGTTCTGTATAGGTTCCACGTATGTCAGATCAACACCTGGCATGGAAAAAAGTGTGGAGACCTGGAACAAAGCAACATGCATTATGATATCGTTAAGTCCATATTTGCAGAAAGTGACTAGTTTACACATCAGATTAGTCCCATCCCACATCATTCAGTCCGAACCCATCACCTGGGCCACCATGTTGTTGAACCATGAATCTGGCAGGGAAATGTTTGTCAAGTTTCTTTTAGATTCTAAATTATTCTAAACACAATGATGTGGCCCGCAGGTGCAAGCGAAAAGGCACACTAATGCGGATCCACAGCTAAAAGGAAGATCGTAAGCCGAAAGGCTCAGCAGAATAGAATTATTTTATTTTGTGTTCAGCAGTGTAGTATTAAGGTATAGTAAATTACTGCAAACATCTTGAAAATTTCAATAAAAGAAACTCACGAGATAATGAGGCAAGGATGGTGTAATTGATGCCAGACAGTTAACTTCTCATATCATGGGTGAACAAAGCTATACTGAACTCAAAACAACTAATTACCACATTAGCATAACTGAAAACATTAAAGCATTTGTGCATTTCCTTCCTCTCGGCGTCCATAAGCATGGTTTGATTCTGAAACATAATTACACAAATATTGACGGTGAGTATATGGATGAAAACATCTTTTAATTTCTGTTACACTTCTGTTCCATACTAAGCGTCAGGTTCATGATACCCACATCTTCACCACACAGGCCGGTGTGTGCGTCGATGTTGCCATGTAAACTTAACATGTGCGCACTTTTCTAGGCTGTTCGAGATTACAATCATTCTTCACAAAAACATGGCTCAAGTGTGCATAAAAAGGAGACATGTACCGGAACCAAGTTACCAGTAGTTTGGTTTCAGGGTCCATGAACCTATTTCCTGAAATGGGAAGAAGAATCAGTTATGTGCTACGTGTCCTAGACTAATTAGAGTCCATTATATTATATAAGTAGCAAAACCTATATGTGCTCCCAGCATACCATTATAAAACTAACTATAAGATTGTCATCAACCGCCTCATCAACACCTTGCGGTAAGCAATAGAAAGAGGAAGGGAAAAGTCTATTTTACAACCTCCAACTATCACAACAGCCTGATTTTCAACCTTGAACAATAAAACCGGATAACAAAGGCCATCCAACTGTCAAAACCGTGCAAATTTAGCCCTTAGGGTGGTTTCGAAGGTTGTTTTGTATTTTGTAAAAAATTAAAAAAATCCAATTAGATCTAAAAAACAAAACTAATTCATCTTAAATAAAAAAATATAAAACCAGTATGAAAAAATTTCTAAAAATGTAACCTATCTATTATTGCTCTATTTGAATCTTAATTATTCAAAAATAATAGACATAACTATAAGCAACCAAATACTATGGACATAAAAAATGGATCCGATTAACTGACAAATATAGTGACAATAGATAGGTTACATTTTTGGAAAACTTTTGATACCAATTTTGTAATTTTTTGACTTAAAATGAATTACTTATGATTTTTTTAGTTTAAATTTGAATATTTTTAATTTTAACAAAATGAAAACCACCTTCGAAACCACTCTAAAGGCTAAATTTGCACGGTTTTGACAGTTGGATGGCCTTTGTTATCCGGTTTTGTAGTTCAAGGTTGAAAATAGGACTATTGTGATAATTGGAGGTCGTAAAATGGACTCTTCCCAAAGAGGAATAGGAAAGGAAAGCATTGGTACCTACCCATTGGCTGGGTTGAAAGCTCCACTATTCTGCTCATGCCCATTTTTTTAGTCAAGAAAAAAGGCCTTGCTTTTGTTCCTGATGAGGCGATGGTGAGTATGCAGCATAAAGTGCTGATTCAGTTGCACCACATTGTTCCCTGGAATAAAGTTGCCTTTTCGGTAGCTTCACCATATAAATGCACACATATGGCTCAGACTCAGCACTAGCAGGCATCAGCTTCTCACAGACAGAGGAAATCCCAGCATTCAAGCAGAATTGTAGATAGAGCTCCAAGCAATGGAGAGTTTCACCCAGGAGCATGTCGTTGGAATTCCGTTGGTTTCGTTTGCATATGCTGATGAGGAAAAACAAGGAAAATCTTCCTGTTCTGCCTTGATTCATAAGAAGAGTAAGAATCTCACAACCTGCTTCCCCAGTTCTCCCTCTGCAACAACTTTACTTTGTATGCCTATACTGATTTGATATCATTTGCATGATACAGATAAGAAGAGTTCCTTCATTTATCGGATGAGCAAATTGAGCCAGAAAACAGATAACTACATGCAAGGGTTCAAAGAACACTGTAAGAATTCAACCATTGTCCTTTTTCACAGACGAAAGTTGTGTCTATTGATAAAATAAAAATTATCATCACTGATCCAATTTTTTTCGTTGCAGTAACTCTGGGACCAAATTTTTCAGAAACTATCAAAGGGAAACTAAGCTTCGGTGCAAAGGTTCTCCAAGCTGGCGGTATTGAAAAAGTCTTCAGAGAATACTTTGCAGCCGAGAAAGATGAGAAGCTAGTGAAAGCTTTCCAATGCTATCTTTCAACCACAGCTGGTCCAATAGCTGGAATGCTTTTCATCTCAACTGAGAAAATTGCTTTCCATAGTGATAGGCCTTTGAGTTTAGCTTTTCCCAAAGGAGGCATTAGAAGGGTGCCTTACAAGGTAATTGAAGCAAAATCTCCTCAATATACAGTATCTGTAGTTTATCCGATAGAAAATGTGATCCAAAGATATTTGGACATACTCGAAGTTAATGTTAATAAAATTTGTACCTTCTGCAGGTGTTGATCCCCACAAAGAGGATAAAGAGTGCTTCAGTGCGGGAAAATTTATACAATCCAGATGAGAAGTATATTGATGTAGTTACTGATGATGGTTTTGATTTTTGGTTCATGGGTTTTGTCAGCTATGAGAAGTCGTTCAAATATCTTCAGAGTGTAATTCAGAAGCTGAGATGATACATGTAGTTCTTTAATCTTAAACATACCACATACCATGTTGATATGGTATATGTACATTACACATAGAATTGATCAATCACATTGATTGGAAAGCAAAGTTTTTCAATGATGTCTTTGAAGGATCCAATGTTGTCACATACACTGATCAATCATATTGAATGAACTAATCAGCCAGATCATGCCGATCGATACCTACTTTCTTTTGTAACCAAGAAGAGGTTATCTTAGAGAGGCTCAGCTCTTAACAGAAACTTTCATTTGAAAAAATATAACGGGATAGCGACAATGCTGAACTAAAAGGTCTCACCTAAAGTAAATGTGTGCAATCAGTTTTTCTAATTCAAGGATGACAGTTCCAGGCTTCCATGTGGGACTAGATAGCTATGCATCATTCTTATGTGAAGAAGGGCTTCTTTCCTCACATTAGTGATGGGCTAGATTCCCTTTTTTAAATATTGGTTTCTCCTCTTTCCTTTCTTCTTTTTTGTTTGTTGGTTGTTCTTCCTGTACAGTTTCCCCTCTTTTTATTTTATAACCAGTGAAGGGGCGCGCCCCTCCTATTGTTCTTAATAAAAATCTTTCTCGTGTGAAATTCTTAAATCTATTGCCGTCACAAACTACTCTATGATCCATGTCCATGTGATAGTAGATTATCATGTTCCCCACCTTTATTTTTATTTCATTGATATATTTTCTGTATTTCTTCTATTACCATTTTAGGTACATCAGATGTGTGCTGGGTGGTAATATTTTCTGGATTTCAGTAGATTAAACGGTATTAGGCATTCAAACACAACAACATAACTGAAAATGGTTAACGAGTGTAAGAAATGGCAGAGTAAGGAGTTAGAAGGTAATAGAAGAAAAAAAAAACTCAGCCGGTGGGGGAAAGACCACCCCCCACGATTTTGCGTAAGGGCCACACCGTAACCTAGGACGGCGATCACTGCCACTATCCCTGGAAGGACCGCACCGTTACCACATACCGGCGCCCTGTCACTATTTGCAGTGGGGAGGCACAACGAGGGGATTTTTTTAACCTCAGTCTGAAATTCACTCCCACGGGGAGTTGAACCCAGAACTTGAGGAGTGCTACTAGAGCCATCTAACCAGCTCAGCTAGAGGCCTGTTCGCGAGTTAGAAGGTAATCACCAATACATGCTAAATATTGTTGCAAAATAAATGCACAGTGTTAAGGCCCATATATTATCTAGGCCCATATACTAGCTATATATATGTCCACCTAGACTAATGGATGATTATCACTTGACACACATCATCAAAGGTAACATGGTATATTACACTATCTGCGGATACCTCTTGGTATGTGTGTATGTGCATGCATTATATGAGTCATCTTGGGCTTCCTTGTTCTTCTTAATATAATGGCATAGGCGTGCATTTTTCCTTTGTGTTCGAGGGGGGAAAACTAATAGCCTAACAGTCTTAACACTGTATTGTCTGCATAAAAAGCAATCAAGTGTTGCACTAAGTGGTTTCCTGCAGTTCGTGCATATTAGCATAAATTCAGTTTTACACAGACCTAGTTGGCACTTGACATGTAACATGCAAACAAGAGGTAACCATGTGTTTGACTGAATCCTAGTTTTTTAAGTAAAAGAAAAGGCTTCCTTCACACAGCAGATAGGTCTTAAATGATTTGCTAGCTATTCCAAAAGCCCTTTGATATTTAACTAAACTTATCTCAAGGTTTAAATAACATTGACAAAGTTCAAGGTGCAGTAGTGTAGCCATTGAATGTCACTCTTCTGCTGAAGTTTATAAAGTATTTAACTATTGCATATTTATGATCCTGATGACCAGATGATGACTCTGCAACAAAGTGCTGACTTACAAGATGATGACTCTGCAGGAGGAAAGTGCTGAGTTAGTTATACTACTTTATTCTACTTCTACCAAAGAAAGGCGCTTCTGAATTCTTAGGCTGTGTCACCTTATTTTAATGGGCAGGGGTAGGGATCATTTCTTACAAGGAAAGGAACCTTGCACAGAAATATAGCCAGGTACCAATGAGGAAAGTGGTACATGCAGTAAGAAGCTGGAGGGACCAAGTTTTTTTTCTTTGCAGACATACCCATGTGATTGCTACTATTTACGCTAAATTATGTGTAGTTTCCACTAACAGGACCACTAAAAACATGGCTCGGTGAAAATCAATCCCACAAATGGTAAACTTAGCGAGGATGATAAAAAGCCACGGGCAAAAATTATAGCATGAAGCAACTTTTCTGTATGAAGTTGTATAAAATGTAGAACGACACCAACAGATTCTTCCTTTTCCATTCAAGAGCATGAAAATAAGTTTTAAGCAACCGGTATGAAGGCTTTATCGCTTCACAAAAATCACCTCTGCAATCTACCAGATCTCCACATTCTGACAAAAAGTTAAGAGGAAAGATACAGAAGAATATACCTGTTCATGAGTGAAACAATGACAGGTCCCCCAAAATTATCATCTTTACACAACAGTTAAAGGAATTCAAGCTCCCAAAATCACAAATATTATGATCACACTGCAGTGGACTTAATGATTTCTTTTATAGGAAAGCATAGGGTGCCAATTAAGCTAAGTTGTTTATTCCCTTTAATATTTTCTTGTTAAGTTATTCTACCTGACAAAAAAAGGATACACAGCACAAGAACTGGTTTGAGGAGCACAGTTTTCATGTGAAAACAATTATTAGGGTAAGAGGCAAAGAGAAGAACTGTGCCTCTCCCTTCAGTTCCCTACCACAACATAGGTCATTTAAACTTGGCAAACTTCATTTGATCTTAGAAACACTAGAACAACCGTTACTCTGTTCCATTCCTATGGAATCATGCAGTATGCACATTTGATACTGAGTCACTGATTGTATAATATTGATATGTTTTAGACACAAGGGTTTCCTATTTGACATGCTTAAGACAAAAGAAAAGCATGCATAGAACATAAATGACACGAAATATATAGATGAAAGACTGAATATCTGATGTTCTGTGTGCCTCAAGTTATTTGCACTTCTTAGGAGAATGAAACACTTCAAATGATTACTCTTTTTAATTAACTTGGCACTGAACCTTTCGTTAACTATGCACTGGCAAGCAAGTAACTGTTTATCATGATGGCATTGCACCTTTTCCTTTTCTCTCTAGTGTTTTAGTTGTATTTTGTCTGCAGTGTTATATACTGATATCTGGTAACGGTACATTCACATGTGGTGGCACTTTGACATCAATTAAAGTTTAAGCATTGTGAAACGATCAGCTGGCAACAATGTAAGGTGCCATCTGTATTCTTTCTAATGCCAACAGAAAAACAAAGTGATAGACTGATAGATAAGAGTTAATCACCAGTAATCTCCACAGGAACACCTCCCTTTCACAAAATGGTGGAACCTGGAATTATCTCTAACGATAATATCCCTGCTTTCTACTTTAGAAATGAACTTCAACGCAGAATGGCAGTCTACACAGATCCGCAAATTCTTCTTCACAATGATTGGTTTTGTAGCTGGCATGCTTATCAAAGCAAAAGCCACAGCAATCCTCTCACTGTGGTAGCGCAGAAGCCTCTCCTTTGCACTATCTTCTAGGTTAAGTGGCAAGGAGATTGTGTCTGGGACATAACCTTCCTCCTTTATCCTCTTGGAGAGTTCGTCAAGCTTTTGATATATCTGCTCCTGCTGTGGGTGTGACCAATCCTCAGATCCAAACACATGTGTTTGCTTGTTAGCATCGACCCAGCTAAAACCAGGCAGCTTCTTAATCCCGCTATCCCTCATCAACTTCCTGACTGCCTTCACATCCTCCCATTGGCCCAGTGATCCGTATATCCCAGAAAGGGATACATGAATATAGGTGTTATCTGGCTCAAGCTTCATAAGATTCTGTGCAGCAATCTCTCCCAGCTCTTTGTTTCCTCGCATCCGGCAAGCTCTAAGCAAGGAGCACCAACCATGTGCATTGGGTTTGATAGGCATCTCACTTATGAATTTTTCCGCTTCGTCCAGTCTCCCAGCTCGACCATACATATCAATGATACATGAATAGTGCTCTGTTTTAGGCTCAATACCATGTGCATCCTTCATGGAGTAAAAATATTTTAGTCCTTCGTCCACTAATCCAGCATGACTGCATGCTATCAGCAGGCTGACAAATGTAATGTGATTTGGCCTGATACCACTTGAGGTCATCCTATCAAAAACTTGGATTGCTTCCCAGCCATGACCGTGCTGTGCATATACATTTATTACCGCATTCCAAGCAATCTTATCGTGGTATCCAATCTCATTAAATAGCTGAATGGACAAACTTATGAGGCCACATTTCCCATACATATCCACAAGGGTGGAACCAACAAATGAATCGCCGATCAAACTTGTCTTGATCACTTGAGCATGCAGCTGAGTACCTTGTTCGAGCAGAGCTTGCATGGCACAGCCCTTAATCATGCTCGAGAAAGTGAATTCATTGGGCTCAACACCTTGCCTCATCATCTCAGTATATGTTTCAAGGGCCTCCTCAACATGATCAGTCTCAATGTAACCGTCTATCAGTGAGGTGCCTGACACAACATTCCAGCCTCCAGGATCAATCTTCACCACACGAGAGGCATTCTCCAAATCCCCAGACTTAGCATACATATCCGATAGTGCATTCCTCACAACAGTCTCCAGTTCAAACCCTACCTTAATTATACAACAATGCAGGCTACGGCCAAGCCATCCATCCTTGAGCCCTCCTGATGCACTCAATGCACTGCAGAAGACATGCTGGTCAGCTCCAATCAGTCCCTCACATCTCATATCCCGGAAAGCCAGAACAGCTGCCTGGAGGCTCCCGTTCTTGGCATAGCCGTCGATCATGGCAGTCCAGGCGACAGCATCCTTGTGCGGCATTTGGTCAAACACCCTGCAAGCCTCACCCAGGAGCCCGCATTTGGAGTACATGTCCGCGAGGTTGCTCGCGACAAAGAGCTCGGTGTCGAAGCCAAGCCTGACGCCGACGCAGTGCAGCTGCGCGCCGGGGCGCGGGTCGGCCAGGCCGGCCGCGGCACGCGCGGCGCTGGAGAGCGCGAACTGCGTGGGCGCGACGTCCGCACGGCGCATGGACGCGAAGGCCTCAAGCGCGTCGCTGTGCATGGAGTTCTGGGCGAGCCCCGAGACGAGCGTCGTCCAGGAGACGAGGTTGGGGCGTGGCACGGCGCCGAACACGCGGACGGCGGAGGCGGCGTCGGCGCAGTGGGAGTACATGGTGATAAGGTGGTTGGCGAGGAAGGTGGACGCGGCGGCCGCGCCGGAGAGCAAGAGGCGCGCATGGAGCGCGCGGCCGCGGCGGAGGTCACCGGCGCGGCCGCACGACTGGAGGAGCGCGGCGAGGCGGAGGGAGGCGGCGGCGGCGTCCGGCGGGCGCGCATTCTGGCCCCGCGGCTTCCCCATGCGAGTTGGGGCTGGAACGGCACTCCTCAGAGACTCGCGTGTACTTTCACGGAGCATTTTCAGGTTTCCCGCGTGTAAGTTTTTTAAGGAAGCCTATTCGGAGAAAATCTATTGACTTTTACAAATGGTCAGGTCTAGGGGTGGTAAAGGAAAAAAATTGGGTGCAGCCGGTATGCACAGCGGCCTCCGTGCAGACCTACCCCAGATGATCGCCGCGTGGAAGGACGGAGCATCAGACCGCTGCTGCTCGCTCGGCTTCCATGTGAGCGCTCGGCTCCCACACGACTAGGCTCGCAGCTCTGGGCTCACATGCGGAGAGCGAAACGGAGCCGAGACTCCAATGCAGCAACGAATTGGACCCTGCAGGTCGCTATCGAATTGGTCCATCAAATTGCCACTGCTGCCGGGCTCGTGAGAAGTGAGATCCAATCGCACCAGCCTTGCCCTTGCCGCTAGCTGAAGGACCATGGTTTTGGCGCGTAGAGGACCTGTAGATCCCTTACCTGCTGAAACAGAAAACCAGCTCTTACTGTATAGATGAACTATAAAACAGAAACATGAGGAAGATGGAGGTGTTCTTTCCGGCATGGGCATCTGCAGGCACGGCAAGCCCGGAGGCAAAGCCTATCCGATATCCACTGCAGCTGAGAGCAAGCCTTCGAGGAGAGGAGGCCGACCCACGGTGGGACAACCTGCGGCGCGAAATCAGACTGGGGAGGTCGATCGGCTGGTCGTCTCAGGCGGTGACAGCAGCAGCAGGAACGGGGACGAGAACACAGCATCAGCAGCGTGGATCCATGGGGTCGTGGAGCCAACTCGAGCTGCGGGTATCGGAGGAGCCGAGCACCGTGAGCCGTGGACCTGCAAGACGAGGGAGCCGCCGAGACGTGCGCCGATTCATGTTTACTCCAGTCGCATGCGTCCGATGCTCCAGCCTTCCACGCGTCAATCATCTGGGGTAGGTCTGCACAGAGGCCGCAGCGCATACCGGCTGCACCCAATTTTTTTCCGGTGGTAAAGGGCCCTCACTTTTGTACTAGAAATTTTAAGGATCGGGCCGGATTAGGGCCGGACCAAAATAATACTAGTTTTTGAGCTAAATTTTGTTAGGACAAAGTTAAATTGTGAAGGAACAAAGAGGCCATGATCCGTTACCACCCCTGGCTAGGTCTCGTACGTCTATTGCGTAGAAATCATTATGGTAAAAGAAATGCACACAGTAACTCGATTTGAACATACTTTATTATGATCTTGCTATGAATGTTAATATATTATAAGAGAAATTGATTTTCAATGCATGCTTTTCAAAATAAGTACCAAGCCAAGCCATGCCTTATATTTTGAAACGGAACGTGTATACTAATTTACACAGGCTACAGATGATAGATTACATAGATTACAACGTTCCAGATTCAAAACGGCTAATCTAGGACATGCAGAAAGTAGAACATGAGAATAGGGGAGCAGTGAGCAATCTCACAATCTTCTCTTCAACAACTACTTCAGCAAGTAATTACATCACAACTCAGTGGTTCTTGACCTATCAAAGGAAGCCCTCGTGGAAGAACTATACAACTCGCCCTCCACGGATCACAAATCCAGCCCAACACACTGGACTTTCACAACACCCGTAGAATAGAAACTCTAGACCCCTAGAAACGCGCCGGCTTGTAAAATACAGGCGCATCTACACATCTTATTCATACATAATTTCACGAAAACTTGGAGGTATTCAGCCTGCCCCACCATTTCCGCTTCACGGAGTTGGGCGACGACTCGTTGCCACTCCCAAGTTTGTTAAGGATCACTTTCGTCTCCCTTATGCGGCCCCCGAAGTCCTTTTTCCACGAGTCGAAGTTCTGCTTCAACCTCCGAAGCTCCATGTCTGGGTTCAGGCTGGCATCCGCTTTCCCGGATTTGACCTCAACTAGGAACGTGGCATCATCAGCAAAGACCTGGCTCCGCTGATCAAATTCTTCTGTTAGGCGGTTGATGACGCTCAGGCCCGCATTCATTTCCCTACCGGTGGTGCGTGGCACCAGCTGAGACCCACTGCCAACATGATTCCCGTTGATCTCCCAGCTCTGATCCACCGATGAGTCCGACATCCTAGGTGTCTCGTCCAGAGCAAGGCTCTTCTTCGCTACTGAAAGGCTAGATTGCAATGACCGCATTTGCTTCTGCCACATTTCCTCCATAGCTTTCATTTTCTGCTCATACTCTAACCATCGATTTTCATATTGCTGAAGCCGCTGATGAAGCATCTCATTCTCTTCATCCTTCTCTCGAACTGTGGCCTCGGCTTTTAATATCCGCCTTTGTAACTCGGCCAGGACTGATGCCTTAATCAAAATTTGGTCACCCTCTGCCTCCTGAAACAATAATAATAATGTAAAAACTCACGTGGTTCTGAATTATGTGAGATGGATCAGGAGCAACACCGGCATCAACATAATATATGCACCATTTATCATACCTGTTTCGATTCATACTCTCTTAGCACGTTTATTAGATCAATATTGCCATTACATCTTCGAACAAGATTACCACGAATACCTACATATTAGGAATATAGGAAGAAACAGAAAGTGTCAGATTGCCACTTTCCTTCGATGAATTTTATATAAAATAAGAGGATTGAGTCTTCATACCAGACTGTATAACCACTGAGGCCCTCCGGATATTTGTGAAATACCTTCTTGCAAGCCAACATCTAACATTTCTCTGCAGAATAGTTGCTGCCCTATGTTTCCTTGACAGAGATGAATAAATTTGCCGTGCATTCTCACCACGAATGACTGCAAGTTAAGAGTGGGTCCAGTCCATATAGATACAGTAAACTTAAACAGAAAAATGCACCAAGAATAAAAGGTAAAATATGTCTGAGACGGTAATTTGGGAGAATTACATGATTGAAGAGCCAAAACTCCTCTTATTCGTTCTCTCACATGATGACGTGCTTGATGCCCTCGGAAACAGCTCTGGACCCTTAATATACCGTGCAGAGTACGATTCCGAGTATCTTCAAGTTTGCCAATCTTCAGTTCACAAAATCAAAATGAAACGGTAGCACGAGATTATTTTCACTAAATACTTTACATGAAAGGTAATGCGTGCATATATAGATAAGACGTACTGACAACATGTACTCAAGACATGGTTTTTAAATATGTACTGAAGACAACAGCTTTACTTTCTAATTTAGTCAGCAGCAGGAAAATGAAAAAGTAGGACCACTGACCTGACCAGTTCGGAAGAACAATTTTGTGTAGCCAACTTGATACATCTCAGGCAAAATGTTGAACTGATGAAGAATCGCAACTGAAACACTAAGTGGGTCTTGAGATGCAACATCCTCAAGAAGAAGAAAGCCGTACCTGATCAAATTAAGTATTAACTTTTGCAAAAGTTGGAAGAAATTAAACGCAGCTGTTAAGAGATGACTTACCGCCGAGCAAATTTCTGATGAGTCATTCTAGTTGGATATCCAGATCTTGAAATCCGGACAACCTCAAGAACCCCACAGCATTTTAGTTGTTGAAGCACAAGTCCTTGTTCGTAAATTGCAGGAAGTTGTAGATTATTTGGTTTAATGCAGCGAATGAAGTGTGGTGTTGTACTTTCCAGTCTCTGCATTAGTTGGAACAGTTGTCCCTACAAAATTTGCACATATATGATCAATTAAAAATTGTTCTGATTCATTCAAGACCTAGCAAAGAGGCTATTCTTGGGAGCACAAAAACTGCACCTTAAACTTCATAGCGACACTTAGCTTTTGAGAATCGGCAGCACTAGATCTATATGGAACAGATATAGAATTATCTGACTGAACTAGCATCTTAGATGCAAACATTTGTGGCAGAGAAGATTTGCATTTGGCAAGGAGCTGAATGGAGTCCATGTGCAATAAATCTCTATTCTTCTCCAGAAAACCCGAAGTATCATAAGCCACCTGATTATCAAGGAACAGAACAAATATTGATAAATGCTAAAACAGAGATTGAAGAAAGCATATATTCTAAACAATATATTTTCAGTAGGATCTACTGTTTACTGTGAAAAAGAAAATGGAATATATAGCAACTTCCAACCTCTCCTGCGTAGTGGCGAACAGCAAATGCCTTTCCTCTATCTCCTCTGAAGCAAGAATTTGAGTTAAGATGTTGCTTAAGCTTGTTTGCAAAAGTAAGATCTGTGGCATTGGGGAAAGTAGATTCCTCATCCAGCAGAGACAATAACCCCAGTGGTTTCTGTAATAAGTAAAAAAATAAAACATTAGACAGCAAGCACATATATGTTACTACATGGTTTCAGGTCAAGTTTGCAAGATATACAAAGCAAGAGAAGCTATGTCATCGTGCTCAAGAAAAAAAAAGAGAGAAGTTAAGACGTTATCCTTTACCAAGTTTTCAGATGATCATAGAAAAGATGAATGTGATGAAATTCTGAAACATAATAAGAAAGCCATAAACACTATAAACTATCTAAGTATTATTGTATTATTAAGAACCCACGGAATAAACCCAATCTCCTCCGTGTATAAGAAATGCAGGATCCAGTTGCTCTAAGCTACAAGTCTATAACCATGTGTTATCAATTATCATCATGGTTTGATAAATCAGTAGCTCGTTTTACTTGTAATATTGGTAGGGTCTATGAATGTCAATACACCAAAGTTTTGACAAAGTTCTGTAGAACCAAATCACCAATTACATCTAACAACGAAAATATCTGCATAGTGGAGTATTCTGGAATTCATAGACTTAGCTTTCAGCCCTTTGTACGCATTCTTACCAAAAAAGTTCATCTTGATTAGTATTATTTTAAACGTACAAATCTTTACTTTGTATGCAATATGGGAAGATTGTAGGTACAATAAAGTTTAAGTCTTCTCTCTTCTGACATGACCGTACTTTTCAGCCAAATAAAAAGCAGACAAGTCAAAGAGTCTCCTTTTTGCAATTCAATAATGGGACTAGGCATGCTAGTAGGCAGTAGCACCAGCTTTACTTATTGTGAAATAAAGTAGGAAAACGTTTTTCTTAAGGGAGTATTGCAGTTTTGTTTTTTCCCAGAACAATAATTGGTACATGAGAACCAAACATCGGTAGAGCCCCCATTAAGGGGACGCCCAGTCGCCCACCCGGGTTCAAAACCTATGAAGGTTTCAGATTTTCAATGTAATCCTGGCCAACCGGGATTTGGTACTCTATTACCTAAACAAATTCAAAGCCTGGTAATGTCTCCCCCATGGTCGAGAAAAAAAATTGCTACTTATGACTTTCCAGAATTTGTGGGCTATAATCATTAGCATGTGATAATGAATGAAAAGAATGTAGTGGCTCATACTTTCTCAAAGAGATTCAAACAGTCTTGATTGTCCTCAAACTCAACCTTTGCCCAGTCAATGCCATCCTCAACATATTCCTGTCCAAAGAAACAAATTCCTTCTTAGAGAAATGTTTGATGGTGTTTTTTTCCCTAAAAAGCATGGCCTGAATGAATAGAATTTTCAGTTCACCACTTTCCACTTAGATAGCACAATATAGCAGATTCTAGAACCACATACGTTACTTTGTCCTGAAGAATGAGCTTCTGATAATACTACTGTTCAAGAATTCTAGAAGCATGACTCACTAAGCAGCCTTAATAGGAATATAGGATGGACATTACAATGAAGAAACCAGGCTATTTTGAGAATCATAAAGTTGATGGCAGAATTGCAAGTGAGCAAATGAATTACAACTTGACAGCATAGATTCTGCAAGCTAAAACATAAAAAGTATCTCACCTCTTGTTCAAGCTTAAACAAATGACGATTGAAATGTTGTTGTAGCCTCTCATTAGCATAATTAATACAGAACTGTTCAAAACTGTTCTTCTGCAAATGCAATCATGTCATGAGTGACCATATACAAGTTAATATGATGACTTTAGGGCAAAAGGAAGTACATTACATCGAATGATTCAAAGCCGTAGATATCAAGAATACTGATTGATCTCCCGGTTCGACGCTTTCCAACTGAGAGAGACTTATTAATTTGTTCTACAAGCCACTCAAACAAACTGGCATAGACTGATTTGGCCAGTGCGTCTCTTGTGTCAGTGGCCTGAAATATTAAAAGGGGTGGATACATCAGATATGCAAATTCATTAGTACTTCCAACAACTATGGTTGTTACTTTGTCATTAGTTGAGAAACAACTAACCTGGGCAAGGGTAAGTTTCTGGACAATGTTTTCATTATTGACTTTCATGTGGCGCTTTGACAAAGCCAAATTGAGATCTTCAATACCGCAGCCAAGAAGTTCTGCAACAGTTTTTGAAGCTGCAATAGCAGGACACCTTCATTAATAAATATAGTAGTCACATGTAGTGACAAGAATTGCCAGTTTGTATTCAGATTTGTAAAACAGCATAAAGCAGACTCCTTGAGTGTGTGGGGGGGGTGGACTGATATTCAGGATACATTTTAAACACAGGACCTCATAGCTCTAAATTACAGACAAAACTAAGTTTCATACACCAGCCATTTCCCCCAAAAAGCATGACATTCTAAGGGAAAGCAAGTATAAAAAAATATCATTTTGAATGGCTGAGCTAAGCAAAGTTGGTAGGTGTGTGTGTAACACCACCACCTAGGTTCAGGTTCTCTTCGGTTCGCATTTAGGTGCCTATTTCTTCTTATTTACAATGCCACCTAGTTCCTCCAAGGTTGGTCGAGTTTTTTTATGCATCTGATTAAGGTTTGTGGATAGGAGCATCTTCAATCTTCAGGATTCCAAACCGCAAACAAAACAAGGTAGACCAGAATCTAATAAAAGTTACTATTCAAAATGTTGCTACCATTGCTATGTGCTAAAAACAGAAACTAAAGCAAACTTCCTGAGATGAAGATTAGGAGATGACAACACTAGACTATTGAGTGAAGATCAAATGCCTTAGCTTACCTTCGTCTACAATGATTTCAACATGATTTTCATTATCAATAACTGTGAATGAGACATCCCCCAGCCAAAGAACAGCAGAGACCATTGCAAAAACATTCTCTTGGTCCTCTTTGCTGATATGAACAATGTTCATAGCTTCCTAAAACAGAAATAAGTCAGCAAACATGACAGGAGCAAAGAGCAGACATAATAAAGGGCATGTTCCATGTAATGAGGTATAAAATCAGCGTACCGTCACAGTTTGAAACATTTGGGCATCATCCACACCAGCAATTGAATAGCAACAACTCTGCTTAAGGTATTTGTACTCATCCACCTTTTTCAAATTCAACTTCTCTGTATCAAAAGCGTTACAAAGAAATGTATATTATTAAATCATGGATCCATGGTTTATGAAGAGGAAAAGAGAGCAGTATGGGGTTGTCATTGAGAATTATGAAGACATCAGTTTCTACTAGAACTGAGCCAAACAAACAGAGACCTTTCTAACATAAAACAAGTTGGAATGTATTGAAGGATACAATCAGATGTTGTCATCTTAATTGTGTCTAAATGAATCGATAGATTATGTACCTCTAAGAGATGAAGGTGCACCAGCACATAGCTGATAAAATATATGGTAGGATCGCTCACCGACTGCACATTGTACAACTCTGGACTGTCATGGTGATAATAAGGCACATTAGACTATTTATTGCAAAATTTTGTAATTGTTTTTAAGGATAAACATAAGATTAGAGATTACCTTCTCAAGTAAAACTGTCCATGCGACGGATAATCAGAAAATTTCAGCAACCATAGTTAGAAATTTAATATGAAAACCAGCAAATACTAATGATATTGAAAAGATGATTCAATGGATCTGCATACATGTTTGAATCATGGCACCACATATTCTTCCAGTGGTACTGAAATGAATTTCGATAAGCTTTCCCTGCAATTGAGAATAAGGATCAGCCTTTGTTCCAAATTGCAGTGTACTGATACACACAAAAATAAAACTTACGAAACGACTTGAGTTATCATTTCTCAATGTCTTTGCATTGCCAAAAGCCTCGAGTATTGGATTGGTCTGCAGAATTTCATATTCAATTCCACTTCCACCTCCAAGAGAAGCCAGATACTGCATAGCAATTTTTGCCGTTTCTGTTTTTCCTGCTCCACTCTCACCACTGTATAGATCGAAGAAAAATGGCATCATCTAAATGCATAATCGATAGTGGCGCTATTAGGATACTAGTGGAATCAATTTCTCTGCCTCAACAAAACTAACAAAGGGGAAAAAACTTTAACTTGTCCATTGAAGTAAAATGTTTCTACCACATGAAAGATATATATTTGGTGTTGAAGACCACTCAAATCATGGTTCTAGTAAGCCAAAGAGCAACATATCTTTTAATCATCTCAACAGGATCCTTAATAGTGTGAACTTAATTGATGAACAACACAGGAATTTCTCTATCAGTGATGTGACTGGCAGAAGTAAAATACACTTGGATGGACAGGACAGTATTTATTCAATTCAGCTGAGGGGAAGACTAATACAAATGAAACAGTGACAGTCTTGAAAAAGAATGTCTTCTGAGGCTTGATTCTATTTATCATCAAAGGGGAAAAGGTTACCCACCTTATAATTATAGACTGGTTAACTTCATCTGAAAATGAATGGAACAATTAGTCAGGCAAAATATAGATGTACAAACAAGAGTGATGCATCAACATTTGTGGACTGACCTCGTTTCATTTCACGAAGAGCTGCATCTGCTATTGCATAAACATGTGGATTGTCCATTGTTTTATTTCTATATGCATTGATGTACTCATTACCATATAGTGAAACTTTCTTGAAAGGGTTGACAGCCACCAAAACTGGACCTGCTTTAGTCTACAATACAATATATCAATAATAAAGCCATCAATTGGAATCCACAAAAAAAGGCAAAGTTCACATCAATTCTCACATAAATCATGTCTTGAGAGTATCTGTACTGCAAATTGTACAGTACTGATGGTTCACTTAGATAACTGAGCTGCATAAGGTCATCCACTCCATCAAGAATTTCAGGATTTGCAGGTTGAAGGCTCTCTGTTTTTAACCTCAGTACCTTAAAATTGGAAGGATGTGGTCAAATGGTCATGCCTCCAAGTGATAGTAGTATCTCTTAGAAAGAAATCTGGAACTTACTTTGCCTTCAGAAACCTTTATGACGGACTCGTCACCAGAGGTTGTAAGTACAGTGCATAATGCCCAATCGCCATTTGGAAGCTGACAAAAAACTCTATGCTTCTGCAACATGGATAGGATAGGATTTGAATTGCATTGTACTCCCAGTACAAGTTGTTAAAAAAGACATGAGTAGGGAAACTAGGTGCTATGTTTCATGTACAACATCAACAGGTGAATCTTCAAACAGGCATGCCCTGAGTTGGGAAATCATGAACATAGACTCAACTGGCTGAAATCTGAGTAACCAACCAGATGCTTCTATTAGTTTTTACGTGGTACAGTTGCCAAGATTTTTCTTACTAAAATCTAGTAGGAAACACTAAGGTTGCTTTGCAGTAAATTGCAAGAATCCCTGGCCACAACAAACATACATCACTTCCTCATGTCAAATCTATGCTACTTAGATTGCTAGGAAAAAGGATAGAACTATAGAAGTAGAACTAAAGAAATCAAATTCAGATCTAAAAACAAATTATCAAAATTCTGAAAGCAGCAGTAGTATCCTACTTAGCAAATGACATGCAAAAACAACCTAAAGCTTACAAATAGCACACCTTTGTATGCAGCAAATTCGCATAGCTCATCCTAGCGCTTGGTTTCACAGATCAGCATCGCATTTGCATGGTTTCAACAAATTATTTACCCAATGTCTGAGCTCCCAAGTCCCAATTCGTTGATCATCACATAGACTCATACTCACATTTCAGAAGCATCAGAAGTGAAATGGTGCTCACCTTCTTAGCGCCGTACGAGCTGGTGTCACCCCACCTGGCGTCGCCTTGCTTGGGGCTCGTAGCTGCCGTCGGCGACAGCCGCCTGGGCGTCGCCGCGGCCGCGGAATCCACCTCCTCGCTGCCTCCACCCCTCTCCGCCACCTCCTCCTCCGCCGTCGCTGCCTTGGAGCTGTACGGCGAGTCCACATCGTCCCCCTCTAACCGCGCCACCTCCCCTTCCTTCTCCTCCTTCTCTGCCTCCGCCGCAGCAGCTCGGCGGCCGCCGCCGTTCGCCGCCGGCCCGCCGCCTGGGCTGTTTGCCGCTGCCGAGTACCTGTAGTCGAGCGGCATGGACCGCGCCGGCTGCAGCTTGGTGGGGCCGTTGCGCGCACGGAGCGCCGTGGACTTCCGCACGGACACCGACGCCATCGCCTCGCCGGCCGGCCGGTACAGCGACCGGAATCACCTCACGGGCCGCGACGAAACCGCGGCTCCACGCGGGATCTCCGTCCCGGCAGCCTCAAATCGGCCCCCAAACCCCTCCGACGGACGCCAATCCACGCTCGCACGCAGCAAAGGACCTCCCAAAAACTGCCAGAAAAAAAAACCACAGAAAACGGCCGATCTCGCTGCCAGCCCACCCGGCCTCTCCGCCCCAGAAATGGCGAGCGAGGTGCCGCTAGCCGGACCCCTCCGGGACGCGAATCGCGCGGGCGCGGCTCCCAAACCTCCACCAGCTCGCGTCGAGAACGCCTCCCTCTCCCTCCCGGCTCCCTGTCTCTGTCGCTGGAAGAGAGAGAGAGAGAGAGAGAGAGAGAGGGAAGGAAGCAGCGGGCTGGGTCGGGAGAAATAATAAATTTAATAATGGAATTAAGGTGGCCTGCGAATTTCGTGGGGGTGGGTTTAAAAATGTTTAAATTTAAATGGGGGCAGCGGTGGAGGTCGGGTGGGTGGAGGCTGCTTCGCTATCGCATCAGGAAGGTTTTGAATCCGCCACATGGCGCACGCAATTCGGCCGCTTCGTCAGATCCAGAAAAAAGCGAGTGGGAGCAGCACCAGTCAGGAACTGGTGGATAACGGCTGCCGGGCTCGGCGTTGACGGCGCTAACGGCGACGCCAGAGTGCGCGCCCGCCCGTGCTGCTGTCACGTGCACTGGAAATGGCAGGATTGCCCCCAGTGGTTTCTAAATTTGCATTTGGCAAAAAATAATTGCAAAATACAGTGATCAAGTCGACTCAGGGCGACCTTGTTTTATGGGGAACATCCTATTCTCTTTGATATGGTAGCTTTCTTCAAGTTTTTTTATGTATTGCCGCTATAAATCAAGGTTTTGGAGCTTGTTCAGTTCAGTTGTGCCATACCTCAATCTTAATCTGTCCTCCGCCACTGAGTCGACTTCTGCAATATTTTTTGTTTTCTCTTGGCAAAATGCTCCCAAAATGATTTTTCTTTCATAACAATGTGTTAGTAGATTCATCACAAAACGTGCTTTCATAACATGCCATTTCATTTTAGATATCATATTTTTCAAGTGGAGAAAGGACTTGCATTTGTTGCTAGAGGGAGCAATGCTACGGCATTGGTAATTTAAAATCAGCGGTACTCGCTCTTTCGCAATTTAGGATGAGTACTCTTGGCAACGATAGGAACAAAGAGTAGTAGGCCACAATAAGCTCAACTCCCCTAGGCATTGAATGATTGTTAGGACTTACTTAGCTCTCACATGCAAAGGTATCGTAGGTTGGTCCTAATTAACCAATGGTCGAGGGAGGTACCAAGTACGCTCGTTGCTTAAGATTGAAATGTGTTTTCTGTAAACCAGACATGTCAGGGGGTACGGGCTGGCGTGGTGAACTGGTGATCACGGATCACCTCTGCAATTAAAACGGAGCATCCAGAGGGCTTTTCCGTCATTAGGCACGGCACTTTTCAAAGCCACCACGCCATCGGGCAGAGGAAAGCGAATTTACGTCCACCACGCAACTTTACGGCCGTACTTTGTTCCAATGACACGTGGGCCCAAACCGGCACAAATTATCTCGGCGCGAGAGTACTCCGAGTCTGTGACCAGAAACCACCTCCCTAGTAGCACGTGAGACGGTTAACGGCTCTCGTGAAATGACGTAACAGCCCCTGCTTTTTGAGCAGTAACCGACACCAGGGGTAAGACCGTGACTTCACGCGGTCCGAAAGCCACGCGAATTGTTTGTGCCCGTACCTCTCCAGGATTTCGGAGCCTGATCCGGTAGAGCACGTGACGTGGCCCGATACTGCAGTGGCGGTCGGTAAACAAATACGCGGTCTCTGACTGGCTAGCGGTCCAACGTCTCGCTCGCGCTTTGAATCGCAGCCGCCGGATGGCCATCCGAGGGACGGAAAGGCGGGTTATCTTTCCTTTTTCTTTTCTTTTTGACGTTTCGTCTCGGTGGAGTGGAGAGACGGCGTCGCAATGTGCGGCTCGGGAGAACGAGTCGCCGTGTGCCACATGCCGGCAGCACAGTGATAAGGTTTGCTTGTGAGCCATTTAAAATTATGGAGTTTGTATATGTAAAGCACCGGCCGTGTCGTCCAAAATGGTCGGTTTTGTTATGTTATGGTTCACAGGGGGGTTTCGTGATTTTTTTTTTGAACAGAGAGGGTTTCGTGATTGATGTGGGTAGCAGAAGAGACACGGGAGATGCTATTTGTTTGTTTAAACCTGTGTTTTCAAGTGTGGGCTCGGCTTACCTTTTTTTCATTTCTTATTATCACACGTAGGCGAATATGCCCATACACCTTTCCACGCGATAATCAAGTAGTGTCATGTGCCAAATTCGGTAATGAATTATTAGTGTTGAATCTACCAATTTCTTAAAAAGGATATACTACTCTTTGCTAGAACCTACTCGTACATAATTTAATCTTTTGATGCAAGAAAAAAGTTTTTTTTATTACAAAAGCTCTTTTTTTCTTCTGGAAAAGCAGTAACTATCCAGCTTGTCATAGAGAGGATCAATAATTGATCGAAGTTATGTCTGCGCTACCATGTTACATCACAGTTCATTCATACCTGCTTCGCTTGTGTAGTTAGTTAGGATTTGGGGTTTGGAAATGGTCCACCGTCATAATTGAAGAGACAGCTTCTCACTTGCGCTTGCTTCTTCTTTGATCTCCATTATGCATGTCAGAAACTTGACGGTGAGAGAAGTCAAGAAAACCAACACAAGGCCTAGCTTGGTCTCTACTGCTGCTCCTCAGTTCTAATTACTTGAATATTCTCGCCATTTTTTTGAAGAAATATTCCTCCTTAGACAGGCTTACGGTGTTATCCTCGTTCAATTGGCAACTCTTGGCTGTGTTTAGTTACCAAAATTCCACCCCAAAATTTCGCTATGCGAAAAGTCCCATCACATCACATCAAAATATCGGCACATGCATGGAGCATTAAATGTAGATAAATAAAAAATTAATTATATAGTTTTGATGTACACGACGAGACGATTTTTTGAGTTTTGTTAGGTCATGTTAGGACAACAATTACCATAAACAAACGAAAAATGGTACAGTGCGCTACAGTGTCCGATGCGACTTTTCTATCACTTTTTGTAGGATCTAAAGACAGCCCTTATCACAACTGTACGTGTTTATCCTGATGAAACTCCTTATAAGTTAAACCGAAAAACGTTGAGGAAACGCTACACTAAGTGCCCTGAACCCAATGGGGCCTACATGTACATGGGCGTGTTTAGTTCCCAAAAACTTCTCAAAATTCTCTCTCCAAACTTCACTATTCACCTATCACATCAAATCTTTCTCCTCGTGCATGGAGCACTAAACGTGGGGTAAATAAAAAAACTAGTTGCATGGTTGTGATGTACACGACGAGATGAATCTTTTGAGCCTAGTTAGGTCATGCTAGGACAACGATTACCATAAACGAACGAAAAATGTTACAGTGCGCTGCAGTATCCGATATGACATTTTCACCAAACTTTCCAACCTCTTTTTTAAACTAAACGCACCCACGATTCAGGACCACACTGTGCAGAGAATCACAGGCGATGCAAAAGGCAGCACTACCATTTTAAGTATCACACTTTTTCGTGTTCTGCCGCCTGCCCTCCTGTATGTTTGTCCCAATCCCCAAAGCTCGTGACAGTACGGGATAAGCAAACGTCGTTACACCTAATACTAGCATTCACGATTTATCCTGGCATGCATTAAGTTTGTTCTCTACCCAATTAAGCACCCCATACGAAAGCACGATCACCAGACAGTACATACGGTGTGGTCCGGTCAGATAACAGTCGATATATCCTAATAATCTGAAAGAAATCTTGCGTATTTCGCTCAAAAAGACATCGGATCTATGGAGTATAGTTTAACCAGGGGTGGTAAATGGCCATTCATTTTGTACTAAAAATTTTAAGGGCCGGGCCCTATTAGGACTGGGCTAAAAAAATACTAATTTTTGATCTAAATTTAACTAGGACCAAATTGGATTGTGAAGAAACAAACGCGCCACATCCATTACCACCCCTGCTTACCTGGCCTACCGGCCGGCACCTGCCAAGGGCGAATATTTGTCATGTTGACCCCAACCTTTTCGATCCAGCACCGTGCCCGTGCGTGCAGAGTTTAATACTACCGCCGCACACTAGCGTGTGCCTTTTTCCTGGTGACCACAGCACGAGTCGCGCAAGTAATTAATCAGACATCGTGCATGCCGCCCGATCTGCGCTGCGCCTCGGCGGTAAGCCGTGCGGCATGTGAGGTCGTGAGCTTTTCTCACGAGCTCCCTATGATGAAAGGGCATTTCTTTCAGAGAAGATATATATATTTTTTAATCGTCTTGCGATTCAGGGTTCCGCGCGGGCCCTACATGCATATGTAAGACTGTCTGATACCGTGCATATGTAATTATGTATTGATCACGAATTCGTAATTAAGAAGGCTTCCAGAAGCCCAGATCATCCTTGGGACCTGACAGAAGTGGCAGATATTTTGTTCTAAAAAAAGAAGAGGTAAGCATTTAACAATGTACATTACAGGACGTATGTACGTTGTAGCTGACTCCAATCCACTAGCAACGTATATTTCCATGAGAAGTAATCATATGCAACCGTTCCAAAAAAAAAGCTAGCTCCTCGAACGTCTAATGCAATATATCAGTGTTTGTACTGATATGCGTGCCGAGAAAAGAATATTCGTAGCCCAATTCTTCACGATAACAAGCTAGCTAAGCTTAAATTAGGTTCTTGCACCCCCGCCCTCCGCCAATAATATTCCACGTCACGGGAATAATGAGTGGTCGGAGCTGGATTGTTTCTCAAGAAAAGAAAAGGAAAAATTATCTTCTTCCGGTAGGTGGAAATGTTTTCATCCGGTGGTGTCGCTGTGATCGACCAATCATACCACTATACCAGGATGCAACCGATCCACTGTTCTGTCTGTTGGTTTGCTGTCCTCTCTCGCCGTCGCAGGCGTTGGAGTGCCCTTTCGTGTTTAATTTGATTTGATTTGCCCTACTAGATCATAGTACAATCAAGAATAACATGCGAGCATGCTCGTCGCTCAACTTTCCGCAACATTGCTCTACTATATTTCTGCAGCACAGCTTTTTACTGATCTCCACGCGCCCGCAGTACAATGCGCAGGGGCAGATATATTTGTACATACAGTACGTTCCAAATTAAACACGCTTCTGATGTACAGCCCTCAAATGCATGCATGCCACTGCATTAGTTTGGTTGCATTGGTGTTCGTTCAAAAAAGTTTGGTTGCATTGGCCAAATACTGTTTTGAAATCAGGAAACAACTGCTATGAAAGATGATGCACTGTTTTGAAATCAGGAAACAACTAGCTATGAAAGAAGATGCACCGGCAAAAAAAAAGGAAAAATGATTGTTTAGTTAGCATGATCATTCGTGTGGCGCTTTATTACGATCATGTGTCCCAAATTAAAAGGTGCAGGGGCCACATCCGGCATGGACTCGCGCCGGTGCATGGCATGATGCGTCCGTGTAGGAGCGGCCATCGGCATTCACCAGGCATGCCACGCACATGACATGAGTGGGCTCCTCTCCACCAGTGGGGACAGGAGGAGGAGGCCCCACTCGACGACATTGCCGGCGAAACGCGAGGCAGCGCACGCATCCGGACATCATCCGGGCCCCCGCCGGCGGTGTGATCCGTCGCGGGGCCCGGTCCCTTTTTCTGTCGTGGGCCGGGGCCGCTCGCTGGTACGAAGCCTTCGGGCCCGCGCGACCTAAACCGAGCAGAGCTTAGCTAGACGCTAGTTGAGTTCAAGTGCAAACTGCAAAGGCGAGAGAATGGCAGTGGATGCACTGGAGTACGACACGGTGCAAGATCTCACTGGAAGCTGGTGACCTGGCCTGCACGGACCACGATTCGGATCACCGGGCCGGCCGACATGTGAGATGCTCTAGCTACCTGCATTCATGCATGGGGCAATCGATCGGGGGCGATGGGGATCGTTCGACATGACGAGGCCGGCCTTCGATCTGCCACCATGTTCCTTTATCTCCTTCCTCATCAGCTGGGCGCGGGAGGGGGCGGGGGCCGGTCCTTGGTCCAGCGCGCTATCCTCTCCGATATTATTGGGTTCGATCGACGTCGATGGGTACGTTTCGGCGCATCCGTTGAAGCGTCCGCGTCGGTCTGGGCCTGCAGAGGGGCGACGTGTCCCACGCTTGCTAGGCAGGGCACGGCTCAGCTCGTGCGTATAATGCCGGCGTGCGTGCCCATGTCTTAGTTGGAAAGCGAGGCGCTGACACGGGCATGAATGGAGGTTTGATCGTAGTGCCGCCGCGCCATTGTCGGCCGTGCCCCGATCGATCTGTCCAGTAGCGTGGAGAGGGGACCCGAGTACGTGACCGTGCCGGCGGCCGAACCCGCCCATGTGCCGGCGCGTACCGTGTACGCCTACATGTTTACTTTATCGGAGGATATTTTTTTAAAAAAATTGGAGCTTAACAAACGCGGGGATGTAGCTCAGATGGTAGAGCGCTCGCTTAGCATGCGAGAGGTACGGGGATCGATACCCCGCATCTCCAAATTGTTTTTTTATTTCCGTTTATTTTATTTTATTTTATTTTTTCTTGTAATTGTAATAAACGATACACATGCTATTTCTGGCGTTCATTCTTTCTAAACGATATATTCCTGCCGTTCATAATTTGTACATCTTTCTTTTGGATGTATACAGGTATGGCGTATACTTTATTACTTCCACACAGTTCAATTTTCGATCACGGAGTACAATGTGCACTGCTCATGACTCACGTGCATCTTTCTTTCTGGAGGTCTACCGTAGGTGCATTAGCTCTCTCCAGACTGCAGTCCATCCTTGAAGATGACCAGAGTACTGTACGTTATACCTTGTTTCTTTTTTGGAGGTATACCCTAGGAATATCACTGGAGCTGATCTCCCAACCGTTACTAGTTCCGCTCCGTGAATGTAAATGCAATACACGCCCGCCGCTGAATTCATTAGGTACAGCAACTTCAACTAGTAATGCATGCCGCTGATCCATGCATGACCCAGAGCCACAGGCGCCCATGCATGCCAACGCCACGGTAGGAGCCACGGGTGCGTGCGCCAACAGTGGCGGCACTGGCCCGGCCCCATCCCGCGATCTCACTCCACAGCTTCAATTCGGCGAACGAATTCAGTCCACACGGGCGCGCGGGGTCATCAGGCAAGGATTCAGGAAGGATCCTTGTTCATCAATCCGCCGCCTTATCCGCCTGCACGGGCTCGCGAGACGACCCACAACTTCCCGTGTGGTGTCAGTGAACTCGATCTCGATAGGTAGGGTGCATTGCCATGCATGGTGAAGAACTGACGCCAAGTGCCCTGCATTATGTTGATGATGCACTTAATTTTCAAAAAATGTTGATGATGCACACGGTTTAACCTAAAACAAAATGAATCAGCTAGTCTTGGAGTAAGCTGGCTTAGCTAGCACGCAGTAGTACTCTAGCTGCTAGCTAGTACTCCATAATTTCCCCGTCATGTGAGGTGATCATGCACGTTCAATTCTCTCGATCGATCGAGTATGAGAGAAGCCGAGCTGGCGATTGAATTCGCAACAGTAGGAGAGCGTACGAGTCACCAAACATGTGCGGGCGATGCAATTAGACACAACTGCAGAAAGAATGTGCACAAGCAAGTAGCTCACTCGTAGCCGGTAGGGGTGGTATTAGCCTGACGGTGTAATAATGGACTTTGGGCAAGGATGTAGGGTGTCCTTGGGTTCCCTTTTGGTGCTGCCATTCTACGCTCCAAGCAGTAGAGTTTCCTTCGCTTTAGTTCCAAAATTCCACTCCCAAATTTACTATGCAAAAAGAAGATTCCCCGTCACATCAAAATGTCATAACATGCATGAAGTACTAAATATAAATGAAATCAAAAACTAATTGCACAGTTTTGTTGTGCTATGCGAGACGAACATTTTGAGCCTAATTAATTAATTTTTAGACAATTTTTCACAAATACAAACGAAATGCTACAGTGACGCAATGATTACGAAGTGACATCATACTCCCAAATTCACCCACCCAAATTCAACATCTAAACACCACCTCAATTTTCAGAAACCAAAAGGCTGTAACTCTCTCTTCTTCAGGCCATGACGCTGATCTGACTATCAGTTTGTCACCACACAGGCTCTAGATGAGCTTAGCTAAAAAAAAGGGCTCTATAGGAGCAGGGAACGGAAGAAGACACGCACAAACTGCTTCAATATCCGGGAGTTTTCGTCGTATTTCATGGCTCTCTCTATGTACCACCCAAAGAGCTGCTGTTGCTTCAGGATAAAGCTTGGGACCCGCTTTTTTTTTCCCTAGAACCAGCAAGCACTATGTAAAAAGTCGTTAAAGAAGACACACTAATAGGAGACACACTATATATTATTGGAGACGCGGTTTTACCGGACACGTCACCAATAAGTCTGCAGAGGCAATACAAGTCTCCTAATAGGCGACGCTTCTTAACAAACCGCATCGCCTATGACTGTCTTAAATAAAGGAGACGCGTCCACACGAATACGCGTCTCCTATGACCGAGTATATTGGCGACGCGGTTCATTTACCCGCGTCTCCCTTGTGGAATGAAAACTAACATGCAAACATCGTATTTCAATGAGAAACAACATCGGGAGCAACCTGGGCTTGGGCCGCTGCAGCCTGCCGGCCCACGAAGTGCCACACAGAATAAAACCGCGCGTGTGCTAGGGATAGCCTCTTCTCCTCCTCCCCAGATCCACCGACGCCGCCCCCGAACCCCAGCCTCCGCCGCTCGCGCTTCGCCTCCTCGCTTCCTCCCCTCCTCTCTCGGCCCCGACGCCCGGCCCCCGGCCGCGCCGCCGGCCTCGCCCATGCGCCTCCGCCCCCGCCCCCGCCTGTGCCGCCCCGCGCCCGTGCTCCACCCCGCCCCGGCCCGCGGCGCCGTCCCGCCCTCGCGAGACTCCATCGTCGCCGCGCGCCTCGTCGAAAGGAGGGAGGCGGCCGCCGCACCGACCCAGCGCCACCCGCACCCGGATCCAGAACCTCAAGCACGCCATGGACCTCTCCATGAAGCACCAGCACCTCCCCGAGGACCTCCAGGTTCGTGCCCGTTCATTTCGCCCATGCCCTGATCTGGATCCCTAGATTCGTATGTGTCTCGTGGTTGTTCTGATGTTGGTGTGCGGGATTGCATGAGATAGGTTCTAGGTTGCTTCAGGGAGAAGATCAGCAAGGGGCAAGAGACACAAGGATTTTGAGGCCAGAGGCGGCGGTGCTCGGCATGATCCGAAACCCCAACCTGCTGGCGCTCAGGGCCTACTACCTGGGGCCAAAGGGCGAGAAGCTGCTTGTCTTCGATTACATGCCCAAGGGCAGCCTTCTTATCCCTGCTCTGCATTTCTAAGTTCAGCATTATTTGTTTCCAAATATTGACAATGGCTAATTCTTTTAGATTGTTCTTCGATTGTTGTTTGTTCTTCATAATTTTCTCAAGATTTGTGCTGTTCGGAGGGATACTGCTTGATTGCTATTCATTCTTCATTTAGAGTTACTTTATTGTACTATAAGAAATTGGCCTCTGAATTTAATTTGCTCCATTTAGAGTCTGGTTGTAAGCTGGTTGGATACATTTGCTTATAAATAGACAGATATAACATAATTTGTTTCTATTGTGTTTTTGTTTCAATAGTCGTTCTTTGAATATGTTTCTATTATTGGACTTACCATGGTTATGGTTATCATACAGAATAGTTCTAAACTACACAGCCGACTGATGGACAAGGAGATTGATCCCCCAGTTCTTTTGACCATGTCCCCTGATGAATATGGGGCAAGGTTCCCTCTTCTATAATATCCTATACATCCTCCTTACTCCACCCTGGATGATACTTCCTCTATTCCACATTATAAGTCAGGCTTTATTTGGAACGGAGAGAGAACATGGTTGAGGGTAATCTTCTTCTAGGCACTGGTTGTCTAAATTACTTGGTGACCATCTGTGTTTTTTTTGTCTGCTAATGGTGACTCTAAGCAGTATTCTGCTGTTTGTCTTGTCGCATTGTGTTTTTTGTCTGTGAATGGTGACTCTAAGCAGTACTGTGCTGTTTGTGTCTTGTCACGTTGATCATGCGAGAACATGATATTCACTATTCAGTACTGCTGTATTGAGTATACTAAAGTACTAGTGAGTGTAGATTTACTGTTGGTTCAGATGTTTTACTGTAAATTGCTTATATTCTGAGAAAAATGTTTTTATAATTTACTGAATACGTTTTCCAGCTGTATATCACACTGTATCACGAAACCCTTGCCACAAAGTGCTTAAATAGAATATTTACAACATTTCAGGTTGGTGTGGCTTCATCAGCAGAAAAAACATCTGAACCAGAAGAGTCAAGGAAGTTGCAGGTATGGTACATATATTCTTTAAATAAGTAATCAGTGAAGAGAACAAAGCGGAGTATTCATTACTGTAACTGAGATTTTCACATGTGACCTGTTATTTCATATCTGTATGAACCACTGCAATATATTAATTTTTTTGGGAACACATGAATGCTTCTGGGAGATTTAATCTATATGTTAATTAAGGGCTATCAACTTCTCATTATGGATGAATTCTTTCTTGGTTTGGTTATATGGATGAATGCTTTCTTGGTTTGGTTCACAAATAAACGTTATCTTGCTTTCTTGGTTTAAGCCATGCTAATCTCCCCTGCAGGTCGATGTGAGGGCTACTGGTTGCGCTAGCTGTTTCTGTAGGCAAGGATTGTGTTCTTTCTATTTCTTTGCCAAGGTGAGAACTGGTCACCACTTTAATTGAACTACAACATTATTGCTGATTTGACATTACATAATAAAAATTGCACAGCACCTAGACAATTTTACCACAACATCTCTGTCATCTGCATTAATCCCATTCCCGCGAGCACCAGACTGAGCAGGTTTAGCATGATCTCTACCTGAGAATGATCCTGTAGTGTCAAATAATACTTGTGGAACACTTTGTTCTGTGTTAGTGATTTGTCTCCAGTAAAATTACCTGCTGTTAATATTGACGATCTGGCAATATAGGTCTCTTCACTACATCAGAAAGTTCCGCAGGTTTCAGATTCTTTTTAGATATATAGTGAATTTTGGATATTTTTTGACTGGATAGGAATAAAGTGTTGTTCTGGCTTATGCTGCCAATGCCAAGAGCTCAGAATTCAAGAGGTGACAATGTGTTTTGAGGCATGTGATGTAATTTCCAATTTTATAGGAAGTTGTTTGTAATTTCTGATGTGTTAGTCTGTTTGAGGTGTGTTGTAATTTCTTCTTTCTCTAGGGAGCTAGTTGTAAAAAGACGTGAGCTTTTTTGTAATTTTATTTTTTATTTTTTAATTCATCAAAGGAGACGCGGGTTACCGCGGATTGCCAACCCGCGTCACCAATGATCCTATAGGAGACGCATTTCTCTTAGGCAGTGTCTCCGATTACCATCTTTGGTGACGCTGGTAGCTAGACACGCGTCGCCAATATATCAGTCATTAGTGACGCGTAAAAACCGTGTCATCTATGATTTTACATTAGTGACGTATCTTTAGTGACGCGTAAAAAACGCGTCGCCTTCGACTGTCTATACGCGTTGCTAATAAAGATTGCTGGCATAGTGAAGGCGTGGATTATTGGCGCGAATCCAGGCTACACGTAATTAACAGTTAAGCTTTCGTCCTGACGCGCTTGTACTAGCGCTCGTGTGTCGCGGTCGATATCACCACCACAACAAGATCTGATTGAGTTGACTGATTGCGTGGAGAAACTGAAATTCTAAAAACACAGCAAGGGAACTGTGACCGGGGAACGATCGGCACAGATTGCCACATATGGATATAACGGAAGGAATTCTGCACAACATTACGTAGTCTGAACTGAATAAAGAATAAACTCTATCACTAATGGGAAGAGAAGTGTGCTGTGTAGTCTGCACCATGATGGATGGATAGCTCAAGCTTACTGAGGGACGATTTTGAAGGACACGAGACCAGCCTTTGCCTTGGACCTAATTAAAATGGCTAAGTACAAAGGTTTATGCTCGACGAGCCAAATAGTAGAGATGATGAGACCAGACGAGTTCTCGACTTCTTGTAACCTCAATAGTTGTAGAGTGCGGCTTCGGCCTTATGTTGCTTCTGCTTAGCAGGTGTTGGTGTACCTTGGTGTTTGCCTTGGCCAACCGGAGTTCTGTAAGTTGAGGACCTTGTTCCTCTTTTCTTCTTGATACAACAATATGCAGCTCTCCTGCATATTTGAGAAAAAGAAATGGAACATTTCGTATTCACATAACAGGATACATAATAGAAACATTCAGAGACACGGTTCATTTCTTCTCCATAGATATATTTTAGTGTACAAACAGTGTTTAGCTTAATACCCAGCAGCACTTTCATCTCATTCCACAACTAGTCAAATATTTACAGATTACAGGTTTAAGCTGACAAACCCCCAAAGATCAAGAAACTGGTGGTGGAGCATACATCCCTGCCATGGTGGCATCATTGATAACCCGTGCAAGCTCGACATCTCTATAAGGATCAAAATAGATATAGTCAGATTCCAGCAAGTCCTCGAAACGATGGCTGCCCAAGGCGTCGGTAGCAGAGTGGTACAGCATCTGGTATTCTCCAACTCCAATCGAGCCAGCATCTTTGTTCCGAGAATGGATTCCAGACGGTGGATGCACAATTTTGCTTGATGCAAACTCACAATCAGTGCAATAATGACCTGCCCAGAAAGAAAGTGAGAAGTTCAGAAATAACAGTGTTGTCAGTTTGATCAGAAAAGTTTCACCAGCTACCAAATCAATGGCTCTCTTTCATTTCAGAACATTTAGGATATTATTATGTCCCACTATCAAGAAAATTTTCAATGAAAACTCAATGTTTTAGGGATGACAAAGCTCTAAAGGGCTTCGGCTTCTGAAGCTCTAACTTTAAACTGTAAAATGTCAGCAGTTTTGGAGGTCAAAGGCTATTTTAGGCCTATAGTGACCGAGTCCTAGATTTCTTGATAGCATGCTACATGCCTAATGCCATTGATCAAGAGTTGGCTGTAATAATCGACAATGTCATGCTGCTGTCCTTAATTTCATATATAGAAGCATGATGATTTTAGCAATTTGGATTCAGAACTACAGCATAGCAATGATGTAGAGAAACTATACCACATATCTTTGCTACTTTTTGCTCTATTATTTCTAGCATGTTCTTGTCCTAGGCAAGTTGATGGCTAATAAACTGAATTGTGGTATTACCCGAAGTGGGTGTCTGCCAGTTTTTTTTTGTTCTGATTGTAATGCTTATCATGAGAATGGACATGATTACTACAATGAAGCTTTGTTTGTGGCTCACCGACACATGCATGATAATCATATACAGGACAGCAGCTGGAGCTGGAGCTGGACGAGTCATGGGTCCAATGTGACTCCCAGAATTCAGCAAAGAACAGTGTGCGCTCGCGAGGCAACGAGGTACCACCAGCTGCAGCAGCATCTCTGCTCGCCAAAAAGTTGGCATGGAAGAATTTTGGGGAGCGAAGGGATCTGGATTCATGCACTCCGCAGATAATGTCAAGCTGATAACTTGGTTCCTGCAGCAAGCACAAGCATTGAGAAAGTTTCAGCAGAGTAGAAGCGCAGCTGTTCAAGTCATAAGCTGAGTAGGGTTACTTGTGACTTGGACAACTAATCAATGACTCATGGGCATTCCAACAAGGAATGGAAAAACACAACAATTAAAGCAAAGTAGCACCGACCACAAGCAAATACTGTGATAACATCGAATAAAAAGAGGAGAATAACAGTAGCATGGGCCTGGGCGATGACATGTAACTAACTAGTGGTACATTGTCATTATACTAACAGAGCAGCACAAATGACTAAGGCACTAACAACAAATGATTACCCCATAGTATAATAATAATACTGATAGATAACAGACAACACTAGCTCGTAACCAATAATAACTAAGATGCCAGCTAGCCAGCAACATCGAACTACTAACCAGTTACTCAGTTAGCACTAACTACCACAAACCAGTAAACGGCTAAGCTACTAACCAACCAGCAAAGGGAAGAGCAAAGCACGGGAGCAACAAAAGCACAAAACTAAGAAAGATCTCAGAGAAAAAAAAGGAGGGAGATTCTAGGGAGGGGGGAAGAAGATCTTTACCCAAGGATGCTGGTTGCAGTATTTGTGTAGCACTTCGTTCAGCTCCGTTCGAACAAAGGCCAGCCTGTCCCAGAAGGCCCACTTCTTTCTTGAGCCTCATATGTTTGGGCTGATAGTACCACATCGCATACTGATTCCTCATGGAGGATCGCTGTAAGCTGGATCCAGTGAGCATGACAGATCCTCCCACCAGCTGGGGCTTGCAGCAAAGAGCGCAGGAGGGTGTGTTTAGTTCCCTTGAAAAGTGAGGTCGAAAAGTTACATCGAACATTGTAACGCACTGTAGCACTTTCGTTTATTTGTGGTAATTATTGTCCTATCATGATCTAATTAGTCTCATCGTATACATCAAAACTATACAATTAGTTTTTTATTTACCTACATTTAGTGCTCCATGCATGAGGAGAGAGATTTGATGTGGTGTGATAAAGACTTTTTGTATAGTGAAATTTTGGGGTGGAAGTTTGGAACTAAACACACCCCTTCTCAGTGGACAGGGACATGAGAAATGATCCAAAGGCGAAGTATTGTGGGTGCCTGGCAGCCTTAGCCGCAGCAACAAATGGAATGTTGTTACATGCTAATTCTCGAGTCCTTTACCTCTATATGTTATTATATGGTGTTTTACCTGTGTGCCATTAAAAAGTTCGTAGACATCCGTGTGCCATCCACTTAATTTTCTTTTACATATGCGCCATTCCGTCCATGTTCTATTAAATTACTTGATCTTACATGTGGGCTCAACGTAGTAAAATGACCCTTTTACCCCTGTGAGAAATTGAACACTATCTCTTCAGAACGGATCGGCTTTACTCTTTTTTCCGTCGCGCGTCGCTTGTCCGCGGCCCCCACGTCGTTCCCGTCGCCGGTCCGCCGCCCCACGAAGTTTATGTTATACCATTGTACAAGGAGATGCTAATAACGATGTCATTCATCACACTATAGTTTGAATATCAAAACAATTCACAATTTTGGCTACCGGCCAATAGAGCTTAACAAACAATGTAAAGCGAAAATATCGAAATTACACTATATAGGTAACATTTATACTTGAAGCATTACACACACATTACACGACTTTTACGTATACAGTACACAGCACACTACAGAGAACTGAAACAAACACATTTACAAACCATGCATGATAGGTTCTTATGTAGCCAGCATGCAGATGCATGCAAGCTTTATTTCATTGTGCCAGACAAAGAGATAGTAATATATATGAAGGCATGAAGCAGGCCGGTGCGGTAGGAGGACGATGCGGCGTCTAGTCGGAGGAGGCGGCGGCCTCCGGGATGAACGGGGTGGCGCAGAGCATCAGCGGCGAGCGGCGGCGCACGCCTAGGCCGGGCGCCTCCTCCATGTCGACCTCCTCCACGCCCTCCGGCAGCGACCAGTCGAAGTGGTAGAGCAGCCCAGCGAGCGCGAGCTCCATGCTGGCGAGCCCGTAGTTGAAGCCGGGGCACATCCTCCTGCCGGCGCCGAACGGCACGAACTCGTAGCTGCCGCCGGTGAAGTCGACGGCGCCGTCCTCGAAGCGCTCCGGCATGAACGCCTCGGCGTCGTGCCAGTACCTGGGGTCGCGGCCGATGGCCCACGCGTTGATCACGACGCGCGCCCTGGCCGGGACCGTGTACCCGCCCACCTCGCACGCGTCGATGCTCTCCCGCGGCACCAGCAGCGGCGCCGGCGGGTGCAGCCGCAGCGCCTCCTTGATCACCAGCTTCAGGTAGCGGAGGTTGCTCGCCTGCAGGTCGGCCTCCGTCACCACCGCCTTCCCCCGGAACGCCGCCCGGATCTGCCCCTGCAGCTCCTTCATCACCGCCGGGTTGCGCATCAGCTCCGACATCCCCCACTCCATCGCCGACGCCGACGTCCCCGTCCCGCCGGCGAACATGTCCTGATGATGGCATCGTGCACCACGTGTGATTTAGTTTGTCTTGATGACGAAGCCAATCCTAATTATATTATACAATTACCAGGATGATGGCCTTGACGACGCTGTTGCTGAGGTGGAAGCCGAAGCCGCCTTTCTCCTGCAAGCCGATGAGCACGTCGACAAGGTTGACGTCGACGTTCTCTTCGCCTCCCTTGATCTTCTCGTCGCGGATGCCCTTGCGCTCCTGGATGATCTCCTCCAGGATGGTGTCCACCGTCTTGTGGATGCCCCGGAGGCGGCGCGTGAGGCCGGTGACCGTGGCCAGCACGGTGGTCCACGCCGGGAACAAGTCCGGGATGTTGAAGCCGCTCGACAGCCCGACGACGGCCTTGGTGGCCGCCAGGAACTCCGACGCGTTCTCCCGCTTCTTCCCGAACGCCGCCCGGGACACGATGCTGTTGGTCAGGCTGTGGAACATCACGCTCAGGTTCACCGGCGTCGACGGCCCCGCCGCGCGGATCTCCTCCACCCGGACTGCCACCTGCACGTACGCGTCAATTCGAACACGTCAGTCGAAGGTGCAAAGTGTCTAGCTAGAATGTCGAACCACAACCACAAGTCATGTTCTTCAGTCAGTCCATGGTGCAAATAATTTCACACACTTGTTTTAAGTCTCCTGTGTTTTTCCTTCTTATATGTAACCAATTTCTTAGATGTCGTCCCATTTTTAGTTTTCTTGTGAACGTCAGGTATCCGGTCTGGGCCATTTTTTTGCATTGTTCACGTCGGGATCGGAACCAGTCATTTGCTGACGTCCGGTTTGCTCACCTCGTCCTCCCTGATGTGGCGAAACGAGAGCACGCGCTTGGGGCTGAGGATCTCGGCGGCGCAGACCTGGCGGAGCTTGCGCCAGTAGTCCCCGGAGGGGGAGAAGAGGATGTCGGCCCACTCGTAGCCGACGATCTCGCCGGCGAGGAGCTTGGGGCGGGTGGCGAAGTTGGTGTCGTGGGTCTTGAGCACCGCCCGCGCGGCCTCCTTGGACGACGCCACGACGAGCGGCGTCTGCCCAAGCCGCAGCATCATCAGCGGGCCGTGCGCCGCCGCCATGTCCCGCAGCGCGCGGTGCGGGAGCACGTTCACCAGGTGGTGCATGGCGCCGATGACAGGCAGCTCCCACGGCCCGGGCGGCGGCGGCGGCTGCACCGCCCGAGGCGGCCTGATGGCCAGCTTCAGTAGCTGCAGCAGCGCGACGGCGACGACGGACAGGAGGAGCGACTGGTAGAAGTGATCTTCCATGGCTAGTACCTGCAGCTAATCAAGTTCAATGTTATAAAAGCCTAAGAAAGCTACTTTCCCTCTATTCCAAAAATAGAAGAAGAAACTCCTTTTAGCTTTATTTGTCAACATTTATGACACAACATGGATATATAATATGGAAATAGTATATTTAGGATGAACTTAATGATACTTATGATTTACAACAAATCTGAAAAACACCTACTACAGTCGTGGGGCTTGCTAGAACCTGACTGTAAGTACTTACTAGCTAGGTAGTCTTGTGTCCAGCTATGTAGCTGCTTTGCTTGCTTGTGAGTTTGTTGCTTGCTTTCTGAATTGGCTATATATATAGGACGGACATAAAGGTTTTGATGCGATTAAGTTTAGAGCAGGATAACGTATGCGGGAACAGCTTATGACAGGTGAATGTAACGTGTGCGGTGCCGCCTCCAAGAGGCTTTTGTTTGGATATAATCATTACATTCAGTGTAAAGCTGAACACCGATGATTTTTATTTTTTTTCTTTTCGCATCCAGTTTGCATGGGTATCTATGATAAGTCTTCCATTCCAAGGTGAAAAAAAATTATGTTCCAGGAGGCCTCAACATCTATTTTAATTTTATAGATCATAAATATTTATATGTTTTGAGGGCCTCCGGTACATGCATATTTTTGTTACTTGATACAATTAGACTTAGTTTATATAGTGGAGTTCGAATCATATGTGTGGTGTAGTTTCTAAGTTGTATTAATTTAAATGAAAAGGATGTTGATCGCATCCAATATCATCTGATTCTTTTTCGTGAAATAATACCTGAACTTGATCGGAATTGAACGAAACTAACTCATATATTTTTAGATAACAGAGTAATATTGTTTGATCTCAGCTGCTGCATCAATCTAGGATGTACAAAATCATTGATTATTACAACTTCCATCCAAATCAAAAGCACAAAATGAAAAATCCACCTCAATACGTACTGAGATCGATTGAGGTGAAAAATAAACCAATTTTCCTGCGAATCCCTATTAATACATATAGATGGGAAGAAACCATGAAGTAAAGCTAAACCCTGATTTTCCTTTTCTTCTTTCCAATCCAATTTGCATAGTCTTCCAAGATAGGAAAAAATAGTATGTTCTAGGAGGCATAGACATCTATGAGGAGAGACCAAGTTGAGATGTGTCTTGGTCTAATATGTGATCAGCGATTAACTAGATGATTTGAAGTTTTTTCCAGTTGAGTCCATTTTTCATATATGCTTGGTTACGCTAATGGCTAAACAGAGGTTTTGTGTGTGTTGCATTGTGTTGTGGTGTGTTTATGTAAAAATCTTATCTTGTGTGTTAAGTTGTGCCTCTTGACTTAGATGTGCATGTGGTGGATGCAACATGATTGCCCATGCCCAAATGGTGAAGGTTAAACTACAGCTTTGGTGCGATATACCATGCAGAGGTAAAGGGACAGCAGAGGCTTGGCGCTAATGAATAATGCAGTGGTGAGGGGAAAGTGGAGGCTTGACACTGAAGTACCGTCCGATCCGGATGGAGTCATAGCTGATCTATATTGTGCACGTGAAGAGCAAGATGACTTGGTGATGAAGGCGAGAAGTCAAGAAGGTTGATGATGGCAAGTTCGAGTAGATTGCCTTTGCATGAGAGTGCGAAAGACTTAAAGGCGTCGGGACCTTGGTGGAGGCTAGACACATGACAACATTGGTCAGCCACATCAGACGCTGGTGTGCAAGAGGGTTTGCCACTTTAGTCTCAAAACCGAATGTTGGCGGATTTACCGGTTTGGGTCTTAAAACCGGGCATCAGAGTCTTTGCCAATTTGACCGTCAAAATCTGGCGACGACGAGTTAGAGGATGTGTGACATCATCACATAGCTTGTGTCGAGGTGAAGCAAAGTCGTGAAGGCACCGGGTCTGTCCGATGCTCTAAGAAAAATATGGACGGCTTTATTTGGATTGTACACTTGTGTAAGGGTATTTTATTGTTTTGCTAGGCGCCTATATATATTTGTGGATTGGTTGGTGGGGTCTCTTTGTTTGGGTGCCTCGTTCGTTTATGTAAAAATATTTTCTAGGGTTTGAAATATGGAGATGAGCGACTCTTGTTCTTCAACATTTTGATATGCATGTTTTGATTTTTATTAGAAATGGCTTATAATGTGAATTACAAAGGTTATTGGTTGTCATCGGCAGTAGCCAGTTGTATAGGCAAGTGTGCAACTGCACAAGGTAGAGCCAATACATGCAGGAAAAGATGATTAATAAAGAAGTCCAGATAAACTACGCATGAAAGGCTTGGTTTGAAGATATGTAGCATGTGCTCGCGATCAAATGAGAAGAGAAGAAAAAAAGGAATAGCTTGATTGTATTATCTAATGAGATTAGCAACATAGTCGGGATGTTTTATTATTGATGAAGTAAAGGAAGCCGATGGAGACAGTAGCCAGTTGCCGATGGAGCTGAAGACCTTCTGATTAGGATTTATCCGTGAGAACAAGAAAAGGTGGTTAGAATAAAGAAATCTACTTTGCACACACATCACGTGGAAGGAATCCTGGTTAATTAAAAGGAGGAGCACTCAATATTATTTCACGGAACAATCGGAAAAGCTACAAGACGAGAAATATTAATCGAAGAGGACTCTATATGAGGGAATTTGGAGTCCATGTAGAATCGCCCCTATAAATATAAAGGGATACGATCGTTGTAATTTTTCTTTTTATGGATCGATCAATCAAAACAATCTACTTTCTCATGCACCGTTATCCATTTACGTTTCAGCCTTAGGAGTAAAGTAATCATCTACGAGTTCTTCCAAGTTAAGCACGGATGTTGTCATAGCCCATGGCTTAATAGGATTGATAAGGATACTCGTACCAACAAGTTGCAACTTCTTTTCCGGGAGCTCATCTCGAAAGAACTCCGGGGTTAAGTGTGCTTGGCCCGGAGATAGCTGTTGTTCCTGCGACTATCACAAAGGTACAGAGAGTCTAATTGGGAATCCGGTTCGTTTCAGATGTAAAGAGAAAGTTTATTAGTGTCCGAATAAACGATACCGTGTAATTTAATTGCACTATGTTCTAGCTATGTTGTAGTGACATATTATATTTATATTATGGACTATTTTAATTGCACTATTGTTTAGAATTTTCTATTTATTTATGCTATTTTCTATCAATAATTAATATATTTGTATTAATAAGTAAAACACTTTAAAACACTCGGTGCTGAATGTGTGTTTGGATGAAGAAATGGCGGCAACTGAAATCCTCGGCCCTTTAGCACCGGGTAGATCAAACACCCGGTGCTACCCAGTGCTAAAGTCATTAGCACTCGGTGTTAAAGGACCTTTTGTACAGGGTCTACTTTTCACCCGGTGCTAAAGGCCCCGCACCTATATAGGCGCGCCCGCCCGCCTGCCCACACTTCGTCTTCCCCACAACACCCTTGCCTACGCCGCGGCGGCGCCGATCCTCCGTCTTGTCCGATGCCGGTCCTCCGTCCTCTCCGCCGCCGACCGTTGCTTCCTCTCCACCACCCGCCGTCCGCGACCATCACGCGCGGGGCCCTGGAGATCCGCCGTCGCGCCGGTCTTCCGTCCTCTCCGCTCCCGGTCCGCCGTCCTCCTTCGCCGGTCCGCGTCCTCCCCTCCACCGCCTGCCATCCGCGGGCTGTCGCGTGCGGGCCCCCGGTCGCCGTCCCCTCCGCTCCACCGCCGGTCGCCGTCCTCTTCGCTCCTCCGGTCGCACGTATGCGTGGGCCCACGCGCGGCGCCGGTCCTTCGCGCCCCTCCGCTCCGCCGCCGGTCGCCGTCCTCTCCGCTCCGCCGCCGGTCGCCGTCCTCTCCGCTCCGCCGCCCGTCCTTCGCTCCTCCGGCCGCACGTACGCGTGTGCCCACACGCGACGTCTGTCCTCCGCGCCCTTCCGCTCCGCCACCCGTACATCCTATGCTCCTCCGGCCGCATGTACGTGGGCCCACGCGCGGCGCCGGTCCTCCGCACCTTTCCGTCCTCACGCCGGTCCCCGGCGGCCCGGCTGTCTCTCCACCGCTCCGCCTACGCCGCCGTCTCTCCTCCGGTTCCTTCTGTGCGTGCCGATACGTGTGTGAGCCGCTATGCATTGTGTGTGAGCCAGCCTTTGAGTCGTGCCCGTTGTGTGAGCCGGCCTTCTAGCCGTGCGTGCAGGTACCGCCACAATTGCCTCGCCGCCACGCACGTCGTCGCCCATATGTTTAACATATATTGCTATATAGTCTGTAATTTGTATGAGTTAGATATTTGTGAAGTTTATATGAGTTTGAAATTTGTGAATTAGAAATTTGTGAAATATATGTATATGTAGTGGTTTTATAAATTTGTGAAATATATGTATATAAGTAGTGGTTTTATAAATTTGTGAAATACATGTATATCAGTAGTGGTTTTATAAGTTTATGAAATATATGTATATAAGTAGTGGTTTTATAAATTTGTAAAATATATGTATATAAGTTGTGGTTTTATAAATTTGTGAAATATATGTATATAAGTAGTGGTTTTATAAATTTGTGAAATATATGTATATAAGTAGTGTTTTTATAAATTTGTGAAATATAGGTATATAAGTAGCATTTTTATAAATTTGTGGAATATATTAGAAATGCTTCATATATAATAGAAATGCTTCATACTTATTCAGATGGCCAAACGCGTTCGCTAACCCAATTCGCATGCCCGAACCCCGAACGCGTTCGCTAACCCGATTCACATGGCCTCACCCGATTCGCATGGCCGAACGTGTTCGCTAACCAAATTCGCATGGTCAAACCCGATTCGCATGGCCGAACGCATTCTCTAACCAAATTCACATGGTCGAACGCGTTCGCTAACCCGATTCGCATGGTCGAACGCGTTCGCTAAAATTCACATGGTCGGACGCGTCCGCTAACCCGATTCAGCCATGCGAATCTGGTTAGCGAACGCATTCAGGCCATGCACAATTGGTTAGCGAAGGCGTTCGGCCATATATTGCTTAGTAGTATTTTAGTTTAAATGTTTATATATATTGCTTACCAATTATTTTTATTTTTATAGATGGCGGACAACAACCCTGGCCCCGACAACAACCCTGACCCACCTGCGGCAGAGGATAATGACACGTTCTTAGTTAATCAACTATTTGGTGCCCTGACCCAACCCCTAAGCATGGACGAAGTGATGGGTATAGTTCACAATGTGGCCGAACGTGTCCAGAGCAGCAATGTTGACAATGTGGCCGAACGTGCCCAGGGCAGCAATGTGGATGAACGTAGTAATAACGAGCCCACATCTAGTCAGGTGTGAATATTTAACATCAATATGTACTGTATATCTCAATTATGTGTATCATATCTATATCTCAACTAACATGTATCGTATATATTATATATGTAATTTATGTAGCCCGCTTCTACGTCGACAACTACAACAAGGAGATCCAAACGATCTGCCACTAAGAAGCTGAAGGATGTGAAGTTTCACATCACTAGAGTGGAGGACGATGGGGAGCCAGTTAAGCCCAAAAAAGTGGTCATAAAATTTATAAGTCAGTGCGGGGTTGTTCTACGGGAGCGTGTGCCCATTAGCATCAGGAAATGGAAATCCACGGACCCTACTGAGCCACACGTGTTGCCCAATACTGAGAAGAGATGTAATGGAAGGACTTACACGGAATGTTCGAATGGCCTAGCACTCATGGAGAGCAACAAAAGGATTAGACAATGAAAAAGATGGCAATTCTTTTTCAAGATTACAAGAATAAATTGTACAAGAATTATCTCATGACTGGAGAAGCACCAGATCCACATAAGCATCCATCCATCACTCCTGAGGCATGGGAAGCGTTCTTGGAGTACAAAACCTCCGTAGAAGGGTCAAATATGACCGCTAGAAACGCTGACAATGCCAAAAATAGGAAGTACACCCATCGAATGGGTTCAACAGGTTATAAGGGAAGCATTGATAAATTAGAGAAGATGGAACAAGATCTATATGCTAGAGGCATTTAACCGGCGACACATGACTGGCCCACACGATCCAAGCATTGGTACTATGGTCATGGAGGAACCCTCAGCCCGATCGACGGCTCTTTAGTTTTTCCCGAGGAGTTGCGAGAACTGGCTCAATGTCTCCTCGATATCCTTAAGGCATCTGAGAGGGGAGAATTTGTTCCTGATAGAGACAGAGATGAGCTAACCCTCGCCTTAGGAAACAAGGAGCATCCTGGACGACCGGGTGGCGTAGGCATAGTCCCATGGAAGAAAGGTTTCAAAGAGGATGCCGCCTCCTATAGGAGCCATTCGAGGAAGAAAGCCGAATATGAGCATAGGGTGAGGGACCTAGAGGAAACCGTAGCCGCCTAGGGCTCAGAGATACAGGAAATGGAGGCAGAGATGGAGCGACGAATGAAGTTAGCATTACTGCAGATACAACAAGCCATAGGAACCAGCAGCACAAAGCATGTACCTCTCCAAGATCCTAATGCGACCCTTGTTCGCCCTCAAAAACATCGCAGTAGTCACGCTTCCATGGAGCACGTACCTGCCCATGAAGACATTCCCGCACCTCAGTCTGAACCGGTTCGTTACCTCGTGGATCAAATAACTCAACGGACCGCGTGCGAACTTGTCGTGAGGGGGAAGAACATATCTATGGTGGTACGTGATAGATCTGGAGTGCCCGATCTTTCGGTGAGTGGGGATAATTTCGACTGGGTGGAAGTAGACCCTCACGATTCGATTATGACGAGCGAACTCGAAGCGCCAATGCAATCGCTGAACCAACTCCTTGTGGTTACAGACCTTGCTGGTGCAAGATCAGCCTGATCACGGAGATCGTTTCTTGTGCGCAATCGAAGAACGAACAAGAAAAAAGATGCGAGCAATCTTAATATCACTCGAAGGTGGAGTTCTGAATCACATGAGGACATCGCTGATTTGCGCGTGTTCGAGAGTAGCTAAATCTAGATGTAAAACAAAACTCAAGTCTGAAATGAAAGGAAGCCTCTATCTAATAGAGGAAAAAGGGGGCGCAACCCCTAAGGAAGGTGGCGCCCGGGGAAGGGAGAGGGCACATCCCAAGGCGCCCGCACAAGGACCCCTATTGGGCCAGCTTCTATTCTTCTGGGCCTTCATTCTTCAGTAGCATAACGAAGTTAAGTTCTCTTGCACGGGCCTGCGTGATTGGGCCAGAAGGAGGCGCCTAGGGTGGAGGATCATCTGGTGGCGCTGGAGAAGGTGCTGCTGGTGTAGATGTACTCGTGTTGTAGGTGGTGTCCTCATCATCCTCCCCTTCTTGAACTGAAGTCGTCCTCGACGGCAAGTCCTCATCTTCACCCGCATACGGCTTCAAATCTGCAACATTAAAACTAGTGGAAACACCAAACTCCGCAGGCAGGTCAAGAACATAAGCATTATCATTAATCTTGGTTAGTATCTTAAAAGGACCAGCAGCACGAGGCATCAATTTAGAGCGGCGTAAAGTGGGAAATCGATCCTTTCTTAGATGCAACCAAACCATATCACCCGGTTCAAAAGTAACATGTTTTCTCCCTTTACTACCTGCAACCTGATATTTAGCATTAGCAGCAGCAATGTTTTGTTGAGTTTGGTCATGCAAGCTAATCATTTGGTCAACATGTGCAGCAGCATCTATGTGTGGGGCGTCCGCAGCATCAATCGCAAACAAATCAATAGGCGCTCAAGGAATATATCCATAAACAACCTGAAAGGGACACATCTTTGTGGAAGAATGGGTTGCATGATTATAAGCAAACTCAACATGAGGCAAGCAATCTTCCCAACGTTTCAAGTTTTTATCTAAAATAGCCCTAAGCATGGTGGACAAAGTTCGATTAACCACCTCAGTTTGTCCATTAGTCTGAGGGTGACAAGTGGTGCTAAATAGCAATTTAGTTCCCATTTTATTCCACGTTGATCTCCAAAAATGGCTGAGAAACTTAGCATCACGATCAAAGACTATTGTATTTGGAATACCATGCAAGCGAATAATCTCTCTAAAGAACAATTCAGCAACATTGCTAGCATCATCAGTCTTATGACAAGGTATGAAATGAGCCATTTTGGAGAAGCGATCAACAACCACAAAAATACTGTCCCTCCCCTTCTTAGTTCTAGTTAAGCTCAAGACAAAGTCCATAGAAATATCAAGCCAAGGGGAAGTAGGGATAGGCAAAGGCATATACAAACCATGGTTGTTTAGTCGTGACTTCGCTTTCTGACAAGTAGTGCAGCGGGCAACAAGGCGCTCAACATCACGACACATCCGGGGAAAAAAGAAATGGGCAGCCAGAACCTCATGTATCTTGTAGACACCAAAATATCCCATAAGACCGCCGCCATGTGCTTCCTGTAACAACAAAAGACGAATCGAGCTTGCTGGAACACACAGCTTGTTAGCGCGAAACAGGAACCCATCCTGCATGTGAAATTTGCCCCATGGTTTGCCATTAATGCAGTGAACTAAGATATCCCGAAAATCAGCATCGTCGACATATTGATCTTTCACAGTTTGCAAGCCAAAGATTTTAAAATCCAACTGGGACAACATGGTATATCGACGAGACAAAGCATCAGCAATAACATTTTCCTTCCCATTCTTGTGTTTAATAATGTAAGGAAAAGACTCAATGAATTCTACCCAATTAGCATGACGACGGTTTAGATTGGTTTGGGTACGAATGTGTTTTAAAGCCTCATGATCAGAGTGAATAATAAACTCACGATGCCAAAGATAGTGCTGCCATGTTTGCAAAGTGCGGACTAAAGCATAAAGTTCCTTATCATAGGTAGAGTATCGCAAACTAGCACCACTTAATTTTTCACTGAAATAAGCAACCAGTTTTCCTTCTTGTAACAAAACAGAACCTAGCCCAATACCGCTGGCATCACATTCAAGCTCAAAGATTTTACCAAAATCAGGCAATTGCAAGAGAGGAGCATGTGTTAACCTTTCTTTCAAAGTGTTGAATGCTACCACCTGAGAATCACTCCAAGCAAACGGCACACCTTTCTTTGTAAGCTCATGTAGAGGTGCTGCAATGGAGCTAAAATCACGGATGAACCTGCGATAGAAACCTGCAAGTCCAAGAAAACTCCGAATCTGTGTGACCATCGTCGGTGTAGGCCATTCCCGAATGGCGTCGATCTTGCTGCTATCCACCCCAATGCCCTGTGGAGTAACAACATAGCCAAGAAACGAGACACGTTGTGTGCAAAAGAGGCATTTTTCCATGTTACCAAACAAGTTAGCAGCACACAATGTATCAAAAACAACACACAAATGTTCTAAATGCTCTTCCATAGATTTGCTGTAAATAAGGATATCATCAAAATAGACAACAACAAACAATCCTATGAAGGGCCTCAGAACTTCATTCATTAAACGCATAAAGGTGCTGGGAGCATTAGTCAATCCAAACGGCATAACCAACCATTCATATAACCCAAATTTCTTTTTAAAAGCCGTTTTCCATTCATCACCGAGTTTCATTCTAATCTGGTGGTAACCACTACGCAAATCAATCTTCGTGAAAATAATGGCACCACTAAGCTCATCTAGCATATCATCAAGGCGTGGTATAGGATATCAGTAACGAATGGTGATGTTATTAATAGCACGACAATCTACACACATGCGCCATGATCCATATTTCTTTGGAACAAGTAACACAGGAATTGAACAAGGGCTGAGAGACTCACGAATGTAACCCTTGTCAAGCAATGCCTGTACCTGGCGCTGGATCTCCTTCGTTTCGTCCGGATTGGTATGGTATGGTGCGTGGTTCGGAAGCTATGCGCCGGGGATGAGATTGATCTGGTGCTCAATGCCACGGAGTGGTGGAAGTCCCGGTGGTAAGTCGGTGGGAAAGACATCAGCGTACTCCTGCAAAAGGTTAGCAACCGCAGGGGGAATATCCAAAGATGGTGTCTCATCATGTGAAACAAACATACCAGAGCATAGAAGTGCATAGCAGGGCAAATGAGCATCACGAATATCATCAAAATCAGCACGTGTAGCAAGTAAAACAGGAGCATGCAACTTGATTTCAGAATTAACAGATGTCGATGGTTGTTTAGCAGTCTTAGCAGCTCGAGCAAGATCATCTTTAACAATTTGTTCAGGCGTCATGGGATGTATGATTACTTTCTGACCTTTAAACATGAAAGAATAATGATTCGAACGACCATGATGCAAGCTATCAGTATCATATTGCCAAGGCCGACCAAGTAACAAGGAACATGCTTCCATGGGAATAACATCACAATCGACAAAATCAGAATAAGCACCCATGGAGAAAGGAACACGAACCGATCGTGTCACTCTAATTTTCCCACCATCATTGAGCCATTGAATGTGATATGGATTTGGATGCTTACGTGTGGGCAAAGACAATTTTTCAACCAGCACGGTACTCGCCAAATTGTTGTAGCTGCCGCTGTCGATGATGATGCGAATCGACTGCTCCTGCACAACGCCTTTAGTATGGAACAGAGTGTGGCATTGGTTCTTCTCGGCCGGGGCGACCTGTGTACTAAGAACATGCTGCACAACAAGACTTTCATACCTGTCAGTGTCCCCCGGGTTGACATGTACCTCCGCATGAGCTGCATGGTCAGTGGCAAGTATAGCATGTCGAGTTTCCTCAGAATCACTTTCGGACGAGTACTCACCATTGTCACGGATGAGCAAAGTATGCTTGTTTGGGCAGTCCCGAAGTATGTGCCCAAATCCTTTGCAATGATGACACTGTATATCCAGTGTACGTCCTGTGGAAGGGGCAGCTCCTGTGGGTGGTGCTGCTGCACGTGTGGATGTCTTCTCGCACGTTGTAGTGGTGGACGTGGATGGTGCATCCTTGGCTGGAGCTGCCGAACTGCTCCCTGCAAAAGAGTTAGTATATGGCTTCGAGCGGCGTCCCTGCACTTCATGTTCAGCTTTGCAAGCATATTCAAATAATGTGTTCATATCAGCATACTCCTTATAATCAAGTATATCTTGAATTTCGCGGTTCAAACCACCATGAAAACATGCCATAGCAGCATCAGCCTCCTCAAGTAAACCACAACGCATCATACCCTTTTGTAGCTGCTGGTAATACTCCTCAACCGATTGTTGTCCTTGCTGAAAACGCTGCATTTTGTTAAGCAAATCACGGGCATAATAGGAAGGCACAAACCTATGTCGCATAGTAGCCTTTAATTGAGCCCAAGATGTGGGAGTGGTTGTGGGATGGGTTTGTTTATATTCACACCACTAAATTAAAGCGAAATCAGAAAATTCACTGATAGCAGCCTTAACTTGAGAAGTAGCAGGAATATCATGGCATGAAAATTTCTGTTTGACCTCTAACTCCCAATCAAAATATGCATCAGGATCATATTTTCCATTAAAAGATGGAATCTTAAATTTAATCTTAGCAAATGAATCATTACCGGGGGGACGTACCACACGGCGAGCGCGGCCACGACGGTTTCCATCTTCTTGCTCCGTGTCACTGCTATAACCCTTCTGTAACTCTGTGATCACCGTGTTCATGGCATCGAGACGTGCCACAATGGAGTCGAGTGTGGTCTTAGTGGCCGTCTGCGCGAGGTCGAGCTGATCGAAAAGCACGTTTGTCGTAGTTACCGTGGAATCAAGCCGTTCATGCAATGTTTGCATGTCCGCTGCAAGGCCATCAACTTGAGTCCGCATGTCCTGCAGCTATGCATCCTTTGGGTCATCGTCATCTGCCATGGTTAGCGCAAACACAAAGCAAATGCAACAACAACAAAGGTGGAATCACTCTCAACACGCACACTAAAATGCTGTTATCAAACGCTTATCCGTTCTTACCAAGCACACAGGGGTGAGCTGCAACCAACAAGTAGTACCGGCGAGAGATTGGAGCAGCGATTGCCTGGAGAAACAAAATCTGCTCATCGTAGAACTATGTGGAGTTCTGGGTAGGCTGCACTCAATGCAAGGGTTAGCACAATCAAACAATAATGCAAAGTTGAATAATAGTGCTAAACTTGAGCAAAGCTGCTGGAGACAAAGTGCAAAAGTGTAGCAAGACGAAAAGGAGGAGAACAAAGGAAGTAGGGAGGGCGCACATGGCTTCTTTCGTTGTCCTTTTTTGTTTTTTTTCTATTTTTTTGTACAAACTCACAAACTGATTGTGGGAACAAAGGAATACAAAAGAGCAATTCACCACACACACTTTTTCTGGAAGGGTAGGGGTATTCCGGTAAAAAGAAGATGGTACCAAGAAAGAGAGAGGCAAATATGGAAAACTGGCACGGCGTGGGGGGAAGAGGGGGGAATGTAACCTGGCAGGTGGCCCAGGCAATCACGGTGCGCTGCGGTGGGGGGAGGGCGATCAACCCTGATTCGGTCTCAGACTCCTTTCCCTTCCCTCTCTTTCTTTTTTTGACTTTCCTTTTCTTTTGATTGCTTTCTTTCCCTTTTTTCTTTCCTTTTTTTGATTGCTTTCTTTCCTTTTTTTGTCACTTGCCGAGACACAGAAGACAGCGGAGAGGCGATTTGGCACAAACCAGGGAAAGACGCGAGATCAGAGGGATGCCGGCGCATGGGAGATGGCGAGTAGCAGAGAAAAGGTGGCGGCGTGGGGGTTAGAAGCAAAGAAAAACAAAGATAGAACACAAAGTAACCAGCAACAGTTGAACTCGTAAGCACACAAATTCAACAATGCAAATTATTGAAAGAAAGTGCAAGGCTCAAAACGGTGCTGGGACAATGATCTAACCTAAAAATATATATTTGTTTTGGTGTTGTGGACTGTAGGAAATGGAAAAACACTCAATAAAACTCACCGATCAACCTGAAATCTGGTACCACTTGATAGAGCTGGAGTGCCCGATCTTTTGGTGAGTGGGGATAATTTTGACTGGGTGGAAGTAGACCCTCACGATCCGACTACGACGAGCGAACCCGAAGCGCCAATGCAATCGCTGAACCAACTCCCTGTTGTTACCGACCTTGCTGGGCAAGATCAGCCTGATCACGAAGATCGTTTCTTGTGCGCAATCGAAGAACGAACAAGAAAAAAGATGCGAGCAATCTTAATATCACTTGAAGGTAGAGTTCTGAATCACACGAGGACAACGCTGATTTGCGCGTGTTCGAGAGTAGCTAAAGCTAGATGTAAAACAAAACTCAAGTCTGAAACGAAAGGAAGCCTCTATCTAAATAGAGGAAAAAGGGAGCGTAGCGCCTAAGGAAGATGGCGCCCGGGGAAGGGAGAGGGCACAGCCCTAGGCGCCCACACAAGGACCCCTGTTGGGCCAGCTTCTATTCTTCTGGGCCTTGATTCTTCAGTAGCATAACAAAGTTAAGTTCTCTTGCATGGGCCCGCGTGATTGGGCCAGAAGGAGGCGCCTGGGGTGGAGGATCATCTGGTGGCGCTGGAGATGGTGCTGCTGGTGTAGATGTACTAGTGTTGTAGGTGGTGTCCTCATCATCATGCGGCATTAGTTCGTACTAGACAAATATTATTCATTTACTAACTTTCTTTCTGATTAATTTATCAGGTCGCATATGGTATGACTAAACCAGTGGAAGAAGGTCAAAGATGGCATTGCATGGAGATTCCACTAGGAGCTCATGATGCAAATCCGTCTCTGTTTCCGTCTCCTCCGCCGCGGAAGTCCCTGTCTGTAACGTCCCGCCTCCCCTAGGCCGGGCACGCCTATGCCTGGCTGCTATATAGGACCTCAAGACTGTCCTCACAGACCAACACCCGTCTTTTCTGCGCACTTTATCCTCACTCATGCGCACCCCGGGAACGACTTCCCAATCGGTCACCCATCGCTCCAAGCCAAGCGAGCTTAACTTTTGAGTTCTTTCGAGTGGGCTTCCGGAAAAGAACTTGCAACTTGTTGGTATGAGTATTCTTATCAATCCTATTAAGCCCTGGGATGTGACAATCTCAACCCCTTAGAAGACCGACGCCCTCGTCGGTCAACCCCAGGCCAGGAACTTCCCCTCCGACCACGTCCATGAGCCTAGTGCCAGCGCATGTGCCATGCCGTGTGACCACTCCGGGTCCACACCAGCCATGCGCACCATGCCTGCGCAACTGCGACCCATGCGCCCGTGTAACCGCGAGAGTAGCCTTTGATACCAACTGTAACGTCCCGCCTCCCCGAGGCCGGCACGCCTACGCCTGGCTGCTATATAGGACCTCAAGACTATCCTCACAGACCAACACACGTCTTTTCTGCGCACTTTTTTCTCACTCATGCGCACCCGGGAATGACTTCCTTGTCGGTCACCCATCGCTCCAAGACAAGCACGCTTAACTTTGGAGTTCTTTTGAGTGGGCTTCTGGAAAAGAAGTTGCAACTTGTTGTTATGAGTATTCTTATCAATCCTATTAAGCCCTGGGCTATGACACCTTCTCCGCCGCGGAAATCTCCGTCTCCTCCTCCGCAGAAGCCTCTGCCAAATAAGCGCACGACAAAAATGTCTAGCTTGACCCCTCCAGCATAGAAGAAGCCACGGAAGCAAGTCAAAGAGAAGGCTCCAGCAGAGAAATCATTCAAAGACATGACTGAAGAAGAACAAAGAGCCTTCATTAAAGCAGGCGTAAAGAGACAACTTTTCACGAAGAAAGACCCTGAGGCGAAGATTGTCATTGAACCCGGCGTTGTAAAATCATTCCTCACTAATTTGACCACGGGATAACAAAAGAGGGCAGAGATATCAGACTATGACCTCTCATTAGTGAAATCTCAAGCGAAGAGGAGGGGTTCACAGAAGGCGACTGCAGCGTCCAAACCTGTTGCTCAGCTCGGCAATCAACCTCAGCAATCGTTGCCTCAGTTGCCATCTGACTATGAGCTGAACGTCCAACGACAAATGGCCGAGACGAGACTATCAAGAGAGCAAATCACGGGGCAAGCCGGAATTCCTTTAAGCACATCGTTTAAGTGGCCGTTTAAGCTTGGCGAGCCTTTGGTCCCTCCATAAATAAAGGTCAAGCTACAAATGAAGATGCGGTGATTCCATCAGTGGTATATAGAACAATCAAAATGATAAATGCACATCTTCGGAGGTCACGTCAGGGACCAAGATTTCTTCAATGGAGACGAAACAACGATCTGGTTGAGGTTTTTGGATATATATGACGTGTACCACCAAGATGCCATGGGTGTGTCTTTGGTCGCCTGTTGGGTATTGTAAGTGCTTTGCTATCGTTTACAATTGACACTTTGAAAAAAAATGTAATATATGCTAACACAGCCTTTTATTGCTTAACATGCAGAATGGGGATTCAAAGATGTCGGAGGCAAGGAATATTTGACATTGGTTACATGGACACGACACAGATAATTGACAAAATGATTGAGACAAATCTAGAAGAAACATATCAAAACTTATACAAGTATCTCCATAACCAACATTTTTGCGACTCCATACTACTGTTGTTCAACTTCGGGTGAGTGCCTATACAAAATTTTATGGACTCAATACTGTTCCCATTGTATTTTATTTCTCATTATAATGTATTCACATATATACATTTTCAACTAGATCCTAATCATAGTGTGTCCTGACCGAGGTGTGGTCAACGTCTTTGATTCATTGAGGTCTCCAACATATCAATACCAGAAGTTCGTGACAAAGCTAATCCTAGTTTCAGTAATGCTAATGGTTTAATTCAAGAAATTAATTAAATTTGAATTAATGGACAGACAAGTTTTGTATACAGTTGAGAAGCAACGGCTTAATCACCATCAACAAAAAATGACCCTACGTCGAATGAGTGTTTCGTGTGTGTGTGTGGGGTTGACCGAGGCCCAACAAATTAAGGTTGCCCGACCGCCAACAGTTCTTAGGCGCACCCACTCAAGGAAAGACCTAATCTCCCTAAAAGACTAGTCCGATAGGGGAAGGGTGGCTCTCCCTTTTAAGGTGGCTTCCTTCTCCCTAGCTAAGTAAGGTGAGATTATTCAGAGGCTCACATGGTCGCCGTCCGACTATAACCGGGCCACTTGGCCCACTTTTGTTGAGTCTTTGCCAGCAGGTAATATGGGCCCTTCGATCTTTAACCTAATTACCCAGGTACAGGTATCCCACAAAAGCAATCCAGGTTAACCCTAGAGCGCACGAGAATCATTAACCTCTTTGTAGCCCCAAGCTCGCCACAGCTTCCTTAAGCTTTGACGAGCACCAACAATATAAACATAATTGAACATAGGACATAGGATACTATACATTATACATTCAGATAGCCCGAATCTATCTAAACGTTGCATCTTATGTTACCTCAAGCTCCCTAGCCCTGCAATCCCCTGCCTACAAATCTACCGCTCGGTACCCTTTGTCAGGTAACTTTTTTTTGCAAATAGTTGATTGTCAGATATTTTGAAATAATGTATTTAGCTTGCTTGTTCTCTGTTTGATGGCAGCAGCTTATTACTTGTTTATTCATATGAACAGTAGGTTTATGTCGCATACCGGCAAGCTTTTAATCAATTGTTAAATAATAGTAGCTAATTTGCTTGGCCTTGCTTGCTTCCTGTATTGTCTCAGCTCGCATGTATGCATAGCTCTAGCTTTTATTTACTTACTGCTATAGTGATCTACATCTTTGCACTTTGTTTATTTCCTTTCAATAGTGAAGTGATCCCTACTAATGTGCATGCACGTTTTAGTTTAATCCTTTTAGGTGTTATATCTAATATATATGCATGCTTAGCTAAAGGCTTTTAGTTCTACGTACAGGTCCAAGCTTGTGCATTGGCCGATTAGTAGTATATAGCAGTGCGATCTTGCTTGCTTTGGTAAAAGCTTAAATGAAGGTTTAGCTTAATCTTTTGTGCAAGTTAATTAGTGTTGTTGTTAATCGATTTGCTTGTGATATTTTGAGAAATTTCTAATCGTTCCTAGGGTGAGTAGGTGATTAGTTGGCTTGTGTTACCTTGGCGATTAGAAGAGAGGTATGTCGGGTAGTTTTGGGGACATAGCCGAGTTTCTTTGAAGAATTTTTTTACCGGCTCCCATTCACCCATATCTGGTTATCATTTCGGTCCTTCATTTTATGTTTTATAAGTAATAAAATATTCATGTACGTGTTTTTATGGCTCCAATACTTGTTTTTTGTTAATGGCAACAATTACAGTTGGTTTATATATTGGAGTTCCAATCATATGTTTTGTGTAGTTTATCTAAATTGTATTAGTTTAAAGGGGGAAATGGGATTTTGATCATATCCAATAACATCTGATACTCTTTTTGTGAAATAACACCTTGATTTTGACGGAAAAAAATTAACTCAAACTTTTTTAGACCACGGAATGAAATTATCTTGACTGTTGCATCAAAATCTAGGATGTATGAAACCATGCATTATTAGTTATTACAACTTCCATCCAAACAGAAAGCACAAAACAAAAAAAAAAAGATCCACCTTCTGGACACCAAGACAAGACATCGGTTTTAAGCACATATTCCACATGTACTCACCAAAGTACAAACAACACATCACTGTTACTTCCAAATATTGGCACAATGTGGTCAAGTGGTGGCGTTCCTTCTTAGCAAGGACAAAATGTGAAAACGATGTGTCACTACCAGAATACTTCACATCCGCCCGCCTCCTCCGCCTCGGCCATTTTTGGACCCGGTGCTGATGGGGCTTCAGCACCAGGTCCAACGGCTAGGAGCGGGGGCGGCGCTGCGGGGTGTCAGGGCGGACACATTAGCACCGGATCGTGGCAAGACCCGGTGCTAATGCGCCCCCTTTAGCACCGGGTGCAGCCAACAACCGGTGCTAATGTGCCGAGGCCATTTCGCACCGGTTACTGGCTGCAACCGGTGCTAATTGGTGCACGTTAGCACCGGGTCTTGCCACGACCCGGTGCTAATGTCTTTCCCCGGCCGAGCCAGCTAAACACTTAGGCGATGTGTTCATGTTGCTCGGCCGTGGGAGGGGAGGTGTTGCCCAAATCACCGGGCACACGAGCCACATCACCAGGCGCACAGGCGCCACGTCACCGGACGCACACGAGCCACGTCACTGGATGAACAAGAACAATTTTTCTTTTTAATCTCTGTATAAAAGTTGTAACTAGTCGTTCTCCCTCGTACAAACTTCAAAAAAGATCATTTTTCTTCCTAAAAATTCCTAAAATCATACTCTATCAAGTTATGAAACTTATTAATGTTATTATTTTGAAAAAAATTCTCGTGTGAGACTGTTTGAACAATCCAAATTTTAAATTAAAAATGACAACTACAACCAAGGTTTTTTTCACACTAGGTGATGTCAAATGAAAAAGTGATGAATACCAAAGTTTCATATTTCATCATGATCTACAATCTTTATTTAGGTCATTTTGTCGTTTTCAAAAGTGGTAATAACATGTAGTACAAATTTGACAAGTCTCTAACAAAGTTTTAGAAACTATGCGAGTGAATATAGGATTAATGAACAATGTATACTACCACTTTCTCGAATGCAAAAATGACTTAAATAAAGATTGTAGATCTTGATGAGATATGAAATTTTGGTATTCATGACTTTTTCATCTGAGACCATTTAATGTTCCAAAATCTTTCTTTTAGTTATCAATTTTTGTAATTTATAAGATTTTATAGTAATTTATAAGATTTTCTAGTAATTTATAAGATTTTCTAGTAATTTATAAGATTTTCTAGTAATTTATAAGATTTTCTATTATTTTGTAAGATTTTCTATTAATTTATAAGATTTTCTATTAATTTATAAGATTTTCTATTAATTTATAAGATTTTCTAGCATTTTATATTAATTTTCTAGTAATTTATAAGATTTTCTTATTTAATATATATTTTTAATAGGTATTAATAACTGAATTAAAACAAGTATTAATAACTATATATTAAAAACTATATTTATAAGATTCTCAAATAGTAGCCACCGGTGCTAAAGGGCGGTTTGGAAACTGACGCCAAACGAAAATTTGGGGCCTTTAGCACCGGGTTGATCTAAAATCCGGTGCTAATGGCCCCCAATTTTCGTTTGGCGCTAGTTACGGCCTTTAGCACCGGGTGTAGAAGACCCGGTGCTAAAGGGCCTTTAGCATCGGGTGGTGGGAAGACCAGGTGCTAAAGGGGGGCCTTTAGCACTGGGTCTATACAGCACCCGGTGCTAAAGGGCCTTTAGCACCGGGTCGTGGCTGCACCCGGTGCTAAATGCCCCGGGTCTATATAGCCTCGCGCCGGCCCCCGCCCTTCACAGGACTTCGTCTTCCCTCAAACCGCCGGCCCTCCTACTCGCCTCACCCTCGCCGCCGTCGTCGCCGCGCCCGTCGCCGTCGCCCACGCCGCCGTCGCCCGCGGCCTCGTCCATCCTCCCCGCGCCGCCGTCTGCGCCCTCGCCGTCGTCCCCGCACCGCCGCTCGTCGTCCCCGCGCCTGCGCCCGTCGTCCCCGCTGCCCGACGTCCCCGGCCGGCCGCACCGCCGCTCTTCGTCGCCGTCGTCCCCACCGTCGTCCCCGCGCCGCCGCCCGTCGTCCCCGCGCCTACGCCCGTCGTCCCCGCGCCGCCCGACGTCCCCGGCCGGCCGCGCCGCCGCTCTTCGTCGTTGTCGTCCCCGCTGACGTCCCCGCGCCGCCATCCGCGCCCTCGCCGTCGTCCCCGCGCCGCCGCCCGTCGTCCCCGCGCCGCCCGACGTCCCTGGCCGGCCGCGCCGCCGCTCTTCGTCGCCGTCGTGCCCGCCGACGTCCCCGCGCCGCCGCCCGCGCCCTCACCGTCGTCCCCGTGCCTGCGCCTGTCGTCCCCGCGCCGCCCGACATCCCCGCTCGCCCTCTTCGTCGCCTTTATTTCATATGTCTACTTTTGTAATATATAGTTTTGTAAAATATGTCTTCTATTTTGATGAAATGTCAGCTAATATGAATATAGAGTCGGCCGAATACACATTAGAATACACGTATTAGAATATATACGTATATACACGTATATAGACGTGCATGCATGGCTACTGAAAAAGCAAAAAAAAAAAGAAATCCGGTGCTAAAGGGGTACCCCTTTAGCCTCGGTTTAGTTGCACCGGGTGGGAAACCCGGTGTTAAAGGGCTTTCCCACCCGGTGCAGATGTTGATCATTCTGGACACCAAGACAAGACATCGGTTTTAAGCACATATTCCACATGTACTCACCAAAGTACAAAGAACAGATCACTGTTACTTCCAAATATTGGCACAATGTGGTCAAGTGGTGGCGTTCCTTCTTAGCAAGGACAAAATGTGAAAACGATGTGTTCCCATGTGAGATTTTACTTGAGTTTTGTTAAAAAGCACATCATTACAAGAATATGATACTTTGAACTTTTATTGACCGCATTTGACCAATCCCTAGACATATGAGACAAATAATTTGGTAGTTTAATATCAAAGCAACATGTACTGTTCTCGAAATGAATCTAGCAAAATGAGAATCATAGGAAAAGTGGTGTATAATTTCGTTCGTGTTACAAAAGTAACATTTTAGAGTTCATTTCCATTTTCTCTTAGTCATATTATCTTTTGTTAGGAGTTAGGACTAACCGTCGTATACATACCACATACAAACTTTAATCTTGAAAGGAAGCTTCATTTTTCAAAAACAATTACTTGAAACAACTAACTTAATTAATAATACTCTGTATATAGGTTGGACTTTAAACTGTTCATGCTATAGAACCATCTAAATGTATCCGCCTGCTGTCAATCCAGCTGAATATTTGCAATCATTGCAACATTCCCATGATATTTCTCTAATTTTCTATCCACTAAGGCCCTTCACAAGTTGAAAATCAAATCAACTTTGCGGTGAACATCTCAGGTTGAAATGATAACATATATTCTTCGAGTGTTGGCACCCAAAAACACTTGCGCGTCATGTAGACATTACCTTTCAATAAGTCTAAGCATTAGAATTTGTGCAAACTTTATCAAAGGTCATGTCTACAGGACTTCGAATTTTTTAGAGACCCTCAAGAGAATTTTCATGTTGTAATACAGAGTTGCCAATTCAATTATTTTTGCTTGGGTTGAAGAACACATTAGAATTAATGTTGTGTAACTGAAAAGAAAAGATATGATCTAAGCTTGCCATGTTTGTTAGCAATGATGTGATAACTGTCATTACCATTTTTTTCATAGACCATACCAGTTGATTCAGTTGATTGTAGATCATAGGAAAAATGCCATAAATAGTTATGCTAGTATTAACAAGTAATCATATTTTTAATTAGTTTTCCTGTTACAAACTAATCATTTATCATTTTGGTTTAACTAGCTAGAATACATATCTATTCTATTGTGTGTATAATGCTATTGCATAATATTGTGAACTATACAATACATGTTTTTTATGAAATTAAGTACATATGTACGTAGACACAATTATAAACATACACGCACCCCGTGAATGCTTCATGTCCAATTTTTCCTCAATCCTCCTTTCCTTCATCTTCTCCCCTCTCTCCCAACTGGCTTTCCTTCTTGCTCCCCGTCAGCCGCCCACCAGTCACCGGTGAGCCGCGCTGCGTGCCGGACCTCGCCTCCGGTGAGCCGCGCCCGGCTGCATGTGGCAGGCCGCACCTGGCCGCGTCGCCCGGCCGGGCACCGTCGAGCTCACCGAGCGCCGCCGCCGAGCCCCTCGTCGTCGACACAGCATAGCACCCGTCCGCCGCCGTGAGCCGCGTGTACGTGGGCCGCGCACCGCGCCGCCGCGTGCCACTCGCAAGCCAATCGCGCACCGCCGGCCACACGCCCGTGCGCCGCGCGTCCGCGGGCCGCGCCGTCGTCGGCCACTCGCGTGCTGCCCGGCACCAGCCCATGCGCCGCGCCACGTCCGCGGGCCGCGCCGCCGCCGGCCACACGCCCGCAAGCAGCACGTCGGCCCGCGCCGCCTCGACGCCGGCCGCCTGCGCAGCCGCACGCTGCGCCATCCCATGCCCGGCAGCCGACGAGCGCGCACCGGCTCCTGCGCTGACCCATGCCCAGGTGCCGGCGAGAGAGCAAGAGAGGAGAAAACCAGAACAAGCAAAAAAACGGATTGACTCAATGACAATTGGGTCCCGCATGCCAGGAAGATGGAAAGGGGAAATAAAAAAGGATGTGCTGCAGCATCTCTCTCCAATACTTTGAAATGTTGTTTTCTCAATCCTCTTTAGAAAGTATAGGGGAATAAGTTTTTCTCAATCTGTTGGAGTTGCTTTTAGAGGCTTAGACTACGCACAGCTTGGAATTTTATCGATGCTAAAACGAAGAAAGAAGATTTGGGAACAGATGAACACATTGCAGCCGATGCTGGAAAACGAAGAAAAGCATCCGCCGACGCATGGTCTCCTGAACCGGCTCACTTACGCAGGTAGAAGGGCGTCGTTCCCCCAAACCCAGAGGAGGCAGCGGCGGTCCCCTACGCCGCCACCGTGGCGGCCGGCCCACATGGCCCAACCGCCGCTGCCCACCGCGCGCCTGTGGTGGAGGAGGGGAGGGGAGCCGGCGGAGAGAGAGAGAGAGAGAGGAGGAGAACGCCTGCCGCGCCGCACGAAGCCTGCCCGCCCGCCGCATGCCGCCCAAGCCGCTCCCGCCGCCGCCGCTCGCCTGCGCCCGCCGCGAGGAGCCTCGCCGTCGCAAGCGGCGGCTCGAGGAGCCGCGCCGCGAGGCCCGGCGCCGATCGTCGCCTCCCTCCGCCTACTGCCGCCCTCACGCTGGCGGCCCGACGCCGCGAGGAGAGAGGGCGGGGGAGGCGAAAGGGGGCGTGGGGAGGTCGTGAGCGGATCCGCGACGACACGGCGTTCGGCGCCTTCCCGGCTTTGTCCTCCTCCGCGGCAGCTGAGAGAGGGACTCGGCAACGGCAACGACGTCGACCACCTCCTCCTCCTCCCGCAGCCGTCGCCTCCACGCTCGAGCCGACGCCGCCCACGTCCACACTGGAGTCGAGCGGGTTGGACGCTCGCATGGAGCAATAGCGGGGAGAGGGACTCTACCGCCTTCCTTGCCGTCACGAAGGGCTTCGCCGCCTGGGAGCTCGGCGCCGCCCCGTCCATGTCCGCCACCGCCGCCCTGGCGCCATCCCTGCGCGCCGGAGCCGCGCCGCTCCGCCTCGCGCCACCGCCCGGGGAGCACCTCCGCGATGTCGTCCGCCACCCCACCGTCGTCAGAGAGCGCCTCAGAGAGGAGCGACGCCTGTGTGGCCTCCAACGCTAGGCGAGAGGAAGGTGGCATCGGCCCGCGGCCGCGACGTCGCGGCACGGTGGAGGAGGTCCCGACGTCGAGCGTGGGGTGGATGAGCCCGGGGAAGCCCGAGGAGCGGAGGCGCGCGGAGGGAGGGCCGCACGGCGGCGGCGCCGCGGTGATGCCGGAGGGGCGGAGGAAGGGCTGCGCGGCGGCGTCCGAGGTGGGAGGCTCGAGGGGCTGGAGAGAGGGCACACGGCGGCGTCCGAGGCTCATCCACAAGATGAAGGGGCCGGGGAGGGGGAAGGGAGGGAGAGGAGGGGGACAGAGAGCGGCGGAGTGGCGGCGGGCGGCGCAGAGGAAGGAAGGGGTCGGCGTGGGGATGGGATGCGACCGGTGGGGAGAAAAAAAAGGGGTGGGATGAGAAAATGAATAAAATATGTGGTAGTTAGAATAGAGGAGAAGTATAAGGAAGGGATGGATGTGGAAGAAATTGAGATAGAGTAAAGAATTTTGATGAATAGGATAAAATATTCTGTTTAGTGGAAGCAAATAGAGGAACACGAGTGCGAACAGCCTTAGAGGTTAGAGCCTGTCCCAGCTGGTTCAAAAGGCAGCTCGTGGCCTGCATCCCCGGATACGAAATTTTTCCCGGTTCCTGGCCAGCTAGGCTCGTGGCGTGCAGACCCTGCACCAACTGATGACATATATTTATCTATTTTTGTCTCATATATGTGCAGGCAACCAAACACTCTCTCTTCTCAGCCGAGCTTAGTGTACTCTGCGAGACGAACATTTTGAGCCTAATTAATCAATTTTTGAATAATTTTTCATAAATATAAACAAAATGCTACAGTAGCACGATGATTACAAAATGTTTCATAAATATAAATTCAACCTTCTAATTCTAACATCTAAACGCCACTGAGATGGGAAAGATGAACCCAAATATTAATGATGTAGTCTTCGTATATAGCCAACTATTATATGAGTAGGCTATTAGTTTGACATGACATGACAATCTCAGATCATATAGCTAACATCTGGCTAAATAATTATTAATCTTACCCTTAGGAAGATCTAGAAAACCATGGCAGAGGTTAATGTCACGTATGCTATTACTCACATGACTATCATGAGTTCATGGATGCCGTTGTGTGGTATGTGTTAGGTAATTGTAAAACCATATGATAGATCTTGAGATCGATAAAATTATTATAGGGCTGGAGAAAAAGCTTGTTAAGTTGGATCGGTGGCTGGTCACAAAATCATACTTATTAAGTCAACTTCATTCAGCTAATTGGCTCATTAAGCTCAAGTTGGGTCTCAAATAGTTGATTTAGCTTGTTATCTATCCCTCGTTGTTCATCGACATATCACCTACACAGCTAAAAAGCATAATTAGCTGATGAAAATTACTAGCATACCTGCTGTGTTAAGCTCTTCGCGATGGCTAGATTATTCCCCACAAACCTAACCAGCATGCTCATTTAGTAATGACTAACCATATAACTAATGTACAAATTAAACACATACTCCATTATACGTGCTCATTGAAATACTCCTACTTGCGCTCGATGTCATGTTGGCGTCACAGGTCACATCGTTGTACTCGCGTTTGTGAACCACAAATTTGTGTGGACACTGGACAGCACCCAGCAGCACAAGGATATCGACCGAGATTCAGACGGATATTAGATTTCATTATATAAAGTCCTCGAAGTCCTCATATAAGGAAGAGGGAAGACCTCATATAAAGTCGGGTTGTCATGTTTTTTTAAAATATGTTTTTATGAATATTTTTGTTTTAAATGGTTGGTATTTTAGCAATACACTTATTTTTATTTGATCTTTATTATGTGTTTTCTTGGTGTCTAATAATAGACAGTTTTATGTATCAATCGATACAAGGGCTAAAATATTAAAGATTATTCCATCTTCTAAAAAGAAGACGCTTAAAAACACGTGTAGTCTGCGAGGATAGTGGGGCTTACACAGAATTAGCACAAAATTCATCACAAGCAAACTCGAAGCTATTAACAAGCAGACCTCGCAGTCCTAGAATAGACGGATGACCAAAACCGTGTTTAAAGAATTGTTGTCCTTCAAACTGGGACATAGGGGAGTCCACGTATGGAGAAGTGGATTTCTCACGAAATCGACCTAGAGGCAGCGGTGAAATAATCCCAGCTTCCATATCATCCTCTTTTCTTGTCATGTATTTTTCATGTAAATGTTAATATCAAAATAACTTTTTAAACGAATCAGGCATAAGAGCTGCCAATTATATTAAGAAAAGATAAATACAAACTGCACAATACAACCAAAGAAAAAAAATAACTCAAACTCAACATCAACCACTTGGATTGGGTCATCAACAAGGTCGCACCAATTGCCTTAAACACAATAGCAGCCCGTTGGATTGGGATATCATCATGGCCACACCACTCACTTTGCATCAACTTTCTCTCTGGTCGGATTGAGACATCGACTCGAGCCACTACCTCGCCACAACCACCACTCCACTAGAATGACATCGATCATCACCACACCACAAGGAAATGTAGCTATTTTTTTCTTTTTTCTCCTCATAAAGGGAAAAAAAGAAAAAGGAAGATCCAAGATACATGGTGCCACCTCTAGGAAGAATACGACGCGGATAGCACGATTGACACCGGCCCAAAGAGGATTGGGTTTTCACCCACATCAACCAACAAGGTAGGTCGCGGAGATATGACACCTCTGGGAGAAGCGACCTCCGCAAATGTTGTCGTCCTGGCTTTCGCAACAACTTCAACGACCGAACCACAACCACTGACCTTGATGTAAGATGGCCAAAGCCATGAACCACACTGGCACGGCGTTGCTAGCACGCACCAAGCCGTCTCCGACCACAGCATTGCCGAAGCACCTCCGACCGAACCTGTGTCGTTGCTAGGGATGGAAGCGGGTTGGGTACGTACGGGTAAGGCATTTACGCGCCCGCGAGCATACCCGCGCTGCCAGCCTTTACCCGCCCGCGGGCAAAAAACCTTGCCCGCGCCCGCACCCGACGGATATCCGCGGGTTTACCCGCACCCGCAGAGAGATAACATATCAATATGCTCATTTTAGCAAGAACAACAATAATTTGAGATATGTCAACAAGAATAACCAACAATTTAACAACCACAATGCAAATAAAGGTTAGGAACCACCATAATTTGACAACCATAATGCATTTTATCAATTTATCACACATGAAATGTCGACATCTAATCATTACAATACAATTTGTGTTAATGGGCTTTGGTTATATTTATGGGCGTTCTATTTTAAGCGGGTAGTGGATATATCCGCGGGTGAAAGTTGCAGCCCGCTAGCTGCCCGCGGGCGGATTTTGCTGCCCGTATCCGCGCCGGCGGGCGATTTTGCTGCCCACGGGTAAAACTACCATCCATAGTCATTGCTCGCTACCTAGCGGCCCTCCACAACGGGAAACCTTATAGCCGCTGATAGCAACCGTAGAAAGCAAAACCCAATGACCGGCAAGACCAGCATGTCACAGACATCCCTGGCAAGCTCGTTGCCGTGGCCGGCTGGGCTTCCCCGCCGTGTGCAGCGCTTGTTGTGAGGTGCCACCCCGTAGCCTCATCGCGAGCTGCAATCGCCCAAAGGAGTGCCGAGCCACAAGCCACCATCAAGGGGGCCTACTGCCGGATCCCACAGGGACCAAAGCTAGGAGAGGGGGGAAGAGAAAAAGCGGAAGGGAAAAGAGAGAGGGAGAGGAGGGAAGGGGCCGCCGTCGGAAGCAGCAACGATGGCGGCCAGCTGGGGTTATTGCCAGGGACCGGGGTTGGGTTGCAAGGTTGCCCCGTGCCGCATCTATTGAGACGATGTGAGAGGGAGGAGGGGTACACTAAAAACTAGTATCAGAATATCACTGTACATATAGTGTACATGAAGTATGTGTGCATGATGAGCGTCTGCGTCTATACCTCTTTTACAAAAAGATATTTACCGTGCATGATGAGCGTGGACAGATTTTTTTTAATTTTAACTACTTTTTTAATAATATTTTAAAAATAAACCATCCAGATAAATATTTACATCTCATGACCCTTTTGTTCACGCCGGGCCACACGGCGCGACAAAATAATGTTGTCGCGCCACATGCATTGGCGCGACAAACTTCCCACGCTAGACGAGGAGGGATGACATGGACCCTCCTGTCATGGACCCTCCTGTCATGCTCCCTAGCTCCCTTCCCAATACTCGTGACGCGACAGGGAGCGCCCTCCCTTCCCAATCCCCTTCCTAATTTAATCATCAATTTTGGTCAATCTAAATAAAATAGTATTTGAAATCTAGAGTCTATGAAACTTGATAGAACTATTGTAGATAATATAAATATTCTATTTTAGTTATGTGCACAAGTTAAAGTGTTACGTATTACTAGATATATAATTTCAAAGTAATATATATTTTATCATATTGGGTATCTCGTAAGTGTTGTGATATGATCCAAATTCACCTTCGGAGCGAAGCGGAGGCCCATCACCAGAGGTTTGGGCCGGAGCGAAGGGGTACTGTGTTTTTCTCTCATGAGCGCACAATTTAGTCCCAAATCGGCAACGCAACCAAGCACGGTCACATGAGCTGGCTATATAATAGAGCTTCGCCCTTGATGAATAATCATCCTCTTTTAAGCCGCCAATAGGCGTTGTAAACACACATCTGATATAGTAAATTTTTGCTGGCTGGCGCCCGTGGTTTTTTCCCTTCTACATTGGGAGGGTTTTCCACGTTAAAAATCTTGTGTCTCCAGCGGTTTGATTCCTTTACTTCTTGTCGTTTATTCGTCATCATTTATAACAAGTGGTACCAGAGCCGGTTTCAGATTCGGTTTCCTTGATGTCGACGACGATGAAGTTTGATCTACCGCTGTTGGATTACAAGACGAGGTTCACGTTGTGGCAAGTCAAGATGCGGGCTGTTCTGGCGCAAACTCATGATCTTGATGAGGCGCTGGATAAGTTTGGTGGCAAGTCGTCCAACGAATGGTCTGATGAGGAGAAGCGCAAGGATCGTAAGGCTCTGTCTTTAATTCAGTTTTATCTGTCTAATGATATTCTGCAAGAATGTCTACAGGAACAGACTGCTGCAGCACTCTGGTTGAAACTGGAATCGATCTGTATGTCTAAGGATCTAACCAGTAAGATGCACATGAAGTTGAAGCTGTTCACGCTCAAGATGAAGGAGGGTGATTCGGTGATGAGCCATATATCTGTGTTCAAGGAGATCGTTTCTGACTTAGCGTCGATGGAGGTTAAGTATGATGATGAGGACTTAGGTCTCCTATTGTTATGTTCTCTGCCAAACTCTTTTGCAAATTTCCGTGACACCTTGTTGATTAGCCGTGATGAACTAACCGTTTCGGAAGTTTACGAGGCACTCCAATCTAGGGAAAAGATGAAAGGCATGGTGCAGCCTGACGGATCGTCGTCGTCCAAGGGCGATGCTTTGCAAGTGAGAGGCAGACCGGAGCATAGATCTTCAAATGAAAGTAATGATAGTTACAAGAGCCAAGAAAGTAGAGGTCGTTCTAAGTTCAGACCACCCAAGAAGTTCTGTAAGTATTGCAAGAAGAAATCACATTTTATTGAACAGTGTTGGAAGCTTAAGAATAAAGAGAACAAAAAAATAATTCGGATGGTAATGCCTCTGTTGATTCTGGTGCTGGGAATACTTCTGATTCAGGAGATTGTCTGATTGTTCTTGCTGGTTGTGTTTCTGGTCATGATGAATGTATACTTGATTCTGCATGTTCGTATCATATCTGCACTAACAGAAATTGGTTTAGTTCGTTAAAGCCTATGCAGAAAGGAGATGTTGTGCGTATGGGAGACGACAATCCGTGTGACATTGTGGGGATCGGCTCAGTTCAGATCAAGGCTCATGATGGCATGACACGCACGCTACAGAATGTGAGATACATACCAGGGATGACCAGAAATCTGATTTCGCTCAGCACACTTGATGCAGAAGGATTCAAGTACTCCGGTTCAGGCGGAGTTTTAAAGGTATCAAAAGTTTCTATTGTTTATTTAGTAGGTGATCTGAATTCTGCAAAGTTATATGTCCTAAGAGGAAGTACTTTACATGGTTCTATTTCCGCTGCTGCTGTTAGTAATGATAAACCTAACAAGACTAACCTTTGGCATATGCGTCTTGGACATATGAGTGAACTTGGTATGGCAGAATTGATGAAGAGAAACCTACTGGATGGTTGTATTTTGAGTAGCAAGAAGTTCTGTGAGCATTGTATTTTCGGGAAGCATAAAAGGGTAAAGTTCAACACTGTTATTCATACCACCAAAGGCACTCTTGATTATGTACATGCTGACTTATGGGGTCCTTCTCGTAAGCCTTCTTATGGTGGTGCTCGTTACATGTATATTATTATTGATGACTACTCTAGAAAAGTATGACCTTATTTTCTGAAAAATAAAGATGATACTTTTGCTGCTTTTAAAGATTAGAAAGTGATGATAGAAAGGCAAACCGATAGGAAGGTGAATGTGCTTCGTACTGATAATGGTGGAGAATTTTGTTTTGCTGCATTTAATGATTATTGCAGGCAGGAAGGCATTATCAGGCACCACACCATACCGTATACTCCGCAGCAAAACGGTGTGGCTGAGCGCATGAACAGGACCATCATCTCGAAGGCTTGTTGCATGTTGTCCAATGCACGGATGAGCAAGCGTTTTTGGGCTGAAGCAGCTAACACCGTATGCTACTTGATAAACAGGTCGCATTCTATTTGTAACGCCCGCGTTTTAATCTCTGGGAAAAATCACCTAATTAACACACCCGGTAAAATCGTTTCAAAATCTTTTCACCGCCCGAGCTCCCCTCCCGCCGAATCCTCTTCGCCTATCGTTTTTCCCCCCTCTCTCTCTCTCCCTATCCGCATCGCATCACTGCCATCTTTTCCGTCCCGTCCCGCGTCGTCCGCCCTTGGGTCGACCGCCGGACCCTGTCAACCTTGGCCGACCGTCGTCGACCGCCCGCCGTGAATCCCGCCGACTCTCCCCTTCCCTTTTTCCTTTTTCCCTTTTCTTTTTCTTTTTCCCCCTCCTTTTTCTTTTTCCTCCTTTTCTTTTCTTCTTTTTTTCCCCTCTCCTCTCTCCTCCTCGGTTTCCTCTGTTCTCACCCGCCGCCGTGCCGCCCACCCGAGCCTCCGCCGGCCCCATCCCCGTCCACCCCGCCGCTCACGCCTCGCTCTCCACCACGCCACCCGACCGTTGCCGTGCCGCCCCTCACCCACTGCCCCCCCTCGCTTCTCCACCACGACACCGCCGCGCTCTCGGCCGCGCTCGCGTCGACGCACCTCCACTCCCGCACCCGCGGCGCCACTAGGCAGTCCCGCCCTCACGCCACCGTTGCCGTGCCGGCCGCGGTCGACGCCGTCGTCGCCTCCCGGCCACCGTCCGACCACTGGCCGCCTGCTCGCACGCCACCGCGCACGCGCACGCGCCGACCGCCGCAGCGCGCTCACCACGCGCGTGCACGCCACCGAGGGCCCCGCCGCTGTCCTATCGCCGCACCACCCGCGCTGGATCACCGCACGCACGCCGCCTCCCGACGAGCACAGCGCCGCCGTACTAACAGTCGCCGGCCGCCCTTAATTTTCGTCCGCCGGCCGCCACAACCACCCGCCGAGCGGCCTCCCGTCGGCCCACCGCCTCAGCACTCCTCCACGCCTATTTATAGGCCCGTCCGCTTCCCCACCACCATCTTCCGCTCACCGGCCGACCAACTCACCTCCCGCACCACTGCATCGCCGCCGCCCCATCTCCATTTCCGCCGCCGTCTCTGGCCCTCGTGGGCAGTTCACCACGAGCCACTCCAAGCCCAGCCGACAGCACCCGAGGCTTCCCCTCCGCTCCCTGAGGCTCAACCACCCACCAATTGGCCCTTCCCGCCACCATAGCACCGCCGCCCAGCTCGCCGTCGCCGCCGTTCCACCCCCTTCTGCAGTGACGCCGCTACGAGCCACCACCGCACGTGGTAAGCACCTCGGTGAGCTCGCCACGATCTCCCCTTGCTGTTCCGCTAGCCCTAGTCCACCCCCGCCGCCCTTTGCGCCGGCGCCGCCGCCGACGACGACCGCCACCCCCTTCCTCTGCTCTGTCGCGAGGAGAAAGAAGGCGCTTTTGTGCATAACCCCCTGGACTTCCTCTGAATCAACCCGCGGTCCACTTGAACAGGAAACCCCCTCTCAGACACATTTACACATAAACCCCTGAACTTTTACCAAATCAACCCGCAGTCCAACGACCACTATTCCCCCTCTCTCTATTTATTTCACCAGAGGCCCCCGAACTTTTCCATAATTACATAAAGGTCCTTATTCTTTATAAACAGCCCCTAAACCCCACTAAACTCGTCATTTCATGCGCCAAATTAATCCCGTTTAACCCCAAACTCCACCACAATATTCACCAACATATTCTCGCCAGATCCAACCAATCCATACTCAAAAATAATCATGACATTATCGTTCGCTCTCATTCCCCGTTCTTTCTTTTGGAGCTCAATAAAAACTTTTTCTTTTATTTATTGGGTGATTGTTTGTGTGTGCCGTAGACTCCGCTGTGAACGAGGAAGGACTCGAGGAGGAGCAGTGCTACGAGCAGGAGCTTGGAGACCAAGACCCCGGGCAGGAATCCCCCGAGGGTTGGGAGAACGGCAAGTGCAATCCCACCCTTTGATGCATTTTGTTGTCCCAGTTTTTATAAACACAACCCATGGCCTGTTTCATAAAACTTGCATGATTTTACTACTAAACCCGGTCGGATAGCCATTCCTTGATTGCTATAACTAATTCCTTGACAACCTAGATTAATGTTTGAATATGACAATGCTCTGTTTAAATGTTAGTCTCTGCTAGAAATGCTTAGGACGGTTTTACTGGTACACACCCCATTACAAATTCTTGGTGTTTACAAAACAACCGTGTGCGTACTTTAAAATAAAAGAGATGATTTGTGTAAATAAAATGAGTAACCGTGTGGGATGAGACAGACGGTATTTCCGTGTGAAATACCGAGGTGAGCTCGAACCCGTGTGGTTGAGCATGGTGGGAGTTGTCTATCCTATCACAAGTTTTGGGATGATGTTGATGTGTCATCTAGCCTAACCCATTTTTCTGTACCACCACTCGACCGTTGTATGTGGCAACGGCCTAGCATAAATCCCACTAGTCGAACTGCTGGTTATGTGGTGTGCTGGTGAGCAACAGAGGGCCATGGAGCCGGGGATACGGTCTCTGTGAGGTATGCCCCTGGTTAGAACCTCGTGGTAGGTTGCTAACCCCTGGTCGCGTCTGTGATAACTTGTCAGTTTAGCTATGGTGGGTAATGGCTTTGATAGGAGCTGCACTGGCACTAAGGTGTTCGTGTTGTGGTAGCCTACTTGTGGTTGTGTACACCTCTGCAGAGTTAAAACCTATCCGGATAGCCGTGTCCACGGTATTGGGCGAGTTATGGCTTGGTCACTTCACTAGTCCCCTGTTTTGGTGTAAGAAGGTGTTGGTGTTTGATTGAGCTGAGAAATGTTTTGACCTGGGCTACGACATATGGGGAATCTGGTAGTAACGACATCTTGTTCGAAAAAGTATTACATTTACTGTTACTTTTAAAGTAATGTTTGTGAGAACCCACTGTGAAAACCAACCCCTTGCATGTGTAATAAAATTTGCTTTGCTGCAAAATGAACCATGAGCCTTCCTTGTTACCATACTTGCATACTTCTGTTATACCCCTCCGTGGTTGTGGTTGTGCTTGCTGAGTACGTATGTACTCACCCTTGCTTAATCTGTTGCAAAGGCAGACCCGGACTTTGTGCCCGAGGATTTCGTCTAGCAGGGTTCGTTCTGCACCCAACCTTTGCCTGTGAGTTAGGGTCACCCGCTGGAAGCCGCATGCATTGCCACTTTGATGAAGACCTCTTTGTTATCAACCTTTTTATCTGGAGCTTAGCGCTAGTTCTGTTTGTCGTGGCCCTGCAATGCCACCGTCTCCCGTAGTGTTGCTTTTATACTGAACTATCTGTTGTAATAATGTGAACCAGCATCCTGGGACTGGTATTTGTATCACATTAAGTTCTCTCTTTCGAGGGGACGCTTCAGGTGGTATCAGAGCCGATAGGTTGGCCGTAGGACGTAACCCCTAGGATCTGACCCTAGTTTGTGCTTGCCTAATCCTTTCCCCCACACAAGTACTCACCGACGGCTTTTTGACTTGTTCCAGATGGCCCAGCCAGTTGACGAGGGTTGGGGCGAAGGAGTCTGCCCCGCAGAACCTGGCCTCCCCAAGTTGCTGTTGCTCAGCCTGGAGCACGTTGGAGTCACAGAGACCCCCGAGTACTTTTACCGGGAGTGCACCACCAATGGTACCCGTCGGTGCCGGATGTTCATCTTTGTGGGGAGAAGCTCGCTGTACAAGGAAGTGGCACCTTGGTTTGTTCACGCCACCGGCTACGACCGTCCTAATGCCTACCGCAAAGCCGCAAGAAGAGCCTTGATGTGCCTCCGCGAACTCTACAGGCAGTACCTCGTGGGAACAACACTAGGATTTGCCCCACCCCTGGAAAGTGGAGGACGCGAATGGATTGCCTAGATGAGGAACCTTGGGAGAGATGAAGATATGGAGGACACTGTATCCCACTTGTCCATTTACCTCACTGGCTTAGACAGGCTGTACCGGGAGACATCGGGACAGCTGAGGCACCAGATCCGCAGAGCCGAGAGGGCAGAGAAGGAGCTAGAAGAGGTAAAGAGAGAGCTAGGAGAAACGAAGGAAGAACTGGAGGTACAGAAAGCGACGGCCACACAGGCTGTCAGTTCCCTAGCCACTCACCAGGCTAGATGCCAGGCCTACTATGAGTATATGGATAACCTGGAAGCGTACAGGAAAGAAAGAGGGTTGTTGGAAGATGAACCAGAAATGACTCATGTGGACGCAGGCACTCAGACCGAAGAAGAAGTGCCAGAATACCAGCTCCCCCTGAAGAAACGTCGTGTCTGTCTAGAGTAGAGTCCTCAGAGTAGACCAGCACTTAGTCTAGCCTCTCCTAGATTAAAGTCTGTTGTTTCCAGTAGCACTACCAGCTTAGCCTCGATGTATCCATGATCCTTGTACCTCGCCATGTTATGCAATAAAGGTCATCTTTTATCCTGCATCTGTTCAATTTTGTTTTCCCCTGGTTTCAGATGGTGGATCAAGGATGGACCCAGGGAGTTTGCCCAGTCACACCGGGCTTCGCTAGCCTGTTGATCCCCGCGCTGGAGCGCCTCGGTGTACCAGAACGCCCGAGGTACTACAGCAGGGAGTATGAGCACCATGGGACCCAACGCTGCAGAGTGATCATAGTTGTCGCCAAGAGTAACCTCCACCCTGTCGAAGCATGGCGTACGACCGCCACAGGATTCAGGCACCAGGACACCTACCCCTTGGCACTCAGGAAAGCCCTCCGCTTCATATGCGGAATCTTTGAAAGGCATCTGGTCCCCACTCCAATGAGGTACTTCCCGCCAGTCGTCAGAAGTGCAGTCTGGCGAGCCCGCATAAGGAACTTGGAGCAGCGCCGTCAAGAGGAACCCCTTTTGCACCAGGTGGTCACCTACCTCAGTTCCTTGGACCAACTCTTTGACGAGCAGGCTGAACGCCTGAGAGAACAGACCGCCCGGGCTGAACAAGCAGAATTCTCGGTCCGCATGCACCAAGTCCAGGTGGCCCAAGCTGAAGCAAGAGCCGCTGCTGCCATCAGCAATGAGGCAGTCGCCCAAGAAAGCCTCCGGCAGGCTCGGGACCTGCGCATCCAGGATTGGACCAGAAGTGGAACGCCTGTTCCGGCAATTGGAGAATCCCATGTCCTACTTGGAACGCCTGTCATGGCATGGGGCGAAGTTGTGGGGAACCTTCAGGTGCTGTCGGGAATTCCGATAGGGGCACCACCCGCTGAAGAAGGACCGTCTGAGCCGCCCCGGGAGAATGGGACCTTAACCGAGGCTGAGCGTGCACAGCTTGCACCGCCAGAGGAAAGCTCGCCCCGCGAGTAAGCCCAGAGACAAGCGCTCGGATGGGGATGAAGCCAGCTTGGTCCGGAGAACCCTTGTATCCCTAGCAGTAGTTTCCCTATCTTGTCCTGTACCCCGCCTCGAAGTGCGAGCCTTGTTGTACCCTCCCCAAGTGTTGTAACCCTCAGCTGTTGGAATGAAACCTTGTGTGTTTGTGTGTTAGCTTGTGTGCTGTTCTGCTTTTTTTTAAAAAAATGCGAACTAATCAACTTAAACATCATTTAACCCAATCTCACGAAGGCCTTGCTCAACCTGCAGATGGTGAACACTCGTGCTAGCGCTTCTCAGAGACGCGCCCCTCTTGCTGGAGGAGAGCAACCAGAAGGAAGGAGAGAGAATCCTGAGAACCAGGAAGTGGATCAGCAGGATCCTATGGGAGAGAACCAGCCCGAAGGACAAGCGCCTGCAAGAGGCGGGCTAGAGGCAAGCCATCCCAGAAATCAGAATGAGGGATCTTTTGTTATGCCCCCACTCCCACCAGATTTCAACCTGGCACAAGCTTTGTACCACCACACACTGTTCATGCAAAATGTGTGGAATGTCAGCCGCCGTCAAGAGACAGCCCGTAGACCCAATGCGGGTGATAAGTTGACCAACTTTCTGAGAACCAGGCCACCCACCTTTGGAGGGTCTAGCAACCCCTTGGAAGCAGATGACTGGCTGAGAACTATCAAGAGGAAACTGGAACCGTTTGGATGTGGAGACCGTGACAAAGTTCTTCTGACCTCCCACCAACTCACTGGAACTGCCTTAGCTTGGTGGGATCCTTACTGTGCAGCTTCCCCGAACGAGTCTGCAATCACATGGAAAGAGTTTGAAGAAGAGTTCCGCCGCTACCACATCCCCGACGCCACCATGAGGCGCAAGGCAGATGAGTTCCGGGCACTGAAGCAAGGGAATAAGACCGTGGAAGAGTACACCCACGAGTTCACTGAACTGGCCCGTTATGCACCTGATGAAGTGAAGACAGATGCAAAGAGGCAGGATGCTTTCATTAGAGGTCTACACCCAGATCTTCGAGCCCTGATAGTCACCCACAGTTTCCCTGACTTCAATACACTGATGAACAAGGCCATTGTCACAGAAAAGGCCAGAATGGAGGCAAGGCAGGAGAACAAGCGCAAGTTCTTGGAAAGCAAGAACCGTCAGATGGACCGCTCACAGAAACCCAGGAGCTCAGGTTATGCTGCACCCAGACCCCAGGCTCCCGTGCAGTATAGGACCCAGTTTCAGGCCACAAGCTCCCAGGCTCCCAACAACCAGTTCAAGAGCCAGACCGCTTCGAAGCCACCACAGAGCAAGGTCAGTCAGGCCACAGCCAGCAACAGCAATGCAAGAGCCTGTTTCAACTGCCGAGAGACCGGGCACTACATCGCCGATTGCCCGTATCCTAGGAGCAAGCCTGCGATATCAGTCTACTCCAACTCGGTGAACGGACCCAAGCCACCAGTGTCTGGAGCCAACCGTGTACCCGTCCGCAGCACCAACACTGGCAGCAACAACAACAACAACAGCACCCAGCAGTCGTACGGACGAGCCCGCGTCAACCACATCGACGCGCAGGAAGCTCAAGGAGCACAAGGAGTAGTACTCAGTGAGTACCTAGTCAGTTTAGTTTTGGCAACAATATTATTTGATTCTAGGGCATCGCATTCTTTCATATCATCAAGTTTTGTGGAAAAGCACAAAATACCTACAATACTACTAAAGACACCCCTACTAACCCGAACACCTGGAGGTGATATTAAGTGCCAATTAGGTTGTTCGCGGGTGCGGATTCTTTTAAGTGGGGTAGAGTTTCTAGCAGACCTAGTGGTACTAGAGTCCAAAGGAATTGATGTGATCCTTGGAATGGATTGGTTAGGCAAACACAATGGTCTCATAGGTTGTGCTGACAAGGTAGTACACCTAACCAACCCAGACGGAATACAGGTAGCTTGTCACACCAAAGGAAGTGGACCGGATCCTATGATCTTTAGTATGGAAACAAAAACCATAGAAGAAGTCCCGGTAATCAGAGAATACCCTGATGTTTTTCCTGAAGTTCTACCCGGAATGCCACCGGATAGGGACATAGAGTTTGCTATTGAACTTGTCCCCGGAACCTCTCCTATAGCCAAGAGACCCTATAGGATGGCAGCCTCAGAATTAGTGGAGTTAAAGAAACAACTAGAAGAGTTGCAATAGATGGGATTTATCAGACCCAGCACATCCCCTTGGGGAGCCCCAGTGCTCTTTGTGAGGAAGAAAGATGGGAGTATGAGATTGTGCATCGACTATCGTGCACTAAATGATGTCACTATCAAGAATAAATACCCACTCCCCAGAATTGATGATCTCTTTGATCAGCTGAAAGGAGCCAAGTACTTTTCCAAGATTGACTTAAGGACCGGGTATCACCAACTGAAGATTAAGGGGAGTGACACCTCAAAGACCGCATTTGTCACCCGATATGGGCAGTATGAGTTCACAGTGATGCCATTTGGACTCACCAATGCACCGGCCTACTTCATGAACCTTATGAATAAAGTATTTATGGAAGAGTTAGACAAGTTTGTCGTAGTCTTCATTGATGATATACTTATCTATTCCAAGAGTGCCGAAGAGCATGAGCAACATTTGCGGGTAGTGTTGGAAAAGTTGAGAGCACACCAGCTCTATGCCAAGTTCAGCAAGTGTGAATTCTGGCTGAAAAAAGTAGCTTTCCTTGGTCACATTTTGACCGCAGAAGGGGTAGCAGTGGACCCAGAGAAGGTAGAAGCAGTCTCGAACTGGCAACAACCAACCAATGTGGGTGAGATCAGAAGTTTTCTGGGTTTAGCTGGATACTACCGGAGGTTTATTGAAGGGTTTTCCAAGATAGCTAGACCCATGACAGATTTGCTTAAGAAAGAGAAGAAATTTGTTTGGACTGAGTCGTGCGAAAAGAGTTTCCAAGAACTGAAGAAAAGGCTGACCGCTGCCCTAGTTTTAACTCTACCAGATATTCACAGGGATTTTGTCGTTTACTGTGACGCATCCCGCCAAGGATTGGGGTGTGTCCTTATGCAAGATGGGAAGGTTGTGGCATATGCCTCCCGACAACTTAGACCTCATGAGCAGAATTACCCAACGCACGATTTAGAATTTGCAGCTGTAGTGCACGCACTCAAGATCTGGAGACACTACCTAATTGGGAACAAGTGTGAAATATACACGGATCATAAGAGCTTAAAGTATATTTTCACCCAACCGGACCTGAACCTCAGACAGAGAAGGTGGTTAGAATTGGTTAAGGATTATAATGTGGAAATTCATTACCACCCTGGCAAGGCCAATGTAGTGGCAGATGCCCTAAGCCAAAAATCTTACAGACCCAAGAGTGCCCACCTGCAAGAAGAAATGGCACGGTTAAATGTGCACATTGTTCCCCAGAATGCTAGCCATCAACTGACGATCCAGCTCACTCTGGAAGATCAGATCGGAAAAGCCCAAGGAACAGACAAGGATTTAGTGCAGATCTGCAAGCATACCGGGGAAAATAAGGCACCGGACTTTAGAGTCAACAGTAAAGGAACACTGTGGTATAAAGATAGGATGTGTGTGCCGAAGGAAGGAGATTTTAGACAGATAATCATGGACGAGGCTCACAACTCGCCATATTCCATTCACCCGGGATCCACCAAAATGTATTTGGATTTAAAGCAGAACTATTGGTGGAAAGGAATGAAAGCTGACATAGCCCAGTTTGTCGCTCAGTGTGATACCTGCCAAAGGATTAAAGCAGAACACCAGAAGCCGGCAGGATTATTACAACCCTTACCTATCCCAGTTTGGAAATGGGATGAGATAGGAATGGACTTTGTGGTAGGACTACCCAGAACACAGAAGGGACATGATTCAATATGGGTAATAGTGGACCGACTCACTAAAGTCGCTCACTTTTTACCCGTACGGATCAATTATGGTGGAGAAAAATTAGCCAAGCTTTATGTGGAGAACATAGTAAAGTTGCATGGAGTACCCAGTAGAATTGTTTCAGACCGAGGGACCCAGTTCACCTCGAGATTTTGGAAAAGTTTGCATAAAGCTATGGGCACCAAGTTGGATTTTAGCTCCGCGTACCACCCACAGACCGATGGCCAGACGGAAAGAGTAAATCAGATCATGGAGGACATGCTGAGAGCGTGTGTCCTTACCTATGGTAAAGATTGGGAACAGAGTTTACCCTATGCAGAATTCTCTTACAACAATGGATATCAGGCAAGTTTGGGTATGTCCCCGTTTGAAGCCCTCTACGGGAGAAAGTGCAGAACTCCTCTAATGTGGTCAGAAGTAGGAGAGCGTACACTAGTGGGACCCGCACTCATAAAAGAAGCCGAGGAGAAAGTAGCGGAAATTAGAGAAAAATTGAAAGCAGCTCAGTCCAGACAGAAAAGCTATGCAGACAAGAAGAGACGAGAACTGGAGTTTAATCCAGGAGAATTTGTTTATCTCAAGGTTTCACCCATCCGGGGGACTCGCAGATTTCAAGTCCATGGAAAATTGGCCCCTCGGTATATCGGACCATACCCGGTGCAGAAGAAAGTTGGGAAGGTGGCCTACCGATTGGAATTACCCGAAGCAATGTCAGATATACACCCGGTGTTCCATGTATCCCAGTTGAGGAAATGTCTGAGAGTGCCTGAAGAAGAACACATACCGGAGGAAGAGATAGACCTGCAGACAGATCTGCGATATCAAGAGGTACCAGTCAAAATTTTGGACACCGTCACCAAGAGAACCAGGAACTCCGAAGTGCGATTGTGCAGAGTTCAGTGGAGCAGACACAGTGTAAAGGAAGCCACGTGGGAAAGAGAAGATGCCTTGAAGAAAGAGTTCCCCCACCTTTTTAGGAGCCAGCCGAATCTCGAGGACGAGATTTCTTTAAGTGGGGTAGGTTTGTAACGCCCGCGTTTTAATCTCTGGGAAAAATCACCTAATTAACACACCCGGTAAAATCGTTTCAAAATCTTTTCACCGCCCGAGCTCCCCTCCCGCCGAATCCTCTTCGCCTGTCGTTTTTCCCCCCTCTCTCTCTCTCTCCCTATCCGCATCGCATCACTGCCATCTTTTCCGTCCTGTCCCGCGTCGTCCGCCCTTGGGTCGACCGCCGGACCCTGTCAACCTTGGCCGACCGTCGTCGACCGCCCGCCGCGAATCCCGCCGACTCTCCCCTTCCCTTTTTCCTTTTTCCCTTTTCTTTTTCTTTTTCCCCCTCCTTTTTCTTTTTCCTCCTTTTCTTTTCTTCTTTTTTTTCCCTCTCCTCTCTCCTCCTCGGTTTCCTCTGTTCTCACCCGCCGCCGTGCCGCCCACCCGAGCCTCCGCCGGCCCCATCCCCGTCCACCCCGCCGCTCACGCCTCGCTCTCCACCACGCCACCCGACCGTTGTCGTGCCGCCCCTCACCCGCTGCCCCCCCCTCGCTTCTCCACCACGACACCGCCGCGCTCTCGGCCGCGCTCGCGTCGACGCACCTCCACTCCCGCACCCGCGGCGCCACTAGGCAGTCCCGCCCTCACGCCACCGTTGCCGTGCCGGCCGCGATCGACGCCGTCGTCGCCTCCCGGCCACCGTCCGACCACTGGCCGCCTGCTCGCACGCCACCGCGCACGCGCCGACCGCCGCAGCGCGCTCACCACGCGCGTGCACGCCACCGAGGGCCCCGCCGCTGTCCTATCGCCGCACCACCCGCGCTGGATCACCGCACGCACGCCGCCTCCCGACGAGCACAGCGCCGCCGTACTAACAGTCGCCGGCCGCCCTTAATTTTCGTCCGCCGGCCGCCACAACCACCCGCCGAGCGGCCTCCCGTCGGCCCACCGCCTCAGCACTCCTCCACGCCTATTTATAGGCCCGTCCGCTTCCCCACCACCATCTTCCGCTCACCGGCCGACCAACTCACCTCCCGCACCACTGCATCGCCGCCGCCCCATCTCCATTTCCGCCGCCGTCTTTGGCCCTCGTGGGCAGTTCACCACGAGCCACTCCAAGCCCAGCCGACAGCACTCGAGGCTTCCCCTCCGCTCCCTGAGGCTCAACCACCCACCAATTGGCCCTTCCCGCCACCATAGCACCGCCGCCCAGCTCGCCGTCGCCGCCGTTCCACCCCCTTCTGCAGTGACGCCGCTACGAGCCACCACCGCACGTGGTAAGCACCTCGGTGAGCTCGCCACGATCTCCCCTTGTTGTTCCGCTAGCCCTAGTCCACCCCCGCCGCCCTTTGCGCCGGCACCGCCGCCGACGACGACCGCCGCCCCCTTCCTCTGCTCTGTCGCGAGGAGAAAGAAGGCGCTTTTGTGCATAACCCCCTGGACTTCCTCTGAATCAACCCGCGGTCCACTTGAACAGGAAACCCCCTCTCAGACACATTTACACATAAACCCCTGAACTTTTACCAAATCAACCCGCAGTCCAACGACCACTATTCCCCCTCTCTCTATTTATTTCACCAGAGGCCCCCGAACTTTTCCATAATTACAGAAAGGTCCTTATTCTTTATAAACAGCCCCTAAACCCCACTAAACTCGTCATTTCATGCGCCAAATTAATCCCGTTTAACCCCAAACTCCACCACAATATTCACCAACATATTCTCGCCAGATCCAACCAATCCATACTCAAAAATAATCATGACATTATCGTTCGCTCTCATTCCCCGTTCTTTCTTTTGGAGCTCAATAAAAACTTTTTCTTTTATTTATTGGGTGATTGTTTGTGTGTGCCGTAGACTCCGCTGTGAACGAGGAAGGACTCGAGGAGGAGCAGTGCTACGAGCAGGAGCTTGGAGACCAAGACCCCGGGCAGGAATCCCCCGAGGGTTGGGAGAACGGCAAGTGCAATCCCACCCTTTGATGCATTTTGTTGTCCCAGTTTTTATAAACACAACCCATGGCCTGTTTCATAAAACTTGCATGATTTTACTACTAAACCCGGTCGGATAGCCATTCCTTGATTGCTATAACTAATTCCTTGACAACCTAGATTAATGTTTGAATATGACAATGCTCTGTTTAAATGTTAGTCTCTGCTAGAAATGCTTAGGACGGTTTTACTGGTACACACCCCATTACAAATTCTTGGTGTTTACAAAACAACCGTGTGCGTACTTTAAAATAAAAGAGATGATTTGTGTAAATAAAATTTGCTTTGCTGCAAAATGAACCATGAGCCTTCCTTGTTACCATACTTGCATACTTCTGTTATACCCCTCCGTGGTTGTGGTTGTGCTTGCTGAGTACGTATGTACTCACCCTTGCTTAATCTGTTGCAGAGGCAGACCCGGACTTTGTGCCCGAGGATTTCGTCTAGCAGGGTTCGTTCTGCACCCAACCTTTGCCTGTGAGTTAGGGTCACCCGCTGGAAGCCGCATGCGTTGCCACTCTGATGAAGACCTCTTTGTTATCAACCTTTTTATCTGGAGCTTAGCGCTAGTTCTGTTTGTCGTGGCCCTGCAATGCCACCGTCTCCCGTAGTGTTGATTTTATACTGAACTATCTGTTGTAATAATGTGAACCAGCATCCTGGGACTGGTATTCGTATCAGATTAAGTTCTCTCTTTCGAGGGGACGCTTCACTATTCCACTTAATAAGAAAACGTCAATTGAGGTATGGTCTGGCACACCCGCTGATTATTCAAAGTTGAAAGTTTTTGGCTGCACTGCTTATGCTCATGCTGATAATGGAAAATTGGAGCCTAAAGCTATTAAATGTCTTTTTCTTGGTTATGGTTCGGGAGTTAAAGGATATAAGTTGTGGAATCCCGAAACTAAAAAGACTTTCATGAGCAGGAGTGTTGTTTTCAATGAATCTGTGATGTTTAATGATAGTTTGTCCTCAGATCATGTTCCAGATAATTTTCATAAAGGGTTGCAGCATATGAGCGTGCAAGTGGAGCATGTGGGTGATGAGAAAAGTGTGCATGTACATCAACATATGCATGATGATACAGACGAGCAGGAGGAGCCACCTGTGGATGATCAGGAAAATCAGGCTGTTGATGATGAGGCTCATGATGATGTTCAGCACTTACCACCTGATTTGCAGCTAAAGGAGGATTTACCTATTGCTCAGCCAAGTCAAAGAGAAATTGTGGACCTCCTAAACGTCTTATTGATGAGTGTAATCTAACTCATTATGCTTTGAGTTGTGCTGAACAGGTGGAGAATTCACATAAGCCGGCCACATATGTTGAGGCCATTGATTGTGCTGATAAAAAAAAGTGGATTTCTGCTATGCATGAGGAGATGCAGTCACTTGAGAAGAATCACACATGGGATGTTGTACCGTTGCCAAAGAAGAAGAAGACAGTCCGCTGCAAGTGGATCTTTAAGAGAAAGGAGGGTTTATCTCCAAGCGAGCCTCCAAGGTATACGACAAGGTTAGTAGAGAAAGGCTATAGTCAAATTCCTGGTGTTGATTATAATGATGTTTTCTCTCCTGTGGTAAAGCATAGTTCCATTCGCACATTCTTTAGTATTGTTGCTGCACATGATCTTAAGCTCGAGCAGTTAGATGTGAAGACTGCATTTCGGCACGGTGAACTTGAGGAGGATATATACATGGACTAGCCAGAAGGGTTCATAGTGCCGGGCAAGGAGAATTTTGTGTGCAAGTTGAATAGATCCTTGTATGGTTTGAAACAGTCCCCTCGTCAGTGGAATAAAAGGTTTGATTCATTTATGTTGTCGCACGGCTTTAATAGGTCTAAATTTGATAGCTGTGTCTACATCATGCATGTTAATGGATCACATATTTATTTGCTCATTTATGTTGATGATATGTTGATTGCTGCCAAGAGTAAAGTCGAAATTGCTAAGTTGAAGAAGTTATTGAGTAGCGAATCTGACATGAAAGATCTTGGTGCTGCTAAGAAAATTTTGGGCATGGAAATTACTAGAGATAGAAAATCTGGTGTGCTATTTCTTAGTCAGCAGAATTATATTCAGAAAATTCTTCAGCGTTTCAACATGGATGATGCTAAGCCTATCAGTACTCCTATTGCACCTCATTTTAAATTGTCAGCTGCTCAGTGTGCTAGTACAGATCAGGATATTGAGTACATGTCCAGAGTTCCTTATTCTAGTGTTGTTGGTTCTTTGATGTATGCCATGGTCTGTTCTCGTCCGGATTTATCTTATGCTATGAGTCTGGTTAGTAGATATATGACTAATCCTGGTAAAGAACATTGGAAGGCAGTTCAGTGGATTTTCAGGTACCTCAGAGGCACTGCAGATTCTTGTCTGAAGTTTGGCAGAATTGAGAAGGGACTTATTGTCTATGTTGATTCAGATTTTGCTGCTGATGTTGATAGGCGAAGGTCGCTCACAGGTTATGTGTTCACTGTTGGCAGTTGTGCTGTGAGCTGGAAAGCTACTTTGCAGTCTGTTGTGGCTTTGTCTACTACTGAGGCAGAATATATGGCTATTGCTGAGGCGTGCAAGGAATTAATTTGGCTGAGCGGATTATACTCTGAGATGCTTGGGGCTGATTCTTGCATTGATTTATATTGTGACAGTCAAAGTGTTATTTACCTTACCAAAGATCATATGTTACATGAGAGGACAAAGCATATTGACATCAAGTATCATTATGTACGAGATGTGGTTGAAGAAGGTAAGCTGAATGTATGCAAGATCAACACTCATGATAATCCAGCTGATATGATGACTAAACTTGTTCCTGTTGCTAAGTTTGAGATGTGCTCAAGCTTAGTTGGTTTAGTTAATTAGCCCAAGAGGCTATTTGGTGCCAGCTGTATTTTTCTTCGTGGTGATTCAGGATGAAGTGAAGATGTTGCAAGAGAATTTGTATAAAGGTGAAGTTTGTTGTGATATGATCCAAATTCACCTTCGGAGCGAAGCGTAGGCCTATCACCAGAGGTTTGGGCCGAAGCGAAGGGGCACTGTGTTTTTCTCTCATGAGCGCACAATTTAGTCCCAAATCGGCAACGCAACCAAGCACGGTCACATGAGCTGGCTATATAATAGAGCTTCGCCCTTGATGAAGAATCATCCTCTTTTAAGCCGCCAATATGCGTTGTAAACACACATCTGATATAGTAAAGTTTTGCTGGTTGGCGCCCGTGGTTTTTTCCCTTCTACATTGGGAGGGTTTTCCACGCTAAAAATCTCGTGTTTCCCGCGGTTTGATTCATTTACTTCTTGTCATTTATTCGTCATCATTTATAACAGTAAGTATGAGAAATAAATAATTGGATCACTTATCTTAGACCTTTTAAATAAAATAGTATATATCTATCTAATTATAAAACAAGTATTGATTCTTTGGTACGTCATAATTTTATAAAAAACCATCGAGATTATAGAAAATCAACCCTCACTTCTTGTAATTGGCCCTTCGTTCGTCCGCGATCAAGTGCTTACCACCCAGGATTGGTGCTGCATGCAGGTATTGCCGAATTAAAAAGTTATTCCGATTAGACCGGGTGTGAACTATAGGTGCGGATTTTAGTATTGACCTTGGGTCAAAAACTTGCAAGCCAAAAACTTTTGCAAGTTGTAAATAAGATCGATTTAAATACAACCTTGTTCGGTTAAATGGAATCAAATGTAGTGGAGAACTTCTACTAAAAAATATAGTGGAAAATTGCAGCGGCAAGGAGAATATATACATGTAGCCATGTAAATATTTTTATTTTTCAGATCGTATAGTGTTGCATCATGTTTCACCCAATAAGCCAATGAAGAAAATACAAGTTTATGATTGTAACAGCATTACCACACGTGTTGCTAGTTGGTTCTCGCACCGTTGTAGCATCTTAGCACGCTTCAATTTTAACCTATATATTCTCTGTCATGCATCAAATCCATAAGAATTGATCAAATCAATGCTCTGTAACCACGAACCATATGAAAAATCTATAAGAGTGGTATTAATTGAATGAGTGTAAATTCAGGGAAAAAATTTTGGCTAGGGTTTAGGATTGATAAAGTAAATATGAGGAGCAGAAAAAACTATATAATACTTGATGATGTTAATGTAATTATAATGGAACACATATATTTCATACTACAATTTTATTATAGTTTAAAATTATATATCTTGTAATACGTAACACTTTAACTTTTGCACATAACTAAAATGGAATATTTACATTATCTAAAACACGCCTATCAAGTTTCATAAAATTTAGATTGACCAAAATAGATGCTTAAATTAGGGAGGGGGATTGGGAAGGGAGGGAGCTCCCTGACCTGTCGCGCCAAGTTTGTCGCGCCAATACATGTGGCGCGACAACGTTATTTTGTCGCGCCATGCGGCCCGGCGTGACCAAAAAGGTCATGAGATGTAAATATTTATCTAGATGGTTTATTTTTAAAATATTATTAAAAATGGTTAAAATTGAAAAAAATCTATACCTCTTTCACAAAAAAAAATATTTATCGTTCTCTTGTCATTTGATGTAGCCCCGCCTTATTTTCTCATATTTGCAAATATCCAAAACGCTGGGTCTTTCATATTGGTTTAACCGTGCCTTGGTGTGACATGTTAAAACTTAGTTGCAATAAAAAAATATTATAGTGCCCTGTCATGTTTGATGTTTCCTGTTCGTTTAGATTAAGGATCCTATTTGTAGTCTATAGATTTTTAGACTCAGAGCAACTCCAACCAACTCCTGTATATTTTGCCCCCTACTTCACTGGGACGAGAGTCTCTCATCCATTTTCTCTCTCCTACCTCACATTCATCTCCAACAAACCTCTCATACTTTCATCTCTATCTCACATTCTCCTATACGTGTCGGCGCGGGATGTGTAGCGGTTGTTGGCGAGTGTGATGAGAGTCTGAATAGAGGCTCTCAGATTTAGGAGAGCGAGGCCACTGAATAGGAGGTCTCTCAAAGTTAGGAATAAGATATGATGAGGTCGGTTAGAGCTGTTTTTTTAGCCTTCTCTCTCCTAAATCAAAAGTAGGACAGATGAGAGCATCTCTAAGAGACTCTATTTACTTTCTATTAGCGAAAAAATGGACCCCAAAAAACGCATCCAACAGAAACGCCATCCGGCTCGCCATCCTTCGATGCCCCTTCCCTCGGTATTTTTCGCGAGCGGCACCGGCTCTCTATCGGCTCCTTGCTGCGACTCCCACGCCCGCGCCTCCCCTTCTCGCGAATCCACGGACGCGTCTCTCCTCTCCGGCTCTCCCCTCGTGAGTGATTTCGCCGCGCGGTGCCGCGCCATGAGCGCCTGCTGCGGCGGCGACGGGGGCATCATCCCCGCGTCATGCTTCATGCCCGTCGTCCGGGACCTCGGCCGCGACACCGCCCTCGACGCTGACGCCGATGCTGACGCCTTCTAGACCGCCACGCCACGCTTCTATGACTTCTCCCAGCAGCAGCAGCACCAGCCGGAGGAGCTGGAGCTAAGCGCTTGTCGTCACCGCCGTCTGCTCCCGCCGCGCTTCGTTCACCTCAACCGGTGCCCGAGTCGCGCAGCCCCGGCCGCGCGGTGCTCGCCTTCTCCTTGGCCGCAGCCATGCAGCCTGTACCTCCTCACTCCGCAGCAGGAGCAGCTGTCCTTGGGCTCGTCGTCGCCCCTCGCCGCGCGGCGCTCGCCATCACAGCAGGAGCCATCATCTCCACCTGCACAATTGGCAGTGACAGTAGTAGCCCATGTCGCGATGGCGTCGGCGGCAAGCGATGCAAAACCCATGAGGGTTTGGAATATCGATGGTCGCATGACGTGGAATGTTTTTAAAGTTACCCAATCAAATTTTACATAGTCTTTTAGATTACCCTATATTATTAGGTGCCTTCTATCTGTATCTATACTATAAAGAGAATTAGATTTGAAAACACTTCTTACCAACAAAAAAACTCATACACCTCACATAGGACCCACCTATCGGGAAAATTGGTTAATGAATGATAAAAAAAGAGGGGGAGGGACATTCCTACGTTGATTTCCCCCTCTAAACCCAAAACTTTTTTCACCCAAAAAAGGGCCCACCTAAATATACCCATATTTGTACCCACGTCTATACACAATTATCCCGTATTGCTAAAAGACAATAAATTAGAGAGTTTTCTTCATATAAATAAATGCCAACTATCATGGGTTTTGAGAATACCTAAAGCTCTCCATACATGAGAGAGCGAATATAAAGTATTTTTAAAAGCGATTTGTACTAAAGTGAAGTGATATTGTTTTATTACCTACATGTCATCAATAAACGTGTGTGCCGCACGTGCGTTCTTGCTAGTTTTTTATAAAGGGCGTACAACCCTTAATTTTAGCTAACATGATACAAGAGCTCTTGAAGATGTTGTAAGATGAGGTGGGTTGGAGTTGCTCCAGTAGAATAGTTAAGTTTAAGATAAATTAGTCTAGAAAGGGAATGACTAGCTAACAATCGACTGTGTTTGGTTGTGTCAGTACGATAAATTAGTCTGCAAAACATAAGTTGGTTGTAAGAGCAACTCCAACAGTCTAGTATAATCATAGTTATATTTAGAGTTTTAGGAGGTCTGTAAAAAAATAAAAAGCTTCATAATGAGAAGGTAAACCAACAGACTCTCCAAATCTCTTGACTATCCATATTCAAATCACCCCTCCACACACACTGAGGTGTGGGACCTATTCATCATCCCCTCCCTTCTGGTATTATACTCTCCCTCTCCCATGAATCCAACCCCGCCGCCGACACAAGCACTCGCGCTCCGCCGCAGCCTCGCCATCCCCACCACCGATGCAGCCTCGCGCTCCGCCGCAGCCTCGCCACCCCGCCATCGACGCAGCTCCCATCCCCTCCGCCGCAGCCTCGCCATCCCCGCCGCTGCTAGCTCCATGGCCGCCATGCCTCTCCCCATCACCTCCCCGCCTCCCCCACCGCACACGCCCACTGCCGCCACCATCTGCTCCCTCACCACCGCGGGCGACAACGCCGCCGCCCTCCGTGCGCTCTTCTTCCTGTCGGCGGCGGCTCCCTCCCCGCCACTCAACTGCTTCGCGCTCCCGCCCGCCGCCAAGTCCGCCGCCGCGCTCCGCTCCCTCCCTGCCGTCTGCTCCATCCACGGCGCCGCGCTGCGCCGCAACCTCCTCGTGGCGACAGGAGGAGCACGGCCAGGAAGGCCGGCAGGCACGGCCCCCCGTGGCGACGACGACCGTGCGGACAGAAGCGGCGGAGTGCAGCGCTGCGGCGAGGATCACGCGCGGGAGGCATCAAGGAGGGACGGGGGGCGAATGGGTAGGATGCCGCGGCGGAAGCGGAGGATTCGAGAGATGGGGAGGGTGCGCCGAGGATGAGGGAGCGGGAGGACACCAGCGAGGTGTGCAGCTCGTCGGCGAGCGCGGTGGCGGAGTAGACGCGACCTCCTGCGCCCGCGCCACCACACACGAAGGCGAAGCGGAGGGGATCTTCGGGGTTGGGGAAGTTGTGGGCCTGTACATGGTGGTGGCGCGGGCTGTAGCAGCATCGAGGGACGGGTTACCGAGCCGGATAGCGAAGCAATGAAATGGCGAGTCTGTTGGATAGGGTGTTTGACGGCATTTTTCTTCTTTTTACCGATACAGAATGTTTTAGTCAGTCTGTTAGAGTTGCTCTATTTTTTTTGAGGGCAGTTGCTCTAAAATTATTAAGTTTAGAAATCACCAGGCAGGCCATTATTGTTTAGAAATCATCCGTGGCAGTACGATTTAGCCTGGCCGGCCTTTCTTTGTCTGGCTTTTCAAGGCAAGCCTCCTAGGTGAAAAAACCGTCCAGCCCAGTAGGCGGACGGGCCTATATAATCCAAATTTGTTGCCTTAATACTAAATCGTTGTTGTCTTTCACCGAGGTTAATATTAAAAATGGCCGGAGAAAATTATTTCACGATGACGGCACCATCTCTGTCTCGATGTCGCCATCCGGAAACCAGCAGCGGCGCCGGCGGGTGCAGCCGCAGCGCCTCCTTGATCACCAGCTTCAGGTAGCGGAGGTTGCTCGCCTGCAGGTCGGCCTCCGTCACCGCCGCCTTCCCCCGGAACGCCGCCCGGATCTGCCCCTGCAGCTCCTTCGTCACCGCCGGGTTGCGCATCAGCTCCGACATCCCCCACTCCATCGCCGACGCCGACGTCCCCGTCCCGCCGGCGAACATGTCCTGATGATGGCATCGTGCACCACGTGTGATTTAGTTTGTCTTGATGACGAAGCCAATCCTAATTATATTATACAATTACCAGGATGATGGCCTTGACGACGCTGTTGCTGAGGTGGAAGCCGAAGCCGCCTTTCTCCTGCAAGCCGATGAGCACGTCGACAAGGTTGACGTCGACGTTCTCTTCGCCTCCCTTGATCTTCTCGTCGCGGATGCCCTTGCGCTCCTGGATGATCTCCTCCAGGATGGTGTCCACCGTCTTGTGGATGCCCCGGAGGCGGCGCGTGAGGCCGGTGACCGTGGCCAGCACGGTGGTCCACGCCGGGAACAAGTCCGGGATGTTGAAGCCGCTCGACAGCCCGACGACGGCCTTGGTGGCCGCCAGGAACTCCGACGCGTTCTCCCGCTTCTTCCCGAACGCCGCCCGGGACACGATGCTGTTGGTCAGGCTGTGGAACATCACGCTCAGGTTCACCGGCGTCGACGGCCCCGCCGCGCGGATCTCCTCCACCCGGACTGCCACCTGCACGTACGCGTCAATTCGAACACGTCAGTCGAAGGTGCAAAGTGTCTAGCTAGAATGTCGAACCACAACCACAAGTCATGTTCTTCAGTCAGTCCATGGTGCAAATAATTTCACACACTTGTTTTAAGTCTCCTGTGTTTTTCCTTCTTATATGTAACCAATTTCTTAGATGTCGTCCCATTTTTAGTTTTCTTGTGAACGTCAGGTATCCGGTCTGGGCCATTTTTTTGCATTGTTCACGTCGGGATCGGAACCAGTCATTTGCTGACGTCCGGTTTGCTCACCTCGTCCTCCCTGATGTGGCGAAACGAGAGCACGCGCTTGGGGCTGAGGATCTCGGCGGCGCAGACCTGGCGGAGCTTGCGCCAGTAGTCCCCGGAGGGGGAGAAGAGGATGTCGGCCCACTCGTAGCCGACGATCTCGCCGGCGAGGAGCTTGGGGCGGGTGGCGAAGTTGGTGTCGTGGGTCTTGAGCACCGCCCGCGCGGCCTCCTTGGACGACGCCACGACGAGCGGCGTCTGCCCAAGCCGCAGCATCATCAGCGGGCCGTGCGCCGCCGCCATGTCCCGCAGCGCGCGGTGCGGGAGCACGTTCACCAGGTGGTGCATGGCGCCGATGACAGGCAGCTCCCACGGCCCGGGCGGCGGCGGCGGCTGCACCGCCCGAGGCGGCCTGATGGCCAGCTTCAGTAGCTGCAGCAGCGCGACGGCGACGACGGACAGGAGGAGCGACTGGTAGAAGTGATCTTCCATGGCTAGTACCTGCAGCTAATCAAGTTCAATGTTATAAAAGCCTAAGAAAGCTACTCTCCCTAGCTCTATTCCAAAAATAGAAGAAGAGACTCCTTTTAGCTTTATTTATCAACATCTATTATTATATTAGTACAACAGTGTTAAAAGAGCCACCATGTTTGCCGAGAGGGCAAAGAAATTTCCACGTTAATGTAAAATAGAGAAGAATATATGCCGTCGGATTTTATGAAGATCTAACGATCCATATTATTTCGTTAATCTAAAAAAGAGAAAAATATCCACCGTCAGATTTTATAAAGATCGAACGGTTTACACTATCCCAGAGAGTCCCTATCGAGTACAATACATAAATATAAATGCAGAATTAAAAACATTAAATTAGCAACTGATTTTATATGAATATGAATAACGAAACAAAATAGCTAAATAAAAGGGTACACATAGCAAAAAAATTCCTGAAATAAATAACCCATATAGGTTCAATCGGAGATTAAAATCAGTGATAGAGAAAGATAATAATCAGATCTATTTATAAATCTGCTCGATCAGTTATGATTGTTCCAAATGCTAAGTATAGTGTTGTTAAGAGGGCAGTAGAAAAAAAAAGAGAAACAAAGGACACGGTAAAAACATCATGACTCCTGCGCTTGGAACCGTTGCCTTATCGACATGCCGAAATTCGGCACATCATGACTTCACGAGTCTTACATGCACACGCTCAGTTTTAAGTTGGAAAAGAAGTGTAAAGTTAGTATACCACTTATGTACAAAACTAAATAAAGCCATCGCCCTGTATGCGGCAACATAAAAATACCAGTCGCAGCCACATATCAGGCCAATTAGCACAAACCCTTCTTCTGTATGCACTACCATCGAGGCTTAATTAAGATTAATCGATGGTGATGATGGCTATGGAACGAGAAGCTGCATTGCTTTGCCGTTTTTCATGGACAAATCGATCCCGATGGAGCATTGTTTACCGCCCTTGGAGCATGCCTCATCAGGGCACGACACAAAATGCAGGTTTGCGGGTCTAATTTGGGAGTACAAAGAGTTCATCAGATTCATTACATGAAAGCCCAATTTAGCAACGGGAGGCACATATGGGTTTGCAACGGCAACCGAGATGCACCGTCAAATTTTATGAACATCTAACGGTATATATAATTCTGTTAATTCAAAAAAAGAGAAGAATATATATAGTCGGATTTGACGAAGATCTAATGGTCTATATTATTTCGTCCACCACTGTCGCCACGCAGCCGTCCGTGGCCGCCGTAGTAGGCCTCCAGCGTCGTCGCGCAGCCGTCCGTGGCCGCCGTGGGAACCCTCCACCGCCACCGCGCGGCCATCCGTGGCCGCCGCGAGAGTCCTCACTGTCGCCACGCGACCGTCCGCCACCGTTACAGCCATAGGAGCCGCCCGCACACCTTCAGAGTTGGGGGTCCGGCCGGGGAGACCGACACCCCTCGCCGCCGCCGCCACCACTAGAGAAAGGGGGATAGAGGGAGAGAGATTAAGTGGGAGGAAGTGGTGGCGTCGATGAAAGAAAAGGAGATGGGTGGGCTCGCGTGTTGGTAGCTGGTATAGAATATGAGATATAGAGGAGAACGGGTGCAGAAAAAATTGATATAGAGGGAGAAAATCTCAATGACGAGGCATGAATATTTCTTGGTATGCCGCCGAAGGCCGCGGGGCTGAAGGCTATCGGTCGGGGAGACCGACACCTCTCACCGCCGCGGCCACCGCTAGAGGAAGGGGGGAGACAGAGGGAGAGAGATAGAGTGGGGGGTGGCGTCGATGAAAGAAAAAGGAGAAAAGGAGAAGGGTGGGCTCACGTGTTGGTAGTTGGTATAGAATATGAGATATAGAGGATAACAGGTGTAGAAGAAATTGATATAGAAGGGGAGAATCTCAAAGACTAGGCAAGAATATTTCTTTTAGAGAATGAAAATAAAGTACGATGAGTGCGGATAGCCCAAAGCCCCATATGCCCTACCACATTCCTCTATATACGTTCAACAATGAGTGGAGGACAGCACATTGATCTGCACGTGTACTTGGTGAGAGGTGGTCGGATTTAGGACGTTCAATAAGGCTGAGCACAGCAGGAGAGAACAATTCTCACTGTTCAAAGAGAGCAAATTGTTGCCGGGATTGAGTACCATGACCGCGTTCAACACTCTGTCTTTGCCAACGCAAGTGGAAGATCATCAAACAGGTTACCCACGCTCAAACCCGTTTGATGGTCTTTGTTAACGAGTTAGTGCAATAAGGAGCAGGGAGAGAAAAAAACAAAGCGGAGAAACTGAGGTGCTGTGGCGTTCAACAATGAGCGGAGGACATCACGTTGATTTGCACATGTAACTGATGAAAGGTGCTCATATTTTTTAGGGCTATTACGGGAGTTGTAGCATTTTTGTGGCCCTTAAAAATAGAGGTAGCTTCATTTAGTATTTGGAGAGTTTGGTTTGAGAGGTATTGACGTAGTTAATCTTAATAATATAATATTATTACCATATTAATTGCAAAAAAAATACATACTATTAGTTTTTATAAGATTTAAAAATTTATATTAACCCTTAAAGTCTATTGATTATAGTAAATAAATAGTTAAATTCTAAATTAAATAAATAGGAAAATTATAAGTTGATAAAAAAATCAATATCAAATACAATTAGTAAATTTAAGCATGCATCATTAATTCATAACATGTGCCACATACATTATAATAAAAAATGATACATTAGTTTAGGCACACTTATACAAATCGTATTGACAATAAACAATTGATATTTAAATAAAATTATATTTAAGTTAAAAGAATCTAAATATTAGTATAAAAAACTAGCTACCCGCGCAAAGTCTATTGATTAGAGTAAATAAATAGTTAAATTCTAAATTAAATAAATAGAAAAATTATAAGTTGATAAAAAAATCAATATCAAATACAATTAGTAAATTTAAGCCTGCATCATTGATTCATACCATGTGCCACGTACATGATGATAAAAAATGATACGTTAGTTTAGGCACACTTATACAAATCGACAATAAATAATTGATATTTAAATAAAATTATATTTAAGTTAAAAGAATCTAAATATTAGTATAAAAAACTAGCTACCAGCGCAAATTTGCGCGGGTCACCTTGCTAGTTTATGACACAGCATGGATATAATATGGAAACTTAGCTGGTAGTATATTTTAGGATGAACTTAATGATACTTGTTTGGTCAAACTTAGCTAGTTTGATTTACAACAAATCTGAAAAACACCTACTACAGTCGTGGGGCTTGCTAGAACCTGAATGTAAGTACTTACTTGCTAGGTAGTCTTGTGTCCAGCTATGTAGCTGCTTTGCTTGCTTGCGAGTTTGCTACTTGCTTGCTGAATTGGCTGTATATATAGGACGGACTTTAAGGTTTTGATGCGATTAAGTTTAGAGCAGGATCATGTATGCGGGCCCATCTTATGACATGTGAATGTAACGTGTGCGGTGCCGCCCCCAAGAGGCTTTGTTTGCGTTAAGTCTAAATGGCGACCCGTCGCGCTGGGGCGCGACCGCGCGACCCCTGCGACCCATGGGCTGGCTCCCTTTCCACCCCCCGCGCGCCCATGGCCCTTCGTGCTCCCAGCCTTCATAAAAGCCGCGGGCTGTGGGGCCAGCGGCGGAGTCGGGGGCGAGCGGCGAGCCGCGCGGAGGCCGTGGCGCGGATGGGCGCGAGGATCCTCGGGGCTCGCCCCGGCGGCGAGGGCCTGGGAGTCGAGGAAGCCGAGGAGGCGGAGCGCGAGCGCCTGCGCCGCCGCGGCGTCCACGCGCTCGAGCGCGTCGTCGGCGCCGAAGAGGAGGGAGTGGAGGCGCCGCAGCCGTTCGTCCGCCTCCTTCCTCCAGTTCGTCCCCATCTACTTCTTCTGTCTTCCACCCCGCTCCCCGCGCTGCGGTCCAGCAGCTCCGAAGATGAGAGCTAGCCGAAGATGCAGTTGTTGATGCGGCCGAGCTCCGTGGGTAGGGGGATCCGTTGTGCTGTTGCTGGCCTCAAGTTCCCCTGGATGCTATTCCAAGCCAGATTAGTAAGGTGCTCCATCAATCTGTCCGTGTCCATTTCTAATTTCAATTAATGCGATTCGAACTGTGGCAAGATAGGGCCCAATCGATGATTTGGGATGCGCCTTCCTCCGTAGCTATGTCTCCTCCGTGTCAATTTCAGTTGGACACGAATCCTTTCCCTATCTATTCCAGCTGAACGCAAATCCCTCCATCTGTGGGTCTACACGAATTCCAGTTGAACGCCAATCTCTCGACCTGGGCACGATCTGGCGAGAAGGTAGTCTTTGCATCTCCTTGAGTTGATGTTTTGTAGTGTATAGGATTTTGCATAGATGGCACCGTGGGGACTTGAGTATATATAATGGAATGTCAATTTTTGTTTTACTATGCTGGATTTGTGGCTCGTCAAAAACATTACTGCATGCTTAGTTTAGATGGCAACCTATGTATTGTCTAGATATTGTCAACTTGGGGATTTGAAACTGTCAATTTATATATTACCTAGATAATGTTTTTTTGAAGGAATATTACCTAGATAATGTTAACTTATGTTTGTTTTTTTAAGTGCCAATTTGTATAATCTTTTTATCATAGCAACCTATGTTTTCTCCTTCTATCAACCTTTGTATACTAATTTGTCCATTTGTTCATTACTTTGTTGCAGCTTGAAAAATATGATGTCTAATGGATTAACTTGAATGTTGATAGAAAAAGAAAGAAAAAAAATCAAGTTCAACCTCAGAAGTTCTATAGAAAAAGGGAGTTGGTGGGAGGTCCTAGGGTAATGCTAACACAAAGTCTAAGAAACAATTAAACAACAGAGAAAAAATAGGTTTGTATTATTTGGCCGCACAGGTTGATAGTCTGAAATAGTATAAATTGATACTATTAGACTGCAGAGGTTGATAGTCTGTAAGAGCATAGATTGATACTATCAGGCTACAGAGGTTGATAGGCTGGGAGAGCCTATATTGATACTATCAGGCTACAAAGGTTGATAGTCTTATAGTGCCTAGATTACCAATAATGAATGTCTTAGGCTAATATTATTGTACTGCATGTGTTGCCATAGAAAGAAACACCCTATCCTATTTCTTCCGAATTGCATAGCGTTCATTATGTGTATTCCTCCTATTAATTTTTCCATGATGTCTTTATAATTAACCTGCCTTAGGGTTTAGACTAGCCGCTTATGATATGGAATCTTCTCTTGTTATCCTCTTCAGAGAGTGAGCATGTTCACCGTATTTGGTTTTCCATTTCTTTGCCATACTACGGCAAAAGTAAAAAAAAAGAAAAAGGTTTCATGCATCGTTTTATAGCATAAGTTGACAGTGCTCTGCATGATCTGTATACATGATTATGATCTAAACAACTCGATCCCGAAAAATGTTAAAAGAGAAACTTCATATGAATGTTTGGAGTAATAGTTAATTCATTTATGAGTTTTTCTGTGCATTCTTGTGAGCTCCTGTGTGAAGGGAAGAGGCGTAGGCAGCCATGGGGGAAGAGGAGGATGCATTTTCAGTTCTTTTTTTTTGGGGCTTTGTCTGTGAAGCAAGATTTTTGGTTCACAATTGTGATGGATTTGGCAAAATTTTCACGTTTTTCTGTGGTGAATTTGCATGGATTTGGGTGTCTATTATTGTCAACCTGTATACACCATGTCTAACAACATATGTGACAAAACAACCATCTATTACTGTCAACTTGTATACCTTCTGTATGGCAACATATGGAAACTTATAATCATGCTAAATCTAGTTGCCGAGAGAACGACTACTATTATCCTAAACTGAAACAAAAGGCAGTATATGCCCGTCCATAACATCACCAAGCTTTGGACGATGTACATAACTAAGCATCATGGATGCACACTCCCTATAATCTTTTTAATTGTTTTTGTGATGTAAGTATAAGCTCACTCTAGTTCAAGCTCATCATTATTTTTTCCTCTAAATATCAACCTAAAGCACAACAGGCTGTTTACCTACATTTGTTTTGTTCTCACCATCACAAGCTACCTGACTATCCATGCATGTTTCCACGAATCTAGCTATCAATATGTGATTTTCTATATTTTGCACGCATGCTTAACTGAATATTAATTTACACGCTCCATGTTTATAAATTGACAGGCATAATTGTGGATTGTTCACTCTCAAGGCGATGGAACATTGGAAAGCGGCACCTGAGTTTATTGAAGGAAGTATTGATAAAAAAGTACGTAATCTATATTATTTTTTGTTGTCAACCTATACATAGATATATGGCAGGTGTGTATCTTTTCTGTCAGAAAATAGTAACATGTTTCTGCTCCTTTTTCTACAACAGAGTATAAAACGGAAGAGGAAGGACACAAAAAGCAAGGAGAAGGAGAAGGCCATGAAATGACGGGCAGTAAAGGGAAGGAGAATGCCATAGAATGATGCTTCAATAAAAGAAAAATGGGATATGATAATTTCATGTTTTTTTGTATATACCAACTCGTGTTGTGTCTTTTGTGGAGGGGAGGAAGAATCTATGTGTTATTCTGTCTCCCGTGTGGATGGGTGGAAAACAAAAGCGTGTCAATTTGTCTTATGTGTGAACATAAGTATATTAATTGTGGATGTATGAACAAGTTGGTTTGTGCTCAATCAGGAATGAAGCCTATTGTATGTGTGCTTATATTATTTCCATTGTGTTTGTGTGTTTTTTAAGGGTTTTCACAATGATATGTGTTTGTCATCGCCGCCTGGCCCTCCTCCCGTCTCCCCTGTCGGGCCAGCCGCCGCCCCCGTCCCCTCCTTCTAGGTCTGTCGGCTGTGGATCTCCCCAGCAACCTCGCCCCCCTAACCCTGGGCCGCAAACCCGGCCAACGGCGGCGCGCGAGGCGGGGCGCTGCGACGGCCTGCCGGGGAAGAAGGCCGCACGGGGGGTCGCGCGCTAAAGCGCGAGCGCGACTCCTCGCACAATAAACTTAACGAACTATAATGCTACCAGCAACAAGAATGCCATCTTTTGTATTGGTTTGATGAAAGAAACATCAACATCTATTGGTTCAATATTGAGGTCAATACATCCATTAGATGCCATATATATTTTTAGCTACAACAAAATAAATTGACAAGTTACTAAGTTAGGAGGATAGAAGGAGAACATATAGGTTGCATGACCAAGAAATACACAAATTGACACTTCCAAATAAACTCAAGTTGACACAATCCTACCTAATAGGTGCCATATATATTACTCATTCATAATGCACATATTTTATTTTTTTTACATACAAACTTACAAGCTGACACGATGACAACACACACAAATTGCATCTAGTTTGACCTACGAAGCACATAGGCTGCCAATTGCCATCATGCACAACATGTGCACGTCTAGGGTGCCCCATTCAAGCCCCATGTGTTGCTGCCATGATATGCCTTTCTGATAGGAGAAATCAATCTTATCAAGTTTTTGGCACTGGGATGAGGGATCCGCAGTAAACTTGCACGGCCATAAGACAAGCAAAGACATCCATTGAATGCTATATATTTATCATCTGCAACAAAATAAATTGACAAGTCAGTATAAATAAGTCGACACAACTAGATCATATAGATTGACATAAGCTAATACACTGCTAGAACACAGGTTGCCATACTCATAGAACGTAGGTTGACATGTAAGTTAGTTATTCACACCACAAACTGTAAAAAAATATTAGGTTAGTCATCGCTTGACATTTTTTTAGACTGCTAGAACCTATTGTTATAGGACATTTTTTTTCACAAATTGACACTTTATACATAATAAAGTTGATACATTGCTAGCACATATGTTGCCATCTGGATTACTCTTTTCATAACTCAAATAATTTTTGGTATACATACTTGGTGCATATAGGTTGCCACTCAGGGACATAAGTTGACATAGTCCTAGCATATAGGCTTACACACTCTACAACATATAGAATGACACAATCCAAGTTGAAATACTGGGATCACATATTCGCACTGCAGGCACATAGGTTGACATGAACCGACATGGATTGACATTAAACAGATAAGGATCCATGTGAAACTTGAAACAGAGAAACAAGGCTGAGGAGATTGCTACCTGAAATGTCTAGATCTTGCGCGGACGAAGGAGAAATTACGTGGATTCGCGCAGACTCAACTTCAGGAAGGAGGACCCCCGCGCGCGCGTCAACCTTGTGGGGGGAGAAGGCGCTGATTCGAAGACGGGTGCGAGACAGGAGAGGGAGGAGCTGGCGCGGCGCAGGAGGAGAGGAGGCAGCACATCCAGGGAGGCAGGAGATGGAGGAGCTGGCGCGCGTGAGGTCTCGGAGGACAGACAATCTCCGAAGAGGGAGCCCGCAATCTCGGAGGGCAGGGAGGAAGCGGAGAAGGAAGTGTAAAGCTGACCCGCAATCCCGCTCCTTTGTTTGAATAATCATTACATTCAGTACTTATTACTGAGGTGAAAATAAAGTATTTTAATTTCCTGCTAATCCCTATATAGATGTGGGTTGGAAGGGATCATGAAGTGTAAAGCTGAACACCGATGATTTTTTTTTCTTTTCGCATCCAGTTTGCATGGGTATCTATGATAAGTCTTCCATTCCAAGGTGAAAAAATAGTATGTTCCAGGACGCCTCAACATCTATTTTTATTTTTGAGGGCCTCCGGTACGTTCATGTTTTTGTTACTCGATACAATTAGAGTTAGTTTATATAGTGGAGTTTGAATTATATGTGTGGTGTAGTTTCTAAGTTGTATTAATTTAAAGGGGAAAAATGAGATGTTGATCTCATCCAATAATATTTGATTCTTTTTCATGAAATAATACCTGAACTTGACTGGAATTGAACGAAACTAACTCATTTTTTTAGATAACAGAATAAAATTGTCTGATCTTAGCTACTGCATCAATCTAGGATGTACAAAGCCATTGATTATTACAACTTCCATCCAAAATCAAAAGCACAAAATGAAAAATCCACCTTGTGAAAACCAAGACATGACATAAGTTTTAAGCACAAATTCCACCCATACTCATCAAAGATGTCCATCACCGTTATTTCCAAATGTTTGGTATGTCATGGTCAAATGATGGCATTCCTCAGCAAGGAGCAAAAGAGAAAACAATGTGTTTTCTCGGGCTTTGTAAAAATATGATAACACACACTCACCCAAATAAAAATATGATACTTTGGCTTTTTATTGATCACATTTGACTAATCCCTTGACATATGAGGAACAATTGGTGGTTTAAGATCAAAGCAACATGTACTGAAACAAACCTAGCAAAATGAGAATCAGAGAAAAAGTGTTGTATAATTTCATTCGTGTTACAAAAGCAATATTTTAGAGATAATTTCCATTGTATACTGGTCATATCATCTTTTGTTAGGACTAATCCTCATGTAGATATACAACATAAAAACTTTAATCTCAAGAGCAGTTTTCATCTTTAAATAAAATAGTTACTTGAAATAACCAACATACTTAACAACACTCTGTATATATGTTGAACTGTAAATTGTCCATGCTTATATAGAACCGTCTAAAAGTGTCTTGCTGTCCATCCAACTAAATATTTGCAGCTCTTGCAACGATCCATGATATTTCTCTAATTTGTTATCCACTACGGCCCTTAACAAGCTGAAAATCAAATCAACTATAAGATGCACATCTCAAGTTGAAAGGCTAATATATATAATAATTCGAGTGTTGGTACCCCAGAACACTATTTTTTTAGTCAGTCAATAAAAATATCAGGTTGTAATACAGAGTGGGCAATTTAATTATTTTTGCTTGAGTTGAAGAGCTTATCACAATTAATGCGGTGTGTACTTGAAAAGAAAATATCTAAGCTGGTTGTTGTTGTTTAGCAATGATGTGATAACTGCCATTACCATTCATCTTTTGGCAAAGACCATACCAGTTGATTGTAGATCGTATAATGCATATAAAAATAGTTATTGCTACGATCAATAATAATCATGTTTTTTGAATTAGTGTTCCAGTTTCAAACCAATCATTCATCCTTTGAGTTTAACTAGGATGCATCTCTATTCTATTGTGTGTATTATACTATTGTATAATATTTTTGAATTACACGTGAAATGGCCGCTAGCCTAGTGGTTAGAGCACCTGAATAGCACTATGCAAACCTAGGTTCGACTCCCTGTGGGAGCGAATTAACTGCGCGCGCACACACACAGTCCGGGTGATATGTAGGCTGGGTATGTAGAAATAGGGTTGTTTTTCGAATTTTTTCGTGCAATTCGCTTTGAAGTATCTAAGAATTAGTATACGAACATACTCAAGTGATAAATGAGTATATGGGCATACACACATTGGTATGTTGATGGTGAGTGTAGCTACACACGCTTGGGAAAGTGAGACAAATGAGGTTTCCCAACCAGAACTATAAGTTGTTTCTATATAGTGGTAATGTATTCGATTGATACTCACAAACTTAATGATGGCATACGCCGACCTATGGAACTAGCTCTCTATATCATATAATAACTAGGTATATAATGTACTGTCTCTATTCTAAATTATTAATCATTTTAAGTTTTATATTAAATGAAACTTTTCTAGTTTTGACAGAGTTCATAGAAAAAGGGCCAACATCTAGATATTAAATTACTTTTATTAAATTCATAATAAATTATATTTTGATAGTGTATTTATTTGATAATGTGAAAATTTATATATTTTTCTATGTTAATTTTCGATTAGATCAAAGCTAAAATGATTGATAATTTGTATCAGGTCTGGTCAACATCATATTGCTGTTGTATGAAACATCGATGATTTGTTCCATTTTATCTGTGGCTCAGATGTCATGTCAATGACAAACCGTATAACTACTGCACAAACTAAATTAACACCATACCTTTCACACTGCTTGTCGGGCCTTTTTGAAATATCTTGTTGCCTTTCAATCATAACAACGTTGTTGTCTCCAAACTGTAACTCTCTTTTTATCTTCTCAGACGTATACTGACGTGTTCGAGTACTGAACCATAACTTTAGGCTCTCTGCACTTGTTGTACTCTATCATCGTCCTCTAAATAGAATATTCTTGTCTAGTCATCGAGATTTCCTGCTCCAGTTTAATTCGCATTCGTTGTACTCTATATTTCATACTCCATCCCAACTACCAAATGTGGGACCCATCTGTCTTTCCTATTTCTTTTTTTTCTTCCACCGATGCCTCCCTCCTCGCACTCTCCGCCTTCCCCGACGGCTCCGCCCCCTCCTCGCGCCCCTCCGCCGGCCCCGCCCCCTCCCCCTCCCCGTCCCTCCGCTGCCCCTATCTCCCCACCGCCGCCCCCTCCCGTCACCTCCGCCGCATCCGTCGCGCATCCGGCCGGCCCATCCCCGCAGCCCCTCCCCCATCACCCCCGCCGCCGCCCCTTCCGCGCCGCCTCTCCGTCGCGCCGGCGCTGCTCCACCGCCGCACCCCCGCCTCCCACCGCGCGGTGGCGGCGCGCGGCTCCGGACGGCGGCCCGCGCGAGGGACGACGGTGCGCGAAGGGCTCCCTCCCTACCTCCGTGCGAAGGACGGCGGCGGCGCCAGGTCCAACACCGCGCGGGCGGCGCGGCGGGGGCGGCCGGTGCGGCGCGGCGCGGCGGGCCAGTCAGCGGGCGCGACGGCGGCGGGCCGGCCAGCGGGCGTGGCGGCGGAGGGCGGCGGACGGTGCGCGTCGGTGGCGGCCACAGCGGAGGCGCGACGGCCACGCACACGGCGGCGGTGACCTGCTCGGCCACGCGCACGACGGGCGGCCGCGGGCGAGAAGCAGCAGTCGTGGCGGGCGCCAAGCGCGGCGGCGCGCAGCTCCCCGCGGCGCCGGCGGCCGGCGAGCACTGTGCGGCAGGCGGGCGAGCAGTTGTCGTGGCGGGCGGCGGCGGCCTCCTCATCCTCTGCTCCGCCGGCCACGCGCACGGTGGCGGCGGCGGCCATGGCGGGCGGCGGTGCTGCGTCGAGCGGTGGTGGTGGACGCGGCGAGGACGGCTCGCAGCGGCGGCGAGGACGACTCGCAGCGGCGGCCGGATCCTGGAGCAGCGGCAGCGGCGAGGCCATGCGCGACGGCGGGGCCAAGCGCGTCGCGGCCGCGCTCCTGGTGGTCCTGGACGAGGTCGGCGGCGGCGCGGCCCCTGCTTCTCCGAGCAGCTCGACGGCGCCATGGAGGTCGGCGAAGCGATGTTGAAGGCGGCGGACCTCGTCGCAGACCTCGACGGCGGCGACGGCCACCACCACGGCGGCCCTTCCCTTCTCTCTCCCCTCTTCATGCTCGCGGCGCGGAACAACGGTACGCGCGCGGGCCCCACGCCACGTAGGCGTAGCGCACGCCCTCACCGGACGCTGTATTTGGCGTTCGCGCACGTCTTGGGTTGCGTGCCGTTCGTTTTTGCGTCTGCCGCTGCAGCGCAAAAAAACTCCATAGGCATACTCCCGTACGTGGTAGCGCATCCCACTGCGAGCAGCCTTATGGACAGTGCCACACCGGACAGCAACTTTCCTCGTATGCGTGCGGTTTCCATCGCTTTTGTATGTGTCATTAGTGCTGCCAATGGTAAAAGAAGGAGCAAAGAAAACGACCCCTAGGAAGATCTTTAGAAACACGGCAGAGGTCAATGTTGCATATACATATACGTTACTATTTACTAGGGCTGGATAACAAGCTAACTCAGGCTCGACTCGTTCCAGCTCGTTATTTTAAGAAAGAAGTCTACATAAGCCCCCAAACTATTAAGCTTGGAACACTTCACCCCCCGAACTACAAAACCGGGTAACCAGCCCCCTAAAGTTTAGAAACCGGTGCACATAACCCCTCTGGTGGTTTTTTTAGGCGGTTTTGCCACATAATTTACAGAAAACCCCTCTCACAAACATATCCTTCCGCGCGACGTCCTCGTCTCCTCCTTTCTCTGTCTTTCGCCACAGCGGAGCACGAATCAGATGGCCTATCGAGAATTCGAGACGAATCGAATAGAATGATCCCAAAGCCATATCGAGACGAATCGAATCGAATGGATCCCAAAGCACAACCTCCCCGAACCTACACGCTTTTGAAGCAAGGATCGAGGAGAAGCAAGCAGAGCAGTGAAGCGAACTCGTTCACGTTCCGGGGTGAGCCGCTGCCCCCCGTTCTAGCTGCTGGTCCGGTGGATGGCCTTCCGGCCGGTGACGAGCTCCAGTAGCAAACAATTGGACAGCCGCGCCTCCCACGACGCGAACAACGGCAACTCGGCGCCGGCGCCGCCGTGGAGGTGGTCGTGGAGCGTGCCGCGGGGCATGAACTGGAACACGAGGATGCGCTCGTCGTGCTCCTCGTAGAAGCCCAGAAGCTGCACGAGGTTGCGGTGGTTCACGAGGGAGCCGGAGCTCCGCCCAGAACGCGCGCTCCGCGTCGAAGCGTTGCCGGCGCCGACGCCCGCCGCAACCGCACTTGATGTCGACCTCGCGCCCGTCGGGGAGCTTGGCGCGGTACACGGACCCGAAGTTGCCGCTCCCGATCTTGGCCTCCTCCGCGAAGCCGTCGGTGAGGCGCGAGAGCTCCCGGAGCGTGAACTCCTCGCACCCGAGCGGCCGTGCCGGCCGCAGCGGCGACACCTGCGGCAGCGCCGGCATCACCATGGCCTCCACGTCGCGGCACAGCCGCCACGACGACGACTCCCCGAGCCGCAGCGTCTTCTTCTTCTCCCGCTTCCTGAACGCCACGAGGTACAACGCCGCCCTTGCCGCCGCGAGCACCGCCGCGCCGACGCCGCTGCCTCTTCTTCCGTCCCTCGTCGCCGCCGCCTTGTTCAGCCCGGTGGTGATCACCATCCTAGACGCGCTGAGGGCCTGCATGCAGGGCTGGCAGACGGCGAGCTCCACGGCACCCTCACCGCCGCCACTGCCGCAGAGCGCCCCTGTCCCGGCAATGATGCCGCACTGGTAGCTGAGCCGGGGCGCGCATGCGCTGGGCATGGTGGCGTTGTACACGAGGTGTCCTCCGGCCAAGTGGTCCTTTTTCCCCAGCACGCGATGGAGTAGTTGTACCTCATGATGGCGCACACGGTGTCATCGTCGGCCTCGATGACAAGGAACGCCGTGCCCCTGCACCAGCACCGGAAGGGTCTATTTGCAAGGGTTTAATCATTTTAGGGGGGTTTTCTATAAAATTGTGCAGCAAAACCGCCTAAGAAACCATCAGAGGGGGTTATGTGCACCGGTTTCTAAACTTTAGGGTGTTGGTTACCCGGTTTTGTAGTTCGGGGGGTGAAGTGTTTCAGGCTCAATAGTTTGGGGGGTTATGTAGACTTCTTCCTTATTTTAATAAGCTAACTCGGATCGGCTTGTTATGTTAATAATCAAAACGCTGAGCTTGGCTCGGCTCGTTATGAGCTCAAGCTGACTCGTTCTAACTCGCGAGCCAGACAAATAGCAATAGTCGAAACACAAATGGAAGGGATACCGACCGTGATGCTCGGCCATGGCCTAGCGGCTAGAGCCGCCGACGAGGATGACCGAGATGCTCCTCTCATCCATACATGTGTGTGTATCACTTGATTTGGTACTCGGTGGTGAGCTCTTAAGCTAATTATAGCATCTATGGCAATGTTTTTCGTTGGGCGGCGAAGAATCAGTCACGCGAGGGCCAAGGCAAAGGCATCACGGGAGTTATGGTTGGCTTGCTGGGTCGACTTAGGCCCCGTTTGGAACAGTTTAACTTCAGCTTATGGTTAAAATAAACTGAAACTAGAAGCCAAACAACACGTCTTTTTTGTAGTTTTTTTGGTCACGCTTCTCCCCACCGTCCCCATTTGTACTAAAACGTAGAAGCTGGTTCAGACCCGCTTCTCAAATAAGCGTTATTTTCATATTTATACAGCTTATCGGAGAAACACTTGTCACAGTCGTTGTTCCAAACAGGGCCTTAATTTTGGGGGCTGCTCAATATATGCTAGCCTCCTCAATGTTGTGTTTGTTGGCTCGTTCAAGCCAACTTGAAATGTTAGCTCGACTCGTTAGCAAAACGGAATGAGCTGATTCAAACCGAGCCGAGCAAGTTAACGAGCCACGAGCATTTTGTCTAGCCCTACTATTCACATGACTATTATGAGGTTTATGGATACTGCTATGTGGTATATGCTAGGTAATTGTACAACCATACGATAGATCCTGAGATCGACTCGACAAAAAGCTCATTACGCATTTAAGTTGGTTCGGTGGCTGGTCAAAAACATATTTTGATTATACTCATTTTCATAGTAAAATCAAAAGTAGATTTTGAATGAAAGTCAAGTTCATTCAGCTTGTTGGCCGGCTCGTTAAGCTTCTTAAGTTGGGTCTTAGATGATACATAAGATTATAATAATTGAGAGAAGTAAATTTCTAAAAAAGCTCGAAAAAAATTGGTTTAGCTTGTTATCCACCTAGGGCTGGACCCCCAAAACTCAAAACTCATGAGCTGACCCGGCTTAATTTTTTCTGAACAATCCCGGCAATTGTTTTTCTCGTTTCATTAACGAGCTAGCTCGAGCCAATGAGCTAGAACGACCAGTAGACAAATAAGTAAAAATAAGTAAACTATTGATTAGTTGTGACTTATATTTCTTCATACGGTGTTAGACGATGATATGGTTATGTTATACTATTATAATATGGTAAAGTAAATTTTGAAAGTGTGGAAACGTTATTGTTGTTGTCGTTGTTATTATTATTATTATTATTATTATTATTATTGTTGTTGTTGTTGTTATTATTATTATTAGTGTTTCATATATATTACTGTGACAATTTTTTTGACTCAAGTCACAGGCCAGCTCGAGCTGTTAAGAAACCAAGTCGAGCTAGGTTTTTTTTTTGCTCGTTTCTTAAAAAGCTGAGTCGAACCAGCTCATTAGACTAAGGAGCCGGAACAAGCTGAGCCAAGCCCAAGCCAAGCCATACTGGCTTAGAATCCACCCCTATATCCGCTTTTTTTATTGACAAACATATCATCTACTGGTAAAAGAATAATTTGCTGAAAATATTGCATATGTGCTGTATTAAGTTCTTAGCGATGGGTAGATTCCACCTCAAACCTAACCAGCTGATCCCATTTGGTAATGACTAACCACATGACTAATGTACAAAATAAGCACATTCTCTATTACACGTGTGCTTATTGAAATACCTGTGTACAGTCGGTCATTCCGTCGTTGCACTACAACAAATATCTAGATATCATGTGGGCGTCGAGATCATATATATTTTGTTGTACTACGCGTTTGTGAACCACAAGTTTGTGTGGACACGTACTGGACACGACGCACACCTTTCAAGGATCGACTGAGATGCAGTCGAATATTTGATCTATGAACTATGATATAGACAGTAGACACGCTTAAAAACACGTGTGGTTTACGTTTTGCGAGGATATAGTAGGGCTTACACAGAATTGGCACATTTTGTGCCCTGACGACCAGGAGGAGCTGATAACATTGATCACAAGCAAACTTGAAGCTGTTTAACAAGCAAACATGGCAAATAACTTAGTTCCTCCGTTCTAAATAATATATCCTTTAGAACATATAAGTTAGTTAAAAAAATCTACTTGTCCTAAACGTTACATATTTAAAAATAGAGGCAGTACTTCGCTGTCTTTCATGGAGGAGAATGCTTCAAACTGGGACGTGGAGTAGCTACCTCCTCTTTTCTTCTGATGTGTTTGCCATGCAAATATCATCAGTACTAGAATCGAATATCACTGCACAGATAGTGTTACTGAAGTTTTATTGCGTGCTCTTGTCATTTGATTGTGGGCCTCCTTAATTTCTCCTGTCCCTCCTTATTTTCTCATATCAATTTGCATATATCCAAAGTGTTGGATTTTTCATCTTGCTTTAACCCTGCTTTGCTGTGACGACATGTTAAACTCAGTTAGCTCACTGTTGCTGCAATAAAAAAAGGAAGATTATATAATTCCCTGTCATGTTTGATGTTTCCTGTTGGTAGTCTCGGGGTTGATTGGTTGGGTGGCTAGGGGTTAGCGGATACTTTTTATATTTTAGTACTTTTTCAAAATAAATTTTATGTTTGAATATGTGGGGGAAAAAATCTCGTGAATGGACCTTCCATACAGCGTCGTATCTTTTGGCGCCGAAGATACACCGCACCCGTATCTCTACGGCGCCATTTGTTTTGGCGCCGCACTTGGCTGGAACGGCGCCCCTTTCTTTGACGCCGACGGATGATTTCGTATTCAACTATTCAAGTATTACAAGGTTGCAATCGATCTCAAGGAAGAAAGCATGCATTCGTACGGCAAGTCTGAGAGTCGTCGAAGAAGTTCCCAACTAAGGGCAGCCTCAACACGAGGAGTTCCTTGGTCTGACACAGTAGAAAGCGCACGGACCAAGAGGAGATGTAAGTAGTTTCACTTGTTAGAACGCGCAGCCGAATACGGCCTAGGCTCGGGTACCCTCGGGCCGGCGCAACATGAAGCCCAGGTCCAACAGAGCAACAACCAACAATGCTCAGGCCTAACTTAACCCAAAAGACTAGCCTGATAGGTGAGGACTGCCAACGCCTTATATGTTGTGCTCCCCCATCGTCAATTTTCGATGTGGGACTAAACCTAACATCACTGGCCTACGCAAAGCCGGAGGTGCCATGGTCCCCCATAAAAAAAATGCATGCATGCTGAGGTCTCTATGGTCCCGCAATGTGGGCTCCATCGGTAGCTTGAGCTTTTCGTCAGACAAAGCCTTCGCACCTTCTGCAAGTCACTCTGACGCCTTGCTAAGCCACCAACTAACATGATGTGGAGGCTCCATGGATAAGTGGAAGCCGGGGCTCCCAGCCACGATGGAGCGTTGGGCTTACCCTAAGAAATGACCCATCATCACTAAACGTTGGTATATACAGACAAAGAATGACGATGAGCTCTCCCAGTCTAGCTAGCTAGCTAGTGCGTTAAGTTCAGCATTACTAGACTACTACCCTCAAGGAAACTACGAGCTTCTGTGTTGAACAAGCCCGTCGTGATCCGCGCATGATATGCAAGTCTGCAAACCACAAAGAAGCTGGAGGGAGCTAGCTTCCTTCCACGATGACGCCAGGTGCCCTCTCTTGTGGGTCGCGGTGCTCAACAAGATACTGGAGCTCTTCGAAAGTAAGCAATCACAACACTAAATCATGGAAGGTAAAATAGATAAAGTGGTCCGTGAACGTGGTTGTCAAAGGGGTCAACTTCGTACCCTAATTCTTGAAAAAGCCAATTTAGTCCTTAAACTTCAGATTTTAGGTTCAATTTTCTCCCTCATCCAAGCTAGACAGCTACGTAGGCGCGTCATATATATCATCTAACGGGGTCTTAGTGTTTTGCCACATGTAAAAAGTCCAAAGTTACCTTCACTCTCCCACCGTCGGTACTTAAAATGTAACGTTGTTGAATTGAGATGGAAATTCCATTCTTATCTCAGTTTTTGTCATGGCAACTGGGCAATGCTTCATATTGAAAGTAGCGGCACAATGTATCTGGTTCATGTAGAATATGATGGAACGGCTTACCCTGATAGGTTCATGTAGAATATGATGGAACGGCTTACCCTATCAGGGGGCCTACGGGATCATTATATAGGCCATAGATATCTGGCTATTACAGAGTACAAAGAGGACTCCAGTAAGGAGTCGGTACATGAATAAAAAGGACTCTAATCCTATACGTTTACATCCCCCCTCAATCACAACTCTTACAAAGATTGAGATTGCCTCGAAATGCACGAAGCTTGCTCTCTGTCAGAGGTTTAGTGAAACCGTCGGCTATCTGATCATGTGTGGAAATAATGCGAACACGAAGTTGGCGTTGAGCAACTCGCTGTCGAACAAAATGATAGTCCACTTCAATGTGCTTGGTCCGAGCATGAAAAACTGGATTGGCGGATAAATATGTAGCATCGATATTATCACACCAAAGAACAGGTACTTCGGGTTGAGGAACACCGAGCTCGCGTAGAAGAGACTGGACCCAAATCAGTTCAGCTGTAGCATTTGCTAAAGCTTTATACTCAGCTTCAGTACTTGATCGAGAAACAGTTGCTTGCTTCTTAGCATGCCACGAAATCAAATTTGCACCAATGAAAACAGCAAAGCCACCCGTGGACCGACGATCATCAGAGCAGCCAGCCCAGTCAGCATCGAAAAAAGCACTAAGCACAAGAGATGAAGATGGAACAAACGTGAGACCATAACCAATACTGCCACTGACATAACGAAGAATGCGCTTGACTGCAGTATAATGAGCCGTGGTAGGACAATGTAAGTATTGACAAACTTTGTTAACAGCAAATGCAATGTCCGGCCGAGTGAGCGTTAAATATTGAAGACCTCCCACAATACTTCTGTAACGTGTAGCTGTAGCAGAGTCAAGAGGGTCACCAGTGTAGTGAGCCAATTTATCTGAAGGAACCATCGGTGTAGAAGCAGGCTTGCAATCCTTGAGACCAGCCTTATGAATAAGCTCTGAAGCATATTTATGCTGATGAAGCAATAGACCACCAGAAGGATGTGAAACAACTTCCATACCAAGGAAATAGTGAAGCGATCCAAGATCCTTCAAAGCAAAATCATCCCGGAGTTGCAATAAGAGCTTATCAAGTGCCTTTGGACAAGAACTAACAACAATAATATCATCCACATAGACCAAAAAATAGATAGTGACACCACCATGATGATAATAAAACAAAGAAGTATCAGCTTTAGAAGCATGAAAGCCGAGGGCTAGAAGCTTGGTGCTTAACCGAGAATACCACGCCCGTGGAGCCTGTTTAAGACCATATAACGATTTGTCGAGTTTGCAAACATAATCAGGAAACGTAGGATCAATAAACCCAGGGGGTTGCTTCATGTACACATCCTCCTCTAGAACACCATGTAAAAACGCATTCTGAACATCCAATTGACGAATACCCCAATGCTTTGTGACGGCAAGAGATAGAATCAGACGAATTGTCGCAGCCTTAACAACAGGACTGAATGTATCTTCATAATCCAAGCCATACCTCTGTTTATAACCCTTGGCTACCAAACGAGCTTTGTAACGATCTACAGAACCATCAGGTCGCTGCTTAATTTTATACACCCAACGGCAATCAATAACGTTCTGACCAGGTTGAGAAGGAACTAGATGCCACGTCTTATTGCGAAGAAGAGCATCATACTCAGCATTCATAGCTGCACGCCATTGATCAGAAGCAAGAGCATCACCCAATGACTTCGGTTCCTGAGCAACCGTGGAAAGACCATAGCGGACAGTCCCATCCGTAAATACCTTTGGCTTGCGAATGTTGTTCTGAAGATGAGTGCGAGGTCATGTAATTGGACCATGAATTGGTCGAGGCGGCCCTAGTGGTGGAGGGGGAAGACGACGCTGACCAGGAGAAACCGTAGGAGCAACAGACGTAGAAGCAGAAGCATCCACAGAAGACCCCAACACAGCGGCCGGCAAATCAGAAACCATAGGCGACGTGGCACCGGACAGGACAGATGGTGCAGCAGGAGTGGAGGGAATCGAGACCATACCAGGATCAGGCGCTGCAACAAAAACTGCTCCTGAATCACCACCGGATGACGTGTCAGCCGTGGGCAAAAGCTCGAAAGAGAAGACCGGCGTTGGAGGCTGTACCAAAAAAGGAAAAACCACCGTAGGAGGTGTTGACGAAACGTCCTGGGAGCTCCCTGTATCATCAGAAGGCAAACCACAAGGCTCGGAAGAAGCATTAGCTGGGTTAGCACCACTAGAAATCACACCCTCATCAAAATTAACCAAGTTGGAAGGCAAAAGAAGGAGTTCATGGTGAAGACGTTTGCCAGCATTGGGATGAAGCTTAGAAAAGGGGAAAACACCCTCATCAAACACAACATCACGAGATATATAAACACGACCCGTTGTGATGTCTAGACATTTATAACCTTTATGCATGTCACTATAGCCAAGAAAAGCACATTCTTTTGAGCGAAACTGAAGTTTATGATTATTGTAGGGGTGAAGATTAGGCCAACATGCACATCCAAAAACACGCAAAAAGGAGTAGGAAGGAGTTTCATTAAAAAGTTTGGTTAAGGGGGTGGAAAAATTAATGACTCGACTAGGAGTGCGATTGATTAGGTATGTTGCGGTAAGAAAGGCTTCATCCCAAAACTTGAGAGGCATGGATGCTTGAGCAAGAAGAGACAAACCAACTTCAACAATGTGACGATGTTTATGCTCAGCGGAACCATTTTGTTGATGAGTGTGGGGACAAGATACATGATGGGTAATGCCCACTTTCTGAAAGAAGGAATTAAGCCTTTGATATTCTCCACCCCAATCAGATTGCATGGTAATAATTTTTCTATCTAGGGATCGTTCAACCATCTGTTGGAAATTAAGAAAAACTTGATAGACATCTGAGCGATTTTTAAGAAGATAGATCCATGTAAATTTACTGAAATCATCAATAAAACTTACATAGTATTGATAACCACCAACAGATTTGGGTGAAGGTCCCCAAACATCTGAGAAAACTAATTGTAAAGGAAAAGAAGACTCACTGTCCGATCGGGAATAAGGTAATTGGTGGCTTTTAGCTTGTTGACAAGCACCACACACTAACTCAGCAGAATCTTTAACAAAGGCTAACTTATTTTCACTAAGAATATGACTAACTATAGCTAGAGACGGATGTCCTAAACGTTGATGCCACCGAGAGTTGGAAGGCTTTGAAATATGATGAACTTGGGATTGGTGCGGAAGGGGATAGAGGCCATCACGACATCGACCTTGAAGAAGAAGGTTCTTCGTTGTCAGATCCTTCACACAGAAGAAAGAAGGGTGAAACTCAAGATATACATCATTATCAGCTGTAAATTGATGAACCGAGACTAGATTCTTAGTGGCTGAAGGAACATGTAAAACGTTGTTGAAAGAAAAATTTCGATGAGGTGTATGAAAACTAGATGTGCCAACATGACTAATACTCATACCTTTGCCATTAGCAGCATGAATCTGGTCGTGACCATTATAGCGCTCCCGAGATGTAATGCGGCCTAGATCATTAGTAATATGATCGGTGGAGCCGGAGTCAAAGTACCAATTTGTATCAATCCCATATGAAGGAACTGCAGAAGAAGCAGATTTCTGAGGACCGGTCTTGATTGGACGAGCACCACCATCACGAGGAGCAACAAACTTTTTGTTAAAACGAAACCAGCAATCATGGACAGTATGGCCATATCTCTCGCAAAGTTGACACATAGGTCCATCATCAGAATCAGGTGCGGCCGATGTTCCCTGACTGCGATTGGAAGACGATGCAGTGTTGCCAGAGCCGCGTCCAGTGCTTGGGCCGCGGCCTCGTCCACGAGAACTGCCCCGGCCTCGACCACGAGAAGCTGTATTGACAGAGGAATAGAGACGTCCTTCATCTGATCTCTGCTGTTGAAGGCGGGCTTCATAGGAGAGGAGTTGAGCATATAGATCACCCAAGGTCAAGGAGTCCTTCACTGAGACGGACGAGACAAAGGGGTTGTAATCAGAGTCCAATCCGTTGAGGATATAGCTGATGAGATCATCGTCATCTATCTTCTTGCCAATAACAGCCATCTCGTCAGCAATGCCTTTCATCTTGCTGTAGTAAGTAGATGCAGAAAGATCTCCCTTCTTCTCCCTGGACAACTGAGAGCGAAGCTGCAAAATTCTGGAGCGAGATTGAGAGGAAAACATCTGTGTAATGGCAGTCCACAGCTCGGCAGCATGTTCACTTGAAGAAACGTGCACCAGGATTTCCTTGGTCATCGAGGAAAGAAGATAAGCAACCAATTGCTGGTCTTGAGCAATCCATGCAGCATAGGCAGGGTTCTCGACTTCTTCAATAGTTTTATCGGCCTTCTCAACACGAAGAACTTCAGATGGTTTGGCGACAGTGCCGTCAAGGACGCCTATGAGGCGAGATCCGCGAATAGCTGGGAGAACTTGTGCTCGCCACACAAGGTAGTTGTCGTGGGTGAGTTTCTCCGAGACGGAGATTTTGAAGAGCTTAGCCGCCGTTGCAGAACTTGTCGATGTCATGTCGTCGACAAAAAAAGGAACTCGTCTAGATGCTTAATTTAGAGGAGGTGGCTCTTATACCATGTAGAATATGATGGAACAGCTTACCCTATCAGGGGGCCGACGGGATCATTATATAGGCCAGAGATATCTGGCTATTACAGAGTACAAAGAGGACTCTAGTAAGGAGTCGGTACATGAATAAAGAGGACTCTAATCCTATACGTTTACAGTTCAGAGTTACAGATGCTAACATAATGTCTCATGTTTAAATAAAAGACATTATAAAAAGAAAAACACGGCCTTTTCAAATGATACATGTTATTCTGATTTTTTATGTCCTCTTACGTTGAAGTAGACTTAATATATAATATTTGCAGTTGCATGCCCTCCTGGTGTAACACTGTTGGTTGCTCTTGCAGACAAGTTGGCACAACATGCTTGTCTCAATAATAGCTTTAGACTTTGATGTCCCAAATGACACCGCTCTCCTCTTCTGACCAATTTCCAAGACAAACAAGATTGTATCGATGCAATAGAATAATGCATAGATATTAAGTTGATTGTTACAATTTTCTAACTTGAATAAACAATGAACCAAATGCGTTCACCATAATCAATCAACGGTGGCTTCGGAAAAGAGATGAACAGATACAACGAGAGGGGGAGCCAAAATGAAACAAGGGTACTTATGACATCTATATAACCTATATAATTGGTACCCACTATAAGTCATGGTTAGAATTCTCTCAACATGCAAGATGTCCACGTCACCATCCACTAGATCTTCTCTTAACATGCAAGCTGTCCACATCACCATCCACTAGAATCATGAATTTATTTCTTCTACTGATTTTTTGCGGCTATGCATTGTGTTAGTCTTTACAAGTAGTCGAGTACTATGCTACAAATTTCTAAGTAGTTCTCTCAATAAATGAATGTGTTTTCCTCTACATTGTTGTTTGCAAAAAATAGCGCGATGCAATTATTTTAGTGTTTCTACTTTCAAATTGCATCTTCAAATTTTATAAAAATTCCCGCAGCAACGCGCGGGGTATCACCTAGTTTACTATAGTGTACCATGCACCTAGATGATATGGTGTGCCTACTTGGCTGTCCAGCTTGGATGAGGGACGAAATCGAACCTGAAACTTAAAATTTAAAGACTAAATCGGCTTTTTTAAGAGTTGGGAACGAAATTGATCTCTTGATAAAAGTTTAGAGACCAATTTACCTATTTTTCCATCGTGACCGGCGGGACGCGGTTCCTCTATGTGTTCTTTCTATTTTTTGAGCACACATGTGTTCTTTCTAGTAGCAGAGAAGAAGAGAGCAGAGAAGAGAAGAGGAGATTTTTTTTTTTGAGGAGAAAGAGAAGAGGAGATAAATCATCCGTGGCGGTACGATTTAGCCCGGCCTTTGTTGTTGTTGGGCTTTGTCTGGCTTTTCAAGGCCTCCTAGGTGAAAGATCCGTCCAGCCCAGCAAGAGGACGGGCCTGCTCTGATTTTTGCCCATGTACGGAGTAATCCAAAATTCGTGGCCTTAATAATACGCTAAGTCTAACGCGCGCGGGGTCGCGCTCGCGCAGAGCGCGCGACCCTCGCGGCCCATGGCCCACGGCCGCTCGCGTCGCCGCCGCGCCGCCGCCGCTGTCTTCTCCGGCGCCGGCACCATCAGGTTAGTGCCCGGGGTTAGGGGGCGGGGTTGCTGGGGGGAGATCCACCGCCGCCGGACCTAGAAAGGGGGTCGGGGGGCGGCGGCCGGCCCGGCGGGGGCGACGGGCGCCGAGCGGAGCGCCGAGCAGCGATGGCGCCGCCGGCCGGGCGGTGGGAGATCCCTGGTGGGCGATGCCAGCGGCGGGGACGGAGGGGACGGAGGAGAAACGGCGGCCGGCGAGGTTAGCGTCGGCCGCGACGGTCGGCGGCGGCGGAGGCGGCCGGAGCCGGGGGAGGTGCAGGCGGCGGGGGCGGAGAGGGTGCCGGCGAATCCAAACGACGGGTTAGCGTTGGGCCGCGGAGGTGGGCGGCGGCGGAGGCGGCGGAAGCCGCCGGAGTCGGAGGAGGTGGGCGGCGGCGGGGGTTGCGGCGGCCACGGCGGCCGGTCGCGCGATTCCCTAACGCGGTCGCGCGGTAGCCCGGTCCTAATAATAAATCGTTTGTCTAAGAAAAAATCGTTGTTAATCTAAAAAAAAGAAAGAAAAAAATCGTTGTTTCCCTAAAAAAGAAGTCGTTGTTCTTTTTCCTCACAAATTTGCTCTGCGCGCGCGGTGCTGCGGCGCGCCTGTGTTACTGTGTATCATCGTCGCCGACGCCGACGCTCCCTTGCCGCTAGAGACGGGCATAAGCAGCCACCAGCAGGCGTCCTTCTCTTGTGGAGAGGCGGCGTGCGGTGCCTGCTGCGGAGCGAAAAATCCGTCCAGACTTGGGGGTCAGATTTGAGATTTCCCCTACCGGGCTCCTCTCCTTCTCCGTCCGAGCTCAGCCGCTCCGTCTTCCTCTCCTCCGATTCCTGCTCGTCCAGCTCTGTCGAGTAATGGTACACGGTCGGCGACGAGGTGAGTCCTCCTCCTCCTGCTCTTCCTCAGTTCCTCCCTCTCTCTCGGATTGAGCCATGGTGGCGGCTTGAGGGTTGGCGCGGCATGCTGCGCCATTTCTGGCGGCCGGGGATGGGGTGGAGACCGGTGGTGGCAGGGGCAGTCCGGGTTCATTCAACCGAGACTGCGCGTGCCGTCGCCCCATATGTGCAGGCGTTAGTAAAGTCCAATTGCTATAGATTAGAAAGCCACCTACAATGTTTCGTTGGTTCTAGCATTCATATTAACCCATGTTCATTCTACAGTGATACTCCTTTAGGAGTGGTTGTCCTCAACTCCTGATTACACTACCTGGTACTCCCTACCTGCTATTACAAGTTAGGCTGAGCTGACCATCCAATTCAATCAATAAAGAAGGGCGAAAGGCTGCTTAAGTTTTTGCTGCTGGAGCAACTTACTCCAGGATCATGGTGAGTTCATTTCATCTTCTGTTGATTATCTTCTGCGAAGTTTGTATTCATTTTTTTTCCTCCAAACTTCTATTTTACTGTCATTCATTTTATTTTTATCTTATTGTGCCACTTCACAGGCAAGCCTTGCTGATTCTTTTCTAGCGGATCTTGATGAACTGTCAGACAATGAAGGATATCCTGTGAGCCGATTTCTATTTCATGTAACTGGATTTTCAATTATGTTTTTTAGAGGTTTTGTTGACCTTTGTAAAAATTTTCAGGAAGAAGACAATGCTGAGGCAGACGGTATGGAAGATGATGGTGATGATGATATGCCTGACCTTGAGTCTCTTAATTATGATGATCTAGACAGTGTCTCAAAGTTGCAGAAGACACAACGTTATAATGACATAATGCAAGTATATAATCAAAATCATCCCCAATTTCTCGAGCATGCCTTCTCACTTTTTAATATATTTTGCCTGTGGTTTATTTGCATTGAGAACATAAATTCTTCATTTGGATGGAAAATGGACAATATATTAGGTTTGCACAATGTTTTGCACAGAGCAAGCTCACTAGTTTAGCATTTATCTTGTCCAAGATTGATGCATGTATGTAGAATGTGAATAATGCGACAGAAATCTTATTCTCTCATTGTGTGACCTTAGACATCTTCATCGTTTATTTGTAGAAAGTTGAAGATGCACTTCAGAAAGGCACTGACTTCTCCAATCAAGGTTCCATCCTGGAGGAGGAACCAGAGTACCAGCTTATTGTTGATTGCAATGCATTGTCCGTAGATATTGAGAATGAGATAATCATAATCCATAATTTCATACGTGACAAGTATAGGTTGAAATTTCCTGAACTGGAGTCCCTTGTTCATCATCCGATTGATTATGCCCGTGTTGTCAAAAAGATTGGAAATGAGATGGATCTAACACTTGTAGATCTGGAAGGGCTTTTACCTTCTGCAATTATAATGGTCGTCTCAGTGACAGCATCAACAACAAGTGGTAAGCCTCTTTCTGAGGAGAATTTGGAAAAAAACCGTTGAAGCATGTGATAGAGCACTTACCCTTGATGCTGCAAAGAAGAAAGTGCTTGATTTTGTAGAGAGCAGAATGGGTTACATTGCACCAAACCTTTCTGCCAACCTTTCTGCCATTGTTGGCAGTGCTGTTGCCTCAAAACTGATGGGTACGGCCGGTGGTCTAGGAGCTCTTGCAAAAATGCCTGCTTGTAATGTTCAGTTACTTGGTGCAAAGAGGAAAAATCTTGCTGGATTTTCTACTGCCACATCTCAGTTTCGTGTTGGCTATCTTGAACAAACTGAAGTATTTCAGAGCACACCTCCAGCCCTGAGGACTAGGGCCTGCAGACTTATTGCTGCAAAGTCAACTCTAGCGGCAAGGATAGATTCAATCAGAGGCGATCCAACTGGAAAAGCTGGGCGGAACTTATTAGAGGAAATTCGTCAGAAGATTGAGAAGTGGCAAGAACCGCCTCCTGCGAAGCTTCCAAAGCCACTTCCTGTTCCAGACTCTGAGCCTAAAAAGAAGAGAGGAGGTCGTCGGCTTCGAAAAATGAAAGAAAGGTAAACTGTTCTAAGCTTCCATGTGGAAATGCCGTGCGTGCTTTTTATATGTATTGTTTCTTGCTCATTTGTGAAACTTGGCTGTGCAGATATGCGCAGACTGATATGATGAAGCTTGCGAACCGGATGCAATTTGGGATTCCAGAGGAGAGCTCATTAGGTCAGTTTGCATCTGTGCGACGCATTCTGTCATTTTGTAGTATAGTTTCAGTATGCCTTACACTTGAGGACAGCTACCTGTTTGACACAATCACATTTTGCTGTCATCAGGTGATGGCTTGGGGGAAGGTTATGGCATGCTCGGACAGGCAGGAAGTGGCAAGCTGCGTGTCTCAGCTGCACAAAGCAAACTTGCTGCTAAAGTGGCCAAAAAGTATGTTACTTTTGTTCTTTGTCGAGTATGATATTTTGCATCATTTTTTTTATTTTTTTTAGTATTATGTTATAGCAATAAACATGCATGGCACTACTATACAACACCTACATGAGACGCTGACGGTATCTAGTGCAAAATTGTTTTATTGGATTTTCTAAGTCTATACGGAGAGAATTTGTGAAAACGCTGGATTTTGGTATCCTCCATTGTAAGATATGAAGGCACATTAGGGGCCTCCTTACTGGCACCAATAAGAAGTATAGCTTTTCTAGCTTTCTATTTGTTATAGTTTTCTTTCTGATTAACAAGCCTTTCTTGATGCTTCAATGCATTGTCACATCCCTTCCTCATTGTCTAGTGGTTCTTTACACAGATCCTAGTCAAGTTGGACACAGCATGCTTTCTATGTAACTGGCACAATTCCAGTAGCCTAGTAGGGATTATCATAATGTGCTCTCATGCATGTTACTTTACACCACAATATCTGTTTGTATTTGAAATGGTTACTTCTTTAACAATATCTTGTGCTGCAACCTAACTTTGATTGTATATTGCCTTCTGATATCAGATTCAAGGAGAAGAGTTATGGTAGCAGTGGTGCGACTTCAGGACTGACATCTAGTTTGGCATTTACACCAGTTCAGGTGAGATTTTGCTTCTTGTGACATATCTGTGTGGGTCTATTTGACTTGCATATGTTTTAGGGCACTGAGAAGGGTAGCAAACAATTTTTATGTTCCATCTTGTTTACCTGCTGGATAGCTCCTATGTTCTGTTCGTTGAAGTCTCTAATGAAACCCTGCATTTGGCTACGTGATTACTGTAGAATATTGGGCAAACACCACACACCCAAGATGGGGGGGGGTGACCTTTCATTATATAGGCCGGATACGGCTTGGAGTACAAGAATACAACTCTAATACAATACAAGGCCATATACAACTCTATATATCTAACACCCGCCCGCAGTCGCAGGTGGACTAACGCCTAGACTGGACCTAAAATCTGTAAATAACTGTACAGGAAGACCCTTAGTCATAATGTCAGCAAACTGGCGCGACGAAGGAATGTGAAGAACTCGAACTTCACCCAAAGCCACCTTCTCGCGGACGAAATGAATATCAATCTCAATGTGCTTCGTTCGTTGATGATGAACAGGATTGGCAGCCATATAAACTGCACTGACATTGTCACAGAAGACGAGCGTCGCCTTTGAGAGAGGAACATGAAGCTCGTGAAGAAGCTGTCGTAGCCAGCAACACTCAGCTACTGCATGAGCAACAGCCCGATATTCTGCCTCTGCACTAGAACGAGAAACTGTAGTCTGACGCTTAGACGACCAAGAGACCAATGTATCGCCAAGATAGACACAATATCCAGAGGTAGAACGTCGAGAATCAGGGCAGCCCGCCCAATCAGCATCAGAGTATGCCGTAAGAGAGTCAATCGGACCAGTGCCAATCCGAAGACCATAGGACAGGGTACCCTTGACATAGCGCAAGATGCGCTTTAGAAACGCCAGATGAGACTCGCGAGGATCATGCATGAACAAACAGACCTGCTGAACAGCATATGCAAGATCCGGTCGCGTCAGGGTGAGATACTGAAGAGCACCAGCTAAACTCCGGTAAGCAGACGCATCAGCAATAGGCGCACCATCTGTAGCAGACAACTTGGCCTTAGTATCAACAGGCGTTGTCGTAGAGTTACAATCACTCATACCAGCACGCCGAAGAATCTCCAAAGCATATTGCTGCTGAGAAAGAAACAGCCCATCCGAAGAACGTGTCACATACATGTGTAAGAAGTCATGAAGATCCCCAAATCTATCATAGCAAACTCACTGTGCAGTCGGTCAATAATATTCTGAAGCAACGTGGTAGAGGAAGCAGTCAAGACAATATCATCCACATAGAGAAGAAGATAGGCCATGTCGTCACCATTGTGATAGACAAACAACGAAGTATCCATAGCTGATGGAACGAAACCCAGAGAACGAAGATATGTCGCAAACCGCTTATTCCAAGCACGAGGAGCCTGCTTCGGTCCATACAGAGACTTCTGAAGGAGACAGACATAATCTGGATATGCAGGATCAACAAAACCAGGGGGCTGCTCACAATAGACCGTTTCCTCGAGATAGCCATGAAGAAACGCATTCTTCACATCCAACTGATGAATAGGCCACTGACGAGAAGCCGCAATGCTCAACACAGTCCGAATCGTGCCCTGCTTAACAACCGGGCTGAAGGTCTCGTCATAATCAACACCAGCCTTCTGATTAAATCCCCGAGCAACCCAGCGAGCTTTATGCTTGGAAAGAGTACCATCAGAATTATACTTAACTTTCCAAAGCCATCGTCCAGTCACAACATTAACACCAGGAGGACGAGGCACCAGGCGCCATGTGCCATTATCCACCAATGCTTGGTACTCATCAGCCATAGCAGCGCGCCAGTTCGGATCAGCAAGGGCACTGCGATAATTACTCGGAACAGGAGAGAACTGTAGAAGTAGCTGTAAAACTCCGATAATTAACAGGCTGTATCGTATCAGACTGAAGACGTGTCAAACGACGTATAGCAGGACTCGGCTGGGGACCATGAACTTGCTCAGGATTGATCGGCGGGGGAAGTGGACGGCGACCTGTCCAAATCGCCCGAACAAAGGGGGCGCCGGCGCTGGTGCTGGTGCGACGGGCACTGTGGGCACGGCCGCGGCAGGCACGGAGGGCGCCGGAGCAGCAGGCGCGGAGGGCGCCGGAGTAGCTGGCACGGAGGGCGCCGAAGCAGTAGGCACAGGCACAGGCACCGGAGGCGCTGGCACTGACGGCGTGGCAGGTGCTGGCGCCGGCGCCAGAGGCGCAGCCGGCGAAGACGGAGGTGGTGCCAAAGACACGGGCGAACTCCCGCCCGGAAGCGAAGACTCCGAAGATCCTGATGGGGGTACGGAACCACTCCCACCAGGAGAAGAGAGCGGTGGCTCAACATCCATGGAGGATGGAGCAGCCGCAGACGAAGGCGGTTGCTCAACGTCCAAGGACGGAGCAGCCGCAGACGAAGATCCTGATGGGGGCACGGAACCACACTCACCAGAAGAAGAATGCGGTCGCTCAACGTCCAAGGAGGACAGAGCAGCCGCAGAAGAGCCACCAGCTGCATGATTAGTAGAACAAGGTGCAATATCCATGTCGACACCTAAGAGGAAATCAAACGAGCTGGAGGAGGGCGAAGGCGAGACACTCGCAAACGGAAACACTGACTCATCGAAAACGACATGCCTTGGTATAATAATCCGTCGCGTAGAGATGTCCAGACAGCGATACCCCTTATGTGAGGAGGGATAGCCGACGAACACGCAAGCCGCCGAGCGAGGCGCCAGCTTATGTGGTGAAGTGGCCTGTAAGTTAGGATAACACAAACAGCCGAAAACACGGAGATGATCATAAGCTGGCGGAGAACCATAGAGACGGTGATAGGGAAGCTCATGGTTTATGGCAGAAGATGGTCGTCGGTTCATCAAGTATGTGGCTGCAGCTAGCGCCTCAGCCCAATAGGCTGGCGGCATGGAGGCCTGAAGGAGAAGGGTGCACACTGAATTATTGAGCGTACAAAGTATACGTTCATCCTTGTCGTTTTGTGCTGAGGTGTATGGACAGGAGAGATGAAAAACAATGCCGTGCGCAGCAAGAGTACTATGCATAGCGTGGTTAACAAACTCGGTGCCATTATCAGCCTGAAAGCATTTAACAGGAAGACTAAACTGAGTACGAGCAAAAGCAATAAAGTCAACAATGTGTTGATGCACCTCAGATTTGCTCTTAAGTGGGTACGTCCAGCAATAGCGCGTAAAATCATCCAAAAGCACAAGATAATGCTTGCAACCAGAAATACTCGCAATCGGAGAGGTCCAGACATCACAATGAACAATCTCAAAAGGAGAAGCTGTTTTAGATATCGATGCACTAAACGGAAGACGCACATGCTTGCCAAGCTGACAGGCGTGACAAAGCGAGTGATTTATTTTATTACAGGAAATCAAATGGTTTTTCCTAAGTGATGCTATGACTGCTGGACCAGGATGACCGAGATGACGATGCCACAAGGAGGTGGAGGCAGCGAGCATGGCATGGGCAGATGCAGTGGCGACTGAGGGGATGGTGTAGAGGTCGCCGGCAGTATTGCAACGAAGAATCACGCGCCCCATCCTGAGTTCCTTAACAGAAAAACCAGAGGCGTCAAATTCAACGGAACAACTATTGTCGCGGGTGAACTGGCGGACAGATAGAAGGTTATGCACAAGTGATGGAGCGACAAGGACGTTGTTTAACGCAAAATTAGACGTATCGGTTGTAAGGATGGAGGAACCTCTAGATGTGACAGGAATACGTGCACCATTGCCTACAGTAATCGAAGAATAAGCAGTTGGGAGACGGGAGAGAAGTATACCATCCGAGGAGTGCATGTGCGTAGAGGCGCCAGTATCCATCACCCAAGCATTGCCCTGAAGAGCCATCTGCTGAAGCGCCGCCACCAATCCAGCCGAGTCCCATTAGGGGGGCTGAGCCGGCGCTTGAGGGAAGGAGCCGAAGGCGGCATTGGCCTGCGGACCAGGGCCAAGGAGGCCCTGTCCACCGCGCCACTGCCCACTACTGCCGCCGCCAAAGCCTTGCGCCCCCTGAAGAGCCTGCGGATTAATGCAAATCCACGGGCCAGCAGGGAAGGAGGCGCGAGGCTGCTGTCCGCCGCTGTTGTTCCGCCTTCCGTTGTTCTTGCGGCGCCGCTGACCACCGTTGGAGCCGCTGCTGCCCTGCTGCGGCTGCTGCTGCTGAGGCGGCAGGGGCTGCTGAGGCTTCGGAGGCGTCGAGGAACGGCAGTCGGAGCTGCTGCAGCCGGAAGAAGAAGAGGCAACAAGAGCGTTGGTGGCCTTGACCTTCGCTTCGTTCTCCAGGCGCAGCTCCTTCAACTTGAGCTGATTAAGAGCGGTGGTGAAGTTCATGTCGGGGGTGGCAGCAATCATGTCAGCGGCGGTGCTAAACTTGGGGTTGACACCGCGGAGCAGATTGAAGAGGAGAGTAGGTCCCGACACAGCCTGCCCAACATCACGGAGGGCATCAACAGCCTTCTTCATCTCGTTCCCATAGTCTTCGACCGTACGATCTCCCTGAGTCATGGTGTGGAAGGCATGACTCAGGAAGATGGCGCGAGGAGCCTGGTTCGCCTGGAAGTGTGCAGCAATGGCCACCCATAGAGCATGGGCGGTCTGATCGGGAGCCATGGCGAAGTCGAGGACCGCATCTGCAACTGAACCGTACAGCCAGCTGCGGACGCAGAAATCAGCCCTACTCCACTCGTCGGTGCGTGGATCGGGAGGAGGGGTGTCGTCGATGTGTGAAAGAAGGCCGAACTTCCCACACAGCGACTTGAAGAAGGTGCTCCACTTGGTGTAGTTGGGAGAGCGAAGCTCCAGCTTGAGGGGAGCATGCGTCTGGATGTTGATGGAGGCGTAGTTGGCGGCCATGGCGTCGTCGAGATCGTCGCCGGAGGAACAACCGCCGAACAGGAGGGAGAGGCCGACGGAGGAAGCGGAGTCGCTGTCGTCGTCGGAGGAGTCCGCGTGGGTAACGCAGGACATTCACAGATCCAATCTGTGAGGCGATGCGGCGGCCAGGGAGGCGGGCGCAAGGCAGGGACGCGGCCACAGAGACGGCGGCGTCGGTGGTGTGGTAGGGCAGCGGAGGAGGAGAGGGGCGCTCAGCCAGGGAAGAGGCTGTGCGCGCTAGGGTTAGGGTCGCGGGTACTGTTCACGTGAACAGTACTCGAGGTGGGGGGAGGGGAGAAAAGGCAGGCCTAGGGTTAGGCTCTATACCATGTAGAATATTAGGCAAACACCACACACCCAAGATGGGGGGGTGACCTTTCATTATATAGGCCGGATACGGCTTGAAGTACAAGAATACAACTCTAATACAATACAAGACCATATACAACTCTATATATCTAACAATTAGTTCTATGCTATGCTATTACCTCACATCATTGATGCTTTTCTAAATCAGGCTCGGTGTAGTTTTGTAGGCTTCATATCATGTACCATAATTGTGATTGAGCATGTTGTACTGTTATGTTTATTGATAGGCCACACCACTAGGATCTTTATGCATTTTAACTTCTTACAGATTAAGCTCACTTTTTTTATAGTACATGAAAGCTTCCTGCCATTATTTCGCCTGTGTGATGTTAATCTTTCCATGTGCAGGGAATAGAGTTGTCAAATCCACAGGCCCAAGGGAACCCTCTTGGAGGTGGGACTCAAAGTACCTACTTTTCTGAGACCGGCACATTTTCAAAGATCAGGAGGACCTCATAGAAGCTGAATTCTAGTTGCAACCATCACATCTCATCTGCACTGCAGTTGTTGAAATACTTGGATGCATTGTTAAATATCTGAAAATCTAGCATGTAGGGCCTGTTTGGCTTGAGGCCTGCCAGGCAGCGCTGCCAACCGCAGGCATCCGAAATCGGACGCCCTGCCAGGCCAGGCAGTCAGAAACCAAACAGCCCCGTAATGTTCCCAGTCTTGTTTTTCAACTGGATGAAAATTCCAAAGATTTTAGGATAACAATACACAGGTTGTTTCACTTGTTTGCAATCTTTTCAATCCCGGGATGTCTGTAACCTGCCTAACCTGAGGTAACCTATTGCAAGTTAAGTTGGAGATATCGATGGCGTCCATATTTTCTTGTAAACCTTATATTACATGTTCAAACGAACGAGTTTTATCTCACGTGGTCTACTGTACACTCGATAGGCTGACTGGGGTCAGGCGATCTGATAAATCGATGCGATGCGCCAATGTCCTTGACGTGCCAGCTGCCAGTTTATTTCCCAGACCCCAACATAGCTACTTGGTAATATGATCTCTGTCAATTGTCATATCTAGAAAAGAATCCAGAAAGAAAGTTCGAAGTTGAAATTTGAATTGTTGCTAGCTGGCCCAGTTGCTTATTTACTGTCAAGGAGAAGAAAAGACGTGCAATAATAAAGATCCAAACTCATGTGTCGAACAAAAGTGGACTTCCAGCTTTCCAGAATTTCTTAGTAGTACCAGGGGACGGCAACGGCATGTTCTGAGCCCGGAAAAATTTCAAGAACCAGAACTAGTCGGCACTTATGATACAAAGGCAAAATGCTATACGAAAGAATGGCATTGCGGTTAATGAGATACACCATGTTAGAAATGAAATACTTCAATCCACCATTTTTCACACTTGTTGATGGATGCTGCCAAGGCATAACAGATTCCTTCGCCAAAAAAGAAACCATAAACAGATTCAAAAATTCACATATAGAAAGTGGTACAGGGACACTGCAGAGCACTGTACGACAGACCAACAAAATGCATAGTAAAACTGTGTACCATTCACCTATTCTACAAAAACCATTCGAGATTTTTACAGCCTACTTCTCTATCAAGTCTATTGGTTTCCTTAATGACCTGTGGGATACAAAGTATATGCCCTAGCATTTGCACAATAATTCTAACCCTCCTCGATTTTGTACAATTGATGTGTCCCACACGCCTTCCAATCCCTTTCATTACTATACTACTGTCTATGATAACTAATAGACGGTAAATCTTGAAGCAGGCAATGATCTGCTGAACATCGATCTTTGCCATAAGCCCATAAGGCCATTACTTGAGTAGCCCATCACCTTCCCAACTCTATCATGAATCATGAAGCAAGTTCAAAGTGATTTGCAACTGGCAGTATTACTAATTGTATTTAAATATTTGTACAGGATTTTTTAAAATATTCAGTTACCATAGAAAGTGATTATATTGATTTAGCCGAGCATAATTTATAGTTGATTATGGGTCTGTTGGATGATGCTCTTCTAGCGGTGTGTGCTTTGTTGTAAACTGGTAATCCCAGTATCTTCCGGATGCTTTATATATAAAGCTGGCTACGGTCTTTACTGGATAATTTATAGTTGATCAGGAATTGAGGATACTTACAGCAGGATCAGTGAGGCTATTAGCTGCTTACCCGCAAAAAAGAAACTAGAAGATTTGCGTTTTTTTTTGTTCGGAGCAATTGCTGTGATATCCTGGCCCTTTGCCAGCTTCAGTGTTTGAAAAACCTGTTAGGAAAACATTGCTGGTGAGGATTGCACAGAGGACAACAATGAAGGTGAATCCAAGTTTTTAATGTTAACAGTTTATGCAAATCAACAAAGCAGATTGAAGGCACATGAATAGAATGCTCAGTTTCAGATTGTTCTGAATCATTTGATACATCATACTTGCCATTGGGTTCAAAGCAAGTTCATGATTCAGCATTGTCATCACACTTGAGTTGTTGAACAAAGATTTTCCAAATAAAGCAAAATGGCCGTCTGTAGAAATCTCGATGCAACTAACTTGTCCAGAAAAAAGTAAACTGAGGTAGCAATAGGGAGTGTCCGTTGACAGTAAAGGTAGATAATGTTTTATTGAGATTCTATTTTACCCTGCATAGCTTATAAAGCATAAAAACGCCATAGATATCAACCTCCAGCGCGCAAGCAATGTCTAGCGTCTCAAAACGGCTCCGGTTTACACAAATCAAGCAATCTAGCTTCCCAGCTTGGCCAAACAGCATTGTCAATTTATCATAAACTATACACCATCCCTGATAAATAAATTATAATTCTCTTTTTCAATGAGTAGATTGAAGATTTCCAGGAAGGAGGCAGGCCTGCCCCGTGGCTGCTAAACAAATGTTTGAGGTCGATCATGTTGCTGTTGATTAATGGGTTCAATATATTCAATCACGCCGTGTCCAATCTGCCAATTTGCATCGCCAGGTCACCAACCAACTCTCTCAGTTTATTGCTTTGTCGAGGAACTTAGTAACTTCTGGATGATTTGAGATGGTACAAACATGCGAAATATTCGCGCTGGCTTCCTCATACTATACTTTTTATTCATGTAGTTGCCGAGTAGATCAGTAGACGATATTTTGGTAGGGCTACTGGTCATGGGAGCGTCAGCGAACTCTTACTCTTTGTCGTCACTGCTGCGCGCTGTACACAAGTCTAAAACTGGAATTCATCTAGCACAGTGCGCAAACTTGTGAAACCTCGGAATGATTATATTTCCGAATGAAACGTACTGTTCATGATCTGCCAATAGTTTCCAAATGTCGAACAAAAAGAAGCGTATTATGTTTCTTGATAAAACATTATATAGTAGGCATCGGCGCTTGACTCGGTCACTCAGAATGAGCTTTTCTTGCTTGACCTGTATCCACGCATGAAATGGAATTAACATTTGAAGCCGTTAAAAACTTAAAACCCGCCGAAATGTAGCGCTAATTTGATGTCTAGTCAAGCCAAGCACCCAAGGGTCCAAGACACGGCAGTCATAAAGACCGAGAAGTTGCAGGTTTGAATCATGGCCTCACGGGTGGACAAGAAATCAAAGGTGGTGTTTAGATGTTAGAATTGGGAGGTTGAATTTAGAAGTAAGATGTCACTTCATAATCATTCCGTTACTGTAGCATTTCGTTTGTATTTGTGAAAAATTATCTAAAAATTGATTAATTAGGCTCAAAATGTTCGTCTCGCAGAGTACAACAAAATTGTGTAATTAGTTTTTGATTTCATCTACATTTAATACTCCATGCATGTTATGACATTTTAATGTGATGGAAAATCTTCTTTTTGCATAGTGTATTTGGGAGTTCCTTTTTGGAACTAAACAGGCCTTTGGCAGCCGATAAGCTCTGATCGGCCAACCAACTCTGGCAGTTGCAAATTGAAAGTAATAAATTCTGCAAGTGCCATGCAATTCACCGCAAATAACGTTAGTTTGCGTTCCACGTCTACTCCCTGCAGCTTACCGAAGGAAAAAAGTCTCTGCAGATTAATTGTACTTGGTTTAATTATAGTTGCAGATGTTCTCACATATGTGAGTGATGTGCACTGGATCTTTCGGACAATACGGACTACATCAGCACGCAGTATATGACGACGCTCATCAGGTGATGGACTTAGGCTCCGAAAACCGGGCAACTAAAATGAGGAAATTTCCTCTACAAGCAAACCAGCTTGAAAACGCCATTGACATCAAGCTCTGGCGCGGCACTCGCTCTGTTGCTATCGTCTGAAGCGTGTTTGTTTTGAACAAATCAAACAATCTAGCTTCACAGCTTGTCCAAAATACACGGCATCGATCGGCAATTTGTCATAAAATATATACAGCTCGTTTTCAGGCAGTAGATTTAAGATTTTCAGTAAGGGGAGACAGCCCTGCCCCACGGCTTCTAAACAAATGTTTCAGGTCGTGCTGCTGTTGATTGATTGCTGCTTGCCGCCTTGCAGGCTCGCTCAATCAACGCATATTCATTCAAGAACTGAATGGGTATCCTCCGAATGATTTGAGACGGTACAGCATGCATGCGAAATACGCGCCAGCTTTGTTTATTTCTCTGTATATATTGTTGCTGCGTAGACAATTGGTACAAATAATCTAGATGGTCAGAGGCCGGCTTGCAGCTACGGAAATGACAAGATTATTTCTCATACTGTCTAGCCTATGAAAATTCTGTAGTTCTTTTTTACTTGACTGTATTGGGCACGATGTTTTCATTGATTAAGAAAAATTGCTTAACAAATTGGCTGCGAAAAAAAAATGAAATGCTATTCAGATTGTTACTACATCATCGTTCAACCGGACTTTCTTCTCCTTGCTTGACTTGTATAATGCATGAAATAAATGGAATATATAATCCAAAGTGGTTAAGGCGCCGAAACATGTATAGCCCATAATATCAGGTCAAGTCAAGGATACCAAATGACACGGCACGAAAGTACCAACAAATTTCAGGGTTGACTCCTGTGTGCCAACTGCTAGTTTATCGGTTAACTAACTCTAGGATATGCTCGTAACCAAGTAAACCAACTGCACCTCCCAATTTTTTATAGCTTCTTGTCTCTGCAATTAGCTGTTAGTTTAGTATTTGATGCTGAGTTAGTAGATTCAGTAGAGATTGGCTAGAGATTAGATTGAGTTTTTAATTGGTACTTTATCAGTAGCTAAATCCACTTCTTGTTCCAGTGAACTATAAACTATCTCTGAAATCTATTACACCTGCTTGCTTATTCATACAATTTCAGACTGTGAAATGCAAAGCAAACACCCACCTATTGGTATAGGAGTTGGATGGCATGCTTAGATGACAAATTGCAAGTCAACTCAGGTAGATGATCGATGTTCAATTAATGACGCCATTCTTGTGACGATCCTTGGGTGACTTCAGAATTGAATGCATTTGGTGCCCTCTGCTGACCTTGTGCCGGCGACGGAGGCGTGTTGAACTATGTAGAGCAACATGGCCAATTCTCCCACACTAGCAATGTACTACTAGTATTATCTGCCTATATGGATTTCAGTCTAACTAGAATAATCCTAGCAAATCTTACTAGATTGATTTCTTGGTGTGCAAGTTGAGCACCCGTTGATCCCTAGTTGCACATGTAGTTTCAAAGTGCTTCCAGTTGCATGTAAAGTACACTTATTATAATGTTGGTGTTGATTTAATTATAGCTTCAGTAGCTCATCTCAAGAGGCCACTCAAATTGGGCATGTGAGGAAAAATGCATATGTTGAAGTATGAGATACGTAGTGTATTTGTGCATGATGCAGTGATGTTACCATTTTCTGAATGGCAATTGAATAATGTCTGTCTAGTGATGTGTCAGTAACATATGACTTTGCTTGTAATATAACTCAGTACCTTTTTTTTGGCGGGCAAACTCAATACTTTTTCTTGGTCACTCTAGCATGACCTGGAAACTGGTCATAGCAGAGATATGATTAACGCCATCAAATGAATCCCTGATTGATGGCATATCTTTTGCGACGTGTCAGAAATAAAAACCATGTGACTTGGATATGATTAACTTACAAATTGCCTACTGGCTGCTGCTGTCCTTGTGGAGCTGTCTCAGTGCCATATTGTAGTTCAGTATGGTTCCAGTACGCCTGCCATAGGTCACATGTCCCCTTCATAAGATCAGTGCTCAGAAATCCATGTCTGAACATGTCTATTAGATATACTTCATTGTCTTGAGAGAGAAATATGCCAAACTCTTTTGAGCTAGTATCTCTCTTGTCAGTTACTCCTCGTTTTTTTATTTCTTGGATGTTTTTTCAGATGTCCAATTGTTGCTACTCTTAATCACTTATTCACTTGCCATTTGATGAAGGACTATCAGTGTGAGGCAATTGCAGGCCAAATCAGTGAGCATATTGGTGCAGTTCGAGTTGAATCTGAATTTGCGGTCGGACTCTAAAGAAACACTTGTGGCCCCCGATCGAGGGGTAAAAAATATGTCGCCTTATCGATTGGATTGTAATTAGCATTACTATGCTTAATAAGTAGTAAGTTAAATATATATTATTAGTTCAAGTAAAGAATCCTAACTTAATTCCAAGGGCATGAGTGAAGATATTTTGGTTGTTGTACACCCAGATCATAGACGACCAGGCTACTAAGTCTCTACCTAATTATAAAATTCTGCGGTACGTCGTAAATTTACAATAAAGACCTTAAAATTTTATTAATTAACCCGCCGTCCTTAGAAAATCTATGTCTACTCTTGACTCTCCTGGTCCGTATGCTTCTCGCAAATAAAAGAAATCAACCGAGACGGACTCGAACCCTCATCGCATCCAGTTTAATTAGTATGCTTTTGCACATAATCCCAATCCCAACTGCTTGGCCTGATTGGACAGGCAGGTGTTCGACGTTGAAGACCCAGCCGTCAAGGCCGTTGGCGGGTGCGAGATAATCCGGACGGCGACAATCTAAGGTCTGCGAGGCTGCCCACGTCCCAGTAGTACTGTGGCCTCAGGCCGAGTAGCCCTGGACGTAGCCGATGCAGGGCGCGCCAGCACCATCACGCTGCTCGGCGGCCACTAGACCACAGCGCCCCCTCGGCAGCCTCCAGGCTCCAACACATGGTTCGACCATATTAGTAAATAGGAAGAAGATGACATCGAATAGGCCAATTTACGGTTGGAACTCTAATAATATCCTTCCAATAAAAAAACGTAACAGGGGATGTGTGTTAAAAATGGACTCGGAAAGTATTGTATGTGTTCGCACCCAAAAGTGGCAAGCCACGCAAACCGGTCAGACCGACCTCAGGAAGCGGTCAGACCGGTTTCCCTGTAGCCGATCTGGCAACAGCCAAACCGGTCTGACCGGTTTGCCAGAGCGGTCTGACCGGTTTGGATCCGAGTTGGAGTAGAATTAGGAGTCCTAGTTGTTTACAAATTGTAAAAGGATTCCGTGCGGGGCAAGACCTCCCCACCCTATAAATATAAAGGGCCGTGGCCGATTGAGTTATCATCCAATCGATCAATCAATATATTTTCTACTTTTTATCTCCAAACCCTAGCTTTTCCAACCCCTTTGCTTTCCTTGCTTGTCTCTACGGCGTTCAAGGAGGTTCTGAGTGGCCTGACCGATCTCAGAGCAACCCTAGGCGCGCCATCTCCGACGGGGTCCCTCCCGAGGTGGTGATTCTAGGTCATCCCGAAGCTCCCGAGGGAAACCGGTCTGACCGGATCCCTAAACCGGTCTGACCGGTTTGGGTGGAGCTGCGGCGAGTTCATCGTTCCTTCATTTGCGCAATTCGGCGCTCGCGTGTGTTGGCCAGAAAAAAGCGTCAACACACTTTTTGGCGACTCCGCTGGGGAATATAGAAGATCTGGTTGTCAAAGACCGTTCGATCTAAGCTCCAGACAAGATGGGATCTCGATGTGATGTTGACGCCGACAACATTGTTACGGCTTCATTGGAAGATCTTACTCCGGAGGAGCAGAAGAATTTCGAGGCGCTGCAGAAGTTCATGACAATGCAATTTTTGGCCGGCGTCCGTAAAGATCGTCATGGCAAGGTAGCAAGAGTACAAGAATTTGAGCTGCCGGCGATCAAGCTTAATGACAATCGAGTTGAGGTAATACCCGCTGTAAGTAAAACTCAAACTACTTCTTCTACTGTTGTTCCCAAAAATAGCGTAGAAAGAGATGAATTACTTGCTTCATATATTGCTCGATTGGAAAGATTGGAAGATCTTGAAAAAGATAGGACCTCTACTTGCTTTAATATTAACGAAACTAGTAGTAGCGCTCCTAAAATTAATCTCAGTAGTGGAGTTTCTCCTAGCTTGGCACCCATATTTAATTCTAATACTGAAAAATACATGTATGGTATGCCACCTGAGTTTGCCATTGGTCAATCCCTGCCGTTCCAACCGACCGGGCCGAATACGGCCAAACCGGTCAGACCGGATCAGGGAACCGGTCAGACCGGTCTGACCAGTGCACTTGAATTGGTGCCTGAGCAGCCTTTGCCGCTTTCTGTTTCGCCTAATTCAATGGTTTATGCTCACCCTAATGCTTTAGGTGCTGCTATGCCTCAATATAGCACAAAAGCTAATACATTTGCTCAAGGAAACGTCATACCTGATGATGTTTTTGAAAGTTATAGGCTAGCTCAAGCTAAGGCGACTCCCTACTTAAATAAAATGAATTTGGAGAATGTGCAAACCCAACAGCCAAACAATCCTAACTGGGCTGAATTTAATAAATTTAGAGAAGATTTGGCTAATGTAGTGAAAAATAAACTTGGTGTTGATATTGGCAATACAAATTTGTATCAAAAACCATATAATGCTGAGTTTGATAATTTTCCTCTTCCACGTGGTTGGCGTATGCCAGAATTAATTAAATTTAGTGGAGACGATGACCGAACCACGTGGGAACATATTAGTCAATACATAGCTCAACTAGGAGAAGCGGGTGCTTATAATGCTCTTAAAGTGCGTTTATTTTCTTTATCATTAACTGGCACCGCTTTTGCTTGGTTTTCTTCGCTTGCTCCCGGTTCTATTATATCTTGGGATATGTTAGAGCGTAAATTTCATGATCACTTCTATAGTGGGAGCTTGCAATTGAAATTGACAGATTTGACATCGGTTAGACAAAGTAGAGATGAAACTGTTTCTGCTTACATTAAGAGATTTAAAGAAACTAAAAACCGTTGTTTCAATTTGTCAATTACTGATATGGATCTTGCTGATATTTGCTTAAAAGGTTTAAGGTCATCCATAAGAGATAAAATAGAAGGTTCTGATTTTCTTTCGGTTGCACAAGTTCAAATTAGAGCTTTAATTGTTGAAAACCGAATGAATAAAGAAAAAGAAAGAGATACTTCTAGATCACGTCGTTCCAATGTTCATATAATTGATTACGAGTCTGATGATTCGAGTGATAGTGATAGAGAAGTATTTGCTGCTGAATTTGTATGGCCCTCTAAAGAAAAAACTTACTCTTGTACATCACTTAAGCCGGTTAACAAAGGTCGGCAAGAAGAAGTTAAGTTTACATTTGATGTTTCCAAGTGTGATCGTATTTTTGATGAATTGCTTAAATCTGGGAATATCAAATTATCTCATAAATTGCCTCCACTTGAAGAATTGAAAAGGCGTGCATATTGCAAGTTTCATAATACTTATTCTCATGCCACTAATGATTGCAATGTGTTTCGTCGACAGGTTCAATCGGCCATAAATGAAGGTCGTTTGACATTTCATGAGATGCAAGTGGACAAAGCTCCTTTCCCTGTCAACACTATGGATTTACAGCAGCCCAAGGTTTTGGTTCGGCCGCATCAAGCCGAAGCAACCAAAGGGAAGAATGTTGTGATTGGTGAAGCCAAGTCTGATTTGAGGGGGAAGGAACTGGTTCGAGAAGTTGTATGTGAAACAACTCCAGATGGCAGGGAGACATTCAAAGTCACTGTGAGAGCCTCTGAGCATGGGGGGCAAGAGTCGACCGTTCATACCGAGCAAAGACCGTTTGAGCCTTCACAGGACAAACCGGTCAGACCGGTTATGGCAAGCGGTCAGACCGGTTCTCCCAGGGGCCGGCCAAAAATGATTAAACCAAGCCGTCCGGAGATTGGAAATTGGAAAATCAATATTGCGAAGAATCAGGGGAGTACTATTAGACCAAAGGTTACCTTTGATATGTTATTTGATAAGTACTCCAAGCAAAAGGCCGTTACAAGTGATCGGCCGGTAAAAAAGAGATTGAGAGTGCCTTCATATCAAGAAGAATATCCTGAGCCAAAGAGGAATTTTGTTCAGAAATGGGAGGCACCAAGTCCATATCCACCTCGTCCAGTTTATGATGATAATGGAGTGATGTGGGTACCATATCAACAATCTTTTCAACATGGATGGGGAGGACCGCGAAGGCCAGCATTAGACAGGATCTTAAGACCTGGACATGACCGTTTGGCGCCTTGCCAATCCGGTCAGGGGCACCAGACCCAACCGGTCAGACCGGTTCCACAAACCGGTCAGACCGGTTTCCTTGGGAAATCGGCAAAACCTCCTATGAAGCAAGTTTACAAGCCAAAACAGCGTGAGGAGGTGCATAAGATGGATATTGACCCAGAGAGAACTACAAATCAAGATATTATTCAGATCGGGTCAATAAACGTTCCTCTTGGAAACGGTGGCAAAGGACCGATTGTCACGGGCAATCAGGTTGAGACACCTATTCAGAAAGATTCTGTTGCTGATGGTGAAGCCAGTGGGAGTGGTTCCAACTCTAAATATTTTCTACCAAGATGGTGTCCTCCTGGTTTATCTCGTACTCAAAGGAGGAAGCTTCAGCGATTGAGGTTTCAGGAGTTGAAGGAGAAAGAGCTAGAGAAGCAGAGGGACGAAGCATTCAACAAGTACAGGCCCATGATTCCACAAGGGAAAGAGTGGAGAGCCAAGACCAGCTCCCAGACAGAACCGGTTAGACCGGTTCAGGAAGCGGTCAGACCGGTTGAACCGGTCAGACCGGTTGACGAAAGCGGTCAGACCGCTTTGCCCGACGTGCCACCCGGTTTTTCTTCTCCTTCTCCTATGATTTGTGATGGCAAGCTATCATCGGTATCTACTTCAGAGGACGATGAAGAGCTTGTCGATTATGGTTTTTCTCCTGAACATACAAATTTTGAGCTTAACGTAATTCATATGTCTATGGATGGCTATGTATTGTCAGAAGAAAGCGTTGCTCAACTTGATTTTGGTCCGAAGGAGGCTATTTTCCAGAAGCCCAAAGCTGATGAGAGTCATCTGAAGGCTTTGTACATGAAGGGTCATATCAATGGGAAGCCTATCTCTCGCATGCTAGTGGATGGAGGGGCGATAGTTAACTTGATGCCGTATTCTCTGTTCAAGAAGCTGGGAGGTTCAGATGAGGAGTTGATCAAGACCAATATGACCATCAGCGGCGTTGGAGGAGGTGAACCTATGGGCGCCAAGGGAGTTGCTTCTATGGAGCTTACTATTGGGAGCAAGACTTTGGCCACTGCGTTCTTCGTCGCTGAGACACAAGGTAACTACAGTTTAATCCTTGGTCGTGATTGGATTCATGCAAACCAATGTGTGCCTTCTACTTTGCATCAATTTTTAATTCAATGGATAGATGATGAAGTAGAGGTTGTTCATGGAGATACATCGGCTTGTGTTGCAGTGGCCGATAGTTCTACTATGAATGATCATGAGAATCTTAAATGTTTATCTGGCTTAGATTTATCTGATTGTGAAAACATTGGTTGCACCAAGGACGGTTTTGCTACTGCTGTTATGAGGCCGATTGGAGATCTGGCCATACCATCTCTTATGATTTGATGGATTCAAATCTAGAGTGGTTACAGCAGCGGCGTGAGCACTATCGGGCGCATAAGAACGATATGTGTGAAGCCATTGAAGATTTTGATGATTTGAGCAAGTTAGGACAAGGGTTTACGTCGGCTGATCCTCTAGAGAAGGTAGACATTGGTGATGGTACTGTGCCTAGGCCGACATTTGTAAACAAGAATCTTGATCCTTCGTTTAAGTCTGAGTTAATAAAGTTATTAAAGGAGTATGTTGATTGTTTTGCATGGAGTTACAATGAAATGCCTGGTTTGAGTCGTGATTTAGTTGAACATCGTTTACCCATTAAACCTGGTTTTAGGCCTTTTAAACAATCTCGTAGAAATTTTAATCCTAATATTTATGACCGAGTAAAAGAAGAAATCAATCGGTTACTAGATGCTAAATTTATTAGGCCTTGTCGATATGCTAATTGGATCTCTAATATTGTGCCTGTTGAGAAAAAAGGAACAAAAAAGCTTCGTGTTTGCATTGATTTTAGAGATCTTAATAGAGCTACTCCTAAAGATGAATATCCTATGCCTATAGCCGATTTTCTTGTTAATGCTGCATCTGGACATAGAATTCTTAGCTTTCTTGATGGTAATGCTGGTTATAATCAAATATTCATGGTCGAAGAGGATATAGCCAAAACGGCCTTTCTATGTCCAGGTTTTGTTGGTTTATTTGAGTGGGTAGTAATGACTTTTGGTTTGAAAAATGCCGGTGCTACATATCAAAGGGCTATGAATTTGATTTTTCATGACTTGCTTGGCATTATAGTAGAAGTTTATATCGATGATATTGTTGTCAAATCGGCTGGAGTAGATTCTCATTTGGCTGATTTAAGACTTGCATTTGAAAGAATGCGTCGATATAAATTGAAAATGAATCCACTCAAATGTGCTTTTGGTGTATCGGCTGGAAAGTTCTTGGGATTTGTTGTACATGAAAAAGGCATAGAGATAGATCCTAAGAAAATTGAAGCTATTAACAATGTAAAGGCTCCTACTTGCAAGAAAGATTTGCAAAGGTTTTTAGGCAAAGTAAATTACTTGAGGAGATTTATTTGTAATTTGTCTGGGAAAGTGAATGCCTTTACTCCTTTACTTCGGTTGAAGAATGACATTGATTTTACTTGGGGGGCAAAACAACAAGAAGCATTTGATAAGATCAAGCAATATTTATCTTCGCCACCCGTCCTTCAAGCGCCTAGGAGTGGAGTTCCGTTCAAGTTATATGTGGCGGCGGAAGAAAATGTCATTGGAGGTGTTTTGACTCAAGAAACCGAAGGAAAGGAACATGTGGTTGCATATGAGAGTAGAAGATTGTTGGATGCCGAAACAAGGTACACTTTTATTGAAAAGTTATGTTTATCATTATATCATATTTGTACCAAGTTGAGGCATTATCTTTTACCTAGCACTTGCATAGTAGCATGTCAAACCGACATAATTAAATACATGTTGCACAAACCAATTTTGAGTGGTAGAGTCGGCAAATGGGCTTATGCTTTAGTTGAATATGATTTACATTGTGAGCCATTAACTTCAATGAAAGGTCAAATATTAGCCGATTTTATTGTTGGACATAGAGTAGATAAGCAACTTGATTTAGATGTCGGTTATGTTACTTTTACTCCATGGAAGTTACATTTTGATGGATCGGTTTGCAAGAGTGGTTGTGGTATTGGAATTGTTATTACTTCTCCACATGGGGCCGTTTTTGAAGCACTTAACCGATTAGATCATAAATGTACTAATAACCAAGTCGAGTATGAAGCTCTTCTATTCGGATTGGGAATTTTGCATGACATGGGAGTAAAACATGTGGAAGCTTATGGTGATTCTTTGCTGGTGGTACAACAAGTTTCTAAGGTATGTCAATGTTTAGATGGCTTTTTGAATGCTTATCTTGATAAGTGCTTTGATATCATATCTTGTTTAGATGAGTTTATAATTCGCCATGTACCACGAGAAAAGAATCCAAAGGCAAATGCTCTGGCTCAGCAAGCATCTGGTTATAACGTTCAGAAAAGAAATTTTCAAGAACAAAGACCGGTGTTTTTAGAAGCCGAGTGTTCTGTTCTGGAGGAACCGGTCGCACCGCTTCCTCAAACCGGTCTGACCGGTTCAACCGGTCTGACCGCTTTAGAGAACCGGTCTGACCGGTTGTCTGGTGAAGATGCTACTTCGGGTGCTCTTTGCGATCAAGACGAAGTAGATGATTGGAGAAGGCCTCTGATTAGTTATTTACAAAATCCTAGCAGTACAGTTGACAGAAAAATTCGACGGTGGGCTCTCAAGTTCGTTTTGGATGGTGATGAGTTGTATCGTCGGACGATTGATGATTTGCTTTTGAAGTGTTTGGGTCCTGATCAAGCTAGGTTGGCTATGGCAGAGGTTCATGAAGGAATTTGTGGTACTCATCAATCGGCTCCCAAGATGAAGTGGCTCCTTAGGAGAGCTTGTTTCTATTGGCCCAAAATGATAGCCGATTGTTTTAAATACTACAAAGGGTGTGAGGAGTGTCAGAAACATGGAGATATTCAGTTGGTACCAGCAGCAATGTTGCATCCAATTATCAAACCTTGGCCTTTCCGGGGATGGGGTTTAGACTTTGTTGGAAAAATTCATCCTTCTTCGACAAAGGGTCATTGTTTTGTGATTGTAGCAACTGATTATTTCACTAAGTGGACGGAAGCTGTCCCTTTGAAGAATATGACACATAGAGAGGTGATTGAGTTTATCAGAGAAAATATTATACATAGGTTTGGCATTCCACAAACTTTGACTACGGATCAAGGGACTTCATTTATATCTAAAGAGGTGCGTGAATTTGTCAATTCTTATGGTATTAAACTTCTTAATTCATCTCCATATTATGCTCAAGCCAATGGTCAAGCGGAATCTAGCAACAAAATTTTGATAAAGCTCATTAAGAAGAAGGTAGAAGATCATCCTAAAAGGTGGCATGAGGTATTATCTGAAGCTTTATGGGCTCATCGTATTTCTAAACATGGTGCTACTAAAGTTACTCCATTTGAGCTTGTGTATGGTCAAGAGGCCGTTTTACCTGTAGAGGTGAATCTTGGCGCATATAGACTTGCAAAGCAAAATAATCTTAATTTCGATACATATTGTGCTTTGATGATGGACAATATTGATGAAGTGACTGACAAGCGTTTGGAGGCTTTGGAAGAGATTGAGAAAGATAAGAGGCGAGTGGCGAGAGCATACAACAAAAGAGTGAAACTCAAATTCTTTCAAGTAGGTGATTTGGTTTGGAAGACAGTTTTGCCCATAGGGATGAAGAGTAACAAGTTTGGCAAATGGTCTCCAAGTTGGGAGGGTCCTTTCAAGATTATAAAGGTTTGCTCAGGAAATTCTTATATAGTGGAAACCTTACAAGGTCAACAACTGCCTAGAGCTCTCAATGGGAGATATTTGAAGAAGTTTCATCCAAGTGTTTGGCAAAATGCTTGATAGGATATAGCCGATTCATGTTGGGAATCGTCCTTAGGATAAAATGGCCGGTGAATTCTGTAAACATCGACCTTAGCATGTTTTCTAGTGCATAAAATTTACTAGAAAACAGGGGGGCATGTGTTCGCACCCAAAAGTGGCAAGCCACGCAAACCGGTCAGACCGACCTCAGGAAGCGGTCAGACCGGTTTCCCTGTAGCCGATCTGGCAACAGCCAAACCGGTCTGACCGGTTTGCCAGAGCGGTCTGACCGGTTTGGATCCGAGTTGGAGTAGAATTAGGAGTCCTAGTTGTTTACAAATTGTAAAAGGATTCCGTGCGGGGCAAGACCTCCCCACCCTATAAATATAAAGGGCCGTGGCCGATTGAGTTATCATCCAATCGATCAATCAATATATTTTCTACTTTTTATCTCCAAACCCTAGCTTTTCCAACCCCTTTGCTTTCCTTGCTTGTCTCTACGGCGTTCAAGGAGGTTCTGAGTGGCCTGACCGATCTCAGAGCAACCCTAGGCGCGCCATCTCCGACGGGGTCCCTCCCGAGGTGGTGATTCTAGGTCATCCCGAAGCTCCCGAGGGAAACCGGTCTGACCGGATCCCTAAACCGGTCTGACCGGTTTGGGTGGAGCTGCGGCGAGTTCATCGTTCCTTCATTTGCGCAATTCGGCGCTCGCGTGTGTTGGCCAGAAAAAAGCGTCAACAGTATGCCGATGAGCAAAGCAGCTGGCGATGCATGAATTTTGCATGCCACGGCCATGCCACCATTTTTTCAAAGGTCCGAGACGAAAGGAATCAAGGGAGAAGCCGGAACTTGCAAGAGCGGGGTGAAAGCGTGTGATTCTTTCCGAGGTCGTCTGATGAAGACTGATAGTAAGCAATAAAGAATTAATAAGAAATGATCATTAATGAACAGTATATAACTACATATACTTCCTCTGTATAGGATTTAGATATCGTTTTGGACAAAATTTTAGTTAAATATTGAAAATATAAATCATGAATCTCTATTTTCTAATACTAAAGTAAGGATTATTTGGTTCTTCCCTCTCATAATACCGACAGATGGGCCCCACGTGCGTCTTTCTATAATTACGTCCGCTGCAGAGACAATACAAATACAATACACTGAAATCAAATTAAAGCATGAGAGAAAAAAAGAAACAAATTTATATGGATCGGAATTAGTTAAATCTCTCAATATATATCAATATGGTCTATGTCCGTAGCAACACACGAACACATTTGCTAGTCAATGCTTAAATACGAACAGCGTAGGCTGTCGCGGAAGCATGTTCATCCAGAGAGATCGATAGCTCAGAAGATAATTTTTTTTCTGACGTGTGCAGTAGTGATGAGTTAGAGACAACCTTTTATATTCACCTCGATCTTTGACTAATCAAAAGGAGCAAAAGGTTACGCTTGCTCTTTCATCTAAGGAGTTATGTGAATTTTTATTTGTTATTTTATTGTGACAAGATCGCTGATCACTAGTAATCGCCAAAAACATGAGAGAAAACACAGTAAAATGATAGGAAATGGATTTGATTGATGCATGATCGCCTAAGGATCATTAGACTGAATTTCTGCCATCACCAACAGACACCTTAGCTTGAAAATGGAAGCATGGAGACAAATAGGGGAGAACAACAAGTAGGCACTAGGGCATAGTAAAAAAAACATGGACTAAACCAGTAATCAACTTGAATGGATTAGCACCCAACAAGTGATAGTAACTAGTGAAGTGACCACCACATATAGTTAGGGGGGAACATGGAAGGGGGGAAATTGGCACCGAAAGGGTAAGAACAATATCATGTGTTGGCAGCATAAGAGGAGTATACTGTGCTTTATGCCAGCATGGAGTCAATAGTCAACTTAAAACAAAATGGCCAAGTCAAGAGAGACAATAGTTTTCTAGGAGAAGATAAGGCTAGATGACAAGAAGCAACCAAACTAATGGTTGCCATTCCACATCAGACCACTTCCCTTTTTTACCCCTGACAACACTCGATAAGATTTAGGCCCGCTTTTTGTCAGAGGAAAATGAGTCGAATAGAGGTATTTGTTATTGGAGAACAAAATTGATCTTTTCGCTGGTTTGGGAGAAACACCCGCATCAGCTTTTGTCCTTGACTGCATGCAAGCAACCACTTGGGTTAAATTAATGGCACATCTCATGGTTCAGAAATCAGAATCCAGAGTAATTGGAGTGCTTACTCCACTGGTGCAATTTGTAACAATAGTTTGATTGACTGCTTGCTTGGCTGAAAACCGATCCAGTGTTGAGTTCCAAACCAAGTCACCCATCTTGATTCAGCAGTGATCTCTTGCGATAACAAAAAAAACCTGGATTCTTTCAATTGTAAGGATAGGAAGGGAGCTTATCAGTTGAAAAATCACCTCGATCTGAATATAATTATCATGCTATCATTTAGATAGGAACAATTAGATAAATAATTATCTGCCAGCTATATATATATGATGATCGTTGCTAATTGACATCAAAGAAAATACTGTATAGTTCCTTATAAAAAAAGATACAATCGATGTCCTAACCAATGCAAATGGTCTCTGTAATTAGTAGTTGGTTAATGAGGCTCAATCACTACCCATGCTCTGACTAGTCCTTCACGTTGCGTTTACATGCAAGTGTCATTTTTTCTTTTGGGAAAACATGCAAGTGTCAGTTAATCATATATACTACAACCAGTATCAATCAAAAGTTCAAAACACGTGTGATGTGAGTAGCCCTTCTGTGTGTAGTAAGTTTCAAACTCAGTATGAGTGCTTTGTGAAGTGGAGCGGCAAAAGGTATTTGCAAATCGATTTCAGGTATAGGGAATATTCGCTGTTTTTCAGAACTAAACATTCCTTTGTCTTGCGCCTAGAAAATATGTTTCGATAAGAGAAGAGGACTGGCATATCAATACCTTCAATTTTACTGCATGAGTATAGGAGAACAAAATCAAGGCAAGTCCCTATTCAACTGCTCTGGTTTCTAAACAATTCATGTGTGCCGAACATGCTTTTTGATACTGTTTAAAGGAACCCAGTAGAGCTTTTGTTGCCTGCCGAGAGAACTGGTTGCTGACAGTGAATATATGCTCATAGTGTCATAGCACAGAACAATCATCACTGGTACAAGGCATGCATCTTGTCACTCGTGCGTGCGCCATGCTGTGTCCCCCTACGAGAGCCTACGACGATGGCGATCGGCACCTAACCCTGCAATCCAACCCAGCTCTTTCCACCCGACAGCATACCGCTTCATCCTGGGGGTGTTTAGTTCCATGAAAAGAGGTGAAAAGTGGGGTGAAAAAGTCACGTCGGACACTGTAGCGCACTGTAGCACTTTTCGTTTGTTTGTGGTAAACATTGTCCTATCATGATCTAACTAGGCTCAAAAGATTCGTCTCGTCGTGTACATCAAAACCATACAATTAGTTTTTTTATTTACCCACGTTTAGTACTCCATACATGAGGAGAGAGATTTGATGTGATAGGTGAAAAGTGAAGTTTAGAGAGAGAATTTTTGAAAGTTTGGTGATGGGATTGGGAACTAAACAGGGCCTGAAGGAAATCTTGCATACAAATCCAGCTGCTTGACCAATGCTCTGCATTGCCTGGAAAGCGCATGCAGACGCAGCCAAAATGTTGTGGCTATCGCAGTGCTAACACCTGCAAATATGGCTGGTTGTTGTGGTGTTGCTGATCTACAAGCTAATACTCCTAGGTTGCTAGATCAGAGTAGATGTCCCATTAACCGCAAAAAAGTTAGCATGTATAATATAATTATATATACGTTATCAAAATCATAACAAGTTTCCTGGATAGCGGCAGGGGCAAGAGATCTGGCGAGCCTTCTTGCACACAGCTAGTTTCCTGTAAATTCAACTGTAAATATGACTGTAACCGGTTAGCCGGCCTGTAACTTCCTTCTTTTTCAATGAAATAGGCACTATCCTGTGCCCGTTCGTTCAAAAAAAATCATAACAAGTAACCATTAGCTTAATTAGTAGTACAACTTAGACCATGGCAATATGGCATATATATATTCCCAAGAACAAAGAAACATGATACATCAGGAGTATATACTCTTTTGCAGTGTGCACACCTCTCCATTCATTTGGAGGTTATACTAATTTACAGTAGACCCATCATATATAGGCAGTGAGATTATGGTTCTTCCATGCAAACATATGGTCTTACTTACACATAGTGATCTCCTTAAGTAATATACATTAGAAACATGGCCAGATCCAACCTAAGTGTATGTAAACTAGTCATGTAGTTCTTCCATCCTATCATTCGATCACATCCAAAGGCAGCCTGCTCTTTGCCTCTCGATCGATGCCGGTGCCCGGGCTGCGGCCTCTGCCTGAGCCTGGCACGTAGATGTGGCTTTCTGTACATGGCCTGCCTGCCTTTGCACAGGGCACGGGCATCGATCGTAGGTTGGTGAAGCATGCATGGGAGTCTGCTAGACGCTGGCCGGCCAACCGGCCGGCGCAGCACCGTGCTGCTGTGTCTAGACGCGGATGAGCGGTGGCGCGTGGAGGCCGCGCCGGAGCTGGCGCTGCTCGGACTCCTGCCGCTGCAGGCGCAGGTTCTCGTGCTGCCGCCGGATGAAGCTCTCGGCGCGCCGCAGCAGCTCGTCGGGCGAGATCGTCACCAGCACGTCCCTCGTGCGCCACCCCAGCTGCCGGATCGCCGACGGCACCGCCGGCGGCTGCTGCGGCGCCGGCTGCCGCTGGGCCGCCGCCCTGCTGACCGCCGAGACGGACTTGCGCATCTCCGTCCGGCGCGTCTCCGCCGCCGTCTCGGCCACGCGCCGCAGCCGGGGCAGCTCGTCGTTGCCCCACGACTCGCTCTTCTGTACGACCACCGGGCGCGCCGCGCGCCGCTCCACGATGGACTGCCACAGCGAGTCCATCGACACGTCCTCGTCCTCGTCGCCGGGCCTGGGCTCGGCGGTGCAGGCTACAGGCGGCGTCTCCGCGCGGCGCATCTCGTCGTCGGGCTCGCGTGCCGCCGCCGCCGCTGCCGTGACAGCCCTCGGCGAGGTCGTCGCGTCGTGGCCGGCCGGTAACAACTTCTTGCGCACGCGGAGGCGGTCGGCCTTCTTCCTGGCCGCTCTCGCCGCCTCCCGGGCCAGCCTCTTGGCCGCCGCCGCCTCGGCGCGGGCGCGGCGGGCGCTGTCGGCGTCGGAGAAAGCCTCGTACTCGGACGAGGACGTGTAGATGCTATCCACGGCCTCGCCGTCGTCGTGGCCGGCCGGGGACGGGACGGCGCCTTCGGTCCTAGGACCACGGCGGGAGGAGGAGACGAGCCAGATGACGATGGCGTTGGCCGTCACCCACAGGAAGACGGGCGACATGAAGAAGTCGGCGGCAACCATGGCTACGCCGTCGCCTTGAGCTGAGGTCTTGAGGAGGGAGAGGGGGAGGGAGTGGTTGCGCGGCTCGGTGTCACGGTGTGGCGTGTGAAGGGCAAGCAAACGGGTGGGGTGGTTTATATAAGGCCGGTGGGCCGACCGGGAGGGATAGAGTGACACACAAGTCGGCTTTTGATTGCAGCCGCTTTGGGCCACGGAGACCTCACTGGAAAATACAAAAAGTTGGTTGTCCTGAGTGGTGATTCGGATAATTACTGCATGCACTGTCATGTTGTGGCTCATATCTAGAACACGTCACGGTTTTTGTTCCATTGAGAAATCACGAAGACACTAATCTTACGTTCTGTTCGTTTGGATTGTTTCCCGCGAGCCAACAGTGTTTTTCTCTCAGCGAAAATCAGCGCCAGTCACCGGCCACCAACCAGTCAGTAGTGTTTTTCTCTCAGCAAAAATCAGCGCCAGCCACCAGCCAAACGAACAGGGCGGATAGTACTGCACGTACGTATTAGTCGTAAAAAGTGTTGGAGAGTTACATACAGATGATTTTTTTTAGGAAACTACGTAAAACGAGAGAGCGAACAACAGACGAAACCGCACCACACACACACGGCTTTGAGAATTTGACAGGAAGCAATTTCGATTTCCACTGGAATTTGTTACAAAAATAGTCTCTCTCAAGAGCTGAAACACGCAGGCCCCCAACAAGCATTAACCACAGTTTATAGGTCGTGGGTGGGGTCCGGCCGGACACGTTCGTACAAGCCCGCGGTCGTCTCGCGAGGGTCAGTCAAGCACTACCGGGCAGCATCGTCATTAATTCATCACACAGCCAATGCAAGCGTGATGATGCTGTTGGCCGTGAAATTTCGCAGGGGGTCACCATCCAATAATAGCTACGCGCCTACGCACCCTGTATTCTAGAGCCACTGAACAGGTCATCGCCTGCACATATTTTGCTGAGTCGAAAACAATTAATTAAAACTTATCCCATCCCATCCCGGAAAAAAAAGAAAAAGAAAATACACACCCCGTATATATGTCAGCGGCCGAGGTGTCAACACGCGCATCTGCTGGTTGATACGATTCGCGGTCTCCTTAGTCAGTCGCGTACGATCATTACGCCAACCTAAGAGTAGAAGGTTGTAAGAAGACTAAATAGTGAAATGGAGGAGAGAGAAGAGGAGAAAGAGGGGAGGTGGGCTATAAGTTTACAGTTAACTTGGACACAAGAATCAATAAATTTTGTGTGTGAGACAAGTAGGCTATGTATTAATGATGAGGAGCTGAATTACTATACAAGTGGGCCGAGAGATAGACCGTAAAGATTTTTACAGCCCCTTGCTCTAACGTGACCGACTTACTTTCACGGTTCTGTCTGTGATGGGGCTAGCTCGCTTTAGTGTCAGCAATTCATTATCCATTATCCTGGTGGTATATCCACATCCAGGTCAGCCTTGATTTTTTCTAGCTCGTGGACCTGGGAGAGCCAGAAGCTCGGAACGTGAAAAGGAAGTGCAGCACTGTGTGTCTGCGTACGTGTTTCATTCACTGCAGTGGGTATGCACGCCCCTTTTTGTCCCGAAAGTCCAACGCGTGCGCGCGGTGAACAGTCCATGCTGTAGCAGGCCACATCCCTGCGCCCGACAACACGAGGGTTGTCGCTGTGTCTAATTGACATCATTTAATTCTTGACGAGATGATTAGAATTAATGTGTATCGTGACGTTCGTCGACGGTAGTCGCAGACGTTCACAAGTAGTACCAGATTGCGCGTACTGTGTTTTTCTCCAAAAAAAAGAAGAAAAATAAAGGAAAGTTCATGAGGTAAATATGTGTGCTACAGTTTAATTTTGGAACATACAGATTCACGGAGGAATAATACGCATCCTTTTTAAACCAAAGCTGGAATCTCAACAAGATGATCGATCCGGCTTGCTCCCTCTCCTGTTCGCGCGCATGGTGATGAAGAACCCTTGTTTTTCTCTCCTCTCCGCCTGCCGCTATCCAGCAGACTTCGCACGGACGTACGGGCCCTACGCACTCGAGCTATCAGCCGATCGAGCACCCACCCTACGGCCTACGTCCCTACCCTATTCTCTACCTTGTATCTAAATCGCACGCACCGTCGTCGGCCGTCGGCGAGAAAGCAAGCAAAAAAACCCAAAAAAGGGCGGTTGCGGCCACTGAAATATTCCTCGGCGACGAGACGGCCCAACCGATCTCCCATGGCGTCCAGCGCCCCCGCCACCGCCACGCCGCCGAAGCCGATTGGCCGGGGGAGCGCCGCGGCACATGGGCGCGACCTGCCCCGGCCCGCTAGGCGACGACCGGCTCGCATTCTCTATCCAGCCGGTGGGGTTTTCTTTGGGGTTTCGCGTTCGACGCGCGTCAGCGGAGTAATTTCCAACCGGTTGGTAGGGAGCTGGATATGTTTAGTGTGTCTGTATTCAGTGTTTAAGGCAAAAATTATGTGTTTTTAAGAGCTGTAATCCAACCTCTTGTGTGGTTGTGTGGCATCAGTGTGCCGGCTCGAGTTTGCTTACACAAGCGCATTCACTATGTTGCCAGGGAATCTTGAGCTTAATTAGTCTCTGCTGTTATACTATTGTTCGTGCATGGCATGTCCCAAAATCTATGTTGTGAACACCATGATCATATTCATGTGTGCTTAGTGGGAGACGTGTCTTCCGGAGATTGGTACGTACACAAGCTAGGAGAACGGATAAGTAAAGCGGTTTGTTTTGTGTACTGTTGTGATGTTGGCATTGAAAACTGAGAACCGCTAGGGCAGGTCCCGGACAAAGCAGCGTGGTACTGATATAACTACTGATGTAGTGCTTGCGCTTCCGTAGTTGAGCCGCTCAAGGTAGAGAGATAGGAATAGCCTTTCTATTATCCAAGACAAAAGGTTTAGGTAGAGGGGCACGATAATTACTGGCAAAAATGAAACCAAAGGGGGGCATCCTACTTTTAGGCATTCTTAATGTGAAGGCAGTGGCTGCACTAGCCATGCATGGTCGCAACTGTAGGTTATGGTAAATCCACCATTTTTTGTTGGGAATATGCCCAAGAGACAACTGGATTCGATCCACTAGTCTTAATGGGCCACAAATGTTGTGAAGCCCATTACCAAGGGAAGGGGTGCTTTATTTATTAGTCCCATATTGCTAATGGAATATGGTGTGGAGAATTTCATCCAAATAAATAGAGACCAAACCCCTCCTGAGAAAGATATGACTTCCAAGCAATAGTTGCTTTTCTCCCCATCGTGCTCGCGGACCTAGCAGTCCGGTGCGCGACGTTTCAATCCTCGTACGTGTGGATACCTCGGAGGTGCTGCGCTTGGAGCACAAGGACGAACCGCACGTGCAGGACCAGACGGACGTAAGCAACTGCACTGCACTGCCACTTCGACGCGTTCGTCTACATCGAGACGGCTTCCGCTGCAACTGCGCGTCTAGTGGTAACAATCTGTGATCTATAACTGCTGCTGTTCCTATTTTGGGTGAACGAGTTTTTGTGTGAGCTAGCGTAGCATCCATCGTTGCCCAACAGTGGTACCAGAGCCGTAGCTGTTTCGTTATAGATTCGGATATATGCATATAGAGATATGCTTGGATGTAGATTAGTCTCTGATCGGTTTGTAATCTCCACTATGATGGTAGTGTAACGAATTACTCCTACCGGTCGGAATTCCGCCATCGGAGTTAAGTGATACATGTAAACCCAGGCATGGTGAGATATAGATCAATTGGATTGGTCGAATCGAACTTAGATCAATGACTGCGTCGCATGTCGATATACGACAGTGTTGACTGGATCCACTATGATGGTAGTGTAACGAATTACTCCTACCGGTCGGAATTCCGCCACCGGAGTTAAGTGATACACGTAAACCCAGGCATGGTGAAATATAGATCAATGTGATTGGTCGGATCGAATTTAGGTATATTGACGGTAGCGATAACGGCGGACGGTCCGTGCAAGAACGGCGGACGGTCCGCGAGAGAGCGGCGGACGGTCCGCGAGAGAACGGCGGACGGTCCGTAAATTCGGTCAAGAATCTTTCAGAGACGTTATCTAGCGTTCCAGAAGGTCGGACGGTCCGCAAGAGCTGGTCGGACAGTCCGCGGAGCGAATCGGACAGTCCGGGGAAAACGGCGGACGGTCCGCGCAAGAACGGCGGACGGTCCGCGAAAGAGCGGCGGACGGTCCGTAAATTCGGTCGGAATTTTGACAGAAGCGTTTTCCAGTGTTCCAGAGGGTCGGACGGTCCGCCAGAACAGGTCGGACAGTCCGCAAGGAAGCGGCGGACGGTCCGCAGGGAACGTCGGACAGTCCGCAAGGAAGCGGCGGACGGTCCGCAGGGAACGTCGGACAGTCCGGCGAAATTAAAATTTTGAAAACGATCCCTCAGAAATGTTTAAGTTTTGAATGTCCTCCCAACTAAATCTTGCACCATCACACGTCTTGTACAATTAGTGGTGGGTCTATGAAATTAGGGTGCCACTAGTTTTCCTTGACTAGATGGGTTTGTATCGGATACTTACTCGCATAAAGGGTTGGTTAACTTAAACAAGGTAATCTTAACGGTTAAGGACCTTGGGACATAAAGGTTGGACGCCGAGACATAGAGATGTCAACCAACAACAGGAGTCATATGTGATATGATTAGCGAAAGTTGCTTACCGATCTACCATGTCTTCTAGCGGTGATGCTAAAGCTCACTAGTCGACTTGTTAGTTGTGGATCCTGAATCACTAAGTATCAATGGAGGGATATTGATTTTAGTGGGAGTAAATTCCGTTAAATTGTTTAATGTATTTTGCTCTGTCATAGATATATTGTCTTAGTATTTTTGCATTATTTTCTGTTGTAGATCAATGGCACCTAGCACACCGTTTTCTTTGCGTTCGATCCTTGAGAAGGATAAGTTGAATGGAACAAATTATGCGGATTGGATCCGAAACCTTAGAATTGTTCTCAGGGCTGAGAAAAAGGAAGATGTTCTAGACACCCCATTACCAGTTGAGCCTGATGATAACGCAACCCTTGCTGAGAAAAATGCTTACAAGAAGGCATGTGATGTCAATCTTGAAGTGAGCTGCCTTATGCTTGCTTGCATGGAACCCGAGCTGCAGATGCAGTTTGAGACAAACCATGAGGCGCACGATATGATCGAGGCGCTTAAGGACATGTTCCAAACTCAGGCCAGGACTGAAACGTTCAATGTCTCAAAGGCCTTTGTGGAAACCAAGCTAGCAGAAGGCGCAGCTGTAGGGCCACATGTGATCAAGATGGTTGGTTACTCACAGAGGTTGGAGAAGCTAGGCTTCCCACTTGGCCCAGAGTTAGCCACTGATTTTATTCTAGCATCACTTCCGCCTAGCTTTGGGAACTTCATTTCGAACTACCATATGCATGGGGCGGAGAAGGGATTGAATGAGTTGTGTGGCATGCTCAAGACAGCAGAGGCTGACATCAAGAAAAGCGCTAGCAGCAGCCATGTGATGGCCATCCAAAACAGGCCTAACTTCAAGAAGAAGGGCAAATCTTGGAAGAAAAAGAAGGGCAAGGCTAAAGATATGATCTCTCAGCCAAGCTCAACGCACCAGACTGAGTCTGGATCAGCTGCAGAAAAGGAGGAGTGCTTTTATTGTAAGGAACTTGGTCACTGGAAAAGGAATTGCAAGAAGTACCTGGCTTCTCTGAAGAAAGGCGGTAGTAAGAGTACTTCCGCATCAGGTACACTTGACATTAATATTACAGACATTTTTCTCGCTGAATCTTCTATTAATTCCTGGGTATTTGATACCGGATCGGTTGCTCATATTTGCAATTCGATGCAGGGACTAATAAGAAGTAGAAGCATGGGAAGAGGCGAAGTTGATTTCCGAGTGGGCAATAATGCAAGAGTTGCTGCTTTGACCGTCGGGACGATGCAACTCCATCTTCCGTCAGGATTTATCATGGAATTGAATAATTGTTATTTTGTTCCTAGTTTGAGTCGAAACATTGTATCTCCCTCATGTTTGATGAAGGATGGTTATACATTTGCGAGTAAAGACAATGGTTGTGTGATCTCAAAGAATGGCATGTTTGTGGCTCTTGCATCCATTGTGAATGAGTTGTTCATTTTAAATCTTGATGATTCACCTATATGTAATATAATTGCTAAAAGGCCTCGGCTAAATGATTTGAATCCTACCTATATGTGGCATTGTCGTTTGGGTCATATAAGTGAGAAGCGCATGAAGAAGCTCCATTCTGATGGATTTTGAACTTCGTTTGATTTTGAATCATACGAGACGTGTGAAGCTTGTTTGCTAGGCAAGATGACCAAGGCACCTTTCACAGGTTTTCCTGAGAGGGCGCAAGACTTGTTGGAACTCATACATACTGATGTATGTGGACCAATGAGCACGACAGCTCGAGGTGGATTTCAGTACTTCATAACTTTCACTGATGATTTTAGTAGATATGGCTATGTCTACTTAATGAAGCACAAGTCAGAGACTTTTGAAAAGTTCAAAGAGTTTCAGAATGAAGTTGAAAATCAGCGTGGTAAGAAAATTAAAGCCTTGCGATCAGATCGTGGAGGCGAATATTTGAGCCACGAGTTTAGCACTCATCTAAAGAGTTGCGGAATTGTTCCACAGCTAACGCCACCTGGAACACCTCAGAGGAACGGTGTGTCCGAGCGACGTAATCGAACCTTGTTAGACATGGTGCGATCAATGATGAGCCAGTCAGATCTACCGTTATCATTTTGGGGTTACGCTCTAGAAACAGCAGCTTTCACACTAAATAGGGTACCATCTAAGTCCGTGGAGAAGACACCATATGAGATATGGACTGGCAAGACTCCCAGTTTGTCTTTTCTGAAAATTTGGGGTTGTGATGCATATGTCAAGCGACTTCAGTCGGACAAGCTTACACCAAAATCGGACAAGTGCATATTCGTGGGATATCCAAAGGAAACAATTGGATATTATTTCTACAACCGATCAGAGGGCAAAGTGTTTGTCGCTAGGAACGGTGTTTTCTTGGAGAAAGAGTTTCTCAACAGCGAGAAAAGTAGACAGAAGGTGTATCTTGAAGAAATTCGAGATGAGCCTATGAGGCAAGACTTTACGAGTGATGCTGATGTAGCAGAACGAGTTGAGGCACCTGTGGTAAGAGAAGAACTGCCACAACCACGAAGGTCGGAAAGGCCACGTCGCGCTACACAGAAAATGAATCTCCTAGTTACGGGAGAGCGCGACATATTGTTGATGGACAACGATGAGCCTAGGACCTATGCGGAAGCTATGATGGACCCAGATTCCGAGAAATGGCAAAGTGCCATGAGATCCGAGATAGATTCCATGGCGCAAAATCAAGTTTGGAACTTAGTTGACCCGCCTGATGGTGTGAGACCCATCGAGTGCAAATGGATCTTTAAGAGAAAGAGAGATGTAGACGGAAATGTTAACGTCTATAAAGCACGACTTGTTGCAAAAGGTTTTCGACAAGTTCAAGGAGTTGACTACGACGAGACATTCTCTCCAGTAGCGATGCTTAAATCTATCCGGATCATTCTAGCAATAGCTGCGTATTTCGATTATGAGATATGGCAAATGGATGTCAAAACAGCTTTCCTCAATGGGAACCTAGAGGAGGATGTATACATGATACAACCAGAAGGTTTTGTCAATCCAACTAATGCTGGAAAAATTTACAAGCTTCAGAAATCAATCTATGGATTAAAGCAAGCATCTCGGAGTTGGAACCTTCGTTTTGATGAGGTAGTCAAAGGGTTTGACTTCCGGCAGAATGAAGAAGAGGCTTGTGTTTACAAGAAGGAAAGTGGGAGCTCTGTTGTATTTCTAATCTTGTATGTGGATGACATATTGTTGATTGGGAATGATATTCCTATGCTAGAATCCGTTAAGACTTCGCTGAAAAATAGTTTTTCTATGAAGGACTTAGGGGAAGCTGCATACATTCTGGGCATAAGGATCTATAGGGATAGATCAAGGAGGCTTATAGGATTAAGTCAAGATACTTATATTGACAAGGTGCTGAATCGGTTCAGCATGGAACAGTCCAAGAAAGGGTTCTTGCCTATGTCACATGGCATACACCTCAGCAAGACTCAGTGTCCTACGACGACTGATGAGCGGGAGCGCATGAGTAAGGTTCCTTATGCTTCAGCAATTGGATCCATCATGTACGCCATGATAAATACTCGTCCAGATGTCTCATATGCTCTAAGTGTTACGAGCAGACACCAGACTAATCCAGGTGAAAGTCACTAGACAGCGGTGAAAAACATTCTTAAGTACTTTAGAAGGACTAAAGATGTGTTCCTAGTCTATGGAGGTGAGGAAGAGCTCATTGTAAAGGGTTACACTGATGCTAGTTTCCAAACTGAACCAGACGATTCAAAGTCGCAATCAGGATTTGTATTCACAATAAACGGTGGTGCTGTAAGCTAGAAAAGTTCTAAGCAAGATACTGTGGCTGATTCTACAACGGAAGCAGAGTACATCGCAGCTTCGGAAGCGGCGAAGGAAGGTGTTTGGATGAGGAAGTTTCTCATTGAGCTTGGTGTGTTTCCCAATGCATCTAGCCCATTGGAACTCTACTGTGACAACAATGGGGCAATTGCACAGGCTAAGGAGCCGAGGAATCACCAGAAAAACAAACATGTACTGCGGAAGTTTCACCTCATTCGAGAGTTCGTTAGACGTGGTGAGATAAAGATATGCAAAATACATACGGATTTGAATATTGCTAATCCTTTGACAAAGGCTCTTCCACGGCTTAAACATGAATCACACACGAGAGCTATGGGTATTAGATATCATTTAGATTAGCTCCAGTGTGAGTGGACAATGTTTTGTATCGATGACATATTGTTTATTTATTGAATATCCATGAAAGGCAACTTGTATATGATTAGCAATTATGTGAATTGTTTGTGAAACTCAATACTTGTATGGTTATTCAAAAGGATTGTCCCTAATTTGATTAGCACATGTATTAGTTGATGACTATGTTTCACAAGTCATGGACATGGAGATGTCAAACTAATAATGTGGGCACATGTATGACATGGGGCTGGACTGACCCGGTTTGAGACTTGTTTATCTCTTCTTCACAACGCGTATGCTTTGTCCTTAGACCTGAGATTGTCGTATGTACTCAAGATGTGAATTGACCTACTTAGGGACTACCAAACGCTGCACCGTAACTGGGTAGTTATAAAGGTGGTTTTCGGGTTTGTCAGGAAGCATGCTGTGAGGCATGGTCAATCAAGATGGGATTTGCCCCTCTCTATACGAGAGAGATATCTCTGGGCCCCTCGAGTGATCGGATCAAGAAATGCATGGTCGTGCTAGGTTAAGTGTTAACCTCTTGAAGGATCCGACTCACAGATTCGAGAAAGGGAGGTCTTACTTGGAGTTAGACCAAATATCGTGAGGCAAAGGGAATAGCTTGTACGTGATGTTGTGGTGGTTCGTCTGATATGATCTTTACGTATTCATGGGAGTTGACACGTCTTGCTAGAGGCCGCTATCAACTATTGGAACGAGTAGGAGTACTCGAACCATGTCTATGTGTACGTGAACCCATAGGGTCACACACTTAAGAGGTTTGGAACACTGAAAACTTGCTTATGAGATTGTCTCTAGTGCAAGTGGGAGATTGTTGGGAATATGCCCAAGAGACAACTGGATTCGATCCACTAGTCTTAATGGGCCACAAATGTTGTGAAGCCCATTACCAGGGGAAGGGGTGCTTTATTTATTAGTCTGATATTGCTAATGGAATATGGTGTGGAGAATTTCATCCAAATAAATAGAGACCAAACCCCTCCTGAGAAATATATGACTTCCAAGCAATAGTTGCTTTTCTCCCCATCGTGCTCGCGGACCTAGCAGTCCGGTGCGCGACGTTTCAATCCTCGTACGTGTGGATACCTCGGAGGTGCTGCGCTTGGAGCACAAGGACGAACCGCACGTGCAGGACCAGACGGACGTAAGCAACTGCACTGCACTGCCACTTCGACGCGTTCGTCTACATCGAGACGGCTTCCGCTGCAACTGCGCGTCTAGTGGTAACAATCTGTGATCTATAACTGCTGTTGTTCCTATTTTGGGTGAACGAGTTTTTGTGTGAGCTAGCGTAGCATCCATCGTTACCCAACACTTTTAACATCATGCAATTTGAATCATGGAACATCAATTGGACATTCGAGGGCCATCCGGGTTTTGCTAGAGATGTAAGATGTTGTGACTCTGTGAGTGACATTGGACATTGTACAATTGAACATGACATACTAGACCGATATATTTGGAACCACTATCAGCTTCAGGAATTTATTTGTGCAGATCAGCATACTGCATACTCTGTTTTCTTTTTGTTGTATGTAGAGTGTTTTCCCCCAAGGAAACGTATCTGCAAATGTTGGGCACGTACCACTGCGCTGCAAAATTTTTCTTTTGCTATCCTGCTGAACTGGCGCTGGATTGCCTGTAGATTTACTCCATCCGTCTCAAAATATAAGACGTGGTCAAACTTGGCACAGTCTCCCATATCAACATTTGACTCTTCATATTTCAAATACTATAATGTTTGAAGCAACAAAATCATAGTTATATAAAAGTACTTTTAAATACAAATTTAATGGTATTATTTTTGTTAAGAAAAACTTTAATTATGAAAGATTAACTAAAGGTCAAATTTTTTAAAGTTTAAATCTTGAATTACGTGCGCGTCTTATGCTGTGGGACGGAGGGAGTATCATGGAGGGGACCGGCACTTCTAGTCGGAATAAACTATGCTTGCATAATGTCCACAAAGGTCTGTTTTTTTTTCGTTCCACGAGGCTTATTCTCTTAGCACTGCTTGTGCCCCAACGGGAGATATCGTTCTCCAGTTGCAGGTACGAGGCTTCGAAAAGATTAAGAGAAAGAAATTACTCTCCGCAAAGGTTTCGCATATATTGCACATAATCTTCTCTCGGTCATTACTTGAAAACGGTTTGGCATTTGCATATTCTTGTATCAGCCATCGAGAAAAATAGCGGCTACTGTTTTGGTTTTCTTGTCTCAAATATTTGCTCCGTCAGGTGCTTTGTCTCGTAGCAAGGTGAGCCCAAGCCTCACCAGTCACCAAAGTGAGTTACCGGGAGCTCACCGGCCACCGCACAGGACGTCACACGGCCACAGCACGAGCGTATATATCCAGGAGGATATTTGGACGGGGACGGACGGACGAGGACGAACCTTGTGTCCGCCCCCCCTTTCTGCCGACTGTGGCTGGATTCCAGTGCATGGCAGGGGGGAAAGGGAAACCAACTTTTGCTCTTTTCTCCCGTCGACAAAGTTTGGATTCGGAGAAGGATAGGATAGGATGAAAACCATGCTATGCTACGCACCAAAAGTGACATGACATGATCACGCGACATGCCCCACGCCCACCCGCGCGGCGGCGAGCAACCACTGCTCCGGCACGGCGCCGGAGCCGACCGCCTCCTCCCCCTCCCGTGCCCCGCTTCGTTTCTTTCCCGCACGACGACGAGATCGTGGGACAAGGAAGGCCGGGTCGTGGTCATTTAGACCAGGGTGCACGGATAGGTACCCGACGACGCGGTGGACGGCGGCGAGGGGACGGCGCCCCGGCGCGCCGCCGCTTTTCCAGCCCACTGGATAGGGTGGTGGGGTCGCGCTCTGGTCTCCGGTGCCTCTCCCGGGCGCGCGCCGCCGACCGGCGCCCAGCTGCACCGCACAACGCCGGCACTTCGCTGTCCGAAGCGATGTGTTACAGGGACAGGGACAGGGACAGGCCGCGTAGGCAAAAACAGGTTGCCTGACAGCTCCGGGTCCGTGGTAAATTTGCCCAGCGTGGTGACTTGAGTGACTGTGTGATCTGGACAGGTCCTCGGAGTTACCTGGTTTCTGATGCGGTCATTCGTGATTCGTCCATCTCCATCGTCCATCGCATTCTGTTGTTCCCGGCTCTGCATCGACGCATTTGTAGCCATCTCACCGTGGTAATCTTGGAGCGATCATCCGGAGATATCCTGGGAGGATTTGCACGAGATGAACGGATAAGATTCGGCGAAGATGGGGACGTGATGGATGGGGTTTCCCCTGCAGATTGAAGAGGACAGCGATCGGGACTAGGAAGTGGCCGGTGGACGCGGAGGAGCAGCAGCATGTGATTAGGTACTTGAGCTAGAGCATGGGGTTTGTCATCTTTGCTAGGTACTTGAGCTAATATAGCCTTTCTGAAAAGGCATGAGTCCTCTTATGTATTATCTGTATGAAAGAAAATAGCATTATTGGATCCCTGAATTGGTGCTGCAACATCTGAGATCCTGGCTGCAGCCATCCCTGAGCGATCTTAGGGCTCATTTATTCAGCTGTGCGAGAGTTGATTCACCAGAAGATCTCCATATAGCTGTGAACTCATCAGCATTCAGGGTCCAGAAGCTAAACTAGGGGATCAGTTTATGAAAATCTTCAATAACTGCCAAACATTCTTCGTCGCGTTACACTCAACTAACACCAGAAGAGTTTGGAATACCTACAAGATTAGCATTTTAGCTAATATAATTTTTCAACTGAACCGGTTCTGACTTCTGAGTACAATGAATTCACGAAAAATGCCTTTTTTCTGTTCCGAAACTATTATCTATATATCCAAGATATATAAAAAATGTTGATGTGTCAAGAGAGAAAAGACAAGCTAAAGCATATTTACCGTCAACAGTTGAAAACGGTATGCAAACTGAAACCACTCGATCAAAATGTCAGGTCCGAGCTTGCCATATATCTTGTCCCTAGTATAGCTAGAGGACGAAGCTAACTCAGGGGTACAGTTTATGGAGCCCATATTATGGCAGTTCACTCGTTTATTCCAGCTTCGGGTGAATGATAATAACCTTCTTGTGTGTTATCTAAAAAAATAGCATTGTGTTTCTAAAAAAAGGAAAAGGTAAATGTAAAAACTCAAACAACAACAAAAAAAGACTGCATCTGTTACTGCTGAACAAACTTCTCTTTCATAGTTTCATGGGGATTGGGGAACCATATAATTTTTGCAGTCAATGAAGTTTAGAAAATAATATAGATAGCACATCAGTAGATCACTAATTTTCTTGGATGAAACCATGAGTAGCTCACTATTGTAGTATGATTGACAAACAACGACAATGACGACAAAGCCTTATAGTCTCAAGTAAGTTATAGAATAGGCTATATAGCACACTGAGCAATAACAGTGACAACCATAGGCTATACGTGCAAATAAATGTTCAAACTATATTATTGACAATACCTAATTCCAATACCAAACTAAAACTGTCAACTGGCACTTATTTGGTTGGAAGGTTTAAAAAGGTTTCGGTGGTGATATTTTGGTTAGAATTACTTGGGCACCATGATAAGAAACTAGAGTGCTCTCGAGTATTTCCTGATTTCATATGAAATTGAGGTGATGGAAACCAGATGTCTGTTCAAAGCTGAGCCCCCTGGGATTTTTTTCACACATTCTGAGAGTCTGTTATAGTCATTAAGCAACTGAGCCATTGCTGCTTTTAGAACCGCCATCCCAGACAAAAGGTTACTGCAAGAAGTTACAACTTCATTGTGCATGACCTCTAGAGCACTCCTCCAATTCATGGCGAAGTTCTTCACAACTGGCTCAACGTCGGCAGTGTTTGAGTGCTCCATGAATAACAGGTCTTCAGCTAAAAGACAACAGGAATAATCAGTTCTGCATAGCATTCACATCAGCTGGCATTTAAGTTATCTGCAACTTACAAACATGACTCCTCACAAATTGAAGTAAATCGCTGAAATGTTCCATGAGCAAATCCTCCTGTACCCCAACAAAGATGAAAAGAAACACACAGTTCAATAAAATTAATTTCAGTTTAAAAAATGGAGTACATGAATATTTTTTAAGAAAACAAGACCCAACCTAGGAGATGTTTCAAAAAAAGACCCAACCTAGAAGGAATTAGACGATTTTTTATTAAGAAGAAGTATTAGGCACCTAAATTCGGGTTGAAGAGAACTCAAACCTGGGTTGTTAAGATGCATAATCACACCTCCCACCCCAACAAGTTGAGCTAGGCTCACTTCATGAACCTAAGAATATTTATCTTGATAAAAAACTGAAAATAGGCCAGTGGTGTAGTGGTGGGTAGGCTATTCAACCACTGTCACCTGGGTTTGATTGCTGGACATTTTGGTAAAAGAAAATGAAAGCTTGAGGGACACAAAAATCATTGGTAAATCCAAATATTGATTGTAAATATTCTATTGTAATCATATCTTAATGTCCACATACATGTACCATATGGCTTGTTGTGAACAAACATTAATCAGAAGACTTAAGATTCAAGAAATATTTTTTCAATGTCTAGTTTGCATATCTTTATTCATTCCCAAAGTTTAAAGAATGGACGGTGACCCGCCAGCTACCTACAATAAACTGCGTGACTGTCTGCATAATTGCATGAGTGCATTATGCAAGTAAATTTTATAAAGACATTGGCTTAGTTCTGTGTACCAATTATTTTCACATGATTATGTCTTGTTATCTATAAATGTATTGCATCGACATATAAGAAATATAGTAAAGGGTCAAAATCACCCGTTGCTATCTAATAGTCACCATCAATCGCCTACTGCAGTTTTTCCAGTGGAGACTGGAATTCAACCTAGCATAAAGTTTAAACAAAAGTACTACATCTAAACTGGCGGAACACACAAGCTAGAACCAGTCTGTTAGTATGATACAGTGGCTCAATAATTGTACATAGCCAGGTATTGAAGACATGAGAGGATTGGTTTACCACAAAAGCCATCATGTTACTTTGTAGCTTCTCTTCAAAATATCTTAGCAGATTTTTAGCTTCATCACCAGCTTCCTGGGAAAAGGAAAATAGCTGCAACAAACATTCGTAAAAATTGGAAAGAATATAAGACGAAAAACTACAGATTGAGGCGTGAACCTTCATGACAGAGATGGCCATGTCATAATTATTCAAAACAAAAAGGTGCTGCAGCTTGGAAGTCGTAAAATTTTGGGCAAGCCTAATAAGTAGAACATCAATAGCTGACCGCAAGCGTTCCAAGTTCATATCAAGCTGCAGAAATTTTGAATCATACTATCATATAAGCTGGCAAAGCTAATTAGAGCATCCACAGAAGCAAGAACACTATTGAAAAAGCTAAATGGTGAAACAATATCATATTTAGGAGTGAATTTGGGACTGGAATTGCTGACCCCTGCCCCACAATTGTTTCTGAGAAAAGGTTCAAAACTGTTTAATGTTTTGAGTATGGTTGTAAAGAAAAGTATAAAGACATGCTAGCAGATAAGTTCTATGGCGCAGTGGCCAGATAATTGTTTCCCAATGCATTTTTTTAAACTATGAAATTTCATAACTTCATGCTAGCAGAATATGTCATATTTAAGTAACCATGTAAAAAGTACAGTTTTGTCAATACAAACTTAGAACATATCCAGTGGCTGTTTGCAATATTAAAATGACAATGGTATTACATAATTCTACAAACCTGACCGTCTCCGCATTCAGCATTAAGTTGGACGAGGGATGCTGTGAACTCCACGTAGCACCTTACAATATGGTGTGGATGGGTACCATCTATCCATAACTTCTTCACATCGCAGTGATATAAGCTTTGAAGGTACATGTCAAACAGTACCTTGAAACGGGGCCAGAGATACATGACAGCCTAACGCGGATAGGAGATGGTCACAATTAAGATTTTTTTAAAAAAAAGAACAAGAAGTGGACATTGACTACAGAGTGACAGATTCATCGCTCATACAAAGTTCTGGCTCATTACGAACCTTATCAAAATAGTTCTCAAGACAAGGAAGACATCTCTTGGACATAACCAACTGAAACAAAAAGAAAGGCAATAAGACTCATCTTATCTCCTTGTGCAAACAGAAAGTAGTTTAACATGGTGAATTAAAAATCGTAATGTGTTATATTAGAAAGATAAGAAAAAAATTTCAGAGCAACTAGAATCTGTGTGATCAGCAATAACTATCTTTCTGTTGATTACAAAAATTGATACATTGTGCCTATACCTTCCTACCTGGTGCTTCCTAGTTATGCAGATCATGAGCATCAGGCATACAGCATCATGACAGTATGGAAGAGTAAGATCCAAATGTTGATCAATAACAGCAAAAGGTCCTGAAAATAATGACAAGGATATGAGGTTTTGTCACAACGTTTGAAGCTTTTGCCACATAATTTGCCCCTCCAAAGGTTGCCCTTTCAGGATTTTATGCCCCAAATAATGAAATAGGATTTGCCTATCTTAATTTGTGTTCTCAGTATTTCCCACTTTGGGTGTATTATCTCAGTTTTTTAGTCAAAATACCAAGTGGAAACATGCTTGTGCCAAGAACCCAACTACTCGCTGCCATGTCCATGGTCGAGCCAGATCGGTAGCACAAATTTATACCACATTTGCTTAACCCAATCACATTCACCCCCATTTTCTTGACATGTTCATGTTTCACTCTATACATGGCCATGACATAATGGTTATAGTTTGTCTAATATATTCTTTTGACAGTTAAATTAGGCGTATTAGATACCAGCATAATCTTTTCCCTGATGAATTAAAGAGTGTGTCCCGGAATACAGAGGAGAGAAGACAAATGAATCATAAAGCTACACAAGAATGTACCTTCAAAAACTTGATAAAACAATGACTCTTCGCCAAATAATGCTTCAATGAAAAGATACCTGGAAAGTAGAACAAGGAAACTATGAGTAATGTCAGCATACTCACTTATGGTACTTGACACTAGATTGAATTGATAGATACTCAGAGCTAGCAGTGTCCATCAGAAGCTTCTGGAGGCTCCTGAAAATAACTTCATATGGGTATTTACGAGAGTTGACTTGAGATATATGAGGAACCAAGCCAGGTTGATCAATCTCCTGAAAAGTAAGAGAAACATATTATAGATAGAACAATCCTTATTAAGCAGTCTTTGCCAAATGTTGCACCTTGGAAGCTTAGGGCCCAAAAAATGCAACATTTTGCATTCAAGATAAATGTTTCCATGACATTTCTCTGAACACGAAAAGAATATTAACAGAACAAAGCACCCTCTTTAACTGAGTTCAATAATGTACCTTCAGAATATTTGCACGTTCACCTAATGAAAACATGAAACGGTGATCTCTCAAATGGTCCCTTCCCCTTGTTATAATATCAATGATACTGGTATCATATCCACTTAAATCACTGGATACACCAATATCTAGTTTCAACCTCTCCAGTGCTTCTACATACACACGGAAGTATGTGCTCAGCACCTGTTTTCAAAAAGGAAAAAAAAAAAGAAGGTAAGAACAAACTGGATTCAAGGTGTCAACGAACCTAACTATCCGGTGTAACAAACTTACGTTGGTGGTAACAGGCCACAATGACTATGGGCACAAAGCAGATATACAGCCAAGTTTTTCTTGATAAAAGAAGTGTGTTATATCATATTCTGAATTCATAAGCTTCCTTTATGAATGGAAAATTAATAGATACCTATGATTTGAGAATCAAATCACCAATAGGTAGAATGTACACTAGTGACTGCACAATGACATATTAGTAGGTTGGATGACACTGAGATCAGATAGCTATGCAAAAAGACGGTTCTATTGAAATCACAGTGGCCAGTAGGCATCACCATATTAGTTAGCTTAGGTAACAATGTGCTTCAGATGTCCGGAGATGGCAGCTATAATGTTCCATAAGATACCATAGGAGGGGAAAAAGGATGCAAATGCTGAAGTGCAGAAAGTGAAAGGAATGCGTTTTCACTCGTCAAGTGTGGGCTTTGATTTTCCAGCAGCTAGGCCTCAACAATCTGACTCCAGATCCTGCTGCGTCTCGTTTCTCCAAGTGGTGGTGGTCAGCAATCTCTTTGGTGCCTAAGGATGACCGGAAAGGTTTAAATTCCCTGATTATCCTAGTGGCTTGGGAGGTCTGGAAGCACCGCAACTCCTGTGTTTTTGAGGGGACTAGTCCTAGCATTCAGGAGGTTCTCCGAGCTGTTCATACCGAGGGCAACCTTTGGTGTAATGCTGGAGCTAAAAAGCTCCAGGAGCTGTTGTTGAGGTCGCCGGCTTTGGGCATTTAGGCCCTTAGGTCCATGGTCAAGTTTTTTCCTTCTATTTGTGGCGCGTCTTTTTTATTTTAGTGTGGGTGTGGTACTGTGTTGGTTCTTGTATTTTTTTCTCTCTACCTTAATGAAATGACACGCAGCTCTCCTGCGTAGTTCGAGAGAAAAAAAAGGAAAGTGAAAGGAGGCTGGAGCTTGATGCCAGATTAAAGGAATCATAACTCGTACTTCCAGAGTCTTGAGACTAGCTGAAATATTCTGAAAGCAAGTCTAGCTGCAGTTTTGATGATGCAAACCGATACCCAAATGTAGAAGTTTTAGTATAGTCGATGCAGTCACCCAAACTTGAAATGACAGCAAAGGCTCATCTTGCCTCCATCTAGTTAAGTCACTTCCAGCCACTGAGGCTTATACCTCAACACCATCCAACCCCAAGTGCATGATACCAGGCACATCTTGAAAACCCTGTTCGGATTCATCAACCTTTCGTACAGACTTAGTCATGGAGAAACTGATTATAATATCATTCAGGTTTACCTTGTTCATTGTGTCGACATATGATGCACACAGATCACCATATGTCTCTGAACCATGCTCTTTAAGAAACAGAATGAGGTACCTGAGAAACCATGTAGGTAATAATTATCCCATGCAGTAAATGAACAGAAAGTGGTCTGCATTTTATTGCATAGACAACAGCAGCATAACTTAAGGAACCAAGTGTGCCTTTTTAGTTTAATTATTGTTAATGCAACTATACGATGACTAACATATCTGATAAAAAATGAGTTCACCTATGCGAAATTTAATTTTGGCACTGCATATACCTATGTTTCTGAAGCAAATTTTGTTGCAGTATCTGTATATTAGTTCCAGGCTTTCTCATAGCAAAGAAAATCTCGATAATATGGCTGGAAACCTGAAATATGGGCATGAAACATCACTCCAGAGCACAGATTCTAATCTACCTAATTAACATAAGCAGAAATTAAGAGGAAATAAACATATAGTCTATTAGAACCAGAAACAGCGAATAACCTAGATGAGTAACCTTGGAAAGTGCCTTTTGCCGAAGCCTTTCCAGTTCCTGCGTAATATCTTTCAAAGCTTTTGATGCATTAATCAGTGGATCAAATTGAACAAATTTCAACTTTTTGCTAAAAATCTCCAAACTTCTGGCATAAGCATCATTTATCTGCCAAAAGAAACTGGAATAGCAAGTCATATGAACTATACAAAAGAAACCAGAATAGCAAATCACGGCTGCCAAAACTGTGACAATTTGCATTGTGGGAGACAAATTCGAAGTAAACAGTCATAATGCAAAACCATGAAACATCTGACTTTCGTAGAACACTACCTCTCCATTAACAAGAATATCTACCAAACCAGGAGGAGCAATTATCTCTTCAACAAATCCAGCAAGCTTTGTCTCAACCAACTGTGCATGTTTAAGATTTCATGTGAGCACATTTAATGATAAATGGTGATAAAGGCTAAAATAAGTGCGCCATATGTTACAGTAGAAAGGTATTCTAAGTGGAAGGATCAATCAAATTTCTGTGAAAAATCATGTTACTTTAGGCTAATTTGTGAAAGTACAGGATTTTTTTATGTATAATCATGATATGCAGGCTTGTCTTGACCTTGCGGTTCTTCAGTTTCACACTTATATCCCAGGATTTCACCTGGAGGCTTCTAATTTCCGAGCTAATTGAACCTATATGAACCTGCCAAGTGAATCATCATGAAAACTAATTTCAGTGATTTGATTATAATCATTTGAGCAGAAGCAGCTACAGAACATCTTCGTGCAAATTTAGTAAAATGTAAAAAACCACAAGTAACTTGTAAAGAAACACTATAAGCTATAAAGTCAGTGGCAGAGGAAGGCCTAAGGCCACTAGGGCCGTGGCCCTAGGCGTCAGCCCACGATTTCCACACTGTAGCATATTGTTGTACCAAGGCCCGATCTACCATGGAGTGGCCCTAGGCATTGGGCTGGCCCAGCTCCACCCCTGGATGAAGTTAATTAGTAATCTGGTTTTCCTTTTACTAAAAGTGATACATGAGCATTTTCTCTTGGTCAGAAACAAATAGTAATTTGGTTTACAAAATGTCACAAAACCCATGTTGTTTATATCCATACGGCAATGTACTTCACCTACCTGGAACCCACTAAGAATTGATCCTATTTGTGACAAAATAATGTCGCATTCATGTATCTGATCACGCAACAGAGCAAGGTTGTCGTTATCTTCAATATAATCCTGAGGATATGAAACAAACATTTCAAGTGTTTAGATGCAATATTTCCACAAAAAATTTAGAACGGATCGATCAAAATATGCAAAATATCAGAGCATGTGATTTGATAAAATGTAGAACAGGTCATGGCTCACTATGAAAAAGATATAGAGCTATTTCATAATTCATACAATGCTATTGAATAAACTTACCTGCAAATAAGTTACAACACAAAGTTCCAGAATATAAGGTACCAATCAAATACTATTTTTTATATAAAAAACAGGTATCGGAATATGCCATTTCAAGCCACTAGAATTAGGGAACAAAGCTCTATGTCTGTGTCCTTAAGGGTAGCTTACATAAAACATTGGATGCTTCTGATTTTGACTTTAACAAGGTCCTTGCATATTTGATAGTTCCTTGTATTTAGCAGTTAAACAACATGATACAGTAATCCATCATGAAGACAATGTCCAATAAAAGCATCCAAGCTAACTAAGATTCAGAACAACCTTTTTAGCCAGATAAGACAGAATTGACAATACTTTAGGGCTCTAATAACTTAAAAAGAGAATGTGGCTAGGCATCAGTATATATACTTAGTTTCTAGGCTTCGGATGAGCAAACAAAACAATAGTGATAGAAAAGAATCAAAACATAGTTTTGTTATGCTTGAATAAAAACTGGATGGGATATATTGTTGGTAATGGTACTTGTCCTGAGTTTCATGACATAACCATTTTTTTTTGTGAGGGAAATATAGTTTCAGAAAGGAAAATATACATCCACTGAAGTGGACCCCAACAGTACCATATAATAATATGCTAGCAATAACTTCTGAATAAAGAAAACGTGCTGCAATTTAATATTGTGGTTACAATACATTAGCAGTGGCATAGATAAAGCTTTCAGCAACTCATACTTTGATCAGATCTTCTTCAATATGGCCAAGGTTACCCTCAACCAATGTTGCCAAGCCTCGCTGTTTTTCACCATTTGTTAATATAGTTACTAGTACCTGGAGACAACATAGAGCAACATATAAGCTTTTTATATGACTGTGAATGAGGAAAGGCCCTCAAGCCCTCTATGAATTTGGTTGAGGTATGTTGGGGCTGGGCGTAAGCAAAGGGTAGTTAGTTCAAGTCCTATTTACTTCGAGTATTCATGTATCATAAGCCAAGTGCAGAGTATTTTATTTCAATCTTTTTAAAATGCCAAACATCATTTGGAAGGTCTGAATTTTTGACATTTAAGTCCAAAATGCATCCTCAATGTGAAAATGATATAAGCCCAAGAGTACAGATGAAAATATCCGACAACATGCAAATCAATAGTCATATAAAATGGCGAATGAGAAATATCTATGGGCCTTGACTCACGTCGTAGTTCTTGTGCTCTTCAAGTTCCTCTTCCAACTCATCGAGTGATATATCCTCACTGTTAGAATGATCCAAAAATAAAATCCAATGATGTGGTGATATACCGTTTGGTTAAATAGCATTTAAAATACAATCACCCTGTGAATCTCTAAGCATTTTACATGTACAGGTCATTTTCGCAGTATATGCAAGGCACGTAATGTTGAAGGGATAAGAAAAACAGAACTGCAGTCCGCACTCCGCAGTACAGTTCCAATTTAATCCTACCAAAAAAAGATTATTACTGCACCTTTCAGAATCCTCATCAAAGGAGAAAAAACGGCCGAACTGTTCTTCGATCCGCTGCTCACGGGCCCCAGCAGCCATAAGGGGTTGCTGATACCACACCTGTAGTTCTTCTAACAAACAGTTAAGAATCAGCTTAGAGGCAGATCGCATTCGTGGTCTGAAAGGGAAGGACCGAGGATGCAATGCAATGCACGCGCAATTGAACCAGCCAAAAATATATGGAAAAAATCGCAGGCTCGGAAGTCGTTCAATAGGGGCAGGGGATAGATACCTCACCTCGATCGACTTGGGATCCGCGGCGCCGCCGCTCGGCTACCGCGACGACGAGGAGGAGCCTGGCTGTTGTTGCCCTCGATCTCGCTGCCCTCTTCTCACGATCGGGAGCGCACGGACCGGAGGATGGGGAAAGCGGGGGAGGCCAGGGAAATGGAGAGAACGGGAGGCGCGATCCGATTCGAGCGTTTGCGCCTGCGACCGCGCCGGCGCGCGTTTTGAACCGATCGATCGCCACGCTGTGGAATCGGAAGGCGTCGTGTCGTGTCGGCTCTATTTCTGGGTTTGGACTTTGGAGCGGCCTGGTGGTGGCTGATGGTCAGGTAGGCGGTAGCGGTAGCGGTAGCCGTGCCGGCAACCGGCGCTGTGACTGCGGAAAAGTGTGCGCAGCGCAGGAACTTGAACCGGCTGCTAATGGGCGCGGGTGCCGGGTGGGCGCGTGTGTTGGACGCGACGCGACACGCGATCGGCTCTCGGCTAGAGGCGGTGGTGCGCTCCGGTTCGCACCCACGCACCCCACAGGCCAGGCTGGGTGCGCCGTGCGTCTCGGCCGGCCCGTTCCACGTTTACTCCAACTCAATCCACTCGACCACTGCCTGGGGCGGCGCGGCACTCGGGTAGTATGCTAGCAGATCGCAACCGGAGTCTCGTGCTTGTGTAGCACCTCGACGATCCGGCCTGCTGAAGGCAATTGTCGATCTAGCGAGTATTGTATGATGGTCCATTCATATGTGAGTGTAGGACAGAATTACGTGCTCGTGCCTCCCAAGGGCAGCACGTTCTAGTACTGGCTCTACTTTTGCTATGCAGATAAAAAAGGACAGCTGCAACTCAGTGAGCAGCGGAAACCACAAGGCGGCAAAGGAACACCCACTGACAGTGCGTAGCCGTCCATAGCACGCAGAATGGCAGATGCAGTGAGCCCCCTCTGCAACCATACGACGAGCACGCAAGCACGTACAGGTCGCACGGCAGGCACAGCACATGTCTAACGACTCCACGCATTCGGCACCACGCCGACGGGTTAAGATAGGTTTGGTATTCACCATTTCATGAAGCGGGACCAATCGACAAATCTGCACATAAAGTCTCAAACTCTCTCAACGCAACGCGCAAATTCTGCTGCGGGGGCAGTTTTTGCGCCTTGTGTACATATGACCTAATCAACACCGAGAATACAACTAAAGTGAACAGATTGTTCCATAGCAAACAGACTGTAAAATTCCTTTGGTTCTTTCATGTCTGTAGCCTGTAGGTATAGTCACGGTGACACATAAGTACTGCAGACTTTTGGAAGGATCGCCAAGAGGTTAACCTGAAAGCAGATTTTTTTTAAAAAAACTGTTAGTTCTTGTTGGCAGCAACCACAAAACCAGGTGTTAAAAGAAACACAAAAGTAGGAATGGTACTTCAGGTGTGAGGAAGGAAAAAGTCACGATTGAGTCATTGCACAAGCAAACAAAGGTGTTGCTTGTAAGGGGAAAAAAGATCAAACAGATTGAAGCCAACATATGTTGAAATTGAAGCATATGTATGTCTGGTAAAGAGTGCAATCTTATACCCAGAAAGATCTACCATGTTCCTGAGACAGTTTAGAAACTTCATTAGAGCAACCGATTCTTTAAATAATGCAGAAGCATGCATTTAGTGACTTTTTCTATGTTCACGTCGTTGTCCTCTAGAAAATACCGGCTTCTCTACGGTTCCTATTTTAAAATATAACGAGAAAAGTATGAATTTCACTGTCAAACACTTGAGATCTTATCACTAGCGTTATGGATGATGTGTATAGACCTGTTTTCATTAGATAATACACTTCAGACATCAAACAATGAAAAGAGGACAAATCATATGTTCTGTGATTGACTAAATGTGAGCAAGGTGGTCAAGTGATTATAAAAATGCAGAAAGAGGGATATGCGGAACAAAGCTAATCCAAGCTATTTCGGTTCTGGTGATTGACCTTTACTTCTGAATCACCATCAAGCCATTCCAAAAAAAAAAGTAAACTAAAAAACAATAGAAATAACCTAGAGCAACACCAGGACTTACTAGAAAGAGGCAAGGAGCAATACAGTGGTATGAGTGTTTTTGTTGCAATGCAACCATGCATCCAATCCGATGTTAATAAATTGACATTTGTTACTAGGGTTGATGAAGGACACAGAAAATTATGGACAGCTGAGCACCTCACAATCCAAGCCATCGTTTATACATTTAATATATTGTGCGATAATTATAAAAAAGTAAACGGAAATGACTGATCATAGTTGCCATAACTGATAAATCCATGGGAACCATGTAGGTAGCCAATCATGAAGAAAAGCTAAGCTGACAAAGAAATGATGCTTTCATCTTCAAACATCCCAGAAATCATACTAAGAGGTAGAAGGAAAACCTTGGAAGTAGAATCCATCAGGTTCCACAGGATGGCTAATAACTAGGAACAGGAGAAATTAGATATATAGACATATATGATTACAATAAGAGCATGGCAAAACTGTGAAACAGCACCAACTGTTGCAGAGATATTTTGGCCTAGAGAAGTTGAAGGCAGCCAGTTGAGAAAATGTAATCATGCTGATGACAAGCTTCTCTAGTCTGTAAATTATATCTTCCTAACAGGACAACTGATCTCTACAGTTATGCTAGATATAGCACTTGAAGTTATTGTGCATAATCAAAAAGGTTTATCCTATGAGAAGATAGGGGGCATTTCTGAAGGAAGAAATATCAATGTAATGTAGTTTACACGAGAGGGTTGGAAGCATAGGCTGTGTCAAATTCCTGAAGTTTCCTCTGCTTCAAATAAAGAATTGATCCATAATCATGTGATTAAAGTGGAAGTGAACATTCAGCAAAAAAATAACACGATGTTCCATTTAATATGTACAATTGTAGGATCAGGATCATAAACCCAAAGAACCTAACCAACACATTTAACCCCAAGGCAATTAGTGCATTTATAGGGTACAGAGTACTACCATATTAAAATCCACTGTTCCACCACTAAGATTACAATAGGAATCAGGGAATTCTCATGAAGGGGTTTCAATTCAACTAATAACCTCTACAGATAGAAAATCGCTTTGTCACTCATCGAGTTCTTATTTCTTTTAAGAAAAAAGAAACTTATTGCGAGTCCAAACAGTGAACAAGCATAGGCCATTGTTTCTGTATGACATTGGAAGGTCACTAGTCACTACATCAAAGGGACACCTAAAAGTTGGATATGAATAATTAACTGTACTGCTGCTTTTCCTGATTTATCTGTTTTTCTAAATACTTCCATAAGTCTGATGCCCTTTTAGGATACATGAATGCCATAGCAGTACCACTTTTCCTACATTTGGCGTTTCCTTCCTTACACTACGGTTATAAGAAGAAAACAGTAGTTCCTACAGTCAAAACTCAGGACAAATAAATTGAACTTAGATGAGAGTATAATACTTCCAAACAGATTACGTTACACCCTGAAAAACAGCCAGTAACATAAAAGTGTTTTAGTATGGAAATACCTCAGGGCTGATTGGTGATCAATTCTTGCTGCTGGGTGCGCCTCCATCTTGCGAGCCACTGCCCTGAGAGTTGCTACAGCTGCCGCCATTGTTCCCATCCTGCTGTGATGTTTGCCCTCCCAATCCATTGAACGGCCATGGCAGCGACACATTGAACCTCCTCTCAACCACCCTGGCATTCTCATCCCTTTCCTCCATCCTTTCCTCAGCGGCTGTAGAGCTTTCAGACGCAGCTGCAGCAGCGATACCAACAGGCGGCTGCGGATTAGAGGCCTTACGCCCCTCATAATCAGGATCATCAGTGGGCAGCTCAAAGCGACAGATGGGGCATGAGTTGTGAAGCTCCAGCCAGGGGACAATGCAGTCGGTGTGATAGATGTGCTTGCAGGGCATCTGCTTGGCCACCTCCCCAGGTGAGAAATCCTCCTTGCAGACAGCACACTCGGCGCCCTCTGCCGCGGCGACCATGGCGTTCGTGACAACAACGTCAGGGAGCGAGGAGAGGGCTGACTTGGCGGCCGGCGGTGTGCCGTAGCGGTTGGGGTCGTTCTCGGCGAGCTGCTCGATGAGTTGCTCGAGGCCAGGGCCGACGAAGTAGTCCCCGAAGCTTGCCCCGCCGACGCGGCCGAGGCCGGGGCCGAGGCTGACGCTGGCGTCGTCGAGGAGGACCTGGATGTTGGCGCCTCCCTCCATGAGGCTATGGATATAATTCTGGAAGAACGTGAGCGGGTCGAAGGCCTCGGGTTCGTTCTCGGGGGTCACCGTGCCGGCGGCGGAGCGCGCGCCGCCGCGGCCGCTGCCGCCGACCCTGCTGGATTGTTCACCGAGTCCGAGGAAGGTGTTGAGGATGGAGGAGATGTCGTTGGGCTGGGACGGGGAGGTCGCGGCGGAAGAGGACGAGGACGAGAGGGAAGGGGACCCGCCGGAGCCGGCGGCTGGGGCGGGGGCGGTGCTGGCAGCGGGGATCGAGGAGGAGGCGAAGGGGAACGGGAAGGGGAGCGGGATGAAGGTGGGGGCCGGGACGGTGACCTCCTCGAGGAAGTCGCCCTGGCAGTCGGGGCAGGAGAGCTCCCCGGCGGCGGCGGCCGCCGCCGCGATGAGGACGGTGCGGTTGCATTGGTAGCAGAAGTACTGCTTGCGCGCGGCGGCGGCGAAGTAGGCGGCGGCTGGAGTGGACATGGCGGCGCCCGGCGATCTCGCGGCGGCGGGGGGATTGGGATTTTTCTTTTCCTCTCTCTATATGGAATTTAGGTCATCGATTTTCCACTGTTGTGTTTTGTGGCCTCCGGATTTTATTTATTTATTACGAAGCGTCGGGGCACGGGAGATTAGGGGAGGACACGGACATGGTGTTCGGTTCGGTGATGGTGGGATAGGATCACCGGCCGGTCGCGGTGTTTCATTTGGGGGTAGAACACGGCAGTCACAGAGTTTGGATCGAAACCGTCACTTTTTTCTATACGATACGATGAACTCCTGCGATCAGATCTTATTGGAACTGTATATTTTTTAATAGATGCAAGTAGAAGTGTCGAGTCTTTCTTTTGGACTCGTCAACAAAATAGTTGGTTGGTTATAGACGGAGTCAAATCTGCATGTTATGAACTTTATTATATCTCTTCGTGTGTATAGAATTGGAATTTCCAACAAAAGAGAGGAGGCATGTAAGTTCCCCGGCTTTATGATGGAAGACAACTTTACATTTTAAACAAAATAAATTAGGTCGTTACATACTATAGCATGTCATTATAGTTTTCTATGGCATACACAAAAATTATGCATACATAAAACTGCGTAATTAAATTGTGCATTGAGACTGAACTTATGATATAAGCAGGAATCACAGAATGATTATTGATTACGTGCATCACACGTACGTGCATGGCAACTCACACGTACGTTCACAACAGACAAACGCACACTTAAAAGGTGTAGCTGCATGTTCTACACGTGTCTACAAGCAGTGGCGGATGCATGATTTCGAAATTAGGTGTACATACTACAGACTACAGAGATACTAAAAATCGATTTATATGTCACCATAGAAAAAAGGGGACAATATACGCAATTGCACCTTCATTAACATGTATGGCATTTGAGCAATTGTTGGTCGCTGCATGATATTACTCTGTTCCTGAAAAAAAGGGAAATCATGTTAACGGTCCAAATGGTCCCACTGTAACATATGGTCGATTCAAGAAGCACCTTAGTCGCCAACACCATAATAAATATCTAATAAGACAATTCTAACTAGGATCATAACAATCTTTTCCAATTTACTCACTTTTATCTTAATGAATTATTGCAGCCACCGATGTTGAGGGTTTCTCCTTGCAATTTCACTATTTCAAGTTCTATTGCAATCTCATTACTATGATGCTTTTCATGGTTTGCTTTCAGAATGGAAGTAGAAGATGTCTTTACTTTCTTTTCTGACTCCATTTCACATAGTTGGCAAATAGCACATACAACATCAATCTTTCGTTTTAATCGATCTATGTAAAACCTAAATTGTCAGTTGGCATATAATAGTGTGTAACTGATGAAGTACCAATTAGAGAGTACTACTAACAAAATTTACAGAAAAAAGAGAGCAAGAAAGTAGCATTGCAAGACACCAACCTTCCATACACAAGAATATGAGGTTTCGGCCCCTCTCAAGCATGATATTCCTAACTGCCGACATTGCGTTGCGTCCCATCCTGGTGCTTGCAGACGCGCCTAGAAACCACAAGCGCTCCATCATCTCCACCTCCTCTCGGCCACACTACGACGGGGGAGGCTTCGAATTTGTGACTCGGAAGGTCCCGTGCATGTGTTCTTTTCTGCTCGAGTATGGATAATGTTGCATGCAACAAACGAGCCGGTGCGGCCGAAGCCAAGTTCGGCTAACTGGTGGCAGGCCAGCCCATCATAGTGGCACATGAGAAGAGAGGGGGAAAGGTCTGAGATTCGTTTGGCTCTTTCATGTTTTGGGGCTCAAATATATGTCTTCTTTTTTTTAGATAAAATATATGTGTTCTGGACCAACTACAGAATATGTAAATGAGCTATGCCTATACTTGGGTCCGCCCATGCTACAAGTACAAGCAAGAAGGCCCGATGAATAGAAGGTAAACTAAGAGGTGAATACATCAATTTGTTTCTTAAAATTCAGATTCACCAAGCTAAAATCCTACGTCTACACTAAGTCGCTAACAGGCTCACAATTGAGTTGACTCTCTTTTAACCTTTTATCGCACCATCACCAAGGCACTCACATATCTTTTTAGGTTTACTCTTGATTTATTCCGTTGTGAAGGCAAAATTGGGGTATGCATAGACTTCCTCGTGAGACAAGTGACAAAAGCTTTTGGCACTCACGGTGAAGCCTAGCCATGAAGTTGTCAACTTCGAAATAATTTTAAAACGTCTCTAAATTTGTCATTTAGAAAAAGGACAACAAAAAATATGAACTATCAGATGAAAAAGAAAAAATAATTTTGAAAAGTCTATGAAATCTATCCATTGGAACAAGAAAAAACATTCCTTGTGAGACAGCACAAGTTGTCACCACCTAGAAAAAGGAAAAGCAAAAAAAAATATGAACTATCAGCTTAAAAAGGGAAAAAAGAAAAAAAAATATAAACTGTCCAAAGGAAAATAATTTTGAAAAGTCTGTAAAATCCGTCCGTTGGAAAAAGAAAAAAAATGCCAAATTTACAAAAAAATTGCCCCCATGCAGGATCGAACTACAGACCTTCAGTTTACAAGACTGACGCTCTACCACTGAGCTATAGGGGCTTTTGTATTTCTTGCAAAGTGTAAATTTAATTATCGTGTCTTACATGTGCTAGCTGCCGCCGCTGCCTATTTGCTTCTCCCTCCGCCCGCGTCGATTCATCACTCCTCCCTCTGCCGCCTTTCCAGCCGCCGCCCTCACCTCCCCTGCCGCCGCCGTCACAGGCCTAACTAGCAAGGTGCGAGCCATGGCGAGCCCAGGACGGATCGAGGTGGACAAGTTGAGCGTGGAGCAGATCAAGGGGCTCAAGGAGCAGACGGATCTGGAGGTCAACCTCCTCCAGGACAGCCTCACCAAGATCCGCACCGCCATCACCCGCCTCGATAGCGCCTCCGCCGCGCTGCATGACCTATCCCTCCGCCCCCACGGTGCCTGTCCTCTCCTCCCATCCCCGTTGCTTCTCTGAGTCGCGCGTCGTTTCCTCGTGCTTCCAGCGTCGATTTGGTTGATAGCTAACCCTTTGTTTCGGTGGTGAGTGTGCAGGGAAGAAGATGCTCGTGCCGCTCACGGCGTCCCTCTACGTGCCCGGCTCTCTCGACGATGCCGAGAAGGTCCTCGTGGACGTCGGCACTGGTTACTTCATCGAGGTAACCTCGCTTGTTGCGATGTTCTTTTTTGGGGGGAGATATTGTTGCAATTTGTTCGAGAGATATTGCTAGCTTGTGCTTTACTTCTTCAGTAAAATTATTATCTAGATTATTATACAGATTTGGGCCAATAAAGGTACTTCGATTGTATCAAACATTTGGGTTCAACACGGTGTATCAAATTATTATCTAGATTATTATCTTTGATGACTGATTAATTGGCGTCAGATCATCATGTTGAAACTACATACTATATAATTGCATAAGGAAAGGGTTGGTTGCTGTGTACCACAATACATTTCTCTCAGCCAGTTTGAGGGGGAAAGTTCCAATTACTAGCTTTGTTGGCGTCCGATGATGTACTCATAATTCAGTTTTTGCCTTACAGCCCTTACTAGTTGAAGAATCATGTCAATTTTCTCTAGCATAAATATATAATGCATACAGGTCATTTCATTTTAAACCTATTTCAACCAAGTGAAGCGATGCATTACCTCTAAACAGCATGTATCATTAATGCTACACTTTGTTTGCTGTGCAGAAAACTATGGCGCAAGGGAAAGAATACTGTGAAAGGAAAATTAATTTATTGAAGTCAAATTATGACGAACTGCTTGAGGTATGTAGTATGTTCTTGCTTTACTGCTCTGCTCTTGTATACAGTGCTGTTTCCTCCCGCCTGAAGGAGCAAATCCTTCGCTCGTGTTCACTGCATGGTTTACTCATTACTGATATACAATACTAATTGTATTGACACCCACAAGACTAATTTGAAGATGAACAATTCTAGCTTCTTTGCTATAAAATGATTTTGACATGAGATTCAGAGGAAATAGTTCTTAAATTTTCTAGCTACCCAACACTCTATATTCTCAGATTTTGCTGTGACTTTTCTTGACATACCAATGTCATGCTGGGTTATCTGACTACCAGTTCTGTAACTTCTGTTACCAAGCTTGATAGATTGTACATAATTATCATCCATCCAATATGTCCATATGGCACTGTGGAAAATTTGCTAATGCTTTTGAATCTATTTTACGTGTTAAAAATATCGTGTTGTCATGTACTTTAGTACTTATATAATGTTACATGTAGATGCTTGGTCAATTTTGAATCATAATGCATGAAATGTATTCAACCACGGTTGAAAATTGAAATAACTTAGTACAATTTGATGTTGAAGGCTTTTCTGCATCTTGTGCATTTTTAGGTAATGGGTAATGCCATCTTTTGCGGTTTTGGTAAGAACTTTGTGAGGATGAGGACTTGACTAGTTTCTGACAGTGTGATTCCTGTGTCTTACTAAGAGAACTTTTAACAGAGGGAATAAACAAAGAAAAATATAATTGGATTGTTTTCTGAAACAGTAGCTGCAAGAATTATCTTGTTACTACTTTCATTGTTTTGTCTTATTGGGTGCACAAACATTTTGCTCAACTGCTAGATCCCTAGTTAGTGAACTTATTGTCTGTCCTTGAGACAGAATTATACCACAGCTCTTTATGATGTCTGTGATATAATTTGAGTTAACGAGGCATTGCTCGTAGCTGATATTCAAAAGTTGACATTATATACTTTCGGTGTAGGTGGCTACAAAAAAGAGAGCCATAGCAGAGGAGATGGGCTTGCTGCTACATGCCAAGCTTAAACAAGCATCGCCTGGCCCAAGTTCATGAGATCTCTGGATGATTATCTTGTCTCGGCCTTGTGGATGAATGGATGGTTTAGTTTGTAGCGTTTGGGAAGCACAGGAAAATGTGTATCTTGTCTCGGCCTTGCCAGGCAGCAGAGTCACGGATAGTTTGCTGAACCAACCCGCCATATCAAACATTATCAAGTAATTTTGAAGTTGCTCATGAACAAGTATTGAGTAATTTTGAAGTTGGTGTTGCAATGTAGATTATATTTTTCTTTCAATTGCACAATGAAGCCAACGTGTATGGCCGTCACTATTGTGTTTTTTTGCACCTCGATGGTTATTTTTGTTTCTCTTGATGCCCATGGATGGTTAATTTTATTTTTGTTGAGATGCCCATGGAACTTTTATGGGCTTCTCTGTCAGACAGGTGGAACAAGTTTTGCTCTGTTTGGTGTGCAAATAATCTGTAGTTTTGTGAAATTTACTTTCTATAATAAATACTGTCGCCGGACACAAGAGAGTGCAAGTCCATGTTTCGCTATCTGATGCAAGAGAGCAGTACAGTCCTGGTGTGCAGGCTACACGTTTCCTTTCCGTTCTTTCAAACAGCAATAGGAAACACTCTATTCGTGAACTAGTCACGAAACATTTAGCCCAAGAAAGTCTTCGTGTAATGCACTTACGAGCAAAGAAAGGCAACTGAGGGCTGGTCAAATTCTGGAAAACTATGCTAAACGTAGCCAACATGGCAACATGTAATGCCAAAATCGCAGCAGGAAGTCCTCAGACACAACACAACACGGTCATTTCAAAAAGCCTTCCCAACTCAGATCAGTAAGCGTGCCCTCAGGTAGAATTCATATGATCATATCTAAGTATCTAACACGGCCTTCCTATGCTTACCTACACTAAGCCAGCCTCTCCGACCATGGTCAAAAAGGACGGTGGCAGCAACAAGGGGCTTCTCACGCCTCCAGAAACCTTCAGTGAAATTGGAGAATCGAAGGTGCAACGAAGAACTATCATCTGGTTAGCAAATGAACATGCAGTTCTCTAGGCCTCCAGATGACAAGTCAGGTGGAGCACATATACTGGTGATCTTCTCCTGCATGTTCTCATCAGCGGCTGGTAAGCAGGGTGTGAATCGAACTGCCAGCAGCTGCCCTTTTCTTTGACTGAAATTCCATAGTAATCACGAGGTTAAAGTATGCACATAACAAGCTTATGGAGTGCACGGTACACAAAAGGTATAGGCAGGCACCTTTGCATTGTTGAAGAGGTCCTCTGCAATGGCTTCCATTTGTTTCCGCTGCTTCTCCTCCCGCATGAAATCAGTTAATGTGCCCCGTTCATAGTCAGAGTCTCTGCTAAAAAGAAATCAAAGCTCATTAGACTTTCATGCCTAATAACACTCAAAATTCAATGGAAATCTTTCAAGCTCTTGCCTATATGGTTCTCGTGCAAATGGAACAAGGTCCTTGAAGCTGTTTCCAGACACCGTTTCCCCCTGGAGTAAAATGTCAGAGGCTCATAAGTAAACATGCACACATTCAGTTGTCTGTGCCAAAAAAGATTACACGAGAAAATGTTACATTTACATGATATACCTTCCTAAAGCGTTTGAAGTTAACACCTCCAACTTCAGTTGATGCAGCGGGAGCTGACCGAGGGAGGCTTTTGACAACCAGATCCTGACTAAATATGACATCACAAGCCCCATCCCTGCTGATGTCCAAATTCTCATCCTTTGGCACCTTGTTTATAACACGTACATCCTCATCCCTAGCTGTAGATCTATATATTGATGTTTTCTCTATGACCTTAACATCCTCCTCCATAGGTTTTGAAGCTTCAACTTTCTGTGGGTCTTTTGGTTGAATAACATTAGCCTTTATTCCACCGACAGTTACAGCAACTTCATTTGTTATATTCGTGATTTCCTTTTCGTCATCACAGATATTCTCAATGTGATGTTGAGACCTGATGGCAGCACCAGCAGGATTTGAAGTTGCTGTCTCCATTTCAACATCAGAATCCTCCACGATAGTTTCATTCGTTGAATTCGAGGATGTAACAATAACTGTCAGAAATAGAATAAATAGAACATTTGAATTTATAGCCTTGATATTATACAGGAAAGGCATCAAAGATACCAATCTGAACTCTGAAGGTAAAGAAGACAATAGCAGTGAACATATCTATTCTTTCAATACTTACAAGCAGGTGGTTCAATAACAGTGGCTTCCAAGCGGCCAGACAGTATAGCAGCAAATAGTTTAACATCCTTGATCTTTGACAAAGGAAATAGCACACGTATCTTACTGAATTCCAAAGGATACTTTGCAGGAACTACAAGAATTTGTTGATCAGTATCTTCAGCTACTGAGTCCTGTCAACAATATGGTAGAAATTGGTTTTGGCACCAAAAGCAATGTAGCAATCAACCAGAATCTCGTGCGAAATTCTACTGGCTTAGATCAGCAGGGAAAACTTCAATTTTAGATACAAGCCTGTTGGATAAAACAGACTACACTTCGCATATTTTCTGAAGACAACAACCATAACACAGTTTCACCAGCACTTACCTGGCTGTTTGCACAAAATTCGTCAATGTGGAGATATTTTGCTCCAGTTAATTCCAGTAATCCATGGAGTTTCTCGCCAAATTGATACTGCACATGAGTAGAATTAGCCGACATGAAAGCGCCTAATGATCTTTTTTCTTTGTACAGAAAAAAAAACTGCAGACCACCTTATCTGGTGGCCCCAGGATAAAGGAATATCCTGCTAGGCAATTCTGAATGAGGTTGATTTCCACCATCTTGATCACTGTCCCATCAAGAGTAAAGTTTGGGATGTATCTGGATCAAGTTCCAACCAGGCAACAATAACATTTTACTGTCTATGATCATAGATTAAGCACAACATGGTACAAGAATACAAATAAACTATATTATCAAGCGTTAAAGGGTTGCTCATAACTTACTGTGTACAAGAAGGGATTTCTGTGTGTATGTTCCTTTCAGCCATTGCCTGAAACATAGTACAAAACTCAGCTTGAGACATGCACTAATATTGGCACATTTAACTAGGTGTTCAATCCTAATTCAGTTTCAAGATCAAAACCCATGACCTTTTCAGGATCATCTGTATGACAATGACTTTTTTAACCTACAACTGTGCAACCAGCTAGTTCACATAAGTCCATCAACATGGAAAATAACAATTTACTGCTTGCTTATATAAAAAAACAATTCACTGATTTTTCTTTTAAAAAATACACTGGAGTATGTAGGAAGTATGGCCATAGGGAAAAGGAAGTACCCTAAACCAATCTCCCCATACGATCTGCTTCTTTGCCATAACTGCATCGAGGAGCTCGGGTGTCAATGAACATGATTCATCAGCAAGAACATGCGTACATTCATCGCTCCACTTACGAGTAGCATACGCGCCTTAAAAAAGAAAAATGGAGGTCATCATTAGTGTGCAAGCAAAAGATAACAACAGGTTATCACTTTTCATGTATCAGCAAACTGTAGCAACATTCATGAAGAAAAAAACTAATATGCTTGCTAATGCACAAACAATGCTTCTATTACAGAATGGAAGTGTTGATTACCACTAACCAATAGATGTCATGACTGCCTGCAGTGATGGATCAATTCGCGCTGACTTTCTGCCAAGAAAAAAGACCACTAGGGGTACAAATGACAACCTGTCAGGAAGATTAAAAAACAGAAATTAGTACAACCGATGCATTCAACTTTCACAGCAACGGATCACAAATATACATATGAGTTAACAAGAAAAATGCCTAAGGCAACGCCATGTGATAAGGTTTTTATAGCAACATATTCTAACCAAAAAATATGTAAGTGAAGGGATCAGCACATGTATGGCATATTTTGACTTGAGCTCACCTGAAGGTCGCACTCCCAGTTCCAAAAGTCACAGTATCCCCATCAGTAAGCATCACATCTTCATCTTTATGTAGCCGACTGCCCTGGGTTCCATGTACTTTGTTGACAAATGTCCCATACTTTGATCGGTCGACTACACGAACATAGGATGGACTGGCAGGCGCACGAGAACGCGGATCCCAGGCAACCATCTTTTCAATTGCAATCTCCGCATGGACTCGAGATATAGATGTGTCAGCTTGAACAATGACATCACAATCTGTAGTGGATACTCACCAATATCAATATATGGTTATGTATACTAGGTCAAGCATGAATTGAAGACAACGTAAACTGGTCAAGCATGAATTGAAGACAAGGTGAACTTGTCAAGCTTGAATTGAAGACAAGATAAACTTTAAAACCAGGATGCTTGTTCTTAACCGTTGCTGATTTAATAAGTAGCAATTATAAATTCATAAACCTTTTTTCCTAGTTCACACATTGCCATTTTAATCCGAGGAGTCAAAACATCACGATCCTAATCTCCGTTCAGCGAAACGCGACACACCAAGCGCTAACAAGACCAGACCTAGCTAATCGGCACACATTTAACAGAAAGGGGAGGGTCCAAGGAGGCACCTTTGCGGCCGACCTTGTACGTCCCGGCGGCGAAGATGTAATACTTCTGCGTCCCTGCGAAACGCAACAGCGAGCATTAACCAATCCTTCGAACCAAACTCACAAGAACCACCGCGAAATCGAAAGGTGATAAGGTATTTGAACAGGAGAGGCGGCGCACCGCGCACTGTATCGACGGGGGTCAGCGCCCAGACCATCTCTTCCTGCCCCTTCCTCCACCGGACACCCTCCTCAACTCCTTCTCAGGGATTCTATCCACTCCAGCCGCGGGAAGTGGGGAGGCAGGCGGCTCGCGCTCGCGGCGGCCGTCGGAGCAACTCGGCGGCCGGAACCGGGTCGTCTGAACGCCGTATCGACTGCAGCGAATAAAGGAAACTCAACTTATTGTGTTTCCCCGTTCGCTCAAGGCCCAACTGCCCAAGAGGGCCATATTGATTCTGGCCCAGGCCCGTTAGCAGAGGCCCAAAGTGATAATTTCCTTCCATTTTTACTATCATTTTAGTTCGCCTTTTTCTTATCCATTTTCGTAGGAGTAGGAGGGCGTTCGAGTTCCAGTCGAGATCGCGGCTTATAGCATTCACCATTTTCGTAGGGAAGTTTATTTCATCCAGAAAATGAAACAAATTCCGATCTCTTCATTCAAAAATGAATGTTACTGTTATCTATTACAAATTTTTACTATGGAGTAGACTCCATCAAAAACAAATGGCCGAGTTTATGCAAACGTTTGTTAAAGATTTAATCTAATGCTAAACCTCAAACCATAGCCGCCAACGAAGACTCAAACTCTAAATGTGTCGAAACTCTTTGTAAATTCACTTATTCTCCAGCTTCTTACATGTCGACGATTTTACCATGTTGAAGTAGGAAGATCTCCGTGTTGAACATAATGATAGTATCGGATGGAATTAGTATTTGAGTCCATGTCAAATCGATCGGTTCTGTACATTGGAGGCATACGGAGTAGAGTATATATGTATATATATAAATAAAATAACGTCCCTTGCTTTGATATTTGCGAGGTTCAGCCTTGATTTGTGCCACGGCGAAGTACAAGGGCAAACTCCTCTACCCATCGACAGTCGGCACCGCAATTAGTGGCAAGTCAAAAGCCGCCCATGTAATCGTCATCAAGGAAAACCAACTTTTCCATGAACGAAAGAGCGGTCACTTTCCCATTACCAAACTGCGAAAGCAAACATTTAAGTACAACAAAAGGAGGCTCGCAAGTCTCGGATCCATCCATCAAGATGACTCGAGTTCCCTTTCCATTCCATCGCCTGGCTTTCCTTCTCCCCTCCCTCCCTCCCTGCATTCTCCGATCAGTGAATCCAAGCGGCGAGCAGGCTCCGCTTGACGTCGCGGATCCTCTCCAGGCACCGCTCGGCGCGCTCGATGGCCATCTCCGCGCTGTCCTTCGCCCCTCCCGGCGGCGTGGCCTTCCGCCGACGCCTCCGCTTCCCCTCCTCCCGCTCCTGCGCTGTGCCGCCGGCAGCCAGCTTCCTCTTCTGGGACGAGGACTCTGCAAAAAGTCCCGGCAAGACGTCACGTGGTGAGAGAGCGCGCGGCGCGGGTGCCCACGACGGCTCGCTCCCATCGGGCAATGCCACCGTACAGGAGGAGGTGCGTGGCATTGTCATGCGGCGGAGGCGGGTGGTGGAGTGGAGGACGAACCTTGGGTGCAGACAAGGCGCGTGGGTGAAGGAGCAGGCTGCTGGGACGAGGCGGGAGTGTTGCCGTCGGTGTCGGTGGTGGTGGTGGTGACCGCGAAGCCGCCGGCGTGCGGCGAGGCGAGCGGGAGCGCGGCGGCGTCGAAGCCGGGGTCGGCGACGAGGCGCTCCAGCTCGGCCTTGAGCGGGCCGAGGCGGCCCGGGTGCGCCGCCTCCAGCTTCGCGAGCTCCTCGCCCGCCACCTCCGCCATCCACGCCCAGCCCGCCGACGCCATCGCCCTCGCCGCGCGCCCACGGCCCACCAGAGGGGAGCGAGGACGGCCGGGGGGCGGGAGCTGCAAAGGCGCCGGCGCGACGGCAGCAGAGCAGCTTGGAAAGACGGAAGCGTCGGGAGACGCCGCGAATGGAAATGACCGAGGAATGTGATTTCGACTGATGCGGACGGTGCCCCGAGCGGTGATTGGATTGATTTGACGGGAGCCGACCGGCGACCTGACCGCGCGCGGCTGAGCTGCCCCTGCTCGCGCTGCACTGCAGCAACTCGGCACGGGCGCGGAAGTTGGAAAGCGCGCGGGTCGTGTCGGGCGCCGGGCCGGCACAGGGGTCAGGGGGGGTGCAGGGCGCGGTGCGCCGGTGCGGGTGCGCACCCCTCTTCGGGGTTTGGGGTCTTGGACCTTGGTTGCCGCGGCTTTTCGGGGCTTGGGGCGCGGTGCTCCAGGGCTTGTGCGCCGTCACCAGTGGACTCCTCGCACCGAGCAGTTTGGCTGGCCAGCTATGGCAGCTCTTCCTCCGTTTCAAAACTCATTTCAATATTTTGAAAGAGTCAAACCATTTTAATGTTTGATCAAAATTATAAGAAATACTATAAAAATTTATGGCACTAAATAAATATAATATAAAAATATATCTAATAAATAATCTAGTGGTAGTTATTTGGAATTATAAATGTTAGTATTTTATTATATAAACTTGATCAAACTTGAGATACTTGTATTTTCGAACTGAGGAAAAGCATAATGGGTCGGTCAAGGGTCATATTTGCCGTTGAATGTGTGGGTTACAGTGTGGCCAAATCGCGCACACTGCGCTAAAGCTCAACTATCAGTGCCAGTAGCAAAATGAAGAGCTAGAGCATGAAAACAAAAGATAGTCCCGCATGTTCTTTCATAGTGTTATGTTTATTCCTTGCTTCTCTCTTCTTCTCTTAACCACATATCTTGTATCATTGGACAAGGCTAGTGTGAGACTCCGATTCCTTACCTAGATTCTAGATTAAATCGACGGTCGGTAGAGTATGGATACCCTACAACTCGAATGTATTTCGCTGACAAAGTCATACAATGTTCTTTTAGCTACTACAATAATATCCATGTTCTTTCAGCTAAAGTGTATATCATATAGACGCTAGTAATAGACAATACACTCCATGGACGCCCTAACTCAAGAAACTAACATAGTTTTCATATGTCCACATCATCAACAAGCTAGTACTTGACACTACTCCTCCAATACAAATACCACTACTCCATACTAAAATTTAATGTTACTCCTCTCACATGATGTCATGAATATTGTGTGGACATGTCACCTGGTTTTCTTCTCTTTTCTCATTTACTCACTTCTCACATTATTTTTTTATTTTAGATGACACCTCATTTCATTCTATGGATACCTCTGATAGCCTGTGATAGTAGTTTCTTCAAAAACATTATCATCCAATGAATTTTCTTCTCTCTCCTTTCTTCTCCTATCACTTTCTCTTATTTCTTGGTTATCGCGGAGAGTTGGTTGCTATAAGACCTAGTTTCTTCATCTTTTCTTTTGTTTGCTCATTAATTTTCTTGCCACCTTAGCTTTTTAAGTCCTGGTGTACATCTCGTTACTACTTTGCAAAAATTATGAAGACACAACAAAGAAAATGGCAAAAATTATTCGAACAAAAAATGGTGTCGTTTGATATGGGTATTTTCCTTGTACTACCTTAAGTTAACCGTTTCAAAAGAAAAAAAGTTAGCTCATACACATAGAGTTCCGGAGCCCAACACTCTTTATATATATTTTTCCAAGAATTGCCGCCCGGTCAATCCATTCTAAAAGACCCGGTCACATGGATTGATCAGGCTTTCTTGGACTAGAATGGGCACAAACTTCTTGTTTTTAATGTGCTTCCCTAAACTGTAGATAGTTTGCATCTTGGCCGTCTTAGTAGCCCAACGCCTTTCCCGTGGTTAGCAAGATTCTTCCATCTTTTGAGTCTACGGCAATTGGCGTCACTGGCTCTGACGATGAGTACTCCGGTGAGAACCTCCCGAGCTCTATGTAGTACTCCATGACCCAACAGCTGCCCTTGTCGTCTTTCATTGCCCATATCTCAAGCGTGCCCTTGCGCGGGTGTGAGCATACCACGCAAAGCTGCCCTTGAAGCTCAACAATGGACACACGCTCGTCGCTGTCGCCATGGATGCGCGGTGGCCCTTCCATGAGCTCGAATTTACGGCCGCTAACATCTAGCGCGATGATTTCGTGACGTGGTGACCATCTGTCGTAGTGCCCGAGATTACGATCAGCCATCCAGTAAATCTTGCCGTTTATGTAGGCAGGAGGCGTGTCGGCTATCGGTCTCTGCGGAGGCTCCAGCTCCTCCCAAAAGATGTCTTCGATGTACCGGATCTCGCACTCCAGTTTGTACTCCCGTGTTGTCAGGTTCCTTTCCTCGTATGCGATGCGCACCATGACATGCGTGCCCGTCTCCATGTCATACCCAAGGCCGAAGCGGCCAGTGAACATCGTCATGGAGTCGTTGCCATTATTGGGTCCCAACGATGATGATATCCTCGTGATATCACTGTACACGGAAGATCCCCTGAGCTCTCTGTCGTCGCCCAATGGCAGGGCCTTGTAGTACCCGGTGATAGGGTTGCACACAAAGTCGTACGTAGCACATGAAGCTCCCGGCGTTGAGCCCATGGCAAGGCTTTGAGCAGACCATTCTTGAACTATCGTCCACCAGCGGCGGCGTCACATCAAATCCATTGATGCTGAGATTCTCCAGGGATCTGAAACTGTTGGGTTTGCCGTCGGTGAACATGACTTGGGGGCTCCTGCCTAGGTTGTTCGCCTGATACAGATGCGAATCCACGAAGCACTCGCTCTTGATCATGGCGCGCCAGTCCCTGCACACCTGGTTCAAGCGTCCAACCGCGCGTGCAGGCAGCCGTGAGAGGACGCTGCACCAAGCCTCCGCCGACGGCGACGACAAGATGATCTCGTCGCTCGTGCGGCCCACGGTCGTGAGGCTCTCTTCGAACAACCCCACGGCAGGGAACTGCCCGTCGCGCGCACCGTCCAGCGAGAATATGATCTCCGGGACACCGCCGTCGCTGCCAGCGTCCACGACGAACACCTTGCAAGAACCTGTGCCAAACATCATCTTCTTCTTCTTCGTACGAGTAATCTCTGAGCAGCCATATCTCTGACCATCGGGATACATCATCGCAATCGGGGCGATCCAATGGGACTTGAGCGCTGCGCGATCGGCATCAGCCATGGCACCCCAATCGATGCAGCGGAGCTCCTCCCAGCGCCCACCGCCGCCAGCCGCGTAGTAATCTCGGAGCAGCCATATGCGGTAAGGATTGAGCTGGCTGGAAAAATACACGCACAGGCAGCCATCGATCTCCGTTAGATCGAAGCCGCTGTATCGCAGGTCCGACGGGGGCATCACCGTCCCGAAAGTCTCGTCCGTTACGTTGAAAGCGGTGATCGTGCCGTCTTCCCCGACGAAGTGCAGGTTCCCGTTGCAAAGCACGGCCCCTTGGCTGCCCCTGACCCGAAGCCGCCACGCCGCCGGGGGCTCCGTGGCGGCTGGCCTCCAGTGGGTGGACTTTTCGAGCGTGAATACCTCGCAGATGGTGGTGTCGTCGCCGAGGGAATACATGCGCACCGCCTTGTGTTCGTTGGTCACGGAGCAGTAGCCCATGCCGTAGGACACGAACGTGCTGCAACTGGAGGCAGCAGCCGTCTTGAACGGGGTCCTGTCGGGCAAGGTCAGGATCTCCCCGGTGGAAGGGTTCCAGACGTAATGGGCGCTGTACTCGACGCAGCGCAGGAGGATGAGGCCGTGGCAGGATTTGCCAATGGGGAAGACGTTCCCCTGTGGGAAGTGCGAGAAGCTCAGGATCTCCTCGACCGTCATCGGAGACGTGCCGGCCGGTTGCCGGCGGCAAGCGTAGAAGGACTCGCGGTACCCGGCTGGCCTGATGAAAATCTGATGGTGGTTTCTGCCGCTGCCGGCACTCGTGGAGGAGTGGAGGTCGCGGAAGGAGGGGGACGTGATCAGGTGGCGCCATGACCGGGACACGCACTGGAAGCGGCGCAGTGGCTTGGCCGGCAGGCGGGCAAGGATCTCCTCCACGATCTCGTCGGGCAGCACGGAGGCCTTGATCCTCTTGCTGCTCGCTGTGCCTTCCATGGTAGTTTGGTTTTCCTCCGCTTCAGGCAGGTTCGTTCGTCGGATGAACGGCAGGCACCAAGCGTACAATAATTAAGTTAGTTTAATTTTCCTTGCCTATCGATCGAACCGTGCGCGGGCCTATTTGTATTTGGATGGAGGCATGGAGCCCTGGCAAAGTTGCTGTACTGTTGTCCGATTCGTACGTGTTCTGGGGAGTCCGACTCGGCTCACCATGCAGGAGGTTGCTGGTCCCAATCCAAATGACACGTCAGCGACAACGAACCGAGAAAAGCCGCCGGCGTGTGGCGAGGCGAGCGGGACCACGGCGGCGTCGAAGCCGGGGTCGGCGACGAGGCACTCCAGCTCGGCCTTGAGCGGGCCGAGCAGGTGCGCCGCCTCCAGCCTCGCGATCGCGAGCTCCTCGCCCGCCACCTCCGCCATCCACGCCCAGCCCGCCGACGCCATCGCCATCGCCCTCGCCGCGCGCCCACCAGAGGGGAGCTGCAAAGGCGCCGGCGCGACGGCAGCAGCTTGAAAAGACGGAGGGAGGCGGTTGCGGCGCGCGGAAGTTGGAAAGCGCGCGCGCGGGTCGTGTCGGGCGCCGCGCCGGCACAGGGGGTTGCACTGGTGCAGGGCGCGGTGCGCCGGTGTGGGTGCGCACCCCTCTTCGGGGCTTGGTTCCCGCGGCTTTTCGAGTCCTGGTCTGTGTCACTGTTATGCTGGTGCTTTCAGGGCTTGGGGCGTGGTGCCGTGCTGTTCTGGCTTCTGCGCCGGCACCAGTGGAGTGGACTCCTCGAACGAGCAGTTTGGCTTTGGGCTAGCCAGCTATGGCAGCTAGTACCACGAACGACGCATACTCTACTCTTCCAGTCAGCGTATTGGACTGGTCAAGGTCATCTTACTCCACACTTCCACAGTGTGGCGGTGTGGCCAAAATCGGAGACACCGCTCAACGATCAGCACATACAGTACTCCTGTCATTATACTGCTTGCTCCTATTTCTTTCGCTGATAAAGATGTCTTTAAGCTAGCCGTGTTTTTTTTGAAGGTTTAAAATCCGTGTTTAGTGGCCCTGTGGGTTTCCCGCCTGTAGTCTGACTGAACATGGGACCGGGCATCCTGTCCTGCCTTCCTATGTGGGGGCAAAACGACACTCTAGAATCAAACTTTTGCTAGGGACAGGTGCACAGCACGCCATGGCCCTGCAATGGCCGTGACAAATTTGGATCGAGGACCCTCGAGCATCGGATAAGAGCCCTGATCCAAATTTATAGGCAAAAATCCACCGGTGTGAAAGTGATAAGAGAGCTAATTACGGGGATTGCTGGAGCGGACGGGGCTCCGCGCGCGCCTTGAGCCGAGCCAAGCCGAGTCCAACCCAGCAAAACCAAGCCTGGTGCCGCATCAGCGCACGTCTGGCTGGCGGATGCAAACTTTGACAGGCGGGATTGTTTTTTTAGAAACAGGAGGGTTGCCCCTACCGATATATATTAATAAATGAAACAGCGTTTACAGTCCGAATCAAGAAACGAAGAAACTGATAAAAAAGATCAAAAACACTACAGCGATGATTGCACCCATCGATCAATTAGGGAGGAAAGACTTGACTTTGCACGTAGGATAACCCAGACAAGCTCCGTTTTTAACAATTGTCGACTAGCATGCAAGCTTGAAGGCATATCTCGAATATGAGATCATTCCTGGCCATTCAAATTACCGCAAATGACAGGCGGGATTGTTTGTTGAATGCACGGGTGGGGGGCGTTGGAAATCGCAGCTATCGTTCCCCGAACAAAAAAGAAATCGCAGCTATCCTCCTCGGCTTCCGGGACCAGGATGGGACCCGAGCAGCGGTGCGTTGCTTCCTTCCGTACTCGGGCCAGTAGTAGTAGTAGTCTACGGAGTACTCCGTGGTAGAGAAATGACAAAATCGACAGTACATACAATGTTGCCATGAGCCCATGAACTGCGCTGCCGGGACTGTGCGAGGGTGGACGGATTGTGTTGAATCCTCTATTGCGGTTTAAGGCTAATCTTAGTTGAGATTTTATTTTCATGGTATTTAATGTAACGTGGTATATGAGAGAGAAGGAAGAGTTTTATAGTACGTGAGAAGAGTGTTATGGTGATAAAACTTCTTTGGCTCAATTAATTAGTTTCTGATCTAGTGCCTAAAATTTTGTTCGTCACATTTAGGGCAGTCCCAACCCAAGACATCAACAGTGATGTCTATAGTCTCCATATAAAAAAAAATAGTATAAGACACTGCCCCTCCAACACAGACACTATTATTCCAAACTCAAATTTAATGTCACTCACCTCTCATCATGTCTTGGATAATGTGCAGAAACTATGTCTCATGCAAGACCCGATTTCCTCCTCTTTCTCATTAATTCATTGACACATCATCTTTTAGCCTACGTGACATGTCATTTAATTCTATGGACACCGTCCTGATCATGGGGTTGGAACTACCCTTGCGCGGAAGAAGATGCAGCCTCCGCAGACCACAGAGCCGCGGAAGAAGATGCAGCCTCCGCAGACCACAGAGCTTTTCAACACACGTTCAGTATCGTGAAGCCAATGGATAAGCAAGCGTCAGAAACTCAGGATGGACCACTTTCCACGAAGATGGTGTATCGGGCACTGACACGAACCACGTAACGCCTGGGACTACTTGAATAGTATGCAGATGCAGTTCAACGGTGGAGGCACTGTCACAACAGCAGGTTAAAGAAAAACGTTTCATAGCAGGAAAACACTTCCATGTTCCAACTCAACCGACTTTGCATCGAGGAAAATACCAGAAGTTCAAAATGCATATCATTCATACTGGTTCGCACTCGGGAAAATCATCTCTAACATGACACGAGTGCAAACAAAATATTCCAGGATCGATCATGTTCATGCTCCGCCTTCGGAATCGTTTTGCAGGATTCTATGTTAACATGAACCATACATGTACGTGATGCAGTAGCGCCTTGGACAAATTACAATGAAGAGTCCAGTGAGTCCATTGACAGAAATATGCCTCCCCTGCTCCCAGCCATATTCATCCATGTGTTTTCTTCGCCTTGTGTTACTTCTGGAATTGAATGGAGTATGCACCTGTGTTGGGATCTTGGACAGCTTTGAAATTGTCAACGCTCATTCCGAAGCGCCCCAGCACAGAATTTCCCAGATCTTTCAACTTTGCTGCAACACAGCACGGGTTCATTAGTACCGATAAGGAAAATTATACAAGGAAAGGAACATGTCGGCTACTTAATCACCATGCCCAACAGCACACGAGATTAACGATACAAACAATTCCTGATAACAGGACGACACTAAGCAATTCATTTTGTTCAGTGCAAGTTGTATGAGCAATAAAAAAACTTTGGCATGCCCCTTGCACATACTACATCCTAAGCACTTCAGATTTCATCCGTAACTGTTCTGGAAAGTAGGTATTGATATCACCAGTTCCCATGAACTCCTGAAAGCTAGCAAGCATCACAAGATAAACGTTTTACATAAATGATGTCTACACTTTCTAAAACAAGATCATAAGCACCAACAATCCTATTTTGAAATATTTGAGATAAAAGCAGCATATTACCAATCATTTCTTCCTTCATCTTTTCCCTTTTCTCAGCTGCCAGGGGCTCAAGTCGGAACAGTGACCTCGTGACTTGCTGATTTGAAGGATCCAGTTCGATAACCTTTTTCATATCTGGGAACAGTAATAAGTTGACAGCAATCAGAATTCAGAACTGAGGAACTTCAGAAACGAAGCATTTATGTAAAATGCAATATAAATTGACACATCAAAAACACGTTATGGAGAGAAAAAAATCTAACCAGCAATAGCTTCATCATAGTGCTCAAGCTTTTCATGTGCTTCTGCCCTCCGGAGCAAGGCTTTCACGTATGATGGATTGAGCTCAAGTGCTTTTGTGCATTCTTTAATCGTCTCGTCATATTTCCCCTAATAACACATTCAGAAGAGTCAGCAATGGGATATGCTTGATGAGATAAAAGTTGACTTTATTCAATATAGGTGCTGGTCCAAGTAAAAAAAAAGACCAATGCCAAGAGTACAGAACATTTGAAAATTAGACTAATAGCAAAACTAGGAGCAATGATCAAAGAATCAACTAATAAACACCACATACACCAAAGTATCAAAAAAAAAAAAACACCACATACACCTCTGCTCTACTCTAGCAGGTCCAGACAGCATATGGATATTCCAAAAGTGTTTCTAAGAAAATTTACACAGGAATGTAGTGAAAAGCCACTGTATGTAAAAAAGAATTAAAAGGAAGAGCTAACGGAATAACAGTAGTGATAGTGGGGCAATGCCTTCATGAAAAATGCATATCTACAGTCAGGGGCGGAGCCAGAACTAAGTTAGGACCCGGGCTAAACTCGGTACAAAGCTTCAAATGTACCTAAACTCTCTATCAACTAAAATGTTTTCTGTGTACACTTAAGTAAGTTTGTGTAGAGTTTTTGGATGACAACCAGGGCTGCAGCACGGGCAGCCCGGGTTGTGGCTCTGCCACTGTCTACAGTGGCACTACTGGACTTTCACAACAGTAAGAAATGATTAAGCTAAGCAAATATCAATATTTATATATGTCCATCAAAGTTATGGTCCAATAAAAAAAACGACTCACCAATTTCAAGAAGCATACAGCACGGTTTGAATGGCACGCAGAGCATATATCCTCAGCAGATTCCAGCTCAGCTGCAATTTGCAAAGCCATTTCATATTGCGATAATGCTTCCTCATATTGTCCAGCACCAAAAAGCTTGTTTCCTTCTGCTTTTGCATCATTTGCTTGGCTTCTAGCTTTCTACAGCAAGTACAAAGATTAATTATGTACCAAAGTGAAATAAGTAACTCTAGCATGACGTTTGAAAATATTCCAATCCCTAACTAATGCAATGAACTATGACACCAAAATCAGATCCGAACAATAGCATCCAAAATGTTCTGATATGATACTGAATCAAATAGCTGCTTATGTCATGTACGGGCAGTTACTGCCAGCCCAGTAATATACCAAAACACCACATTTGGTCGTTTAGTCACTCCAGACTAGTTTTGCCACAGAACTTTTGCATATGCCACAGACAAGATATGAGTAACTATTGTCTTGCAAAAGGATATTATGTAAATGTAGCATGGTAAGCAAATTCTAGGAACAAGCTGTACATAACGCCAGTCACATCAGCTTTGTATATCACACATAATTCTCTAGCAGATAGTTGTATATCCTAGTATAATGGTATAAAATCACACCTATGGACCACTTCATTCTGAGACTTGGACATTACAGCAGGTTTAGTCATTGTAATATCATAAATGAACGGAGGCAGCAAAGTATACTTTTTTGCAAGGAAATCAAAAGGGCCCTACCAAAATAGAGAATTAAAAGTACAGTAAATGGAAGTCATGAAGATCTTAGCTATTCAACCACTGTGCAATAAACATAGCACCGTCTTCTAGTTGTTGATAACAAATAGGAGCAACAATTGAGGGGTTCACACACAAGCAAATCTACTATAACCTATTTGACTAGCAATGGACAGATCGCTACTCCAAGCCAACGCACGAATCAAGCAATTGGTTCAACTAGAATGACCATTCCAAGCAGCTAGCAACTGAACTCCAGATTTGAGCCCAGCGGTTGCAAAAGGAAGAGGGGAAAGCTAGGATTTGGGGGCGCTCGCGGCCTACCTCCCGCAGCTGCTCGTCGGTGAGCGCGTCCTCGAATGACTCCTCGTCCTCCTCTTCCCCCGCCCTCGGCGCCTCCCCGCCGGCCGCGGCCGCCGCCTGCTCCTCGGGCGCCGGCGGCGACGAGGGCCCCCCAGGCTCCCTGGCGGCCTCGGTGACCGCCTGCTCCTCCGGAACCGGCGGCGAGGGGCGCGTCGCCTCCTCGGGCTCCGGCTCCAGCTCGATCACCACCATCTCTTTCCCTCGACGCGACGATTGGAATCGAACTCTCTCGAGGAGTCCTCTCGAAGACGTGCGCCGCGGAGACCCGATCGATAGAATCGCGTCGGGCAGCGCCGCAGCGGGGTTTATGCGCTTTTGGGATTTTTTTTTTGATGGAATTTGGTCTTACGGTGGAAGTGGAAGTTCGGAGGCTTCTGGAGGTGGCCAGGTGGGCCAGGATAACCGCGATGACATTTGCTAGGACCCACGCATGCAACAGCAGTAATTAGGACTCCACCATTTTCTTGTCACACTGTTTCTTCGCCGTGCTTAGTTCCAGAAATGGAGTGATAAAATTTGGTAAAAATATCACATCGAACACTGTAAAATACTGTAACACTTTTCGTTTGTTTACGATACTCGTTGTCCTACCATGACCTAACTAGTCTCAAAAGATTCGTCTCGTCGTGTACGTTAAAATCATGCACGTAGTTTTTTATTTACCCACGTTTAGTGTTCTATGTATGAGGAGATAGATTTGATGTGATAGGTGAATAATACTAAAGTTTGGAGAGAAAAAATTTGAGAACTAAACACAGAGAGAAAGTTTGAGAACTAAACACAACCCCCGTTAGTTAGTGGGCGTGTATTATTACTGTGGGGACTAATTTTTTAACAGGCTACTGAAAAAATAATACCAGTTAAATTATTAAATAAATTTAGAAAAATGTGATAGTGTTGAGTCGAGGACTCAACCTTGTGAACAGATTTTATTATAAGTACCTTTACCAATCGACCTATGATTTCACTATGGAGTAAATATTAGACGGTGTATTTCAACCTGCCTGATAAAATTATTATTAAATGAAACAAGCCTCCGTGACAAATTAAGCCTCCTCCTGATTTGGAAGGCCCTTGAATAAATTCCAGACAAAGGGTATAACAAACATGTAGTAGCCACACTCTCATGCTTACCTTGCTGGCTAGTATTTGCATTGCTTAATAGGGCACGTACAACTCAAAGACGGCATATGTCTTTTTCTTGCTACATAAGTAAAATAAGTTGATGTGGTTATCATTTAATAAAAAAAAGAGTGTTACTGCCTACTACTTTGGCTCGTGCTCTCATGCAATACAACAGAAATCGGAGTGTGTATTTATTATCACGCGGACAACTAAATGGACAACAACTGTCTAAACTGTTGTATATAGCCTAAACTTGTACATTTACTTTGAGGCCTCTCGAACAAAAGTTCATCTTAATTGCTCGATACGTCACTTTAAACGCCAAATTATAGCGAAAACTCTTCTTCTAAGGGTAGGTATAATGCTACATGTCAGCAGTCTCATAGGTCGTTTCATGCATTGCTACGTAGGATTTTTTGCTGATGTGGAGGAGAGGGAGCGAGGTGAGAGAAAGATGTCGTTGTTTCGTGAAACAACTACCTCATGAGCTAAATTTTAGGACTATGAGACAGCTCCTCCACCATTTTACGAGTTTTGTTGCCATGCAACCAATAATATTTTTTTATTTTCCCATAAATTAAGGGATATTGTATTACTACGAGACAATCAAAACAACAACTTATTGTATAAATTGTATCATAAGCCGTCTCAAGATTACGTATCACTGCATGAGACCGCCTTTTAAACGACACCAATGCATTTGCCCTAAATGAATCTCTCAAAGGACCCAATAGGGTCAGGAACGGACCCACGTTGAAGTTCAAGCTATAGGACCCAGTACTAAACCTTACTACGTAGTTCAAGCTATACTGACCTTTCCATGTTTTGTACTCATCACTTGCCTATGAGCTTACTGTACCTGTGAATACTTTGTCCAGCAGCCCTTGTTTCTAAGCACCCATCTCTTGCTTTGCCTCCTCCTTGCAACCAGCCGGAGCTCCTAAGGGCGGACCTAGAGCAATCCTTGAGTGAGAGCATGGATTAAAACAAACTAAACTAATGAAAATTAATCATTGTAAAAAGTTGTTGATTACCTTGTCACCAGAATTTTGAGTGGAGCCTGTGCCCTCACTCCCTTCAACCTGGGTCCGCCCCTGGGATCTCTTGCAGGCGGCACCTGGCTCATCGACGCCATCAGCAGCGGCGCCGGAGCTCCCGCCGGTGGCACCTGGCTCATCGGCGCCATCAGCTGGTGGCGCCGGAGCCAGCGTGGTGGTCCCGCTGGATTGGCCGGCGGATGTCCTCTTGTATTGGCACCTGCCTGGCCAGGATTGTTGTGGAGGCATGGGATGATCATTTCCAGGACCTTCAGATTTAGGCATGTTGCTTTCTCACCGGTCATATTTTTATTTAGCTAGAATTTCCTTTTCTTTTTGAAATGTCACTTCGGTTGTAAAACCTCTATTTTATATGTCATATAAACACTGATTTGTTGTTACATCTTAGACTTAACTCTTTGATCTTATTTTTACCTACAGGGGATCTGGGATGTCGATCAAAGAAAACTACTTTACGGGTTTAACACATCCCTTGTATATGCTGAATGCTTTAGTGAGATCTTATTTAGAGTTGATATGCATAAATGCAGTTCCACAATATCAGTCACCACCAGCATGCTAAAACTTGACATAAGCACCATAACCTGCTCACACACCTTCCCATCCTCCGGCTTCTGTGATCTTGCTTGACTGAGGCAACACACATGTGAGGTGCAGTTCATATCTCTGGCACAACTTTGGCTGCCCAAACTGTCTGTACCCAAATGTTATGTCATTTAGAATCGAAATTTCCAGAAGAGGTGGCGGTTTAGTGTCATTGGCTGCTACTAAGGGTAATTTCTCAGGCATCACCTACAAACGTTACAAATAAAATGCAATTGGCCGTCATATGATAGCTGTGAAGCTCTTTAGTCTTTTTTTTCACATTTATGAATCATGGGCTCATGTCAACATTTAAATCAGAAACATGGTAATCTTTAATTGATACTAAATTATTCAAACCTTCAGATTTTCCAAACTGGCTACAAAGCCACTCCATGAAATGGAAGTAGCAAGCATTATTTTTAGGGACCCTGCAAGTAATTACAACAATATATTTCGTGAAAAATTAGCTACTTGATCACACACCAACTTTCTCATGTTTTTATAGATTATGCGTCATGTGCTTGGGCGCACATAACCACTTATGCTAGCACCTATCAAAGAGCAATTTTTGTTTCACATTTCAGTGTACAATCAAGTTGACATTCAATTAGACACCTACATTTCAGCAGAATATCCATTTCTAAATTGACATCTACAATTTAAAGACTACATTTATCTCTGCACCGAGCAAATAAAAGGAAACAAAGCACGGAAATATGATACTACATCATTCACAGCCCTAACATGTGACAACAAACTGATGAGCCATGATCTAAATATGACCTATATATACAAGCGATTTTGATTTCCACCTAGATGCGAGCAGCATGCAAGGGTTCATGGCCTACTGATACGAGAAGCCGTCGATGCGTGGGAGCAAAGGTCCATCATCTGCAAACAGGAGGTGCTGTGGCAAGTGCAATGTGCAGCCGTTCCTGCTCAGATGAAGAGCCGATCCTTGGCCAGCTCATCATCGAGACCGAAGGAGACAAAGGGGCAGGATGTCTCGGCAAGAGCTCCTGTGCGACCGAGATGTGCCAGGTCGAGGCTCCCCCGGCTGTTCTCTGCACTGGACTATGGTAGCGCCGCGCTTTGCCGCTCCTAGCGCGCCATGGAGGTTCCTTGGGGGCAGGGCACCGCCGGCGTGAGGAGGCTGAGCCACCATGGCGACTGAGATGGACAGGTCTCGCCGGCGCCAGCAGCGAGGGAGATGCGGCGGCGGAACTCTGATGCACGCTGCTAACGTGCTCCAAACGTGGAGATCAAATGTACTCGTAGATGTAACTCGGTAGGAATTTGCTAACCGTCCATTTTAACACTGACCTTTCATTTTGGAATCCTACATGGTGCTGCTCACTTCACAATTTGAGCTTTCTGAAATGTTGGTTGTTCTCACACTGGCACCTGCAGCTATTCCCTTCCTATACTTCAAACGTCTGAAATTGGGGAAATTCTAGGCAATCCGGTGTGAACTAGTCGGGAGGTGTTCAATTCATGGTGTTCTTTAGGGGTCAACAGCCGTAGCTGCTTTTCCGGTGAGATCCCTGCCTCTTTCAGTCAAGGCCTTGGAAGAAAATCACTCCGGTGAGCTCCTTGCCTCTTTCAGTCACCAGCATTGCAAGAGAATCACTTTCTACAGCGATTCGTCGTGGTGGAAATCAGATGGTGAGAGGAGGAAGAAGGTTGAAGAGTAGTCATGTTGATATAGGGAGTAAGTATGCATAATTCTGAATAAAGAATATTTGAAATAATAATTAGCACGGATCAAGCTTTCTGTTTCAATATCGAGTAGAACAAACAGTACTACACTGAGTAATAGCGGCGATGAAGCCGGCCACGACGGCAGCGGACCCCTGCTTGGGTCAGCCTTTAGCTGGTTGCCTGGCCTGGATAGGACTAAGCCAGCGTACAATCTATAACCCCATAAGCACAACAAAATTGCAGGCCGAGGATTCAGAACACAACAGCTAGACCGATTAGATTCCAGATCAACTATCATCTTTCACAACAGTGTTACCAATTCTTCTTATGAAACTGGGCGGCTCCGGCGGCCTCCCAGGGGTCCACGTCAGTAAATTTTTTTTTTGGCTCCATTCGATTTCTATCCTAGGTTCCTTCTTTTACCGTGGTTGTTCATTTACTCGCCTGGTACACAGTCGCCACGGACCGAAGCCTCCCGAAGCGCTACACGGTAAAAATTTAGAAGCCGAACACGCGTGCGGAAGACTCCGGATTTCTCTCCATCTTCTCTTTTCGCCTGAATTACTCCGCGCTCTTCTTCCTTCCAGCGACGGCCGTCGTCCGCCTCCCCCGCCGCCCCACCATCCCCCACCTCCCTTCCTGCGCTGCGCCGCCCCTCCCTCCCTCCATTCCGCGGCGCCACCTGATCTCTTCCTTTCCGCGGTGCACTCGCTCCCACTGTCCTCGCTGCGCCGGTTCCCCGCCGCCGCCTCCCCCTGCTGCCACCTCGCCTCATCCCCCGTCGCCCCCCTCCTCCGCCCTGCGCCGCCACTGCCCTCTGCGCGCACTCCCTCCCCTTCCCTCCCCGGCGCCGCCCCTCTCTTTCCTCTCTCCCATCGGCGGCGTCGCGGCGGCTAGGGCGGGAGGACGTAGGAGCGGCTGCCAGCGGCGCGGCGGTAGGGGCGGGCGGCCGCGCGGGCAGTGGCTAGCGGCGCGCCGGTCGGTGGCGGCCGGCCGCGGGGGCGGCCCCTTCCCCTGCTCTCCCCTCCCCGCCCCCTCCCCTCCCCCACCGGTGCCCCCTCCACGCCCCCTCTCCTCCGCATCGGACCGAGGAGACGAGCACCGCGCCATCGCCGTTGACCTCCAGCTAGGGCAGATCTGAGCCCTTACCGTCGGCGGCCGCGCCCCTCCTCCTCGCTCGGCCGGAGCTCCTCCCCCACCGGGACCTCTGGCTCCCGCGTGGGCGGCCGCCACCGCATGAGCGAGCTCCGCGGCACGGGCGGCTCCCGCGGCGGCAGCGGCCGCGGAAGGCGGACGCGGCGTGCAGCGGCGGCGTCTGCGGAGCCTGCGCACCACCTCTGTCCGCCAGCGCCGCCCCGTCCCCCGGACGGACCTGCCGCGCAGCCTCCCTCCTCGCCCACACGCTCGGTCTGCCGCGCGCCGCTGCTCTCCGAGCCGCGCCGCCTCCTTCGTCGCCTACGCGCGCTGTCCGTCGCGTGCCGCTGCTCCTCGAGCCGCGCCGCGACGGCCGCCTTGCGCGCCTCCCACGCTGCGGGGCGGGGGGTGGGGACAGCCGTGGTAACGGACGGCCGCGGCCATACGTCCGGCGGCAGTGACGGCCGCGGCCACTGTGGGCGGCGGTGAGGGTGGCAGTAGTCGTGCTGGCGGCCGCAGCCATATGTGCGGCGGCACTAACGGGTATCGGGGCAGCAGCAACGCCGGCGGCGATGGCGGCCACAGTGGGCGGCAGCGATGGCAGCAGTGGCTGCCTGCTGCTGCCTGCGGCGACACGCGGGGATGACGACAAGTCGGCAGCCGATGCAATTGACAGGAAGACGTACAGCCAGACGACGAATGGAGGATACGCGGGTGCAAGCAGGGCACGAGAGCCAGGTATTGTGCTCCTCAGCCCCTCTTTCTTCTTCCTATAGCTTTTTACTTTGTCCTGCAGCTCTTCATAAGATGCTCACGGGCGAGAAGAAGTAACCAGGCAGGGTTTTGTTGGGTTTCTCTCAGGTAATTCAAATAGCTTATTGCTGCTACTTCTACAGTTTTGTGGTTCAAGTTCCTGCTCTGCTGGCTCTGCCTAAATGCGCATTGGCTTTGTCCATACATTTCTATTCTCTCGCACGGATGAAGGGCACTTGCATCTTTTCTCTAATCCCTTATCTTCGATTCTATTTTCTGTGAGAATAGGTGTTCCTCAAAGTGAGTGGTGCATGGCAGCAGCACACCGGTGGTGAGATGTAGATTGGAGCTGGTGGTTTACGCATTGATCACTATGCTAGGGTCACCATGCCTCCAAGGTGTTTGATGGAATGGCAATTAGTGCATTTAAATGAGAATTAAACCTTAGAATTCTATTATCGGATTAATGATTCTATGGTAATGTCTTATATAACCAAAAATTGCCTGATACAGGTGCCTGTACAGCTTGTACAGCTTGCTTTGCAGACCCACTATTGTTGTAAGCCTGTAACAACATGTTTGGCAAATCAAGTGAATTTGTGCTTCTAAAAAAAATACAGTAGTGAACAGCTATTCCATAAATTGAACAGATATGATTTGTGTTTATGCTAGCCAACAGTATGATTCGGTATCCTAGCCAAGCGGCCAACAATTTGATTCGACCATGTTTGATTTTTTTTTTTGGTTTGGGCATAGCCTTATAGATGTTTTAGTTATCAGTCAGCAATTCTTTCTACTGCACAGGAACAGTCTACGCGTTCTTTGATTTTCTGTTAAGTTTAGCAATGGTTCAATAGTCAGAGTTGTGTGTCATTTATGAAATATATCAACAATTCTCTTCATTTGACACAACAAAACATTTGACTTACCAAGGCTTTTACTGCAAAAAAATATAAATACAATGCATCTCGTTTTTCTCTGCCAGTTCAAGATCTCTATGATTTAGTAATAACTTGAACAAATCCTATGCAAATTGCCAGGTCATCTAGCGTCATGTAGTTACTGATTCTGATGCTCTTCTGTGGTGACCTGACCATGTATCCTGCCATTATGTATATGACAAAGTAGAAGGATAAGTTAGATAAGTCAGAGTTAGAGGCATGATTCCAAACTATCAAATTGAAAAAATAAAATAGCAAGTGATTGTAAGTGATAGTTCACACTTAAAATGTTGTTTTCATGGTTGGCTTGGTGAAGAGGTAACTTCTGATGTGCTTGCACAGGTCAAACCTATGAGGATTTGGTCAAGCATTGGCGTGGTATGGTGCGAAAGACATTGCTGAGAAAGCTGAGGAAAGAATTTTAGAGGTGCAGGATACTTTCTACTATACTTTTGGAAACATTCAGGTCAAACACTGTTATAATTTTGAAATCTGAAATCTTGTGTCGGTTGACAGGGAATCGATGATAAGATTATTATAGAGGTTTTCCTTGAAGTGGGCACTGAGTTTACAGCTATCGTCGTCGATGTTGGGACTGCTAACAACAGTGACCATATTGTTTTGCTTCCAACAGAAGTGTGATACATATCATTTGGAAACATTCAGGTCAAACACTGTTAAAATTTTGAAATCTGAAATCTTGTGTCGGTTGACAGGGAATCGATGATAAGGTTATTATAGAGGTTTTCCTTGAAGTGGGCACTGAGTTTACAGCTATCGTGGTCGATGTTGGGACTGCTAACAACAGTGACCATATAGTTTTGCTTCCAACAGAAGTATGATACATATCTTCCTTTGCTTATCGTTGTTCTCATGTCATCAATCTTGCTTCAGAAGTACTATAGGCACATCTATCCAACCTTAGTGTTTCATGGTATGCTTCTCTTGTTGTTGTTAAAATTTTACTATTTTTGTTTTCAAACATACTAACATAGGTTGAGTTCGGATTGGTAATTCTTTGATAATCTAATTTTGATGCAGCCCTGACATCTACAGCCTTTGGGATGCAGAAGTCTGTCTCTCAAATGTTTAGGATGGGTACAACCCACATGCCTACATAAGTGGTGAGCCCTGAGAAGGTATATCTCAAGTATAATTCCTTCATGGTGCTTACAATAATGCTACTACTTTCTTTTCTATAGTATTTTTATATTGTGGTTTTTATATTCTGCCTTCATATCTATAGCTTATATATGCACTGAGCTTTTCAGGTTTGCTGAATAAAAACAGTTTAGTGCACCATTACTTGATTAAAAAAAGTGAATGATTATAATATTGTAATGAGTTGAAGCTGGATGAGTCCATTTCTTCTACTTATGTGTGATGGTATGATTAATGGTAAAATGTAGAGCTCTCTTCCTGCTCCCTAGTGTAACAACATTATTAACTGCATAGGTGGTATTTCCAAACAAGACTTGATTCCATGGCCCTTTACATTATTTCAGCAGCAACGGTGTGCTTTACTGTGGCTATAGCAGCGGCATGATTTCGTGTGATTATATAATTGTTTATATAGGAGGGGTTCAGCTTGGTGTTTCCTCATCAGGAGGATTCGGAGTAGGAGATTCAGAACAGCTTCTACTGGTGAGATGAGTTCATTCTTACACAGTTCATTTCATACCAGTAAATTTAGTTGTTTCCCCATGTTATGTTTCTGATAGACAGTGCTTGTTTATTTGTTGTTACCTACAGCTCATTGCTCTTTGCTGTTGTTGTTTAGATTAATACATGCAAATATTTCGTGTTGCATGTGACCCTGATTGCATGAGCAAAAAGAGCCTACTTTGTAAGATAAACTTCTCTATGCTAGCACTGCCTCCTCCTATTGATTTTGAACCCATTACTGATGACATTAGCTATTTTGTGTGCCGTACAGGCAAAACAATGTTACGGTTTCTACTTGCTGTGACTGCTGCTGCCATAAGAAACTGTACGTTTATGACTCCTCATGCTGACAGTAATCATGCACAGTTACATTGTAGAAGTGATGCTATGAATCATTAGCATACATACGAATGTATATACCTGCCATGCTGCTTTATATTTATGATTACTGAGTTGCTCTTGTGGGTGATTTATTGCACTACTACATGGTGCCTGGTAAGGTGCCGGTTGTTTTCTTCTTCTTCTGTTTTCCTTTCCTTGTTTAATTGTGTTTTCCTCATGCTGCTTCTGCTATCCTTCTGTCTGTATCCATTCCAATCTGCCTGGTTCTAATGCCACATACATCTTTTCTTAGGCACGGATGGTAACCCAAGAAACAAAATATTTGAGTTATCTGTTCAAACAAACAATATTTTCTCCGACTGCATCATTTTCCATTGCTTTTATCAAATTCTAGATCTACTTTCGAGACATGACTTAGCATAGATCTGTTGGGTAGATCATTGATGTTAAGTGCTAACCCATATTGACAAGAACAAATCAAAAGCAATGCTTCTCTTCAGTCTTGCTATACACTGCACTCTCTTTTTATTGGCTTGATTACAAAAATATCAACTGTAATTTTACAAATTTTCAGGATAAAGCAGCTTCCTTCAGACCACACCACATGGTAAGAAGTAATATTATGCACCTTTCTGATCCATATTACAAAATAGTGATGCAACACTACGTTTATTACTCTATTTTCCCATTTTGCCTATTTATATTATTGTAAGGATCATCATCGAAGACAATGTTCGCTTTTTGTGGAGCTCAACAGAGAAATGGAGACCAACTTAAACTATCTGCAAAAAGCAATCCTGGCAAGGCCTCTTGATTGTTCCATGCCAGTATACAATCTGTCGAAGACATTCAGACCATACTGTTGGAACAGTATGGCCCTACAATCTGATATTGTCCTGCAGTTTCCCACAAAAGAACAATGTGATGCTGTCCTAAACCACTAAGTACTCCAGGGATCTAATTTCACTCTTACCTTATTTCCTTGGACATATCACTATCGATGCTACATCACTCCAGGTCCAGGGGATACCAAAGTATGGCTGCAGCAGAGAGGCGTCCGAGGAAGCTTATGAGAGAATGTATGAAGGTACATACTACAATACATCATCCTTTAATTCCTCTCATCTTGCAAAGTCCTGAAATATATATTCACTCAACCCCGCGGCACAAAAATAACTGGAAGCTCCAATTGAAAACAACAGTGCTTACTCCTCTGACGCAAGTACTCATGACAGAAACAGCATTGCCATGTACGGAGCTCCGCGGACTTATATCTTTGTACAATTCATGTTAATCTGCAATTCTGCATGTTCACTGTGATGAAACTAACAATATAGCATTTTGTAATTCTTTTATACACTGCAGGCTACTTACAGCCACAATCGCAAGGAGCATGGAGCTTTGAGTCTATCAGCTGTGCCTTCTCTGACTCCGAACCAAAGGAATGGAGGTGCGCATAAGTATTTCAACATCCTGAAGCAGCCATCACTGCATCCACTCACATGCTACTGCTGCTTGCACCCACGATTCCATCTCCGAGTTCCTGTGTTATGAACTTTAACTAGCTACCAGTGTCTACTTAATATGCATGTGTCCGTGCATTGTAAATTATGTATATATGTATATGTCAGTATGCATGGATTGAACTAATGTGTAGCTAAATGTTTTTAAACTATGCTAAACAATATGTGTTCATCTATCAGATTATCATTGATTTACCGTTCTTTTTTCCTTCTCTAAATATCTTATACTAACACATAATATTATTGTATATTATCGTGTAACATTCGGCGCGCCCGGGCGCGCGCAAATCACTAGTAAACCACATGTTCGGGTTCGACGATCAATCAGATTACAATTTTATTTATGTCAAGTCAAGCAGTCAAGCAACACGCAACAAGTAAACCATTTTGTTATGTGTTACATGTCTGAGAGTTGGCATTTGCCTAATATTAGGTAGGCCAGACAATACCCAGCACAAATGGCTTAGTAACGGTACTTGGTGGAGTAGTCCTTCGGGGCAATCACCAGACCACGGCCCTTTCGGGCACCCCTATACACAGTCTCCACGATGTCAATGAACTCCTGCTTGTCCTTCAAGGCCCAGTTGATCTTGTTGTTGTTTCCCGTCCCAAGATCGATCATGATGTGCTTGTTCCTGAAGAAGAACATCACGGTCGACGGATCATACAGCTCGTACATCGTGTTGAAGTCAGGAACCTCGGTGATGTCAACGAGATAGATAACCGCAAAGTTCTTTATAGTCTCTGCAACTGCAGACAGCACTTCATCCATCTAAACATATAAATAAGATAAAATGGAGTCAGATAATGCTGGATAAAAATACTAGTAATGCTGAATATAAAAAGAGTCATAGAAGCATATGACAAAGTCAAAAACTTACAGTGTAACCAAAGCATTAATAAAAGTCAAATACAAGACCTAACAACTTTTGAATGACTCCAAAATATGTGCAAGATATCTCAAATCTAGTGTGGGACTGAAGATCTGGTATTTCCTGAAAAAAGGAAACACCCCAAACTTTCCATTTCTGTTTTGAATTCAAACTGATCAGATATCATTTGACAAGAGCAACGCTGTAGGATGTGACAATGTAGAACAACCAGGGATTGGTTGGGTTTGAGTAGTAAGGTGCTAGAGCAGTAAAAGCAGTTTGTTCTCATATTTAAATCAGCTTCGTAGAAGTGCTACCCCAAGGTCACAGAATATCATCAAAGTACCTAGGTAACCTAGTAGCATTCCAAAACTTACGCAAACTTTGCAACTCTTAATCAGCAAAATCACTGCAATTCACAGTTCTCTCTAGCATCAGTAAGCAGCTCAAAAGACACAATATCCTAAACCACCATGTCTAATCTATCTGCAATTCTGCATTGTTGTCAAACACCTACGAGTTTATGACTGGTGTAGAAAACCTTCAACATCACACATCACACGCCCCCTATGTCCAATTGGCAGATAGCTCCAGAATACCAAAGTTCAAAAGGTAACTATACAACAGAATTTTACAGATCGAAGGTGCATGGACTAAGTATCAATTAAATCCAATTTTTTTCAAGTAATCTGCTGAGAACTTCAAATTTTAAGGTGAAATCGAACGTCAGTTTATCAAACTCCCAACATATGCACAAGATATTATTTCGTTTTAAGAGGCAGGACAGGGATGAAGTAAACCCCTCCCTCCTCTGTTTCAACTTTAGACTAACAAACTATCCTTACAGTAACAGCTGAAGATAACAACAATTTCAATTTCATGAATAGAAACAAAAGGGCGTACCCAGTGCCGTAGGCTTCCCGCACCGTGCGGGGTCTGGGGAAGGGTTGTAATAGCGCCCAAACCTTACCCGCATAAATATGCAGAGGCTGGGGCTTGAACCCGGGACCTTCCGGTTACAGACGGTAGGCTCTACCGCTGCACCAAGCCCGCCCTTCAATTCCATGAATAGAAACAATTTAGCATATTTTGATAAGCTAAGTAGTACAGCTGCCCTGATCATCTATTATCCTCATATTTATAAAAAGAACAAACATCAACAATCCTTAATTGACTCTGCTAAACAACAAAAGAAGCACGCTCAGCAGAAGCTAAATCCGCATAATTGGGTATGAATAAGCAGTTCCTAACCCCATCGTCTCCCCAACAAATCCTAACCCCAATTCAACAAATCCGGGCCCGCACCATCAACCCCGAAGCCGACGATTCACCCCCGAACAAACCCACGGGCAGGAATAGCAACCAGACGCTGGCGAATTTCACAAATCAAGCATCGGTAGGAATCTAGGGTTACGCGGTTGAGGAGCCGTCGTTACCTGCATGCATGTCTCGTCCCAGTCGTGGCCGAAGCGGATGATGACGAGGCGCTCCTCCTCGGCGAGGATGGCCTGGTCCACCGCCCACCCGGAGTGCAGGTGCGGCAGCAGGTACGACATCTCCGCGCTGCCCGGGACACGAGACGGCGGCGGCGGCGAGAGGAACTGGAGCTTGGGGAAAGACGACGGGAGCGAGCCGTTGGATTCCTTGCTGTTTTTTTTTTTCTACTGATGGATGGATTCCTTGCTGTTGGAATAATAAAACCGGGTGGGCCTTTAGGACGGAACCGACTCGAAGTCGGTGGAAAGTTCTGTGAACGAGACGGACTCGAAGGGGCCTTGGCTCCATGCTGTCGAGCCGAGAGGCGGCAAAGTTGGTTTGGGCCGCAACGGACCCGGCCTGCACGGGATTTGGGCCCATGGAGTGTGCTCCCGATGCACACAAGGTGTTGAGGTTAAGTGGAGTTAAAGTTAACCAACACAGGATAAAGGCACCCGGTAGTAGTTTAGTTGTATGTATATACAGGCAATCAGGCATAGTTCGTCGTCTTGTAAAACAGTTCTTGCACAGCTGCCCTGTGAGTAGAATGTTTTCCTAGATTTTATCTTTTTCCTGTTACTGGAGATGTTTTTGCAGCTTGTAACTCAACAACTCTTCTTCAGATTGCAGAGATCTTCATCGCTCCGCGGCGCATCAAGCTATCGACGAGCATGGCATCGCCGTTTCCGGGAACCGATGCTGTGATCAAAGTGGAAGATGAAGAGAACGACAGTGGTGTAGCCGGCCTCGTCTCCACGGACCAAGAGCTGAGGAAAAAGTTCCGGGAGGATGTACAACTGCTGGTCAAGCTCAAGAGACGCCTGCGCGCCTCTGGCAGTGCCCAGCCCCTGCCTCCACCGGTGAGGCACAATCCATCACCTTCTCCTTTCAGTACAAAGCATGGCAGTAATTTCATCTCAGAGAAAAAGGTAGAGCAGCTTCTGCAGTAGCATTTTTCTGTCAAGGCATGAGAATAGGAGATGAAATTGTTCTGTAGTTGTTTCGTAGAAACTGAAAACTCTGTTTCTTGGACTGTATTTGTTGGATTCTAATTTTTGCATACATGTTTCGATTTAATGCCTGAATGCCAATGTGACATTGTGAGTCCAATAGTCGAATAGCAGTAGCCTTGAAAACAAACAGTTCATCATCTATTAGTGCCAAACTACTTGCCTTATGATGCAATGATGGTGCTAGTTCAAACTTCACAGTGGTACAATTACCCTCCGCGGCTGCATTTTTCTGTTAAACAAACATAATGTAGAAAGATGATAGCACTAAATTTATGGACAGTAGTTTATTGTTACAACAGAGTCTGACTTTTCTCAAATCAAATATTACACTTCCTCCTTTCTGCATTCTTTCTTTTATTCAGAGGTGAAAAGACCACTAACTGAGTAGAACTGTAATGTGTAAGGTTCTGCATATGGTTTGCAAACAGTGTCCTTCAGTGAACAGCTTGAATACCAATTGTCAAATTTTATCGCTTTTTACTATTACTAGCAAGAACGCACATGCCATACGCACGTTTAATAGAAAATACTATCATCGTCTAATTTAAAAAGTGTGACCATTTAAACCGTGATGAGTCGTAACATTTTATTATTTCTTCAAAAGTGTGACTAAAGAGTCCGACGAAATCGTGGGTTCGAAAAAAATTCTACTGTGGTTGATTTGTGGGCCCATCGGTCTCGAAAGTTTTGGATCTTAAGACTACTGACTTTCTTTTAGTTGCATATATATCTTCTCAAAAGCTAATGGAACTGTGAAAATCATCCCATATTACTGGACTACGAGATCTTCAGCCAATGAATAAATCAGTTTATCTATTCAAAGTTAAAAGTTTGGTGCCTATTCAAAGAACATTCACTTCATCTTCATTGCAGTTCGTATCTGCACGTCACTGATTTTTTGTATCATCTACTGTTGTGTGATGCTCCTCAGGTACAACCATCGCCACCTCCGCCGCCGCCGCCACCGCCTCCGGCAGTGCATCACCCATGGGCAAAGAGGCCAGCAATCGCACCACCTCCGGGTTTCGCGGGTGTTCGCCAGCCGCCGCTGAAGCAGTACCAGCGAAAGCCGAGGGCGCCGGCGCCGGCGCAGCCGCAACAACCGGCGGCGCCGAACGCCCACCGCACCCCAGGCCCGCCGCCGGTGAACGCGCAAAGCGCATGGCGCTCTCCGCAACCGGCGCCAAACGCACGCCGCGCCCTGGTCCCGTCCGCCCCGCCGCCGGCGCACGCCGGCCCCGGCGGCATGCCCCCGCCGCTCCAGCGAAGGTCCGCGCCCAAGCCGCGGCACCCGGCCGCGAAGAAGAAGCCCACCGTGCCGTGCGCCGTCTGCGGCGTGCTGTGCATGACGGCGTGGCACCTGGAGCAGCACGAGAATGGGCGGAAGCACCAGAACAAGCTGGCCTGCCTCGCCGGGGAGATGAACGTGCAGTGCCAGGTGTGCGACGTGCACCTCTCCGGTGCGCTCAACGTCGAGGAGCACTACGCCGGGAAGATGCACATCTGGCGGCTCAAGCTCGCCGGCCGGGGAGCCTGAAAAATGCACGGCCTGTCGGCCACACTTGACGCTTCAGTGGCGTTGGCGTTGCGTGCTTTGCTTCTATGATTTGCAGTGTCTTCTACGTGCATAACACTATTACTAAATGCATATATGACTGAACATTGAACTGTGTGTTTTGTTTTCATAGCCAAGTGACTGCTACAACTTTTATTTGGGTTGTGTGCTCTGTAACGGATTATTATTATGTATATTATGTGTGGTTGTGTTACTCGATTCGCTCTCTATAGCTATGTGTTTCCTTGATTTCAGCTATTTGAAATCGTGTGATGTGTTAGTTCTCCTGTCTATGTATCCTTCTGAATGCCTGCTTTGTTTTGTCCAATCTTCATGGCTCTGTAATTCTGATAGTCTTAAAAATTGTGATTCATACATATCCACCTTATCATTTACAATGAACAAATGGAAATAACCAGTTTTATATTATTTGTTCGGTTTGTAGACTAAATTGTTCCAAACACAGTTAATTCGCTCCCACGGGGAGTCGAACATGGGTCTGTTGGGTGCTACTCACGTGCTCTGACCACTAGACTAGAGGCCTTTTCACTTGGTAGAACAATTTGTTCATGGTATTTTATTATTTATTCGGCTTGTAGACTAAATTGTTCCCCTGTTAGTATAATTTATTCATGGCATTGACATATATTTATTCTATATGCAAAACATTTTTTTCACATATATGAAATAATTTTGTTTATTTTGTAGACTAATTTGTTTGTTGTTTTAAATTATTTGTTCGGATTGTAAATTAAATTGCTCACTTGTTAGGATATTCTTTTCGTGACGTGGACATCTTTTTTCTCTATGTAGAATAATTTGTTCTTGTATCAAGATCTTTATTTTGTTAGACTAATTTGTTTGCGATGTTAATCTATTTGTTCGTTTTTTAAACTAGGTTTCCCACGTGTAATGATAATGTATTCTCAATATGCACATGTTTGTCCTTTATTTAGAATTGTTTATTTATGTGTATATATATTTTTGTTCAGTTAAAATATTTTAACGGTAAAAATAAAGTTGTTTATAAATAATTTATGACAAACCAATAGTTACACACATAAATAAACCCACGGCACATTACCAAGCCATCGAAGAAGATTGTGCTTTTTTTTGTTAGTAAACCGAAGAAGATTGTGCTTGCCCACTACACGAGAAAGAGTGTGCTACACAATTTTTTTTTGAGAATTGAGTGTGCTACACAAATATTACGGCATATTACGCTTCCTTCGCGCGGCCCACTCAAGCTTCAGCCAATGAGTAAAGGAAAAAGTTCATTTTACGTCCCTCACATTTGATAGAAGTTCGTTTTTCGGCCTCAACGTGAAAAACCAGAAATTTGGCGTCCCTCAACTCTTCAAAACCGTGTATTTTACGTCCCTCGGCAGTTTCGATAATGTGGCGGCGGTTTTGTAGAAGTGACGCGTTGACACGACGTGCTTAAAATGGCTAAAACTTTGAAAAATCATATAAAATCGTAAAAAAATGAGAAAAATATAGATCCAGTTTTTTTAACTTCCTCATGAGCATCTTTACACAGTGGAGTCATTTATTTACATGTTTGATATTATTTTCTAGTCGAAATAAAATAGGCAAAAAAAGATGCCATAGAACTTGTAAAATGCATAGTAAATATGTGAAAAACTATAAAATAGTAAATCCAACTCTTATGTGCCTCTGGTGAGTGTGTACATCTATTAGAGTTATTTTCTTTACATATTAGATGTTTTTATATGGTATAATAGAATTATGTTTAGCATATGCACAAACATAATCTTACTCTACCGTATAAAATCTTCTAATATATAAACAAACTACTCTACTAGATGCATGCACTCACTAGAGACATACATGATTTGTATTTACTATTTTATATTTTTTAAAATGTTTACTATGCATTTTACAAGTTCTATGGCACATTTCTTGGTGATTTTATTTCGACTAAAAAATAATATCAAACATGTAAATAAATGACTCCAATGTGTAAAGATGCTCATGAGGAAGTTAAAAAAACTGGATCTATATTTTTCTCATTTTTTACGATTTTATATGATTTTTCAAAGTTGCAGCCATTTTAAGCACGCCATGTCTCAACGCGCCACGTCAGCGAAACTGCCGTCGAAACCGCCGAGGGACGTAAAATGCATGGTTTTAAATAGTTGAGGGATGCAAAATTCCTGGTTTTTCACGTTGAGGACGAAAAACGAACTTCTGCCAAACGTGAGGGACGTAGAATGAACTTTTTCCATGAGTAAATACGCTTGCTCGCTCGCGCTCTTTAGATGAACAGCCCGTGGAGATGGGCTTAATGGGCCAAAAATAGTAGGCCGCGGTGCCCTCCCACGCGCTTCAGGTGACGAGCGTTTTTGCTGTCGCCGAAGCGATACCCAGTCACACCCGATGCAGAAGGCGTGAGCCTAACCCACGCTTAAAAAAGAGACACGCGGTGAATTATAACACGTGCCTTTCAGGCTTACTTAAGTCCATCTCGTTGAGTTCTTCTGTTCCTAACGAGCTTGTGCAGCCATCGGAGAATTGGATGATCCAACAGAGGAATGCTGTCTCAGCTGCGGTTGAAGAGTTTACTGGTGAGCTCTCTCTCACACAGTCACACTAGTTTGCGTTCGTTTCCCCAGCTTTGATTAGCACGTCCATGGCAAATTGGCAATTTCTGGAGTCCATGGTTAAATTACTTGGAATTTCTTTGTTCTTGCCTCTTTGTTTTTCCACAAACTGATTCCAGCCCTGTGACTCTGTGAACTGTGTAGTAGAACTATGTTTTCTTGGGCTTTCTTTTGGGACCTCCTCAAACGCTTTTGGTTTTCTGACTGAACACTACTTCAGATTGCAGAGATTTTCAGCAACCATTGGCGGTGCATCAGGCCATCATCTGCTTTGTCCATGGCGACGCCATTTCCGAGGACAGTGCCGCAAGTTATCAAGGTTGAAGATGAAGGGAACTATGCTCCAGGAGGGCAGGCCTTCGGCGTCCAGGAGCTGATGGACAGGTTCAGGAACAATGCTCCGCCCCCACCGGTGAGGCACTGTCCATCGCTTCGTTTGCTTATGAATGTCTGAAGTCATTAAGTGGTCAAATAGTGCCTGCAGTGTCACATTTCGATTAATAAAAATAACAAGAGATAAGATAGTTCATTGTCAGACGTTCAGAGTTCACACACTTCAGGAAATTTGTTGTGCCTGTATACAGCAATGGAATATATTCGAAACTTTCAAATCCTAAAGTACAACGTACAAGTACTCTAGAAACAATGGTAGTATTTTTTTTATTGTGATAGCAAATAACTGTAGTTTGTGAAGAAACACATTTTAAGTTTATGATGCCGTGTTGGCTTTTATTTAAGACAAAAATGACAGTTCAGTGGTATTTTACTCACACATGCTTGTTCATACTCCTATATAGAATCATAAGGAAATACTTCCTCCGTTCCAAATTATAAGTCGTTTTAGCAAATCTAGATTCATAGTTAGTAGTATGTATCTACATATATACTCATGTCTAGATATATACTACTAACTATGAATCATGAAATGCCAAAACGACATATAAATTGGAACGGAGGGAGTAGTCAATTATCCTTTGCAGCGGTATTTTTCAGTTAAAACAAACGAGGGATATTAGATACTACCGCACTAGATTTATAAAGGAACACCAATGGAGTGTATTGGTACAATAAAACAACAGAAAGTCTTTTCAGAATCAGAGATCACATATCCTCCTTTCTTCATTTTTACTTTGTTCATAGAAAAACAAAACTCTAGCTATAGGACAATTATAAAGCACTTTATTACTGTTCATGAGACCTGGAAACCACAAACCAGTTAGTCAGACAGCTGCAGTATATAGGCACATCAAATTTCTTGTTGCATCAATCCTCCGCAAAATACCAATAAAGCTGTACAAAGAAGCCATCATTGTCTACTGCAAGATTTTGTTAGCTGCATTGCATTCATTCCAAAATTTTGGTGACCGCACTGCTTTCATGTTACAAATTGCAATTGGACAAATTAAACTGTTTGGTTGAATACAGGTTATCGTGATTCTACCGGCAATCATGTAACAATTTTTCACCCTTGTTCAGGTACACCAGCCACTGCCACCTCCACCTCCACCACCTCATTACACACGGGCAAAGAGGCCTGCACCCGGGCCGCCTCCGGGGTTCGCCGGCGTTCGCCAGCCGCCGCAGAAGCCGCTGTGTCAGAGGGCGCCGCCGCCGCCGCAGCCACGGCACGCTCCGCAACCGGCGCCAAACGGCCACCGCGCCCCGGGCACGCGCGTCCAAACGCCGGTGCACGCCGGCCAGGGCGCCGCGCCGCCGGCGCTGAACACCGTCGTGAAGCCCCCATTCCAGCTCCAGCGAAGGTCCGCGCCAAAGCCGCCGTACCCAGCGGCGAAGAAGAAGCCCACGGTGCCGTGCGGGCTCTGCGGCGTGCTGTGCATGACGGCGCGGCACCTGAAGCAGCACGAGCAGGGGCGGAAGCACCGGAACAAGGCGGCGTACCTCGCCGGGGAGATAAACGTGCAGTGCCCGGTATGCAACGTACACCTCTCCAGCGGGCTCAACGTCGAGCAGCACAACGCCGGGAAGCAGCACCTCCGGCGGCTCAACGGAGGAGCCTGACATGGTCACTCTTCAGTAGCTGAACATGCTTGTGGTCTGAAGTATCTGCTGCTGCTACTAATACATACGTATAGAGATTAAAAGTAATATGTGATGCGATGCTACTACTATATATATGTAGTAATCATTGAACTTTGAACCGTGTTTGTGTTTGTTCATGTCTGTGTAATTGCATTAATCAGCCTAACTAGAAGTCTAGAACTATCATTTGGTTTGTGTACTATGTATGGATGATCAGATTATGCACATTGTTGTGTTTGACTCTGTTATACACGTCCCTCTTTCTGTGTGGTTTCTTCAATGTGTTGATTCTCCTATCCCAGTGGAGTATGTATTCATCCTTCAAAATTCTGCATCGCAAAGCTTATTCTGTCCCTTTCCAGGTTGGCAAGAACTAGCATATGGCATGGTATACTATGATTGACATCATCTCCTTCTAGATTAGTTCCAGTTTGCATCACGCTAGTTCAAAAGATAAACGGCTAAGCAGACAAGTTATCGCTACATACCAGGCGTTCAAGACTTCAAGTGTACCTCTGGCATTGACAACCGGTGTGCCCAGGCGGCCATGCCTCAAGTCAATTGTCGTTACTCGTTAGACAACCAATCGTAGCTACCTCTGGACGCGTCGAAGGAGATGTGGCCGCGGGTGTATCGCAGGTAGAACTACACTCCAGCGATGCATTATTTCCACGAAAACAAGAATTAATCCGAGCTGCTTATTAAGTGCAGGAGGCCGGGCACATGGATTTTGGCAGCGTTCTGTTCTGAGCACGTTACCTTTTCACTTCGTACATGACGATCACGTCAGGGCCCGAGGCAGCACAGCTACTGGAACAAACAACGGCGACGCGGTGGAATAATGGATCACCAACGATGAACAAACTCCGAATCGATAAAAATGCGACTAGACTATAGGGTTAGCATGAATTCGACGGAATTAAGCAAAACCGCGATTCCACTGTCCAATGAGACGAGCGAGTTGCCTCTCATAATCGGCAGCAGCTCCACACGCGATCTGCTGTCGATCGATGCCGACGTAAGCATGACTACAACCAACGTATAACGGCAGCCGTCTTCTCGAGGACTCCTCTCCGACGGAAAGTGTTTTGACGCCGGATGATGACGTGACCCGGCCACGAGATTGGCGGTATCGTTTCTGTTTCCAGTTTCCACGATGTAGCTCACCGACCCGGTGACTCTCCCGTGCGTCAGGCGTCACCCGCGGAGCGAAAACGAGGCCTTTCTGCCGTGCCCGGACGGGGGAGGAGAGCGCAGTAAAAACCAACGGAAACCACGGGCCCTCCGCCCGGGCCGGCCGGGGGGCCTCCAGCCTCCTCGTGGTCACACACGATCGAACTGCTAGTTACTGCGGCGACACGACGCGCGGAACGGCTCGGGAACCGGAGGGCGTGGCGCGGCGCGGAGCCGGAGGCGGCATGCAGTGGCTGGCCAAAGGGGACGGTGGTTGCGTTTGGTCACCCCTCGCCACCACCGGAGAGAGGCGGGCGACCGCGGGGGGACGGGACGGGGGCTCGGGCGCTCGGGTCACCAACCAGCCATCCGCCCCCGTCCGGCGCGCGCCTTTCCGTGTCCGATCCGCCGCGGCCGGGGCGATGCGTGCGCTCCGATCCGCTGTGCCGGTGCGGCGTTGGGCTCGAACGGCACGGTGACTGGCGCGCGGTCACGCACAGGCGTGTGGGACGGGGAACAGTTGAGATATTTCTTTCAGTCAGGCGTGCGTGTTGGCGGTTTTCAGGCAACAGTACGTGTGGCCTCTCGGCCGATCGAGTGAGTACCGCTAGCTAGTTTCGGGGTCCAATGATGACCAAACTTTAGGAAAAGCGCGGTTTGTTTACCCATATAAAAATTAACATATATATATATATGTCATGGTCACGCAACTAGCATCCCTGCATGTGCACTTTTTTTCCGTTTCGCCAAATGAGTCAGCTTTAGAGCCATTAAACGCCGTACGAGATGAACACACATCATGGACACTTGTGTATCTGCACGTATATACCACTTGATCTTTATCTCCTCGTATTTAAACAATTGTGGTACTTTTTAAGGGCAATAATTTGGTTTCACAGGAAATTTATGCATGCATGTGTTCTGTCTGAACAGCCCCTTGAGCTGCAGGGCTGTCGGTTTTCAAATATGTTATTCTTTCAGAAAAGTTGTCACACTGTGTACGATATGATAATATAATGCACGTACAGTCACATTAGCGTTGAGATCTGGAGGCGACGCTCAAAAAGCACCAGATTAGCGTGGGAGTTAAGCTCGCGTGTGACAAATAAATCAAGCCACGGAACGAAGCTGATGCAGTAGCTATAGTTCGTTCTCCCGATACTTTCAGCTCACCAAATCAAAACGGCCCGTACGTTGCCATCAAGCAACCTCACCGGTTGCCACCTATATATTGGATCACCCCCCGCAAACCCCCTCCAGAAACTCACATCACACACCACCACCACTACTCACACAGCGCACAACAAAGCCGGCCACCAACGCCATGAGCGCTGCCATGGACGACACGGCCGTCTCGCACAACGCCACGGCTGCTGCGGCGGCGGCGCTTGGCGGCGGCGGGCTCGCCGGCCTGCTCCCGGAGGTGCAGACGCTGGAGCTGCTCGTGGCCGTGTCCATCTTCGTGGCCATCCACTCGCTGCGGCAGCGCCGGTCGCAGGGCCTCCCCACGTGGCCGCTCGTCGGCATGCTCCCGTCGCTCCTCCTGGGCCTCCGCGGCGACATGTACGAGTGGATCACCGGCGTCCTCAAGGCCCGCGGCGGCACCTTCACGTTCCGCGGCCCGTGGTTCACCAACCTCCAGTGCGTCGTCACCGCCGACCCGCGCAACCTGGAGCACCTCCTCAAGACCCGGTTCGGGAGCTTCCCCAAGGGCCCCTACTTCCGCGACACCGTCCGCGACCTCCTCGGCGACGGCATCTTCGGCGCCGACGACGAGGTGTGGCGGCGCCAGCGCAAGGCGGCCAGCCTCGAGTTCCACTCCGCCGAGTTCCGCGCCCTCACCGCGAGCTCCCTCGTCGAGCTCGTCCACCGCCGCCTGCTCCCCGTGCTCGCCGCCGCCGAGGCCGCCGGCGCCGCCGTCGACCTCCAGGACGTGCTCCTCCGCCTCACCTTCGACAACGTCTGCATGATCGCCTTCGGCGCCGACCCCGGCTGCCTCCGCCCGGGCCTCCCCGAGATCCCCTTCGCGCGCGCCTTCGAGGACGCCACCGAGGCCACCATCGTGCGCTTCCTCACGCCCACCGCCGTGTGGCGCGCCATGCGCGCGCTCGGCGTCGGCAACGAGCGCGTGCTCCAGCGATCCCTCGCCGGCGTCGACGCCTTCGCCTACGACGTGATCCGGAAGCGCAAGGAGGAGCTCGAGGCCGCCGGTGGCCGCGCCGACGCCGACGCCGGGCGCAGGTCGGACCTCCTGACGGTGTTCACCAAGATGCGGGACGAGGACGGGCGCCCGGCGTACTCGGAGAAGTTCCTCCGCGACATCTGCGTCAACTTCATCCTGGCGGGGCGGGACACGTCCTCGGTGGCGCTCGCGTGGTTCTTCTGGCTGCTGGGAAAGAACCCCGCCGTGGAGGCCAGGATCCTGGAGGAGATCGAGGGCATCGTCGCGGCGAGGAAGGCGCCGGCCGCCGGCGGGGAGGTCGAGGAGGAGCTCGTGTTCCAGCCGGAGGAGGTGAAGAGGATGGAGTACCTCCACGCCGCGCTCTCCGAGGCGCTCCGGCTCTACCCCTCCGTCCCCGTCGACCACAAGGAGGTACGTACTCCACAGTCCACATACACACACAAGACACACATATATTTTCATGATATTCTGAATATTAATTCGTGCATGGTCATCGATCTAGTCGTCGACAAATACATGTGCTAGAATGCCAGATACAAGTAGATATACTCGCTAAGGCCTTGTTTGAAATACGGGAGTTTCTCCCAAGCAACCCTGTAGGTGAAATTCCTACGTTCCAAACGAGTGCAAGCTAGTGTGACATCTAACATGGGCACGCGTTTTACATTTCTGGATCGCCGTTCGGTGAAACTAACTCGTCCTTTAGTGTCAAGTCCCAAAGTGCGTGAGTAGATGGCACTATCTGCATGAGGTACGATGTTTGGAGACAGCGCATGAGGTATGAGAGCAAGGAGCCAAAACTAAGATGCATGCAACGGGGGAATTGGAACTCATGTTGAGCATGAGCACTAATAAACTGACACCAACGAGAGGCTGGCATCCCAAACCAACCCAAACAAAACAAAATTACGAGGAGGAAATCCGAGCTAGGTTTTGATTTGTGGACATTGAGTATGAGCGCAAGTACGTACAAATTACAAAAAAAAGTTCAACTTGTTGGACACATGCCAGTGTGTTGCTGCTGCACTGGGCTCTCCACATAGACAAAAACATAAATTGCAGTTGGAAGCTGGCCAGCTGCATGCCCGGGAGTCATGAATTGTGACGCGATAGCTGGGCTCTTATTCTGCACTGCACCTAGATAAATGTATCTTTTTTATATATACTCAGATAAATATATCTTGAAGCTTGCTGATAATTTGGCATGGCCCATGGGGAGTTGGGGACTGTGTTGAGGGAAACAGAGCGTAAGCAGGTTGCAAGTTGGTCATCTACATGTATCTCACGTCGCTTTGACACAGAGACGCGTGTCGGCAAAACCCAGTAGTAGCTCAGTGGTTGCACGTACCCATTCTTAGTTTAGCTACCCCTATCTTGAAACCAGAGAGTACACAGCTTGTTAGCTTAGGTCGCTGACTGGTGCACCAGATCAGCTCACCATCACCTCTTTTGGACTAGGCGACAAGCCATTGGCCAACAAGCAGCTAGCAGCCTCTTGTCACAAAAGTTTCCGGTCCCCCTTTTTTCAACACTGAGCTGCAAAACCACGCACCGATCGATAGACCAGATCAAGAAGACAATCTTTATTTATCACTAATAACAACTGCTAATTCTAGTACTGATATGATCACGATTTACGTACCCAGGTCGTGGAGGACGAGGTGTTCCCGGACGGGACGGTGCTGAAGAAGGGCACCAAGGTGATCTACGCCATGTACGCCATGGGGCGGATGGAGAGCATCTGGGGCGACGACTGCCGGGAGTACAGGCCGGAGCGGTGGCTCCGGGACGGCCGCTTCATGAGCGAGTCTGCCTACAAGTTCACCGCCTTCAACGGCGGCCCGCGCCTCTGCCTCGGCAAGGACTTCGCCTACTACCAGATGAAGTTCGCCGCCGCTTCCATCCTCCGCCGCTACCGCGTCGACGTCGTCGAGGGACACCCCATCGCGCCCAAGATGGCGCTCACCATGTACATGAAGTACGGGCTCAAGGTGACGCTGGCCAAGAGGGACAAGAACAGCAGCAGGCTCTGAGCGCTTACGCCATTCAGAGTTTGCTTTCAGGTGCAGACGTTTGTGGCCTGCAAGTTGTTGGCACCTTCGTGAGAGGAAGTTGGTGATTCTGTCATCCTGTGTGAAAAGATGCCCTCTATTTTCATTCGGTTTCGTGTTTTGTAGTGCTATTTCATCAAGTGTACTTGATTTGTTTTGTTCTATTTACACATGTAGGGTAGACAAGTACGGGGAGTGTAGAACTATTGTATATGTATATGTGTGATGATGGCAAAACACTGAAGCTTCAGATGATGTAACCGGTATGTTTTAGCAGTATTGTTTCAGTAAAAGAGCACCGAGACTCTTTGAATAAATTTGCTCCAAATCAACTGACTCAGTACTATTTACTACTCTATGTGCCCGATTACAGAGTGTACCATGTAATTGGCAGACCAACGCCATCTACGGACTCCAGACAACTGGGTTGACTGCTTATTACAGGGCCGTATCATTGTTCAACAACTCTTGTAGCCTTTTCATTTTTATTTGCACATGACTTCATTAGCGGAAAATAGGCCAGGTAAAAGAACATCATCATGAGTTGTTGAGATATGGTTGGCCCACCGCACGCTCTCACGAAACACCAAAACCTGGTTGTTCAACTTCAAGCCCTGCCACTCCACTCTTCATAGAACTCAGCCACAAAGTCCTCCATGAACTTATGCCTTTTCTCTGCCCTCCTTTTGCCAGCCTATGCGCAGAGTGAAACTATGTCAGTAACTCAGTATGTACTCAGCAGACAAGGGGATATTAGAACGAGTGTATGTCTGGGTAAACTCTTGCTGATATTATGGCACATGCATACAAAAATGAATTGGGAACAAATAGCAGGTCACTCTTAATCATGGCATCAGTCCATAATAACAGAGTAGCACTAAGCAAATCTAATTTCCATACATTCAGCATAAATGAAGCAAACTAATTTTACTAAAAAAAGGAAAAACAAAGAAAACTAGACTTAAATCACTCTACATCTCTTGCTAGGTTCAGTATGTGTAGATAAAATGCTTTCTTCCTGAATTTTTATACAAGACAGATATGTAGCAGTAAGAAGAGTTCCATAACAAAGCTCAACCATTACCTCTGTCTTCATCATGTCCTTCAATTTAAAAAGCTTCTCATGAAAATGATTAATTGATGTCTGTTTCTCCTCCTTGGACATGTACTTTTCCTTTGACAAGTTATCACGTGGCAGTATTCTAGGATCATGCAATGCACTGTTCTTGCTCCCACCATATGTAAAGCATCTTGCAATACCTGCGGGTATCACTTCAAAAGATTAAAATACGGAATTCTTACTTGAACTAAAAGGTAGCCAAATATATTGGCATATTTGGACGTTTTTGTTCAGAAATGCAAGCATTTCTGGTAAAAGCCAACAAAATAGGATCCACATTCTACAATGTACAACCATGAGAACTAGTATTACTCCAACAAAATAGTATATAAGAAGTTTTATCTTTGATCTTTCTTTCCAGTTTTAGCTCATCTAAGGAAACATGTACCTAGCACCTGTATGCTAACAGAAATGTCTAGCTCAAGCTGGGTAGGTGGATATTACCATTAACATACCACTGCATATCAGATACTCGAATAGCTACAGTACTTTAAACTTTAAATAAATGCTATTTGAACAACTGCTCAAGCAAAATTCAGAACGAAAACTATTTAGGTGTCAGAAAGCTATACTGTTGGTTTGCAATGACTTTATATGTACAAGTAGTGATATTATATTCCGTAAACTAATGAGGAGGTGGGTTTCGATGGATCTTTTCTAGCAGAACTCAAATAGAAGGACAAATGCCACTGCTTGGGAAAAAATGCGTATATCTAGATTCAAGAGTTTGCTAATTCCTCAGTTTTATCTCCATATCCTCCATTCTATATACAGTATTTTTCTCTTTCGAATCCTTTTATGTTGGTGGCTCATGTTGGATGTTGGCTCTAGCCTACCTTAACTAGCTTGGGCCGGGGCTAAAAGGCTTTGTTGTTGTAGAGTTTGCTAGGTTGCATTGCATTATAGAGTTTGAAACTCCACTTAAGCAGTACTTACCAATTGCACCTATTGCATCCAGGCGATCTGCATCTTGTACAATTGCAAACTCAAAAGTGGGGTCAGCAGTAGACTTCTTTGAAACTTCATTTTTGAATCCTGCAGTTTATTTTAAAGGGTTAGACAGAAAATTTTGCAACCATAACTTCAAGAATGTCTCACATGCGTGTTCCCTGCATGAGTTGTACCGCTGAAGGAACATGAAGTGCAGATGCATAAATGCAAACAAGTCAGATGCATAAATGCAAAAAAAATCAATAACTCACCCATCCCCTTAATAATTGATACTATTTCATCCTTCTGGCCTTCGTCCAATCCTACCTCTTCAAGAAACATCTCGACGACGCTCATATCCTCCACATTGTTCATATCCAATATCCATTTATGCAATCAAATTAATGCATCCGGAATAGAACTCTATCCTCGACAACAGTGAACAGTCTATCTCTTATGCATATTCCCCACAGCACAAGGGGTTCAGCCTAACTCTTAGGTATTTACTTCCTTTCATTCACTCTTTCAAAATCTAAGGAGCCAACTCAACAAGACAGTATAATCTTCCCATACTTGGTGTACTTGTAGTCACCTACATAAGGAAAAAGGGGGTAAAAATAATCATATTCCAATGGAGAGCTAAAGCAAATGAAATCGAGAAAGAATAATTGGGGGCGAGGAGTTACCACTTACCAATGTCGTGCAGGAGAGCGGCCAGTTCCACCTGGGGTAATCAAACGGCACGCGTATCAGCAGATCGAGTTAGAAGAAATCGCGATAAGAGAGTGGAAGATTGGGCCGAGCAACGAAGGAGAGGCGATCGGTTAGTTACGGTGAGGAGGCGGGCCGGGGCGGAGAGGCCCTCCTCGGCGGCGAGCGAGAGCGCGAGGTCGCGGACGCGGAGCGCGTGCGCGGCGTCGTGGGACGCGTCGCGCCCGCCCATCTCCCTCTCCACCAGCTCCTCCGCGCGCCGCACCGCCACGGGCTTCTCCGCCGCCGCCGCCGCCGCCATTTCGACCTCCGGGGTTGGCCGGGTGGGTTTGGAGACTGGAGCGAAGCAAGCAAAGGCGGACAGGTACTTCGGCCGGCCTAGTCAACGTGCCTAACGAGTCGGTCAACGTGCAGCACGTATTCTCCCCCGTCCGATCAGGAATCAAAGGCTAATTTGCCCTTCCGAATAGTACAAAAACAACAACGTTTGAACTTCAATAATATATCGAGCAAATTAAAGAAAATTGCACATGATGTATTGACAGAGGGAGGGATGTACACCAACAATAATCTCAAATTGGAGTAAATAAATCATTACACCATTGTGTTTAGGTTCCTGTGGGAGAAGTAGCACGCATGGATTTTTCATTTTCAAAGAAACAGCATTGACGTAGGTTGCTTGGCAGATTTCTAGTACAAACTCGAAAAGCCTGCGGTTGACTGGCATGGATTGGATATGCGGCTACCATTGTCAAAGAAATACCATTGCAATTCTGAAAAGATAAACCCAGCCTCCAAGGAAAGACCAAAGAGATCATCCACGGGATAACACAACGGCACATATGATCAGAGAGCATTAGTCTTGAAACCAACGTATTTAATTCGCTTCTAGAGTATTGAAATTCCGCCTATTGTAGTAGTGAAGTACGACGTACCTTCCTAACTCTGAACATTAGCGCCGTAATAATCATATAAACAACCACTCTCTTCTCATTTCTCATGCCAAGTGGGCCTTGCCCAGATGTCAAATCCCAATAGGCCACCAGTTGCTCCCGAACCCTGCCTGGTCGTACCGTGCAAGTCATGAGCCTCGACGGACGACTTCGTCGACACTACCCTACTTGACCGTATAATTCCGTTCGTTGCTTCGGCGCCAATCATCTGGCCGGATTCCCTCAGCTAATCCGATGGTTGACGGCACAAACCATGTTTTGGTTTGGGCGACGCCATTAAAACTAATCGTATTTCTTGTTCGCAAGCTTCCATTGCTCAGTACGGAATAATAATATCGGTGGAGTCCAGGATTAGGCGGCTGGCCACCGGTTCTTGCACACGCCGCCGGCGGCCGGCGCGTGCATCGGTGCATGGCCACGGCAGCCGCCTCGGCGAGCGGGCGGAGGCGCGGCCAGCGGGAGCTCGCCATCAGCTGGGGCGCCGTGTTCTGCTTCGGGGGCCGTCGCGGGCGCGGCGAGGAGGCGCCGACGCCGGAGGGAACGACGACGCCGCGGGAGAGGTCGCGGACGACGCGGCGGCGGAAGCGCACCGTCCCCGTCGACGGGGACCTGGCGCCGGGGACGGCTGGTCGGGACGTGATGAGGCGCGGCGCCGACGACGATGAGGGGTCGCCGAGGGGCCCTCGCCTCCTGGGATGCTGCTTCTTGGCGCCGGCGCGCGCCCCTGCTGGACGCACCAAGGTGGGTAGTTGTAAAACGTACAAAACTCCAACGTGTGCGATACGTGACGACGTACATGTCGCGTGTTTTGTACGAATTGATTAACGCTGCTGGTATTTTTGCTCTTACAGTTAGCTTATTGTAAATAATCTTAGATATGCGCGAGTTGGTATTTCAAATTTCATCCGGAAAGTTTTTTTCTGTCATTTTTGTCGTCCGATGTTTTTTTTATATACTTAGTCGTCCGATGTTAATGATCCGATCCGCTTCCCTACGACAGCGCACCATGGACAGCAGCAGCGCCAGCAGAACCCACAGCAAACAGAGACAATTAGAGCACGCCGAGCAGCAGCAGCGGCGGGCGCGGTCAACGTCCGAAGCGCCTGCGACGTGGCGGATCCAAGCCACCGACGGCGGCGGCCCCGCCGAGACGCGAGCGCCCACCAGGCCGTGCGGCAACGAAGGACCAAACAAAAGCGAGGCGTCGGCGTGCGCGCAGGCATCGGTCGGCGTGGGCGCGTTCGGCCCCGAGGTGGGGCTGGCCGTGGTGACGGCGGTGTCCATGGCGGGGCTGCTCGGCGGGCGCCTCTGGGCCGTTGCCTGCGTGTGCGCGTGGCTCGCCGCGCTGTCCAGGCTTCGGCGGCGGGAGGCACGGGCGGCGGCGGCCTTGAGAGACGCCGGTGAGTAGGCGGCGGTTCACGTCGTGGACTGACTCTACGGGTCGTTCCAAGAGAAAAGCTCGTCGTGCAGCGGGGGCTGCGGCTCGAGTGGGGTCGCGCGAAGACCGTGAACGTGAAGAGCTGAAGGCATGGTTTCATATAGCCATGAATATAACTGGGCAAGGCACACAGCAGGAACAGGCACCACAACACGTTTTCAGACCGCAGCATCTGCAGAAAATATAGAAGATTACATCCATATTTGTATAGTTCATGATCTTACTAGTTAGTTTTCCGCCAACTCGACTTTAAGAAGAGAAATAATGTATTAGATGCAACCTGTGGCATGTTCAGCTGGTGAAGGCTACGTGAGCTCAAACGTAGTAACACCCTAGCAACACTGAAACCTCTGAGACTCCAATGCTTAGCGCTGCATCACATGCTTAAATTATTCGCCCCATAGATAACAAAAGCAATAGCTATAATATTCGGTGAGTTTACTTAAGTGGTTAAGGCAGTTCACACCATGGCAGAGAAAGAAAATGAAAAAAAAACAGCACAAAAAGAAAAACGCCCCATATAGATAACAAAAGCAATAGCTATAATATTCGGTGAGTTTACTCGGTTAAGGCAGTTCACACCATGGCAGAGAAAGAAAATGAAAAGAAAAAAAAAAATTGGCTTCGCCCGGGTTCGAACCGGAGACCTTCAGCGTGTTAGACTGACGTGATAACCAACTACACCACGAAACCTTGATGTTTAAGGTGATGTAGTCAACTAATTGTTTTAAAGTAGTTCATTGGCCTATGAATTTGTAATTATCACCGCATGTGAAATATTTACTTCTTGCCAAATTTGCCAAATTGATCGATTTAACCTTGATGATCTCTTGCACGTGCGTCGAGGGCAGAGGGCAAATCCAAGTAATAGTCAATCCCTGCATTTCTGCACAAAGCCTGCTTGCACCCATCTCGAGGCAATCCTCTGGTTGCATGTAGAGTGTGCTATCTTGAGCAGAATCCTGTTTCCACTCTCGTTTTTCAGTGCGTTAACAAGTATGCAAACTATCTCGTCTTTGTAGTTTCATACTTCCATTATGAACTTTTCATCATCTAATGTTTCTTTCTTGTTGATCGACCGCTATGACTAAATTATTATGCAACCCGTGGAAAGTGTGAATTGGCCTTTTCTGATAAGACCAGCTAGAGGCAGCATATTAAAATCTATGGTGTACAGCAAATACCACATGCATTTTCCTCCAGCATGATTCCCCGAAACTCTATGCAAAAATGTAACAACTTCCATGCCACAAGATACACCATCACTCAAAAGAAAACAGCAACAAGAATCTATGGACTAAGGTTGACAACATTATCTGTCCATTTAAAAAACAAATAAGGCTTTCAACAATACAAAGTCCTTTTATTGGCAGAGAATTTGTCCAATTTAGCACGTTTCAAAACAGCAAAGTTTGTGCCCTTTTTGCACTGGCGCAAACTTCAGAAACACACCTCAATGCAGGTCAAACGCTAACTGAGATAAACAATTTTAACATAACAATCACAACAATTTAACTCCAGCTTCTCTGACAGATTCTATCACAGCCTTGACTTTCCCATGATACTTCTGTTCTCTCTTCATGTGGATGGACACTGCAGGTATTCCCTTGAGCAGAAGGCGCTCACCAAGCAACTTTCCAATCTTCACGGCAGCTGCAACATCACGTGTCGACTCCATGTTTGGTCTGAGGAGCTTCTCCTGCGAGCTTGCAGAACATGCAACAGTCGCTGTTGGGCTATGGATGACCTGAGCGGATACATACTTGTTTGAGAAATGCATCCTCAACAGGTAGGGCTTCAGAAAACGGGTGACTCTAGCTGCCCTTTCTGGTGGAGGGATCACCATGGTCACCGGTTTCCCTGCTGCAAGTTAACAAGAAGAAAAGGATTATTATTTAGTTGAAAATAACATTTGCCATTTTCCAACAATGAGAAACCCATGGTCAGATAAGGGAGCGCAAAAGTGTGCAAACAAGTTTTATGGTGGTCGTGGAAGTTTCAGAAAAGCGTTCCAAACAGTATGAATTTCTTTTACAGGGTTCAGGTACACAAAGCGTGATAAACTTCCCAGCTTAAATGATCCATGAGAAACCAATAGTCAAGTTTATACTCTCAAACTAAATCAATTGCCTGGGCAGCGGGCAGTATATGATTGATCAGTAGAGCAGCCAATCCGCTTCAGACGAATAAATCAACAATCTACCCTGATATTACTAGTTTAATACCTGTGCTAACCCTACTGCAACCTTTGGTAATGCAAATGAAACAACAAAAGACACTTTATCTTTGCTATTCAAGTATAGAATGAGATTCACACACAACAAAAGAACGATACAAAGAGTTAATATATTGTTTTCAAAACACAGTACAGACAGATGTTATAATAATATTATGCATTTTTGTCTATTGCAGAAAAAATGTCTCTCTACTCTCTGCATGCCTCTGATGCAGAATTCTACTCGCACAAGCATAACTGATGTCCATTCTGTTCTGCAACTGCTTGCACAAAAGAATTAGTGCTGCATCTGAAGGCCATTGGTTCTTCCTGCCTCCAACTTTCTTATAATTCCATACAAGTTGTGTCAGATAAATTGTATGCCTCAAATAAATCATGAACCATTACTAATTGGCATGCAATTCTCTGCTATGTAAATTGTACTTAAATCCAATAAAGCTGCAGAGCTGCAAGCTTCCTGTCCGAACCAGCTTATTCCTCCAAACCATAAACTGACCAGGGCATCAGGCACAACTTAAACTTGTGAATTCACAAGAATTATACAGGCACACATAGAACCAACAAAGCAAACAATTAACCAACACATACAAATATATGGTGTGCTCTAACAAACACGAAAAGTCCTGGGCACTCAATGCAACCATTGCCTCACCCACCACTCAGAAATGCATCCACAAATCACTACTACAAAGCAAACACCACCAACACATTTTCTTTTGCACAATTTCACTCAGCAAGTTACAACTACCTAAGAGAACATCACTAAGCAAAAAATCTATATCAGATAACAAAGGTCTATGAGTAATCGAGAATCAATACCGAATACTCTATTACATAATCTTTTGCCGTAGTACTACAAATCATCCCCAGTATTTCATATGGACCATATCAGAACAAAACAATAGTCACCCAATAACATGGTCGGAAGCTCCTAGAAACCAAACCTGCGCCATGTGTTGCTTCCTCTCCTCTACTTTAACCCCTTTGCTAGTTACTACTTGATTACTCAATTGACACGGCATATTGCTGACGTATTAACTTAGCAGTAATTTGAAACTTAGCAAGGTGAAGCTTAGTGCATCTGCCTAGGAGATTCATAGCTTGGCCCACAAAACGACACAGTTCAATCAACCTTTGGTGTGGCAGTGTTAGAATGAACCATGCCACCTGTAGAAGAACAGTTGCCAACTCCACATTGCTGGAGTGATATGCAAGACTACAGGAACAGACCGATCCAGGAACTGATCTTGGGGTGTTAAAAGAAAGGGAGGAAGCCTAATTGAGCTCATCTCCCAAATTTTCTAAAGAAGCTGCACAAACAAACTAACATAAAGGGAAAAGAAACAAGAAAGGGGTTCTGCAAGTAAAGCCTGACTGAAAATGGTAGCTACAGAACAATTTACGAAGAAATAACACTCAGACCAAACTTTGCACAATCGTATCGTAGGGTACTAGCCCCAGTGACAGGAGCAGCCCTCAGAGCTAATCTAGTGAACCAAAGCACAAATCAGCACGAGATACCAATAATCTCCTTTCCTCCTGCGCTCCGACCATGGCCTCATATCACTCCATCTCAGCCCACGGCGGCAACTCAGGAGCCCACCAAAACCGACCATTTCACCCACGTCTTAGATCCAACCCAGAAACTACAGAGGTGGATCCAACGCGAAGTACAGTAGGAAAAACGCGCAGGAGCCAGCCGACCAACCTGTGGCGAGGAGAGTATGCGCCTGCAGCGCTGGAGGGCCGGGGACGGAGCGGCAGGCGGCGGCGCGGCAAGGCCAACGGGAGCGTGGACGGCGGCGCAGCGTGTGCAAGGCCAACGGGAGGGTTAGGAAGGACTGAGTTGAGACACCCGATGGGCCGAGTCACGTAAATCATTTGCTGGGCTTTTGATCCATGGGCCGAAACGACCTCGACTGGGCCCACGCTTACCAGACTCCTGATCCGATTCCAAGCCCGCCCCGCCCGAACCGCCCTGCTAGGCTGAGAAAGATACTGGCAGGTGGGTCCGAAGGGGACAAGGCGAGCCGCCAGCCAGACTCGAGGAGTCGAGGTGCGAAGGGAGCAAGCCGGCGGCGATGGCGGCGGCGGCGGAAGGATTGCCGGTCGAGCCGCAGTCGTTGAAGAAGCTGAGCCTGAAGTCGCTGAAGCGCTCGCGGGACCTCTTCGCCCCCGCCCACTCCCTCCTCTTCGCGCCGGACGCCGAGAGGTAAACCTAGCTCGCCCCCCTCCCCTTGTCTTCCTCGGCAGCCGCAGAACCCTAGCGCGGACGGAACCCTAACCGCGTGTTCTCTTTGTTCGGGCGGCGGCAGCAAGAGGATTCGCACCGGGTGCAAGGTGAGGGCGGAGTACGGGGCGGTGAAGGATCTGCCTGCTGAGCAGGGCCGCGGGCAGGGCAAGGGGACTTCGACGGCACCGTCGACGGCGTTGGCGTTGCCAGGTTAGCTTCGTTCTTTTCTTCCTTTTGTTCCCACAAAGAAAACCACCTGCTCCTCAAAGAAGAAATATTTTCAGGTCTTTCGGAACGGTTAGCCTTTTTATTTCGTGATTTTTCTGTAGTTTTCTAGTGGTAGCGCAATTGATTGATTGTAGGTTAATTACGATATGGAGGGAGTACGAGAATCCGGGGCATATCTTAGAAAAATGCAGTTTACAGGCATAGTGTGACTGCATAACTCACTAGTAGCAAAGACAGCCGTTTTTAGGCATAATAATGTTTCCAAAAGGTCCCATTTACAACAGCTAAACCCATTCAGTGGAAACTATTGTTTCCCTGCTCTCTTTGACTCTTTATGTAAGTGTTTGCAAACGGAATCATAAAATGCGTCTGGGTTCACTCTGAATACCCTGCCACAAGTATATCTTCATTTTTCAGATGTTAATTTTGCTATCCATAAGATCTCATCTTAGTCCTGCTGGCAATATGTATCCAGAACACATCTGAGTATATATCGATCAACGGATCAAGTACCATAAGAATAATGTTTTTGCAAGACTCATCTCATCTTTCCATTGGAGAAACTGGATTTTTTCAAGATTGTCTATCGAAATTGATGATCCCTAGTCATGCATCTTCCCCAAACACCCTCTGAAATAAAGGTTCCGTTGGTCTTCTATATAGCATATACATTGACTCCTATATCAGGACAGGGACAAACTGCATATCTATGTTTGGGACAGGAACATATCACCTTCAGTGTTGAAATTTCTAGCAATTGTCTATTTTTGACATTCTAGATGCGATGAATAGCTCCCTGATGAAATCAGTGTTTTAAACTTCAGGGTTGAATATTTTGTAGCCCCTCTGCAATTGTGATCCACCCTGATAATTTGAGATTTTGAGCTGAAAACCAAACCCTTCGGCAAACTGCGGTCTCCTTGCTAGCATCTGTGCACACATTTTTTTTGGTTTATTTGATCTGAGCTTGCAATTATCTTTTCAGGCACACAAGATGCAAAAGATGCTCACAGAGAAGGGACGAGTAATGCCATTGTCCCTGCACCTCTTATGCTACCAAAAGCACCGTAAGTGCATTCATAATGGCTTGCTTGTTGCTAACTAGTTTAATACCGCACTGTTTCCCCCCTTAACTAACTACTCCTTTTGGACTATCTTCAGTGAATCTACAATTCCAGGCAAAAACACAACTTTGTCAATTCCTGGATCATCTGACAGGTTTGTTCACTTTGTCTTTGCTTCAATGGCTGATTGGCCCTTGTACCATGTAGCGTGACATGAGCATTGTTTATGGTACTGTACTTGTTGCATTAACAGTGGAATAATTGTTTTCCTTTATTCGACATTGCTAGGAAAGCTTTGAAATCGAGCAGTTAACCATCTTACTGTTCTTTTGCTGTCCTTGTGCCATCTTTTGTATTTTCTTAATATAATATGCATCCATATCACTGTATCAAAAAAAAATCTTTACAAGCTCTCAAGAAAGCAAGCAAGTCCCCAAAGATATCTTTTCGCTTCTCAATCATTACTTCTTGATGCAATTTTATAACTTACCAGTCACTTGTGAATTACTGATGTGTTGATGCATCTTTCAGATTTTCGACATCTGCACTGATGGAAAGGATACCAAGTAGATGGCCACGGCCTATATGGCATGCTCCTTGGAAGAACTATCGGGTATGTTTTTTCCCATTCAAGTGCAGCTTTCCATAGTTTATTACATAATAAGTTTGACACATTTGTGAAAGGTTTCTGGAAATATGATTCCACCTGGCTAGTAAGATATATTCTGGAAGTATGTTCTACTATTGAAGTGGATTGGTGTTTTCGGTTCCTAATAATTGCTATCCCTTTTCATGTTCTTTTGCATCGGCCGTTAGAAGTGGATTGGTGTATTTGGTTCCTAATAAATGCTTTTCATTTTTCATCCTCCATAATATTCCTGTAAATTTACGCAGGTCATCAGTGGCCACTTGGGTTGGGTGCGCTCTATAGCCTTTGATCCAGGCAATGAGTGGTTCTGTACAGGTTCTGCTGATAGGACAATAAAGGTGAGGTTCACAGTCTGAACTACACCTTGTTTCTTACTAGTCCGTTTGCATCTCATGATTTCAATTCTATTATGGAAACTTGCTTTATCTAGTAGGGTAGTAGTTATATGTACCATGTCACGTATGTAGGTTTGAGAAACTAGACTTGGCGGAGATTGGAAGAGGTGAAAAACTGTCGATTTACAATTTTTTCGAGAGTTGTTTCAGAATTTTGCAATGTAATTCTGGTTACTTTGTAAATAATTCTAATGGCTATTTTAATAGATGACAAGCAGGTGGAATGGTGGATGTTTAGAGAGTGAAACTGAGTTCACAAGTAGGTGGATGTTTAGAGAGTGGAACTGAGTACCAAAAACTGACTGCTACTAAGGCTGATTCACAGTGTTTTTTGTACCCTTTGCTCCTGGGAAACTAGAAACTAGTGCATTTTATTAATTACTGCTTCATCTAGTGAAACGTCTTAGTTTGTTGTCATATACTCTGTTATAGGGACGACTTGAAATTCGAATGACAGTTATGTTACATCTGGCATCTCAGCTCTTTTTCTCCGGCTTCTCGCAAGAACTAATTTGCTCTTACATTAAGCCCTAGTTTATTTTACAGTTTGCTCATTCTTCCTATTGCCGTGCTGTAGATATGGGATCTTGCATCAGGGACTCTGAAGCTTACTCTGACTGGCCATATTGAACAAGTTCGTGGTAAGTTTCTCTTGATTTTGGTTAGTCAGGTCCACTCAACACCCTTTCAGAGTTACAGTACCCTTTCCTGTCCCAGTTTGAAAGTGATTGATGGTGGATGTAATGCACGTTGATGTAGGACTTGCTGTCAGCCAACGGCATACTTATTTGTTTTCTGCTGGTGATGACAAACAAGTGAAATGTTGGGACCTTGAACAAAATAAGGTTAGTTTTGCTTTTTAGTGAAGTGTAATTTATGTAATTATGTGGCATATTAACATCTGCTGACATCTTATCCGTATTCTATGTTCAAGGTTATTAGGTCTTACCATGGGCATCTGAGCGGTGTTTACTGCTTAGCTCTCCATCCAACTATTGATATATTATTGACCGGTGGTCGAGATTCAGTTTGCAGGGTATGAAATAATCTCTAACAATTGCACATTGTGTAAATGGCCTAGCAGCATACAATGCTTTAAGATTGATCTAGTTTTTACTTACCTTTGAATCCAGGTGTGGGACATCCGGACGAAAGCGCATGTTTCTGCTTTGACAGGTCACGATAACACTGTCTGTTCAGTGTTTGCTCGGCCTACGGTAAGAAAACATTGCATATCACAATCTTACAACTTATCTGCAATATTGAGTTCTGCTACGCAGTATTCTCTTCATCTGGTTATGTGTAAAACACTCATGTGGAATTTCTCATTTTTTGCCAAATCGTTGGTTCATGGATCTGATATCTGTCTGTGCCACATTTTAGTTCTACCCAAGTCTGATTTAGTGACAACAGTGAAACAATGATCTTGGCAGATTTTAGGTGTGTCATAAACTTTGAAGTACTTTTCACAAGACTACATACTACAACTACTAGCACCCAACTTTGAATAAACTAAAATGTTGGGATCAGTTTCACAGAACTTGAACTAGTTGTGCAATAACACAATTATGAATTTTGCACAAAACTACAGCTATTCACTCTGTTTTTCAGCACACACTGTTGTAGGTTTTTTTAATAGTTAAAAGTCCAAGTGTTTGTAGTGGTGTTATTTTATTTCCTTATCACAATACTTACTCTCAGATACATTATAATTCCTGATTGTGTCTCAGGATCCTCAAGTTGTAACTGGCTCACATGATACAACTATCAAACTCTGGGATCTTGTTGCTGGTAAGTTAATCTGTCAAATTAAAAAAATAGCAAATCAATAATTTTCTGTTCCATTTTCCAATACATTTGGTTCTTCATGCAGGGAGGACTATGTGTACTCTCACACACCATAAGAAGTCTGTTCGGGCTATGGCTATGCATCCAAAGGAGTTAGTTTTTTCCCATGTACAGTTCCATATCATCTATTTAGGGTGTGTTTGGTTGGAGAGCCAACCAGAACGGAGCGGCTCTATGCTGTGTTTGTTTCAAGAACGTGGGAGCGGAGCCATCCCTGGAAGGGAATATTCCCTTATTATGCTGCACCAGCTCGCTCCACAAAAACTAGCGAACCCGTCCGCTCCCGTCTCTCTCTCCGACGCCGTCTCTCTCTCCCCGTCTCACCTTCTTCCTCCCCGCGCCACTCCCTCCCTTCCCCGTGCGCCGCCCCTACCCTCTCCACTCCCGCCGCCGCCCCTGACCCCTCCCTTCCCCGCGCGCCGCTCTGCCCCCACCCTCCCCCGCCGCAAACGGGCGAGCAGACGGCCCCCTGCTCGCGGGCGAGCAGCCGCAGCGGGCGGGTCGAGCGTGCGGCGCGGCGACCGGTGGAGGGCGGCAAGGCGGCGACGGAGGGCGGCGAGGCGACGGGTGACGACGAGGCGGGCGGAGCGGCTCCGGAGGGCGGCGAGGCGACGGGGGACGACGAGCCGGGCGGCTGCAGAGGGCGGCGGCGCGGATGGCGCGGGAGACGGCGTGGCGGCGCGGGCGGAGTGGGAGTGCGACGGCGCGACGGCTGGGGAGACGGCGGCCGCGCCGGCGCAGCGGCGAGCCCAAGCTCCGCGCGGCGACGAACCCAAGCGCGGGCGGCGGGGAGAGGCGGGCGGTGAGGCGGAGCACGACGGCGAAGCGGCGGGTGGAGGGCGGCAGAGCGGCGGGCGGAGGGCGGCGGGCTGAGGGCGCTGGGGATTGGGGAAGAGAGGGAGAGAGAGGAAGAAGAGGGAGAGAGAGGAGGAAGAAGACTGGCACAAAACTAGAACCACTCCGTTCTCCCAACCAAACATAGAGATGGAGCCGTTCTATTCTTCCAATCTAGAATAGAACCGTTCCATTCTACCTCGCTCTCCAACCAAACACACCCTTACAGGAAAGCATTTGCAATAACATCTCATTTACAGGAAAGCATTTGCATCAGCATCAGCGGACAACATAAAGAAGTTTAGCTTGCCCAAAGGGGAATTCCTCCACAACATGCTGTGAGTCTCTTATATTTGCATTTGTGTTATCTGTTTTTTCATCACATGTAACTCAGGACATTGCACTATATGTACTCTACTCGATCAATATTCAAATATGCGTATGGTATGTTGTCAGGTGGAGATGCCTTTGAATATCAGTAGACATAGGGTTGCAAATGAGTGTTTGATGTATGTGCTGATTGTGATAACTTCTTTATCTCTATATGTAACTTTAGATGATTTTTACTACCTATCTGATTAGTAATGAATTTGAATTCGTGTGTAATTTTTACTGTAGTTTGGAATCTAACATCCAACATATCTGTGCGGTGTTTTCTAGATAGATTAGACTAATCCTAATAGTTCCGGTTTGCTAAAATTTTGCTTAGCAAAAATGTCCAGAGGCATTTGCATGGTTTAGAGTAACAAATCTTATCAATTACTCTAAATCCCACCAAACCAGTCTAATACTTATTTGAGTCTGGACAAAAGCACAAAGCAGCACATGGTACAGGTGTAAAAACATCCAGAAATGAAATCAACGATTGTTTGTTGTTGTTGCATTGTAATACTGACTTCCGGTTAGAATATTTCTCCTAAGTATGTAACCAGGAAAGTCAGGGTGGGGGTGCAAGGAACATACATGATGTGCCATCTCTAGATTTTACTAAACTGCTGTATTATCATACCCAGATGCTGGAGCATATTTTTAGAATCTTTTTGCGAGATACTTGTAGCTTGTTAAAAACTTTGATTTTAACTTGGAAGGCATTACACTGTTTTGTCAAAAAGTATCAGGTAGTGGGTTGAGTGTTTTGAAGGATATAAGGGGCTTTTTCCTCCTTTTGTTTTCAATTAAATTTCAACAGTTACTCTTTATCATTTTATTTTTTTCGAAGTGAAACAAATTTAGCCTGGCAAGGAAACTAAGCCCTTGTTATTATACTGATTAGTGATGACTTTAACTTTTAGTTCTAGAGTGTCAATGGACCTGTCATCCTGTGCAATTTGTAAAGCTAACTTGACATTGATTTTTTCTCAAGAAATGTGCAAAACGGTTTATACCAACTAAAGAATACAATGGTGGTATATATGCTGCCAAGTTGCATAGATTCTCGAGGTCTCGTTTGGAATATAACTTGTGTCATTATTTGGCACTGAAGTTTCTTGACTGGCTAACCTTTGCTTGCATGCCACTGATACTTCTCATCTCTTTTAATGTCAGGTCTCAGCAGAAAACTATTATAAATTCTATGGCTGTAAATGAGGATGGTGTCATGGCAACTGGAGGTATGTATCGTAAAGTTTGGCATATTCTTTTAATTTGATTTTATCTCTCATTACCTTCCTACAACGAATTTTAAAACATGTCATATTGGACATACATGCAGTCAAACTTGTGAAACTTAACTGTCGTTAAATATTTAGATTCGAAGCATGAAAGATCGTGTGTAGATTTGTATTGGTCGATTTTTTCGCTGATATAATGATTTTTTTATGTAATACTAATTTGGCGGCCCTTTCACTATTCTATACTTATTGTGTGCATCATATTGTTGTTTCTTTACCACTTGTATAAGAACCGTATTTAAACAATTTTCAGTAAGTTTTGGTTTCTTGTGGCAAGTGATCATGGGCTTTGTCGCCTGATTATTTCTTGGAGTTGCAAAGCACTCAGAGAGCATTCATATTTTTTTGTTTAGGCAATAAACTTCATCAGCAAATATGCTTGTATAGTGTTAAATTCTTCCTAGTTTTGATTTTTTTTTCTTTTTGTGCAGGGGATAATGGAAGCCTGTGGTTTTGGGACTGGAAGAGTGGCCATAACTTTCAGCAAGACCAGACTATAGTCCAGCCGGGTAAGTATTAGTGTATTACTTTCCATCACGCATTGATTGGTAATAGGATAGCGACAGGTAGAACCCCTCTGTTTGGCCCGGCAATATTTCTTGTTATGAGTGGAGGTTGCGAATAGCAGTTGTTTCAGAAATGCCAGCAGTGGTTAAACTTGCTTAAATCAGTCATTGCTGAAATTTTCAGAGTTCTAGCTAGAAATTTGCCAAATTCTAGGCTTTGCATGCAATACATGTTTGTTTAAACTTGAACTTCCATTGGTCATGCTTACCATTGCTATCTCCAATTTCAGGATCATTGGAGAGTGAGGCATGTATATATGCCCTTTCTTATGATGTCAGTGGATCTAGGCTTGTGACTTGCGAAGCAGATAAAACTATAAAGATGTGGAAAGAGGATTTAACAGCAACACCAGAAACTCATCCCATCAACTTCAAACCGCCAAAGGACATACGGCGATACTGATTTTCCCAGGCTGCAAGTTACATGATTGTTGTAGATGCCCAGATTCTGCCCAACTGGTTAGTTTGTGGAACCCAGTTGAAATTCGGGCACACTTTCCCGTATGCACGTTGCTGGAGCTGTATGGATGATGAATTAAACATTTCTGTGACTGTACAAGTAGATATGCAGCAGATGTAGTTCTTATACTGAATTTGTATCATTTGACACGAGTCTTGTGGATTAAAGCTAATTTGCCTCGTTCAATTATATTTGGAATTTGTTGACGCACAGAGACTAGAATTCACCTGCTTCATTCATCCGCATCTGCTGGTTCATTCATCCCTGTCCCAAACCCCTGGCAGACATGATTGCTGTGACTTGTCTGCCTAATGTTGCTACCATTTTAACACAGGTTTGTTATATCACTGGGTCCAATTGATCAAATCCTGTTTTCTATAGAATTGCTATACCCTACTGCTTGTTAGATTGCTGACCATTTGTTTGAATCCGTTTGAGTTTTTATTTTGTGGCCTGCTATTTTGATTGCAACGCTCTCTACTTTGTGCTGTCTGCTACGGTCTTCGGGCTGAATGTTGCCCAGCCTTTCCTTGTGTTTTTTGTTTTCCAAGGCGGTATTTCCCATCTTTGGATCTTATATTAATACTATTACCAGTTTTATCTTTCTGGGTGAAAAAAAAAGATTGGTTCTTCTAATCAGCCCGTGTGTCTTTCTGGGTGAAAAAAAAAGATTGGTTCTTCTAATCAGCCCGTGTGTCTTTGTAGTACATCAGAGGTTACCACTACTGATTCGTCATCTGTAATTCCTAACCTAAACCATTGTCATTCACCAAGTTATTCTCCGTTGGCTCTTTTAAAAATGATATATATTGCTAGCACGTGCAGACACCCTGGTTAATACACCACAATATGCAAATGTTGCTAAGACACCGTGAGTGACTTGACTCCACAAATCTGCTTATCTTGTTCATGCGACCTGGGCATGGTACTTCTTTTTCGAAGCAAGCACATGTACACATATTTTAGATGATCTTTGTTTTTATCTGTTTGGTCAGCGTGCCATGTGCCGTATCGTCCATAGACATTTCATGGCTGTAGCTGTTTTCTTGTACACATATTTTAGATGATCTTTGTTTTTATCTGTTTGGTCAGCGTGCCGTGTGCCGTATCGTCCATAGACATTTCATGGCTGTAGCTGTTTTCTTGTACACATATTTTAGATGATCTTTGTTTTTATCTGTTTGGTCAGCGTGCCGTGTGCCGTATCCTCCATAGACATTTCATAGACCAAGCACAACTATAAACACGATGGTGCTCTACGTGCACATGAGCGAATTATTGTTCCATCCTTTCCAAATTACTACTTACTATTTAACTTTTTTCATAACATTTGACCATTCATCATATTTAAAAATATAATCTAAATATACTCGTCATACTTAAAGTATATACGATGCTAAAATAAATCATAAACAAAATACAATATACCTATATAATTTTTTATTGAATACGGCTAATAGTCAAATATTGTGAGGAAAAGTTAACATCTAATAATATTTTGTAACGGAGATAGTACCAAATTATTCAATCTTAAGGAATAGCCACTTGCTTTCAATCTGTTTGAGATCATCCAAAAAATGGTGATAACCACAGGATTAACTAACGTTGGCGTTTGCATTACTTGGACACCAAGGGAAGAAGTTTTTTTCATGAAGAGGAGGGAGTGGAAGTTTCTCTTGAAATGGTGTCCCAACAAAGTGAGTTGACCAATCCCGTGTTCCTGATCTCATCTAACATAAAAAAAATGTACTCCCTCCGTTCCAAAATGTAGGTCGTTTGTCTTTTTCAACCACAAGTTTGACTGCTCGTCTTATTCAAAAAAATTTGTGAAAATATAGTCAAATTTAAGGCATTTTTGAAGATTCTATATCAATAAAGCAAGCCACCAGAAAAATATGATAATTTGTATAAAATTTTGAATAAGACGAGCGAGTCAAACTTGTGGTTGAAAAAGTCAAACGACCTACATTTTGGAACGGAGGGAGTAGGAAGTAGCGTAAACAGGGGAAATTAGTTTCGAAAAATATATGTTTTCTTTGTTTGTAACAATGTTGTGCATTTGCTCAAGCAAATAATAATAACCAATGCCCCGCACAATTTTTTTTAAAATTATTAGCAATTTCACAAATAGTGTAGTATATATTGACTACTAGTGCCGTCAACAGATGATGAGAAGATAGACAACTACGACTAGTCAAAGTGGAGTTGTTCTACGCAAGGACATACATCAATACCGGTTTCCCTGAGATCAAAGTCTGTTCGAGGATTTCCTGAGCTTCAACGTCACATTAGTTTTCTTTTTTGTTGCCAAGGACACAAACGCAGGCTCACACGTATGCAAATTCTACCCCTAAGCACGCCTCCGAGAGATGGTGTCGTTAGATATGATCTTAAGAGTAACGAAGTCACCGTAGAAGCCTCATTGTCGACTGGGCCGTCGCCGCTGCTGAGTCGAGGACTTGAACCCCGATAGACGTGTTCTACTATAACAAACCTTAACAACTAATCAGTTCGCAACGTCATATTAGTTAATTTAATAGGTTAATTAGAGGGACTTTCATTTTACCAATTGAATGATCTTCCTTTTCGTCTTCTACCTTGTAGAACGTTTTACGTTCAATCTTCTAGAACTCTTCATGACGATATACATTTATCTAACAAATTCCACAGGAAAATAGACTTAAATATAGAAATCTACGAATGTACTCCTTATGATGATGCATTGATCCCGGCCTACTCGTGAAATTTCTGCTTCGCGAAAACAGGGCGGCCACATAGGAGCAATTTTATTTATTTTTTCTGCTTGACTTTTTATACAATAGGGATTCAGCGTTACATAGTGACAGTACTATTTATATTGCTTCTGCAAACAAAAAAAACACAACAGTACTATTGTAAACTTATAAGGCCTGAAGACGACCGCGCCCAGAAGCGACATGAGCTCCACACACACTCTCTCCAACTGCACAAAATTAAAAGAACATCATACATTTCCCAGAAAATACAATAATCCCATCTCATTCTTCCTACTCGATCGCCTACTTCAAACATTTGTAAACATTTTCGTTGCAAGCTTGCGCGCAGCTTGAATAGATTACCTTTGCCCCTCCTCACTGGCACCATGTCATGCCCGGTCGCTACAAAGCGGTCTCCGCGCCCGCTTCTCTCATAGGCGACCGAGACTTAAAAAAATTCCCCCGAGGCTTAGCTTTCGCGAGCTGCTCAGCTCTTCGTGCCAGGGCTGTTCCATGAGTTGCGGTCATGACCTGACACCCGAAGCAAGACCGCGTGCGCCTTGGAAAATTGGTGTTTGAAACCCTCCGCCTCTTCCAAATCCCATTCAACTCATATGCATATAGCCGCTAGGCCGGGTTAATTACAAAGGGCAAGGAATTAAGCATCCAAAATTGTTGGCTGTGCCGTGGCGGGCATGTCCATCTCCACGGCGCCGGCCGTCGTCGTCGTCCCCGCCGCAGGCTGGGTCACGGTCACGGCGCCCTGGTGCTCTAGCTAGCTAGCTAGCTAGCTAGCGTCGGGGGTTATTGGTTGGACCATGCCGCCGCCTGTGCTCGACGAGAGCGACGGCGCCGTCGGCGATGGCGGCGGGCAGCGGTGCTCGTGCCTGCCGTTCTGCTTCTGGGGTGCCTCTCTGGTGCCGAAGAATAAGTCCGCGGGCGCGCCGGCGAAGAGGCGGCGGCGGCGGTGCAGGTTCAGGCTCAGGCTGTCGTGGCTCGCGTGGCCGTGGTTCTCTAGCCGGAAGGGCGGCAAGAAGAAGGGCGCGGGTGGCGACGACGGCGAGAGCAAAGGGAGGAAGCGGAGAGGGAGGCGGCTGCTGCTGCTGCTCACGACGTCGCTGCAGCCCAAGAAGGCCCTCGAGTCCGTCGTCTCCGGCGACAGCGCGCTCCTGCCGGCCAAGGTACGTGCGTGGACGGAGGCCGATCGCCATGGGCGCCGCACCTCACGCCCATGATCTCGAGCAGTAGTTGATCGGTGCTAGTGTGCTACTGCTACATCCGTGCCGACCACGACTGCTTTGATCGATATCGATCGATCGATCGCGTCCTTAATTACTGATTAGTTAGTTAAATTTTGACGTCGACTGGATCATGGTGCTTGGCGTGTAACCCGTTGTACGTAGTGGTGAGTAGGTGGGTGGTTTAACACTTTAACGGCATCGGCGTCATGGCGAGAATTGGCGATGTGAGAGGAGCCAACCGCGGGAGGCTGCGTGATTGACCCAGCAGCGCCGTCGCCGGCCTCTTTCTTCCCTCACCGTGGCGCACGTCACTGTTGTGAGGTTTTAATTTTCATAATTTGGGCGCGCGACGTCCGCGAACGCGACTGTGGCTCGTCACGTGGGTTTACTAAAACCTCGTGGCTGGAATCAAGCAGTGTTTAGTACTGTTTACCGGTTAGAATCTCCTGAAGGCCAGAATCATGGGGGGCTTGAATTGTTTAACTGTTTTTTTTCCAAAAAAAATGTTTCACGCAAACGCAAAAAATTACATTAGGCAGTGTTTCAATGGGGTTGGAGAAATTTCTCTAGCCCCTTTGACCAATACTTTAGGGTATTAAATCAAGCCAGTTTACAAAACTATCTTCACAGTATTGCACTATTTCACGAGACCTATCTAATGAGGTCTTTGACCGCACGATTAGAGGATGGTTACTGTAGCATAGCATTACTGTAGCAAATTATGGACTAATTAGGCTCATTAGATTCGTCGCGCAAAGTTGCACCCATCCCTAAAAGGGTTTTGCAAATAGACTTCGTTTAGTAATCCATGCATATAAGATTTCCTTGGGAGATTTTTCTCCTGGGAGTTGTGAAACACGGCCTATGTAGACGACAAGGTAAACAGATTCTCCGATGCAGACCAGACCCTAAAGTTCACTTTAGCATTTTACAGATGGTTTTCTCCCTTTTGCTAGCCCCTAGCTCATCATCATGTGCCAATCTTCGTGGTCAGGCCAAGGTTCACCTATTAGGATAGCCTATGGTGACAATACAGAGTCCAGGGATGGTGTCATTTTTGTGGTTGAAATGGCGAGGTGTCGCTTCAGTAAAGAAAGACATGAATAAATAGGGATCCAACTGACACAAAGGCGAAGTGAAACATCTATATATGGTGAAAATGGACGAACACATGAAAAACAATCACAAAAACATACATTGGAGTTTCCAAAAACAAACAAATTTGGCAGATGTCACATGCACATCCATGGTACGTGTGCTTTGTCATTAAAATTGATGATCAAATCATTCTAGTTTAATTTTATTATTAAAATAGAAAATTTCGAGTGAATATGCTATATAGGAGAAAATCTTGAGGGTGCTGCACTCATGTGCCTAGTAGTCAGACCTAGTACTATGGTCAAATCTTGAGAAGTCAATACTATATATGAATTTAACCTTAGCATTTTTTTCTTTTTGCGCTAAAGGTCTAGATAAAGCTATGAAAGTTTGACATCGCCTAGTCGCGTCCGTAAGCAAATCAGCAAAGATACGAGAGCCATAGAATCTTACGTCCACCCGTTTTTCAATTCGAGCCTTTCGTGGGCGACAACAGCAAGCAACACGAATACGCGATACAAAACTTGTCCTTGTTGCTTTAGTTGGGCCCATCTGCTGGTGACGATAGGAACTCTTACCTTCCTGGTACTGTGCTACTGGTTCATATATATCCTGGATGCTGAATCATGCCATTTTGCCAATCATGCAGATTCTGATTATGTATATCATTTTCATGCCATGCTACCATTGGCCAGCATTCATTGCAAAACTATTGGATGGACCAAGACCAGGCATTCTGTTGTAAAACAACAGATGTCTGAGTAGGAAAAGTCAATAAACTTTGTAATTTTGCACATGGCACGTCTTCCTAAGGCACACTTTTTAAAAGGAATATACTCGTAAGGAAAATGTTCAAATTCCTCCTCTCAAATATGACCTACGTCCAAATAATCAAGTAATTTTTTGTTTGACTCCCTAACTATGCCAATTGGTCAAATCTAATAATATTTTTTTTCACAAATGGAGTTTAGACTTAAATTTTGTGGGATGACAACGAAGAGCATAATTTATATTAGAAGTATATTATGATTTATTATTATTATATTCTGTGATTTTGTATCTCTAGGGCTAATTACATATTTCACATCCTAACGGCCTATCAAAATAATTACAAAAATTCATAATGTATTTTTTGACATTTATTATGTCCTTTATCACCCAACACAATTTTAACTTAAAATTTTACTTATATACATGGATAAATAGAAATGTTGTACCAATTGAAATAATTGGGGGAGATTAAACAACAAAAAATGTATAGAGAGTTATCCAAACTTAGGCTAAACTTGAGGTGAGTAAATTGGACTTTTCCTATTAATAATATGATCTTTGAGATTTGCGCATAGAGTGGGTTTCATCTTGCACGAATCCTACCTGACTGATATTCGCTTTATTGCATGCCAGTATTATTCCCTCTATTGACAAATATAAGTATTTTAGAAAATTGATATGGTCTCTATTATGCTACTTTGAACAATATATCTATAAAAATAAATTATTTCAAATGGAACGGAGTTACATATTATGATAGTTGGTTTCTCAATAAACCTGGTAATATTGTTTCTACATTATAATTTTTTATGAATTTTTACTATCGGTAGTCAAAGTTAAAAGGTTTTACTTAGAACACTCTCAGAAATATTTATACTTTTTTTAGATCAGAAACACTTATACAGTTATACTTGTGAAGAGGGAGTAGAACACTCTCAGAAATATTTCCATCTTGATGCTTTACAAACAGGACAATTATCCAAACCTTTATATGTGTTTCTAAATAGCACACAATTGTTTGGGCACACATGAATTGATACATAACCAAGTCCTAACTCAAGAAGCATTTTCTTTGCTTCATCATATGATTTTGGACAAGTGTTGAACTCTGGGAAAGCTTCTGACAATATCTTCATAAACATAGAAAATGCTGAGTTAGTGATCCTACATAATGACTTCACATGGAGCATCTTGATCACAAATGATAGCCTTGAAAAATTGGTGCAGCCAGGATACAGCTCACATCGAGCCTCTTCAATCAACTTTTTGAAACGTGATGCAGCATTATTGGATAAGTTTCCATCTCCATGCCCATCATCATTTACATGTTCAGAGCCGACAAGGTCACTTAACATCCCATCCAATCCATCATCACGTACCGGTTCCTCCAAATAATTAGCATTTTCATCTTCTTGTACTGGTTCCTCCAAAACATGAACATTGCTGTCCTCTCCATGATCTATCCACCTTGTATATATACTGGACATGCCATTAAGCAGTAGGTGCCTCTGCACATCATTTTGGTGCAGGTACTTATGGTTTAAACAAACAGCACATGGGCACAAAATTTGTTCAGCATCATTAAACCTCTCTCTGATGAAGTTCATGAAAGAATTCACACCATCAATATATTGAGGCGTAAATAGCACACCATGCACCCAACGTCTATCCATCTGCAACAAAATTTGAAACATGGACTATCAAACTACAACACTGAATTAAATTGCATTGTCTGTATGTGACTATGCATGAATATTCAAGAGCCCACATAATAATCTCCTTTTGCCCATAGCTTAGTATGAATGCTGCTAGCTACATCATAAATATTGTAAAGAATAGGTTTCCTGATCTGAGTAAAATTTATTCTTTTGCCTAATATATGCTTGAACTGTACACGAGCTAAACAAGCATTATCATAGCCTCTGAACTGCATTGAAGTAGACACTATTTACAGGACTTGAACTGTAGTGCCAGTGCAATGTCTGATCTTTCATATTGAATAGAACATCCAATAGTGGTGCTAAATTGCATGTATGACTATAGTTAACTGACTGCAGTTCAGGTTTAGTTAACTGAATCTATCTACCTTTCAATGAAAAATCTAAAAAAAAATTTAATATTACCTCGATAAAATCTTTGGCACATTAAGTAATTTCATTTACAGATTTCTCTATCAACCAGATTACACTTTAGCAATGCTACTAGAAAATATATATTCAAAAACTTTTCAACTACAAAGTTGTAGATCGCGTTGAGAGCTACAATTTTGATATAAAGTTTGTCTTCATTCGAGTTTGTATGAAAAAAGTATGAATTATTTTTTGATATAAAGTTTTTAGATCATCCTGTGTTGGTTCAGATTAGATTCAAAACCAAGTTTGAGGACCGATGTGATACAACCGAACAAGTTTGAGACCTTGAACAGATGATTTGCAAGTTTAGGGACCGAAATAACACAGCCAAATAAGTTTGAGTACCTAAACGGTCAATTTGAGAGTTTAGGGACCGGGATGACACACCCACGATAGTTCAGGGACCGGCCATACGGTCAATTTGAGAGTTTAGGGACCGGATGACACACCCACGATTCAGGGACCGGCCATACACTTTGCTCAATACAGAATGTTCAGATCCTGATGTTTAACAAACCACCTTGCTAAGGACCAAACAGCCGAGCAGGGAAGGGCAGATCCAATCATCTAAGTGCTTACCGCATGAGCAGCTGCTGGGCCGGAGGGGCGTGGCCGGTGGAAGCAGGCGTCAGGCGAGCGACGGGTGGCAGCAGGCGCCGAGCCGCCCACACGGGGATGGGAGCAGTCGGAGGCCTCGATGCGGGGAGGGGATGGGAGCAGCCGGAGCCCAGGTGCCCAGCCGCAAGCCGCACAAATCGGAGGAGGGATTGGCGTTGTCAGTTGCCGGCGACGGGGGGCGGCGGCGGACTCTCGCTCGTTTGTTCTGGCGGAGGCGCGGAGCTGCGAGCCAAATCATGGGCGGCAGGAGCGCGTCCTTGGACCTGTGCCGCGACTAAAGATTGGGCCCAAATCTGCCTCTTCCATAGGACAAATAAAATGGTAAGACAAGTCTAAACAACAACTCAGCAGTAGTGCGGTGGTAAGTGATTCTGTACTCATTTGAAAGGTTGGGTGGTGCATTTTGCTCACGTTTTATCTAATTTTGGCCATACTGATGGGTGGGTCCATCCTCTCTATTTACACTCAACAACCAAACTGACATATGGGTCCCACGTTTCTTATTTTTTTAATATTATATTTGTCCACGTAGGAGCGACGTGGACGCCACATCAATGCCACGTTGGACGCTTGATCTATGACCAAATTGAGGTGTCTGTCATAGATTTACAAATGAAGTTGCTATACTGCTCTATGACGAATTAGCTGTCACAGTTTGTATCACCCTTGCAATGATAATATAGTTCCGTGATGATTTTTTAGAACGTCATAAAAAACATCAAAAAAACGTCATGTAAAGGCGTAAAGCACCATTTCTTGTAGTGCAGGCGACAACGTCTGATATATTGGCTCGAACCTTGACGAATCAGTGCTGTTCATCACAGTTCACAGTCCACAACCACGTAACTTGATGCTTCAACTTCAATGTTCTCTTACGCATCGGTATGGTCTCTGAATTCTGCAGGTAGGCAGTCTCGGCGACGCCAAGAAGCGAAGCAACCGCAAGCCACGACGAACGGCAGACGACGGGCCAAGCGGCAGCAGACAACCGCAAGCCTTGACAACCGCGAGCACTACTACCAGGTGGAGCACGGCGCCTGCTCGTCCTGGGACGGAGGCGAGCCACCCGAGCCCGACACCAAGTTCAGCTGCCGCCGCCGCCGGCCGCATCTGGCGAGCCCCGTCGCGGCGGCGGCACTCGTTTCAATATCAGGCCGACAGCACCGGGCGGCCGGGCGGCGACGGCGTCGGCGGGCTGTGGACGGCGGCGACGACGCTGGGTGCGGTCGTGCTCTTCGGCCGCGTCACCGCCGTGGTCTTCCTGTGCTCGTGCCTGTACGGCGCGCGCTTCGTCCGGGCGTGGATGGGCGGCGCCGGCGCCAAGAGCAGCGGTGTCGCCGGCGGTAGCCGGCGGTTCGGTGACCCGGTGGGGGTGGCCGTCGAGAAGGCCGTGGTGGCGGAGCAATGTGCCACGGAGGAGTGCAAGAAGAAGGTGGTCATGGCGGGGTTGCTCGACAGGGCGGGCAAGATGCCGCCCTCGTCGCGCTTTGGTAGGTGACCACAAGCTGACGTTAGTTGTAAATGATGATGCCGTTTAGGCCGCGTTTAGATCCCGGAAGGGAACCTCCGAATTGGGTCTGCGCCGGCTGACGCGCGTCAGCCGGCGCACTGTAGCGTTTCGTTCGTATGTACGAAAAATTGTCCAAAATTTTTTTAATTAGGCTCAAAATGTTCGTCTCGCAGAGTACAACAAAACTGTGTAATTAGTTTTTGATTTTATCTATATTTAGTACTCCATACATGCTATGACATTTTGATGTGATGAGGAATCTTCTTTTTGCATAGTAAATTTGGGAGGTGAATTTGGAATCTAAACAAGGCTAGGGCTTTGAGGGGAGATGGCGTGGTGCCGTGGTGGTGTATGCAGAGTGCTAGTGGTGGTGCAGTTTTGCTCTTGTTTCTCTCTGGTGAGATTTGGCACAGAGTAGAGGTCTCGTGTCTTTGGATTGGTTTTTGGTTGTGCTCAGTGATTGCCATGGCATTTCATGGGGCGACTTGTGCAGAAACACAGGGGATTCAGGTGATCTAGGACAGCAGTTGCTCCAGCCAGAGTGTGATATCAGTTTAGTTGAATGGCATACTGTCAGGTGAGCTAACTAATTAAGGTCCCGAGGATCCAAAGAAATGGTGAACTCTAGCTTGGAGCTAGCAATATGGCAATATAGTTTTCACAAAGGGACTGGAAATAAATATGGCAATGCCTTTGGGAAAAGTCCTATCTTCACCCTCCAAATACCATAAAAGTCTGATTTTCAATCTCTAACTCTAAAACCGGGTAGCAAGGGTCATCCAACTATCGAAACCGGGAACATTTGGACCTTTAGGTGGTTTCCTTTTTCTACATTTTAATTTTTTTGGTTTAACCTAAAAAATCACAACAGATTCATTTTAACTCAAAAAAATATGAAATTAGTACAAAACAATTTCTAAAAATGTAGACTGCCAATTGGTGCCTTAGTTGGAGTTATTTGGATCTTATTTATTTATATTCTAGTTTTTTATTAATTGCATTTGTGCTTTATATTTATTTAAATATGATGAGAAAATCAGAATAAATCAGATTCAAATAACTCCAAGTAAGGCACAAAGAGATAGTTTATATTTTTAGAAAATGTTTTCTACTAGTTTCATATTTTTTGAGTTAAAATGAATTAGTTATTAATTTTTAGATTAAACACGCTAAATTTAAAATGTAGAAAATGGAAAACCACCTTTGAAACCGTGCAAGGGTCCAAATTTGCCCTGTTTTGATAGTTGGATGGCTTTAGATACCCGGTTTTGTAGTTGAAGGTTGAAAATCAGACTTTTATGCTATTTGGAGGGTGAAAATAAGACTTTTCCCTTTTTTCAATAGAAGTTGAAGCCAGGGTTGAATAATAATTTCACTAAGCGTGGGTCCAAATTGCACCAATTAATTCTTGAAAAATGTTTTGCTTTATCCATCAAGTGAAACTTGGATCGTGAACTTTGATTTGGCAGAAATGTAGTCATGTAGCTTCGTTCCAATATCATCTGTAGCGGCGTAGCACTCTAGCCTGTTTATACAGTGGCATATTGGAGTATATAGGGACTACACTCCAGAGAACCCAAAGTGGTCAGGTATTATAGCTGAGGCTATTAAGGTAAATGCACCATGGCACGGACACACCTGGTCAGCCTACATATATCGAGTGTTTCAGACACATTTTCAACGTCACTCTCAGAGGGAGAAGACGCCCACGTTAATCAGGGGTATCCATTAACTTAACTGGCATAATATGATCCATGCCGCTTTGCTACGTCTTGCATATGCAAACCTTGAGTTCTTGGAGTTTCTCAAGCATTATCAACGATGCTGAATCCTGAGAACTCTTTTTGTCAGTTCGTCGCTCACCTTGAAGCGTAATGGTTGTCACATCAGGTATGTGCAAGGTGATGGTTGAAACAAAGCTATTGAAGTTTGTAGTTGTAACCCCATCCAGAATAATAGGAGTCCTGTTCCACAAAATAAAATAAATATCATGAAAATACCTCCAAATACTGCTTAATCCATCGATAATTTTGTATGGCTTCAAGGAAAAAACACCTCTATCATGTATAAGCACTAAACTAGCCATACTATCTGATATAGTATTAGAAGCAAGGTGTTTTCTGCAGGTAGCCATGTAACTTTGATGCTTAAAAAACAAAACACAAAAGAAAAGCTTAAAATTTCCGGAAGACCAATTGAATAAGCACTACCAAGGTTCATGTGAATGAAAGTTTCACGTTCTTTTCGGAGAAAGTAATATGTTGGAATTTTATTATACATACCTAAACCTTTGTTCCACAAATTCAAATTCCGGCATCGGCCACTGCAAAATCTTGCATAGCCTAAAAAGTGCAGTCCGAGGTCCACCTTTATCCATTTTGAGATGAAGAACAACTGAGAGCATATGAAAGGGTATTTAGGTACTGTAAGTATTTTGCGGCAGCTAGAACTGGGTAAATAAATTTAATTTCTAGTATTCCTATTTGATACCCTGCAAGCCAGAGAGTACCATATAACAACCAAAAAGGACACACCTGTTGCTCTCACTGCAGAAAGACCTTCTAGGCTAAGACTGCCCTTCACTCCAGGATAATCATGTCGTGATTCCAACTGCATAGATGCAACAATGTTCATTACTCAAAGTAAGAATTAAATTCAATACTTTGATGTGCCATTTTGTGGAGAACTATTTAGAAGCTTACACTTGTCACTTGAGATTGCAATTCTGAAGAGATAATATCCAATTGTTTAGCCTTAGAGAAACACTGTTTAAGTGAAAGACCCCTTTTCTGCTTAAAACAAATATAAAAATCAAACTAGCATAGTAGAATTAATAGTCTGACAAAATAAGACATCTATTGCCAGAGCAGCAAAACACTAGTGATATTTTTATGACACTTGCAAACCCAAAGAAGAGTATGCAAGAGATATGTCCAGAAATTTACACCCAAGGTGTGTCGTTGGGCTATCCATTAGCACCACGAGGAACCTGCCCCAACCCTTGAACTAGACACTTCCTCGCTATTTTTGTTTCCATTTGAAAAACCATACCTTCAGGTCGACCAAAATTCTGGCTGCTGCCTTTGCCTTTGCACTCTTCCTATTTCTGTCATGCCCTTGTGCTATCAGCAGTTCATCTCGTAGCTGAACCGTCATCTCTATAATTAATTCTTCTCCTTTACTGGTACATTTTGAATTTATGAAGCAACCTAGGTGACTACATAATTCCAGCAACTCACGATAAGGTGGCAACGCAAGCTTATCAGGGGTAATCATTGGAGAAAGCAACGGTTCAACAATCTTCCAAACCATATCAACATTAAAATTCACATCTATAAATATTGCACCAGTAATACTTTCCATGATGTCTCCAAGAACCTGTACAAGAAAAATAAAATTAGCCTGCTAACTTGTGCAGATACTAATGGCTAGGGAAAGCTCCACACTGTGTAGTAGACATCACGGAAACAATGAAAGCATTTTTGTCTGTCGAGAATATGCAGGAGAGTGGCGCATCATTCACTCAAAGATACAAAAATACGACATTGAAAACTAGGTTGTCAAACCATGAATGTAAGTAGAATAGTTTTCTAACCTTGGGTACTTTGCATGTAGCTTGAAGGAATTCATTCTCTTTCCTGTTGCACTCCAAATTGAACCTGGCATACTCTGTTATTTGCTCCAAAAGTATTCCAGATCCATGCTGTAGATGATTATGAATGTTGTTTCTGACAACTGCTTGTGCAAAATTCTCATTACTAACCAAAGCGGAACGTAAGTCTGTTAATTCTCCAGGATCAACATCAATGTGGGAAGCATAGAGATGCCGTGTGATTAGTAGGTCCAGCACAGAATCACCAAGAAATTCCAGCCGCTGATGCAAAGCAAAAAAAAATATGAGACATGTATCTCATTTCAAACAATGTGTGATCTAAATGCAATAATCTAACTGATTAAAAGTTTAAAACTGCTACACCTGTGACAAGAACTACTCTGTTTCACTGACCTGGTAACAATAGTCAACCCCTGATTCCTGCAGAGATGGATGTGTTATGGCCTCAAGAAGAAGGCTCTTGACTGAGAAGTTGTACTTCAGTTTTGCTTCCAGTTCCTCAATATCTTTTAGTTTTGATAAATAGCACAGATTAGATGCATTAGCTTTCACTTTCTGCACTAGTTTCATATCACATCTGATATCAATACCAAACCACTGCATAACCCAAAGTGCAGCAGTGATGCCACCACCAACATAATATGCTCCAACTAGCGCTTCAACAGAATCACATACTGTTTTCGAGCAAATCCATCTGTGACCTCTGTCACATGGTTTTCCCACAACAAAAGATGGATCGTCTCTGACATATCTTCCACTTAAAGGAACAAATGCAGTCTCGACTCCGCAGGTACAAGGAAAAGGACGCAATGATATCTGTCCAGGGGCAACCCAACGACGTGGGTCAAATGCACTATCTCGTACATAAACCTAATAAAAAGGAAAGATTTTGAAGAAAGCAGTCAGATGACACCTGTTTGTTCAGTCCTCTCATATAACTTTAGGAAACTACAGGTGGATAACACAGTAAAGTAAACAATGTGGCTGTCAAACTTTATATGCTTTCTATAAAAGCAGGATGACTTTCTTTCAAAAAAAAATGTAACTGGACTCCAATTGTCATTGTAGTATGAATATTCATGCATTTTTATTCCATTTGGATTAAACTTCTGGGAAATATCAACTTTTGTTACATGATGAAAAGGAATAATTGGTGTCAATCTCAAACAGAACATGTTGAATTATGATGCAAAGAATATTGGCAGAGACAATTATGAACTTCAGCAAATTGACATCATACAAATGGGCTTAGGCTTGAAAGCGTACCTGCAAGGATCGCCATATTCCATGTTTATGCAGTGTAGCGTTGCATACGGCCTTGGATCTCATATCAGAGAGATGACCTTCATGTTTCATTGGATATCTCAGGAACAGGTCACATCCTATTACATATTTCAGTACCGAGTCTCCTAATAACTCCAGCCGCTCCAGAGAAAATGTCTCGCAGCACCTTAAAGTAGTTATAGCTTCCAATATCTGACAAGAAGAGAAATCAGATCCTGGGGTATGCATTACTATCAATTAGCAAATAAAACAATATGTAATATCATGAGAGGGAACAAACCAGACTACTCGGTATGTGCTGAGTGTAACCAATGTCGCTGCGAAGCTGGCTGGCTAGCATTAAAGACTGAAGCCGGTGCATTACAGAAGGGAGTAAATAAAATGATTTGAGAATATCAGTTGTGACATCAATGTGGATGAGTAGTTCAGGAGGGACTCGGGCATGAATTTGCTCTTTTTCCAAGAGCAGAGGACTGCCAGTTGAAACATCTGCCATAAGTCAGGTGGAATGTCATGTAAAAGCAGAACCAATAGTAACACAGTTACTATCTCGAAGACTTAAAGTTTATTACAACTGAGAGGGAAAGAATGTTACTACATTAGATCTTCCAGTACCTTGGTACTTCAATTTTGAAAAAAGTAGATTGTGTGCATTGTGGCTTTGTTTTAACAGCAACAAAGGTTGTCCTGGATGTTGAATAACAATACCGTACCTACCATAGGCGAAAACAGAGAAACTAGTGAGGAAGCATACTAGAATGGATCATTCTTGAAACTGAGACATGTAAAAACGAGCAACTACTTTTGATGGTAGTAGTCCACAAATGAAGCAAATGGTGAAGCTTTCCCATTATACATCTCATCGAATGAATCGTCTGCCGTTGTGTCTAAAATCAAGTCGAGGACAGAGTATATCCTCCCAGTGTGAAGAGATAGCACTACTGAATCTTTGACCCTGGAAAAATGAAGAGATCTATTGGCCAGATGAATAATTTCTTCTCCCTTGTTTCCTTTATTTGGAATTAAATTTTCATAATTGAGATTGCCATCTTCTAGATACAATTTTCTCAACTGCTCTACTGCATCGGAGCAAGATTCAACAGCTTCCCACTGTATGTTTAGATCACGTTGTATATGTGAGGAATGCCTCAAAGGTAAAAGTAAGTACATGTTGTCTGAGCTCCATTGTATTTCATAGCCTTTTCTGAAAATAAATTCCCTTTGCAGTCCACTCGTTCGGGAACCATGAAATAATCTACCAAATATACCATTGAAGAAGAATTCTTGAAATAATTTTCCTTTACGCAGCTGAAGAAAATTAGGAAAAGTAAACCAGGGGTAAACTTCAATGAATTCTAACAACAGTAATACAACTAGTATTATTTCATGAACAACCTGCTCTTTGTTCAGTTGAATTTTTCCACAAGGAGTTATGGTGGTGTAGACCATCTTATTAGGTATAAGGAAGAGATCTATTTCCGAATGTGCCACATCATCATCAAGTACTGATTCCATTAAGAGAACAAACCCAGCATAGGTTTCACCTTCTTTATCACAAACAAAATCAAATCTGTAAGTATTCAGAGTGGCAGTTCCACTTTCATGGATCCAATTTACAGATAGCCCATGGACATTTATAGTTCCATGAAGCTCCTTTCGTTTTGTTGTTCCTGCAAAAATAAAAACAATGAAGAATTTTCTTCAAAGGAGTGCTCATAGCTGTTGGTATGCTTTAGGGAATGCTACTGTCAACTTTCATTTTTGCAGACTAAAGTGTGCAATGTATTGCTCAACCATATGTTAAAAGTAACAAATGAGGCAGCTTAGCTCAGTGGTCCGAATACTTATTCTTTAATAAACAAGTCAAAAATGATGACACTAGATATGAAGAGAATTTCTGTACAAGTAATTACTCCCTCCGTTCTTAAAATTTATGATGTTTAGGACAAGTTAATTAGTTAAAACTAGACTAGAACTAATTAGCTTGTCCTAAACATCATGCATTTAAGAAAGGAGGTAGTATGATGCAACATGCAAGCCAACAAACACATTCTACTAGAACAAGTTCATCAAGTTTTATCTTGCCGTGAAAAAATTTCCAGGCCCATTCCAAGTGACAATCATTGTAAAGACTCCATAGTTTTTTATTAGTGATGAAGCATAGAAAAATAGACAAAGAGATGAGAGATGTTCCTCTCCACGAAATCTTGCTATAATCATGAGTAAAAGACTTGCAAGACGTTAAACTCATACCTGGTCCAGAAAGACATTTTTCATCTGTTACAGTAGTATCAATATCCATAGGTTCTTCAGCCAAGGGCACGAGATGATCATCGAGTTCACCCAGCTGGTGCAATTTCTTGCATGCCTCAAGGGATACAAGCTGCTTAGCTAAATTACATGTACTGCTTGGAGGACCAACTATACTTCGAAAGGCAGCATTGGGGGGCATTGTCAAGGTACATTGATACGATCCATCATTGAGACCCACCTCAAAGGAAGGCTTTGGCATGTAATACCTGCAGAAGAGTGCTATGAAGAACGACCATTTTTTGTGCAACTAAAATACAGAAAAACCATGGGGTAGGAGGCACAGCTGTATTATTTATGAGATTTAAGTCCGATCAAATTTTCAGCCCACATGCAAATGCTGCCCATAGCAACAAAACCAATTGAAATTCTAAGCATGCAACTAGATGAAACAAAATTTTCCTGAGGCACAAGGAGATTAATAGAACAACAAAGGTGTTGGAGTATAGTGATATGTAGCCCATAGGGCCCATGTATATTAGGCCCATCTAGGCCCATGTACAGTTAACCATATACCCACCCTTCTAGGGTTGGAGGAACACACAACAACTATTCCTCTCTAGCATGGTATCAGCTAGGGTTTCCTACCCCTGTCTACTGTAGCGCCGCCGCCGCCGCCATGGCCGGCTGCCGGCGCCTCCTACCCTCTCCTCCCTCTTCTTCTTCCCTCCCCTTTCCTCCTCTGCCGCCGCCCTTGCTGCCCTGGAGCCACGCTCGGGCGCGGGCGAGCGCGAGCGCGCTGGCGCGGACGCCGCCGCCGCTGCTTCGAGCGCGGGCACGGGCGCGCGTGCAGGCCGGCAAGGCGCTGCCGTCGCCGCCGCTGCCTTGAGCGCGGGCGTGAGCTCCTCTGCTCCGCCCGATCTGGCGCCGCCCCCCGTGAGCGCGGTCTTCCTGGCCGCCGGCGCGCCTCTTCAGGACGTCGCCGCCGCCGCCGCTGCCCTGCGCACCGCCGCCACCGCCGCTGCCTCGAGCGCGGGCGCGAGCTCCTCTGCTCCGCCCGATCTGGCCGCCGCCGCAAGCGCCTGCCTCCCGGGTGCCAGCCGAGAGCCTTCACACCGCCACCCTGCTCCTCTGACCGCTGCAGCGGCTCCTCCCGCAGCTTGCGCCATCTAGCCCCGTCGCGCGGGCGTCCTGGTCGTCGCCGCCGCACGGGAAGATGCCAGCTCCGCCGCTACCTCGCGGGCAGCCCACGGGCCCATGCGCAGGGGCCGGCGTCGCTACCGCACGGGCGTGTACGAGCCTGCCCCAGCCGTTGCCCTGGCTGCCGCCGCCGGCCCGCCCGCGGCCGTCCTGGATGCCGCAGCCGCGCCTCTGCTCGCCGTGGGTGGGTCGTCCCCGCCCGTCGCAGGCATGATGCCTCATCCCACCGCTGTTGTGGCCGGCTGTGCGCCACCGGCGCCTCATCCATCCGCACTGGCCACTTTGGGCGCCGTGGGTGTTGTTGGACTCGCCCTCGCGTCGGGAGCCGACGCCCCCTCCATGGCCGCAGGTGCGCAGGCCCCGCCTGCCGTGGGTGCACGCTGGCCCCTGGACACCGCTGCCGCATATGGCGCCTGGTGCCGGGCCGCTGCTCCCGCGGCCGGCCTTGGTGCCCCTGGCGCCGCCGCCGGCCTGGGCACCGGCCCTTCTCCTGGTGCTCCTACCAGTGTGCCCTGGCCATCCTACATCGACCCATGGTCAGGGCATATCTCGATGTGGCCGGGTCCGGCCCCTGCCATGGCCGGCCAGACGCAGCCGGTGCTCTCCTGTGGCTTGCCTCCTAACCTCGAGACGAGCGGGGGTGGCGGCCGCGATGGGCGCCGTCGGCAGAGGAGGCGTCGTCGGAGCGCACCTGCTGCTCACTCAACTCATGTGCCCTGGAGCGTGGCCACACCTCCCCCTGCTCCTTCCGGTGCGCTCTGGCCATACTACATCGACCCATGGTCAGGGCACATCTCAATGTGGCCGCGTCCGGCCCTCGGGGGGAGTCATCCTCCTCCCGCCCAGGCGATGCTGGCACATTCGTTCAGTACCATGGCGCCGGCACCACCAGTCAGCACCGACTGGATTGCTGACTCGGGTGCCTCCCACCACACCACACCCGATGCGGGTGTCCTCTCTTCTGTCCATCCCCCACACCCCTCTTATCCTCCTTCTATCATGGTTGGTAATGGGTCTTGTATACCTGTCACCTCCGTGGGCTCTTCTTCTGGTCCGTTCCGTCTCTCCACTATCCTTGTTGCTCCTCAGATGGTTCATAACCTCCTCTCCATTCGCCAATTCACCACCGACAATTCCTGTTCTGTCGACTTTGATCCCTCTGGGCTCACTGTGAGGGATCTGGCCTCCCGCCGTCCCCTTCTCCGGTGCGACAGCACGGGGCCCCTCTACACCCTCCGTTTTCCTTCTTCCGCTGCTCCACCTTCTGCGTTCCCTGTGTCAGCTGCCTTCGCCGCGACTCCCTCTTCCACTACCTGGCACCGTCGGCTCGGCCACCCCGGCCGCGACGCTTTGGCTCGGCTCAGTCGTAGTGCTCACCTTCCTTGCACTCGAGCTCATGATGAGCATCTCTGCCATGCGTGCCAGTTGGGTCGCCATGCGCGACTTCCTTTTTCTTCTTCTTCCTCGCATGCGACGCATGCCTTTGACCTTGTTCACTGCGATCTGTGGACCTCTCCTGTTCATAGCATTTCTGGCTACAAGTACTATCTGGTGATAGTCGATGACTTCTCTCACTACTCCTGGACTTTTCCCTTACGCGCCAAGTCTGAGACCTTTCCCACCCTCCTCCACTTCTTTGCCTGGGTGTCCACACAGTTCGGTCTCACTGTTAAGGTCGTTCAATGTGACAACGGGCGTGAGTTCGATAACCACTCTTCTCGCTCCTTCTTTCTTTCTCGGGGTGTTCAGTTGCGCATGTCTTGTCCGTATACTTCTCAGAACGGCAAGGCTGAGCGCATGCTTCGCACGACGAACGATGTCATGCGCACCCTTCTGATCCAGGCCTCTTTGCCCCCGCGCTTCTGGGCCGAGAGCCTTCACACCGCCACCCACCTACTCAACCGTCTTCCTTCTACTGCTTGTCCTGCTCCTACTCCACACCACGCTCTCTTCGGTACCCCTCCCACTTACGATCACCTTCGTGTCTTCGGCTGTGCATGTTACCCTAACATCACCGCCACTGCTGCTCATAGGCTGGCGCCCCGCTCGACACGGTGTGTGTTCCTCGGTTACTCCCCTGACCACAAGGGGTACCGCTGCTATGACCTCACTTCTCACCGGGTCATCATCTCTCGACACGTTGTCTTCAACGAGTCGGATTTTCCCTACTCCACCTCCACTTCACCTTCTCCTGAGCCCGAGTTGGAGTCTATGTTTTCTGACCCGGTGGTTCAGCCACCCATTTCTTTTTGTCCGTCCCCTGCAGGTCTTCCTGCCGCGCCACGCGCGGCCCCGGCGCCCCCTGCCGCGCCACGCGCGGCCCCCAGCTCTCCACCGCGTTTCGCCGAGCCGGTCCAGGTGTACCAGCGTCGCTCGGTACTGGGACCGGCGCCCGGCTCTCCGGCTCCGGGCCCCGGCGCCCCGGCGCGCTTCGCCGAGCCGGTCCAGGTGTACCAGCGTCACTCGGCACTGGGACCGGCGCCCGGATCTCCGACCCCGTCTTCACCGGGGCCGTCACCACCGCCCCCACCACCACCACCGCCGCCGCCTCGCTCCCGTGTCGAGCCGGCCGTGTACCACCCGCCGATTCTCCATCGGGACCCTCGCCATGTGCACCCCATGGTGACTCGGCAGGCGGCTGGTGTTCTTCGACCCGCGGCTCTCTCCGTCACCGAGAGTGAGATGCGGATCTCTCCGATACCCTCCTCTGTCCTCGACGCCCTGGCGGACCCCAACTGGCGTCGCGCGATGGAAGAGGAGTACGAGGCTCTTCTTGCCAACCAGACGTGGGACCTCGTGCCGCGTCCGTCTGGTTGCAATGTGGTGACGGGCAAGTGGATTTGGACGCACAAGCGTCGGGCTGATGGTACTCTTGAGCGCTACAAGGCTCGTTGGGTCCTCCGGGGTTTCACTCAGCGGCCTGGAGTGGATTATGATGAGACTTTCAGTCCAGTGGTGAAGCCTGCTATAGTGCGCACGGTCCTCTCGATTGCTCTCTCTCGCTCGTGGCCTGTGCACCAGCTCGACGTCAAGAATGCCTTCCTCCATGGCACTCTGTCCGAGACTGTCTACTGCAGCCAGCCAGCAGGGTTTGTGGACTCCAGTCGTCCGGATCTGGTCTGTCGGCTCAACAAGTCTCTCTATGGTCTGAAGCAGGCTCCTCGGGCTTGGTACTCTCGATTTGCCACATTCTTGGTGACATTGGGGTTCACGGAGGCCAAGTCCGACACTTCTCTGTTTGTATAAAGACATGGTGATGAGATTGCTTATCTGCTGCTCTATGTTGATGATATTGTTCTCACCGCCTCCAGTCAGCAGTTGCTTCGGCACATCATCTCCTCTCTGCAGCAGGAGTTTGCTATGAAGGATTTGGGTCAGCTCCACCACTTCTTGGGTGTCACTGTGGAGACTCGTCCTTCTGGCCTCTTCCTTCACCAGCGACAGTATGCTCTTGATATCCTGGAGCGGGCTGGCATGTCAGATTGCAAGCCCTGTTCTACTCCTGTTGATACTCAGTCAAAGCCGTCCGCGGATTCGGGTGCTCCTGTGGCTGATCCTACTGCCTTCTGGAGTCTTGCAGGGGCCTTGCAGTACCTCACCTTCACCAGGCCGGACCTTACATATGTTGTTCAGCAGGTTTGCCTCCACATGCATGATCCCCGGGAGTCTCACCTTACTGCGTTGAAGCGCCTTCTTCGGTATGTCCGTGGCACGGTTGACTTCGGGCTGGTCCTCCACCGGTCTCCTCCTGTTGAGCTGGTCGTCTACACCGACGCTGACTGGGCTGGGTGCCCAGACACTCGCCGCTCTACCTCAGGGTACGCCGTCTTCTTAGGCGGCAACCTTGTCTCCTGGTCGTCCAAGCGGCAGCCGGTTGTCTCCCGCTCCAGTGCCGAGGCGGAGTACCGGGCTGTCGCTAACGGCGTGGCCGAGGCGTCCTGGCTTCGACAGCTCTTGGTGGAGCTTCACAGCCCGCTCCCCAAGAGCACGCTCGTCTACTGCGACAACGTCAGCGCCGTATACCTCTCCACCAACCCGGTTCAGCATCAGCGGACGAAGCATGTCGAGATTGACTTGCACTTCGTTCGCGACCGGGTTGCCATCGGCGATGTTCGGGTTCTCCATGTACCGACCACCTCCCAGTTTGCCGACATCTTCACGAAGGGTCTGCCCTCCTCGACGTTCTCGGAGTTTCGCTCCAGCCTCAACATAGCGGGTGGCTAGTTGTGGCTGCGGGGGGCCCTGTTGTGTGTTGTCTTTCTTTGTTGTCCAGTCTTGAACACCGCTGCGCCGGTAGTTCAGACTGCGGGGGGGTGTTGGAGTATAGTGATATGTAGCCCATAGGGCCCATGTATATTAGGCCCATGTACAGTTAACCATATACCCACCCTTCTAGGGTTGGAGGAACACACAACAACTATTCCTCTCTAGCAAAAGGTTATAAATAGTTTGAAGTGTCAGTATACCTATCTTTAGGCAGCTTCTCACAATATTTATAAATTAGATTGACACAACAGTCTGCAGTGATAGTCGCTCCTGTTGAGTCAACACGGTACGTGTTCTTCTCTTGGAGAGGCAAATCAAGTGGTCGTGGGGTATTCGAATGTTTATGCAGTGCAAAGCTTTTAACATAGTATTCAGTTCGTATTATACGAAATATGTGTTCCTGCTGCGCCAAATTTCCCCTGAAAGTTTCAAACAAATCATCAAAAGAAGAGAAAAATTACGCATGGCTCTGTAACTTAGGATGGAGCAAATATCGGTGATTATGTAAACTTTTTGAAAGCTAAATAACCTACTTTTCAAAACAAACTATATCAAAATGCAATCAATTAAGTGTGGCAATCTTTGTACCTCTCAATCATAAGAACATAACTCGAATTGCTTCTTCTGGCACGCCCACGAGATTGGACATAGCTACAAACAGTTCTGGGAAGGTCAAAGCGTATCACACAAGAACAGTTAGGTACATCAATGCCCTCTTCAGTAACATCTGTTGTGAAAAGCAAATTCACCTAGATATTGAAATAAAAGTTAGCATAGCATTTGAAATCGTATTTAAATCAAATTTGACAAGTAATACGCCATACCTTCCCAGCTCGGAACAAATCCAAAGTAAATCTCTGTACTGCTGGGCTCAAAGCATCTTTCGATGTACTCCCTCCAGTTAAGTAAGAAATTGAAAAATGAGAGAAGTTCACGATTCCTCTCATAAACCTTTCAACAGCTTTGGCTGTCATAATTCTTTCTACAAAAATTAGGCAAAGGACTTCCTCTGATGAGCTGTGGAGAAAACATGCATAAATGTATCATTGATTCATTCTACCAACAAAAGACCAAAACTAGGAAACAATAAACATCTCGAGCGGTGTAAAGCATTACCCAAATGATTTGAAAATATTGATCAGTGTCTCCACTTTAGAAGAAATATATCCCCTCTTAGTTAGTTCGGCAGAATCAGATCCTGATTTCACCAGTTCCTCATAGCCTATTATAGGACAATGCCATGAGAATTAGAAAGCATATTGATGCATAAAAGTGTGGTTTCCTAGCTGGTGACAGTATAGTGAGAGCTCAGTAAGTTAAGAAAAGGCTAAAAAGGATGAACCAAAACAGGCAGATTAACAACTTCTTCAACATGACAACGTTTTTATCAAACATGCAAGAGAGTGTGCCTTTTGTATTAGAGAGGGATAAGAAATAGTCAGCTCAGTACAGTGCCCCAAGGCCAAGGCCAATGCTTAAACTAAAGAATACAGACACACACCTAGCAGCTAGCACGCTGTTACACTAGATTTAGTCTAGGAATCTATGATCCACACAACAGGGAGTGCTGAAATTTCTGTGGCAAGATTCTATAGAGCATCAAACATGCAAAACAGTAAGATATTAAACATGGTTTCAAGATATAACTAGGGCAAGCTTGCTTATGCCGTTATCATCAGAAATAATAAGCTGAACATTTAAAGAGAGCTTCATACCCTGTGGCAGAATTTCCTCTATCAAAAATAAAACTTCTTTAAAATAGGACACCTGTAAGTTCAGGCTAGCTTTAGAAAACAGGCAACCTTCAGAATCACCAACTGTATTGATACTTTCATTATATATTTTCACCACCTGTTAGAAAAGAAAACAACAAAGAGGCATATAAGCGTTTCAAATATGTGTTCGAGAAAAAAAAAGCATCTCAAATTGTACAGGTAGTTACTCTGGTTAATAAGATTGCATGATGAATACATGTATGTGTTTTCTAGAAAAGAACAACATGGGAGGATATTTGCAATGTAGATTAGGACCATGTATTTTCTAATAAATACAAGTGCTGCACAATTAAGACTGGCACCTGGCAGGGAAAGAATCAGAAATTTTTTCGTAAAGGAGAGCACATAGTAAAATGTATTCGCTGATTGGAGCCATTTTCTTTTTGTAACAGGAAAAAAGGTATGGTATCTAAATGGTATTTCCTACAACAAAGATGACCTATTACACCACAACTACCATTTGTTTAATCCAGTGTATTCCCTGCCTGGGCAAGAGTCAATAACAACGGTTAACAAATGTGTAGGAAGATCTGAATCACTCAGTACACATGAAATTAGCCGTGCTACTAGTTAAAAGATAGGATGCAGCACAATGGCCATTATAACTCTTTGGAAAAAGAAAGATTCAAGTACTCATTGCTTAAAGAAAATAATACCTCCAAGGCAACAATTGGACCAAGGGTATTTAGTCCATACAATATCTTCCCATGGTACCTGGACAAGCTCTTTCTTGACATATCCAAGATACTATCGGTGTCTTCAAATTTATTAGGCGATGATTCTTGTAGACTAACCAACAAACCATCAAACTGCCAACAGAAACAATGTTTAAATATATAGAAACAATGGTATCTAAGTGCAAACAGAAAAAAAGAGATTAGGTATTGTGATCGTTTAGTTAAATCACCTTCTCAAACAGTATCTGCAACTTTGATTCCAGATCATCCAAATCAAACAAGTAAGGATCATAGTATTTATTAACAATTGTTGCACCAGGTGAAAAGCTCTCAAGTTCATTCCTATCTTCAACAATATATACCTGTGATAACATGTAAGATATTGAAATCAATTGTTGCTGCAAACTTGAGGTTTCCTAAAAGAACTCAATAATTTCAAAATTAAAGAAGTTTTAGCTGCAAGAAGAAAGAACCTTGGCATCCAATATCAGTTCAAGTTCTACAATCTGTGCTTCACAATCTTCTACAGTAGAAGCTCCTGACGAAAATATAAGGCTTCAAAAAGGTTGTAATACAATACTAACTCAAAACTAGAATAGCGTGCCACATTTTATGGTAGAAATGTGCATCCGTTGTGACAACATGCTCTAACAGGCATGCTACACTCTGCATGACCTACCCAAACAATAGTCAAGGATCCCCAAAATGTGCACCTACCACAATTAGTTAGGAAATATATGCCTAATGAAACGTTCATATATCAGAAGACAACTTTGATCCAGTAAATCGGTCATGTGTAGCTTCCAGTAGGATGAATAGCAGCACTAAAAAAATTAACATCAAGGAAATTCAATGTGCGCACAAGAGTCAAGTCCAGTGCACAAAGTCATAAAAAAATTGAAGCAGCAAAGCAATAATGTACAGGTAGATAACCTAGAAATTTATACTGATGAGGATTAGAACAATAGCAGCATTAGTACAAGACGGAACATCCCACTTCCATAAATGCAATGTCTTGTGATGCACACAACAATATGTGTCAGTGTCAGAAAAAGTCCCGGCATCAATATGCCACCAAAATGGAGTATCAGTGTATCATAGGGTTCATCAAAATAGTTTTATCATGGAACTTGACACAATGAAAGGAAGACAAAATTACAGTCAAACAACATGACAATATAAATGACTACAAAGCATAATTTTGACGACAGAGATAATACACGTGACTGTCATGTACAGGACTCCTACCTTTTGTAGCAACTGGAGATGCTGTCATTCCAAATACAGATGGCCTCCACTCAGAATCATCGTAAAACTCCTTTAAACTCAAGCAGGGTGTAAAACATTAGAAGATTTTGCATGACACTATTTTAGAAAATGTGGTCCTAAGCAATCCATCTAGTCTAGAGCAAAGCTTGTCTATCAATATTGTTGATTCAAAGAAAAGTTCTTCAAATCCCATTACCTTCATTATTAGTGAGTAGGGATGGTTTCCACAAGCACGATGGCATTCATCAAATATAAGCAAGCTCATTGCACTCATTGTCAGAAAAGCATGCCTCAGAGCATCCAACAATATCTGTGGCGTCATAACAACAATCTGAGACAAAAAGGGAAGGATTCATTGCTCAAGCCAAACACATATTTCAATCAGAGATAGTAGGTGAGAAAAATATGGGGACTTTGAATATTGAACTGATAATTGAAAGATTATGATATCGAAGAGAATAAACAGCACTAGAAAGCCATTTTTTCAAACAATAGCACTAGAAAGCCATAAATCTCAGATAGTTAAGTTGACCACAGCCGCATTTTTACAAGGTTGCAAGATCTCATGAATGTAAATCGAGTACCCTTGTAGGGTTGTGGAAGAAAAACCAGTGAAAGGGGTATTTTATACATGTGTTTCTTTAGCAAGTTTAAGAACTATTTAGTCAACAACTCTACTGATCCACTATCAACAAAACATGGTGCCATCAACTTGCCAGGACACTTTTTGGTCCCAACCTATTCATGAAGCACTTGATAGGCAGTCATACACGGTAGTCCACAATGCATACAATTGCTCAATTACCACATCGCCTCAGGCATAGCACAGGCCTCGGTGAACCCTGAAGCTTACCTCCTTAGTTCCGATTGCATCTTTCCAATGACGAGCGCTCCAGTCACCGACCCCTGATGCCCCATGGCACTCCACCGCGTCGAGGTCCGTGTACTCCCGAATCACCTCGAATTGCTACAGCAAATCCACAGAAACGCAACCTTTTCCCGATCAACCCCACATTCCCGCATGGGGAAAAGACATAATGACCACCATACGCGCACCTGGTGGACGAGATGAACTGTAGGCGCGAGGAACACCACGATCCGGCGCGGGGCCTCCCCAGTGCGCACGCGGCGGACGTGCTCCCGCGCCAGCATGACGGCGACCATGGTCTTCCCGGAGCCGGTGTCGAGCACCGCGATGGTGTTCCCGCGCAGCGCCGCCGCGAACACCCCCACCTGGTACCTGCACACGCGAGCGAACCCTCAGGTCAGGCGCCGCCACGGGCCACAGCCCCGCAGCGCGAGATCAGAGTCGCCGGTCAGTACCCGCGCGGCTGGAGCTGCTTGTGCGGGCGGCGAGGAGGCGGGAGCTGCGACGGCGGAGGTGGGGGCGGCGGTTCGGCGTCCTCGGACATGGCGGCGTCCGCCATGGGGGCGGTGGGGCTGTAGGGTCCGATGCGGGCGAAACGGCGGCGGCGGCGGCGAAGCGCATGGCCCGGGGTGGGGGTGTATAAATCGGCAGCGATGGGAGGTGAGAGACGCGGCGGAGGGGGAGGGGAGGGGAGCTGAGCTGGGGGAGAAGGCGAAGTGCGTGAGGCGGTGGGTGTGGGTGGCGGCGCGCGGTGGTGTTCGTTCGTTGGCGGGGCCGGAATGTTTCGCGTTCTTGTGGAGAGTGGAGACGAGGCAGCCGCCGTTACCGTTGTCGCGGCGGAGGGACCAGACACAAAGGATTCGTGCTCCGGGGCGGCTGGCATGTGGACCCATCTTGTCAGATGGCACGTGCCTGCGAAATAAACGCGAATGTCTTTGCTCATGCTATGGTGATGAGCCTTTCCTCCACTCATCTGCTCTCCACTTCGAAGTATGATCATGCCAACATGCATGTTATCCAATTTATTTGGTCCGTGTAAGAAAAATGCATGAAACATACGAAAACTAAAGTGTATCAAGAATTCAAGAGCATAGAAGGGGCACCTATAACACATTGCCAGATTCCCTGAACAAATCATTTAAAGAAACAACAAAACGATCTTCCATCTTTGCTAACTCAAAAACTCATGCCATGTTCGCTTGACTTATCAACCATCAGCCAGCAGTGTTTTTCTCTCAATAAAAACAGCATCAGCCACCAGCGAGCCTAAGAGACCGTTGGAAGAGATGCGCCTTCTCCGCGTTAATACCTCCAGCGAAGTCAAGTCCATTCCCCCGGGGCAAAAACCACCAATCGTTGGTAACTGATTGAATTACAGATGAACAACAAGGGCTCTGTTTGGAACAACTTATCTTTAACTTATAGCCAAAATAAACTGAAACTAGAAGCTAAACGACACGCTTTTTTGGCCACGCTTCTCCTCACCGCCCATATTTGTGCTAAAACATAAAAGCGGGTTCAAACACACTTCTCAAATAAGCGCTATTTTTATATTCATACAGCTTATCTAAGAAGCGATTCTCCTATCCGTTGTTCCAAACCGGGCCTAGGAAACTAGACTAGGGCCTAAAACATTGATATGCCCAGGAAGACAAGTAAGTTGGGTCACACCAGTCGTAGAGCTTCTCTCTGACATTCACTTTATCCTACAAATAACGGGTGTGTTTAGTTCAAAAAGGAGAAGATAAAGTTTGGTGAAAATGTCACATCGGACACTGTAGCGCACTGTAGCGCTTTTCGTTTGTTTGTGATAAACATTGTCCTACCATAACCTAACTAGGCTCAGAAGACATGCAACTATTTTTTTATTTACCCACGTTTATTGCTCCATGCATGATGAAAGAGATTTGATGTAATTTGATGTGATAGGTGAATAGTGAAGTTTGGAGAGAATTTTAGAAAGTTTTGGGGAACTAAGGGCAAGCCCAACGCGGGCATATAACAGGAGTGGCCTCAAGTAAAAAAGCATCGCCACGTAGATATGAATGATCTTGAGCTACTACACATTCAATACAAGCTACACAACTTTTGCTGAATGTAACCCCATAGCTCTACCTCTATTCTTCACCGCACATCACTTTTACTCTCATAAAATATGCGATCCTCATTTGAGGCTCGTGCAGCTTCTGCAGGTTACTACTGCCATCTGCGAGTCACCTGCTTTTTCATCCGAGCCTAGTTGGGCTGACGGAGCACCCAACAAGGTACCGCGTTGGACCTGCCCTAAACACACCCAACACTGAATAGAAGGGGCAGACATAACACATTCCCTGAACCGACGAATAACACGTGCACCTTTTCAAACACACTTCGGATCAGCAGTTCAGCACCCATGACGTACTGGAGAGACCGTCCATGGAATTTACTCTACCGAATATGCAAATAAATAATGCACTGGCTCAAGTGAGTGATTGCCGCCAAATCTGTCAGCTTAATCCTCTGAATCAAGTGTCATTTTGTGCGATCACCTTCCAAATGCCGTGCTCGACGGTTCCAGCATAATGCAAATATGTAATTAGATCTCAAGCTTCTAAATCAACAACTTTAGCACAAAAAACGTTTAAGATAGACCGAATCTGAGTCATAAGCATTGATAGCCAGGACTATATACATATTCTGTTCGAAACAGAATTTTTAGAGCTGAGAATCCAACTTGGCCGCTTGGCTACCAAAAGTTAACACCAGCTTCAAGACTTTGTAATCCTAATAATATCAAGGAACAAGCATACATGTCTCTTTTTAATCCTTTAATGCCACCCATATCAAAATATCAAGGATCAGAAATATACAAAACATGACCAGGTGATTTCTTCAGGGTGGTGGTTGATGAGATGCAACCATGTAAGCTTTCTACGCCTATACATTCACTACGCACCATTGTATATTCTGAAGTCCTTGAAAATAGAAAGCTGTATGCCTAGAAAAATGACACTTAAAAATCCAAGTGCATATTCACTTCGATTTCTTTCGAAATCGTTGGCGCTTCTTGCCTCCAGAGTTGTTACTTCCATCCCAAGCACTTCCCCAGAAAAACAACGACATCCAGAACAGGACTGCAAAGAATATCCGTGCTCTATCCTGCAATCTTGACAGGCTCTCTTGCCAACCTGTCAAAAGGAAAATTAAAATAATTATTACATGCAGTTGTGTGCATGCATTTATAAAGCAAGAATTTTGAGTCTGACAATGGGTCCAGTGATAGGAAACCATAAGAAAAATGTACGGACATGATATGGGACAAAGTTTTGTGTCATGAAAGTGAAACTCAACAAACTGTGTCTAGATTTACTGTTCCTATATAGTTCTTCAATAGCTAGAAGATCCTAATAATTTTGGTTATTGTGAGATATTGATGCACACATGTACATACTTAAGGTCAATTATCTGCTGACAGACATCACAAACAAATTGAAGCAACCAAGTACCTGTATTTCTGCTTCGCTTGAAGTTTCAGAAACAGTATGTCAAACTAGTACAACAAGACAGAGATCAACCTAGGTTTATAAATAACTATAGCCAGTATTATGAGAATTACAATGTTTTCTTATCTTGAACATTCTATCCTATAAAAAGCAAACCAAGGAAATAATAATCCAGCAAGACCTGCTTTTCTACCAGGGAATATAAAAAAGACGATTTTAATAGATGGCATGTGTCCTATTGGCACAACTTGCCATGCCTACCAAAGTTATGATCAAATAAATCACTGCTTTCTCATTTGGGCCTCCTGTTTTTTCCGTAACCAGAAGAAATTAGCTAAAATTCATTCTTCATACAGAGAAAAGGATTCAAAATACACTGAGCTGGGGAACAATTAGGAGAAGTAAGGGGCTAGTTTCTAGCAAATCGCATCATTTACAGTAGTGAGAAAGAATTCACAGGCCCTTATGAACAAACGATAAGCTGCTGCTTCCTGCAGGTCTGCAACAAAATTTGTGATGCTGTACGTGGGAAACATTCAAAATGCAGCGGTTTTTTAAAGAATAATTTCTCTGATCTAGACTACTTATCAGATGCAATTGTTTGTACAACTGAGTAGATGACATTTGATGTGGGCATGTCTACTGCCAGAGATTGTGGCATAATCAAACATGGGGGTTAAGAGGACAACTGAGCATTGGAGGATTAATTTCTTGCTTCATTACCAAAAATTTTACATAGCCATCCCTTTTTATACCAAAAAAGTTAGCCTGGATTCCCTATTACCAAATATAGTAGAGCATCCATTCCTGTTACTGAATTAACTTATTAACTTGGACATTTTACCAAACTAACCTTATTAACTTACCAATTATATGTTTAAGACTTCATGTGCACCACGCTTACTATTTTATTCCTAACTTCCAACTCCATATTTAGAAATTTATTTACTCCATCAGTCCATCAAAAGGCTCAGACTATCTTCACAATTCTCATATCATAATGTCAATCCCCATGAAGCCAACCAACCAACAGCATACTATTACCAATATTTGGGATAACAATGTTTCAAGACTGCTAGAGAGGAATAATTGCTGTATATTCCTCCAACCCTAGAAGGGTGGGTATATGGTTCTCTGTACATGGGCCTTGATGGGCCTAATACATGGGCCCTATGGGCTACATATCTATACTCCAACACCCCCCCGCAGTCTGAACTACCGACGCAGCGGAGTTCAAGACTGGACAACAAAGAAAGCAACAACACTCACACAGGGCCCCCCGCAGCCACAACTAGCCACCGGCTATGTTGAGGCTGGACCAAAACTCCGAGAACGTCGAGGAGGGCAGACCCTTGGTGAATATGTCGGCAAACTGGGAGGTGGTCGGTACATGGAGAACCCGAACATCGCCGATGGCAACCCGGTCACGAACGAAGTGCAAGTCGATCTCCACATGCTTCGTCCGCTGATGCTGAACCGGGTTGGTGGAGAGGTAGACGGCGCTGACGTTGTCACAGTAGACGAGCGTGCTCTTGGCGAGCGGGCTGTGAAGCTCAGCCAAGAGCTGTCGAAGCCAGGACGCCTCCGCCACGCCATTGGCGACAGCCCGGTACTCCGCCTCGGCACTGGAGCGGGAGACAACCGGCTGCCGCTTGGACGACCAGGAGACAAGGTTGCCGCCTAGGAAGACGGCGTAGCCTGAGGTAGAGCGGCGAGTGTCCGGGCATCCAGCCCAGTCAGCGTCGGTGTAGACAACCAGCTCAGTCGAGGGAGACCGGTGGATGACCAGCCCGAAGTCAACCGTGCCACGGACGTAGCGAAGAAGGCGCTTCAACGCAGCAAGGTGTGACTCACGGGGATCATGCATATGGAGACAGACCTGCTGAACGACATAGGCAAGATCCGGCCTGGTGAAGATGAGGTACTGCAAGGCACCCGCAAGACTCCGGAAGGCAGTAGGATCAGCCACAGGAGCACCCGAATCCGCGGACAGCTTCGACTGAGTATCAACAGGAGTAGAACAGGGCTTGCAATCTGACATGCCAGCCCGCTCCAGGATATCAAGAGCATACTGCCGCTGGTGAAGGAAGAGGCCAGAAGGACGAGTCTCCACAATAACACCCAAGAAGTGGTGGAGCTGACCCAGATCCTTCATAGCAAACTCCTGCTGCAGAGATGAGATGATACGCCTAAGCAACTGCTGACTGAAGGCTGTGAGAACAATATCATCAACATATAGCAGCAGATAAGCAGTCTCATCCCCATGCCGATAGACGAACAGAGAAGTGTCGGACTTGGCCTCCGTGAACCCCAAGGTCACCAAGAACGTGGCAAACCGGGAGTACCAAGCCCGAGGAGCCTGCTTCAAACCATAGAGAGACTTGTTGAGCCGACAGACCATCTCCGGACGACTGGAATCCACAAAACCCGCTGGCCGGCTGCAATATACAGTCTCGGACAGAGTGCCATGGAGGAAGGCATTCTTCACATCCAGCTGGTGCACAGGCCACGAACGAGAGAGAGCAATCGAGAGAACCGTGCGCATTGTAGCAGGCTTCACCACTGGACTGAAGGTCTCATCATAGTCAACTCCAGGCCGCTGAGTGAAACCCCGGAGAACCCACCGAGCCTTGTATCGCTCCAGAGTACCATCAGCTCGACGCTTGTGCGTCCAGATCCACTTGCCGGTCACCACATTGCAACTAGACGGACGCTGCACGAGGTCCCACGTCTGGTTGGCAAGAAGAGCCTCGTACTCTTCTTCCATCGCGCGACGCCAGTTGGGATCTGCCAGGGCGTCGCGGACAAAGGAGGGTACCGGAGAGATCCGCGGCTCACTCTCGGTGACGGAGAGAGCCGCGGGTCGGAGAACACCAGCCGTCTGCCGAGTCACCATTGGATGAATATGGCGAGGGTCCCGGTGGAGGATCGGCGGGTGGTACACGACCGGCTCGACACGGGAGCGAGGTGGCGGCGGTGGCGGTGGCGGAGGCAGTGGTGACGGCCCCGGTGGTGGTGTCGGTGGAGACGGAGCCGTCGGATGGCGCTCAAAGACGCGCACAGGATGCGCGTAGCGCGCGGGGGCCTCCTAGGCCGGAGCCGGAGGGCCGGGCGCCGGTCCCAGCACCGAGCGACACCGGTACACCTGGACCGGCTCGGCGAAGCGCGCCGGGTGCCGCGCTCGGCGCGACAGGGGGCTCCGGGGCCGCGCGTGGCACGGCAGGGTGCTCCGGGGCCGCACACGGCACGGCAGGAGGCACCTGGGCCGCGCACGGCACAGCAGGGGGCGCCGGAGACACGCACGGCGCGGGAGAGGGCGTCGGGGTCGTGCGTGGCGCGGCAGGGTGCTCCGGGGCCGCGCACGGCGCGGCAGGGGGCGCCTGAGGCACGCACGGCTCGGGAGAGGGCGTCGGGGCCGCGCACGGCGCGGGAGAGGGCGTCGGGGCCGCGCACGGCGTCGGTGCACCACGAAGACCTGCAGGAGACGGACAGAAAAGAATAGGTGGCTGAACCACCGAGTCAGAAAACATAGACTCCAACTCAGGAACAAGAGAGGGTGAAAAGGAGGTGGAGTAGGGGAAATCCGACTCGTCGAAGACGACGTGTCGGGAGATGAGGACTCGGTGAGAGGTGAGGTCATAGCAGCGGTACCCCTTGTGTTCAGGGGAGTAACCAAAGAACACACAACGTGTCGAGCGGGGCGCCAGCTTATGAGGAGCGGTGACGGTGATGTTAGGGTAACATGCACAACCGAAGACACGAAGGTGAGCGTAGTCAGGAGGGGTACCGAAGAGAGCGTGGTGTGGAGTGGGAGCTGGACAGGCAGTAGAAGGGAGACGGTTGAGCAAGTAGGTGGCGGTGTCAGGACTCTCGGCCCAGAAGCGCGGGGGCAGAGAGGCCTGGATCAGAAGGGTGCGCATGACGTCGTTCGTCGTGCGAATCATCCGCTCAGCCTTTCCGTTCTGGGAGGAGGTGTACGGACAAGACATGCGCAGCTGAACACCCTGAGAGAGAAAGAAAGAGCAGGAGGTGTTGTTGTCGAACTCACGCCCGTTGTCGCACTGGACGGCCTTAATGGTGAGGCCGAACTGAGTGGACACCCAGGTAAAGAAGAGAAGAGTGGGGAACGTCTCAGACTTGGCCCGCAAAGGAAAGGTCCAAGAGTAGTGAGAGAAATCATCAACCACGACCAGATAGTATTTCCGGCCACTGACACTAAGAACAGGAGAGGTCCATAGATCACAGTGAATGAGATCAAAGGCACGCGTCGCATGCGAAGAGGAAGAAGAAAAGGGAAGCCGAGCATGGCGACCCAACTGACACGCATGGCAGAGATGCTCATCAGGAGCTCGAGCGCAAGGAAGGTGTGCACTACGACCGAGCCGAGCCATGGCGTCGCGGCCAGGGTGACCAAGACAGCGGTGCCAGGTGGTGGAGGAGGGGGCCGCGGCGAAAGCAGCGGACACCGGGAACGCAGAGGGTAGAGAAGCGGGAGAAGGAAAGCGGAGAGTGTAAAGGGCCCCCGTGCTATCGCAACGGAGGAGACGGCGGGAGGCCAGATCCCTCACAGTGAGCCCAGAGGGGTCAAAGTCGACAGAGCAGGAATTGTCGGCGATGAATTGGCGAATGGAAAGAAGGTTGTGAATCATCTGAGGAGCAACAAGAACATTTTGAAGGCGAAAAGGACCAGGAGCAGAACCCACGGAGGTGACAGGAAGGCAAGACCCATCACCAACCATGATAGAAGAAGGAAGAGAGGGATGTGGGGGCCGAACAGAAGAGAGGACACCAGCATCAGGCGTGGTGTGGTGGGTAGCACCCGTGTCGGCAATCGAGTCGGTGCTGATAGGCGGTACCGGCGCCATGGTACTGAACGCCTGCGCCGGCATTGCCGGGACCCATCCAGCAGGCCCGGGCTGCGTGGGTGGAACCCAAGACTGTGGGAACGTAGGAACGGTTCCCATCGAGGGGCGCCCTAACCATGGGTCGCTAAAGAATGGCCAGGGCACACCGGTAGGAGCAGAAGGAGGTGTAGCCGCGCTCTGACGACGCCCCCTCCGCCGATGCCGCCCACCGCGAGCTCCGCCACCCCCGCTCGATCCGGGGGGAGGAGCGCCGGGAAGAGGGGTGGCAGGCGAGGCAGAGGAGACGAAGGAGTATGGCTGCGCCATAGCCATGGCCGGCGAGACCGCAGCGGCCAGTCCAGCAACACCCACGGCGCCCAAGGCGGCGGGATGGAGCAGCATGCCCCCGGCGGGCTGGGCCGGTGCACCTACGGCGAGCAGGGGCGCGGCTGCTGTGCCCAGGCCGACCTCGGGCGGGCCAGCAGCATCCCAGCCAGCCAGCCAAGGGAAGGCCCAGCTCGCCCAGCCGGCCAGTCCGTCGAGCCGCTGCAGGGAGGAGCAGAAGAGAGGAAGGCAGAGGCGGCGGCATCCGCGCCCGCACGGCCTGCGGCAGAAGCCCACGCGTGCAGCGCACCGTCGGGAAGGGAGGAGAGCAGAGGAGGGGCGCCGGGCGCGGCCAGGGGCGGCGCGAGAGGGGGCCGCGCCCAGCACGCAGAGGGGCGGCGCGGCGGCGACGCGAGAGGGAGCCGCGGCCAGCGCGCCCAGGGGCAGCGCGGCGGTGGCGCACGAGGAGGCCGCGGCCCTGCGAGCGGAGGCGGGCGGCCTCGCGTAGGGGCAGCCGCGCGCCCGCGTGGCGGCGGCGCGTCCTGTGTGGCCCGCGGCGGCGGCGCCCGTGCTCGCGCCTGCGTGGCCCGCGGCAGCGGCGTCCGCGCCAGCGTGGTCCGCGGCGGCGGCGAGAAGAGCAGCAGAGGAGGAAGGGAGGGGAGGGAAGGAGATCCGGCAGGAGAGGAGTGGCACCGGCGGCGCCGGCGGCCAGCCGGCCATGGGCGGCGACGGCGGCTGCTGCTAGAGGAGAGAGGAAAACCTAACTGATACCATGCTAGAGAGGAATAATTGCTGTATATTCCTCCAACCCTAGAAGGGTGGGTATATGGTTCTCTGTACATGGGCCTAGATGGGCCTAATACATGGGCCCTATGGGCTACATATCTATACTCCAACAAAGACATATGTTCTGTAAGATCGTCATATGTTCAGTAACACCATAAATATCAGCTGCTAGTCTCTAGGATCTATTATTCTCACTGGAACTAAAAAAGGAATAGACAAGGACGATAGTAGGGCTACTAACTAGTTACGAAATCACTGGATTACTGCAAGTGTGGCAATAACGACATGGCAACATAGAAAAATAACTCAAAAGGATAATAAAAATGACTGAACCATACTTCAAAGTAAGCTCTACAATGTTCATAGATAGGACAGTTACAGAAATCAGAACTTAGACAACTTTGGTGACTGTTGAACGCAACTTCCTTCTATACAGTATGCAAGTGATGAATTTTGCATTTATTTAATTGATGTTAAGTGTCACTGCTTCTCATCTATTCAAGTCTTAATTAGTCAACATGATTACTTCAAAAATTATGCACTTGAATTGCTGATTCTTTTCTAATGTGAACTTTGCAAACTTTATGTGTTGCATGTCATATGAATTTCCGAATCATTAACAAAACACAGTCTAAAGTCTGAACAGAGATCATTTAAATATGAGTAAATTCAGATGCGCTGAGCCAAGTCCTTGGGAAAATAGTCTAAAGAGATTGTATTCAAGTTTCTACAACATATTTGCCTATACCTCAAAAAAAAATTACGTACTATAATACAGGAAAGCTGGTCCTTACAACCTGTCTACAGTACCATCCCTGTGGTTCATCTGATTATTGTTAGAACTTGATGGTAGCTGTAGTGTTAATATACATAGGTGCTCAAAAAAAGAAATTTACTTATCGGGTTTATCATATTGATGTTGAAACAATATTTGCAGCTAGTTATCTATTGATCCTTTATGCCTGTTAAATCATGTTGTGGTGTTACCCTACCAAGCAATTGTACAAGAATACACAGTATCTCTGTATATAATCAGCCATCTAGCCAGTAGCCACTACATTAATGTTACATAGGTTGACAGCTTGCCATCTCTAACTATCCAGAGAATTAAACTGGATTGCCTTTTCTCCTTTCACATACCTATGGTAACACTGACATTCTGACGGCACTGGTGCATACAAACCAACTTTTTGTGTACAGTTAAATGGCTACAACTTTCAAGGGATATTAAAAAAAAAGCATTCAGTTCCTCAAAAGTGATAGTTTACCACCAAAAAAACACAGGAGAGCGTTCTGTCCAAGCCTTCCAATTCAGCTCAGCATTTCTGTGCATTATAACATAATAAAGAAAACCATCACAATCTACAATCATCCCACAACTAAATAACCTCCACACACTTAAGAGTGTTTAGATGAGAAGGATTTCTCGGGTCGGGAAACATTAAGGAGTGAATCCCCGCAGTAAAGAACTAAAACCAAGTCATCCATATCCAATCAGGCCCTAAGCGGACAGTACTCCCCCCAACAATCTCTCCACCCTAAACCATCGAGTTCATTTCGATCCCCAATCCTCTACATCAAACGTACGAAACGCACTCTTCATTGCTATTCCACGGACCCCAGCACCGAGTTCAAACGCCTGATTGTGCGCAATTTCATGGATGTTATCAGAGCAAAGCAAACGCAGCTAGTGGAGAACAAAAGTTGCAGAAACGGGAGGAAAAATGAATATCAAGCGATGTGTTTACCCTGCGGAGACGGAGGAGGGGGCTCGGAAGAGGGCGGCGAGGGCCCCGCGGCGGCTCGACAGCGGATACAGGGCAAGGGACGGCGGCCGGGGCCCACGGAAATGGGGGAAGCCGCGGCGGCGGCGGCCGTTGGTGCTGGGCAGAAGCGGAGGCGGGGAAGGGAAGGGCGCGGTGGCGGGAGGCGCGAGACGGAGGCGGGGGCAGCTGGAGGGGAGCTCGGCGTCGCCATCGGGAAGGTTCGTCTGGAAGGTGGGCAAATGCGTGGTTGTCTGTAGAGTGTTCGACTGGAAGAAGCCGCGGATGATAGAGGCGACACGCGCGCAGGTTTTCCATTTCCCGTGACTGTGAAAAAGGATTCGATTAAACAATCGTTTCGATTTTTTAGATAATTTGTGACTTTGTATACATCTAAATACGCATGTACAGCGCGCGTCTGTGAGCCGTCTGTAAGCCGACCATTTTGCGAAAACATCCCCGCTGCCTCCTACCGACGGCTCCCCCGTCGCCTCACGACTCGACGGGGTCGTCCCGTTTCCAGAGGCCGACCAGACGCGAGTCGACGGGTTGTACTACTCGTCGTCTCCCAGCGTCGCGGCGGCAGGATCCCGTGCGCTCGGGCCCGCCGTCTAGGCGCGAGCAAGCGCGGGAGAGAGGAGCAAGCGCGGGAGAGCTCAAGCGGTGATGATGCAAATCAAGGGGAGCTCCATGGCCGGCGGAGGGCATCCTTGAGCTCCGGCCCCGGCGACATCCATGGTCGATGGCAGAAGGAGCGCCTCGAGTTCTACCCGAGGCGAGATCCGGGGCCGACGGGGACGGGGGGCTCGAGCTCCGCCTGGGCGCCGGCCGCCGCCTCGAGCTCCGCCTGGGAGAGATCCGCGGCCGGCTATGGGGCGCGGGCTCGAGCTTCGGCAGGCTCCAGCTCCGGTGGTCGAGCTCCGGCGGATCCTGGACCGCGGCATCTTCCACGCCTTCGAGCACCTCGTCTAGACCGCGTGAGGTCCCGTACCAGGAGGAGCCCGCCGCCCCGGCGGCGCCGTCCCCGCACGCGCCAGCCGAGACGACGGCCGCCGTCGCGCGCGCCGTGGAGGCGCTCGACGCGGCCCCCGTCCACCGCGTGCTCCACGACTCGGCCCTCGCGGATCTCGAAGTGGCTGCGGACCTCGAGGCTCTGGTACACTTGCCGATGCTGCTCTCGCCGGAGATGGACACGACGGCGCGCGCGGTGACGGCCTCGTCGAGGAGCTGCTCTTTCACCGGGGAGGAGGGGCGGCCGCCGCACCCCACGATGGTGCTTGAGCCAGCAGCCCAGCACGGAGCAGCGGACGGGAGCCACCGTCGGCCGCTCGAACCAGGAGCGCTGCATCGCCGCCGCACCCCATGATGCTGCTCCTGCAGCTGAGAAAGATATTTCTGGGAACGAGTGGATGAGAAGGATTCTGCTCCTGGAGAAAAAACAAAGACGGTGGGTTGAACGAGTGGATGAGAACGATGCTTTTTTTCGAAACAAGATGAGAACCATGCTGCTTCTATGATTTCTTGCAGCGTTCCTGATATTTCTATAATAAACAAAGGTACTAGAAACACTAAAAAAGTAGCATTAACTAACTATTTAATTAGCTCTATGTGTTTCTTTATATACTTTTGTATTAATGTGTGTATTATATTCCTATAAACTAAATAGACTCTTTGTGGGACAAAATTTGAATACAACTAGGTGGTACCCGCGCGTTGCTGCGGGAATTTATACAAAATTTGAAGATGCAATTTGAAAGTAGAAACACTAAAATGATTGCATTGCAATATTTTTTGTAAACAGTAATGTAGAGGAAAACACATTCATTTTATTGAGAGAACTACTTAGAAATTTGTAGCATGGTACTCGCAAAGACTAACGCAATGCATAGTCGTAGAAAATCAGTAGAAGACATAAATGTATAGTTCTAATGGATGGTGATGTAGACAGCTTGCATGTTAAGAGAAGATCTAGTGGATGGTGACGCGGACATCTTACATTTGGAGAGAAATAGGGGTGGGACTTTTAGTGGATACCAATTATATAGTTGTTATAGATATGAGCACTTATTTTAAGACGGGGGAGTGCATAAGGCAATATATGAACATTAAGAATTGAATTAGATACTCATTCAGTTCAATATTTAGGATTTTAATGGAGATTTGGAATAGTACATTGAGACATTGCAAAATTCTCTTGTAGATTTATTGAAACATGAATAGGAGTGAGATTTTTTTTTACTATTGTGGGTTTATATTTAGCTATATTAAACATATTTCAAACTTTGTTTATTTTGAGGTGTTTCAGATTATTGTGAGTTTATTTTGAGCTACATTAAACATATTATTGTTTTTGATAAATTCTATACTTGTTTTTTGGCATATAATATATTTGTAGTGTTAAAAAAGAATACTTGGGCCACCTGATATGAAATTCTAGCTACAGTGGCTACTCGTACTTAAATGCATAGAAAAGCTTATATATCTAAAAAAATTAAAATAAATTATAATTTAGAATAAAGAAAGTATATATCGTAAAGAAGTTAGTATACACCTTCATATTACTATCTAAATAAGCAACAATTATACAAATGTGTGCGATATTAGTACGCCATTTAAAAATGGAAGCATGGATGCGTCTCGTGCTTTTAAAAAATAAATACTAGCACGTGCGCGCAAGGCTTAAAAACTTACAATAGCATAGTGTAAAACTTGTGAGACAAAACAAACAAATTCAAGTCATAAATTTAGGAACGTATGGGAATGAACTCGGTGGTTATACTAGGAACAGATGTGCGAAAACTGTTGTCCAGGTTGAAACGGACGGTAACTAAAAGCAGGAGGAGAAACTAATCGCATGGACCGACGAGCAACAAATGTAAGCGACCGGAGAAAAAGAACTAATCTGAAGTTAAACGAAGCTAGCTTCTTCTATATTAGGGTATGGGATCACACATACAACATATATATAACCGCCCTTTGATCCTCTACATTATCTCATTGTGTACAAAAGAATATCCTCCTCAAATGTCCAAGTCTCCTCTGTCATCTAACATCTATAATTTATATGAAGAATATTAACGCTGCTAGCCTTGGCGCAACAGTCCAATATAACATGAGAACCATGTAAACCTAATCTAGATACCATCTGGGAACATAGACAAAATGCATCTGATCTTCAGTACGTTCCACTAGCATGAACCAACTAAGGTCCCGCTTGCTTCCAGCTGGGAAGACTGGTGCCGACCTAAAGCTGTAAGCTCCTTCATGGGCACTTTCTGGACCTCCCAGGGTTCAGCGAAAATCTTGCACATAACAAAGATACATCACATTATTAATCACGAGCCGCCTTGTTTTTCCAAGCAGCAATTGGCTTTGGGATATTGTCAAAGCGAGGGATGGGGAGAGGAAGGGCAAAAGCATCTGTGTTTATGCTCCATTTGCTCGCTGACCATATGGATGAACTGGCGTTGCTCTCTGGCTCTTGGAACTCAGGAGTGCTAGATGATTTCCTTACAGTTTGCACACCATTGCTGAACAAAGGCTCAGCCATTGCAAAAAGGTTCTGCTGGCTTTTGTTCATGTCTGGCCGGCTGCCCGATTTCGGCCTCAGTGCCAAGCCTTTCCCAGCGCTTGCCAGGAAGTCACCACCATTTTCCTCTCTAGGTAACAGCTCACCATCAGCTTTCTGGCGCCGCCTTATCAACCTTTCACTATCACCGTTCTCATCAGTATCACCATCAAGAAGAGAAGAACCTATCGTCATGCTTCTGGTTTTCCTATTCTGAAGAGGGAATGGATCAGAATTTGGTGGCTCCAGCCATGGCTCAACATCCAAAAAGGCAGATTTGCCTTTTCTGTAGACTGCCATCTCAGTGCCTTCACATGTTTGATCTCTCTTTGGAGGTGGTGCAAGGCCATAGTATCCCTGCAGAAGACTCATAGCTGGTGAAACTTTGGGCTTTGGCGTTTTCAATATAGAGTCCAAGATATCATCATGAATGCGGCGTGGAGTACATTCCCTGAAACAATAATATCATTATATCAGGTAAGGCATATTGTAGACATCACAAAGATGCTTGCTAATCTAGAGAGGACTTTATAAGTTTATACTAATATTTTGGAAGCCTTGTAGAGCCGATAAGCCAGGAAGAAGAAGAAGCATTCGCAAGTTGCTATGGCAACTAGAGATAAAATCTAAATTTTTGCGGTGCATAATTACTTAAAATACTGCCACTGTACAATTCACCCAAAAATGACTCAGACATGTCTGAACTCTGAAGTACATGCCACTTTGCCAGCATTATATCAGACATGTACATATCATAAATCCTTGATGGAGCAAATTACACAGCCATGTAAGCACAAAACGAATAAAATGTATTCACATGTTGGTTCACATGAACCATTAACTCTTTTAAGTGCTCTTCACTTGTTGATTTATGTCCGTAACTAAAACTGCAGCCACTTGCATAGCTTAAAATTGTCCCAAAGAAATATACTAATTAACATTTTAAATATGCCACATATGCATTCATACAGTCAGAACCCAAAATATCAAGGTATATGCCCACCCAATTGATTAAGTGCATGTCGCCAAAAGAAAAAAGTGGCTAAAGAAATATTCAAGGACTCGGTCTCCTTCAGTTGTCCATGCATAAAGTACGTGTGCCTGCTGCCGTTCATGCATATTTAGTTAAAAAACATTTTTTCCATAAATATACAATCAAGGTCCAGGATTGCGTGGGGTGACAGGCAGTTTAGGCCAAATCATCTTATTATAGTACAAAAGACCAAAACAACTCAAAGCACTCTACAAGTATGGAGAAAAAAGAACACTTCCATAAAATTTAAATGTAGAAAAGGGAAGAGCTAAAGAAAATTTGCTGCTCGTGTTGAGCTCAGAAACAGGTCACGACAAAAGTTAGTAACTCCAGCTGCATGTCTAGATTTATAGCAAACATCGGAAGTGGCTTTTCTACCACTAGGGTAATGTACTCCTACATCCTACCACACCCATAATTCAACGCCTCCTTGGAACTAGCAGGTATGAGAGGACTTCATAATTCATATATAGTTTAGCTTATCTTCCCAAGAACGAAACTCAAACAAGCCTCAATGATCAACATGATGGAGCAAAAGTTCACCTGGGTGTAGAAAAGTTTTTGGCAACAAACATGCAGTTGAAACTTGAAATGCATGAAACTACAAGGCTAAGATCCCCTTTCAGCTACTATTTTGGGTTACGTTATACACTTCAATTCACATGGCAATAGTTGAACTGCGATCTGGACTAGTAGCCTAGTCTGACATTGACCTTGTTGTGCATCTCCTGAGTGAACTTGTATCGGTTCCGTATAACTAGTGACTATCAATCAACACAAAATAGATCAAAACGCTTGCTCACAAACACCACAGCAGGTGACACTGTTGAAATGGTTTATGTAGCAAGCCATGCTGATGAACAATTTCACATCCCAGCTACCTGTCGTCACTCTCATATGAACCATTCTCCTGGTAAGACGATGGAGGATGCCTCCCCGGGAGCGGAATCCGCAGTGTCTTGTGCGCAAACATCTGGAGGTCAGTTGAGAGGCCATTCAGCCTCTTAATGTCTGCTACCTGCACAATCGAAGTACATCAACCTTTCCAAAATCAGTTCACCGGAAATACAAAATAGAAGAGCGCTCCACCAAGAACAGCTACGAGTTAAAGAATGCCGTTGTTTTATACGCCGTCTGATACTCCAACATAATATTAAAACCAGAGAGTCAGAGACCCTAAAAAATACAGCAGGACATCACTCCCGTCGCATTACCTCGACGCCGTACTTGATGGCGACGCCCGCGAGGGTGTCGAGCTTGCGCACCCGGTGCAGCATGTACTGCCCGCACGACGACATCGCCGCCGCCGGCGACGACGCCGTCGGGGACGAGGACTGCGAGGGCGACTGCTCGACGGCTACGGTGGCCGCCGCGCCCACCTCCTCGATCTCGCCGAGGCCGCGGGCTCCGCCGTCCAAGGACCCATTGGCGCGCGGGAAGGCCGGGTCCTTGGGCAAATGGGGGCGGCTCATGACATCCGGAGGCGCGGAGGGGGGAGATCTGGGCGCGGGCGGCGCGGATTCGCCGTCGGTGGCGGCGGTGGAAGGATACAGGGGGAGGAGATGGTGCGAGGAATCGGCGCGGCGACTGGCGAGGAGGGGAAGAGGGGGGCGGGGAGGGGAGACGGGAGCTCTCACAAGGTTTGGTTCGTTTGACGCGGCTCGGGGAAGAAGGAAGCGAAGGGGGCGCTAGAAACGTGGCGCACGAGAAGCTCCACCTATTTTCCCTTCCTTTGAAGCTTCGACGTTTTTAATCGCATCATTTTAATACTGATGAAATGGAAGTCTCGAGTCCTTCATCTGTAAATTCCATCGCATCAAGCCATTGCAAATTGTTCTCCGTCGGCAGTCATGCCAACGGTGGCACGATGAACAAGTTTCGAAAGTTTGGGAAATCGGGAAATCATTTGGTGCATGGAGCACTACAAGGAGGAAAGCCTTCAGCCATGCATGATGCATGTAGCAATGGAATATCAATGCGTCCCCGTCCAATATGTCGCTTTAGGTTACTCTCTTGCTTCTGAAATATTCATTGGATGAGCTTTGGGCCGACGCAATGACCTAGGGAAAATAAAACATGGTATCTGCCAAGGTCCCATCAAGCTCGAGTCCAGGCAGGCAGGCATCCTCGACCGAAACCAAAAGAAGAAATAACCCCCTTGTCTCTAACGTTGACAGTTGATGAATAATAAATACGGTCCTTTCCGTAACAACACAAGATCATTCGATCAGTTCCGAATAAACATTGGATGGATCTCATGGGTACGGCTGTGTCGTTTACGTGCGAAACAATCCGCAAGTGACACATGAGGGTAGGTTACCGCTTGCTTCAGCGACAGCATAGCCTTTTGTGCCCTTGCTTCTTGCATAGGGGCCAAAACTTTATTTAAAAAAAAGAATAATTGCGTAAGAAAAGGACAATGTTAAACAAACTTCTATATATTAACAAATCTTTGCTGAGCTGTATATCCGCATGAGTCTACGCCCCTGCTGCTGATTGAAATACATGTACATTTAAGGTGGCCACTGTTAATTGTAGATCGATTATTTAAACACACTGCAAAAAATGGTTGCTATTTCACATACCCTGGATTATTGTGGTGGCTACATTACTTTACCTTTGTGACTACATAACTTTACCTTACTAAGTGCTTCATTTCTACTTGTTCTGAGAAACACAGGGAGTGACGTTTATGCAGTGTGTTACTTGCCCCCATCGAGCAGAGCAGAAATGGAATGAGTATAATTGTACGCACGGCTCACGCATGCTGGCAGTTTGGTATTTTCTTGTTGCGTGCTCTTTTTCACCCTCACAGCAGGTTTTCAGAGTGGATGGATAAGCCACATAAACTCGCACAACATCCAGCGCCCTATTCTCCACATCAAAACTCATATTGGGGGAGGAATGCCGGCCAGACTCCACTTGGCACCCAAGGCAACTATGTACATCATCATGTCAGATTCAAATGACCTGCAGGTGCAACAAATGTAATGTTAACTACATTATGAAGATGTTCCGCAAATGAAATGTCGAGTAGGTCAAAAGGACTTTCGGCACACAAGACATAGAACATAAATTGAATTTAAAATTATAATCCTCAACTCTCTCTGGTCATGGGATCATGCAGGCATTTTAGTTAGCAACAACAGTCCACACATAACCAAAAAAAATGATAAAAGCAGGCACAATTTTGGAACAATTATACTCATTCCATTTCTACAAGTAACCATGGGTGTGAAATTTTGTTGAGCTGAATCGATCATGTTCTTGGCTTCTTGCTACAAGTAACACAATTTTGATCCAAAGCAGACAGACCACAGGACACCCATGGTTGCTACCAGCCAAAAGCTTCAATAGCAGCACAAAATTACAGTAGTAGTATTTATCCTAAATAAATATTATAAACAAGGCACTTTGTTTAGTTCCGGCTTTACTATGACTGCACAACTCGTTCAAAACAAAATTACGTCAGTTTGATCCGTTTTGTCCATTTTAATGCGTATTATGAATATAGCATTTCCAGAAGGAACCTAGGCCAATTTGGATCAAAGATGGGTTGCAACAGACAACAATTATAACCTCGGCATGCAAATATTGGTGTATGGCAAGCACAAGAAGACACAACAGTGAAATTAATACCACTTTAGTACAGTAATTGATGGCATGTGAACCACTACAGTCTACAGATGACATGCTCAGTTTACCTTCAACTACTTCTCTTAGAAGGGAACTAGTCAGGAAGCCTCAACCGTCTAAAGAATTCGAAAAGATGAAAATTTGATGTCCAGTAAAAGAAAGCTATCACAGGACCATCTCTGATGAACTGCAAGTTGCACAACAGGAGTATGTTAAAAATAATAATAAGGACCAAAGATGGGCTGTGTTTATTGAATTAACCTTTCCATCTAGTATCAAGAGCTCCCCATCAACCCATCGAGGGTTTTCGAAACCAGGATCTGCAATTTTCCTTTGCCCCTTATACCTAGCAACCTATACCACGTTGAGTTGTAAGGTTTGATGTTTGCTCGTTAAAAGACAAAATGACTATTCAGATTATGGACATACCACTCCGAGTTCTCTAGGGATGATTCCCTTATGAGGAAGCTGATAGCGCTCACCAACTTTTGCACGGAAAACAACCTGGCATAGGAATCGTATCAGGTCAATCTGAATTATTAGGCCTTTCAATGAAACAACACATTTAACTATTTAGACTGAGAGTGGGCTATGCAAAACTGAAGGAAATCAACAGAGAAGATTATCCAAAAATGTATATGATTTATGATGACCACAATTAGCAGACAATAGTGAATGAAAACTGGAAATGTGGATGGGCATATTAAAAAAATGATGTTTCAACTATCCTTCAAAACGGTAAGGGTACAAAACCAAAACACAGATATTACTTATAATCATTATTAAATATTTCTGTATGGTAGTAAGAACTGAGTGAAAGGCATCACACCTGACCCGCTGGCACAAGGTTGTCCCCTGTTAATTTTACAGCTTCAACATACTCATAGAACAGTAGGTCACTATGCTCCTCAGACAAACTATCCTCCTGCCATTGACCAAATTTTCGTTGCAAACTAAGAATTTCCGAGTCAAATCCTGATGCAGTCACATATAAGCCTGCCCAAAGGATGTCTTTCAGCCAATGCCAGAAAAAAAAGGAGAAAACAAGGAGATCGTATCATCAAAAGCTCAAGTGGTGGGTGCGTGAGTGTGTGGGTGACTTCTTACACTCCAAGTTAGTCTTTTTAATACAATAATACACAGTTCACCAGCGTGAGAAAAAGAAAAACTCAAGTGGTAGGTACAATTTGGAATATACCGGTAAGAGGGTCTGAAGATATAGGCGTATGAATACGGCTGAAGTGGGTAACTCCATGCAGTTTTTGCTGGACCTTGTTGTTATGTTGTTTGATGCCGAGTTGCAACACCTGCATATGATAAGTTGAAATGATATAAACAAGACAACCACCAGTCTAAAATCTATGTTCTTATGCAAGTCCGCATACCATTAAAAATCATTTTATTTCTTACTCCATGCACACATAATGATATAGCTTGCTCAGTTGGTTAGATGGCCCTGGGTTTGACTCCCTGTGGGAGCGAATTTCAGGCTGGGGTTAAAAAAATCCCCTTGTTTGTCACCACGCCAAAGCACATGTCAAGGCCCGACCAAGGTCGTAGATGTGGTTGGTTTGGGCCCCCCGACCGGGGGTAGTTGCAGCGGTCGCCCGCCCGGTGGGTCGTCTCAAAAGGGTTACGGGCCCCTGTGTAAGGATGAGGCAGAGGTTTGGGGGTTTTGGTACTTGATAGTTGATACAGATCTGACAATCAACAGCAAATTAAAAAGCGGGTATATTCAGAGAGATGATTGAGCAATCCATGCTCTTTAACAAAAGGACGAGGTGACACAGTTTACCAAAAGAATGTTCAAAAAGTCCATTGAGATGCAAGCATAAAAAATACAGTTCAATGTTTTACCAGTTCATACAGCTACTGAGTGGCATATCAAAGAAATTAAACCAGAAGAGACCATTAACAGTCGATTGTTGATCACCATAGCCAAACAAGACAAATAATCGATGTTCATTTAGATAAATTCAATCAAACACAATGAAGGCATCAAAAGCTAATGCAGAGCAATATATGGACAAAATATTTACCGATAGTTTCTTGTTGCTGCCACTCAACTTTACACGATCAAGCTGGACAAAACCATCATCATCCTGCTGACTGGCATGCAAACCAACTGTTTTCTTTGGAATCTGCTGGGCTTTTCCCGCATCAAATTTTTTATTGTATTCTTCAGTATAGAAGGAAAATGAGAAGCGATCTGTTTTTTCTAATCTAGCTGGCATTCGTTCAAAAGCTTCAGCTGATGAATGAGAAGCATAGTCATTGTTATTCTCATTGACGAAATCAATTGAAATCAAGGCTTCAATATCATTTTCGTCACCAGATTCATCACCATTCTCTTCTGCAGAAACTGTTTCTGCTCCTCCATTGTTATCTTCATCACCATCGTCAAGAGAGGATTCATTTTCGATGTCAGGATCATCATTGTCATCATCTTCCTCTGAAATTTGATCAAAAATATTGATTATGTAGTCTTGGTTGACATTTTCCATGGGTACCACTTTCAAGATTTTAATCCTGGGAACTGCAGTTGAATCACTTGACAAGTTTTTCAAACCAGCTGGGCCACCAGCAGTAATATTACTATCATCACTATCTTGATCATCCATGTTTACACTTCCATCCAATTCTTCATGCTTAGACCCTACTGAACTGCTAGATATGTTTATACTGTCAATGCCAAGTTTCTCTCTTAACATGTTTGGCAATTGGTCAGAATCACTATCGTCTGGTTTCAGATGCACTGCCTGAAAACAACAGCCCTATTTTGTCAGAGAATGGGGGCAAATAGAGTGCATTAGTTAATAAGGTATAACAGTTCTTGCTATTAACGAAGCTTACAGCCTTTTTTAAACAAAATCAATTCTTCAAATTGGAATTTGATTGAAGAAAACTGATATATGAAATCGTGCATGCCACGTATAATACTTACGCCGGAGTTCAATTGCATGGATTCATGGTCATGAGAGAAATAATGGGCAGCTAAAATGGGAAGACTGTTGGCTTCATTGAATGAAGAAAGCCTATAACAGCCTCCCAGGCAACATAATAGCAACTGTGAAAGTGAAACCAAGTTTTGCATGTTTTATCAAGTCTGTGGGACGTGCATGCCTGCATGTACATGCCTACAGCAATATAACCCAACCACGCTGACTAATATGAGAATATGCAAAGCACACCAATATGACACATATTTTATGATGTTGTGACCATATCAAAAGAAATAAAGGATGCCATCCTAAATTTCCAGGAGCATGTGATAAACTGATATTCAGATCATAAAACTGCTAACAAGCGTCATGTCTATGGTATTTCCATTTTCTTCCTATAGAAGAGGCCTTATCAAGATGATTTTCAATATTTGAATAGTAAAATATTTTTCTAAAATTAAGCATAAACATTTTACCTGCAGTCTGTATCCTCCATCTGCCTCTGCAAAGTATATTTCAAATACAGGGAAACCAGGGCCGTCTGAAGCCAGCTGCCTAAAAATGAGAGGAAAATTTTGAAATGTCATTTAGCATGCACTACAAAAAAACAATTATTTCATACAATAAAGTAAACAAATTCTACATCAGTAAATGAAATCAGATAAGCATTATAATATTTACAAGTATATGGATGGCCCACGCATGTATTGAAGAAGGTTTAAAACTATAGTGCTGGTTATATTAATTTATGAGACAAGTAGTTTTGATATTCTTCAAGCAGCTTGCTACACTATCTCACCAACTATACAAATGATGAAAGGAAATAATTCTTGCTGAAGCAGCAGTCCATTATACATTTTTTATGACTTACGATTGGCATAAGGGACCTACTTTGTGTTAAAAAAAACAACTTTACTGTTATGAATCCATAACACGTTTTGTCAGTGGAGTATGATAATTTCAAACGATTCTTCACAAATATGATTTAGTGACAAATTGAAACATCAACCAGGCTAACTCAACCACAAATGAGCACACATCTCTACTGCTGCACCAATCGATTTCTCTAAGAATGGAGCAGATGAACGTGACAACCCACTACGTACATGTACCCAGATTACCAAAAAAAATGGCAATGCCAGTAGTTCCCTATCCCTAAACTGAAGCATACTTTGGTAGGAAACTCCTAGGCATTTTTCCATCACCATTGAAATTGTGAAATAAATTGAATCAAAGCATTCCAGCCATTGAAATAAAAGCAGAAATATGAGCAGCAAGCTCACTCACAGAGTCATAGAATGATAAACTCAAATATAAATAATAATAAAAATGTAATTGTGGACACAAATAATAAGTAACAAAATAATACCTTGTATCATAACTTCTTGCTACATATCGACCATGTTCAGCACTTATACGAATTATAAGGCCATAAGGATCAGACAAATTTCCAGAAATTCCAGACCACCACCCCAGCTGCATGTGCTCTAATGGATCAGGCAACAGCATTGTTTTGCACAGATGGAAAGAAATAAGATGTTGAAATAGATAATTGTGAATTACAAAGCATGATCAAGATTCATCTTTTGCTAAAGAATAATTAAGGACTATTAACTTCGATGAAAAAAAAGTTACATAAACCTAGATAGTTAGACGGCAAGGGGTACACGATATACAGGAGGAACTCTGTGGTACTAACCAGTCCTGCACCAACATGATCTCTGATATATGTTGCATCCCTGTAGCGCTCCTCTTCTATGGCCCTCTGCAAAACCCAAAACACCAGTCAATATGTTATTATAAAATATAAATAACAATACTAATCCCTCAAACTGATCATGGATCTCAGCTCCTCTAAACAAAAAAAACTTGATACTGAGTCATCTATATATGTGTTGTATTGTTGAGAACACTTCTGTTAACAAGGAGTTGGACATATGTCATGGTATACTGCTTACAACAGAGGGTGTAAATACAATCGCTAAGGAATATGAGGGTGCAAGAACAACTAGTCCCCATAAGTTGAGTTATTTCAGCTATTGTTCCCTTCAGAAACAACTAAGTGGCACTTCGGATACTGATACTGATAAGATCTCCAAAACACCACTTTGACCGTACTTTATTAAAATTCTAGTATTGTCCTCTATAGCAAATCTGCACGTCATTTTCAATATCCAATCTAAATATTCATAGAGATGGAACCCAATGCCACTTATTTTTTACTAGAGGGAGTACATCTAAGCCACCAACTTTGGCTGGCATTCATCGCTTTGTGGCATAGGACCAATATTAGACTTCAACAAGTAGAGGGATCTGCTTAGGACTTAATGTATACAGTAGACGACAAGAGGAGACATTTCAACATTAGATCAGAAATGTCATTTACCAACTACATTAAGAAACAACAAGTATTTCTTACATTTAAGTCAGTTATAGCTCTGCCCACAGTGTCATTTTTTGCCGTAGCCACAATAGCCAGCTTCAGTTTATGAGCACTCTTATAGTCTTCTCTACAGAGAGAAGCTCGGAGTTGCAGCTGAAATGCAATATACAGGTATCAAAATATTTGCAATTTGATAATATAGATTAGTTAGTCACTACGAAATTTGGAGTGCAATGTGAAAATACAGCAAACACATGCACATTGGTGGATCAGGCAAACGGCCATTCCATTCACACAGATAAAGTTATATCTTCATGCACTCTATAAAGTTCTATTCAACTATCACAAGAATTTTGTTCAATAATTTAGAACCAAATCACACATCACTCAAATGGCATAGAAGCTGCAACAATGGCATGAACCAGAAGCAACAAATCGTTTCAAAAATAATATTATATATGGTGAATTGTTCAGCTTGATTGCAGTTATGAAAGAGATGAGCCAGTTTCAATTCATGTGATCATGGGTTCCTTGGAAATTGCTGCAATCACAGAACCGCATTTGAGCAAAAGGGCTCTATCTACAGATTTCAACTAACAGTGTGATGCATGCTTTGTGAACCTATTGTGCGATTGAGCCTATCATGAAATGGATTTTCAATGTTGGAGATTCAGCTTCCAACTTTAAACGCATATTGTTGGCAGTGTTAAAAGTCGACAAGTCATTGCCATGGTTACAGATAGCATAGGGAACAGATGGAATTTGCCGATGGTTTTGATGAATGATCTTTTCATAAGCCTACAAGCTGGTCCATGTAAACGTTGGGGCTAGTTCAGACTCCTATTTGATCCAAAAATAACATTAGCTTCCAAGCGGCCTGTTCAAAGTTCGAGTGTGGGTTTAATAGTTTTTTTCCTGAGCCAATCTCTATAGCAGCTAATTAGCATGAATGCAGTGTGTAAAGTATCCAGATTAGGCAATTTACTTCAGACTTGTACCACTCAGTCACAAACTGTAATGCAGAATCTAAACAAAAATGGCAAATGGTCATCTGCAGCATATTTACTCCATTGTGCATCTGCATTGTGTACAACTGACACTGTTAGTTGTTTTACCAAAAACTTAAACGTGTTTTAAGCACAGTCCTCAGAGGCAATTTCTATGAATCAACTTCCAAGTTTGATGCCACCATAAACAAAAAATGATGTCTCCATTCAACAATGTATTCAAACTTATGTTAACCAGTAAGTGATTAATAGTGTCAAACATCCAGTGTTGGGTCGTGAGCAGGTTCCATCCACATCTGCAGCGTTATATAGGTAAGTACTAGGGATAAAATTTAACCTGTAGCTCATCAACGAGGCGCTCACTCTCCTCAATGAGAGCAAAGTGCCGCTTCCACATCTCCCAGCTCCACCTCCCCTCTTCCTCCTCCACCTTCCCCTCCTCTTCGTCCCCACTCATCGCCTCCCCTTCGTGAGAGCTCCCAGCCCTCTTCCCCGCACCCGCGCCCTTCCCAGCGAACGGTGGGGGCCAGTAATTGCTGACGTACTCGCTCCACCGCCGCACGGCGCCCTGGAAGGCGTCGTGGAGCATCGCGTCCCAGCCCCGCCGGTGCCGCTCGCCGCCGGCGTCCGCGTCGGGGCTGCGCGCGGAGCACCGGACCACCGGCGCGCGCCGCGACGGGGCGGCGCCGGCGAGGCGGCGGACGGCGCGGATGCGCCGCGCGGCGAGGAGCCGGCCGCCGCTAGGGTTCGGATCCAGCTGCCGCGCGGAGGACGGGGAGGGCGCGGCCACGGGGAGCGGCGCGCGCGGCGCCGTGGAGACGGACGCCATGGGCGAGACGAGAGGGCGAGGCGGCCGCGACGGCGACGAGATGACACTGGGGTGGCGCCGAGGAGGAGCAGAAGCAGCTCGTGCTCGTGGCCCCCGTACCCGTATTCGCGTGTGTTCGATTGCTGAGGTGAGGGGCTCGCGCGTCGCGGTTGGAGCCGTGCTCGGCCTCGTCTCTTGCTCGTGTGGATTAGAACGAGGCCAGGGGTGATAAGACTCGCGGGGAGCAGACGACCCCTCCCGGGAGAGAACGTCACAGGCAGGTGGGGCTCGGACGGGGACGGATGTTTTTGGGCCCATGCGCTCGTGACGGCCGAGTTTTTAGCGGCGGGCATTTTACGGAAAAAAATTCGGTGGGGACCGTCCGACCGCCGTGAGGACCCTCCTCTAGGTTGACACGTGGAGCCCCAATCCATCCAATAAATCACGGCGACGCGAGGTTTCGGCTCCTGTCACATGCGCTCGCGTCGTCGGCTTGGCTCCAGGCGATCACGGCTTCCAGCTCCGCACGCCGATGAGTCTCCTGATGGCGTCGAGCATGTCTCTTCACCTGGGAAGCACGCGTCGCCAGCGCGTTCAAACACAACCTCTCAATCGTCGCACACTTGGTTCATTCATTTTGCATCATACAGCTAGATGATTGATCTGCAATGTCAGTGTGGCTGCCTTTCACAAATTCCTACACGAAGTGCTTCCTCTTCTTATCTTCCTGCAATCGAGTCTTACGGAGCAGCCAATCACTCAGAATTGATTCTGGCTTGAACTGCATCTTTTTAGTGAAAGATAAGTTAGCAGTAGTGCAATTCAATTCCTCCACAAGGTTAGCAGTAGTCCAGGCCTAGCTTCCACTGCGCAGTGGTTCAGGAAGATCGTGTTGGGTCAGTGGCAGATGACGGAGGATGCAGCGAGGTATGGAGGCGAGAACGAGGGGACAAGAGATCATTTGCGTGCTGGGAGCCGAGCCGCAGGTTGGGCTGTTGGAGAGAGCCGAGCTAAGAGCCTTTCCTAGAGAGGGTCCTCACGGCGGTCACTCTGGGGACAGTCCCCACTGAATTTTTTTCCGCATTTTACGGCCCTTCTTTTGAGAGTGAATAAGGCAGCATTATGGCCGTGTTTACTTGCCGAAAGCAGCTCCCGAATTGGGTCTGCGCCGGCTGACCCGCGTCAGCCGGCGCACTGTTGCGTTTCGTTTGTATGTGTAAAAAATTGTCCAAAAATTGATTAATCAGGTTCAAAATGTTCGTCTCGCAGAGTACAATAAAACTGTGCAATTAGTTTTTGATTTTATCTACATTTAGTACTCCATGCATACTATGATATTTTAATGTGATGAGAATCTTCTTTTTGCATAGTAAATTTGAGAGCGTGAATTTGCGATCTGTTTGGCCATTAAACTGACTGTTCATTACGGCCCTTCTTTTCGTTGTGCGTTGCTTGCGTCCACGGAAATGCGGGGCCCACGGGAAACGCTTTGGCTCGGCGGTGCGTGTACAAGGACAATGATTTGTGGGCCACGCCCTCGCGCGTGTGGGACAAGCTGGTCAATTGGGGAAAACGGGGCACCTGGGGTGGGTGTTTCGTCGCGTTGGGCCACTTGCAGTTAGCAGATTAGATGGGGATGACAGGTCGGACCCACGACCAGGGTTGACGTAGATTATCGTAAATTCATTGATATTTGATGTCAGTCTCGATTCCGATATCAAACGGGGAAATCTCCACCACTCCTTAAGCAATCAAATAAGGCATATGTTGTTTTTAAAGATTGTGAAACTCTAAATAGCTTCCTAATTTTGCTTTAATCTTCAAATTCCACTCTCAGCTAACAAATCATCCTTTATCAAATCTTGAACTTTTCTAATATAGATATTTAACACTCTAATTTCTCAAACCGAAGTGCGATGCACCTAGATTTTTGTTGATGTGGTGCGTAGAAACGAGGGTTTCCAATCTTGGTATCCACGACGGCATCCAGCATGAAGTGTGGTTGGCTTCTACCAGATGGAATTTCAAAATGGTCCCCTATACGCTTTGACGTCCCTCATATCCGCATTATGGAGCTCAATGAAGTCGTACCTAGGGTACCATAGCCTCTTGGATCCAATCTTGCTCCTAGACTATACGCAGCTGCAATATGATGGGTTATAAACAATACATATATTGTAAAGTGACCACCTCATATTTTAATAAGATATAGATTGCTTTAATGAAAGCATCTATGTGGAATGTGATAATGGTATGTTGGAGTTAAAGCTAATAATATGTAATACCTAGATGAATAAACTTCTAGTCAAGAAAACTATGTTTTTTCATGCAAATCCTGCAGGGGAGGAGGCTAGCTCCTTGTCATATCGAATCATATTGCACAAAAATATGTACACATGTTTGCCAAAAGAATCATCTTAGCGTACCAAGGAGGTTACATGTGCAGGTACTGAAATTGCGTAGGAGTAGAATGAGTGTAAATGTAATCGTGCCATACACGCAAAGTATAGTGTTGTACTACTGTGAGGTAGGTAACGTCTAAAGTGACCCAGTTGCAAGCGGATTATGATCGTTAGCATGACGTGGTTGTAGAGGGAATGTAAGGTTGACGCCAGAATTAACTAAAGAGAAGGAGGTTAGAAAACTAACAGTATTCACTATCCATGTCCAGACAAGTTGAGACTATCATATGCATTTATAGCTTATATTATTATTTAGAATCCTTACGTGAAATTTGACTCTATAGCAGCATTGAACACGCATCAAGTTCAATGTCTACAAGCTTCCAAGGTGGTACATTCATGGATGCATCAATTTTAATGGAAAAAAAGCTAAGACACCTTTCTGATATATGTCATTAGAGATTCTAGGTTGGTATCCACTATTTGATCTGTCGCTAGTATAGTAGTATATAACACTTCTATATATTTTGCAAACATAATCACACATAGATATGTTTTATTATCTATGTAAAACATATATACATGGCATATTTGAATTGAGTTGCAGTTTGAGTCAGCTTTTTAATAACTATGTATTTTTTATATATGGTTTCACTTAAATTCTAAGAGGGAGGATGGTTTTGTATCTCCGAGTGAAAATTTTGCATTACATATAAAAGGTATTTGTAATGAGGGTATTTATATCAATTATAAATCACACACATATTGATGAGAAGCCATACAATTATTTGTCACATATTTCTTTACAAAAATTGCCGTTACTAATAATATCGACGGAAAAATATAGAATTTAGAACACTTCAGTTTCTCAAAAGTCCTTTGCAAGCTCGTTGGGGCTAGAAAAATTCACAATCAACGTACTTTCTTTGTCCTAAAAGTAAGGCACTCATATCTTTCTAAGAAATCAAAATTACTTTGATTAAGTTTATAAAAAACTGAAAGTGCATCTAGGCACTTAAGTATTTTGGTGATTTGTATGACAACATGATTTGTAACCTAACTTGTTTGCTTAAGTATATGAGCATAGATTTATTCTTATGGATATTCATGTAATTTAATTGTTAATAAGAATATGCGCTCTATTGGTTTAATATTGTGAAAGCAAACAAGTGGATGTGATCCCATGTGATCAAGATGTACATGACAAGTAAATAAAAATGACAAATGAGACAAGAGGTTATGCATATGGATAGGTCTCATTTAGAAGAAGCTTGTCAAATAATATTGGGACAATTAAATTGAAGATATTGGATATATCTCGGATAGTTGAAGACATGGATTTCAATGTGGATTTCATGTGGATGCAAAGCAAAGCCAAACTTAAAGCGGCAAGATAGGATGGAAGGGATCAAACTAGATGGCTAGTGACGAGGTACTAAGCGAAGTGAAGGACAAGAGTCGTCTTGTGGCCGAGAAACTTTGCTAGGGTGAAGGAACTAGTATTGTGGATTGATCCCTAGGCATTAATCAAGCCATAACGAGTGAAGCAATGCAATGCGTTCAATCATTGTTGAATCATATGAAGAAGTGACTTATGAATTGGTATGGATCAGTGATCATACACTTGGAAATTCTAAGTCACTAGCTCAAGTTGGATTTACTCAGCAAGTAAAGGATGTTGAAGCCCTCAAGTTGATATTGGACAATTATGGCATCAACGAAGACATAGAAGCTCAAGTGGAGAGTTTATTTATTATTCGCAATCTTGAGTATAGGAATGTCGTACTATCAAGAGGGATGCAACATTAGTTGTTTGACTACACACCAAAAAGTGCTCATAGGTCAACCCATGTGAGATAGCCTTTGAGAGGAGCGTTTTTGGACTTAGTGTGCTGGCTGGTCCAAAACCGGTCTGACCGGTTTTGGAAAGAGGTCTGACCGGTTTTACTGTTCAAGAGTGTAACGGCTAGTTTTATTCAAAAACCGGTGTGACCGGTTTTCCTCGGGTATAACGGCTAGTTTTTGTGTGTGGGGTATTTATACCCCTTGGCCTTCCCCTTTGAAGGCTGCTGGTTCCATTGGGTCTCTTGAGCGACCAGAAGCATTCCTTGCACCAGCAAGCTCTCCCCAAGCCTCTCTTTGTGAGAGTTGGTTGATTTTGTTCATATCTTTGGATTGGGTTGAGAGAGGGATTGTGAGTGAGCAATAGAGAGCTAGTGTGAGTTAGCTAAACCAGTGGGGAGTGAATCCATAGCTTGAGCACTCGCGGTTGAGGTCTAGCATCTATTTGAAGCATTTGTTACTCTTGGAGGTGAAGCCTCCTAGACGGCTAGGCGTCGCCGGTGAGCCACCAAGGTTGTGGTGTGCCACGGATTGTTTGCGCAGGTGTGGTCTTGCCTCCTTCGGGGAAAAGATCAAGTTAGTGGAACCGAGGAGATAGCTCGACCTTTGGGTCACTAGGGGCTTCCTCAACGGAGACGTAGGATTCACTGTGCTTTTGTGCCAGCTTTAGTAGCAAGCAGTGAATCTGAACTTCGGGAAAACAACTCCAAGCGTCTCTCTTTGGTTTGACTCACTTTGTTCAATTCTAGCACATATATTTGCTTCCGCTTCGATCTACTTGGTTGTGCTTTACTTGTGTGCAGGAGCTTGGTGAACCTGCTAGAAAACATCTACAGAAGCACTCCACCAAGTTTCATTTGTGCTAGAGCTCGAAAGGGGGTCAACTTGCATTATTGTGTTTCTCAGTCAGAAACCGGTCTGACCGGTTTCCCAAACCGGTCTGACTGGTTTTGGTCCGGAGTTTCCGGAGGTTTTTGCGTAGTATCCGGACCTGGTCTGGAGTTTCCGGACAAATCTCCGGAGTATCCGGAGTTTGAGCTGACAATTTGTTTTAAGTGCTGAAATTTGCAGAATCACCTATTCACCCCCTCTAGGTGACATCATGGTCCTTTCAATTGGTATCAGAGCTTGGCCTCACATCCAAGCTTAACCGCCGTGAGGAAAGATGTCAACTTCATATGAGGTAATCGTCGAGCCACTAGTTAGTGACGGCTCTAATTATGCTACTTGGTCTGCTCATGTACTTGATATTGTTAGGACCATGGGTCCTCTTATTGAGCAAGTTGTAGTTGAGGGAATCCATCCTCCAAATGTCGATTGAGACGACTTGTCCAATCTAACTCAAGAGGAGATGGATTGTCTTCAACTCAACGCTCGTGTCGCTAACTTCTTGTTTAGTGTTTTGAGCAAGGAAGTGAAGGATCTCGTCCTAAAAGGTGAGATGATTCAAGTTGATGCTCATCTTATTTGGGCTCAACTTGAAGAACTATTCTCAAGCACAAAAGGCGACGAGCAAGAGCAAGCAAGAGCCAAGTCACATGAGGAGTGCTCAACATCATCAACAACATGCACTGAGCCTCATGTGACTATCACCAAGGAGCAAGAGGTCCAAAACAACGTAGTTGCATGCTCTCTGCCAGAACCGGTCCAACCGGTTTCTGAAACCGGTCTGACCGGTTTGGGCAGAGGAGCTGCACAAGGCCAGAAAAAGAGCCGCCGACACCACACAAGCAAAGCCTCAAGCACAAGAGCATTTTTATATTCTAGTGATGAGGCCTCCAAGTGTTTCATGGCCAAAGACCACAAGAAGACCAAGAAGGAAGAAAAGGCAAGAATTGGGACTATTCAAGCTCTTATCGAGGAGCTTGAGAAAATCAAATCAATGAATGTCTCCTTGGTCAGTAAGTATGATGATTTGGTCAATGAATATGCTTGTGCTACTAACTCGCTCTCATGTGTAGCGGCCGTGGAAGAAGAAAACCAAGTGCTCAAGCAACAACTTGGTTTACTAGCTAGTGAGCATGAGTTGCTACAAGCAAAACATGAGAAACTCTTGTGTTCTCATAAAAAGCTTGTAGAGGCACATGTTTTGCTAGACATAGCTCATGAGGTTATGGTAACATCGGCAAAATCCTTTGAACCTCAAACTCACACATGCACATGCTCACAAGCTGAAACTTTATTATCTTGTGATAACCCATGTTGCTCCCAAGCAACAAAATCTTGTGATGAGCATGTGATTGAAGATTCTTGTGACGACCTCATTGCTAAAGAAAATGAAGATCTCATGCAAGAGGTTGAAAGGCTAAAGAATGACCTGATCAAGTTGAAGAGAAAAGGTCAAGTGCAACCTTCTCAAGATAACCGTGATCACATGGTGAACAAGCTTGAGAAGGGACAAACCGCTACTCGTCCAAGTCATCAACAAGATCAAGCTCACAAGCACAAGATTCCAGCTGGTAAGAAGAAGAGCCTTGATCATATCAAATGTTTCAAGTGCTCAACAATGGGACACTATGCATTCATGTGTCCACCCAAGAAGAACAAGAAGAAGTCCCCTACAAGAAGAGAGAAGCAAAGGGCAAAGACAAGGGCATGCTTCAGATGTAAGGAAAAGGGTCACTTGATTGCCGAGTGCCCAATTCCACAAAGTGCTGTCTGCTCAGCCAAAATCGGTCTGACCGGTTTCAGGCAGCAGCAGCCCAACAACCTTTGAAGAGGGCTTCTCAAGTCATGACATCAAGCAAAAGGCCAAGATTTGATGATGGCCACAAGAAGAAAGTCATACGAGGTTCAAGAGGGGTTCGAAGCCGTATTTGCTACACGTGCCGGACCAAGGGACATTTGGGTAAGGATTGTCCAAATAGTAATGTTCCCAAATCCAACCTCGTTCATTATGACTTTGCTAAGCTTAGGAAGGACAAAGTGAGCACCTATGCTACTAGAGTGATTGACACACCTCAAACTAACATAAGGGCCATTTGGGTTCCTAAGCATCTTGTGACTAACCTTGTTGGACCCAACATGAGTTGGGTACCAAAGCATGCTTGATAAGATAGTAGGGATAAAGAGATGCATTGGAAGCTTGGCTTGAAAGCAATCACTTGTGATCAAATGACTAGCCAAGAAAGATGCTTCCGCTCTACAACCTACACCCAATGTCATCTCGGTAATATTGCGCTTAATTTGATTAAGTTTCATTCACTCATGCCTTTGGTAGGATCAAGTGTTTCAAACTCATGTGATATTTGATAGTGACTAAAACTACATTCATGAATATGTTTAATATATGCCATATGGTGTTTTTAATGGCTCTCTTGTAGAGCAAAGTCTTGTCATTTGCAGAAAAATCAAATACTCTAAATATTGGAAGTCAACATGACAAGATACACGCATACACACTCAAGTAGCACAAGTCTAGCGAAACCGGTCTGACCGGTTTGACCCAGAAAGGTGCTACTCGAGTAAATAAGTGGGAAATGAAGACGCAAATGAAATATTTCTTGAAGTTCTCACTTTGGCATATATTTATCAACTTGTACCTATGTGGTAGTAAGTTTTCTTGGCACATTTCAATATGAGCAATTTATTATGTGCCTTGACCAAATGTTGAATTAATCCTCTCATGTCCTTAACAAGATAAAGTGCACGTTACATGCAGTCCATACACGATGCACCTATTTAGGGGGAGATTACTTCAATATTTGTGACTTTGAGACTAACATCTCTTTTAGTGAACTTGTAGTCTCAATTGTAAGAGATTGCTTCTCACAAATGGAGTTGTCAATTTCATTCACGATCCAAAGTGGTAAAATTGTGTCATCTCATATCTTGGATCTTGCTCTTAATATATGTTTTGACAACTCACCATAATATAGTCTAAATTCTTTTATTTGATCTTGATTGATTCAAAACTAGTGCATATGAGCCTCTCCTACACAATACATCATATATGCACTAGAGAAAAGGAATTTGGTCTATATTGTGAGGTTTCATATTTAATGACCTATTTGCCATCCCCATTTAAAGGTCATTGATATGAAACTAGTCATTGTGCAAATTAATGTATTCTTTCTTTTTGTCAAATGGCTCATCTCATTGGAGAATACACATGACTTAAAGTGATTATATTGCACAACAAATGTGGCTAGAGGCAAAGGTATGTTTCCTCTTTGACTTGTTTTATACCTTGTGCATCTAGGCTCTATATCATGCTAGTGTGTGGATTTGCATGCAACTATATTGAGCGTTTCTCTTGTGTACCAATTAGATATTTGGTTGACATCTTCTCAATAATGACTTGCTATCAAGTGGTGTTTAAACGATGAAAGATGTGAGCCAAATATACTAACATGGTCCTTAACTCAATATAAGTGCATGTGTTTGTGTGACATAGGATAGTTTTTGAAAAATCCAACTAGCATGATATGTTGTGTGCCGATTTGAAAAATATTTGAGTTTTGGTCTTTTGACCGTTGTCAATCTATTTGTGACTATAGTTAACCTTGCTTGATTGATGGCTAGTCACAAATAGTGAGATATTCTCAAGTTCATAAATCCTTATCTATCCATCCATCTCCTTCCCATCTTTCTTGGAAGAAGCAAGAGAAAGTGGAGCTCTTGGAAATCTTATATCTATCTCTTCTCCAAATGCACTCCGGGCACAAGCTGTTTTTGCTGATTCTTGATACCCTGGAGTATCCGAGACAGTGCTGGAACATTATTGTTCCGGGTAGCCCTTCTGTCTTGGGTGTTCTCGAATATTCTGGAAAGCCCCCGGAGTATCCAGGGTCACTGGGTTTATTGGAAATCTTATCTTCTATGAGGAAAATTATGAGATTTTTGGAGACCACTTCCATCATATATCATCTTAGATCAAGTGAACAAGTTTTGGAGCTCATATCCACACAAAATTGGACAAGTGTCAACTGCCTGGGAGAACCGATCTGACCGGTTTCCCAAACCAGTCTGACCGGTTTGGCCCAGGAAGTTACCCACGTGGATATTTTACCCCTCTCGATCTTCTCTCTCCTCATTCATACCCTTTCACCACGAAAACTCCTCTCCCCTCAGTTTTTCACCGTGAGAGCACCTCCCCATGGCGATTTCTTGAATCAACCAAGGAAAAGTTGATTTCTTGGTGGGATTGGAGTGCCTCAAGGTTGCTTGGTTGGATCCCCAATCTGTTTTGGAGTCAAATCTTCATCCTCTCACGTTCTCAAGGCTCTCAAGGTATTCAAATGTTCCCATCGCCCGATCTACTCACTCGATGAATATCTTTCGAATCCCTTTGGTAGAACATCTTCTGGCATGTCTAGGAACCTATCCCTAGGAGATCAAGGGATTTGGTGGGCTACATTTTGCGGACCAAGGATTTGAACCTTCACTGCCAAAAGCGGTCTGACCGGTTTGGCAAACCGGTCTGACCGGTTTGGGCAGTGAAGGCACAAGTCCTTCGTTTGCACCGTGTTTGGCCTCCATAAAGTGTAGGGATATTTTATCTTGCAGTATATCAATCAGATCTTGATCATGCCACTGTCTAGATTGACTCCAGCTCGGTTTGGTTCAGCTCGGGTGAAACCGGTCTGACCGGTTTCTGAAACCGGTCTGACCGGTTTGGCTCTGAGCTGTCCCAAATCTTGTTGATTGCTCTCTTGTTGATCAAATCCTTATGTCAATCTATTCCTGGGTACTTATTATATATGTTCCATCTCTTGTGAACCCAGGAAGGGCAGTAGAAGATGCCGGGGGGAACCCATGCGGAGAGGATCAAAAAGAGTCGCCAAGACCCATCCATTGGCAGCAGCTCGCAGGCAGCAAGAGGAAGATCCTTGAGGCCTCGACGACCCAAGAGAGCGGCTGAGCAGCAAATTGAGGATGTGGATGTAGTGGAGAACACCACTAGTGATGATGATGAGATTGAGGATGAGAATTATAGAGTTGAGTTCCGACATAGGAGTGGGGCAACAGGTGATGATGATGACGACGGTGATGATATGGCAGCAGGTCAGGGAGAGGAAGAAGAGGAGGAAGAAGGGGGCAATGGTGATGATGATGGAGAGCCACCATTTCCTAGAGTTAGAGAGCCAACCGCCCCTGCCACATGGAGGGTGGTAAACTATAGAGCTCTAGGAATGGCAGATACGGCTAGGGATCAGAGGAGAATAAGCCCTATTGGTGTCTCGAGGACAGCCACCGACTATAGGTTTCACACAGCTTTTCAGCAGGATTACTATTAGTCGGCTGTGATTAAAGGGAGGATTATTTGTGAGCAGCAGTGGATAGACTGGGAGTATATAGAGAAAGCTAAAAATGTGATCTTTGATCAAATCATTGAAACATGCAAAGCAAGAAAGATTTACTCCATTATGGGCTACCGGTGGGATTGGAACACAGAAGTAATAGCTCAATTCTATGCCACAGTCTACCTTGAGGGGGATGATCTAGAGACCCGGAGGATGCATTGGATGACAGAGGGTACATCATATAGCATTTCTTATCTAGCTTTTGCAGAGTTACTTGGCTTCAGGCAGGCTGACAGGAGTCGCCATAGGCTGCACCTAGATGGAGTATTCCCAGCGGTGGACATGAAGTTCATGTACCCCAGCACGAAGACAGGAAATTTTGGGAAAGTCGCCGACCTATACACATATTATTCGGTGTTCAACCGGATGCTTAGAGCGACACTTGCTCCTAGGGGTGGCAACACATTAGACATATCCTTGTTTGCCAAGAACTTGCTTGCTAGGATGAGACCGGGGGAGGACAAGTTCTGTGTGGGAGATTACATTTGGGAGGAGATCAAGCATATTTCTGAAAATCCTCAGAAGTTTTGTGGTTATGCACCTTATATCATGAGGGTTATAGAGAAGGTCACGAACATTACTTTTCAATGTGATGTGTCTCATGGGAGACTTCGTGTACCCATTCCAAAGAAGATCAGGCTTCCATCTCCATGAGCAGACCCACCTACTGACACAGATGTAGCAGCGGCAGGTGATCATGAGCAGCATGGTGAGCAGCCGCAGCAGTTTGAGCCTTCACAACAACAGCCTGACCAAACCGGTCTGACCGGTTTGGCCCAGGAAGCTCTTCACATGGTGAGCAGCGGACATCTCCAATTAGAAGATTCATATCCATATTCACAGGGATTTGCAAGGGTCAGAGGGATGTCCGAGTGGACCTCAGGCAGCAAAGAATTGATAGCAAGAAGACTCGTGATGAGTTCAAGAAGATGTGTGCCGTGTTGAGTCCGGATAACCCTCCATCTCCTATCTCTCCACCTCTTGAGTTGCCAGAGATACCCCCGCTTCGAGACATTATGACAGATCATATGAATGCGGGTTACTTTGAGGAGTTTGGAGACATTTTTGGATATAGACCCGTTGCATCGAGCTTACAGCCTCCACCACTAGTTCCACCTCAGTCAGTTGGTGCTCCAGGGACATACACATACGTACCCACTTCGGAGGGTGACACCTTTGGGACATCATTTTTATACCCACCGCCTGGAGGTTCGTCTTTCACAGCTGCCACATATCCGTCCTCGTCATATGCATATGGTGGCACATCATCTTCCATGGCAGGAATTCAGTTTTCTAGTGCACCATCTCCATCTCCCGGAGACTTCGCTTCACAGGCAGCGACGTCTATCTTTGGACCTTCTTCTGCTCCTAGTCATGGTATGTTTAGCTCATCTATATCCTCTTCCATGACTAGCACATCTGATTCACTCTATCACACATATACATTCAATTGAGTGAAGGTTTTCATTGGACTTCAACTTCTTCGTCAGATGATCATAGCCCGACTTTCTAGTAGCGGCGAAGAGCGGATGGACAATGGGAGCAGGACTACAAGCTTCTCCAGGCCCTTTATGGATGATTGATGACAAAGGGGGAGAAGAATGGATTAAAGCGTCAAGTTTTAGTATTTCTTGTAGTCTGTCAGACAAAGGCGATCTGACCGGTTTCTGCTGTGTGTGCAGAAACATGGATGTAATATTTTAGATTTTATCTCATTTGTGGACTTGAGGACTTGTATTGTGTGCTACTGAGTGTGTTGAACATGTTTATGTATTCTAAGTGACAATTTGCTAGTGTGATATGCATGTATTGGTTGATGTACCGTTGTGTACATGTGCTGACTGGCAAAACCGGTCTGACCGGTTTTGGAAACCGGTCTGACCGGTTTCTGCTTGACAACACATGTACATCTTTTTCTCTTTTTTTGAGTGAGATACATGTCATATGCATCACATGTTATTTTATTTTGTCACACACACTTGTTGCACATGTTGGATGCTGAGATATAAGGGGAGCCCTCGTTTTCTTCTTTTTATGTGCATTTGGCATGTGAGGCCAAATTTTTGATATTCCACTCAAAGCATATATTAAGGGGGAGCTCACAATATATCTCAGAAGGTTAATGCTTTAAAATTCATATCTATTTGTAACCTTTAATCATGTTGTCATCAATCACCAAAAAGGGGGATATTGAAAGTGCATCTAGGCACTTAAGTATTTTGGTGATTTGTATGACAACATGATTTGTAATCTAACTTGTTTGCTTAAGTATATGAGCATAGATTTATTCTTATGGATATTCATGTAATTTAATTGTTAATAAGAATATGCGCTCTATTGGTTTAATATTGTGAAAGCAAACAAGTGGATGTGATCCCATGTGATCAAGGTGTACATGACAAGTAAATAAAAATGACAAATGAGACAAGAGGTTATGCATATGGATAGGTCTCATTTAGAAGAAGCTTGTCAAATAATATTGGGACAATTAAATTGAAGATATTGGATATATCTCGGATAGTTGAAGACATGGATTTCAATGTGGATTTCATGCGGATGCAAAGCAAAGCCAAACTTAAAGCGGCAAGATAGGATGGAAGGGATCAAACTAGATGGCTAGTGACGAGGTACTAAGCGAAGTGAAGGACAAGAGTCGTCTTGTGGCCGAGAAACTTTGCTAGGGTGAAGGAACTAGTATTGTGGATTGATCCCTAGGCATTAATCAAGCCATAACGAGTGAAGCAATGCAATGCGTTCAATCATTGTTGAATCATATGAAGAAGTGACTTATGAATTGGTATGGATCAGTGATCATACACTTGGAAATTCTAAGTCACTAGCTCAAGTTGGATTTACTCAGCAAGTAAAGGATGTTGAAGCCCTCAAGTTGATATTGGACAATTATGGCATCAACGAAGACATAGAAGCTCAAGTGGAGAGTTTATTTATTATTCGCAATCTTGAGTATAGGAATGTCGTACTATCAAGAGGGATGCAACATTAGTTGTTTGACTACACACCAAAAAGTGCTCATAGGTCAACCCATGTGAGATAGCCTTTGAGAGGAGCGTTTTTGGACTTAGTGTGCTGGCTGGTCCAAAACCGGTCTGACCGGTTTTGGAAAGAGGTCTGACCGGTTTTACTGTTCAAGAGTGTAACGACTAGTTTTATTCAAAAACCGGTGTGACCGGTTTTCCTCGGGTATAACGGCTAGTTTTTGTGTGTGGGGTATTTATACCCCTTGGCCTTCCCCTTTGAAGGCTGCTGGTTCCATTGGGTCTCTTGAGCGACCAGAAGCATTCCTTGCACCAGCAAGCTCTCCCCAAGCCTCTCTTTGTGAGAGTTGGTTGATTTTGTTCATATCTTTGGATTGGGTTGAGAGAGGGATTGTGAGTGAGCAATAGAGAGCTAGTGTGAGCTAGCTAAACCAGTGGGGAGTGAATCCATAGCTTGAGCACTCGCGGTTGAGGTCTAGCATCTATTTGAAGCATTTGTTACTCTTGGAGGTGAAGCCTCCTAGACGGCTAGGCGTCGCCGGTGAGCCACCAAGGTTGTGGTGTGCCACGGATTGTTTGCGCAGGTGTGGTCTTGCCTCCTTCGGGGAAAAGATCAAGTTAGTGGAACCGAGGAGATAGCTCGACCTTTGGGTCACTAGGGGCTTCCTCAACGGAGACGTAGGATTCACTGTGCTTTTGTGCCAGCTTTAGTAGCAAGCAGCGAATCTGAACTTCGGGAAAACAACTCCAAGCGTTTCTCTTTGGTTTGACTCACTTTGTTCAATTCTAGCACATATATTTGCTTCCGCTTCGATCTATTTGGTTGTGCTTTACTTGTGTGCAGGAGCTTGGTGAACCTGCTAGAAAACATCTACAGAAGCACTCCATCAAGTTTCATTTGTGCTAGAGCTCGAAAGGGGGTCAACTTGCATTATTGTGTTTCTCAGTCAGAAACCGGTCTGACTGGTTTTGGTCCGGAGTTTCCGGAGGTTTTTGCGGAGTATCCGGACCTGGTCCGGAGTTTCCGGACAAATCTCCGGAGTATCCGGAGTTTGAGCTAACAATTTGTTTTAAGTGCTGAAATTTGCAGAATCACCTATTCACCCCCCTCTAGGTGACATCACGGTCCTTTCAAAAATAGTATCAATATTTTTATATCTAAATAAATGTATTATAAAATATATTTTATAATTAATCTAAATGATATTTTTTCTGCACCATAGATGTCAATATTTTCTAATCGATTTGAGAGCCCCCCTCTCTCCCCCGCGCCCGCACCCCGCCGCCGCAGCGCCCCTCCCTCCCCCTCCTCCTCGCCGCCGTCGGAGGGCGTCGCCGGAAGCCCGGCGGGCCCCGGGACGGCGGCGGCGGGGCGTCCCACCGGCGGCGCTTCGCGGATCTGGCGCTGGTGGCTCCATGGCGTGGGCGGCGCGCGGCGTCGCCGGCAGCGCGCAGGGGCGGGCGGCCTGGCGAGCGGGCGGCAGCCGAGCGTGCGGGCGAGGCCGGCCGGGACGGCGCCGACGGTGGGCACAAAAATACGGGCTTTCGGACGGGCTGTCGGGCTCCGGGCTTCTTGGACATCTATACCCGTGGCTCCGGTCGGGGTCAGGGCTGATTTCGACGTCTCTCCGATGGTGGCGGCGTTGGGGAGGCGGCGGCCGTAGCTCTGGCTCCTCGCTGCGGCTTCTCCATGGCCGGAGGTACCGTCTTCGTCTTCGCGTCGTCAGCGAAGCCGTCTCCGAAGCGCCGTCAAGTTTCGCCGCTGGGTTCATGCTTTCTATCTCACTTTGTGAAGCACGATGCCGTCCCATTGAGGGGACGACAGAAGATTTGGGGACAATAGAGGTCCCCAAACCTTCCCGAGGTGTCGGGTGTTGCCAGCGGGTGCATATGGAACCTAGTGGGCGAGCTTCGGCGGCTGCGATGGTGGATGGCGGATGGAAGCGAGTGGGATCGGTCCAGGTGCTCTCGGCTCGTCGGGCGGAGGCCCTCAAGCGTAAGCTTCGACCCGGGGTCGGGCCGGGCAACGGCGTTCGCTCTTCCCTCTTGAGGGCGTTGTCTGCAGAGTCTCGTTCGACGGCGGTTCGTGGAAGCTCTCCGTGGTGAAAATCAAACATTGGCGCAATCGCGTCTTTGCCTTCCTGAATGCGTTGTTTGGAGGTTTTCCTGTAGCCGTTGGTGGTGGAGTCGTAGGCTCCGCGGAAGGTCGGGTCCAGTCGATTTGTAATGGTCTCATGGCACTGTAGTTTGTTCGTCGCGAGTAGTACTTTGCTATCTCTGGCGCGCGGCCTAGAGAGCCCCGTTACGGGTTTGTTGGATGCTGCTCTCTGAGCGGAGTGTGCTTTATTGTAAACTGGTAATCCCAGTATCTTTTGAGAATGCTTTATATATAAAGCTGGCTTCGGCCTTTCCTGGAAAACTTGATTTTTTTTACTTATTGAAAGATGAGAAGCGCACTGTTTTGAGACGAAGGAAGCAACTAGTAGACTTTTCTCAAATAATATTGTGCACATTTAGATTAAATATATGACGTTATGTATTTAAAAATTAAAAATAATAGAGGCACATAGGGCAGATTCTTTTACAAGGAATCTGGACTAATTCCATCAACTTATGGGCTTTGCCACTTTAGGGAGCGACGCACAAACCCAACAAAGACACGAACGAGAACCTCACAAAATTCAGGATCGGTTTGGTAGAACTCTATTTTATTCTAATTCTCTGTTTCTATGAAAAAAGTGATTCTTTTTATTTTCTAGTTGTTCGCATCCAAAATTGGCAGTTGGAGTAGGTTTAGGACTCTAGAGTTTTATCCCGTATTGTAAACCAACCTAAAGGGGTACGACTTCCCCACCCTATAAATATAAAGGGTCATGGCCGATTGAGAATAATCATCCAATCGAACAAATACATCTATCTTTTATCTTTTTACTTTTTCTCTTTTCCCAACTTTTCCAATCTATTATCATGCTGTTCTTCCTTCGTCTCTATGTCGATTGAAGGCGTTCTAGGTGGCCTGCCGATCCTAGAACAACCCAAGGTGCGCCTGTCCTGACGGGGTCCCTCCCGGACGGGCGTTCGTTGGTCTCTCGCCGGGCACCGCCGGCGAAACCGGTCTGACCGGTTATCAAAACCGGTCTGACCGCTTTGCGCGGAAGGGCAGCAAGGAGCTACTCCGCGTGCTTGTTGTTGGTGCGATTTCGTGCCAACAAATTGGCGACTCCGCTGGGGAAGAAATCTCTGGTTATCATGGCTGATTTATTAAGTGATTTGATGTCGCGTAAAGAGCTGATTGAAGAATATTATCAAGAATATGAAAGCGCAGTTGAAAGGATATTCTTGTCTTGCTTCATTAAGACAGAACAAGGTGTCATCAAGATTAAAGAGTTTCAGCCACCATCGAACATCGCCGTATTAAAGGAGATACAATCTTCCGGTAATATATCTACCCGTCTATCTGCTCATGTTAAATTTTTGATTTCTAAAGAGGATAAGGTAGATTCAATTCATGTTGTTCAAAAGTCGGTTGTTGAAAAACCGACTAATGATATTATTGATCCTTGCAATTTGCCAAATTGTGATGTTGTTGGTCAAGAAACAAGTCGGTCGTCTCTAGCCGAAATTGTTGATCCAAAATCCCCTAACCAGAGCATAGAGGCTACATCTAGCATCTCGACGCTCGGGGGGCAACAGAACAAAGGCAAAGGTGATGGTTGCAACACAACCAGTCTGGCCGGTGCCCAGACCGGTCTGACCGGTTCTCAAACCGGTCTGACCGCTTCACCTAGGGCTTCAAAAAATAAATCAAAACCAAAGATGGTTAAGCCAAAGAAGCCCGAGATTGGTGTTTGGAAAACCATTAAATCCAAAGACCGTCATAAGCATCAAAGAGAAAAGCCGAAGTGTAACAAGAATCTTCCGGCTAAGTCTCAAAGACAAAATAATGCCAATGATGCTAGTCGGTTTAAAAATTCCAAAAAGTCAAAATCTTCTCCTAGAGAGAAGTTCCATAATCGAAATCGGCAACAGAATAATTCTCACAAATCAATGTCGTTTTCATCGTATGGATCACATACACCGATGCCATGTGAGTTTTGTTTTAATGTGCCTTATTTTTATTCTCCTTGGTATTATAATTCATATATGCCGTCTCCTCCTAGATATTTGTGTTCAGATTATATTACTTGTAGGGAGCCGGTAATTAATGAGCCATCACCTATGCATAATAACCGTTTTGATCAAAAGAATCGGTCCACACAGAAAAATAAGCGTAAGGTGATTAAACAAGTCTATCGCGTCAAGAAAGATGGAAGATTAAATAAAAATTCAGAATTGACACTAGACATAGAAAAGCCGATAATTGAAAATTCATCGGCTAGTTCTGTTGATCAAATTGTCCCCAACAATAAGCATATCACAAATATTATAGCTGAGCAACAATCATGTTCGGCTGGGGGGCAATATGGTCTCAGCGTGACTGGTTCTGAAGGAACCGGTCTAACCGGTTCTAAAAACCGATCTGACCGGTTTGACAAAAAAATTGATAAATCTGCAAGTGTCACTTCAAAGAGCAAGGTGATGAAGAAGAAGCCAAGCTTTGCTGAATTGTTACATAAATATCAGAAGATAGCCGAGCAAAAGCAAAGTAATCGGTTAGAAGATCAAAGTTGGAATTTTTCATCACCAAAAGCAAAGAAGCATCGACGGTCATCACATTGGTCTTCCTCGTTTTTTCCATCGATGCATGTGCCATGGAATACATATTCAGGTATAAACAATTATGATTCATGGTTTTGGTACGATCCTTGGTTTTCTTTTTACAACTATCAATATTATTTTTATGATACACCAAGGAGTTACAATTGGATGCCATGGCCAAATCAAAGCTTCAGTTGTTAGATATGATGTACATAAGCCGAAATAAAATCATAAAAATTGCAACATGCATAAATTTGATATTTCGGCTGCAATAGCGTCCATAAAGATTTAGAAACCATTATATGGACGATGTACTGTTAATCATCGTCTTTAGTCAATTTTGATCATTATAGATGTTTTCTAACACGCAAGCTTTGCCAGAAAACAGGGGGCATATGTTCGCACCCAAAATTGGCAGTTGGAGTAGGTTTAGGACTCTAGAGTTTTATCTCGTATTGTAAACCAACCTAAAGGGGTACGACTTCCCCACCCTATAAATATAAAGGGTCATGGCCGATTGAGAATAATCATCCAATCGAACAAATACATCTATCTTTTATCTTTTTACTTTTTCTCTTTTCCCAACTTTTCCAATCTATTATCATGCTGTTCTTCCTTCGTCTCTATGTCCATTGAAGGCGTTCTAGGTGGCCTGCCGATCCTAGAACAACCCAAGGTGCGCCTGTCCTGACGGGGTCCCTCCCGGACGGGCGTTCGTCGGTCTCTCGCCGGGCACCGCCGGCGAAACCGGTCTGACCGGTTATCAAAACCGGTCTGACCGCTTTGCGCGGAAGGGCACCGGCGAAACCGGTCTGACCGGTTATCAAAACCGGTCTGACCGCTTTGCGCGGAAGGGCAGCAAGGAGCTACTTCGCGTGCTTGTTGTTGGCGCGATTTCGTGCCAACACTAGTATAAACTCTTAAAATCATTATAAAAAATCACTACACATAATAAGCTCAGTCAAAGGGGGCCTCAGTTATTCGGCCAAAACCAACGGGTCGCCCAGACGGCCGGACTCGAGTCCTCGCGCGAAGTCGTGCTTGCCACTCCCGGCCGCCACCGCGTGCGCGTGGACGGCGGTCGCCATGCGCCCCCTCCACGCCACGGCATGGCCTTGCGGTGTTCTCCTCGTCCTCCTTGCCGGCGCGCTACAGTTGCCGGCGGCGGCGAGCTCCGGTGCCGCGGCCGGCCGTCCGGAATGGCAGGTCCTGACCAGGGCCAACTTCTCCTCCCAGATCCGGCTCCACCCCCACGTCCTTCTCCTCGCCACGATGCCCTGTGAGCCCTCCTGCCCGTTCCTGCCTCTGATCTCTGATAAGTTGCCTAGTCGCTCAAGTGGTTCAACCGCATACACTTTCTGTCTCCCAGTGAATTTGGATAACACAGTAGAACTTTATTTTATTGATACGATTACTGAAATCTACCTGAAATGACAAGGCAAAGCGTGAAATTTACTGCGCTGCAGATGCTTTACCACTGAAGTATCCTGAACATTTTTATGTAGTCGGTTTGGTTCCCTTTTGCATTGGAGCTGCATAATTAAGCTAAGCTCAGCGTTTGCATGGTTGCAAAATCAAAATTTGCTAAAATGTAGTGTTTATTGCAAAAGTCTGGTGCATTTGCATTAAAACGTGCTAAACTTGTTGTTGTTACTTATCTTAATCTATAGGGTGTGGTGAGTCCAGGTCGCTGATGGCTGACATAGAACAGTTGGTTAGTTCTGATGAGGAGCTTGGTCGCCTCAAGCTGATGGTTGTATACAGGAATTCTGAGAAGTTGTTGACAGATGCTATTGGTGCCACTGAAGGGATAAAGGTCGTATACTACCAACGTTCCACGCAATTCAAATATCAAGGGAAGCTTCGTGCACGAGATATACTGTCTTCAGTGCGCTATATGATGTCACTTAAGCACGAGGAGGCCCCTTTTGAGGTTTTGCATACAAAAGAAGATGTGGAGACTTTCATCAAATCAACTGATAAATCTGTACTTCTTTATGAATCCTGTGGATGGTTCACCAGATTGGCTCATGGTGGGAGCAACCAGAGTTATGAGGCGGGTTCATCAAATAACTACACAGAAAATGGTTTGTCAACTCCACAACTTTCTTCCACATTTTATTCAGCTCTTGAAGTTTTTTTTTGTTTCTTTTGAGCTTTGTTGAAACCTTAATATTGAGCCTGGTAGCTGTGAACCTACGGCAGTATGGATAAATTTGTATGTAAAACACATTAGGTGCAAAAAAATTTCTTTAGGATGCAAGCATGAATTCTGCAATTGGCACTCCAGATGCAACGGCGTTGCCAGGTGTCGTCCAACCTGGGCTCCCTGCTGACCCATGTAATTTTCTGAAGTCCAGGTGTCTTTAGCAACCCACAGCCATTCAACTCCCATGCACAGATGCATTACCATGCCCATGCAACCAAATTGGTGCATGGTGGTACCCAACACGTCAACACTCCTAATCACCTATCCCCTTTTTGTTCATGTAAAGTTGTAGTCGCAGGCACAAGTTGCCAAACGTCAGTGCGGACACATGGACACGACTAATGAATCTTCTCGTTGTGCCCTTCTTGGCTCTTCCCCAACCTGAGTAGGCTGCTTGCCTTGTATCGTTGCCTCTCATTGCCGTATTCACCAGCTGCTATGCGATCACACCTTAAGGCAGGCGCCATTGTCCAGAACCACAACTAGGCAAGGCACCAGTGTCACTCCACAACTAAAAATCCTTTCAGTCATAAATCCACATTCTGTTCCTGAGCTATCAAGCCAATATGATACAATGGTGAGCTGGGAAGGCATTGTCGATGACTGTCCTTGTCCATTTCATACACCACTCGCCTCCCTGATCTCTCTTACATAAATCTCTTGAATTAATGATGATCTCTGATATCTGAATTTTATATTTAATGTGCTACAGTTGACATTTCTGGGAAGACACTAACCAAAGAATCAGATGGCCCGCTAGAGCTTGTAAGTGTACTGAAGAAGGTTCCATATTATCTGATTAATTACCTGCTGCTATGTTTCTTTGAGAAGAAGTATCTGAACTATGAAGATTCAGCAAATTTCTGAAGAAAGATCTCTGAAAATATACTTATTTGAGATGACAAACAGGTTATAGAGGATGAAGAACTAACGTTTGGAGGTGGGGGTCAGCTTACTGGTTCTCCTTGGAAAGGTGGATTTACCTCGGCAAATGAAAGTGCCTCTGAGCAAGTTGGAAACACAAATGATGGAAATAGAAAGTGTACAATGCAAAAGTTCCATCAGTTTGAAAGCTTCTATGCAAAGCTTACTGCTATAGCAAGAGAATATTTTCTTCCTCCAGAAATAGCTAGATTTGGTCTTATAACCGATGAGTCATTGTTGTCATCACTGGATATTGTTAATGGAGGCAACCAAGAGACATGGTCCGTCATCATTCATTATCTGGGATGCACAGCTTGTTCTGTTATTGCGAAAGATGGAGATGACCTGAGAAGTCTAGTGCAATCCAACCACATTCTCGGCATTAAGGAGGTAGGTGAATAACAGTTTGATGCACTTCTGAAATATAATCAAATACACATTAAATGCTATTCAATAGTATGGAATTATCAGTTTCCATCTATTTTTCATGTGTCTGTGAACTATAAATATGCTAGTAGAATATATATTAGAGAAATAAAATGCAGTGCAAATGGCCTTGTAATCTTGTTATGCTTCTTACAATTCCTTCTTACTACTGTGCAGATAACTACTTTCTTATTTATTGATTTTTTAAGTCCCATCCTTTGAGTTATTGGAACTTCTTTCAGAATGTTTGCAAAATATATGCTTATTTTTTGAAAGATGTTCCTAAACTGTGGCCAGGTGAAGAGAGTATATGTTATACTTTATACTTAATCTATAATTTACCGAGTATGTGATTTGTGATCTTGATGACTTAGCATCTTGTTTCATTTGGCAAAAGAATTTTCTTGGATGAATTATTTGTACGCATGCTATCTTTTTGTTTAGTGAAAATGCCCTTATTTTGTTTTTCATGTGGCCTATAGTAGTCTTTTAATTCTTACGTGCATCAGGCCATGGCTTTTGAGTTTCCATGTTATATGCATAGGTTGGTGCTGATGAAAGTGGTGGCGAAGCTATTTTCCCTGCAAACAAGCCCTCAGTAATTCTATTCATTGACAGATTATCCCAATCTTCAAAAATCAGAGATGAAAGCAAATTCGTCATCAAGTTACTAAGACAGTATGTCCAAAATAATTATCCATTTCTTCTCAGTACTGGAGTTCTAAGTAGCGGTACCTCCAAAACACGCTCAAAGGCGGTCACTTCTTTGAGGAATACAGGTATCTCAGATGCTCATTCTGAAACAGCAAGGCTCAATGCTTGGGCCTCGAAGCTTATGGCACTTGGGGACAAAATGTCAGTTATGGTGGTTAATGATGGAGATACTATTTCATATAGAAGTTCTAGCCATGGTAGTGGAGGTAATCCTTTATACGATGTTTTGACTAAGTTGCTACACAAAACAAGACCAGGGCATAGGTCAAAGAAAACAAAAATAAGTTTAGTTACAAAAGATGCTGGCCTAAATATGCTATCAGATGATTATAAAGTGCAGGTGGTCGAGTCTCAATCGGCTGAAGATAGTGAATACAAAAGGACTGACAATTTAGTTGCCACTTCAGATAATTCCAATGATGATATTACTGAAGTTTCTGTGGATGAAAACACAGCAAAAGAAACTGAATATATTGATGATGGGCAAGCACCAAGTATACTTGAAAAAACTCCAGCAACTTACCCTGATGAACATGATAATGATCTTGAATCTGATGGTATAGAAGTGGATGACCAAAGCAAAAGTGAAGCTTCAGACATGAGCCCTGATCATCAGGAAGAGTTCTCCTATAATGTGTATAGTAGTAGTGAAGTTGTAGATATGTCACATAAACACATAGTGGAGAAAGCAATTACAGAAACTTTGGAAACTGATGAGAGAAACATGCATGCTGACCAAGAGGAATCAGTATCATCAAACAATCAAGATGATGGATCTTCAGTCCTGGGTACAAAATTCAGAAAAATCGAAGATGTCATTTATGAGGAGAACACATTCGGTCTACATGAAGAATCAGAAGAAAGTGATACAAGATGTCCTCATCATGCAACATGTATCTCTTCCCGTGGTCCTGTAAGAGATGACACAGACTTCACTGAGCAAGTAACTTCAAGTATATCCAATGACCGGTTTGCTGGTTCTTTCTACTTCTCTGATGGTGGTTACAGGCTCCTGAAAACTCTAACTGGTGGATCAAGAATTCCATGTCTTGTAATTATTGATCCAGCTCAACAAAAGCATTACGTCTTTCCTGAAGAAAGTGAGTATAGCTACGCCTCTTTACAGAATTATCTTGACAATTTTGTGAATCGAAGTCTTCCTTCATATTACCATGTTACCTCATCGGCTATAAGTTCCAAGGAGCTTCCGAGACCACCTTTTGTCAATCATGATTTCCATGAGGCAAATCCGATCCCTCAGTTGACAACAAATAGTTTCTGTCCATTAGTCTTTGGATCCACAGACTGCAATTCAAAAAGCGAAGTATCATTTTTAAACACTGAAGATCATTCATCTGGTTGGAACAAGGATGTAATGGTGCTTTTCAGCAACTCTTGGTGTGGGTTTTGCCAGCGAGCAGAGCTGGTGGTCCGTGAGTTACACCGATCATTTAAGAGCTTTTCTAGTTATTCAGATTCTGTATATGCAAATGCTCAAGACGTGCACGCTGAAGGTAATACATGCATTACTTATACTGTTATCTTTAGAAATCTGAGGATGGTTTTTCTTTTTAATTTAATTGAGATTTGAGGGTCATGCTGTAAATTGAATTATATTCACTTTGCATCTAATGCAAGTCATGCTGTTTTGCTTACCTCCCATCTTTAGTGGTGAACATCTTAAAATATAGCCTTATTATGGACTTCTAGATATTATGACAGAAGTTCACTTGCAAAGTTTTCGGTGACAGAAGTTGCACCTTAACCTATGGAGCCATGTTCCTGTTAATTGTGAAAGTGACAATCTAGAGTGAAAAAATAGCAAATCATTTGTAAGTTGCAACGTTACTGCAGTGCCATCCGAGCATTTACATGTTACATCATTGCATCATAAAGTCAACATAACCCGTTTATTGCAGTATGTTTCCTTTCAGTTCAGAACATTGGTTAAGCATATTCCCTATGTTCCTTGCACATCAAATGCCAATTATTCATTGTGTGTTAAAGAATCATCCTTTTGGTTGCAGAGAAAAATGAAAAGTGTGCCATGAAGGGCTTTCCAGCGATTTACATGATAGACTGCACATCAAATGAATGCCACCATTTACTAAAATCTGCAGGCATGGTAATATTTATTTTTAATCATATATTCCCATGTATTGAAGTTTGCTCTCCCCTGTAACAGCACGAATTCTGTAGATACAATTTTTTTCTCTAGAACAAATTCTGTAGATATAATTACTTAGGAACTTCCAATATTTGGTTTGGGCATGTATAGGCTTCTCTTCTAATAACTTGCATCAAAAGGTACTTGTATGAGCAACATTCAAGCACAACATAGCCTTTTTTGGGGTTATCTGGATAGATATTGTTGCAAAAGACATTGTCACTTGACCATTGAAACAACTATGATGTCTAGACCTCTAGAGTTTACTAGTTGTCGAAACCTAACTTCTTCAGAGTTGTTCCTTCTGAGATTTCAGATAACAGGGACGGCAGGGCCCTCTATGGCCCCAACTTACCCTGGCCCACATAGTTCAATTTGTTGAACACTATTTATATGGTTCTCACACGATGTAGTGGGTTCCTTCCCAGAAATTCAAACTATCGAATGCAAAGCTATGCCTACACAAGAAACATTTTAAACTCAATCAATTCAGACCCTGTTTGGAAGTTGGAACACATGAATGTTACAGGGAACATATTATTTTTTTCTCAATATATAGATACGTAGCTCTCCTGCGTGTTCGAGAAAAAAAAACATATTATTTTCGTCCAGGAATTGGGAAATCCCCCATTATAATTGGGGCCATTATCATTGTGGTATCCAGTGATCAGTTTTCTGAAATTCATAGTTTTTTAAAATGCCTTTTGATGCTTCCCAACTGGCCAAGTATCAGGAATGTTTGTTCTTGAGCTTCCTTAGCTAGCAGCAGCAGCAGCAACCCCTCCTTAGTTGCCTGAATATTTTGGTACTGATGCACTTACTAATACTACTGTATTGCACCTTCATCTATGCACAGGAAGAGCATTATCCTACATTGTTGCTTTTTCCTGCGGAGAACAAAAGTGCAATAGCATATGAAGGGGGAATGTCTGTGACTCATTTAATAGAATTTTTGGAGTCTCATGTGAGCAATTCTCGTCATCTATTGGAATATAAAGGTTGGTGCAAAAATTTTTTGTAACTGCATCTGTTTCTACAAAAAATATTTGGATGTGCTTACAATTCTGTAATATATGTCACCTTACACTTTAGAACATTATTGTTTCTTAAAAGTTGTGTTAATCTTCTTCTCACACACGGTCCACACGGAAGTCTACCTTGTCCACGTGCTGTTCGCCTGTCCGGCGTACCAGTTAGTTTACCACTCTTATCTGGACTGGTAGATGCTTGGCTGTATTCTAGAAGTTTCCAAACCTGAGGGGTTCCATCACACTAACGAGGATTGGTCTGAAGAGCTGTGCCCCCAGGCTGCCATTGTGCCTCATCATTTGTTTTTTCCAAAACCTTGGCATCATATTCCTGGTACATGTAAATAAAAAGTTTTCACAACATGTCACATGCATTCCAACACCTGAACAAAGATAACGAAACCATATAAGTTTTGTGTGTACTGATCAGTTTTAGTGTGGTACATACGTGCTCTAAATCTATTTTCTTCTTGATACTCAGGATTTATGTGGAAGAAGAGAATGACAGCACAGCACGATGCACCACGGGAAATTCAGTTTCACATCAGTGATAAGGGCAGCGGCAATGTTGTTTATGACTTGCCAGGTCATTCAGATGTTGTTACAGGATCCATCCTCACTGCTACTGAGAAGCTCGGGACTGCAGTTCCATTTGATAAAGCCAAAGTGCTCATTGTGTCTTCTGATTCTCATGAAGGTTTTCATGGCTTGATCATCAACAAACGATTGAGCTGGGGTGTCTTCCAGAATCTGGACAGCTCAATGGAGTCTATCAAGCATGCCCCACTTTTTTATGGTGGGCCTGTTGTGGTGCAGGGTTATCACCTTGTGAGCTTGTCAAGAGTAGCCTTGGAGGGGTACAGGCAAGTCATACCAGGCGTCTATTATGGGAACATAATTGCCACAAGCCGGGTAGTCACACGGATCAAGTCGGGCGAGCAATCTGTCAATGACCTGTGGTTCTTCTTAGGCTACTCAGGGTGGGGATACAACCAACTTTTTGATGAACTATCTGTAGGAGCATGGCTTGTCAGTGGGAAGCCGATTGGGCATTTGGAGTGGCCGGAGAGTTGAAAGGGTTCTCTGGACATGCACATATACCATGACATTGTACTTCACCTTTTTGGATTAGAGAAATAGCTGCTATGTGTTTTCAGACCATGTTCACACTGTACTGTGGCCACACAATTTTTTATACATAGTGCTTTGATAAAGAAGACTCACTGTTGTCACGCGTTGAATTTATTTGTAGATTTAGTGGACCATTTATTTGAAGGATTTTTTTATTTAAGCTGATTGTTCATAGATTAGTATGCAATGGGGGTGCTTACTGTTGTCAATTAGCCATTCGAACTGAAAGAAAAAACATAGCGATACTATCCTGAAGACCTGAACCTTCCTTTTCCAAATTCCGACCGGTAACAGCACAGCCCATTTCACTAAAGATTAGCCCGTATAACGGTCAGGCTACGGCCCACGGGCCAATGTAAGTAATCCACCCGTGTGGCCGTCGTTGAGTTCCTCTCTTCCTCGCCCGACTGCCCGTTGCTTCTCTAGCGCGAGCCGCGTCGGCCATAGATTTCTCGTACCTCGCAAAACCCTAGGCCCCAACCACCAGTCATGGCGTCGCCGGCGTCGGCCGTCTCCGACGTTGGCGAACCACAGGCCAAAGACCCCCCTCAGGCTGAGGCGGAGCCGGAAGGGCCTGAGGTAGAGGCGCCCGCCGCGGCGGAATCGGCAGGGGCATCCAAACCATCTGACGTCGCGGCGGCAGCCTCCGGAGACGCCTCGTCCGCTCCAGTCCCCACCGCCACTTCCTCTTCTCCGGCGGCGCCTCCTCCGGCTTCTCCAGCCACGCCCGCAGCACCAGGCCCGCCGCGGCCGCAATTTGCAGGCTCCCCGGGCTACATGGCGCCCCCGGCCCCGTCTCCGTCTCCGTCGCCAGCCTTTTCTTATAACGTACAGCCGAGGGCGCCACCAGCTCCGCATGTTGGCGTCGGTGCAGCTTCACTACATCCAGGCTCTTCTCCGGTAAGCAGCTTGTCTTATTCTCTACTGCAGCTTATCTGCCTTGCCATTGCCATGCTGTTAGAATGAGACAATGCTAGCTTTTGCAACTGAAATCTACCCATAAGCTTTGATGATGAGCAGTGACATTCGGACAAGTTACAATAGTCGATGAATTTTGTAGGCAGACTGCAGAAAGTCATAAACCTATGTTATTAGAAGCCTTTTGTGCCCATCCGTGCTCATAATTTCACCCGTGAGTTCGCTAGCTGATTTGCAACATATTCTTTTATTTTCCATATGGATCTAATGATTATAATGATCTACTATTATCAATTCCTGGTTAGTGTCGATGGAAGATGGCTAGATTATGCTTTGGTCAAGGCATTGCCTATTTAACTTTATGTCGCACAGCTCATATTATTTTTTTAGTGTTGTGATTTTTTATGTTATGTTAAACATATTTTATTGTGATCGAACATGATAGATAGTGAGATCAGTTTGTTTTACTCACATATATATTACTAGCAAATGTGCCCGTGCGTTGCTACGGACATAGACCTTATGAATATATATTTAGAGAATTAACCGGTTCTGATACATGTAGATTTATTTCTTGTTTTCTCTCATGTTTTAATTTAATTTCAGCGTATCACACTTATATTTGGTCTCTGTAATATACGTGATTATGAAAACAGGCACATAAGGCCCACCTGTCGGTATTGTGCGAGAAAAGGATAAAATATTTTTTTCTTTATTATTAGATAGAGATATAAATGCTAAAGCTTGAACGTATAAAACTTAGTAAATGAAAAATCAAATGTCAAAATAAGGTAGCGCTGAACATATACCCTTAATAGGATCTAGTACGAAACAGCGACTCAACATCTCCCTGCTTCCTTCAGATCTTACTCTTTTCTTTGTCCCTGAAATAGAGCCGCACCACGAAGCTGATTTCTTCTTAAAACTCAAGCACCGGCACGGCAGCTCCAGGCAACACCTCCTTGTGCCTTTTCTCACTGGACACCTGCAGCGGCGGCGGCGGCATCACAGCAGCACCACGCAACACCTCCCTGTGCCTGTCCATTGGAAGCGCGGACAAAACTCCTGGGCGTGTGGGTCAAGGTCTCGATCGGTGCGCATAGACCATGTTCAAGTCCGGCTCGGTGGCAGGCTTGCAGCGGCACGTCCAAGTCCGGCCCGGTTCAAGTTAGAGAATTCACGGACGACGGACCAAAAGCTGGAGAAGGCAGGGGGGGTTTTTATAAAATTACGACGTACCGCAGAATCAATTCTATAACGTACCGTGGAATCAATCCTTGCTTTATAATTAGGTAGAGATTAGCTTGCATGGTCTTTGCACGCTGATTCTTTGAATTGTTAAGTGCCTAGAATCTCACTCAGTCAGTCATAATTTTGCAGTGCCATTTAAGTGCTTCAGAATTGATTAACTGAAAGCTATGCAACGGAACATAGAGAAAATCAGGTTTTTGCCACTCCCAAGAGGGGGCTTTGCTAAATTGGCATTCCCAACATGGGTTTTGCAAAAACGCCACTGTCTTGCAGTAGGGCCAGGGAATAGTTCTGTAGTGGCAAAATGGCGAACCCCGTGCAAAACAAGTGGCATTTTTTTTTTCAAAACCCATGTTGAGGATATCAATTTGGCGAAGCCCTCTCTTGGGAGTGTCAAATATCTGATTTTCTCCTGAACATATGAAGAGTAAGGCCCTGTTTGGCGTAGCTTATGATTCTGTAGATTTGCTTATTGGAGACGCTATTGAAAAACAGATTCTGCCTCTTTAATTCATTTTCGATTATTCTTACTGATACGCTGCCTCAAATCCTGCCATTAAGCAATGCAAAGAGGGTCTAATACAAAATAAGGATATTGAGAACCCAAATTTACTATTGTGTGCGGAAGCACAATATTTCTGTTAAAGTAGAATGAAAGGATGGAAACTACAAAAAAGTCAGCTTAGTCAACAAGTGCCTAAGTTCTATTATTTGTGTAATGTACGACTCATGAGTTTTTTTCCCCCTTTCAGGCTCCCACGGCTGCTCCTATGCCTGCAGCAGCTCTTCAGCCACCAGCCCCAGGGCAATATCTTGGGAACATGCCTTCTTTCTCATATAATGTAGTCTCGCATGCTAATGCTAGACTGCCTCCTGGTCAGCAGTTTCAACCTGACACTGTAATTTCTCATGGCTTTATTATCATTACTATTGTTTTGTTCTGTATACCATTTTTTAATGTTAAGTTAGGAGCTAATCCTATTATCCGATGCACTAACCCTTAGTATTATTTTTTTTCTTTCAGAGAACAAATCATGCTGGTCAAGCTTCTAGATTTGTTCCACCAGGTTCATTGCAGCCTCCTGCCCCTGGGCAATTAACTCGCCCAGGTACGACATTCCCAGGGGCTCTGACACCTAATCCTCCTGGATCTGTTCAGTTGCCATTTTCAATGCCAAGGCCATCCAATACTCCTTTCGGTGTTAGCACACAACAGGTGCAATCCCAAGCCTCTCTATTCCCGTTAAAAGCTATGCATCAATCTGTTCGCTTTCGTATGTTTTAATCTTTGGAGTAACTTAATGAATTTATTACAGGGCAACTTGGACATTAATACTTCAAAATCAGAATGTCCAAGTGCGCCAGAGGTTAGCCCCCATACTATGCAGTTAGCTACTGGCCTGCCATCAAATTCCCCTTCAACAATCGCAAGTGCTTCTGGAAGTTCTTCAACCCCCATTCAGATGCCAACAAATCTGTCATTGCCACCTCGCCCTGAGGTATTTGGAACCGCTAGACCATCTGTACCTGGACAACCTTCTGCAATCTTCTCTAATCCAACAAGCCTCCTTGGGAGGCCTATTGTTCCATCTGCTGCTCCTTTGCCCCAAACACCACCATCAATTGCAACCCCTGGTGCTATTCCGCAGAATTCTCAACCACCATTTTACCCATCCTATCCAGGACCTGGTATCGCCCCACTCCCACCTCAACCTTTATGGGGACACTCTCATCCTCCACAACCTACTGGTTTTCAGCAGCCTCCCTTTCAGTCCTATCCTGGTCCTGTAGGGTCTCTTGGCAAGCCAATGGTTGGGGCTTCTGCTGCAACTACGGCCTTTGCCAATGCCCAACCATCTTGTGCCTCAATTGGCGTGGATCGGAAGGAACAAGCATCAACAAATCCAGGATCTGAACAGTCTACTCATGCTTCAGCTGTGCCCGATTCTACAGGCAATGCTTTGCTGGATTTGATATTTGGTCTGGGTTTTCCTGTTAATTCTTCTCATGATAATGTAATGCTGCAGGACATGGAGGTCAAGTCAATATGCAGCTGGAGGACAAAAGAATTACTAGAGTTCAGGATTCGGATGCATGGTCTGCTCACAAAACTGAAACTGGTGTTGTATACTATTACAATGCCTTGACAGGAGAATCAACCTATCAGAGACCACCTGGTTATAAGGGGGAGGTAGTTGCACAGAGGAATAGCTTTATCAAGTAATATGACTTCATTCTAGTACGGGGACATGGCAATTTAGTATCACTATTTGACTAATTTCTTCTTTTTTTATGTTTTTTCTGCAGCCTGAGAAGGTCGCAACACAACCAGTTCCAGTTTCTTGGTATGTCTGAAAATACCATGCTTATCCTGAACTATGACTTATTATATTGTTGGTGTTAATGTCTTGGTGGGTGAGCGTTGCGAGCATTTTCATTAAGTTGATCTGTCCTGCTTTATTCTCTTCAGAGTTCTTGAAGGCACAATCAATTTAGTGTGAAACTGTGAATGACTGCCATGATTTCTGATTGCCTCTGCATCAACTGAAAGGAGAATAGGCAGTTTCTAAAGCTAGGATTCTTTAGATTAGCAGTTGTCCAGCTACGGGTTATGGTAGGAGTGTAGGAGCCTCATCGTTATTCTAGAATAATGGCTGCTGGAGCCTCAGAGTTCTGCACTAGAAACAATGGTTGTGCCTCAGAATCCCTGCTATACTGCATAGCCACATATGTTTTTGGTTTGTGAAGTGTTGTACAGAGACCTTACTTTTGCTGAAACTACACGATCGGATGATCCCTTGGTCATTTTCTGTTTGATAAGTAGATAATATCTAATTATCTCAAAGCCATCTTGATGTTCGTTTAGTGCTAGCATTTAATATATGCCACTACATTGCATGTTTACTTTTGTCTGTTTAGTTAGACATAAAGAAACATAAAAAATCCAGTTTGACTATGAATGTTGCAATTATAATAATGGTCCTAAATGCGCTGTATATTATATGGTTGATGACCAATTTAGCCATGTAGATTGACTTCCTCCTGTCTCAAGAAAATCGACGTTTTAGACTCGCACTCGATGCATGCAAAAACTTAATGTTTTAGACTTTGGTGCATCTTTTAGACAATTAGACATATCTAGCCCTGCCATTACTGCCGGCGTACTCCTCTTTCCTTTTAAAAGCAAGCATGCATGCCGCATGTGTACCCTTTGTTTTGCATGTACCAATTACACATTACACTAGCGTCTTCTTCTCCCGATGGTTTCAAGTTCAAATCAGTTCCAACAAAATAGTCTTTCTTCTCCCTCCATGTTCGAATCCATCTCCGTCTGGCTTTCTCTTATGTTGGTTTGCACTCGGTACATGGCCAAATAATACCTGCGGTAGTACCGAATTCTTTGGCAGCAAAACGAGCATGAAAGTGTAGCTTAGAACGTCTGGCGCTAGCAAAAAAATGCTGTCCAGCTAGAGTGCAAAGGCACGGAGGTTGAGCGAGAAAAGAAAATGCAGCACCAAATTCTGGCTCATGCTGCATGGAGTACGAAAGTCTGGTGCTGCAAAAATAAAATCAGCAGCGGGGCGGTGCTTGGACTCGAACCCAGCACCTGCAGCATAGGGATGTGGGCTCAAACCACTGGGCTGCACGGCAAGTATTGATTAGCTATAGTATGCGACCATATTTAATATGGGAAAAACGCGTAATAACATGGAATATGCTTTCCTAATAAATCACTCCTTGGTACGTGAGAGATGAAGTCCAAAACGTCGAGATTTTTAGAATGGGAGGAGTAACTGAAAATATGCATGATTGTCATTATCCTCTTTAGGTGCTCTTATCTGATCAATACATTTTGGTTTGTCTTCTATATATTCATGCATGTTCACGAATTTAATGCATAATGCGACATGGAAACTATTTTTTTACTGTGCCAGGGACAAATTGGCTGGTACTGACTGGAGCATAGTAACTACAAGCGATGGGAAGAAATATTATTATGATAACAAGCTAAAGGTAAGATCTAGACCATGTCTCATGCATCCTTTTCTCTTCGCACTGAGTGCCAAACTTAGCTACATTTTATGTGTTAGCACCCCGTGAAAATTTTGCTCCAGTGTATGGACAGGTTGCAATCACTATATCTCCTCCTGGCACCTTGTTTTCTATCATGCTGGAGCTAGTTGAGGTCTTTCAGCATCTCATGAGTTTATGTATGCTCTATTGCTGAACGCTTAATTGTTTAACAGGTTAGCAGCTGGCAACTTCCGCCAGAGGTGTCTGAGTTGCTCAAGAATGCAGAATCTGGCTCCTTAAAAGAAGGTTCAACTTCACTGCAGGATGCTGCTACTATAGATAACAAGGGAGTAATAAGCATTGATGCAAATACTCCTGCCATACAGACAGGTGGCCGTGATTCGTTGCCACTTCGGCAAACAGTTGCCCCTGCATCGCCATCTGCATTGGATTTAATAAAGAAGAAATTGCAGGATGCTGGTGCTTCCAGTGCGCCTTCACCTCTCGCTACCTCTTCATCTTCTGCTTCTGAATTGAATGGGTCCAAACCAGTTGATGCTGCACCTAAGGGGCAGCAAGTTCCGAATAGCGGTGAGAAATCAAAAGATAATAATGGCGATGCGAATATGTCTGATTCCTCTTCAGATTCAGATGATGAGGAACACGGCCCAAGTAAAGAGGACTGCATTCGTCAGTTTAAGGTGGTTCTTCTGACACCTCTCTGGATTTTAGTGTAGACATTGAGTGGGTTTCTGCTTCTCCATGAGTTTGTTTCCCTCTATGCTACCCCATACCTTATGTTATTTCTTTTCATTTCTAGAATAGAGATGATCGTTCAAATAATGAAACTTGATGCTTGCTCATTTTTGTTGGGTCTGATGTACCATAGACTCTGTTGTCTCTGTGAGATAAACGACTAAGTACTTCTAATGTGATATTAGAATAGCTTACTAAAACTGTAAAGTTACATTTGATCAAAATAGATTAATATACTTTGATGTTTACATGGCATGCATGTGTTTTTAAATTTCACAGGAGATGCTGAAGGAACGAGGAGTTGCACCATTTTCGAAGTGGGAGAAGGAACTTCCAAAAATAGTGTTTGATCCACGCTTTAAGGTGTGCTAAGTTTGTGATCTTGCATGTGACTGGCCTACTGTTGTTTGAGTTGATTAACACTTACATTAGATGCCCTTTTAATGTGGCACGCATAATGAATACTGAGTGGTGCAGTTATTTTTATGATGACAGTTCTTTTTTTCTTACAACACGAGAAACTTTGATTTGTATAGTTGAGTGCAGTGAGTTTGCAAGAGTTATACTGTTTTTGAGGTAGTGGTGAAAATGTTGTTCACAGAAGCACTGGCACTGGGTTGTTTGGTTAAAACTTGACAACAATGTACTTAAATCTGCATAACTGAATGCTGTTTTATTGGAAAAGCATAACTTTACACCTTATGTGTTGTTGCTCTTCTTTTTAATTGAGCTAGAACTTTTGAAAATTGTGTTCTTAGATAAACTGAGGCTCAACTTTAGTACATCAAGACTACTTACAAGAATAATTAGGCAATTAATGATTATAATAGTACTACTCTTTATTCTTCTTTTTTGTACTGAATAACTAATGACTTTAAGTAATAAGCATGACTACTGATTTGTTTGTCCATTTAAAACATTGTAGTTATGATTTCATCTTTACAAATTGGTATTTTTCTTGACAAGTAATAAACATGACTACTGATTAGGTCCAAGTTATATATATATAATTTCCCCCCTTTTTATAGGCTATTCCTAGTCACTCAACAAGGCGGGCTATATTTGACCACTATGTTCGCACACGTGCTGAAGAGGAGCGAAAAGAGAAAAGGGCTGCCCAGAAGGCTGCAATAGAGGCGTATAAAGAATTACTGGAAGAAGCATCTGAGGTCTAATTGATGCTTTGTTTTATTGTTTTCCCTGTCAATTGACTAGGCCATGTAATGATGGCAAAATGGCTCGCCTATAAATGTGATTCGTAAGTATCATGCCATCTAAATATATATATGTTGCAGGGCATTAATGAGAAAACAGACTACCAGGAATTCAAAAGAAAATGGGGTGCTGATCCGAGATTTGAAGCCTTGGATCGAAAGGAAAGGGAGGCTCTTTTTAATGAAAAGTATGCCCGGGTCACTTTCTTAAACAAATGATTATGAATTTCTTTAAGTCAAATTTATGAGCTATAAATTTGTATAATTCATCGTCAACTTTTGAGCAGGGTGAAGGCTATTCATGAAAAAGTCCAATCAATGCGCAAAGCTGTCATTGCGGACTTCAAATCAATGCTTCGAGAAAGTAAAGATATAACTTCAACTAGCCGATGGACAAAAGTATGTGTTTTGTTCTCATTTCATTGAACATAACTACTGCAATAACAGAGCCTTTAGTGCCAAGCAAGTTGATGCAGGCAAGAGATGAAATGCAACAAGAGCCACCTGACCAAAAACTGTAGTATTAAATTAAAAAACAGTATTGTAACACTATTTAGTTATAATATAAAAGTAAATAACTCGAATTCCAGATCATGGTTGTGGCATATGGAATGCTAATTTCCACATGCTACTATCCAAGCAAGATAATTAGTTAATTACCATACTTGTCTACTTGTAACTTATGATATCTGTTCTCAAGATCCTGATACCAATATATCTGAATATATTTCATACCTGTTTCAGAAGGCGGTCCTAGGCATGTGCGTAGAACCTAGGTGTTTCTTCTGCCTAAAGTAGTTTAGGATTTGATCTTGTTAGCAAATATTATTGGCTCCTAGCTATAACTGGTCAGTCACGGTTGGCTCGGACCTGTACAGGCCCGGTGCCCGTCGTCCCTCACGCATGCCACACCAGCATCATCCCAGATTCTGTTTCCATAAGTCAAGGGGTAGATTGCATGGTTGTTGTGCTATATATACGTAACGTGTATTCCCTGAATACAATCAATGAGTCTGCGTGATAGTCTCCTCTATCAGATCTATTAATCAAACTGAGACAAATTAAAAATGAAGATAAACTATGTTCATGCAACTTATAGATGCATGATAATGTCAAATTCTTTGTTTTAAGATATTTCCTCTATCTAATAAGGTATTGCCTAGCGCCTTTTGAAACATCGTAAAGTGTCAGTATGATGGCCTGTTTTGGTATGATAGTTCTGTCTGACTTGCATGTGGCCATGTGGCTGAATCTCATCATCTTGATGTTCACATTGACGAGTTATGCACTAAATATGTCAGTAAATTTACAGTCATGAACTAGTTGTGGCCCTAAAACAGCTCCATCCATTTAGAACATAAATCTGTAAGTTATGTTTATTTGCAACATCTTGTTGAATGTCATTTTATTAAGGAAACAGTGTGGGAGAGGCCTATTGAAAAATTTATCACTAATAGTAATAAGTGTATCGATATTGTTGGATGTAGTTGTTTTTCCATTCATGAATCAATTTTCATGTTCATGCACTGAATCATGTAGGTGAAAGAAAATTTCCGTAGTGATCCAAGGTACAAAGCCACAAAGCATGAAGAGAGGGAGACTATATTTAACGAATACATATGGGAACTAAAATCTGCTGAACAGGAAGCAGAACAAGCTGCCAAGGCCAAAGTGGATGAGCAAGTCAGTCAATTCAACTGATGAACTTTGTGATCCTTTTTTTTTACTATGTGTAGCTTTACATATACTTTGATATTTATTCAGGCCAAATTAAAGGAGAGGGAACGTGAAACGCGCAAAAGGAAAGAAAGGGAGGAACAGGAAATGGAGAGAGTAAAAATGAAGGTCCGAAGAAAAGAGGCTGTGTCATCATACCAAGCTTTGCTTGTTGAAAGGATTAAGGATCCCAAGGTGATTTGAGTTGCTCTTTAACTGCACATGCTCCAAATACCTGTGACCTGTCACCACAGACTATGTTTCATTGTCAACAAAAGAGTGTCATGCTATGCTATTGTAGTGCCTTCAGCCCTTCAATGGTGTTTTTCTTTGGGTATGCAAACTGGCTTTGGTCAGCCAGTTACTACTAGGATGAACGGGTGTCGTTTCATAATGCAGAAGATATTGCTTAGCATCTGTTTCCACTTTCCAATTGAAGGTAAAATTAGATTTGACTAGCCAGTTGCTCCTTGCCTTGGAAAGAAATAAAAGCCATGAGATGAGAGATGTATAAAGAGGGATTGGCTGCCAACAATGAATCCCTACCTTTTCCATGATACCTACCCTTGGGTCTGATTGAAAAGAACAATAATGTGAACAGCCGCTCTAAGCATCTGGTCTTATGTTTATTTTTGGGATTTCTGAATGCTGGATTTCCCCCAAAAGCATCATGTGTCACTGGTGAGAAATGATGCTGTATCAAGGATGTGTCATTACTTCTCTTGTCATGTTTCCCATGCTTCATGTTGGCCTTTAACTGGCATCGTTTTGCTACAGTTGATAGCTTTGCATTATACAATTTAACAATTTTACTTTTGTGTTATAGGTATCGTGGACAGAATCCAAACCGAAACTTGAGAAGGATCCACAAGGTCGTGCTCTGAATCCTGACTTAGGCAAAGGTGATGCAGAAAAGTTATTTCGTGACCATGTCAAGGACCTATATGAGGTAAATCCAAATGTTGTAAATGTTTGTAGCTACTGAAATAATAATTTTAAATTACTCAGGTATCATGGCTGTTTGTTCACTGAGGTTTTGATTTGTGGTCAAGGTCGTTAAAATATCAGAGTTTAAATTGGATCGGAAGTCTTTAAATATGAATGCAATCATAGAATCTTAACATAAAAATCGTAAAAATGTAGAATCTACTGATTAGAATGTAAAACCAAGCTTTTTTAAGTCTGAATTATGGTCATGAAATTGCAAGAATCGAGATTTTTACAACCATAGTTGTGGTCTTTATCCACCATATATTATTTTTGTTGTGCACACATACTAGCTGTTAAAGCCTCACGTGTTGTGCACGCATCCTCTGCCTGTGCAGTAGGCACTACCTGTGTCCACACCACTTTCAGAAACTATCTGCTAATTTTGCGAATACATAAGCCAGAAAAAATTACCCAAATAAGCAAATTTACAGAAATCCTTGTTCTAAGTGGCACGAATATGATGATCAGTAGGCATGAATGTTGTTGCATGCTTTTGTTTGCCGTATTAGTCTTGATGCTGGAGTAGTCTGGTTAGTTGAATAGCTCCTTGTTATCAACAAGCTGCTGTATGATCTTTATTGTAAGGTATTGTATGCTTGGATTCTGTTATTGTGTCATTTTAACCCAATGTTGCTATAATTTTCCCCAGCGATGCGTACGTGATTTCCGGGCACTTCTATCTGAGGTTATCACTCCAGAGGTAGCGGCACGGACAACAGACGAGGGGAAGTCTGCAGTCAACTCTTGGAGTGAAGCAAAAGGTCTTCTAAGATCTGATCCAAGGTACAACAAACTGGCGAGTAAAGACAGAGAGTCTATTTGGCGGCGCTATGCTGATGACTTGACGAGGAAACTCAAACAATCGGACACGAAGGAGAAAGAAAAGGAGAAATCGGATACAGATGAGAAGCAACGCAGGTCCTCCGATCCACCTAGACGGAGGTAGCCGCTTTAGTAACAGCATCTCTTACTTCGTAGTTGCTATTTCTTGCTGTTAGTAGTTAAAGGGCCTGGTTATACTATCTGTAACATATATTGAACTGTATCACCATCATCACAGCCAGTTTTGACGCTGAGAGTTTTTATGTTTTCGAAATTCTTTTGCCATGCAATTCGATTACTCGTTATGGAGCTATCGAACGCCGTATATTCTTGCAATATGAGTAGATCATGCAGTTAAGGTCTTTTTGTCTTCGACAAGTTTACTAGGTATATGCGGTGTTATATGCCAATTTCAGCCAGCAAAGATTGATTGTGTCAGCGCCTGGAGTATCTTGGTTCCTGGATCTTTAGCTTTCTGCGTCAAACGAGTGTTTCATTTTTTAAGGACCAGATCAAGTCACGTATGCGATCTAGTCCAGTGTTCTTGCATCTAGAATGGCACTTCCAATGGACTGTAAAACATCTTAACTTTAAACCGAATTCGAAGTGAGTATGATAGTCCACATGAGTTTCAGACTACTCGTGCAAATGTTAGTGCAGTATGTACCAAGCTCCGTCTCCTGGACTTGTGTTTCTATTTGAAAACTCAATTCGAAGAAAGAAGATTTTAAAATGGCACAAAATTACGTCATATATGCAGTTTGAGCCAGGGGTCAGGTCTACTATTAACAAAAAAGTTGCCGTGCTGTGGCCATTGCTTAGCGTAACGTGAGATTGTGAGGGGTCAACCGCTCGCCGTCCCAAGGCCCAAACCCTAACGCGTGACACACTGTGTGGAGAGGAAAAGAGAAAGGGGAAGAGGCCCCCAAACCCTGCCAAACCCCGACCATGGCGTCCCTTCTGCTCCGCCGCCGCTACGCCGCGCAGCCAAGCGCCGCCGCCGCCGCCGCCGCCGCCTCCACCCGCATACTCCGCGCCTTCTCCGCGCTCCCCGACGTTGATCCCCCGGCGTCCTCCACGGCAACCACTACCCCGGCCGCGCCCACCTCCGCCCGCGCCTCCGTGCTCGATCTCCAGCTCGCCGTCCGCGCCGAGGCCGACCCGGCCCGCATCCACTCCCTCGTCGCCTCCGCGCTCTCCGGCCACGAGTTCCCGCGCCTCCACACCTCGCGGCAGCTCTTCTCCCTGGCCACGTCCCGCCTGACCCGCCTCCGCCGCCCCGACCTCGCCGCCTCGCTCCTCGACCTCCTCCTCGCCTCCGCGCCGCCATCCCCGGGCCTCCTGGCGCGCGCGCTCTCCCTCTTCCCGGGCCCTGACGACGCGCTCCGGGCCTTCTCCTCCTCGCCCCGCGCCGCCCGCTCCGACGTCTCGCTGTCGGCGCTCCTGTCAGCGCTCCTCCGCGCCGGCCGCCTCGACGAGATCAAGTCCACCTTCGCCTCCGCGGAGTCCTCACTCGGGGTCGCGCCCGGCCGTGCCTCCCACAATGTGCTCCTCCACGCGCTAGTCAAGAACTCTGAGCTCACTGCTGCCCTGAAGCTGCTCGATGAAATGGCCAACAAGAAGCTGAAGCACCGCCCTTCCCCGGACATCATATCCTACAACACCATCCTTGCTGGGTACTCCGCGCAGGATGATGAGGAGGGGTTTGAGAAGATTCTGAAGGAGATCAGCGCGAGCAAGCTGGAGCCAAATGTTGTCACTTACAACTGCCGGATACAGTGGTTCACCAAGAAAGGCGAGACCGTCAAGGGGGAGGAGCTGCTTGATGTGATGGAGTCGAAGGAGGTGGCGCCGAATTACCTTACCTACAATGCTCTCGTGCAGGGGTACTGCAAGGAGGGGAATGTGGGGCCAGCGATGCGGGTGTTCAAGAGGCTGAAGGTCATGAAGAGGCGTGAGGGAAGGAGTGACTTGGGTGTGTCTGCGCATGCACAGACATATGTGGTGCTGTTTAGGAGCTTGGTGGAGAAAGAGAAGCTTGATGACGCCTTGTGGATTTGTAAGAGCTGCTTTGCGATGAAGGCAGCACCGCCATTTGAGGCTGTTAAGGGTTTGGTTGAGGGGTTGGTGAAAGGAGGGAGGTCTGCAGAGGCTAGGGATGTTGTTTCCAAGATGGATTTACTTGTGAAAGGTGATGCTAAGCTTGCTTGGGGGAAGGTTGCTGGTGAACTGTCTTTTGAAGAGGGAGCACCAAGTTCAAATTCATGATTTGCTAGAGGCATCTGTGTTACTTCTGATTGATTCATGTGGTTCGGGCCTTGAATGACGTCGATGACGACGAAGAAGAAGACAGGTTTTCACATGGGATCCAGTGTTGTCTTCGAGTTGTCACTGGGTTGATTTTTTTGAAAGGTCCATGGTTAGATCAGGATGTAATTGGTGTCTCTTTAAAGCTGAATGGTAAGAGGTGCCATTCCATAATCCCTTTACTGTTAGAGCTTGCTCTATTTTTGTGTCTTCTAATAATATTTGAAAGGATGTTAAAGTTTGAACTTCCTTTGAAGTGGTGAGGAGATCATGGTAGATGATACATCACTGTAACATGTTTGTTATAATGTGCTTTTGTTGTCTCGTAGCATATTCGTTCTGCTTTACCATTAAAAATATGATTGTTGCACTGTGGTCAGATCGCTCATGTATATCAATCAGTACAGAAGTAAATCTTATAATTAGTACATAGCACAATGGAAGAAGATGCTGTATGGTGGCTTATTTCTACAAGTGTCATACAAACTCAAGTACCTTCTTACACTGTCTGATAGATAAACACATAATACAGTAAAACATTAGCAATGTACTAAAGTAGTGCACAGCTGCCACCCAGACATCTATGCTCTTTATGAGATGTCTCTGTATATATATATATAGTAAATATTTATGTATGCCATGTAATTCTTCCCTATGGTCTTCTAGGAGGTATATTTCAGCTTCATTTAACACCTCGAACTAGCAGTCCTTCGAAGGTGATGCCTGGGCCAAAAGCCAAGATCAACCCCCACTCTTCACTTATTGCTCCTTTCTTCAACTCATCCCTCAAATATTCCAACACATAAAAGATTGTGTTGCTGCTCACATTTCCATAGTTCATCAAGGCTTTTCTACTGATCTTGAGCTTCTCTGGGTTAAGTTCAAGGCAGAACTCAAGCCTGTTCAATATTGCTGGCCCACCAGGATGCACAGCCCAAAATACATCATTGAAATCCTCTATCCCAGCACGGTCCATGAGAATCCTGCAGAACCCTTCTATGCGACTTTCAATCTTCTCAGGCAAATCACGCCCTAGTTTGAAATTAATTCCTTCCTCTGAGATCTTTCCATCAATTACCTTGTCAGTCCCAGGTAGGAACTCCTGCGTCGAGAACTCAAGCTCCAAGAAGGGGTTTTCTGCTGGCGTCATGGGTCCTGCTCCAATAATCACAGCTGATGCACCATCACCAAACAGGGCAGCACCAACAAGGTCATAAGGGCGGTCATAACTTGGGGGGCGGAAGCCTAGCACAGTGGTCTCAGAAGCTGTTACTAGGACACGGCTCCCTGGGTTGTTCTCAGCAATGTCCTTGGCAGTGCGGAGGGCAGCAGCACCACCGGAGCAGCCTAGGAAGAGAAGAGAAGTGCGCACAGTGTTTGGACTAAGGCCAAGGCGGGCAGCCAGGTGAAGGTCACCCCCTGGGAGTCGCAGCTCACTGGATGAGATGTAGACGAGGTGGGTAATATCAGCTGCTGGGCGGCCCCAGTCCTCAAGGGCAGCACGAGCTGCTGCAGCGCCGAGGTCAATCACCGCGGCGTTGCAGATGTCAAGGCGTGGCGTCAGTGTTGGAATGCCCTCCGTCTTCAGCTCTGGGTGCTCGTCCAGGAGCTCCTTGGTCATGACAGTGTACCTTGTCCTCACTGTAGTGGTGTTGCCTGTAACATAGAAACGTTGGGCAATAATCATCTGTCTGCTGGACGATCTGATGCAAACCATCACATAACAGCTGAAGGCTATTTATTGTGAACTCATAATCTTATCTAGTCAGTGTCACTGGGAACAGAAAACTAAATGTTCACTAAATCCGCTAGCGGTAGCGATTTCCTTAGAGCAAAAATGGATACGTATTTTTGTGCATGTATTTTCTTTCATCGCCGCATGGAAAACTATAATGCCTCTTTCATTTTACTGGTTTCATTTTCTACTTGCGGTAGATGGTTACTCGATCAGATATACTGGAATTGTGATTTTTTGACAGCAGAAAGTTGTTCAGGCCAAAGATCTTTATGAGGAGAGCTAAGCTACATTTGTCGACTCAATCAATATTCTCAGCATACAGATACATTACTTTGAGAAAACAACAGCCGCGACGGAACAAGAAAGCTTACAAAGGCGCTCGAGCTTCGCTCTGGTGGCGGGGTCGTCGCAGCAGCTGTTTTCGAGGTAGTTCTCCACAACCTTGTCCTGCGGCAGGACTTGGCCAGGGAGGCCCTTGCCCAGCGCGAGCAGCATGGCCTTGCCCCTGGAGCCCTGGCTCTTGCCATTGGCGCCGCCCCTGCTGCTGACGCTGCCGGACATCGTCGCCCCACAGGTGCCCCTCGGTCTCTCTTTCTGTGTTTCCACGAGCGTTATACTGATGTGATTTCGCTGAGCGGCGAGGCCATGGCAACATCTTTGGTGCTTAAATAGGCGCAGCAGAGGGGTTTGTTTGGTTTCGGTTCTGCAGGAGAGGAGACGAGCATGGCATGAGCGGAAGCGTGGTAGGTCGCGGGCTGGTCGTCTCGTTCTCCCCATTTTTCTGGGGGGAGATGGCTCATTCTTTCCACCCCTTTCTTTGGTCCACCCAGTATTTTTGCCCATCCAGCCGGTGTGATCTTGTATTTTACCATTGTGTCATCGTACGCGTGATATGGCTAGAAAATACGGTGTTGTTGTTGTGTTATTCTGAGGCCTGTTGGAATTTATGATACAACTCGCGATGCTGTTTACATGTGCTGTGGTTGACGCGAATCCTGTTACGTGCTCGGCAGAGCGAGCAGCAGAGTGATGGCTGCACCTGCACGCCCGTGTGTGTTCCGTGGACCAGGCGTCGGCACGGACTACGACGCTGCCATGCGAAGAAGGCTCGGCGTTTGGTGTGGTGACACGGCTGGGCCGGGTAGCGTCCAGTACATGTACTGAAGCAATCACCAATCTAATCTATCATTGATGAATGCTCACAGGACGGAACGCCGCAAATCTACTACAGTAGTACGAATTTGTCTCACGCGTAGTTTACTGGAACAAGGATCGTATGTCCGTGTGGCTGGCTGACCCCTATCAATGTACAACTTTACAAGGGCCTGCCACGGCAGTCTACAGTAAATTTCCTAGAACCATTCTCTAAAGATGTCGGGATCTAAAAGTAGCTTTCTTCGTACAGTTTATCCTAAGCAATGGATAATCACTGTTTTAGCCATAATATGATCCTTCCGTCAAATGAACTTGATTTCTAACAAGCAAATCTGAAGATTTTTCTTTCTAATTTCTAAAAGACCGATACAGAACGTAGATGCTCACAATACACGTAGACTCACTTTTACCAATATTTCTCTCTTCTATCTCCTGCTCCTTGCCGCGAGTACGGCCAACAAGATGAACAGTCTACAGGGATTGCATGTGACCGACCATCTGCTAATTTGACAAACAGAGGCAACAAGAGATTTCATTTCATCTGCAAAGTTTTGTTTAAGTTGGGGCGGCATCCTAGCACGCACACCGGCGCAACGCTGCCCTTAATTTGCAGCCTCTTGTATGCTTTGTCTCCCTGACTACCCTGAGTCCCTGAGCATGTCTCTCCGATCGCGCGCGGCAGCGGGGGCATAGCATACTGCTAGAGTGCTAGCGCTAGCTCAGCTCGACCGCGCTGAGCCGCTGACCTCCTTATCCGGAGGCTCACACGGGCTCACACGGGTTCACACCACGCGCGAAGCCGAAGCGGCTTGCTTGGACGTTGGAACTGACAGCGCGCGCGCGCGGCGACGCGATGGAGCGGAGGCTGTCCGCGGCGTCGAGGCGGTCGGCGCCGTCGCCCATCCAGCAGCTGTCCCACCTGGCGGAGCGCGTCGGCGCCGTCAACCTCGCCGAGGGCTTCCCGGACTTCCCCGCGCCTCCCCACGTCAAGGCCGCCGCCGCCGCCGCCATCGCCGCTGACTTTAACCAGTACAGGTCCGTTCTCCACGCCGCCGCGATCGATCTCGATCTCCTCTCCTCCTCGCGCAGTCCGAGCCCATGAATAATGCTCAGGGGAACTCTGCTTGTACTTTCGCCCACCCCCGCGGCGACTGACTGCAGCTGCGCCTAGGCATGTGCAGGGGATCTGCGACATCCTCGCCAAGACGATGGAACGGGACCATGGCCTCGACGTCGACCCGCTCACGGACTTCGTGATCTGCTGCGGGCAATCGGAAGCATTCGCTGCGGCGGTCTTTGCAAGTACTGCAAACTAGTGGGCATTCCGTATGAGCTACTGAATTATGGTAGTTTCAGAACAGATTTTCCTTGCTGAACACTTGTTGACGGAATGCGATTTCTTTTGGGCAATGCAGTAATAGATCAAGGGGATGAGGTTTTGATTTTCGACCCTGCTTACGAGACATATGAGACATGCATTGAGCTAGCCCGAGGCGTCCCTGTAAGATGATTTTTTTTTTAATTCAGAGTTCAGTTTTCCCCCTTAGCAAGAATGGTGATTCAGAATTCGGAGTCTTAAATGTTGTTAGGTGTATGTGCCATTGGATCCACCTTCTTGGACTCTGAATGAAGATAAATTCTTGAAATCTTTTACAAGTCGAACAAAGGCGGTGGTCTTGAACAGGTGATTCATTGCCACCAGTGCTTGTTCAATTGGCTGTATGCTTAATTGATGCCGTTATCTACATATACATGGAGACGTTTGCCCAGGACATGCTAACTGATCGAATTCTATAAACCCACCACTGCAGTCCACACAATCCAACAGGGAAGGTCTTCAGCAAAGAGGAGTTGCTTATTATCGCCCAAGCTTGTCAGAAAATGGACTGCTTTGCAATAACTGATGAGGTAGATCTGCAACAAGCAGTACAAACTGCTCTTCCCCTCTTTCGCCAGCTTTCGTGAACAGACTTCTGAAATAAAATTTCATCAATCTGTTGCCATAATGTGTCTGAATATTTCCAGGTTTATGAGTATATTACTTACAATGAGAACAAGCATATCTCACTGGCTTCTCTTCCAGGGATGCAAGAGAGGACCATCATCACATCCTCACTGTCTAAAACTTACAGTGTAACTGGTGAGCACGATTTGAATTTCTCTGGAAGTTTGTTTTGATGCAAACAGCACTACAAATAGCTATTTGTCGCGAGGTTAAAATTTGACAAAATTACTGTCTGGACTGGATAGGTTGGAGAATTGGATGGGCTTGTGCTCCGGCAAGCATTGCCTCAGCAATAAGAAATATCCATGTCAAATTAACAGATTCAGCTCCTGCACCATTCCAAGAAGCTGCAATTATCGCGTTAACCAGTGCACCGGACTTCTATTCATCTCTGAAAAAAGTGAGTTCTTCATGCTAACCTCCAATGTTTAACAATTTACATGATTATTTCAAATTGAATTCTCGCACCATATAACTGGATTTACTTTGGTAAGGACTATGAGGTGAGAAGAGACTTCATCCTTCAGTTGCTGAAAGATTTTGGCTTTCAGATCAGCTTCAACCCACAAGGTTCAGTCTTTGTATTTGCTGAGCTGCCCAGCTCCTGGCAAGTTTCTGATGTGAGTTCCTATGCTATATCCTGAACTATATCTGAAGCATGAATAGGAGATGCCACTACTATCTGATGATTACGAATTTGGAACGACTAGTGGGCGAAGGAAATTTATTTGCAAGACACCTGTATATGATTGTATTATTTCCGATGGTCTGATTGAACTTACTGGGCATTGGTAGATAATCAAGATGTATCAATGTATTTTTGCAGTTCAGCTTGCATCCATAATATCATATTGATTACGCATTCTAACCAGTGGCATATTAATACACAATGCAGATAGATTTTGTGACGAACTTGATCAACGACGCTGGTGTGGCAACTGTACCTGGATGTGGGTTCTTCCACAGGAATTGTGATGGCGAAAGCTACCATCACCGGTACGTCAGGTTTGCATTCTGCAAGGGCGATGGCACACTGATGGCTGCTGCTCTCAGGATGAGGAAGCTGGCGGACAGCAAAGGAAGAATGTGGCTTACTGGCGGTGGCAGACAGGAAGATCAGACATCCTCTGCCTCTCCTTGATGTGGCTCTGCTTGAATGTGCGCCTTGGTGCTGTTTTGCTTGAATAAATTTGTTCATTTTTCTAGTGTCTGGATAGAAGTTTGATGTTATGCCATGCTTCATTACGAACAATGCAAGAAAACAACTCAGGCAAAGGGTAAGTCTATTTCATTAAGCAAATGAAAGAGGTCCCAGCCTGTGTCTTTGGATACACCTAGCTGTTCTTTATTACAATGCAACATGCTTCTTTATAGATTCCGTATACTTATGGTTAAAGAAAAATGGCGAGGACAGGGCATGGTCACAGCTCCAGCTACGATTGGACCCTGAAACGAATGCATTCTTCAAGGCCTCGATCACAATTCAGGTAGGCAACGGAGATCGAACGATGTTTTGGTCAGATGCTTGGCTTGATGGCAAGTCCATCGAAGACCTGGCCCCAGCACTTCATGGACTGATTTCTGCGAGAGCAAAGAACTCCAGAACTGTGGCACAGGCGATGCACGGGCAGAGATGGATCAGAGACATCTAAGGTGGCTTGACAGTGCAGGTTCTGGTAGAATACATCAACCTTCGCAACCGGATCCAAGCAGTGCGACTAGCTGATGGCCCGGACACCTGCCGATGGAAGTGGACGACCAATGGCGTATACACTGCAGCGTCAGCCTATAAGGGCTGGTTTGGGACCCTTCAACCCGGGGTATGCATCCCCGGGAGGGGCGCCCCACCTGCCTACGTCGGGCAGATTTCCCCGGGAAGAAGAGGGGATCCCGACGGGGGAGGAGGTTCCCAAAGGAGCCCTAAGCAGTTACATGAAGGAAGCATACGCATGCGCGGAGCCTCCAGAATTTAGAAAACATGGGCTCCACCACGGACCAAATTCTTCGTATGGTTAGCATCAAAGGGAAGACTTTGGACGGCTGACAGGCGTAGGCGACATGGGCTTGAGTTCCACAACAACTGCTGGCTGTGTGATCAGGCTCCAGAGACAGGATCTCACGTGCTAGTCAACTGCGTCTTCTCGTGGCAAGTTTACTGGGAGGTTGTGTCTGGGCGGGGAGGCCAATGCCAATTCGTAGCCCACGAGTACACGCTGTTGACGATCAAAATTGGCACGGCTGTGCAAACCGGTCTGACCGGTATGTACAAACCGGTCCGACCCGATCCGACCGGTTTAGGAAACTTCATCAAAATGCAAATTGGACTTCACCATTGCGAAGCTCTCGTCGAGACGATCAAGATGCCTATGTGGAACGCCTAATTTGGACTCCGGATGAGAGAGTTACGACTTTGGGAAGATCTGCACCCGGGAAAACCGGTCTGACCGGTTTCCCAATCCGGTCAGACCGGTTTGGGTCTGAATTTGAGTAGGTTTAGGACTCTGAGTTTTATACCATATTGTAATCGACTCAACGGGGTAAGACCATCCCACCCTATAAATATAAAGGGCCAAAGGCCGATTGAGCATCATCCAATCGATCAAAAACACTTTCGTTTATCTTTTTACTTTTTCTCTTTGCCCTACTTTTCCAATCTACTATTTGTTGTTCCTCCTTCGTCTCTACGTCAATTGAGGGCGTCCTAGGTGGCCTGCCGACTCTAGGACAACCCTGCGTGTGTTGCCCTGACGGGATCCTGCCCGGGCGACATTCGAAGGTATACCGCCGGTTCACTCTGGCAAACCGGTCTAACCGCCCTGCATAGGTGGTCTGACCGCTTTGTGTTGAGGTGCTGCAGCAAGCCCCTCTACGCACTGTTTGTTGGAGGTAACTTGTGCCAACAGATTTTGCGACTCCGCTGGGGACGAAGGTAGATCAATCGGCCGCCATGACCGCTAAACTACCTAAACCCGCTGAGGTTGATGCTGCAAATATTTCAAGGCCGAAAGTTGAACAAACGTCGACTGAAGATCAGAAGGCACTCGCTGAAATCAGAAGAAAGATCCGTGAGCAGAAAGAGCGAGAGATCCATGAGCTGGAAGATGAAGCTGCGAAGCAATACGTGTCGCACTTCACCATGGATCGACAAGGGAACGTCAAGAAAGACAAAGATGTTATCATCGACATTCCTACGCTGAAGGTACAATCCAATGCTCCTTCTGAAATTAATTTAGAAATTGCAAATTTTATTGATGGAGCTGTCAGTGCTAGCTTTAATAATAAATTTGTTGCCATGGGTGAAAAATTTGAATCTACGATTAATTCTCGTTTAGAACACTTAGAGGCCAAATTTAATAAACAATTTTCTGATAAGGATGTTAATGGATCTACTTCTAATACCGAAAATTCTAAAGATCTATCAATTTTGAATGTTCCAAAAATTCACATTGGTTCATCACCAGTCCACCACATACATAGCCGGACTACCATTGGTACTTCGGCTGGTGGAGGGAATACAATGGCTGCTACTAATGCTATGATGCCGCATACGGTTGTGTATAATGAGCCATCTACAAGTGCATATGTTTCTAATAGTTCATTGCATCATATTCCTAATACATTGCCGAATCAAACAACAACATATAGCACACCACAACCCACTCAAAATTGAGCACCACATCTTGGATCAACTAGACCTAGAACCGTTTCGGGGATGGAGGGATTTAGAGAAGAGATACTTGAAATATTTAGACAAACTTTTGGTACAGAGCCTAAAACTAAGAATCGGTCGTATCAAAGACCGTATCCTGAGAATTATGAGTATATTCCATACCCACCCGGATTTAAAATACCAGAGTTTACTAAATTCAGTGGGGATGATTGTAGAAGTACATTAGAGCACATAGGCCAATTTACTATACAATGTGGTGAAGCTGCTTCTAATGATATTTGTAAAATGAGATTATTTCCTTTATCTCTATCGGGTGCTGCATTTACTTGGTTTATTTCTTTGCCACCCAACTCAGTTTATACTTTTGCTAATATTGAAGATAAATTTCATGATTATTTCTTTAATGGTGAAACTGAGTTGAAATTGTCAAATCTTGTATCGGTTAAGCAAAAATCTAATGAATCCGTTTCTGAATATATTAGAAGATTTGGAGATGCTAGAAACCGATGCTATAGTTTGACAATTTCAGATAGAGATCTAGCTGATCTTGCTTATGCTGGTTTGCTTGATGTTCATAGAGAGAAGCTAGATGGTCAAGAATTCCTAGATGTGAGTCGGTTATTGCAAAAAGCTCTGGCTAATGAAAATCGATTTAAAGAATCTAGGAGTTCACAAAAAAACCAATGACAAAAATAATCGTCCTATTTATTATGCATCTGATAATTCGGACGATGAAAGCAATAATGTTTATAGTACTGAATTTGTATGGTCAGCCAAAGACAAGCCTAGCACTTGTGAGTCTCTAAAGCCGGTCCGCAAGAATCGACAAGAACAAGTTAAATATACTTTTGATGTGGCTAAGTGTGATAGAATTTTCGATGAGTTGTTGAAAGCTGAAAAAATTAGAATAATTCATACTATGCCGCCATTAGAAGAGTTGAAGAAACGTGCTTATTGTAAATTTCATAATTCTTATTCTCATGCAACAAATGATTGCAATGTATTTTGGCGGCAAGTGCAATCGGCCATTAATGAAGGTCGTTTGACTTTTCATCCCATGCAGGTTGATACTAATCCTTTTCCTATGAATACCATTGAGATACGAAATCCTAAAGTGCTAATTCGGCCACATCAAGCCGAAAAGGCCGTTGGAAAAAATGTAATCATTGGAGATGATAGGCCTGTTGATTCAGAGGTGATAAAGGTGCAGAAAAAGGTCCCTCAAGTGCTTGGGGGGCAAGGCCAGACAAAGAAGACCGGCAGTACGTCAACCGGTCTGACCGGTGTCTCAGACCGGTCTGACCGGTTTCTCCAGAAAGGTTGGAAGTGCCCCAAGCACAATAAAAAGGTGAAGCCGACCTTCGAGGAGCTTTTGGCCAAGTACAGGAAGGAAGGAGCAAGTCAAAAGCAAGGGAATCGGCCAGGTAAAGGTAAAAAAAATCAAAACATCAAAATGAATCTTGTTCTTGCAAATCTCAAGTGAATTATGCTGCTGCACCTTATTCATATGTTAGATCGACCTCACCATGGTCCTGGTCATATCCTTTATATTATTCACCTTCAGATTATAATAGTTTACATATGCGTTCATATATGATTCAATATACCCCTACATATGTAAGTCATGGTTCAACACAAAGACCATTTATTGTTGATAATAATCTGGTCAGAAATACACCTATTGACTCTACAGGAGATGAGAAGGACAGTAAGAGAGATTCAAAATACTCACAGCCGAGGTGGTGTCCCTCAGGCTTGTCTCATACTCAAAAAAGAAGATTGCAGCGGATACGTAAGCAAGAATCAATGGAGCAACAAGCAAAGGTCATACCAGCAAGGTCAGCAACTACTAAGCAGGTATGGAGGCCAAAGCAAGTCGTTCCTTGAAGTAAAGGGCAAGTTTATGGCCGATAAAACAATTATCGCCCTTAGAGCAATATATGGGCGATGTACTGTTAATCATCGTCTTTAACCAATTTTGATCATTATAGATGTTTTCTGACATGCAATCTTTGCCAGAAAACAGGGGGGCATATGTTGACGACCAAAATTGGCACGGCTGTGCAAACCGGTCTGACCGGTATACACAAACCGGTCCGACCGGTTTAGGAAACTTCATCAAAATGCAAATTGGACTTCACCATTGCGAAGCTCTCGTCGAGACGATCAAGATGCATATGTGGAACGCCTAATTTGGACTCCGGATGAGAGAGTTACGACTTTGGGAAGATCTGCACCGGGAAAACCGGTCTGACCGGTTTCCCAATCCGGTCAGATCGGTTTGGGTCTGAATTTGAGTAGGTTTAGGACTCTGAGTTTTATACCATATTATAATCGACTCAACGGGGTAAGACCATTCCACCCTATAAATATAAAGGGCCAAAGGCCGATTGAGCATCATCCAATCGATCAAAAACACTTTCGTTTATCTTTTTACTTTTTCTCTTTGCCCTACTTTTCCAATCTACTATTTGCTGTTCCTCCTTCGTCTCTACGTCGATTGAGGGCGTCCTAGGTGGCCTGCTGACTCTAGGACAACCCTGCGTGTGTTGCCCTGACGGGATCCTGCCCGGGCGACATTCGAAGGTATACCGCCGGTTCACTCTGGCAAACCGGTCTAACCGCCCTGCATAGGCGGCCTGACCGCTTTATGTTGAGGTGCTGCAGCAAGCCCCTCTACGCACCGTTTGTTGGCCGTAACTTGTGCCAACACACGCTCCATGAATGGTGGTGTTGGCTGAGAAAACAGCAGCCGAGGAGCAGACGGAAGGGACTGGGATTCGTTGTTCATGCTAATCTGCTAGAGCATCTGGAAGGAACGAAATTCAAGGCTCTTCCAGGACAAGTAGCGAGCTGCCATGAGTTGATTAAGCGCATCAGACAGGAGGCTGATCTGTGGGTTCAAGCGGGAGCCAAGCGCCTAGGTAGTTTCATTTGCGAGTAATCGGTATAGGAAAGGCGTTGTCCAGGGGTTGTTTTCTGCTTCGGCAGGTGTTGGTGTGACTGGCTAGTCCTCCGGAGTTTGTACTAGGAAAACATACTTCCATTCTCCTTAATACATTGATATGCAGATCTCCTGTATATTGGAGAAAAAGATTCCGTATACTAGGAAGCAATGCACACAATCTCCACAACGAAGATTTAACAAATAGTGTTCACTCATGTCAGAAACTTAATCTATTGCTAAATCTCCACCCAAATTCTGCGAAAATGTCCATTGCTGCATCTTCAGAAGTAAACGGAACCTTTATTTTGATACCTTCCATCTTTCTCATGCATTCAAATGGTTACATCAAGGATGGACAATATGTGCGGTCGTCTTTAAACATACATGGTTTTGAGTTCTTATAAGTTCACTGTAATGAACACAAACAATAACCATTTGAGGCATTGGTCTGTTCTCTCGACAAAAAAATTGAGACATGTCTCAGGTGAATAAGAGACACTGAGGGCATTCATCAATTAACAGTAAAAATGAAACATTTCCAATTCAGATGATCAGTACCACTGCGGACATTCATCACTTGACAATCCAACAAAAAAAATAATGCAAAATTAATTACTCTGGAAGTTACCAAAATGCTAGAGCTCATACAACCAAAATATTGACCTCTCCTTCAAGCTATATTAGTAATCTGTGAATATAGCCGAGTTTAAACATGATCCTTTCAAACAAGAACATACAAGTGCTCTACATATGCTTAGAACCTATAACCAAAGCACCATGACCATAAACATCAATGTACAGGCCGTCACACATTTTGTTGTAGAAATGCTGTGCTAAACTTGTTTATTGGTTCCCTCATACAAAAGTATGCGATCTTAGAACAGTCCAATTAAAAGATCAAAATAGGTGTGCACCTAGTGTAGTGGGCAGACTAAACTTTCATGGCAGACAATGGGATGGAACTTTGATCCCAAGCCATTGGTGTAGATGGTCTCAAATGCTGCTGTCCTGGGGTCATAGTAGCCCAATGACCAACCAGTGTTGATCAAAATCCGTCCATCTGATGGATCAAAAGCCAATGGTGCAGCATTCTCTGCTAACCTGTCAAGCACTATATGATACTCTATTAACCAGGTACCATCACCTTTCATCATCCACAAGTCGATCGTGTTCTTGCTCTGGTCTGAATAGGAAATACAAAGTGCTCCTTGAAGCTCGAGGATGGCCATATGCCCACTACCATGGGTGGACGGCGGACCTTGCAGGACTTCAAATTCCTGTGTCTCGACATTGAATGCAACAATTTCGTGTCTTTCAGAGACTGGTCCGAGATTAGGATCTACCATCCAGTAGATCTTGCCGTTGAAAAAATTCGGCGGTATGCCAGCTACTGGTCTTGAAGGAGGGTCTATTGAATCCCACTCGCAAGCATGAACGTACTTCATTTTGCACTGCAGTTCATAATATCTCGTTTCCAGGTTCTTCTCTTTGTAGGTGATATGCACCATGACATGCTTGTCAATCTCTGTGTTGTACCCCAACCCAATGCGACCAGCAAAGAATGTACCATCGTTGTCATCAAATTCTACGTGCTCAGAATAACACATGGCAGGATTGCATACGAAATCGTAAGAAGACCAACTCCCAACGTTGAGTCCGTGGCAAGGCCGGGAACATACAAGATCATATCCTGGACGTACTCCATTTTGAATGGTCATCCATTGCTCCATATCCACATAGAAACCGAAGCGAGTATCCACGGCAAACATAATCTGGGGGCTCCTTTTCAAGTTTGCATGGATAGCATGTGATTGGGTAAAGCAATCACTCATCAACATTCCGTGCCACTCACGGCAAACTAATCTCAGCTCTAATACAGAGCGCGTCGGCAGCCATTTGAGGATCTCGAACCAAGCTTCAGTTGTCGGCAATGAGAACACCATGTCCTCAACTGTGCAGCCCACGGGTACAAGGCTCTCCTCTAATAGAGTAAATGCTGGCACATCATCGTTACAACTTCCAACAATGGTATCGTCTGGTGTGAATAAAATCTCTGGGTCACCACCATCAGGGTCTACTGCAAACACCTTGCAAGAACCTGTCGTGAACATGATCTTTTTTCCACCACCTGAGTAATACATACCAATTGGAGCAATCCATAGCGAGTTCAGCAGTATGCGGTCAGACTCTGACCAAGCAGTTCGATCAACACAACATAGCTTCTCCCACGTGGCTAACTCATAATCTCTCAGTACACATACATGTAAAGGGTCTTCACTACCCGGCTCCCCGTAGCAAAGACACAAACACCCATCCAGCTCTGTCATCACGGATTCCATATTCTTGTAACCTGGTGGTGGCAGCAATGAACCGAAGGTCTCATTGCTAATGCTGAAGGTTGTGATGCCACCATCAAAGCATAGGAAGTGCAGATACCCGTTTGAGAAGACGGCTGGGTTCTCCATAACGTAGCACACAGGAGGGTTTTCAGCACTAGGCCTCCAGTAACCAGGGCCGTTGAGGACGAAGACCTCGGTTCTTGCAGGCGCAAAATCATAATCTCCATCTTCAGGTTCAGGATTGGAGAACAAGCGCACTACTTTGTACTCCTTCCTCATTCTGCAGTAACCAAGGCCGTAAGATACCCTTAGATAGAACGGCAGCTTAGGATTATGCCATCTTGATCTTCCGAAGCGCATCATCAATGGCTTCTCGCTGTCGGGAAGAGCTACGGCCTCACCAGTGGAAGGATTGAAGGCGTAATAATAACCACTGTCGGTGCACCGGAGTAGAACGAGGCCGCCGCAGGGCTTGGTGAGAGGCACGGTTTCCCATCCCCGAATTCGTCGGGCATGAGCTTATCGACCGCGCCTCCGGGCTGCCATGAATACAGATAGCCGTCGTAGGAGGATCCAACCGCGGTGAGGAGAAATCTGGGGCGGTCCGGCCGGTTGGCCCGCCGCGCGTGGAGGTCGACGAAGTAATCTGAAGAGAGCATGGCTGACCACGCGCGGGACACGCAGCGGAAGCGCCCCGCCGACTTCGCCGGCAGCCGGGCGAGGATCTCCGTCAGCACCTCGTCGGGCAGATCCTGCACACCGAGGTCGCTGTCGTCCGCCATGGCCAACCGCTTGCCTTCCTCCGTGTCAGGCTCGCGTTTCCCCAGCAGAAGAGAATCGATCGGCCGGCGGCGATGCGGCGCGGTTGCGGTGGAGCCGTGGAGGCCGAGTTCGACACGGCCGGCGGTGGGATCGGATCACTTTTTTTTTGTTGATTGAGACTTGACGGACCTATAAAAATCACTTTTTAAAGTTTCCGAGTCGGATCTACTAAAAAAAATTCCGAGTCGGAGAAGTATACGGTAACATGTAGGTCTAGGAACGGGCAGCAATTTGTGTTTGTTTTTTGTCTGAAAATAAATTGCTGGATGTATAAATAAAATCTCTATTTTGTTGTATTTTTACATTTTTATAGTTCGCTCTACACAGTGTGAAATGAAAGCCTGTAGAAAAGAGTTAACCAAATGATCTGTTTAGCATCTTCGGATCTTCCTATTTTACATTACATTATCGCTACAAGGAACAGAGAGGGAAGAACGGCGACTTCTCCATATACAGCGCCCACCATGCTGATCACCCGGGCGGAGTCACCATTTGGGATTATTTGGTACAACTCAATCTAATTCTAATTCTCTATAGAGCTGATTTTTTGAGAGAAGTGATTATATAGCTGAAAGTGATTATCTATTCTAAATTATCAAAATCGGGATGGAGAATCATTTCATAAAATCAGGAGAAGCTATTTTTTTCCAGCTTCCAGTCTTCTAGGTCATTTCAAAGATCAACCGTTTGGCAGAGCTTCCGAATTCTCTTAGTGCCGAAGTTTCAAAATTTTATCCCCTAATTCTGTTAGGGCCACAGAACCATCGCTAGAATGGTCTGCAAGCTTGCAACGCAGGGGAAATATCCTCTGTGCCCCCTAGGACATAAAAAACATCAGCTCATAATCTCAAAGCATCGAGATAAAACCAACACCCGGCTAACAAAGGTCTTACTTTGCCTTTTAAATGACAGTTTGCAACTTGTATGAATCACGACAATGCCGAACATGGTGTTGGTCGGTCACACGCTGATAATCGTTATACCATCTTCGGTTTCTTTTTTTTAGATCACCAGAAAATTAGAACAACATTGGTACCGAACAGAATAATATAAGCAAAGGTCCTTCGCTGAACTGGCTAAACTTTTTCAAAGACTTGGTAGTAAACTCAATTTTCTCACCAAAACTGACACAACAAAATCATAGTTTTCCAGTTTGGATTGACGTGTGATGTTTTAGTTTTTTGTGTCACAGGGGCACAAAGTGTATTTTCCCTCACACTACAACCCCTTCTAGTGACGTCAGTGTGTTAAAACCTAACAGATCCCTAACAGAATTGGCATGGAGGAAATGAGGGGATAAAATTTTGAAGCCGTGTCACCGAGGAAATTTTATGAAAATCTATGGCGGTAAGGGAAGCCATGTTAATTTTTATTATAGTGAGAGAATTGGCCCCACTTAATAACCCACACCCTAATGCCACTATTTATTATAGGTGTGGACCATTTTTTTCAATCATGGGAACAATATTTTACTGTGTGAAAAAATAATGCCCCATAAGTAAAAAACATGTCTCACAGGAGAAAAATAACATTCCACAAGTAAAGATATTCCACGAGTATAAAAGAAATTCCATTCCATTAGGTTCAGGGTGGGTGGAGGGAGGTTGTTTTCTATTTCTGTGGAAGGAAAGATTGGCGGCAGCGCTGGCCTCCGATTCCAGATTATGGATTGGTTCCATGCTTTGATGGCTAACGTACTTATGTCATGCACGGCGATTTTTCGCCTTATTTTTGCCAGCGAGGTGGTGCCTGTGGCATGTTTGCAACTCATTTGGATTGCCAGTTCATTATGGTTACTGCTTGCGAGCTCTAAGCTGTAACAGTCTCAGGTGAATAAGAACCAGTACGCGACGGGCTGACGGCATCCATCAATTAACAGGAAAAGGAAACATCTCCAGTTCAGATCAGAGTACGTACCACTGCAGACATTCATCACTCAGAAGGTTTCATCACAAATTAAAATGAACCCATATTTATCTTGACTATCAGAAGAGCTGAGTAAATATTACAAGCTCCTTTCAAACAAGATACAACCAAAATACTGACCCTTTCGTTCATACCATGCAAACTCGCAATAATGCAAATTAACATAGGTTCCATGATAAGCTATATCAGTAATATGTGAATTTAGGATACCTGAATTTTAACATGATCCTTTCAAACAAAAGATACAAGTCCGACACATGCCTAGAAACTATAGCCAAGTCTCCATGCCTGTAAACATCAATGTACAGGCGTTACAAATGTTCCTGTAAAAATGCTCTGCTAAAGCCCCCCCCCCCCCCCCGCGTCCGCGTCGCCCCCGCGCGGGCGGCACGGGCGGCCACAGCTCACCAGCGCCGCCGCCCCCTCTCCCAACTCCCGTGCCACGCCGCCGCCCGAGCCAGCGGCCGGAAGCCCGGGTGGCTAGCAAGGACGGCGGCGGCGGGGCTCCATCTCCCTTCTTCCCCTTCTCCGACGGGCGCGGATGTCGAGGCGGGGTAGCGCCGGCGGTCGGCGGCCGGCGGCCAGATCCGCCCCCTCCTCCCCCAGATCCGGCCTCCTGGGGCCCGGATCCGTCGTCTGGGGGTCGGGGCCGCCACCCGGCGGGGGTCGTCGCCGGCACGAGCTCCGGCAGGGCCGGGCGTCCGCGCGGCCTGGGGACGCTCGACGACGTGTGGACGGCGGCGGGCTGGGCTTCCACACGAGCTGTGGCGAGGGCACTCCTGGTCCGGCGGCGCAGCTCCCCCGGCGCGGCGGCGGCAAGCGCTCTTGCCGGCGGCAGCTCGGAGGCTAGCGGGCGCGCGCGGTGCGCGGCCGCAGGTGGCCGGCTCGGGCCCAGCGCCGAGGCTCCCCTGGGCGTGCGGCGGCCGGGTGAAGTCGGCCGGACGGCTGGCCGGCCCGGTGTCGATCTGGGTGTGCCATGCTCCGGGTGCGACTTCTTCGGGGCACCTGGATCTGGGGGTTCAAGCCCTAGATTGGTGCCCCGGCCCCGCTGGTGCTAACCGGAGCGACGGACATCGCGAGGCGGCGGCAGCGTATACCGCCATGGCGGCGGTTCGGTGATGCCTGGCTTCGTGGCTCGCGGCTCCGGTCGGGGGCGGGACGAGTGCGGGCATTTCCCTGATGGTGGCAGCGTCTGGGGAGGTGTCGTCTCCCGTCCTGGCTCCCTCTTACGACTTCTTCATGGCTAGTGGTACCGCCTCCGTTTTCGCGTCACCGACGAAGCCGCTTCCGTAGCATTGTCAAGTCCCCGCCGCTGGGTTCATGGTTTCGATCTCACTTTGTGAAGCACGATGCCGTCTCATTGAGGGGACGGCAGAAGATTTGGGGACAATAGAGGTCCCCAAACCTTCCCGAGGTGTCGGGTATTGCCATCGGGTGTATATGGAACCTAGTGGGCGAGCTTCGGCGGCTGCGATGGTGGGCGGTGGAGGGAAGCGAGTGGGATCGGTCCAGGTGCTCTCGGCTCGTCAGGCGGTGGTCCTCAAGCGACAGCGTTTGCTTTCCCTCTCGAGGGCGTTGCCGGCAGGATCTCGCTCGATGGCGGTTCGTGGAAGCTCTCCGTGGTGAAAACCAAACGTTGGCGCAGTCGCGCCTTTGCCTTCCTGAAGGCGTTGTTTGGAGGTTGTCCTGTAGCCGTTGGTGGTGGAGTCGTAGGATCCGCTGAAGGTCGGGTCCAGTCGATTTGTAATGGTCTCATGGCCCTTTAGTTTGTTCGTCGCGAGTAGTGCCTTGCTATCTCTGGCGCGCGGCCTAGAGAGTCCCGTTACGGGTTTGTTGGATGTTGCTCTTCGAGCGGTTTGGGCTTTATTGTAAACTGGTAATCCCAGTATCCTTTGAGGGATGCTTTATATATAAAGCTGGCTTCGGCCTTTGGGCGAAAAAAAAATGCTCTGCTAAACTCATTAATGGTTCCTTCAAACAAAAGTATGCGATTTTAGAACCGTCTAAGAAGATCAAAGTAGGATTTTCACCTAGTTTAGCTGGCAGACTAAGCTTTCATGGCAGACAATGGGATAGAACTTTGAGTCAGGAAAGCCATTGGTGTAGATGGTCTCAAATGCTGCTGTCCTGGGGTCATAGTAGCCCAATGACCAACCAGTATTGATCAAAATCCGTCCATCTGTTGGATCAACAGCCAGTGGTGCAGCTTTCTCCGCTAACTTGTCAAGCACTACATGATGCTCCATTAACCATATACCATCATCTTTCATCATCCACAGGTCGATCGTGTTCCTTCTCTGGTCTGAATAGGAAATGCAAAGTGATCCTTGTAGCTCAAGGATTGTCATATGCCCACTGCCATGGGTGCATGGCGGACCTTGCAGGACTTCAAATTCCTGTATCTCGACATCGAATGCGACCATTTCACAACTTGCAGAGACTGGTCCGAGATTAGGATCTACCATCCAGTAGATCTTGCCATTGACGAAGGTCGGTGGTATGCCAGCTACTGGTCTAGGAGGAGGATCTATTGGATCCCACCCCCAGCCATGAACATACTTCATTTTGCACTGCAGTTCATAATATCTCGTTTCCAGGTTCTTCTGTTTGTAGGTGATATGCACCATGACGTGCGTCTCAATGTTTGTGTTGTACACCAGCCCAATGCGACCAGCAAAGAATGTATCATCATAGTCATTGAATTCTATCTGGTTACAATAACCTATGGCAGGATTGCATACGAAATCCCAGGATGAGCAGCTCCCAACGTTGAGCCCGTAGCAAGGCTGGGAACAACATACGAGATCAAATTCTAGATGTAATCCAGCACGTCGACCAATCCATTCCTCCAAATCCATATAGTGACCAAAGTAAGGATCCACGATGAACTTTATCTTCGGGCTCCGTTTCAAGTTTGCATGGATAACATGTGATTGGATAAAGCGATCGGTCATCAACATTCCTCGCCACTCCCTGCAAACCAATCTCAGCTCCATAACAGAACGTGTCGGCAGCCACTTGAGGATGTCGAACCAAGCTTCAGTTGTCGGCGATGAGAAGACCATTTCCTCAGTTGTGGAACCCACGGGCACGAGGCTCTCATCTAATAGAGTAAATGCTGGTATATTGTCATCCTGACAAACTCCAACTATGGTATCCTCTGGTGTGAATAAAATCTCTGGATCGCCACCATCAGTGTCCACGACAAACACCTTGCAAGAGCCTGTCCCAAACATGATCTTTTGTCCATTACCTGAGTAATACATTCCAATTGGAGCAATCCAGAGCGAGTTCAGTAGCATCCGCTCAGATTCTTGCCAAGCAGTTCGATCAATGCAACATAGGTTCTCCCATCGGGCTCCCTCGTAATCTCTCAGCACAAAAACATGTAAAGGGTCTTCACTATTCGGCTCCCCGTAGCAAAGACATAAACACCCATCCAGCTCAGTCATCACAGACACCACATTCTCGGAATCTGGTGGGGGCAGGATCGAGCCAAAGGTCTCATCACTAATGTTCAAGGTTGTGATGCCACCTTGGTCGCATAGGAAGTGCAGATACCCATTTAAGAAGACAGCTGGGTTCTTCTCCGCCACTGAGCACAAAGGAGGGTGTTCAATAGTAGGCCTCCAGTAACCAGGTGTGTTGAGGATGAAGACCTCGGTTCTTGTAGGCGTATTGATATGATCTCCAACTCCAAGTTCACCAGCACCGGATAACAGGTGCACTATTTTGTACTCCTTCCTGGTTGAGCAGTAACCAAGGCCGTAAGATACCCTTATGTAGAATGGTAGCTCAGGCTTAGGCCATCTTGAAAATCTCAAGCGTAACGTCATATTCAATGGCTTCCTGGTGTCGGGGAGAGCTAGGGAATTACCGGTGGAAGGATTGAAGACGTAATAACCACCATTGTTAGTGGACCGGACTAGAACAAGGCCGCGGCAGGGCTTGGTGAGAGGCACTGTTATCCCTCTTTCGCTGAAATCGTCGTAGATGAGCTTATCGACCGCACCTCCGGGCCGCCATGAATACAGGTACCCTTCATAGGAGGACCCAACCGCAGTGAGGAGAAGCCTGGGGTGGTCTGGCTTGTTGGCTAGCCGCAGATGGAGGTCGACGAAGTAGTCTGAAGAGAGCATGTCAGACCAGGCACGGGACACGCAGCGGAAGCGACACACCAACTTGGCCGACAGCCGAGCGAGGATCTGCATGAGGACCTCGTTGGGCAGCACCTGGACACCAAGATTGCGGTTCGCCATGGCCACAGCTTGATGCCCCCTTCCTCCTCTGTGTCACACTCGCACTTTCCCAACTGTAGAATCGGCCGGCGGCGCGGTGTGGGATGGAGGGTGAGTTCAACCACGATCGGCAGTGGGCTTGAATCCCTTCGTTTATAGGACCTGTGTAAAAATCATTTTTAGTTTGATTTGATTATTCCTCTTAGATCAATTAAGATCTTATTTATATATCAATCGCCGACAATCTATTCTAGAAATTAATTTGGGGATCTAGGGTTAGGGTTTGGTTTACCTGTGGCCTGTGCGCCTAGAGGCCAAGAGAGAGCTTCGGGGCGACTCTCCAACAGCCGGTGGAGGCGGAAGTGACGGTGATGGAGTTGAGGTAGCAACAACACTGCTGAAGATGCGTGGTAAAGGATCACGATGGGTAGCGGAGGCGATAGAGATGTATGGCCCCAACGAGTTAGTGTCTTGCGGCGGTGACACCGAAGCCAAAGAGGGAGGCCCAGGCAGAGAGAAGGTTGGGGGATCTGGGGTTAGGTTTACCTTTGGCCTGCAGGGAGATTCGCAGTGGCTCGTCAATGGCCGATGGAGGCGGGAGACATGGCGACAGAGAGAAGACGGCAAGAGCACCGCCGGAGTCAAAGGGTAAAGGATCTCGATGGCAGCGGGGGGCATTAGAGATGTTTGGCCCCAATGAATTAGCGTCGGACGGCGGCAAAGGACGATGCCGAAGCCAGGGAGGGAGGGGAGAGCACCGAGACGGTGATGTAGGAGGGGAGGGGGGCTCGAGTGTCGGATATGGTGTCGAAGATAAAGCTCGGGTGTGGATTAAAATAATAGAGGAAGAAAATGAAGAGATAAGGGAGAGAAGACGTGTGTAAACACGATGGCCGACACAAAGCAAAATTCCAATTGACTTTTCTATATAGGCTTACAAATCGAGTACGATAACATGTAATAAGTTTAGAAATGGGCTTTCATGGGCCGGGTCATACTTAAAGCTAATCGGAATTGTTACCTTTTTTACAACTTGTTTCCATTTTTTAAAATAAATTACTAGACCTATAAATGAGGTTTCTGTTTTGATATCCTTTAAATTTTTTATGATTCCACACGATGTGTATCGATTGTATTCTTGGTGGACTCGGACTCAAGTGGCATTGTTGCCAACCATGAATGTGTCGATGTCAAGGACAAGCACCTCGTACCCTGTGGCCAGACTCAAGAGCTTCCAATTCAACTAGTTCTAATTTGTCGTCAGCATGCTGAATAGGCTAAGAGAACAATTCTCTCTCATGTAGGCTTTTGTTAGGCTGTCACATTTGAAGCATTAGGGCAACTCCAACATGGACTCTAAATTAGGCCCTCTGTTTTGGGATTTATGTGTTTGCTCCTATATTTCTATCTGCAAATCATTTCTCCAACTCAAGCATGTAGTTATTTCCTAGATCCCATTTTCTTGTGCACAGGCAATGACATATTCTCCATCCCTTTGAGCAGGTCATTTGTTTTTTCTTTTCTATTCTTTATTTTTATGCTGGCTGAATCTTTCCTTATTTTTGGGTGACCGGCTAAGGGGATGTTTTTTTGGTAGGCATTTATTTCCTTGCCAAGCTAGTATAGCAAGAAGTCTGGACGTTTGGATTTGCAGCAAAAACGCCTTGAAGATTGTGTTAGCAAGATTTGGCTTGCTATTAGGAGAGAGCCTAAGGGCACGTTTGGTACCTTTGCTGGGTACTGTGTTGCCTTGCTGAGCCAGGAGAGCAGCGAGACAAAACGTTTGGATTTAGAGCAAGATTTACTTGGGGCTTGTGCCAGCAAGGAAAGACCTTGCTACCGCCGGAGAGGCAAATCGGCTCGCAAGCGCCTCGTTGCGCGTGTAGGCGAGGCAAGGGCGCAAGGCAAACCTGTCAAAGAACGTGCCCTAGATAGCTCTCCTGGGCTGGCAAACGCCTCGTTGCTCGCGGCAGCAAGGCAAAGCGAGGAGAGGCAAGCCTTGCCCAGCTACCAAGCAGCTTGGCCTTCTTTGCACTTTGTTCTCTCTCCACACAGGTAGACGCATGGCTTGCACCATCAATCTGGTCTTTTTTTCTTTCTTTTTTTCCCTTACTATAAGGACAGTTCCAACCCTCCATGTCATCTGATGTCCATAGAATTTATTAAGATGCCATATAGATAAAAATCTGAGGTGACAGCTAAATTAACGGAGAGAGAAGGAAAACTCAAAGACACGGGTCGCATGCACGACCCGGTTTCGGCGACTATTCCAAGAACGAAGAAACCAACAGTTTCTGCGTTGAGCGCTGCCATCGTTTCTTATCCCCGATTTTTCCTCTTCGTCGTGTTCTGCCTCCCCGCCGCCATGGCCGCATGTGCAACATCCTCTCCGGCGCCTGCTTCTCCTTCGCGTGCTGCCGCAGACTGCACTAGGCCGAGCCCCACGGCCGCCTGCGCGCTCGCTGCTGCGCGAGGCCCGCCGTGCCAGCCCGGCGGTCGAGCTCGTGCTTGCGAGTTTAATCTAGCTAGGGAGTATCCTCAATCTCAGGAGTAGCAACAATCTCAGGGGTGAAGCGTGAGCGCTACCTCCACGACCTCTCCGCGGAGGCATCGTCTCCGCTGCCGGTGGCTAAGCACAGGTACACGCGTTCCTTCTCATGAATTTGCATCTGTACAGTGATCCGTCCGTCACCGTGCTATGGAACCTAGAAATCAAGAAAGAGATATTGCTAATTGGTTTTGTCTCTTTCCAATTTTTGCATATCGAGTGTCCATGTTCTTGAATTATTTCTTTTTCCTTTCCGGCGAAGGAGTGACGGAACTTGAACTCACCAAGGCACTCCAACTCTTCGATTTCCTTCCAAATTTTGCTTCTCGGGCTGTAGCTAGATGGAACAAAAGAACGGAGAAGGAACGAGGTTAGAGATGTGATGCTCGCTGCAACTGTTTGGATTTGGAAGGAGTGCAGTGATAGACCGATGGAGAGCTGGGAGCAGCAGTTTCTTGCTGCCGATTGGAAAGGAAAACAGAGGAGATGTTCGTGCGGTCGCCATGGCCGGGAGACTGCAGATAGGGAGGAGAGAGAGGGCACATAAAGAGCAGGAACATTTATTATAGACCTATCTAAAATTATTTTGGGTTGGGAGCATGGTTTCGAGAGATGATGTCTCGCTGATGTGTCAGAACATCATCTATGGACATCATGGGTTGGGACTGCCCTAACTCAATCTATCAATCTAGTAGCAATGTGGCCCACCTAGCCCAATTTCGTTCCACTATTCCAAATACCCAGTCCATTACTACTGCCCACTACCAATCCCTTGTCATTGGTGTCGTGGCCACGCACAAGCCCAGATACTAACCCGAGCCTGTAACACCCGCCCACCAAAGCTTGTAACACTCCCAGGGGCGTGCACGCATAATCGTCTATTCTGGCTCAACTAGTAAGGTAGTACTAAATATGTGCAAACTCCACTAACGGACCGCTATACATCCAAATTGGGTTGGGTGTTACGTAGCCGTAACTCATCTCTATTGCCCATCAATTGCACTTGAGCCGAGCCCTCCATAAACTCCTCCCGTTTATCTAGCTTCGCCACCATACCGTTGTTGTCCAGGGGCCGAGGCCATGGACAAGTTTGATCAGCTCCCCTTCTACTCCTTTTTGTAAAAAAATCTCCGGTAAGCTCCCATCATTGGTTCAGCCACCGGTTGCTGACGAAAATCCCCATTCTTGAGTTTCCCTTCCTCCGCTCTACCCTGTCCCCTAGATTCGGATGAGGTGCTTTTAATTTGGCTTATGGCAGTGACTATAATTGTTCATTCCATCTGATACTACATGCTAATGGCTTTTGAATGACCTATAATTGTTCATTCCATCTTATACTACATAACTAAATGGATACTGTATTTCTTTAGATGGCAGCAACATTAGCAATGGCAAATGGATCCACATCATCGAGTGATCTATATCGCTACTAAAAGATTATAAAGAACATAAAAGGCAATAAGAAAGGAACCATTATGCACAGCTTTGTGAAGCTTATCAGCAAAACAAAATTACCATCAATCTTATTGATGTGGAACATTATTCTCAATAGAGTCAGAGCAATCTCTATGAAAACATGACACGAGTCCAAAAAAAATGCAAAAAGAAACCGTGAAAAAACATGTCCTATGATGCGATGTAACACTCCAAATTGTGCCAGATAAAAAATCAAGAAAATCAGTTACTTTAATTCAATTTGGATTTTCTCAAAAAATAATTGGTTTTTGAGAATTTTTTCAGCACACTAGTAGGGTCACGCGCGCCACGCGCGTGATATATTCGTAAAAACTTGTGAAGAATAAACGTTATATCTACAACAAAGATGTTCATGTAGCAAGAACATATTAAATTTTTACATTAAGTAGTAGATAAATTCACATCACACATTGAAATTATTGAATAACCAAACCTTAATCCATACCGCAATTAATTCCACCCGAGCTTCAGAACACATTTTAGAAAAGAATATATATTCATAGAAAAAACCTAGTAAACAAGAACTTTATTCAACCAATGTAATTTTTTTTAGCAGATCACAAGAGCTTTATCAAGTCATAAAAGGGTTACAATCAGCTCCAGCCACTTCCAGGAGATGTGGCGGGAAACTCCCTACCTATACCAGTTCTCTTTTCACGTTTTGTTTTCTAGCAAGATTGGCAAGCTTTCAGAACACAATCTATCCTTCTGATTCAGTTCAACTGAGGTCTAAAAAAAAGAATGCAAAATCTGCAGAGAAAGAAGCTGAACACACAGCGCATTCATCAGCATCTTTGCGCCTACATACTCCCTGGATGGTACACATTCTACTTGCTACAACTAATGTTACGTTACAACAACATATCGACTTCAAGATGGCATCTCTCGCTTTATCACACCAGTAGCGTGCTCTAATCAATCAGCAGCAAAGTCAGCAAAATCGCTGCATATCATAATTCTCTGCAACAAATCCAATGACTTTTTTTCTTCAGAACCAGTTCGAGTAGTCGAAGTCTCTGAGCTTCCCGAAATGCTTCTCCACTTCTTGCCTTGACTTGACCCACTCTTCTCTTTGGATGATAGTGGTGGCATCGTCCCTTTTAGTCTGATACAGACATGCAGTGATGATGTCATTAGCCAAACTTACTATTTGAGCCCACTTCAACCAAATACAAGGCTAGATATAAGAAGCAAGCATACTACCTTGTCGATTATTCTAAAAGACTCCCCTCCATCGCGTATCAGTAGCAGGTCGTTTCGCCTATCTCTTTTCTTTCCTTCAGGAACACTAACTTGTCAAACATGGGTGGATATCAGTGACTTAAGTAGGTACTTTATTTATTTATTTTGGTACTTGATGTCACATAGAATTTTCTCAAAGTTCATTAAACAGGGAGAATTACTCTAAAATTCTAAAGAAACACACCTCATGGAACCCAAATTATCAAAAGAATTATTGTTTGAATAGCTTATACAGAACAAGATAATGGATATCTTACCACAACTTTCGTTCTTGTGATTGACCTTGTTTTCGAGTCAATAACATAAATCTCCTCAAAATCAAGGAAAAAATCTGGGTCATCAGCGCGCCTATTTCTGTAGTGTTTGGTTAAGAAAACCTGCAATACATATATTCTGAATATGAAAATCACAAGGCCATAAGCACGACTTCATGTATCATAACATGGGAGAAGCAATCTACCAGTGTCAAACTATGTTGTACATAAACAATACGAACAGATCTTTAATATGTGCTAGGTATTAACAACAGACACGCTTCATACTCCAGGGTATTGTCCTGAGACCAAAGTTTTTTTTTATCACAATGAGCTATCTTAAAAGAAATTGTGCAGCTAATATGCAGAAGAATTAACTTTTTTTAATTACTGCTATAATCCAATCGAACATCGAACAGGAACACTGAATGTAACAAGTTCTTAACTAAGCAGCCAAACATCGACTTATCACAAACTCCACCTGCAAATCATGAAGCAAGCTGTGATCTTTGCGGCATGATCTTTTGAGCTCATTCTCTCTCATCAAGTCGATAGATCCTCCAGGAACTAATGCACCCTTCCTTCTCCTATAGAAAACCACATACTAATATGTCAGGTGTCCACATAAATCAGATTTGACATGCAAGAATGAGCCCAAAATGAAAATTAAATGCTAGTTTGGAATTATTTTCCTAGCGTTCTTGCTATAAGTTTTGGTGAGCCCAAAATGAAAATTAAATGCTTTCCATTTTCCTCAGCTTGTTACTAACATGAAACAGCCAGTCGTGAATTCAAATTGAATCAGTCTGCCAGTTTATAGCATGTCATTAGACTGCTAATTTAGTGCAACTGCAGCTTACCGTAAAATTGACAAAATTAGCTTTCTATCCAAAAGAAGAAAATACTAAGATCTGCTACGAAGTGTGGACACTAAAACAACTAAAACTCTAAGAAGTATTTCCAGTCGTATTTAAAGAAGCTGAGTATTTAAATTTGGTGTCCAAACAAAAACGATCTGCAGGGATGAGGAGACGATCCTCACCTTGGCTGCTGGCATGGTTGAAGTCTGCATGGGCACAGGTGCAGGACAGGAAACAGAACGGTGTGTGGACAGCAGCTGAATCAGAGGCCAAAATATAGTTTGTAGTTTCAACATCCAGATGCCTACTGAAGCAATATCCTGTAAGATAAAAATATAAGCAATTCCATTGGAGCTAACTTGTTAGTATTGGACCAGAACACTAATTGATTAAACTAATTCGTCCATCAAAAGAGTAAAGAAATTACAAAGAGAAAATAATAGGCAAGCAAAGATGGATATACCTGAGACTTGAAAACTCGCAGCTCCTGTGCTCCTACAGTCCTACTGACCAGCCAGTCAAAAGAGTAAAGAAATTACAAAGAGAAAATTATTGTTGAACTAATCAACAATATGATATCCTTACAAATGCATCGTTGAGGTAAACTGGCAAACATACATCACATTGAATCACACTAAAATGACTAGCCTTGAAATACAATATCCTTGTTGTACTTGACAATGCAATATATGCACCTGTAGCAAAGTAAAAGAAAAAACAAATAAATTAAGATAATATGGACACTCATGGAAAGTCTGCGCATGCTGAAACACACAGTATGACATTCCTATGGGCTTTGAACATCTGCACAAGGAAAATCATCATCGAGAGAGAGGAAACAAAGAAAAAATAATATTAAAACTTCCTTCATATAAACACAGCAATACAATTTGGTGGCGTGCATAAGATTATTGGTGCACCCTGGAAGTGCATTGTCAAGCGTTGCAGTCTGCTAACAATATTTATCTATTCCTCCCTCTAAATTTTCTGAACTGAATTGAACAAGAACTACCATGGCAAGATAATCAGGTCCTAATTTCATTATAACTGAAACTTGCAGCCTTTTAGATCAACTTTGGACTGGATTAACCCATCTGAACATATAGCGTATCATGCTTTATTAGTTGCAGATGGCCAAGACAAATTAGGACCTCGAACTACTAATACATAGTAGAAGAATGGGAAAAAAATTACCAATTATGCATATCAGAACACAGCTGCACTACATGTGGCAATATGTTGCCAGTCAATTGACTCCAAAAAGCAATTGGAATTGACCAGATCTTGCAAATGAAAGCAGCCATGGATGCAGATACTTAAACCCACACATTATGTGAAGGAAAAGTAGATTTTTTTTTCTTTATTTAAACCATACGTAATGCCATTTGCTCTGACAATGGGTAACGGTAACATCAAATGATAGTATTCGCAAAACCTATATCCAACATGGCATGTAGAGAGAGTGCAGAATAGCGCACAAAATCAGAAACCTATTTGCAAGTATGTCCAGAGTATATATTTAGAAAAGCTTGGCACTGTTAAAATATTCAGAAGCTAGCACACTGTTGGATATTCTAAATGAAACAAACACCTTGAAATCCAGCTGTAAAAAAATGAGCACATGTAGCAACAATATTTGTGTGCTTCCTTGATATCTATAAATGGGTATTATCCTACTAAGTCCAGTTAACTATCCTTGGAGGAAGAAAAAGAACATATATTAGCAGCATAGCAGACTCTTCTGTGGATAGTAGCTCAGACTAATAAAAACAAAGCTATGCTTCAAGATCATGCAGCACCATCGGCCAAAACTGACGACATACCTTCATGATTCAAAGGAGCACCCGCACGCTTTCCACCACGTGCAGCACCACGTTGGGATGAGCAAGGCCATCTGGCTCCCTCGTTAGGAGGCCTCTATCGTTTTGAACCTGAACATTGAAAGGTGAAAACAATCAAGATCTTGCAACACCACATAAATCAGATTAAACCTGCAAGAAACATGTAATCTTCCATTAAAGAAAGGATATTTAGAATCTTCCCACAACTTCATCAATTTCCCCAATCCATTAGGTATTCACTCGCTCATCTCCAATTATATTAACTCTATGGTATAAAAATAACCGCAAACAGTGAATTAAGCTAACCCATATGTGGTGTCAGGAACAAATGGATTTTAATGTGCAAGAGTGAGAACAAATAGAAAATATCACCGTGAGAAAGACAGGACTCACCGATGAACTCCACAATCAACAACGAGATATTGCATTCTGAGCAATCCCTTACAATTTCCATCTTCCTCACCCACCTAGAAAAAAAAACATAACGGGTTAGATAAAACATTGATCCAGCACAGGGAGATCTAAACCTTCGCATGCAAACCACTACCGAGCCCCAACCAGAAATCCCCCAAGTCACAAAGAGCGGATTAAAAACATCGTTCAGAATAGGCACGAGATCAGGCCTTGCGCGGACAGTCACTGCTCGCGGCACGTCTTGAATTTGCTCTGCTTCCACTTCGCCACCGTCCAGTTGCCCTGAAAAAAAATAGGAACCCAGATCAGATCAGTGCGCGGCACAATCAAATCCAATCCAATCAGGAACCCCTCAGACCCGAATCGAATCACAGAGCTCAACACAACACCCACAGGCAATCAACCCCCTCTTACTCACCCTCTTCTTCGCATCGCGGTGGCGCTGTGTCCCATCTCGCCGGGGTGGTGTGGGGTTTGGAGAGAGCTGCCTCGCGGGGTGCCGTCGTATCTGGATAGGAAACAAGATTCTTGCTGGGACTAAAAGTTCCTCAACCCGGAGAAAAGAACTGAAAATTGCATGTACGGTGAAGAAATAAATCTAATCTAGGAAATCGGCAGCTAAAGGGAACCGGATTGAAATTAAACCTGTTGGCATATAGGCAGATGCACTTGGGTGGATCCCATGCAGGCACATCGGGAGCTCGTCGTCGTCGAACTCGAGGAGGCAGACCAAGCACTCTAGCATGTCCTCACGGTCTGGCCTTAATTGGTTGAACCTGACAGTGACTTTGTTGAAGGCATTGTTTGGATTAAGATGAATTACTCCCTCGTGAAAACATTTGATCTGGTCTTAATTGGTTGGGTCATTACAACGTCGGCACGTGCGCGTGCCGTCTCCTCGTTGGAGGCGTTGTCTCGGGAGCCTACTTCATAGTCCAAGAGTTGCTTTGGTTTGTGAAGCGTATGAAGATGAAGACGCTTGTGGTAGTTTGCTAGGTCATGGGGCTCTTATTTTTTTGTTTCTTTCTCATGGGCTGTGTGCATCTTAGTTATGTAGAGGCCGGGTTGAATCTTATATAATTGTATCATCTCGATGTAATTGTTTAAGATCAATAAAGCTTCTCTTTTCAAAAAAAAATGTCCTCACGGTCGTCCGCGAACGGTGCCGCGGCAGGACCACTTCCACACTGTCCACCGCATGCTGAGGTGCCACTCCGCTCGCCATCGCTTTGCTGCCATTTCCCACCATGCCCTTCGCGGCCTCGGATCTAGGCCTCAGATCTGCAGGCGAGACGCGAGAGAAGTAGAACGCACGCGTTTCAGATGGGGCGGCGGCGGACAGAGCTGGGACAGGAGGGAGGCGAAGAGCGCACGAGGGGACGGGAGGGAGCGCAGCGCGGCGTAGGCGACTCACCGCGGACGGGGCCGGATGCGGCGGAGCACGAGCAGGAGCGCGCGCGTCTTCCCCGTGGCGGCGCCCTCGTGGAGGAGCGACGGTAGCGCTGGCGCCGGGGCCAGGAGCCGGAGGAGGTCCGATGCCTGCGCGCGGCGGCAGGGCAACGCCTCGAGGAGCGCGTCGATGGCCCTCCGCTCATCCTCCCCCTCCTCCTTCGCCGCGGCGGCGGAGATAGGGATGAGTTGGCGCCTGGGCCTGGATTTCGATGGGGAGGTCGGGGAGGCGGGATCGGGCGCGGAGCCGGCGGAGGAGTGGGTGGTGCGACGCGGGGTGACGGGCTGCGACATCGCGGGCGAGCGGCGAGGGAGGGGCGGCGGCGGCTCGAGCGAATAGGGAGGGGGCGCTGCAGGCAGGACGCTCCGGTGCTGCCCCCGGAGGTCATAACGGAGATCCTCGCCCGGCTGCCGGCCAAGTCGGTGGGGCGATTCCGCTGCGTCTCCCGCGCGTGGTGCGCCATGCTGTCGTCGGCCTACTTCGTCGACCTCCACTTGCGGCGCGCCAACCGGCCGGACCACCCCAGGCTGCTCCTCACAGCGGTGGGGTCCGACTACGACGACCATCTCCACTCGTGGCGGCCCGGTGGCGCGGTCGAGAAGCTCATGCCCGACGATTTCTCGGATGGGATAATCGTGCCTGTAACCAAGCCTTGCCGTGGCCTTATCCTAGTTCGCGGCACCGGCAACGGCGGCTACTTCGTCTGCAACCCTTCCACTGGTGATGTACTGGCTCTCCCAGATACTGAGGCGCCGATGAAGATGACTTTGCGCACAAAATTGTTTCAACACCCACCACCTTTCTTCATTGATGTGTCTTATGGCCTTGGTTACTGCGCAATGAGGAAGGAATTTAAGGTAGTTCGTTTGTTCTGCTACCCAGAGAATGAAACCAGCATGGCAAGATCCACAAGCTGTGAGGTGTTTGTCCTTGACAGGCCTGCATACTGGAGGCCAACAGCTGAACAGCCTCCCTTGCGTTGGGTGGAGGAGGAGAGGCCAGCTGTTTTCTTAAACGGGTGTCTACACTTTCTTTGCCGTGACGGTGGCATCCTCACTTTCAGTATCAGTGATGAGACCTTTGGTTCGTTACTACCGCCATCAGGTTTTGAGGATGCAGCATCTATGATGACAGAGCTGGATGGGTGCTTATGTTTGTGCTATGGAAAACCAGATATTGAGCATCTTTGTCATGTATGTGTGCTAAGAGATTACAAGGAGGCCCAGTGGGAGACTCTGTGTTGCATCGATCGAACAGCTTGGCCAGGATCTGAGCGCATGCTACTGGACTCGCTATGGATGGCACCATTAACCAGATATTACTCAGATGGTGCAAAAAGAATTATGTTCTGGACAGGTTCTTGCAAGGTATTTGTGGTAGACCTAAATGGCAGTGCCCCACAGATTTTACTCACTCCAGATGAGACTATCATTGGCAATTGTGAGGATGACAACATCCCGGCACTAGGTCTCTATGAGGAGAGTCTTGTCCCTGTGGGCCACACAATTGAAGAGATGATTTCCTCATCGCCAACAGCTGAAGCTTGGTTTGACATCCTCAAGTGGCTGCCGGCCCGCTCTATTCTGGAGTTGAGCTTGGTCTGCCGGGAGTGGCGTGCAATGATCATGACAGATCACTTTATCCAATCACATGTTATCCATGCAAACTTAAACAAGAGCCCGCGTATCATGTTCATCATGGATCCCCGCTTTGGCATGTATGTGGATGTGGAGAAATTCACTGATGGGCGTGTACCAAACTTGATTTCCAATCTTGTATGCTCCCAGCCAGTCCATGGTCTTAATGTGGGTAGCTGTGCTTTCTGGGACTTTATATGCAATCCTGCCATTGGGTACTGTAAGCACATATCGTTTGATGATAATGATGGCACCTTCTTTGCTGGTCGCATTGGGTTGGGCTATGACTCTGAGACTAACATCCATGTTCTGGTACATATTACCTACAAAGAGAAGAACCAGGAAACAAGATATTATGAGCTGCAATGCAAAATGCGATATGTGAATCAGGAGCAATGGCACCCACTAGACCCTCCTCCTAGACCTGTAGCTGGCACACCACCCACGTTCGTTGATGGAAAGATCTGCTGGATGGTAGAGCCAAATCTTGGCCCAGTTTCTGCAACATGCGAGATTGTGGCGTTTGATGTCAAGACAGAGGAATTCGAAGTCATGCAAGGTCCACCATGCAGCCATAACTGTGGGCATATGACCATCCTCCAGCTTCAAGGTGCACTTTGTGTGGCTTGTTCGGATCAAAGTGTGAACACAATTGACATATGGATGATGAAAGATTGTGGCCTCTGGTTAATGGAGTATCATATAAAGCTGAAGAAGTTCTTGCCAGATTACTTGTCGGAGAATACTGTGCCATTGGCTATTGATCCCAAGGATGGACGGATTTTGCTCAATGCAGGTTGGTCATTGGGCTACTATGACCCCAAGACGGCAGAAATTGAAACCATCTATACTGAGAACATCCCAGAACATGGCTTCAAGTTCTGTCCTATTATCTGCCATGAAAGTTTGGTCTGGCCGTTTTGCCCGTCCTAAGCTGGGGTAGGTGAACTCTTACTTTGTAAGTACTTCTTAGGCTGCTTTTAGGCTTTGTTTTATTTTAAATAAATACACAGTCATCAATGGATTGTACTCCCTCCAGTTTGGTAAAAGAAGTGGTTTAGGACAGTGACACGGTCACCAAAGCACAACTTTGACTTCTTTTCTATAAAAATATTTCTTAAAAAGTTATATATGTATAATTTTATAAAAGTAATTTTCAAGACCAATCTATTTATATAATTTTCACATTTCCAAACCCAACGACTTAAATGTTATTCATGATTTATATTCCCAATGTTTGATTCAAACCTTGTCCAAAACGACTTGTTTTACCAAACTGGAGGGAGTATAACTTTAGATTTATTGCATCCTCAAGATTCAAGAAATCTAGTATTTGTAGAAGTCTTATGGTATTATAGTCAAGAACATTAGCTCTAGTTTTCTAAGCATCTCTGAACATAACATTGACCTTCTTGGAAATGATAGCCTAATAACTCAACTTATGCATTCATAGATTAGTGGCAGCGAACGACATTAATTGGGTTTGTCATGAAATCTATCTTCATTGTATTCATGGTATGAAGAAATATGTTCGATGTTTGAGTTTGCACAAATACTGCGAATTGTTAAACCAAACAAGGGTAAATCATTTTCCGTTAGTGGTGATACTTACAATTTCATTAGTCTGGCAGTATTTTTGTGCATGGTATGCCCAACAAATACAAAACAATACCACATTAACTTAAGAGGATCCGAAATTGAACCTTTTGACAGTGTTAACACAGTTGATCGAAAGACCTAACCTTTTGGATATGAGCTGAGCTAAGGATTCCATTGCTAAAGTTAAAAATGTTTTCCGTAGGTTACTAGTATCATCAATTCCCTTGTTGAGTTTAACCATTATTTTATTCCTTCAATCCTATTTTCAATTTTATTTATCCCTTTATTTCCGAACTCTGATTCCCCTCATTCTGTTGTTTGTATGGCGCAGAAAGGGAGGACAAAGCACTGCTGATGATTCTACATAGCTGAATCTATGTGGGTACCTCGTATATTGCCTCATGATCCCATTTATCCTTGGTCTGTAATCAGCAAGACTAGTGGGTTTGAGTTATTATCTTGTTGGTGAATGCTTTGTGCCAGCAAGGTTACTTTAATTTCTTTGACTTTTCACAATGTTTTCATGAGTTGTGCTGCAAAATTAGCATATATATTTATTTTTAAAAGTTGTATGGCTGTCGGAGGACATTCAGGGATAAGGAAATGCTAACCCGACAGTTGCACAGAAGATGAGTAAAATTCGCACAATTTTTGGTTGTAAGTCGACATTTGGCTTGTTTGGTGTCCTTGCTGATCCTTTATTTAGAAATCTATTTAGTCTTTTGTTGAGTTTGGAAGTAGGTAAGTCTGTTTCTCTCTATTTTATTTGGGAGTGATGAATGGTCTTGGTTCTATTCACCTGGGTTGGACAGGTCTTGATTTTGAAAACATGTATATATTTTTGTGATAGAGGTGTTGTTGATTGTTTAGAGCTTCTCATTCAGCTACGTCGGGAGATGTTATGTAATGGAAGAGTCATTCCTAGCGCGTTTGGGTTCTGAGCGAACAGCCAGAGCCAAACATGAATTGTATTTTGTGAGATTTGGGTTTGAATGGGAGGTCATCTATTTCGATTGGTGAACCAAACTGGGCCATACGACAATTCAGCGGTTGATATCAGTTGTCAATACTTAAACATCAGGTGCTTGTAGAACACAAAATTATTCTTCAGTATCTGTTGGTTAAACATGTAGAAGATTTGCCATAACAGGTTTGGTTTGGGACTAAGTGCCTGTTGTTTGTGGGGGAAATCAGCGACTACTGCTTGTTGTCTCAATCTCTGTTTTTGGCCGTTTTGGTAATCCGTGGAAGTGTTCAACAATTATCTTGTGGTTTGAAGCGAAGTGCACTTTCTACTCACAAGTGCTATTTCGTCTACTCCGTATATGCCCGTCCCCAGTAGACAGGCAGATATAGCAGAACGCGACTAGCGGACTGGGCCTAATCTTAGATGGGCCAGTCTCGTCCAACAGTTCTCACACGGTTGCCTCTCCAGCTCAAGCTGCTTGCTCCGCATCTACCCGCTCGCTCTGCAGTGAGCGTCGCTGAGTCGCGCATGTGGCTGCGCCGAGGGTTAGCTATTTCCTCAGGCCCTCTCCAACGGTCTCGGCGAAATCGCCGGCTGACATGGCGACGGGAGCTAACGTGGAGGTGAGATAAAATGTGTGGGACCCACACGATGGAATTATTTACCACCTCTCTCGTTCCCCACGCACCCGACACAGGCAGCCCTACCCACACGGCAAGCCCTCAGTCGGAGCTAGCCCAAGCTCCGGCCGCATTCCCGCCGCCGTCCTCCTCACTGCTGGCCAGCTGCGCTGCAGCCTCGCCTGCGCGCCAACAGGGTGAGCCCGTTCCTCCCCCGGTCGGCAGCCTACCAGCGTCCTCTCACCGCCGCCCAGCAGCCCCGCGAACGAGCTGCTCCGCCACCGGCCCATCAAACTCTTCCTCCTCGCCACCCAGCTGCGTCGCGAGCGAGCTGCTCCACTGCCGGCGTCCTCCTCATCACCTCCCAGCCGCACGTGTGGCCCAACCGTCCAGCCTCCCGGCCTCATGCACACCGCCATGGCAGGCCCTTCCGCCGCCGGCCGCCGATAGCGCCGTGGCCTGCCGGATCTCGTCACCGCAGCGCTTGCAGCGGAGCTGAGGAGTTCGCCGCCGACCACCTCAGCGAACGCCCGGCGCACCTCCGTTTAACTACTACTAGTTGAGATTTGAGAAGAAAGCAGAAGCGTCTCAGAGGGCACAACCATCTCGCACGCAAGGTGTTTGTGGGAATGTTCCTCCGGCAGCTGCATCACGAAGCGCGGCGGCAGTGCGCACCCCACCCTCCCCTGGAGCTTCCCGGCCTCCTCTATCTCCTCCGCTCGCTGTCCATCATCCCTTCCGACGACTCGGCCGATCTGCCGCATCGGTCCCCACCTGTGCGAGTCCAGGTGCCCCGAAGCTCGCCTTGCTCCAGTTCCGGGCCCCTTGGCTCCAGCTTCCGCATCGACGTGGTCGATTCCGATATTTGGCCCGCGTCCTTGGGTGTCTTGCCGGAGCCTGCGCGCGCCAGCGAGTTCATAGATGACTTTCAGCAACATGAGGGCGATGAGGTGCGAGACTCGGACGATGAGATCGATGACATGAGGCACCGTAAGAAGCTGTTCTACAAGCTGGACAGGGGGTCGCGGGAGTTTGAGGAAAACAACGTGCCCTTGCGCCGCAGCAGGAAGAGGGAGAAAGCCAAGGCCAAGGACTCAAAGGAATGCAAGAATGCTGAGCCTGCTAAGCCTGTTTCTACCGATGTTCCAAAGCTGAAGAAGGCAAATCGCGCAGCACGTGAGGACGAAGTGGTTGAGGCGAAGCGGGAACGGGTGCCAACGTTCAACCAGATGACTGATCCTTACCACCACCCTTTCTGCCTTGACATACATGTCACCAAGGGGTCGGTGCGTGCTTGCTTCGTGCACCGAGTGACCAGCAGGGTGGTGGCCGTTGCACACTCCATATCGAAGGACATGAAGTTTGATCTGGGTTCGAAGAAGGGTAAGGGCATGAAGGCCTGTGCAGCTGTTGGCTCATTGCTTGCGAAGCGTGCGATAGAGGATGATATTCACAATGCAGTGTACACACCAAGGAAAGGGGATAGGATTGAAGGGAAAATTGAGGTTGTGTTGCGGGCAATAATTGATAACGGAGTTGATGTGAAGGTGAAACTGAAGCAAAGAAAGCAGATAAAGGTATTCCATAATTGCTAATTGTTTCATTTCATTTGTACAGTGCTGAGATTGAATAGATTTATTTTCCTGTCAGGTAATCAAGTGTTACATAGTGTATTGCAGTACTTCAAAATACTATTTTGTTGATGCTCATGTGTGTTACACGTATAAATTGAAATTTGAGCGAAGCTGGGGTTAGACCATAAAAATGCAAAAATGAAAAGAAACAGTTACCTAGTGAAATTTTGTTTATATGTGGACATAAATATATATTGTTTTGTTATAAAGCCAATTTCTATTTTTCTATAAGAAAATAATTGAGCTTTGCTAAAAAGAATGAAAAGGGCAAAGCTTAGGTGCTAACAGTATTTTGACACTGTAATTAGTGTCATGGTTAAAATTATGATAAGCTATCATGAAGTAAACTTTTCAGTTCCTAAAAAGAAAATCGGGTGAATCTGGCTTTTAATCCAAATCATGAACATCCACTTTATTTTATCTTTTTTTCTTTGTTGTGAACACCTGATTTTATCTTGTAAGACCTATATCATGTATTGTCTTTGTGGATTTCAAATTCTGAGCCCTCTTTGGCCTTTATATTTCGAGAAAACTTCCGTTAGAGAAGTTTGGTACATGACGGCAGAGACCTGCAAAACTCTTGTCAACCTGTATAAAATGTGGGCTTCTGAGTAATGCCACCTTCAAATTTACTTATCACCTGGCTGCTGCTTTTGTGGCCAAGCTTTTGGAACAGAAGAGATTTTAGTTTAACTGTTGCTAAGTTCACAAGGTGCATATGATGCTTGCCATTTTACCATATAGAGAAGTGAAATGTTCAGAATGCTGTTTAGCATACCGATTTCTCTTGTCTTCACCCGACATTGTAATGCTGAGGTCTTTTGTTCTCAATACATTACTCTGCTCACATGATCATAGAAAAATAGAAATATCGATCGGTTTCTTTGCAATGGGAGTCATCAGTGTTACAATTGCTACGGCACTGCCGCCATTAAGAACCCACAATGCTTGACCTCACTGTTTCTTTTACCTTTACTTGCAGAATACAGTGGTGGTGCAGCAATATTAATCCCGTTGATAGGTCAGCGTCAGCTATTGCTCAGCGCAGCTGACTAGCATGAGCCCAAATGCGTCGAACCCCATCTAATTTTGTCTGCAAAACTGACTGAAAGAGACACATGCAGCTGATGGAAATGTGTTCGGTTGTCATAAATGGCCCTAGCGTTCTTGTTTTATGTATGAGTTCGTATATCACCTGCTTCACAACTCCACCATTCAGCGAATGCTACAGGCATAAACTCAGGTTCTGATGGCCATTTGTGCCCAGTCCATTGCTGACGAGACGAGCTCCATTGTGTAATTCATCCCTGAATTGATGCACACAACCTACAGCATGTATGGGCAATTGGGCACTCGCAGCCACAGTTGACAGTTGTAGTGCTACTTGTGCCATGGAAACAAATCTCTGCTTGTACCTGACAATCTGAGATGTTAACTGTCGAGTGCTATCAGAAACTTGCCTGCCTTGCGCTTCTGTTCTTCTCCGCGAGCTAGACACCACCATTCGTGGAGCATAGCGTGCGGAATGTTTCCGTCTCACTGAACACTGATGGTGCCGCATCAAAAATTCAGGTCGAACCGTCGAAGAATACACTGCTGATGCAGCATGATCGGTCTCCCGTTTCATCTCGAAATTCAGGTCGAACCATCGAAGAATACACTGAGATGGATCTTTTTCCAAAATCCTGTCATTCTGAAACCCCACAGTCGGGTTCGTCTTTGCTCGCCGCCCGCCATCTCCGCTCCATATGACACCGCACCGCTCAACCACCCTCCCTGCCGGCGAGCCTCCGCCCTCCGCCTCAATCCACCCAGCGCCTGTGGGCAATCCCCCCGAATCCATCACACCCCCCATGCCGCTCGCCACGCTGCTGGCCCACCTCGCCGCCGGGCGCTTCGGCCGCGTGGTGGACCTCACAAGCGGCGGCGCGTCCACCGCGGCGGCCGCGCACCGCGCCCTGCACCTCCTCCTCCGCACCGCGCCGCTGCCCCCTCTCCCGCACCTCGTCTCCCTCGCCCGGTGGTCCCGCGCGCACTTCCGCGCGCCGCTCCCGCTCCGGCTCCACGCCCTCCTCCTCGCCCGCCTCGCCTCCCGCCGCCCCGGCGGCGGCGGCGGGCACTACTCGCTTCTCCGCTCCGAGCTCCACGCCCTCACGGAAGCGCGTCTCCACTCCCCGGCCTCCATCCTGCGCGCCCTCCCCGCCCCTTGCCCATCCGCGCCGCTCATCGCCGACATGCTCGTCCTCGCGCTTGCCCGGGCCTCGCAGCCGCTGGCCGCATACGACGCATTCCTCCTCGCGGGCGCCGACTACCCGCGCCACCGCCCCTCGGCCTTCTCCGTCAACACCCTGCTAACCGCCCTCGTCCGCGCCGACCGGGTCGACCTCGCCGAGAGGGCGTGCAGGGCGGCGCTGCGGCGGCGCGTGTCGCCGGACCTGTACACCTTCAACATCGTCATCTCCGGGCTCTGCAAGACCGGTCAGCTCCGCAAGGCAGGCGACGTCGCCAAGGACATCAGAGCGTGGGGGCTGGCGCCCTCGGTGGTCACCTACAACACTCTCATCGATGGGTACTTCAAGTGCTGCGAAGCTGGGAAGATGTACCATGTTGATGTGCTGTTGAAAGAGATGATCGAAGCTGGTATTTCTCCAGATGTGGTTACATTCAGTGTGCTTATTAAGGGCTATTGTAAGGAATCCAACATTACAGCTGCAGTGAAAGTCTTTGAGGAGATGAAGCAGCAGGGGATTGCCGCAAATGTGGTGACATACAATTCGCTTGTCGCCGGGCTCTGCACTGAGGGGAACATGGAGGGAGGCATGAAGCTGATAAAAGAGATGGAGGAGTTGGGTTTGACATGCAATGTGTCTATCCTGAACTGTGTCCTGAATGGGTTTTGCAAGAAGGGCATGATGGTGGAAGCCGTGGATTGGGTTGATGGTATGGCAGGGAGTAACATTAAACCCGATGTAATTTCTTACAATACCTTGGTCGATGGATACCGGCGTCTTGGAAAGATGGATGAGGCAGTGGAGGTAAAGGAGGCGATGGCAGGGGAAGGGATTAGTCCAAATGTTAGCACGTATAATTGCTTGATAGCAGGGTTTACCGGTAGCGGGGATTGGAGGAGTGTTTCAGGCCTTCTAGATGAGATGAAGGAGAAAGGTGTAAGAGCAGATGTTACGACTTATAATGTGCTTATCGGTGCGCTCTGTGGCAAAGGTGAGGTCTGGAAAGCAGTAAAGCTCTTGGATGAGATGTTGGAAGTTGGTTTGGAGCCACAACATCCGACCTACAATACCATTATAAATGGGTATTGTGAGAAGGGGGACATTAAGGCTGCCCATGAAATTAGGAGAAGGATGAACAAACGTAATAAACGGTCGAATGTGGTCACATACAATGTGTTGCTCAAGTACTTCTGCAAGATGGGGAAGATGAAGGAGGCTAACGAGCTCCTGAATGAAATGTTGGAGAAAGGTCTAGTTCCAAATGGGGTCACTTATGAGATAATCAATGCAGGCATGGTAGAGAAAGGTTTTGTGCCTGATATAAGAGGATACACAGCAGATCTTTCTAAAAGCTTGGCATCTTCCTGAAAGGTATGTTCTTTTAGTGTACTAATATAGTTTGGTTGAAATTTCTGTAATGTAGGTGTGAGTTTGATTTCTGCTAGGTCTTATTTGCCTTGTCTAGATTTGGGTTTGGGATTGTGATTACTTCTTGAGTTACGAATTGCGATCCCTATTTCTTCTAGGTCATATTTTGTGTTGTCTAGATTTGGATGTGGAATTGTGGTTTCTTTTTCTAGAACTGGATCCTTATCTATGCTAGGTCATGTTTTGCCATGTCTAGGTTGTATGTGGTCATTTCATTTATCTAGGTGTAATGTCGGAGTGAATCTGTTATAATTTAGTTTGAAATGTTCATGTGCTTTCTCTAAACATGAGGCACGATGCAGTGGACTTGAGGATTGGATTAAAACGTTTCTCCTACCTTCATTTTACAGACCAATGGATCTAAGAGTGGTAACCGGGTGTGTCTCCTAGTCACTATGCTTCTTAGGCCCTGTTTGTTTGGCTTGTAGATTATATAAGCTAGATTATGAGCAATGGATAGTATAGTAAAAGAACCAATATGGGACCACAGATAATCTGAAATAATCTACCCATGTGCTGCTTATTTCAGATTATTTGTGGTCCTAGATTGGAGTTTTATTATACTACTCTTGAATTATAATCTAGCTTATATAATCTACATGGATTATAATCTCAAACAAACAGGGCCTTAGTTGCCACAAGATTTGCATTTTTTTTTGTTTCTCAGAATATTGATATTACAGGTATACAAATGATGTGTCTCGGTTACTGACCATTTTGTTTGTTTTATTACAAAATTACAAGGGACAAAAATAATCTGATGAAGTTATTCGTTAATGCTGTGTAGAAGTCTAGAAAATTGGTCATGTTTTGGGACTGGAGATGAAGGCATTAAAGGCCGTCTGGCATTTCTTTTTACTAGATACTGCAAAGGTACTTATTTATGTTTAGTTGGTTTCCAGGAATCACATATCAACCATCTATGCTCTACAGAATACACGACATCGTTGCTTGACCCGCATATCATGATGCTAGCAGCCCACAAGTTTCATCAGTGAAGGACACTTCGCTTATCATGAGATCAAGGCCTGCACACCCCTTTGGTCCTTTGTGTTGTTTGTTACAATGTGGGTTGGTTGATGGCAATCTCTTGAGAAAATGTGGTGCTGGAGGTTAGCATCATCAATCCCAACTCATGTTGTTGCTGTGATCAAAAGTTGCATAGAATTCTGCATCAAGGCAATAATCTTCACGAGAAATGGAGCTTTTGGCAATTCCCTTGAGAAAGTTGCCGGTTCCCACTAGTGTGTCAGTATTTCTCGCAAATGGATCCATCCCAGAAGCACAACACCTTATTACCTTGATGTTTGGTCTAGTAAGCAGGCCCTTTGTACAGTCCTTGATTCTGTATTTTACTATGTGTTAATATTGTCAACTGACCAATATTGCGATGAACATCGATCTTTTATGATTCGACTGGACAAGAAAAATATACTTGTCACAATATAGATAAATTTGATCCTCCATGTTTGTCTCTCCTATGGCACCAACACCATGATGGGCACAAAGTAAAAAATAACAAGGGCATTTTTTGTCCCACTAACAAGCAGGGTCCGCTCGTCGTAAAAAATAACAAGGGCCAACAGGGATTCAAACTGTAGTCTGGTTGCACAAAATAGAAATAGCAAACCATCAGGCTATCAAAAAAAAAACTCGACTATGGTGGAAGACTCACAAGTTTTATTAAATATTCTCTACAACTCTTGATAAGATTTGACATGTTTAAATTTTCAAATTTGGAAAACTTTTTTGACCGGAAGACCAAAATTTTGCGAAATTCATTGATTTAGACGGGGACGAAGAAAAAGAAAAAATGAAATTGAAAACCTGTCCACCTATCCTATCAACACCAACAAAGATCCACAAATCACAATGCAGATATCACGTAAACCATTAGCTTGGTATCTGGTGTTACGTGGTGTAAATATCTTTTAGCAAACCAAGTGGACCAACACATTTCAGAACAAACAACCTATCAGCTAGTCTAACTGTTAGCACTTCAGTACAATACAAACAAAAGAAGCATAGGCCAACCAAATAGTTGTCAAATGGCAGATCAAACACGCTTTATAGTGCAGCAGGGAAGAGCAATAATTAGAACGCCTTGAATTGGGACACAAATCTGTCAAAAATAAATAGCCACAACTGCGATATCAAGGTTGAGCCAAATTTCATGAGATTTCAAAATGTGGTATAGCATTACTTGACAAATTCATCAGAAACAATCAAACAAGCACAATTCTCAGCTTATGCGCACTTCGAGAGGGTGTTCATAGCCCAAAATGTTCGGAATGCTGTTCTAGTAAAATCGATTTCTCTTGTCCTCATCCAGCATTGCAATGCTGAGATCTTTGGTTTTAGGTACATTATTTTGCTCACAGGTCAGCTACAGCTTTGTAGAAAGTGAGAAACACAAAAATATCAATTTGTCCCTTGTTGCAATTATTATGGCAATGCGGTCATTAAGAAACTACAATGATTGACCTTATCGTTCGCTTGACTTACCAGCCAACAGCCAGCAGTGTTTTTCTCTCAGCAAAAACCAGCACCAGCCACCAGCCAGCCGAACAGGCCGGTACAATGGTGGTACACCAAGATCCGTTCCCAGGCCCTGACAGGTCAGCTATTGTTCAGCACATCTCCTCATTAGCACGAGCCCAAATGCTTCAAAACCCATCTTTGTCTGCAAAACTGACTGAAAGAGATACAGGGAGTTGATGGAAATGTGTGCGGTTCACCTAGATGGCTCTGTCGTTCTTGTTTCATGTACCCATGTATGTATCACCTGCTTGGCTGCTTCACAACTCCAGCATTCAGCCATAGCCAATACTACACACATAAACTCAGCATGATTAATGTCTGTAGTGCCAGTCTGTACTGAAGGCATTTGTCCCTAATTCATTGCCGACGACTCAAGATCCAGTGTAATTCATATCTCTAAATTGATTTTCTGAACCGGATATCTCCGAATTGATGCACACAACTTGCAGCACATATGGGCCAATGGGCACTCACGGCCACAGTTATAGTGCTACGTACTTGTCAATTTTTCAAAATATAGTGCTACTTGTCCAATGGAAACAACAAGCCTATGCGTGTATCTGAGAATCTGAGATGTTAACTGTCAAGTGCTATCAGAAACTTGCCTGCCTTGCATTTCTGTTCTTCTCCGCTAGGTGAGCGTCACCGTTCGTCGAGCACAGGCGCACAGCGTGCGTAATCCGTATCCCAGATGGCGCCGCATAAAAAAAAACGAAATAAAAAACCGGAAGTACTGGCGCCCGGACGTCCGACGTCCACCCAAAAATCGGACGGGTGACGTGGCGCAATCTGGACCAAGTGTTCTCCTCCAACGGTACTGCAGCAATTAAAACTCTCACCGCAACATGAGTATTACGTTGCATGCAACATGTAAACTTTTTTACAACATTCAAGAATAGAGTATGCAACATCATAGAACTATACTTGCAACATGAAAAATCATCAGTTGCAACATCGGAAACACGTACAAACATGAAAAATCATCAGTTGCAACATCGGGAACACGTACAGAAACACACACCGTCGCATATCATCCAGTTGCTACGGGAGTTGAGTAAAAAATCCCGCCGCAACATCAGAGCATGTTCATCCGATTCAAATGAAACATCCAATCAGAATTCATACGGAAAATCCAATCAAACTTCGTGCAACATCAAGACAAGGCTATTGCAACATCAAAATTATACAACTGCAACATTGAAAAAACCGTTGCAACATCTATAGCACGGTGAAACATTGGAACACGGATATTGCAACACGAAAAATCAACAAACGAAACATCCAAAAATAATTGTTGTAACATGCACAGAGTTATGCACATATGAAACAAAATCTGTTGCAACACCGTGGGGTGCTTAACGCAACATCACCCTGGAGCTCGCCGTCACTGCCATGTTGCCCGGGGGCCCGAAGCCATAGAGGAGCACGAGGACGGGTACGTGCCGACCTCGCCACCGTTGGCGCCCGGCGGGAAGCGCTAGTAGTGGACCGTGGTGGTGCCACCATTGAGGGGCATGGAGGCCTCCACGAGGCCCGTCGGAGCAGCGGCGGCGACCTCAAGGTCACGGAGGAGCGGCGATGAAGGAGGCGGCAGCAACGTGGAGGAGCAGTGCGTCGGCGGCGGCGCGCGGAGGAGCAGCGTGGAGGAGCAAGGGCGGGCGGTGTCGGTGGCGGCTGTTGACACCAAAAATTGACACCAGGAAGAGACTGACGTGCGGGCCAGATTCGTCGAGAAGGTATCATTCGGCAAAGGAGTTTTTTCCCGGAGCATTCGGCAAAGACGTTTTGCGGTCGAGAACGCATCGTCATTCGGCAAGAGAGCTGTTCCGCGGAAGGCATTCGGGAGTGCGTGATGACGTGGGTCAAGCATAAGGAAAAGGCTGGTTTAACTTGGAATGCAAGACGGATACGGTGCCCCGACATTTATCTTTTTAGGAAATAAATAAATGTAATCGTAACCGATTAGGAGTTGTGTCGAAACCAGGGTATAAATATAAACCCATGGTAATTGTAAAATATCATACAATCAATCATACAACAGACCGGCCCCGTGCCAACTTCGAGTCCCTTAGTCGAGTCGTCGAGTTCTTCGAGAGGAATCATCGATCCGTCGACCTCCGTAAGTACCGGCAACCCTGCACCATGCCTAGTATCATGCGGTGGATTTAGGCTCTGGTTCAGGAAGGTTCCATTGTTAGAGCATGAGCCATGCGGTGGGCTAAGTTTTAGCTTGGAACAAGTTATCGGCTCTATTGGATTTTGGCAAGATCTGATAGATTCATTAAGTTATCATGTGTTGCTCTGGATTTTACCTTTATGTTTAGTTCATTACAACACTCTTTTGCCCAATCTAGGTTGATTAGATTCGGTTCTAGCTCGTAGTGTGCTACTCTTTCATAGCCGAATTCGAAGTCAATCTAGATTGCCACGTGTTGCGGGTCCAGGCTCTTTGGTCTTGTGTAGATCTTGACAGAACCGGGTATCATGCGGTAGATGCAGGTTTTTGGGTCGTCTTAGAGCTAGTCATCCGGTGGACTAGAATTCGATTCGATCTGATAGATCTATCATCATCAACAGAGCATGTTCCTTCTTCATGGAACCCGATTCGGCTATATAGCTGTATTCGGCAGTATTATCACGAGCGAAACATGCTCACGGTCTTGTTTTAAATAAAGAATGCTTTTAGCCTTCCGCGTTTAGAGTGTATCATGCGGTGGATTGCTCTATTCTTGGTTGGTGGCACGATCCCAAGCAAGTCGTATCATGCGGTGGATTAACTTGTTTTGTTTCATGCCCGACGGGTTGAAAAGTACCTAGACATGCGGTAGACTAGTGCTTTTGATCTATGCATTCTTGTTTATCATGAAATTATGGTCATATTTTCGCCCTTTTATTTATCTATCATGTTATGTTCCTCGTTAATCGGTTATGAGCATGCGTTACAACGTTTATTCAGTCATTGCCGATCTTTCGTCATGCTTACGTCACGCATTCGGCAGTGTGCTTCCTGTATGCTTTGCCGATTGCCGAATGATGCTTTAACGCCGACAGATAGCTTCTCTGTAGCTATATGTCGTTCGAAGTTGGCTCCGTAGCCGCAAATATGGAACTGACTGGTATTGCCCGGTACGTTCCAGGTGTTATTTAAAAAATCTTTTCTCCCTTTGTCAGTTTCAGGAAAATTGACTGGCACGCTTCCGGATTCAAAAGCCCGGGCCACGTGTGAAGCCAGCTAATTCGGCTTGCTGTGTGCTTGGCGTGAGGTGCGGATTTTACGTCAACACACTTTTTGGCACGCCCAGTGGGACACAAGCTTCGAAGATGCCTGAATTAAAAGACATTCTGGACGTCACTTTTGAAGAATTGTCTGATGAACATCAACAAATGGTGAAGATTGCTGCAGATCAGTTCATCAAGAAATGCTTGCTGTCTTTTGCTAAAAACAGGAGTGGTGCACCGTTTCTCAAGTCAGATCTGCCAAGAGTTCTTCTGACTGGACAATCTGATCTTACTGAAGAAGAAAAAAGGGAGAAGTTCTCTAGCTTGTTGTACAAAGCTTTAGGAGAAACAATGACCAATCATAATGCTGCATTCCTGAACAGTTTTCGGCTCATATTGGTCAACATCTTTGGCCAACACGTGGATAAACCTTTTGAGCAAGCGCACGGACAACTTGGTGGACCAACATATTTCAATATTCAACAATCGGTCCCAAAACGTCATGGTAAAGGTATTGAAGAAACTGAAGTTTCTGGAACCAAAGACACGAATGGACAGACGATTCAGCAAGAGCTTCAGCAAGCATTGCCGAAACCTCGTACATATGGTGATATGGCATTCGGCACCACGGGAAATCCACCTGCTTCTGCTTATAAGATATCCCCTCTGAACAACAGGCTGCAAAGAGATGTGTATGGAAACGGATATTCAGAGTTCATGGAGTACAATGCTATTGACGCTCTCCCAAATCCCGGGTATGGTGGTACTACAGGGATATCTGCTGGAAGACCAGGGAATCAAGATACCAATATTGATCTCATGGTGCAAAAAATGACCGATGTATTGCAAAATCAATTCGGTTTGAAGCCTAAAAATCAGGGGTACATGTACTCGTCTCCTTTCCCAGAATGGTACCAGAGGGTATCATTGCCGAATAGAGTCAAGGTGCCTACAGAGTTTACTAAGTTCTCAGGACAAGATGATACTAGCACTGTGGAACATATAGCTCGATATCTGATACAGCTTGGAGAAGCTTCAGCGAACGAGGCTTTTAGAATCAGATACTTTCCTTTGTCACTGACGGGTCCAGCTTTTACATGGTTTGCTTCTTTGCCTGCTCAGTCAATTTGTACTTGGAAAGACCTGGAGCAGAAATTCCATGCTCATTACTACATCGGCAGTACTGAGAAAAAGTTGGTTGATTTGACCAGCTTAAGGCAGAGGAATAATGAAACATCTACGGAGTTCCTCAGAAGGTTTAGGGAAACAAAGAGCATGTGCTTTTCTCTGAACATACCTGATGACCAGCTGGCTGGTATGGCTGTAGCGGGCATGTTGCCTGCCATTCGGGAAAAGCTATTCGGGATGGAGTTCGATGATCTGGGCCAGTTGTCACACAGATTGGCCTTAATGAGTAACCAGGCATATGGTTTCAAGAAAGATGCCAGATTTACTAAAAATAATGATGTAGCTGACATATATAACCAATTCCTTGAAAAAGCAGATCAAGGGGATGAGTATGAAGATACTGAGGAGATAGCTGCAGCAGAGATAGTGTGGGGCAAAGAACCGGTCATGGTGAATCAGAGGTGGATTAAACAGAATAAGGGTACCTATGATTTTGATGTAACTAAGGCAGATAAATTGTTTGACTATCTTGTAAAAGAAGGCCGGATCAAGCTACCAGAAGGGCATTCTATGCTTCGGCCTGATGGAGTAAAGGATAAAAGGTACTGTGGATTCCATGATAGAAATTCTCATTCCATAAATGAATGCAGGGTTTTTAGAATGAGGATTCAGAGAGCTATCCAAGAAGGGCATCTGAGATTCGACAATAAGATGAAGATGGACAATAACCCGTTTCCTCAGAACATGATTGGGTTCTCAGTCAATATGGTGAATATTGCCGAATCTGGAGAAAAGGGAAAGATAAGAGTCCTGACGTCGAAAGAAGCGAAGCAGAACGGCTCAGTCGATCCTAATCGGCAAATCACGATCGAACAGATTCGGCAGGAAAAGCCTCACTTCCCGAATAGCCGATTTGAAATTGGGAGACCTTCTAAACCCAGAATCACATCGCGCATTCTCCTCAATAAATGGCAGCGTCAGCAAGAAAAAGAATGCTATCAGAGACGTGAGTATGAAGAGGAGAAGAGGAGGTGCGAAGAAGAAAGGTATAAGGAAGAACAGGAGGAATATTTCCGAGGACAAGAACGTGCACATTGGGATTGTGCCTTCTTCAGACACTGTTGGAACGAAGGTTTAAAGCTGCCTACGTGGAATAACTGTCCTGAATGCAATAATGGATTTATTGAATATAGGCAAAATGGTGCCAGTCGCCGATCCGTCCATGAAAGAATTGGAAGGATACATCCTAGTGATGATCGGCGTCTAAAAATATATGAGAACGATGATCAGCTAAGGAAGAGGCATGCTGAAGAAGAGGATCGTGAGTATGTCTGGCAAAAAGGACAGTGGTGTCCACCTGGTTTAAGAAGGAGCCAGAAGAGAAGAGTCCAGCGCCTGAGGAATCAAGAGTTGAAACGAGCAGGAACTAGGTTGAGATCGATATGGCGTCCAAAAGACAAACCTGATGAATCGGGTCACTCGGCTCCTACATGCATGGTATGTTTCTTGCCGAATGAATTCATGGCTCCAGCTAATCAAATTGTACAGGAGGAGATATTGTCAGAAGTGGATGAAGCCGAGCAATGTGGGTTAATGGCACAATTGGTATTGAATAAGCAAGCTATTTTCGAGAAGCCAGTCCAGAATCGGCACATGAAGCCACTGTACTTAAGAGGATATGTCAACGGAAAGCCACTGACGAAGATGTTTGTTGATGGTGGAGCTGCTGTTAATGTGATGCCATATAACACATTCAGGAAACTTGGCATGAGCCCTGGAGATTTAACACCGACAAGTATCGTTTTGAATGATTTTGCTGGAAATCCTTCGGACACCAAAGGATGTGTACATGTGGATCTGATGATTGGATCTAAGATTCTGCTTACAACCTTCTTTGTTATTGAAGGCAAAGGGGCATACAGCTTGCTACTTGGAAGGGATTGGATCCATGCGAATTGCTGTATTCCGTCTACTATGCATCAGCAGCTTATTCAATGGATAGATGATGAAGTGGAAATTGTCCCTGCAGATGATTCAATTAGCGTGGCTAATGTGGAACCAGCCTTCTGGGAATATCAAGGCATAGATTGTTTCTCAGGCAAGGACTGGGGAGAAGGTCCTGTTGAGCCAATCAGCAGTGATCAACGGCCGATCAAAGCAGTCGGCTCTTTTAGTAATTTTTAATGGATAACCCAATCGATGGGACTGACGGGAAGCTAGGACATGGATTTGTATCGGCTGACAAATTAGAAGAAGTAAACATTGGAGATGGTGACAAACCAAGGCCGATATTCATCAGCGCTAGCTTGGGTTCAGTTTTCAGAGAAAAGTTGATTGAGTTGTTAAAAGAATACAAAGATTGCTTTGCCTGGGATTATTCGGAGATGCCTGGTTTAGATTGTTCCATTGTTGAGCATCGATTGCCGATCAAGCCTGGTTATAAACCTTACAAGCAACCACCCCGGAAAATCTACAAAGATGAAGTGTTGGCCGATGTAAAGAAGGAAGTGGAAAGATTAATAGCAGCAAATTTTATTCGGCCATGCAGATATGCAGAATGGATCTCTAATATTGTTCCTGTGTACAAGAAAAATGGGAAGATGAGAGTTTGCATAGACTTTAGAGATCTGAACAGAGCTACACCCATGGATGGATATCCAATGCCTATTGCTGACTCGTTGGTTGATGCTGCTGCTGGTTATAAAGTGATTAGTTTCATGGATGGTAATGCAGGGTACAATCAAATTTTTATGGCATTGGAAGATATAGCGAAGACAGCTTTCAGATGTCCAGGACATATAGGGTTGTTTGAATGGGTTGTCATGACATTTGGTTTGAAGAATGCTGGTGCAACTTATCAAAGAGCCATGAATTATATTTTTCATGAGTTGATCGGCAAGATTGTGGAAATATATATTGATGATGTTGTGATTAAGTCATTAGATCATGAAGCACATTTGGCCGACATAAGGAAAACTCTAGAGTGCACTAGGAAACATGGGCTCAAGATGAACCCGAATAAATGTGCTTTTGGGGTTTCGGCAGGAGAGTTTCTGGGATTTTTGGTGCATGAAGGAGGGATAGGAGTTGGCAGGAAAAGTATGAAAACCATTGATGAAGTTGTTCCTCCAACTAATCTTAAGGAATTGCAGTCATTACTTGGTAAGATCAATTTCGTAAGAAGATTCATATCGAATTTATCACAAAAGGTGTTACCTTTCTCTTCACTGCTAAAAGCCAAGAAGGATCAGAAATTTGTATGGGGTGACGAACAACAAAAGGCTTTCGATGAGATCAAAGAATACATGAAAGAACCACCAGTATTGGTACCTCCACAGTTGGACAAGCCTTTTAAGTTGTACGTGGCGGCCGATACCCAAACTATTGGATCGGCCCTCATACAAGAATTCGAGGGAAAGGAAAGGGTAGTTGCATACCTTAGCCGAAAATTGCTTGATCCCGAAACGAGGTATTCGGCTACCGAGAAGCTTTGTTTATGTGTTTACTACTCCTGTACAAAATTTCGGCACTATTTGCTGCATGCCGAATGCATTGTGTATTCAAAATTTGATGTGGTAAAGCACATGTTGTCTATGCCAATTTTGAACGGAAGGATTGGCAAATGGATTTTAGCCTTGTCTGAGTTTGAATTAAAGTTTGAATCGGCAAAAGCTGTTAAAGGACAGATTATTGCTGACTTTGTTACTGAACATCGTGATTCATCAGCCAATTTGCTTGAAATTACTCCTTGGGTGTTATTTTTCGATGGATCTTCATGTGACAAAGGTGGTGGAGTAGGTATTTTGTTGATTTCGCCAAAAGGGGAGGTATTTGAATTTGCTATTCCTATTCAACCTACTGTCACTAATAATCAAGCCGAATATGAAGCGTTGCTCAGAGGACTTCAATACTTGAGAGAAGCAAAGGCCATTGCAGTTGAAATTTTTGGAGATTCAGAATTAGTCATAAGGCAACTGAATGGTGAATATGAGTGCAGAAACGATGTCTTAAGGAATTACTATGAAGAATGCAAGCAAATCTTAAAGGAGTTTCAGTCGGTAATTCTGCGACATATTCCTAGGAAAGCCAATGAAGGGGTGAACAGATTAGCTCAGAGTGCTTCGGGTTATAAAGAGCTTCGAGAAGTTTTTGCTAATGATGTATATGCTTTCGGGAGTAATCTAGCAGAAGATGATTGGAGAAAAGAAATTGTTGATTATCTGGAAGATCCATCCCGAAAAGTTTCTAGAAAGCTCAGGTATAAAGCCTTAAAGTTTGTTCTTCTTGATAATAATTTATATTATAAATCCTTGGATGGGGTGCTGTTACATTGCTTAAATCAAGAAGAAGCAAAAAGGCTGATGAGTGAAGTGCATGATGGGCTGTGTGGAGCACATCAGTCGGCCTACCGAATGAAATGGGTAATTAGGAGAACTGGGTATTATTGGCCCACAATGCTAGAAGACTGCTTTGAATATTACAAGGGATGCCAGGATTGCCAAAGATTTGGAAATATTCAGAGAGTTCCAGCATCAGCTCTGAATCCCATTATCAAGCCATGGCCATTCAGAGGATGGGGAATAGATTTGATTGGCCAAATAAATCCTCCATCTAGCAAGGGGCATAAGTTTGTGCTTTTGGCAACCGATTATTTTACCAAATGGGTTGAGGCGATTCCATTAAAAAAGGTGACATCGGAGAATATGGTTGAATTCGTCAAAGAACATATCATTTACAGATTTGGAATTCCTCAAACAATTACCACAGATCAAGGAACTCAGTTTACATCTTCAGAGTTCAGAAGTTTTGCCGAGAGTATGGGCATCAAATTATTGAATTCTTCTCCTTATTATGCCCAAGCTAATGGTCAAGCAGAAGCTTCTAACAAGATTATGATTAGAATTATACAGAAAAAGATTGATCAGAGGCCGAGAAAGTGGCATTCGGTACTCAATGAGGCTCTATGGGCTTACCGAATGGCTCCACATGGGGCTACACGGACGTCTCCTTATGAATTGGTATATGGACATCATGCTATCTTACCATGGGAAATGCAGTCAGACTCGAGGAGAATTAAGTTGCAAAAGGATTTAAGTTCAAAAGATTATAATGATTTAATGATGGATGAATTAGAGGATTTGCATATGATTCGTCTCAGGGCCTTGGAAAATGTTGAGAAAAATAAAATGCGAGTTGCTAAATATTATAACAAGAAGGTGAAAGTCAAGCAATTTGCAGAAGGAGATTTGGTTTGGAAAGCAATATTGCCGATTGGAACTAAATACAGTGCATTCGGCAAGTGGTCTCCAAACTGGGAAGGTCCTTTCAGAGTGGCCAGATGCGTGCCTGGAAATGCATATATCCTGAAAACTTTACTGGGAGGGGAGTTTACTGCTGCTATCAATGGGAGATACTTGAAGAGATATTATCCTAGTGTTGAGATTGATCGCTGATTGAAAAGTTCAATGTCAGAACAACTGAAACAGCCGATATTCGGGAAGGAGCCGTCTCCAGAACAAAAAATATTGACAGAAGAAGAGATGGCCAATACTAGAACGTATTGCCCTTAGTGCAAATATATTACATAAAATGAGTTTGACAGAGTCATCACATAAAGATCAAAAAGATAAGTTTTATTGCCGAAATTCCATAATCCCTAGTACAAGCTAATGGAACAACCTGTTCAGAACAGACTGGGGATGGATGGAATCGGCAATGGCGGCGCCATGAGCATCAAGGTGATCTATGGAGGCCTCAATGTCGTCAATCTCCTCCGGGTTGCCATTGGCAAAGCCGGGCGGTAGCCTGGAGTAGTCGGCGCCGGTGCGCGTCGACATAGCGACTAGGCCTGCGGCAGTGCCCAGACGGATGCCGTGTGAGGCCACCTCATCGATGCGGCTTGCTACTGCACCGAGGCGAGCTTCTGGCGTGTCCCCAGGAGCATTCACCTTGTTTGCCAGAGACTCGACTAATGTCTTCAGTTGATCGAGTTCGGCGTCGCGAGCTGTAGAGTCACGAAGCAATGGCGGTTTAGTCCAAAATCAGATTGAAATTAAAGCAAACCGCAGGAATTACCGTCGATGGTCTCGAGCAGCTGCTTGCGCTGGTGTTGCCACTCCAGATCTGCGATCCCGGCTTGTTTGGAGATGATCTCCAGCTCACGCCGAGTGTCATCGCGTTCTTGCTTGAAACGGCGGGCATCGCCGTCTGAGTAGGGCAGATCCCAGTTAGGCCTGGGGGATCGGCTAGATGACTCCGAAGAGTCACCCGCTGCAGCCGGAGCCGCGGTCAAGGTAGTAGTAGGGTTCCATTGGATGAGCCTGAGAGTACAAAGAAAATTGAGAATAAGGCAAAATCTGGAGGAAAGAATAAAGAGAGGCAGACAGTTATCACCTCCGACGAGCGCCGGCGCGGCTCCCTTCGGCTTCGTCGACGGCCGGGCGTCTTCTGTTGTTGGACATCGTGGTTTCTTGGAAGTTACTGTGCTGGAAGAGGAAGAGACTCAGGCTAACAGGGAGCTCGAGTTGAAAGATTTGGTGGGAGATTAGGAGTGCTCAAGGTTCTTATTTATGGAACTAATGAAGAGATCGTGGCCGAGTATTGTGGTGCATATCCCAAGAAGCTCGGAAGGTGGAAAGGATTTTTCAGCCGATCGGTTTCCATGTCGTTTGGGATCCTTGCCGAGTCGTATTCGGTTTTGACTGGATGAGATTCGGCTATGTCGTGTTTGAAGCGTTTTTCGGGTCTAACACTATTATAGTCAGCTTTGCCGAATGAGTTATCCGAAATGAAGAAAGAAACAGAGTTAAGAAATGACAAGATTGCAAGATTAATAAAGCATTCGGCTATCGACTATTTGTTACAGTCACAAACCCAAGAACTTTGAGATTATATTTTTGGCATTTGATATCATATTGCTAATGCTCTCTAATAGCTTTTTGTCAGATTCTTGGATCTTAGCCAAAGCAGCAAGCTTTGCCTTAAGTTGCTTGTCTTCATTTAGGGCTGCTGAAGCTTCCTTTCGCATCTTCTCTGTTAACTTGGGAAGCTCGACTATCTTCTTCTTATCAGCTTCAATTTTAGCCGATAGATCTCTCAATTCGGCTTCAAGTGCAGCTTTTCTGACCTCCTTCATTTCAAGTTCAGATTCCAATTTGATCAGTAATTCCTTGCTATTCTGAGCTTGAGTATGCAGGTCTTTCACAGATTGTTTGGCTGTGGACCTCCTCTGTTCCAAGGCTGGTCGAGAAGATTGATTTTTCAGAGCCTGCTTTACTGCAGCATATTGTTGATCCAAATGAGAGACTGGTTCCAAAGAGATTTTGATATCATCAGGAAGTTCTTGGTCAATGGATTCCAATACATCCCTTAAGAGATCAGCATCTTTGACTTGATCTTGGATACTCTTATGCAGCAAAGCAAGGATATCTTTTAGCTTTGTTTGATTTTCTTCTGACAAAGCTTGGCCAGAAGATGTTTCTTCCCCTTGTTCGGCAACCAAGTCGTCCACAGCAAAAGAATAGCTGGATGATGAAATGGTTTTCTCCTGAAAGATGGTTCTTGCCGAATTAGTAATAATCTGCTGAATAAAAGAGTAGAGAAAATTAAATAGTTGTGTTTACCTCGTTCCTGACTTCCTGAATGGGAGAAGGAAGCTTTTCAGGCTCAATTGGAAGATTCTGTGTATCTTCCTGAGGAGAAACTAGAAGACTTCTTAGTGGAGATAATGCCTCTGGTTGGGGAAGAAGTTGCAAAGCTAGAGATGAGTCATGATGAGAAGGAGGGCTTTCCAAGATTGGATCTATTGAGGATTGTTCTGCAGTTAACAAGAAATGAGTGCCGATGAAAAGGAAGTTAAGAAGATAAAGTGGTAGAATTTTACCAATCAATAAAGCATCGGCAGGATCTGCACTGATTGCTGGTTGCTGTGCTTTGGCCTGAAACCAAGGAGAAATAAAGCTGAGTAAAATACCAATGGCATTATGGTTAAGGAAAGAAGGTTCTGACCTTGATTTTGCTGCTTGTTCTTTTCTTCTTTACAACTGAGGAGGCAGCTAAAGAAAGGGTTCTCCTCTTGACAGAAGATGGTCTCGTAAGTATTGGATCTGAAGAAGCCTGTCTAGCCATCAGCTGAGCCAAGGTAGGAGATTGATGCCCCAAAGCAGATATTGGGCCTGCAGTTTTGTATAAAATTGCCCTGGCAAGAGGGGCAGGTGTTATGTCCTGCAAAATAACAGAGTCAGAATCAATTGGGGTTAATGTTATTGAGACAGATGAAGAAATAAGCATATTACCTCTAAAGCTGGCTGATAATCAGGCATTAACTCGAGGCAAAAGGGATAGATTGGCATGTTGAAGATATGATCATGGAATTCTTGCCACCAGAGAATAAAAGAAGGATGGGCAGATATTATTGGCACAAAAGGATCAGGTGCATAAATAGTTCCACAGCATTTATAAGTTAAAATCCTTCTTGTCTATGTGGAATCTTTGATAATTTCCCTAGGCTTGAGAAATTCATGAAGAAATAGCCTTGGGGGCACTTGGCCACATCCCAACTGTCTAGCCATCATATTTGGCTGATAATATTCATAAGTACTTTGAACTAATCTTCCTCCACAGAATTCGGCTGGCAGGATACAGGGCTGGATGAAGGCATTGAAAATTGCTACAGATTGTACATCAATGCATCCAGTTTCAAAGCTGAATTCACAAGGGAGGGTAAGATTGTCATTGTCCAAATATGGGAACCAAAGGGGATGAGCAAAGCCTCTGAAGAAGAGCTCAAACAGTTCACCAATGTTCTTGTTAATAGGTACAGTGGAGGCAGCTTCTCCATAAGTTTGACAACCTTTGGTTCTCCGGGTTTCTCCTTCTTTATAATTGACTGAGGGGAAGTCTCGGCTATTGAGGTCAATAGCGACGATTTGATGCATGTATAACTGCAGCCACATTTGGACAAACCACCAAGGTCCATTGACATAGGGGATTTTCTTGCTAGTATGCATCAGGTGGGTGGTTTGGTTGAGCATATGGTAGACACTTCCCAGGAAGTATTTCCCAAGTGGGATGATTTTTCCAGCAGCCAGCTCTTCAGCCATCACGAGCCATCACGATGTGATTCAGAGTTGGCTCATTGGCTTTACCACAAAAGACTGATTTGCATAGCCACATATTCAGGAAGGCTCTGTATTCGACATCGGTCAGAGGACCATCAGACATGTGATTCTGGATGTATCTTTTGTATCCAACCCCTGTTTTTACTCCTGTCTGCTTGGAGGAACCTTTGTGGTCATATGGATATACAGTTCCTGTAACACTCAGGCCGGTCATCATGTAGACATCGGCCAAAGTGGGAGACATTGGGCCATGACCAAAGAGAAAAGCATTTGCGCCATTGGACCAAAAGTGGCAAGCTGCAATCAGGAGGTTCTCATTCTTTGGTGTTTCGGCTAGTGACAGCTCCAGGCAGTGAGAAATACACAGTTGGTCCCAGTTCTGTGTTTGGGGGCTTTTATCATTAGACATCCTTTTGTACCAATTTCTCCAGCCGGCAATTGGGGGCAAAGGCCAGTTCTTGAAGGCGTCTTGCCACTCATGAGGTTTTGTCAACGAAATCTTGAAAGGAATTCTTTGAGATTCGGCCGCAATGATTTCGGAAGGATCTGAATCTCCTACAGGGCCGAGGAAATAGGATGGAGCTTTTTCCTCAACAGGGATGAGGATTTCGGCAGCTAGGGCCTATCAAGAATGGAAAGAGATGAGGAGAAATTTAAAGATGCAAATCGAAAGAAGAATGCCGAATGTGCTTAAGGGGATTGAAGTTTACCTGAAGAGCAAGATCTTGGTCCGCCATTTGAAGATTGGATCTCGGAAGTCGATGACCTAGGATTCGGATCCGGATGAGAGCTCTGAAGATTCAAGAGGAGACGCGGGTGCCGAGCAGAGCTAACTTAGGAATGTTGAGTGCTTCTGGTCAATTCCGAGATAAAGTTACCTCTTATCCCGAAATTGAAGGGGCATGTGTTGACACCAAAAATTGACACCAGGAAGAGACTGACGTGCGGGCCAGATTCGTCGAGAAGGTATCATTCGGCAAAGGAGTTTTTTCCCGGAGCATTCGGCAAAGACGTTTTGCGGTCGGGAACGCATCGTCATTCGGCAAGAGAGCTGTTCCGCGGAAGGCATTCGGGAGTGCGTGATGACGTGGGTCAAGCATAAGGAAAAGGCTGGTTTAACTTGGAATGCAAGACGGATACGGTGCCCCGACATTTATCTTTTTAGGAAATAAATAAATGTAATCGTAACCGATTAGGAGTTGTGTCGAAACCAGGGTATAAATATAAACCCATGGTAATTGTAAAATATCATACAATCAATCATACAACAGACCGGCCCCGTGCCAACTTCGAGTCCCTTAGTCGAGTCGTCGAGTTCTTCGAGAGGAATCATCGATCCGTCGACCTCCGTAAGTACCAGCAACCCTGCACCATGCCTAGTATCATGCGGTGGATCTAGGCTCTGGTTCAGGAAGGTTCCATTGTTAGAGCATGAGCCATGCGGTGGGCTAAGTTTTAGCTTGGAACAAGTTATCGGCTCTATTGTATTTTGGCAAGATCTGATAGATTCATTAAGTTATCATGTGTTGCTCTGGATTTTACCTTTATGTTTAGTTCATTACAACACTCTTTTGCCCAATCTAGGTTGATTAGATTCGGTTCTAGCTCGTAGTGTGCTACTCTTTCATAGCCGAATTCGAAGTCAATCTAGATTGCCACGTGTTGCGGGTCCAGGCTCTTTGGTCTTGTGTAGATCTTGACAGAACCGGGTATCATGCGGTAGATGCAGGTTTTTGGGTCGTCTTAGAGCTAGTCATCCGGTGGACTAGAATTCGATTCGATCTGATAGATCTATCATCATCAACAGAGCATGTTCCTTCTTCATGGAACCCGATTCGGCTATATAGCTGTATTCGGCAGTATTATCACGAGCGAAACATGCTCACGGTCTTGTTTTAAATAAAGAATGCTTTTAGCCTTCCGCGTTTAGAGTGTATCATGCGGTGGATTGCTCTATTCTTGGTTGGTGGCACGATCCCAAGCAAGTCGTATCATGCGGTGGATTAACTTGTTTTGTTTCATGCCCGACGGGTTGAAAAGTACCTAGACATGCGGTAGACTAGTGCTTTTGATCTATGCATTCTTGTTTATCATGAAATTATGGTCATATTTTCGCCCTTTTATTTATCTATCATGTTATGTTCCTCGTTAATCGGTTATGAGCATGCGTTACAACGTTTATTCAGTCATTGCCGATCTTTCGTCATGCTTACGTCACGCATTCGGCAGTGTGCTTCCTGTATGCTTTGCCGATTGCCGAATGATGCTTTAACGCCGACAGATAGCTTCTCTGTAGCTATATGTCGTTCGAAGTTGGCTCCGTAGCCGCAAATATGGAACTGACTGGTATTTCCCGGTACGTTCCAGGTGTTATTTTAAAAATCTTTTCTCCCTTTGTCAGTTTCAGGAAAATTGACTGGCACGCTTCCGGATTCAAAAGCCCGGGCCACGTGTGAAGCCAGCTAATTCGGCTTGCTGTGTGCTTGGCGTGAGGTGCGGATTTTACGTCAACAGCGGCACAGTCGACGATGAGCTTCCTGCCTTCTTCCTTGCGGAGGAAGCCGGCGAGCGGGTAGTACAGGACGAGCGCCATGGCGAGTGCCTTGCGGATCGACCGGCGCCCGCGGAGGAGCGGCCAGCGGTGGTGGCGGCGGCGCCGCGCCTGCGGAGAAACGGCGGCGCGTGGAGGAATAGCCAGCGACGGTGGCGGCGGCGGCGCGCCCGCGGAGAAGAGCCGGGGCGTGGAGGAGCATCCGGCGGCGCCGCCTTAACGCTCGAGCACGGATGGCGGCCGGCGCTGCTGGGGAGCGGCTTCCGAAACGGGGCGGAGGTGAAGGGCTCGCCGGCACCGGCTCGAGGACGGAAAGGAGCAGCTCGCCGCGGGCTCGATGACGGAGAGGAGCAGCTGGCCGACGCCGGGCTCGAGGGCGAAGAGGAGCAGCTCGCCGGCGCCGGATCTCGGGGATGGAGGGGAGCAGCTTGCCGGTACCGGTGTCAGGCTCGGGCGGATGAAAGCGAACGAGAGAGAGACGGGGCAAGCAGATAACGACGAGAGAGAGAGGGGCGAGCGGATAAGAAGGAAGTGTTGGAGCATTTCCGATAAAAAACAAACAAACACTGGTGCTGGCGGTGCAGCACGATTGGTCACCTTTTCGTCTTTGCTGGCCCGGCACCTCGGCTTCGCCTCCGTCCGCCAGCACGGGCCGAGCGCTCCGTTTCTTTGCGTTTTCTGGGCGGACGGCGTGAAATCGAGCCCAAAATCCACCCCAAAGCCCACCCAACCCACGTGGGCGAGGCGAATCCCCCCAAACCTCTCTCGCCCCCCATGGCGCTCGCCACGCTGCTCGCCCACCTCGCCGCCGGGCGCTTCGGCCGCGTGGTGGACCTCACAAGCGGCGGCGCGTCCACCGCGGCGGCCGCGCACCGCGCCCTGCACCTCCTCCTCCGCACAGCGCCGCTGCCCCCTCTCCCGCACCTCGTCTCCCTCGCCCGGTGGTCCCGCGCGCACTTCCGCGCGCCGCTCCCGCTCCGGCTCCACGCCCTCCTCCTCGCCCGCCTCGCCTCCCGCCGCGGCGACCTCGGCGCGCACCATCCGCTCCTCCGCTCCGAGATCGACGCCCTAGCGGAAGCGCGTCTCCACTCCCCGGCCTCCATCCTGCGCGCCGTCGCCGCCTCGTCCCCGTCCGCGCCGCTCATCGCCGACATGCTCGTCCTCGCGCTCGCCCGGGCCTCGCAGCCGCTGGCTGCGTACGACGCATTCGTCCTCGCGGGCGCCGACTACCCGCGCCACCGCCCCTCGGCCGCCTCCGTGAACGCCCTGCTAACCGCCCTCATCCGCGCCGAACGCGCCGAGCTCGCCGACCGGATCGACATCGCCGAAAGGGCGTTCAAGGAGGCGCTGCGGCGGCGCGTGTCGCCGAACCTGTCCACCTTCAACATTGTCATCTCCGGGCTCTGCAAGACTGGTCAGCTCCGCAAGGCCGGAGACGTCGCCAACGACATCTTGGCGTGGGGGCTGTCGCCCTCGGTGGACACGTACAACGCTCTCATCGCCGGTTACTGCAATTCCCGCCAAGCTGGGAAGATGTACCATGTCGATGTGCTACTGAAAGAGATGATTGAAATTGGAATTTCTCCGAATGCGGTTACATTCAATGCACTGATTTACGGGTATTGTCAGGAACCCAACATTACAGCTGCAGTGAGGGTCTTCGAGGAGATGAAGCAGCAGGGTATTGCCGCGAATGTGATGACATACAATTCACTTGTCCACGGGCTCTGCAGTGAGGGGAAGGTGGAGGAAGGCGTGAAGCTGGTGAGAGAGATGGAGAAGTTGGGCTTGGCACGCCGTTTGTCTGTCCTCAACTGTGTCTTGAATGGGTTTTGCAAGAAAGGTATGATGGTGGAAGCCGAGGATTGGGTTGATGGTATGGCACAGAGTGACATGAAACCCAATGCCTTTACTTACAATACCTTGGTCGATGGATACCGGCGTCTTGGAAAGATGGAGGAGGCAGTGACGGTAAAGGAGGCGATGGAAGGGGAAGGGATTAGTCCAAATGTTAGCACATATAATTCCTTGATAGCAGGGTTTACCAATAGCGCGGATTGGAGGAGTGTTTCAGTCCTTCTAGATGAGATGAAAGAGAAAGGTGTAAGAACAAATCTTATGACTTATAATGTGCTTATCGGTGCGCTGTGTGGCAAAGGTGAGGTCTGGAAAGCAGTAAAGCTCTTGGATGAGATGTTGGAGGTTGGTTTAGAGCCACAATGTTTTACCTACTATACCATTGTAAATGGGTTTTGCGAGAAGGGGGACACTAAGGCTGCCTATGAAATTATTTGTAGGATGAACAAATGTAAGAAATGGGCAAATGTGGACACATATAATGTGTTGCTCGAGTACTTCTGCAAGATGGGGAAGATGGAGGAGGCTAATGAGCTCCTGAATGAAATGTCGGAGAAAGCTATTGTTCCAAATGGGGTCACTTATGAGATAATCAATGCGGGTATGATAGAGAAAGGTTTTGTGCCTGATATAACAGGATACACAGCAGATGTTTCCAAAAGCTTGGCATCTTCCTGAAAGGTATGTTCTTGTAGTGTACTAATATAGTTTGGTTGAACTTGTTGTAATGTAAGTTTGACTGTGTAAGTTTCATTTCTGCTAGGTCTTGTTTGCCTTGTCTAGGTTTGGGTTTGGGATTGTGATTGCTTCTTGAGATTAGTTATTGCGATCCCTATTTCTGGTAGGTCATACCGCTAGGTCATAATTTGTGCTGTCTAGATTTGGATGTGCAATTGTCATGTTTTGTGCTGTCTTTTTTAGAACTGGAGATAGGAATATTGATCCTAATCTATTCTAGGTCTTTTTTTGCCATGTTTAGGTTGTATGTGGTCATTTCATTTATCTGAGGTGTAATGTTGGAGTGAATCTGTCCTGTAGGGAGTAAACTGCCAATCGATTGTCAACCGATCATCTGTCATATAGTCAGTTAACTGTTGTGAGTCCACCAACCTGCCTTAAATTTTTTATCAGTACACTTGAGGATATAATTTATAGTCATCTGCCATATTAGTGTTAAAAGAAGTCAACTGAAGCAGTAAACTTGGCCACCTGACTACAAGTATCGGTACAAAATGTTATGTGTAGCTAGCATTTATAGTGTCATATCATGATTTAATTTAGTTTGAGATGTTCAAGTGCTTTCTCTAAACATTGGACAGAATGCAGTTGACTTGAGGATTGGATGCGAAGATTTCTCCTACTTCATTTTACAGACCTATGGATCTGAGAATGGTTGTCTGTTGTGTCTCCTAATCAATATGCATCTTAGTTACCACAAGATTTGCATTTCTTTTTAGTTTCTCAGAATATTGATATTACAAGTATACAACTGTTGTGTCTCGGTTACTGACCCATTTTGTTTTTTATTACAAAATTACAAGGGACATAAATTGTCTGATGAAGTTATTCGCTAATGCTGGGTAGAAGTCTATAAAATTGGTCATGTTGAGATGAAGGCATTTTAAAGGTTGTCTTGTACTTCTTTTCACTGGATACTGCAAAGCTGCTTGTTTATGTTTAGTTGGTTTCCAGGAATCACATATGAACCACCAGGGGCGGAACCAGAGCCCAGCAACCCTGGGAAGCCACCCGGGCTCCGACGGTGCAGCCAAAAGAACTTGTTCTGGTTCCCATTCAAATCAGCGCTGCCTGTGGCCGGAAGAAAGGGAGCGCTGCCATGGTCTTTGCCCGGGCTCGATTTGTTCCCAGGTCTGCCACTGTGAGCCACCTATATGATCTACAGTACAATACACGAGTACACTACGTCATTGGTGACACATATCATGATGCTAGCTGCCCACAAGTTCCATCAGTGAAGAGCACTGCTTATCATGACACCAAGGCTCGCACACCCCTTTCTGATGTCTGTTACAATGTGGGTTGGTTGGGTTTGCGGTTATCATCGTTATTAATCCCAACTCTTGTGGTTGCTGTGATCAAATGTCGCATAATTCTGTGTCCAAGGCAACAATCTTCACGAGAAATGGAGCTTTTGGCAATTCCCTTTAGAAAGTTGCCTCTATTATGTCAGTATCCATCTTGCAAAATAGATCCATCCCAGCAGCACAACACCTTATTACCTTGATGTTTGGTCTGGTAAGCAGGTCCTTTTGTACAGTCCTGGATTTTGAATTTTACTATTTGTGTTATTATCGTCAACTGACCGATATTGTGATGAACATCCGATCTTTTATGATTCGACCGTACAAGAAAAATACTGGTCGCGATATAGTTAAATTTGATCCTCCACGTTTGTGTATATCTTTTGGCACCATGATGGGCATAAAGTATGATCTGATTCCACGTCATCACGAGTTCCAAATCTAAAGATATACTACGTATTCTTTTGTATGATCATGGTTTGTATGCTACTCCGTTCGTTTAACTTTTTATAGTTCATTTAACTTTTTGACTATAAGTTTGATCGCTCGTCTTATTCAAAATTTTATACAAATTATTATATTTTTTATTGTGGCTTGTTTTATTAATAAAAATATTCAAAAATACCTTAATTTTGACTATATTTACATAAATTTTTTAAATAACACAAGCAGTTAAACTTGTGGTTAAAAAAATCAAACGAACTGTAATTTGGAAATAGAGGGAGTACTCAACTTAGGCCAGTTTCAGTTAATTGAAAATAGAGGGAGTACTCCACTTAGATCAGTTTCAATGTATAATTTCATCACACAGTTACTAATCGTACCGGAAGAACTTTTTCTTCTCTCTTCTTTGCCACGTGAGCAAATTTAACGTTACGAAACTCTTATGAACCCTTAGGTTTTGGTTTGCTGTGGTGCCATAAATGCCGCTGGTCAGTAATCGGTCACAAATGGTGCATCACACAAGCGTCTGTTTAAAGTCGTTGCCCATGGAGACTTTCAGAAGTTCGCAAGAAGCACACATAAGCTAGCGACCGCACGCAGGTTATTCTTGCGCAAAACATTAGTAATTCACGTACAACGACACACACTGGCTTTCACTTCGTGGTTGCCGATTACGGAGGAATGAAACTTGTTAAACCTGTTATGAATCTTCCAGTCGCATTCGTGTATTTGGTACTTTCAGCGCCCCACTGAATCTTCCAACATTACAGCGTCAATGTCATGGTGCTTATTTCTTACACACCTGAGTCCAACAGCAGGAACAACGAACAACCAGAAAATGAATCACTTTCAAGCATTCAAAACAAACTGTTTTCTAAAACAATCAACAGTATGTATATGATACTGGGCCTGATAAGCACTCCTTACTACAGTTGTCATTAATAGACCACGCATTTCAGAACAGAAAGGGGCAATCACTGAGCTCAAATTAACTAAGTGAAGTAGCTTACAGTGATGGCTCCTGAAAAATCACACAAAATAGAGGGCCCAAATTGATGCATTAACACTATAAAGTTCCTATTTTAAGCAAGAGACAAGCATACATTACACTTTTTGAGGCAAAGCAAATAAAAGCCATACATAACACCTAATAACATCGATCCACATTGTCAAAATGACTAATCAGTTATAGAACACCACCAGTAGCGGTTAAAGTGGCTATCATCCGCACATTTGACTACAGATTAACCTGTCTGATGCACAGATTTTGTGCTCACAACCATAAGCTAGCTATTTGGACATATATGAACGTTAAGACATGCGAATTAACATGCTCAAAGACATACCCTGATTTGAACACGGTGACAATGCTAGAACCACCACCTGACTATCATATCAACACCAACAAAGATTCACAAATCACAATGCAGATAACACAGAAATCATTAGATAGCCGGTGTTAATATCATTTATCAAAATAAATGATGCACCAACCAAATGGAGTAGCTGTTAGCTAGTATAACTGTCAGCACATGTTAGCAAGTGGATCAAACACATTTCAGAACTGTCAGCTAGTGTAACTGTTAGCACTTCATTACTTCACAAAGAAGCATACACCAACCAAATGATCATCAAATGGCAAATCAAACACGCCTTATTGCATCAGGGAAGATGCAGTATTAAAACATCTTGAATTGGGACACAAATCCGTCAAAAATAAACAGCCACAACTGTGATATCAGGGCTGGGCCACAATACATGAGACAGCAGAACAAAGATAATTGTTTCCTTCAGAAGAACATTTGACAACACAGCATAACATTGCTTGATAAGTTCATCAGAAGCCAGCACAATTCATAGCTTAAGTGCGCTCCAAGAGCATATTCACATGGAGGGCAAACCCCTAGTACTCCCAACCACACATCACATACAGACATTAAGATTCACTCAACGCATAATCATATGGCCATAAATCATCCCGCTGCACGAATTTGCCCTCCCACCCGGGAGCACCACCAAACCTTACCCCTAGTTCTTACCGCCGTCTTGGACCTCGAGCTCCTGGATGATGACGTAGCCGACCTTCTTAGGGCTCTCGGTGTCGGACGCCTCGTCCTCGTCGTCGTAGAGCTCGTCGTACGGGGAGGCCGCGGCGGCGCCGGCGACCATGGACCAGACGAGGTACACGGAGGCGGCGGTGAGCGCGCCGCAGGCGACGCCGAAGAGGAGCCCAACGACGACCACAAGGATGTCCCTGGCGCGCTCCTGGGCCCTGGCGGCCGCCGCGTGGGCGGGGTGCGGGAGCTCGGGGCGGCGGATCTGGACGTTGGCGGGGATGGAGTGGAGGTGGTGGTGGTGCTGGTGGTTGCGGTGGACGCGGGTGAGGTGCGGGCCGAGGCGGCGGACGCGGAACACGGTGACGACCGTGGCGACGTGGGGGACGCTGCGGTAGCGGTGGACGGCCCCGTCGCCGCCGCTGGGGTTGGGGTTTGGGTCGGCCGGGAAGGCGACGACGAAGGTGCGGCACGGCCGCGCGTCGGCGGCCAGGAGGGACGCCGCGGCGACGGCGAGCAGCAGGAGGATGCGGCGGGCGGCCATGGCGGCGGCGGAGAGCCTGATTTGGGTGTGTATGGGGAAAGGGAAGGTTCGCTCGGAGAAAATGGAGTTCGGAGTCGACTCTGCTGTAGCTAGGGATGAAAACGGATCGGATTGGAGCGGATAATATCTTTACCATATCCTCATCCACCTTTTTTCGTTGGATGCGGAGCGGAGCGGATATTACCCGAATACGGTTATGGATACGGATTTTGTCGGATATCGGAGATGGTACGGAAGCGGATCGGAGTCGGTGCGGAAGCGGATTAAAATAGATGGATAATACATACTTTTGTGTAACTTTTTATGATGGTGAATATTTTCTAACGAAAACCACAATAAAATAATATAACATGAAAAATACTCCCCTTTTGTAGTTTACGACACAACTAAAGTAACCTTAACAGTTGACAGTGGTACTTCACACTTCACCGGTGTATTTTTGTGTGATAAATATACCTGAGGGTTTGTGGGCTATAAAATATTATGTATATATGTGGGTTGGGCTTAAATTTTATTATAGTAGGTTCACAAAAGTAGTCGGATATCCTATTATAAGCTTCGGATAATCTGCAATCAATTATCGGATAATCCATATCCATCGGATTTCACTAAAACCATATCCTACTCCGCATCCACACAGAATTGGATTCGGATTATCCATATCCGCGCGGATATCCAAAACTCTTCTCCATATCATTAAAATTCGGTTTCGGATCGGATCGGACGCGGAAACTATCCACACCACTTTCATCCCTAGCTGTAGCCGGGGTGGGAGGGGAATCCGAGGGGGACAGACTTTTTGCAGTGTACTTTTTGCAGTGTACTCGCTCGGTCCCAAAGGCCTTGTTTAGTTCCAGAATTCCCACACCCAAATTTACTATGCAAAAAGAAGATTCTCATCACATCAAAATGTCATAGCATGCATGGAGTACTAAATATAGATAAAATCAAAAACTAATTACACAGTTTTATTGTACTCTGCGAGACGAACATTTTGAGCCTAATTAATAAATTTTTGGACAGTTTTTCGCACATACCGACGAAACGCTACAGTGCGCCGGCTCACGCGCGTCAGCCGGCGCAGACCCAATTCGGGCCTCCCGATTCGGGAAGAGAACACGGCCTTTGGCTAAATATAAAATTACAAAATTACAAATTCAGGACCGGTCACGCAAATTAATGCTAAATATAAAATTACAAAATTACCCCTTATCTTTTATAAGAAACACCTAGACATTGGCTTGTCTTTTGTATGAGAAGCTTCCGGAGACTCTTATTTAATTTTTATGGTTGGAAAATTAAAGTTACATTTTTTGGGACAAATTTAAACCCTAGAATTACATTTATTTTGGGACGGGCGGAGTACCTCTCGTTTGTTCCACATTTTCATATTGGGGCTTACTGGCTAGTGCAAACAATATTGCAGGTGCAAGGACCATATACAGGAATAGCAGTTTGACACTGATTCACCCAGCTGATCCTTGCTTTCCACGGAGTGCACACACACCCCTAGCATTAGCATTTAGCATGCGTTTATCTCTGTGAAAAGAAAAAACGCATCTCCTCTCTCTGTCTCTTTTCTAGATATGCACGAATTTTATTTGGACAGACATTAGAGGATATAATACCTGAAAGCACCGTTAAACGTACAGCTGATTGAACTTAATATTCAACTAAATTGTCTAGGATGAAACTTCATAGATATATATTATAAGTGTATAGAAACTTGTTGTTGAATGGTTATCTTCTTTTTTTTTGCAAGGAGTAGAATGGTAATATTCAAGGCATTTACCCAACTGTAAAAGGGGACACATCTATATGGTATTTGCACTTTTCTCATTCCCTGATTAATGAATTTATCTTTTGCTCATGCATCTTTGGCGAGTTTAATTTTCAAACCGAATCTTAATATCTATTGCTAACATTCTTATATTCAATCTCGATAAAAAATAGCACGGAGGCTCACATATAATAGATCGTAGAAGGCTCACGGTACAACTAAAAGAAGAAGAAAGTACCTTAAGCGCCACTGAGCTGGTAGGAGCCCAATGAGACAGTAATCTTGAAGGTACACGCTTTACCTCATATACATATAGTAAAGAAGAAAGCAGTGCATATAACACTGTAGGGCATCGGACATATAGTGTGTTTAGTAACAACTCACTGGTGTAGCGCACTGTAGCACTTTTCGTTGGTTTATGGTAAACATTGTACTACCATGACCTAACTAGGCTCAAAAGATTCGTCTCGTCGTATCAATCAAAACCATGTAATTAGTTTTTTTATTACCCACGTTTAGTGTTCCATGCACGAGGAGAGAGATTTGATGTGATAGGTGAATAGTAAACTTTGAAGAGAGAATTTTGGAAAGTTTAGTGATTTGATGGGGAACTAAACACAGCCAATTACCAGTTATAGATGCGGGCTACGTCAAATCAGCTCAGACATGAAGGCCAAAGGTATAGTATGGGAATGGAATGGATTTCTTTTAAGAGGATTATCACTGTTTTTTAATTCGAGAAATAATCAGTGTTATCAGGGTCAGATTTTGTCTGAAAAATTCAGACACCACGCTCCACCGTATCAATTTTTTTTTTCAATAATGGTTATACAAGTCCTAAGTTATAGCATGAGGTTTTACTTCCAATAATGGTAGGGTTGTCGCAGTTTGGAGCTTTTGTTCTTTGGTCCTTGTGGCTTTTTTACACGCTCAAATTTGTTCCTTGCGTTGTCTTGTTTATTCCGGGCTTTGACTCAGTCCGAGAACCCGGGCACGCAACACACGGCCCACCGACAATCTCGAGACAACAATAGTTGGGGACCGGGCAACGTGGCCACGTAGTCGTGCACACGGCCCACGGCACACGACACACGGCACATTCTCGACCATCTCAGGGGTTCAGGACTTCATCTTCCGGTCACGGCTACGCGCAGCGTTTCACGCGCGGGACTGCGGCCTAACCCAGCCGACGCAACGCAACAACGGCGAACCATTGGGCTCCGGAAACTTTATATCGGGCCACGCGTGAACAATACAGCCCATAGGAAGGCCCATTACTTTGGACGGCCTAGGCATTCCTCCGTTCTGGACCGGGCTTATGGGCTGAAACCATTCGCTATTGGATGGTGTTGTATTTAGAGTAACATTTCATTCTCAAAAAAAAATAGAGTAACATTTGACAACAACATGGCAGAGCAACGGTCATCATTAGCACTCTAATCTCTAAGACTCGGGAGCAGGCAACCAAGCACCAAGCAGAGTACACTGTACGCGTACTCACTCTGCCTTTCCATCTTTCTCTTCGTTTTCTCTTCGAAGAAATCTATCCATACTTTCACTTTTATCGCGGTATGAAAGAATCATGCAAAGGATAGGTGACCATGGATCTGCTGCCATTGCTAGTACTGTGTGTTGGGTAAGTACGTTATTAAAAAAAATCACCCTGGCCTATCATTGCATAAATTGATCGGGAAACTAATAAATCCCCAATCCTCCTGCTCCCACGAACAATAAAATCAATTATATACAAAACAAACCCATCAATGCAAAATCAAACAGACCCAAGAAATGCATCAAAGGGTTGCGACAATAAGTCCCAAAACATGTTTATTTTTTATTAAAGAAATGGTAAAAAATAAAACAACAAAAACACGCCTGAGCACGTATAGAGGTATTACATCCGATTACGGACCAAAGAGAAATGGTCAACGATATCATAAAAGCAAGAAACAAAGAGAGTCAAAAGAGCTAATAAAGCTACTTACATACGCGACCTAGCCTGGCGAAAATCCGACAACACCAGGAAACCTGCATCTCTACTCAGCACATGACTTCAGCTAGAACGGTGCGTGGGAGGATCCAAGGTTGTGCCGCCTTCCTATTGAAAACTCCCCCATTCCTTTCCTTCCAAATCAACATGTTCATATATGTGGTTCTCGCAAAGACATCATGGCGGCACGGCGCAAACGAGACATATAAGCTGCCAGTAAATCTGTTGCGCGCATCGTCGACGATCGTCGTGATAAGCAGAGCTCATCAAGAGCAAGCACACTGACGTACGGCACGCGGCGGCCGGCCGTGAACCTGTGCAACGAGGCCGGTCTCTCTCTCCAGCTGAGGCTGACACGATCATTGATCCCGCTGCATGCGTACGTAGCGTCGGGCCGTCGGTTCATGTCGCCGGCCGGGCCTTTTAGTTTATCGCGTTCGCTTTAGTCTCTGCATGTCCGGCCTGCTCACAGAATCACACAACCAGAAAAACTCACATAGATACCGGTTGCATCGTTACCGGTCACTTTAGAACCGGTACTAACTCATGAGATTAGTACCGGTCCGGCAGCACAGTTCGGCTTTGGCTCGTTTAGTACCGGTTGTAACTCCCAGCCGGTACTAAACTGCTCCCGCGCCGAAGCGCACTTGTGCGTGCCAACGGCTGGCGGGCAGATTAGTGCCGGCTGGGAACCCCAGCCGGTACTAAACTGCCACCGTGAAATGTAGTACCGGCTTGAGTATTTATCCGATATTAAATTGTCCACTAGCCGTTGGCACCAACGGCTAGCCAACGGCTAGTTGCACGTTAGTACCGGCTAGACTTTCCAGCCGGTACTAAATGTCCCCGTGCAGCTTATAAAAGCCACCCAATGTCTCTCCTCCCGGCCGAGAGCTGATCGATCATCAACATCTAGTGTTTCTTCATCAAGCTGTGTGTACCACCGCTAGAGGGAGCTGCGCTAGTCTCCATTTTTTTTACTCCTAGAAGTGTGCCAAAGGTCAGCTCTACTTCATTTTTTACTCTATTTTTTTTGCTTTCATTTCCTAGAAAAATAGTTAACTGTTGTTTCTATTGCAATTTACTTAATTTGTTAGGAAAATAATGCCGAGAGAACGTCAAAGAGCTAGGCGTGGCGGACACTCCGGGCACAATGTATTGCCGGACCTTCCCGTGCCACCGGCACCACATCATCCTGGGCCGGATTTCGATGGTCTCGGCTTCATTCCTATCGAGGCTAACAATCGCGAGTTTCGGGTATGCGAGATCATGTATTTAATATGTCTTAATATATTGATTATTTTGTATTTAATATATTGATTATTATGAATTTAATTTATTGATTATGTACTGAGTGTATTGAGTATTATGTCTTAATGATGATGTATTTCTTAATTTATATGTGAAACAGGCTATTGATGCAATGCAATGGTTTAAAGATGTAATATACCACATCAGTGGCGTCCGTCCTTTGGTGGTGAGACATAACACCGGCTTATACAGTGGGAGTTATGTGGTTTCTATTGCAGTCCAAGAACGTGCCTTGCGCGATCCGAATCCTGGTGATACGGTTATTTTTCACGTCCAATCAGGTGCATATGAGCAAGAATATGTTGCTGCACGCCATGCCGTAAGGAAGGCACTGGAACAACTGGAAAGTCATATTGGGCATGTTATCCCAGACTACAGTTTATTCAAGATGAAGGCTCTTGAGCTCAATGAGCCAGACGTCACACAAGTCCCAAAAATGATCTCCCCTTCTTATGAATCAGAATACATAGGTTAATGTACTATTGATTTTGTTTTTCCAAATTATGTCTTTTTTACGTAACGTCAAACGTACTCTTATTTGTTTCTACATCTGTCTCGTGTATATACAGGACACCCTGAATTGTGGATACCTACACACAAAGTATGGATTGGGAGAAGTGTTGCGCCAGATTCTGCCGACTTTGGGATACTCATTCGTGCGGCCATACTCAAGTAGAGTAAACGGTGGTTTTCAGTCATCAGTGACGTTGATGTCAAGTCAAGGCCAGTTAAAAATATACGGTGAGGCTTTAGATGCACCGTATAAGGCAAAGGATAGTGCATTAATATACGCATTAGACTATGTGGACAAATATCTAGGTATTGACATTTTGGATATAAATTATTCCGTCTACGTTGCTAAGCTTCATAATGTAGTTCCTTAGTACGACTTTGGTCGATCATGTGTGTGTTATCAGAATCATGTTGTAAGATCTTAACATCTTGTGTGTTATTCTATCAATATATTTTAAAAGACTGTAATAACGGGCGAAATGATTGAAATTTTTACTTCATCGCACTCGAGTGGCTTTTGACGTATAAAAGAACAAAAAAATCACACATTATCGCAAGCATCTTAATAGTCATCACATGTATATTATAATCATCACATGCATATAATATAATCATCACAGTCAGTTCAATTCAAATCCAGGGCTAGTGCCTTTTGACGTATAAAAGGCCAAAAAGGACACATTATCGCAGGAATCTCGTTGGCCAATTTATCAAAGATTGATAGACGACACAAGCATATTCATAGTCGAAATACATCACAAGGATACACAAGTTGAAATACATCACAAGTATACATAAGTTAGAGTACAACACAATACGTTACAATACAAACCAAGTTCACATCACTCACAGTAATACAAACCAAGTTCACATCACTCATAACATTTAGTTCGCAACGTCCATAACTAAAGTTCAAATCACATCTCAAGTACAGAAATTCTCTTCGGGAGATAGTGCCTCGTCATGGGGAATACAGAATTATGGAGGTGTTTCCATTACCTGGGTGCCACCGATCCTCCCAATAACAATTCGTCACTAGATGATGATTTCGCCATGTCACGGGAACAACCTTCCCCATCGGGTGTGGCCGGTTCTTCGTTCGAACTTGTTGTCATGTCGTCGCGAGCATGAGCCGAACCTTCACTTGTTGCCATGTCGTCGCGAGTATTAACCGAACCTTCACTTGTTGGCACGTCGTCACGCGTTTCAACCGAACTATCAACTGCGTCCTCCGTCCATGGTAGCAAGAGGACTGTAGCAGGAGGATCCACATGAGGTACTGCACAATTTGGAATGTCTAGGTGCTAAATTTTTTAGTTAATGGACGAGGACAACGTATACCTTTTTCATGACCATCAATTGCACCTCCTGAGTGCGAAGGGCCGTCCTCTGGCTCAGCAGCTGGTTGCGCAGCTGGTTGCCGATACAGTGAGTAGGTGAGACCTGACTGGTAGGGTTCTACAAAATAGAATTACATATGTTAGAGGGAACAAAGTACGATTATTCAACACTCAACATTATCCATGCAAGGTTTTCTATAACTAAAATTACCGAGGGGTTGAAGTTCCTGTAGCTGAGCGGGTGTAGCTGGGCGGACATTAATGTTAACCCCCCATATGTTAAGGGTGGTTCCACCGTTCCCCCGAACTCTACGTACGGCTACATTTGCATGACGAGGTATTGTTGATGGGCGTGCATATGTGAACATGCGGTATGCGAGATCATCGTGCAACAATTGGGGTTGTTGAATTTGAAGGGGCCTGAACAATCTGGCAACTAGATTGGGCTTGTCCCAAAAGACTAGTGGCAATCCAACTACTACAATCTCGAGTGCTTGCCAATATTCAGTCCATCCTAGGATTAAATGAGGCTGCTGTTCACTGGGTATTCTGGCATTAACCGTGACTTTATTGGAACCATACCCGGCCGACAGTGGTAGGAGTGAAAAGATATGTGTATCTACGCAGATATCCCTAGCAGACAATACATCCGCCGCTCTCTCGAATGTGTGGGTGTATATAACATAATCACAAAGGAAGCGGTGGATATGGTTATATGGAATGTCTACACCTGTGCGCCTTCGTATTTCTTGCAGTATCTGGTCAAATCTTGTCTCATGGGCGGCCGCTGGAGTTGGGCTCTTCACAACGATTAACTTTCCTAGACCCGGTGGATTACGCCAATTGACCCCATCCTCCTCGAAGATGACCATGTGCTCACGGAGGAAAGTCCCCATCACTTCTTGCCTCTTATCTTGGAAAATAAGAATGATGCGTACCTAAATCAAATTATCACATGCAGGCATTTGGTGGGTACCAAACAAAATTAGGTGCCACTTATTTGTAGCCAAGCATAAATATTCCTATCCTAAATAAACCATAATAATTAAGAATGTGTAATCAACTGCCATTGTATAGAAGACAAGAACTAATGCTAGATCATGCTTCTGATTTGGTCGTTTCGTTGGTGGTGATCCTACAACATTGATGCATTTACGAACAACCATTGGGAACTCTCGTAGAAATTGTTTCTTTTCAGATTTTTAGCTTGGAAGGGTTTAGGACTGGGGTATTTTGGTTTAATGTAAAACCATGTCTACTGTGTTAGAGGTGTACCAAAAAGGAAACTACAAAGATTAATGTTATCAGCAGAGTATATTTTCTGTTTATGTTTGGCTGTATCTTCAGGAGTTTTTTGCCACATTATTTTCTATAATTGTGACAGCGACTTACAAATGTAATACTATTCTTCCAAAATCTGAACAATGCATGTGTAATTCTGTGTATTCTTAAGATTTCACCAAGGCAGGCACAAAATTGAAACAATTCGGGTCAAGAAATCTAGCACTTTGAGCCACGGATCAACTCACCAACCAAACAACTCTGCGGATCGAGAAGCTCGCGTCCTCCGTCGCCCAACCGTTCGTGGCCCGGCCGCGCCTGGCCTCGGCCGCGGCACTTGGCCCGCGCTCGGCGGCGCGGCCACGGGCGGGCTGGCGGGGGCGGGGCAGGACCGGCGGGGGGGCGCGCGATGGGCGGGGCCGAGACGATGGGGCGACGGGGGTGGAGCCGAGACGACGGGTGGAGCACGACGGAGATGAGGTGACGACGGCGTGGAGGCGCGGGGCGGGCCGGCGGCGGCGGGGCAGGGTGGCGGCGACGACGGGGAGGGCCGGTGGCGGACGGGCAGGGCGGCGGAGGCGACGGCTCCTGCTGTGTGTGAGTGTGTGTGTGTCTCTGTGTCTGAGCGGGAGGTGATAAGTGGCACATTAGTACCGGCTAGTGGTTCTAGCCGGTACTAACGTGTCCCCTTGACTAACGAGTACCGACAATTTGACCAGAGGTAAGGTACGTTAGTACCGGCTGGAAGTAACAACCGGCACTAAACTGCCACCCGGTACTAGCGTGGCAGTTTGGTACCGGCTAGAGCCCCCAGCTGGAACTAATTGGACTCATATAGAGTCCTTCACCCTCCCCGAGCTCGAGGAAACAGATCGAGCTTAGCTTGTTCGAGCTCACGACTTCGTCCATGGTGGGTTAGAAGGGATCGGAGGTGCTGCCCATTTTTTTCTGAAAATTGTGGGGATTTTACATGTCTAGCCGCGCCAGAGGTACACGGTTAGCAACTTAATCCTCTTCTTTTTTATGCTGTTTGTGCTTCGTTTTATCCATTATACTTAGAGATTTTCTAGTTTTTATGTGAAAGAGAGAGAATGAACATTTTACTTAGATAGAGATATGTATTCTTGATTGCTTGTATATGGTAAACTATATGAGATTATAGAAAAATAGTAAAACATAATAGTAAAACATAGTAGAGATTACTAGAAAACTCTTGATTATTTATTATTGGATATATATTTACATGTTTGGTATAAAACATTTAACAATCCTAGATATATAAATATGTAGTAATGTTGGTTGTTACAGGTGTATATATTGTGTATGTATATATTGTGTTACAGGTGAGGTGCTGTCCATTTTTTTGCAAAAAAATCTAATTGCCAATGTTTTTAATTCAATTGCAGATGAACCGGGAATGGATGTACGCCGGCAGTCGAAGCACCAGGGCATGGATTCTTGGCGTAGGAGAATTTCTCGATGCAGCAGTGGCTACCAAGTCACGCGAGGGACTCATGTGTTGTCCATGTGTACATTGCAAGAATGATAAGCACTGGAAGAAAAGAAACACTCTAGTGGACCACCTATATGAACATGGTTTCATGTCGAACTACACCCTTTGGACAAAGCACGGTGAACCTGGTGTTTTGATGGAAGACGGTGAACAAGAAGGAGGCAATGACAACGAAGTTCCAGATTGGGCCCAGTTATATGCAGCCGGAGCCTTGGAAGATGAAACAATGAATGAGGCCGAAGAGAATAATGTTCTGGAAGAGGAACCACCTGACGAACTAGGTCAAGTGTTTCTAGATGCACAGAAAGACAGCGAAACAACGGCGGAGTCAAAGAAGTTCAAGAAGATGCTGGCGGATCATAAAAAGTTGTTGTACCCAGGTTGCAAACCAGGGCACAAAACATTGGGCATCACGCTGGAGATGTTGCAGTGGAAAGCAAAAAATGGTGTCATCGATAAAGGATTCGGTGAGCTATTGAAAATCATAAAGCACATGCTTCCCGAGGGCAACGAACTGCCCTCGTCAACATATGAAGCGAAAAAGGTTGTTTGCCCTCTTGGATTGGATGTACAGAAGATACACGCATGTCCGAACGACTGTATCCTGTACCGTGGCCCTGAATATGAGAGCTTGGATGCCTGCCCTGTTTGCAGCGCATTGCTGTATAAGATCATGCGAGACGATACTGGTGATGCTAATGGGCAGGCAGGCAATAAGAGAGTTCCTGCTAAGGTGATGTGGTATTTCCCAGTAATACCATGTTTGAAGCGCTTTTTCAGAAACAAGGCGAATGCAAAGTTGATGCGGTGGCACAAAGAAGACCGTAAGCAAGATGAGTATATCAGACACCCTGCAGATGGGTCCCAATGGAGGAACCTTGACCGAGTATTTCCTAATTTTGACAGGGACGCAAGGAACATAAGGTTTGGTCTAAGTACGGACGGTATGAATCCGTTCAGTGAGTGGAGTACCGGTCACAGTACATGGCCTGTGACCCTATGTATCTTCAACCTTCCTCCTTGGTTGTGCATGAAGCGGAAGTTCATCATGATGCCGGTGCTTATCCAAGGTCCAAAGCAACCTGGCAATGACATTGACGTTTATCTAAGACCATTAGTTGATGAATTGTTATCGCTATGGAAGGAAGAAGGCGTACGTGTGTGGGATGAGTACAGACAAGAATCGTTCCACCTTCGAGCTTTGCTCTTCGTTACCATCAATGATTGGCCTGCACTTGCTAACCTATCGGGACAGTCGAACAAAGGATACATGGCGTGCACCCACTGTCTAGATGAAACTGATAGCATATATTTGGAAAACTGTAGGAAGTGCGTGTATCTGGGCCACCGTCGATTTCTACCAGCCAATCACGAGCTAAGAGAGAAAGGGAAGCATTTTAAAGGGGAGCCCGAACATCGTGCTAAGCCTGTGTTCCGTAATAGAAAGTGTGTGTTCTCGATGATAAAGGATGTGCATGTAGTATTTGGAAAGGGACGTGGTAACCATCCTGTTGCCAAGGACGATGACGGGCATGCACCAATGTGGAAGAAGAAGTCTATATTGTGGGAGCTACCCTATTGGGAAGTCTTAGAGGTCCGAAACGCAATTGACGTGATGCACCTGTCTAAGAATCTTTGCGTAAACCTGCTAGGCTTCCTTGGAGTTTATGGGGCACCCATCCATACAATGGAAGCAAGACGTGACCTGAAACTATTGTCAGAGCGAAAAGACCTACTTCCCGAAAAAAGAGACAATGGCCAACACTATTTACGTCCTGCCAGCTACACTCTCAGCAAAGAGGAGAAGCAAAGCATGCTTGATTGTTTGAACAGTATTAAGGTCCCGACAGGGTACTCCTCGAATATACAGAACATAATAAACATGAAAGAGAAGAAACTCACTGGCTTGAAGTCCCATGATTGCCACGTCCTTATGACATAGTTACTTCCTGTTGCACTAAGGGGTATATTACCGAAAAATGTCAGATTGGCAATTGTTAAGCTTTGTTCATTCATGAATGAAATCTCACAAAAGGCAATTCATCCGAGGAAGCTAATAAAGCTATAGAAAGACGTTGTCCAATGTCTTGTCAGCTTTGAGATGGTCTTCCCACCTTCGTTCTTTAACATTATGACACATCTTCTAGTTCATATTGTCAAAGAAATAACTATTCTTGGACCGGTTTTTCTACATAACATGTTCCCTTTTGAGAGGTTCATGGGGGTCCTGAAGAAATATGTTCGCAATCGTTCTCGGCCAGAAGGATGCATCGCTAAGGGCTACAGAACTGAGGAGCTTATTGAGTTTTGCGTTGACTTTATCGAAGACCTTAGTCCGATTGGGCTTCCTGTGTCACGCCATGAGGGGCGATTGAAGGGAAAGGGCACACTGGGACGGAAATCTAATGTCAACATCCATGACAGTGAAATCCGCAAAGCAAACTTCACTGTTCTACAAAATTCATTCTTGGTGGCTCCATACATGGAAGAGCACCAAAATATTTTGCGGGATGAAAACCCCCATAAGTCAGAGGCCTGGATTGCACTCGAGCACATATCCACCTTTCAATTTTGGCTCAGACGAAAATTCATGGGCGACAACACTATTGATGAACAACTTCAATGGCTGGCTAGGGGACCATCGATCACGGTCCAACAATACCAAGGCTATGAAATCAATGGATATACGTTTTACACAAAATCCCAAGACAAAAAGGCACTAACCAAAACAGCGGTGTTCGTATGGTTGCAATAGACAGCAATGGAAAAAAGGACAGCTATTACGGAGTCATAGAGGAGATCTGGGAGCTTGAGTATGGACCCATAATCGTCCCTCTGTTTCATTGTCAATGGGTGAACAACTCTACAGACGTAACAAAAGACAATAATTTTGGGATGACAATAGTGGACCTCCAAAAGATTGGATATATAAATGAACCATTCGTCCTAGCCAAGGATGTGATACAAGTGTTCTATGTGAAGGACATGTCAAGCAAGCCAAAGAAAAGCGCTAATGCTAAGGAGAAAAACAAGTCAGATGATGAGCCTAAATACCATATTGTCCTCCCAAGAAAAAGGAAAATTGTTGGAGTTGAGGACATTACGGACAAGTCAGAAGATTATAATCAGATTGATGATTGTCCTCCATTCTCAGTTTCAGTTGACCCCAGCATCTTGTTATCCAAAGAAGACGCACCTTACTTACGCTGTGATCACGACCAAGGCACTTACGTGAAAAGGAAGGTTAAACATGTCACGTTAAATAATGTTGAGTAGTTTTTATAACTATTAATTGAACAACGTATAATATGGCTAATATGTTGTATTCGTCGTTAAGTAATGGCAACTATATATATATATATGTTGTATTTGATCGACGTTAAGTGATGTAATCTAATGTAAAAAATATATGTTCTAATGTAAAATACAATATTATAATTTTGCATGTAAAAAATATAAGTATTTCATTAATTTGCATGTTAATAGAATCATTGAAATGTTAAATTAGACAAAACTAAGAAAGAAATATGTGATTTGATCAAAACATAATATATGTTCTTAGGGTTACAAGTTTTTAATATTTTTGCATGAATGAAAAAGTAATCCTTTCGATTTATGATGAATTAACTAAAATATGAATACATTAATACTAAATTATATAGAGAAGATAGCAATGATATTACAAAGCTATCTTTAGTTTAATTAAATTTTATGTGTCTACATAGAATTAATAATATACTAAAAATATTTAGTACTAATAATTTTCACAACATATCTGAATTTATAATTCAAGTGTTAAAAAAGAAAGAGAAAAAGAAAAAGAAATATTGAATGAATTTGGGCGGGAGCTCAAAACTTTTTAGTCCCCATTAGTACCGGGCTGACATGCGGCCTGGTACCAAAGGGCGCACGTTAATACCGGCTGGTCTTTCCAGCCGGTACTAACTTGTCTGGGCACTGTTTAGTACCGGCTGGTGAGACCAGCTGGTACTAATCGGCCACCTATAACTCCACCGTCTGCCTCTCTCCTCCAGACTTGCGCCGATCTATAATTTTTCCCCCGCGCCGCCGCCGCTCGTCGTTCTCGCCGCCCGCCGCCGGCTGCATTGCTTCCTCGAGGCCAAGAGGCCGCGGCTCCTCCTCGACCCCGGCCGCCGCTCGTCCTCGTCTCCACGGCCCGCCCGTTGCCGTTGCCGGCCGTCGCGCGCGGCTCGTCCTCAACCCAGCCCGGCCGCCGCCGCGCCCGTTGCCGCCGTGGACGCCACTTCCATCGCCGGCCGCCGCCCCTTCGTCGTCCCCCGCTTCCAGGGCTCCTCGTTGTCGCGGGCCCCGCCGTCGCCGCCTCCGATCCGCGCGCGTCGCCTCGCCTCGTCGTCGCCGACCGCCGCCCGGCCTCGTCCGCCCCCCGCCCCTCGACGTCGCCGCCGCCCATCGTCGACGCGCGGGCCCCGTCGACCCCACGCTCCCGGGACTCCTCCTCGTCGCGGGCCCCGTCGTCGCCGCCCCAGCCTGATCCCCACGCGCGTCGTCGCCGCGCCGGTGGTAAGCCCTTCGTCATTTTTTAATTAATTATCAAATGCCCACCTCAAAAACCTCTCAAAGCAAAATGTACACCTCAAAAAAATTATACTAGTGTAAAAAATACCAACAATCTTACTAATCCTAGTAGAAATTACTCGTATTGTTCATTACAAGTATATGACTAAGAAAAAATAGAAATTGACTAGAAAATATTGAAAGTGTCTAGATTATATTATTTTATAACAACACTAGACTAAGTATTCTTGAAAATTATAGGAATTCTATAAAATGACAAACACTATAAAATAGGTATTTGCTTATATATTTATTTATTAATGTTGTTGTAGTGTAAAGTAAGAAGCTTTATTATCTATAAATGGATAATCCTCTGCCTTCGAGTCCTGCTGATGAGATTATGGCTCGTCTAATTCGTGGTATTGACATGGGAGAAATTCGTGGTAATGACTCTGTCATGGAAGCTGATGGTTTTCTAAACTTACATGGTGACGATGGTGCACACGACGCGGAAGTTGAAAATGATGGTGCACCCAACGAGGAAAATGATGCACCCGAGGTATACGATAGCATGCATACATTATTTGAATAATATAAAAATATCGATTATTGATAGCTTGCACGGATATGTATATTTTGTTAGGCATCCGAACCGAGGAGACCTAAACGGAAAAGAGGCCAGAAGAGGAAGATGGAGGGAATTACCATTGTCAGAAGAGTGGCTGAAGATGGCGAACCTACCGACGTTAGGACAACTTTTGTAAATCAACTTGGTTATCTGGTTAGGGAAAAGGTCCCCATAAGCTACCAGCTATGGAAGAAAAATAAAAAATGTAATGAAAATCCAGCAGTTATCGTTCCTGACAGTGAGAAAGAGTTGTTGTGGAAAGAAGTGTGCATTTTCTTCAAATTTCCGGAAGACACGGAACAAAAAGTCAAGAAATGGACCTTGGAGAAGATGGCCGGTCTGTTTCAAACGTTCAAGAAGAATCTATGGAACGATTATGGGAAAAAGGGTCTCACACCAGACTTTGACAAGCAATTCAAATCCCAACGCGACTTCTAGAGTGATTTCGTGGGGCACAGATTGTCCGACGACGCTAAGGCCCTATCGCAGAAGAACAAAATCAATTTGGATAAGAAGACACAGTTTCATAAACTTGGGCCAGGAGGCTATGCAGTGGCGATTCCGAAATGGGAAAAGATGGAAGCAGACCTGATTGCTAGGGGAATTATACCGTAGACTCTGAATTGGCCACAGAGAGCAAAGTGGTACTTCTATGCCCATGGAGGAACACTTAACATGGAAGATGGGTCGTTCGTGACTAGCGACGCGATCAGAGCAGCAACATAGAGGCTGGAAGAAGCAATGAGGCTTGCAGAAGAAGGAACTTTCAAGCCGGACAGAGAGAAAGACGAGCTGACTTACGCTCTTGGCAACCCAGAACACACCGGGTGGACCCAAGGCATGGGCGTACTACCATGGAAGCACGGCTTCAGTGGAGATCTGGACACATATAGAAGTCGATGCAGAAGCAAGGCAGTAATGGACGAGAAGTTCCGTGCCTTGGAAGAAAGGCTAGCGATTCTTGAAAAAGCTAGAGAGGATACCCAACGCCAAGAACTGCCGGTCAGTCCCGCCTCTGAAAGGATCAACACTAGGCCTAGAGGGGGGTGAATAGGCCTGTTTAAAAAATTCCTGAAATAATTCTCAGAAAATCTGTCAGACAGTCGGATGATCCGACACAATCTCGGATCTTCCGACAGGAAGATCCGACAGTGTATAGGATCTTCCGAAAATAACAGAAAATCCGGAAGATCCGAAGATAAGTCGGATCTTCCGACAGGCAGTTCAAGTAAACTTCGAGATTTGAAAACTAATGACCTTTTAACAATTCCACTTGAATACAAAGCTCACAAATGATGTAAGGAACCTTCTAAATATGATCAATATCAGAGTATAACCACAAATAAGTAGATCGGGACAAATCAAGATATAGAAACGAAATGAAAAGTATGAAAGTGGAGACAAAGGATTTTCTACCGAAGTTCACTCCACAAAGGAGCTACGTCTCCGTTGAGATGCTCACAAAGAGCCGGGCTGTCACACTAACCCCAAGTCTCTCCCAATCAACCACAAAGGAGGATTGAGCTACTTACTATGTGCTCCCACAAAGGGAAAGGGTAATACAAACTTCCGGGACTCAAACCACAAGAGAATGGGAGTTCACCGGCACCTCTAACCGTCTAGGAGCAAGCTCCAAGAGTAACAAACGCAAATCGACGAATTCAAGTACTTCAAGTGCTTGAGAGATGAACTAGTTGAAGAGGCACACAAGTCTCACACTATGAAGCTTTTCTCTCACTCAAACCCTAGTTGAATCTTGGAAGAATAAAGCTTGGAGGGGGAGTAAAGAGAGGGAGTGAATGCTCAAGTGGAGTGTTGGCTCGAGTTAGGTCAGTATAAGCAGCAGCAGTGAATGAAAGGGGGTGAGGGGTATAAATACCAACCCCCCAAAATATGACCGTTATGTTCACTGCGAAGGGGTACCGGATCTTCCGACACTTGGTCGGATCTTCCGATGAGCAACAGAAATGAGTGAGAAAAACTCCAGGTAAGTTCCGGGGGCCGGATCTTCCGACAGAGTGTCGGATCTTCCGACAGACCCCGGAACATCCGACCCAGCGAGAAACCAAGACAGAGCCAGCCGGAACTTCCGGTCGGATCTTCCGGCCTCGGGTCGGAACATGCACACAGGACACTCGTGAGCTCGAAAAACGGCTAAGTCTTGTATCTTCCGAAGCCACGGCCGGATCTTCCGGCCAGGGAAAACCCGAGACCGAGCTGCCCGGAACTTCCGGTCGGAACTTCCGGCCAAAGTTCCGGCCGAGCAGAGAAGGTGTTTGTGAAGTGTTTTTGTGGCTCCGAAAAGTTTGTCATCTCAAGCAAAGCACTTTGAGCAACTAGAATTCATCAACTACGTCCCCCTTGATAGTACGGTGGTCCTATACTCAATTTCAAACGGAAAATAGAATTTAAATTCACCAATTGAGTCTTCCACCACATGAATATGAATTGGGATCCTTGCTTGAGTGCTACCTTTCTTTTATTTCATTTTATTCCTGCACAACTCATGCACAACATCATATCCAAATTTCTATTGCCAATAATCACCAAAATAGATTAAATGCCTAGATGCACTTTCAGCCTCTCAGCCGACATTTACTTTGGAGGCCGGCCTCCCCTCTCAGCACCGTAGCAGCGTCGGACAGAGCCAAGCAGGGATTGAGGGCCAACAATACCCCGTGGACGACATCACTGGAAGGACCAACTGTGACCTTCTGTATATGTGCGGGAAGAAGCTGAAAGTATGTGCTCAGGGATACGCAGAGGCTCCACTTGACGGGACGACAATTGACTGCGCGCCAATTCCCGAGGGATACGCTAAGGTCTTCGTTGACCGAGTGGAGGATGGATGGGAAGACCTGGACCTCGAGATCCCTGGAGTTGAGGGAGAAATGGAACTGGAACATGCAATCCACCAGTGGATCTATTGGCCGAAATGCTACATAAGATTGACGCAGGAATGAGCCAGCAAGGGTCCACCTACACCGGCATCACAGGCCCCTAGCCCTGAACCAGCGGTAGATTGGAACAGTTACCAAGGTGACCCATAGTCGTCGCCTCCAGAACGCGACCCAACGCCACCCCCAGCACGCGACCCAACGCCACCTCCTCCTTCTAAGCAGCAAAGGAAGAAGACACATGCACGATCGGCCCCGCCACCTCCACCGTCGAAGCAGCAAAGGAAGAAGAAAGAAAAGCCTCCACCTCCGAAGAAAGCATATGAAATGACAGAAGAAGAAATAACCGAGTCAGTGAAAAAAAGCGTCCAAGACCACTTTCATCCTCCAAAGCCTGCTCCGCCGGAACCAATACCTCCAGCTGCAAAGGAGTGGTATACAAAACAGGGCACACCAGTTGTGAAAGTGCGGGAGTCGGACTATGATCGGTCAATTAGAAAGTCTTACAGCAACCCCAATAACCGGGTTAGTTGTCAGAAACCAAGGAAAACCGTTCCCCAGCTCGGAGAGCAACCCAACCAAACAGTCCAGCCGTTGGTGGTACATGCAGAGCAAGATAAAAATATGGAATTGGCCGAAATGATACAGCTGACGGACCTTACAAAAGGTGATCTGGTCGGCGAGTTACAGGCGACCTTACAAGAAAAATGGGGCAGGAAAAAGTTCGTGCTGGGTGAACCGCTTATTTGGGAAGAGTTATTGAAGTACCTACCAACGAGAATGCACGAGTTGCATACATGGTACCTCCGGCGATCCAAGATTGGCCAGACGATGTTCCGAGCTCGGATTCGTGATGACCATCTGAAGCGAGGGGCAGATGATATTTGGATCGAGTTCTGTTTTCTTTATGACTTATTCCATCAAGATGCCCTTGACAAGACTCTCCTTAGTATATGGGTTCTATAAGTGTCTTCTGCCGCAATGTTTTCTTATTTAATCTCCACTATGTATACTAGCTAGTGTATTGTCTCATCATCATGTCTTTTTGATTGATGGCTCGTAGGATGAAGGTCCAACAGTGCATGAAGAACAGATATTACAACATTGGCTTCATCGACCCCAATGTTGTACACGCGAATGTCGTAAGGGATTTTCCGAACGACACAACGAATAGGCTATTCATGGCCTTGGACCGGCATAATACATGTCCATACATTCTTCTCCCATACAACTTTAAGTGAGTTTTTGGACCTTTTTATTCTTTTCAAGTTAATAATAAATACTAAATATAATCAGCATTACCTCTCTGTATATATGTGCGTACAGATTCCATTGGATACTGCTTGTTATCCAGGTTGATAAAGCATCGGTCCATGTGTTGGACTCCTTGAGGAAGCCAATATCAGAGTACCAAAACCTCATAGATCTGCTTAACAAAGCATGGGCTCGTTTCCTTCAAAAAAAAAGGAGTAACCGACAAACTCGGGGATCTTCATATTAATACTAGCTTGACCGTAAGAATTCTAATTCCTACCATTTTATAACAATTCCTACGATTTTATAGTAATTTATGCTATTTTATAGTAAATCATACGATTTTCTATAAAACTTATAGTAATTTTTGATATTTTTAGTAATTCCTAATATTTTCTAATAATTTTTCGTCTATATAGTGCTTGAGACAGGAGCAAGGGACAAACCTCTGTGGTTATTACGTGTGTGAGTTCATCGATACTTTTGTCGGTCCAGACACGCAAATGACACCAGCTGAATTCGAGGTACCTAAGCAAAAATTAGTTGTGCTCGTTCTTTTTGAAGTCATTATTTCTCATTTCCCTCGGTCATGCTTTTGTTTCATTGAAATAAATATGCAGAAATGGAGAATGAAAGATGATCTCATCGAATCAGAACGGGTCAAGGCAATTCAAGAAGCAATATGTGGATTCCTGCTCGATGAAGTCATAAATCCCAACGGGGAATTTCACGCCGATCCTGCAGTGGACCTAGTGGATTATCCTGCTTGATCCGGTTAAGTATTATGGACAAATATTTTGTAATATCATCTCGCATATATATTTTCAAGTACTTGTACTTTGAATTCAAATTCATAGAGGTGGTGTGTCCTGATGTGTGTGTATATATATATATATAACGTAATATCACCCGTATTCGTATAGAGATATAATATATATACGCATATGAATAATAATATAAGCATTATAGAAACAAAACAAAAACAAAATGAAACCAAAAAAGAAAAAGCAAAACAAGTTAGTACCGGCTCGTAATGCAAGCCGGTGCTGTGTGGGTGCGCTGTTTAGTACCGGCTGGTTTTACGAACCGGTACTAGACTTGTGTTTTAGTACCGGCTGCTGCGCCCGGTACTAAATGGCAGGTTCACGTTAGTGCCGGCCAGAGTGTACCGGTCAAGGAACCGGGTTCCCTGACCAGTACTGATTCATGTTTTTCCTGCTGTGTCAAAAGCCAAGGTTGAGCCAAAGTGCATGCGGCTTCTTCACTTGCCCGGCATCTCCAATGTATAGGAACACCCCCGGTTCTATAGATAGGTCCCACAATGATTTGATGTCTACTGATATATTACCGGCAATGTATGAACTAGGGGGTGGATCTATAAACGGGTCCCACGTCTCCACCCTCTCTCTTTCTCTCTCCCACTTTATTCTATAGGACCTGGTTCTATGCATGGGAGCGGGTTCTTTATAGAATCAGCATCACAATGGTAAGAACATGGTTCCATAGGAGAGAGAAACCTATGGAACCGGTATAGGACCTGCCCATTGCGGACGCCCCGTGAACTATGGACGTGGGAGGCCTTTCTTTAATTTGCCTCTGCGCTTGGCATGCACTTTTTAAGCACCCACACCCATACCCATGGACGAGCTCGATCAGGGGTCCAGGCAGCGCGTTGGGGGCACATGCTGTTCTTGCACGAAAATAGAATGGGAAAAGCTAGCCTGCCTACGCCAGTAGGCGCAAATCACACCTTGGGTGTGTCCAGAGCATTGTGGCCTTTGCTTGGGAGCATCCCCAGTTCAGTGAATTCAGATTCACAAGGCGACTACAAGTCTGTTTCATACTCCTACTTGCTATTTTTGAAACTTGCAATAGTTCGTATAATAAAAAGCTAGTTTGCCGCATCAGTGAGTGACAGTGAACCCGTGAACCCGGCCGGCAAGGCCTATCTCTAACAAGTTAACCTTATATATCATGAGCAACTCTTCTTTGATTTCTCTCTGAGGACGTGAGATTAGATAACCTGTTGTTTCTAACCGGCTATAACTAACCTGAACTGTTTCTCTGGCTACGACGTACACAGATCGATGGTGCTTGAACTGTGCATAGATAACCTGTTGGCACCATGCCACCATGGAAATGTAAGAACGAAGCGCGGAGTCCAAACATCATCGTCGCCATGCAAATTAAACTGTTCATGGTACAAGCAAACAGAAAGAAACGCTGAACAAAGCACGGCCGATTCCATCGAGCAGCTCAGAGAACATACCTATTTTAACTGAACGGTGACAGATTTTTTTCGGGAAAAAACCACAAGCACAGAGAAAAAAGAAAGCATCGAAATATCCCATGGGGACTAGTATATAGCAGCAAATCAGTCGCACACGAGTAAGACTCTGTACTGGTACACAGTAAGGAAGCATCACAGAAAGCATCGAAATATCCCATGGGGACACAGTGGAGGATCACTCGAGTCGATAGGCATGACGATTAATTAAGACTCTGTACTGCTACTAATTAACCGTACGTGTTCTGGGATACCCGACCAAAGTGAAATCGAAGGAGAACGCTTATTAGCTAATTCTTGAGTCTTGAGCATATATCTAGGTGTGTGTGTATAGGCGAGCGTACGACGACGTACTTGCCCTACCCGGCCATGGCCGGCCGGCCGGGGCACCAGCGCCTCGATCGATCAGTTCATCTTGCAGCCGGCGCCGGTGCCAGCCTCGAGGCCGCCAGTCGTAGCAGAGAAGGCAGGCGGACCCGGTGAGGACGCCGACGGCGAAGCTGACGGCGCGCTGGACGGCGCGCGGAACGCGCAGGCACGCGACGGCGGCGGCATCTCCTTCCCCGCCGGGGCCGGGCGCGGGCGAGGCGCCGTGGTCCTCGGGGCCGGGGCAGCAGCGCTCGAAGAACGCGAACGGCGCGACGAAGAAGGAGAAGCCGACGATCACGAGGGCGGCGGCGGCGGCGAGGAGCGGCACGAGGACGCGCTCGCGGACCATGGCGGCGCGTCGGTCGGCGGCGCTGCGTTGAGGGAGGGTTTTGCGTGACGTGCTGGGAGGTTGTGGCCTGTGTGGCTGCCTGGCTGGCCGGCTGGTGCGTGGTGGAGGAGGGTCACCGGCGTCCGTGGCCTTTTGTACACTTGTACTAGTAGAGCAGGAGGGAGGAGGAACAAATTGCGCGGCAGGTCCCTACAGTTGCTTGGTTATCTTATCCCACTTAAAATTTCTGTTGGAGCCCCTACAGCCCTACACTACTAACATTATCTATTGTTGACAAGGCGTCAAGGCGACTCGTTGCACCGAAGCAATTAAGCAAATATGTACTGACTTACTGTGCCCATGGACAAAAGCGAAGGAGGGAAGCCTCGCGTGGCTACTGTGCCCTCTTCACCCTGGCGAATGAAGTAGAGGCGACTCGAGCGGGCGGCCCGGGGTTTTTTTTTGTTGTTGTTGTTGTAGAATCACTTGTAAGCAGCTGTAGCTCCGGATCGGATATCGGAGCAGCACGGCGGCAGCTAGCGGCGGGCCATGGCCAGCTGCCCGGGAAGGGTTACACCGGGGACGAAGCTTCCTAGAAGCACCCGGCTTGCCTGTTCCGGCGGCCGGCGAGATGCCTGCCTGCCACTGCTGCCCCTTCTGGCCCGGCTCCCCCAAATACGTGCAGCGACACCGGCGTGGCGTCGCTCTCGATCGCGTGTCGTTCGCACGGCTCGGCCGACGTATATATGCGCCTTTCCGTTACTTTGGCACTGGCACGTTTCCGTTTCCGTTCGGAGCGTGCACATGCATGGCGAGAGGGAGAGCATGGAAAGTGGTAGCGCTCCGATCAACGATCATATTAGATCCCGGCCCACGGGCCACGGGCGAGCGCACCGCGACGACAAAATGGTTGTCGAGAGCTGGGTTTCGGGTGATCCGGTGGATCGTACGTGCTGGGCTGGGCTCCGGAAACAGTACACGGGCCGAGGTTTTGGTCGGGCACGACAAAGCATAAACTTGAATTTCGAAGTCTGAATAGAAATAACTTTTAGTAAATGTTTCAGCATTTAAAAAAAAATGATGTCGTGTGAAGTGCTTGGAGTCACCTACGTCTTGGGAAATTTTAAAGCACTTATAGATACCAACAATTTAAACATATTGTATTGCCATCATGTTCCAAACATCATGGTTTTTATGTGAGAAGAATACCTTTTTTTTCCAAGCCAACGTGACACTCTGAGCAGTATAAAATGGATGTGAGTACTATTCTTTCCAATAAAAGGATTTACACTATGAAAATGCATTTCTTGATTAACCAATATATAATTACTCCATCAACTTCATGATGTCAATCTATGCAAGCTTTTAATACACCTTAGATACGGGTAGTCAGAAACCAGAGAAAAAAAAGAAAACAACGATTTTGTACGTCTTGGCACCACGCACGCAGCACTGTACTGCACAATGTATGCAACGGGCCGTAGCCAGTACAGCAGCCCACTATCACTGCACTGCATGAATCTCTTTTGGCGTGGCGCAGCGTCGCTCGCTCGATGCAGGGAGCCAGGGACCGGGACAGGGCAAGTGGTGTTTCACGGGGAGCGGCAAGGCAAGGCCGGGGAGTGGGACGGGACGGGACGGGCGGGGAGGGTGCATGCTCTCTGCTGGGTGGCCGCCGCGTCCGAGGAGCGGCGGGCCGGGGTGACAGCTGGTGGTGGAAACGCTGCCTGCAACTCTGCTAGATGCTGCCTCGGACTCTCGCGCGCAGGCGACGATCGTCTGTGGCGCTGGCGGCAGCTGGCGTTGCCCTAGCACCACATCCGGTATCCATGTCCATGTCACGACACACGCTCGCAAGTTGTCGTCCATGGACGCAAATCTTTCTTTTTTCGAAACATTGGCCCTGGTTCCCGGTCACATCACTAAATTTTTTAAAATTCTCTCTCTAAACTTCACTATTCACCTATCACATTAAATCACTCTCCTCATGCATGGAGTACTAAACGTGGGTAAATAAAAAAACTAGTTACATGGTTTTGATGCACACGACGAGACGAATCTTTTGAGCCTAGTTAAGTCATGGTAGAACAATGTTTACCACAAACAAACGAAAAGTGCTACGATGCGCTACAGTATCCGATGTGACTTTTTCACCTCATTTTCACCCTCTTTTCGTGAACTAAACACCCCCATAGATGGACGCAGATCTAAGATTCGGGAAACCGGCGTCACCTGTCAGAGCGCATAGCGCAATTGCCAATAATTGCTAGTGAAACACTAGGCGCAATATATAGATCAGGTGTGTAGCATGTTTTATATATACAGAAATAAAAAAAACTATATGCAACACAAACCCAAATGGCTACGATCTTTTACAAGTGTGTGAAGTTAACGTAGGCGAAGCAAAAGAGCGGACAAAATGCGAACACTAGTCATCGTATGATATTCCAAATTTACAACCATACTATTTGATTCGTTTGAGCCATGCGCGGCGTCTCGTGCAAATGCTATCGTGGATGGACCACGAAACCATGTTCAATCAGTATATTTGTGCTAGCGAAAGGAGTCGTCTTTGTCTTTACAATGAATCGTTTACATCATGGCTGGTTGCCGACAGATAATTATTGTGGTTTCTATTGCCGACAGAAAATTATTGTTGTTTCTTTTGCCGACAGACAATTATTGTTGTTTCTATTTCTATTGTCGATAAATAAAATATATATAGTTACTAGAAATTATATGTCACTATACTTCCATGCATAATAAACAAAATGAAATATAGTTTTTGAAAAGTAAAATCGTAGGAACCGCTTAAAGACAAAGTGGTTAAAATTTATAAAGTTAATGTTACTACTACCTAGATAGCTTGCCTCTACAATTCACAAGCATGTTTGCGAAGAGAAACAAAACAAGAACAATCAAACAGCCCTCATCAGGGCTCAGGGGCCACGAGCTCTCAAAGTTCTCAGCCGCTCACAGCTCACTCGTACAGACCCCACGGCGACGCGTAGAATTCACCGGGCGCAGCCGATGCACTGACCTCCTCACTCCCTCCACTCGGGCGGAATAAATTTTAGGCAAGAAACAAAACACGAGATCTTCCAAGGTACGGCCTCGATCTCAAGAGCATCTCCGCTGTCTGCCGCTTTTCCATCGCCTTTGCTCGTACTCTCTCCCTGACCCTTTGCTGCCTGACGAGGCCATCAGGGGACCCTCCTCTCCTCCTGCGGTGCTGATGCTGCCGCTCCGGCCTGTCCATTCTCATTTCGAGAACAGCGGCCGCAGCAGCGATGGCACTGTGGCGCCAGCGTCGCAAAAGCCTTTTTCCCTGCGCCCCGGCCTTGCTTTACGGATCTCGCATCCCTTTCGAAATCCATGCAGATCTACTAGAGTAGCGCGCGTCCAGCGTAGCCCGGGGAAAGGCTACGAGCCATTAAAATTTGAAGGTCTCGTGGGTTGAGATTAACAAATGGAAGAGGGGTCGAGGTTAGAGGAGGTAATTGCAGCGTGGGCAGTGCAAAGATCTTGACCAGCGAGCAAGATTAGGGCCTTGTTTAGTTTAAAATTTGGTGCCAAACTCGTCCAAAGTTTGCATTTTTCAACCATTGTGTAATGTAGCATTTTTGTTTGTATTTGTAAAAAATTGTCCAAACATTGATTAATTAGGCTTAAAATGTTCGTCTCGTAAAGTACCACAAAATTGTGCAATTAATTTTTGATTTTATCTACATTTAGTACTTCATGCATGTGCCGATATTTTGATGCAGTAGAATTTGGGGTTGAAATTTGGGAACTGGGCTAGGCTTTAATTAGAGGCTAGGTGGAAAGGTTTAGAGTTTGCTGTAGCTGTAGCTTCCGTAGGGAGAAGAACTTGGGGTGTTTTTTTATGCACCAAAGCGCTACGCGTTGATCGGCCCTGCGTTTAGTGCACGGATGATAGGCGCTGATTATTTATGTTGGGAAGCTGAATGATTCGTCTAAAGTCAAGCGTGTTTTTTAAAGTGCGAGGAATGATAGCAGTTAGAATCAGATTGTATTTTGTATACAGTATGATCCATGGAGTGTTGTTTATTGTGCTAGTGTTATGTAATATGTATCACATTTTGCTGGCGCATAATGCAAGTCTGCAAGTAAGGTGGTTAGCGTATTAATTTTCCTTTTCCTTTCATTTTTAAATGAACATTCGAGATCCATGCATCTTTGCATTAAAATGCTGATGACAAGTTCAAACATGAACTTAAAAGGCAGCACTACAATAAACGAAAGAAAAACTACACTGACTGCAACGCGTCTCTCTACGCTTTGTCCTGAAAAAAGAACTAATCTTCATGTGCTTAGAATAATTTTAAGAATTGTGTACGCTTAGGATAAGTGAAAAAAGGTTTCCAAGGTTCAGACGCCAAGCATCTCATCTTCTTAGAGAGAAGAATTTGCATTTGTTTTCCACTCAGAAACCGTAAGTTCACAATATTACGCATCATGCATAAATAAAACAGTGGACTGTGCATGTATAGCTTATCTGCCCAGTTTTGCTAACGAAAACAAGGGAATATCGTCGTGCAAATTATTCTGTAAATCCGACACCCAAATATCGTCACCACTTCGCCGAAAGAAAGGTCGCTTACACAAAGCCATGTCCCAGCAAAGGACCAATCAACCAAGTGCAAAGATTTTTCTCAGCCTAGGTGCGCAAGTGATCGAGAACAATAATGACCCTGCCAATATATGTGTACATGCGGCCCATGGGCCGCCGGCACGGCCCGCGGCACGACCCATGGGCGGCACGGCCCGAGGGCTAGTGCGGGCCATGGGTCGCCGGCCTGGCCCATGGCACGGCCTTGGCCCGCACGGCCGGCACGGCCGCCCCAACGGCTCTTTGGCCCAGCCCAGCCCGCGCCTGCGGCCCTGGCCATATAAAGGCAGCCGAGCCGCGCCCCCCTCCAAACCCTAAATCATTCGCCCCTCCCCACCGCGCCGCAGCTCTCCTCTCTCCTGTCTCGTCTCTCACTCTCGATCCGATCCGCCGCCGCCGTTCGCCTTGAGCTCGCCGGCCCTGCTTCGACGTGGATCAGGACAGGGCGTGCGAGGCTGCCGGTGTGCATCGACGAGAGGGCCGCCTCGCTTCGCATCGCGCTGCCGGTCCGGTCCCTCCTCCACCACTGCTCCGCCGTCGGAGAGGGCAAGGTCGGCCGGATCTGGCGCTGAGGAGGAGGCCGTGCCTCGTCATGGCCCGAGCTCGCTGGTGGCGGTCAACGACTGGCGGCGCGACGGAGAGGAGAGAAGGTCTCGAGGTCGACGGAGGGCGGTTGCGGTCGGCGTGCGCGGGCTCCGTCCGCCGCCGGGAGGGAGGGAGAGCAGGGGACGACACCTTCGCCTCCGCGTGCTAGAGGCGCCGCGCCCCTCCTCCACCGCCGCCGTAGCGGGATCCGGCGTCGTGCCGGCACGGCACGACGGAAATGGCCGTGGCCCATGGACGGCACGGCACGGCTAAACGGCCCATGTGCCGTGCCATGGGCCGAAGGCCTGGCCCATAGCACGATCTGGCACGGCACGGCCGGCACGCCTCGGCACGGCCGTGCCGCATGTCATGCCGGCACGGTGGCCATCTATACCTGCCAAAGGGCATGCAAATCGAACAAGGAATACAGATCGAATAGAATCACGCTATCTCTATCCCTAGAGCTTGTGCTTCCTCAGCCTGTATAAGTTCCAAAAAAAAAATCCCAGTGATATTCACCGCCGGGTCCTCTCATCAAAGTGTTCCCCACCCCTACAGAACAGAATAAAACCCATACGCAGGCTCCCCAATCCTAGTCAGCTACACCTATATCCCCTTATTGTACCGCCACTTCACTTCCTGCCGGCTACTACCGCTAGCTCCCATACGCAGCATGGTCACTACTCCTGGGGAATATGCCCTGGCCCGGCGCCAGGATGCCTAGCGGGTCGAACCGGATCTTGCGCTCCGCGAACCGCTCCCACCGCCGGCCAAAGTGCTGGTGCCAGCCGGACGGAGTCGGGTGGTGCGCCAAGTACTGCTTCGCGCCGAGGTGTGCTCCGGCGGCGTCGGCGATGCGGCGGTGGCGGCGGAGGAGCTCTTGGAGGCAGTGGTGGGAGCAGCCGTCTTCAGGGTTGGCGGATCTGAGGATGCCCACCACGTACATCACCCGGTCCATGGACCCGGAATCCGGTAGCACGACCGATGTGTTGGTGTCCCACCTGTTGGAAGGATGAACAGAGCAACCATTAGACCATGATACTTCAGACCTACCGAGGCATCATGAATTTAAATAGGAATAGGATAGTATACAGCTGACTTTCTGCAGTTTGAGTGTGTATTCTGACTTTGGTTTTAGTGTTTTCTGGAGAGAGGTCTACGTTGGGGCTATAAACTAGTCCAGTGCAGCGAACATGGATCTTAGGTCACAAGTTCAATCTTTTGTTAAACATCTACCCGCTCCGAGTTGACACTGGGATGCAATCTAGCATATTTATACCCCTTTTGGAGTTAAACTTGTCTAAATTTATTGGGAGAATGAAGATATAACAAATGGACTTGAATCTGAGGTCAAGGAAATCATGGAAACTATTTTTTATACCACACGGAACTTGAGCCTTTAAAAATGTGAGCAACGTTTTGCATCTTCCAAAAAGAATAGCTTGTACTAAGTCAAATATAAGTTTCTGATGATCCACCTGGACACATGTAATTATCTATCGGGCAATGGAATAAGCAAATCTTATCTTCACATAAACAATTCAGAAAAAAGCTCCTTTTAATTGAAGTAAAAAAAAAACAGGATTCAAAGATCAGCTGCTGTATTTATATATTTCCCTATTGCTACTGAATAGTTCAAGGTTTCACTAAATAGAAAAACATGCCACCGATTGAGCTGAGCTATAATTTCAGTTGTACAGTGCTGATGACAGATGCGATTCTATTTGAGGGACCACACATAAAAACATGATATAATATATTCATAGTCATGCAGCCTCGATCGACTAGTATGAAATCACTGTAGCTGTGGACTTTGTAACAAAAATATTGTGGGCATATGCAGAACTTTCGAACAAAAAGGTACCGATGCACTAAACAGATGATCTCATATTCTCATTCTTGTGTCCATTGTGTTCTGGAAGCAAGGCTGCAGCATGTCTGCAGTACCGCATGCCTTTGCAAAAGGATGGTGGATGGAGTGCCTCTACACCGACCCCACAACAACTTTTATTTCTTACCACAAGAACGAGAACAGAGTTGGGAGTTGGGACCAACAAGGGAATACTGATGGATAGCTTTAGATCTTAAGTGGGGTAGTGCAAAAGGATACATCAGACTTCATTTATGAAACTATGTTCTCCTCCTGAGAACCTTGCAGAGCTGAATAGAGAGGAGGCAAATGATAAATGCCATGGGAAGAGCAATTGCTCTTGCACACAAGACCACAAAGTTGCCCCACATTGAAATACGTACTGCCTGCCAAAAGCTTGTTGTAGAAAAATAGACCAACATGCTAAGCAAAAAGGGATTATCCCTAGTGCACGATGAGCCCACGCTCATCACTTTTCTCATCACTTCACTATCTAAAATAGCTTATTACTACTGTACCACAAAGACGCAACTTGTTTGGATAATGCAAAGAAATGCTTGTCCAACTTGGACTTCTTGGAAGCTAATGAAGTGATCACGAAAGAGGGCTTAATTAATAGATAACTTTTTTTCACAAATAATGGTTTCACAAAAGCAGGTGTATCTTGATGAATGCATTTTTTTTGTTATTAATAGTGATGCTTACTTGTCTCTGAGGAGTGGGTAGATGAGGATCAGGCCCTCAAAGCTATCCGGTGAAATGTTGTCCATGAGCAAGTCCCTGAAGTCATTGATCCCCGCCTTTGGCACAAACATGTTGAGCCATGGGTGGTGTACCTCCCACATCCCGATGCTCCTTAGACTCATCTCCTCCATCCTGACCCGATTGAGAAAATCGAAGTAGGACACCTCCACACTGTACAATTGGGACACCATGTGGCTCATCTGCTTTGAGATTACTTCCACTGCCTGAAAAAGATGGCTATTAAAAACATCCCCAATGCTTGACAAGTTCCAAAAAACAAAATAATAATTTTGGTGCTTACCTGTTCCACATTAGTGTTCTTGTGCTGGTAATCATGGACTGCAAACTCTATGCAGTAGTAAATGTTAGGGCTGTTCTTGGTGCCAAAATCAGGGTTGAAGTCCACATTTGCAGGGAAGGCGATGGAAGAACTGTGAAGGGATTGTTCATTCAAGACGATGAAACCTTCCACATAGTCCACCAAATCCGGCATAGATACCAGCAACTCCTGGTCCATGGTGAAGGTGCTGAAATCATCATAGAAGGCTCTCACCCACTTCACCTGAATTTATTCAAAAATTGTTCAGTTATTGCAAACGTCAGAAACTTGACACACAGAACTAATGCAATAATAATATGATATATGATGTACAGAACAGTTGTAACAAAGCATCCTACTTTCTGTGGAGCTTCCTGCAGCAGGATCCTGGCCCTAGTTATGATGCCAAACTGGCCAAGGCCTCCCAGAACCGCATTGAACAAATCGGCATCCTTACTGGGTGAGCATGTCACAATCTCCCCTCGCCCTGTGAAACAGAGAGTAACAGAAAATCTACTGCCCATCAGTTAAAAAAAGAGGATGGCCAAGAAAGACAGCCAAAAAGGCAAAATAAGATCTTATCTTTTTGTTTGATTCATCATGCATGTATCTCACCTGTGACTACCTCCAGCTGTAGAACATTGCTAATCTGAGGCCCGTGCTTAAATGTCTGACCACTGATACCAGCATTGGACAGCGTTCCGCCAACCGTGAGATAGAGGTAGTCAGTCCACGACCTTGGAGCTAGCCCGAGCTTCAAGCTCTGCTCCAGGAGGTCTATCCACATAACCCCACCACTCACATCAGCATACGAAATTTCTCCTTCTCCTGCTCTGTAGAATTCTATCTCGGCAGGCAAAGAGCACATCTCCACCACAATGCCATCTAGAGCCTGTGCCTGGCCATGAATGGAGTGGCCTGCTCCCCTGGCCGCCACCGTGACCTTGCTCAGAGATGAGCCAGAGAGGAAGCTGAGAAGCAGGGAGATGTCCCTTGAGGACCGGGGCTTCAGCACCGCAGCGGGAGAGTGGAATATAATCCTACCAAAATCGCTGGACGCGGTGGTGGTGGTGGGGAGCAGGTTCAAGGGGCCGAAGTCCATGGGGCTCTGTATGAACTTGTATGGAGAGCAGAGGGAGAGGACGAGGATGAGCAGGCTAACTCTTGTGCAGACCATGGCAACCTCCATGGCGTGAGCAATTCCTGGAACTGCTCCTTGTAGGAATATGGAGGGTGGTAAAAGCAGAGGGGTTGTGTGTACTATCTTGGTGCGTCACTACAATGTATAGGATTGCGATGGCGGTCGGCGAAGCGATCAGAGCATCATTTTGCTTGTTCTTGCCTTTTGGGCAAAGGTGAGGGATGAAGAAAAATGAGGGCAGGGAAGAGGGCTCTTAAAGGACCAGGAGAAGGCACTCACTGATCAGCCGATGAGGTGGTGATTTGAGGTTTTGAAAGGGGTTTCATGAAGAGGAGATAAAAGGAAGCACTAAAAGACTAAAGGCAGAAGCTGTCACATACCCAAAAAAAGGCCACCATGTGATCTTCAGCTCTCTGTCTCTCTCCCCTCGCCCCCTGTGACAAAGAATGCCTGAGGCTGAGGGCAGCGGAGGTCTCCCTCGTCTTTCTCTCTCTGAGAAGGTAAGCTCTGAAGCAGGCAAGCAACTGAAACAAACCGGCACAATATAAATGAGGGTAGAGAAAAAGGACAGGCCAGAGGCTCCCCTTCCAAAGAAAAGGGCAAAGGGGATACGGGCCACACTGGTCACTACACTCTTTTCTGTTTGGGAAGACCGTCCTCAATGGAGGTCCATGTGATCAGCTGTCACCTCTCTCCCTCTCCCTATCAGCTCTCAAAGAAGAGGAGCTCAAGAGGGAGAAAAAAACACTTCAAATATGTATTAAATACCCCTTTTCGAAAAAATATGTATTAAATAATATCCATTTATCACGAAAATAGGCAATGAAGCAAAATATCGCTCTCGGATTTATGGAGCTGGGGAGCACAGAGGAAAGCAGAACCAACCATTTCTTTTTCGCAGCCCCGTTGCTCTGATCCATCTGAACAGTCTTTTAAGGAGAGCCTATACCCCTGGCTCCTCCTGTTTCCCTTGACCACATCCATCACTAGCTGTGCACAATGGGGCTCAGCTCTAGATACCAAATCTTTTGCAGGGTTACTGTTGTGTAATACTGTTTGGCAGGCCCAAGACTCATTTATCATGATTGGCCACCACTCAGGCTAAGGAGAAGGAGCCCATGGATTGTGTGGCTGGAAACCATGAGCTCTCATGCAACTAACAGGCAAGTGCGAGGACCTATTCCATTTGTTTCAGGAAGGAAATAAGAGACAAAAATCTAAGCCAAAACAATTTTTTTTCTTTTCTGAGAGACGAGACAATTAATTAAGATCTAAAACTCAATCATTAATAAAATATATGAAGTCTAGCTATTCAGAAAATAGAAAGAAAACAGAAAGGTTTGCTGACCTTGGGATGATATGGAAAATTTTAATGGACTCGTCCAGGTACTGTTTATCTGCCACTTGACACCACCCCAGTTAGCATCAAGAATAGGTTAGCTGATATTATATGTTCATAATGCACATAAATGAAATTCCTAAGTTCACAAATGATTTTATTTACTGAGTTCTAGACACAGAGACAACTGTAGATGTTATCGATCCAATAACTAATTTTTAGATAGGTTGACATCCAAGCATCTGACAATCATACTCTAGAAATCGTATATAAATATATTATTATGCTCAGGAAATGCACTTGTATGAGGTTTACAAAAGAAAATTTTGGGTTTTCTTTGTTCGGAAGTAACAGGCTGCAAAGGGAAGGTAATCTAGGTAAGTCATTACCAATATCAAAAGATCAAGAATAGAATCCAAGAACAGTAAGGATATCTGAAAATTTCCACAGATGGATGCAATATCAACAGAGATATATTCCAATATGCTGCCTAGGTACACCACCACAGGCTTCAAATCACAAGATCGCACAAACGCAAAGTCAGTATCTAGCAAATTGCTCCACTACAGCACTAGCTAGAAGTTCTCTCACTCTCTCTCATACACATAGAGACACAGATATCAACATCCTTGTTCCATGTTTCCACATAAAATATGCCACGAGCTTGATTTTCATATAAACCCTAATGTCTATTAGGTGTCTCAGAACAAGTTCCCTGATTGGACAAACTTATGAAATGGGGTCGCATCACCCTGCAACAAACCTTAAAATTCACAATCACGAGAATATAAGCTGCAAAACTAGCTGAAAACTCGGAAATAAAACAATAGACCCACAAGACTCACGGCATCCATATCCTAGTGACCAATCTTTTGGCCTTTGCACGAGCAGGGTCAGGGGCTGCCATCATGCAATAACAAAATGCCTCATTGCTGATCGAGTGGAGAGTACAGTGTGATCTTCGCCAAGATTTGTGACCAATTCAGAATACTTTCCTACTCCAATCCATGAGCTCGTCCTTGTGGGAAAAGAGGAAAAAGGTGGGCCACTAAGTCTTTCCTAGATCTCCCTTTTTCTCCCCACTTGCAAGAGCCCAATGACCTCATGAGATCCCCCTCTGCCATTGATGAACGCAAATCTGTATCGAAAAGAGCAGGCACACCCTTTCCACTGAGCCCCCTTTAGATTTTGGAACTACTTGGTATTGGGGGAATGGAAAGCCATGGCGTGGTTGGGCCCAAGGAGATTCGGGCTTTATAGCCTCACGACATGCAACAAGCGCATCATCTTATATATGGCTGGTAGAGTACAATGGTGGTCCTGACCTACTTCGGCTCTATAAGTTTTTATGCCAAGAAAGAACAATCCATGCTCTGTTTCTCCTCCCTCCAGCCCTCCACAGTGGGCAGTGTGCACCACTGAGGATAATGCACCGATGCAATTTGGTTGTGATAAGGGACAAATTTATTGGTTCTCCAAGAAACGTGTCATTTTGGACAAGATTAGGTAAAGTCTAAACTTTGACTACAGGTATGAGCAGACATATTTCAATAGACCAAGTGAAACTAATACTAGTATGTTCACCGTAGAAATACTTTCATTATACTACATTTATAGTTTTTACCAACATACTCTGGTGGAAAGTTTGCAATCAATGTTGCATTATGGAGACAGTGGCGTGTTCAGAAAGTTCTGTATTTATATGCCAAGGCAGTATCTGTAAAAATAATCCTTCAAGGCAGGACACTGTTTATGAAGATAAAAACATGTGCCTTTGGGCTTTCTGACCAGGTTGAGGAAAACTGCAGGAAAGTATGCTTGAAAAACAGACATCATATGAATGGTAAGTACAGACAGACTAGAACTCTATTATGAAATGAAAATGTTAAACAGTCTGATAAACAGCTCCTTACCTGAAGTCCGTCCAAATTTCCACGTGCAGATGATTTCGTTGTCCGCGCGTAAGTTTTGGACAGATCCCTGTATCATACCTCAGCAGCAAATTCCCTGGCAAAGATATGTCAGTGATGTCACAGAAAAGTAAGCGTACAATTTCTCAATTTTAATGATATCTATGTTATGGGACCATCACATGACTACTCGGGAATAGGAACACAAAGAAGCACATAAAGTTGGGAAAAGGTGTCTTTTTCTTGTGATGACTGCACTTGCTCAGCATGCAAATTTTAGAACCAGATCGGTAGAAAAGTTAAGTTAGCGGTGATTGCATTTACTAAAGATAATTGCAGATCAACAAACACATATCCTACATGCTATATAACTAATCAGGAAAGAAAGTTCCCCTTTGTTTCCCTTAGATATCCTTGATGGGTAGGTATCCTTGATGGGCATACCAAAACAGAGCATAGGGCAAATCACTTTCCATGCAAGCCCAATTCCTAGACATGACATGTAAAGAGCAGAACAACAATTACAGAGACGGCACATTTTCCAAATGGCCACGTTTCTTTTTGGCGACATGTTCACCACTTGCACAATTAAACAACAGATGCTGTCACATACTTGATCAGATGGCCCTTCCCTCTCTAATCAACTTTTGTTTTATTCATTTAGATTAGTCGGTGTGTAATCGTGCTTAGTTGTATGTGTTTCCTCTATTTCCTTTTCATGTTTGGACACTCCTCAGCATACCAATTTGGCCATGTTTAACATATCTGATAGGAAATGAGCCAGCCAGCCTTTATCAATCAAACTAGATCCACCCTAGTTTCTTGCATGCTGTTTTCTCACTAAATTATTTATATTTGCTTATCCCCTTTTAAACTGAAAGGCCAGTCTTTCATGTCTGCTGTGGGGCACTGCTGATAATGAACACTGCTGATAATGAACATTAAAATATTGACAGGACAAATGTTCCCAACCATGCATGTTGCAGAGTGTTAGCACGCTCATGTTCTTGCTCTTATAAAGCACACAAAGTACAAAGACAGAAGAAAGACAAAGATTGTCTTCAGAAGTTCAGATGAACATGTAACAGCTGTTGTCAGTTGTTTTTTGAAACCATATCCTGGAATTATGAGGGCAAACGAAAGAAACACAATTTCACCAGGAAGTACGGAACATAAACTAGTTGTTGCCTTCTCGGATTAAATTAATGAGCAATGAGTGTTTGAAGGCAAAGCATAGTTTGCTTCCATCGCATTGATATGAAACATTTTTGTACCAATTCGTACCGTGGCACAGTTATCGTACTTGATTGAGTTTATGATGCCAGCTTGTGACTTACAAGCTGAGCACAGGGTTGTCTTTAAGAAAGGCTCTATCATGGTCATATCATATTTTAAATACTGCAACTGATAGCTGGTTACTGAAAGTAAAGGCGACATGCGAAGGCTCCACTCTTCTTATAAGCAGAACTGCTAGCACGAACATCATCATCAATTCAATCTTAGTACTACCTCCATCCTTTTTTTATTTGACGTTAGGACCAATAATTTTAGCTTATTTCTAGTATTATTTTCTGTCCTAAACGTCATCTATTTGCAAATGGAGGTAGTAGTAAATACCAGCAAAGTAGTAGTAACAGTAAAGTTTGAACTATAAAAAAGATACATTATTCTAAGGCGTAGCTTTGATTAGGACTGCCATTCTTAAGCATCAACAGCTACTGTAACATAGGATGCCTTAAATCTACAAGTGTTCTAGTTTACCTGCAGGTAATGTTCCATACCATAGATGATAGATAATCCAGTGGGTGGCTCAGCTGAGCTCCATTAGAATGACTCGGTGCTCAGGCCCCATCTTAATCACTTCAAATTACTGATCACTGAAATGGGCAATTCTTTCTGTGCGGCTTGAGGACGAGAACATCAGAAATACATACTGAAAATCTGCATCATAAGAAACTGTCAGATCTGTATGTAAGATCAGAGATCCTGTAGAGAGAGAAGTATGTTATGCCCCTTTGTCCCAGCTTAGCTTCCATCATCTATATACCCTGTGCATGCTCTACAAGGTGTATTTTCCAGTAAAAGAAAAGTCAGATCAAAAGGTGTCCCGATCTGCCTTTTATTTAAGTAATCTGGCTTCAACATCACAGTGTAAGTCATTCATGTTCCTGCATGCCTAAGCAATTCTGTGGAGGTGCTGCAATATGATACCGAAGTTTTATCTTCATATGCAAGATTGGAACAAAAGGACAGAAAAATCGGTTGCGAAAGAAATGTGGTCGGTGATATCTCAACATTATTGCACAAAACAGCCATATGATCATTATCTAAGAGATCCCAGGCAATCAGCACTGCATCAGCAGCCCATATCATTGTGGTCCTGGTTGCTGTCAAATTTCTACCAGTGGCCAATTCTTATGCAAGTGTTACTTCAGCACTCCCAAGTTTGCTGCTTATGGTGCTAGTGATGTCTGATAAATCATTAAGATCTTCCTAGATTACTAATTCACTTACAGTCAGGTGAATCGTGTCAGGAAACATTGAAATATTACTTGGTAGTATGTTTCCGTTCTTTCAAAAAAATAGCTCCTCGTTTTGGAAAAGCTCCGCATTGAATGCTTTTTTTATTCAAATTCAAGAGATAATGATGCTATTTAACCCAATGAGTAATAAGTAACAACCAATTAAACATGTAGTTCTCTTATATGTCCAACTTTTGGCCCCATTCATTTAAGTTCAAGGTCAAACTTTCTGTTTATCATATTTTCTCGAGAATACACAAGACTGCGAGACTCAACATATCATTCAGTAAGAAGAAGAAGAAGAAAAAGAAAAACTAGGACAGAGGATAAGCACAACCAAACAAATTATCTTAACTTGACCAGTGATATTTTACCAATGCTTGGATCGCCGATAAGAATAGGTTCGTGTTGAAAAGTAGTGAAGTGTTCCATAATACTAGTACTTTCTTCATTAAGTTTTACTAACATATTATAACAGAATGTAGTGGTAGAAGTTATGCTCTTGAGGCTGTCAGTGTATGTCCAAAGCAGCATTTTGTGACTGGAGGGAGTATGTGCCGACTGTAATACATTTTAATTTGTGGATACGTCGTCCTCAGAAATACCAAAATGCAACAAAAGGTAAAGCATTATACAAAATATGTTTCCAATACGAAGAATTTAGAGAAGTAGAAAGTAGCAGGTTAATTTCCGTATCTCCATACCCAAGATTTACAACATAGGCTGTCTAAATTGACAGGCAAGACTTACCTCAACAACCTAGTATAGAATTAGAACAAAAGCAAGCTTTCAATCATTGCGGCTACACCATCCTCTTCTCTATAATGTTCAATAGGAGATTCCACATATGTTAGGTTTTTTATATCTCAAACAAGGAGATTTGTACAATAGATCAGGACAAATTGTGTTACATTTGCCCTATGATGCGATTTGTTTTATACAATAGAAGGCGAATTAGTAGGAGAGCTGGTGATCTGTCCACATCAAAGCTACAATGTGAAAACAATCACAATTGACGAATTGTCTCAATCAAACAACAATGTGAAACCAATTATAATAGTGTGCAACAAGTCGGACACAGACATCTGATTACTGTCTTTATGTTGTCTGGTAAAGTCAGCTTATGTGGCACACACTAATGCGCAGGAAGCAAACAAGATAAGTGAACCAATCCATAGTGTTACTCCATTTCTCAGGATAAAATATGCGATGATAGATTATAGAAATCTCTGGGGTCAACAGACATCCACTAGTGCATATACAAAAAGAAGAGGCAATATCCTTGTTAAATGTATGTCCTCAGGACAAGCAATTAGTTCTCAATATGCTAATAAATGAAAGCTTACATAGATGTCAGCTTTGAATAATTTCATCAATCAGATCACAGAATGTGTCAGTTGCAACATTCTGACAAATCCTAAATATACAAAGTGTGATTCATGCCATTGATGGTCACTCAGTCTGTGGAACCAACATAACCTCTCTGTTAGTTTTCTCACCTGACCAGCTGCTTTGCTGAATCCGTATGAGGTCTTGGCAGACTCAGCCTGACTTATTAGACACAATACTGTTCCATTTTCCCAAACAAACTAAAGTAAGTGTTATGTACTAAATGTTTGCCAATTCAAGAAAAAAAGATATGCAGTTATCTGGGGCCACATATACGTCTTGTATTTAAACAGCATTTATTACTTAATACATTATGAGAAAAGGATGACTTCAAAGTAAAGTGAGGATCCAATCTGGGGAAAAAAGGCTACGAGAAGCAAAGTTGACAATGTGGATCGGGAATTAGACTACTATCCATATTCACTGGGAACTCCAACTGGCGGGCTTTATCTTATGCAATTATCTTACTGGAGGATAGGACCATTTTCCAACATTTAGACGATAAAGTAACTGTTTTTCTCACTATTCTCTGAGAACTTCTCGCTATTCAGGATAGTTCAGTATGAATGTTATTCTTTTTAGTCTCGGAGTTCAAGTACCACAGCTTGCTTTCTGATAGCCAACAAGAAACTAATGAAAACTGAACTACAGAATAGACATTTGCCTAGGCTGGTGAAAGGGCTTCCTGAAGGCATTTTTTTCTAATAATACCAGCTCTTCATTATTTGTATTAAGCAGATGTCACAGCTCTTAAAACAAGAGTTCAGATGTCCAAATTGTTCGCATCTCTCCTTGGCTCACACTTGAAAATTGTTCTAATCTCCTAGCAAGCTCAATTACTAGGCACAAATTTTAAACCCAGTTCCAGAATGTTGAACATAAAGCTCCTGATGCCGAAACACGTCATATCTAGTGGGATTTCACGCACTCCTGCACTATGTTAAGGCCCTCAGATTCTTCACCATAGTCCTTGATAACGACACAGGAGCAGCCCACAACCTTCCTTGCCTTGCCCTCAGATTCAATCTTGCAAAGCCCAGCCCACTCGCCAAGAGTTTTGGCACTAGGCACAGTAACCAGATGAACATTGTGCTCAGAGCACAGTGCCTTCACCAGTTTGACATAATCAGGCTGATCACAGTCCTCCGCAAGCACGCAAAGCTGAGCAGCATGCTTCTCAATGGTCTTGGCTGCCTCATGAAGGCCCTTCACAAGACCATCATGAGCACCTGACTTCTTCATGACAAGCTGCAGGGCAGTCATCAAGTCCATCAGCTCTCCAAGAACCGGGGTAGGTGCCTCAACTGCAACCGGGGTCTCCTGATCCGCCATCTCCTGTGCTCCGAGGACCTGACCGACTGCGAAGGGAATACCTTGAGGGGTTGGAGAGCGAAGGGAAGCACCGTGTGGCGGCTAGGATTTTCGCGAGGCATTGGATAAAGCTTGTACATAAAAGGCGCAGCTTTCTTATGGACTTTATTTGTAAATTATGACGCAGAAAGGGCTTGTAAGGATCAGGAAACAGAACTACAATAAACCACATGAATGGGTGCCCTTTTAAAAGGGAAAATATATATCTTAAGAAAGGAAGGACTTGTGCCGTGAAGGCACAGTTCCAATTAGGCTTCTTACATAAGAAACAAGGATAAGGCTGCCTAGAAATTCCTTTCCCCAGACCCCACAATGAGCATTTCTGCCAGGTGGATAAAGTTTCAGTTGTTCATGTTGCCTTTTTCGAACAAGTTGAACAGCTAACCAAACCAATTATAAGGCAGTTTCACTATACTGCAACTCAGAAATCAGAATTCTTTTTACAGAGGATGGTCTATGATACCTTAACTAGATGTCATTGCACTTTTTAGCTCTAGCTAAAATGTAGTCACTACAATGCAGACAGCTGGGACACACAAAATGCTCTCAGGCAGACGATGCCATGTAAAGAAAGCACATTTATATCTATATGACCTATATAATTGGTACCCACTAAAGATTTCTCTCATCTCTCATGAAGCCACATCATCACCTCCCACTAAGATGCACTAAAAACCCACTAAGATATATTAATTGATATTTCTCTCATGTGCACATCATCTTGAATTCTCAAACGTGAATTTAAATCTGAAAATTAGATGGATCAAAATTTATAAAGTATGAAATTGGCTGATGGGAAACTAAATTGATTTTTACCTCACTTGCATAGTTAGTTATGAAAAAAAATCTGGCCTCTACCAGCTTGGTAGATACTTTCTACTCATTAGATGTATGTATTATCCATTCAAAAGTAGCATAAAAGTTTATGGTTTTCATCAAGAGATAGCTCATATGGCTCTCAGGGTAATTTCTGCAAGTGCACTATTTTTACGAGCAACTAAACAAGCACAATGATTCATTGTTTATCGAAAACTTTTTCAAATCCCGCAGCAACGCGCGGGGAATCACCTAGTAATTGTAAGGTGTGTGTTAGCCACTTACTCATATGGATATAGTTACATCTTACAGGAACAAAAGCGATATTTCAAAGGATATACACTGCACTCGTATATACTGACAATCTGCCACTCGTTGCTATATAGATATAGAGTATCATATATGTACATATACAAATGTTGTTACATAAAAAGAAGAAAATTCACATACAATGCTTTTTTACCTGGCTGAAAACTGAGAAACTGATATAGTGGCCTTGGAGGCAGAAGATGAACTGGAAGAGGATGTTTCGCCTCGCACTCTACTTGTTGCATCAATAAAAGTGGCCCTTGTGGGCTGGAACTCTGGATCATTTCTCGTCAACAACAACACAACCACTTCTGACATCATTGGCCTTGCAGCAACGGCTGATTGAGTGCAGAGAAGGCGATGGAACCCGCTAGGGTTTGTTCATGATCTTTCGATGAGAGTGGGGGATAACTCGTTTTGAGGAGGATCGACGTTGTGCTGCCCGACTATAGCACCACGAGGGCTGAAGCTGCGCCTTAGCGGCAGTTACACCGCCTCTGATTGTGTTGTTCTTGCTGTGCCAAGAACAACCTTGAACCTGCAAAAAACTTGAAGAACAAGCAAGAACAAGTGGACAAGCAAACAACACACAGACCTTGCCCAAAGGATGAATCTGATACACATGAGTTTGGGGTTCTGAATCGAGTAGAACAGATGGTCTAGCCGACACACGTGTCTACAAGGAAGTAGCTGAAGCTAAACTTACATCTAAACAAAACCCAACCTTCTTCTGGCGGCTGGAGCATGTATTTATACATGGAAGACAGCCAAGAGTCGTGGGAGGGTGTAAACCCTAACATAAAATGGCCCCCTAGTGGGCTGGATGAGATACAAAGGGCTCAGCCGAAGTCTGGACGTCCGATCGTCATTTTGGAAACTGCTCTTAGCTCCGGTGGAATTTCGTCGCACCGATGGATCCATCTGAAAGTAGACTTCAATAGCTTTCCAACAAGTACTCATGGGCCTCAAACAACCATCGGAGCTAGGAGTTATGGCCTTCGTAAGTTGTCCCTGTGTGGTGGTCCGAAGTGGCTGGTCCGATCTGAACGCCCGGAGGTCCGAACTTGCTTTATTGTCTTGGTTGCTCTCCTCCCAATCTTGTTCATGTCCCAAGTTCCTAAGTATAAGAAAATCATCACACTTTTTTAGTAGTACCCCATTCTCATAAGAAGTTGTTTGAACAACAAGAAACGACTTTACCTGATAATTGAGTTGTCGTGCTCGGGCTCGAGTCAATGGTCCTTGCTGAGCAATAGGTATGGTTGTATCAATCGTAGGGATGTCCTCATCATCCTCCCCTTCTTGCATTTGATTCGTCCTCGACTCAAGCTCGTCCTCCTCCCCCAAATAAGGCTTCAAATCTGCAATGTTAAATGTGGGGCTAACCCCAAAATCTACAGGCAGCTCTAGTTTGTATGCATTTTCATTGATTCATTCTAGCACTTTAAAAGGACCATCAGCTCTAGGAAGCAACTTAGACTTTCTCAAAGTAGGAAATCTATCCTTTCTCAAATGCAACCAAACTAAATCACCTGGTTCAAAAGTGACATGTTTCTTTCCTTTGCTACCACTAAGTTTGTATTTGACATTCATGCTCTCTATGTTTTCTCTAGTTGTCTCATGCAGTTTTAGGATCATTTTAGCACGTTGTTCAGCATTTAAATTCATCCTCTCCGAAGTTGGAAGGGGTAGAAGATCAATGGGAGCATGAGGAACAAAACCATACACAATCTCAAAAGGGCATTTCTTAGTAGTAGAATGTTGTGAACGATTATAAGCAAACTCAACATGAGGTAAACATTCTTCCCACATTTTTATGTTCCTTTTTAACACAGCCCTAAGCATGGTTGATAGAGTTCTATTCACAACTTCTGTTTGTCCATCGGTTTGGGATGACAAGTAGTGGAAAATAAAAGCTTAGTCCCCAACTTAGGCCACAAAGTTTTCCAAAAGTGACTAAGAAACTTTGCATCATGATCAGAAACTATGGTGTTTGGCACACCATGCAATCGAACAATCTCACGAAAGAACAAGTCAGCAACATGTGTAGCATCATCACTCTTATGACATGGTATGAAATGGGCCATTTTAGAAAATTGATCAACAACAACGAACACACTATCCCTCCCCCTCTTTGTTCGAGGCAATCCTATAACAAAGTCCATAGAAATATCTTCCCAAGGTGCACTTGGAACAGGAAGAGGCATGTATAAACCGTGAGGATTAAGGCGTGACTTAGCTTTTTGGCATGTCGTGCAGCGAGCAACAAACCTCTCCACGTCTCTCCTCATCCTAGGCCAAAAGAAGTGGCCAGCAAGGATGTCTTCAGTCTTCTTCACTCCAAAGTGTCCCATCAACCCTCCTCCATGTGCTTCCTGCAACAATAACAAACGCACGGAGCTAGCTGGAATGCATAGCTTGTTAGCTCTAAAAACGAACCCATCATTGAGGATGAACTTGTTCCATGTTTTGCCCTCCTCACAATTCAGCAACACATCTTTAAAATCAGGATCATGTACATATTGTTATTTTATTGTCTCTAACCCAAAAATCTTGAAATCTAGTTGTGAGAGCATGGTATAGCGCCTGGACAAAGCATCAGCAATGACATTTTCCTTCCCTTTCTTGTGTTTGATGACATAAGGAAATGATTCAATGAATTCAACCCATTTAGCATGTCTACGGTTTAGTTTCACTTGACTTCGAATATGTTTCAAGGACTCATGATCAGAATGTATAACAAATTCTTTGGGCCATAAATAATGCTGCCATGTTTCCAAAGTTCTAACAAGAGCGAGTAACTCTTTATCATAGGTTGAATAGTTCAGACTAGGCCCACTCAATTTCTCACTAAAATACGCTACAGGTTTGCCCTCTTGCAGCAGCACACCTCCCAAACCAATTCCACTAACATTCAAGTTCAAAGGTTTTGCTGAAATCTGGAAGTTGAAGTAATGGTGCATGTGTTAACTTATCTTTCAGCATGTCAAAAGCACTTTGATGTTGTGCAGCCCAAGTGAACGTCGCACTCTTCTTGGTGAGTTCATGCAGCGGGGCTGCAATGGTGCTGAAGTCCTTCACAAAGCGGCGATAAAATCCAGCAAGTCCTAAGAAGCTTCGCACTTGGGTGACAGTTTTGGGAACCGACCAGCTGTGAATGGCTTCAACCTTTGCTTGGTCAACTTCAATTCCCTGCGGTGTCACAACATAACCAAGAAAAGAGACTCGATTTGTGCAAAAGGTGCACTTCTCAAGGTTACCAAATAAACGTGCATCACGTAGAGCATCAAAAACAGCACGCAAATGATCAAGGTGGTCTTCTAGTGTTTTGCTATAGATCAGAATGTCATCAAAATATACTACCACAAATCTGCCAATAAAACTACGCAAAACTTCATTCATCAATCTCATGAAAGTGCTGGGTGCATTAGTGAGCCCAAAAGGCGTGACCAGCCATTCATACAAACCGAACTTAGTTTTAAACGTTGTTTTCCATTCATCTCCAAGCTTCATGCGAATCTGGTGGTAAACACTACGCAAATCAATTTTAGAGAACAAAATTGAGCCGCTCAATTCATCAAGCATATCATCTAACCTAGGAATAGGATGACGATATCTGATTGTGATGTTGTTTATCGCTCTACAATCCACACACATGCGCCATGACCCATCTTTCTTAGGAACTAAAAGCATGGGAACAACACAAGGACTAAGAGACTCACGCACATAACCTTTGTCGAGCAATTCTTGCACTTGGCGCTGAATCTCTTTGGTCTCTTCCGGGTTGGTCCTATATGGAGCACGGTTGGGCAAGGAGGCCCCGGGAACAAGGTCAATCTGGTGCTCAATCCCTCGAATTGGTGGCAGCCCCGGTGGCACTTCCTTTGGAAAAATGTCCGCATATTCCTGGAAAAGGTTAGTGACAATAGGAGGCAAGGAAGAAGATATGTCCTCAAGTGAAAACAAAGTTTGTTTGCAAATCATGGCATAGCAAATAGCAGTGTTGATATCAATCTCATCCAAATCAGATTTAGTAGCAATGAAACATGACCCTTTCAGCTTGATCTCCTTTTTATTATCATGAACAGGTTTGGCATTGTTCTTTTTATGCTTCTCAAGCTCTTTTGCCACAATCTGATTTTCACTTTTATCATGTTCTTGATTCTTCAATTTACTAGCTCTAGCAAGTTCATCTTTTAGAATTGCTTCAGGAGACATTGGATGCAACACAATCCTTTTATCATTGTACAGAAAAGAATACTGATTTGATCTACCATGATGCATAGAATCTTTATCAAATTGCCATGGCCTTCCTAGCAGAATACTACACGCTTGCATTGGCACAACATCACATTCAACAACATATTTATAGGAACCGATGGCCAAATTGATTCGCACAAGTTGGGTTACCTTTGCCTTACCACTGTTATTCAGCCATTGAGTGCAATATGGGTGCGGATGAGGTTCGGTGGTAAGCGCAAGCTTCTCCACCATGTCACTGCTAACCAAGTTGTTGCAACTCCCTCTATCGATGATCACACGACACGAACGATCTTTGATGACACACTTTGTTTGGAACAATGTGCGCCGCTGATTTTGCTCAGCCTTCTCCATTTGCACGCTCAGCACGCGCTGCACAATGAGGCTCTCATAGCGGTCTGCTTCAGCTGCATTAATATGCTCTTCCGGACACTCCTCAATCCCTGCATGGTCTGCCGCAAGCAATGCAAGTGTATCGTCATCAAGTTCACTAGCAGATGAGTACTCACCATCATTTCTAACCACCAAAACACGATTGCTTGGACAATCACGCATGATGTGTCCAAATCCCTTGCAGCGGTGGCACTGTACGTCTCTTGTTCTGCCCGTGGATGCCACCGACGAAGTGGTTGCAGCAGGTTTTTGCACGGTCTTCGCTGCTGAATTGGCGGGGCTATCACGGGGCTTGTCGTTGGAGGATGGGGGTGTTGTCCTAGTTGATGATGAATATGATGCAGCAGCACGCCCAACTGATGGAGTGCTCGAGCGAGGCTGCGTGGAAAAATTCCTCCCTGCAGAATTGTTAGTCTTGATACTAGCACGTCGTCCCTGCACTTCCCTTTCAGCTTTACAAGCAAGATGGAACAAACGGGTTATGTTAGCGTACTCTTTATAAGTAAGGATGTCCTGAATTTCCCGGTTTAACCCACCCAAAAACCTAGCCATAGCAGGTTTCACATCCTCCTCTAAATTGCAGCGTAGCATACCCATTTGCAGCTCTTGATAGTATTCTTCTACACTTTTAGTTCCTTGTTTTAATTGCTGCAGCTGGTTTAATAGATCACGTGCATAGTACGATGGAACAAATCTAGCCCTCATGATCCGCTTCAGGGCATCCCAAGTTTGAGGCATGTTATTAGAATTTTTCTTAGCATATTCTATCCACCAAACAGAAGCAAATTCAGTGAACTCACTAGTTGCTGCCCTAACACAAGCATTTTCAGGAAAATCATGACAAGTAAACTTTTGTTCAACAACCATCTCCCAAGTAAGATAAGCATCCGGATCATATTTTCCATCAAAAAGGGGTATCTTAAATTTTATTTTGCTGAAAGCATTATCATTGTTATGTACCTCACGTGGGCGACGTCCACCTATACCTCGATGGTTTTGGCGTAGACGTCGCTGATCTCTATCCTCAACTTCGGTGTCAGCACCATAATCAGCGCCTGAGTTCTCTGCGCTGTCCTCATCTTCTTGGTCATGACCTTTATGCTGATTCTTCGTCTTCGCGTGGAGGTCATCAAAGCGATTCAGAAGAGCAGCAAGACTCTTGTCCACGCGACCAACCGATGCCTCCAACCCTGCAAGCTTGGTGTTGTTGGCAGTTTGTGTGGCCTCCATTTGTCCAATCCTCTCATTGATCACCTGCAAATCATTATCAATCCCTTCTGTGTACTCCCTCACTTGCTTTTGAAAATGTTGCATGATGCCCTTGGTACGAGGTCTGAGCGATCCTCCATCATCCTCATCTCCATCCCCTGATCCTGCCATGGAAAAGATGCAAGGGCAAACAAGAAACAAGTAAAGTAGAAAAGTCCCTGCGACTACTTGATGTAATTTGGTATTCTCTCCCTCACAACCTGTCATACAAGCTCTTACAAGTTCTTACCTTACTTGCAGGAGGTCTTGACAGCCCACAAGAACAACACAAACAGTTATACAAGTACAACCCTGTGATGCAATAGGTAATTTGTGGAGCTATAGGTGGCTGCAAGGAAAACAAAACAAGGTATAGCTAGAACCACATTAGTCAAAGCAAGTTGAATAAGCATTCATTGATGGTCCTATGCTGGTCCTAGGGCACAAACAAGTTAGAGACGTGAGCCTGAACACAAGCGTTGTCACTCACCAAAGCAGTAAAAGAGTATGACGGAAACAACTTTACTCTCTCTTTCTCTCTTTTTTTCTTTCTTTCTTTCTTCTCTTTTTTTCTGTTTCTTTTTTTTCGATGTCTAAACTTTGCTCAGTCTTGCAACAACCAAAACAAAGGGGTTGCTGCACACAGCAACTTTGAACTCAGATTGATATTTCAAGATTCAGATAGCAGATCGCAAATCTCCAAAGCGATTGCAGAGTGCTCAGAAGGAATTTTTGACCAAGGTTAGATCCGTTGGAAAGAGCACGAGTTAAGCTTTCCAGATTGTACAAAAACTCTTCAATCGGACATCAAATACAAGATATATGACTGTTTTCTTCTTGTGCTTAATTTGGGGATTCATTGAGGGAAAAAGACAGCGGAAATGTGAGAGGTTCTGGTGGATTTCGTGGTGACTAAAAAACGTGACCAGAACTCAAAACTCTAAAGATGTAACCTCTAAGAACCAGCAACTAGTCCAAACAATGCAATTAAAAACTCAACAAGCAATGAACTAAGTAGAACAGCAAAGGCTCAAACTAGTTCTTGGGATTTTCAGATCTGATTTTTTTCTTTTGGATTTTGGACAGTAGGTAAAGTAAGAACGGTAAGTACTCTCACCGATTAACCTTGCTCTGATTACCACATGATGGAACCCGCTAGGGTTTGTTCCTGATCTTTCGATGAGAGTGGGGGATAACTCGATTTGAGGAGGATCGACATTGTGCTGCCCGACTACAGCACCACGAGGGCTGAAGCTGCGCCTTAGCGACAGTTACACCGCCTCTTATTGTGTTGTTCTTGTTGTGCCAAGAACAACCTTGAACCTGCAAGCAAATCGAAGAACAAGCAAGAGCAAGTGGACAAACAAACAGCACACAGACCTTGCCCAAAGGATGAATCTGATACACACGAGTTTGGGGTTCTGAATCGAGTAGAACAGATGGTCTAGCCGACACACGTGTCTACAAGGAAGTAGCTGAAGCTAAACTTACATCTAAACAAAACTCAACCTTCTCCTGGCGGCTGGAGCATGTATTTATACATGGGAGTCAGCCAAGAGTCGTGGGAGGGTGTAAACCCTAACATAAAATGGGCCCCTAGTGGGCTGGATAAGATACAAAGGGCTCAGCCGAAGTCTGGACGTCCGATCGTCATTTTGGAAACTGCTCTTAGCTCCAGTGGAATTTCGTCGTGCCGATGGATCCATCTGAAAGTAGACTTCAAGAGCTTTCCAACAAGTACTCATGGGCCTCAAACAACCATCGGAGCTAGGAGTTATGGCCTTCGTAAGTTGTCCCTGTGTGGTGGTCCGAACTGGTGGTCCGAAGTGGCTGGTCCGATCTGAACGCCCGGAGGTCCAAACTTGCTTTATTGTCTTGGTTGCTCTCCTCCCAATCTTGTTCATGTCCCAAGTTCCTAAGCATAAGAAAATCATCACACTTTTTTAGTAGTACCCCATTCTCATAAGAAGTTGTTTGGACAGCAAGAAACGACTTTACCTGATAATTGAGTTGTCGTGCTCGGGCTCGAGTCAATGGTCCTTGCTGAGCAATAGGTATGGTTGTATCAATGGTAGGGATGTCCTCATCAGAAGGGCTATCTCCATGATTCTTTTTACCTCTTCTGGCTTATATTCTTCTGGATCTAGCGAATCGTCCACCAAGGCGATTAAGTTGTCACTCTCATATAGCTTCCAGGCCTGTGCAACCATAGGGGATGATCAAAAGGGCATCTAGAACCATTAACTGTTGGTACATAACAAAAAATAGTACATTTGATACAAGATGATCATAAGAAACATGAGCAATACTTCTAATGCTTTGTTTTTTTTTTCAAAGAAAAGGAAGAACTAATCAAATTTTCCAACGCAGATCCTGATAAAGATTAATAATAGATACTAAGATTAGTCTATGCAGTGCTGGAATTTTTTCAAGTGCCTATTAAATCTTCAGAATAATGGATATAGTGTAAACTGAGCAAAGGAGTGTTCATCTCACAGAGCTAGAGAAAAAACAAAATAAAACCATAAGCATAGATTGCAGATTTTAAAAATTGTGCATGAGAAATAAGATGTATGCCAAGCTTCTTAGAACAGAGCCTGAGGGAGTCTCCTCCTGTGGTCGAGTTTTTTTTTTTTTTTAAAAAAAAGAGGGATATGACAGCACTATGTGGTGATGCATCCAACAAGAAGAGGCAAGTTTCAGAAGAATGATGGATACCCATTCGAGTAGGTACTGTGTTTCAGGTTCAAGCCTTGTATCGTTGCTCTTCCGACCGCTTAATATTTCCAAAACAACAACACCAAAGCTGTATGTATCAACCTTCTCTGATAATTGGCCATGGATTGCATATTCTGGAGCAGTGTAGCCTCTGCTCAATAGAAAAATATAATTAAAAATAAGTCAAGTGGTCAATACCTAATGCCATATTTGCATGTTTGAACTTACAATGTTCCTGCAAATTTTGTGCTCAAATGACTATGATCGTCAGGTAGGAGCCTCGCCAAGCCAAAATCGGCAATTTTTGGCTGAAAATCATCATCAAGAAGAACATTGCTAGATTTAATATCACGGTGTATGATACAGACGTGAAACTCTTGGTGAAGATATGCAAGACCACGAGCCATGCCAACAATGATGTTAAATCGCTGCCTCCAATTCAGGGTTCCACGTCGCTCACCTGTGAGACCAAAATGAGACATTGTACGGAGCACATGTCAGTAATGCTCGTTAGCCATTAACTCCACTAGGACTATCAGCAAAGCAATTCTAAAACTATACCCAAGAACTTGGAGTGGATTTACTCTAGTTATAGATGTGGATGTGGGATTCAGCTAAGTTAATGGAACCATCTAGCATAATAAAATGGGCAGTAACAGATGCATCAATAGAAATATAGTACCAATCATCAAATATCTGAGAAATATTCAAGTAACATACCGAAGAGGAACTTGTCCAGGCTACCATTTGCCATGTATTCATAAACAAGTAGGCACTCAGAGCCCTTCCGAGAACAGCCAAGAAGCCGGACTAGATTCCGATGATGAACATTGCTGATCAATTTCACCTCACTTTCAAAATCAGCCTTGGCCCTGCTAGTTGTCATTACTATCAACCTTTTTACTGCAACTGTTTTCCCATTTTTCAGCAAACCCTGTCAGAAATGAAAACCCACTGCTTGTAATATTTTCTTAATTCTATGTTTTCTTGTTGTATAATACAGAAAATCAATATAGAAGATTTGTTAGATGACCATCATACCTTGTATACATCTCCAAAACCACCTTCTCCAAGTTTACTTTTCTCATTCAAATTATTGGTTGCAACCTTAAGATCGTGATAGTAGAAACTTGTTGGACCTTGTAATTCTGTTGCTCCAAGTATATCTCCTAAAACGTAATACAGTCAGACAAGGAAATGCCAGAAAAAAATATATAGTGTTTCACTTTTTCTAATAGACAAATGCAACTACAAAATACAGAGATAAAACCCTGTTTTGCTTTTCAAACAAAGACTTGATTATACTCATGGATATAAAACAAATATAAATGCATCATTGATATTAAACTCCAAGACATTTCATGCGTAATATATCACTGAACTACGGAAAGATGCAAGGTACCCAGCTGTTGCGAGCAAAACATGGGAAAACTAAAAAATTAACTTGTTTTTATTTTACTGTTGTTCTACAATACATTAATAGCAGTAAACTAAGTGTGAGACATTGCTCAAGTTAAAACAAAATAAAGCACAGAAGTACTGAAGAATCAGAGTCTGCAAACATAAATGGCCAATAATTTTGCTTCAGGAAGAAAACCAAAGTATGGGGGCTATGAAAAGATGTCTACATATGGAGATGTAAAGAAGAAGAATATTTTTCTATTCGTTAATGTACTAACCCAACTTCTTAAGCCACTATCTTTCAACAAATTTCATAAGATATGAATAGCCAACCAAGTTTAGTTCACAAGTTTACCCATATAAACAGAAGGCTTGGCAATCCCAATACCATTGAAGATCATGTGATGCATGCCAGTATCAATAATATGGTTGACAACCATTGGTGATAAAACTAAACATGATGCATGCAACACAGAACAATATGGCCGTAGCATTGTGCAGTGTTCTTGTGAAAGGAACATTTGCATGTGATAGTTTACTATTTTACTTGATTACCCCATAAGGGAGTTTCATGCAAAAATGACAACATGTGGAAATACTGAGTTTGATAAATGTTATACTTCACAACATTTACCTCTCCGAGGCTTTAGCTTTCTAGATCGCCATATCAATAAGAAAGTCAACAGCCCAACAAGAAACAAGAAGGCAACACCTCCCAGAATGCCTCCTATGATGGCTCCTCTCCGACTTGGTTTCCCTGCAATCAACCATGCATTGAGAATACTAAACTGGAAAAGAAAATCATTGGCTCCATTTGGGGAACTCGTCGTTACTTTCTATTGAATCCTCACTGCAATTTAACTTCAAGGAATATCACCCCCTTAAGCAAATAAACTGATCATAACTAGCTGAAAATATAAAACACCAAAAATCTCCTGAGATTGAATTTCCTGTAATGTACAAAGGTATGATCAAGAAATCCAAGGGCATGCACCGCATGTCCGCATCCACCATTGCGACCATTCTGTCTGAGGTGTCTAATTAATGTATATTTTGCCTCACGGATGAAATGCCCATTCAACAAAAGCACTATAACTGATTTGTAGAATTGATCTGCTGCATTGTTAATGTCAGAGCCCAAAATTTTAACGGCAATCTAGATCAGCAATGAGTGAGTCATCAGGGATTGGTTTCCTAATCCATATTGTTCGTGCGAGTGAGAAACATGGGGGCACCGGGCACATGGCACGGTCTAAGACTAAACTTCAAAAACTTCTCGAAATACTTCCGCAGCAGCCGTCATCCACAACATGGAAGCCTTGGTTGAGAACCCAAGAAAAAACACACAAACACAAAAACATGGTACGTAGCAAAGGAGGACTCACCGGAACGCAAGTATACGGCGAGGTCCACGGTCTCGTTCGCCGGGAAGAACGGCCTGTCCGAGTATCCCTCATGAAGCAGCCGGCGTCCACGGCGCGTCCGTCGGAGTTGGGCGGGCACCCATCGATGTTCCCCACCGCAACCTCGAGGCACTGCGCGCAGCCGCCCTCCCCGACCGTCTCCACGCACTGCGCCGCGGCGTACACGCCGCCGCTCGCGGCCGCGGCGGCGAGCCCCGGGGCTCGAGGCACCGCCGAGGCGAGGTCGGCGACCAGCGCCCGCGCCGCGGCCGCGAAGCCGACGGCGCCCACGGCGGAGCCGTTGCAGAGCTGCGTGTTGCCCGGGAGCGTGGACTGGTCGAAGAAGGCCGCGCTCTCGTAGCGGAGCACGCAGCCGTCGAGGATGGCGCGCCCGCCGTTGGCGGCGCCGCAGGCGGCGCGGAGGCGCGCGGCGGCGGCGTCGAAGCAGGCGACGCAGTTGCGGCCCGCGACGTACGGGCGGCACTGCGCCATGGCGAACGCCGGGGCGGCGGCGCGGGGCTCCGCTGCGGTGGCGAAGCCGCCGCCGCCGCCGCCGCCGCCCGCGGAGGAGGAGGAGAGGTTGGCGCGGAGGGTGGCGAATGTGGGGTTGAGGGCGGCGAGGAAGGCGGACGCGGGGGTGGCGTTGTACTGGCTGCACCCCAGGTTGAGCAGCGTGGCCTGCGGTCGGCGAAGGTGACCGGGGCCCACGCGGAGGCAGCTACCAAGGCTAAAGCCGGCAAGAGCAGGAAGCGAGCCATTCGGCGGTGCATCGAGGTTTGGGAGCCGGTGAGGTGCACGAGGAGGAGAGGAGGCGAGAAGGCACCGTCGCCGCCGTCGAGGTTTGGGGTTTGGGCCGCCGGCGGCTGGCGTACTGGGCGTTGTGGGCGTACTGGCGTACTAGTGATTGGGGATTTGTATCGGTTGGATTGGGAAGTGTGGAGGTGTGCTGTAGAAGGAGAAGGTGATTGGTTCGAGGAGGTATAAATAACGGAGGGCTAGGTGGTGGGGACCCAGTTGCCTGCAGGTCGCCGTGGAATTCCATTCTTTGTCGCTTCTGAGCAGATATTCTCGTTGCCGATTTGAGATAACGGGGTGTTTAGTTCCCTGAAAAGAGGTGAAAAGGGAAGGTAAAAATGTCACATCAGATCCTGTAACGCACTGTAGCATTTTTTGTTTGTTTGTGGTAAACATTGTTATATCATAATCTAACTAGGCTTAAAAGATTCGTCTCGTCGTGTACCATGTAACTAGTTTTTTATTTACCCACGTGTAGTGCTTCATGCATGAGGAGAGAAGTTTGATGTGATTTGATGGGATAGGTAAATAGTGAAGTTTGGAGAGAGAGTTTTTCCCTCAAGGGAACTAAACAGGGCCACTGCTGCAATTGCAAATGTGAGCAAATTTTGTACTGAATTACAGTTCCGTAATGTCCCGTATACTCCGGCCCTTAGATCCCAAATTTGGTCGGGAGTACGACGTCTCTTTATAATCATTTCGTCACTGTAGCATTTCGTTTGTATGTGTAAAAAATTATCCAAAAAATGATTAATTAGGCTCAAAATGTTTGTCTCGCAGAGTACAACAAAACTGTGCAATTAGTTTTTAATTTTATCTACATTTAGTACTCCATGCATGTTATGATATTTTGATGTGACGGGGAATCTTCTTTTTGCATAGTAAATTTGGGGTGGAGTTTTGGAACTAAACAAGGCCTCCGTAGTGCGTACATTTGGGACTCGCTTAAATTCTGCGTTTGGAAATGGACTTCACTTCTGTGCACAATGCTGGTAACACGAGCATATTGTCACGTTTGACATCCCTGCTGTACCCTGGCAGATGAGCGAGACACGGAAGTGCTTGGCAGCGACGGTTGATAACCAGGCTACGTATATTACTTTCTAATCATCTTTTTAAGTAAAATATACTGTATTGAGACTTAGAAAGACCTTTAAAAATAAACTTTGATAATTAATTTCTCTTCAAATTTTTGTCAATTGTAACTTTATGTCATATATACTCATATTAAAAGATATATGTGAGACACGAATCAAATGGTACAGCCTTTCGAAACTAAACATTGTATATCCGCAACATGTTCCATTTTGTGTTTTTAAAAATGTCACGTCATTTAAAAAATTATTTTGATGAATAAAACAAATCTCCAATGCGCGAAATTGAAACAGTCAAATGAAACGAAACCCAACTGCCCCAGTAACCATTTCAACACGTTTAATACTCTTCGTAACAATATGCATCTAATTTCATCGATATAAATACATCATTCTTCCCTCATAAATTTTCTCGCCATATCATCATTTTTTTTATCTATGCGGCGTCTCGTTTACTTTGGAACATCAGGGAACCTCCACTTGAAATGGCATGCCATTAGTCAACTAGGGCCTTGTTTAGATGCCAATTGGGGTGCCAAATTTGGCACATTGTATTGCATGTGTCATTGTAGCATTTCGTCTGTATTTATGAAAAATTATCTAAAAATTGATTAATTAGGCTCAAAATATTCATCTCGCAAAGTACAATAAAACTATGCAATTAGTTTTTGATTTCATCAACATTTAATACTCCATGCATGTGACGATATTTTGATGTGATGACATAATGAACTTTGGAGGTGAAATTTGAAATAACAAGGCCTAGGAGTGAATGGGATTAGGATTACTTCCGAGCCATGGCATTGTCGCGCGTGACTTCACTCGGTGCCGCCTATGTAAAGTCAACAACATGAGATAGACACGGTGTTGATATGGGAATTAGACCGTGATCTCAATTCTCAATGGCACAACATCAGTCTTTGTTGCCATGAACCGAAATGACTGATCATCATGCATGCTCCTTGGCCCTCTGGTTCCGACTCGTAGGACGTACTGTTACTACTGCTAGGAACGCGGCGCAATGAGTGAAACACAATTACTGTGCACACACAATGCAGATGAGAAAGCAAGCACGGCAATGTGCTCCCACTTGGAGTGGCAAAAATGGAGCAATCAATGGGCTGGTTACATAGATCGATCCAACGACTATCAAGCAGCCGGCTGTGCTGTGCCGTGCCCGAGCAGCGCAAATGATGTCTGAGATATGCAGCAGTGCCCAAGTACTATGAGCAGGCCGTGTGCCAAACTCCATAGACTGCTTTTTTAAGCTACAATAATGATGTTTCGTAAGCTATAATAATACCTCAATAGTAGTATGCTTTACTCAGGACTCCTCAATCTGTACTGGTACAGAACCATATATATCCTCCAGCCCATTTGTGAAGCCAAAAGTCCAAAACTACAACGCACAATTTCAGTTGGACGGTCACCAGCTTGGAAAATAAGAAAAGGACACGCTAGCGCGTGTGCATGCAACAGCCGGCCCGCTCCGTGATATCATGTCCACACTTGGCGCGTCAGAGCTCATCGAGGCCGCGCGATCTTGATCCAGCGGTGAGAAGCTGGCCTTCTGCGTTCGAGCCAAAGGCTGTCCCGGCGGCTATGAGGAGTTGACCTCGCTAGCTGTAGGTTTATAGAAACTCGCGGGCCTGTCGGATGCGGCGCGGGTAGTCAACGGCTCAACGCTATAATACATACGGAGTACGTACTAGTAATATATGGGCTCACTTATTTGCCGGCCTAAGGGGGACTCACTTCGGATTATATATCCCTTAAAATAAATGTCGTTTCGGAATTATATATCAGGAACGCAACGTGACACCAACCACGGAAAAGATCGCAAAAACTCGGATTATCTTTGTGGGAACAATCCAGCTTGTCAAGTTGACGCGCGGGTGGAGGCGGTATGCGGAACCGACCGAACCGAGGCCACGGGGCATGGCCGCATGGGCAATTGGGCATGGAAGACGAGAGCGACGCGGCACCACGCTGTGGCCTGGCCTGGCCGCCTGGGAGCGTGCGCAAACACATCCCCGTGGGCGAACAGGGGCGTCGTGGGAGAGACGAGACGAGACGACGAGACGGGGCGGGGGGCCCGGCGGGAGGAGGAAAACGCCACCTCCATCTCCATCTCGATCTCCATCGATCATTAGCCTGCAGCAGATGCTGTCGTCCTCGAATGCCGAACAGGCTTCCCAGGCAGCTGCCTTGTTGCAGCATGCTTTTGCTACTATGGCCTTGTTTAGATGCCAATTTGGTACCTCAATTTGGAAGTTTTGGGAATCACACGCCACTGTATCATTTCGTTTGTATGTGTGAAAAATTGTCTAAAAATTGATTAATTAGGCTCAAAATGTTCGTCTCGCAGAGTACAACAAAACTGTGTAATTAGTTTTTGATTTCATCTATATTTACTACTTCATGCATGTTATGACATTTTGATGTGATGGGAATCTTCTTTTTGCATAGTAGAATTTGGGGGTTGAATTTGGGATTTAAACAAGCCTATGCAAGGCGGCGGGCAGTTGGAGGCCAAGGGCAAGGAGGTTGCTCAAAAGGCAGGGGCTGAGGCACAACAGGCAGTGAAGACTCGGTCATTGGCAACACATTCTGGTGGTCAGGATGTGCCGGAGTCTTCGGCGTCCGGGGCAGCAAAAGCGCAGGGTAAGCAGCCGTACTGCTTTAGGTGCTACACAAAGGGCCATGTGTTAACAGAGTGCACCACTGTATTATTTTGTGATATCTGTGATAAGCATGATCATCCGAAGCTACGCTGTCCTCGGTTCCGGGCTGAGAAGCCTTTTGCTATGGCTTGTGGATATGCAATTGATGCATTGGGGTTCTACTATATACCACCACCTAGCCACCGTAAACAGAAGGGGGACACAAAGACAGGGGTTATTCGGGTAAGTGGCGATACACTTTCGGCTGCGAATGTTACTTCTGAGCTTGGGCGTCTCATTCCGGGACAATAGAAATGGTCAGTGCAGGAGATAGGTTCCAATCCGTTTAAGGCTATTTTTCCTACCCGAGCTGATGTAACATCCTAAAATTCATCACAATTAAATTGTAGCAACTCTCTAAATTTTTCTAGGATTTATTAAGGCTTAAATAAATTTTCTAGGATTTAATTGGAATTTCTAGCCTTTTTATCAATTTAAATATCATATTAAATAATTATTTTAGTCAAAACAAGTTTTTGTTGCATTCATGCTGCTGCATATATTTTTGGTTGCTAGTAAATCAAGTTGGAATTTAAATTTTGTTTAAATTCGAATTTGATTTGCTTTTGTTTGAGTTTTAGAAAAGTTGTTTAGGCTGAGTTTAGTTTTGACCCCTGAACTCTTGGCGCGGTTCGCTTTTGCTCCTTGGACTTCTCTTCTCCGTTCGTTTTCACTCCCCGCTCGGCCTGCTGCTTCTTCACTTTCGGCCCAGCTCCGGCCCGTTCCTCTTCCTCCCTCCCCCGCGTCGCTGACAGGCGGGGCCCGGATGTCAGCTTTGTCGTCCCCGAGCTGGACTCTGCCCCGAGCCCGACTCCGAGTCCGCCGCCGTCGCCGAGTCCCTTCGTGGCACGCACGCCAAGGCGTGGGCCCGAAGCCGGTCTTCGATCTACTTAAAACCGCTGCCGCCTTTGCCTCCCCCTCCAATCCAACCGCGCTCGCGAAACCCTAGCGAAGCTCCACCGCCGCCGTCGCGAACCAATTCGCTTCAAGTTTGCCTCCGGTGAGTTCGCCGTCGCTTTCTCATCCTTCCCGTTTGTTCCTAGTCGCGAATTGCAGCTCTAGTTCCACGTTCGCGTGTTCACCCGAGAGCTCCGCCGCCGCGCATGGCGCCGCCGTCGTCGTCCACCGCCTGTGCGCCGACCCAGCCATCCAGATCACCTTAGTTGGACTTGTCGTTTCCTCACGAGTCTATAGCACTTGATCTCGTCGCAAACCGTGCACCGTAGCCTTAGATCGGCTTTGCTCCGGCGAAGCGCCGCCACGGAGGAGAGCGGCGCCGCCGTCCCGGTCGTCGCCGTCGTCGGCCGAGGTGCCGATCTTTACCGACCGTCCGATCTAGATCCAACGGCTCAGATTAGATCGCGTTTAAAGTCAAACCGGAGGATACCAGTCAACGCTGCCAATTTTGCAAAAGAGCCCTTGAAGTTTTTGAAAATCAACCCGCGGTCTAGCGCAGTTCAAAAGTATTTCAATTTAGGTCCTGTTTCTTTCGGTTTAGCCCCTGCAAGTTTTAAAATTGCGCCCGAGGTCCAAGTTTTGTCTTTTTACATGAAAACCCTCGTAGTTTAATACAAAATTATGTTTTAGCCCTAGGATTTTCGCAGTTAAGCCCCTGGAACTTTTAAAACTTTGCCAGCAAGTCCCTAAACCTTAGAAAAGCCATATCTTTTGCGTTTTAACTCCGATTTTAGTGATTCTCACACTCACGCGTTTGTTGTAACGCGTAGATTAGTTTTGTGCTATTGTTTTCTTCTGTTGGAATTGTTTGGTGTACTGTTTCTTATTTGTTGTATTGTTTCTTGCATGTAAATGTGTGATGCGATTAGGAAACGACCAGTTCGAGGATTTCTCTGAAGAACCAACTGTTGGAGAAGGATTTGAGCAGCAACAGAGTTGGGAAGAAGGCAAGTGTATTATGTCATGCAAATGTCCTAATAACTATTAATTTCACCATCCATGCATGTGTCTTAATTTGATGGGTTCCTATTTAAGGATTTGCCTAGCCACTATATTTTCCTGTCCCTGAAACTGGGTTATTTAATTAACTTTGATGGTAGATGATGCTTAGCTTGCTCAACTGGGATTGGTTAAATGAACCCCTACTCTATGTTCCATATACTCTTTTAAATAATTAATTGGCAAGATCATATCTTTTTAATTGGAACATGGAGAACCACCTAGGAAAACAGTACAACCATGAGTGCCATGTGGCTCTGGCTTTGACTGACTAATTAGGTGCCCTGGTTTATGGTAGCTTTACTCGAAAGGGGCATGGGGGGCGGCGGTTGACGGGGTATAGCTCGGTCCTCTTGAGCTGTGGGCTTTGGTAAGAGACAGACCTCATTAGGGAGGGTTATGCTTTGCTTCTGAACCGGAAACCTTAGCGGGCTATCATTTATTAGAGTGCTTTTGTAAAGGTCTCATAGTGAAACCCAGTATTCGGTCCACGTGGTGTGGAAAGGGTACAATGCTTCGGCAATGGGAATCACGGCTTATGGTGAAAGTGTACAACCTCTACAGAGTGTAAAACTGTTATAACAGCCGTGCTCACGGTCAAGAGCGGCCTGGACCCTTACATGATAATCATACTTGAACATGGATTAAATTGTGGTTACTTGATTATGTTGGGATTATGACATTCATTAATTTGTGGGTGGTATATACTTTCATTTGCTAGTAAATAATTGCTTAATAAAACTTGATCAACTAAAAGTGCTTACTGCAGTATGGTCAGCTAGCCTTTTTGCCCCAGCCTTGTGTGTCATATTACATTTGCTGAGTACGTCATGTGCTCATGCTTGTTTTCTCTCTTTTATTGCATCAACTACACCCAGAATGCTGCTCAGATTGGGAGAATTTTGAGGATTTCACTGCTGATTTTGAGGAGTTCTAGGCGAGTCTCCCCCAGTCAATGCCTGTGGAGTTTGGAGTCACTTTTGCTTCGTTAGATGAACGTTTATTTAAGTCTTCCGCTATGACATTGGTGTCAACTCTGAGATTGTAATAAATACATTTTCATACTCTTTCGTTATGCATGGTTATGGATATTCACTTGTGACGTCTACCATATGTGTGTAAACTGATCCTGGCACACATATGAGATGCACCTGGTTTTGCCTTTAAAACCGGGTGTGACAGAGGTGGTATCAGAGCTGTGTTGACTGTAGGACGCAAGCCTAGATAGCAATGGTCATTCTCTAAGGATTATTTTGCTTAACTACTCTTGTTCTATCTATTCTTGGTTTATTTTGCTATTATTCCTGGTCATTGATAATTGCCTCCTCCTTGATTTTGTTTTCTGTTCTATCTTTTCCCGCCATCTCACCTGGTTTCGAGGGCTTTAGAACTTTTCTAACCCCCTTCTTGCTTAAACCATAGATGGTATTGACAAGGCAAGGTGCTCGTAGATTGTCTAGCACTCCTTCCCCTTCTTCGTCGCATTCGGTGCAAGAAGAGGAACCGGAACCTGAAGAGATGGAAGTGATGGACGAAGAAGTTAACTCAGGAGGGAATGCTCCAGCTGGATCTGAAGGAAGTGAAGGACCCCATCCGCCGCCTGACATGTGGGTAGGCAACAGTGGGTTTCCGATGCTGCTTCGAATGCTTTTCGAGCGTCTGAACTACCCAGTGGAGATAGAATATCGTTGAAGAAGGAGGGCACATCCAAATTACCCAGAGGACTGGGATGTCGCTGTATACATCTGGGAGCCTGATTATGAGTATGGAGGAACCAAAGAGGCTGCAGTGCACCATGCCATCGCCGTGAGATCAACCTTCGAAGCTGGAATCCAGGATGCAGCCAGACGGGCACTTTCTGTGCTTTGTCATAAGGAGGCTGCTGAAGTACGTCACACTGCTTGGGCATATCTTCCCCGAAGGCAGCAAGGCACTCCAACTGGGGTTGTGCCACAATCGCCCGGTGTGCTAAACTCTACACTCAACGTCCAGGTGGCGTTCACCAAGATGCTCAACGTGCACGCCGATGACACCACAAGGGAGCTACAAGAAGTGCGTGAAGAACTCGCTGCTGAAAGAAGGAAGAACAAGAGGCTGATAGCTGAACTCAAGGGAGAAGCACTTCCGCCCTTGGATGAAGATGTAGAAGGGATGATGGGTCATTCACCGCCCCGCTAGAGAGTGCTCGGTGGATCATCTAGTTGCTTCACCCATACCTATTAAGATAGGAGACCCTTTCTTTTGTTAGTTCAGTACGTTTAGAATCATTGAGACTCGTGCGTAGCGTGTGATTTAGTTCGGTTTAAAAGTGTGGTAGAGATGTTTGCTTTCGTGCTAAGTGTGTGATTTGGATCTTTGTAATGATTGAACTTAATTGTGGAGTGATGACCACAATTGAGTAATTATTAAATAAATAAATTTAGTTAGTTTGAGTTTATCTTGGTCTCTGATCTTAGCACTTAACTATCACTTTGTTCATATAATTGTACCCCTCATATAAATCATGTTATGCGACAATCTGTTCTCGTTGCTGCATGATATCCTGGTACTGTCCGATTTGTTTCTAGAGCTTCAGAACTCCGTTTGACATAAATATAGTTGGGTCAGATTAAGGACTTGATAACCTAGGTTCTGGGAATTTTTCGTGATTTTTGGAGGTTCTGACAGAGAGATATAATGGTTTTATTGGAGTAACCAGAATCTGTCCCGTGGTCCTGACATAGCTGTCTTGTTTATTTTATACCTCGAGCCACCAAATTCCGATTGAGGTGATTCAAGTTGGGTTAGTTTCAGAATTTGATAGTCTACGTTCAGACAAAAGATCATGATTTTTGGATACTCAGAATGAGAGTTACAACTATCCTAAGAGGAATGCTCAGACCCCACAGCGCTAGAGTGGCAGTGCACCTAGGCAGAATACCCCTCAGCAGCAGAACAGGAATGTGAACTCGACGCCCCAGAGCAACAAGGGCCAGCAGAATCAGATGCGGGGTAAGGTGAACCATGTTCTGCAGAGACCGCATAGGAGGCCCAGGATGTGGTACTTGGTATGTTCCTTGTCAACTCAGCCCCTGCATCGGTTTTATTCGACTCTGGAGCATCTCATTCTTTTATTACTGCTCAGTACATAGCTAAGTATAATATAACCATGCTCCCTATGAAAAATACCATGCTAGTTAGCTCTCCTGGTGGAAACATGAAAGCCAATTTTATCTGTCCTCGAGTTAACCTGAAAATAGTTGGGGTAGACTTTCCTGCTGATCTGATAGTCCTGAACTCTGAGGGAATTGATGTCATACTTTGAATGGGATGGTTAGCTGCTTTTAATGCGGTGATTCAGTGTGCCAAGAGGTCCGTGTTGCTAACTAGTCCTCAGGGAGAGAAGATTGAATTCGGGGCCACTCAACCCTCAGCGTCGACGTACTCAGTGAATCAGGCCAGCGGTGTTCCTTTGGAGGATATTAGAGTTGTCTGTGAGTTTCCGGATGTCTTCCCAGATGATTTGCCAGGTATGCCACCCGACCGAGACATTGAGTTTATTATTGAGCTTTTACCTGGTACTGCTCCTATTTCTAAAAGACCCTATAGAATGGCTGTTAATGAACTAGAAGAACTTAAGAAACAATCTAAAGAATTGTTGGATAAAGGTTACATTCGTCCTAGTTCTTCACCTTGGGGAGCACCTGTCATTTTTGTGGGTAAAAAGGATGATACTTTGAGGATGTGTGTGGATTATCATTCATTGAATGAGGTAACCATCAGGAATAAGTATCCATTGCCCAGAATTGAAGACTTATTTGATCAGTTGAGAGGAGCTAAGGTTTTCTCCAAGATTGACTTGAGATCTGGCTATCATCAGTTGAGGATCAGGCGCTCCGACATTCCTAAAACAGCATTCAACACCAGGTATGGGTTGTATGAGTATACGGTGATGTCGTTTGGATTGACAAATGCACCTGCCTACTTTATGTACCTGATGAATAAGGTGTTCATGGAGTACTTGGATAAATTTGTGGTGGTATTTATTGATGATATTCTGGTTTACTCTAAGAATGAGGAGGAGCATGAAGAGCATTTGAGGTTGGTGTTGCAGACTCTTAGAGAGAACCAGTTGTATGCCAAGTTTAGTAAATGTGAGTTTTGGTTGAATCAAGTGTCTTTTCTTGGTCATGTTGTTACTGATGGAGGTATTGCAATGGATCCAAGTAAAGTAAAGGATGTGTTGGATTGGGAACCTCCTACCACAGTCTCTGAGATCAGAAGCTTTCTGGGATTGGCTGGATATTACAGGAGATTCATTGAAGGCTTTTCTAAAATAGCGAAACCTCTTACTTCGCTATTAGAGAAGGGCAAGGAGTTTGTTTGGTCAGAAGCGTGTCAGGCCAGCTTTGAAGAGTTGAGAAGGAAGTTGACTACAGCCCCAGTACTTGCTATGCCAGATATTCACAAGAATTTTGATATATATTGTGATGCTTCTCGTAGAGGTCTTGGGTGTGTGCTCATGCAGGAAGGCAGAGTTATAGCCTATGCATCCAGGCAGTTGAGGAAGCACGAGCTGAACTATCCTACTCATGATCTGGAACTTGCAGCTGTTGTCCATGCCTTGAAGATCTGGAGGCACTATATTCTAGGTAACAGATGTGAGCTGTATACTGATCACAAAAGCCTGAAGTACATATTTACTCAGAGGGATCTGAATTTGAGGCAGAGAAGATGGTTGGAGTTGATCAAGGATTACGGTCTGGGGATCAACTATCATCCTGGCAAGGCTAATTTGGTTGCTGATGCGTTGAGTAGGAAGTCACAAGTAAATGCAATGTTTGGTCGCCAGTTGTGAAAGGACCTTGATGTCACCTAGAGGGGGGGGTGAATAGGTGAATCTGCAAATTACAAACTTTTTCACACAATCAGTACAGAAACCGGTCAGACCGGTTCCCAAAACCGGTCAGACCGCTTTCCACAGAGGAAACCGACTATGTAAATTAACCCCCTCTACGAGTTCTAGCACAAACCAAACTTGGTGATGGGCTCCTGTAGATGATAACTAGCAGGTCCACTAAGTCCCTGCACACAAGTAGAGCACACCCAAGTAGATCGATGCGGAAGCGAGTATGAATGCTAGAAATGAACTTGTGAAGGTAAACAAGAGACAATGATATGTTTTCCCGAAGTTCGGAGTTCACCACTGCCACTAAGGCTGTCACAAAGACACGATGAATCCTAGTCTCCGTTGAGGGCCTACGAAAGGCGGGCTTATCCACTCCAAGCCACTTTCCTCGGTATCCACTAGCTTTTGACCCTTTTCACGAAGGAGGCAAGGCCAGCCTTTACAACCAATCTGTGGCTTACCACACACAAGGTAGCTCACCGGCGACGCCTAGCCGTCTAGGAGGATCACCTCCAAGAGTAACAAATGCTCCAATGGATGCTTGGCTTCACCGGAAGTGCTCAACACTAAGGATATGCTCTATATAGCTGATAATTGCTATCACTTGCTATCTATTGCTCATACACATACATCCCTCAACCCAAATCCAAAGATATGAACTAAATCAATCAACTCTCACAAAAAGAGGTTTGGGGAGAGCTTGCTGGTGCTTGGGATAGCTCTAGGCGTGCAAGAATTAATGGGCAACCAGCACCCCTCAAAGGAGAGGGGTATGGGGTATAAATACCCCACACAACTAAAACTAGCCGTTATAGCCGTTGGAAACCGGTCAGACCGGTTTCCCAAACCGGTCAGACCGGTTTACGAACTATACTAGCCGTTACACCTGTTAGAGCCCAAACCGGTCAGACCGGTTTCCCAAACCGGTCAGACCGGTTTGGGTCGAGTCAGCACACGTGAGTCCTAAACCTGTCAGACCGGTTTCCCAAACCGGTCAGACCGGTTTGGGTCGAGTCAGCACACCTGAGTCCTAAACCGGTCAGACCGGTTTCCCAAACCGGTCAGACCGGTTTGGGTGGACTCAGCACACTAAGTCCCTAAAGGACACCACTCTCAAGGCTATCTCACATGGGTTGATCTATTGAGCACTTTTTGGTGTATGCCAAGACAACTAATGTTACATCCCTCTTGATAGTACGACATTCCTAAACTCAAGATTAAAACAATAAATAGAATCTACCACTTGAGCTTGTAAATCTTCATTGATGCCATACTTGATCATTCTCAACTTTGAGGGCTTCAACATCTTCATATTGATGAGCACATCCATCTTGAGCCAATGACTTAGAATTTCCATTGTATGAAAGAATTCATAAGCCATTCCACTATATGATCAAATAAAGATTAGATGCTTCGCATTGCTTCACTTGATATGGCTTGATCGACGTATAGAACCCAAACTAAGATGCTAGACCTTTCCACCAACAAAGTCCCTCGGCTACAAGACCAACTTGCCCTTCACCTTGTTAGGAACGTTACTACCATCTAGCTTGATCCCTTCCGTCCTCTCTTGCCAAATTAAGCTTTGCTTTGCATTGCATCATCATGAAATCCACATTGAAATCCAATTCTTCAATTGATTTGAATGTCTTCTTTGGTAATTAACTTGTCCATAAGCTTCAATGCACTTGATACCATATACTAACCATAGAATCATGTCTCATTTTGAATATAACAATTGCCATGGATCAAGCCCAAAGAAATCATAATTTCTTCAAATGATTTATCCCAAAACCTTTGACAAGTATCTTATTAAGTGAGACCAACTAATATGCTTAAGTCCTTGTCTCATTTGTCATTTCCAAACACTTGTCATTTTCTAGTTTAATTGCATGGGATGATTACCACTTGTTTGCTTTCTTGTCTTTTATACCAACAATGAGCTTTTATTCTTCAACAATCATATTCCTTGAATATCCATAAGAATAGACACCTGCTTATATGCTCAAGCAAACAAGCTAAATAACTAATCATGTTGTCATCCAAAATCACCAAAACATATAAGTGCCTAGATGCACTTTCAATCTCCCCCTTTTTGGTGATTGATGACAACATGATTAAAGCTTACAAAAGATATGAAATTTAAGCTCAAGATGACTAAGATATATGATGAGCTCCCCCTCAATATGTGCTTTGAATTGAATTTCAAAATTCGGCCTCAAATGCCAAATGCACATTCAACCAATAAAAATGAGAGCTCCCCCTATATCTTAGCATCCAACATGTGCAACATGTGTGTGTGACAATATAAAACAAAGTGTGATGCATATGACAAGTAGCACTCAATAAAACAAAGAGAAGCACATGTTTGCTGTACGGGCCAAACCGGTCAGACCGGTTTGTGAAACCGGTCAGACCGGTTTCACCCCGCTGTCACGGGCCAGACCGGTTTCACCCCAAACAGCAAACATGATGAAACAACATTGCATCAACCAATACATGCAACACACTAGCAAATGGTCACTTAGAATACATAAATAAGTTCAACACACATAGAAGCACACATTACAAGTTCTCAAGTCCACAAAGAGATAAAGAACGAGTTTATTACATCCAAAGTGACATGACTACAAGATCAACTAAATAGGCTTTAATCCATTTTTCTCCCCCTTTGTCATCAATCATCCATAAAGGGTCTGGAGAAGCTTGTAGTCACGCTCCCGTCATGCATCCAATTTCCTCCGCCGCTAGAAAGTCGGGCTGTGATCATCATGACTGGGAGCAGAAGTGGGTCCGAAGATAGAAGCTGCTGCCTGTGAAGCAAAGTCTCCGGGAGATGGAGAAGGTGCACTAGAGAACTGAACTCCCGCCATAGATGAACCGGTGCCACCATATGCATATGACGAAGAAGGAAGTGTAGCTGCTGCATAAGATGGTCCTGGCGGTGCAAATCCAAATGAGGAACCAAATAAGTCACCCTCAGAGGTAGGCATGTATGGCATGGTCCCCGGAGCACCAACTGACTGTGGAGGGGGTGGCGGAGGCTGTGAGCTCGACCCGACGTGTCCATATCCAAATATGTCACCATACTCCTCAAAGTATCCCGCATTCATGTGATTGGTCATGATGTCTCGAAGCGGGGGTATCTCAGGTAGCTCAAGAGGTGGTGAAATAGGTGACGGAGGATCATTTGGACTCAATGCAGTGTGTAATCTCTTGATTGCATCTCGAGTCTTCTTGCTCTCAATTCTCTGCTGCCTCATATCAACCTGGACATCCCTCTGGCCTTTGCAAATGCCTGTAAACATGGATATGAATTTCTGAATGGGAGAGGTCCGTCCTGCTGGCTGTGTACCACTGCCAGACCCAAACCGGTCAGACCGGTTTGGAGAACCGGTCAGACCGGTTCTGGCCTGCTGCTGAGAAAGCTGCTGTGGCTGCTGCTGATCACCTCCGGCTGATGCATCTGTGTCTGCTGGTGAAGGAGAAGGCATCCTAAACTTGTGAGGAACAGGAGGGCGAAGTGGCTTGTGTGGGGTATCCTTTTTTATCTTCAAACTTGTAACCCTCTCAATGATAAACATGATAAGAGGGCTATAGGCACAAATCTTCTGAGGACTCTCAGAAATAGTCTTGATCTCATGCCAAATGAAATCAGCAACACTAAACGGAGGTGTCTCCTCTCCAATCCTCAAATAATACATCAAGTTTCTCATGTAGAGAGAGATATCCGAGGTGTTGCCATCTCTAGGAGTGAGTGTCTTGCGGAGTAATCTATAGAGAATCCCATAATAGGTGTAAAGACCACTCACCTTTCCCCAACTGCCATTTTGATCTCTAGGATACATGAATTTTATCTCAGATGGTTCCATAACACCCCGGTCATGTATCCTAACAGAGTCATCACTCTCATGTCCAACTCTGAGAATGGAAGCAAAGTCAGAAAAGGTGACATGAAAGCGCTGTCCCTCTGTCATCCAGTGCATAGCTCTCTCTTGTGCACCATTTTCCTCAAAGTAGCCGAAGAACACAGTAGCATAAAACTGAGCAATGACTTCCTTGTTCCAATTATGCTTGAAGCCCATGAGATGCTTGATTCTCTTTTCTGAACACACTCTAATGATCTCATTAAACACTGGATTGTCTTACTTGCTCATGTACTCCCAATCCACATATTGTGCATCTGATGTGATTTTGGTCTTCTTCATAATGGCTGTGGCATAGAAGTCCTGCTGAAAAAGAGTCCAAAATCTGTAGTCGGTCGCTGTCCTATCCACACCAAGTGGACTAGTCTTCCTCAACCTCCTAACTACATCAGTCATCCCACTGGCAAGATAATCTGTCACTCTTCTACTAGCTGGACTAGTGGGTCGGCAAATCTCAAGAACAAGAGGGGCATTTTCATCAATGTCATCATCAGCCACCTCATTCTCATTGTCTCCTGATGCCATCTCCTCATCATGATCATCTCCACCCAACTGATCATGTCGATACACAACCCTGTAGGTCTCATCCTCAACCTCATCTTCACCACTAGTGGAATTTTCCACTATGTCCACCTCCTCAATCTCCTGATCAGCTGCTCTCTTTGGCCTCCTAGGCCTCAAAGCTCTGCTACTGCCGCTTGTGAGCCGCTGCCACCAGGTGCATCAAACTTGCTCTTTTTGATTCTCTCGGCAAGTGATCCTTTCAGCATCTTTTCTGTCCTTGCTGGGTCAAGATAGATGGATAAACATGATATAAGTGCCCAGAAAAAGATTAATAAAAATTTGATCAACATAAGAGCATCCAACAAGTTTTGGGTCAGCTCAGAGCCAAACCGGTCAGACCGGTTTCCCAAACCGGTCAGACCGCTTTTGCCTGAGCTGAGCCAAAACAAGTTGGGGATCAATCTGAACAGAGTATCATCTGGATATTGAAAGGATATTGCATTACAAGCTATCCCTAGTCCATATGTTAGCAAACACGTTGCAAAACAAGGACTTGGGCCCTCACTGCCCAAACCGGTCAGACCGGTTTGCCAAACCGGTCAAACCGGTTTGCCAAACCGGTCAGACCGCTTTGCGCAGTGAGGATGCAAATCCTTGTTGCGCAAAATGTAGCCAACCAAATTTAATGATCTCTTAGGGATAGGTTCCTAGACATGCCAGAAGATGTTCTACCAAAGGGTTTTGAGAGATATGCTTTGAGCTCATAGATCGGGCGATGGGAAGATTTGAATACCTTGAGAGCCTTGAACTCGAGAGGAGATGAAGATTTGAGTGCACAACTTGATGGGAAACAATCTAGCAGCCTTGTGGCACTCCAAAACCGAAGAGAAAACGACTTTTCCTTGGTTGAATCTTCAAATCGCCATGGGAGGGGCCTCTTGCGGTGAAGAACAGGAGAGAGAGAGGATATGTGGTGAATGAGTATGGTAGGAGAGAGAGGGAATCACGGGATGAGATAAAAACATGTGGGCCACCTTCCTAGACCAAACCGGTCAGACCGGTTTGGGAAACCGGTTAGACCGGTTTCTCCCAGGAGGTGAGTCTCCCAGAAACTCCGGATCTTCCGAGAATTTTTTCGGATCTTCTGATGAACTTCGGATCTTCCGAGAGTATGTCGGATCTTCTGATGAACTTCGGATCTTCCGGGCCAGAAACAACTCGAGACCGAACCGCTCGGAACTTCCTGTCGGATCTTCCGACCTAAGGTCGGAACTTGCTTCAAAACTGTTCCAAAACATGTTCCCTTGATCTGAGAAGATATAATGATGAAATTTGGCCTTCAAAAATCCAAGATTTTCCATAAAATGTTCACCCAGCTGCTTGGGCCCAAACCGGTTTTCCCAGGCAGCTGAGACTAGTCCAAAATGGTGGAAATTAAGATCCAAAACTTGTTCACTTGATCTGAGAGTGTATGTGATATGCATGGTCTTCAACTTCTCAAGATTGTCCATAGAAAAGATAAAATCTCCAATGAATCAAATTTCTTTCGTTTCTTCCGAGAGAAATGGGAGACAAAAGATAGATAAAGGATTTTATGGACTTGAGAAAATCTCACTATTTGTGACTAGGCATCAATCAAGCAAAGTTAACTATAGTCACAAATAGGTCGACAAAGGTCAAAAGACCAAAGACTCAAAGATTTTCAAAAACGCACAACCTAGCATGCTAGTTGGATTTTTCAAAATCTATCCTATGTCACACAAGCACATGCACATATATAGAGCACATAAAGTCATTATCATATTTAGCTTACACTATTCACCAAGAAAGTGTTAACCAAATGTATAATGGACGCATACGAGCTTTATATATTTGCATGTACATGCACACACTAGCATGACAAGGGCCTAGATGCACAAGGTAAATACTAGTTCATAGAAAACATACCTTGGCCTCTAGTAGAATATGTTGTGCAATATTGTCAAATTTCCCCATATGAAATCTCTCATGATATAAACCAATTCATCAACATAGAGAGAACGTTAGAGTGCACAACACATGATTTCATAATCAATGACTTTAATAAGAACATGAAAACATAGGTCATTAATCATGAAGCCACACAATATAGACCAAATTCCTTATTTTAGTGCATATGTGATGATGTGACTAGAAGAAACTTATATGCACTAGTTTTAAGCAAAGCAATCATTCCAAGGAATTTGAGCTATATTATGTTGAGTTGTCAAAACTTAGATAGAGATCACGATTCATTATAAAAATGATTATAGGGTTACCGTCATGAATCACACGGTGAGTTGACAACTCCAATTGAGAGAAATATTCTCTCACCATTGAGACTACAAGTTCACTAAAAGAAATGTTAGTCCCAAGGACACGAATATTGAAATAATCTCCCCCTAAATATGTGCATCATATGTAGACAATATGAGACATGCACTTTGTCTTGTAAATGACATGGAGGGGATTAATTCAATATTCGGTCAAAACGTACAAAATTTACTCAAAATGAGTTATGCCAAGTAATCATACCATCATGAAGATGTAATATAGATAGCATATTCCAGGAGTGAGAAATTCATAAAATGAATCACTTGCATCTTTATTTCTCACAAAATGGCCAAGTTCCAACATCCTGAGCCAAACCGGTCAGACCGGTTTCGCCTCGGATCATCCGATGGATCATCCGGCCGGGAAAAGTTCAACATAGAGCCCCCCGGATCATCTGGTCGGATCTTCGGGCCTCAGTGTCGGATCTTGTGTGGTATGCTCTGAAAAATGAGATAACTTTGCTCCACTGAAGAGCCATTAGACATACCACATGGCATATGCTTAAATAATTAATAAAAATCTTCATTTCTTATGAATGTGCTGAAATTGCAAGTGTCTGGGCCAAACCGGTCAGACCGGTTTGGCAAACCGGTCAGACCGGTTTTGCCAGACTTGTACCAATTAGCGTGGATTTCCGATATTTGATTCAAATCCCGCCGGAACTTGTTCCACTGCAACTTTAACACAATATTGCTCCACAAAAGAGCCATTAAAAGCATCACATGGCATATGAGAGTAAAAGTTTGATAAATAAATCTAAGTCACTATCAAGCGTCTTATGAGTCAAAGACTTAGAGACACTTGATCCTACCAAAGGCATTAGTGACTCAAATTCAACAAATTAAGCGCAAAGTTACCGAGATGTCATTGGGTATAGAGTATGAAGCGGAAGCAATTTTTCTTGGCTTGCTAGTAGATCATTGAAGATTGTCATTTAAGCCAAGCCACCAATGCATCTCGTAGTCCCTACAATCTTATCAAGCATGCTTTGGTACCCAACTTGTGTTGGGTCCGATGTTGTTAGTCCCAAAATGCTTAGGAACCCAAAATGCTCTTGTGCCGCTCCTTGGAGAACGAATCACCTTGGAGGCACAAGGGGCATTTGGGGAATCCCCAAGCTTTTCATGCATAGAATGGACAATGTCGGGTTTAGTGGTTTTACCATTAGGACAATCTTTACCAAAGTGTCCTTTCTCCCGACATGTGTAGCATGTCTTGTGCTTGATGTTGGTTACCTTCTTCTTGTGTTGCTTGGTAACCAATTCTTGCTTGTGCTTTGCTTGTGCCTTGAGAAATCCCTTGTTAAGCTTTATTTGGGGCTTCTCTTGGTGTAGTCCCACGTTGCTTGGACATGAAGCAACTTGATGCCCTTTATCAAGGCAACCAAAGCATCTTCTCTTCTCCATATTTCTTTGCCTTTTGGAGAGAGTTGGCTTGCCTTCTTTTCTTGTTAAGCACTTGGTGTGAGCAAGCTCTTCATCATTGCTTTGATCTTGGCTTGTGTTGAACTTGACTTGATAAATGCAAGAGCTTTGCACGGTTGATCCCTTCTCAAGCTTCTTCACCATGAATTCACGGTTATCTTGAGAAGGTTGTGCATTGCTCTTCCCTTTGAGAGTTGTCAAGTTCTTTGTGAGTCTTTCCACCTCTTGCTTGAGTTCTTCATTTTCTTTTGCAATGAGGTCGTCACAAGACTCTATACACACTTCATCATACCAAGATCGTTTTGCTTGGGAGCAACAAGGGTTAGCACATGATAGGTTATATTGAATTTGAGAGCATGTGCAAATGTGAGTTTGAGATTCAATAGATTTTAACGAAGTAATTATAATCTCATAAGCAATATTTAATGAAGCATATGATTCTACAAGTTCTTCATGAGAACACAAGAGTTCATCATGCTTCACTTGTAGCATCTTATCCTTGCTAGCAATTAATTCCAATTTATCCTTGAGCACTTTGTTTTCTTTTTCTATGGAAGCCATATGAATAGCATCACAAGCATAATCATCAACAATTGCATCATACTTACAAACCAAAGCGGCGTTTGAGAGTTTGACTTCCTCAAGCTCTTTGATAAGAGCTAGGATAGTCTCATCCTTTGAGTTTTCTGCCTTCTCATCTTCTTTGGACTTGTAATATATGAGTGCATCATCATTGGAAGATGATTTTGCTTGTAAGCTTGAAACTTTGCTTGCACGGCGTCGGCCTCCCTTCTTGTGGCCAGCTGCAACCTTCCTGCCCAAACCGGTCAGACCGGTTTGGGAAACCGGTCGGACCGGTTTCTGCAGGAAGATGGCAGCTGAGCCATCTTGATCTTGTGGCTCCATGGTGGTCGTCACATGAGGCTTGGAGCATGATTTTGCTGATGTAGTGCTCTCCTCATGTGACTTGGCTCTTGTTTGGTCTTGCGTGTCGCTTTTGATGTTGGCGTAAAGCTTCTCAATTCGAGCCCAAATGAGATGAGCATCGAATAGAGTTGCTTCATCTTCTAGAATCGATTCTCTAACTTCATCACTCACAACATCAAATAAGAAGTTAGCGACACGAGAGTTGAGTTGAAAGCAATTCATTTCGTCTTCGGTTGGGTTGGATATGCTCCAATCAACATTCGGACGATCAATGCCTTCAACTACAACTCTCTCAAGAATAGGACTCATAGTCCTAAGATCATTAAGCACATTACAAGACCATATTGAATAATTTGAGCCGTCACTAGCTAGTGGCTCATATGTTACCTCACAAGCGGTCGACATCTTTCCTCACGGCGGTTATGCTTGGATATGAGGCCAAGCTCTGATACCAATTGAAAGGACCTTGATGTCACCTAGAGGGGGGGTGAATAGGTGAATCTGCAAATTACAAACTTTTTCACACAATCAGTACAGAAATCGGTCAGACCGGTTCCCAAAACCGGTCAGACCGCTTTAAGCGGTTAGACCGCTTTGGTAAAGCGGTCAGACCGGTTTTCCACAGAGGAAACCGACTATGTAAATTAACCCCCTCTACGAGTTCTAGCACAAACCAAACTTGGTGATGGGCTCCTGTAGATGATAACTAGCAGGTCCACTAAGTCCCTGCACACAAGTAGAGCACACCCAAGTAGATCGATGCGGAAGCGAGTATGAATGCTAGAAATGAACTTGTGAAGGTAAACAAGAGACAATGATATGTTTTCCCGAAGTTCGGAGTTCACCGCTGCCACTAAGGCTCTCACAAAGACACGATGAATCCTAGTCTCCGTTGAGGGCCTACGAAAGGCGGGCTTATCCACTCCAAGCCACTTTCCTCGGTATCCACTAGCTTTTGACCCTTTTCACGAAGGAGGCAAGGCCAGCCTTTACAACCAATCTGTGGCTTACCACACACAAGGTAGCTCACCGGCGACGCCTAGCCGTCTAGGAGGATCACCTCCAAGAGTAACAAATGCTCCAATGGATGCTTGGCTTCACCGGAAGTGCTCAACACTAAGGATATGCTCTATATAGCTGATAATTGCTATCACTTGCTATCTATTGCTCATACACATACATCCCTCAACCCAAATCTAAAGATATGAACTAAATCAATCAACTCTCACAAAGAGAGGTTTGGGGAGAGCTTGCTGGTGCTTGGGATAGCTCTAGGCGTGCAAGAATGAATGGGCAACCAGCACCCCTCAAAGGAGAGGGGTATGGGGTATAAATACCCCACACAACTAAAACTAGCCGTTATAGCCGTTGGAAACCGGTCAGACCGGTTTCCCAAACCGGTCAGACCGGTTTACGAACTATACTAGCTGTTACACCTGTCAGAGCTCAAACCGGTCAGACCGGTTTCCCAAACCAGTCAGACCGGTTTGGGTCGAGTCAGCACACCTGAGTCCTAAACCGGTCAGACCGGTTTCCCAAACTGGTCAGACCGGTTTGGGTCGAGTCAGCACACCTGAGTCCTAAACCGGTCAGACCGGTTTCCCAAACCGGTCAGACCGGTTTGGGTGGACTCAGCACACTAAGTCCCTAAAGGACACCACTCTCAAGGCTATCTCACATGGGTTGATCTATTGAGCACTTTTTGGTGTATGCCAAGACAACTAATGTTACATCCCTCTTGATAGTACGACATTCCTAAACTCAAGATTAAAACAATAAATAGAATCTACCACTTGAGCTTGTAAATCTTCATTGATGCCATACTTGATCATTCTCAACTTTGAGGGCTTCAACATCTTCATATTGATGAGCACATCCATCTTGAGCCAATGACTTAGAATTTCCATTGTATGAAAGAATTCATAAGCCATTCCACTATATGATCAAATAAAGATTAGATGCTTCGCATTGCTTCACTTGATATGGCTTGATCGACGTATAGAACCCAAACTAAGATGCTAGACCTTTCCACCAACAAAGTCCCTCGGCTACAAGACCAACTTGCCCTTCACCTTGTTAGGAACGTCACTACCATCTAGCTTGATCCCTTCCGTCCTCTCTTGCCAAATTAAGCTTTGCTTTGCATTGCATCATCATGAAATCCACATTGAAATCCAATTCTTCAATTGATTTGAATGTCTTCTTTGGTAATTAACTTGTCCATAAGCTTCAATGCACTTGAGACCATATACTAACCATAGAATCATGTCTCATTTTGAATATAACAATTGCCATGGATCAAGCCCAAAGAAATCATAATTTCTTCAAATGATTTATCCCAAAACCTTTGACAAGTATCTTATTAAGTGAGACCAACTAATATGCTTAAGTCCTTGTCTCATTTGTCATTTTCAAACACTTGTCATTTTCTAGTTTAATTGCATGGGATGATTACCACTTGTTTGCTTTCTTGTCTTTTATACCAACAATGAGCTTTTATTCTTCAACAATCATATTCCTTGAATATCCATAAGAATAGACACATGCTCATATGCTCAAGCAAACAAGCTAAATAACTAATCATGTTGTCATCCAAAATCACCAAAACATATAAGTGCCTAGATGCACTTTCAAGTTGCCAGCTGAGTTGTGTGCAGAGATGGAGAAGCTGAACCTGGGATTTCTGAGTCAGACTGAAGGCGTGACAATGGAGGTTGAGTCTACACTGGAGCAGGAAATTCGGAAGGGTCAGCTTACCGATGAGAAGATAAAGGAAATCAAGGAAACCCTGTTAGCAGGGAAAGCTCCCGACTTCACCGAAGAAGATCAAGGTACAGTTTGGTTTAGAAAAAGGATATGTGTACCAGATATCGAGTCTCTCAGGGAGCAGATATTGAGGGAAGCTCATGATTCCGCATATTCTATTCATCCTGGAAGAACCAAGATGTACCAGGATCTGAAGCAAAGGTATTGGTGGTATGGACTAAAAAGGGATGTGGCTGCCCATGTGGCGTTGTGCGATGTTTGTCAGAAAGTTAAGGCTGAACATCAGAGACCAGCCGGTTTGCTTCAGCCACTCAAGGTACCTGAATGGAAGTGGGAAGAAATCAGTATGGATTTCATTGTTGGGTTACCCCGCACTCGTGGAGGATATGACTCTATATGGGTTATTGTGGACAGATTAACTAAGGTAGCTCACTTTATACCCGTTCACACTACTTATACCAGCGCTAAGTTAGTAGAGTTATACATGTCCAGAATTGTTTGTCTCCATGGTGTACCTAAAAAGATAGTGTCTGATAGAGGTACTCAGTTTACATCTAGATTCTGGCAGAAGTTGCATGAGTCTATGGATACTAAGTTAAATTTCAGTTCAGCTTATCATCCTCGGACAGATGGACAGACAGAAAGGACTAATCAGATTTTAGAGGATATGTTGAGAGCTTGTGCTTTGAAGCATGGAGGTAGTTGGGACAAGAGTCTACCCTACGCAGAGTTTTCATACAACAACAGTTATCAGGCCAGTTTGAAGATGACACCTGTTCGCACCCAAAATTGGCAACTGGTCAGACCGGTTCTAGGAAGCGGTCAGACCGGTTTCACTGTAGCCGATCTGGCAACAGCCAAACCGGTCTGACCGGTTTCCCTATCCGGTCTGACCGGTTTCTCCCGTGTTGGAGTAGGTTTAGGACTCTAGAGTTTTATCCCGTATTGTAAACCAACCTAAAGGGGTACGACTTCCCCACCCTATAAATATAAAGGGTCATGGCCGATTGAGATGATCCAATCGAACAAATACATCTATCTTTTATCTTTTTACTTTTTCTCTTTCCCCTACTTTTCCAATCTACTATTTGCTGTTCTTCCTTCGTCTCTACGTCGATTGAAGGCGTCCTAGGTGGCCTGCCGACTCTAGGACAACCCTACGTGCGTTGCCCCGACGGGATCCTGCCCGGACGACGCTCGAAGGTCTACCGCCAGCTCTGCCTGGCAAACCGGTCTGACCGGTTACAGAAACCGGTCTGACCGGTTCCTGCGTTTGCGCTCTGTTGGTCGCGAATTCGTGCCAACAGATTTGGCGACTCCGCTGGGGACGAAAATCTGGTTGCTCAAACCGTTTTATTGATCCCTAGGTAAATCAATCGGCTGCCATGGCCGGTAAATTACCTAAACCTGCTGATGTCGATGCTGCAAACATTCAGAGGCCGAACGTTGATCAAACGGCGGCTGAGGAGCAGAAGGCGCTTGCAGAAATCCGAAGAAAGATCCGTGAGCATACAGAGCGAAAGGCCCAGGAGTTGGAAGAAGAAGCTGTGAAGCAATATATATCGCACTTCTCCGTGGATCGACAAGGGAACGTCAAGAAAGACAAGGATGTCGTCATTGATATTCCCGCACTGAAGGTACAATCCAATGCCCCTCTTGAAGTTAATTCAGAAATTGCAAATTTTATTGATGGAGCTGTCAGTGCTAGCTTTAATAATAAATTTGTTGCCATGGGTGAAAAATTTGAGTCTACGATTAAATCTCGTTTAGAACATTTAGAGGCCAAATTTGATAAACAATTTTCTGGTAAGGATGTTAATGGATCTACTTCTAATACCGAAAATTATAATGCATCCGAGGATTTATCAAGTTTGCATATTCCAAAAGTTCCCATTGGCTCATCACCAGTCCACCACATACATAGCCGGACTACTATTGGTACTTCGGCTGGTGGAGTGAATACGATGGCTGCTACTAATGCTATGATGCCGCATACAGTTGTGTATAATGAGCCATCTACAGGTGCATATGTTTCTAATAGTTCGTTGCATCATATTCCTAATACATTGCCGAATCAAACAGCAACATATAGCACACCACAACCCACTCTAAATCAAGTACCACATCCTGGATCATCTAGGCCTAGAACCGTTTCGGGGATGGAAGGATTTAGAGAAGAAATAATTGAGATATTTAGACAAACTTTTGGTACGGAGCCTAAAACAAAGAGTCGGTCGTATCAAAGACCGTATCCTGAGAATTATGAGTATATCCCATACCCACCAGGCTTTAAAATACCAGAGTTTACTAAATTCAGTGGGGATGATGGTAGAAGTACTTTAGAGCACATAGGCCAATTTACTATACAATGTGGTGAAGCTGCTTCTAATGATATTTGTAAAATGAGATTATTTCCTTTATCTCTATCGGGTGCTGCATTTACTTGGTTTATTTCTTTGCCACCCAACTCAGTTTATACCTTTGCAAATATAGAAAGTAAATTTCATGATTATTTCTTTAATGGTGAAACTGAGTTAAAATTGTCAAATCTTGTATCGGTTAAGCAAAATACTAATGAATCTGTCTCCGAATATATTAGAAGATTTAGAGATACTAGGAACCGATGCTATAGTCTGACAATTTCAGATAGAGATTTAGCTGATCTTGCTTATGCTGGCTTGCTTGATGTTCATAAAGACAAACTAGATGGTCAAGAATTTCTAGATGTGAGTCGGTTGTTGCAAAAAGCTCTAGCTAATGAAAACCGACTTAAAGAATCTAAGAGTTTACAAAAAACTAATGATAAAAGTAATCGTCTTGTATATTATGCATCTGATAATTCGGACGATGAAAGTAATAATGTTTATAGTACTGAATTTGTATGGTCAGCCAAAGATAAACCTACCACTTGTGATTCCTTAAAGCCGATCCACAAGAATCGGCAGGAAGAAGTTAAATATACTTTTGATGTGGCTAAGTGTGATAGAATTTTCGATGAGTTGTTGAAAGCTGGAAAAATTAGAATAACTCATGCTATGCCGCCATTAGAAGAGTTAAAGAGACGTGCTTATTGTAAATTTCATAATTCTTATTCTCATGCAACGAATGATTGCAATGTATTTCGGCGGCAAGTGCAATCGGCCATTGATGAAGGTCGTTTGACATTTCATCCTATGCAAGTTGACACTAATCCTTTTCCTATGAATACCATTGAGTTACAAGATCCTAAAGTGCTAATTCGGCCACATCAAGCCGAAAAAGCCGTTGGAAAAAATGTAATCATTGGAGATGACAAGCTTGCTGATCCAGAAGTGATAAAAGTGCAGAAGGAGGTCTCTCAATTACTTGGGGGGCAACAAAAGACAAAGAAGACTGACAACGCGCAAACCGGTCTGACCGGTTCTTCAAACCGGTCTGACCGGTTTCTCCAGAAAAGCTGGGAGTGCTCCAAGCACAAGAAAAAGGTGAAGCCGACCTTCGAGGAGCTTTTGGCCAAGTACAAGAAGAAAAGATCAAGTCAAAAGCGAGGAAATCGGCCTAGTAAAGGTAAAAAATCAAAACCTTCATCAGAAAATCAAAATGAATCTTATTCTTGCAAATCTCGAGTAAATTATGCTGCTGCACCTTGTTCATATGTTGGACCGACCTTACCATGGTCCTGGTTCTATCCTTATTATTGTCCACCTTTAGGTTATAGCAATTTACATATGCATTCATATGCTCCTACATATGAAAGTTATGGTTCAATACAAAGACCGTTTGTTGTTAACAATAATCTGGTCAGAAGTACATTTATTTCTAAAGGAGATGAGAAGGACGGCAAGAGAGATTCAAAATACTCACAGCCGAGGTGGTGTCCCTCAGGCTTATCTCATACTCAAAAGAGAAGATTGCAGCGGATACGTAAGCAAGAATCAATGGAGCAACAAGCAAAGGTCATGCCAATAAGGTTAGCAACTACCAAGCAAGTATGGAGGCCAAAGCAAGTCGTTCCTTGAAGTAAAAGGCAAGTTTATGGCCGATAAAAACAATTATCGCCCTTAGAGCAATATATGGGCGATGTACTGTTGATCATCGTCTTTAACCAATTTTGATTATTATAGATGTTTTCTGACACGCAAGCTTTACCAGAAAACAGGGGGGCATATGTTCGCACCCAAAATTGGCAACCGGTCAGACCGGTTCTAGGAAGCGGTCAGACCGGTTTCACTGTAGCCGATCTGGCAACAGCCAAACCGGTCTGACCGGTTTCCCTATCCGGTCTGACCGGTTTCTCCCGTGTTGGAGTAGGTTTAGGACTCTAGAGTTTTATCCCGTATTGTAAACCAACCTAAAGGGGTACGACTTCCCCACCCTATAAATATAAAGGGTCATGGCCGATTGAGATGATCCAATCGAACAAATACATCTATCTTTTATCTTTTTACTTTTTCTCTTTCCCCTACTTTTCCAATCTACTATTTGCTGTTCTTCCTTCGTCTCTACGTCGATTGAAGGCGTCCTAGGTGGCCTGCCGACTCTAGGACAACCCTACGTGCGTTGCCCCGACGGGATCCTGCCCGGACGACGCTCGAAGGTCTACCGCCAGCTCTGCCTGGCAAACCGGTCTGACCGGTTACAGAAACCGGTCTGACCGGTTCCTGCGTTTGCGCTCTGTTGGTCGCGAATTCGTGCCAACAGCACCGTTCGAAGCGCTTTATGGTAGAAAGTGCAGAACACCTTTGTATTGGAGTGAAACAGGTAAAAGTCAGCTGTTTGGGCCAGAGATTTTGCAGGAAGCTGAGAGACAGGTTCAGATTATCAGAGAGAATTTGAGAACGGCTCAGTCCAGGCAGAAGAGCTATGCAGATACAAGAAGGAGAGAGCTAACCTTTGAGGTGGGTGATTATGTGTATCTGAAAGTATCTCCTATTCGAGGCTTGAGGAGGTTTAAGGTGAAAGGTAAATTATCCCCTCGTTTCATTGGACCTTTCAAGATTGTTGATAGAAAAGGTGAGGTTGCTTATCAATTGGAGTTTCCAGCCAGATTGTCTGATGTGCATGACGTGTTTCATATCTCTCAGTTGAAGAAGTGTCTTAGAGTTCCTGAGGAAGAATTGTATATGGATGAGTTGGATGTGCAGGAGGATTTGACTTATAAGGAGTACCCAGCTAAAATTTTGGAAACTGCTGAGAGAGTTACTAGGAGTAAAGTGATTAAGATGTGTAAAGTTCAGTGGAGTCATCATGCGGAAAGTGAGGCAACTTGGGAAAGGGAAGATGAGTTGATGGCAGAGTTCCCTCAGATTTTATCTAATCCATCCGAATCTCGAGGACGAGATTCTCTTTAAGGGGTAGGTTTGTAACATCCTAAAATTCATCACAATTAAATTGTAGCAACTCTCTAAATTTTTCTAGGATTTATTAAGGCTTAAATAAATTTTCTAGGATTTAATTGGAATTTCTAGCCTTTTATCAATTTAAATATCATATTAAATAATTATTTTAGTCAAAATAAGTTTTTGTTGCATTCATGCTGTTGCATATATTTTTGGTTGCTAGTAAATCAAGTTGGAATTTAAATTTTGTTTAAATTCGAATTTGATTTGCTTTTGTTTGAGTTTTAGAAAAGTTGTTTAGGCTGAGTTTAGTTTTGACCCTGAACTCTTGGCGCAGTTCGCTTTTGCTCCTTGGACTTCTCTTCTCCGTTCGCTTTCACTCCCCGCTCGGCCTGCTGCTTCTTCACTTTCGGCCCAGCTCCGGCCCGTTCCTCTTCCTCCCCCCCCCCGCGTCGCTGACAGGCGGGGCCCGGATGTCAGCTTTGTCGTCCCCGAGCTGGACTCTGCCCTGAGCCCGACTCCGAGTCCGCCGCCGCCGCCGAGTCCCTTCGTGGCACGCACGCCAAGGCGTGGGCCCGAAGCCGGTCTTCGATCTACTTAAAACCGCTGCCGCCTTTGCCTCCCCCTCCAATCCAACCGCGCTAGCGAAACCCTAGCGAAGCTCCGCCGCCGCCGTCGGGAACCAATTCGCTTCAAGTTTGCCTCTGGTGAGTTCGCCGTCGCCTTCTCATCCTTCCCGTCTGTTCCTAGTCGCGAATTGCAGCTCTAGTTCCACGTTCGCGTGTTCACCCGAGAGCTCCGCCGCCGCGCATGGCGCCGCCGTCGTCGTCCACCGCCTGTGCGCCGACCCAGCCATCCAAATCACCTTAGTTGGACTTGTCGTTTCCTCACGAGTCTATAGCGCTTGATCTCGTCGCAAACCGTGCACCGTAGCCTTAGATCGGCTTTGCTCCGGCGAAGCGCCGCCGCGGAGGAGAACGGCGCCGCCGTCCCGGTCGTCGCCGTCGTCGGCCGAGGTGCCGATCTTTACCGACCGTCCGATCTAGATCCAACGGCTCAGATTAGATCGCGTTTAAAGTCAAACCGGGGATACCGGTCAATGCTGCCAATTTTGCAAAAGAGCCCTTGAAGTTTTTGAAAATCAACCCGCGGTCTAGCGCAGTTCAAAAGTATTTCAATTTAGGTCCTGTTTCTTTCGGTTTAGCCCCTGCAAGTTTTAAAATTGCGCCCGAGGTCCAAGTTTTGTCTTTTTACATGAAAACCCTCGTAGTTTAATACAAAATTATGTTTTAGCCCTCGGATTTTCGCAGTTAAGCCCCTAGAACTTTTAAAACTTTGCCAGCAAGTCCCTGAACCTTAGAAAAGCCATATCTTTTGCGTTTTAACTCCGATTTTAGTGATTCTCGCGCTCACGCGTTCGTTGTAACGCGTAGATTAGTTTTTTGCTATTGTTTTCTTCTGTTGGAATTGTTTGGTGTACTGTTTCTTATTTGTTGTATTGTTTTTGCATGTAAATGTGTGATGCGATTAGGAAACGACCAGTTCGAGGATTTCTCTGAAGAACCAACTGTTGGAGAAGGATTTGAGCAGCAACAGAGTTGGGAAGAAGGCAAGTGTATTATGTCATGCAAATGTCCTAATAACTATTAATTTCACCATCCATGCATGTGTCTTAATTTGATGGGTTCCTATTTAAGGATTTCCCTAGCCACTATATTTTCCTGTCCCTGAAACTGGGTTATTTAATTAACTTTGATGGTAGATGATGCTTAGCTTGCTCAACTGGGATTGGTTAAATGAACCCCTACTCTATGTTCCATATACTCTTTTAAATAATTAATTGGCAAGATCATATCTTTTTAATTGGAACATGGAGAACCACCCAGGAAAACAGTACAACCATGAGTGCCATGTGGCTCTGGCTTTGACTGACTAATTAGGTGCCCTGGTTTATGGTAGCTTTACTCGAAAGGGGCATGGGGGGCGGCGGTTGATGGGGTATAGCTCGGTCCTCTTGAGCTATGGGCTTTGGTAAGAGACATACCTCATTAGGGAGGGTTATGCTTTGCTTCTGAACCGGAAACCTTAGCGGGCTATCATTTATTAGAGTGCTTTTGTAAAGGTCTCATAGTGAAACCTAGTATTCGGTCCACGTGGTGTGGGAAGGGTACAATGCTTCGGCAATGGGAATCACGGCTTATGGTGAAAGTGTACAACCTCTGCAGAGTGTAAAACTGTTATAACAGCCGTGCTCACGGTCAAGAGCGGCCTGGACCCTTACATGATAATCATACTTGAACATGGATTAAATTGTGGTTACTTGATTATGTTGGGATTATGACATTCATTAATTTGTGGGTGGTATATACTTTCATTTGCTAGTAAATAATTGCTTAATAAAACTTGATCAACTAAAAGTGCTTACTGCAGTATGGTCAGCTAGCCTTTTTGCCCCAGCCTTGTGTGTCATATTACATTTGCTGAGTACGTCATGTGCTCATGCTTGTTTTCTCTCTTTTATTGCATCAACTACACCCAGAATGCTGCTCAGATTGGGAGAATTTTGAGGATTTCACTGCTGATTTTGAGGAGTTCTAGGCGAGTCTCCCCCAGTCAATGCCTGTGGAGTTTGGAGTCACTTTTGCTTCGTTAGATGAACGTTTATTTAAGTCTTCCGCTATGACATTGGTGTCAACTCTGAGATTGTAATAAATACACTTTCATACTCTTTCGTTATGCATGGTTATGGATATTCACTTGTGACGTCTACCATATGTGTGTAAACTGATCCTGGCGCACATATGAGATGCACCTGGTTTTGCCTTTAAAACCGGGTGTGACAGCTGAGTTGCAGAGGATGGTGGAATGGGGTGTTTTACATACAAAATTCCCTAATACCACATTAACTATTGAGGAGATGGGTAGCGGGGAAGTGAAGTTTGTGTTACCTAAGATTTGGGTGCAGTTTACAGGATTGCCTGATGACCTGAGGGAATATGAGGTCATATGGGCTGTAGGTTCTGTGATGGCGGTTCCCAATGAGGTTGACATGAATTTTACAAGGAAATTTGACAGATGTCATGTGTAGATTTCAGTTCTGGATCCTAACATCATTCCACAGTTTGTGGATGTAACTATTGGACAATATCTTTATGGGCTACAGTTTATGGTAGAAGCCAACGTGGATGAAAGTAACCCGGAACCAATGGATATGGATCCCAGCAATGGGAAGGATGGTGGGCTTGATGATGATGGATCAGCTGGGAATGATGGTACAAAAGGTGGTAGTGTTCAGAAGGAACAGCAATCTGGTGACCCAAAAGCTAAGAGGCAGCATACCTCCAATTCCACTACATCTCACCGGGGAGAGGATTCAGCGTCGGGGGGCAAGAAGAAAGTGCTGGTGCAGCCGGCGCTCGAGGAGGGGGATGCTGGTGATGGGTCAGGGATGGTTTGGTCAGAAACCAGCCAGCAGGAAGGGGCTGTGCAGCAGCTTGATGGTTGGGAGGGAGAGCTGGGTGACAAAGAGGAGAAGAAGAAAGCCTTGGCGGCCGTTCCGGAAGCGCTGGATGACAGCCTTCGACGTAGTAAACGTCGGGCTGCATCTAGTAGTGAGGATGCAATGGAGATGGCCATGAAGCGCAAGGCAGGGACATCGGTCACGGATCTGCCGTCATCAGGTGAACAAAATTTCCATTCTTTTTTACAGTATTCAGATAAGTCGATAGCTAGTAGCCTTGCTGATCTAGGTTTTGATTTGGGCATGGATGAGACTAGCGTTAGTGAATTTGTAATTGCTATTAAATCAGTAGAGGCAAAAAGATTGGTTGATAATTCGGCTAGGGACGTGATCACTGATATTTTTGAAAAAGAGGAGAAAAATTTGGCTGAGGAACAGGAGGTAGATACTTTTATTTTGAATCATCTGTGTGGAGAAATTATGGATGAGGTGATTGATTCCGGTGGTGATCTATACGATCGTACTACTATGTTACCAAATCAAGAAGTGCCATCATCCAAAAAGAAAAAAAGAATCTCCACGGTGAAAAGTAAACATAAAAGAAAGTCCAAATGAAAGGTATTTTTTGGAATAGCAATGGTTTTGGGGATCCGAAGAAATTTAGATTTCTTTCGGAATTGTCGAAAGAACAAAATCTCAGTTTCATTGCCATCTCAGAAACGGGAAGGAGGAGTTTTTCCGATCCATTCCTGAGAAATCTATGTGGTGGTAAAAATTATATTTGGCACTGTAAAGAGCCGAAAGGTCGCTCTGGTGGGATACTACTGGGAATTGATCTAGATGTATTTCACATCGGGGCGATAGATGAAGGGGATTACTATGTAAAGTTCCACTTGTGCAACAAAAATGATAGCTTCAAGTGGGCACTTGCGGTAGTCTATGGTCCGGCACAGAACGAATTCAAAGAAAGTTTTTTGACAGAAGTAGCACATATGTGTAGTCATGAAAATCTACCTCTTCTTTTGGGGGGTGATTTTAATATTTTGCGCAGCCGACAAGAAAAAAATAATGATAATTTTGACCATCGTTGGCCATTTTTGTTTAATGTCGTAATTGATGGCCTGGATTTACGAGAATTGGAAATGTCGGGCAGACAATACACATGGGCTAATGCGTTACAAACCCCTACATATGAGAAATTGGATAGAGTTTTGATGTCAACGGAATGGGAACAAAAAATCCCATTATCCACGGTTATCACTCTAACTCGAGATATTTCTGACCACACTCCTTTACTTGTTAATACTGGTGAATCATCTTCGAATGTCAATCAACCTATGTTCAAATTTGAATTAGGATGGCTGCTTCGTGATGGTTTCATGGACATGATAAAGGATATTTGGATTAATGAAAATGGGGGTACGACACCGATGGAAAGATGGCAAGTAAAAATCCGAAAGGTGCGCCAACACCTAAGAGGATGGGCGAAGCACACAAGTGGGCTGTATAGAAAAGAAAAGAAGCAATTACTTGATAGACTTGACTTCCTCGATAAAAAGGCTGAATCTAATCTTCTGTCTCCACAGGAGGTTGATTTAAAACAACACCTACATAACAGACTAGCAACTTTGTTGCGAGAGGAGGAAGTTAAGTGGTACCAACGGGGTGATTCTAATACTAAGTACTTTCAGCTTGTTGCGAATGGTAAACACAGAAAGACACGGATATATGAATTGCAGGATGGGGATCAGTTAATTCGTGGGGATGATGAATTGAAAAAATACATAACCACCTATTACAAGGGCTTATTCGGAATAATCTCCAATTGGATGAGACTCGAATTGATGATATCCCTCAGGTGACTGCGATTGAAAATGAGACTCTCGTGTCTATGTTCTCGGAACAAGAGGTAAAGGAGGCTATTTTCCAGATGGAACACAACAAAGCACCTGGGCCTGATGGTTTCCCAATTGAATTCTATCAAGCCTCGTGGGACTTTATTAAAGTGGACCTGATGAATTTGTTTCAGGAATTCCATAGTGGAAACTTGCCTTTATATAGCTTGAATTTTGGTACAATCATTTTGTTAACAAAATGTAGAGAGGCAGTTAAGATCCAACAATACAGACCAATATGCTTATTGAATGTGAGCTTTAAGATTTTTACAAAGGTAGCAACAACACGAATTCTAAGTGTAGCCCAGAAAGTTATTAGTCCTACACAAACTGCGTTCTTGCCAGGGAGGAATATAATGGAGGGGGTTGTGGTATTACATGAAACAATTCATGAATTGCACAGGAAAAACAAAAGTGGGGTAATTTTTAAGATTGACTTTGAGAAAGCTTATGACAAGGTTCAATGGTCGTTTGTGCAGCAAACACTGAGAATGAAAGGTTTCTCTCCTAAGTGGAGACAATGGATTGAGGCCTTCACCCAACATGGGCATGTGGGAATTAAAATAAATGACCAAGTAGGAGAGAATTTTCAAACATGGAAGGGTCCGAGACAAGGTGACCCTTTATCACCTATCCTTTTTAATATCGTAGTGGATATGTTATCCATTCTCATTAATAGAGCGAAAGACCAAGGTCAAATCTCAGGTGTGGTTCCGCATTTAGTTGATGGTGGATTATCCATCTTACAATATGCGGATGACACTATTCTTTTTATGGACCATGATTTTGCTAAGGCCACAAATATGAAGATGCTGTTGTGTGCTTTTGAGCAATTATCGGGTCTCAAAATCAACTTTCATAAGAGTGATATATTTTGTTTTGGTGAGGCTAAGGAAAATGAAACTCAATATGCAGAATTATTTGGGTGTCAATCTGGATCATATCCATTTAGGTACCTGGGTATTCCTATGCATTATCGAAAGCTCAGTAATGCAGATTGGCGAGTGATAGAGGAAAAATTTGAGAAGAAACTATCTAGCTGGAAAGGTAAACATATGTCGGTGGGGGGAGACTAGTTTTAGTTAACTCAGTCCTAACTAGCTTGGCAGTGTTTATGCTCTCTTTCTTTGAGGTACCAAAAGGGGTCTTGGAGAAACTAGATTATTATCGATCACGGTTCTTTTGGCAATCTGATGAACACAAGAGAAAGTACAGATTAGCCAGATGGAACATCCTTTGCCAACCAAAAGAAATAGGAGGGTTAGGAATTAAAAACTTGAAAGTTCAGAACCAATGTTTATTAAGTAAATGGTTGTTTAACTTGATCAATGGAGATGGGTTATGGCAAAAATTGTTAAGAAACAAATATTTACGTTCTAAGACTATCACACAGGTAGAGAGGAAACCGGGAGACTCTCATTTCTGGATGGGTCTGATGAAGGTAAAACAAACATTTACCAATTTTGGCACCTTCCAGCTCAATGATGGGAATCAGATTCGGTTCTGGGAGGACAAATGGTGGGGTAATTTCACCTTGAGACAGCAGTACCCATCTTTATACCACATTACTAGGAAGAAGAGTGATACGGTAGCCCAGGTTTTTTCTAGAGTCCCTCTTAATATGTCCTTTAGAAGGTCATTATTAGGTCAGGATTTAAACCTGTGGCATAACCTTGTTAGCAGAATCTGCCATATTCATTTGAATGACAGTAAGGATACCTTTAGATGGTCACTTACCCCGTCTGGTTTGTTCTCTGTCAAGTCGATGTATATGGCGCTTATTGCTAATGGTAATGTTCAGCACTATACAAGATTGTGGAAGCTTAAATTACCTTTATAAATCAAGGTTTTCATGTGGTATTTAAAGAAAGGTGTCATATTGACAAAAGACAACTTAGCAAAAAGGAATTGGAATGGGAGTAAAATTTGTGTTTTCTGTTCCAGGGCGGAAACTATTAAACACTTATTTTTTGATTGTCATATGGCCAAATTCCTATGGCGAGTAGTTCAGATTGCTTTTAACATCCAAATACCTCATAGTTTCAATTTTATGTTTAATAATTGGCTTGTAGGTCTCAGTGGAAAGTTAAAGAGTAAACTGTTACTTGGTGCATCTGCTTTATGTTGGGCAATATGGCGTAGTAGGAATGACTTGGTTTTTGGCAATGCTCCTACGAAAACCTACTTGCAGGTACTGTTCAGGGGGACACACTGGCTTCGTTTCTGGGTGCGGCTGTATCGGCATGAACAGGATCGTCAAGTAATAATCGACGCATGTCAAGCTCTAGAGGTTTTGGCAATGCGGATTTTCGGTCACCACGGATGGAGGTTTAGTAATAGAATTATTGTTTAAATCTCTTATCAAACGTTGTGGTGTTTTCTTTCGGTAATTATGTGGATGCAGACGGAAGTGCTGCAGTTCTGTAAACCTGGGCTGTAGTCACGTGTTGGTCAAGGCCGGATTTTAAAAAAATTAGCCGCCTCCCTCCGCCTTGACTTGCCGGGTCACGAGGATGCAAACCGCACGGCTGCGCTGCTGAAAAACTCTGCACACACGCACGCCTGCGGTAGGTGCACAGATTGCCGCCCAGGTGCTCTTCACAAATCACAAGTCTGCTAGTAGAATCGCGCCACTGCCATGCCTAGTGCAGAGCATGGTGCCTTTGACGGAACAATAGCACAATGTTTGTTGTATAGTAAAGTAACAAACCGGAACGTTTGGAAGTCGTTTCGCGGAGAGAGAGTGTCTGGCTTTGCTTCACAAACACCGGCGTCCTGGCCATCAGTCAAAGTTGCTTGCGAAGTTGTGAAGCATTCAGGCAAGAGGAGAATTATCTGACTGATTCTGTTAAGGTTCAAAGAAAAAGAACGTGCGCACGGTCGGTCTTCAAGAGAATGTTTCCAAACCATATTGCCCACTAATTTGGAACATGTTTGCTGGACGAGGTCCGCTTGCCGCAGCTAGCCGCATTCCTTTTGCCTTTTCGTTTCTCGTTTCATTTTGGAAAAAAAAGGCAAGAGCTGAATGTGTTAAGAAATGATGAAGAACTAGGTGGTACCCCGTGCGATGCCGCGGAAATTTTTTAAATAATATTTAAACACACTAAATTGATTGCATAGCAATATTTTTTTTGCAAACGATATTATACATAATTTAAGATTAAATTTGAAAATAGAAACACTAAGGTAATTGCATGGCAATATTCTTTAATTTGCAAATAATATTATACATAAAAATATATTCATTTTGTTGAGAAAGAACGACTCTTAAATAATTGATCATCTATGTATTTCTACCTATGTATTTCTACCGTATGAATTTTGTAGCATTGTACTTGTAAAGACCATGGATACTATTGATAATATAAGACCGGTGGATGATATCTATTGTGCGAATTTTATAGCATTGCACTCGCAAAGACCATGGATGATATTGGTCATAGAAGATCGATGGATGACATAAATGGATAGTCCTAGTAGATGGATGACGTGACAAGCTTACATGTTGAGAGAAATCTGTAGTGGAGAGCTAAAATATAGTTTTATACGATGATTGCATCATCGCAACAGTGATCTTTCTCGATGGCGCGTATGTGCCGCGCGCCGTACCACGTCATACCGATGTCATGTGCTGTTGGTCTGTTGGATGCAGCGAACATCATGGCCTGGTGGGCTGGTGGCTCGGGGATGATGTGGGGGCGGCTAGGAACTGATCAACTGAACTTTCTGAACTTCTGATAGAGACCCGCAGGGCAAGGCTGCTGGCCGCAAGTATTTCGAACTGCAGTGCTCTGCAAGACTGCTGAAAATCGGCAGGCGTCGTTTTGGGCTTCAGAGCTGCATACCAATCATGTCGATGCCGAACTTATTTTCGGTGTTCAAGCCCCGTCAGTTTAGTAGACGTAATAAGCATGAAAAAACCAAAGATTTTCACGTCCACAGCTCTGGAACACATTAGTTTTACTGTAGACTACTTTTCAGTTCTTGAAAATTATACACACATAAAAAGGGTTGTCAGGATCAGGACTGAGAATTGAGTTTTTCTGAAACACACTAATGCTGTATGTAGGAGAGCTTGTACCGGTGTGGTTGTTAAATTGTCATGTAGTTCATGTTGCCTTCAGTTGAGCAGCTAAACGAAGAAATATTCGATGCTAAAATGCAAGCAGTCGCTACTTTGAATACAACAGGGCTGCGTTAGCTAAATGCCAATGTAAATTTGTACTAAAATTCATGCTAAAAATGCAAGCAGTCGCTCCTTTGTATACAACCACAGAATCATCTCAGATAACTCGTGTAAATAAATCCCATATTACGATATGTGTTTCACATATATACTCAAATGGATGTAGTTACATCTTGCATCAACAAAATGCAGGGGCGAATCCAGCAATCGCGGCCACCGGGGTCATCACGATTGGACGACGGGGTAAACAACGTTAAAAACCAATGATGAACAGTATTTTCTATAGGATTTACAGGATTTCGTCAGGGACAGCTGACCCCGATGGCAAGCCTTAGATCTGCCCCTGACAAAATTGATGTTTCAAATGATTTTACACTTCTCTCATATATATTGACGACTAATCATCACTTCTTGATATATCTACACCATGAATGTACATATACGAAAATTGTGGTTACACAAAAAAGTAATTAAATTCATACTTATGCAACGCTTTTTACCTGCCTGAAACATGTGAGACTGATATAGTAGCTTTGGAGGCAGAGGACGAACTGGAGGTGGATGTTTCACCTCTCACTCTGCTTGTTGCATCGATAAAAGTGGGCCTTGTGGGCTGGAGCTCCGGATCATTTCTTGTCAGCAACAACACAACCACTTCTGACATCATTGGCCTCGCAGCAACGGCTGATTGAGTGCAGAGAAGGGCTATCTCCATGATTCTTTTTACCTCATCCGGCTTATATTCTTTTGGATCTAGTGATTCGTCCACCAGTGCGAGCAAGTTGTCACTTTCATATAGCTTCCAAGCCTACGCAATAACCATAGTCCATATGTGATAATCAAAAAGGAATCTAGGCACCACTGAGTGTTCATACAATATAATCATAATTTATATTAAACATGAGCAATACTGCTATGTCTTTTTGTCAAAGAAAAAAATGATTGGTCAAAGTAGCCAACCAGATCTTGACGAAGACTAACAACAAACATAAGATTAGGTTATGTTTTGTGCTGGAATTTTATCAATGGCTGTTAATATTCAGAATGATGCATATAGTGAAATTCCAGCAAAGGTGTTTTTGTCTCACACAGTTCATTAAAGAAATGAAAAATAAAATCATACAGATTACATACTATAAAGCTGTACATATGAAAAATATGAGACATGGTTGTAATATGGGCAATTCATGCGTCAAGAGAAGTAAAGTTTCGAAAGAAAGATGGATACCCATTCGAGTAGGTACTGTGTTTCAGGTGCAAGCTTTGTATCATTGCTCTTACGACAACTTAATATTTCCAAAACAACAACACCAAAGCTGTACGTGTCAACCTTCTCTGATAATTGGCCGTGAATTGCATACTCTGGAGCAGTGTAGCCCCTGCTCAATAAAAAAATGAAATAGAAAAATAAGTCATCTACTTGTTGCCCATTGCAATATTTGCATGTTTATACTTACAGTGTTCCTGCAAATTTTGTGCTCAAGTGACTATGATCATCGGGTAGGAGCCTTGCCAAACCAAAATCGGCAATTTTTGGCTGAAATTCATCATCAAGAAGAACATTGCTAGATTTAATGTCGCGGTGTATTATACAAACATGAAACTCTTGATGAAGGTATGCAAGACCACGCGCCATGCCAACAATAATGTTAAAGCGCTGCCTCCAATTAAGGGTTCCACGTCTCTCCCCTGTAATGCCAAAACGAGGCATTGATCTAACTGAAAATTAATAAAGTATCCCATTTCCAAAAAAAAAACGAGGCATTGCACAGAGTGCATGCCAGTACTGTAATGTTAGCCAATGAACTTCACTTGGAACATCAGCAAAGAAATCGCCTTCTTAAAACGTATACAAAACTGAAGTTCATGACTAGTGAGACAGTATTCAGCTAAACCTAATGGAAACAATCTAGCAGAATGAAATGGACACTACCATATGCATCATTAATATGGATTTTCTCAATGTGTCTATGAAGTTCCCTGGAAACTTTTGAAGGTAAAATATCAAATATGCAAGAATTATATACTAGAGTAACATACCAAAGAGGAACTTGTCCAGGCTACCATTTGCCATGTATTCATAAACAAGTAGGAACTCAGAGCCCTTCCGAGAACAACCAAGAAGCCGGACAAGATTTCGGTGATGAATATTGCTGATTAACTTCACCTCACTTTCAAAATCAGCTTTGGCTCTGCTAGTTTCCATTACTATCAACTTTTTTACTGCAACTGTTTTCCCATTTTTCAGCAAACCCTGTCAGAAACAAAACACCCCCTTTTTAAAACCGAAAGCATTCCTTATAAGGCTTCCTTAATCCTAAGTTTACTGGTTCTCTAAAGTTGCATGTAATTCGCATATTTATATAGAGGATTAAATGCTAGATGATCATCATACCTTATAGACATCTCCGAAACCTCCTTCTCCAAGTTTACTTTTCTCATTGAAATTATTGGTTGCAGCCTTAAGATCGTGATAGTAGAAACTTGTTGGACCTTGTAATTCTGTTGCTCCAAGTATATCTCCTAAATGACAATGCAGTCAGACAAGGAAGTGCAGAAGCAAAATAGTTGCTGATTATTTTGTGGCACATGCTGGTACCAGTAATATCATTGATGATCATTGGTCATAAAGCTAAAACCTGCTGGATGCAAGAACAGTAATGCCAGAGCATGTTCTTGAGTAACAAACCTTTATTAATCCATAAGATGATTTCATAACAATGATATGAATATCTGACAGTACTATTCATCGCAGCATCGGTACATCAGACAAGAAAAATAGAAAATGTTATTCCGATTAATGTTAGATTCATATAACATTTACCTCTCTTAGGCCTCAACTTTCTAGATCGCCGGATCAACAAGAAAGTCAATAGCCCGATAAGAAACAGGGCAGCTACACCTCCCAGGATTCCTCCGATAATGGTTCCTTTCCGGCTTGATTTCCCTGCAAACAATCATGCACTTGGAACTCTTCCCTTTTCTAAAAAAATGCAATTGGAACTCAGAAATGAAAATAAACTTTGAACTGGAGACGTTATATTTGATTAGCTCTGCAAACGGGGCTTTAGCTGAGTTGGTTAGATTGCTCTAATAGTGCTCCTCGGATCCTATGTTTGACTCATCGTGGGAGCGAATTTTAGACTCGCTTAAAAAAAAATCCACTCGCCTATCCCACACCAAAGCAAAGGTCTAAGGGCTGGCATGGCACAGGTCGTTGGTCGTGTTGCATGGGCTATGGTGCCACTATGCAGAGGTGCGGTAGGGGTTCGAGGGTTTCTCGATCTGCGTCTACGTGAGAGGGGTTGCACCCTGCAGGTCGAGTTTTTATATTTGATTAGCCCTATTATTTGTCGAAGTTATTGTTACTTTATATATGTGTCCTCAGTGCAAGCTAACTTCATGTAAAATGAAACAATTCCCTGAAACAAATAAATTGATCATAATATCGTGAAAAATTAGGAGACACCAAAAATCACTTGAAACACTGCATTTCAGAAACTGTGCATAGGTATGATAAAAGGTTCCAGGACGCTGAAATAGAGTCGCTTCTTCTTTACATCCAGCACCAAAATTTTCACACGCAGCACATCAACCAATCCGATCTAGTTGCCCAAATAATTTGTACTACTTACTCTTGGATGAAACTACTCCACAAGGAAATCAAAAGCAATACAGTTGTTTTCTAGAGGTGGTTTGCTGAATTGTTAATGGCAGATCAGATTAAAGAACTCTGAAACAATAGCAAATAAACAAGAATACAAGGGCGTGTTTTGTTGCTTGCTGAACTTTACCACAGCACACCTTAGGCACGCCATAATTTCTTAGGAGTATGTGTGGCTCATTCCACAATGGCAGTGGCTCGCCAAACTTTCTTAGCTCTACGGGCCTTTTTCAGTTGCTGAGTGGCCAAGCCAACTTTTGGATCGAGTGATCTGATAGACTCAAAATCATTTGGTTAGAGGGTAAGGGATGGACATGCCGGTGCAAAGTTTGGGGGCACATGATCCAGTATAAACTAAACTACAAAAACTTCGCTAAGTACTTCACCAGAGTAGACGCTATCCACTACATGGAAGTCGTTAACAAAACAGCAAAAACAGATAACCACATGATACGTAGCAAAGGAAATGGATACTCCGACGTAAGAGCAACTCCAGCAAGGACCTGCAAATTGAGACCTCCAAAACTCATTTGCAGATCCAACTTCAAAATATAGAGCCCTCAAATTAGAGCCCAACTCCAGCAGGGGCCTCAACTCAGCCCTCTATTTTTATGTGGACCCCATTGTCATAGAGAGGGACTCAACTCCTCGAGCTCGGCTCGCCCCAGCAATCCCCAATGGCGTCGACCACCCTCTCCTCCGCCTTCACCCTCCTCTCTCGCTCCTCCACCTCCCCGTCCCCGTCCGCCTCGCCTCTCCTTCGCGCCGACCTCCAAGCTCACCCACGCGCACGACTTCCCCGTCGGGACCCGGTTCCGCCTCCGCTGGGACCCGTCCCGCGACGGCGAGGTCTCTCTGTCCCGGGTGCCGTCAGGCGAAGACGCCGGCGCGCGCCGCCGCCGCGCGATGTGGGAGAGCGTCCCCGGCGTTACGTTCCTCTCCGCGGCCTCCGCCGCCACCGAGGCCGACGATTGTCGCGGCTCCTTCGCGCTCCGCGACGGCCGCGCCCGCCTCGTCCCGCACCGCCGGCACGTCGACAAGATCAGGTCCCTCTACCGCTGCGACACCGGCGCCGGCGCGGACGAGCTCCTGCACGGCGCCGCGTTCCGGGCCTCCGACGCGACGCGGTTCCCGGTGCTGGTGATCACCGGACTCGTGTCCGCCAAGGCGCCCCCGTCCGCGTCGTGCAGCTGCTGCGGCGCTCGCGGCGGCGCTCTCGGCGCGGTATTGGATCCTCCTGGAGGAGAAGACCGACACGCAAGTCGCGTTCAGCGTCAAGATCGGCGGCTACCAATGGACCTGCGGGCACGCCGACCCTGCCGCCAAATCGTCCCCGGCGACGGCGACGGTGAACCCGAGGATCCACCGGCCGACCGGCCGGGACCACCGGCGACCAGCTCGGACTCGGCCACCGCGGCCCGCGCCGCCGCCGCCACCGTGAGGAGCGAGCGGAGGAGCCTGCGGGCGGCGGCGGGGCAGGGCGAGGACGGGAGGGGCGGGGCCGAGGCGGAGCGCGAGGGCGGGCGCTCCCGCCAGGAGGACGCGGCGGCGGCGAGGCGGCGGCAGGCGGCGGCGGCGTCGGGCGGCACGAGGAGCGCGAGGCAGGGCAGCTTGTGGATGGGAAACGTGGGACCTAATGTTTGGAGGGGGAACTGGAGGCGCTATAGGAATGGAGGCTTGGTGGAAGATTTGGAGGCTCATGTAAAATGCAGGTCCATTTAGAGGTCCTGCTGGAGTTGTGTTTTTTTCTCCAAGCCTTCAAATTTTGGAGTAGAGGCCTGTACAGAGGCCCTGCTGGAGTTGCTCTAAACATGCACTGTACTAGTTCCTTAGCAAAGGTGAAACTCACCGGAGCGCAAGTATGCGGCAAGGTCCACGGTTGCGTTCGCCGGGAAGAACGGCTTATCGGAGTATCTCATGAAGCAGCCGGCGTCCACGGCGCGGCCGTCGGAGTTGGGCGGGCACCCGTCGATGTTCCCCACCGCCACATTCAGGCACTGCGCGCAGCCACCCTCCCCAACCGTCTCCACACACTGCGCCGCCGCGTACACGCCGTCGTTCGCGGCCGCCGCGGCGAGCCCCGGCGCGTGAGGGACGGCGGCTGCAAGATCGGCGGCCAGCGCCCGCGCCGCGGCCGCGAAGCCGACGGCGCCCACGGCAGAGCCGTTGCAGAGCTGCGTGTTGCCCGGGAGCGTGGCCTGGTCGAAGAAGGCCGCGCTCTCGTAGCGGATCACGCAGCCGTCGAGGATGGCGCGGCCGCCGTTGGCGGCGCCGCAAGCGCGGCGGAGGCGCGCGGCGGCCGCGTCGAAGCAGGCAACGCAGTCTGGGCCCGCGACGTACGGGCGGCACTGCGCCATCGCGAACGCCGGGGCGGCGGCGCGCGGCTCCGCGGCGGTGGCGAAACCGCCGCCGGCTGAGAGGTTGGCGCGGAGGTCGGCGAACGTGGAGTTGAGGGCGGCGAGGAAGGCGGACGTGGACGTGGCGTTGTACTGGCTGCAGCCCAGGTTGAGCAGCGTGGCCTGCGGGTCGCCGACGACGGCCGGGGCCAGCCACGAGGAGGCAACTATCAGTGCTAGAGCCGGTAAGAGCATGAAGCGAGCCATGCCGTGCCCATGCATCGCCACCGGCGGTGGTCAAGGAGGCCAGACGCCGCCGTCGTTGATGAGGTTTCGTTGGGGCGCGTGGGTCGTGAGGATTGGAATGGATTTGGAAATGGGGAAGTGTGCTATGGAAACAGTAAGTGATTGGTTCGAGACTTCGAGGAGGTATTAATAAAAAGCGCCGGCTGCCGGCCGAGCTCTGGAAACCTGCTAAGTTGCTAAAGGGTAACATCCAAATTCGGAGAAATCCTGAAATAAAAAATGGGCAATCTTGAGCCAAATCTCTTTTTTTTAAAAAGAAAAATGATTCTCAAACTAGAACCCAAAAGAAAGGATAGGTATGTACTAACGAATCGAAGTATTGTGTTGGTAGTGGAACTCCCTCAAAATTAGAGAAACTAGGTGATACACCCCGCGTTGCTGCGGAATCTTTTGGTGAAATTTGAAAATAAAAATAATAAAGTGAAATTTGGAAGCAGAAATACTAAGATGATTTCTTCGTATTCTTGTATGTTGAGAAAAATAGAAATCAATATTTTGTAGTGGGGTGCTCGTATATAATTTAATATAGATATATAGAATTTTTTAGATTGGACGGTGTAAACAATTAAGATGATGTGGTTGCACCGCATGCGAGAAGTATATAGTTTAATATAAATATAGAATTAGCAATCAACGCATCTTGGTGGGTTGCTTAGTGGAGGATGACGTGGTGCGCTGCAAGAATCAACAATCAATGCATCTCGGTGGGGTGCTTAGTGGTGGATGACGTGACACGTTGAGGATTGAGAGAATTCCTTAGTGGGAGCGCACGATAACCGCCTGCCGCTGGCTCAAAGCGAGTTATTACTCCTCATGGGACCCAGTGGCAGTGTTTCCGGCTAGACTGCAAATGGGCGGCAAGTTAACATCCGGTTTCATTCTCTCTACTTATCTCTCTCCTCCACGTCTGATTCAGCCCAATTACAGTCCACAGCTTGTGAGGGCAACAATGTTTGGTGTATCCTACGTTTTGATCTATTCAGTCGTCATTGCATGTTGCCTTATTGGCAGATGAGGCGTCGGCGCGACGCTACAATTTCTGCAGCATCAGATGCACACGTGCACATTTTCTCAATAGAGAAGTCCAATTTATATATCTGACTTTGATAGAGCAACTCCAATAAATCATTTTCCCTGTTTTATCTGGCTGTAGAGAAATCCCTTTTCATCTTTTCTGAATATTGGAGACGGGCGCTCTATAGCAGCAGATACCTTTCTATTCTTTTTATCTCTCTATTCACAAGTGGGAATTAGGCTGATCATTTTTCTTCTTCTTCTTTTCTTCGTCTCTATCTTTTTTCCATGTGGTGCCGTGCCCGAACTGAACCACAGCCAAGCCACGCTGCATATAGGCACCCACCTATGCGTCACCGGGCATGCTAAGTCGTCGAAGAATGGTCTATAGAAGAGTACCAACCTTCTCTCTAAATTCAGTTACCATGGCTAAATGGTTTTGTAGTGGCTTCAAAACAATCAATTTAGAGTGACAATGTAACTGATACAACTACTTATATCAAGAATTTATTTTGATACAGTAAGCGATCTAAGTTCGTCACACCACGTGAAAAACAAATGTTAGTATAACTTAAGAAGAGCAAGCCTCCTTACCTCCTGCAGTACATTCATGGTCAGAGGATCAAACTTCAAATCCTTCTCTGTGTTAGAGAAAAAACTAAAAACATATTTGCATCTCTTAATTATAACTAAAGCAAGGAAAGTAGTTATCCTGACTAACTATGTCAAGTAGGTTTATTCTTAGAAATAGTTGTCTAGTGAAACTCATAAAGGATCAGTGGATCACCAAGAAATAAAACCCGGGACTGGAACTAAAAAATGAATATTTTACGTATGTGCACCAATTCAAACTTGCAAAGACCAAATGCATGACAGATTTTTTATTTGGAATTTAGACATTTCCGTAGGTACTTTTTTTACTCTTTAGAAAGAAAAGCTCCTTTTTCGAAAGATTACCCATGTCTTTGTTTATGTTTCGGATTGGAACAAATGACTCTAATTCGCCCACGCCTGCGAATCAGTCGACATTTTGTATAAATTTTACGAACGGAAGCTCTTATTTTCATATATAGGTATTCCTTTCTTATAACTATGAATCTATTCTCTTGGAAAAAATAAGTCTCTTCACTTAAATTTTGAAACTTGGAAGTTCCACTTGGAATTGCTCAGGATACCCTCTTTTAGCTGCTAGGTTTATTTCTTAGTTCAAGATCCCTCTTACTAATACTAAGTGGAATAAAAGAATTAGTAGATCTGTTCCGCCCAAAATGGGAATGGGTGCTAGGGTTATGAACTTATAATCATGGAATCGACTCGATCATCAGATTATAAGTTCATTCCATACCGAACTAGACCGTGCACATTCTTATTATGAGAAGGGGTCATTCGAGCCTATGGAAATAGGATACTCTGTTTACATAGAAATCCCTACGTCCTTAGATTCTATTTAGGATTAGGAATAGGTGTAATCAGACCTGCTTTTGACATATCTATCCTATCCTTATTTGGGTACGCACCCAAGAAGAACAAAATAACAAAAAAATATATCATAAAAATAACATACTCATGTATATGGAATCAGGTAACCACTCATTTATCATAAGAAGACCAAACTCAATCATCATCAACAGTTGTAAACAAAAAAATATTATTTTTATATAAGGAGAGATATATGGTGTGCCTTGAACTTGTAGTTTAGTAGTGCGAAGATGAGGAAACTTATCATAAGCCAAAAAAACCTTGATTATCACTTTACAAAACTTCACCAAATGGTGCAAAGACTCTTCTAGGTCATCATATTGAACATATCCATTCATCACCAAAAAAATACCGCTCACTGAAAAACAAGTCAAGTAATAAGTCAGTGTGCTATGTGCTTCTGGTCGCACAAGATGTGTCAACGTTTGGTTTGGACAGGTCTTTTTGGTGTTGGTGGTTTGGAGCTAATGATGGTGGTAACTTTTTTTCTGCTCCTTTTTCCTAGGCCTGTGTGCTATTAGAAATGGAGATTTTTCCTTTGTGTAATAATGATATCTGTATGCATCTTTTAGATGCAGAGGCTGGAATATTAATATATTCCCTTTTCTAAAAAAATAAGTCAGTTCGTATTTAAACCATGCACCATTACGTTAGGCTTTCTAGAAATTTCACAAGATAGCAAAATAAAGTGCATGCACATTAATTGGAGCCAGGAACCCGAATACTCCTCCCACTTTCATTACAATTACCCACAATTAATTAAGGGTACATAAGTCATTTTTCTTTCGCATTGATAGATTAGGGGATTGAATGGATTAAGGCACCATTTGAATCCATCCCAAATAAACTTTAGCTAGGTAATTGTTACAGTTAAACTTTATTCAACTAAATATTTAGCAACTGTGACCAAGCGCGTGTGTTCGGATCCTCCAGCTAATTGAAATGATTGCACCATGTGACTGTCGGACCTTAGGACCGGCAATCCACCTGGGGGTACCCGAGTGGTTGATTTGTAGGCGGGCGATTGATGAACTAGCAGCTCGATGGTACACAGGAGGCACTGATTTAGACAGGTTCGGGCTACCCGGAGGTATAATACCCTACGTCATGTGTCGGTGGTGTTGTCTTGTATTGCTAGGTACTCGGCCGAGCTTCAAGAAGCCGGGACGAGCGTATGGTTTACAGGGTGAGTTGCGATGCCCTCATAGGGGTGCCCTAGGCCGCTTTATATAGGGTAGCGGACTAGGGTTTACAAGTCGGTTTCCATCTAAACCTACTTGATTCCATCCAGGACTCTAGCCCGGGTCGGTTACAACAGAATATCCCTAGATATCCGGACGAGCCGCCCGTCGGGTCTTCATCAAACTTGTCCTCCAAGTCGGGGTGCCCATGTGGGCCGCCTAGGGGTCGGCCCACAAGCTTGTCAGATGTGGGCCCCGGCCGTCGTAGTCTAGTCTGACAATGGACCCAGAGGTACCCATATCCCACAAGCCCCCAAGCAACATGCAGGCGCGTGTCGAACTGCTTGATGAAGAAATGAGGCCAATGTAGTCGGCTGAAGGTGCTTCAACATGTAGTCGACACAAGGGTGGGCGGTGCTCAAAAGAGAACACCCAACACGACGTCGAGTCCTTCGAGGTAGTCGGTCGGTCCTTATGAGGGCCGAGTACAGGGCGACAATTAGGAGCACTGTATACAGTAGCCCCCGAGCGTTGGGTTGGTTAGTATAAGCGAGCCAAGGCTCAAAAAATTAGCTAGACAACATGTTGCCCAGGAGTTGGTGAAAGCTTGCTACCACCAAGGAGACTTTCCGAGTTGAAGGGCTTGCTCAGTCAAATTGGCTGAATTGTAGGTAGGTGAGTGCATGCTGCTACCAAGGAGATGGACCAGAATTTACCAGCACCCGTGACTCAACAGTGCGTTGATAATGATGAGCCGAGCCAGCTCGGTCAAAAGCTGAAAAGGCGGTCATGCGGGAATCCCGCCGTTGAGCATGCTCAGTAAAGGCATTGATGATGGCCACCTACTCGGGGAAAAAGCGAAACGCATGCGCATCCGCTCCCTGGCATTTAGTGGTTCATGGGCTAACAGTTATGTGACCCGGGGCGCCTATAAATAGATACTCCTGCATGGTTCATTGCCGCAGTTGGCCAAATGGATCGGGTTTCCAGATTGGATCTGAGCCTCGCGGTGCGGGAGTCGGCCAGAGCAGTCGGCAGCCGCGTTCTTCAGCCCGTGGGGGAACGTGTTCCCAGGGTGACCTAGCGCTCGCTCAGACATGGCGATGCACTCAGCGAGTGTATCGTTGATGCGGTTCAGCCCGTCGACGATCTCGTCGGGATAAGGGACTCTGCGCCGGGGGAGCAGATCTGAGATCCGATCCCGGACGCTGAGCTGATCTGGCACATCGGGGGGAGTTCCTGGGTTTGTTGAGGTCGAGTCCACCGGCGTCAAGTTGACGTCGGTGGGGCTTGAGTCGCTGGAGTCGGCGAAGAAGCTGCATCTCGAAAGGTGCTTGGGGTTGCCGCTAACGTCCGCCGGGAAGATGATGTCGAATGGATCTGCCATCAAGCTAACGGTGTTTTCGAATCGAAAAAGCTCACCAATCTACCCCTACCTGGCGCGCCAACTGTCGGACCTTAGGACCAGCAATCCACCTGGGGGTACCCGAGTGGTTGATTTGTAGGCGGGCGATTGATGAACTAGCAGCTCGATGGTACACAGGAGGCACTGATTTAGACAGGTTCGGGCTACCCGGAGGTATAATACCCTACGTCCTGTGTCGGTGGTGTTGTCTTGTATTGCTAGGTACTCGGACGAGTTTCAAGAAGCCAGGACGAGCGTATGGTTTACAGGGTGAGTTGCGATGCCCTCACGGGGGTTCCCTAGGCCGTTTTATATAGGGTAGCGGACTAGGGTTTACAAGTCGGTTTCCATCTAAACCTACTTGATTCCGTCCAGGACTCTAGCCCGGGTCGGTTACAACAGAATATCCCTAGATATCCGGACGAGCCGCCCGTCGGGTCTTCATCAAACTTGTCCTCCAAGTCGGGGTGCCCGTGTGGGCCGCCTAGGGGTCGGCCCACAAGCTTGTCAGATGTGGGCCCCGGCCGTCGTAGTCTGGTCTGACAATGGGCCCAGAGGTACCCATATCCCACAGGGACCCCTCATGAAAATAATAGAAAAAGAGGATGGTGGCTGCATTAAAATTTTAGGAGGGGTAACTTCATCTTTAAACATGTGCTAGCTGATTATAGTTAAGTTCAACCAATTAGAGAGATTATAAACTTTTTAGCCTATAGCCACAGTGTAGCTGAGTTTCAGCTGTCCCGTTTGGATCCCTAACAGCTAAACCTTATGGATCCAAATGGGGCTTAAGGGTTGGCAAAAGATCTATATATCCATAGACACTGGAAACTAGGTTATTGAGCAAGATGTGTTTCATAGGGATGAAACTACTCTTATATACCATGCAACTCTCCTTTATCTCTTCATAAAAAAATGCCACACCAATAGATTTAATGACATAAAATTCCCGTTGAGACTGAACTAATTTCGGAAGTTAGGCCAGTCTCAGTGGTAGAGTCATGTGCACAGTTACCAAGTCTGTCACATCAGTTTTTTAGCATGATGACCCTGTCACTCTCAATGCAGAGGGTCATGGGCACAGTTTCATAGATAGAATGCAACATTTAAATCTTACATATGTTGTGATCAAACGGAGGGTCATGAGTAGGGGTGGATATCGAGCGAGTTCGGCTCGTTTTGGCTCGGCTCGTTCGAGCTCGTCAGCTAAACGAGCCAGCTCGGCTCGGCTCGTTAAGGAAACGAGCAAAAATCCTGGCTCGGCTCGGCTCATTAAGCTCGCGAGCTGGCTCGTTAAGCTCGCGAGCTAGGGTTAAATTTAAAATTGCCACAATAATATATATAATATAAAAAATTATAATATTTATATGGTCTTAATACCTTCAAAATCTACTCTAACATACTATAATAATAGAATATAATCATAACATCATCTAGAACTATGCATATAGTATACATATATTATTATTAATTAATAATTTGCTTATTAGTCTATTAAACCTTGTAGCTCGTTTGGCTCGCGAGCTGGCTCGAACTCGCTCGTTATACTAACGAGCAAAAACTCTTGCTCGGCTCGTTAGCAATATGCAACGAGCCGAGCCGGCTGCGATCCGAGCGAGCTAACGAGCTTCGAACATTTTGTCCAGCCCTAGTCATGAGCTCTCAATAGAGGGTCATAAGCATTGGTATCTGTGTCGACCCAGGGTCATCACCATGACCCTGAGATCTTCTCTTCCTTCATTAATTTCGTGCCATGTCATCAAAAAAAGCCTATGTGGCAGTCCATTAAATGTTGATGACCTGCCATTGAGACTGGCCTTATGTTGTCTGGCTGTTTTAATAGAAGTTGCGGATAACAAGAAGCCCACTTCAGCTAATATATCATCCAATGAACCAAACTAATTCTGCTAAATCCAAAAAGAATGAAATAAATAGTGGCTTAAATATGCCAATAATATCTTTTTTTGTACAAATTTTAAATACTTGGATGCCTTACATTTTATGATATATGTAGTAGCTGCGGGACCAATTAATTATTAGTTTGTGTCTAACAGTAGGCCTAGACAAAATTACCGGGAAAGGAATGGTGCAGTACGTGAATACGGTACAATGGTCGTCGGTTTCCAATAGAGACTGACCCTAGTCATGATAGAACGAAGAGGCAAAAGCACAGTATTGATAGCGCATGATGTAACATCCCGAAAATTTTGTAGGATTTGTTGAATGCAAAAATTTGAATTTCAAAATTTTTGGTGAATTGTTGTGCATGCAAACAAACATATAAGGTTGTCTTCAATTTTTGCCCCTATATTCCTAGGCAATTTAAACATAAATTAAAATCAATTTGAAGTGCTAAGGATAAAATAGGCTTGATTTGGTTTTTATTTGGTTTTTTGTTTCTTTGTTTGGATTTGAATTCAAATCTTAGATTTGAATTCAAATCAATAACCAAACTAATTTCCTAAACCTCTAACCACCTTGGGCCCTATCTTCGTCGTAAAGTCTGCTAAACCACCCTTAACTTCTAACCCGGAAGCTAACCCAGCCCGGCCTGCTAACAAAACCCCACTGCCATCTCCAAGTCTACATCGCCTCCTCGATCTCTCTCATCAGCTCGCAAACCACCTCGGCCTGCCAACCTTTCGGCCCAGCACCGGCCCAACAATCCACCGCACACCCTTTCCCTTCTTCCCGTCGCTGACCAGTGGGCCCCACGGCCACTATTCCCCTTTCTTCCTCCCCCTGCCTTCTCTCCCGAGCGCGGCGAAAAGCCGAGGGCGCCGACCAATCCAAGTGCGGGGGCTTGGGCGGCCCGACGCGATTGCGCCGCGTGTCCCCGGGCGCGGACGCCCACCCATCTCGTCGTCCGCGCCCCTCTCCAACCCTAGCTTTCCCCTATAAAAGCCGACCCCGGGTCGTCTTCCTCCTTGAGCCGCCGCCCCATTGGGGTTCTTCCAGCCAGCAGCCGAGAGGGGGAGAAGAGAGGGAGGTGTCGTGGTGATCGAAGAAGAGGGAGTCAAGCCAAGGGAGCCGCAAGGAGCAGCCGGAGCGCGTTCCCGCCGTCGCGCCGAGAGCCGCCATGTAGCCGCCGACGCGGGGAACGCCGGAGGAGGGCCAAGCAGGAGCTGTCCAAAGGAGCGCGAGGACCGCCGGAGCACCGCGAACCTTCTCCGAGTTGCCGCGTACGACGACGTGCCTGGAGGTGAGCTGCCGATGATGCTCCCCTCTGTTTCCTCTGTTCCGGCCATGCCGCCGTGTCGCCGCCGCTTGCTAGCCTCTGTCCCGGCCTTCGTGCCGATGATCTTGTGCAGGATCCTCGTCGCGCCGCTGTTATCCAAACCGCACAACCGCCGTTGCCCGCTCGCTGACCCAAGGCCGCCATGGCCGTCGCGCACCGAGACTGCCTGGATCATGCGAGCGCTGTCGTGGCCATGCCGCGTTCAAGCCGAGGCTTTAAGCGTGCGTGCGTGAGCCAACTAAAACCAAGGCCTAGCCTTTGCCTTTCTTCCCCGTTCTCTTAATGTCCGCTTTGGCCGTCGCCGCCGGCCCTGCCGGGTCACCATGGCCGCGCCGCCGCCCACCTTCGTCGGGATGCCGCTTCGTCGGCCGATTCATCCTCCTTTCTTGCCGAACACCTTCGCAAGGCTTAGCCCAACCTTTTTCCCCTTCTACCGAGCCTCGCCGGCCTTTCCTTGGCCCCGCCGTCGTTGGCCGCCGCCGCCGGTCGCGCGCCAGGGCGCGACGTCGCGCACTCGCCGCGCGTGGTTGAGCCACACCGCAGCCACACCAATCCCAGTCAGCCAAGGCCGCAGAAGATCCAGCCGAGCCACAAACTAATCCTGTGCGCCCGGTGCACCGTGGACCCGTCTCACGGCGTATCGTGGACCACGTCCACCCAGCCGAGTCCAGCCGATCCGCGTCCATGGGCCGCCAGCCTAGCCTTGATGGGCCGGCCCAATACTTTTGGCCCATAACCAGCCCGCGAAGCCTTTTCCCCTTTTCTTTTTCTGTTAACCACTGACAGCCCGGCCCCACCTGACAGCGACCTAGGTGACTGACGTGTGGGCCCAGTTGACCCCGCTGACCATTGACCGTTGACTGGTCAATGTTGACCAAGTCAACGCTAACGTCATCCGGGCCCGCGATGACGTCAGCAAAGCCGGCCCCACTGAGGACGTCATGCTGACGTCAGCAGTGATGACGTGGCATGCCCCGGTGCTGCCACGTGTCCCAGCCTGATTTTTTTTCTTTTCCGGAATTTATTTAATATTTTTAGAAAATGATTTAAACTTAGAAAATTAATAATAAATCAACCGTAGCTCAGAAAAAATATGAAACCAGTTTCTATATTTTTCTAAAATCATGACCTATGCGTTAGTGTAGAGTTTGGTGTTGTTTGGGTCTTCTTGCTTCGTCGTTTTGGTGTTTCCTTGCTAGTAGCCGCGTCTTTATTTTCTTTTCGCGATCTTAGGAGGACCGAAGAGACAAGTGGAGGACATCTACTACCTCAACTACCTCTACGAAGTGGAAGAGCAAGTCCCAGGTTCACGCCCAGCTATTCTCTGAAATACCTAGTAGACATGCAACTAGTATGCTAGCGCTTTACTTTACTCGCATGATGATGATATGCCTGCACTGCCTTTTATCTACCCTGTTTCCTTGCTACCTATTATCCACTTTATGAGAATGCTATGCTTGCATGTGTTGGGATGGTTGTGATTGATCTTCTTGGCGTGAGTTGGGTGGCTTGGGGGGAGTAGTACAGCTAGGCGGTGGAGGCGAGTGATAACAACCCGGTCGTTTGATCGGGGTGCTTTGGAACTGCACTCGGACAGTTCCTATGGAGTACCTGTTGCGGGTACATGGTTACTTTGGATACTTTTGAGGAGTTTGGGCGGCCATACCTGTAATGGGTGTCGATCGCGGACCGTTGCGGCGGATCGCTTTGACGCTGATACTCGCCTTACCGACAAATAAGGGCCGTATCGGGATGACCGGACGTTGGAATTTACAGTGCTCACCATCTACCCAGAATGGGGAGGGTTCCACCAAGCCTACTGAGTGCGGTACCAGGACTGTAGGAGATTCGAGTATGATGTGTAAGGGGGACTCGTTGCGGCGTACTCTCCCTGATTTACCACAGCCCCCGACTGGCCCCGGTGGGAAGGTTTCACATCCCTGGGGCAGATGTTAGCGTGCAGATGTTTCCCGAGCCCAGGGAAGCAGGATGGTACCGTTACTCCTTAGGGTCTTTGCTGTGGGCTATGTCTCAAGACAGCTAGCTACCGTCTGCAGCCCGGGTGGTTCCTGGAGCGCAACCTCTGCAGAGTGAAAACTATACGTATAGCCGTGTCCACGGTCACGGACGATCCTTCATCTGGCTTATTCTGATTAGCATGGGATTCTGCTTTCTTACCTCATCCTTGATTGGGCTATGAGAGGTTGGACCAGCTGAGGCTGTTGAGACAAGGTGGGGAGGGAGCTCACCGAGTCGACTAGCGAGTGAAAGGAGTTGGCGGATGTTTATTACGGGAACCTGTTGAGACAGGATGAGCCCGATGTGGTTGTGAGATTGATGGATGGTTTGGGGAGTGTGATCGAGCTTGTGAGGAGAGGTGTTTGGAGATGAGATGAACTTGGTTATATTGCTGCTGCGCGCATAGGAAAACCCCAGCTTATACTCCTTGAATATTTTATTACTAGTTTAGGCCACTATAAAGCATTGCTGCATATTATGGTTGGTGACGTGGACCTGTCCCATTTCCTTGGGGACAGCCTTTGGGTACACAGGTGAAGACTCCGAATACAAGATCAACCTCGTTGGATGATGCAAATGAGGGCTGTGCGCTGCGCTCAAGGATGCCTGTGGAGGTGAAGCCCCGAAGTACCAGAAGCTTATAGCTATCCGGTGCATAGCTATTTTCCTTCTGTCGTTTAGCCCAGGGGCTTGTACCATAACGCTATGTATTTATGTCATGTTTGGGGACCCTTATCAATGTATGGATGTGATTTCCGCTGAAATGAGTTCTGTACGTGATAGCTGTTGTTCCTGGGACTATCACAAGGGTATAGGGAGTCAGATTCTCGTAATCGGGAATCCGGTTCATTTCAGTTGGTATTGGAGCCATACTTGACCGTAGTGCACAGCCCTAGACTTGAAAACTAGGACAGAAGCTCTAACTAAGTCTGTTACTATACAAGAAACCCCTTGAACTATTTCCTATCACACCTTGTGCTATTGTTCACTCATCTAACCTTGCTAACTCTTGCTGCTAACAACGCCTCTAACTAAGTGGCTGATGATAGTCTCGTGCTTATCGTCGAGCCAAGGTAGATGTAGTCCATGACCACCACTGGATCAGCCACGATCTTAAGCCGAGTAGAGGTGTTAATCTTTGAGGTTCCAGGAGTTGGCCTCAAGATAACACAAGTGTCTAAGGTGTAATGCTTTGATTGAGTGTCCGGTCCTTGTGGCTGTTCTTGCAGTTTTCTTGCTGTTCATCTTGAGTGTAGCTTAGTGTACAAGTTTTCATGTGTGCAACTCCTACAATTAGATTACCAGTGCCTATAACCCTACCTGACCACCACTTACCTGCTCGTGAATTTCAGAAAATGACAACCAGAAGGTCGAACCGTCTGCTAGGCCGCTCTGAGGAAGCTGAGCAAGCAGAGACAGCTATGATAGATAGAGACAGAGGTCATGGTAGAGGACGCGGGAGAACACCCGCCACAAGCAGAGGCAGGGGCCGTGGACGCGCAGCAGGCGTGCTCCAGCCAAGAACAACACAGCAAGAGGTGAAGTAGAAGAGGTTGCAATGGAAGAACAGGCAGTAGAACCTCAGCAAAACCAGGCTAGGGGCAGAGATGCGCCACATCCTAACGCACCGCCCAACCTAGAAGAAGTGATGACTGTTCAGACCCAGCTGATGCAACAGATGGCACAGGCCAATACCCAGATGACACGGGCAATACAACAACTCCAGGGAGATCTGAACCAGAACCCACAGGGTCACCGTGAGGAAGATCTCCAGATGAAGATTGAAAGATTCATTAGATTGAAGGCACCCACGTTTGACTACTCAGACGAGCCACTAGATGCTTATGACTGGCTCAGAACCATCGAGGCCAAGCTGGACTTCACAGATTACACAGATGAAGAATGTGTAGCCCTAGCGGCACACCAGCTTGAAGGAGCAGCTAAAGCTTGGTGGGAGAGCTACTGTGACTCTCATGAGAACCCAGCACAAATCACCTGGCTGGAGTTCTGCGAAGCATTCAAGGAATACCACATTCCTGAACAAGTCATGGCAGATAAAGCAATGGAGTTCAGAACCATGAAGCAAGGAAGCATGTCAGTAACAGAGTACGCCCGACATTTTGCTAAGTTGTCGAGCTATGCCCCGGAAGAAATCACCACCGAAAAGAAGAAGAAATTCTGGTTTCAAAGAGGCTTACACAGGGGACTTAGAATGGCACTCGCTTCCAGCAGTCACAACTCGCTTCGAGAGATGATTGACAGAGCTATAGCAGTGGAGAAGGAGAGAATTGACTTAGAAGACACTTGGAGAGCCAAGAAAAGAAAAGCCGAGCAACAGCACAACCTCAGGTTGAGTCAAATACCGAGGAGTGGCCAGAGCAACGTGCTCCGCAGGGGATTCCAGCAAAGCTTAAGCCAAGGAGGAATAGAATTTGTCAGGAGTGCAATCCTAAACACAGAGAACAAGACTGGTGACAACAACAGCTTTGAGAACAAGACAAGCAACTACCCTGCTCACGAAAGTACAGGCCAAAAACAGATCAGCACCCCAGAAGTTGGTGACAAGACACCTCTTGTTTGCTTTGGTTGTGGAAAACCAGGTCACAAGTCGTTTGAGTGCCCAGACAGAAAGAACAAGCCGCAGCCTTCAGCCATCAGAGGCCGACTTAACCACCTGGCTGAGAAGGATGCCGAGGATGCTCCTGAAGTAGTACTCGGAGAGTTCTTGGTAAATGGCACAAATGCTTTTGTACTATTTGATTCTGATGCAACTGGATCTTTTGTTTCGTTGAAGTTTGCTATGGAACAGTCACTCCATACAGAGCCTAGAGCTAGACCCGTAATCACAACTTCACCACTAGGAGAACTCAGATGCACCCAAGTGTGCCCAGCAGTTGGCATGGAACTAGGAGGACTCGGATTCTTTGCAGATTTGACAGTGTTGAAGTCATATGGTATTGACGTGATCCTTGGTATGGATTGGTTAGCAGCTCACAGGGGAGTGATCAGTTGTTCACCCAGGTCAGTAGTGTTGACACACCCGAGTGGTCTAAAGGTGTCAATTAAACCGCAGAAAGCAAAAGAAGGCCCCAGGAAGCCTTCCATGAGAAAGTTTGTGTACAGTATAAAGGAAAATACCATTGAGGAAGTGCCAGTAGTCTGTGAGTACCCAGATGTTTTTCCAGAAGAACTACCAGGCCTACCACCTGACCGTGACGTGGAGTTCATAATCGAGTTGCAACTAGGCACAGGGCCAATTGCCAAGAGACCGTACAGAATGTCTGTGGAAGAACTCGAAGAATTGAAGAAGCAATTTAAGGATATGCTAGACAGTGGAGTGATTAGACCTAGCGCATCCCCATAGGGATCGCCAGTTCTGTTCGTGAAGAAGAAGGATGGTTCTATGTGCATGTGCGTAGACTATCGATCCCTGAACGCAGTGACTATCAAGAACAAGTACCCGCTACCCCGAATTGATGATTTGCTAGATCAATTGAAGAAGGCAAAGTACTTCAGCAAGATAGACCTGAGATCAGGGTACCACCAGATGAAGATTAGGGAAGGAGACATTCCCAAGACAGCTTTCGTGACTCGATATGGGCAGTACGAGTTCACTGTAGTGTCTTTTGGGCTGACGAATGCCCCAGCATACTTCATGAACATGATGAACAAAGTCTTCATGGAAGAACTGGACAAGTTTGTCGTGGTATTCATCGATGACATCTTGATTTACTCAGAAACAGCAGAAGAGCATGAAGAACACCTGCGTATAGTGCTAGAGAAGCTGATACAGCACAAACTCTTTGGGAAGTTCAGCAAGTGCGAGTTTTGGTTGGAGAAAGTTGCCTTCCTGGGACACGTGCTGACAGCCGAGGGCGTAGCAGTGGACCCTGAAAAGATTGAGGCAGTCTCTGAGTGGCAACAACCAAAGAGTGTCACGGAAATTCGAAGCTTCTTAGGTTTGGCAGGCTACTACAGAAGATTCATTGAGAATTTCTCCAAGATTGCCAAGCCGATGACAGAATTGCTCAAGAACAATGTACCCTTCAAGTGGATAGACAAGTGTGAAGAAAGTTTCCAAGAGCTCAAACATAAGCTTACCACCACCCCAGTGTTGACTCTGCCAGATATCTGGAAAGACTTTGTGGTATGTTGTGATGCATCAAGACAAGGTCTGGGATGTGTACTCATGCAAGAAGGCAAAGTGGTTGCATACGCTTCAAGGCAGCTGAGGAAGCACGAAGAAAACTACCCCACCCACGACTTAGAACTGGCAGCAGTGGTACATGCCTTAAAGATCTGGAGACACTATATGATTGGCAACAAGTGTGACATCTACACTTATCATTGTTGGCACTCCTTACGGCCTACAGATATATCCGCAAGCGGACGGATACCGATGTAGCTTTCACCCGGGAGTATTCCAAGGTATCGATTTCCATGGAGAACGAGAAGTGGACTGATTCTAAACTAAGTTGTCCTATGTAGATGGAATGGGGTGGATGGTATGGATGTGGTGGATGACAACAACAAAGAGAGAAGATGAGTGATAGGAGGGTAGAGAGGGTACGAGTCTGATAGGGGTATTCTACTGATTGATCGAGCAGATCAGAGGATACAGATAGATACTTGCTTCGGGACAAGGGAACCGGTGGACACACAGAAAGGGATGAAAAGGGGTGCCACTATTTCCCAACGGGGGGATCCTACGGACCGGAACTAACGTGATGGGCTACAAAGACCGAAAGGGCTGTCACCACCTTACGGCTACCACCTCCGTTGCGACGGGAATAAACTAAGTTAGTCTCAAGTATAGGCACCACGCCTACACTAGTCAACTAATACTTATCTCCTATAGAAAGATAAGCAACCAAGCTAAGCAACCAGTATACAGTTATACCAATCAACTAAGCATTGAACGAAGAACCAGCAAGCATATAAAAGTAAGAATTGAATGCTCAATTAATCAGAGAGAGATACAAGAGTTACCAGACATGACCTGGATGTTACTCGAAGTGAAGCCGCATCCATAGAGGTACAGCAGGAAGAGGGGCCGACACTCCGGCTCCTCTCTGGGACGCTCACCTCTCCTCTCTCCCTATTCTACTAATACAAGTGGCGGAACTTAGCAACGCTCACTCTAATCTTGTGTTGTGTGTTGTTGCAGGGGCTAGAGAGTCCTATTTATAGCATGGAGGGTCGGTTTGAAGTGGAGCAGTGGCCAAGAAAGCTCAGGGGCGGTTCCAGCATCTTCGGGCGAAGATCCCGCGTTCGGCCAAAGGGAGTCGGTTCGGCCGAACTGCCCAGTTCGGCCGAACCACCCATTTTGCACCGCCACTGCCCTCTACGGTCAAGATCACTTCCCAGGGTCGGTTGTGAGGCAGTGGGCTTGATTCGGGCGAACTGGGGGGTTCGATCGAACCCGGGAAGTTCGGCCGAACCGCCCTCTGCACCGCCTTCGCTCTGTGGACTCCCTGGGCCGGCCTCTGGTGATGTACTTCATGCTATGTGGGCCCAGGATGACGTGTCGGTGCTTCGGGATGTGTTGGCGGTCGTCCATGTGTCGTACATCATGTCCGCTTGTCATCGGTGACGTGGACGGCTCCCGGTGACTTGTACGGCTAAGGGGGGTAACCGGCCGAATGTGTCGTTCGGCCGAATCGGTCATTTCCGACCCCTATAGCACACATTTCTCGTTGTTGTACCTGCACAAGCGACACTCACCAAAACTCGTGGAACTCCATTAGAAATAAAACCTAAGTACAGGGAGTGTTGCATAAAGCCTCATTTATTCCCGAGTATTGGTGGTCGAAATTGGGTTGTAACGATCGCCAACAAGCTCCCCCAAGCTTAGCTCTTTGCTCGTCCTCGAGCAAAGATAAAACTTAGGCTCGGTGGATCAGGAGTTGCTACAATGTCATTTCTCTTACAGGTAACTTTATAAACAACTAGTACTCAAATTTACTTGAATTATTAGCAAGGTATTAATTCACCATTTTACCTATGGGGCTTATAGCAATCTCCTTATCTTGGGCGGTTGAAAGGATGAACAATTTAACTTAGTTTTATTCCACTCTACTCTTTTCAGGATCCTATCTCGGAGTTTTCACCCTTTTGTGAAAAGATAAATTGTTCATCATTGGCTCACTCAATCGCTCAAGTGTATTTGATTCCTCACCAAAGGCTTTGCCTTCTTTTTATCCTAACATCTAATTTAGCTTTTTGTGTGGCTCTGGGACAAAGGATGAAGGCATACAAGCATCTTATATTTTGCTAAGTCAAAGTCCGGACCTTAGGAGAATCAAATCACACTCTTAGATCGAGAAGTGCAAGTGTGTGGAATATGCAGAGTGGAATATGAGTGGAATTTGGTGGAACTTCATGGAATGATTCTTCCTCTCCTTTATTTTTCGAGAGCATGGGCTATCTCTTTTTTTTGCCATGCCTCTTTGGCATGCTTTTCTTTTTCTCATATTTTTGCCATGCCACTTGGCATGCTTTTCTTTTTTTTTCTTTTTGCATAGCCCATGCCTCTACTTCAAAGATATTTGGAGAGGGAATAAAAGAACATGAAGTTTATTTTTGTGGGATGGATGATGGCATGATTTTGCTAACTCCCAGTGTAGGAATTGCAAGTGAGAGGTGGAGTGTATGTGAATCTCGATCTTGAGAGCATGAAAGATTCCTCACAAAAGTCACAACAATTTGACAAAGCTCACTAAGATGACAAGTAGCATATGGTAGAAGGTTTAGAACTAATCCTATCATATGGCTCTGGTAGGAATTTTTGACCAATGAGGAACTTTGTTTTATTTTTGAAAGCATAATCATCCGAGATTTTCACCATACTAAGAGCAGAAATAGAATTCAACCAAAGTATCACTATATCAATTCCCACAACAACCTAGACTTGGAATAAGGCATATGCTCCCACAAGGTTTTCAGGTTCATTTCTACTCATGCCAAATAACTCAAGCATAGTCAAGCAACTAGTTGCAACAAAGTACTAGCAAAATTAATGACAGAGCAACCATTCATCATTTCCAAAGTGAGAGGCATATGATTCATTCCATGCATGGTTGAGAGTTAATTTTATTCAAGGGAAGTATTTTCAATTGAATGACCAAAGTGTTGAGTAATTCGGAACGTACCTGATGGGGGTGCTCCCCCAAGCTTGGACTCTTCACTGGTAGGGATTCAACCTTGAAAGGTACTGAGTCAGCTGGTCGACCTGCTCGTTCTCGTCCTGTTCCTCCATTGTGTCATGCCTGTACTCATGTATCTTTTCGTTAAACAGGGCAATCTCCGGTTGGCTCAAATGCACCAACCGGAGCGACAATTTTATTCTTTCTGCATTCAACTCTTATTTTATTTATTCATCAAGTTAAGGTTGGAAAAAAAATATTTGGAAGGGAAATAATTAGAGCACCTCCTAAACAATGATTTGAGCAAAGGGAAATTGAATTGGAAAATAAATTGAAACTAATGATGCTCTACAGGATACAACCACATGACATCTACTCTATAGATGGATCTTGAAGGTCTAGATGTTACGTGGCTTTGGCGAGCCTCTTAAATTTTGCTGTGGGTGCTTGGCAGAGGACATTGATCTTGTCATCCTTGTCCATCTACCAAGGCTCGCCTTCGATGACCTTCTCACCGAGATTGTTAAATTTCTAGTGTGTTTGCACCAGATCTCTAATCAGGCTCTTCATCCATGGGCTCCTCTTCTTCCTCATCCTCGGGATGTTCAATCAGAAGGCTTTAGGGGTTTTGACAGTTTTGCTCGTGATACTATTGGAGAGGGAACCCCTGGGTGAGGAAAGGTCTTTGGATAAGGATTGGGTGGTCATGGCGGCTGGAAAATGTGAACACTTGGTCGTGTTCGAGAAAGTGATGGAGGATGGTTTCTGACTTGGGATCGACAAGCAGCTTTCCCAACATTTCCTAGCGACTTCGAGACAAGATGGGATATAGATAGGATCAAGGGTCAAAAAGGACGCTCAAGGGGCAACAGAGGGGTCCTTCGGTCGAACCAACATGGTTTGGCCGAATTGTCCTAATTTTCCCAAACTAAAGTGGTCTAGTTTGTCCAAAGTGCTTTTACGAAGTCTATCTCTCTAGTGCACACCCATCTCATTGATGATCTTTTTGCAGAATGTTCTTGATGTGAGTGTTGGATGTTCTGCTTGACCACTAGTTTGGGGGTGCGGCTCCCCCAAACTTAGATATTTCCGTGAGATGGAGTCAATGAGATGGGAGCCCCTATGACTAGCCCAAGGACACCAAAGCGAGGAAAGATGTTTCATGGGACATTTGCTTAGCGTGCCTGGTGGCTGCGGCTCGGTAGGGCTTGGCGTTTACCCAATTAGAGACGGGATCTATGGCTACCAGAGTAAACTCGTAGTTCTCTGAGTTAGGGAAATGACCCATGGGGTCTATTCCCCATACATCAAAGGTTTCTACTTGAAGACTACTGGTAAGCGGCTTTGCGTCTCTTATATTCCCGTGTTTCTGGAAGTGTGGGCATCTCTTGCTAGATTTCTTAGCATCTCCATATTGCCAGACCTTTGTTCTGAATGCTCCATAATGTCCTTCAAAAGGTGCTCCATGATATCTCTCCCAGGTATTATGTGCCTCAGGTGCAGGTATGCATCGTCTGAGTCCATTTTGTATCCAGAAGAGATACGGATCGTCCCATAGGTGAAGTCTGCTCTCATAAACCAATCTTTTCCTATTTTCACCTGATGGGACGTACCCTAACACCATGAAGTCAACTATGGTGGCGTACCATGGCTCTAGTGTTGTGGCCTTGAGGAGCGTATCACCTCGTAAGAAAATCGCTGATGGAAAGATCAAACGGGACTTGTACCCGAGACAGACCCAACGGATGAGTCTTGGGTTCGCATCCTTTTTGGCCAAGAAATATTTCAGAGCAGCTATGCAACCCCTCTCTTCTCTTAGCAGCTGTTGTGACCTTAGCCCCAACTTGGTAGGACCGGAATTTGTCTACAACAAACATAGCTGCTAAGAGTTTCTTTTTCCGTGGTTGCATAGCTGAGCTGGAGCCAGCGAGCATAATGCTTCTTGTCCTTGATTTGGCCCACAACAGCTCCTATGGCAAAATCGCTCGCATCCCACATGATTTCTAGTGGAATGCTCTAGTCGTGGGACTGGATGATGGGAGCGAAACTGAGTGCTTTCTTGAGGGTGTAAAAGAGAACTCTTGATCAGAGAAGAGAGGGGTTTCCTTGGCTAAGAGATTGGTCAACGACCGGGCTATTTGAGAGAAATTTTCGATGAAACACCTATAAAGCCCGGTGCGGCCAAGGAAACTACGAATCCCCTTTAATCGTGGGAGGTGTAGGCAGAGGATCGTATTAGGGAGTATGACAAGGAAAGATGATCGCCTCTGGCTTTAAATCTAGTCTTTCCCTGGTCAAAGACGAATCTCCGTGACAATTGCCTAGCAACCCCAAGATAAGATGAGACGGGGATATGATGTGTATGAAGGTTAGGAGTAATCCCTTTGAAATCTTGGATCGAGTGTCCTGAGGTTGATCGATCCTCCTCCAGGACCGTGGAAGTCGGTTGGGTTCCAGGGGGTCTGCCACTGATGGTCACTAGAGTGTATTCGTCCTTAAAGAGAGAAGCGTACTTCAGTCTAGAGGAAAGAGGCTTAGGCTCGATTGGAGGATGAATTTCTTCTTCCTCCATAAGGAATTGGGCATCTTCTTCTAGGAAAGGTTGCTCTAAGTCTATCAAGGATGTTGACATGACCTCCTCTTTAGGATCAGGATCGGGCTCCGCCTCTATAGGTGTGTTCAAGGAATAAGAATAAGAGACTGGAACAAGTTCTTCTCCGATCCTAAGCTCCACTAGCTGATGTGGTGATTTCTCTAGGATTTTTATGATTGGCCTACCAATAAACATGGAATGTGTGGAATCGTTGGGTAGGTCAAAGATATGGAAATCTAGGAAAAGTTCAGGGTCATTAATCTTAACGGGTATGACCCGCAAGATCCCTAAACAGTCGAGGATCCTTCCCGATGTGAACCTTAGATGTTTTTGAGATGATGACCATGGTTCATCGGGGAGTTGAACTCGCACCAAAGAGCTAGAGATTATGTTGATTCCGAGGCTCGGGTCATACCCGATTTTTTGTTTCCATGCCCATAACTTCACAAAAGATTGTTCGGATTCTGTTGGGCATTTTAACTACCTCGGTCGAGGGTTCCGCCTCGTCTAGCCATTCCCGACTCTTGATGGCAGAGAAACGGCCTAAGTACTCTCTTTGATATTCTAATGCTTCCTTGTCGGGTGGTGGATCCTTTTGCTCTACACATTGTCCCCGTGGGAAATGTATGGCACAATCGATGTCATCGAATAGATCATCGTCAAAATCATAGGGAGCGGTGTAGAGTGGAGGATAGTAGTCCAGGCTAGAGTAAGGTTGTGGTTCGAATTGAGCATCGGGTTCTGATGGAATGGAAGAGCTGATAGATTTGGATTGTTGGTGTACAGGCTCTTCAGGTTTAGGTTGCTTCTCTTCTTCATCAGGGAGTTCGTCATAGACTCCAGTGTAGGGAGTGTCATCCAGGATACGCTCCAGGACTATCCTCGCTTCACTGGGAGTCAAATGAAAAAACGACCCTTTTGAAGCAGAGTCCAAGAAAGTAGTAGCTACGGGACAGAGGCCAAGGCTGAAATGTTGGAGGATGATCGGTTCAGATAGGCCTAGGTCTGGTCCGGAAGCCAAAATTTGCTTGAAACGAGCCCATGCAGCTCCTAACGATTCTCCCTCTAATTGCTTAAAGGTAAGAACTTCGATTCGGAGGCTGGCTACCTTGGAAACTGGGAAGAAATTTCGGCAGAATTTCTCTCTAAGGGTCTTCCAACTTCCTTCCATGTCACCGACAACTAGAGAGTACCATTTCTTTGCTGCTCCCATCAATGAGAACGGGAACAGCTTCCATTTGAGTGTCTCTTGTGTCATGCCCGCAATGGTCAGGCACGAGCAGAGTTGCTCAAACTCGCACAAATGCGCATCTGGACTCTCGGCCTTCGTTCCTGAGAACGATTGCTCACGAACCATGGCTATGAAGCCGGGACGTAGCTCATAGCCGGGTGTGGATATGGGATGTGATGAAGGTAGTGGCTCCAAACAATCGCCCGTTGGAGCCGAATGTTGACGTAAGGTGAGGGTGGAATCCATATGATGGATGATGGTGGGATACACGGACAACTTGGGTTCGGAATCAGAACAGCTACCGTTCCCTGGCAACGGCGCCAGAAAGCTTGTTGGCACTCCTAACGGCCTACAAATAAATCTGCAAGCGGACGGATACCGATGTAGCTTTCACCTGGGAGTATTCCAAGGTATCGATTTCCACAGAGAACGAGAAGTGGACTGATTCTAAACTAAGTTGTCCTAAGTAGATGGAATGGGGTGAATGGTATGGATGTGGTGGATGACCACAACAAAGAGAGAAGATGAGTGATAGGAGGGTAGAGAGGGTACGAGTCTGATAGGGGTATTCTACTGATTGATCGAGCAGATCAGAGGATACAGATAGATACTTGCTTCGGGACAAGGGAAGCGATGGACACACAGAAAGGGATGAGAAGGGGTGCCACTATTTCCCAACTGGGGGATCCTACGGACCGGAACTAACGTGATGGGCTACAAAGACCGAAAGGGCTGTCACCACCTTACGGCTACCACCTCCGTTGCGATGGGAATAAACTAAGTTAGTCTCAAGTATAGGCACCACGCCTACACTAGTCAACTAATACTTATCTCCTATAGAAAGATAAGCACCCAAGCTAAGCAACCAGTATACAGTTATACCAATCAACTAAGCATTGAACGAAGAACCAGCAAGCATATAAAAGTAAGAACTGAATGCTCAATTAATCAGAGAGAGATACAAGAGTTACCAGACACGACCCGGATGTTACTCAAAGTGAAGCCGCATCTGTAGAGGTACAGCGGGAAGAGGGGCCGACACTCCGGCTCCTCTCCGGGACGCTCACCTCTCCTCTCTCCCTATTCTACTCATACAAGTGGCGGAACTTAGCAACGCTCACTCTACTCTTGTGTTGTGTGTTGTTGCAGGGGCTGGAGAGTCCTATTTATAGCATGGAGGGTCGGTTTGAAGTGGAGCGGTGGCCAAGAAAGCTCAAGGGCGGTTCCAGCATCTTCGGGCGAAGATCCCGCGTTCGGCCAAAGGGGATCGGTTTGGCCGAACTGCCCAGTTCGGCCGAACCACCCATTTTGCACCGCCTCTACCCTCTACGGTCAAGATCACTTCCCAGGCTCAGTTGTGAGGCGGTGGGCTTGATTCGGGCGAACTGGGGGGTTCGGCCGAACCCGGGAAGTTCGGCCGAACCAACCTCTGCACCGCCTTCGCTCTGTGGACTCCTTGGGCTGGCCTCTGGTGATGTACTTCGTGCTATTTGGGCCCAGGATGACGCGTCGGTGCTTCGGGATGTGTTGGCAGTCGTCCATGTGTCGTACATCGTGTCCGCTTGTCATCGGTGACGTGGACGGCTCCCGGTGACTTGTACGGCTAAGGAGGTAACCGGCCGAACGTGTCGTTCGGCCGAATCGGTCATTTCCGACCCCTATAGCACACATTTCTCGTTGTTGTACCTGCACAAGCGACACTCACCAAAACTCGTGGAACTCCATCAGAAATAAAACCTAAGTGCAGGGAGTGTTGCATAAAGCCTCATTTATTCCCGAGTATTGGTGGTCGAAATTGGGTTGTAACGATCGCCAACAATCACAAGAGTCTGAAGTACTTCTTGACACAAACAGAGCTGAACATGAGGCAGAGAAGGTGGTTGGAACTGATCAAGGACTACGATCTGGAAATACACTACCACCCAGGGAAAGCAAATGTAGTAGCAGATGCCCTGAGCCGTAAAAGCTACTGCAACAATTTGATGATGGATGAGAGCCATGCAGAGCTGATCAGAGAACTGGACCTACTTAGACTGGAGGTAGTGGAAGAAGGCCAACCAAAGGAGTTGAGAGTGAAATATAATCTAGAAGAACGCATCAAGAATGCTTAGAAAAGCATCGCCTCCTCGATCTCTCTCATCAGATCGCAAACCACCTCGGCCTGCCAGCCTTTCGGCCCAGCACCGGCCCAACAATCCACCGCACACCCTTTCCCTTCTTCCCGTCGCTGACCAGTGGGCCCCACGGCCACTATTCCCCTTTCTTCCTCCCCCTGCCTTCTCTCCCGAGAGCGGCGAAAAGCCGAGGGCGCCGACCAATCCAAGCGCGGGGGCTTGGGCGGCCCGACGCGATTGCGCCGCGTGTCCCCGGGCGCGGACGCCCACCCATCTCGTCGTCCGTGCCCCTCTCCAACCCTAGCTTTCCCCTATAAAAGCCGACCCCGGGTCGTCTTCCTCCTTGAGCCGCCGCCCCATTGGGGTTCTTCCAGCCAGCAACCGAGAGGGGGAGAAGAGAGGGAGGTGTCGTGGTGATCGAAGAAGAGGGAGTCAAGCCAAGGGAGCAGCAAGGAGCAGCCAGAGCGCGTTCCCGCCGTCGCGCTGAGAGCAGCCGTGTAGCCGCCGACACGGGGAATGCCGGAGGAGGGCCAAGCAGGAGTTGTCCGAAGGAGCGCGAGGACCGCCGGAGCACCGCGAACCTTCTCCGAGCTGCCGCGTACGACGACGTGCCTGGAGGTGAGCTGCCGATGATGCTCCCCTCTGTTTCCTCTGTTTCGGCCATGCCGTCGTGTCGCCGCCGCTTGCTAGCCTCTGTCCCGGCCTTCGTGCCGATGATCTTGTGCAGGATCCTCGTCGCGCTGCTGTTATCCAAACCGCACAACCGCCATCGCCCGCTCGCTGACCCAAGGCCGCCATGGCCGTCGTGCACCGGGACTGCCCGGATCGTGCGAGCGCCGCCGTGGCCGTGCTGCGTTCAAGCCGAGGCTTGAAGTGCGCGTGCGTGAGCCAAGTAAAACCAAGGCCTAGCCTTCGCCTTTCTTCCCCGTTCGCTTAATCTCCGCTTTGGCCGTCGCCTCCGGCCCTGCCGAGTCACCATGGCCGCGCCGCCGCCCACCTTCGTCGGGAAGCCGCTTCGTCGGCCGATTCATCCTCCTTTCTTGTCGAACACCTTCGCAAGGCTTAGCCTAACCTTTTTCCCCATCTACCGAGCCTCGCCGGCCTTTCCTTGGCCCCGCCGTCGTTGGCCGCCGCCGCCGGTCGCGCGCCAGGGCGCGACGTCGCGCACTCGTCGCGCGTGGTTGAGCCACACCGCAACCACACCAATCCCAGTCAGCTGAGGCCGCAGAAGAGATCCAGCCGAGCCACAAACTAATCCCGTGCGCCCGGTTCACCGTGGACCTGTCTCACGGCGTACCGTGGACCACGTCCACCCAGCCGAGTCCAGCCGATCCGCGTCCATGGGCCGCCAGCCTAGCCTTGATGGGCCGGCCCAATACTTTTGGCCCATAACCAGCCCGCGAAGCCTTTTCCCCTTTTCTTTTTCTGTTAACCACTGACAGCCCGGCCCCACCTGACAGCGACCTAGGTGACTGACGTGTGGGCCCAGTTGACCCCGCTGACCATTGACCGTTGACTGGTCAACGTTGACCAAGTCAACGCTGACGTCATCCGGGCCCGTGATGACGTCATCAAAGCCGGCCCCACTGATGACGTCATGCTGACATCAGCAGTGATGACGTGGCACACCCCGGTGCTGCCACGTGTCCCAGCCTGATTGTTTTTCTTTTCCGGAATTTATTTAATATTTTTAGAAAATGATTTAAACTTAGAAAATTAATAATAAATCAACCGTAGCTCAGAAAAAATATGAAACCAGTTTCTATATTTTTCTAAAATCATGACCTACGCGTTAGTGTAGAGTTTGGTGTTGTTTGGGTCTTCTTGCTTCGTCGTTTTGGTGTTTCCTTGCTAGTAGCCGCGTCTTTATTTTCTTTTCGCGATCTTAGGAGGACCGGAGAGACAAGTGGAGGACACCTACTACCTCAACTACCTCTACGAAGTGGAAGAGCAAGTCCCAGGTTCACGCCCAGCTATTCTCTGAAATACCTAGTAGACATGCAACTAGTATGCTAGCGCTTTACTTTACTCGCATGATGATGATATGCCTGCACTGCCTTTTATCTACCCTGTTTCCTTGCTACCTATTATCCACTTTATGAGAATGCTATGCTTGCATGTGTTGGGATGGTTGTGATTGATCTTCTTGGCGTGAGTTGGGTGGCTTGGGGGGAGTAGTACAGCTAGGCGGTGGAGGCGAGTGATAACAACCCGGTCGTTTGATCGGGGTGCTTTGGAACTGCACTCGGACAGTTCCTATGGAGTACCTGTTGCGGGTACATGGTTACTTTGGATACTTTTGAGGAGTTTGGGCGGCCATACCTGTAATGGGTGTCGATCGCGGACCGTTGCGGCGGATCGCTTTGACGCTGATACTCGCCTTACCGACAAATAAGGGCCGTATCGGGATGACCGGACGTTGGAATTTACAGTGCTCACCATCTACCCAGAATGGGGAGGGTTCCACCAAGCCTACTGAGTGCGGTACCAGGACTGTAGGAGATTCGAGTATGATGTGTAAGGGGGACTCGTTGCGGCGTACTCTCCCTGATTTACCACAGCCCCCGACTGGCCCCGGTGGGAAGGTTTCACATCCCTGGGGCAGATGTTAGCGTGCAGATGTTTCCCGAGCCCAGGGAAGCAGGATGGTACCGTTACTCCTTAGGGTCTTTGCTGTGGGCTATGTCTCAAGACAGCTAGCTACCGTCTGCAGCCCGGGTGGTTCCTGGAGCGCAACCTCTGCAGAGTGAAAACTATACGTATAGCCGTGTCCACGGTCACGGACGATCCTTCATCTGGCTTATTCTGATTAGCATGGGATTCTGCTTTCTTACCTCATCCTTGATTGGGCTATGAGAGGTTGGACCAGCTGAGGCTGTTGAGACAAGGTGGGGAGGGAGCTCACCGAGTCGACTAGCGAGTGAAAGGAGTTGGCGGATGTTTATTACGGGAACCTGTTGAGACAGGATGAGCCCGATGTGGTTGTGAGATTGATGGATGGTTTGGGGAGTGTGATCGAGCTTGTGAGGAGAGGTGTTTGGAGATGAGATGAACTTGGTTATATTGCTGCTGCGCGCATAGGAAAACCCCAGCTTATACTCCTTGAATATTTTATTACTAGTTTAGGCCACTATAAAGCATTGCTGCATATTATGGTTGGTGACGTGGACCTGTCCCATTTCCTTGGGGACAGCCTTTGGGTACACAGGTGAAGACTCCGAATACAAGATCAACCTCGTTGGATGATGCAAATGAGGGCTGTGCGCTGCGCTCAAGGATGCCTGTGGAGGTGAAGCCCCGAAGTACCAGAAGCTTATAGCTATCCGGTGCATAGCTATTTTCCTTCTGTCGTTTAGCCCAGGGGCTTGTACCATAACGCTATGTATTTATGTCATGTTTGGGGACCCTTATCAATGTATGGATGTGATTTCCGCTGAAATGAGTTCTGTACGTGATAGCTGTTGTTCCTGGGACTATCACAAGGGTATAGGGAGTCAGATTCTCGTAATCGGGAATCCGGTTCATTTCAGTTGGTATTGGAGCCATACTTGACCGTAGTGCACAGCCCTAGACTTGAAAACTAGGACAGAAGCTCTAACTAAGTCTGTTACTATACAAGAAACCCCGTTGTTCCTGGGACTATCACAAGGGTATAGGGAGTCGGATTCTCGTAATCGGGAATCCGGTTCGTTTCACATGAGTAGGGCATAACTGCAACAGCACGGCAATTTCGACTTCGGTCAGCCTAATAGATTCATCGATGGTGCTTGTGCTTTACAAAACGACGATAGATACCAAATAACAACACATAAACACGATATCGATAGTGCACGAATGGGACATGTCACCTCAGTGCCAAGGCATTGCCGTATGTTGACTCCCCACTCCTGTAGCATCATCGGTCGTTCAAGAAGACCGAAGACGGCATGTGTGATAGTGATGCATGCATTATGCATATCCCGGCCTAGTGATGACATCCAACGAGGCATGCATGGGCACATATCCGCTAGCTAGCATCGGTCGATGAATGGGAAATGACCGCAATGACACGCCATTAGTCGTTGACGTGGAGTCAAAAAGGCTTAGAAAAGCGTGTTACGTTCGGTGCTACTATACGGAGACGGTAGTTCAACGGAAATCAGCGCGCATGCATGATGCACTTGCGAGAGCGCGCACACCAACCTCAGTGAGGTAGCAGCGACATTGCTCAATGAGTCAACGAGTCAACTAGTGCCGTTCCTGTTCATCGTCCTCTTTTTTTCTTCAGTGTGAGACCTCGACTCCTTGTCGTCGATCCCGGACGAGATACCCAACCCGTCGTTTCTGTCTCTGGTCTGACGAACTCTAAGCGAAGATATAAGGATCGAGCTTGGATTAATTTAGGGTTGTTGAGCTCGGGATTTGTTCGCCTGGGGGAGTCATGCATGATGGCATTGTGCGGTTATGCGGTTGTGCCTTCGACGGAACGTCGTTGCTGTATCTATACTATAAAGATAATAACTTTTGAGGTCACTTCACACCCAAAGATCTACCCCTACCCCTCACAGCATGGCCCACACGGCAGCAATTACAAGTGGACCCAAAAAGAATGACATCTCTTGGAGGGGGAGGGGGGAGACCGATTTGTCATCACTCCGTGAGTAAATCCGGCAACTTTTGTTACCCAAGCTTTCCTACTCTCTATGTTGATTGTTGTTGTGTTTGTCCCCTAAAATTATGCACATCAATAATTGGCATTCAATTCTCTTTCATTGCCTACAAAATCTCTTTCCATTGCTGCCGTGTGTTTCCCCAAATCTCTTTTATATTGCTGTCGTGTTTCCCCTAAAATCGTGCACACCAATAATTGACGTTCAATTCCCTTTCATTGCCTACCAATTTTCTTTCCATTGCTGTCGTGTTTCCTAAATTGTCGCGCCTTTCATTGCCTACCAATTCACTTTCCATTGCTGCCATGTTTCCTAAATTATCGCGCTTCCTTTCATTGGGCCCAAATTGCCGCGCTTCCTAAACAGAGTGGAGAAATGGGGGCGCTATATAGGGGCACACGGGTAATGTCAACACAGTGGAATTGTTGGTCTGATGTTTCATGGGTGCAGGGCCTGACGACGCGCTGCTCTTCTGCGGCTCCGGCGCCACGGTTGCCGTCAAGCGGCTGTAGGAAGCGATCAGGGTGGCGCCGTGCCCGCCAGCGACGTCGCAGCTGCTGCTCCGTGACAATGAGCGTTGGGTCGTCTTCGTGGGGCCCTACGAGCACCACTCCAACCTGTTATCATGGAGGCGAGCCTCGCCGGCGCCGACGGGCTTGTCGACCTCGATGCGCTCCGCCTCGCGCGGCGCCCGAGCACGCCGCCCACCCATCTCCGCGTGCCGCAACATCACCGGCGTGATAACCAACACGCGCGCCATCGCGCGAATCCTCCACCGGGCCAGCTAGGCGCAATCACCTGCTTCGACTTCGCCGCCAGGTATGTACATTCCTAGGTAGCGATTGAGTTGGTGATCGATTGCACTCTCTGTTTCTTGTTTGATTTGCATTTATCGTTTATGGGGAAATAATTCATCTAAAAATCGTCTATACTTACTCGTGAAAATAAAATCGTCTAGACAAATTCGTAGATGCGTCTTGTTGATTGTCGTGTGGAACAAAGAGATGAACGTAAGATTACTATAGGTTAGTTCCACAAAGACTAGACCGGTGGGGGTAAGACCGCCCCCACGGCATTTTTTTAAGAAGAGACCTTCTCTCCCGGTCTAGGAAAACCCCCGAACCCCGACCATGCGGCGAGGGGATTTTCTTTGGTGCAGAAGCCAGGGTTCGAGCCCTATTACTATAGGTTAGTTCCACACGTAGAACAATAGTTTTAGGCTTTGAGCTGCAAATTTCAACGTTTTGTTACCTCTAGATAGGACTCAGGACTCGCGATTGTTTGTGAGTAAATCTAGCCTGCCATACCTGCATCCATCTGAAAAATTATGGTGATTGATTGACTCCTTTCCTAATTTACTTTTCTCCTTTCCCCCTTTATTGACTCCCTAATGATTGCCTTGATTGATTGATGATTGACGCTTACCAAACCTCGCATCTGTCCACGCGGTCCTTGATTGAGGAAATTGATTGGCCTAAATTCACATACCATTAATTGGCGCCTCCGTTATACCGACACAACAATCCGTTCCTTCTATACTGACAACAATGGCCTCATTGTCAAGGACACACAGACCCTCCCACGATTGCATGTAGAATTGTTGATCCCTTAGTTGGAATTCCACAACAAGGAAGGGGCTGAAGCCAAGCTCTGATTGGTGCGAAAGATTTCCCTGGGCACCATTGTGCAAGAAACATGATAGGTTTCAAAAACTGGAGTTCTATCCTCGATATAAATAGGGCTGGTTTCTTCAGGAACATGTGTTCAACAAATTTCTTATACTTGCTTTGCCCTTGTGTGAAAGTACATTATAACCCTTTCTTTTATTTAGATTATAATCATCCACCTCACTCATAATATAAAGTTTGCTAGAAATCAAAAGTTTATCCATTCACTCATAATAAAGGCAATAACTACCTAGCAATTCAAGTATAATTTTACTCTAGCGCTTAATTTGTCTGTTGCATACTGTAAAGTGATTCTCAATTAAACGATAATTTGGCCCATCTTTGTTACCCCGCGCACAAATATCATAATTCAAGTGTGAGCCTATAGATGACACAAATAAGCATGGATTTCCGAAGGCCAGGTAAGTTTTCGAGCAATTGATTCTCTGTTTTTTTGTCATGTATTTTTACCAATCTATTCCCCGCTTAGCTCTTTTGTTTTTCTGGCAGATCCAAATGATGATGATAGGGTTGGAGCTATGGAACAAGGTGGAGGCAGTGCTAATTCTGCCAGAGAACAAGGTGGAGGCAGTGCTAATTCTACCAGAGAACAAGGTGAGTTTTAGATGCTCATAATTGTTGTGTTGATACAATATCAAGGATGTGAATTTTGCATAGGTTCATGCTAGATTTTTGGTTTTATAATTGTCAGACTTAAATTTTTTTTCCCAGTGATGAGACTGTTCTGATGCATGCTCTGATTGTCTATGTAGTCTATCCTGTTGTCGATTTTGAGAACAGAATTTTCTGCATGTTTGTCTAGGCATCAGCAAATTAGTGAATTGTCATGTTTGTCTGTGTAGGCAATTACACATGGCTGAATTAATGGTTGTGATAAGAATGTTGATAATAATAACACATTTTAATTGTTAGCTAGATAGTAGAAAGTAACCTATATATCATTTCTCCTGTGAACAGAAAGAGGCACCATCAACTAAGAACCATTCTGTGTGGAGGATGTAACTCTGTAAGTTGCTGTTGGTGATTATCCTTGGTGCAAGCAATTTGTTTGCGTAGAAGAACTTAGAGAGAAGCTATTGACAGGAGGCCAAATCACTTTCACTTTTGTTCTCAGAGAAAACAACATGGAACAAGAAAGGCATGAGTCTTATCTTAAGGACGATCCATCACCATGCAGTAATGTAGGTCAAGGATTTAAAAACTATGATCTACAATGGAAACCGAGCAAAAGTCCCTGTATTTAACTACTATACCCTGGTTATTAACATGGTAAATGTTACTTATAAATCAACATGGTAAATGTTACTTATAAATCTAGAAAGCTATGGATGTACTTGTAAATCTCATAAAATTAGTTGAGAATCTTTCTCTTTAGCCAACAATGATAAAAATTAGTTCATTTGAGTTCTGAAGATACTTGATCGGTTAGAAGAAGAGAATATTTCTCTTTAGGCAACAATGATAACAATGGTGCATCTTTTTCTGGTCACAACCACATTTCGAATTCCCCATTCATGGTTTAAAACAGCTCATATACCATCTTCCATTTAAAAGAACGCTTTTTTATATTAACAAACATTAAATTTTCCTATTTGACTACTACGCATATACCATCTTCCATTTAAAACATCATTTTATGGTCATGGAACATTTTGCGGCATCTGTTCAGTGTTTTAACATCAAGTTTCCGGTCATGGAGGAACTTTTGGGTTGCAATTCCATTCAGCATTTTCCATAGAGTTTTTTCGGTTGCAGTCCAGTTCCCTAGCTCATCGCCGGCGCGCTAAACACCTATTCAATGTACAGGATGTTAAATAACACACCACACATTGCTCTCTCCGTTACTTTTATAAACCGTGGCTTGAGTTACGTGGTTGTTAAGTTACACCTTAACTATTTATTTATTTATTTATTACTTATTTTATATTATAATGTTTATGATTATAAACTTATGACCATTGGAAACTACTTTTGACTACAAATCTAACTTATAAAATTTGTATTTGTACTATAAAAGTTATTAAAAAATATTGGTTAAATTATTGATGCAACTATAAAATTTGAATATTAATATACATGCGCGCCTTATAAAAATAAATAGAGGGAGTATTGTTTATTGTGTTGTTTGAAAAAATTCTTCCTGAAAAAATTATTATTTATTGTGTTGTTTGAAAACACGTGTCTGTGGCACGTGCATCTACACTAGTAATAATGATAACATAGCAACATTCTAAGGGCAGGTACCAGGCCCGTCGATCACCCGGTGCAACTGGGCCGACCGCACCAGGCCCCCAAAATTTTGGGGCCCCCATATACATATACACGTTTAGGCCTTCAGGCAATCAGGGCGCTGGGCCGATCAGCATAAGCACGCACCCTGGGCGCCTGGGCTGAGCACGAGCCGCAGTCGCACGAGGGGGCCTCCGGCCTTTGACGATCGACGGTCTCGCGAATCGGAAGCCGAACCAACGCCGAGTCGTCGACGATTCGCTTTCTTCTCCACGGCTTACGTCTGAACCCTGAAATCCGGAATCTCGTGTGCGGCCGCCAACGCCATGTGAAAGTGACGGAGTCAACGAGTGCCCGGCACCAGCCACGGACGGAAGCGCTTCAAGGCTTCAAGCGTGCAATTCAGCAATTGCAATCTCATCCGTCATCACCACAGGTACAGCCGTAGCAAACTAGCAATATGAAGATATCATTGAAAATTTTATTTCCAAAAATACTAGACGAATGATGCTTTTTAATAGAAGTTGAGATCGATATCAGTATGTAAATTCACTCGTTCCTCATTTAGAATGGATTTTTATGTTAGTAACATCATGAACTCAAACTATATTTTGGTTATTTATATTTTTTTCAATAATATAGGGCCCCCACTTTGTGTGTCGCACCAGGGCCTCCAAAACTTAGAGACGGCCCTGGCAGGTACATTGCTACACGTAAGCGGTCTCATAGGTCGTCTCATGCAGTGTAACATAGGATTTTTGATGATGTAGAGGAGAGAGAGCGAGGTGAGAGAATGAGTGGGCTAAATTTTAGGACTACGAGACAACTCTCTTACCATTGTACGAGTTTTGTTGCCATGCAACCAATCATATTTCTTTATTTTTTCATAAATTAAGGGATTTTGTATTGCTATGAGACAACTAAAACAACAACCTAGACAAGTCGTTTTAAGATTACGTGTCGCTGCATGGGACCGCCTATTAGACGACACTAATGTACTTGCCCTAACAACGTGACATTCCCCAACAACTAGCATGACATTTTGTGTGTTGCTGAGTTATTTACGGAGACTAGGAGTTAGGTAATAATGCACAAGTGGAACCGGCTCTCTGTGTTACTGCAGGCACTGACATATGGGCCCAGTTGCATTCAGACCCACATGTCAGTGGTTGCTAGTGTCTTACTCGAGAATCTTAGCCGTGCAGCGCAACGCTTGTCAACCTTGGCCACGCTTGTCGCTTACATGGGCCAGGCGCCCTGGGCCCTGGCGCGTTCACGTTTGAGTCTGCTGGGCTTCGCTCGCGTGGCCACCAGGCAGCCAGCAGCAGGTAGCAGCCCATACCTGCGAATTGGCTTGTAGTCCAATGATAGGACGGTCAAGTGGGACGCTACCCACTAGGGTTCAAATCTTGGTGCTCGCATTTTTTTCTGGGTTTTACAAGGATTTATCGGCGCTATGCGTTAAGTGGTAAGCGGCATTTCCGTCGACAACGAGGCGCCAATGGTGACTTCGGGGAATCTTCAGATCTGCCGGTGCTCATAGGAGTAGGGTTTGCGTACGTGTATTCATAATGGTGACGTGTGTACGTATGTGAGCGTCTGCGTTGTACTGTGTAATTAAAAAAAAAAGTAGCAGCCCATACCTGGTCGTTCAAATAAGGAAATCGCCAAGGTCCGGCAAACAACCACAAAGGCCTGCTGGGCTTCCACCCTATCCTTCACGTCCGTATAAGGGCCCGCCTTGCCTACACATTTTGGCCCACATCCTTTTCAAAATCTTCGGATTACAAGGAAGAAAAAGATCTGAGAAACGTCCCTTTCCGAATTACAGTCCCGACCTCTTCTCCGCCGTTTACAAATCTTCCTGCTCGCCGCCGGTGCCGGCCTTCGCCGGACTTCACCCCGCCCCACCCTAGAGCCGAATTGGAGAAAGTCGCCATCCAGAGTGCCTAAAAAGGGCAGCTTTATAGCTTTCTCCGGCTCCACTACGTTGAGGTACCTCGGCCGTGACCCCCACCCTACCCGCATCTCTCTTCTCCTCGCTTCTCTTTCCTCGACCTGCCACGGAGAAGGGCAAGGCGGGTGTTGATTCCGGTGAGACACGGTTGTGGGCCAATCGTGTGGCTTCGATCTTGGATCAGCCATGGCCCATGGTGCTGGTGGTTCCTGTGGGTGTTGTTGGATTGGTGGGGCTAGGGTTTCTTTCCCTGATCTTTGTTCCTTTGTTTGCAGTACTCGCCGCCGCCGTAGTACAAACTTCATGCTTAGATCTTGCCAAATTGCATTAGGAGAATTAAAAAAATTCTTCCTTTCTTAAACATCACAACTAAATCAAGTTACTTGGTCATCATGGGAGAGATGGCCTAGGTTATCACGAAGTCAATTGATTCGGTGTTTTGACTCGGATTTGCGTGTAACGAAGGAACCTGGATTGGCAAGTAATCATTCTCTATTTCTTGTGCTGTGTGCAGGGGGCTGATGGTTTTGCATCATTATTGACCGTTTGGAAGACAGTCTGTGGTTCTTAATGTCTCATTTTGCAGTTGGATCTCATTGATTGTGCTGTGCCTACATTTGTTCGGTCTCAGAACATGGCACAAGCATGTACTGTTTCACATGCTGATAATAAGCGCAGTCTCCCAGCATGGATGCTGAAAGCATGCTCAGTTAATGAAGCACCAAAGACCAAAGATCAGAATAAGGAGGCATTGGAATCTAGTGTGAAGATAGGGGTTGTGGATCAGACCAATCCTATCAAAAGGAAGACGGGAAGGCACTTAAAGAATGTGGATTCAGAGGGTGCTAGTGAACTGGTAGGGTTGCAGCGATGCGAGGGTAGAGAAAAGGCAAGAAGAAAGAGCAAGGCTGCTGTCAAAGATGACATTGAAGAAATTAGGGATGTAACAATTAAGAAAGAAAGAAAAGCAAGTGAAGGAGCTGCACTGAAGAATAACAGGAAACGGAAACTGGAGAATATCAAATCAGAAGCATCGTCACCAGTATCAATTGACGATGACATAGAGCTTACTGTGGAGGACCTTGTGAGCATAGCTGAAGAGGTAAACAACAATCAATTTCTCACTAATCCATACTTACGACTTTATGGGTGCTGTTATGTAATGGTTCTCTTTGATTTGGCAAAAAAAAGATGCCTATTTAACATATTTGAGATTATGTTGTTCAAGCAGAGGTTTTTGATTTAATGTTCAATCACTGGTTTTGTCGATATGCATTTGATTATTGATCTAGGATGAGAGTTGTTTGCACATTAAAATCGATGTGATCAGTTGTTTGCACATTAAAATCGATGTGATCACAGGGAAATTGTTTTCTTGAGTTACCTATTAAGTACCAAATGTTGCCCTTAATTAAACCTTGCTGTTTCTATACCTAAAAATGAGGCTAGTTTTATTGTTGAATGGCAAGTTGAAGGTGCTTATACTCATTCCAGGAAGGTTGACTGGTTGATAGGATCACTGAAATTTTTTCCTGTTTTCATGTTCAAGGAGAAAATGGCAGCACAGATGATGCATATTAGAAATTGATAAAGTTGTGGCCTGGTTGCCTTTGACTTGAGAGAGTGACCTAATTTGTCTAGCATCTTACAAAAAATTTGTATGCAACTCTCGGACACAAGTATTTATGTAGTCCTAGCATTAGTCCAGAAAGAGACATGGCTTAAAGTAGCATAATATGCCTTTCAAACTCCAAGAAGTAAAATCTTAAAAATGTGATATACTTAAAATGTTGATGATGGAATTTATGATGATAGGACTTTCTATGTTGTTAACAGACTTTGCTCCACTTCTCATCTCCATTGTATATGTGTCATAAGTTGTGAATCCTGATGGAAGTTTAATTTGAATTTTTGAAGAACTTGGCATGTGTGTCTTGCAACATTCGTGCATACTAAACTCCTAATAGTACTTCAGATGTGACATAGCATAATACTGTACGACATTTCTAGCTAATTTGAAAAACTGAAGCTTATGTTGATCAACAGACTTTGCACTTGATTTTCTTACACGACTTCCACTTCTCACCTCCAATTACATAATTCTATCCATTGGGCATCTTGATGGAAGTTAATTTGAAGAACTCTGCACATTTGACCTAATCCTGATACACTTCCAATTTACAGTATGTAAATGCTGATAAACAGAAGCAGCATGAACTTGAAGCCGTGAAGGGTACTAGACACAAAGAGCATCTCCCATGTCCAGCATTTCTCACTGAGGCAGATACAGGAGTATCAGTAGTCAATGCTCCACCAATGAAGGGATTGTTGCAGTGCACAACAGTTGAAAGCAATACAAGATCAGGCGAGCATAGAGGAGATGAGAACAAGAGCCATCAAGAGCTGCGGTATTCATCAAGCTTGGAAACGACAGAAGATGTTGCTCAGGATATGCTAAACCTGTTTCTCGGTCATCTATGGAATAAGCCTGCTGGCAATGCAAAAAAATCTGAGCCTGTAGAATCAATAACTAGGACTACGGATAATCATGTGCCAGAGGAGACAGGCTGGCATAGCGAAGTGCCAAAGCTGGGGGAATCAGTGAAGAAAACCATGCCATTAGAATCAATGACTACTACTATAAATCATGTGGCAGAGAAGGACCGCCGTAGCGAACAGCCAAAGCTGGCAGAACCTGTTAAGAAATCCATGCCGTTAGGATCACTGAATACGACTATGAATCATGTGCCAGAGAAGAAAGACTGGCGTAGCGAACTACCAAAGCTGGGGGAACCTGTAATAACAAAGAAAAAGAGCAGCTTGAGAGATAAGGTGGCCTTGTTTCTTTGACTGCATGAGATGAGCATTGAGGGGTAGATTCTTTTGAGACTGCATCTGATGGTTCTGAGCGTGTACGTTGCCTGTAAATATGCCCCTGTCCCACAGGATTTCACGTGTAATTATATTATTTGGTTAATAAGCTGGCTTCTCGATAACAGAAGCCCGCCCTCCTAGATGTGTTTTTGCTCATCCACTGATGTTGGATGGTACTCTTATTTGAGAATAAAGGATGGTCAGTGAGTGCATTTTCAGTTGGTTGGAGTATGTGATGTATCAACTGTTCCCATGCCCAGCATGCAGCTACCTTTTTAACATCTCATGTCATAGCAACATGTTCCGGCCTTGAGTTTGAAGATCTTATTGTTTAGAGCTGCATAGCTACGTAGTGTTCATCATACAAGGAAAGTCCATCAAATTTGAATATCCGTAAGTTCAAGTTGTTGGCATTGTGAAATGGTACCCATGCAAAGTCGCTGTTGTAGGTTTTTATTCATTGGATGGAATATTGGATTCGAACAGGCTACACAGCTTGCTGTTCACGACGTGCTTTTTTTTTCTGACACGCTGTTCACGGCGTGGTGCTTGGTTAATTTAGTACTGTAAAATGAATTGCAGTGAACAGTAAGCGAGGCGTGGGGCAGGCTCGGTTCAACTCGAGCTGATGATTCCCCTTTGTCCTCGATCATATATGCTCTACTTGTATTGCTCGAGCTGGTAAACAGAAGCAGCATGAACTCGGAAGTATGAAGGTTGGACACAAAGAGCATCTCCCATGTCTAACAAAGGCAGATACAGGATGAAGAATATAGTAAACGTTCAACATTGATGGAATTGTTGCATTGCACAAAGGTCACAAGTTCCGAACAAATACAAGACCAAATGCGCATAGAGAAGACGAAAACAAGAGCCAGTGCAGTGTGCAGCAAGGGACGAAAACAGAGATGTTGCTCCGGAGTCCGGATATGTTAGACCTGTTTTTGGGTCCCCAATAGTGCCGGAGAAGAAAGCTTTGCTTCGCAAAATACAACGGCAGGGGGGACTTTGTGTGACAGAAAAAGAAGAGCAGCTTAATTACATTGGATATTAAATGTTTGCATACAGAGCTGAGCACAGTCGTTATGCTTGATTCACCATACCACCGTTCTTTTTACACTTTTACAACCTCCAGGAGGGGATAAAGGCAACACTAACATCACAAAAGTCAGAGAAACAACTGCACTTGGTGAATGGATCTAAACCGCGCATGCACGATCTCAAACTGGGCCAAAGATAAAACATAACACTTTGATAGCACATTTGATAGAGCGAACAGCCGCTCAAAAACACATCTATCGTTTGCCAAAAGAGAGAACCAACGCTTGCTCTCTTGAAGGCGTACCATTGACATCAACAGCGGGCCAGCAGCCTAGCTGGGAAGGGGAACGCATAAGCATCAGGCTTGGTGCTTTTTCCCTCTTCTCTTTTATTAGGTGATTACCACCGTCCAATAGTTCGTCATGCACTCATGCTCGGGGCGTAGGACAAGTTAGAATTATTGAAAGATAAGAAACTTTGATTACCCATGGATCTAAATTTATTCACGAATTTATAACACTTTTGTTTCTTACACCTTGCATGAAACTGTAATCCTTATTTGAAGGCAATGATTAACAATTCAACATGCATATTTGATACAGATAATAAATGTGTGACCACAAACACACAACCTTAATCGAAGGGACAAACAAAACTCTCATGGCAACAATTCAACATGCATATTTGATACAGATAATAAATGTGTGACCACAAACACACAACCTTAATGGAACGGACAAACAAAACTCTCATGGCAAAGTGCAGGGGTAAACCTATAGCCGCTGCCACCACCAAATGGCACAGATCCCAAGCGGTAAATAGTCTCCAATGCTGCTGTGCTGGTGTTGTAGTAGCCCAACACCCTCCCGGTGCTGAGCAGGATCCTTCCATCCTTGGGGTCTACGGCTAGTACCGTCGTCTCCGATGACAAGTACTCCGGTGAGAATCTCTCGAGCTCTATATGATACTCCAAGGACCACGTGGCCTTCTCCTTCATTGCCCACACCTCGATCGAGTTTGGATTGGACATACCGTGTGCTACACAAAGTTCACCCTGGAGCTCAAGGAGTGACACACGGTCGCCGTCGTTGTCGTCGTCGTCCACGAGGCTGCTGCACAGAGGAGGCCCCTGCATGACCTCGAACAATGTCGTGAGAACGTCGAACGCCATGATCTCACACCTCTGAGATCTTGCCTGTTCTGCCTTATTAGAGTCCACCGCCATCCAGTAGAGCTTGCCATTCGCGAACACCGGTGGCGACGAGTCAACAGTACGCCATGAGTAATCGCCGATGTACCGGACCTTGCACTCCGAGTAGGTTTCCCAGTACGTGAGACGAACCAGCAGGTGCTTCTCTCCCACCGGGTCGTACCCCAGCCCGACGTGACCGGCGACGACGAAGACGCCACCGCCATTCTCCATGATCAACGGTGGTATCCTTTGGTAAGAGCCAGTGATCGGGTTGCACACGTAGTGGCTGCTGCCGCAGGTCACAAAGTTGAGGCCATGGCAAGGATTGCAACAGAAAGCTTTCGAACAACAACCACCACCCGTCAAGGGCGGCAGCAGGATCGAGGTGCTTCCCACCAGCGTCTCCAGCGCCACAAACTCGCCGCGGAAGAGGCTGTTGTTCATGAACATGATCCGGGGGCTCCTGTTCAGGTTCGCGTTGGCGGCGTGTAGCCGAGCGAACCGGCCCGTCTGGATCATCGCGCGCATGTCCCTGCACACGAGGCTGAGCCGCGCCACCGCCCGCGCCGGGAGGCCTTTGAGGATCTCCGACCAGGCAGTGGCCGACGGCGACGAGAAGACCACCTCCTCGCTCGTGCGGCCTACCGGCACGGCGCTCTCCTCGAGCAGGCCAACCCGGAGGAAACGGCAGCCACTGCACTTGCCGATGGCACCCTCCTCCGGCGCGAACAAAACCCGAGGCCGGCTGCTGCGCCGCCCGCCGGAAGCTTCCGACACGAATACCCTGCAAGCGCTCGCCGCCGTGCCGAACAGAATCTTTGGCTCTCGTCCGACCGTGTACATGTAGAGCGGCGTGAACGGGCACCCCTGCGTCATCGGGTCAGGCCACGCCGTGGCGTCGATGCGGCAGAGGAGCTCCCATCTCCCCCCTGCCTCGTAGTCCGAGAGCGTCCAGACGCAGTAGGGGTTGCCGCTGGTGAGATTCGGCGACTCGTGGTGGATGCATAAGCGCCCGTCCAGCACCGTGAGCTTGAGAAGAGCGAATTCTAGGCCCGGCGGCGGCGGTAGCGAGCCAAAGGTCTCGTCGCCGACGTCGAAGGTGGTGATGGACGAGTCGTCGCAGAGGAAGTGCATGGCGCCGTGCAGGAACACGGCCGCGCTGGTGCTGTTCCTGAAGAAGCTGATGCGCGGCGGAGGCCGCCCGCCGGCGGCGGGCCGCCAGTCTGGGGACGCGCCGAGCACCAAGATCTCGCAGCTCGTGGCCGCCACGGCGCCGTCGCGGTCGCGGAGGCAGAAGAGGCGCACGGCCTTGTACTCGCTGGTCGTCTCGCTGTAGCCCAGGCCGTAGCAGACGTGGTTGTAGCAGGTGCCGGGGTTGTACTCCCGGCCGGCCATCTTCCTCGGCACTCTGCTGTCGGGCAGCGGTAGGAGTGCCCCGGTGGAAGGGTTGCAGACGAAGTGCCCCGCCCCGGCAGGCGGCGGCCAGCATCGGAGGAGGACGAGGCCGTGCAGGGGCTGGGACACGGGGCTGACGAGCGCGCCTTCCGGCAACACGCCGGCCGCGCACGGGAGCTTCTCGATCTGCCCGCCGGGCTTCCAGGCGCTGAAGAAATAGCCGGCCGGCGAGGACGCCACGTCCGGGGTAAAGAACAGCTTGGGGTGGCCACCGTCGTCGGCGTGGGCAGGAAGGTCATCGGCTGCGGCGGCCCATGGACGACGCACGGCGGACAGTGAGTGGGCGAGGTAGCGGAACAGCGCGGCGGCCCACCAACTTAGCGTGGCAGTGGCGGGCAGCGTCGTCTCCTCGCGCGGGCGTGTCGCGGGGGCCTCGCCGTCGCTATCCGCCGCCGCATCCATGATCTGTCTCTGTCGTCGATTCCCCTAAACTTCGAAGAATTATAATTTGAACCAGCCAAGTAACATCGGTTTATATCGACAGATGCACCTGTTTGTACATTGATGAGTCGACCGCAGAGTAATGTTTCGGACTCGATCGGGCCCTATACCAAGGGGAATCGGATTCCGATATACCCATACCGTCCCAGTGATAGGAAACTACGTGGTTGTTCATGTAGGCTTCATTTTTTTAATTAAAAAACAAAGGAGCACAATAAAACCACCGTAATTATTTGGATTATCAGTCACCGGTCAGCAGTGTTTTTCTCTCAACAAAAACTAGCACCAGCCGACGCGGATATACCCATACCGACGCGGTCGCGGAGGCAGAATTCCGTGGCTGCATTGTTTGTTCCTTCGATTTTAACTAAAAATAGAAGAATTCCCCTTATAACACTCAGCTCATGGTTTTTTTAGCGTAAATAATTCAATTCCGATATCTTTATACTTTCTTTGCAAGGCCACCGAGCCCGATTCCACCAGGCCCATCGAAGACATGGCGCTGGGCCTCGGCAAGAAAACCCAGCGTTCTCTCCTTCTCTCTCACCCATCTGAGGCCCGCCTGAAGTACACCTGATGAAAACTATCATACCGCCACAAGCAGCAGCAGGACAGCGGGAAAAGGTATCAATGGCGGAGCCATCGCGACCATTTCTAACGGCCCGGTATACTGGGAAAGGTAATCAAGCTGACGAGGAAACAGCTATTAGAACTTGAAAGGGTAGGTGTCAGCAAATGCTATAACCACCAGTCCCAAGCTCCTGCTGTTACTCCTGGGCAGGCTGGGAACGTGTATCGCCTCGATTCCTTTCAACAAAAGTTTCCTTCAGTTGGAAATTATTATAGTTCTCACGATGCCATAATTATGTTAATCCACACTCAGAAATATGATGTAGAACTCGTAATTGATGATAAGAGGTTTTGCCTCAGAATTCATCAGTTCAGTAAGGCCATTGAGAAGAAATGGATACAGTCGAACATATCCGAGCATAATGAACCTTCTATCAATTATCATGCACTGCTAGTTGTTAAAGTGACAACAAATCATTGCTGCAATGAACATCTAATGCCAAAGTTCTCCGTTGATGGTGAAAATGTCACATTTGGACAAGCTAATTTTCTTTCCGCACTGCATACATGGGTTACTTCTACTACAGGTGAAGGATAAGATGCATTCCTTTAGAAATGCGCTCCAACAAGCAACAAACCAAGCATCCACAACCAAACTTGAGAAAGCGTTTGCAAGCTCAAAGTTGTATGATGCCAGCTCCAAATATCACAACAAAAGAATACCTTGTCAGGATTGTGGTGTCCGACTACCCTAGTCCGTTAAGATTTGTCCATGTGATATATTTCTGGATGCCTTAGCCTTTGGCCTAGGACCCCAAAACTTCTCAGGATTAGGGACAAATCTTGGGCTCTTCCGAGGGATTGAAGCCCCAGGTACTAGTGAAAAATTTGCCTGGCAGTTGTTAAGAAGGAAAGAATGTAGAGAAGTTAAATACGGAAGAAATACCAATTCGATTAAAATGCAATAACAAAGTTCAATAATTATAGTAACCATCACTTATTTTATACTATTTTTCTCTTCATCAAATGGCAAGGAGAGCATTCTGGTTCAGCAACATGTAAAACAAATTATATCTACCAAATATAATCATGGCAGTGAAACCATAAGCCAGAACAACAAAAGGATAACCCCTCCTCTTTTTGCAAGGCACTTGCGCAACCCAATACTCAAACTTTTAAATATTTTCTGTGAATTTGTAGATTATATCTACAAATTTAATACCATTTAATTCATATTTGAAAGCACTTTTGAACAGCATCAATTTCATGGTCATGAACATTGTAATATATAAGAGATAACCGGGTCAAACCATGCATTACATTTTGAGGGGGTAAAAGAAACTAAGACAAACTCCAGAAATGCTTTATTGTTTTATTTTTTTAACAAAACTTTCAGGAAGCCAATCATGAATAAAAGTTGTATAATCAGGTACAGAACTCTAAGCTCATGCCAAGCAAAACTGTACCGATTATGATCAGTATTACTTAACAGCACTTACATGGGCCTAGGGCCATGGGCCCAGATGGGGGATCAGCTCAAGATGAGCCGCCTATCTGAGGGCCAGAGAGAACAACGAATTGAAATAAGTCTCTCAGTTCCCTAACCGCATGTCTTCCTTCCCTAACCTCCCTTTCTCCTAGCCACCAGCACCAGGTTGTCACCATGGCACTTAGGCGTCGATGTTATCGACCTCGCTCATTATGAACTACATCTACAAACTCTGAAGCCTAGGCTCTACCAGAGCACAGATAAGTGCACGTATATCGATGTTATCTTATAGGCAGTTCTAATGCATTGCCACATAAGAGACAATTTACCAAACAACCCCTACAATGTGTTGTCTTTTAGGTTGTCTCATAGAATTACACAATCCTTAATTTATGCATGTAACAAAAAGAAGGTTGTGAGTTGCACGGCAACAACTCATACAATGGTGCACTAGTGATCTCATATTCCAATAAATTAGCTGATTAGGTGGTTGCTTTGGCGAAACAGCTTCTCTTCGCCTCCCTATCTCCGTACACATCATAAAAAATCTTAAATGACATTGCATGAGACGGCCTATGAGATGGCTAACACATACCATACCGATATATCCAGGCCACTTAAGGATTGCTTTGCATAGTTTTGTAATTTTTGTTAGATGTAATAAATAATAAACACTTCTATACTATGAAGGATGTGATACTGGCATTTATGTACTCATGTTACTATCCCCAAAGCATTCAGAAAGGCAGATAGTAGATGATAAAGTTTCCAGATCTACACTGGCATCTAAAATTCTGAATACTCCATTTTACGCATGTTTTTCTGTTGTGATATAACTATTTCAAACTAAAGCCCAAAACAAGCAATCTGACATATGCAGTTAAGTTGATCCGTATGGGTTGGCAGCTTTTGCTTAACAACTCTTTCACACAAAGGAATTCTTTCAAGTTTTGACACAATGTGCTTTATGAGCTATACCTGCAATTTAGGCTTTTGGGAAAGTATCACTTTGCCTGGATGATTTCCAGATCGATGTTTAACTGGGTGAAGATTGACCTACAAAAAAAAAGTTGCTAATAAATCAGTCAAACACAGTGGATTAGCATAAAAACAAAGAAATGCATCATACCCAGCATCGCATGATGTCCCAAATCACTGACATTGGGGCATTTGTTTTAAGAGCTAGTGGATCCACATGACTCCCTGATGTTTGATACCCAGCATTTCTGATGGCAGAATGTAACATAGCCATGGTTGGATTAGTGCACTTCAGTATTGCGCATAAATTGTGAAGACTCACAAATAAAGGTGCTTCTGGCAATTCCTGCATGAAAGAAAAATGTGGCATGTGATTCATCAACCCACAAGTATGATAAGTATCAATAGAACTATGGAATCTGTAGACGTGAAAGTGGTTACATTAACATCTAACTTGTGCACTAAAACAAAATATTCTTTATTTCAATCCCAATATTGAAAGAAAAAATAATTAATGACCATCATTGTTTGTGGCTTTTTTTAAAGCAGATAAATAACTGGTTCCTTGTACGTATCAGCTATATACTAATCAAAGATAAAAGGAGAGAAGCAAGCATACATCCTGGCGATGCTTCTGGACTAAGGACGAATGTTCAAAAGAGTAGCGTAATGCCAATTCAGTGCTCCGATGATAATTTAGCTGTCATTCAGAGCCTTTTGCCTTGTGAAATCAGAGACTTTCCTTGCAAGTACTTGGGTCTGCCTCTGTCCCTAAAAAAACTGACTAGAGAGCAGTTTCAGCCAATAATTGACAGAATTGCCGATCAACTGCCGGGCTGGAAGGCAGACTTGATGACAAAGGCCGGACGGGCTGTGCAGGTGCAATATGTGTTAACTGCCATGGTGATTTATCTAGCCATGGCAATTGATCTACCAAACTGGGCTACTAAGGCTATTGACAAAATCAGAAGAGGCTTCCTTTGGGCTGGCCGAAAGGAAGCAAATGGGGGACACTGCATCATTGCCTGGCCCAAAGTCTGTCGATCTAAGGAGTTGGGGGGCTAGGTATCCCTGACCTGAAAGCTATGGGAATTGCCCTAAGGGTTAGATGGCCATGGCTTAAGAAATCTGAACCTAACAGACCCTGGGCAAGCTTGCCAATCCAAGTTAGCAAGGAGGTTGAATGTCTTCTGTGTTGTGATATGATCCAAATTCACTGACGGAGCGAAGCGGAGGCCCATCACCAGAGGTTTGGGCCGGAGCGAAGGGGTACTGTGTTTTTTCTCTCATGAGCGCACAGTTTAGTCCCACATCGGCAACGCAACCAAACACGGTCACGTGAGCTGCCTATATAATAGAGCTTTGCCCTTGATGAATAATCATCCTCTTGTAAGCCGCCAATAGGTGTTGTAAACACACACCTCATATAGTAAAGTTTTGTTGGCTGGCGCCCGTGGTTTTTCCCTTCTACATTGGGAGGGTTTCCATGTTAAAATCCCGTGTCTCCTGCAGTTTGATTCCTTTACTTCTTGTCGTTTATTCGTCATCATTTACAACAAGTGGTACCAGAGCCGGTTTCAGATTTGGTTTCCTTGATGTCGACGACGATGAAGTTTGATCTACCGTTGTTGGATTACAAGACGAGGTTCGCGCTGTGGCAAGTCAAGATGCGGGCAGTTCTGGCGCAAACTCATGATCTTGATGAGGTGTTGGATAAGTTCGGTGGCAAGTCATCCGACGAATGGTCCAATGAGGAGAAGCGCAAGGATCGCAGGCTCCGTCTTTAATTCAGCTTTATCTATCAAATTATATTCTGCAAGAATGTCTGCAGGAACAAACTGCTGCAGCACTCTGGTTGAAACTGGAATCGATCTATATGTCTAAGGATCTAACCAGTAAGATGCATATGAAGATGAAGCTGTTCACACTCAAGATGGAGGGTGGTTCGGTGATGAGCCACATATCTACTTTTAAGGAGATTGTTGCCGACCTAGTGTCAATGGAGGTTCTGTATGAGGATGAAGATTTGGGCCTCTTACTGTTATGCTCTCTGCCTAGTTCGCTTGCATCTTTCCGTGACACCATACTTTTGAGCCGTGATGAACTAACCGTTTCGGATGTTTATGAGGCACTCCAATCTAGGGAGAAGATGAAAGGCATGGTGCACTCTGAAGGGTCGTCCTCCAAGGGCGATGCTTTGCAAGTGAGAGGCAGATCGGAACAGAGATCTTCCAATCAAAGCAATGATCGTTACAAGAGCCAAGAAAGTAGAGGTCGTTCTAAGTACAGACCACCCAAGAAGTTCTGTAAGTATTGCAAGAAGAAATCACATTTTATTGAGGAGTGTTGAAGCTTAAGAACAAGGAGAACAGGAAAAATAATTCGGATGGTAATGCCTCTGTTGTTTCTGGTGCTGGGAATACTTCTGATTCAGGAGATTGTCTGATTGTTCTTGCTGGTTGTGTTTCTGGTCATGATGAATGGATACTTGATTCTGCATGTTCGTTTCATATCTGCACTAACAGAAATTGGTTTAGTTCGTTTAAGCCCGTGCAGAAAGGAGATGTTGTGCGTATGGGAGACGATAATCCATGTGACATTCTGGGGATCGGCTCAGTTCAGATCAAGACTCATGATGGCATGATACGCACGATACAAAATGTGAGATACATACCAGGGATGACCAGAAATTTGATTTCGCTCAGCACACTTGATGCAGAAGGATTCAAGTACTCCAGTTCAGGCGGAGTTTTAAAGGTATCAAAAGGTTCTCTTGTTTGTTTGGTAGGTGATCTGAATTCTGTAAAGTTATATGTCCTAAGAGGAAGTACTTTACATGGTTCTGTTTCTGCTGCTGCTGTTACTAATGTTGAACCTAGTAAGACTAACCTTTGGCATATGCGTCTTGGACATATGAGTGAACTTGGTATGGCAGAATTGATGAAGAGAAACCTACTGGATGGTTATATTTTGAGTAGCAAGAAGTTCTGTAAGCATTGTATTTTCGGGAAGCATAAAAGGGTAAAGTTCAACACTACTGTTCATACCACCAAAGGTACTCTTGATTATGTACATGCTGACTTATGGGGTCCTTCTCGTAAGCCTCCTTATGGTGGTGCTCGTTACATGCTTACTATTATTGATGACTACTCTAGAAAAGTATGGCCTTATTTTCTGAAAAATAAAGATGATACTTTTACTGCTTTTAAAGATTGAATGTGATGATAGAAAGGCAAACCGATAGGAAGGTGAAGGTGCTTCGTACTGATAATGGTGGAGAATTTTGTTCTGCTGCATTTAATGATTATTGCAGGCAGGAAGGCATTGTCAGACACCACACCATACCGTATACTCCGCAGCAAAACGGTGTGGCTGAGCGCATGAACAGGACCATCATCTCGAAGGCTCGTTGCATGTTGTCCAATGCACGTATGAGTAAGCGTTTTTGGGCTGAAGCAGCTAACACCGCATGCTACTTGATAAATAGGTCGCCTTATATTCCACTTAATAAGAAAACACCTATTGAGGTATGGTCTGACACACCCGCTGATTATTCACAGTTGAAAGTTTTTGACTGCACTGCTTATGCTCATGTTGATAATGGAAAATTGGACCCTAGAGCTATTAAATGTCTTTTTCTTGGTTATGATTCGGGGGTTAAAGGATATAAGTTGTGGAATCCCGAAACTAAAAAGACTTTCATGAGCAGGAGTGTTGTTTTCAATGAATCTGTGATGTTTAATGACAGTTTGTCCTCAGATCATGTTCCAGATAATTTTGATAAAGGTTGCAGCATATGAGCGTGCAGGTGGAGCATGTGGGTGATGAGAAAGGTGTGCATGTGCAGCAACATGTGCATGATGATACAGGCGAGCAGGTGGAGCCGCCTGTGGATGATCAGGAAAATCAGGCAGGAAAATCAGGCTGTTGATGATGAGGCTCGTGATAGTGTTCAGCAAAACTCACCTCCTCATTCGCAGCTAGAGGAGGATTTACCTATTGCTCAGCGCAAGTCGAAGAGAAATTGTGGACCTCCTAAACGTCTCATTGATGAATGTAATCTAACCCATTATGCTTTGAGTTGTGCTGAACAGGCGGAGAATTCACATGAGCCGGCCACATATATTGAGGCCATTGATTGTGCTGATAAAGAAAAGTGGATTTCTGCTATACATGAGGAGATGCAGTCACTTGAGTGGATTGTTGTACCATTGCCAGAGAAGAAGAAGACAGTCAGTTGCAAGTGGATCTTTAAGAGAAAGGAGGGTTTATCTCCAAGCGAGCCTCCAAAGTATAAGGCAAGGTTAGTAGCGAAAGGCTACAGTCAAATTCCTGGTGTTGATTATAATGATGTTTTCTCTCCTGTGGTAAAGCATAGTTCCATTCGAACATTCTTTAGTATTGTTGCTGCACATGATCTTGAGCTTGAGCAGTTAGATGTGAAGACTGCATTTCTGCATGGTGAACTTGAGGAGTATATATACATGGACCAGCCAGAAGGGTTCATAGTGCCTGGCAAGGAGAATTTTGTGTGCAAGTTGAAGAGATCCTTGTATGGTTTGAAACAGTCCCCTCGTCAGTGGAATAAAAGGTTTGATTCATTTATGTTGTCGCACGGCTTTAAGAGGTCTAAATTTGATAGCTGTATCTACATCATGCATGTTAATAGATCACCTATTTATTTGCTCATTTATGTTGATGATATGTTGATTGCTGCCAAGAGTAAAGTCGAAATTGCTAAGTTGAAGAAAAATTATTGAGTAGCGAATTTGACATGAAAGATCTTGGTGCTGCTAAGAAAATTTTGGGCATGAAAATTACTAGAGATGGAAAATCTGGTGTGCTATTTCTTAGTCAGCAGAAGTATATTCAGAAAATTCTTCAGCATTTCAACATCAATGATGCTAAGCCTGTCAGTACTTCTATTGCACCTCATTTTAAATTGTCAGCTACTCAGTGTGCTAGTACAGATCAGGATATTGAGTACATGTCCAGAGTTCCTTATTCTAGTGTTGTTGGTTCTTTGATGTATGCCATGGTCTGTTCTCGTCCGGATTTATCTTATGCTATAAGTCTGGTTAGTAGATATATGACAAATCCTGGTAAAGAACATTGAAAGGCAGTTCAGTGGATTTTCAGGTACCTCAGAGGCACTGCAGATTCTTGTCTGAAGTTTGGCAGAACTGAGAAGGGACTTATTGGCTATGTTGATTCAGATTTTGCTGCTGATGTTGATAGACGAAGATCGCTCACAGGTTATGTGTTCACTGTTGGCAGTTGTGCTGTGAGCTGGAATGCTACTTTACAGTCTGTTGTGGCTTTGTCTACTACTGAGGCAGAATATATGGCTATTGCTGAGGCGTGCAAGGAATTAATTTGGCTGAGTGGATTATACTCTGAGCTGGTTAGGGTTGTTTCTTGCATTGATTTATATTGTGACAGTCAAAGTGTTATTTACCTTACCAAAGATCAGCTATGAGAGGACAAAGCATATTGACATCAAGTATCATTATGTACGAGATGTGGTTGAGGAAGGTAAGCTGAAGGTATGCAAGATCAGCACTCATGATAATCCAGCTGATATGATGACTAAACCTGTTCCCGTTGCTAAGTTTGAGATGTGCTCAAGCTTAGTTGGTTTAGTTAATAAAAGCCCAAGAGACTATTTGGCGCCAGTCGTATTTTTCTTCGTGATGATTTAGGATGAAGTGAAGATGCTGCAAGAGAATTTGTCTCAAGGTGGAGTTTGTTGTGATATGATCCAAATTCACCGACGGAGCGAAGCGGAGGCCCATCACCAGAGGTTTGGGCCGGAGCGAAGGGGTACTGTGTTTTTTCTCTCATGAGCGCACAGTTTAGTCCCACATCGATAACGCAACCAAGCACGGTCACGTGAGCTGCCTATATAATAGAGCTTTGCCCTTGATGAATAATCATCCTCTTGTAAGCCGCCAATAGGCGTTGTAAACACACACCTCATATAGTAAAGTTTTGCTGGCTGACGCCCGTGGTTTTTCCCTTCTACATTGGGAGGGTTTCCACGTTAAAATCTCGTGTCTCCTGCGGTTTGATTCCTTTACTTCTTGTCGTTTATTCGTCATCATTTACAACATTCTATCCCTGGCCAGCTGTACTGAAATTGGAGATGGAGCTAGCACCCTATTCTGGAAAGATAAGTGGCTAGAGGGAAGAAGTACCAAGGACCTTGCACCTAATCTGTTCGCCCTTGTGCCAAAGAGAACTACTAACAGGCGCACGGTTCGGGATGCACTTGATAGGGAAAAAGTGGCTGGAAGATTTTCGGGGAGACATTTCAATGGCAATGCTGCTAGAATTCCTTAACCTTTGGGATGTGCTAGAAGGGATAGCCCTCCAGGAGGGGGTCCCAGATAGACACATTTGGCGGTTATCAGAGTCAGGAGATTACTCGGCTAAATCTGCATATAATGCACTCTTTGAGGGAGCTACAAGATTTGGGCCATTTGAGCGGATATGGAAAACTTAGGCGCCACCAAAATGTCGTTTCTTCATGTGGCTGGCCACTCTTGATCGCTGTTGGACAGCAGACAGGCTGGCCCGGAGAGGCCTCCCTCACCCAGACCGGTGTTTACTCTGTGATCAGGAGGAAGAAAATATCCAACACCTCCTAATTGGATGTGTATTTTCAAGGCAGTTCTGGTATAACATCCTGCAGAGTAGCAATCTTGCTGCACTCTCTCCGCAGCCGGTCGACTCCTCGTTTGATGCCTGGTGGGAAAAGGCGAGCCTAGCAGTAAGCGGAAATGTACGGAAGGGTTTGCATTCACTCATCATCCTTGGAGCGTGGACTATTTGGAAGCACCGTAACGACTGTGTTTTTAATGGAGCCACCCCTTCTCTGCCCGCAGCCTTGACCCTTGCTAGGGAGGAAGCCCGGCTATGGGCAATGGCGGGCGCTAGGGGATTGGACTGAGGTGCAGTGGTTCCTAGTTAGAGGCTCACTTGGTCAGGTCTTTCTATTTAGTAACAGGTGATTAGTTTCAGGCAGTAGAGTGGGTGTGTGGGTGTGTGTTGGGTCTCTGTATGACTCTCTTCTTCTATTAATACAATGATGCGCAGTTCTCCTGCGTATTCGAGAAAAAAGCATACATCCTGGCTGAAATTTTTGGAGATAATCAAACCATAGTTTCGTGGACTGACATCCTTGAAATTGGTCTAGTTCATTGAAAAGAACTCTAGGCCAACTTAGGAGGAACTATGAAGCCAGTGGCTTCATATTAAGAAAATAGGCATCCAAATTTAATCACCCAAATTCGCCTTGACAATGACTCAAATTTGGGTGGTCTGGATGTACACCACACCCTCAACCAGTTGAGCTAAGCTGTCTGGTTCATTTAGGAAGCTGTCTAGAATAGTGCTTCAGTTTCTACAGTCATCTCTAACAGAGGAATTCAAGGATGGTACAGTATGTATGGAATGAAGAAAATTACTGATTTTTTTAAGAGCAGACAGAGGGATCATATTGAATTCACATTTATTACTTATATACCATGGCAGTTTGTTTTGATAAGTCAAAAAGGCAAGTAGATAAGATTAGTGTCGGCCTCTGTCCAGGCCTCCAGGGCCAATTTTGCCTATTAAAGATGTATCATATGTTCCCAAGGAATTATGGAACTTGGAGAACAGGCAGCCAAATATCACATTCCTTTGCTGATGGTAGTGAGCAAGCAGCACGTAGAGCAAATACTTGCCCTAAGAAGAGATCACCAACTTGGTCAGGCAGGATCTCCGAAAATACAAGCAAGCATTCCAGGTTGAGAACAAAACAAAGAAAGCTATTGTCACAACTCACAAGATGGAGTCTAGCTGGATAACTATTCAACTTTTCTATCAGGCATCGGCCTACAAGATTGATCCTTCCTATTTTCCCATCTATCATTTGCACTCTGTACAGTAGAAATGTAGTGTATTACCTCTGAGACTGAGGCTAGTATAGCTGAAATTTTTGCATAAGCTGGATATGCATCTCTCATAACATGGACACTTGACAATATGGAAGATGCCCATTCCTTGTTATGCATTGGATCACTCCAGATAGGGCCCCCCATAACAAACTTATGGGCACATTCAGAGCATTCTTCAGGCACGGTAGGGCAAAAATTTGGTAGAGCAATGTTTCTCTTATCCTGGTCAGAGGATCGAAACAGTAAGAACACTATGGAAGACAAATGAAAGAAGACGGCAAGAGACTACCTTTGAGTTAATTCTTCCAATACTTTGAAGGTGAAATGAATCACATCCAATGCACTGGTAGACATGTGCTAATTTGAGTGGTGAGCTTTTCACTGTACTAGCCGAGCTGAATATAAGAGGCACATTGATAAGATTTGTTGTCAGACACCAAGATATTATTTTCATAGAGAAAAATAACACATCTTCACCATATGGAAAAGAATGTGTCAGAAAAAGATGGAATCAGGAGACAACGTGAATATTTGCACAAAAACCCTAATGTAGAAATCCATGTGTATTGATATTACAGGAACTATATGGCGCTTGTGACGGATTGCATGCGACTGCAAGATAAAGAAGTACACTGTAAAAAAGATGATCATAATGAACACAGGGAACACAAGAGAAAAAAAGAAAAGTAAAGTAAAATGCACTAGAGGTACAACTTCTTGTATAGTGGGGGCAAGTCATAGCTCTTGAAAAATGCTCAGACTAGGCACAGAAGTTCATTGGTGGGAGCATTACATGATAAGGACATCAGATTTTGGGTCCACGTCACTCAATGCACACCCCAAGTCAACTTCTATGGCTAGTATGAGCATTTTGCAAGTGTGCAAATTGTTGTACCTCCCATGTAAAAAAAGAAAAACTCAAGTCCTACCTCAATGCAGGCGAGAAGAATCCTCAGGGCCATCTCATGGCAGTGTTTACCTCTTAATGGATAACAACCATACCTGCAGGTACACATTACAGGCATCATGGTTTAGCTCCAGTACATCCTGCAGATGGAAACTCATATTCAAGTCTGAAATTGGAAACCTCACTTAGAAAAACAAACTTCTGCATTTCCCCCAGCAAGCACTGCCATGTCTGTAGCAGAGCACATTAAAAGACCTCCATCTGCTACACATTGAACCGCCGAATCAAGGAATGCAGCTGGTGATCCATAAGGATCAAGGTCAACCTGATTCAGCATATATAGACCCATATTATTTCTTCTCAATTAGTCTAACAAACTTTCGATCAACCTGCTCCCTCTCAACCCACTACGTCTTTTTTTTTCTCGAACATGCATAAGAGCTGTGCATCTTTATATTGTAGAGAGAAACGAAGGTTAACCGGGTAAAGAGCCCCGTACAGGGCAACCCCCGAAACCTCCTAGGCAGTCACAGAAGGTTGCAACACAATACCTCAAAGAGACATATCACCTATTATATTGACACAAAAAACAACCTATGTAGGGACACCGGATCCTCTACACGACCCAGACCCTCTACATGATCCACAACCAGGTCCTGGAACCACTAGGCCTAATATAAGGTTGTCCAAGCTGCTGCATGCAAAGGATGGCTGGATAAAACAAGTCCTAACAAACCAAATCTTAACTGTAACAACCCAAACTTATCTCCTAACTTAATGGAAAAGCAAATCACAAGCACTTATCTAGAAGGCTGGACTTCTTGTTGTGTCAAGTAACACAACATGTTTAATCCATACCAGGATTTATGTGGATTGGAATCCCATAGCTCATGGAAGTCCATCTGTCTTCTTATGTCCTATATGTTACTGGTTAATGATTACCTAAAAATGCATTTGTGCTATGTTGACAAATACTAAATTCAAGGTTAATAATGACCTACAGAAGGCAGAGTAACATCCCAACATCATTTCTGGAAAAATCAGGACAGAATTGGAATCAATCAAATTATAGGAGACAAGTACATGTGAACATAGAAATAAGGCAGTACCACATCAAATTCCTTTGGGTGTGTTAGCATGTAAACACGAGCATCAGCAAGATGTGGTACCACCTTCGAAGATGCAAGACTGCCATTGAGCTGTATATTTTTCTTGCAGGCTTCTATAGCAACTGTAGGTCCACAATCGGTCAAATAAAGCATAAGATTTGTAATCAGAATATTCTGACAAAATGTATGCAAAACTGATGCAGGAAACAAATGAACCTTTATTATTGTCAACGGCAGTAACTTCTCCAATTCCATCTACCTCAAGGGCATACCTAATGGCTCTTAGTCCTGATGCAGTCAAAGCCTGCAAAAATCATGAAGATAAGAGTCAACAATCGAGGGATCAGAAATGTTTATGCTAGCAGTACTTCAATTATTTACTGAAAGCTATGATGAATCAGGTGATTAGTAGCAAATGTTTCCATAAGGAATTGTACAAACAGGTGTTCTTTCAAAGCATGTATGTGAAATTCAACATAACATAAGTCAATCATATTTTCACATAGAAGAATACAGCAGAAAGACATTGTGCACCAGTAGATAAATGCGAGGGAATAAATCAGAGAAACATGGCACTAACTAGTTTTAGAAATACATTAGGGGGACACGGTAGTAGAAGTAAATGGGAAGTCCCACCTCAAGAACTTTCGGCTCTTCATACTTAGCTTGTTCACTCGATTTAGTTTCTCCTGGTTCTCCTATAACATTTTGCAGTATTTCAGCACTTCTGCCTGGTTAGAAACAGTTGAAGCATCTGCTTTGTAGAAATAGAAGAGTAGTATTGGATAAGATACCTGTTCTTGATCGGAGAAGATATTCTTCACGCCTTCTCGAAACAAATGATCTCAATACAGCAATCGAAATATCTCTGTTGTTGACCTACAAAGCAATGTTTTCTCTTAAGAAGGTTACAAAGTATAACAAAAACCTCACCCTGAAGTCAAACTACGCAGAAAAGTTCAAACCATCGACATATAAAGACAAGTTCTGGACACGTTATATTTGGTGAGAGGAAATGTACTAAAAAAATGTTGCAATACTACTGACAGTGCATATAACAAATCAAGCGCACCACAGCACGAGATCATATGTTAGCTTAAACCCAGAGAACATAGCAAGGCCCCAGATGACTCTACGACGACTAGAATCCTACTACAATACAGAGCATGTTTGAATCACTCGATCACTTCACATATAAAACAAAAATCGATTCAAAATACCATTTTGTTCCCCTTTTCTAGATAATGGAATGGATTACGAAGATTTCAGGAACACAAACCTGGACCTTGTTGTAGAAAACCGAGTTAGAGTCGTCCGTAAAGATCTCTGCCCGCCCTTCCCTGATGGTGGCCGGGCGGGCGGCGGCGGCAGCGGAGGGCTCCGGCGGGGACGGCGAGGCGGAGGAGAATGCTAAGCAGAGGCGAAGGACTGGATTTGTCGGATGGTTGATGCAACGGTTGAGAAGCCGCGACCCCGAGAAGCCAAATGGGAGGGGCATCGATTCACGGCGGCGTAGGACGGTGGACCACCGGCGATGTGGTCCGGGGTTTACGATTGGGTTTGCGGCAGATTTTTCTGCTGTCGGGGTGTGTATTCCGCGCTCCGTTTTTGGTTTGGGCCGTCCATCTTTGTTTCGTGGGCTCAAAATGGGCTCGTCTAACCCGTCCGTAAATGTGAGGAATTCACTTTTCGCAAGCCTCCTGCAGTGAAATATACTTCTCTGTATAGGATTTAGATTAGACGACGTTTTGGACAAGATTTTAGTCAAACATTAAAAATATAAATCATGAATAATTTTTAAGTTATTGAGTATTCATGTATGTCGAACTTCTCCGATTCTATTGTTCGATGCGAGCTCAAATTTTATTATGCATTCGTTACTACTCCCTCCTTCTGCTTTTATAATATATGGCCTAACTTGTTACGGACTTCTAAATTATATTTAACCATCTATTTATAATTATAAATTTATAATCATTAGAAATTAATTTTTATTATAAATCTAACCATTCAAAAATTGAACTAAAAAATTTAAAATTTATTGCTTTAAATATCGGTCAAAGTTTGTAAATTTTGAATTTTGGTATACATGGGCGCGAATTTTTATTCTGTATCCCTTACATTCATATATGTGTATATCGACAAAAGATATGCTTACATTTTCATCATGTAATGCTTGATGATTTAACAGCTCTCACGTTACAAGTTCATTTGAGTACATTAGCATTCAATAACAAGTAATCCGAAGCTTACTTGCAAACTTTGTTAGTCATGGGTGAAATACTACAGCGATATATCCATGTATTTACGGATGTATCTATGATCATAAGAAATATCAACAACAACCGAGCAACCATTTTGTAACAATCTAGCTTTAAGTGAGACTAAATCTGTCCTAACACAATGTTGTTAGCCTAACACCATGGCTTAATAAAAACATGTCAAATTTCTTTGTCTTAGAGCCTTGTAAAATTTTCATGTATATAATATTTTTTATAAATATAAATATAAAAATAGGTAAGGGCCTCCCCTGCCTTTTCCGTCAAAAAAAACATGTCAAATTAGAACCTAACTGGCTTAACCTTGCCGTGTCCCTTGGTGTTTTCACTGATTCTATAGACGATATGTACTCTCTTTGTCTTGAAAATAAAAATGTATTCAGGTGTTCAAAAATTTCTTCTAAATATAAGGTATTTGATATGTATTTCAGCATTGGCCGTTGAGCTATCCACTTAGCATTTTTTCAACGAATTAAATGACATGGAAAGATGTTTTTCTACTTCAATCATCCCTTGTAATAGCTACATTGAGTTAGTAACACGTAAAGGTATATTTTAAACCACACGTCACCCAATCAGGTGAACTTAAAATCCACCAATTTACAACAACACAATAAATTTAAAGACAGATACTATAGTTTTCTTATTTATATCCTTAATACTACCTCCGGTCACTTATATATGACGTTTCAGATCCAAAATATAGAGCTAACTGTAGGCAAAAAATGTTGTGAAACTGTCATGTAAATATGACCGGAGGGAGTCTTATAATTATCAGGATATTTCATATATTTTTAAATGGAAGATGAACTTAATGCTTGGCAAAATTTTGTAAACTGGTAATCCCAGTATTTCTTTTATGCTTTATATATAAAGCTGGTTTCGAGAGGAAAATTTTGTTGCAGGGGCAGCAAACAGCTCGGTAGCCCGAAGTTGCCACCGCACCGAACCGAGACCGGAGAAATGAAAGCCACCAAAACAGCGAGCGACCATGCACACGAACCCCAGAAGGCCAAAAAGTCCAAAACCGAGCACGAGCCGTCCACTCGAGGTGGTGTTTAGATGTTGAATTTTGGAGGGTGAATTTGGGAGTATAATGTCACTTCGTAATCATTGTGTCACTGTAGCATTTTGTTTGTATTTGTGAAAAATTGTCCAAAAATTGATTAATTAGGCTCAAAATGTTCGTCTCGCAGAGCACAACAAAACTGTGCAATTAGTTTTTGATTTTATCTACATTCAGTACTCCATGCATGTTATGACATTTTGATGTGATGGAGAATCTTCTTTTTGCATAGTAAATTTGGGAGTGGAATTTTGGAAGCCCGAGTCTCCCTCCAGCCCGCGACCGAACCCCCAGCTCCCGTCCATCACGAATCGGACGGTGCTGATCCCCCCAAGGTTAAAACCCTAAACTAGAAAGGGGCTTGCAGTGGCAGCCAGCCAGCCACCCTATCCTTTTCCCCTCCTCCCCCGGGTCTTCCCCCACTCCTATCCTCTCCTCTCCCCTCCTCACCCGCGCCGCCGCCGCCGCAGTAGCCGCCGCCGCGGCTTCCGCTCCTCCCCCGAGCCAAGGTGAGCTACCTACCACCCCCGGCACCTCGCGGCAGCGACGGTAGCGCGAGTAGCTTCCTTCCCCCATCGAGAACTAGCCGTGTTTCGTGCGATTTTGTTCGGCCTCGGAGCGGCCGGATCTGTACGTTTAGCCCGGTTAATTCCTTGCGCGTTTGGGAGATTTGAGTTGGAATCGGAGGCTATTGCTTGGGCTGTTTTGGTGGCTGTTGATTTGTGGTCGGTAGCCGGGGAAGCGCTAGGGCTTAGTGGTTCCCATTTTTACTAGATTTGTGGTTTTGTGTTAGTGGAAAGGGTTTAGCTTGTTCCTGCTTGATTACTTAGTATGATTTTTAGTAGCAGCAGGCCAGCAGCCTTGTCAGGTTAGGTTGCGTTGGACTGTGTAAGTAGTCATTGATTGATTTTTCACACTGTGAGAGTAATAGTGTGGTAGCATCCTGTGCTAGGTAGCAGCTGCATGAATACTTCTAATAAATGAATGAGCAGTTAGATCTAGAGGGTTTAGATTAATAATGAATTTTAGCAGTGGCTCATCAGGTGTTTTCTGTGTGGCATCCATGATCAGTTGCAAACTGCTTCTGCCATGTCAGCTACCTTTGTATGCTGAGATAGCTAGGATGCATGGTGTTGGTTGTTTGAACCGGTTGCTATTGCGCCATTTTTTTTGTTTCTTTGTGTGATTACTTTTTTGTGTCATGACATAACATCTGTATTTAGCTATTTTCTTTACTTCTAAGCACCTGGTATGGTATTAATTGTTTCTTTTCCTTTTTTGTGTGTGTTTATGTTTTCTGTGACATTGTTTTTTGTGCTTTCTGTTACTTTTGTACACCTGAGTTATATGTTGTGGTTAGTGTGTCCTGTATGTGCTACCTTTACAGAGAGAACTATGTATGATTTATTTGTCTTCCATGCAGATGAACGTTGAAAAGCTCAAGAAGATGGCTGGTGCCGTGCGCACTGGGGGTAAGGGTAGCATGCGCAGGTGCTTATTCTTCTCCTAGGCTTATTCAACATGATGTGTCAACATTTGTGCAGAACTGTGCTTTCTTATTAGTGCATTTAGTTTGTGTGGGCACATGCACATCTGTTGCATTCGCAACCAGCTTATGTGGTGTAATTACTATTTTGGTTTAATAAGATTATTCATGCTAGTTCACTTAGTTTATGCGTGTTTTTGTTTTTCTTTCATAAAAATGCACTTGCCTTTATCATTTCTTACCTATAACTGTCCGAAGACTTATACAATTTAATCTGGTAGTTTGATATGATCTATGACGATAGGGTATAGACCAATGGCATTTATAGAGTCCAAATCATGTGCTACTTCTGAACTTGGTGCAAATCAGTCATATAGAATATGCTGCCCATGATGTTCTAGAGTTGATCAATGTTGGGAAGTTAGACCTTGTGGATTATACTTATAATAATATTTTTTGGTGGATTATAATTATAATGAAATTCGGTGGTGGCAGGAAGAAGAAGGCAGTCCACAAGACTACAACCACTGATGACAAAAGGCTTCAGAGCACCCTGAAAAGAATAGGAGTGAACACCATCCCTGGTATTGAAGAGGTCAACATCTTTAAGGATGATGTTGTTATTCAGTTTGTGAATCCTAAAGGTGAGATAAACTAGCACTAAAATATCAGTTCTTTAAGACCAGTGATCCACTCCCTGCCACCCCCTCCCCCCCGCCTCTCCCTAACATTGTTTTTTTGGTTCCCATCCAGTGCAAGCCTCAATTGGTGCTAATACATGGGTGGTCAGTGGAACTCCACAGACAAAGAGTATGTTCTTCATGACTCGCATTATCTGCTTCTGCTTGACTAGATAACAGTTATGCCTTACATTCACAGTCACATCAGCAGCTGATTCTTTGTGTTGCACATGCATTCTTTGAATTTTGCAAGTAAAAATTAGTTATGAACTTTGTGCTAGATTTACAGATAGAGACTATGTTCTTCTTGATTCGTATTATCTGCTTAAGTAATTTCTGTTAATATGTTCTTAATAGCCTAATACTGTTCCTTCTGCTATATGCTGGCTTTCTTCTTGTCTTATATTCACAGTCACATCAGCATCTGATCCTTAGTGTTGCACATGCCTTTTATCAATTTGAATTTTGATTTGAACTTTGTGCTAGATTTACAAAACAGCATTCTTATGTTAGTGTATTTTATTTGAACAGAGCTGCAGGATCTGCTGCCATCGATCATCAATCAGCTTGGTATGTTTCTCTTTTGCTGTTGAATTCAAAGTCGGTATTATTAAACATGTCTGTTATTGTTGCCCCCCTCCCCTTCTATCTACTTGAGAATCACTGAGATCTAATATGTAGTTATGGCTCACTATAAGCACCTTAATTATATTCACGTCCAAGTGATTTTGGTTTACCTTTAATTGTTCCTCCTATTCAGGTCCTGACAACTTGGACAACCTGAGGAGGCTTGCAGAGCAGTTCCAGAAGCAGGCCCCTGGAGCTTCAGGTGCTGAGGGTGGTGCCAGCACAGGTGCTGCTCAGGATGACGATGATGATGTCCCCGAGCTTGTCCCTGGAGAGACATTTGAGGAGGCCGCTGAAGAGAAAAAGGAGGCCGTAGAAGAGAAAAAGGAGTCGTCATAATTTTGCGGTGTGCCTGCTGTTGTGAAGGGTTTATAAGTCAAGCATTGCCATTAGAAAAGACCTGTTGAGAACTCTCTGACCTACCTTATTTGTGCCCGTGGTCCGGTTTTGTCATGTACGAGAATTTGGTCGGATGTGTTGGTGGGATTCTACATGGGAGTATGCATCTTTTTGCTACCCGTATCCTCGTTGCTTTGGTGTTCTAAAATCATGGTGGTCTGACCATTGCCCCGATATTCTAACGTGTGATTTGAAGTCTTCCGATGGTTATGGCCACACTACTTGAGGCATGGTTTCACGACCCTTGGGTATGAGATACCATACCTGAGATCAGTTCACCTATCATTTATTTTTCTCGGATGCAGGAATTCTTTTCTTGGTTTCATGTCTCCGTCACATATCCTTATCTGGTTCAGAACCTGCTTCAACTACTCTTACATGTATCCCTCTGGAACCTGTGTCGTTGGAGTTTGGCCTAGGACTTGTGCCTTGAAATGTTGAAACTTTAGGGCTAGCATAGACTGTAGCAGCAGGAATAGCCAATTGCAAGACCGCCGCGCTTGCCGGACTCCCTTATCTTGTTGACCACAGGTCTGATCGTCGAGATCGCCGCCTGCTGAAGATGAACTTGGATGGACCAGCAAACTAGGTGGCGCCGTACCCATCCCTACGGCCCTACCAATCCGTTAGGCCCGTGTTGGCTGATCCACTACGCCGGGTTGCCTTTGAGCCCGGCCGGCTCATGTTAACATTCGCCTCCGCCTCCGGCCTCCCCCCGGATCACTCCGTCGCCGCGCGTGCCTACCGTTCCCAGACGGTAGCAACGTGTCATGGTGCTCCAGGTTCGCTGCTCTCGACGTCTCGGTAACCAATTCGGCGGCCTCGCCCTCACTCCACTGTTCGGTCGCGTGCCCTGTGGCTGTGGGCCGTGGCCGGGCGTTAGGCGAGTTCCCTGCCCTGAGCCGCTGAGCGTAACATGGCGACAGGTGCACGTGCGCAGCGCCCGATCGATTCCTTGGCCTGCGGCACGGCGTCGGTGCTATCCGTTCTGGCTCATGGGCTCACGTTGCTCGCTGTGCGCCTGTGGGCTGTGGCTTTATGGCCTCCGATACCGCGCATGTGCTCGGGCCATGTCTCGAGGACTCCGTCCCGTCCCCGCATACGCACGAGCGCGATACGCTTCTTCTCCGGCGCTGAAATTATTTGCTCGTACACTCGCGGTCAGTATCCTGACAGGTTTCAGGTCAGTTATAGCCCAAGTGCAACGACCGTGCTGCAGCTGCAGCTCGATCACATGACCTGCGGATGTACAGCCATGCTCGATAGATGAGGTGAAAATGGATGAGCTGAAGTACGTGCAGAACCGATCAAGGACCAGGAGGGGGTTTGTTTATTCCAAGTCAACCCCCGGCGACGTTTCGATCCTTTGATTGATTAATCGAGCTGTTGACGCCATCTATCTCCGCCCAATAAAATTGCTGATCTCACCCTTCAGAATCTGAAGACTTATCAGAAAGGAGAAGTCCGATAAGAACTGCGTGGAAGTTCCAAATAAAAATAGATGGATCGCAGTTTCTTGCCGTTTGGTTGCCGACTTGTCGTTGAAACAGGCTCGCTGCAACGTGTACGTGCACCCAGAATACAAATTAAAAGCAGGGGGCGTGGTTTCAGTGTTTCACCAATTGACGCGTTGAGAGAGAGGTTGAAAACCAGGTCCAAAAATTGAACCGTTCATGATCGAGCACGCCCGTGAGCGGGGCCAGGCGTGCGCGAGCTTCCCTCCTCGGATTGAAATGGTCACACGACTGTCGAATTAGCGTCCAAGCCTCAGCAACTATGGCTTACAAGCGAAGACGGTTGTCACGGTTCGGCGATGGGGAAAAAAACCCAGTGATCAGTATCCGGTCGAACACATGAGCATGTGAGGAAGCACGAGCACGAGCTGTGGCAGCACCGTGTCAAACTGTTGATCCTTCAGATAACCATGTACATGTTATGGTAGTCAGGTAAGCCTGGGGCTTGCATGCACGAATCACAGGATGCATGCCAATGAACCATTTGTATGTGAAAAAGAGAGTAGATTGACAAGTGTCTTCACTTGAGTGATGATTATGTACGTGGCCTTGAAGGAGTCAGCACCGTTTCAACGGGGACCAAATGGCACAAGAAACCGGATATGGTCCGCGGGTCCAGCAGGCCACGATGTGCATGCTCTGAATTTGGCTCGCGTCGCGTTTGTTTATCCTTCGCTTTAATTTTCTGCAACCGCACACATTTGTTTATCTGTTGGTTTCGGGATGGTCGATGGGGGTGTGGGGCTATATACGGGGCGGGGATATGAAAGCGACATCGATCGGGGGGTTCAGGCCGGTGTTCGGCGCTTGTCCGGCGAACCCGATGCAGCAGACAGCGGACGAGACCGTCCCGCCCGTAGCGACTTGTTCGTACGTACGTGGCGTGAAAACGACTAGGATTCATGTTCACAAATTAACCGGTTTTCTCTCGTCCAGCAGGGAAACTCTGACGAAGCTGCTTGAATATCTTGATTGACGATTTCGATGCTACGCGAAACAGATCTCATCGCCTCGCCGGACTTATCGCCGTCGACACATATGGCTCCTCCGCTAGTACTCGTACTATGCTACTGCACCGCTGTACTTCGCCGGCCGTTTTGTCACTCAGCTGTAGTGAAGAAGCTAAGCCGACGCGTGCAAGCTGCAGGGCGGCGCACGATCCAGCGCGAACGTCCGAAACTAAGACCCGTACCAGACCAGACAGGAGCGTTGATTTCCAATCGGGCGCCCGAACTCTCCAGCCTACGGACTACGGAGTATCTAGCTATACACTCCCCGCGTCATGTACGGCAGTACTGTATCTTGATTCTTTCGAGTGACACGGGCGCACGGCAAAGAGCCTCCATCGCGTGCGTGCGTGACTGACTGGGGGATTATATTTTCCCCGTACTCCAGCGTCACATGTACCGGTCTATCCATACAAGTCAAGCGTCAGGCGTATGCAGGACCGTAGCACGCCGCTCGGCTCACCGATGGCTCATCCAATCCCGCCGCGTACGGCGGCGGACGCGAACCCGCGCCGTGACGGTGCCGCTCCACCGAGGCTCCCCCGGCCCGGACGCGCGCGCCAAACGTTCCGGAAAACGAAAGGAACCCAACCGAGGCCGGCGCGCCAGTCACGCACACACACGAGTACACGACCCCGCCCGGCACTTGGGGTGGGTGACTCGTCCGCGGCTTCCTCCCACGCTCCAGGCCTGACTGACCAACCGGCTGAAACCCACCCGTTGAACACTTCGCGGGAGCGCACGCACCCACCCACGCACGCCCGCCGGTTGGCCCGGGCCCCGCGCGTCAGCGGCCCTATGGATGGCCCCGCGCACCGCGTCCACGCTCGGACCCCGTCCGTCGTGGCGCATCCCGCGGCGGTTCTTAAACCCCCTGCCGCCGCGCTCCCCTCTCCTCGCCGCTGAGACCAGACCAAATCACAAATCCAGTTACCCAGCCAGAAATACCGCTCCGTTGCGTTCCGTCGTGTTCGGGTCCGTCCTCCTCCGGTTCGTAAACCCAGGCCGCCCCCGCCGCGGGAGCCGACGCGAGAGGAGCGCCCGCCATGGGAGAGGAGACCCTCGTGGCCATGCCGCTCGCGCCCCACCACCACCACCACGCCCGCCTCGACGCGCCCCCGCACCACATCGCGTCCGCCCCCGCGCCGCCGCCGCAGGCGCCTCCACCGCCGGAGCCAATCGTCGCGGACAAGGAGGAGGAGGAGGAGCCGGATCGCGGCGTCGTTGTCGAGCCGCCGGCGCGGAGCCCGCGGCCGGAGACCCCGCCGCCGCCCGCGCTCGCCGCGGCTGCCGGCGGCGAGGCGGGGGACGTGTACTACGTGCGGAAGATGCTGCAGGGCGTGGTGCTGCGCCCCCCGCCGCACCTGCCGCAGCCGGAAGCGCCGCCGGGCCTGGCCAGGGCGCTCTCCGCGCCCTCGCCGCGCGGCTGCGCGGAGGAGGACGACGACGAGGCGGCGGCGGAACAGAAGCAGAGTCCCGTGGACCGCTCCGCCTCCGCGAACTCCGCCGCCGCCGCCGCCGTCGTGGACGTGGCGTCCATCGGCCGGTTCCTCCGCGGCCGCCGCGACGTGCTGTCCTCGGCCATCACCCGCCGCATCTCCTCGCTCAAGGAGTCCTCCGACAACAACACCTACGGCGTGCAGGAGATCCACCTGCCCAACGTCAAGGTCACGGTGCGCCTCAAGGACGCGATCGCCGCCGACGCCGCCGCCGAGGACGACGACGTCTCCTGGGGCGGAGATGACGCCGGGTACTCCTTCTCGGGCGGCCACATCAAGGGCCGGGTGAGCTTCTTCTCCCGCTCGGTCTGCCGCGACTGCGCCGCCGTGCGCGCCTTCTTCCGGCAGTCGGGCCTGCCCTACGTGGAGATCAACCTGGACGTGTTCCCGGAGCGCGAGGCCGAGCTGACCTCCCGCGCGGGCGCCGCCGCGCGCGTGCCCCAGATCTTCCTCAACGAGAAGCTCCTGGGCGGGCTCGTCGTGCTCAACTCCCTGCGCAACAGCGGCGAGTTCGAGCGCCGCGTGCGCGACCTCGCCGGCCGGCGGTGCCCGGACTCGGCGCCCCGGGTGCCCGTGTACGGGTTCGACGACGACGAGGCCGCCGCCGGCAAGGATGATGGGGAGGACGCCGCGGTGGGCGTCGTGAGGGTGCTCCGGCACCGGCTGCCGATCCAGGACAGGTTCGTCAGGGTGAAGCTCGTCAAGAACTGCTTCTCCGGCGCGGACATGGTGGACGCCATCGTGAACCATCTGGAGTGCGGCAGGGATAAGGTGAGTCGACGTCCGTCCTAGATTGCCATTTGCAATTGCTGGTTGCTGCTTCATCGTTTGACTTTTTACTCGTTGGGTGCTTCGCTGCGTGCTGCTTGATCCTTTGACTCTTTGTTTATGCATGGGTGAACAGTGGTCGTGATCTACTAGTTAATGAGGGGCTTGGTTGGGAATAGATAAATGGGTGCAGGGGGAGAGTATCATTTGTTTCTATTAAATGCGCGCGGTAGCATTAGTAATAACTTCTTTTATTTAGCTGCTGCCGTGTTAGGCAGAACTTTGTATGTGGTCTTGCGGTCTCGGGCTGATGGGATTTTTAGGTCGAGCATCATCGCGCTCTACTATTTGAAATTAAGCAGCGCGTAATTTGGACTTTATTCCAAGAATAATACATACAAACAATTCATTTGGACGGCGGTGAGAATGCAAAAGGGCAAGCTTTGGCATAACCAACAACCAAGATTAATGGTCGTCAAGTTAGGCCATATATGTCATCACGGACACGGCAGGGATTGATCACGCATGTGAGATGTGTCGCTCCATGAGGAGGAGTGCAAGTACCCACATCAATGTTAGTAAGCCCATAGTGCTTTTGAAATTCCAAATAATTTGGAATGTGGTGGGGATCGTCCGGGTGGGAAGGAAAATGGACTCATTGAAAGAAACAAGCGGATTGCGGAGAAGGCGAGGGGCCCGGACGCAAACCCGGCCTAGGATCACGTGCGTCGGGCGTGTGGGGGCGCGTTACGTGCTGCCGTGCCGAACCGGTCTCCCTGCCCGCGCTCCGCCCGACCTGGTTTTCCTTCCCGCGCCGCGCCGGTGGGGTGGGGTGTGGGGCGCGCGGCCGGAACGTAACGTGATGGAAACGGGACGGAGCGCGACACTGACCCACATGACGACCGGTTGGTTTGTTCGTTGCAGCCGGGCCCCACACGCACGAACCGGCCCCCGTCCATGGCGTCCGCGCCCCGCGCGCACGCCTTGACCATTTCTGCCGTATCCTATCGCCGCCAACAATTTCCCAACTCCTTTTCGATCTCAATCGCCGGTGCATGGTCTGATCTCGTATAAGATACGGGTAGCGCGACGGCTACAAAGGCGGCCGTATGCTACGCCACCAATCGACGTGGCAAGCTGCAAGCGACGGGCGCTGGTCATATCATGCACACCATCAGATCGCGCATCCGGCATGCAGCTTTGAGTTTTGACTAGGATGATTGAGCCGGTCGTGCTTGTCAGTACAAGTGAGACCGTGTGTGTGGTGTATGCCGACCACGTTGGTAGCTACAGTTGTGTTGTGACTACTCACGCGGTCACGCCTAGCTCGATGCAACATTCGTGACTCCTACTATCCCTTCTGATGGTAGAGGAGATCGATTTTATTCCCGGCACAAATCTTCTGCCTGTCCTAGGTTTCAATAATTTCGTTAAAAAAAAAGGTTTCAATAATCAGGAACATGAACTAGGACGTGTCGGGGTCGTGGTGTTTCGATTGCATACATACATAACATTAAGAAAATATACTCTGCTGCGGGAATGAAAAGGCTGGGGCCTTACATGATTTGTTCTTAGTGATGATGAACCGAAAGCAGAGGGCACGCACAAGGTCGTCGTCTAGTCGCTGGTGCTTAAGCACCGACCCAACAATTCATCCGGTGGTGGGTTCCCCTAATTTTCCTCTACGAAATTTGACTTGGGCCTCGAGTTGCAGTCCCTGTCCTAGCTAGTCGCTGTCATGGCTGCATTGCGTTGCACCACCTGACGGATTTTTCGGCGTGCAGATTCAGATTGTGGTGGACGAAGAAACCTGCCTATCGTAGTTTGCCTTTCCTTCTTTTTCATTATCGTGCTTTTGGATAAGAACTGTTGGTGCTAAGGTTGACGCGTTTCATGTGGGTTGGTTTCGTCAGCAGAAGATTACCTTCTTGCCTGAAGAACTCTGTTGCGTGTTTTATCAAACCAAATCAGACTCGATTCGAAGCAAGTTAACTGCGGGCTGAAAGCATAATTAGGATTAAACTATGAGATCATCCACTGTTTTCTTCACCTAACAACTGTCAACTGACGGTTAGGCAATTGTTGGTTCGTCAGCAAGCCTTGTAGTTGATCATACAATTTATGTTCTCTTTGCTTGAAAAGTTCAACTGTGTATTGTTTATATCAACCAAGGGAAACACCTGTGTTTCTCCTCTTTTTTTCTACTAAAGGAAATATAGAAAACTAGCCAAGCAGGGTCAACTCTGCAGATACTGGGTATTTCATGGTGCATGCCATATTCTCGTGCTAAATGATGTTTTTTTCTGTTCAAAGAAAACCATGGGTTCAGGATCGAACCATCCACAGTTTCTGCACCCTTGTTCTAACTAAGGTTAGATTACCAACTGACGGTTACACATCTGTTGTTTGTAGGCAGTGGAGATCGGCAAGGAGCTCGCAAGAAAGCACTTCATCCACCATGTCTTCAGGTCAGCGCACCACCCACCCATAGCAGTTTCTGTACCGAACATTCAGCTCGCGACCTGCTCTTGCAAATGCAACGCCATTTAGCTTACCGGTCCATGAATGTCGTGTTGCGTGCAGGGAGAACGACTTCGAAGACGGGACCCAGAACCTGTACCGGTTCTTGGAGCACGACCCTGCCGTCCCCAAGTACTACAACTTCCGGGGCTCTACCAACGATGGCGAGCCCAAGCCGGCCGCCGCGGTCGGGCACAGGATGACCAAGATCATGGTCGCCATACTGGAGGCCTACGCCTCCGACGACCGCCGCCACCTCGACTACAGCCGCATCGCCGCCAGCGAGGAGTTCAGAAGGTGGGCTGCCGCTTAATCTCGCAGCTGCCTGCACTAAAAATTCCAGGATCACGTCAGTTTGGTCGATGTCAGTAGGTCACTAACGATCTCTCTCTTTTGGCGTGTCAGGTACGCGAACCTGGTGCAGGAGCTCCAGCGGGCGGACATGACCGCGCTCCCCGCGGAAGAGCGGCTGCCGTTCTTCCTGAACCTGCACAACGCCATGGCCATCCACGCCGTGATCCGTGTCGGCCAGCCGGGGGCCGTCGATCGCCGCCCCTTCTTCTCCGACTTCCAGTACATCGTCGGCGGGCACCCGTACTCCCTCGCGGCCATCAGGAACGGCATCCTCAGGGCCAACCGGCGGCAGCCGTACACGCTGGCTAAGCCGTTTGGCTCCAACGACAGGAGGCTCCAGGTACGCGCGCGTTCAGGTTCAGTTTGCCGTTCGTCAGCGCTGCGATCCTGCGATGCTCCGTGAGATATAGTAGTAATCATGGGTGCTGAATAATCGTGCAGCTTGCACAACGGCGGGCGAACCCGCTGGTGCACTTCACGCTGTGTGACGCGACGCGGTCGAGCCCGATCGTGCGGTTCTACACGACGCAGGGCGTGGAGCCGGAGCTCCGGCACGCGGCCAGGGAGTTTTTCCTCCACGGCGGCGTGGAGATCGACCTGGAGAGCCGGACCGTGCACCTCACCAGGATCATCAAATGGTGAGTGCTCTGCTGCTTCTCGAATCACGAGGTCACTCCCTCTCTTTGGACTTGAAGAAGGGCCACTGATCGCTGTTCGGCACTGCTGGTTCGATTGTTTCAGGTACAGCGCTGATTTTGGGCAGGACAGGGACATCCTCCGGTGGCTTCTCAACTACCTGGACCCGACCAAGGCCGGGCTCCTGACGCATCTCCTCAACGACGGCGGCCCGATCAACATCTCCTACATGAACTACGACTGGTCCCTCAACGTCTGAGCAGAATTCATCCAGCGAAGTCTACCTGTGCGTACAGTGGTTAAGCTTGGGGTGAAGTGCCACGACCCACGATGTACTGTCAGAGTTGCAGTCAGTTGGATTGGCAATTGGCTAATGGCCAACAGGAGGAGTCATTGAGCACAGATGTGATAAGGATTATGGAGCTTAATCAGTAGATGAAAGCCTGAAGATGTATATAGCATTGTGAGCTCCAATAGGAAAGAAAAAGAGTAGATTTATGTGGGAAAAGCATCACTCGGTTATGTGGTGCATTTTTCTTACTGAAGAGGTGTGTGCATTGTAGTAGTGATGAATTGATGCAGCACATTTTGAAGTTTGATGATATATGTGCATTTAAGCTTCCATTTAGGGGAAGAAGTGGTTTGTTCTATTGTCAGTGATATCGGCGTTCCGGGATGGAGCTAGAAAAAAACTTAGGACCAAACATCACTGACGTTTAATGCTGCACAAAATTACCAAACATATTCACTACTTGGTCCTATAAAAACATTTAAATAATTTTATTTTAAAAAACACAAATGCTTATATGAAAAAAGCTAACTACCCGTGGAGCAGTTCAGACAAATATTGCAAGCACATGACGTGAGGCGGGCCTGAAAACGGGCTACATCTAATTTCAGCCCAAACTAGCTTATAAAGGGCTTCAATGGATCCCCAATATCTCGGCCCAAATATTTCTTGCACACGCATAACAAGCCAAACTGAACTCAAGAAATATCTCGTCCGCCCAACTGAAACGGACGGCTAAGATCAGCACTCCATCGGGAAACCCTAGCAGTCCACCCTGCCGCCTCCCTTATACTAGCTCCACCTCTCCCATTCCCCCAAAATCCTTGCCTACTCCTCGCGCCGCCGCCACCACAGCATCCCAGCGCGCCGCCGCCGCCGGAGAAGAGGAGGGAGCCACCGCCAGCAGCCATGGGTCGCGTCCGCACCAAGACCGTGAAGAAGACCTCCAGGCAGGTGATCGAGAAGTACTACTCCCGCATGACCCTCGACTTCCACACCAACAAGAAGGTGCTGGAGGAGGTTTCGATCCTGCCCTCGAAGCGCCTCCGCAACAAGGTGGCCGGCTTCACCACCCACCTGATGCGCCGCATCCAGCGCGGCCCGGTCCGGGGCATCTCCCTCAAGCTGCAGGAGGAGGAGCGCGAGCGCCGCATGGACTTCGTCCCGGAGAAGTCGGCGCTCGAGGTCGACGAGATCCGCGTCGACAAGGAGACCATGGAGATGCTCGCGGCCCTCGGCATGGGCGACCTCCCCGGCGTCGAGCGCCAGGTTGAGACCTCCAGCGCCCCCGCCTTCGGTCGCCCGCAGTACGGTGGTCCCCGCCGCGACCGCGTCTAGGCTTCCCCTCCGCTCGCTGTGGTTGCCTCTCGATCGCATCGCTACTCATAGTTATTATTATGCTTCAGTGTCGAACTTGTTTTAGATCTATGGTTGCTTCTGTGGCGATTAAGTTTTGATCCTATCTGTTATGCTGTAAATTCTGAATTGTTTTGGTATGCGTGTGATGGACATGAGATTTATATTCTCGCTGCAATGAAATCTGAAGCGCCTTTATACATTACAATGAGATGCTACCATCTATGCTCTTTGGTTGCTTGTCTGGTTGAATGTTGTTATATAGGAGTGCTGATAGAAGTTTAGGTACATGGAAATCGTGAATTTGTCTATATGAAATGCATGATTTTAGATATAGAAGAGCATTTCCCTGTTGCTATTAGGCCCGTTTGGGACCATGCGTATTTGTTTTGTTTGATTTCTGTCGTTTATTATTCAGAAATAGATATCTGGATGTAGCTGTTAGATAGGGTCATTAGTGATCTGGGAAATGAATTCTTATCAATCTGGTAATACATCTTCAATGTAATCTGTGTGTTTTGTTTTATAAATCTAAGCATGTTCGCTGCTGTAATGAAAACTAAGTTTAATTGGAATTGATTTTGTTTCTTTCTTGTTAGTATCACAAGAACTCCCCCGATTATATTATGTTCTGGTAATTGTATTTTCACTTCATCTTTGCCTAGTAGTTCCATATTTGTCTGCAATGACTTCTTTTTGTTGCTTTGTTTATGGAATAGGATGTTTAGCTTGTTTTAGTTAGTAGTTTAAATTAATTTGTTGGTCATAAATTCTGGTGAAGAATGAAATCTTCCTTTGGTTATTAGTACCAACACTAAAGGTAGAATTTTCCTTTCATGTAACAATGTCGGCAAAGTTACGATGATAGCAGTGTTTTCTTTTTATAACTGTTTTCTAGGATATGTACTTATGTGCTAGGTGTTTATTTCTTGACAGTGACGATGCTACAGTGTTAACTCAGTCTATTTGTGTTGTGAGCGATGCTTGTCCCATGTTTGTCACTAGGAACGGGGGTTGTATCATTTGGATCTTGTGTTTAGCACTTGGATGCTGCCACCTTTTGTTTTATGCTAGTATTATTCTTGCAGTCTTATTTTTGCTGAAATGCAAGCCTAATTTGCAAATAGCAGCATCGAAGTGAAATCGAGCATGTTATATATCAACAGATTATGTTGGCTCTCGTTTTGAACTTGGTATCCGTCTATCCGATGAAACTCGGAACTGAAGATAAAACACACGATTGGTCTCGTTTTGAACTTGGTATCCGATGAAACATGGAACTGATTGGTCTCGTTTTGAACTTGGAATCCGATGAAACATGGAACTGTAGACAATTTGAAACATGGAACTGTAGACAATTTGAACTTGGTATCCGATGAAACTGGAACCGAAGACAAAACACACGATTGGTCTCGTTCTTTTGAACGTTTTACAGGGCGAGTCGACCAAACTTCAGCTGCTCATATTTTTCTTCAGCTGTAATTGTCTATAACCTGTTTTTATCTTGGTACATACGAAATCTATGTTTGATAATGCTAATCTTTAATTCAAAATAACTTTGCGAGAAAATGGCACGGCTTTTCCTTCACACAGGGCTTCACCAATAATCACAGCACGCGTAGTCTTACACTTCCACTTTGGAGGCTCCTGATTGTATTTCAGAAGCGCATCTTGCGGACTTGCCGAAACGGGGAAGCGGGTTAGGGGCCAATGAGAAATAGTCTTGTCACGCGGACTTGTCACGTGTAGTCTTTGATCTTATCTGTTATTATGTAAATTCTGAAGTGTTTTGGTATGCGTGTGATGGACATCAGATTTATATTCTCGCTGCAATGAAATCTGAAGCGCCTTTATAAATTACAATGAGATGCTACCATCTAGTATGCTCTTTGTTTGCTTGTCTGATTGAATGTTGTTATATAGGAGTGCTGATAGAAGTTTAGGTGCTTGGAAATCATGAATTTGTTTCTACTATATAGCAAATGCATGGTTTTAGAGCTAGTAGGTCATTTCGCCGTTGCTATTAGGCCCATTTGTGACCATGAATATTAGTTTTGTTTGATTTCTGTCGTTTGTTATTCAGAAATAGATATCTGGATGTAGCTGTTAGATAGGGTCATTAGTGATCCGGGTAAATGAATTATTATCAATTTGGCAATACATCTTCAATGGAATCTGTGTTTTGGTTTATAAATCTAAGCATCTTCGCTTAAGCATCTTCACATGCATGGTTTTGGAAGCTGCTATAATGATAACTAAGTTTAATTGGAATTAATTTTGTTGCTTGTTAATATCACAAGAACTCCCGATTATATTATGTTCTGGTAATTGTATTTTCACTTCATCGTTCCGTATTTGTCTGCAATGACTTCTTTTTGTTGCTCTGTTTACGGGATAGTATGCTTAGCTTGTTTTAGTTAGTAGTTTAAACTAACTTGTTGGTCATAAAGTCTAGTAAAGAATGAAATCTTCCTTTGGCTGTTAGTACCAACACTAGAGGTAGAATTTTCCTTGCATGTAACAATGTCGAGTTGATTTGGCATGCAAAGTTACGATGATAGTAGTGTTTTCGTTTTATAACGGTTTTCTAGGATATGTACCTATTTGAATTAGTCATTGTTTTCTAGGATAGGTACTTATTTGAATTAGTCTGTGTTTTCTAGGATATGCACTTGTTTGAATTAGTTAGTGTTTCCTAGGATACGTACTTATGTGAATTAATCAGATTAGAAGATCTTGTTGCTTGCAAATGTGTTAGTCACATTGGTTAGTAAAAAAAAATCTTAGGATTCTCTGGTGATGCATTGTAGAATATTGCTTCTGTTTCATGTATATTGTTCAACTTGTTTGATGCTTTTCATCCATAAATTAAAATTTTTGTGCATTCATTGCTTTTCTTCAACAGGGAAATTTGTGGGGTGTGGGGCTGATGTTCGTAGTAGCTGCTGCCACTATAACCATTGTAAACTGTGTCGAGTTGTAGCTGTTTTACTTTCAGAAGGTGGTAGAGGTTGATTGTGTGTGTATTGTTGGATTATCTGGTTCCTAATTTCATTTGGTACAGGGGCGAGGCCACGTTATGGCCTGTGGGTGCCCAGGCACCCAAAGAAATTTGAAACACCACTGATAAAAATAAATTTTCTCCGTGTTTATAGGTTAAATCTTCATATCTATAAGAGAAAGACACCCCTCTAACTTGCTCTAGCTTCGCCCCTGATTTGGTATGTAGCTGTTGTTTTATGTCATATAATCATATTAGGCCCTCCACAATGTGTGCTTGGAGTGATGCCTGGAATGGAGAGAGAACGTTTGGGCACCACTCTCAACGTTGCAGCCCTAGTACAAAAAACCGAACCGGGTCACCGGTTCGACCGAAAAAACCATGAACCGGTGACCTTAGTTGTTCGGTTCACCTAAAAGATCGGTTAAGCAATTGAACCGTGCAATACGGCCGAACCGGCCGGTTTTTAGAAGAACCAGTGAACCGGTACCGGTTTCCTGGAACCGGGCGGGTCAAAAGCTACGACATAAATTAACCCTCTCCGTCCGTGTGTTTGGCCCATGTGCAGCCCATTGTCCCACGCATGCACGCTGGTGGTGGAGGCCTGCATGAGCATGTTTCTTCGTGACTGATGTCGTGCGAGAGGTGGTGGTGGCCGGCCTGCTCTGACCCCGCATGAATGCTGCTGTAGGGCCCGCGATAGTGGTAGGGCTGTTGATGATATCAGCACTCATTTTATAAATTGCATATCTTTTTATTCTAACTTCCAAAATATATAAACTATATATCATCTCGACCGTTTTGTGTTCAGGTTATCAAGTGTTGACTTTGAATATTTCGTCAAATGTTTGGATGAAAATAAATGTATACGTGACAGCAATCATGTGTATTAAATATTATATTAATAAATAGTGAACCACTGGTCCGATCATTGAACCAATGAACCAGTAGTCTCACCGGTTTGGTCTCGGATTCGGTTTTTTTTTTTTTACTTTGCAGCCCACGGATGCCCGCGCTTAGAAAATGAGGAGCGATGCATGAAGGGACATCGATGCCTGGCTGATTTAAAAACTGGAAAAGAGGAGAGAGATGGTGCTGTGAGAGAGACACAGAGATGAGCAGAGCCCCTGGCTGGTGGCAGCTTTTAAGATTTTTATTGAGTTAGCACCGGAGCTCACACTGTAACCGAGCTAGAGTGACTCTACTTTTTCTCACGTGGGTCCCATTTATTTTTTTGGGCATCACTCACGCTGTGGAGGGCCTTACATAGAAGAATGTTGGAATGTCTGAATTAGTTTGAACCCAACTTTATGAACACTGGCAAACATTTCTTTTTTCAAAGCTTTTTGCATACAGCTTTCAATCGTTGTGCTATGACTAGAATTGTGTTTGCCTTTGAGGATGTTAAATGTGCGTTCAAATATGTTGACATTCCCTTTGAATGCTAGGTGTTTATTTATTGCTAGTGACTATGCTCCCGTGTAAACTCATTCTATTTGTGACGAGCGATGCTTGTGCCATGTTTGTCACTAGGGACGTGAATTGTATCATTTGGATCTTGTGTTATAGCACTTGGATGCTGCCACTGATTTATTTTATGCTAGTATTATTCTTGCGGTCTTATTTTTGCTGAAATGCAAGCCTATTTGCAAATAGTAGCATCGAAGTGAAGTCGAACATGTTATATATCAACAGACCTATGTTGGCTTTCGTTTTGAACTTCTAGAGTGCTATCCGATGAATTAGCATGTTGGGCCCGCAATACGTGACTCAACGGACGAAGGAAAAAGTCACATTTACCTCCCTGAATACAAGACTGAGTTCGCGAAACCACCCTAGACACGAAAACCGGGTGAACTACCTCCCTCAACTTTCAAAACCGTTCACCTTGCCTTCTTACCGTGGTTTTAAGCGGTTTTCAAGGTGATTTTACCTTTTTCAATTGAAAATAAATCTCGTAAATATTTATTAAACCACAAAAAATATCCCTAAGCTTCTAAAAATTATGAGAAAAATTCTAGAGATGGATTGAGATGCAAAAAATCTAAATAAAATATTTAAAACTAGTAAAAATGACTACAAAATTTTCTAAAATTTAAATTTAATTCTAGCAAAATGGAAATATATCCAAAATGTATTCATACTGGCTTCAAGATATGAAGCCAGTATGAATACATTCATCGTAAATGCATTCAACCATCATAAATGTAGATATAGATTTAAATATATATATATATATTATTTGTATATATTTTCTATTTTCCTAGAGCTAAATCTAAATTTTAGAAAATTTTATTGATATTTTCACTAGTTTAAATATTTTATTTAGATTTATTGCGTTCCATTCCATCTCTAAAATTTTTCTCAAAATTTTTAGAAGCTTAGAAATATTTTTTGTGGTTTAATAAATATTTACGAGATTTATTTTCAGTTGAAAAAAGGCAAAACCACCTTGAAAACTGCTTAAAACCACGGTAAGAGACAAAGTGAACGGTTTTGAAAGTTGAGGGAGGTAGTTCACCCGGTTTTCATGTCTTGGATGGTTTCGCGAACTCAGTCTTGTATCCGGGGAGATAAATGTGACTTTTTCCACGGACGAACTCTGGAACTGAAGACACAGACACACGATTGGTCGGCGCCCCCAGTAGAACGCGCGTTCTCTCGCTCTCGCCCCTCTGCCGGTCTGCCCCAGCTTCCCCAGATCCGGCCCTGGGCCGGCCCCTGCTCCTCTAGTTTAGTAGAGTTTTTAAATAACTCCCGGAAAGGGCTGTGCTAAGGTACTCTAATTACATGAATGCTTCCATCATTTATGAACCCACTAATTTATGTGCAACTATTTTTTATGTATTGCAGAACAGGTTCGCTGTGTGTACTGTGAGCATGAAGGGAACATGATTGTACATCCAGCCATGAGAAGCTTCCATGGGCAAGACCAGTTTGACAAGCTGTTTTATTTACCAGACATGAAATTCTACACCAACGACCAGGTCATCACAGATAAAACTGTGGATCAGGTGCATGCGCTGGAAGATGATGCCATCTACCAAAACTGCTGTGGTGATGATGATGACAGCGATAGTGATGCACATTACTGTATAGGTATTAGCTGAGTGGCAAGTGGTGTGGCATAAAACCAGATGGTGTCGTTGACTACCGATTTGTACTTTTGTCTGAAATACTACTCTATATACTCTGTCTGCAAGGCCTACAGGCCTCACATGTAGCCCAGGAACACACAAGTCATACACATACACAGTAATTTTGAACTTTTGGTGCTGCTAATGCTTTACAGTTTTTCAAGTTTTCTTTCCTATTTATGCACAGCCCAAGGTACAATGAGGCCTGCTATGAAGGGCTGAGATATTCTCCTACTTAATGCAGAAAATAATTACTGCAATCAGCGGATCAGCCTATTGTTTCTAACTTTCTAGTACTCTATGCATGCTAGCTCTAAGCCTCTAACTGTAAATTGCATCAACCTCGTCAGTCAGGATTATTCTCTAACAATCTCCCCCTAATCCTTGTATGCTGATTCGGGATTGATGTGGACCATCCAAATCCTAGAACGGAGCTCCTGGAATCTGACTCGCCCATGCCCATCATTTTAATGTCATCAAGGTAAAGATGGTGCTGTTTACTACCAATTCTTGCTTGTGTGTGAAGTCTATTAATTGCCGGCAACATATCAGCAAATGACTAGTCTTAAATCGTGCCTCGCCAATATCTTTACCTCTAGCATCAGCCAAATGATTGACTGGTGCCGATGGATCTCTGATACTAAATTCCCCGCGCGTTGCTGCGGGATATTTTGCATAAATTTATATAATTATTTAATACATTTGTGAAGTTTTTAGCCCTTTGATATGAAGGTAAATTATTCTATAAATTTAACAAACAATATTTTTTTTATGCAAACCAATTAACCGAAGGACTTGTTGATGACCAAAATCAAAAGAAAAAATTTGCTGTGACACATGCCTAAAAACTAAACTACCCTACCCTTGTCATAGTTTGACATCCAAAATCAATATAAATAAATAGCAACACATAATAAACCAAGCTACTGTACATTAACAAAATAATATGTTTTCATATCTCGACTGCTCCGGTCCACATCTTACCATGGGACCCACGCACATTGCTATTCAGCATTATCTACCCTTGGCTCTTGCCGTCCACATCTTCCAGCAGATACGCTTTTCTTGCTCATCTCTCCTTTCTGTCTATCCTCTCCATCTGCTCTCTCTTGCATCTCGCTATAGACTTGCAGGTGCGCAGGTGGGACCGGTGGTGCAGGGCGGCCGTGCAAACAACTTCGGGTGGCCGGAGACCCGACCTGCGGAGCTCGAGCTGGGTGGCTCGGAGGGCCTCATGCGTGGCAGCGGTAGCTCGGTCGGGAGGCCCGCTCGCGCTCTCCTCCGCCGCTCTGCTCCGCCTCGTCAAGTCTCTCACGCCGGCGGCGGGGCTGAGGCCCCACCTCAAGGAAGGGCTCCTCCACGCCGGTGCGCACCTCCCCACGGCGCTGCTCTCCGCGTACGCCGCGCTCGGCATGCCCGGGCCGAGCCTCGTTGCCTGCACCGACGGCCTGCGGAGCTCCCCCGCGCGGCGGCCAGGGCGGGGCGCGGCGGCCGGAGCGGGGCGCGGAGGTCTGGGGAGCTTCCCGCGCGGCGGCCGGGGGTCGGGGCGTGGTCAGCCGGTGGATCCGCCATCGGTGGCCTGCGCCGAGGCCGTCGAGCATGCTCATGAGGTCCGTGGAGGCGCAGGGGGCAGTTTTATGGGGGTGTGAGGTGGCGGCGGTGTGGAGGTGAGGGGGCAGAGAAGATGAGGCGGCGGTGGAGCGGTGGAGGCGAGGGGGCGGCAGCCGGCGGGCTTCGAGGCCCGAGTGGAGAAGGCAGGGAGGCGAGGGGTTGGCGCGGGTGGGGAGGCGAGCGCGACCGGGGGCGGCGGCGGGTCTGTGACGTGGGCCGATGGATGGAGTGGTGGGGCCAGAGCTGACGTGGATAGCCCGAGGGTTCAAAGAATTCCATAGTGGGAGCACAAACATAGTTTTGAATGATGATGATAACAACACCACAAAAGTTACTGTTGTATGATGACAAAAATGGTACTGCAACTAAGGTGGTTGGGCTGGGCACACACGTTGTTTCATTTCCTGAAGCTATATCATTTTTATGCCCTTTATTTTGTCACGATGAATTGTTACTTTTATTTTAGTGTGGTTCAAACAGATGATTTTTTAAGTTTGATTTGCTGCCTTGCTGGCATTGGCTACAAGGGGTGAACTGATCTTTTTCATAAACTGTTGGAGTACATGATTTTTTTAATAACACCAACACAAATTGCCAATGATATTTCCCGGATATTTTACCGTTCAAGGGCATTTCAAGAATGGGCATTAATATCTTTATTCGTGGAATCGTGGGGGCACATTTGTCCTGTTTCTGATGGGAGAGAGCACACCTGTTATTTCCTCTTTCATCCTATGCTATTGCGTCTTTCATCCTTCCTCGCTTCTACCAAACTATCAACTCGTTGAGTATTTTTCATCTGTGAGCTCCAACTCCGGTAGTACCAGTAGTCCAGTACACCTCTTTCACGAGACCCCACAGCAATGCGGCAACAAGACCACGACGGCGACACTCCCAGCAGTCGGCATCGTCACCATGGAGATCGAAAAGGTTCGTGCTGTCCAACTTCTTGCTAGGGATTGATGCGCGTGAGCCGTGAGGGTTTGGCCTAAGGCGCGCGTTTCTTTGGGGTGGAAATTTTTTTTCACCCCGTTTGATCACTAGTTAAGTGTATTAAATAAAATCAGTTTACAAAACTACTTTCACAACTCTGGGTTAATTCGCGAGGCCTTTGACCGTACGATTAGATGATAGTTACTGTAGCATTACTGTAACAAATCATGGGTTAAGTAGGCTCATTAGATTCATTGCGCAAAGTTACACTCATCCTTAAAAAGGTTTTGTAAATAGACTTTATTTAATACTTCATGCATGCAAGATTCCATTGAAATTTTTTTTCCAAAAAGATGTGAAACACGACCAAGATTGGATATTTTTGTGACTTCATGTAGGGAGAGGTTGGGCGTTCCTGTTCTTTACCTGTGTTTTCTCTCGGTGATGTGCAGATTAACATGTAGATCCATATTGCTTAAGAAAAGGAGGGGAGCAATGGTATTTGTTTGACAATACTGTCAATGGTGTGGATAACTCTGCATCTCGCCATCGCCTGTCATGGGGCTGAATGCTCAGCCTTGCAGAGCATGCTCTGTGACTTGCCTTGTTGGTTGATAATGCTTGTTTTGTTGGTCGATAGCCCACTGTTGGCCAATGGCCAAGCCAATGCTAACCAGTTGGCGGTGCAATACTGTCATCAGACCATGACTATCTTTGCCATGGAATGTGGCTTTCTTGTCTGCATTAAGAGAAATTGACTAATTTTAAATTTTCGGCAAAGGCCAAATGTTCCGATGGGCTGCAATGTGCCATTCAAGTATAAGATTTTCTTGGCAAAAGCCAAATGTGCAATGGCACCATAGCGTGCTTTTTTTTCAAAGGCCAAGTGAATGGCGCAGTTAACTATAACTATGAAATTGATGGCGTTGGACACTGTCGATTTAAGCCGTCTCCATGGTGCCCCTGGCCAATGAGCCCGGGCAGCCGCTCAGGCTTGCCGGGCCTTGGGACAGCCACTGAGTGTGGCCACTGGCCAATTCAATACTGAATGTTCTAAACCTTACAGAACATTCTCTGTGAGTTGCCTTGTTGGTTAATAATGCTTTGTTTTGCTGGTTGATAGCCCACTGTTGGCAATGGCCAGGCCAATGCCTACCAGCTGGCGGTGAAATACCGTGATATGACCGTGTCTATCTTTGCCATGTAATGTGGCTTTCTTGTGTGCACTAAGAGACATTGTCTAATTTTCAGTTTTTGGCAAAGGCCAAATGTTCCAATGGCACTGCAATGTGCCATTCAAGTATAAGTTTTTCTTGGCAAAGGCCAAATGTGCAATGGCATCGAAACATGCTTTTTTTTTGGCCAAAGGCCAGGTATGGCCACTGGAAAACTATACAGCACGCGGCACATATTGTCAGCATGTTCTCACCACTACGCTGTGGTTGGGCAACTGAGTGCCCCTTAATCCTCTGTCATGCAGCATGGCTTGCTGGCATGCAATCACCTTTAGGAAAATTGTTAAAACTCATCTGAATTTGGGGGTTTGTCAAAAATAAAATAGATCCCCTACAACTTCTTGTGCTAGCATAACACGGTTCTCTATATGGTTGTCAAATTAGTCCCTTGTAGACTGTTGACGACATGAAATACTGTTTGTGTGTCATTGAGCGTGACATGGTAGATTTTTAGCGTGATTTCTGGCTTCTTTGGGACAATTGAATTTTTCCTGGAACTCCTGTTGTATGCACACTCTAAGAGGAACAACAAAGTGTGTGAGTAGAGAGTGCAAACAATGGAATTTTGGTCATAATAACTGATAGTAGAGATAGAGCTCATGCTGGAATCACCATGCCACGTTAGAAGTCACATAAACAACATGTCATGTGGTCAAATGCGATTAGGCCTTGTTCGGTTAATCCTGATTTGGTAGGAATTGGGGAGGATTGATGGGGATTATTTCCCAGATACTTGTAGGGGAATTAATGCCCCCAGTCCTCTATAATCCCTCCCAATTTGGGATTACCGAACAAGGCCTTAGGGGCGCATTTGACACCAAGGAAGAGATGCCAGTGTTAAGACTAGCAAAAAATGAAGTTGTAGGGGAGTTTTTACAAACCCCCATTTTTGCAGGTTTGTTTTAGCAATTTTCCATTTTTACTAATCTTTGCACGGTCGTCGGTCGATCATTGTCAAGCAATGTTCGGTCTGTCAACCGTGCGTAATCACTCTTGTACTACAGGGCCCTCTACTATGGAATGTGGCTTGCTGGTAAAGATCAGCTTCGATAGTAACCCATTACTTTTTGGTGAACATAACTGTTTGCATAGTTCTTACACAGAGAAGGTAAATGGACTACTTCATGACTATGCATAAGCCTAACATAAGATATGTTATCATTGACTTCTGATTGCTTTTTACCAACACTACCTAACTTTATCTTTTGCAGTATTTGGAAGAAAAATGTTTGGATGTGTGCTCATTAAGTATCTTCATGATGAATTAGGAGTGCCTCACGATTAATATTTTCAGTCAGCTAGAGGTATCAAGTCTTTTCTGTTACACTTTTCTGTATGCAGCTACTCTGAAAGTATAATTCAGAGGGGAACGAGTGCTTGTGGTGACAAGATTTCTAGCACAGGATTTATATTTATCATGCAGAGCATATTCTCGAAGACATTTTTTGGTGATAAATCATGGTTTCACTTGAGTGATAATTCGATGGCTATCCTTTTGGTCTGATATGTCTAGTTCCATTTGGCCTCTCATTAGGTGTTTATATTTGGTGAGTGGAGCTTTAGCTCTCATGGATTATTTATGATCTCAATGATTAAATTGTCCTGATTATTGGAATGATCTTGTTCCCATGGTCAATATTGTTTCTTGATTTGTTAATGACGCACCATATTCCTTTCTTTGGATTTTGTGAGTTCATTTTTCGTATATCTTTTCAGAACTCAGCTTTGGATTCACAACTCTATGTTAGCTGCTTATATTCAGCAGGGCATCGAATACATCCAATCATTTGACTCCGTATATGAGAAATATATGTGATTGTTTTATCCATATATGAGAGGAGTGAAGAAATTGGTGGAAATAAATCTGAACTCACTCCATGGAACTTGCAAGATCTACTGGACAGAATAACATTGTGCATTGCATCATCTCTGGAAGTTGAGACTTGAGAGTGCCATTTGCAATGTGTCATTTGCGATGTGTGATTTTTTTATCTTGATTCTTCAATCTCAATATTACCCTAATGCCGTTAAGCATAAGTGGTTCGAGCCCTGAATGATGGATCTGCATATATAGCAATACTGGGGGGATTCAATTTGTTTAACATGCAATATGCTGATGTGTTTTCTTAGCAGTGGTGTTTATTGTTTTAAACATGCAATCCAGAAAGTTTAAGTGCTTGATGTTTTACCATTTTTCATGGAAGAAGGAACGATGCATACAGTACTGAACATAATGTTGTGCAACAGCATGGTTTAATTGAACCATGTCAAATGCTTAATATTCTGTTTAATGGCTTCTGTAGTAGTTGAGCAGTGTATATCTCAAGAATCTAGATTTAATATTTGATTAGTTTTGCTGAACATAATGTCATGCAGCACCATGGTCATTCGTTGTAAGGTGCCCACACAAAGTTCAGAGCCTTTGGTCCCTTTGATAACTGCAAATTGTCATCACAAAGCTTAGAATTGGCCGCTTCAAGAAAAAGTTCAGAACAAGTTTAATATGATGTACTGAATTTGTTTGGATTATTTATTTGTGGAAAAAGTCTAAATCACCCCCACCTATAGGGTGTGGGATACATCACCCCAATCTATGAAACCGGTTAAATTACCCCGGAACTTTTCAAAACCGGACAAATTACCCCCTAAAGTGGTTTTGGACAGCACGCGGTTTTGCTACAGTAAACCTTTAAAAAATCATAGTAAAATCATAAAAGAAAACGTCTAATTTTGTTGGACTCCACGTGAGTAGATCTATGCAGTGAATATATAATACAGCATGCGCCGCGCCGGCACCGCCCACCGCGCGGGCGTCGGCGAGCTCCGGGAACACGTAGAACGCGTGGATGGCCTCCGGGAACTCCATGAGATCATGACCTTCACGGACTTCCCTTTCCGCAGTCCTGCAGCGGGTCCAGGCCGCCGATTACCACCATCGCCGGCGGGAACGCCTCCGCCAGCTCGGCAGGGGAGGGGAGGAGGCGCCGTCTTGCACGCGGACACCACAGCCGGCGGCCACTGCGGCGCCGACAGCCCAGCCGCGCTCCGGCGATCGGCCTCCAGCGTGCGCCAGGGAGAAACCGCATCCGCATCCACGAGAAGCCTTGCGCCGCAACCGCGTAAGCGGCCCCGCCACCGCCGCCCCACGCTGGCCTGCCTTCCTGCTCCTCACCGGCGCGCGCCGCCCCATCAAGACTCGCCACTAGGCTACCGCTGCCGCGCTGGCCGCCGGCCGCCGCGGGGAGAGGAGGCGTAGGCGGCCTACGGAGGGAAGGGAGGCGCAGGAGGGGAGGTGGCGGGTGCGGAGAGAGAGATGGAGGTGAGGGAGGGAGGAGAGAGAATGACAGGGAAGGCAGGATAAAAATGATATATGGGTCCGGTAGTTGGTATAGGGGATGGTATGAAGTATGGCAGGTGCGGAGAAAACTAGTATAGATTAGAGAATCTCGATGACCAGACTAAACTATTTTGTTTAGGGGATGAAAATAGATTATGAAGAGTGCGAACAGCCTAAGGGGCCAATGAGAAAACCACGGGTAAAATAAATCCGGCCAGCAACATCCTCGCCGGCGGCGGCTGCCGCCTGGTGTCGAACCTCGCCAAGGGCGCCTTTTTTCTCGTCGCTCGTCGGTTTCCCCGTTCTCGGCTCTTCCGATGTGCCCTACGTCATCGGTCGGTGCCGCTGGTTGCGGCGACGACTGCATTCCCGTCTCGCGCGCCGCGTTGCACCGTGTCAATGCCGGCGTCAGCGCTCCCTTGCCGTGTGCTGCATCTCCGTCTACATCAACCTCAACTACCTGGACGCGGCAGCGGTGCTGCCGGCTGCGCAGGTCATCCGCCAACTATCAACGTGTTCTTTTGGCTGGTGGCTGGTGCTGATTTGTTCTGAGAGAAAAGTACCGCTGCCTGGTGGCTGATTTATTCTGAGAGAAAAGTACTGCTGGCCGGTGGCTGATAAGGCAGAAGAACAGGTTGATATATGCTAGCTTCGCCAGTACTATGGATCTATGATGTGATGTCATTCCAGTAGTGTACGTACTCCGGTAAGATTAGTGCTTGTTAGCCCTAAGCTACGTAGTAGATTGTGCGGTCCCATTCTCGCTGTGTTCGTTGCAGCATCAGAACGATTCGCAGCCCTCAATTTCCCAGTGTTTAGTGCTTGGTACTCTTCCTATTCTTAGGAGTGCTTGGCTCTGTTCGTCGAGAAAGATATATTGTTGTTTTCGCAAAAAACGATATACTGTTGGAGTATTCGTGTAATTTTGATGTTTTTTTAGAAGTTACAACACAGTCAACGAACAATATTCGATGTTTTTAGAAGTTACTATACTTGCTGCAATGCTGCATGAGTGCTTCATGTCCTGATACTGTGGTAAAGCTATTTTTCCAGGCGCCTTCCTTGGACTATATGCTATATGGCTCATTTCAAATTTCACGCACAGGCTCTCTTGAGAATTTGGCGACAGCTAGCGGGTCGTCTTTTATTTCGTTCAGATCGTCAGTGGTTGGCTGGCTCGGGCTCTCTTGTTTGCCTTGGCTCCTCGTTCAACGTTCATGTTCTGGCAGAAAAAATTACCGTGGTAATGCCTGCATCTGGAGATCATGTGACCGAGTGATCATCCGCCGATGAGAGAGGGCGGAAGGCGGAGTAGCGCGCCGTGGCAAAAGCCTGCCGCGACGTACTGGCAGCCGGCTCTGTTCCGTAATCACCGGACGGACCGGCAAAGCAATCGCAAAAGCTACTGGCCACCACGATCACGAGCACTCTAGCTGTCACCTGTCAGGTCTACACCCCGCGACAAAACGTCAAAACCCGAACGGGTTCAAACTCCACGTCTCCATGGCACGCACGGGAGAGACACGCACGAGAGCGATCAAATCCCCCGATTAAAACCCTAACAGTTCCGATCTCAGTTCACCACAAACCCAGCCAAGTGAGCGAGCCGCCCACCCACTCCTCTCCTTTCGCCGTGCTTGGTGATTCCGTGTCCGACCGACCGGATGGCGTCTCCGTCGCCGTCGCCGTCGTGGGTCATCCTGGGCAGGGCCCCGCGCGTGTCCGCCGCCGCCGGCGCCGCCCCGGACGTCTCCCTCCCGCTCGCCGAGCCGCCGCGCGTCACCCAGCTCACCGTCGCGCCGACCGTCTTCGCCGCCGACCCGGACCCGCAGGCCAGGATCACCTCCCCGCGCGTCCTCGCCGCCGACCCCGCCGCCGGCCTCTTCCTCGCCGTCGCCCCGCCGTCCGTGTCCGAGCGGCCCCCCACGGAGGCGCGCGTCTACCGCGGCCCCGACGGCGTCGAGCGCACCATCCACGTCGGCCGCATCCCCGACCCGGCCTACTTCGTCCTCGACGTGCCCTCCGCCGCCGCCTCCCGCGTCCCCGGTCCCGACTTCCTCAACGCCACCAGCGTCGGCGTCGTCGCCGCGCCCGCCGGCCGCCGCGGGTTCATGGTCGCCGAGCTCCAGACCATGGTCGGCGGCCGCCAGGCCACGCTGATCTGCTTCTCCTCCGAGACCGGCGAGTGGATCCGGACGCGCGTCGACAACCCCCGCCCCGGATGGATCTGGACCATCGACGACGTCATCTCCCACGACGGCAAGCTCTGGTGGGTCGACCTCTCCATGGGCCTCCTCGCCTGCGACCCCTTCGCTGACCAGCCGGACATGGCCTACGTCCCGCTCCCGAATGGAGGCGGCCACGGCGGGGCTCATCACGGTTGCAGCTACTGCTCCCAGAGAAGGCGCGCCTCCGGCCGCTGCGTGCAGGTGAGCAGCGGCAAGTTCCGTTGCGTCGAGATGAGCTGTACCAGCGAGGGCGGCGCACCCGAGCTCACCATGCACACGCTCGCTGATCCGGAGACAGCTGAGTGGACGCCCGAGCACCGTGTAAGCTTTGCCGAGATCTGGGCCGACGAGAGCTACAAGGCGGCGGGGCTGCCGGAGAAGGCCCCCGTGATCGTCCTCATCCACCCCAAGAACCCCGACATCGTCTACTTCTTCGTAAAGGAAAAGGAGTACCTCTTCGCCGTCAACATGAATACCAAGAAGGTGGTGGAGGGCGGCGCCTCCTCTTGGCCCTATGTTCTCGCGTGGGAGCTGCCGCCCGCGCTAACCGCAGGTATATATTGCAGCTTGACTTCTCCTCTCTGCAATCTGATTTACTTTCAGTGGGCGATTACTTGTATGCGTGATAATAAGTTGTCTTTGTTCCAGCACATGCGCGCTCCAATGCTTAATTTGATTCCATTTGCACACGTAGTTATATATCTTTCTCTAGTGCTAGATGTGTAGATCGAGAGTTGCTCTCTTGAAGATTTCTGTTTATCCGCTTGGTCAACATAGAGCAAGTATATGTCCAATTTTCCTCAACTAGCTGGCCTGGGAACTTTCAAGTTTTGAGTTTCATGGATCTGTATTAAGCTTCATTCATGCGTGTTTGCACCCCTTTGGCTTTATCATTTGGCATATTGTATACATAATGACTATCGATTCATGCACTGCAGAATTGTGTTAGCTACTTGTTTATGAGTTATGCAAGTAATTTTGCTTGAGTGTATTTTGTTAGTTTTCTATTTGCTTTTGCTCTGTAGCATGTGAACTGCTACCTGGGCTTGATAGCTCTTGGTCTTATGTTTGTGCTAGTTTCGATTTGTAGTGTAGTACAATACTTTATCTGTATAATGTAGTTTGATCTGCTGTACGTCTGAGCTCTGTTCATGAGTTGAGTGCTTAACTGTCAGGTTCATTTGTCCAAAAGAACTGAATCTCTTTAAAAGTAAACTTCAAGAGAAAGACATGTTTTACAAGGTTCCTAGCATGAAGACAGATTTTGGTACATAGCTAGAGCTGGCAGAGATGTTTCTCGTTTGTCCACATGAATTTTCCAAAACGGATACTGTCATCTTGTTATCCATAGCAAAGGATTTTACTTTCTCGAAAATCTTGCTTCCCTTTGAGTAGCTTTGCACAATGATTATGCCAGCTTGTATGGTCATGCAGATGTCTGGCCATATGTTAATCAACTTCATCATGAGCCGTTTATCATCTCAAAACTAGGAATTGATTATTGTTATGTCTGGTCCTGTGCAAGTTATTAAATGCATGGTACTAGTTTTTTCTCGTCACATAGTTTGAAGGGTAAGTAGTGTAAGGGATGCATGAAACAATTTGTTTCAGAGTCATGTTGAGAACTTAAATGCAGTCATTTGTGGCCGTAACAAAGGGGGGCGGTTCTTTTTATATCAAAATAAAGTTGACCCTGTATTTTGGCAGTTGTCATTTTTAATCTTTTGACAAACATGTGTTATTCATCGATCTCCTTCCTTTAGGCTTCCCGGCAGATGGACTGAATGAAGAGACGGGCAGCTAGCCAGCCGCCCACCATCTGATTGCAAGCGTCCTCTTGCGTCGTCCAGGTCCAGAAGGCAAGTTAGGAAGATGCTCTGATGATCCATCGATATCGCCATGGTGTTCGCCTTTCAGCCATGATGTTTCTCTCTTTCTGGATTTTTTCCTCAGTTTTCTGCGAGACATTTCAGTAGCTCCTGCTGACTACTGCCGCTGCCTGCTGGCTATGTTGGTTGCAATATGACTCAATGACTGATAGAGTGATAGGCATGGCTGTGGTTTGTGTGTGCGGTGAACCGGTGAACGCTGATGCAACGTTACGTTTCATGAGTAGTTGTAACTTTCAAGTTGCTACATCCCTCGCACTGCTGGGAATCTGGTGATGGTTGAGGTCGAGTACGATGTTGGCTCGGTATATATCCGCGCATGTTGCGTTTTGTTCAGTTATTAGTTGTCGTTCTCCTTTTTTGTGTCTCTATACATAGACGCACATCTTGTCATGAACAATTGTCACACAATCGCTACTTTGTACAGCACCAGCATTCTAACAGATTCAGAAAAATAGATCCATGGTTTTAGTAGTATCATAATAATTCTGATAGCCACGAAATTCTCCGTCCGGTCGAATGGTTACTGCGCACATCACCCTTGCCTAGTTAAGATCGATCGGGCATGCATATCACGTACTTAATTCAAAACAGCAGTTGATAAAAACTCGACCAGCCACTTGATCTTGCTTGGAACATGCTGGTTGTAGCTTTATCTCCAGCCGCTACACCAGATAGCTATGGTTGCACCAGTATGGCCATTGATCAACCTCTTGACTCTTTTCGTCAAGTTATGCTAGGACAATGCCACATTGCCACCGCATAGATTCATTCATCATCGGCAATCTCAAGTGACAGTAGCTGTTCACACTTCAGATGAAAATCACAGTTGTCAATTATCCCTCTGCACCTCTGTTACTCTGTTTTTTCTAGGTAATAATTTTTTTGTCGAGTGACTCAAGTCTGCAGTTAACCAAAGTGTGAAGGCAATCGAAGGCAATAAAACTTTGAACTGGTAAGACTGGCTCCAACAGCTGACCCAAAGGGTGACCTATACCCAAAATGGGTTCCGCATTGTGCATTTGGGTATCGAAATCGCCCTCCAACAGACGACCGATCCACGAGACCCATTTTGGGTCGCCTCCCCAGCGCGACGCAAAGCTGCGTCTCCTCCCCGACGCGACGCATTCTCTGGCGCGCTCTCCTCCCGTCGCGCGCGACCACGAACGCCCCGCTGCTAGTGGGCCCCGCCGCGTGGGCGCCTCCGCGGCTCCGCCTCGCCGAGCTCGCCGTCCATGGAGAGGAGGGAGCAGGACGCTGCCGCGCCCCACCGGATCCGGACGCCGCCGCCGGAGATTGGGAGGGAGGCGGTGAAGGGGAGGGGGAAGGAGGCCGGCCGTGCGCCACCGGATCCGGACGCTGCCGCGCCCCATCGGATCCGGACGCCGCCGCCGGAGATTGGGAGGGAGGCGGTGCAGGGGAGGAGGAAGGACGTACGACGACGGCGGCGCGCTTCGAGTCCCGCCGCGCGGCCTCCTTTTGGGTCCGCTGTTGGAAACGGGAGTTTTGGGTGGTGACTCTTTCGGCCCTGTTTGGAACAGCTTATGGTCAAAATAAGCTGAAACTAAAAGCCAAACGGTAAGTTTTTTAACAGCTTTTTTTCACCACGCTTCTCCCCACCGCCCCGTTTATACTAAAACGAAGAAGCTGGTTCAATTCCGCTTCTTAAATAAGCGCTACTTTCATATTTATACAGCTTATCTGAGAAGCTATTCTCACCACCGCGGTTCCAAACGGGACTTTTGTCCTGCGTGTGACCCAAACGAACAAATGGGTCTCGCATTTAGGCATCGTTTGTTGGAGATAGCCTAAGAGAAAAAAAAACGCTTGCCTCGAAGGCAATCTTGGGTGTACATGTCATTGACATGAGAGCAGTATATTTATCCCCAAGTATGCCACGGCACAGCACATGCATACGTGGGTTTCTTTCAAAAAATAAAGCACATGCATACGTGGGTCCCCCACGGAATACCACGCAAGCACGGCTTCAGCATTCCCGCCGTGAGGAGTACATTGGCCAGCAGGCAAAAATGCGCCTGTGAGAATCCAATGCTCTAGGCCTCCTCTAATGGTAGGAGTCAACGTCTAGCTCTAAGCACTCTAAGAGATAGCTTTTCTAATGATTCAGCTCTTATCACATAGCTCATAACATAAATAATCCCGCACATCATCCTCACATAATCTTGAAATATGTGTATGAGACTATCTCTTGATTAAAAGATGGCTGAAATACGTGTATGAGACTATCTCTTGATCAAGAGATAGCTCTTTACTTTTCCTACTGTTTATGAATTAAAAAATTCTATGAGCTAGCTGTGAGCCAATCACTGGAGGAGGCCTTACGACTTGTCCTGAGACATGTAACTATGTAAGAATCGGTTAAAAAAAAATCTCCTTGACGCCGGGGCACTGACCATCCTAGCTCCGGACGGTCAGTTTTACAGGATTCACAGTTTCACATGGCATTCTCACAAGTCACAAGCCACAAACTTACCGAAAATGGATCGTCAATCTATCGGATCGGAAGGGAAGCTTATTTAATTTTTCTCAGCTCCAATTTTATGCTTCATATTACCTCCTTTCAGTCAATGGCACATGATAGAGCTTTGCTGCCTTCTATATTATTGTTTTTTCTATGCATTCCTCCATGTTAAAATTATGTTGCTGGCATCTCCGGGGCTCTGAATCTAACATTTTTTTTGAACTAAAGATTGTTGCTCAGTAAATTCACCTTTTCAAATTACCTCTTGTTTCAAGTTCCATTGTCTCTACAGTCTAGTACACCACAGCTGTCAATGGAAACCGCACCACAAATACATGGTAGACAGTAGTAGCCAATCTTTGGTTACCAGGTACTCCCTCCGTATCACATTTAGAAGTCGTTTAAGACAAGGTTTTAGTTAAACATTGGGAATATAAATCATGAATAACTTTTAAATCGTTGAGTTTGAAAATATGAAAACTATATGAGTATATTTGTCTTAAAAAATATTTTTATAAAAGTATTCATATATTATTTTTCAATAAATATTTTTTGTAAATATAATAAGTCAAAGTTATATTTTGGAGACTGTGTCGTTGTCCAAAACGACTTCTAAATATGATACCGAGGAAGTATATGTTGCACACAGACAGCAAGGAAAGAACACGAGAGCCTATTTTCATTCTGATGCCACAAGATGTCCAATGGCCAGTGGCTGCCTACGAAGAGTATGTGGAAAAGAATGTGTCGATCGAGAAAATGGAGAATGTACACTCCATTTCTTTGAAATCGTACTCTGTTTTCCTTTTACTAGCCATTTGATTACCTACGTACGTGCATACGTAGACTTTTTACTTTTCCTTTACACAAAGCTTCACCAGCACGCGTACGGAGTAGACGCGTAGTCTCTCTCTTTCGAGGTCGTGTCAACTGTCAAGTCTTGGCGTCCAGTGCATTTGGCAGCAATCAGACAGGCTTGTTGCCGAATGCCGAAACGGGAAAGCGGGGAAGGGACCAGTGAGAAAACCACGAAAGTATAGGGACCTGGGATGAAAAATCCTCCCCAAGCGACTCTACAGTAGCCAGTAGGAGCCTGTAGCAAAGCACACCCGGTGCCTCTCCTCCAACAACCACCGGTCCGCTTGCTCGCCTCTCACCGCACCACCACCTCAGACCTCACCCGCCTCGCTCGCCGCCATGGTCAGCAAGGCCCTCCTCGCGGTGCTCCTCGCCGCCGGCGCCTTCCTCGCCGGCGCGGCCGTCTCCTTCTGCGGCCTCCAGACGGCCATGCTCGCTTCCGCTTCCGGCGGCGGCGGGGACTACTCCTCCTCCTCTGGCGGCAGGCCCGCCGGCTGCGAGCCAGCAGGCTTCCTCCCCGTCTCGTTCGAGGTGATGCACGGCATCGACGCCGCCGTCCTCAGCGTCGTCGCCGCGGCCAGCATCCCGGCCAGAAACTTCATCGCCTCCATGCCCTCCATGGACCAGCGCCCCGTGCGGAACCTCGTCACCGGCAGTGGCGGATGCAGCTATTTGGCAAGGTTTGGCGTCCGCTATACCTAAAACAAATAAAAAATATTAATATATGTATAATATACATACACGTGCATGATATATGTCTGCTTATTAGACAATAACCAATGATCCAACGCTCAAATTTACTTGACTGCTTTGACAGTTTGGTGCATGCTGGACTTGCATAGTTAATAATTGTATTATAAATATTTGACATTTATAAACCCACCACACTTAGAAAATATTCTTGCCTCCGCCAATGGTCACCGGCGCCCTGTACTTCGGCGTGCTCGCCCCTTTCCCCGCCCTCCCGGCGTGCCCACCACCGGCGCCGCCGTCCAGCGCAGGCGCAGGCGCCGGCTCCGCCTCCTCCTCCTCCCCGGCCGGCTGCGGCATCTGCACCCCCTTGGCCCCTTCTCGCACGCCGTGCTGCGCCGCGTCAACGCCGCCTCCGTCGCCATCCTTGCCGTTGCCTGCATCCCCGTCTACGTCAACCTCGCTACCTGGGCGACGCCGGCCACGAGGAAGCATCCGCCGGCGCCCCCCAGGAGTTCCGCCGCCGCGTAAGCCTTCGCCCTCCATGGCGACGTCGTCGTGGCCGGCGGCCGCGCAGGCGCGCAGCCAACTTTGTAAGCTAATTTAGTTAGTTTGGTCGTGTACTGTACTAGTCGAGTCGTGTATTAGTAGGCTCTTATTGCTCTAGTAGTGTGCTCATACTATCATCTGCTCCAGCAGATTGTGCTGATGTGCTCCCGTTATATTATTCTCGCTCTGCTAGTTAATTAGTTGCAGCATCATGTGGATGCACAACCCTTGATTTAATTTCCTAGTGTCTAGTGCTTTGGTACTCTGATCCTAGGAGTATATTTGTGACGTGCGAGAATGAATGTTGGGAGAATCCTTTGTGTTGATTTGGATGGTTCTTTAGAGCAAAAGCAATGGCTGTGGCTGGTGGAGATTGATTCGTTCAATCTCTGAGTGGATTCGATTTGGCTTGATCATGTTTTGTTTTCGGATCCAGTGGTCGGAAACGAGATTGTCACGTATCAGTTCGTCCCAAGGGTTTTTAAGCATGTTTCTCTCAAGTAATCATTGGCGAGATCAGTGACGCTTGGCTTGTCCTGGCCGGATCCATCCATTTGCAGCTGGCAAATGTACACTCTAGCTGCATCTTGAATCACAACTCCGCCCGGCCTCTCACATGTCTGAGCATGGATCGTCATGCATGTTTAATTTGCTGCTTCATTTTATTTCAGCAGAATAGCCAAATTCGTCCTTGAACTTTCACGGAGAGCTCAAAATCGTACCTAAACTATGAAAACAGTCGATTTAGTCTTTCAACTTGCAATTGTTACCTCAATCTCGTCCTCTGGCTGACGTGGACTGCCACCTAGGCTCGCCTCGTCAGCAAAGTCAGCCAGGGTTTGAAGATGAGCATGCAAGCACAAGTAAAATGTCTGTTTTAGGCCGGCCAGGGTGCAGAAATCCAAATCCACCAAACCAACCAAACATTTGTACAAAGTGGTTATATTTCACCAGCGGAACATTTCTAGGGAGAAAAAGGACCAGCAACAAAAACTGAATAATCCAGAGCCCTGCCAAAAGGACCCCCAGTGTCACACCTATCTCATTCCGCATATGGAAAATGAGCATTATTTTGGCACTTCCTGATGTGTAACGAGGCAGTGTTAAATGTCATATTGGGATGAGAATATGCCAGCAAAAACAAACAAATTAAATGCAATTAAAATTTTTAGTTAGATGTCGCTAAACAACTTCCTATGCATCACGTGTTTGATTCATAACTTGGCTTGTGACTTGCATGAAAAGACAACACTGTGCGATATAGGAGAACCTTGATGCCACTAAAACTTTCAATATACGCAATGCAAAACCAAACAGTGAATCAAAAGAATCACACTTGCGGATCAGACCCTGGCCGGCCTAATTGAAATAGGAGGGGGGCAAAACAGACATTTTACTTGTGCTTGCATGGTCATCTTCAAACCCTGGCTGACTTTGCTGACGAGGCGAGCCTAGGTGGCAGTCCACGTCAGCCAGAGGACGAGATTGAGGCAACAATTGCAAGCTGAAAGACTAAATCGACCGTTTTCATAGTTTAGGTATGATTTTGAGCTCTCCGCGAAAGTTCAAGGACGAATTTGGCTATTCTGCCTTTTATTCCATTCATTTTGACCAGTATTCTCTCGACATTCATGTAGTGGCGCAAACGGGAACTTCATGCCGTGCAAATTATGATTTAATTGAGGATGTAATGTATATATATATATATATATATATATATATATATATATATATACATATATATATATACAGGTGCAAATGCGCATAGATAACAAATTTACCATAATGAGTTGTCAACCTGGGACTGTAAATCCAACTTGACCAATCAATGCAATAGAGCTTAATCTCTTCGCGAATGCCCTAAAAGAAAGAGATTGTAAAAGGGGAAATAGTTAAGCAGCATATATATGAAAGCTCACACGGCACGCAAGCAGCTCTAGCTACACGTATAAAGAGAGAGATGGCACCGAAAGCATGCATGCTCTCGAGCTTCCGAGACAATGGAAAGGCAAGCAGTACGCATAGTCTTTGCGAACGCCGCGCACTGAAGCTTCCTCCTATATATCCCGATATCCGTGTCGAACGAACGTGTCTGTCATTGCACAGCTTCATTCATTTCACACGGGCAGTACCTATCTCCTTTGCGAATTGCTTTGCTTGCATCGGAGACCTTCTAATTTGTTCGTGTATAGAGAGGCGTGAGAATAATTGTGCGAGATGTTTTTTTAGTGAGTTTTGTTCCTCTCGCAAGAAAAAAAAGCTAGTGCAAAATTCCCATGTCTTATACGACGCCATTGTCCTTATTAGTTGCATTATTAGCCCGTCTTCCTTTTTTCCCCCTTGAGCTACAGAGTTGGACAGCGGACAGTGAATTGAAGATGCTAGCGTTGCGTACGACTTATGTAGCACCAGTAAAGCAGTAACTATTACCTGATCGAGGCCGGCCCGTCCGTGAGCGACGTTGCACGCATTTGGCGACCTGTAGCGTGGTGAAAAAGGCTATGGCCAAGCATCCTGCATTCCTGCTCCTGCCGAAACGGGCGAGCAAGCGGTGAAGGGGGCAGTGGGAAAACCACACGTCCACACCACACCCTAGGGACCTTCAGCGCAAATAAAAAGGTTTCCTCCGGCTCCGCGTGCTGTGTGTGCTGCTCTACAGAGCACTACGGATTACAGTTATCAAGCCCGGGCATCAACCGCCTGGTCTGCTGCCACCAGCAGCAGCTCACCAGGCTCGCCGCCGCCATGGCCATCAGGGGCCTCCTCGCGCTGCTTCTCACCAGCGTGGTCTGCTTCCTCGTCGGCGTGGCCATCTCCTTCGTCCTGCTGCAGACCTCCGTGCCGCTCCAGTCTGGCCGTGGCGGTGGGTTCGTCCCAAGCCTGTGCTGCCTCGTCTGCCTGGTTGTGCTGTTCGCTCGCCTCATGCGCCGGTGCGGCGCGCGCCGCAGGCGTCTTCGGCCTCGCTGCCGCCCTGCCGGGCACACGGCCAGCCTCCACCTCACCTCCATCGTGTGGATGATGCCGAGGCAGCAGCCGACGCGGCCAAGAAGGCCGGCCAGGAGACAGGAGTGATCGAGGCAGCGCTGCTGCCGGCCTGGCGCACTGGCAGCGCAGTTCATGCTCATCGTGCAAGTAGCTAGGACTAGTACTAGACTAGTAGACTCATCACGTCCAGTGTAATGTGCTCATCAGCTCCAGCTGTCGAGCATGAGAGTAGTACTTGTAGAGCATGAGAGTAGTACTTGTAGAATCAGTCACTCTAGCTAGTGAATTGCATGCATGCGCTCCCATTTTCTCTGTTGCAGGCTTGCAGCATCGCATCGACTCGCTACCAGCCTACAATATTAAAGCCCTAGTGTTTAATAGTCTGCTTTAACTTGCTGCTTCGATACGATGTCCTGTGAGAATATATATGACCAGTAGGGGTAGTAGGGGTGGTAACGGATCATGACCCGTTTGTTCCTTCACAATCTAACTTGGTCCTAACAAAATTTAGTTAATAAACTAGTATTATTTTGGTCCGGTCATAATCCAACCCGATCCTTAAATTTTCTAGTACAAAAGTGTGAGGGCCCTTTACCACCCCTACTACGTACTACACGTACCTGTGTTGATTTGGATATGGCTGGTTGCTAGGTAATTGTCCGAGATTCGTTGCAAGATCATTTGATTAGTTTTGCAGCAGCAGTAGTGCAAAACGACATTGATCACCTGTCGTTACTTCACGCGATTTTAATAAGTTTCTAATAACCATGTAAGTAATTGGTCCGTAACCCATACCCATCCATATATCCATCCACCCATCCATCCATCAGGCAAAGCCGTGCCTGCCACATGCAGCTTCTCACTCACAGCTCATGACCGGCCTCTGTTCCCTATATGCGTTGCGACGTGGGTCGCCACGCTAGCTGCTTGATTTCATTCGTTTCCAGAGCACCTACGTGGCCCTCATCGCCGACGAGGGCGCTCTGATCGAACGTCCTCCGACATCTCCAATCTACAGCACGGCCGTAGGGCGATCGGGCCATCGGCCTAGCTAGCTACGGAGTAGTAGCTAATCCATCCTCCCGATCGCGGGGAGGCAAACAATGCAAATCAATCCCCCACGACCACCCTCTTGCATCTCCGGCGTACTCCTACATTTCACGCGCGGGCGTCTCTATGGCTCGCCACGCGCGCAGGCCCTCCCTACTTCTTTGAGTCTTTTATCTATATGCCATTAAAAAAGTTGTTGGTTACCCGTGTGTTATTAGAAAGTTTGTAGACACCTGTGTGCCATCGACCAAACTTTTTTTATTCGTGTGCCATTCCGTCCACTTTGTGAGCTAACGGTGTCAAACCGATGGGTGAAATGACCATTTTACCCCTTGTGGGCCCCACCAATCTTCTTCCTCTTCCCTTCTCCTTTCTTCCTCCGGCCTGGCGCGCTCCTCTCTCCTCGCGCCACCACCACTGCCGGGGAGGCAGCCAACCAACGCTCGGACAGAAGGGGCGCCGCCACCGCCGCCGGCGCGCGAGGCGGAACTCCGCCCGCGGCGGAGCTCGCCCGCGGCGGCGCGCGAGGGGGAGCTTCACGCCGGCGAGGTCCTCCTGTGGGCGGCGAGCTCCGGTGGTCGAACGGCGGCGAGAAGGGCCGGAGGGGATGCGGCTCGTCATGAGGATGCTCGTGGCGGCATCCACTTGCTCCGGCATTGACCGACGACGCCGGATTTCGAGGAGGACGGCGGTGACTCGGAGCTTCACGCCGGCGACGATGCTCCGGTGACGTGATGGCGACGAGGACCGGCGGAGAAGCTATCATCGCCCACGGCCGCGCAAGGCGGAGCTAGCTGGCCACGCGAGGCGGAGATAAATGCTTCAGGGGTAAAATGGACATTTCCATATGTGGGTCCACGTGTCAGGTCTGCGGAACTGTTAAATCCTCACGGAAGCTGGACGAAATGGCACACAGGTAAAAGAAAGTTCGGTCGATGGCACAGGTGTCTACAAAGTATCCAGTGACACACACGTAATCGACAACTTTCATAATGACATATAGGTAAAAGACTCTACTTCTTTTAGTTTTTTTAATCTGTTGATATATTTATCTTAAAAACATTACTATAAAGTCCTCCACTGAGATTAACCTTAGAGCATTTTTAAAGGACTCCTCCACTGAGAGCATCGTTACGTTGGAAGCTAAGACAGCTACCTTCAAATTTCTCTTGCCATGTAAGTATGGTGCATATAGAAAACAGACGTGTGTACGTGGTTTAAAAAAAGAGAGGTCTTTGTGTTTTGATCAATAGTATATGTACGTACGTTTATTTCACTAGTACGTGTCTTTTACTCTAAAACAATTTATAGCTAGCTAAAACTTCAGTATACGAGGCGTGGGGGCCACGCGTCGCTTCCTGATGGGGAGAGGGCCGGATTGGGGGGGGGAATCCTTCAGGGATGATATATTACATATATGCGTGCTTCAATCCAGAAAGATAGGCCTGAAAATTCCAGTTGTCCTCTGCTGCTCGACTTCGGCAAATCCTTTTCTTTCGTTTACATTCCAAAATGGAAAGTTTAGCATTAGCACGTCCCACACATTATGATTTCATTGCGTGATCGAGGGGGGAGATCGAGATGTGAATTCACACAGATGACAAACGGAGGAAAGTAAGCAACATATATGAAGGCTCCCACACGGGCTGTGTACTGTGTTACGGAGTACTACACCGCAAGGATAAGATGACACATTGACACCAAAAGCATATTAGCAACCTTCCGGAAATGGAAAGACACGCAGTACGGACCGTCGTCCTTTCCCCACCTCTTTCGTCCCAACGCGCAAGATACGCAATGCACCTTCCTAGAAACTTCCCGGTTGACGGTGTTGTCGTCGATGCGCTTCGGCGCCGTTGTTACGATCGGGGACATGCGCGCATCAGGTAGCTAGCTAGAGCAGTATCGTATGGTCACTCATCAACGAGCGATAGCTTTGAAACATCAGTTACATACAATGTTACAAATAGCGGGCTATACAATTTAGCGGAGTACTTCTAAAAAAGCTATAGGAGTTGTAGCGCCGCTATAGCGGAAGCTACAACATTTAGCGGTATGCGCAAAACTATCAAAATTTAGCCATAAACATTACCAATTTTATGATTTTCAGCTCAAATTTCGTAAGTACATGCAAACATTAGTGAATACATAAGAAAATAAGCCGCAATTCACAAGATATATCATAAATCGTACCTCGCTGTTCAGAAATCACAAGTATATAAGTTCATAAGTCAAACATAGTGGTGTTAGCGGAGATAAGCTATTGAAATTAGCGGGGCTATTTCATGATATAGCGGAGTTAGCGGCATTAGCGGTAATATTTGCAATATCGTAGCGGCATTTGTCTCAAAAAGCTATAGCTCTAGCGAAGCTATAGCGGACTATTTGCAACATTGGTTACATACGTTGACAAACTCACTCGCTCCGATCCGATCTTGCTTGGAACTCGCTGGTTGCATTGCAGCCTTATCTCCCGCGCACTGCACATGGTTAGTGCGTCCTAAAATCTTGCGCACTCGTATCGTATGGTCACTCGACCATCAACGTCGCTAGCGAACATTTTGGTGAAGGAAATTAAGGTTCGGTAGGACGATTCCGCTGCATATGTAGATTCATTTCTTGCTCACCTGCAACAATCTCAAGCAAGTGACGAGGCAGGTCTTGGCACTTTCTTTTTTAAACTGTAGAGGAAAATAATGGAGGTGCTCGATCATCAGTTATTCTTCTTAGAGCAACTCCAGCAAGGCTATGCAAATTGAGGCCTTCAAAACTAATTTGCAGGCCCTTCAAATTAGAGCCCAACTCCAGCAACAAATCAACTCAGCCCTCTATTTGGTTGTGGGCCCCATATGTCAGTGAATCAACCCATTTTTGGAGGGGGAATTGGAGGGCCTCTAGGAATGGAGGCTTGGTGGGGAGATTTGGAGGCCTATGCAAAATGCAGGTCCATTTGAAGGCCATGCTGGAGTTGTATTTTTGCTTCAAGCCTCTAAATTTTGGAGTAGAGGCTCATATAGAGGCCCCTGCTGGAGTTGCTCTTATGCGCATCTTTTCCGCTATTTTTCTTTTTTCTAGGTAACAAAATTTCTTGTCGACTAATAATTCGTGTGAAATTAATAAGGCGTGGATGATAAGTGCTGGGCTGAGGCGTTGAGTTGAACCAATCTCTCACTGGGGGTAACCAAAAAGCTTTGCCTTGGAATAAAGCAATAAATTTGAGTGGACATGACATTGACATGAGGGAACACGGAAGTATTTATACCCTATAGACTTTAGCCAGCACCAGCACAGCACATGCCAATGAGATGCATACGTACGTGGGTCCTCTACGGACGTGTAGACCGTCGGACGTCACCCCACGCAAGGCACGTCGGCTTTCGCAGCAGGATCGGATCGAGTACAACGATCAGCACGCGAAATGCGCTGCGCCTGTTTTGTTGGGAAAGAGATACGAAAATAAGAGTAAAATACACTGACTGACGGTCCCTGAACTTGTCTCGCGGTGTCATCTAGGTCTCGAACTCTTAAAATGCATATTTGAGTCACCGAACTTGCTAAATTGTGTTATCTAGGTCCAAAGTTCCAAAAATACCCCTTTGCATGATGAAATGGCTGGCAATTAAGCAGGAAATTTTATACTATTTCTCTAACCAAATCGGTTGTTTCCATCACAATAATTAGAGAACTTATTTGATTGTACCATATCGATAATTATAGATCAAGAGATGGACAAACATAAGTAATATAGGGGTATTTTTAGAATTTTAGACCTAGATGACACAGTTTACCAAGTTTAGGGACTCAAATATGCATTTTGAGAGTTTGGGGACCTAGATGACACATCGGGACAAGTTTGAGGACCGCTGGCGCATTTTACTCCGTAAATAATAACAGAAGATTATACATGTTACTGCATTTGGGGATTATATATTGCACCACAAGCCAAGGGCTCCACAGGAGCTATGGCCATGATATGATTTTCAGTTCTCCACCACCGCCGGATCCAAGAGTGATGCGATCACCGCGTACCGGCCAGTTCTCCACAAGTGCCTTCTCAAAAAAAAAAACTTGTTGCCGGCCGGGGCGTACCAGCTGGCTCCGGAAGGATGCCGGTCATCAGAGGATTCACACATGGCAAGCTCACAACCTTTCCCAAAATGGATAGACGCGTGCAGCACGGACCGTCCTTCATCTCTCGCCGTGCTAACTATGGATGGCAGCGGGTCGGGTACGAGTGGGTAAGGCATTTACCCGCCCGCGAGCATACCCGCGCTGCCCGTCTTTACCCGCCCGCGAGGCTACCCGCGGGCGAAAAATCTTGCCCGCGCCCGCACCCGACGGATATCCGCGGGTAGCGGGTTTGCCCACACCCGCCAGCGACGGGCCGAAGAGCGGCAGGAGCCCAGCCGCGACGGCCTTGTCCCCGAGCCCGACTGGCCGTGCGCCGGTGCGCCGCCGCCACCGAGGTGCGCCGCCGCAAGACCGCGACCGCGCCCGCCGAGCCCGACTCCCCGTGCGCCGGTGCTCTGCCGAGCCGCCGCCGCCGAGGAGCGCGACCGCCGCTAGGGCGTAGATGTTCATCTTCTCCGGCGGGAACCCGGCCTGGCCGCCCCGTCGCGTACCTCCTGCTCGCGTTGCTGGCTGCGTCGGCCACCGCCGCCACGAGCCGACGCCGGAGCCGAAGGACCCCGCCGAGAAGCCCGACGCCGAGGCGTTCGTCGGAAGCGCGCGGGAGAGGTTGGCGAGGTTGGCGGCGAACACGCTGTTGGGCTGGTAGGTCCATCGGACGCTGGTGGAGTTGCAAAGGCAGGAGATGGGGAGAGGACGTCGCCCGGCGCCGGCGCCGGAGAGGACGCGAGATCCAGAGAGAGGGCGCGGGCTGGGGACGGAGAAACGAGAGAGCCAGAGAAGGGGGGCGCGGGCTGGGGAGGCGGCCGGCTGGGATCTGGGTGGTGGGTGGATAAGGTGGGAGTGGCTAGGGTTTGCGTTAATGGGCTTTGGGCCTTTGGTTTTTTGATGGGCCTTCTATTTTAAGCGGGCAGCGGATATATCCGCGGGTGAAAGTTGCCACCCGCTAACTGCCCGCGGGTGGATTTTGGTGCCCGTATCCGCGCCCGCGGGCGGATTTTGCTGTCTGTACCCTTACCCGTCGGGTCGGTATCCGCGGATACCCGCGTCCGCGGGCAAAACTGCCATCCCTAGTGCTAACGAATGTGAATGTGCACAGTGCACCTTCCTCGAAGCTTCCGGGCCTCCGGGGGCGATATGGCTTGCGCTTGCGACCCTGCGTTGCAACATGTATAATAGCGGCAGTGCCATAGGCCATAGCTGCGAAACATTATGTCGTTGAGAAATTAACGAGACGCATTCGATCACGTTTGCAGCATACTGGCTAGGGGTGGTAAAGAACCCTCACTTTTGTACTAGAAATTTTAAGAATCGGGCCGGATTAGAGCCGGGCTAAAATAATACTAGTTTTTGAGCTAAATTTTGTTAGGGCCAAGTTAGATTGTGAAGGAACAAACGAGCCATGATCCGTTACCACCCCTGATACTGGCCTTGTCTCCAGCTCACGGTCAGTTCCACGTTAGGCCTACGCCTACTGGGAAATACAGTATATTGTTGTCATACTACGTACTCCGTAGCTTTTAACACCTTAGTCCATATTTAAGCTATCCATATATCCATTCGTGAACTACTCTGTATTTTTTATCCAAAATATCAACGCACTAATTTTCGTAGCTGCCTTTACAGGGGGGAAAGGGGGCAAACACATACGAATCCACCAGTTGAATATCTCTCTGTGTTTTTTTTGAGAGGAGCGAATTTCTCTCTTTGAAGCCGGAACTGCAAATATGCAATGCCATAGCCTCGAAAGCAAATCATGACGGGTGGTAAAGTAGTTAGTTCATGAGGTAAGTGCATGCAGCTAGTTAGTATAGACTAGAGTAAGTCACCACAATTCTCCAAATAATAACCACCGCCAGCAAAAATCAAATCCGCGCATCGACGAGAATCCAGCGCCGTTCGCGGCGTGCAAATAATGCAGCACGAAATCAATCGATCTACCCTCCCATCTATTGTGCTGGAATGGAAAATTGTCGTGCCGGAGACCGGAGTTGTACGTAGCATCCGTGGGACGAAACAAACCGGCACGGCCGTTTCGTGCTGCGATTCAACAGGGACCAGGGGGAAGCAGACGCGAATCCCTCGCTGTTTTTTGTTAGGAAACGGATAAATCAATTCCCCTCCGCGATTTCTTCTTGAAAAAAAAAGCAGAGAGGAAGGGGAAAGAGATATACGTACTCTCCAACCCTTTGCAAGGTGTGTCCCACAAGCCTAGAACTCTCCACATCCGACGGTCAGGATCACGCTTCGTCAGCAGGAGTCGGGCCTCGACCGTCCAATTGAACCCGCCTCCGCACCAGCCACCAGGGGCACGCACGGGCACAAGCAGGCAAACCACCCAGTTCGATCCCACCTCCGCCGGCCCGGCAAAACCCCCAATCCAATCCCAATCTGATTGATCCCCTTCTTCCTCCCTGCCCTGCCTATATATCCTCATCAATCACCACGAAGATCTCCATCGAGAGATCGATTCCTTCGACCAAAACAATCCTCCCGTTCCGATCGCGCAGCAGCAGCAGCAGCTAGTCGAGGGAGAGATCCGCTTTCCGATCCGCCGCCGGGGGAAGAGCAGAGCGGCGGAGAGATGGCGAGCTTCAAGGTCGCCGACGCCTCCGAGTACCTGGCCATCACCGGCTGGGGCATCGACGACGTCAAGCTCGCGAAGAAGGCGTGGGTCTGGGTCGGCCAGCAGTGCAAGAAGTTCGACATCACCCCCGTCAACTACGAGTTCGAGGTCCACGCCATGAGCTCCGAGAAGCTGCCCTTCATCCTCCCCGCCGTCTTCACCATCGGCCCCAAGATCAGCGAGGACGAGAGCAACAGGGCCTCGCTCCTCCTCTACGCCAAGCTCATCGCGCCGCACGACAAGAACTCGTCCCACGTCCGCGAGCTCGTCAAGGGCGTCATCGAGGGCGAGACGCGCGTGCTCGCCGCGTCCATGACCATGGAGCAGATCTTCCAGGGCACCAAGTCCTTCAAGCAGGCGGTGTTCGAGAACGTCCAGCTCGAGCTCAACCAGTTCGGGCTCTACATCTACAACGCCAACGTCAAGCAGCTCGTCGACGTGCCCGGGCAGGAGTACTTCTCCTACCTCGGCCAGAAGACGCAGCAGGGCGCCGTGAACCAGGCCAAGGTGGACGTCGCCGAGGCGCGGATGCGCGGCGCCGTCGGCGCCAAGGAGCGGGAGGGCACCACGCTGCAGAAGGCGGCCGAGGTGGACGCGCAGACCAAGGTGTTCCGCGTGCGCCAGGAGGCCATCGGGATCAAGGAGCAGGCCAAGGTGGAGGCGGAGGTCAAGGTGTTCGAGAACGAGAGGGAGGCCGTCGTCGCCGCCGCCAAGGCCGACCTCGCCACCAAGAAGGCCGCGTGGGACAGGCAGACCAAGGTGGCCGAGGTCGAGGCGTCCAAGGCCGTCGCCATCCGTGAGGCCGAGCTCCAGATGGAGGTCGAGCGGAAGAACGCGCTGCGCTTCACCGAGAAGCTCAAGGCCGAGCAGCTCAGCAAGGCCACCGTGCAGTACGACACGCAGGTACCGTATGGTCCACGTCCATCGTTCAATTCGCCCTTCCCTTGGTGTAGTAGTAGATGCATTGTTGCAAATTTCAGGTTCGAATCGTGGATGATTTCCTGATCAATTTCAGTAGTACTAGTAGTAGGTGCATTGTTGCAATTTTCAGTTTGCAATCATGGATGATTTCAGTAGTAGTAGTAGGTGTATTGTTGCAATTTTTACTTTGCAATCATGGGTGATTTCGTGATCAATTTCAGTAATACTAGTAGTACATGCATTGTTGCAATTTTCAGTTTGCAATCATGGATGATTTCGTGACCAATTTCAGTAGTAGTAGTTGCCTTGTTGCGATTTTCAGTTTCTAGTCATGGATGATTGTGATCAATTTCAGTTTCGATTCATACGGATCTCATAATCGAAAGCGATCAATTCGCTGGTTGCTCGCAGGTGCAAGAATCGAACGCGGCGTTCTACAACCGCCAGAAGGCCGCAGAGGCGAAGCTGTACGAGCAGCAGAAGGCCGCGGAGGCGCGCAAGGCGCAGGCGGACGCGCAGTTCTTCGAGCAGAAGCTGGCCGAGGACGCCAAGCTCTACGCCAAGCAGAAGGAGGCGGAGTCGCTGGCGACGGTGGGCAAGGCCAAGGCGGACTACGTGGCGTCGATGCTCCAGGCGCTGGGCGGCAACTACCACGCGCTCCGCGACTACCTGATGATCGACGGCGGGCTGTACCAGGAGATGGCGCGCATCAACGCCGGCGCCGTGAACGGCATGCAGCCCAAGATCAGCATCTGGACCAACGGCGGCGCGGACGGCGGGGACATCGCGGCGTCCGGCGGCGGCGTCGGCAGCAGCAGCGGCGCCGCGATGCAGCAGGTGGCCGGGGTGTACAAGATGCTGCCGCCGCTGCTGTCGACCGTGCACGAGCAGACGGGCATGCTGCCGCCGGCGTGGATGGGGGCGCTGCCCAAGGAGGAGGCCAACTGAAGCCGCCGCCGCCGCCGCCGCTTGCCGCGCAACAAAGTAGGTACGGCGAGCGAGTAGTAGTGCCACTGGTTATATCTTGAGTTGTCGTTAGGAAGTCTGGGTTAAGGTGTTATGTGATGACATGATTAGATGCATCATCTATCTGGTATTGTTGAATCGTTAATGGTGGTGAAGTCGGTTTATATATTGGGATACTCTAGTGATTTGGATCGCATCTTCTTGGTGTGTATTTCCGTATGTGTGTTCTGGACGTGCGCCTGCAAGCAAATTACAAGGTGTGGCAAAAGCTGTGTGTTTGTTGCTGCGACTACGACTGCGACCTTGCAGTTGAAGGGCACGCAATGCTGAGGCTTTTCCGTCCCGGGATCAACTAGGTAAAGATAGAAAGGAGTAGCGTTTTTACTTCTCCCAAGACTCCAAGAGGCGAAGCGTTTTTACTTCGACTCGGCAGGTGAAAGTGTGAGGGATAGGGGTAGGCACGTGGATGCGTGTTGCATGAACTGTACTACTGGAGAGCGTGAGTCGCTGTCAAAAAAAGAAAGAAAGGGGCACAGCTCGTTGAACGAGTGACAACGCTAGGGGCGATCCCTCCGGCCCGATGACGTTTATTTGGGTCAGGGGCTTCTTTTAGTTGTTTTGCCTTGTTTAACCGTACAGTCGAACCAACCGTGTCCTAAAAAAAACAAAAAAACTGTTGAACCGGGGCCATACTGGCCAGACAGTCTCTTGTGCAAATGCCTTTTTTTTTTTACTTGTGCAATTGCCTTTTTTTTACTTGTGCAATTGCCTTTGTGAGTGTCCAGATTTATCTGGAAACCTTGCCCTGCAGCGAATTCTTTTGTCTTTAGACCAACACGATTTTGGTCAAAATTTAGACCCTAACATTGTAACCATGAGCCCCGATGCATACACCTCGCCGCGTACATGGTTAAAATATGCAAAGAACCCGTTCAAAGGAACCAGAAATCTTTTTTTTTTCACGACCACCATCACATTTTTCACTAAGAGGAAAGATCTTACAATTTTTAGCCATGAACAAGAAAGGGGAGGTTTAAGGAAGAAGATGACTCTGCTTTCATTAGTTGGACCAATTCAGCTGAAGTTTGAGCACCCCACCATACACACACATTTTTCATTGTTGGCTTCGCCCTTGTGCATCCGTGAAACTCGAGAAGCACATTGTACTCTTATGGTCAACTAGTGTACGTAGTTTAAGTTGCTCGGTCTCTCGCCGGCTGTGACCGTTGACCGTTTTCCCCAAACTAAAAGCGCTCGAGCTCACATATGTCGCGCGCTACATTTCTAATTTCTTAAGGGATAGTTCGATGCCACCACATTTACGCACATGCATTGCATCATTCGCAGTTCAAACATGATCGAGCAAAGTGCAGTCGATCGTCTACAAAGACGATGAGACAGACAAACGCCCAGGAACAGATCGACTATAGAGATGGATTGGAGTGGAGAACGAAGCAATATCATCGGCGACAGACGAAGATACATTCTGGTCTGGCCATATGTAACGTTTGCGTCGACGACTTAGACCGCGAGCCACCTGACCCACAGGCGATCAGTCGAAGCCTTCGCCTTTCCCCTGCTTTCACACACACCGAGCAAGGGAGGAAGACGATCAGTGGGGATTTCATTTGTATGTTTCCAAGAATGCCAAGTAGACAATTAATTTGTAGATGAAATGATCCATATAATGCAAAGTTTCATTTTAGTGTTTCATAGGCTAATTCATTTTAGTGTAACAGAGTTTCATCTAGATGAAACTCATTTCATCTCTCTCCTCATTAACGTTTTGCCACGTCATCTAAAATGCTGACTTGACATCCTATTTAATATGCATGAAACCCAAAAAACCTTGCCCTGGAATGGCCTAATGGATCGGAGTTTTTAGCTTAGCTGAACTGGTGAAGTGAAGTCGGTCTTTGATTGGACGCAAATGCGTTGGGATCTTCATCCTGTTCTGGGGAAAGGAATTTATCTCTTTCCATTCCCTTTCTGTTTTTATTTGTTTGCAAATTGGTCCCTGTTGAAGTGCAGCACGAAACAGCCGTAGCATGCAGTTTCTTTCGTGTGCAAGGATATGATAGCTCCGGTACTGACACTTTTCCAGCACTATATAGATGGAAGAAGGTAAACGATTGATTTCATGCTGCATTTCCACGCCATGTTCCCATCGACGGGCGGATTTGATTTTGTCTAGCGGTGGTGTTTGGAGAATTGGAGGCGCGGCGGCGTCCGGATTCTTGCTGGGGGTTTACAATGGTTGGCTTGTCCCTCCCACACATGTACGTGGTGTATGGTGACGTACTCCAGTGTGTAGTCTATAGGCTACATTGTACTTCCCTCGTGGACTACTTTACCACCCAGATGATTTGCTTTCGAGGTGCAGCATTGCATTTGCAGTTCAGACTTCAAAGTGAGAAATTTGCTCCTACACATACAAAAAAAGTGATTTCGTGCCGCATTTTTGGCACGCTGTAAACGCGTTGGGCACGAGCCTATGTCCTTGCTCTAGTTTGTTTGGAGTTTCCACACAAACTAAATATGACAATTTATTGAATGACATCATACTTCAAGCGCTCCTTTTTATTTCGCTGACAGTATGTACAAGGGCTTTTGCTGGATCATCTTCCTAGTGAGGCTCTGACCATCACATTTAAATTTCCTCAAACTTATGGTTCTCCTTAAAACAACTCTACCTGTTTGTAAAACCATTAGCATAGTATTAGCAAGTATCATCACAACGAAGAACAGGAACTGATGATAACCTTCACTAGGATCCAAACTTGGCGCGCGCGAAGTACTCAATAATCGTGGTCAGCGGGTACGTGAAGTAGCGAAGCGACCGCACACACCGGCTCGCCGTGGCCCAGCAAAAATATGCATACTCCGTATATTACATTGCCTTTATTTTCGCAAGATTACAATCACATTCGGCACGCAAATGAAGCTCACTGGTCTCTTTACGGCATACAAGCGAGTGTAGCTCTGCTTGACCACTACATGTCAACTTACAACCAAAATACTTCTAGCGTTTAACCATCCCAAATTTGTTTCTTGGTGCAATCAAAACTTTCTTGCCGTTGCTTTGGACATCCATAACTCATTTTGCATATATATCCTAACTACGTAGGGAAGTCTTCTATGGGTATGAAGGTCTAATTTAATATATCCTAGCTGGTCTGCTCTATGTGGTAAGGGCTTTTCTAATCTCAATATTTACCTATTTTCCAACGTTATCAATAATGATTCTAGCTCTTTAAATAGGAGGGAGAGGATATCAAGGTTCATTGCACACCTCTTGCATAGCTACCAATAAACCTCAGTTGTCGATGTAAGTAGTGTGTGGCCGTGTTGAGGTCCCAATCCAACCGGCCAGTGAGTGTGGTTGAGCGGTAACCCGTGTTGATGTCTCAATCCAACCGGGTGAGTTGTTGTTGTTTTTTTTGTTTCTTTTTTGGTTTCCTGCCTATGGCCTTCCAGGGCCGTAGTCTTGTATTTTCTGCTATATTAATAGAAACGCACTCGTCGAGTGTTGTTCGTTCAAAAAAAAATAAACCTCAGTTGTAAAGGCAAAGGTCCGATATGAGGAGCAATACCAACAACATATCGATGGACCTGATGAACATGTTCTTGTTCACTCTTCTCTTTGGATCTCTAGCATTGACTGCACACGGTAAGGTTCTTGTCATTAAATCTGTTGTATAAAACTAAGTGCATATGAGTATCACGTATATTGATGAACACACAAATATGTAGGTGGTCGTCCCCAATTACCAAATGCTAGCAAATTTACCGCTATCAGTGCCAAATCGAAATCATTAGACGAGAGCAAGGTGACCATTATAGGTTGCATTGTGGGCTTGTGCGATTATTTCGGACATGGCTTGCAAGAGTGCTATTGCTGCCCGAACGGAGGCAAGAAAGAGTACTGCCACCAAACAATGGCAGAGTGCAGGCAGAATTGCGCGTTGTGCAGTCCCAAATGCTAGCTGCAACCATCTGATCAATCGATGACGGAAGACGAGCCTATGAACGCGACACTGAATGCTGCTTATAAGTTATGATGCAAATAAGCCATTGTGTGATCCAAAAATCAATATACTATAATATATCTGACTTTTCTCTTGCATTTTTAACTTACGATGGTCTGCTATCTATGCATCTTTTTCTTTCGGAATTCCTTGTTGGCAATCCTTGATCGGAATGTCTTGCCCCAAATTTGATCTTTGTTGGAAAACAAGAGAATGATAGGAATACCTTAGTCCTTTGAGAGAATGCTTCAGGGAAACACGCCAAAAAAAGAGAGAGAGAAAATCAAACCGTCCGCAGGGTCTTTCTCGTTCTCAACCGCCGCTTCTCGGGCCGCCTCTTGGAGCGGATGTGCGGCCTCGACGCAGGGACAGGCTTTCGCTGCGGCACGATCCAGCGTCCCCGGCCTGCAGTGGTCCCTGTGCGGGCCATTCTGGCGCCGCAGGCCCATCCTCCGCGCCGTCGCGAGGGTCGCCCTCCGTCGGGGAATAACCGAGGATCATGGCCGTCGCGAGCGTCGCATCCACGTGAGGAAGAACGCGATCGTGATTAATATTTGGAGTGAAAAGACCGTTTTGCCCTTAATTATTCCTTAATTAAGTGGAACTAGGGGTGAATATCGAGCTGGCTTGGCTTGATTTGGCTTAGCTCGAGCTAGCTTATTAAGATAACAAGCTGGCTCGGCTCGGCTCATTATCTCAACGAGCTACAAGTCCGGCTTAGCTCGGCTTGTTTGCTAGCTTGAGCTGGCTTGTTTAGCTCATGAGCTAGCTCGATAAAAAATAAGTGTAAGGTAAAATTAAAGTAAAAAAAATCTAAGATCTGTAAATTAGACATAGTAGCATAGTATTGAAAGGGAGTATAATCAATACACCACTAAATCTTTCAAATTTTCAAATTTATAAATCATAAACCATTAATTGTATCGTATCAGCCCCCAGATTACTCTCACAGGAGAAATAGAAGCAAAGAAAAAAGAGTACTCAAGAAAATAATTGAAAAATCATATATTTTATATACTCTTGAATTGAGGAATTGCTAGATGAGTCTAATGTTGCATATTTTCTATTAGACTCGGGCAGAATACCTTAGGTTGTTGCGGCTCGTTTTGGCTTGCGAGCAGCTCGCGAGCCAGCTCGAGCTGGCTCATTATACTACCAAGCTAAAACTTTGGCTCAACTCGTTATAATTTTCCAACGAGTCGAGCCGAGCCGAGCCACTACCGAGCCGAGTCGAGCGAGTTAACGAGTCACGAGTTTTTTGTCCAGCCCTAAGCGGAACAATATGTTTATCAGTGTTTTTAATCAACGGCTTCGATAATTTCTGGACGTTGGAACCAACTGTTCCATACAAGCACCCGAACAGGCCTCCGGAATATTAGTATCTAGACAATATATAATGCGCTAATACATGTATATGGTATATCAGTATATACACCTTTTAGATCATGTTCGTTTAATCCCTCCGAGGGATTGGAGGGGATTGAGTGGACTAATCACCTACAAGTCAGTTGGAAACTTATGTCCCTTAATCCTTCTTAATCCTTTCCATCTCGGGAATAACCGAGCAAAGCCTTAATGCATGGTTTTGCTTTACTGTCAACTCTTGTTCAAATGCATATTTGTTTCCATCGTGTTTTGCACCTTGTTTCACGATTTCCTTTTCGCACGAAATAATCAACTAAAGTACATCTCAAGACACGAATAGGTGTGCCATTTCCTATGGGTCAAAGTTCTTTGACTTTTTCCTTTGATTTTATTTTGACAAAATGTTCTTCCATTTCAAGCGTGATACAGCATAATAATTTTAGTAGTTAACCCAAAAGATGGGGAAATAGTACAGAATCTAAACCAAGATCCAAACTTTGGGAGAACCGGATGGATATCTGTGAAAGACTAGTTAAATATCCTTGCGTTTTGCTAATAAAAAAGTCTTTATTGCCCATTTTTCTTAAAACAATCATAGCAATGCCTAATTTTTCACCTTTGAATAAGATATTTGTTTTATATAAAATTCAGCACTCTTGATAAAATGCATGAAACGGTACAAATTTGAAAAGTCCGTAGCCAATATAGATCTTTTTTCTAGATTGTCTGGTGATGACACAGTGCATTCTATTGACATATCTAGCCTCGTCATTGTACGTCGTAAAATTTTCACCAGCAAACTAAATATGGCAATTTATTGAATAATATCATACTTCAAGCGCCCCTTTTTATTTCGCTGATAGTATGTACAAGGGCTTTTGCTGGATCATCTTCCTTGTGAGGCTCCGACCACCACATTCAGAGCAGGTATAATAACGTCTACTCAACAGGTGAAATAGAACTCCACGTCAACATAATTTGAGCTGGAGGGGAAATAATTGGAGAGAGAGAGCCAAGCCGGCTGTTGGTGAAACGTCGGGGTGAGACACAAAAAAACCGAGAAAAAAGCATCTGCTTTTAGCTCTCACCCAATGACTATGCAGCATTGATTAATTATCTATTCAATCCAGCTATTCTAACAGCCAACTTAATAGCTAACCTATTATACAAGCTGGCTATATGCTTATCTCTCGATGACATGGCAGCAGTACTCAGCCATCAGCTGGCTAAATTATTAGCCATGCCCTTAAATTTCCTCAAACTTATAGTTCTCCTTGATACAAGGCTACCTGTCTCTAAAACCACTGACATAACCGATAACTTCCACCAGGATCCAAACTTGGCGCGCGCGAAGTACTCACTCGTAGTAGTCAGCGGGTACGTGAAGTGGCGAAGCGCACGACCGCACGTCCGCACACACTGGCTCGCCGTCGCCCAGCAAATAGTATGCATATATTACTTTATCTTTATTTTGGCAAGATTACAAATTTACAATCACATAACGGCACGTAAAAGAAGTTCACTGGTTTATTTACGGCATACAAACAAGCGATGGCATAACCCACACACAACTAATGACAGAGGCGAGATCTTTGGTTCAGCTCTGCTAGCAAACTCACCTGGCAAAAACAAAGCTTCACACACTGCACCCAACCGAACAGCTCATCAGGTAGACGTCGAGGGCCCGCCCGTCAGAGTGCCCATCCACGCTGGCGGCAGCATCCCGGTCTGCTCGTGCACGGTCGTCAGCAGCGGCGGCAGCATCTTGTACACACCCGCCATCTCCTTCATCGCGCCGCCGCCGCCGGCGTCGCCCTCTCCGCCGGCGCCGCTGCTCCACACGCTGATCTTGGGCTCCAGCCCCCGTATGGCGTCGGCGTTGATCCGCGCCATCTCCTGGTACATGCCCGAGCTGATCATCAGGTAGTCCCGCAGCGCGCCGTAGCTGCCGCCCAGCGCGCCCAGCATGGACGAGAGGTACGCGCTCTGGGCCTCTCCCATGGCCGCCAGCCCCTCGGCCTCCTTCTTCTTCGCGTACAGCTCCGCCTCCGCCTCCCGCTGCCGCGCGAAGAACGCCGCCTCCGCCGCCGCCCGCCGCGCCTCCGCCTCCTTCTCCTGCTCGAACAGCCGCGCCTCCGCCGCCTTCTGCCGGTTGTACAGCTCCCAGTTGGCCTGCTGCACCTTCATCTCGTAGTCCACGACGGCCTTGCTGAGGTGCTCGGCCTTGAGCTTCTCCGTCTGCCTGGCGGCGTTCCGGCGCTCCACCTCCACCTGCAGCTCGGCGTCGCGGATGGCCACGGCCTTCGCCGCCTCCACCTCGGCCACCCGCGCCTGCTGCTCCCACCCGGCCTTCTTCATGGCGAGCCCGGCGTTGGCCTCCGCGACCTCCGCCTCCCTCTCGTTCTCGAACACCTTCACCTCGGCCTTGACCCTGGCCTCCTCCTTGGCGCCGTCCCCCTGCCGCTTCACCGTGTACACCCTGGTCTCGGCGTCCACCTTGGCGGCGTTCTGCCGCGTCATCCCCTCGCGCTCCTTGGCGCCGACCTCCCCCTTCATCCGGGCCTCGGCCACCTCCACCCGGGCCTGGTTCACGGCCTCCTGCTGCGTCTTCTGGCCCAGGTACGAGAAGTACTCGTGCCCGGGCACGTCCACCAGCTGCTTCACGTTGGCGTTGTAGATGACGAGGCCGAACTGGTTGAGCTCCAGCTGCACGTTCTCGAACACGGCCTGCTTGAAGGACTTGGTGCCGCGGAAGATCTCCTCCATGGTCATGGACGCCGCCAGCACGCGGGTCTCGCCCTCGATCACGCCCTTGACGAGCTCGTTCACGTGCGTGGAGAGCTTGTCGTGGGGGGAGATGAGCTTGGCGTAGCGGAGGAGGCACGCGTCGTCGTCGGAGCGCGGGCCGATGGTGAACACGGCGGGGAGGATGAAGGGGAGCTTCTCGGCGCTCATGGCCTGCACCTCGAAGGTGTAGTTCACCGGGGAGATGTCGAAGCGCGTGCAACGCTGCCCGGGAGCGATCCATGCCTTCTTCGCGAGCTTCACGTCGTCGATGCCGTACCCAGTGATCGCCAGGTACTCCGATGGGCTCGCGATCCGGTAGACGAACCCCATTGTTCTAAGTACGGTGTGCACGAAGAAGCAGGATTTTGTGAGTTGGATGCAGGGCAACCGCCAACCGGTCTGGGACATATATATATCGAACGAGAGATGCAAATTAAACTATAATGTTATTTCCAAGGCAGCCTAGGCGCACACCGTAACGAATCAAACGATGTACCACACGACGCTTTCCAAGGTACCATTTTCCTCGCTATTGATCTGATGTTATTTATTTGAAAATATACCAAATTTGTTGGGCATGGCTCACAACTCACATCCTGACCCTCTCAGCCGCCGTAGCATTAATTTTTTGTTGAGTAAACTAACTGTCCTCCAAACTTATTTCATGGTGTCACCTGAATCCTTAAACTGTTAGTAATTTGTAGATATCTGGATTTGTTAGTTTTGTCACAATTCAAATATCATAATTAGCACATACGGAGTATATGCTTGCCTATGTGACGTATGGCCACATGTCTCCACCCTTCAATGGCCAACTTGGAGCTCACGTCTGGACGCCAAGAGAGAATGGTGATGATGTTAGGGGATGACATGCATGCGGGTCATCTAAAATGGAACTTTTTGCGGTAGGTATACAAACAATGAAACGGAAAAGACTAGGTGATATGGATGCTGAGTAGGCAAATCGACACTGAAGAGTGGTTTGTACCTTGAATGAACCACTTAATTAATATATATGACTGGAAACCCAAATATATAAATTAAATAATTTAGATATGTATAACACTCTGAAACAAGTTTAGAAACCATCTATATATTTTCCTTTTTTTAACGAACGCATAGTAGGAACTAAGTTTTGGCTGGGAGCCACCCTTAAAAACTCGAGAATTGTAGGAAGAGTTCTATACATTGGTCCATGCAACGGCTAAAATATTAATTAATGTTTGTTTTCTAAAAAAAGCGAAGATCCGAAGCATGCAACATGTATTAATAATTATGGGAGGAATTGTAAGATATCCGTTATAGCTAGAATATTCCAAGAATGTAGTGGTTGAGTTGGGTGAAGTTGTAATTCGCGAGTGTTGGTCGCCCGGAATTTGAGTGTCTATTTTTCTTTCTTGTTTTCGTTTTGTATGAAGTGTTTGTTTTATGTCGTGTGATTTAAGCATGAATTTGTTGCAGACGTTTTAGTCTAAAATAAAAAACCTGATACTTAGTGCTTCTGTATAGAAATTCATAAGCAATGTCTATTTGATTGTTTCTCTCAATTCTAACGTCAACGTGTTTTCGATAGGATCGGATCGATGAGTCATTCCCGACCACTTCCATGCAATTGCTACAGTTCGTAGGCTACCACTACAAGAAAGATCAGCATCTCTGGCAAGTCGTGCCCGCGCCTACATATTGATTTCGGACAGCCGATAAATGAGACCAGCCGCCAACAATCCCCGAAAGTTCACTGGACCTTTCCAAGTGCTTCTCGTTGCAATCGCTCGCTCGTACCTCGTAGAATTAAGTCTACGTGTAGGTGAGCATGTCAATTGAGACGATTGATCCAATGCTCAATGAAGCAGCCGTACACGCCCGTACCGTTCGGCAAATTCCATGCACGACTAACCAGTAATTCGGCAAGTTGTATGCTTGCCTCGTCACAACCGATATATGCCTCTCTCTCTCTCTCTCTCTCTCTCTCTCTCTCTCTCTCTGTGTATGTGTGTGCAGGGAACACACGATGAATAAGAGGCTGTTTGGATTGGCTAAAACTACAGTGCTAAATTAAGCACCCATCAGCACTTCTCCTCTGTCTAATACTTTTTTTATCTTTTTTATCTTGACTAAAGTTTAGTACCATCTATTAGCACTTCTGTTTAGATGGGCTAGTGCTAAAATTTAGCACAAATTTTATACATTAGCACTTAGATCCAAACAGGTCCTAATATTGAACGAGGGAGAGAGGGAAAACCAAACCATCACGTCTTGATCGTAAGCCGGAGAACTCGCGCGGGGCGCACATGGTATTCAACATCTCTGCTCTCTTCTCATGTATCCTGCTTATATAGAAAATCTGTAAAAAAAGTAAATTATGTCTGTTCTTTGAGAACTACAATTTTTTTTTTGCGAAAGACTAATATAGATACAAGCACTCATGACGCATGCACACTCACCCTTATGAATACACGCACGCAAACACCACTCTATGAGCACCTTCGAGAGACTGGACTAGCAGATATCGAAATTGACAAAGTCAACACAGACGTCTCGTCGACGAACACATTGCCTATCACTGAAGCGCCGGTTAAATCATAAAACAAATCTAAAAAATATGACATCAATACTAAATATTCTAAAATAAATTAAAAATACGATAACAATGCTGAGTCGAAAACTTACCGCACAACCGTACCAACTAACCAACGATTGGTTGGCAACTACAACGTCTATTTGATGTGTTCGATGAGTCATTATTCCTCAATGGGATTTCTACGAAGCTACTAGCAAAAGCTTTGAGTGGTGCGCCTGCAAATTGACTTTCCACGCGGACAAGAGGCGTGGCCCCGTTCGCTTAACCTTTTCTTGTACTCGACCGACGTCTTGTTCCAATCGCTCGTAGAAAATCCATGAAGGATAAGTATGCGTACGTGTCGAATTACTATTTCTTTTAGACCATATATCCATCAAATTCCACACATCCAAATCAAGAAATCACTCGGCAAATTCCATTCAATCTGCTGGAAGAAATAACATGATGGTTGCTTGGTATATATCGGCCGTCCCCCAGTGCCAAAATAGCTACACCTCTTTGCAATGATTGCAATGTTCAATGCAAGCGACGTGTGCATTGGCTGATCCATGAAATTTTATGCCCATACATATCGTCAACACATGTGCATACCTCTATCTTTTCCAGGGAGGAGAACCCATGCATGAGGCGAGGAATGAACATTGAAAGAGGAAAAACATGTCTTTTCCTGATCGCAGAAAAGCTAAGCTCATGGTATTTCACTTCGCAGTCGCAGACTCGCAGGTGGATGTGGATCACGTAGTGCGTGGATTTGATCGATCTATACATCCGTCCGATCGCGCGATGGCATTGGGCGTCCAGCGTCCACAACGATGATGTGGAGACCGCTGACTTGCAGTCATATATTGAGGCATGCAATGAATTTACTTGATCACGGGCAGTATTTTGGTCCAAACTATAAGTCTAGACCTAGATCTAGCGTACGTCTAGACTCTAGATATATAAAGCAAAAAGTTATTTATCTAAAAAGTCAAAAATAATTTATAATTAAGGATGGAAGGATCGGAGCAATATATAAAAGTATATATAGTGTGCAAAATTCAGCCGAAATAAGATATTGTACAAAATCGGCATTGTAACGCAATTTTGAAACTTCCACATCTTATTCATCAGAAGAGAAATCGCGTATGGAAGCTAGAGTTTATATATAGTACTTTGTAAAGCACTATAGTTATATTTGACTACCACGCCTGTACCCGGCTACCCGCACGTTAGGGCGTTATTACGCGCCCCAATTCCGGTCAGGAGAGAAATTGCGACGAGGCAGACGTGAGAGAAGGAATCAGATGAAGAGTCATATGGAGTACGCACCCACGAGAGGCCTGATCGAAGGTCAAAGTTGTTTTTTTCTTGAACAACAAAAGTCAGAGTTAGTTGCCCGCATGGTATGTTCTAGGCTTTTTAGCATAAACAATGCGGCTGTACGCATTCAGAACTCGGTAAATGAGTTAATTAGTTCTATCCTTTTTTTTGTCATACACACAGCTAGAATTTGCCTATAAACATAAACAACATATTAACCATAGGTTTTTACATAATCTACGTATATATAATAAATCTATTAATGTAGAAAATCATCTAATTATTATCAGCGTTAGCGGAAGCCATAGCAGACGCTCCAGCCAAAAAGAAAGTAGTCATACTTGTTGGTGCAATAATTTCAGCCAGTAGCGGCACCCCTCCGGGCGCCAACAGCACTGCCCCGGATGAGGGCAAGAATTTCTCCCCTCCGGCACCGTTAGCAACCAAATTAAGGTGGCTAATGACGTAATTAGTGAATAGCCACCCCTCATATGTAAACTTATTTGGAACCACCGATTATTGCCCAACTTATGATTATTTACCTTAATCACAAGCTAACTATATTTAGGAGGTTTAAATGTTTTCCTAATACGTTGGTTTCTTTGACGGGAAGATCACTTTTCCAACAATTTGTTCATACAAACATCCGATGGATCGGAGTAATTACATGATGTCATGACAACCTATGGTATTGAGTCTACTAAAAAGGTTAGCTGGAGCACGGAGCCGTCTCGTGCCATCGATCAGGACGGAACACGCTCTCGCGGCGCACGATAGGGTCGAAATTCTTGTCACCTTCACTTCTTGCCGCCAAGCTGTAAATGATTTGGATCGCCCTCGTCCAAGGGTCGTACCAGCCCAATGACCACCCGGTGCTTAGCAGACGCGATAGCCATTCGGATCGACGGCCAACGACGGCACCAACGAGTCACACGAGTACTCCGGCGAGTGCTTGCCGAGGTCTATACTGTACGCCATGGACCAGCATGAGCTGCCACCGTAGCTCCTCATCGTCCATATCACCACCGTGTTGGAGCCCCGGCCCGTGCGCGCGCACGGCGGCGAGCACGCCCCGGAGCTCGAGGAGGGACACCAGCTGCCCGTCGCCCCAGCCGCACGGTAACTCGCCCGTTCCATTGTCCATCGCCACGTACGATCTTGCAGCCGGCGGCGCCGCCGGGTGGTCGTGGCGGCGCGAGCTCGGGATCCACCGTCCAGAAACAGCTTGCCGCCGACGTTGACGGGCGGCGCGTTCGCCACCGGCCTCGGCGGAGTGTCCACCACGTACCACGCGCCGTCGCGTATGTTCTGAACGATGCACTCCAGCAGTCCAGCTTGTACGCCCGTGTGTTTCGAAGCTTCCGTGGCTGTAGGCCTGTAGGAAAGGAAGATGAGCGTGTGCTTGTTCGTGACCGTGTCGCACCCCCAACCCGACGCGGCCCGCGAAGAAGGTCGCTTCGCCTTCACCTGAGGTGTCCATTACCCTCAACTTGCTGCTGCTAGAGTGCTGGGGTTGCATACGTAATAATAGTTTGCGCTTGTGCGTCGGCGGACGCCCCATATGGTCAATCCATGGCAAGAGGCTGGGAGCAGACGAACTTGGATTCATAGGACACCAATGGCGGCGTGCCTGATCCGGACGGATCGTTGATGAGATAATCATCCATGGCCGTGAATCCTCCGATGCGATAGCGGTCGGCGAACATGATTCTCGGCGTGGACGGCTTCCGAGTGGACGAAACGGGCGGTGCCGATCAGCGCGCGCCAGCCCCTGCACGCGAGGCTCAAGATGGGCGTGGTTGCTCCATGGAGCGAACCGCAACCGATCCGTCGACCCAGTCAGGTAGTAACGGGGCACAGGTTTAACCATTTGCTCCTAAGCTGTCGCATCGGTGCTCCATTGGTTTGTATGGATCGAACCCTTCGGACTAGCAGCAGCACGTACTCCACATGTCCGCATGCATAAGCAACGTAGATTGTACAGCTACGACCGTAGAGTTGATATATAAGCAACATATTCAGACTCGTCCACGGCGCGGCGTCCACCGAGAGTAGAAGCACTCAAGCAGGCGGCAGAGCGTAGCGCGAAGCTTCGGCAATGAGTTTTTTTGAGGGGCGGCGGCGGCAGCCACCGCTGCACACACGGAAGGGAGGGGTGGATCGAACCACTGGACCCAAAGGTTCAAGTGATTCCGATCCGTTGATCCCGACTGGCTCGATGGGTCAGAAGAGGGGCCCATTAGGATCGTTTTTTTGGACCGGGTGGATGAACCAGCGGGTCGAACCGCACCACCCCCATCTTGACGCGAGGCTGAATCTTGGCGAACGGTTAACGGTGGATGACCGGGTGGGTAGTTCGCGCTATGCTCAGCAGAATATTTGCGCGCGAGCGACCTCGCCGGGAGCCGCTTGAGCAGTGAGCACCTCCGACCACGCGGCGGCCGGCGGCGACGCGAATATGATCTCTCCTCGTACAGCCCCAGTCTGCCGGGGACGTATCCTCCGCTGCCGGCGAGAACACAGGACGTCGGGGCAGACGCCGCCGTCGCGCTCGAGGTCCACCGCGAAGAGCTTGCACGAGCCCGTCTTGAACATGATCTTCCAGCCCCGTCGGCTGCCACGCTCGTGGAGAACGTCAACCGGCGCGACCCCGAGCTCGGCGTCCGGCGGCCACACCGTCCGATCAATGGAGCAGAGCTTCTCCCACCGCTCCGCCTCGTAGTCCCTGAGCAGCCACGTGGTGTAGGGCTCCCCCAAGCCGGCGAGCCCGTGGCTGACACAGAGGCACCCGCCGAGTTCCGTCAGGCATGGCGACATCGTCGCGGGCACCTCAGCAGGGTGCGTCAGCACGCGGAACGTCTCATCGGCGACGACTTCGCCGCCGTGCCCGGCGAAGTGCAGGCGCCCGTCCAGGAATACCGCCGCCTTCTCCCCCCAGACGCTGCACACGGGGGTCCGCGCCGCCCCGCGCTGGGCCTCCAGTGCGCGGACGCGCCGAGCACGAGCAACTCGCACACCTCGTCGCGACGGGCGCGCCGTCGCGGGCGAAGCAGAGTAGCCGCGCCAGCTTGTGCTCCCTGGCCGCCGCGCTGTAGCCGAGCCCGTACGGCACGCTGGACTCGACGCCCCCGTCGATCCTGGTGTCCGGCACGGGGAGGAGCGCGCCGGTGGAAGGGTTGCAGACGTAGTATGACGGGGTGGGGGAGAAGCGGCAGGGCTTGCCGGCTTGGCGAGGGGGAGGAGGGGGGACTCCGGCTGCTGGCCGGATCGCGTCCAGGCGCATGAGCTTCTCGATGTGGTCGCCGCCGGGCGCCTCAGCGCCTGCCAGGAGTAGAGGAGGCCGGCTTCGGGGGAGAAGGCGGCGTGGGGAACCAGGAACACCTTGGGCTGGGCTGCCGGATGGCTCGCTGGAGGTGGAGGTCCACGAAGGAGGCTGACGACAGCATGGCGGCCCAGGAGCGCGACGCGCAGCGGAAGCGGCCGATCGACTTGTGGCCGGCAGCCGAGCGAGGATCTCCTCGAGCAGCTCGTCGGGCAGCCGCACCCTGTCCATGATTTAGTGAACTTTGCTGCTACTCTGGTTCGAGTTCGACCGGCGTTGATGTTGCTGGTATCTATCAGGCGCAAGCCACTTACTGTATATAGGACGTGTTCAATCCGATTCCTCCTGGGAGTCAGATAGGAAGTGGGACCATATCCCATTTTTTGCTAGGTAAATTATGGTCATAATATATCCGGCTTTCCTAGTTCGATCGGTTACTGGATTGCGGTCGGCAGTTTGCAACTCTGTAGTTTTTCATCATCAATCGAGTAGACTAGACATTATACAGTAACTGCAAGATCAATCCGTAACCTTGGAATCAGCATCTGCCGTCCTTGTGGGATGCAAGGTCGTCGGCACGGCGATCCCAGGCCGAACACGTACCCTCTTTATTGATTGTGGCACACGTCCCTGATGTGACCCCGCAGCAACAGCAATCCCCTCTCAACGCCATACGTATAACCTCCTGGCAGAGCTGCAACGTAACTCCTTAGCTGTTGTGTGTAATTTGTAATAATCAAGAAACTGATGCCGGACTTGTCTTCTATATATTGTCTTCAAAGAACTGACAACCCCGGAACCTGCAGTTGGATTCATTCCTATGCAAACCAAGTTTATCATCAACTGTTATTAGCATCAAGCCTTATCTTAATCTTCCCCTCTTTTTTTTTGAAAACAAAGACCCAAATAATTACTTCTATCAAGCACCATGAAATATGAGGCAGCAGATAGCGTCATATGTATTTTTTTTTGTTCTTGGTGCTCCATAATGATTGAAAGTGAAAGCGAGAGCTTTGTCGTCTACCTGACCCCACACTATGTTTATCTTTGACAACATACTATATTGCTTCCAGAGAAAACCAACTCATATGCGGAGAGCGTCCCACACGACCACTCAAATGTTTTTTCTTTCAGAAGAACCAGTCTGACTTAAGTTCATGTTGGTGGAAGAGGCACTACGGGTTTGATTCGTGTCTAAGGATGCCAAGCCGAAGATTTAGGTATGCACAGTTTTTTAAACGGTTGTTTGGTTCACTACCATAGTTGTGGCTAGCCGCAGGTCCCACATGTAATAGACATATTTTGTAGCCAAATTTTACTATAAATGTGGGTTCAATTCTGCTTCCCCATTTTCTTCGGCAGCCACAAGGCCCACAACTTGCCTAATGTTAATTATGACATGGTTAGCACTAACTAGGGATGAAAACGGTCGGGAACGGTCGGAAATTTTCGGTAAACGGGTTCACAAATTTTACGATCTATACAAATGTATCACAAATTTGATAAATTTATTTGTTTTATCAAATGAATAAAGCGATATAATTTGATAAAAAGCGATATAATACGATAAAACTCGGGAATAACGAAAACAGTTACGGTTTTCATCCCTGGCACTAACCAAACAGATCCTAGAGTGACAGCTTTAGAACATCTCTCTCAGCCCCTTTCTAGTTTCTTCCCGGAAATAACATGCAGAGACGACTTAAAAAGACAGAACAAACGTCTTACTACAGAGCCCAGCAATCCACAGAAATATCAAATATGCAAAGTATTTGTCTCGTATATACCTAAGCCACTTAATAAGATCATACCACAGGACACGAGGGTATTTTCTTAGTAAATAAAAAAACTGTTTTCTAAAAGGATAAATAAACACTATTGGTGTCCTTGACTCTACCGACTCTAATTTAGAATAGTGGCTGTGTTTAGTTCCAAAAAGTTGATGGAAGAGTTTGGTGAAAATGTCACATCCGACATTGTAGCGCACTGTAGCACTTTTCGTTTGTTTGTGGTAAACATTGTCCTATCATGACCTAAGTAGGCTCAAAAGATTCGTCTCGTCGTGTACATCAAAACCATGTAATTAGTTTTTTATTTACCCACGTTTAGTGTTCCATGCATGAGGAGAGAGATTTGATGTGATAGGTGAATAGTGAAGTTTGGAAAGAGAATTTTGGGAAGTTTGGTGATGTGATGAGGAACTAAACACAGCCAAGTTGTTGTTTTACAGTTGGGCACAAAAATTAAGGAGGTGGATAAAAATGATTCTCATTGTTATATTCTCTAAAGTTTGTATACACTGAAAATAAGTTGCTAAAACAGAAGTACTTTGAATTAGAGAGAGTATATATTGTCGTTTTCTCATAGCAGTACAGTTGAAACCTTGAAAGGGAGATCAACTCTAAAGTCTCTAATCATTTATTATGCAAATTGAATGTTACCTTCTGATTCTATATAGTTATAAACAGTCTTACACATGCCATTCCATAACACAACGTTGCGTCCCGTCTAAATAGTAATTTAGGCTAGACGAGCGGGTTATGTTCGTCTAAGGGTCCGATTGGTTGCCTGGTTTTCATGGAACCAGGCTCCGAGATGCAGCTTATGCGTGATTGGTTGGTTGTAGAAGCACGGAGCCTGTCCCAGCGATGCAAAAAGATGCCCGAGCCTGGCTCTGTGGATGCGGTAAGAATAGGCGTTTCCCGCGAGCCAGGCTCCAAGATGGACGCCCGCTGTGAGGTAAATAGACACGAGCAGCTGATACAGGGAACCAATCAGTATCTCGTAGCAGCTAGTCTATCTAGATAAGAACCAATCAGAACCCCCTCGCATGTGTGCAGCCTGGCCAGCGGGAGCCGAAACGAGCCAGGCTCAGTTCCTACGGCAACCAATCGGACCCTAAATGGCTGTTTAGTTTGATTAAATGGCTACTTTGCGCAGCTAATCAATCTTATATCTGCCTCATTGGCTAAACGATGGATGGCGGATTATTTAGCGTTAGCATATAGTTGAACACGTCTCAACCTTAACCTCTTGTAGGAGTTGTAGCTATAACAAGATGCTAATTAACTTAGTGAAGTAAAATTCTAAAAAATGCCAATTTTTTCTACTATGAATTTTGGCAACTTAATTCGTGATTTCATTTCGACCGAAGAGAGCGAAAATGGAAAAGCCCATTCGTACTTATAAGCTGCGTGCACTTTCTGTGGCACACTTACCAGAGACACAAGTCCGCTCTCGTCTCTCCAGATCCGAACGGGGCGCAATTTTGCGTACTCGCACGTTTCTAACGTGCTATCACTGACATATGGGCCCACAATATGATATCCCCACCAGTCAGTGATACCGCTTCCCCTCAAAGCCGTCGTCCTTATCCCCAGTCCCCACCGGCTGCTCCCCATCCCATCCGTCCCCATCTGATCTCCCCGTCGGCGTAGGTCCCCCACCGCCTGCCCTCCCCTCGCCGTCGCAGCCAGTAGCCACAGCGGTAGGTGCTCCGTGCCCCGCCTTCCAACACCAGAAGCGAACGCCACCTCCACTCTCCGCACGCGAGGTGTTCGACGGATAGCCGCAACAGGAGTAGTAGGAGGCGGCGGGAGCCGGCGGGCGGCCCATGTCGAGCGGCGCGGACGGATCGGCGCCCGTCCCAGCCCCAGGGCCGGGCCCGGAGCCGGACCGCGACCCGCCCTTGCCGCAGGCTCCGGAGCCGGCGCCGCAGCAGGAAGTGGTGGCGCTGCAGACTGAGGCGCCGGCGGTCACCATCGTGATCTCGCGGCCGGGGGAGGAGGTTCAGGGGCCCGATGCAAAGGGCGTCTCCCCGGCGTCCTCCCCGCAGGCCGGGGGCGGCAAGGCCACGGCCGCGTCGGTGTCGGTGACCGCTGCGGCGGCCGCTAAGGAGGCCGAGCTGGCGAGGTCCGATAGCTTCGACGACTACGAGCAATGCAGGTATCCCGTCTTTGTGGGTTCAGCTGTGCCCAAGCTCGGATCAGTCTACTGAATTGCGAATCGGGGAGGGGACGGGAGCGTGTTTTGCTTTGAAGTGTTCCAATTTCGTGTGTTGACCTCGTTAGGTTTAGCGGTTGTGCGTTCTATCCATCCATGAGTTATTTGTGATGGCGTTTGGTGATCTCTGTCTTGGGATGCTGCTTGCTCATGCAGGGAAGTGATTGCAGGTGTATGTACCCTTTCCTTTTGATGTAGCAATTCATTTCTTGGAGTCTGCTCTAGCACATGGATCATGTCGACTGGACTTATGGCTACCAATGGATTTTTTGCTACAGTTTGGATAAATGTTGTTAATCACTTATCACATACGAGCAATAAGTCTTTGAACATGTAATTGGCAATCTATTATTTACCTGTGTCTTCATTAGTTAACATCTGATGATTTAGAGTGCTAAACTGCTAATTCTCATGAAGCTCATACATTAGTGATTATTATAATCAGGTTGTTATGGAGTGTAAGAGGGACTAAAAGAATTGCTGGCAGTTATGTTGTCTTAGGAGTTAGGATCTTGAAAGTAGGTTATGCTTCCCAATGCAGTTGGTTGACCTTGAATGTAGAAGCAAAGGATATTCCGAATTAAAGGTTTCATCCTACATCAACTTTATGCTCAAGCTTGTAGGTTCTAAGATCTTTTATGCACACTTGCACAGTACTATTATTAGTTAGGACACCATGGACTTGATAAATATATATAGCATTTAGTTCTTGGCTATTAAGGGCTAACTAATAGCTAGGAGGCTGCAGGTGAAAAATAATGAGGAAGCATGCTGTAAAGTGATAGTCAACGTCTGGCTGAACATTTCGCGTCCCAAATGTGCTGTAAAAATGGACTCCGCACCGTTGCTCTGGCATTTATTGATGTTCTTGTGGGGTCTTTTTAATATACTCGATACAAGTGATCTGTTTCACATGGTCAAATCATCCTGCCTCTTTATTTTGACATTTCTAATTATTCATGGGAACACTGTGTTTAGGTAATATTGCTTAGTAGTGCTAAGGGAGTTTGCACTTTGAGTATCCCAGTTATGGTACTTGGGGACCTAGTGGTTACCCTTGTTTTATAGGAACAATGTACAATGCATTGGCGTTGATGGTTTTCTTCTCTTATGGTGGCATAGTGTTTGAGTCATTGGACTATGTTTTGTGTACTGTTTAAAGTTATACATAAATACATCTTTACCGTTAAACATTGCAATGCCATCCGATCAATAGGTTCAGTCCAGTCATGTAAAACACACATCTAGAGGCCCTTCTCCATTACAAACTGGCATTTGCTTTACCTTTGAAATCTAAATGTTCCTGACTCTTTTGTTGGTAATACCTTCTTGTTTTTTTCCTGGAGGATTAATATTTTTTCACTCCTGCAGAGTTTGTCAGCAGAAGACTGAAGAACCTCTGGTAGATCTTGGGTGCAGATGTCGTGGGGATCTTGCTAAAGCACACCGCACTTGCATTGGTGTTTGGTTCCGTACTAGAGGTTCAAACAAGTGTGAGATATGCCAGTAAGTGTTCTTTCTTTATAGATGGTTCTTGACTGTTGCTCGAATTACTATGCCGAGCTGATTTTCCTTAATATACAGACAGGTGGCTGTCAATATACCCCCTCCAGAGACGCAAGCAAGTGTATGTTTTCTATTTTGTACTTTATATCTTTCAATATGTATTGGACCATTTGGAGTATGTATGCTTACTAGTTTGTCAATCCGTTATCATTATGCTCTAACTAAGGAATCGACCTATGTTTATGTTTAGCCAAGTTGAAGTACCTGTTGTAAGTTTGTATCTGTTATAGTTTAAGAACACCTCATTAAGTTTAACAGCTTCAATTGACTTTGTTCTGGAAGATCTCTGTTCCACAACTACATAAATTAAGGCCATCCTGAAATTTGAGGAGTCACAGCATTGATAAAAGTACAAGTTGAATTCCTCTTCTAGTTGTGAAATTTACTTGTTTTCATTCAACAGACAAGTTATTGGGTTTGGAGGGTTGATTCGACTTATGGAAGGGGACGAGGAGGACGTGAAAGGGTATTTTTATGACTGGATACGATAAATAAGAAAAAAAAATGCACTAATTTGAACCTGTGTATTTCATTCTGCTCCCTATTTTATTAATCTTGTAACCATGTGCAAGTTTTCAATTCTTTTTGAACCTGTGCATTTCATTCTGCTCCCTATTTTGTTTTCTTCTTCTTCATGTGTGTAGGGATGGTTTAGCCCACTTTGGGTTGCATTTGCAATTCTGATTGGCGGTCTCTTGTTGGACGTGCTGATATCTGTTTCCCTTGGCGTTTCTGCACTTCCTGTTAACATAATAATTGGTAGGGAACAATTTTTTTGCTTTACTGTATCCAGTGTCCCTAACGGTTCTGTTGCTATTTGCCTTTCGTTGAATCTTACTAACGATTCTCATGGGAAAACAAATGACTCAAAACTTACAAATTCCCTAGAATAACTATGGGCTTGAAAATCATTTCGATTTTTCTTTGAGTAGTGAATTGTATATAGCAGCAAACTCAAATTGACAGTTGGAAATTTTGGCAGATCATGTGCCATCAGTGACTGTAATGTCTCCGTGAGATCTATCCCATTAGGTTTATTGGCAATCCATATGTTTGTTGTGCTTCATACTTTTGGTTCTCTCAATAACAAGACAGATTGGAGTCATATTATCGTTTGATCAATTTTCTTGCTGCAACTTATGTGTTAGTTCACTTGAAGATGGCTCTGTTACTGGCTGTTGTTCATTGAGTCACCTCACCTACCTTATGTTTGCAGGCGTTCTTATCGTTCTCGGTTTGGGCACCGCCCTTCGCCTAGCTTTGGAGTGCTGTCAGGAATGGGGCTCCTGGAGGAACGTGAGCAACATGCCAAGGCTGGAGAACATACCGCCGACCGGGTACCATCCTGCAGTAGTATGACTGTGGGGTCTGTAAATAGCGTAGGAACTTCTAAGCTCGTGCTGGCTTTTGGATTCTCCTCGTGATTAGCTTTAGCTCACACGTTGCTCGTTAAAGTCGAGCTCAGATTCAAAGCTTGTTGATCACGATTTGGTCATGCTGGTCATCCTCCAATGTAAATACCCGGTTCCTGATGCTCATTGTTCACGGGCTATTGGGCAAGTGTTGACGACAAATTGCAGCACTAGCCACCAGCACAGCAGTGTTAGGTTTCTGCCTCATGGTTTATTCTGATGACTTCAATAGTTGCGAAGGCTGGCTGTAGATACAGTAGGCTTTGCAGTGGTATTCCACACCGTCGGCACGTGATCCTTACATGGATGCCATGGGACTATGGGAGGAAGAGGACGGCCTGGAAGTATCAGAGTCACGCGGAGGCTGTTTTTTCAAGAGAAGATTGCAGAGGAAGATCGGAACTTGCCGTCTGACACGAACTTGAAGCCGGAATTTCTGAATCACTGTGGATGCCCGCTACTGCTTGTCGATTTTCTTATCACTCGTAGCACTGGTGATTGGTTCATGGTAATGGCTTAATTCAGACGACTGCATGTTTGCAGCAGTGTGTTGTAACCTATAAACTATCTGAAAATCGAATGAAATTTCTGTAAGCTGTACACTTCGATCTCTGTTTTTGTTTCTGCAATTGTGATCCCACGCCAAGTTAATATCGGTGGAGCAAGTCGAGGATCGGATCGGTGGGTGTGGGGATTCTCCACGTCTTGGCGCCGGCAGCACTTGCATTCAGTCAAATGGTTGCTGTTCTCGGGTGCTGCTGGTGACGATGGTCATTACACATGTTCAGAAATTTCACGTTTCCCTTCTTCTGAATTCTCAGTTTTGACAACCCTCTTAGCAAGCCGTGATTCGCAGCAATGCTACTGGGTGCTGCTGATGACGATGGTCATTACACATGTCCAGAAATTTCACGTTTCCCTTCTTCTGAATTCTCACTTTTGACAACCCTCTTAGCAAGCCTTGATTCGCACCGATGCTACTGTTAGATGGAGACACATGGCAACATCTTAAGAACCTGTTTTTTTAGATGTCAAAAAAACCTCAAAAGGGCCTTTGGCAAAGCATAAAGCCCGAAGAGCTTTTTTAAAAAAAAAGAAAAGAAAAGGCCCGATGAGCATAAAGCATAGATAGATGAGAAAGCTGCAGGGACCAAAGTTCATTCCTCTTTCAGCCCGGCCCACTAACACACCACCACGGCCCATGAGCGTCGCATTCTCGGGGCCTACCAACCACCATCACCGGCGAGCAGCACATCGCCCAGCGCCGTGGAAACCGTAGACGAAGAGGGCAAGGAAAAGAAGCCTACACGCCCAATCTCCCGTCTCGCCGGCGGCCGCCACCGTCACCGCAATGATCAGCATCCTCGCTCAGGTGATCCACCCTAGTCCCTCTAAGCGTCGAGAAATCGACGGGATCTCGTTTGATTGTTGTGGCTGATTCGGTCCGTCTTCTTGTGGTTTGGGACGTCTGGATCTGCGCCGCGCAGGAGCGCCTCCTCGGGTTCGCCCTGGGCTCCGTCTCCATGGGCGGCTTCGTCCTCCACCAGCGCCGCGCCATCTACCGCTCCCTCGCTGAAGCCGACGGGTCGCCTTACTCTTACCAGGTCAGCATCTGATTGCTTCCTCCGACCCTAGCAGATGTCCTTTCTGAACTATTGTGGCGATTCATTGCTTAATTTCCCAGACACGACAGAAATTGAGCATCAGAAAATCATGATCTTTTGTTGATGTTGTGACCTTTTACTGGCGATAGACAGGGTATAATCACGCAGGTTCCATGGAGTTAATTACTACAGATATTTAATTTGAATAATCCTCTTGGTCGTTCTATGCTGTTAGTGCAATTCCTGAAGTAAAGCACTAAAACAAATGGGTTGGTGCGAACATTACGATCTGAAACTCAAGGTGGTTCATTCCGCACTACAGTAGAAAGGCAGACATTACAAACCCAATAGATAATAAATGTTCCCTCTGTTCATTTTTATTAAAAGTACTTTGATTAAGGTCAAACTTCATAAGTTTAGACCAATTAATCAAATTGTTTGCAAGTTTAGTGTGCAAAAGTTATATATCTAGGTTTGTATGTCAAAGGACTTGTAGTATGTTGTTGACTTTGTAACGATTAACAGTATATTATCTCTACCTAATTATAAAGCAAGGATTGATTTCACGGTACCTAGGAAACGTTTGATTCTGCGGTACGTCGTATTTTTGCAATAAAAACCCTGAAAATTCTATTATTAACCCGCAGTACTTTTTTTCAAAAGAGTCCTCCCTCCACCCTATCGCTTCCCTGCTCTAGCGGCCAGTGCCGTACGCGCCCCGTCGCCCGGGGTGCCCCCGTCGCTTCCCCTCCTTCCCCCCACCCCCAGCTCTGTCGGCATCACCCGCCGCCACCGCGGTGCCCCGATGGCTTCCCCTCCTTCCTCCACCTCCAGCGTTGTCGGCATCATCCACGGCGTCGCAGTTCCATGCAGGAATCGGAATCGAAGTAGCAAAACCACACCACGTACGGCGTCGCAGTCAGCCTCCGTCAACGAGCTCCAGACCGGGAGCCGGATCAAGCATGCGTCAACGATGACGCGGTAGTACGCGGCATGGACAGATGTTGCGGCCACCTGGGCGCTGCGAAGGTGTTGCTGGCCTTCCTGAAGCAGACGGCTGCATCGAGGCCGCGCCTCATCGCCGCCATCTACGCGCTTGTCGAGGCGGCGCTGCGTTCGTGACATACGGAGGAGCTGAGGTTGACGCCTCAGCGCCGCGGGTGCTTCTCTTGCGACGTCACGTGAGACGTATGTTTTGATGCAAGTTTTGTTCGCGTACGTACGTGTACTTGTGTTATTTGCATTGGATGCTCTGTTGATCACACATCGCCTACGTATCTTTGATGCTTTGTTGCTGGCTCTATAAGAGACGGGGTGAGGAAGAGGAACCAAGCTGATCAGAGAATCGCTGCCTGTGTTTTGCCTACTGCATGCGCGGATTGAGACATACAAAAGGAAATGAGAGAGGTTGCGGTTTTGACTGGTGGGCCAAGTTTAATTCTCTTGTAGGAAAATAAAATGTTAAGATTAAAAATCTAAGGAGCATTCTAATGTCATTAGGTACTGATGTTGAAGGCATATAAACCACCAAATAGCCACAGTACAAGTGCTGCATATGAATTTAACACGACCATAATCGTATATGTATGTAAACTTGAGATAATACTATACTACACATTGTATCGCAAAGTACATATTGATGTCTCAGATCCTAATCCGTAGCAACGCACGGGCATAGTTGCTAGTAAGAGAAAATCAAACATAAAATATTCTTGTGGACTTTATCAAATCAAAATGAAAATGAACAGAGTGTGTAATAACATAGGCCAAGCTCAGGAATTTAGGAAGAAAGGAGGAGTGAAATGTGCAAAGGTTCTATTCTCTCCTTAGTTTGGTTGTATTTTTTATCAACTCTGTGCTGTCTGGATTGATGTTTCTGTTGCTGCTTTACTAAAAGAGATTAGAATTTAGCGTGGTATTAATGGCATTAAAAATTATGAGAAACCTCCAGGTTAGAAAATACCAAGTTCTTTTTTTGAAATCTTGGCGCTTGAGGGATTAATGTTTGTATGTTCCTAGACCAGTGACATTACATGATACAAAAGCAAAACCTCAGAAGAGTTATGGAAATCCGAATCTATTGTTTGAACACTGCTATGATTTTTTGCATAATCTCTTGCTGAGGTTTAAAAGCATCATATTACGAAATGGTTATCCCATGTATTATATGTTTGTCTAGGGAAAAGCCATTCAAAATCAACATATGGTACCTTTTTGAAGCATATCATGGAGGTTTTTTTATTTTCATCCAGAACTGTTATCCCCTCAGTTTTCTTACATATAAGATAAAGCCTGATAAATTGCAGAATTCGTAACGGAGTTGATGAGCAAATGAACTGTAAATGTCACACTCTGACACTGAGCATGTTATATAGGAAAAATAATATTCCATAATTATAAAAGATGTGTGTTTGAACTGTCTTTCAAGCCGAAGTGATAGAGCTAGAAAGGGTATCAGAATCTAAAGTTGGATGGTGATAACTTATTGTCATGGATGTGTATTGTTTCTTTGGGGAACATGTAGAGCACCATGTTTTGAGCAGAAGAAATATTGTTCCCTTTCATGAACTTCATGAGATGTGGCAACAATTGAAAACCCTTATTTTTTTCCTAAAGCTTTCCTGTGCCCTGTGTTGTTTTTCTATCGCATGATGAAGTTATCCTCACTGCATCAATCTTTCCTGTTGCACAGCCTGGTGAAATCACCAGTCGGAGAAGCTCGACTGAGTTGGCCCATGTATGGAACAAGGCGGTGGATGAGACTCTTGGGCGACTTGTCGTATACCTTAGCTCTCGTGGATGGTGATTCAAGCACCATGTTGAACATGACAAACAAGGAAGCAATTGGGGTTGTGCAAGACTCATTTTCATGCCATTGTTGTGCCGAAACGTCTCTGATGTACTTGACATTTCTCTGTACCCGGAGTTGAACATGTTTTGTTTTAAAAGGCTCCCCAGTGACCTATTTATCTCCAGAGTTGATTCTGCCAGACATTGTTCCCTGAACCAGGGTCTGGGTGTTACGTCAGGGTTAATGGCTTGATGCTAGCCCTGTGGAAGGCATGTTCCTCTTAACTATTATGCATATATATGTTGAATGACTAATAAAGAATGGACACTGATTTGCTGACTTTCCAACATTCAAATGGAAATTATCCACATATTATCTGATGATCAGATACCTTTTCATCCCTGAAACCATCATTTCTGCTCTTCTGTCTCTGACTTTTCCTGTAGACTGCTGCTGCCAAGGTTTCAGATAATCATTAATTAGAAAAAAAAGAAGTCCAAATTACTACCGTATGGCTAGTTCATATCCGCAAAAAAAAAAGTATGGGCAGTTCATCTGCTCATAATTTATCTCCAAATTCAGTATAGTTGTGAGCTGCATAAACCTGCAGTAAACAAGATTACAAGAGCTTTCTTAAGTTTATTTTCCTTTTCTTTCGGAGATGTAATTGATCGTTCACTGTTTGCGGCACAGAATTTTTTTTTTAGAACATTGGCTGCACAGCTTGTGCAAAGAAGTTTTCGGGGAAAAAGAAAAGGTTGCACAAAGAAGTGCAGACGTGCAGTTTACTCAGAATTCAGCGCATGCTTCCTTTCGAAAAAGTCCATATTACCTCCCTCAACTATCGTGTTTGTTTGCTTTGCCTCCCACATCGTGAAAATCAGACATGACACCTCTCTCATCTCACAATTTAGATATTTTTCCTCCCTAAGTGGTTTTAAAGGTGATTTTAAAAATAATTAAAAAAATTAATATCTAACTTACTCTTAGAAAATCTTACTTTTAAAGGTAGCATGGACCTTTAAAACCACATTCCGAATTAACAGAAGAAGAACGCGGCCCGGCCCAACTTTATGAGCACATGCAGATATCGACTAACGGGACACTAATGGGCCCATTACGACGAAGCCGAGAGATGCCGAAGCCGCAGATCTTGCAGACCACCTTGTCGACGAAACGAGCATGTTCTCCGGCACGACGTAGCTGCGCATGAACTCAGGAAGCCCGCCCGGTGCACGCGCTTGACGCCGGAGAGGAGCTGCCGCATGACTCCGCGTCCTGGAACAGCACCGAGTACTTTCTATGTTTTCAAAAATAGATTTTTTCTAGTAAAAAGGAGTCCTCTGTGATATTTTCTGAAGTAGAGATATTTAAACATGTTGCATGAATCCAACCCAGCAAAAGCCGCATATCCTCCAGACACCCAACATTGATTCAAAGATAGGCCAAAACGAAACGCAAGATTGATAGTAGAATAGAAGAGTACCAATCTGAAAAGAAAAAACATCTCCGTAGATGAAAACTGTTGACACAAAGATGCGACAACACACTCGAGATTGCAGCACGGCCGTCGTCACCACGGCCAACACCCGGCCTCCCTCGGGCAAACCGGTCAGACCGGTTCTTTCTGACAGGAGGTCGTGAAGACCTAGAAACTCAAGCTCGGGAGGGACCCCGTCGGAGCTCAAGCAATCTAGGGTTGCTCTAGGATCGGCAGGCCACCTAGAACGCCTTAGTACGTCGCGGAGACGAGCAAAGGACAGCAATTAGGGTTGGAAAAATGTTTAGGGTTTGGAGATAAAAAGTAAGGAACAATTGTGTTTGATTCGATTGGAATAACTCTCAATCGGCCTTAGCCTTCATATATATAGGCCGGGGAAGTCGTACCCCTTCCAATTCGGTTACAATATGGGATACAACTCAGAATCCTAATCCTACCCGAATTACAACTCCAAAATGGTCTGACCGGTTCGGCAAACCGGTCAGATCGGTTTCCCTAGGCTGCTGCCAATTTTGACTATCAACACATGCCCCCCTGTCTTTTTAGTGAGCTTGCAACATGCCCCCCTGTCTTTTTAGTGAGCTTGCAAACTAAAAAGCATGTATATAGACAATTACAACTCAGTAACCAAAATTTATACTAAGGGCGATATCAAAAGATCTATCGGCCATTTAATCTTCATGCATCTTGCCATACGCATGGGTAATATTTCTTCAAATATTTTCCGTTGATAGTTTTAGGTAAACGATCCCCTTGTAATGTTTCCAGCATATAAAAATTCCCAAATATTTGACAACTCTATACGGCCCCTCCCAACTTGGCGACCATTTACCGAACTTGTTGCTCTTCGTTCCAATAGGCAAAATTGTCTTCCAAACAAGCTCTCCAATCTGAAAATATTTCCCTCGTACCTTCTTGTTGTAAGCTTTAGCAACCCGAAGCTTATCTTTTTCAATCTCCTTTAAAGCCTTCAACCTCTTGTCAGTGACCTCATCAATATTATCCATCGTCAAATCATGATAATCAACAGCATCAAGGTCATTTTGTTTAGCTAATCTATAAGCATCCAAATTCACCTCAACAGGTAAAACGGCCTCTTGACCATACACAAGCTCAAAAGGAGTAACTTTAGTAGCACCATGTCTAGATATACGATGAGCCCATAATGCTTCGGATAACACTTCATGCCATCTCTTAGGATTTTCTTCTAACTTTTTCTTGATTAATCTAATCAAAGTCTTATTACTTGACTCGGCTTGTCCATTAGCCTGAGCATAGTATGGAGATGAATTGAGAAACTTTATTCTATAGGATTCGGCAAATTCACGTACCTCTTTAGACATAAACGAAGTACCTTGATCCGTAGTCAAAGTTTGAGGAATACCGAATCTATGAATAATGTTTTGTGTAATAAACTCAATTACCTCTCTATGTTTCATATTCTTCAATGGAATCGCTTCGGTCCACTTAGTAAAATAATCCGTAGCAACATGTCCTTTTGATGATGGAGGATTAATTTGCCCAATAAAATCCAACCCCCAACCTCGGAACGGCCATGGCTTAATAATAGGATGCATCAATGTAGCAGGTACCAATTGTAAATCTCCAAATTTCTGACATTCTTCACACCCTTTGTAGTATTTGAAACAATCTGCCATCATAGTAGGCCAATAAAAACCGGCTCGTCTAAGTAACCACTTCATCTTGGGAGCCGATTGATGTGTACCACAAATATCCTCATGAACTTCTCCCATGGCGACTTTGGCCTGATCCGAGTCTAAACACTTCAAAAGCAAATCTTCGGCGGTTCGACAATAAAGTTCATCATCAAGCAATATGTATTTAAATGATAATCGCCGAATATTTCTTTCTGCACCACGACCAGGGTCTTTCAAATAAGTAATAATAGGCATTCTCCAGTCCTGGTCTTTAAACTTGAAGTCATTAACATCATCCAAGACTTTTTTGCCGCAGTCAGGGGACAAAACGGTCAGACCGGTTTCCAAACCGGTCAGACTGGTTCTGGCGGTCAGACCGGTTTGTGAAACCGGTTGGACCGGTTCGTCCAGAACCTGAATCTCGCCTTTTGATTGCATCGGTTTTTGAAGATAGAAATACTTCTTTGCAACAATATAACCAGATGCTTTCTGAGCCAGAGTATTAGCCTTGCCATTCTCTCCTCTTGGAATATGTTTGATTGTAAATTCATCAAAAGAAGCTATGATATCAAGGCATCTATCAAGATATGCATTTAGCGAACCATTATAACATTGGCATACCTTGGATACTTGTTGTACCACCAGGAGTGAATCACCAAAAGCCTCAACATGCTTAATTCCCATGTCTTGCAAAAATTCCAATCCAAATAGAAGGGCTTCATATTCAACTTGATTATTGGTACGCTTTACTTCTAACCGGTTTGAAAACTCAAAAATAGCACCATTTGGAGAAACAAAAACAACACCAATTCCTTGTCCATCATTGCAAACCGATCCATCAAAGTACAATTTCCATGGTGTACAAGCAACATAACCAACGTCGAATTCACAAGTATCATCAATCCGACGTTCAACAATAAAATCAGCTACAATTTGGCCTTTAATAGATTTTAAAGGTTCACAAGCCAAACCATACTCAACTAAAGCATAAGCCCATTTACCGATTCTACCACTTAAAATCGGTTTTTGTAACATATGTTTGATAACATCGGTTTGACATAACACGATGCAAGTACTAGACAATAAATAATGCCTCAATTGAGTACAAGCATTATATAATGACAAACATAACTTCTCAATGAAAGTATACCTCGTTTCTGCATCAATGAGCCGTCGGCTTATATAAGCAATCACATACTCTTTAGCATCGATCTCTTGGGTCAAAACAGCTCCAATAACTCTATCTTCAGCTACCACATAAAGTCTGAAAGGAACCCTTCTCTTAGGCGCCCTAAGCACTGGCGGTGAAGACAAGTACTCTTTGATTTTCTCAAAAGCTTCTTGCTGTTTTGCCCCCCGGGTAAAATCGGCTTCATCTTTCAACCGAAGTAAAGGAGTAAAAGCATCAACTTTTCTAGACAAGTTAATTATAAACCTTCTCAAGAAATTCACCTTGCCTAAAAACTTTTGCAAATCCTTTTTGCAAGTAGGAGTTTCAACGTTCTTCATAGCTTCAATTCTCTTGGGATCAACTTCTATGCCATTCTCATGAATAATAAATCCCAAAAACTTCCCAGATGAAACACCAAAAGCACATTTGAGTGGATTCATCTTCAAACCATACTGTCGCATCCTCTCAAGAGCAAGTTTTAAATCGGCTAAATGAGAATCCAAGCCATCCGATTTAACTATAATATCATCAATATACACTTCCACAATAACACCAAGTAAATCATGGAAGATTAAATTCATAGCCCTTTGATAAGTTGCGCCAGCATTCTTCAATCCAAAAGTCATAACCACCCACTCAAATAAACCAATAAATCCCGGACATTGAAAAGCCGTTTTGTGCATATCTTCCTCGGCCTTGAATATTTGATTATATCTGGCATTACCATCAAGAAAACTAACAACACGATGTCCGGATGCTTCATTAATCAAAACATCGGCTATAGGCATAGGATATGAATCTTTCGGAGTAGCTTTATTAAGATCTCTAAAATCAATGCAAACTCTAAGTTTTCCCGAATCTTTCTTTTCAACGGGAACAATATTAGAAATCCACTCCGCATAACGACAAGTCCGAATAAAACCAGCATCTAGCAAACGATTAACTTCTTCTTTTATTCGGTCATAAATAGCGGGATTAAAATGTCTAGCCGATTGTTTAAAAGGTCTAAAACCGGCTTTTATCGGTAAACGATGCTCAACTAAATCACGACTCAAACCAGACATCTCACGGTACTCTCAAGCAAAACAATCGACATACTCTTTCAACAAATTTATTAACTCGGCTTTAAACTCAGCCGATAAATTTTTGTTTACAAAAGTTGGCCTAGGAATAGTACCATCACCAATATCTATTTTTTCTAAAGGGTCGGCTGATGTAAAACCTTGACCCAGTTTATCCATATCACCCAGATCTTCAATGGCTTCAAATGTACCTTCTGTTTTTTCTCGAAAATGATCAATTCGCTCTTGAAGCCACTGTCCAGACGTAAACCGGTCTGACCGGTTCCCAGAAGCGGTCTAACCGGTTTGGCTTGATTGGCGCTGTTCAGGTCTAAACCGGTCTTATCGGTTTCCAGAAGCGGTCTGACCGGTTTGTCTCTGTTGATTTGTTTGCTCCATCAATTACAACAAGTAATTCAACCGATTCTCCATCGGCTTTAATGTAGCAGGAACGAAACCATCCTTAGTGCAACTGATCAGCTCATAATCGGTCAAATCTAAGCCCGACAAACACTTAATATTATCATTTGCACTAATAGAATCGGAATCGGCCGTTGCAATGAAGGAAGAAGTATCACCATGTACAACTTCAACTTCATCGCCGATCCACTGAATACGATATTGATGCAAGGTAGAAGGTACGCACTGATTTGCATGAATCCAATCACGCCCAAGAATTAAACTGAAGTTACCTTGCACTTCCTAAACGAAGAAAGCTGTAGCAACGGTCTTGCTTCCAATGGTCAACTCCATAGAAGCCACACCCTTAGCGCCAATAGGATCACCGCCACCAACTCCACTGACCGTCATGTTCGTCTTGATCAATTCTTCGTCATTTCCGCCAATCTTCTTGTAGAGAGAATAGGGCATAAGATTCACAATCGCCCCACCATCAACCAACATTCGCGAGATTGGCTTCCCATTGATATGACCTCTCATGTATAAAGCCTTCAAGTGATTGTTTGATTCTTGCGGCTTCTGAAATATAGCATCACGAGGTCCTAGCTGAAGATGAGACACCTCCTCCTCCGGCACCACAAAGTAATCATATGATAAATAAACAACATTAACTTCCATGTTGCCACGCTTTGGAGAAGCTTCAAAGTCAACCATCTCCTCATCTTCAACCACTGGAGGATTTTCTAGCGTAGTAGTTTCATTTATAATGGGAACATATGTGCTTTCCGCTTATGGTTCCAAACCGGTCTGACCGGTTCCAGAAACCAGTCGGACCGCTTCTGTTGCACCCAAACCGGTCTAACCGGATTCTGAAACCGGTCTGACCGGTTGTGCTACAGGTTGCACAACTGACTTGGCTTGCCAAATTTTCTTCTGAGGATGCATTGGCCTATATCTGTAGAAATGCTCATCCCTTAATTTATCAGCTTCCTGTTCCCTTTTTTCTTTGTTTCGCAAGCGCTGCAACTTTCTCTTTTGTGTATAAGTCAAACCAGAAGGACACCACCTTGGTTGAAACATTTTCTTCACAGTCTTGCTACTCCCAGCTTCATGATCATTAGCCATGACAGGTTTTTTAACAACCGAATTTCCAATAACTATCGGCTTTTTACCCAACTCTTGCATAGCCACTGGAACGTCACCAATCTTAACAAACCCATCAGCCTTGGCTTGCTTTGAGTCCTCTGTAAGCTTTGCTTCCTCCTTCTCCTTAACACGATATTCTTGCTGAGGAGGAGCATATTGTTTCTGTTCAGACCGAACCGGTCTGACCGGTTTGGAAACCGGTCTGACCGCTTTGCTAGCTGGTGCCGGACCTGATTGATATGAGCCCAATCGGTCATGTACTGGGATCCTAGGGCCATTGCCCATGTAATCTTGAGGTGGTTGTGGCATGGGAAAGCACTGCATCCACATTCCTTGGTCCCATGTTGGATATGGAGAATCTGACGCCGGAGGTGCCCATGGCATGGTAGCATACATCTTCTGTGGTGGATAAACGGTAACAACATCACCACGGCGCCTATTGTTCTCTGCATAACCATCTCCACGCATTGGTGATCTTGGTCTCTTTTTTACCAGCCGATCAACTTAAGCGGCCTTTGTGTACTTGTTCAAGAGCTGATTAAAGGTAGGTCCTTGCTTCAGAACTGTATCTCTGACTTTAGGCTCATTAACTTTCCAAGTACCCACTTCCGGGCGTATAGGCTTGAAAGTTCTAGGTCGGTCCAGGAGACCGGTTTGGAAAACCGGTCTGACCGGTTTCGCCTGATTAGCGCACCGATTCTCTGTTGATGAACTTTCTTGCCCCCCGGGCCTTGATGTGTTAATTGTAATCTTCAGAGACTCTTTACCATCCAGAGTCTTTCCAAGCATCACTTTTCTGACAGGAATTTGATCATCAACTTTTTCCGGCCTTGACTCCCCAACTATCACATTTTTTCCTTTAGCTCCTTCGACTTGTTCCGGCCGAATCAGCACTTTGGTATTCAAATCAAGGGTATGAACAGGGAAGGGAGTCTTGTCAACTTGCATCTCAGCTAGTACCAATCGACATTCATTAATAGCCGATTGTACCTGTCGTCGGAAAGCATTGCAATCATTAGTAGCATGCGAAAAAGAATTATGCCACTTACAATATGCATGATTTTTCAATTGATCGGTTGGTGGAATTGCATGAGAGAGTTTAATGAAACCATTCTTAAGCAATTCATCAAAAACACGATCACACTTGGCAACATCAAAAGTAAATTTAATCTCTTCTCGCCGATTTTTCTGAACCGGCTTCAACGAAGGACAAGAACAAGGCTTAGCTTTTGATGGCCAAACAAATTCAGCAGCATAAACTTCATTATCCTCATCATCCGAACTATCAGAATCATTATCAAGCATATGAACATTAGAACGATGAGGTTTAGTATTTTCTTTAACATGTTTTAACTTTAATTCGAGACTCATGACCTTCATTTGCAAGTGATTAATAGAAAGAAAATCAAAACCTTCTAATTTCTCTTTCAAATAGGATCGCAAGCCCGCAAAAGCTAAATCTGCTAAATCTTTTTCAGAAATTGATAAATTAAAACATCTATTTTTTGTATCCTAAATCTTCTGAAATAATCTATAACCGATTCCTCTCGGCTTTGTCTAATAGATGTTAAATCAGTTAATTTAGTTTCATTTTGTCCGCTAAAGAAGTGCTCATAAAATTTACGCTCCAATTGAGACCAACTTTGAATAGAATTAGGAGCAAGCGAAGAAAACCAAGAGAAAGCAGTTCCAGTCAAAGTTAATGAAAACAAACGAACACGCAATGGCTCATAAAAGGCTGCTTCTCCTAGCTGCAAAATATATTGACTAACATGCTCCCAACTGGTACGATTATCTTCACCATTGAATTTAACAAACTCAGGAACACGCCAACCATTAGGATATGTAACTAGATCAAATTCAGGAGGATATGGTTTTTGATATAAACGTGAGCTACTCATATCTATCCCAAGCTTTGTTCTAATTGTATTAGCCAGATCCTCTTTGAACTTAGAGAAATTGGCTTGATAATTTGCACTAGTTGTATTCTGAAAACGAGGAGCACCATACACAGTATTATGAGTAGTATTTGGAATCGGTCCAAAAGAGACACTAGATCCCATAGGTGCGCTTCCTACAACAGTAGTGCGAGGGGGTGTAAAACCAGGACCAGAAGTAGTTGTATTGGATAAAACCATTGCATTCGTTGCACCTACACCCATAGAACCGGTCTGTCCAACTGAATTGGGCAAACCGGTCTGACCGGTTGGGAAAACTGGTCTGACCGGTTCTTGGACCGAACTAGGATGAGGTGGTTGGCCTTGATAGAAATTCGGCGGCATACCCAAATTATGATCTATAATATTTTCCGGTATATCTGATGTGCTAGCATCAATTTTAGGGCATGCATTAGGATCGTCTAAATTACTTTTACCCTTATTAAACGCCTCAAAATTACTAGCCATATTAACAATTAACTCACTAGTAACAGTTTGTGCAGCATGCAACTTTTCATCTATCATGCGAGTTATTTGTTGCATTAAATCAGAGGGTTCACCGGTTACCTTATTAGGAAGCTCCTCAACTTGATCGTTAGCCAACTTAAAAGCCGGCATGACGAACTCTTCAACTCTCTTGACGAAGCCTCCACGATCCTTCTTGAAGCCCTTCAAGAATTGTGCCTTGAAGTGTTCCTCAGCAATCAGGTACCGCTTCCGCTCCTCGTCCGTGAGTTCTTCCATCGTAGCGGTGATGATGTTGTTCTTGTCGAGCTCACTAGTTGCGCCCGACATCTTCGAGGTAGATTAGATCGATCTTTGAACCAGATTAATCTTCCCCAGCGGAGTCGCCAAAAAGTATGTTGACACAAAGATGCGACAACACACTCGAGATTGCAGCACGGCCGTCACCACGGCCAACACCCGGCCTCCCTCGGGCAAACCGGTCAGACCAGTTCCTAGAACCGGTCAGACCGCTTTCTGACAGGAGGTCGTGAAGACCTAGAAACTCAAGCTCGGGAGGGACCCCGTCGGAGCTCAAGCAATCTAGGGTTGCTCTAGGATCGGCAGGCCACCTAGAACGCCTTAGTACGTCGCGGAGACGAGCAAAGGACAGCAATTAGGGTTGGAGAAGTGTTTAGGGTTTGGAGATAAAAAGTAAGGAACAATTGTGTTTGATTCGATTGGAATAACTCTCAATCGGCCTTAGCCTTCATATATATAGGCCGGGGAAGTCGTACCCCTTCCAATTCGGTTACAATATGGGATAAAACTCGGAATCCTTATTCAAACCGGTCAGACCGGTTCAGCAAACCGATCAGACCGGTTTCCCTAGACTGCTGCCAATTTTGACTATCAACAGAAACCTAATGGAACCCCTGCGTATTATTAGCCGTAGAAGAGTGAAAGAAAATCTCGGTAGATGAAAACGTACTCGAACCCGTGCGTGTTATTACCCGGCTATTAAACAGAAATTAAATCCCGTACTCCGTATTTCTTAAGCTGCATCATAATCGTTTAGGCAACTTCATTTTACTGCTTGCCAGTGAAAGCGAGGATGCGCATCTTGCTGAAGTATTCGCCCTGACGTTGTTCAAATCACACTTATGCCTAACCTCTTCTCAGGCAGACTTGACTTCAGACTTTAAGCAATGGAAAAGGCGCATGCTTCCATTTTCCGCCTTCCCAAGATGCGTCCACGGATTTACACGAGCAGTAGCACCCAGCCCGGCCCAACTCTCTGGGCCCATTCAAATCTACCAAACCATACTACTACACACACGCACACGTGGCAAACCAGCCTGCGGGCCCCGAAGCTACCGGCCCACTACGCGTTCGACTTGGGCGGGCCCGCGTCCGCGCCCGCGCCACCGCCATCGCGCGCCGCCGATACCCGGCGCCGCACCACGGCGTACGCCACGGCGACAGCCACTAGCGCCGCCGCCGCGGCGCCGACAAACACGGCAGCCAGCGTGTGGTGCCGGACCTTCCGGACGGGTGCCACGCCGCCCTCCTCCTGGTCCGCCCTCGCGACGCTCGCCGAAGTGCCTCTGACCGCGGACTCCCTCAGCTGCTGCTGCCCGCGCGGCGCGAGCGCTGGAGCTGGCGCGACGCCGTGTGCTCGCCGGGCGCGCGCGCTGGGGTGGAAGAAGTCGTACGCGGCCGGCGAGAGCGCGAGCGGGCTCTCGAAGGGGAGCCCGTGCGGGTGCGCCGCCGTGGGCCTCTCCTCGGCCTGCCCGAGGGGTAGGAGCAGAAGAGCGATCGCCACCGCCGCCGCCGCCATTGCCGTGGTCTTTGCCATGGCTTGAGTTGCACTTGAATTTTGGGCTGGAGCTTTCTGTTCTCGATCACGTAAGTGTTCAGGTGAGTGTGAGCTTGAATTGTTTGTGCTTATATAGAGGACGTGGGAGTAAGCAAGCAAAGGGTACGGTGTGTGAGGCTTCGCTTCTACTGCAATTCTTGTAGTGGCAAGCGAAAGGGGAGCAGAATGATGAGGTGGTGTGGAGAGATGGAATGATGTTCTGCGAGAGCTTTAGCTCCAGGTGCAGACGATATCCATGGAGGGGTGAGAGAGTGAGAGCGAAACACATTCTTAATCAGTCTTGCTTATTCAGCTTACTAAAGGAATCCTGTTTATTCAGACTAGTTAGGGGATCAATCATAGTCACTCCAACATGTGTTTCAGAAACACTGCCAGTTTGTTGTTATTTTAAAACATGCCTTTTAAGCAACTTTTCGTTAGCTTTATGTTCGCTTTCGGGCTATTAATGATGGACGCAGTCTTTGCCACAGAGGGAATGAGCAGAGGGTCCTTTGTAATCTTAGGCCTGCAGCCAGTGTGATTGAGCTGAACATCTAGTACAGTAGGTACTAGCATTTGTTTTGGTGTATGACGGATCACGGCAAGTCTTTTTATTTTTGAACTACTGATCACGGCAAATCTAGAAGTAATTCTTGATCAGTACAAGGGCTACAACAGATGCCTCAGGAACTAATGTTACAGCAGCCAAATAAACACACATTCAGAATACAAAATTAGCAGGCAGCAATGCAGATTAGTATACGCAAGTAGAGTGATTTCTTATATGAATACAGTACACCACCCCGGAATCATCCCCGCTCCAGCTGCTTTTACCATCCAGGCCCCAATTTGCACTAGATAAACCATGCCAGGCCCAGAAAAGCCCAGGCAACACCTGCAATGACGCAGCAGAGGGCATGATTTTTACCTCCCCTTCTTCGCCCACTCAGCCATGCCGCGGCAACGCTCCCACGCATGATTGCTGCCTGCGCAGGGACAAAGCCGCGCGCGCGCACCGCCGCCTGCCGTGCCGGATCCATCGATTCGGCGAGCGCCCGCCACCGCCGCTGCCGCCGCGAGCAATTGAACAGGCGTGGCGTGCAGCCATGCCCCACGTTCCGTCGCCTTTACTCCTCCATCTTTTCCTTCCACGCAGGGGGACCGTCCGGGGACATTGCAATGCAGAACCTGTCTGTCTGAATGTGCTGTGAACTAGTTATACTAGCATCCAGCCACTCTTCAGAAACACGGAGATATATTACTAGGAATCTTTCTGGGTATTGGCTGCTAGGGTTCTTTGTTAAATGCATTCGACAAGAAGGACAAGGATGCCACACTCTGTGGTGTATCTTTGGGTTAACTACAACTGTCGAAGGCTAATATGTTATGCAAATATACAATGGATATGCTGTATGCAGGATGTTGTTTGGAATCTTGTGTTAGTTTAATTTGTGTAATCATGCCCAAGGAGGCATGGCTTAGATTGTATGATTGCTCCCTTTTGTTGGAGGGGGTAAGGATAGGGGGAAGGAAAGGAAGGGAAGACATGCTGACATGGCATTCAAAATCTCCTTTGTTTCTTTCTCACTTTGTGTTACTGCTTCTGCAATTCTAACTGCGCTAGAAAAAACAAGCCTCAATTTCACCAGAATAACTAGTTTATCAGAAAACGGGGAAAGCTATGTGGTGTTAAATTGTACAGATAGACATTTAGCGCACATTACAAGTTCTCAACAACAGTACATTACTTCCAAAAGACCAATAAAAAGAAAGGAAACCGAGAGACCTTGAGAATCTGAAGCAAATGATACATAGTACAGAACTTGATCCAAGAGGGGGCAGCTAGGGAGAGAGGACCAAAAGACTGCCTTGTGCAACTTTTAAGGAGGTGATCATGATGCTTTATCCGAGCGCATTGTCTCCGAATACATGCTCTTCACTCCAGGCACGACTGATCATCGCAAGATCCAAGAACTCGCCACCTATCCAGCCTTGAAAGAGCCCAGTGCCTTGAGAGCACTTGCTCGCAGGACTTGCTCGTGGTAGAGCGTGGCGATGGCCGCCCCAGTGAGAGGCCCTACCCAGAAGATCCACTGCACAAGAAATGATTAGTTGGACAGGGGGATTTTCGAACTAATAAAATCGATTGAAAGGAAAAAACTCCTAATTCTTTTTGGATGAGCATAGCTTTGTGGCTGAGTTTTATAAATGTTTTAGTGTGCTGATTACCGCCGTGAAGTGAACTATTTTAAGCGTGAATATGTTGGCGACCGGTTGACAACTTGACAATGTCGATCAAATTACCTGGTCATGCCATGCCCTGGGCTGGTTGTAGACGACGGCGGCGCCGAAGCTCCTGGCCGGGTTGATGCCCGTGCCCGTGATGGGGATGGTAGCCAGATGCACCACGAACACCGCGAAACCGATCGGCAGGGGAGCCAAGACCTGCAAGCAAGATCATCCATCCGTTCAAGCACTCTCTACATATATACTCCGCAGAAGCCAAGACATGGCGCTGCTGTGCAGTGACTCGTCACCGGGATGTGGCTGTCGCGCGCGTTGCGCTTGGCGTCGGTGGCCGAGAGGACGGTGTAGACGAGCACGAACGTGCCCACGACCTCGGCGGCGAGCCCCGTGCCGCTGCCGTACCCGTCGCCCACGGCGTTCGCGCCGCCGCCGAGCCGCGCGAAGCTCTCCGGGGAGTGCACCGCCCTGACAAGGCCCGCGCCGCAGACGGCGCCGAGGCACTGCGCCGCGACGTAGAGCGCGGCGCGGGGCAGCGACACCTTCCGCGCCAGGAGCAGCGCCAACGTCACCGCCGGGTTGATGTGCCCGCCTACGTCACGCACGCCACACGCTACACGTCAGCAGCGAGCGAAACCAGAGGCCAAAACTGGGCCCGATCGAGTTGCACCTGGACCGGCGGCCCAGTGTCTGGCAGGAGGATTACTCGTTGTTCGGCTGGGCCGGGCTCAGACGACGCTTATAGGAGTTGCTCGGTCCGACCGGAATTCAGAATTCAGAATTGTGATAGAGAATTCAGAATTGGGATAGAGATTCCGGACTCACCGGAGATCCCGGCGGTGCAGTAGACGAGGAGGAAGATCATGCCGCCGAAGGCCCAGGCGATGCCGAGGACGCCGACGCCGCCGCAGCCGGAGGCGTCGGACTCCGACTGGCGCTTGTGCCCGATGACCGTGGCCACCGTCACGTAGAGGAAGAGCAGCGTGGCCACGAACTCGGCGATGGCCGCGCGGTACAGGGACCACCTCCGCAGCTCCGAGGTGGCCAGCACCGGCTCCGGGGGCGGGTCGGCGTAGTCCTTGCCCCCGCCGACGTCGTCCTCCTCCCGGCGCTGCTGCTGCTGCTGTATGATCTCCTGTTCAGCAGCCATGGATTCCTAGCTCCGTGATTGGTGCCTGAGTGAGGATGCTGTTAGTACTTTATATATGTTCGTTGGAAGAGGAAGAATGTGATTAGGGAGGGGGACATTGAGATTGGGGTTGATGAAAAGTGAATAAAGTTTTGGGTTTCTAGTTTCCAAAGATTCCGATTGGCCGACTTAAATTACTCCTCGATCTTGTTTTCTAATGCCAGATTGCAACTGAGCTGAATAACGAGCTTCATCCCTGCATAGCATAGCTCATCCGAGTAGTAGACTTGCTGAAGTACTAAAATGAACCCGTTCATTCGTGGCGTGCTTATTTGCTCTACAGTATGCATAATGTCCTGGCTTGAGTAAAGGGTGGGAGCCAAAGCAGCGGTGATATCAGCATTCCAGCAATGGTAGCTCGTACTACATGCTATTTTACTCTGCGTGTCATGTATCTATGTATGGCGATTGACTTACGACTGCCTTGCACGTGTGTATGCTAAATTGCTAATATCGCGAGTTCTAAGAAGGAACAGTTCCATGTTTCCAAAAAAAAAAAGAAGGAACAGTTCCATTTCCTTTTTCGAAGAACCTGAAATTTTTGGACGAAGCAAACCGCGCAGCTTCCGAAACCAGCCCATGGACTTGTCCCGTAACGCCGCGTAGATTCAAACCGTGGGCCGGGGAGCAGCAAGCTCTACAGTTCCGGTTAGCAAATGTTAAGCGGGCCACATCAGGACTGACCCATATTGACTCGGTCGAGAGGCCCAAATCAAACAAGCATTGAGCATTGGACTGGATAGTGTGTAAAAGCCGAAAGGTCGGCTCGTGAAATTTTTAGCCCAGGCCCAAATTAACACATGGGAGCAATTCATCTCCATTTTAGAACTTCGGCATTTCGTACAGTCACTGTCTATATCACACAAGTATGTGTTTGTCCGTATTCTGTTCAAAAAAAAGTGTGTTTGCCCATGCTATGTTTTGGCTCCAAATTTTATTCCCACCATCACTATTCTAATCTACAAGTTACCAGTAGATCAAATCATGAGGCTGATTGAATATATAAAGAAACCACCACACGCATATATCATCATACACTGACTTCTCATATGCAAATGTGCCACTTGCCAAATGGCAGTAAACTAACGCCCGCACCGTCGCTGCTTGAATAATACGGTGGAATCAATCAAAGCTACGCAAACTTTCCCGAAACCACAAAGAAACAAGGCGCTCAAGGGGGCCAAGTTGAGGATAAGATCGTGCCACCGTCCCTGCTGGCTGCTGCCCCCTGTCCCGTAGATAATAACATTATCCAGGCGGCGAATCCCCGGCGCAAGCAAAGCGACCTCCCATTGTCATTTGTTAATCATCGATCGATCTCCCTGTATACCCTTTTCCTTGCTCTCAGGGCAAGCGTACAGCTGTTCACCCGTTTAAACAAATCCTGCAATTCACAACGCAGCCCAATCATGTACCAAGCAGCATGGAGAGAGAGAGAGAGAGAGAGGGAGAGAGAGAGGGAGGGAGAGAGGGAGAGAGAGGGAGAGAGAGAGAGAGACCAGATGCATCATGCTTGAATGGATAGCCTTGCACGGCCAAGTGGACTGCCCAATCGGAGAACGACAAGCCCTCGCTTTAGTCGCTTATCACCAGCGATCATCACCGGGGACCGTCGGATAAACTCACCGGGAGATGGATGATTTCGCGAGCTCCGATGGGGGCCGCACCTCCATTAGCCACGACCTGTCTCCCGTTCCAGGTACAAGGCGAGAGAAGCCCTGTTTCTTCTTGGGCGCCGTCGTATTCCCGCGCAAGTTGAGGGGTTTAGTTAAACCCTGCGCGCACGTACGCTTGGCGCCCCCCACAAGGCCACTGCCCGCTGGCCCTCGTTCATGTGCTCGCCCGGCGGGCGTGATGGTGCGGCAAGCATCTCCGCTTTGCATTTGTTTTAGCTCCCAGCTAATAAGCGTGCTTGGTGTGTGAGCTAAGTGAGGTGACAGTGGCGAGATGCGCACGGGCATTGACCGGATTCCGGCAGCCCTCGCTACACGGAAGCCGCGAGAGAGAAGGCCAGTAAACTAAACATTGCCAAATGAGCGCATCATCTCGTAGGTGACGGTGCTTCCTTTTCTTGTTAGGCGATTCCAGAGTCCTACGCTACGTACTCACGCACGCCCTCTCGCCTCGCGGCTCGTCCGCTCCCGGCGAAGAAAACCGGCCACCGTCTATAATGATGTGCGCCGTACAGAAACGAATCTGTTTGCTCGCCTACCAATATCTTCGGCTCTGAAAAACGATACGGTGGTGCTGTTTTTTTTATCGAATTATTATTAAAAAAAGTTCCGTTTCGAAAGAAAAATATATGGTGCGGTTAATTTAATCCGATCGAGTCTTACTTCGGCAGTTGACATTGCTACGGCTGCGTTTTCATATCCCCAGTAAAACTAAACTGAGCCTTATCGCCTATCGGACATCTCGCTTGTGCAGGCGAAGCACGTAGCAGGTCCACGCACTCTGTGGCTCCTCCTGGACCGTTTCAACATGTCAACCAACTGTGTACCGTCCGTCCTATCGGCTGGTTAGGCTCTAGCCCCTAGCCACCAGCCCGTCTCGCGTTTATTTGCTCGCCAGATTATGGCGGAGAACATGTTTACTTTATCCAGCTCACGTGTGGACACACAAGGTACATGCACCGTGCAAGTGGATAGATTACTCAAGTCGATCTGATGGTCAGCATTGGTTGCTTCAGAGTTCAGAGCCCGAAGACTTAGAGAGAAGGGGTGCTAGTGGATGTTAAGCCAGCTGCTTAGTTTGACCTAGCAAGTGAAAGTCTCTGGGATTAGCGTACTTTAGCCACGTCGCCTCATTTAGCCCCCATGACCCCGTGCACGGACGCACCGACGCAGCACAACCAGCCGCTAGCACGGGGTTCATGAGTAAACCACCCCTCGGTCTATCCTGCTAAATTACAGAAAGCGTTTGCACTCTCCGTGAAGTTGGAGTACGCGTCGACCGCTTCACGTCGCCATCCCATCGTCGTTCCACCCAAGTCAACGCTTCAACGGCTTCGCCTCGCTGCAAGCCTGCGGCTCTGGCTCTCTGCCGCAGCTAGCGTTGCTGCTCTTGAGCTCTGTAGTAAGCACAGGCGTACGGCGTACACCCTTCGCTTTACTTCTCGCGTACGTACACGTCTTACGGTACAGACTACTGTCCTACAGAGCCACGCACCCTCTTCCTCGATGTCCCCGCGCGCGTCGCGACGCGGAGCATCTGCGCCGTCCGTACCCTCCGCACCAACGGCGAGGGTGGTCAGTGCCTCAGTGGTGGTGGATCACAGCGAGGCGCCACCGGACGGACCACCGCACAGGACGCTGCGGCCTGCTCCCTTCAACACCAACACTGGTACACGTCGCCACCGTCCATCAAACTTGGCCTCGGATCCGTAGCTCCCCGCCCGGCGGTCTCGAAAGGTGGAGGGCGACAGTCCCAGTTCCACGCGGGGCCCACCAGGTCACGTGAACGCCCGCCGCGCCGGCCTCTCCAGGGGCGACAAGTGCCGGCCGCGCCACGCGTCGCGCCGCCGCTGGCCCGCGCGTCGCGACAGGGCTGGTGGACTGGTGGTAGGCCGCGAAAGGCAAAAGGCCGCGCCGGGTGCTCCCGTCTCCCCCGCACCAGAGATGGCACTCACTGGCCTGTGGGCCGTGGCTGAGTGCGAGAAAGAAGTTACCGGAACACCCCTGTCCTTTGCCCCTCATTGTCGTTTTCCGCACTCCGGCGCCACGCGAGCCGTCGGATGGAGCTCGGGCGGGAGACGGGAGCCGTCCGTTCTGCCACCGATGGCTTTGATTGCCAAGTGGGGTCCGCGGAGCAGGGACTGGGACGGTGCGATGCGCCTTTCGGGGCTGGAAAGACGGTTTCACGAAAGCGGGGGAGCAATCATGACCGTCCTCTGCAACAGTGATGCCACTCGTACTAGTAATTTACCGCGGGATCACGGCCACAGCTTTCGCGCGTTCACTTCCCTTCGAATCCAAAACTTTTTCTAAACTTTCTCTCTCTAAACTTCACTATTCATCATCACGTCAAATATCTCTCCTCATGCATGGAGCATTAAATGTAGGTAAATAAAAAAACTAAGTACATGGTTTTGATGTACACGATGAGACAAATCTTTTGAGCCTAGTTACGTTATGGTAGGACAATGATTACCACAAACAAACGAAAAGAGCTACAGTGCGTTACAGTGGTCGATGTGATATTTTCATTGACGTTCCAGCAAGTGAACACCGCCGTAACAGGAGAATTGCTTCTGTGCGAATTGTTTACCGCCCAGGAATCCCACGCCAAAAAGTGAGTACGGGTGAACAGAATGCAGCGCTGCCCGTACGGGCTGTAAACAAGTTACTGTAACTCTGTAACCTCTTTTCGAAAGCCTGAACACAATGCACGTCTGCAAATCTGCTATCTCATCTGTGCTGCGGTCCCATCTGGAAATATTCAGGAAATAATGCATATTTACATCGTCCTTGTTTGTAATGAAAAAAAAAAGTACTCCAAATGCAACTGGCTAGCGGTAGAATTATTTTGCATAGACTCTTGAGATCTAGCTAGCAACAAAATTCAACAAGTCTCGCATCACGAGATGAGTACCGACACATTGGTTGTAGAAGATCCTGACGTTTTCTCCCTTTTTCTCTTTCGTAGTGTTTTTTCGTATCATCTAAACCAATTTGACGTGACTAAAGCTAGCATGCTTCGACCGGGTTCGTAACACTTGTCCCTATTTTAGGATAGTGCATCAACATTAAAAAGGTTGGACTTAAATCCACTCTGCCACTCTCAATTAATCTTTTGAGTGCGGATAATCTACTAAAGCTAGCATGCTTATGAAACAAGTTAGTTTATGACAAGTTAGTTTATGACGTAACCAAAGCGCAAGACTTCGGTAAAAACTGGGCCAAAGTTTTAGAAGTTGTAGACCCTGGCTTATCAGCCACCAGCCAGCAGTATTTTTCTCTCAATAGAAAACAACACTAGCCACCAGTTAGGTAGCAGTATTTTTCTTTCAGCACAAATCATTACCAGCCACCAGCCAAGCAAACAGACCGGTAGTCATGTAGAACAACAAGAATCGCTTTGATTTTTTTTCTTTTTCTATACAAATCTAAAAGTGGTTTGGTTGCTCAGATTGGTCTTCTTCCACTGCCGTCCGACTAGGTTTTCACGAGCAATACGAAGCTTGAAAAATCGCAGCAGACTTAGGCGAAGGGAGTATGATTGTTTTACCAATAGTGGAGATCTCTATGAGAATCATAGTTTCTTAAGCAATGCCAAATCCAAATGGATTTTTAGAAACTCGTACAAGCTTTGTCAAATGATTTTGTGGCTGGCTTTTCTTTCAAACTACCTATCCTACAAGACTTGTATAAAAAGATTGCAAGCTATGGTTTGTTTCTACGTCTTTGGTGCCTCTCCAAAATTTTCACATTCTCAGTTTCTCACTCGCCTCTTGGCGAGACGCCTCGGATTTGTCAGCCGGTGTCGTCTTGCGCGCGAACGTAAGCACAGTACACAGCAATACGCCGCGCCCATACCTCCACCCCGATTCCAGCCGTTTTTTGCTGCCCCCGCCCGGCCCGCACCCGGACGCGAAACAAGCCAAACCTACTGTACTCTACGCTCCCGGCTCCGCTCACCCCATACGCTGACACACACACACACACACACACCAGGCCAGAGGCCACACAACCAGTGGCAGAGTCGTAAGTTGAGGCAACCACCGCGCCCACTTCCGTCACGCCCCGCGCGCCGAGCAACCTTATCCACAACCTCCTCCCCCCTCCGCAGTTTCTATTCTACCCCGCCCGCCGCTATAAAAGCCCGCGCCCTCCGCCCGTTGCCAGTCGCGAACCAGACGCCCACTTCTTCTCAGGTTACCCCCCGTCCGTCCACTCGCGCGCGGTGGTTTGTGTTACCGCTCGCTCCCTGTCACAGTCACCGAGCAGCCGTTTCCCTCCTCCTCTCTCCCTCGTTCGTTCTCTCTACCGGAGGCGGATGGCCGGCCGGAGCAGCAGCCTCTCCATGGTCGCGTCGCACCGGCTGTTCGCGCCGGTGCACGCCGTCGGCGCCGCCGCCGACCACGGCGTGGAGCTCGACGAGGCCGACGTCATCTGGGGCGGCGGACAGGCGTCGTCGTCGTCGCCGTTCCTGTCCTCCGCGGCGGCGGACCCGTACACGCGGTCGCCGCCGGTGGCCGCGCCGTCCAAGCCCAAGCCGCGCGGCGCCCCGGGCCCGGCGGCGTCGGTGCCGGTCAACATCCCTGACTGGTCCAAGATCCTGGGCGCCGAGTACGCCGGCAGCTGCGGGGCCGCACGCGGCTGGGCGGGGCACGACGACCGCGCCGACACGGCCGCCGAGGACGGGCCTTGCACCGGCGGCCGGCGCTGGGTGCCGCCCCACGAGATGCTGCAGTGCCGGGAGCGAGCCGCGGCCTCCTTCTCCGTGCGCGAGGGCATCGGCCGCACGCTCAAGGGCCGCGACCTCCGCCGCGTCCGCAACGCCATCTGGGAGAAGACCGGCTTCCAGGACTGACCGGCTGGCCGCCGAACACCTTGACGGCAATGCCCGCCGCGGCCTCGTTGATCCCGTTCTCGCTTGCTTGAGGAGGAGGATGGAGACGCCAGCGTTCGCTTTGATTAGTGGCCTCAATCATTATGGATTGATTCGATGAGTTTTTTTTCACTTTATTTTTGTTCTTCGCGTTCTAGTCGTGATCGATGAGGAAGAGAGAGTAGAGATTAAAGCCTCTGGTTTTGGCATTTTTCCCCCGGAGAGGCTCGGTCGATGTACTACCACTACTACTAAAATTAATTCATCTTGATTACTAGTACGTATTAATCAATGATCTGCTTTTTTACTACAGCGAGTACTGCAGTTGTTTCCCTTTTCTGTAGTGGTTAAACTGTTTCCGTCAAAATTCCTTCGGAACATGCTACTAGTAGAGTACACTCTAGAGCTATCGATGAACATTGCCTAATTCCTGGAGTCCTATTTTAATACTTGTACTGTAGCAACAGTACAGTAGCTATCGATCGACTATGCTTAGTTTGATGTTGCATTAGTAGGATGCATGGAAATGGACCCGTTGCTCTGTGTTAAGAGTTTCAGGCAGCCTTGGTGTTAGATTATTGGCAGTTGCAAAGCATGAAAGTAGATTATGATAGCCTGCTCTATGGCCCATGGGGGACCCGGGGACAGATTTGGACGTGTGGAGAGTAGAAAAGAAAAAGAGAAAGGGGGAGATGGAAGGTGTGGGCCCACTCTCTCGTTGGACGACGGGGGCGAAATGTCGACACTTCGCATTAACTAGTTGGTTAGCACATACATGTAGGAGTAGTTAATTGCAAAGTGAGAATATGCCGCTTCCCATTTGCGCCCACAGGAGAAATGCTATGCCAACACCGCACACGGCAGTCCCAAATGTGAAAGATGGTGACTTGATGTGTAGTGTCCATACGGATTGGATGGTTAGGAGGCTGAACAAGTAAACTCAGACTCATCACAGGTGCAACTAGTGGTTGATGCTGACATGTTGATTTTTTAGCTGCAAAATGATTGACCTACTTTTCTATCTATCTTGTACCATTCTTATTTTGAGTTTAGCACATATTTTTATGCTATTCCATTAGTATTCTTATGTAGATTAAGTACAAAAGATCATAACTATTGTTCACACTTTCTTAATGATATTCTTAAAGAAAGAACACCATAACACCTATTCACACTATTCTGCCTGTGTTCTCAAGGAGAGAGGTTATAACTATTTTTCACTATACTCTACTAGTATTCTTAAAATTCTTATATATAGAAGATAATAACTACATCTTGCACTACTTATTTTGACACAAACCTAGAGTGCAAGACTAGGGTAGTGGCCACGGAGTGTAGAAAATAAAGAAGGTCTTAGGACTCGTTCTTATACACAACACAGCAAGGTATATTAAGGAGGCCTTAAGCCCAACAAAGTTTAGGACCCGACCTCAATGAATAAAGAAATTGCACATGGAGAGAGAGCTCGTTACATGAGATGGCGTGGGTGAATGGCGTCGTCAATGGGACTACATGCAGGTAGGTGAATGGCGCGCAGGTGCCCCGCACGAGTAGACAACGGTCTTGATCATAACACACCCGGCCGATGACGGGGCCTCATGCATGTGTTACATCACACCTCTACTTGTGCTCGTGCCCTCATCCCATGGATGGCATGCAAGATCTATGAGGAGGAAGCTCTTAGGATTCACCAATCCACATGGATGCGGGGAGCATCGTCTTGGGTTTTTGGTGCCAGTGGTGTTGAAGAAGAAAGTGACGAGAATGAGAGACAGAGAGACGTCGTCGTCATAAAGATCGCCCAGATCTTTACATATAGTAGGGGTGGTCTTACGGTCCATGGGACCAAACTTAATGTTGTCCTTGATGTTAAACGCTCTGAAAGCATTGAGTATATTACCGACGGTATTATCCATATGACAAAAAGATACAAAACAAATGAACAGAAACGGGTGGAATTTGAAACGATATCAACATTTATTGTATGAAGCTAATATGGCATGTTAGATCACACAAACATAGGTCTCAAAAGTTATGTTTATGCTTTTCCAAACCAAAGGTACTTTGAGATAGCACAGCACCATATCGGCATATGGGCGGTGTTTAGTTCCCAAAATTCCCCAAACTTTCTCTCTCCAAACTTTACTATTCACCTATCACATCAAATCTCTCTCATCATGCATGAAGCACTAAACGTAGGTAAATAAAAAAACTAAGTACATGGTTTTGATGTACACGACGAGACGAATCTTTTGAGTCTAGTTAGGTCATGATAGGACAATGTTTACCACAAACAAACGAAAAATGCTACAGTGCGCTACAGTGTCCGATGTGACTTTTTCACCGAACTTTCACTCCCTTTTTTTCAGGAAGTGAACACGCCCATGGTATAAATAAACTCTATTTACAGCCTGCGAATATTCCTGAGCTAGCGCGGCAGCGAGGCGACGTCGAGGCAGTGGCCCTGTTTAGTTCCCTTCAAAACACAAAAATTCTCTCTCCAAACTTCATTATTCACCTATCACATCAAATCACATCAAATCTCTCTCCTTATGCATGAAACACTAAACGTAGGTAAATAAAAAAAACTAAGTACATGATTTTGATGTACACGACGAGACGAATCTTTTGAGCCTAGTTAGGTCATGATAGGACAATGTTTACCACAAACAAACGAAAAGTGCTACAGTGCGCTACAGTGTCCGATGTGACTTTTTCACCAAACTTTCACTCCCTTTTTTTAGTAAGTGAACACGCCCATGGTATAAATAAACTCTATTTACAGCCTGCGAATATTCCTGAGCTAGCGCAGCAGCGAGGCGACGTCGAGGTAGTGGCCCTGGTTCCCTTCAAAACACAGAAATTATCTCTCCAAATTTCACTATTCACCTATCACATCAAATCTCTCTCCTCATGCATGAAACACTAAACGTGGGTAAATAAAAAAACTAAGTATATGGTTTTGATGTACACGACGAGACGAATCTTTTGAGCATAGTTAGGTCATAGTAGGACAACGATTACCACAAACAAACGAAAATTGCTACAGTGCGCTACAGTGTCTGATGTGACATTTTCACCAAACTTCATTTTCACTTTTCGGGAAGCGAACGGCGCCAGTGTCGCAATTGCGCGGCAACTCAGCCCCGGAGACAACTCGTACCGAGCAGGTAATCCGTTGAAAACCGTGGTGCGCCGGATTGGTGCGCCTAGCCAGCGACAGCGACGCCTCCCGCCCTCCGTATATCTCCCTCTCCCCCCAAAAGATGCCGAGATGCGTACGTGCCCGTTGTTTTCGGCACAAGTATTTGATTCCGACGCGCTGAGAGAGAGAGAGAGATAGAGATGGAGATAGGTGTGGAGGTGGCAGCACGCCGCGGTGGGTGGCTGCTTTTGTTTAAAGCCCCAGTGGTGGTGCGGGAGCGGAACGCCGCGTTCGCGTTGGCTGTGGCTGTGGCGTGCGGCGCTGGCGCCTGGACCAGGGCACGGTCGCTGTCGTTGTTAATTGTGGGCGAGAGGGAGGCGTTGCGCGAGTTAGACCCAGCTTTTGTCGCCGAGGCGGTTAAAAGAACCAAGAAAAGCTAGCCAAGCCCATGCGGATATGCGATCGCGCTACGGCGCCAGTTTTCCACAAATTCTGCCGCGGCAGCACACGGTGACGACATCCGCAGGCAGGCCGGTGTACAGCACTCGCCGGAAGACGACATGATGCATTGATGCGTAGATGGCCGTGTCGATCAGCCTAGTAGGGGTCGGTCAGGGGCGCGGCGTTAGGTTCGGCCCGGCGGCGAGAGCCGGAGTGGGCCGGCCGGCGAGCGGTGTCTGTCGTCAGTGAGCAGTGCGGACACAGGGTGGGGATGGATCGGATAAGACTGGCCGAAAGATGGGGGTAATGTACTGCAGCTGCTGGTGCGGTACCGTCACGGCAGCAGGAAGGAGGCACCTCGCGCGCGCGCGGCAATGGAAATAACATGGGTTGTTTCCTTGCCTTCATCTCATCATCTGTCATCTCCCATTCTCCATCTGGCTGTTGCTTCTCTGAGAGAAATCACATGCGATGCGATCCCAGCGGTAATCTCTGATGGGGAGAGAGGATAGGAGAGGAGGGAGACAACCTTTGACGTCTCGCTGGTTATCGCGATCAGGCCGGTGAAGAGCGGAAGGAATCTTGGCGCGTGCGTGAACTGTAAAGGCCAAGCTACCAGGCTAGGAGCTACTTACTACTAGTTGCTTTGCTCAAGTGTCAATCAAACAAAGGTACTACTGTACAGGGTAGGAGATGTAGGCGCGCTTATAATTGACCTGCCTGTAGGTCGACTTAATCTTCCTGACCAAAGCCTTCCGATCCGACGCTACCAATCATGTCGACGATTTTTATATTTGTTTATTTAACGAGCACCACGTCGATGATTGCGAACATGTTATGTGTGTGTGTGTGTGTGGACCCTGTGAACTGTCATGGAGGAGGTTTCACTGTCAAGCCGGCCCCGCCCCGCCAGCGTGTTCATCCCCTACCACTAAATAAAGTACCAACTAACCGGTCACTACTCACTAGCATACGGCCGGTGATGAAAGGTCTGTAAAGAGACTGCCAGGACGAGTTTGTGTGTGTGGTCCAGCGGGGTTGAAAGAGAGCGATTCCCGTAAATGAACCGGCCGCCGTGGCGTCCGCCTGGTGGCTCCAAGGCATGGCTAATCCTCGCCTCCCATTCACCCATCATGGTTTGGCTTGGACCTCAATTGTGAATGGTGGGCGCACACATGTCCGATCAGTAGAGACGAAGCGGATACTGCAGTTCCAGCCAATCAGCCGGTCTTGGGTCTTGCTTGATACGTGAAGCACAGCACAGCACCAGTAGATTGGACAAGGGGACGGAACACGCACCGGTTATCTCTCTCTATCCGTCCGTCGCCACTCACCACTGCCTTTACATGTGTTTCGGGCTGTGTTTAGATCAAAAAGTGAATGAAAGAGTTTGGTGAAAATATCACATCCGACACTGTAGCGTACTGTAGCACTTTTCGTTTGTTTATGGTAAATATTGTCCTATCATGACCTAAGTAGGCTCAAAAGATTCGTCTAGTCGTGTACATCAAAACCATGTAATTAGTTTTTTTATTTATCCACGTTTAGTGTTCCATGTATGAGGAGAAAGATTTGATATGATATGTGAATAGTGAAGTTTAGAGAGAGAATTTTGAGAAGTTTAGTGATGTGACGAGGAACTAAACACAACTAGTTGAGTTGCTGACTGATTCAGAGGCGAGGCCAGACAGATGTTCCACAAAGCCTCGCCCCAGCAGCTTGCCAAGCCGGAAATGCGCGCCGCACGGATGCCAAGGACCCCAGCGCACGTACGCCGGCTCGCCGATGCGCGCATATTTGGAGATTAGCAAGGCATCGGGGCACGGAAAAGCGCGAGGCCAATCGCGCGCGCCGGGAATCCTCCGCGGGGGACACCCAACCCGACGGGCGCCGAGCTGCCGACATGGTCTCGGCGGCCCGGCCCGAGCCCCCAGCGGCATCGGTTTCAGGCCCGAGCCAACCGCGGCCACGCGCCCACGCACGCGCGCATCGGCCACTGGCCAGGCGTCGCGCCCTCGCCGCGGCGGACACGAACCTTTTGGTTTCTGGCAGTGGCCGCGCGCGTGCCTCGTGCGCCTCTATGGACGAGCGGCCGGACATGTGGCTGGTCGGTGGCCACGGCGGCCAAAGCATTGGCCATTGGCGTGGCGCACCTGCGTCAGCGATCGCCGGCTGGGGGCACCGCATGGTGTAGTATCCAGGAGAGTGACGATCATGTGCACGCGCCCTGCTCGTTCGTGTCGTGTCATTCACAACCAGTGCGTGCTCCACACTGACCCACTTCCATCCAACAGTAAAGCGATTGCAGGAACAACGTACTACATGCCTTTTCTTGTTTGGCAGTGTGGCTGGGGCGAGTGGCCCATGCATGCGGCTGCAAGAGGGAATGGGGCTCCGGTCGCTGGATCGTTCTATCGCCAGGAGGAGTCGAGGAGAACGTGCCGGTTACTGTACGCTCTGTGCCGCCACGTTGCGGTGCTTCGGTCCCGTGGGGCCGGAGAGACCGACCGGGCGGTCACGACGGGCCGCGATGGAATCAGGCTTTGCCTCTGAACCAGTGCGGGTGCTCAAGTTAAACCGCATGGGATTATGGCGTGCTATCGGCGCTAGCTTTTCTGTCGGCGCCACGATTTTGTTGTGCTCGAAGATTTGCATCGCACGGTTGGATGCCAAAGCTCGCGTGTGTGCAGTGAGCTATTACTTGGAGCTTTCATGTTCCAACATCCAGAAGAGGAGACAGAGCCATAGAGGGAGGGGCATCCAATATACACTCTACAGATGAAGTTTTTTTTTTCTTTCAGTAATATAGCTGCAGCTCACATATGTCGGCCACTTCGGATCTCGGTGTACTTTACTTTGGTGCAGCCTTTCTGTTTCTGTACCTTGAGGGAATATTGTCATTGTCTAGGAAAGGCGCACTAGGGATTTGTTTGGTTTCCTGATGGAGTGAAGGTGCATGTTCTTCACTCACTTGCAGACGCCGAAAGAGGGAGGAAGAGTTGATGAATGATGAGATGGTCAGTCTAATTATTACAAAACAGAGAAAAAAAACAGATCCATAAACCTTGGCTGTAGGCTTGTTGCATCAAAATCCCATAGCTTGCTTGCTAACAAATTAGGACTAATTCTTTTTGGGCCTCATGTAGCTCCGTTATATAGATGGGCCACCAAAACTTGTCTTAAAGGAATGTGTTGGTCGCCAATTCCAACAGCCCACTCTTCATCACTCGCGCAAGTCGCACTACTATGGGTCGTTGGGCTTGAGGCCCGTCTTTCCTCAGTATTTAAACCTTAGCCCAGGTGTGCCTACTTGGATTTATGTTGGATTAGCCCAAGAAGAATGCGAGCAATCGATTCGCAAATAAAAAGGGAATTCATAGTCGCCTTTGTCGGTTGTCTCCAAAAACTTTACGCGAGAACAGTCTATATTTCTGAGCAACCTCTTTTAGATTCTTATAAAGCCCTCCTTAAAATAGGATATTGTCTGCTTTAGGTTATTTACCATCTCCTTCTAAGGGTTTTAGGAGTGTCGATCTTAAAGCAGGCTAATCTTTGCTCTGCTCTAAATTGAACCTTCCATCCAATAAAAAATTAATAGTGGGAGCAAGCAAAAGTTAATTATGTTTTTATTATTTATAGAAAATTTATTTTTTTGTAACTACACAAGTGTCTAAAATAATGATGCGAGGTTGAAACTGTACTTAAACCCATCATGGAAAATTACCGTCAAAATGGGAAAAGAAGGAAAATCAATTGGGAATTGAAACCCATCATAAAATTGGGAATTGAACACAAACAATATAAACACCTGAAGGAAAACACAAAGGTTCATAGACTCATCCCTGCATTGGTTTGTATGTAACTCAAACACAAACTCCAATGCAGACACCTTCTCACAATGGAAATAAAAAAAACATTGAATTATTAGGCACAAGGGGTAAAAATGGTGCAAAAAATTCCCGTACCATCCGGGACCGTTTCGTCTGTAGCCGTATTCGGTTTTTAGCAAAACATAAAACCTGCTATTTTAAATTGATTTCATAATGAAATCATAACTGCCACCTAATTAATTATTTCACAAATATGAGAAAAAAACATATTGCCCGAAACCCTTTTTTTGTATTTATGGTATCATTTCCGACTGTTTCCGGTTTTAGCAAAACATAAAACTTGCTAATTTCAATTGTTTTCATAATGAAATTTAACCGCTGCTTAATTGCTAATTTCACAAATATATTGAAATATCCCACACCGTTGGGTCATAATTTTTCGTATTTGTAATATCGTTTCCAAGCGCTTTCTATAGTGTTTTCATCGGCCACACTAACACTGACTTGAGTTTTTATCTTTACGTCCTTCGTACCACTGAGGAAAATTGAGGCCTCGGTATGCATGTCCAAAATACAAATAATTCTGCACTTATGGGTCTTGTGCCATTGGCTACTTGGATCTTAAGCAATAACGACCTGGTGTACAATCTATGGTTTGAACTGTCAACTGGTAGCATCACGTTAGTGGATGGGACGAAGTGTCAACTGCTTGTATATCACGTGCCGTCTCCGTGATGCAGCGGTGCTCTCTCTCCCGATCTTTTGACCAATGACCACCCAGCGCTTCGCACCCGATCGACTTGCAAGTCAACAGAGGCCAGCTAGTACGCCGATGACGCGTACCGGTACGTACCATGCAGCAGTCGTCCAATAGAAGATATTGGGAGATATATAGAAATAGCCGGCCGGGCCGGGGACCCATGCATGCAACGGCCGGGATCTTGACGCACGACGGCGACCCGGCGACGAGAGCCGAAGACCCAAGAGGCCGGGTGACGAGGCAGACGACGTCGACGCTGCTGACCTCGCCCACACGGGGCTGTGGCGCCGTGCTGGCTGGCTGCACTGCTCGCGACGACCAGGGGAGACTGGCCGGCGTGCGCCGCGCTCCAGCTCGACACTCGCCGCCCTCGCGCGCACGCAGTAGCTGCGTGCCTCGGATAGATCTCTAGAAGCTAGGGAAAGCGACGACGCCGGTGGCGGCGTGGAGTGCGAGCTCGATCGATCGGTGCGCGGGTGTCGACACCCCCCGCCGGCCCGCCTGCTAGCTCGTCTGGCCGGCCGGTCTCTGTCGGGTTTGACCGCTGCGTGCACACGTACATGCCCCTCCGCCATCGCAGCGTGCGGATGCGTTGCGTACGTACGTGGTGGTGTGACGGCGCGTGTTTTCCTTGTTGTGATCGTCCAGGATCGTTTTCAGGTCATGCTGAGTGGTGTTTAATTAGCTAGACATGACTAAACGGGCAAGCTTCACATTGTGTTGGCACTTTTTTTTACAAAACGGATCGGAGCAATTATGTACAGTCGTCTGTACGTATATATGGCATACCGCGGAAAGGATTGGAGAACTCGGCGCATCTTCGGGAGGGAAAAAGAAAACCTTAAAGCAAAAGGGAGGAGAAATGCATGCTCTGGGCATCACGACCACCCTTTCGTTGTTTCCATGCATGCATGCGCGGGTAGACCACGATTATATTATATATTTCACGTTCACACGAATTGTCTTGGCACTAGCAGACCACTGACCACACGCACACAAGTGTTAACACACAGGTCAGAAGCTGGTTGAAGCCTGTACGTACGCCACAACCCACACAAGGCATCGTGGACGTCAACCGGCCGGCGGCGGAGTGGCTTTCGCTTGACAACCAATGTTGATCTCCACGGGCCACTTTTCGGACCTTTTCCTGCTTGCTGTAGTGTGTTGTGGTATCTTTGGCGCACAAAGTTCCTTTTCCACTTGCTGCATCAGCGCGCCTGTTCACAACCAAGAAAGTGCTACGTACTCTATGCGTACGTCACGTATGTACAGCGGAAACGCGACGTCGTCGTGCTCCCCCAAAAAAGGAGTCTCGGCCGACGTATATATGAATGTATGATGCCTTTCCTCAACGGAATCCAGACAGCTACACTAGCGAGGAGGAGGTTAAAGAGGTGTGGCTATACGAGAGGGCGTGTATCGGTGTGTATGTGTCATGTGTGTTCGTTGCGATGGACGATATGGTGCCACTCGCGTGTACTTTACATACGTACGGTACGGGCGGTATGTGTCTTTCATTTCCTAGCCCAAGTTGGATGTACGCACGCTACATTACTACATATACCAGTCTTTTTGGGACGGTGAAAACCCTATGTGTGTAAGAGTGTGTTTGGTCTACCAGCTATTTGTTAGCTAAATTTAACTGTGTGGATCTATACACGATCAACTAATGCCTAGGCTTCCAACTAGTTAGATTGTAACTAGCTAACTGCTCTAATCTAGCTAATTTCAGTTTGCATCCAAAAATAAGTTTTTTCAGTACCCTCCATGAGGTCAACTTTTTAGTACCCCCTGCTCAATTGCCATCCATCAAGCTAGTAATCATGCTATGGCCCGAGCGCCACCCCCTAGTGAGTAGGATGGAACCATATCAAACTAGGGTTAATTAGATTCGTGCCATTATAATTTTCATGTTTGTGAAGAACGCCATTATTATTCAACTTACTATGCTAGTGCCATTACAATTTCGCACTTGTTTGAAGAATGCCATTATGTACGCCCAAGACCGTATTAGGCCCACCTGCAAGTGTACATGAGGGCATCGTATTTCGTATGTACCATTTTACCCTCCCTTCCCTTCTCTCCTACCTCTGACATGTGGGACCCATATGTAAGTATCATCTTCAACCTCTCTCCCCCCCTTCTTCCTCCTTGCAACTCCTCTGCTCCTCCTTGCAACCTCGCATGCACCACTGCCGCTGGTGACCAACGACCCCGCCTCCATGGGCTGCGTCCGCAGCCGCCCGAGCCGGCCGTCCCCGCGCCGCCGCAGGATCCCGTCGTGGTTGCTGCCGGGAAAAAGCCGAAGCAGACGGCGGGAAAGAAGGCGCGACGGGAGAGGCGCTCCCGCTTGTCGCGCCCCGCCCCGGGCGGGAGCTTCACGAACAGGGCGCGCGAAAGCAGGTCGCCGCCGGCTGGCCCGCCTAGTTCTCCGCCATCGCCGACGAGGCCATTGACGGCCGGACCCCGCGCCGCGCCGACTCCTTCGAGAAGATCGATAAGGTACGCGCGCTCTCGATTTCGGCCCCCCTGCGCTTTCCCATCCATTGCCCCTCGCTAGCTCGGGCGACGCCGGCGGGAACGGCAGCCCCAGCACGCCAATCGGGACCTGTCGGCGGCGATGGAAGGTTGAAGAAGACCTGACATGTGGGTCCCACACGTCAGTGAAATGAGAGAGATGGAATGAGCAAGGGCAATCTTGTCCATACGAATATATGACCCCCTCCAATATGCCTGCAGGTGGGCCACGGGCGCCATCGGGCGTACATCATGGCATTCTTCAAACAAGTGTGAAATTATAATGGCACTGGCATAGTAAGTTGAATAGTAATGGCGTTCTTCGAAAACATGAAAATTATAATGGCACGGATCTAATTAACCCATCAAACTAATATGTGGACTTTCA